>OZ010786.1:418111421-420886891 GCA_963932465.1 Maratus speciosus | reverse complement strand
TCTTGGAAGAATAATTTGGAAAGCAGCAGAACAGAGATAATAATTTGAAACTTTGCCAGAAGAAAACGTTTACCATCAGATGAAAGAAAATTAAAGTAAGATAAATTAAAATTTGAAAAAATCCTGTACGCCTTTCGGTAAAGTTATTTAAAATTAAAAGTGTTTTAAGATATTAAAGTATTTTTAAATCATATTAACTTTTTGGCATGATTTGTTTTTACGTATTACTAATAAATTTGTTAAGTGCAAGTTTAGTCTAAAAAATATATTTTTTTATCTTAATGTAGTTGTTTTTTGTTATCTTTTGAACAACGCATACTATGTTTAAATAGTTTAACGTATTTTTTTAAGAATAACTTTCAGCTAATAATTTACATCAATTTTTACAAATTAAATATGTATATATATGCAGGTCAATGCGCGAAATTGCAATTTGATTTTTTATATTAACAAAAAACAGAGCAAAACACATTTAATTGAAATTTTAACTGAGCTTTTCTATTATTATATTTAATCTTGAAGAATGCATTTTGATTCTGCACGATATAGAATATTTTAATTTTAATGCTTTTTATCGCTCTTACTTAGCTTCTTCTTTTGTGTTCAAAAGATTAATTGGGCATGCAACATTCCAATAAACACTCATTGTCACTTTTTTTTCAAAAGAAAAAGCGCATTTTAATTTCAATTTTAATTTCAACTTCAAACACGTTGCACGATGTTTTTGCTTTAGCATTTAAAACTGTTATGAAGCTACAGAGATATAACTTTGCATTTGTCATTTCATTTCAAAATTATTGAATAAAACACATTTGAGCTTTAATTCTTAAGCGTTCAAAAGATAATGGCATCCGCAAAGATCTTTTGTTTGAATTATCATTTTAATTCATAAATTATTTCATTGAAACGCATTTGAATTTTATTTTCTGTGATCCTTTTAGAATTCAAAATACTACATTATCTGTTTCAAATGGTGCAGTGATTATATTTTCAAGTACATTCCAAAGACGTTTTGGATTTATCACTAATAACTAAAAAATTAATGAACAGAGAATATGGCACAAATTATGGGAATTAAATAAAGCAAATTACAAATAACACAGGCCTGTATTTTGCTAACATTATTATTTCAATTACTGCTCGTTATTTTCTATGGGACCATACTTAGTGTTGATATTTCACTGAGGTTAAAATTTATGTAGGCATAGAAATAAAAGAGACCTACAGTGACAAAATTATTTTGAAAAATGTATCTTTTGAAGCAATAATTTTTTGGTGTTGAATTTTAGAATCAAAGAACAAAAGGCATATAAGGTAAAAATTTAGCACAAAGTTGACATTTAATGGTATGTAAGAAATAATACGATATTTTTGCTGCAATTAAACGAATAATTCAAATTCAGTATGAAAACCTTTAAAAATGAATATAAATTTCAATATTTCGTAATTTTAAATGTGTGAAAGATTACATATTCCATTTAAATATTTATTTAACATATTCTGCAGTGGAAGTTGGAGATCGGGTCAAGATAAAGCTTGTTATGTTGATGTATATGTTTTTATAATGTTGTCAAAAATTAAGAATAGGCATTCAAATATGGTACGCCACTGACAAGGATGGGTCGTAAATACTACAGTGATTACTGACTATTTTACTCATGTGATGTGCGACCTATATATTAGGGTGGGTCGAGTTTTTTTTTTTTTAATTTCAAACACCTGTGGTGAGAAACGTTGTGTATGGTGACAATAAAATCGCACACCAATTTTTATGAAGATCTGAATATGGTAAGGCCTGCCTCCAGGTCATTGAAAATTTCGTTATTCCTAAGACGGGAAATATACGATTTTCCGTACTTTATGCTTACATTTCTAGATTTCTGTAAGTGATTTTAATGTGTTTGTGCTTTTGGAGTTTTTTTTAATGATATTGTTTACAAGTGGACAGTATTTTCTTTTATTTCAAAATATCTCAGTCTTCATAGTGAGTCTTTGAAATTAAAAGTTGACCATTTTTGGGATTTTTTTATATTCTTTTGAGTTTTTATCTGTTTCGTAAAAATTGCTGACATTCAATATCATTTTTAAACTTTATATATATATATAATTATGCAATTCATTATCTGTCAACTTTTGTAACGAATTTTCAAATGCTCCCATCATTAAAAAAAATAAATTCTGTATCGACGATTATCTTAATATTGCTAATTGCAGATTACTAATGCATATTATCATGTTTCAGACTGGGATGTAGAAGAGATCCTGTTTCTTCAGTGTTGAAGTGAAGAGAAAGTAGTTTTGTTAACCATGGCAACAGCAATGTCATCAAAAACAAGACAGTTATCATATGATACTATATTGGGTTACCCAAAGAAACTTAGTATGAAAAACATTCCTGCTTGTGATCATGTGCTCCAGTATTACCTACATGATCAACAAATATCTTTAGTCAAAGATCATATATTTGTGGAGATATCTAGCGTGGTGGTTGAGAAAGTTAAGTCCATTTGGAAGGAGGCAACTCTATTAATTGTATCAAACCAACAATGTGTGTTACTGCTGAAATCATATCAGGAAAAGTTAAGGAAGTTGAAAAATAATTGGAAGAAACAATCTGGCAACACTAAGGTTCATGCTTTTAAAAAAGAGATAAAGGAAGGGTTGTTTGATATTTCCTCCTGCACAAGTAAGCACTTCACCTCCTGAAACTGTGAAAAATCACGAAAAGTGCTTGTTTTAGAGCAGGAATTCCTTCTTGATCAAAGATCGGCCATAAGTTCATTGGTAACGTAGACATGAATACTGCAATGGAATAGAGGAAAAGGGCAAGGAAGAAACAATTAGCAGCACAACCAATTGCGAAAAGTGAATACAAAGTCACAGAAACAGAATCTGATGAATTTCAAACTGAAAGAGATAGTTCCTCTGAATTTGACGGCTTTGGTGAATCAGACCCCCATTATCAAGATTTCACCCCACTGCCATCAACAATAATCAAGACACGTGGTGGAAATTCGCAAATGAGACTTTCCCTTCCGACAGTGGCAAAAACTGCTGACAGAGTCAAAGTATGTGATCGAGCAGCACAATGATTAGTAATGCTGTATTAGAAGATTTTGACATCATCACACAAAGTAACACATCTAAAGTTATTGATAAGATAAAGATTAGACGAGATAAAGAAGTGTCAGGAAAAGGGAGAAAAGGGTATCAATTCGCAAGCTTTGTACTTCGATGGGCGCAAAGACAAAACATTAACATGGTGGTTGAGATACAATACATAAGGCAGGTCAAATACTTTATATCAAATACATATGGTGAGATACAATTGGAATAGATACATCCTTCCAAATGGACTTAACTTTCTCAACCATCACACTAGATATCTCCACAAATGTATGATATTTCGTCGAAGAATTTTGTTGAACATATAGGTAAAACTGGAACACAATCTCACAAGTAGGATGGTTACTCATACTAAGTTCCTTTGGTTAACCCAAAACACGATCATATGATGATTGTCTAGTTTTTGATGACATTGCTTTTGTCATGGTGAATAAAACTTTTTTCCCTTCACTTCAACACTGAAGAAATAGGATCTCTTCTATATCCTAGTCTTAAACAAGATAATATGTATTAATAATGTCAAATTAGCAAGAAAAAGATAATAATTATTAGTAACGTCAATACAGCATTTATTTTTTTTTTAATGATGGGAGTATTTAAAAATTCGCTATAAATTTGAAAGATATTGAATTACATAATTATATACATAAAAAAGTTTTAAAAATGATATTGAATGTAAGCTATTTTCAAGAAACAGTTAAAAATTCAGAAGAAAATCAGAAAAAAAAATCCCCAAAATGATGAAATTTCAAAAACTCACTATGAAGATTGAGAAATTTTGAAATAAGAGAAAATACTGTTCCCATGTAAACAACATCATTAAAAAAACTTGAAAAATGCAAACACTTTAAAATCACTTTCAGAAATCGAGAAAAGTAGGCATAAAGTACTAAAAATTGTATATTTCCCGTCATAGAAATAACAAAAGTTTCAATGACCTGAAGGCAGGCCTTATCACATTCAGATCATGATAGAAATTGGTGTGTTAGTTTATTTTCACCATACACAACTTTTTCCACCACAGGCGTTTGGAAATTAAAAAAAATAATAATAATCGACCCGCCCTACTATATATGTCATAGCGGCTATAAATATAAAACATGTGTACTAAATTCACAGATTCTTCCATTATATTTACCAGATGTTTCACATAGTTCATAAGTTGCTGGTCCTGCTTTGCAAAACATATTTGAAAACATATCCTGAACTATGGCATTAATTATACACTTAAAGATCATGAATTGAGAGATTTTATTGACTATAACTGAAAGAAGTCGTAAATTCGTTTCTGTTTTACAATAGTAAATAAAATATGCATTTTTACGTAGTGTAACAGTGTTATTTAATGTATTTAAATTAATTGTATTTGTTTACGTATATGTAAGTGCAAGTTTTCATATTGTATTGTTCTATTTCATTCGTTTGCTATTTTTAGATCCAACAGGCTGTTTCCATGAATGTAATATATGTCAACTCGAATTGTGGAATGTATGACTACCGATTATCAATGCTTATTTATCCGTAAAAATGCAGAATCATCACATTACAGATAAATTAAAAGATGCAGCTTTAGTGCAAAAGTAAAGGACGGTATAAGTTCCTTAAGTAAGTAAAATAAACGACTTTAAGTAAATTTTAATGAATTGTATTTGTTGATATATATATATGAAAGTGTAAGTTTTCATACAGATTTGTCCTATTTTATTTGTTGATAATTTTTAGATCAAACAGGCTATTTTCATCAATGGACAGACTATTTTCATATATGCCCTCCCGAATTGTGATAAACCTGTATATGATAGAAATAAATTGATATCAAATTTTGAATAATAATTAAAAAACATGTAAAAACGGGCATTTTTTTTTTTTTTTTTTTTTTTTTTTTTTTTTTTTTTTTTTTTTTTTTACAGAAGCTTAAAATTTGGAAGGCCGCATAATTATCAATGAAATTAACTTTATTAGCAACGTGACTATTCACTGGATTGTGGTTTTTAATTATTTATAGTGGTTTTTAATTACTATTCACTGGATTGTGGTTAAGTAAATTATCATAATTGATCATTTCAGATGGATTTACTTAAGTTTATAAAAATACAGCTATTATTACTCCAAAGATTTAATTTACGTATTACGTACCCATCAAATTCTTCATTTTATGTAAAATGAAATTTTAAAGTTAATAGAAGATATCCCGATTTTGATTAATTTTGATTGCAAAAGGTTAGTTATTTAACAGTTATTAGTTAGTACCGATAAAGGGAATTAAAAAATATATAAGAAGAAACATTATTTCATTGTCATTGTACATCGCAAAGGCCACATACACTAAACATTCTTTCTAATGCAATCGAAATGCCTTGAAAATGGAAAATTAAATATGGTTTAAAAAAATTCTTTAAATATAAAAAATATTTGTAATTATGCTTTAATCTTCCTTTTTATTTAAAGAATTAACAATAAAATTCTATTTTTATGATGACTTTTTCTGCGAAAATAAAATTAAAGTTTTTCAAAAGATAAGTGTTCATTAAAACTTTTATTAATAAATACATTTCATTCGTTAGAGTAATGCTCAAAATCTTTTTCATAAAGATCACATTCATTATTTTTTCCGTAATCTCCAAACTAATGAAGTTATCAAAAAAAAAAGTATGTAGAATTCTTGAAAAAATACTTTTAATAATGCATGAGACATATGTCTTGTTAAAACATTTAAACAAGTGCTCCACAACAAGTTTATTAAATCTCTAGCTTAGTTTTTTTAGTTACTTCTTCTTTAAGCTTCAAAATTTTGCTTTTTTACTAAGATTTTTTTTCTAAGCATTTCCTTGGATTTTACGGCGTTAGAACCGGATAAATGATTTTTTTTCCTTACCAATTGAAATAAATAATGATTTCGTTTCAATATATATTTTATATGATCCATTCAACTATATTTAAAGATTTCACAAAAGAATCCATTTATATCGAGGAAACAGGTGTTTTATTATTTTTTCAAAGAAAATTTAATATGAGTTTTATGAAGTATAGGTATTTACTCTATAGTACCCGCCAAAACTTCATGTTAAAGAATTCACAGAAAAAAGGTGCACAATAACATTAAAATATCAGATATTTTAACAGAGTACTTGTTAGCAAACTCTAAATAAATAATGTTTTTTTTTTTCTTTTCATACCCGGGTTTTATATTAGCTCTCTTTACACGGATGCAATTAACAGGACAGGGAATTGAGTTACTATAATTTTCTTTTTACTTAGACATTTTACAAATTGAAAATAAATTGTGTTCTATGATTTCTCATATAAAACTTTAGCTGCAGTGTAATACCAAAAGATGGGACCACAGTTTTTTTTTTATAAATATCTTCCCTAATTTCTTTTCTTTGTATATTTGCCTTACTGTTATTTTTTTTAATAATCACATAATTTCCATAGTATATAAACGGGTAATAATATACCTAGCATTGTAAATCGTTTCAATTCTTTAAATTAAATCTCAAGCTTTACATTTAACATTGTATGTAACATTGCATGTAACATTTATTTTACATTGTAAATACAAGATCATTGAAATAATATACTAATGTTAATTTCTAAAAAGGTGTAAAATAAAACTTTAAAAACACTAAAAATAGGTTTACTCGACTGTTTATATGTTTAGACTCTACCCGAACCATTTTCAAAACAAATATTTTTTTTTTTATATTTCCTTTATTGTTAATTTATTTTTTTAATAATCACATAATTTCCATAGTATATAAACGGGTAATAAAGAATTATACCAAGCATTGTAAATCGGTTCAATTCTTTAAATTAAATCTCAAGCTTATCTTTTAAAATTGTAAATACAAGATCATTGAAATAATATACTAATTTTAATTGCTAAAAAGTGTAAAATAAAACTTTAAAAGCAGTAAAAATATGTTTACTCGACTGTTTATATGTTTCGACTTTACCCGAACCATTTTCAAAATAAATAATTTTTTTATATTTCCTTTATTGTTATTTTATTTTTTTAATAATCACATAATTTCCATAGTATATAAACGGGTAATAAAGAAATATACCAATCATTGTAAATTGTTTCAATTCTTTAAATTAAATTTCAAGCTTTTCTTTTAAAATTGTAAATACAAGATCATTGAAATAATATACTAATTTTAATTGCTAAAAAGTGAAAAATAAAACTTTAAAAGCAGTAAAAATTGTTTACTCGACTATTTATATGTTTCGACTCTACCCGAACCATTTTCAAAATAAATAATTTTTTTTATATTTCCTTTATTGTTATTTTATTTTTTAATAATCACATAATTTCCATAGTATATAAACGGGTAATAAAGAAATATACCAATCATTGTAAATTGTTTCAATTCTTTAAATTAAATTTCAAGCTTTTCTTTTAAAATTGTAAATACAAGATCATTGAAATAATATACTAATTTTAATTGCTAAAAAGTGAAAAATAAAACTTTAAAAGCAGTAAAAATTGTTTACTCGACTATTTATATGTTTCGACTCTACCCGAACCATTTTCAAAAGAAATATTTTTTATTTTTTTATTTCCTTTATTGTTATTTTATTTTTTTTAATAATCACATAATTTTCATAGTATATAAACCGATAATAAATAATTATATCAAGAAATTGTGAATCGTTTCAATTATTTAAATTAAATCTCAAGCTTATTATTTAAAATTGTAAATACAAGATCATTGGAATAATATACTAATTTTAATTACTAAAAAGGTGTAAAATAAAACTTTAAAAACAGTAAAAATAGGTTTACTCGACTGTTTATATGTTTCGACTCTACCCGAACTATTTTAAAGACAAATAAATATTATTATTAATTGTTTTTAATTAAAAACTATTTTTAGTTGTTTTGAAAATAATTCAGGTATATTCCAAACATGTCGAATAAACTATTTTTATTGTTTTTAAACGTTCAATTTACACATTTTAGCAATGGAAATTTGTATACCTGCTCATTTATTAAATAAGCATTGGGGATGGTAAAATTTACTAAATACAAATGAAGGAGAATAAACATTATCTTAAACTTTTCCTGCTAAAATATAATGTAATTTATGAACAATATCATAGAAACATCTTATACCAGGAGTGTGTTTCGAACCCACAATCTCTTCAGAGAACTTGAATTCTTTTATCTGACGCTGTAGAACACACAACCAACTCGACTTCACGTAACTACCCCTGAAATGAAACCAGTTCAGAACTGATTTCACACTACATTTAGTCATACAAAACAACACTCGAAAATTATCATTGTAGTAGCTCATATCAGCAGAACTCCGTCTTAAACACTACAATTTGCGTCTTAAATATATAGATTAAAATTTATTGTAGTATAATTATAAAGTTTAGCTTAAAAAGCAGTTTTATATTTGAAATTACAGTTCAATTATCTATAAGATTATATTTGTATAAAATATAACAATATATGCTGTATTTTAAAAAATAAAAATTAAAATTAAATATTGAACTATTTACTTATATTCAGATGATAAAATAACTTACTAAAAAGTTGGTTGATTTTTTAATTTTATTTTTTTTATTAAATTACTAGCAAGCTGAGCCCGCTGCGCTGGACCATTTTTCAAATAACCCTTCAATCAAACGAAATGGAAAATCCGACCCTGTATTTTAAATTAATATGGACCTTCACCTGGAAGGTCCTTCCGCATTTTCTGAATGCGCATCGGACGCCATTGCGCTATTATATTACCTGATGCGTTAGACGAAATACGGGCAATTCAGAAGCAACTCTTTAATACACATGTAGAGTTTGGGAGGGAAATGTGGCCATTTACGATCATATCACCCCACTACTAAAAAAGAGAGAATTACAATGACTGCAGAGATTGACCATTTAACTTAAAGAATGTTCGGGTTATTCAATTTCGTTTGTTAGTTCTTTTACACCGGGCTTCTCAGCTTGGTACTTTGTGCGGATCTGATTAACATAAATACAATCTCTTTCTACGTTACATTATATTTGGTAATATACGTCTTTTTTTGCTAGGTTTTCTCTACAGTTTCTTATCTTCGATTTCCAGTAGAGTAAAAACAATCAAAACAGTATTTAACTTTTATATTTTAAATTATGTAAATCATGTAAAAGTGGATATTTAAAGCGGAATTGTGTGAATAAAATTTTAAAAAATGTCATTTTAACTACCATTTCTTTTTACATACCAGTTTCAATCATGCAACTATTAACCTAGGAAAATAACCTCGATAGCTAATTCAAATAGAAAACTAAACCTCTAGTTTTCATTCAATAAAATATTCCCAATCATCCGTAATCGGGTCCACAACCAAGTTTGATGTGCATCGTTAGAAATGTTCGTAACGGTATGGCTAAAAATGTACCAGAGTTAGATACAAAACAGAGTTAATTACGTTCTAAACTACATTCTATTAAATAATGTCAAATTGCTGTTGTTTGAATTTTAGATATTTCACTATCAAAACTCTTTGCAAATGATAAATAAAGTTAGTTATGCAAAATTTTTAGTTGTGATCTTTTTTGGCAAACCGAAGATTTTTTTCGCATTTCTCTAATGAGCGCAATAAGACGGAGAAATAAACGTGCTTTTATTTTCAAGACGTCATTATTCATCAGTTTCTTGCCTAAATAAAACTAAAAACGTTAATTTGTGACTATGATCAGCTGCTCGGGCTGTGCATCAGCCAAAATTTCTTTATAATGATTGAAATTTTATTTGAATCTGAGATACTTTTTTAAAAAACCTAGGGTAAATGAACAAATATTGTTCCATTGGCCACCTTTGGCATTTGAAAGTTTTTTATACATTCAAAGTAATGCTTTTTTAGTGATAGTAAAATAAACCTAAAATTTGTGAATATGATCAGCTGCTCGGGCTGTGCATCACCCAAAATTTCTTTATAATGATTGAAATTTTATTTGAATCTGAGGTACTTTTTTAAAAAACCTAGGGTAAATGAACAAATATTGTTCCATTGGCCACCTTTGGCATTTGAAATTTTTTTTTTTTTTTGTACTTTCAAATTAATGCTTTTTTAGTGATAGTAAATTAACTGCACATGAAAAATATCTATTAGTAAATCTTCTTTTGTCCGTTTGGTCCATAATAATAAAAAAAAAACATAAATTTACTAATAGCTAATTACTAAAAGTACAAATTTCGCGTAATCTTCTGAAATTGGATTTACCGTCCACGGTTCCTTTCAAATATAAACGAATCTTCCAACACTATATAGTAAATTCGCCAATTGTAAGGTAGCTGATTATGGAAGATTCATCCAATATCTTTTTATAGCATTTCTAAAAGAAGGGAAGATATGAAAAAAAAAATGACGAATGGAATGGAATATCGAAAAGTGATTACAGAAAGCAATTTTTATTGCAAAATGTCTTTTTTCGTGATAGAAATAACGCATAATTGCTTACATTTTCTTAAGAATAATCTTTACTACCTAACATTGCAAACATTGAACGTTTGTATAAGGGAAATTGACGATATGTTTTTGGAATGGACAATATTAGCTAATCTGCCTTCGAGGATATAAAAGCCACAAATTTGGGGAAAACAAACAGACATGCTTTCGCAGTAAAGTATGATGAGCAATTTTTTAAATATCTAAAATTAAATTATTTTACAATATGTGTGTGCGTGTGTGGGAGACATTTATACTAAAATTAAAATATTTGATTCCATTTTAAAAATATTAATTCCTATTTAAATATTGCACATTTGAATTTTAAAAAATACTCAAAAAATGCTTTCGTACACTTGCAAAATCACCTTTATTGTAAACATCGCTTGAACCCAATTCACGCTTACGTCTTTTTGGCTTAAAATCAAATTGTTTGGCGGCAAAAGTGAACTCAAAAATCACAAATAAACATATAACATGTAAATCATAAGTACCATCATTTTTTTCGATTACATCTGCTAGTTCCGTCTGTGAGTCACATGATGGAAGAGTTAGAAATAAAAAAGAACCAATCAAAAACAAAATTGTTACCACAAGGAAGGTCTCCTTAAAGAGCATACTCAAATTATTTTGAAAAGAAAAATGCTTTTAAAATTACTCATGTATGTAGTAAGACATCAGTCAAATTTTGCGGCGGAATCTTAGTAAAAATCTGAAAAAAAATCTATATATATTCGAGTATTTGGTGCAAAAAAGACGAACGTTCCACGCTATTTGTTTAGCCAACACATTTCCATCCCAAATGCAAGATATTTAAATGCATTTGAAAATTGCTTGTTAAATAAGTGTTTAAATGCTTAAAACTCAATGAATTTAAACTTAAACGAAGGATTAACGTATTATTTTTTATCTTTAAGCGTATATAATATAAAAAAATAGCGTGTTGTAGTAGTTATTTAATTTTACATGGCTTCACCGGCTGTAAATGTTTTAAGGGTACTAATTGATTATTCATTCAACCAATTTCGACAAATTATATAAATTGCCATACTATTCGCCAAATTATATAAATGCCAAATTACCCTCCAAATTATACAAATTGACAAATTTTTTATTTTAAACAACGAAAGAATAAATAAATTTTTAAACATTAATCAAATTACAAATAAAAGTGAAATTAAAAATCACTTGATGACGCAACAAACACGTGTACCGTGTTTAATGTCAAGTGAATGTAAAATTTACGATCAGCTATTTTTGGCATTTAATCTTATAGTTTGGCGATAGTTATTTTGTCGACGGGATAATCAAGTTGTACCGTTTTAAGTTTCTTTTAAAAGTAGCTGGCTAATTAAAAATGCTACCATTAAACATTTTATATTAAATACTTGTTTCCATGGCAACAATAACCTTCATTTCTTGTTTCTGATACTAACAATATCGAAGTCAAATTGCCAATGTTCCGAATCGGACATTAATTTTGAACTTGAAAAAAATTTAATAAACTGAAAATTTGTTTTAAACCGTATATTTACGATAATAAAATTTTAATATATACACATATAAAGGTATATGACAAAACTGTAGTAATAAAAATGCATTTATTTAAGTTAAACTTAATCTAACTATCTTTGTATGCAGAGTAGAAAAAGGTTTTACTTAAAAATTATTTATGATAAAAAAAGTATCATTCAAAATTTTATTGTGCCGCCAAACAGCAATCGCCAAAAACGTTAAATTTTCATTATTTTTTTACAAAAGCTAAATCGAGGTTCTGCGGATTTTTTTCATAAACATATTATATGTCACGAGAAGAATCTTCTATATATTCCCCATGAGAAGATATTTTTTCAAATATTTCTGAGCATGCACTTATCGAAACTTCCTTGATATCACCCTATTAATTTTTCAGATGCATTTTTCTTAACCTGAAGCAAAAGATAAAGAGCCAAATCTTATTTATTTCAATTGCAATATTTTAACTGAGTAATTTTTAAAGCGTTACGAACGTTCCCATTCACGTTTAAATTAAATATTTTCGTTTTTTAATATTATCACTCAATAAAACGGATTTTTTGTTCTTTTTTTTATGTTTCTTTTTTTTTTTAATTAAAATTAGTAACAGTTTTTTCTTTTATGTTTCGAGGTGTAATAGCATTTTCATTTTTTTTTATCAACAATAAATTTTGCCAAGAAATAAAATGGTAAACCTTATCGTCCAAACTAACAGAACTTTTCATCATAATTCTATAAGTAATCTAGGTAAATTGTTGTGTTATAGCTTAAAACCTTTCCTGAAACGATACCTAACTAACGGTGTAAGTTCCGTAAAAATCCATGCAGTAGAACTCGAAATCTAGGCTTTCGGAACGAAATTTCCATTTGGATTTTATATATATAACTAGCAGGCTATGCCCGCTGCGCTGGTCAATATTTCCAAATGGACTTTGGATTAAACTAAATGGTGAATTTGAACTTGTATTTTAAACAATATGGATCTTCAGCTTGACCTTGCTCATCACTGAAAACGATGCGAACGCCATTGCGATATAATGTTATCTTAAGCGTTGGACAAAATTTAGCAATTAAGAAGTAATTGTTTTAGTTGATTATAAACAGCGCACTTATGGTCGGGTAATGAGACCGTTATGACAACAGGAATTAATACCTCTGTAACTAATCAACATATAATGAAATCGTATATACTAACACCATTCCTAAAAGTCATGCAACAGGGCCACTTGTAACAAAATATGGTCTGTAGATTTTTTTAAAAAGGCTAAACTTTCATAATCAGGTTCACTTAATTTTTGAACTTTTACTCTTGCTCTATAACTAAGTACCCTTGAACAATATGTATACACTAAAACCTTTCCAAAATTATTACCTAACTAATTGTGGTATATCCTACGATAGTATTATAAACAATCGGAATGAAATACAAATTTCCGTTGTAAATATATAGTAGATGATGATGATGCGATTTTGTGTAATAGTAAAGTTTTCGCTTCAAACATAAACGATGCTTTCAACATTAAAGCTAATACACCAATATGTTAAGTATCCGAATACGGAAGGTTAACTTAAATTCTCATGAGCAACTACTCGAAGAAAAGTGAATATGTGGCTTTTGTGATATTTTTATGTCAGCCGGGCGCAGATAATAAATCAATAAAGATTCTTTTCATAGCATATTCTTATTTTATTATTTTCATTTAAAACACAAACCTTTCACTCATTTCATTTAAAATGCATGCCTTATACTAATTTCATTTAAAAAACTGAAAAGATAAACAATAACAGGAAATAATGCCATAAATAAAAACAAAAAAATATTTTTAATTTACATACGCAAAATGTAACTACTGCTACTGGGAATTTTAAAAATGCTATCAGCGAAATGTGCGCACGGTTGTTATAAATGTACCCATTTTTTCTTCTTATCGAGGAGCAATTTATAAATCGCACAATATTATTCCAATTCCAATTTCTTTCATTGAGGAACCTATGACCGGAAAAAATGGAAAAAGACTTTTGTAGATTCTTCGGATGACGGCATCTGACGCCATAAACCGAGTTTATATATATGAAAATAATTTTTAAGTCGTTACAAACATTGCTTTCATACTTAAATATTTTCATTGGTACTACTTGTTATCCCGTCGACCAATTTCGCCAAATTATATAAATCGCCAAACCATTCGCCAAATTATATAAATTGACATAATCTTTATTTTAAATAACGAAATAACAAATAAATTAGTATAACATTAATAAAAATACAAATAAAACGTCGAAATTAAAATCACTTGATGACGTAAACACGTGTAGCTTGTTTAAATTCAAGTGAATTTGATATTTACGATCAACCATTATTGGCATTTAATCTTATAGTTTGACGATAAATTTTTGGTCGACGGAATATCTAAGTAGTGCATTTTCCATTTTTGTTTTATAACGCTAAATTCTCAGTAATTTTTTTCCTTTTATTTTACATAAAATCACTATTTTTTTAAAAAAAATTAAGATGCTTGCATTTTTATTTCAAACTCATAGAGCCGTTTTTATTTTTTAGCCAAAAGGGTTGATTTGAATTTTTTCCGTTGCTAGAGTAACGGATGTAATGATAGATATTTTGAGGTTTAGATGCCAAAGACACCGCCAAATTAGAAAAATATGAAATGTGCCATGAACTGTTGGCTTATAAAAATTTATTTGGTAGCATTCGATTCAGCATACAAAACTACATTAAAATATGCTATCATTTGACGCATAATTTTTATATTCGATTTTTTTCCCCTCCACGTGCAAAAACCATTAGGGGTGACACTTTAGAAAGTCCTTTCTTAGCAGAAGTCTATGTCATAAGAAGTATTTTTACCACGATTTTCAAGATTTTAGGTTCAGTAGTTTGCGCTGTGCGTTAATTAGTCACCTAATCCAGACTTTATTTTATATACTATATTAGATATTCCATTTTGCGGTGAATCGATGATCGAAAATTAGTCCAATATCATTTGAAATATTACATAACAGAGGAGAAAGTACGAAGAAAGACGAAGAAGAAATGACGAATTACAAAAGACTTGTATTTTTTTTTTTCAAAATGTTGAATTTTTCGATAGTAATAACGTATTAAAACATAAATTTCCTTAAAAATTATCTTTATTTCCTAGATTTCGAATCTGTGAATTTTCCTATAAATGAAATTGGCGATATGACTTGAGAAAAAATGAAATAAACAATAGATAATATTTGCTTATATAAAATGGGTAATATTCGTTGATCTGAGTTCGAGTTTATAAATATCACATGCTTTCGGAATTACGGCGAAAAACATTTTAAAAAGTATGAAATTATTTTACAATATGTATGTGTGGCAGAGATTCACACTGAAATTTAAGCATTCGATTCCATTTTTAAAATATTAACTGATATCTATATAAGTTACAATTGAATATGAAAATGTACCCAAAAAATGATCTCTTTCACCTAAAAAAACACCATTTGTGAGAAGATCCTCAAGCTAATGTCACGCTTATGCATTTTTGGCTTAAAATCACATCGTTTGGCGACAAAAGAAAAATAAAAAATTGTAAAGAAACAAATAGTAATTACACATGTGACTCATAATTACATCTGCTTGTTTCTTCTTTAAGTCACGTGATGGGACAATTAGATATAAAAAAAAAAAGAAAAGAGCAGAACAGAAAGAAAATGTTAAAATTTCATCTAATCAAATTTTCTGATTCGTTTCCATATCTAACGCAAGCGATAAAGAGCCAAATATTGCGTATCAAGTGTAATATTTCTTATTAAATTAATTTTTAAGCATTACAAATATTTCTTTCAGGTTTTGATTAAATGTTTCCGTTTTTTAATATTATCACTCATTGAAACGGATTTTCTTTTTCTTTTTTTCTTTTTTTTTTCATTTAAATAAAATTAGTAACAGTTTTTCTTTTATTTTTCGAGGTTTAATAGCCGTTTGAATTTTTTTTTATCAACGATGAATTTCGCCAAGAAATAAAATGGTAACCTTATCGCCCAAAATAACAGAATTTTCCGTCATAATTCTAAAACTAATATAGGTAGAATAATGTGTTATAGCTTAAAACCTTCCCTGAAACAATACCTATCTAACGGTATAAGTTCCGTAAAAATCCATGCAGTAGAACTCGAAATCTAGGCGTTCGGAACGAAATTTCCGTTTGGATTTTATATATATAATAGATAATAGAATAGATAATAGATTTTATATATATATATAATAGAATAGATAATAGATTATGTGTTATGAACTATCTCAAAGTTTAAAACAGATCGCATTGTTAGATTTCCCAATTTTAACAATATCGCGTTATGTTAGTTCCACATTCCACCACCAGGGAGCGCACTCTATTCTTAACGAAAGCGTATCCGAACGAAACTCCTTCGTGCAACCTTTCCGTAGATACATGAATCGGGAGGGTGGCGGTCTTAACGAATAATGTAAGATAATTGCTGAAATTACTACGAAAAATATGTTAAAGGGGCCCTACGCGGGCCCCTAATAGAGTTAGAGGAAATCGGAAGACGGCAAAATAATCGCGGGGAAAAGTTTGCTTGGGTGCTTCGGAGCTACTTTTGGCGCGAGATCTGAGCTCTACGACCAATAGGAGCCCAGATATTTAAGGAAATATGAAGTTACAAAGTTCAATATAAAAGAATTTTCCGTAATAATTCTATAACTAATCTAGGTAGAATGATGTGTTATAGCTTAAAACCTTCCCTGAAACGATACCTATCTAACGGTATAAGTTCTGTCAAAATCCATGCGGTAGAACTCGAAATCTCGGCGTTCGGAACGAAATTTCCGTTTGTATTATATATATATAATAGATAGATTACATAGTTAAGCATATTTTTGCTTGATATTCATACACATAAATATGAATAGATTTTACTCATGGTACAAAAAATACCACAACTTTATAAGAGATATCACATTTGCTCATTTTATGATGCCAAGATCATATATTTTTTCCTTATAAAATTTTATATGATTAAGTCAAAATCAGATAAAAGACTATAGTTTAAAAGGTCAGTTATTGTTTCCTGTTCACACTTTGGTTAAAATTTGAAAATTTGGATTCACCATTTTCTAGTACATGTAATGTTTATATTCTAAAAATTATCTAAAAAATTATTACTTAATACAAATATTACGTTGATTTATGCAATATTACGTTAATTTACAAGAATTATTCATTGATATAAATGTACATTCGTACAGAAAATGTTATCTTAAAAATATTTTTTCGTGAAATAGATACAGAGAAAACGAAAAAAATGCATTCGATAGGTCTTATATATATAAATGTCTTTATAAAAAGTATTTTTTAAATAATCTTAGGTGGGAGTTTCAGTGTGTGTGTGTGTGGGGGGGGGGGGGGCATCTTCATATAGAAATTGTAGCAAATTCTGCCTCATATCTGGATTGTTTGGTAAATTTTACGGCGAGATATTAAATTGGAAATCATTGTATTGAATAGTTTTATGGATTGTGGCAATTAATTGTTTTGTACAGCTAATGAAAATTAATTGAAATGCAAATCGCAATGCTTGCATTTTTACAAAAATATTTAAAAACCTACTTGGCTGAAAAATCCGTAATATTGTACTCATATATGTAAAGCTTTTGGGTAACAATTTCTGCTCATTTCCTATATTTCACAGATTTCAATTCATATATTTTTCAGAAATTAGTTTTAAAATAAATAAATTTGAAATTTATATTTGAAAATCATATGCACTGTAACTTATTTATTTTTAAACCTTTCAACGATTACTACAAGCTTCAATCTTGAAATTTCAAAATAACAGCGTAGTCTGCCAAGTATAAGTCGGCCAAAAATAAACTTATATTACTCAGCGTGATGTTTTGTGGACCTAAATCTAAATACGGAACCAAATTTTGCAGGATGATTAAACAAGAAGGGGGACCAAAATTTTGGAGAAAATAGTTCAAAAAATCGCAGTTAAGGGGATATTTGGTGCTGTTTTTATTTTACGGAATTCAGTGCATCCTTCCTTGTTTAAACATCCGACAAAATTCGGCATCATTCTTATAATTATATCACGCTGTAGAACATCCAGTTTAATTGTTACCAATTTGTTGTTCTTGAGTTATGTATTAAAAACTATCTGCATTACAGTTTGATTTGCAGCTACTAAAAATTAAATTAACATTAGGAGATATAAGTTTAAATAGATATAATTTTCATTTTAATAACTTATGCAACTTTATCGAATGTTTCTCGTTTTGTATGCTAAAAGTTTCCAAAAAATCCAAGAGTCAGATCAAAATTAGGTATTTATATTTAAAATTTCAGAATTTTTGACAATTTTGGGATGTGAAAACGATCATGTACGCCTATTTTTTTTTTAGATTGTTTTAAAGAATACATAAATAATTCGCGACCATAGGGCAATTTTCGATTTCATGTGCTTCTATTTGGCAATAAATTAGTGTGGACATAACATTTTTTATTTCTAATCATCGACTTAATCAAAAAATAGAGAAAATGAAGATATAAATGTTTTAAAACGGGAATTTGATGATAGAAAATAGATTTTTTATTTTATTTTTCAATGTTTTTACTGAAAAAAATAAAAGGTATGAGAAACGTCCTATAAACCCTGATTGAGTAAAAATATATATAGTGTTTTTGTTGGTGTTATAAATGGTGAAAAATATACACTTTTTTCTCTTATTCGTGAATTTCTGCGTTACAAAGAAAGTTATTCGCTAGCTCTCATAACGTCGCCATAGAAAAAGAAGTATATTATTATTATTTAGAATTAAATATGTAAAAAAAATATTTTTTGTTTCTAAATATTTCCTTTTGTTCAATAATTCTTTTTATACATTGAATCTTATTCTACACACAATTCGCACAAGCATCTCACGTTAAAGACGATTATAAATTTCCTTGATACTAATTTTTCTCGTAAAATACACAATGCATTTTCATTAAATTTACATCAAAATATAAAATTATTAAATGACGTACTAGTGTTAAAAAAATTAAAGGCATAAATGGCTCAAAAAAATTATCACTAACAAAAATCTGGGAACAGCATATATAAATGAAAGCTGACGTTTTATTGAGCTGAAAAAGTATATTAAAATCAATATTAAATAAACTTGCCAGAAATACGCTGTATTTAAAATTTCCTTTTGAATTTCTTTTACCTTATTTTTATTTTGTTAATATTCTAATCCAACTATTTATTTAATATTTTTAGTTAGTTTTTTTTAATTACTTTTATTTATTTCTTTAAACAGTCTTTAAAAACCTATATTATTAGATATTTTACAGGCTTCAAAAATGGCGAATATTCAAATATGAAAATATCTTTATGACAACAGTTTTTCATTAATTTTGAAACAAATGAGCTTCATTACCAATATGTCACCTCTTAGAATGATTAAAACGATATAGCACGTTATTCTAAACTTTAAATAGGGTGAAGACTATAAAGATAAGTGATACGATTTTCTAAAGATAAAAACATGGCAAACACTGTAGTTTCAATTTATTGTATTTTTCAAATCTAACTGACAGTTTTAAATATCAATATATTGTTGTAAAATTTGCTAGAAGTATTGATCAGATAGACACCATCTAATAATTTTTAGAAACAATGATTAATTATTATAAAATGAAAAATATATGCTAATTCCACTCTTTCCTCTGATGGATCATTGTGTATAGATGAAATCGATATGACACGTTTCCTTAAAGTTCGTATAAAAAAAAATTGTCAAAACATTTTATGTTATCGAGTTAAAAACCCGAGAATCGTTTCTTCTGTCACGTTTGCTCGTCTAACTGCTTAAAACGTTATTCTATTATTTACCTTTAGAGTGTTAAAACAATTAATGACTAATGAGATATAATCTATTTCAGCTACATTTGATTTCCGTTGTAAAATATTAAATATACTAATATGCAAAGACTTCTTATACACTTTCCTAGGTTTATTAAATTGATAAAGCACATTTTCATAAAACTACGGTTATAAGAAGGAAAAAAAATATCACTCTAAATGAGCTTTTCAAAACAGAATTATTTTATAAATGTAAATTTATTTTCCTACTTTTATTGTTTATCTTACCCCTGTTTGTAAATATCAAAAAACACAGTTTGTGCACAGTATTAAACATTAAACCAATGTCACATTACAATCGTCTTCGGAAATTTAAATTAAAAGTAATAGAATAGTTTCATCAAGATAATCACATTTTAATATGCTGAGTTATTACACAGCATATAAGCATTGTACGCATTGAAAACATAAAACTGTCCTGTTCAACAGTCACGCTAAAGGAATGTCTAAAGTCGTTGAGATTTCGGCGCGAAATACCGTTCTTGAGGCTTGTCAAACTGTACATTTTTTTACATATTGTTTCGTTTTGACAGACTAACGTTTTTCTCAACATTTTGAATACGCACGTAGTGGAATGTCATAGGGAAGCATGTCAAATACTTGCGCACGCAGAAATAAAAATAGTGTCGACTGATGATATTTCCTTGCGCAAGATTAATCCTGTGCTGCTCGTTAAAAAACGTGTCACGTAATGTGTAGGAGTTTCATTCTGCATGAAAAAGGAATGTACTTCTGACAACACTAATGTTCATACAGCACCTGAATATTAGTATCCTGCAAAAGCCTTGGAGGATGTTTTCTCTTTACTGCGTATCACACGAGAGTACTGTTTGTTGATTTATTGAAAAAATGCGCTAAACCTATACCTTATTAGGAATATTTTGTAAAGTAAGACAATTTTTTAAATCAAATGAAATTTATCTTTACCTTAAATGCGGCGGTGTTTTTGTGTATTGAAATTGAATGGTAAAACCGCACGATTTTCTGAAGAATATCATACAAAGAAATACTTGTTTAAGACAAAGATCCGAAAAAGTGGAAAACATTCGTAGTACACACGATGTTTAATGTTTTGTATTTTTCTACTGTGAGCTTGATTTCTCTTTCAGAAAGAATGTCCAGCGATACATTTTGGCTCAAATTTCTTGATTTATTTAGCAATATACAAGTAATACAGGAACTTATACAAGTAATGCATATGTTTTAAATGCTAAGTTTCCACAAAGTTACTCATGCAATATGACTAAAATGTTTCGTAAGAAAAAGCTAGATCCTGTAAACACAGTTACTGTTTAAGTAATTGGCATGAGAAAGAATACAGATTTGTTATAACTTTTGAAACGCATATATTTTATTATTTTAGAACAGATAGTTACATCAAAGCTAAATTATCATGTATGATAATACATTAAAAAGGCAAGCGGTGCACTATTTGAAATTTCCCACTCGATTATTTTACTCTCACTTCGTTGAAATTCAATCAGAATTTCGTGAAATGAAGACTTACAGCAACATACATATATGGACGTGTTATTTCAGTACTGCCGAATAAATAAGTTTTACGTCATTATTTGTCTAAAAGTCTTAAAGTAATGGCGGTCAAACAAGATACGAATTTTATGGCAGTGACCTCAATACGTCATTTGTGCGTACGCCCTGCACTATGCAAATGGCGCTGTCGCATTGCTAACACATACGTCCGTGAAATATGGACTCGGCTATTGCGATCGGGATGAAAGTGTTCAGTGAGAAATGTTCAGCGATATCAATTAGCCTAAATGTCGAAGGGCGTTCAAATCCATAAATAGATACTGTAACACTATGGTAAAGATATCATTGCCACCTTTGCTTTGGAGTTACTGTAAATCCACCTTATACCTTTGATCTGGCCCAAAAATAGTATTCAAACGTTACAGCATTAAAAAAGACTTAGAAAGGAAATCGATTTGGCCTCAATAAAGACGTGATGATAAGCGCGAAATGATTCTTCTATACACAGGAGACTTATTTTTAAACATAGTTATTAAAATTTTGTAATCATTCGAAGACATATGTTAATGCAATTGGTCATTATGTGGAATTCAGAATTGAATTTCGACTTTAAGCATGACCTTTCTTATAAGATTTTACTAGACAAATCGAGAGTAGAACCTCTTAGAGGCCATGAAGTATTACTTCAGCGACAAAAGTGGGATATCTGGGTAGGAAATATAACCGAAAACTGAAGATAAAAAACTGCTAATCTGTTTTTATAACAGACCTTACAACTCATATTTCGCGAATTTTTCAGTTACGAATTTGACAGACTAATTTTACTTTACTTTGCATTTAAAAATGGAATTTCGCAATTAAGCATGAATAGCTAAACCAGACAAATAATTGTGAAATAGTTAAAAATTTAAATAATTTTTTAAATATATTTCTTAGGAAAACAGTGTAAATGTCTCACTAAAAAACTTAAAATTTCTTACTCAGTATTCTAATTTAAACATTTTTATGAAATTTGTTAAACAAAAACAGTCTGGCGTAAATTGTTTTACTTGGTTTGTTTTTCTTTGAATATAACTAAAAGAATAAAAAATAACATTTTTGTTCCAACTGCGCTATTATATTTTTTATATTCGAAATGTTTTAATGAGTGTAGTTATATGTATTTTATTCCAATTTTTCATGAAAATATCTCCTACAAAGAATAGTTATTACCTAACGGAATATAAATTATTTTCTTAAGCTAAGGAATTTGATATTTTTTGGAATTATAGTAAAACATATAATACTGGTATTCATTATTTTAATTCCATCAACGCTTATAGACGTTTTTTAAAAAAATGCTTGAAAATACATCGTTTTTTAAATGTGCCTCACTTTCATGAAATGTGAAATTTTCTTGCATTTTCTTGCAAGCATCCACAAATATGAAAAATATTACACAAATTTTATGGAAGGAGTTTATTTTCTCCTTTACTCAATGTTTCAGTCCGTACACTGCGCTGCAAGTTTCATTTAGTTTTTTCTTCTCAGATTACTCCAAATACCCAGCAAAAATTTTTGAATCTTCGTGACTGCATATTGAAAGTATATAAAGATTTTACACGCATATTTATGTAAGAAACATTTATGAGTGAGGTATTAATGTAAATAGCAGGTAAAGAATCAGTAAGGTATTACAAATATTGTAGTAAGATATTTAGTTTCACATGTGCGTGAAAAAAAACTTCTATCATATAAATTTCAGCATTACACTTTATTTTAAATGTTTAGCGAAATGCAAGAAAACTTAAAAACAGCCAATCAATCAATAAATAATTTTTAAAATATTATTCCTTGTTCTACCTTTATACAGAAGTTTTCTATATTTTTCGTGAAAAAAATCTGACATTGGATTTTTCGCAGAATTTACTGGATTTTTTTTTTTGGCAACGATTCTCTATTGTCTTTAAACAAATGTATTTATAGGTAATTCCTACTAAGCTGACAACAAGAACGAAAGCTTAATGGGTCTTGTACCTTTTAAAAGCGTCGAAAATTAACGAAAAAGTTCAAAGTTTGAATTAGTCTATCTTCAAAACCTTTTCATGTATAACATGAAATTTTGGATATTGATTAAAAAAATTATGCTTTGTAATATACTACCATTAGAAATTTGTTAACCCTTTACAGAATTTGTGTATTGTTGAAATAAAAATAGCTCTTTTTTTTTACCCCATAAGTCATTGCGCGCATGATATCGTGAGAAAGTATGTATGGATTGTCATGAAATTTGGTAAAGATACTAAACAAATATGTATGTTTAAAATGATCTACTTTTAAGTATTTACATTGGTAATATTTTTAGTTATGAATATTTTTATTCATTAAAAAAGCAAAATTTTATTTTTTTTTTACGAAAATATTTTTTTTTATATAGTTAATAAATAATTTTAGCCTAAGAGTAGGTCATTTTAAACACACATATATGTTTAGTATATTTACCAAATTTCATGCCAATCCATACTTACTTTCTCAAGACTTTACACATCATGCGCGCAATGACTTATGGGGTAAAAAAAGAGCTATTTTGATTGCAACAATACACAAATTCTGTAAAGGGCTAATAAATTTCTAATGGTAGTATATTACAAATCACAATCTGTTTAAACAATATCCAAAATTTCATGTTTATACATAAAAAGGTTTTGAAGATAGACTAATTCAAACTTTGAAGTTTTTCGTTAATTTTCGTCGCGTTTAAAAGGTACAAGACCCCTTAACAAGTTATATTATCAATAGTCATTTTACGATGCATCTGAAGAACAAGACATTCATCGATTTTTATTAAGGGGACCGTGGGCATTTATTACAGCAAAAATTTACCCCACAGTCGAAATTTCTTTTTATGTGTATTAATATTCTCCAATTTATGCTGAGTCATTTCTGAAACACTGCAAGCGGATTTTGACTCTTTAATATACTTTAAATCTGTTTTTCTCACAACTGATTTTTCAACGTTTTTAAATTTTTAAATTGCTCCATGCGCCTTAATTATTTTATCAAAGTTCATGACATTGATAAAGAAGAATCCTGATATTGCTTACAAAGAAACAGTGTATGCATTATAAAATTAGAATTTATTAAGATAATTAAATTTGAGTTTTAACTTATTAAAAGGCAACATTTTTAAGAAAATCGAAATGAAGTTCAGAAAAATATCTCCAGAAAATTAACTATTGAGTGGATTAAAATATCGATACACGGACTTGTTTTTAATAGAGTTTAAAGGGATTAAAATCTAAAATCGAGGAAAATCTCAAAAAGTAGGACATGATAGAGCATTTTAAAATTTCGCTTTAAAATTTTAAATAAATAAAAAAATCTTAAAATTACAATAAGATTGGAAATTTCTTTCAAGGTGTTACATATCATATATACACTGGTTTCCAAAATTAAGGACCAGTCACAAAATGCTAATTTTTAAGTAAGCGAATACTCAAAAGGAAATAATATAATTCAAATAATTCGTATCCCTACAGCACAGCTAGTCCATATAGCATCTCACTTACGTCACACATGGTAACAAGTGTCTCAGTGACTAGGGTGAAATAAAAAAATAGAAAATTCCACATGTCTCATTATGAGTCTCAAATGATCCCTATATGTGACTCCACTGAGACGACAATGTGACTGCTGGTTTGTGACGAGTCGCCAGGTGACTTTACAATGTAGTTACATTGTGACTCTCATGTGACTGTCATTTTTATACTCAAATTCAAAGTCATCATGAACGTTGCATTATGATATGTCACCAAATAAGATCACATTATAGTCACATGGTGACTTTTCACAAAAGGTCACAATGGTGACTTCACAGTAGTCTCTCTGTTACCTGAAAGTCATCATGTGACTTTAATGTGACATTATTTGGTAACTTATCACAATGCAGCGTTCTCGATCAGTTTGAAATTGAGTCTGCAGATTACAGTCACATGAGAGTCACAATGTAACTACATTGTAAAGTTACATGGTGACTCGTCACAAAACAGCAGTCACTGTGATGTCTCAGTGGAGTCACATGTAGTAATCATTTGAGACTCATAATGAGATGTATGGAATTTCATTTTTTTTTTTTGCTTCACCGTAGTGACTGTGACACTTGTGACCATGTGTAACATAAATTAGATGTTATACGGACTAGCTGTGCTGTAGAGATAGAAATTATTCGAATTATATTATTTCCTTTTGAGTATTCGCGTACTTGAAAATTAGCATTTTGTGATTGATCCTTAATTTTGGACACCAGTGTATTATAAAGCAAAAAGCCCTAAAATTTCCGCTCGAGTGTTTTCCAAAAACAACCTAGTGGATTTTTTTGCAAATAGTGTCGTTCGATAGAGAATATTCACGCGGTGGTTTATGAGTAAAATATACAAGGATAACTATGATTTTTGGTAATAACTTTCGTGTTTTATTGATATTTTGAACAAAAAGGTTGCCAGTAATTATTTTTTGGCATATTATAGTTGGTTAAATAATTGAAACGGCTATATCAGGTAGAAAATAAGGTAAACAACTAAATTAAATTAAAAGAAAAGAAAAAAAAATTAAAAGAAACCAAATTAAATTAAAAGAAAATAACTGTTATTCGTTTAATAAAAATAAAAGAATAAAAAACCCTTTGAATGAGAGACAAAATTATAAAACGAGAATATTTAATTTAAACATGAAAGGGATGTTTATAAAGCTTAAAAAATATATTAGTATGAAAGAAGCAATTTTACATTATTTGGCGGTTTTTCGCTTGCGGCTGTTTAATAAAATGTGTCTGTAAAAACTTGAAGAAATAAAATTTAAGTAACCTTATTTTAGTTTTTTTTTTGTTGTTGTTGTTGTTGTTCAATGTAATTATCAATTTTATGTAATTGTCCCATCGTATGACTTACATAAGAAACTAGAAGAAGTAATTGTAAAAAAGGCTGTATTAGTGAGTTACATGCTATTTAATCTTGGTCGCCAAACAATGCAATTTCAAGCCACAAAAGCAGAAGTGCGAAATAAACCAAGCAAAAATCGCAAAATACTTTTATTTTTTATTTATTTTTTTTTTTTTAAGTGTAGTAGAATATTTTGGGGTAAATGTTTACATTCAAATGTAAGTGATATAAAAAGCAGCTAAAATTATAATTTGGTAGTCAAGTATTTAAATTTTAGTGTAAATGTCTGCCATATACACACATATGCTACAATAATTTAATTTCAGAGAATTAAAATATATATATATTTTATCATAGTATGAAATATTATTACTATGGAAACATGCCATTTTGTTTTCTTCCAGCGTTTTATTTTTATATCCTCGAACTCAGATCATTACTTATTAATTGAATATGGTGAATTATATATATATTTTTTTATGTATGTCGAACATATTGCCAATTTAACTTATAGAAATAGTATTCACTGCAATGATGCGTTGTTACTATAAAAGAATGCCAAATTTTTGCAATAAAAATTGCTTGGAGAATTAAATTCATATTTTCTCTATTTTGTAATTTCTTTTAAGCTTTTTCTGTATAACTTTCCTTTTTTAACCATTCTTTTAAAAAGGTTTTGTTAAGCATATTGGACGAATCTTACGGAATCGTGTCACTCGCTAATTAGCGTACTTACCATATGGTTGGAAATTTTATTTATATTTGAAAGAAACTTTGGGCGGCACATTAAGAAGATTAGACAGATTTTGAAATTAGCGATTTCTAAAATTATGGTTTTTTTTATAATGAAACATATGAACAAAAGAATATTTATCATTATTTATTTTTTATCTCAAATTATTTGACTCTCATAAAATAAGATATTTTCAATGTAGAGGAAAAAAACTTTTATTCCAATGGTGGCAAATGGGGTAATGTCTGCCTACTTAATGTTTCAGCATATATAGGATAAAATTACATAAAATTTCAATCAATTTAGAGCAAAGTATCCTGTCTCCCACCCTGGAAACTAAATGTAGCGAGAAATTAAGAGTTATTTTCATGATCTGGGTTATTTACAATAAACAGAAGAAAATAATTTACTCTTGAATATAATGGAAATAGCAAGCTTATTTGTTTGTCCGTGTTATTATGGTCTTTAGAAAAATACAAAATAATTCATCGTTCCAAGTATTCACCAAAATGCATATTGTTAAAATTTTTGTATAACTAACTTTATTTATCATCATCAGTTCTATTAATGTATGAATATTTATTGGTGAAAGATCTATAGTTGAGTCGACAACAATTTGACATTATTTATTGGAACGTAACTTGGAGGGTAATTTTGTAATTTACTCTGGTAAATGTGAACAATATTGTTGCGTCAGTTCTAATGTTTGTCGCCGTCGAGCCGATTACGGGCGATTATAAAGATTTTATTGTATGCAAGATGCTTATTTCCCTACACGATTAAATCATCGAATTTTGTCACGTGTTAAAGGTTACATGATTGTAAATGGTCTACAAAATGAAAAAGCAGTGAAAATGACGTCATTTTAATTTTATTCAAACAACTGTGCTTTAAAAATACACTTTTTATGTTTCACTTTCTTTTAAATATGAAAGTTAAATAGCCCTTTTTTGTCTGCAAATCCTTCAATATATTTTTTTACGGTATTTACTCTGCTGGAATACAAAGAGGGAAAACAGTAGTAGTAGACCTGCCTCAAGAGGAGGTTTTTTAAGAAATATAACGCAACATTTAGTGAGATTGTATTTAAGTTACCAGAATCACATATTGCGCGGACTGAGGGACCAGGAGTTCAAGAGCTAACAAACGAAAATGAACCACTTGAACATTATTCATGTTCAATGGTCAATCTGTGCAATCATTGTAATGCTCTCTAATTTAGCAGTGTCAGATCAGAGAACATTTTAATCCCTGTTGTCATAACGGTCTCATTTGCCTGGAAATATTCACCGTCGCAGCGGGCATAGCCTGCTAGTATATATATATACTTATGGTGAAATATATATTTCCATAAAATCTCCTATCTCTGTGATGAAAAAAAAATTATGTCCACCTCTCCCTTAAGATTTAAACAAGAGTTTTTGTAAATATATGTGTGCAAAGCTTTCACAGAAAATAAATAATTCCTAGGCAAAATGGAAATAAAAATATGTGCAATTCGGAAGTTTCTATTAAGCACCCTGATAAAGAAGAAAAATATGGAAAAATATGGGTAAAATATGGTATCTTGAGTAAGGTGACGCATATGTGTTAAAACATTAAATAATTTAACTGGTTAATATGATGATTAAAAGAAAGACTATAAATACCAAATCAAGATAATATTTTCCTCAAACCAGTGATATCGCGTTGCGTACATTTTGTAGAAAATTAAAAGTTTATTTTTCGTTTTGTCGTCTTATTAGAAGAGATATTCTTAATTTTTTATACTTACTAAATTTATATGACAATTATTATTAATGTCTAAAGTTTTATGAGCGGTTAATCATTTTTCAAATAGATAATAGTAATAAGGTTTTTCTTTCATATTTAAATATATTCAGGTTTTATATAATGGTTTAATTTTCTCAATAAAAGTTTGGCAACAGATTTTTACACCGATTAAATATATGCCAAAGAACAGAAAAACTATTTAATTGAATTTTTAGCATGGAGTGAATTAATAATTTCATCACTTTAAACAAATCTTTGATTGAAAGTGACAATACATTCTCTTAAATATTTATACTGCATAATAAAATATATTTTTTCAGACGCACCTAAAATAACTTGTAGTGTCTACTTACAAGGGAACCACTTATGGTGCTACTCGCACCTAGCATCGATACTACCTAGCGATACTACACTCGATACTACACTCGCACCTAGCAATTTTTTCTGTTAAAAATATATTTTATATATTTTTTTATGCTTTTAATTTTTATTATTGGGTTTTTATTTCTTTATTTCAAGCCAAAAATGGAGTTGAGTTTCAAAATATGGTGATAATCATTTTTGCCTGTTTTATCCCTCTAGTGTCTAGTATATGTGCGTCACGTATTAGAATTCAGCCTGATTGCGATTTGTTTGAAAATAGCATAAGAAACAAGAATTAGTTTTTTTTTTTCTATGCAAACGATACATGTTAAATCGTAAATATATAGGGTAAAGTGCCCATATTTCGTCCCCTTCTGCAAATGTGGCCCCACTTATGACGCAAGGCACAGGGGACGGAAGGTAAACAGGCTAAGAATTGAAAGTTGTGTCGCCAAGACGCATACATAAATTAAAAACGGCGAATTTCCTATTTTTAGAACACCTGAGTTCTTATTACATCGTTTGTACAACATTATTTACTGTACTGTAAGTATTTATTTTTTTATTTATTGCATGCATTTTACGTTGATAAGATGTTGAAAGTATCATTACAGTGAGTTATAGGACGCTCAGTTCATCATACTGGAACTGAAGCTCCGTCATATTGGGAAGTAGCGTGGTCCCAATTTCGTTCCCCTTGCAGTTCTTATTTCCGTCCCGGGAACGAAATTAGGAATGCTTTTCCATGACTTTTTTTTTCATTTTTTTCCCTCAGGTTTGGATGGCTAATGTTTGGTTATATTATCATTTCACTGATAATTTGTAAATTTCTCTGTGCCTTACTTTAATATAAATTAAATTACTTACTCGTTTAGAGTTAAATTTTGATTTAGTTATTAGTTAAGCCTCGGCGTATTGTATTTTTGGTGGGGACGAAATTCGGACCATTTTTTTTCTTTAACATTTTTAGATACTTTTGAATAAATAATTTTTCGCATTGTTAAATTTTTTTGTACGGTATGTGCCTACGTTTTTATGTGCGTGGGTAGTTAGTCTATCTAAAATCGAAATTTGGTAGATTTTCACTGAAAATTACAACTTCCAAGGGACTAAAAGTGAATGGGGGACGATAATAGGTCACCTTACCCTATCTGTTGAAAGCTTTCAAGATCACTGAACATTATTTTTTATTGAAATACAAAATAAGTGAATTATTTTCTTTTAAAGCCAGATAGAATAAAGTTTCGAATCCTTTATATGAAACGTTGTTGCTTTTTGGTCTTATTAAATGTTGTCTTTTGGTAAAAGTAATCATAAAGTAAATAAATATTTTTATGCAAAGTAGAAAATTTACAGTCCCTAATTAGATCGTACTTTACAATTTCTAGCGAAGTCCAAACCTCTGATCACTCATACATGACAAGCAGCTATGACATTTGTATAGGGTTGCTGCAGAGATCTATTTTTCAAAAAATGCCAACTTTTCTCCCGCCAAAAATATGAATATTTTGTAATAATTCAAAATCAATTTCTCGGGTTCTTGAAGAAATTTTTTTTTCAATATTTTATACTTATTATTGTCTAATTTGCATTTTAAATGTTTTTATTTTAAAAAAATCTACGTTAATAGACCGATAACTGGTTTCGAAAACTGCATTTTCAGAAAGTTATGCTGCTGTAAAATAAAACAAAATATGATTTTAACAGAAAAAAATTATCGATTCTAAAACTTCCTTTTATAAAGTTTTAAAACGAACCAGGTCTCAGTGATAGGTGGGAGCAGCACCAAAACTTGGTCCCTCATTAGTACTTGTAAAATAAGCAAAAAATGACTTGTATTCATAAACCATGGCACTCTATTAATAAAATCTACCGTAATTTTGTAACGAATGATCGAATCGACTTGCGGGTAGTGACATTCTATTCAGATTTAAAATAATACATACAAAAAGATAGATTTGAAGAAAAGAACCTCTAGACAGATTTAAAGAATGTTGATTTCTTCCATCAGTTAAAATGCTTACCTTTTGCACGCCCCTCCCACACACACATAAAAAACAGGAGAGTAAAACAAATTTAATTTTTGGGGACTCATCGGATCTCCTTTTCTAATGCCAAAAAAAAAAAAAAAAAAAATCTAAATATTTTGTGAATGACCTTACGTAACTGGTGTAAAAATCTATTTTGCTTGCATTGAAGTACATATTTCTACTTTGTATTCATAAAACCTGCCGTAACTTTGTAACATATGCTGATATCAATTTGTAGAACGTGGCATTCAATTCTGAATTGACAAATTTATAACAAATGATACACCACTTGACGTACTTAAAAAACATTGAGTTTTTTCCACTCCCTCAGTGAAACATTAACAATTTTTGCCCTCCAAACATGATAAAACAGCTTTATTTTTATTTTTATTTTTTTTTATTTATTTATTTTTTTTTTTTGGAGGGGAGACTCATTGAATCTTCTTTTACTGGACTTGGGAATAACTTTCTTTTGCCAAAAAGAAAGTTGTTCCCAAATTTTGGAGAATGCCCATCAGTTGTCTAAAAAAAAAACTTATTTTATGTGTACTAAATCTGATTACTATGAAAGCATTTAAATAATAATCTAAAAGACATTTTAAATATATTGAAAAAAAAACAACACATTATAATAATTCAGATTAAATTTAATTTACTTCTTTCAATTAAATGTAATTTCGTTTGAATAAATTAATATTCATAAGAAATGTTTATATTTATAAGACACTAATAAAAGTTTCAAAGTTTAAAAATTTAAGGAAATGTCTTGATTCGATTTGATTAATGTTGTTTCCAGACGATAAACTTACACATTTAAATAAATAGTTGTTATAATTCTTAATCCGTTTTGAAAGAATTGCTTTAAAAGGTATTTTGTTTCGTTATTCTTGATGAGCTTAATATTTGCGTCAAATTTATTTCAATAATAAAAATAATCTCTCTGGGAATTTCACACGTAAAAAAATAATTGAAGGCAGGTTTTCTCGAAAAAATTAATAACTACATAATCAACATTTATATAATTTGTTGCAGGAAAGTTGTAAAAATTGAAATATTGTTAAAAAATTGTATTTAAACCTGTAATATAAATTTGGGAAGAAAGTGCAAAGTGGCCACTCTAAGGTTTGATAAATGTGTATGATACCTTCTAGGAAATACACACTAAAATTCTAAGACACACTAAAATTCTAGAACCAAATACCAATAGTAACTATAGTAACTTTAGTTTCCATTGCTATTTTGTATTTTTTAAATTTATTTTAAAATGTACACGTTAGATCGAGAAAGGGGAAAACTACAAAATGGTCATTTTCTCGCCTAGACTGAGTAGAGCGTCTAGTATAGGTAAATAAACAAGTTACATTCATTTAAGATATATATATTTACTCAATACAAACTAAAGTAACACACATAAGAATAAGTATTATGTTTTATAATATTTTAAGTATTAAATATTTACAAGATAAAGTAAACAGTAATGAGTGTCAAGCTGACAAATTGAGGTATTCAAAAGTCAGAATACTTTCTCCGCGATAATTGAATTTTGACTCCAACGCGGAGTATGGGAATGCCCTAGGATGGTGTGGTATACGCTCCTCGTATCCATCCTCTAGCGCGTGTTATGCATCCTTAAATTAGATTATTTTTACAATAACCTACTTAAACATTTCCTGTACAATGGCCATGTAAGTAAAAGTTACATTTAGAGTTTTTGTGTAGCTATGAACATTACAACATTTCAACTTCTTTTGATATATTTTAAAAATTTGGCTTCAGTATGGATCTGGAGTCAACGATTTGAGAAAAGTAAAACTATTAAATTTGAAAGAGGTTCCATTAGTTAAAAATTATTCTTTCTAAAATGTACTTTAGTAAAAAATTCTTTCTAAAACACAAAAAGTACTCATTTTTAAACGTTTTCAATGATTACCTTTTTACAATGATTACCTGATTACAAGGATTCGAGAGAACAAACATTAATATACAATAGAAACTACATCATAAAAAATTGTAGCTGAAGCAATGTTACTAATAATTTCACATATCAATTAAAAACAACAAAACTTTGTAACAATCTCGATATTATATGTAATGGTTAATCGAATTGAGTATTGATATCTGAAGATGTTTTAAAGCGACACAATCCAGGATAAAAATAAAAGGATACATTATAAACATCATAAATACGTTTCCAAAATAATATCTAAATTGACATTTTGTCTTAAAAGAAATTTTTATTGGAACAGTTTTATTTTGTACGCCAAAAGCACACAATAAATTCCGTTACTTTTTAATGCATTTAAAATATATAAATATATGGCGTTCTTAAAAAAAATGTGTACACATGTCAGAATCAGAAAGAAAGGTAGAAACAAGTTCAGCTTGAATGGAATGTTATAAGTCATTTCTGAATACTTCTATGCATTATCTGGATTGAAACTATATAAAGGCTGAAAGTGATGGCCAGTACACCTCTGACTAAACTAATTCAGTAAACCTCACCAAGGTTTGCAAGGAAATTTTTGCACACTATCTTTTGATTGTGTCCAGGTTTATGCCCTTTGGTTATTATTTTCTATCTCCTTTACTTATATATTGATATGTGTGCTTGCCAGTTACCACGTTCAGGATCTGCTTCCTACTTTTGAATAGCACATAATTATTATATTATGTTGCACTATATTCGATGGGAATAGGAAATTTCTATGATGATTTAATATGTATAAATTTCTTTAAGCCCTCTGTATTTTCATATTTTAAAACGATGAAATGCAACTGTGATTGCAACAATATTAGTTTTATCAATATCTGAAAGCTTCTTATCAGATCATAATTCTCTTACCTCTCATATATATATTTTTAAAAATTATTGATAATGTCATGATACATTTTTTAACAATGAAAAATTAAAAAAATATATATTAAAAAAAATAATAATAAAACAGTGATGAACATTTTCATACTTTTAAATTTTAAAGAAAAATAATCAACAGATTCCTGTACGTCTTTACCATAGATGAAATAAATATTTCTGTCGTATAAAAATCATAGTAGTAATCTGATACTAATTTTGGCCGCCATTACTCTCTATTGATAATGTTTACCTTATTTAATTACCGTAATTTCCGATCTATAATTAGTGGATCAAAAAATCATGTTTTGAACCAGAAATTTTATTTAAAAATTGTGGTGAAGTATTTACCTTGACTTAATGTTACATTTTATGAAGTCCGTGAATTACGGTAAAACATTTTGCGGACAAATAAGTAAAATATTTCCATTAGAAAAAAAAAAAAACTAATAACCAAAAATCGAGCAGTTATCATGTTTAATCAAAAATGTTTAATCAAAACATTTGTCTAACAAATAATACAAATTAGAAACTACTAATTAGAAACCATTAGAAATTACTAATGTAAAAAATAGAGCAGTTTGTAGTTTCAAAATTTAACGACATTATTGTCGGCAAATTTCAATTGTACATAAATCATTTAAATGTGTATTAATATTTGTTCGAATCGGATTTTGAAAACATTTAAAGAGAAAGTTTTATAAAATTGCGTAAGATAATCACTTATAATCAACCAAAATAAACTAAAAATTGCTAAAATTAATACAAAACCAACTAAAAAGACACAATATCTAAATTTAGATCGACACTATGTTTCATGGCGCAGACGGTGAAATTTTCAAGATCCTTGTGGATACAAATATTTTCGCAAAATTTTCAAAAACAAGAAATTTGTAACTAATATCACGAGACCTCATGTAGAATGAAAATCCAGTGCAAACATAAAATAAAATAAACATGGTTATTTCTGATCGTCAGTTAACCTCTACTATTATTTCTAAACCTGTCATCATCTCTTTCCACATTTTAGATCACTCAAGGGAGATTGAATCAGTGCAAATATTATTTAATTCTTAAATCCTTAAATTTTATTTAAGGAAAAAACATTGCAAGAAATACCAGAAAATTAGTTCACTTAAATAATTATTTACATTCCAAATAAATCATTTTGTTCTTTTTTTAAGTATAACATTTTAAATAAGTTTTTTTTTTTTTTTTTTTTTTTTTTTTTTTTTTTTTTTTTTTTTGCTTTACAAAACAAAATAATATAATATAATTAGAGCATTTTCAAATTTTCCAGTTTAAAAATTCATTTATATGCGTCTAAGTCTATAAAAAGAAAAAAAAATATTACAAAAATGTACTTATAAAAGAAATGGAAAATAAAACATACAAGACATTCAAACTGTCTTCAAAAATTTAATTGAAGATTGTAATAAAGTTGTTGTGGAACTCTTCTTTAAATATTTGAACACGACATATGTTTTCAGCGATATTAAAATATATTTTTTTATTCATAAGCAATTTCTTTCTTTTTAAGCAAAACAACTTCATTATTTATATGATTAAAATCTATAAACATGATTATTTCTATATAAAATTAAAAGAAAAAAAAAACATCGTTATTAGTACGAAGAAACGTTTATTTATTAATAAAATTGTAACAAGCATTTATATTTCGAAGAACTTTATACACATATTTGTTATTAAAAAAAAAACTTAAATTTAATGTTATATTTTTTATTCAGGCAGATTAGATTTTTTTTTGTTAAGTATGTAACTAAAATTATTCAGCGGAGTGAAATTATAAATTAAATTCAAAGAGTATTTTAATGTTATTTTTGAACGTATGTACGTTCATTTAAAAAAATATAATAATCGGCTATTGTGTTTGTTTTTGAAATCCTTTTTGAAATTAAAAAAATAATAATAAAAGTTACTATACTATTTTCTTTCTTGGGTTTTTTATTAGGAATAATTAGAGAGTATTTTTTCTTTTCAAATTCAGATGCTTGACCCTCTGATCCTCCCTCGAAGCCAAAATTCCTGTATTTAAAGCGCGGAAACGAATAGCAGATGATACTTTTAGCATTATGCCTTCCCCATCAGCAAAAGTCTCACGAACATCGGCGATCTCAACACCTCGATTAAGTGCTACATGTGCTATTAAAAAAGACAGATATGCCTTAAGCTATGGAAAAAAGATATAAACATGATCTAAAATATAAAATAATCCCTTCCGAGTTACCAACTATTCCGTAAAGCGTTCTTTAGCGTTAGAAAATTCATAGACCAATATAATTTTCAGATTTAAAGATGAATTTAAAAAGCACTTTATTTTGCTGCCACTAGTTCTCGGTAAATTTTCTTTGTAGTTCGTATAGTTTAATTATAAGTTCTATCAAACTGATTTTTTTTTTTTTTTGGGGGGGGGGGGTATCAATTCTTAATTAAAATTTTTCAGCTGCGGAATTGAATTAAAGCATGTAGGAGTAAGGAAATGATGTTAATTTTAATTTAAATCCTGTTAATTTGCCGTATTTGTCTCTGAACATGTTAGGTGAAAATCGGAATATTCATTATAGAATAGACAGGAGCCAAGAAACTTACATTCAAGGTTGAGAAAGCCTATTAATACGCTATAAAAACTACCTGTATACCTTTTCGAAAATCTGTGGCAGCAAAACAAAGCATTGTTTTTTTTTTTAAATGCATATTTTAATCCTGAAAATACATTAGTTTCTGAGTATTTTAGGGCCAAAAACATTTTTTGGAATCATGGGTAAGTTGTTATTTGTGGTTATAATATATTTTCGTAGATTAAGTCAAATTTGTCTATATTTTTTACAGCGTAGTGTCGAAAATGCTCAGTTTTCTCCTATTTCAATGCATTTTACTGAGCTGAAAACTTACAAAAAAAAAAAAAAATCTCAAAATAAACACATTCTATTTTAGAGCAAAAAATTCTCTTTTAAATAAATTTAACTATTATCCGAATTTGTTTTATTACTACTGAATTCAAAGCATCACCTTTACTATAATTATATTTGTGTTTCAAGGGAACTTAAATTTCCTGAATATTAGCAGTTCTATGTACAAATATTATTTTTTAGACCAACAGTAAAATCCTTGTACATTCATTACTAATTCACAATTTTTGTTAAAGTTGCTAAACTGATTTCGATCATTATTATTATAACTATACTTCGGAACAGATCGTAATCGACTATATCCTTTGGAAGGTATATTTCTACCTTCCATTAACAACAACTAGATGGATGTGCAATCCCAAAACTTTCTTCGATCTCATACATTTTAATATTTCAATATGGTGTGACAAATGTCAATATGTAATATTTATTGGTTCAATACTATTTCAACTTTGACTTTCATTTTAAATTTCTACCTCAGTCAATTAATCGGAATACAAACGAGTCGATCTCGATCATGATATTTATTAAAATCAAGAGTTTTCCGTTATTCAGTTGTATATCAGTTGTTCACGAACAGCCGGCTTATCAGGATTGGACGTTCCCGTAGCTTCACGAGCCGCTGTCGTACTACGAATAACAAATTACACAGAAATCGCTATTATAGTTCCGCCTTTCGGGGGAATATTTCCTGATTCAGGGAGGGCCTTCTTGCCATGGCCAAAAATACACAGCAAAAATTGGTTCAAGTCTATGCATGAATTCATATACTTTTCGATGGTGCAATATTGAAATATGCACAAAAATCGCTATTACAGCAACCCCTGCCGGCGATTTTTCCTAAATTAAGGGAGGGCCTGCTTTCCAATAGCCAACAATTTCATAGACAAAACTACATAATCAAAATTGGTTCAGTTATATGCATAACTTCATACACTTTTTGATAGTGCAATGGCATCAGACACAGGGTCACATGGACAGACAGACATTTTCTATAAACATGTTTTTTGGGATCCCTGTTCCCTAAAACGTGTAAATCTGTCAAAAACCGGCAGTCGAAAAAAAAATTTCGATTACAATACTTTTTTCTATTGAAGATAGAAGAAAGTAATAATAATAATAATAATAATAATAACATTTGAATATGCTTTAATCATCAATACACCCTCGGTATAAAGATGTCAACCTACCTGCAGCTTATCTCTGCAGCTTAGTTTAAAGAAGAACCAGAATGTAATGCGCATATACTTAAGAGAACGCACATAAAGCCAAATTCACATATATCACTTTGCTTCCACGGAAACTAATTTTTATTGTAGATATTTGCAAATTCATAGTCATTATTGTATCAAAAATGAATATTCACATATCTATAGGCTAAAATATTTCATTTAAAATCAAAATTAAGTAAACCGATGGAGGAATTTAATCTCACGGACTAAGAGGAGAAATTGATCTAAGGTACTAAATACATAGATGCGGAATAAAAAAAAAAAGAAATTAAAAACAAAGAAAAAGATAACAAAAAATCCTGTATTGTTATGTTCGCAGGACTCGACAATTGCCTCTGATCATGGCCTGACTAATACAGGGTCATGTTTTAGGGCCACAGAGAAGTAATCAGGATGTTTGTTAAGAGTGTGCCATTTGAATAAGATTGGCTAAAAGACACAAAAATACTTACTTTTTTCAAAAATTTAGGAAGGAAGTGCAGTCCTCTCCGCACTTTCTCTGCATTCCGTATCCCATACCTTCCCCCACAGTAAAAAGAACAAACTCTATAATTAAAAAAATAATAATAATTATTATTTTTTAAATAACAGCTTAGATTTATTGATTTTAAGATAAATTCATTATTAACGTTTTCTTACCAAGGAATTAAACAATTAAAATGACCAATTGAGAACAGCTTTCTTCTACACATTTTATGACATACTTAGACCATACAAAGTGGAATTTCGAAACCTCGACGTCTCAGAGCAACAGTAGAACATCTAGTAATAATAAAAAATGAGATGTCTGACTCACTGTTATGAATAAGTATGTTTCATCTAGTGGAAAAACTTCTAAAACAGAAAGTTATGTTTAATACTATATCTCAAATGCGTTTTATAAAATTTCCCTAGTGTTCCACTAGATTCAGATTCAGTTTTCCATAGCAGTATGTCAGACATCTCATTTTCGATTATTAGTAGATGCCCTACTGTTGGTCTGACGCGGCGAAATACTGCCATCAAAAAATTTTTATACCATTTTTCCGACTGCTTTCCTACAAGTATTTTTTTTTTTTTATTGTGACCATCTTCCTTGGGATATCCTGTACACAGATATGAGTAGTGCCTGGTATTAAATTTTTATATACATGAGATAGAAATGAAGTTTAGTAGACGTTAATTCTGCATAATTCACGCGCAGTTTTTACGAATCGACGGAATCGGGTCCTCAGAATGGTGCTGGCTCCGGAGTCAAAATCGGAACCCTGAATCGATTTACAAAAATAAAATAAGTTAATCGCGACATTACTTTTCCAAAATCTTCTTTAGTTGTTTTAAGTAACCTTTACCTACAGCACTATCAAGATTATATCAACGCCAAAAACAAAATATCGATTTCGAAAATGCAAAAATTATAATACCTATATCGAATTATTATGATTTAAATATTACAAAATGATTAGAAATTTTGAACAGAGGAAATAGACAATGTAATGATGTTTTATCTTATGACATTACTGAGATATGGTTCAAATTTTAGAAAATATCAAAAACTTCAGCATGTGAACTAAATATACAGCGCCAACTATTAATAGTAATAAAACCCCTTTTCCAAACTCATATAAAAATCGCACAGTGAAAGGCACATTCTAGTATAGTTATCTTCTTGAAAATGAACACGGTTGGGATTGAAAGATCTCGGGATTAATGTAAAATCCTACATCAATGGTCTTACTTTTTTAAGACGAGTTTATATGTAATGGAATTTTTTTTAGGGTTTCGTATTTAAAAAGTAAAAACGGAACCATTATAAGATAACTCTTGTGTATATCTGTCTGTCACAGCTATTTTACTCGTAATCTGTAGTACGTGGAAAATTCAAATTGGGGAAAGTAATAAAGACTATTGACTCACATATTTACAAATTATTAAGCATTCATAAATATATTTATGAAAAATGTAGAGGGGCTAATTAAGTTACTTGAAAAAAAGAGAATATTTTCTTTGTATATCGTGTGTGGTGTCGTGTGAAAGCTTTCGTAACGTTGAACTCAAAAATAGATTTCTTTTAATTTTAGGTATTATATTTTCAGAGATATCGTAGAAAATGAAATGCGAAAATAAGTTCCCCCACTGCTATTTCTGAATCTAATGAAACTAAAATTATGAAAAAATTAGAGGTATTAGACGTTAATTTAAATCTTGCAGGGAAACTATAGCGATAACCCTAGGTCATATAGTTTTTGAGAATACCGCTTTTTTCTGTTATACAAATTTCGATTTGCGGGCATTCAGCAAAGGTGCTGAGGACCGCTGGAGGTACCTATATTAGCAGAAGTATAAAAGCATTGTTGATAATGACTTTTGAAAAGAATCGTCGGTAATTATTCGATATATCAAAGCTTAAAGACCAACACGACAAGCAAGATATCCAGTTTAGAGCACAAGAAGACAAACGCTTCACAAAGGTAGAAGTAAAAACAGCATTATACACACTCAACGACAAGAAAACCCCAGGGTGAAATTCAATAGACTTCCGTATTCCAAAACTCACTCACAAACAACTCCCACACCTTTTCATGCGCTGGGCTAAACTCTTCCATGCATTGTCATATTTTTCTTTAGTACTCAGGCAGGGAGAGATAGTTTACTTCCTGAAGCAAGGCAAGTCCACTACCGAACCGAAGTCATTAAAACCCATCTGCCTACTACCCACTCTAGGAAAGCTCCTGAGAAACATTTTGTTATCCAGCTGACGCATTTCCTGGAGTCCAAAAATCTCTTCCACCCCAGACAATTTGGGTTCCAGGAGGGCCATTCTCGCGAAATCGCACTACATGCTATTATGACTGCCTGTATTGAAAGCATAGCGCAGGGCAATGTAACATCACTCGTCTGACTAGACATACAAGGCGCATTCGACAATGTTGAATGGCGACAAATAATCATTCAAATACAATCTCTATACTGTCCGTGGAACATGGCTGGTGTCACTGGCTCCTACTTCTCACAGACGAGTGTCCTAATAAATTGGGGTGCTGGTACATCTACCCACCGACTGCAGAAGGGTTGCCACCAGGTCTCGTGCCTTGGCCAAATCCTCTGAATGCTGGCAGCAAATGTGCTGCTAACAGAACTAAATCGGCTGGGATTTATACTATTTGCCTTCGTTACAGTCGTCATCTGAAGGAACAGTTTGCCGAAGCTCTTCCTATTTTCTGCCGGCTCCTGGATTCAATGCAGCTCACACACTCACCACAAAAGTCTCAAGCTCTAGTATCCATCAAACCACACAGATATGGTCCTAAACGACCTCCAGTAATGATGATCAATAATGTCTCCATTCGACACGTACAATTCATAAAACTCCTAGGCATAACCATTGACTCAAATATTAACTGCATCCCACAAATTAATGACCTATGACTTAAATTGGCATAATATCGTAACAACTCATTAAGACTAACTTCTAAATTGGTGGTGGTGGGGAGGTAGACAACAAAACACTAAATATCTGGTACCTAACTATAATCGAAAGAATAATACTTTACAGGGCCTTGGGGGGGATTATCCTCCATAGCAAAACCTAAACTAAGCTCAATACAACCCACTTTTCGAATACGAATATCGAGGGGCTACCGCACAATCTCCACAGATGCACTACATATACTCACAGGTATTCCACCCATTACACTTCAACTAGAATACGAACATGCCAAATCCTCAATCCTATAGCTAAAACGTCACACAGTAATAGATTCTCCTTCTCCAAACTCTACATTACAATACAAAGTCAGGATCTGGCAGCTTCACCCGGCTGAGGGGACTTTACACTTTCAAGTAAACACAACACGCAAGAGCTACACACATGACCTTAGCATCACACTCTTCACTAATGGATCGGGAAGAGAGACCGACCTGGGCGCAGCCTTCTGCGCATCGGAAGACACGGTGGTGGTGCATAAGTAGTTTGCAAGATTACGTGATAATAACTCCGTATTCCATGCCGAGCTTTTGGCAATACTAAACGCATTAGATTGAGAGGAATCCCAACCCTAGCAATAGTATTACCATCTACAGCGACTGCCTCTCAGGCCTGCAGGCAATACAGGCCCACAGAACAAAACATCCTCTAGTACTGCAAACTAAAACTAAAGAATCTCCTATATCGTATGTCGTTAGGCCACGTTTCGGTTCACAAAGTTAACTTTGGCAATGAACTAGCAGACGACCTAGCGAAGAAATCCACACAGAAAGAAACAATAGACACAAACCTCCGAGTGCCACAGTCATACGTCAAAAAGGTCCTTGGAGCAAGGATACTGACGCGATGGCAGGAGCACTGGGATACCTCACTCGAGGGCAGACACATATAAGCTAATTCCTAAATTTTCTCTGACGCTATATAACATAACACACTACACCACCAGCTTCTTAACAGGACATGGCCCCTTCATTGTATATCTGGACCGCTACAAGATAAAATCCACTGCCACTTGCGAATGCGGTGAACTTGGCACTGCAAGACACCCGTACTATAGTTGCAGTCTCACGCAACGTTTGCACTTGTGGCGTCCAGACTTACTTCAAGTCAATTGGCTCCAAAATGTCATTTCACACACCCTCCTACTCATCAAATTAAAACACATTCACAATTTCCTAACTTACTTATCAAACTTAGCGTAAGTCCTATTTCTGCTCATCCAGTCTCCCTGTCACTACATCAAGCTTCAATCAGCACCAGCATCCCGCCCTCTATGAAGGTTTCAGAATTCTCTTATCCATCAACTGTGTAGTTTCCTACGGACGCAAGAGCTCCTGCCCGTGCTTCCCACCATTCTATCTGGTGTAATATCTCCAATGGACGCTTGGGTGTCTGCTCGTGCCATCTTACTAACCTAACCCAGAAACTACTCTCTCGAAGACACTTCACTAATTGCTCGTGCCACGCAAATCATTCTTTTCCCTTCCTGCCTGCCCCCCCCCCTTAGTCGCGAGAGGGGTTTGTCTCCTGACGGCCTGGAGCAGTGATGTAATTTTTTTTATTCTTCAAAGTTGTGATGCTCCCGCCCTCTGTCGCGGTTAAGAGTTTTCCTGGCGATCAGGGGCGTTTGCCTTCTTTTTGTAAACTTCCATAAAGCTTTATCAAATAAATTCTGGGTTCTGTGGCCGCCTTTGGCGGGTGGGTGTAAGCGGCTTTTGAAGACTAGATAAGAACTTTTAATGATATATCTGTGTAATGTAATGCCCAGTAGCAGTATAAAAACAATAAATACCAAATTGTTAAAAACAGGCTAATTTAATTAGAATTAATCACATAAATACTATGGAATTCGCTACTAGTTAGAATTAAGTGGCTCTCTCAATACGCCTTTCGTGTTTTTAAAAGTTAATTAAAAACCTATCTGGTATAACGCTGCACGGACCAAGACGGCGTTGCAAATTTGCGTCTTCCTTTCAAAGCGCACTTAGCAGAATGCCAAGTTTAATCTTTGAACAAGGATTTTAGGTACACTGTAAAAAGAAAAGCTTGTTACTACGCTGAATTTAACTTTATGAAATGCCAAGTGAAGTTTAAATATGCACGACTTTTATCGTTACTACCGAATTATGTTCATCATAAACAGATTAGGATTAGATAAAAAAAATAGTTATACAGAATAGCAATATTTGATATTAGGCTTCATATCACTTTGAACTTTTATGGTATATCTAATTATACTTTTCTAGTATATACAGCTTTACCCAACCGTACGTTGTATAATTTTTCTACAAATTCTTATTATTCTTTTAGCAGCAGTTTTTTTTTTTAAATAATACCTTAATACCTAATTTAATAATACCCTTTTTAATAAACCTTATGAGCGCGAGTAATACTCGCACTTGACCATTTATTTAAATAAGCACTTTTTTATGAAATTAGTGATTACTTCATAAATAAATTTTAGTTGAGATTTCTGTAAAATATCCTGCCAATACAGAAGGATTTGGAAAATACAATTTTCAATTTATTTTGTTTTCGAAAAACTGTATGTGTTTAAGTTTCAAATTTATTCTACTTGACTTGCTTTAGCACGCAAAAATTATTAAATTTAAACTAAATCAAAGAGTGACATTTATTAATTTTCGAAGCCATTTACTTTCTAACTTTAAAAAGTGCCACTTCATGAAATGAAAAGTCTGGCAGAATTATTTTATTATTTGGTATTTTTTTAGAAAAATCAAATCTTTCTGATATGCTTTCAGCAAATTTATATTCCAATTTGTTCTTCAAAGCAATATATCACTTGAATGCCTTTTCAATGAAGCGATAAATTTATTAACGCATTTTTAAAAAATCCTTTTATATTTTAATTTTGAACATTTCCGCAACGTTTCAAATAAATGAACCAAAAAAATATTTTTTTTTTTATTTGGAATTAAATGCAGTTTTAATTTCCTATTACCAAATTACTATTTTTTCGAAAATCATAAACATACTATAGAGATCATAAATATACAAACATATACAGATCAAACAGTACCGAATAATTGGCGATAACTCACAATTAAATAATAAAACTTTATATGAATCACAATAAAACAAAAGATAATATGTGCCTTTACTGTTCATTTGTGATCTTGGCCCTTAAGGTCACGTGTTTACTTTGGCTGACGACGAACTGTTAAAATCCCTAGTTCGAAACGCGTCCTGTGTGTTCTTTTGTTTTATGGTGATTCATCCAATGTTGACTATTTAATACACACATATAACCCATTTTAAAGGGGAAAATATTCTTTTTACAGTACATCTAATTACGGAGAATCATATATTTAATTTACAATTTTTTCGGTGTAAAGCATACACAGGCGCAAAAAGATTGATTACAAAAGTTGACTTACAAAAACTTCTACTCTTTACAAAGTTGGATGTACAGTCATGGTAAAAATAAGTCCTTTCGGTCTGTGCCGGGAGGAAGAGTTGCTTTCATATTTCTTGGTTTTAAAATTTTGCCAGTTTTACTCGAAGCAAATTTTACTCAATTTTTAAGGAGCTGAAATGTGGAGCACTCTATAACAGAATATTCGTGAATACTGAATTTGAATGAGAATTCGCCAAATTAGTAAGCTATTAGCCGCCTTTGGCGACCAGTTTGGTTTCCCTTAAAATTTACGTTTCGGAAGCATACAAAGAATTGTATCATGTTACTTTTATTCATAATTTAATTTACTTGGACCCCCTTAAATATAACTAATATAATCCCTTAAGTTAATATTAGTTTTTTTTCAGTAAAATATCTCAATTTGTTGATTTTCTGTAAGCAAGTAAACCCCATTGGTTTACAATCGAAGTGTATGGAAATTTCAAAAGTGATACGACCGCTGCATAATTATTTTCAGTTAATCCAAAACCACTAATCGCAGCCGCTCCTGAAACCAAAGTTTTTAAATACGTAAATTTTTCGATTTCTGTTACATTCGGGTTTTTGTGTATGGCCAATTCAAACTGGTTCCAAAATTCTAAATATTTATCATGTTCCCCAAAAAATCGATTTATTTGTAGCTTTGGCAATTTTACTGTTTTTAGTTCGGTCGCAGCATGACATGTCCGTACTGAATCAATACTATTGTTAGTTTTTCATTAGAATTCAAAATCTTAATCTTTTTAATTTATTTCTATAACATATTATTTTCTGGTCATATTCATCAATATTCAATTTTTCATTTTCAACATTTTTTGCATTTATTAAACTTAAAATGTTATTATAAAGATCCTTAACAGTCTTACATTTAATGTTTAATTTATCTACCAATTGTTCTAAATTTTCTGAAGAATATTCATTACTAGCTAAATACTGCTCAATTTCTTCTAACAGTTTAATAGAATTCGATGGGTATCACGCACCTTTCGTTCTTTATTTTCATTCATTTTCAATAAATAAAATAATAACAAAAACAACTCACCAACTTCATGCCTAATCAAAACAAATTTCATTATATTGCATAGTAATCTTTTTTCACATCAAGACTTAACGGCGCGATGCGCCAAAAGTATTCTATTCTTTTCTACTTAATCTAAATATTCTTTTCAAATCAAATCTAATATCTAGGTTGGTTCAGTGGTATATAAGTCTACAAAAATTCTTTACGGCACAAACATTTAATAACAAAAACGGAACATAAAAATCTATTAATTTTACATTCGACACATTACATCTATTTAAAGCATTCTAAGATCAACAACAGATAAGTTCATTTTACTTCAGAAGCGGACAATCAAGCAGAGCATACGCTGGCTAACCAGCTGTCTAGAAAATTAGCTGAAACATATATATATATATATATATATATATATATATATACTGCCAATGCAGTCTGACTGGTACCAACCTATAAGTAATAACGTCTACTAATTAATTCCATCCGTAAATTATGCTTCGTTGGTCACCTAGATACTGAAATTGTAACAAACCTGAAAATTATCAATGTTTGCACTTAATCATATTTCAGTTGTTTGGTAATATTTATGCTTGGATACCACACATGTAGTCATTCTATCAAGAAATTTAGAAATCACGCAGATGTAAATTTTTGAACTCCTTAAGTTAAAAAAACTTCTTAATCATTACTATAAATTGCTAGTTGTATTTTAAGCATAACTCAAAACTGCCTTTGGGGGAATGACCTGTAATTTTTTGATTTTTCATATTTTATTCACAATAATTTCAAAAAGATATATCTATATTATAAGTGAGAAAAGCAAGCGGGCGTAACGTCATTTTGAAGGTAGCAACAAAAGACGACTAAATTTAACTTTTAATAAATTTCATTGCAATTATTTTAATTTCTAAATCCCACACGTTTTTAATTTTTACACTGTCAAATAGACAAAAAAGGTACTTTCAAATGCAATTCATTTGGAAACCATATTGCAATATCTTTGAAAACTGAATTGCAATTTACTTTTATTACTTTAAAAATAATTTTCAATCATGATTTTTTAAATATATTTCTGTCACTTGCAAAAACATCATTAAAACAGATGAATATACCTGTTTTCACTTTAATAATATTATAAAATAGTTGAGCATTTTTTTCCTGCTTAAATTCCATAACGAAATTTAAACTTTACCGATTCATAAATACAATAATAAAACATAAATAAAACACAATTTTAAGACCTGTACTTGAACCAAGAGCAAACTACTGAAATTATCAGAATTAAAAGCCAGCACCTTTGCGCTTTATTTCCGACGGATGTGTACTGTAACCTCTTAAAGTTTTTCGCATATTTTACGAAACACCCTGTATGTGGTTTTCACCTATATTCTGTAATACGGGAAGCCCGTGTTGGAATTCCTTGTTTTAATAACATTTGAAAAAAATATATGAACTGTTACCCTTTTTAACAGAAATCGATTTCAAACAGTTAAAAATATGCAAATCCAAAACTCCAGATCATTCAGACAAGTAGCTTTTAGTTATGGTTAAAAAATTAACCTAACTGCAATTTGTTTTAAAACATCTAAAAGCAGTTTATCATTAAATATTGCAAACTTTAAATGTGTGTAATTCCCATTGCATATTATCGAAAGATGTACCGAACACATATCGAAAGATAAGTTTGATATAATAAAAATTAAAATATATTTTCGAAAATGGGTGTTATTATTAAAAGAATTAAAGTTTGTTACAGTTCCAATACGTAGACGACACACAAAGCATAATTTAAGTTTAACATTAAATTGCATACGTTATTACTTATCAGTTGGAACCAGTAACGTTTTTATAGTATGATTTGCTGGAGAGTTAACAGGAGAAAATATCCTTTTAAGACGGTATATATTAACTGTGATATAAACAGAATAAATTTAAATGTCCTTGCTAAATTTCTGGTGTTTTTACGTAAACTTTTAATTCAATAAATTGCTTTTGTAATACCTTTGTTCGTGTTTTTATTTTCATAAAAATATCGTCTACATTTATTGAAGCACATTCCGAACACACGGAAATACCAGAACAAAAAATTAAATTTGTATTATGCCATTTATGTACGAAAAATAAATCTAACAAACTTATTCCAATTTTTAATACAACAATGATAAATATAAATAATAAGTATAATAATAAAATTATAATATTAAGTTTAAGTTTACATTATTACACAATTATCTAGTCGGATGTACCAATACCAAGACTTTCTTCTATCTCATACATGTTAATACTTCAAAATTCTCTAGTACAGTGTCAGAATTAAAGAGCTATACTATGCATGAGATTCTAAAAATATGAAATTCCGTGAATTATTTCATAAGATATTACTATCGCTTAAATCGTGTAAATCAGCAAAATGCAGAATTCAGGGCCACATATAGGGTGATTTACACTAGAACCTAATTAGCAACAACTTGTATCAATGTCTAACGGAAACTGAATTTTGATGAAAAATCGTCTATTAGTTCTTGAGATAGACCTATTACGAAAATCATGTCGAATGCAGCACAGCTGTGCTACCTGTTTGAGAGATTTGCACCAAAACATGATCAGCAGCAAGATTATTTAAGGTATACTTGAATCTTAAGTTTGATGGAAATTCGTGAATTACTTCTTAAGATAGAACTATTGGGGAAATAAAGCAAAATGCAGCAGAGAAGCGTCTCCTATAAGGCGATTTACACCAACACGTAATCAGTATCATTTCACATCAAGGGTTAACTAAATCTGAAGTTTCATGAAAATATCCGCATTAGTTATTCAGACAGACCTATAGCGGAAATTGTGCAAATTCTGCAAAATGCAGCATACCAGCGCCACCTGTAGGGCAGTTTACACCAAAACTTAAGCATCAGCAATACATATCATGCACTAATTTAATGTGAAGTTTTATGAAAATCCGAGCATTAGTTCTTGAGATAGAGCTATTGCAGGAATCGTGAAAAAAGCTGAATAGCAGCGCCACCTGTAGGGCGATTTACACCAAAAACGAATCGGCATCAATTTATACCAGGGAATACCCGAATATAAATTTTTATTAAATTCCGTGCATTAGTTCTTAAATCTTGCATATCTTTAAATATATTTTATTTTTCTCTACAATGAAAGTAAAAAAAAAAAAAAAAAAAAAAAAAAAAAATCAAGTACATGCATTTTTTATTAACATTTTTTAAAGTCACAATAGACAATGTTCTTCATTGCGACTCAAGTAGTTTACAATGCAAGTGGTATAATGAAGAATATTTTCTCAATTGAAAGTTTTACCTATAAGGTTTAGTCAATCTTTAACATTCTCCGAGTTAATTTTTCTATGTAAGTCCACATTCAGCGGATAGCAACATCGTAGCGTTTGCATTTAATACAAACAAACCCGATTTCATTCTCTACACAAATAAGAAATGCTTATCGATTCTAGTAAAGTAAATTAAGGAAATTTCTTCACAAAAATTCTTTACCTTGTCTGAACAAATATCCTCTGGAAGTTAAGTTTAAATACATTGTTTGAGTAATAAGGGGGGAGAAAAAACAAGCTAAATGTATACAACTGTGCAGTAGAATATTTCTATTTATTTCCAGCAAGATATATGGAAAACATGGGCGCTACATGACTCGAGGATCCAAAAAATATATTGATTAAAGTATTAAATGTGTATAATATATATATATATATATATATATATATATATATTACCGACAAAAATAGGAAACATTGCTATAACTGGGGAATATATTAAAAAGAGGGGATTATTTTATTCACACCATTTTGAAAATACAGAATAAAATTATTTGCATGTGAAATGTAAAAAGATTTTTCTAGAAGAAAACTGAAAAAAAAATCAATTTCATATATATGTAATTTCTATTTTGTTTTTCTTTTTAAAAGTCACATGATGCAATGCCCTTAACTGCGAATCAAGTAATATACTATGCAATGGTATACGGAATAGATTGTGAATTGTTAGATTTGCAATCGTTCCCTGTATGTGTTAATCAGTCTTTAACAATCTCCATGTTTATTTTTTATGGAAGTCCACCCACTTTATTCTTTTGAGCGCCTACATGGCAGACCAGATACTATCGCAGTAACGTTGTATGAACGACATATGCAACCGGTTGTCGGCCCAGGAGCTCAATCAGCAGAACATTGGTACTTTAAGACCAAAAAGATTCTGGGTTCGAAGCCTAACTTGGGTATTTTTTCGCTCAGTTGGAAAAATTCAATTTGTAATGAAAAAAAAAAAAAAAAATGAAACATCTGGGGAAGAAATCAGAAAATACATTTTTTATCCTATAAATTTGTAAATACAGAAGACAAATATTTTTATTGGCAATGTAATGTTTCTATCTAGGCTAAAAGCTAAAAAATTCTAGCTTATGTATATATTTAATAACAATTTTCTTCTTGATGTTAGAAGTCACAAGAGGCAAGAGGTAATTTACTATGAAAGAGAAATAATACAGAATACACATTCAATGATCAACTGTTAGTTTTACAGTCTTTTACGAATATATATACATACATATATATATATATATATATATATATATATATATATATATTTCTTTTTGTGGAGGTCCGATTTACATGGATAACAACATGGCAATTTTAAAATATGTTACGAACGATCCCTCTTTACATTACCTCTACAAATAAAAAGTGCTTAGTGATGCCAGGAAAATAAATTGAAGAAATTTATGTACAAAAATTCTTCACATGAAGTAAACGAATATCTTCTGGCAATTAAGTTTATATGTATTATACATTGTCTGTGTAAAAAGAAGAAAAATGCATATGCATTAAACATTGCAGTAGAATATGTCTATTTATTTTCAGCAAGAAATTTGGAAATATGGGCATTTCATGGCCCGAGGTTGCAAAATAAAATATATTAATTAACACACTAAATGTATATTATACGTATATATTATAATCAAAATAGGGAATAACTAAATACCTGTGGCTTATATTAGAAAAATGTCTTTTTTGGCCCTTCATTTTGTAAAATCGGAAAAAAATACTTTTATTAGAAATGCAATGTTTTCTCTAGATGAAAATTAGAAAAAAAAATATAAAATATATATTTTTTAAATCCCTTTACCCAATCTTTTTTTTAAAAGTCACAAGAGTCTTAATTGCGAGCCAAGTAATTTACTATGCAAGATATATATATATATATATATATATATATATTATACAGAATACATTTCCAGTTGTTAGTTTTACAGTCTTCCCTGTAAGTTAACATTTTCTGAGTCTTTAACATTACCTCAGTTCTTTTTATAAATGGAAGTCCACTTTAAGTGGATGACAACATCGTTACACTTACATATAATACAAACAAACTCTCTGTTCACACAGCAAATAAGAAATGCTTATCGATTCTTGAAAAGTAAATTAAGAAGATTTCTGTACAAAAATTCTTCACCTGAATTGAACAAATATCCCCTGGAAATTAAGTTTGAAACATTGTTTGTGTAATAAGAAAAAAAAAAGTAAATGTATAAAACTCTGCAGCTGAATATTTTTGTTTATCTCCGGAAAGAAAAATGAGAAACTGTGGGCATAGCTCGAAGATATTGAAAGAATATTGATTAAAACATTAAATATATATTTTATGTATGTATTTCAGAGAAAAAAGGAACCATTGGAATAACTGGGGAATATATTAGAAAAAATCCTGTTATTTTCTAAATACAGAAGAAAAATATTTCGATTAGAAATTTAATATTTTTCTCAAGAAGAAAAGTAAAAAATAAACAAATACATGATGTATATATATATATATATAAATATATATAATAACTGTACTATAATATTACAATTCATCATCAATTTCAAATATAATTTATAAATTGAGTATCAAGACATGATACAAATATTATACATATTAAATTTGTAACAACAGTTATTAAATTAACTAATCAATATTGATTTTTCTAATGGTAGATCCAATCACTTATAAATGAAGTATTAAAATATTATTATATTTAAATTTGGCAAAAGGTCAATATTAACAGGAAGGCGAATGCATAAAAAGAATGAATAAATAAAAATAAATATGTAGGAAATCAGAAATATTTGACAAATTTTGTCAAAATATTTGTAACAAAAACATTTTAACCAATGAAAAATTACAGAATAAAATGAAATCATTGACAGCACCATTAAATCCATTGTACGAAATGTAGAATCTCATAATCGAAAATGCATAATGATGCGATTATGGGATGCGATTATTATAATGGGCGATAGTGTGCTCACATTATAAAATATTACATACAATTGCCGGGACTAAAAATATAAATTTTGCAAACTACAAATATAATAAACGTCTGGTATCTCAAATTTTATTCTAACTCTTATATTTAAATTTAAAACTATCCTTAAATCGAAAACAAATTTATGCATGTGAATACATCTATCACATTTCTTCCATATTTAACAATAAAAGGCATGTCTTTGAAGTAATGTTGCTTCTAATAATATTCCCAAAGGCCAATTAATTATATCGCCTCCTCCGATATGTCAATTCTGATATTTCATGGTTATTATCATTCATCACAGATAATAGGATCATATATGTCAAGATCATTTATACCAAATAAAAATGGTAATTGCATGTCAAATGAAGACTAAAAGTAAGAAGGTACCTTCTAATTAATGTCGTACTTTAAATAATGATTTTTTTTATCTTAAATAAAAAAATAGCATATGAAGAAATCACGGAGAAGATGTTATCTCACTAAGTGAGATATTTTATTGCTGATGATATAATCTTGTTTCTTCAAGAGGTGTAAAAATCCTTTCAGGTTATTGTCGCATCCAGTTCACTCACAAAAGAAGTATTTATAAAATTTAATTATTGTAAAAGGATAAGTTTATTGTCTGCAAACGTTGAAATTTAGATATTAATTACTGAATGAAGATGTATTTAAAAAATTATGTGTTTATATCGCATCGCAAACGGTGACTAAGTATCGTATCGCAGATACGATTACCATCATCACCCTATATAGTGTTTCTAATAAAAATTACTACGGAGTTTTTTCAGGTTTTCGTTATCATTTACATTTAAAAATCAGAGATAAAAAGAACACGCAATAGAAACATTTTCAATATTTACACACTGACTTGCATGATAAATAAACAAATAAAAGTACTGTTATTGTGGTTCTTACATTACGATAAGTTCTCCAATTTGCATTCCAAATAACGATATTGATCATATTCTCTTATTTATTCAAAATGTTCACAAAAGCGTGATAAAAAAATCTTCCATTGTTTAATCAACGTTTATGTAGAACTATATAAATTTAAATCATAAAGAGACATACTCGATTGCAAACACGACATTATCGATTATACTTCAGGGTAACCTTATTACATTTAAAATGTTACTTTTGCATTGTACTTTGTTTGTTAAAAGCAATTATGGAGAAGTGTTTGGGAGTCTAGGTACAAAGGAAGGGAGAAATAAATCAAAGTAGTATTAAAATGCTTAGCTATTAAAAAACTAACAATAAATGACAATTCAAAAATGCAGAATGAGAAATTAGATAAGATTTTCTAAGTAAAACGTAGAAGGTTGGAAAATAACTTCACAAATATAGTCCGTGAAATTTTGTTTTCAAAAATGAAGTTTGCCAACAGCAATGACATTTTTTAACACTAGAAAAACGAGAAATTTTACTGAAGTGTTATAAAAATATTTTTTCACCAGAATTTTTATTTCAAAATTTTTAACTTGCTTATTTATCTTTTTTTTTTTTTGTCTATTGAATCCAATTTATGAAAGATTATCTGGTACAAACAGAAATATATTATTTTGGTACGGGCAAAATTTACCCTCGCCGCAATTCTAGTGATAAACAACAGGTCTACTATACAAACAAAGGGGAAATTGCGCAATGACGTACCTTTTAAAAAATTAATATCTGTGAAAAAACAATAACACATTCTGAATTCTTTGACAAACATAAATAGTGAAGGGAATGTTAACATAACACAAACTTAATCAATAATGAAAAAATATGCGACAATCATATTATGAAACACTTTCCAACACATTTAGAATACTGAAACAAATCTTCACCATTTAATAAATTGAAGGATGATAGATAACTAAACAATTTGGTAATCCCATAACACATCTGAAAATCTAAATTCATCAATTAACATGTAAAATCGGAAAAAAATTCCGAACTGGTTTACACATCTCTGAACTATGGGTTTGTTTATACACCACATAGTAAACAAAACTTTAGTTCAGTTAGGTAACCCATAACAAAGTTGAAAATTCCTTTCATTAATTTCCGCCAAAAATCAGAAATGCTCGCGATTTATCTTGCGCAGTCCTGTCTGCGATCTACATAATTTATACACCTCAAGTAAAAAAAAAAAATAATAAATAAATACAATTTAACAAAATACAACGACCATTTGAAAAAGGATTTTTTTTCAAAGACTAAAATTTAAGACATAAAAAATCGGACAAAGTTGATCATACATTACGTACCCCATGGATTACGTTTTTCGGTACTGTAAATTTTTAAACTTCTACGGATCTGGTCATACATTACGTATGCCATGGATTAAACCTTAATATTCCTGAACCAATTTTAAATGAAATTTCATTCTTAAACTTCTAAACATCCCACAATATTACCTTTTACACCATCACACAGAGAAAAAAATGTACTTTTAAATGCATGTTATTTGAAAGCGTATCTAAATTTGTTTCTGAATTATTATTATTTTTTTTTGTAGTTTTTATCACTTTTTTGTCATATTAGCAACAGAAGTATCCATCTCTGTTGAAATTAAAGGAAAAATACAGTATAGGCCAATCAGAAAACGAAGAAATGCGGATTCAACTAATAAAAAGCTTCTGATATGTTTTTGATTTCCTACCTTGACCGAGTACAATAACCATTTTTCCAAATGGTTAAAAAAGTATTCATATTAAAAAATGAATAATACAATATAAAAAGCACTCTCTGATGTTATTGCTTATAGACAGCACTGTAATCGAATTGTGTGTACAGCAAACCATAAATGCTATACACACCATATATATAGTAAGTCTTTTTAAGAGCACCTTACTGATGTATATCAATTCAGAATTGTTTAAAAAGTGCAATATTATTAAAATATACTACTAACGATTTTTCTTTATAGATCGTAATGATGGATTTGTCCTTTGAGAATTAAAATTTAAATCCACCCAAGAAAAGAAATAATTTATAATGCGCATAAGCACTAAAAGTGACAAGGTATCAACCAGTGACGTATGCATTCTTATACACCATTGTAGCCTTTAGATGTTTTAGACACTCCTTCAAAATCTTATTGTTAAAAATAATGCAAGTTTCTTTAAGTATATATTTTGTTTAATACATTTGTTTATATCAGTTATTTCATTTGAAATACAGTGCATTACACTTATCCAATTGTATCCAACACTTATCCAAAGTAGTTGTGAAAATATAAAAATTTAATTTATCCTTCTTCATTTTATTACATTAAGCAATAAACATTTCTTTAGATATGTTAAATTTACAAAATAAATTTAACACATTTATCATGCTAAATTTATGATTCATTTTAAATCATATTGGAAATTATGTTGTAAGCTTAAATTTAAAATGTAAATTTAACCTTTATTTAACTTACCTATTATAATTATAACTATGCATTTGCATAATTTTGGACATAGTATTTTAATTTAACAAAGCATAAACATTAGACGTTTTATCCTGCTGATAGAATTCTAGTGCACTAAAAAATGTATATTTTTTCTTAAATATCATGTTTGAAATAAGTATTTGTTTACATAATATATCTATAAAATCTTCTATTAACAGAAACATTGAAGACAAATCGAGTGGCTAAAATTTTATTACACTTTCGATGCACCTAAAAAATCCTTATAACATTGTATTATATTATAACAGTAATAAATAAAACATTTATAATTGAAAGAGCTTTAATAATAATAATGATGATGATGATGATAAAAGAACAACAACAATAATACTACTAATAAAAATAATAACGTTTTTATTATAATTATTATTATAAGCAACAAAGCAAATGTCCCGTGCAATACGGAGAAGTTCGTCGTACTCAAACAATCGTATTCCAAATTTGAAAGGATTCTAATTTATTTTATTGTTTTTAAAAATGTAAAATAAATAGTGGGAAATCCCTTGGTTTTGGATTAAGCTTTAATTTGCTTTAATTGCAATAAGAGATATAAAAAATATTAAACATTTACATCATATTGTATTAAAAAAGTACTTTCAAAGAAATTTCTTTGAAAATTGAAGCTCAATTTAGAGGCTTTTTAAGACATTATAAATTATTTTTAACACGATTTTCAAACTCGTAACTGGAGACATGAATTTCCTTACGCGATCAGAGACACAGAGTCAAAAGACTCCAATGTTATTTTTCTTTTTTCTCTTTTGTAAACAGCATTGGAATGTATTTTGGAAACGCAATATATTCTAGAAATCATGTAATAATAAATATATATATTTTTATACAAGGAGAAAAACCACGTGATAATCAGAGCCAAAGAACAACGCAGAGTCATTTTGATTCCTCTTACTCCTTGATCACCTCTTACGGGTTAAATATTCTATCGCAAAATATGACCATTTATTTGCTAAAATAAATACAAGCAATGAACGTTAAGGATAGCAGAAGGGAAATTCCCAGAGCATATTGCACAGAAAAAAATGAAGCGAAATCCATAGGATAACGCACACTGGTCGTAAACTGAAATGCTTCATTTTTGAAATCATTGAATTTTTGTTCTTCAACTGTAAGTACAATAATAATGTAAATGTAACTCGCTTATATATGATGTTCGAAAATAGAAAATTAATTATGAGACGCATTTCTTTACTATTATTATTATTTCGGAAATTCTAAAATTCTATGAATTAACGTTTCATTCTACTAATCTACAATGTATATAGATTTTAATATCAGATCTACGCAGGTGCTTGGTCGTTTATTAATTGATTTTCTTGTATGTAGCTTAGTACCTTTAAAAATATATTGCAAAACATTCAGAAAAAAATAATGAAAAATATTTCGTCGATAAAAGTTCTTATATATTAATTATTGGGAATACTTAAAGATGGTGATACATGGTGCGCATCATAATATATTATTTATAAATGTTTCTAAGGGATTTTTCAGTTTAATTAAAATGAAATCTAAAACATTTTATAAACAAACATTTTTAAATTAAATAATACTATAAAAAGTGATAAAACACCTGTATTTAGATTAAAGAACGTTTCATCGAACAAACGGCGACATTAAAAAAAACAAATTCTATTATATTTTCTATCATGAATGATTTTGAAAATGTCGCCGTTTGTGCTATAAAACGTTAGCAATCTAAATAAAGATATTTCATCACTATTTATAGCATTATTTAACTTAATGTTTTTATAAGTAATTATTACACATATTGTTACAAACATTATTTTTATTTTCACACGTAAACAATTGTCTTGATTACTTTACTATTTAAAAAATAATAATAATACGACAACACAAATGCATTTATCTTTACAGTAAGCATCAATTCTTCTATTCAAAATATCTTCCTGAGCTCAAAGGATATCTATTAGAAAGCGAGTTCAAAATATTGTTTGCTTAAGAACGAAAAATGTAAACGTATTCCATTCTATAGTATTAAATTTCTGTTTGCTTTTCTGAGACAAATTAAATAAACGGCTAGTGTACAGGTTGAGGTAGAAATGGATTATTTGTTTAAACTTATTTTCATGAAGCTTTAGTCCTTTTATGTTAAAGAACCAAATAAGAAACAAAAATTTTATTATTTTTTAAGATTTGAAGGATTGATATTAGAGATACAAAAGATTGATGATAATATATATTATATATATATTAATGGCAGTAAACTCGTACCATATTACATTAATATATAGCCTGTGGAAAAATATTCTTATATCCCATAAAAACAACTGCTACTTTTATATAACTATTTTGTAAAAAGGAATTTATATGTGCGTTTGTATTCACTCTCAGTATTTGTATTTCACACTTGAAAGGGGCAAAGTGGCCTTTTGAGATTTTCCTGCTGCATAATGCCCCCGCCAACCAGGAACAGGGTAACTCATTCGTCACAGATGCTGATTGTATTGTCTGCTACTCTGAACGGGAAGTCTACATTTTTCTACATCTGAACTCATATTTTCGCACTTTTGATTTTAGGCAAGGGGTAATATTTCTTGGTTATAGCTAAATAATATATAGTGGTATAATTATATGCTCTTATGCTGCGTGATCATTGTGAAATATCCTTTGAAATGACGTTTGTTTCAAAACGCAAAGTTATTTAGATTAGATGCTAGGCCATAGTTTTTGTAATGGCATCATTCCGGGCAAAGGTGCAACAAGGGTATCGGGTATATTGGCGAGATGCTTACTTTGCTCGTAAACGATTTTTTGTTCATTGTTCATAATAAAATACTACTCAAAAGTAATTATTAAGATGCTACATGGCGCAGAATGATATACATTTTAAAAGCAACGTTAAAAACGCCAGAAGAAACAAAAAATTCGAAGACTAGTTTCGGTAGCGTTTAGCGTGCCATCCTCAGTGCAAAGAATAACGGAAATTTGCTCATTTATATAGAGGAAAAGCGGATTAAACTGAGAAGTACATTACCAAATGGGGAAACAGGAAAACCTGGGTACCAGCCAATGGGAGATTAATATAGGAAATGCCACAAAAAAATGGTAGTGATTAAGCAAAATAGTATTTTATTTCCCCCTTTATCAGATTGCTGGAAATATTTCATAAAATCCTCTTTTGCTTAATCACTATCATTTTTTTTTTTTTTTTTTGGTGGCATTAGTCTCCCATTGGCTGATACCCAGGTTTTCCTGTTTCGCCATTGGGTAATGAACTTCTCAGTTAAATCCGCTCCTCCTCTATATAAATGAGCAAATTTCCGTTATTCTTTGCACTGAGCACGGTATACTAAACGCTACCGAAACTAGTCTGCGAAATTTTTGTTTATTCTGGCGTTTTTAACGCTTCTTTTAAAATGAAGACAGATCGGGAGAAAAAAAAATTCTGCAGAGAAAGGCGTATTCTCGACATTTCCAGTCTGCATGTCTGCTATGGGTACCTGTATTCTTCCATTTGCCATATTGTTACTCATTACTGTTTATTTTATGTTGGAACGACTTAAAACATAATTATAAAACGTAATACTCATTCTTAATGTGCGTTACGTTAGCTTATGCTGATACACCCTGATACAATGTGATACATTCATTTACATATGCCAGCTCCTTTACCCAACGTAAACGGGCAAAGTGGCGATTTTGCAATTTTTTCTTTTAAGTAACGTGTGATTTTAAAATAATTTTTAAAAAGTGCATAACAGTTGCAACTAAAGCTATTATAATTACTATTGATATTTGTTTCTAGAACTTTAAAGATTAAATATTATCATAATAATTAATCAAACCTCTCAGTGGCCACTTTACCGTTTATTCCACTACTTCATACTGTACAAAATATTATGAAATACTGATAACATCAAAAAATTGTGGTATATAACTATTAATAATAATTATTTTTTGAGCGTATTTAAAACGCTAATATAAATGTGTCGTAATATTTTTTAATTGTTTCCAAATTACAAAATTTCAAGTTAAAAATATCAAAGAATTGTAAAACATTTTAATAATAAATACAATCATTTACATAATAAATTTTTACTCTTTTAAATCTGTTACACAAAGAAAGTAAGATAACAAAATTTATTTTCCTTCAGAGAAAGCAAAAATTTATCTACAGACGTTTTTCTCTTGGACTGAATTATTAACTGTTTAAAACAAAGTTCAAATAATTGATGTGCTTAAGAATGGAAAAGTAAATGTATCACGTAACACTGAGTTAATTTCTGTTTGTTTTGGTAAGGAAAAACGGACAGTCTACAACTGCAGGTTGGATTTCTTTTTTTTTCCGTTAAATTAAGTGAGCTTCAGACTTTTCGAACGAATCGTTATTATATAAAACATTATTGATTAGTATCATCTATATACAATATCATAATTGTGTTATTTATTATCATTATTATAATTTTTATAAGGTAGCTACGCATCAAGGGATTTAGGGGATTTAAGAAGTTTGGATACCTAAGTTTTCGCAAAGTAATGTTCCTCATATCTAAACACAGAAATTATACCATTATACTGAAAGTCAAAAAATAATTTTTAAAAATCCCCGTAATCTTCGTCTGAAACCAAAATCTGCGTACGAAACCTGTATTATTAATATTAATAATATTATTATTATTATCATATTTATTATTTTCAAATATATGATATTTACGTACAGTCTGCGAAAGGCTGCTATAGTATAAGATTTAAATTGCTGCTTGCATTTTTTAATTAGCTAGTGAGCATGAATTTAGCACAGTATGTACTAGATGTTCGAAAATGCGCACTATCAAAATAAAATAAAAAGTGTAAGAAACACAAAATATTTTGAAACAGAAATAATTTACGATAAATGACAGCACTGTACAGTTGGAAATTGCATAGCAATAGAATTGCAGTTGTAATTTACGCTGTCACCTGTAAGCAGTTTTCATTCGGTTCAAGATTGAATTAAAATTTCATAAAAACTAAGAAGTTTTATTATTGACCAATATTTTAACATTAAAGTCATTCAGTCATTTATATAGTCATACTTCAAACGTAACAATGAGATTTTAATAATGCTAAAAATAATTAATGAGTTACCTTGAAATCTCTGATGGATATGAAAATAAATACAATTCGCGACTGTTTTTGTAGTAAAAGAATTACGGAAAGGATACTGAAAATTATTAAGTAAATATAAAGATCAATAATAATAACTTGTTATTTCCTTTTAAGACATTATATATTCAAGGTGAATTTCTTTTTCAAGAATAATTTACTTAGTTTTTTTTTATTATTATTATCTAAATACAATCTTTTTCTTGTTGTTGTTTTGCTTTATGAATTTTACTCAGGTTTTAATAGGAAAGTTGATGTTTAAATTAGGATTATATTTTAATTTAATACTAAGTATGAAACGGAATTGAAATAAACACAGAAACGAAAATTTCTAGTGTTTTAGATTACAAAGATTTTTTAAACGTATTTAAACAGTCTTTAATTATTATTTCCTTCGTATAAATGTTTTTGATTCATTTTCGATTTATATTAAATTTATCATTAAATCTTTCGTTTGATTGCATTGAAATTAACGAATACATTTAAGGTAACGAATCCCGCAATCACATTCAAGAATGTTGAGAAGTAGATAGTTCCGATCATGGTTGTTCCATCCGGAAATTTTCGGACCTATTTTCGTTAACTAAACCCGGTAGCAGTCGCGTGTCGATCTTTTGCCGCCCATATAAATTATCGTCTCCTAATTCATATCCCCTTACAAATACAATGCAGAACTACCATGTAGCTGACTTTATATGTTTCTCCACCACCATAGTGAAGTAACAAGACATTTGTGTTTTTCCTTCAGGTACATTTGTACAAGCAAAGATGAAACTGGTTGAAAAGTCTGTGCGACGATCACTGATGTCAATTCATTTTTACTTTTATCCATTATTCCAAATCTCACGAATAAAATATATAATTTAGATAACTTCAAATTTATAACTTCATTGAAATGCAATATTCGAATATAAAGTGGTAAAAAATGTTTCTTATTTTGAATTGCGACAAAAGACCGTTCTGATTAAAGACGCGACTACTCTTGGGTTAAAGACATCCACCGGCGTGTTCGTGACAGTAAGCTATGAACATGAGGTTCAACAAACAAATGATTAACCCTAAAATGCCGGGTGTTGTTTTTCGGCAACATACCCAATTTAGGCTCTAAAACACTATTAGAATAATATTGAAGCTATAATGCCTAATGTTGCCAATAAAATACACTCTGAAAATGTTATTAAATCGATTTTCAACATGTAGATGGCGACACTTGTACTGTTTAAGAATAAAGATAGATTTATTTTTTCAATTGTTGCTACTTGTTCTTTTTGTTTTGTTTCGTAGCTTGCGAAATATCCTATTTTGTTCTGCAGTGAGCAAGTAAAATTTATTTCTTATTATAGTTCCTAAAATTCTTGTGTGTTTAATATTATAGAATTTTATCAGGGAAAATTATTTTGTCAAATAAAATCCGGTATTGCCGATTAGTAATAAACTGTTTTTTAGCCGTAAACCATACTTAAAACAAAATATGATTTTTTAAAGTATTTTCCCCGTGATTTATTTAAAAAATGAAAACCGAAAAACATTATTACAATGATTTTTCAAAAATCAGACATTTAAGGGTTAAATGATGAGAAAAGTGGCCTTAAATATAGCCAAACACATTCCTATAAGTATACGAGAAAATAGATCACATACTAAAATGTCCCGTGACAATTTTCTTTCTCAGAATAATCACTATTCCAATTTAATTCTTTTTTTGTAGTTTGTATATATTTTGTATGTGTTTTCGAAACAGATATTTTGTCGCTGGTTGCGCGAGGTTTCGATTACCCTATATATTTTCATTTATCTAAAAAAGGCTGTAAACACGAAGAACGACTATTTACATAAATAATTCTCTTTATTTGTAAACAAGTATTAACAATTTCTGAAAATAAATTGCTCGAAACATTTAAAGGTTATTATAAGTCTTTAATAAAATAACGGCATAAGCAATTTATGTTGCAGAAAATGGAAGAAAAGAGTCACAAATGCAATTTTTTTATTTATTTAAAACTTCCATGTATGCAAATTTTGAGTTTGATCTCAAACACGATGATTTATCGGCAGTGAATGAAATTTGGAGTTTAACTTACTCAAAGATAAAGCAGAAACAATGATCCACATTCAGTAAGTGCTTTTTTTCGATGAGTGCAATATCTCATCGAAGTCGTTTAACAGATCAGAAGCTTGGAGAGTCGTTGGTCAATTTGATAGAGACCAAACATAAGTCGAAGTTTCAGAAGCCACTGTAATTTCACAAAGTGTGATTTTCAGGATATGGAACCTTTTTTTCGAGACTGGAAATGCAGTCCTAAGACCAGGGCAAGGTCTTAGATGTGCAACAATGCCCAAAGAAGAACAATATTTAACGTAAACGGCTCGGAGGTACAGAAATATGAAGGACGCTCTTCTTCAACAACACCTTTTTGCTCGGCTACTAGCAGCACAGTTTCGACTCAAACTGTACAAAACCGGCTCCACGCTTCAGGTCTGTATGCTCGCAGACCAAATGGTATGTGTTATGTTAACAAGGTACCATCGCGCCGTCAGGGAGTGGGTAACAGAGAATGTGCACAAGAGGAGAAAAGAAAGGAGCAATATTCTTTTATCTGAAGAGTCCCGTATTTATGTTCATCCTATTTTTATCTGGAGGGAACATGGCACAAAAAAATAATCCTGAGTTCGTGCAATAAAGTGCCAAATTTGGCGGAGAGAACATGAGGGTCTATGCTGTCATCTTCAATGATGGGATCACAGACATTCACATAATTCGAAATGGAGCTCTGACCGGTCATCAATATAGGGATGATTTCCTCAGACCTATTGTAGTCCCTTATGCTTCATCAACCGTAGATGACTTCATATTAATGGACGACAATTGAAGGCCAGATTAGGATAACTTAGTGGATGATTTATTTTCGAGGAAGCAATCATGCGACCGAATGTTAAGCATGTTCTCCGGACATGAACCCAATAGAACATATTTGGGACCTTATAGGCAGACACGAGTTACAAGCCGCCTACTACCCACCACAAACTTTCCAACAACTTGAAGAGCTCTTCTGGAGAAGTGGGACATAATACCCCAGCTCCTCATTAATAGCCTCGTTGACTCCATGTGTTAAATTTTAATGGTCGTCCGAAGAAACCATACCTCCTACTAAAAGCGATTTGAATGAAACACCTTTTTAGCTCACAGGCTATCAAAGCCTGAGAGCTTATGTGCCCGCCGGTTCTGTATGTACGTACGTAACGCGATAACTTTTGATAGAAATATCCGATTTGCTTCCAGGTTCATTCTGATAAGGCACTTCTCTGATTAGTTTTTGGGGTTCATTGGTTAAGGAGAAAGGGGGGAAAGGCGGGTTAGTCCCCCCTTAATTTAGATAAATGGGTTTTGCATGCAAAAAAAATTCGAATTGTTCCAAATTTGGCATTCCGGTTTATTAGACTAAGGAGCTTCCCTGATTAGATTTGGAAGCTCGTTACTTAAGTATAAAGGGGGGGAGGGTGCTACCCCCCCCTTAATTTAGATAAATGGGTTTTTCGTGTAGAATTATTCGATTTGCTCCAAATTTGGTATACTGGTTAATTATGTTAAGGAACTGCCTTGATTATATTTGGAGGTTCATTAGTTAAGTATAACGGGAGGAAAGGGGGCACCCTCCCTGAATTTAGATAAATGGGTTTTTCATACAGAATTTTTCGATTTACTCCAAATTTGGTATAACTGTTTATTATGTTAAGGAACTTACCTGATTACATGTGGAGGTTCATTAGTTAAGTATAAAGGGAGGAAAGGGGGGCTAGACACCCCCCCCCCCCTTCATTCTGATGAATCGGTTTTTCATGCAGAGTTATTCGATTTGCTCCACATTTCGTGTACCGGTTTATTATGTTAAGGAGCACCCTTATTAGATTTGGAGGTTAATTGGTTAATTATAAAGGGAGGACGAGAGCTATTCCACCCTCTAGTTTAGATAAATGGGTTTTCCATGCAGAATTATTCGATTTGCTTCAAATTTGATATAACAGTTTATTCCGATACGGCTTTCTTCATTTGATTTGAAGGTTCATTGGTTAAGTATAAACTGGGGAAAAGGGAGCAAGTGACCCCTCCCCTTAATTGAGATAAATGGGTTTTCTTGCAGAATTAACTAATTTAGTTTAATTTTTTTTCTGGGTTCATTCTGATAAGGAGCTTTTCTGATTAGATTTGAAGGTTCATGGGTTCAGCATAAAGGGAGAAATGGGGGAGCTAATACCCCCTTAATTTAGCGAAATAGTTTTTCATGCAGAATTATCTGATTTGCTTCAAATTTGGTATGCCAGTTTATTATTTTAAATAGCTTCCTGATTAGATTTGGAGGTTCTTTGGCTAAGAGTAAAGAGGGGAAACGGAGGCTAATCCCTTCATTTATTTTTTGAAGGGCAATATTCTTTGAAATAAGAGTATGATATACAATTGGTGTGAATAGCCTGTGACCTCAATGCCATCAGTTTAACTGGGCAATTTTCTTTTTATTTATGTGTTTTTTTTTTCTCTCGCATGCTTAAATTGCGTTTTTCCCTTTTGCAACCAAAGGCTCAATACAATACAATTTTTTTCTACTAATCATGTGTCTTTTTTTTTTTCTCATATACCCTTTAACGTCTGTCAATCATGTATCAATCATCTAAAAAATTCCATACACAAACTCAATATCCTTTAATTGTTATGATCAATGCATTTAAAAAATGATAATTAATGGTATGCATCATTAAAAATTATTCGTAATATAAAATTTTATTCAAAAATTTGATAAAAATTTCAATGAAATCTAAAACTCTTAGATGAGAAACACTATTGCTTACTTATAAATTAAACAACTGGATTTTCAATTTTAGTGCACAATTAAAGTAAAACACCTCAAATCCATATATTTTAGAATAAGAAGTAATTCCTTTACACAAATTTTCCTCCTGGACTGAAAGAATAACCACATGAAATTGCGTTGGGAAGTATTATTTATGTCAGAAAAAATGTAAATGCAGCGCATTGAACAGTTGGAATTTTCTATTAGCATACAAATAAAAAAAGCGAAGTAAATATAGCTTCAAGTAGAAAGGATTTGTTAACTTAAACTTAATTTAAATTAACTTCAGCGTGCTTCCTTTACCCGTAAAAATTATTGTTATAGGAATAATTAATTTAAAATATATAAAGTTAATAATTTTATTAATTTTGTTACAAACTATTGTGCAACAATGATAATGTATAATGAGTATGTAATTGTTCTTGGGTTATACGAATACTTCTCACCTATGCGATCCGGAGAGGTGCACCATGTGTAGATGGGAGATATTGACCATATAATCTTAACTTTAAAAATTTAATATTTAATTATTGATTTTAATTTAATTTAATTTTTATTATTAATTTTAATATTTTAAAGAGCTGAATTTAAAATAACAAGGGATTTTATTTTATGTTTTCGAAAATGCCGATTACTTATGTTAGAAATCGTTCGTCTACACGCGGGGAATTCACTGAAAATAATTTGTAAAATGCAATTAAAGCCATTGAAGAAAAGAATATGGGTATCAATCAAACAGCAAAGACTTTTAGCAGTCCAGAAACTACATTTAAGAGGAAAATGCGAGAACGAAAAGAAATATGTTGCTCATATAAATAAATAACAGAACCGGGATTTTGTAGATTTGCGTGTAGAGGCTCTGCAAGTTCTATGGCAAAGGAACTAGCGGAAAATAACTTAAGATGCATTATACATTTAATAAAGAAGCCAAAAAGGCTGGTTATAACTGGTTACAATCATTCCTTGCTTGAAATCCAACACTCTCAATAAGGAAATCAAAAGGCGTGTCAGTCGCTCAAGCAAAGTTAATGAACATAAGTTAAATATAAATTAATTATATTCAGAAATTAATTGTAATTAAGTTTATTTAATGTTCATGTAAACGTTTATAAATTTAATATTATATGTGCAATTATTTCAATATTTTATTGTGGTCCATCTTTGAGTCTTTGAGTAGTTTCAGTCAGATAGACGACACAGTAAAATATTTAAAATATTATAAATAAAATTCTTTTAACAATATGAACTTTTGCATTAGGACTTTTTTAAGAAACATCATACGCTATATATATATACTGTGAAAAGTAAAATTTATGTAAATATATGGCTTGTAGAGCGCGAAGAAAAAACGTTGTCCATCTCTCACGGAGTTACCCTGTATCATTTTATCCTTCAAAATATTAGAAATGATTAATTACATAGACAAATACCCTTTTTTATTAATAATTTAAAAACAAATATTTATTTTGAGCATATTAAAAAAATGTATGTTTTTTCATAAGTTTCAAAAGGTATTATTGAGAATTATTTCTTAGTCAAAGAACTTTCAATTTTACTAAAAATTTTGGACTGCATAGATTAATACAGCAATTTTTCGCTCTGCAGTAGCTAAGAACGTAATTTGGTAAAAAAACAACTGTTTGCTACTTTGGATGAACAAAATTTGGTTCCAACACTTGGAGCTATGGTTTAGATCAAAATGTTGGAAAGTTATTTTATCATCACACATAGATGCAGTTACTGCAGCAGCAAAAGTTAGTTGAACACAACAGAAAATAATTAACAATGTACCAACACTTTTATTTACATTTAAAGTAAATAATTAATTTACTTACACAAATATAACAGGAAGAGACAAATCTATTTTTCTTCAGAATAGTTCTTCTGTGCAATTTTTTCCGAGATCGAACGGATAACAGTTACAAATTGCATTCAAAAATATTTTTCCTTTCAGAAATACAAAGGTAAACACATTCTGTCCCATGGTATTAAATTTATATTTGCTTTTCTGTTTGCTTTTGTGTTGAATTAAAATTAACATAGCCTGCAGCTTGACGCAGAAAATATTTATTAGTTTAAACTTAGATTAAATGGGCATCAATTTTTTTCGGTTTAAAAAAAAGCATTTTGCGGATAGCAGTTATTATTATAGCGTATAAAAAATAGTTTTGATAGTACTACTATTATTCATAGTATTATTCTTATTTTTTATTATTATCATTTTTATTATTATTACAATTATTAAGACTAAACTGTAATGTGAATCAATTTTATATAATATTTGTATATAGACAATTGTCTGTGGAAGAATTTCTTAGTATTATATCGAAAATATTACATGATAATAATAATCATTTTATAACTATGAATTTAATTTAGTGCATAAGACTCATTTTAAGAATCTCTAATTACATAACATAAAAATAATCTTATTCTTTAAAAATTAATAATAAGAACTTGTTGAACATATTTAAAACAATTAATCATTAATCATTTTTGAAGCATATGCTTCAAAAATTATTATTTATAAACGTTTCATAGCTACAGAAATATTAATTTAAAAAGAATTAATGAAGTCTGAGGATTTTTGAATAAAAACACTGTATTTACACTGTTCATTTAAAGTGAACAAATATTGCAATTTTAACTCTATTACGCAACTAAAATAAGATAAAGCAAATTGCATTGTCTTCGGAATAATCATATATACACAATTCCCTGCTGGAAAGAACGGATAATGGTTAAACCTTGCATTCAAATCTTTTGTTTGTTTAAGAAGGAAAAAAATATAAATAAATTCTGTTCAACAATATTAAATTTATGTTAGCTTTTGTGTAACAAATAAAATACACGTGCCGTAGAGATGCAGGTAAAAGATTTTTTTTTTTTTTTGTTTCAAACTTAATCAAATTAGCTTCGATCTTATTTGGTTAGACATACGAATGAATATTATTGTATATATGAATTACTGCTATTAAATATATAAACGCTTATTATTATTATTACTATTATTGTTGTTGTTGCTGTTATTCTTAATCTGAAATAGTTAATCCCTATTCTGGCAAATTGAGCAGCTTGTAAATGTCTGCTTAATATCCCAGTGAATTTTTTTCTAATAACGTTCGGCAGCTCTTCCTTGATGTATGGACCGCACTCTTTCGTTCCGAAAATATAGTTTTGGTAATTTATATTTTTATGGAGTTCAATTAAAACTTTTCTTTCATTTTAATAACAATACAGCAGTTTATGGCTGCATTTTATTTCCATGATTACATGGTAACAAGGATTGGTGTATTTTATGACCAATCACTTTTTATTAGGGTTTTCAATTATGCAAAGAATTCATTTAATCAGTTATTTATTTTGAATAGTAATAAATCTCAAACACTATGCCGTTTATCTTTTTATATTAAGTCATTCAAACTGCACAGGATAAAAATTGTATCGTAGATTCAATTTATAAATTCAAATTATACATTAGATATTATTACCTTGAAAATCTAATATGATTTCTAAATCTACAGTCGCAGGAAAAAAGGATATATTATCCTTACGAACTGTGCCGCAAGTCATCATAACAAAATGTCATTGTTGGCAAGCAATTTTTTCATAATGATACAACTACACATAAACTGTTTTGTTCTATGCTTAAATTATGCTTAATAAGTCGTCTACATATGTAATTTGCGATAAACTGTAATATTTTAAATAAAACGCCTAATTAAGATTTCATACTTGAATCTTTCGATATATATTACTTTCGGATACCACTAACAAAGTAATTTGGTCAAGTATTCAGCGTCATTTCAAATATCTATACAGGGTGATTATGATAAAAGTTTCACTTTTAAAAGGTTGTAAAAAAAGAAACACTGGTCAGAAAAGCCTGACATTTCTTCTAAATATACGTGAAGCCACAGGAATTTATTTTGCGAAAGAAAAAAGTTCAAAAGTTATCCGATATATCGTGCCGTACTTGACATAAGATGCTAATTAAAACGTGACATGCGCACCGCACATTAGACTTGTGAAAAAAGGTGAGGAACATGCAGTTACTTTTAGTCTACGTCTGAGAAGGTAGTTAGGATTCTAACGTTGAAGGATAGGACTCTGCTTGTGAAGCTTACTGTGCAGCAATTCCATTGAAGAATATTATTCAGATGTTAAAGTGTTCTATCTGGCCCGGTGACTGCATTCGATTTAAATAAGATGATTGATAAAATCGAACAGTTGGGTTCATTTTATTTGAAATTCGGTAAAGGGATAAAAACAATTGCTTCGTCGTCAGTAGAGGATGTAGCTACACCATTGCAGCAAGTGCCAATCAGTGCTTTGGGAACGTGCAGTGAAGGTGGAATTTCGCAAACTTTATGCGTGCCTGCTAGAAGGGTTCGTAAACTTTTACGAAACATCCCGCAATGCAATTCATAGAAAATTACGCTTGTTCAGGATTTGCTTCCTGCTGATCTTCCAAAATGAAAAGCTTTTGCACTGGAATTTCTTGCTCGAATAGAAGTAGACAATGGATGGACATGGAATATGTTGTGAACAGACGAAGCCCATTTCCATCTTCAAAGTTCTGTAAATACTCAAAATTGCAGAATATGGGCGAGTGAGAATCTCTTTCAAGTGCAACCACTGCCTCTTCATTTTCCATAGGTCACTGTTTGGTGCGGGTTTATGCCAGCATTTATCATTCTCCCATTCTTTTTCGAGGAGATCGGCCCTTCGGTTCGTATCACCTGTACAGTCAATGGGACATATTATGAATTTGTTTGAGAAACCAGCTCATTCCAGCAGTTCAACACCGCGGATGAAAGGATAGCTCAATTTTTATGTGGTGGTGCTCTTCCGCACATTCCAACGCCAGTGAAGCAGCTGTTGAATCTGCATTTTGGAAAAGACAGAATTATCAGTCGGTATTTCCGAACAACTTGGCCGCCACGATCACCTGACCTGAATCCTTGCGACTTCTGGCTTTCGGGTTACCTGAAACATATGTAGTTGGGTCCAATTGCGAACTAAGGTGAATTAAAAACACGCATTACGCAACACATTCACAATATCACCCTTGATACACACCGATCTGTTGTAAAGGATACTGTTTTGCCGACTTCCTTTTCTTAGTAATTTTATTAGTGCTTGCTTTTTTTTAAGGTTTTTGGCCTAGAGACAATTAAAAACCGATTTTTTCCTATCATCTTTGGCACCAACTTCTCGTGGTGAACAGGCTTTGGATAAAGAGTGCCACAACAGTACGTCATGTCTTTTAATTAGCATCTTATGACGAGTACAGCGTCATCTATCGGTCAAAAAAAATTCTTTTGTTCAAAACAAATTACCATTACTTCATGTATACTCAAAATGAAACATTAGTTCATTCTGACTAGTGGTTCTTTTTTCTCCCGTTGAAAGTGCAGCTTTAACTATAATCACCCTGTATATATCGAAATTAATTTCCTATAAATGTTTTAACAAAAATCGATTTCTATTAACTTTAAATGTGCGAATAAAGAATTACAGCTCATTGCAGAATGTAGTATTTCAATTATGCTAAAACACAAACTACCTTGATCGATTTTGCAATAATTAAAAGCGAATTTAATACAACGAGTTCGAAATTACAAGTCCTGATAAATTCTAAACTACTTAACCAAATGACTTTTCGTTTTGCATGTAGATACAATTTACAAAATAATACAAATTTAATATAAAAAATAAATGTTAATATCGAAATTTTTAAAGTTTGTTTTAATTTCTATGCGTAAACACTCTAAAAAAATTAAGTATAGCATTAATTAGTAGACGCATTATTAATCGTTTGGTTTCAGTATTACTATTATACGATTAATTTACAGGCTTAGAGAAATGTATATCATTTTGTTACGATTGTCCACACGACGGGACACTATGCGAGTCTCAGTCTGCACTCTTAGAAGGGATTTGCTTATTCTTGGTAATTTTAGAAAACAAAAGAATTTTTCAGTTACATTTTTACATCAAGAAACATTTCAATGAAACTTAAATGCTACACAAGAAATTTTTAGAACAACATTAGCAAAACTGTTTCCGGAATTCTTGACCCTTTGACTAAAATCTGAGTGTAGCGACTAATTTTACATTCAACCGTTCCACAATTTCCAAAATTATTTCCATTTTGTAGAATTCTCTTGCAAACATCCTAGTGTTAATAGTATGGCAGAGATTTATTTTTTCAAAAAGTGGTATGAATAGAATAAAATAGTCCACGTGGGTTCATATTTTGCAACCCTTAGTACAGTATTAAAAATCGTCTAAAAATGTAACATTTACAATAAGCAATGTTTTAACTTTATTTGTTTATTTTTTTTTTAATTAAGAAGTTTCATTTTGCTTAAAATTAATATTTAACGCTTCATTCGGTCAAATCATATTAATATGTTTTTAATATTTTTATAAAAGTTATGCTAATCAATAAAATTAATTTATAATATATACTTTTACTTATACTCCATGTTAAAACTGAAATAACTTTTTCTTGACGCAATAATGTAACTAATTGATCTTTTCTACATATATATTACTTATTTTGCTAACAGTAAAATATACCCAAAATAAATCTTCTATTACCAAAAGAGTGTGCATTTATTAACAGGCTAAAATCAATTTTACCCTGTTTCATTTGCAGTAGATAATAATAATTCCACTTTTAGTAGAGAAATAACCTTCTAGAACCACCGAAAACAGTTATTTTGAATAAATGTTCAGCGATATAAATGATCTCCTAAGCATATGCTGTCTAAACTACCCTACCTTATTTTGACCTGCGTAAAAGCAGCTATAAATAACATGCTAGTTAATCCATCTGTTTCATCTTCTGACAGTAAAAAAAAAAAAAAAAAAAAAAAAAAAAAAAAAAAAAAAAAAATATTCGCGTTGAAATAACACAGAGGAAGTTATAGAGATTTTTTTAATTTCTTTATTTGAAAATGTGAATAGAACTCGATATAGATAAATACAGAAGAATGAACTATTGATTTTTTTGTTTGTTTGCTTGCCTGATAAAGATAATTTGTATGGGCTGTGATATTCAATTTCCCTTTTTTCCAGTCTGCGTAAGTTTTCCGATGCAAATAAACAACACAATATAAACCCTGCCAAAATAATTGATTAATTTTCTTCGATTAAATGTAAATTATCTGCCGCTGTGTTGTGACACATGTTTAAGAAATGTATATTAGAAATAATTGTAAAATTGAGTGAAATAATTGTAATTAAAAAAGAAGAGACGAATTCGGGAACGTTTTTAGTTTTAGAATAATAAATTATAGAAATAAAAATTACAAAGTTTTTATATGATACCTTTGACTATAAAGTTGTATATAAATACATGCAACAAAAGTTTCAGCGATGATAATATTTGTCTGTGACAGCCAGATGGAAGTAAAGAAAATTGAACAGAATTTAAATAAACATATTTATTATGAGTTCAATACACATTATTATTATTATTTAAGTCTCCGTAATTTTTATTTTTTAAATTGTGTTTTTCTTTAACTATATAAAATTAAAATTCAAACTTGCATTTGATCGAAAGAAAAATACCCATCAATAAATCAGGTGCACGGGTGTCTGAAACATCATGCATGGTGGACAGATTTAGAGATTTCTTCCATTTCAGAACGTTTTTAATCTAAATTTGTACATCTCTGTTTTTGTGAGCATACAGCACACCAGTGATAGCGAACCTATGGCACCCGTGCCACAAGTGGCACGCCGCAGATTACTTTTGGCACAGAATAAATTCTGGCTCTACATAAAAATATAGTAGAATTTCTAAAAAAATACATTAATTAATCTAGATGCTGTCTCTGTTTTCCAAAATTCGATTAGTTCGGTTGCTTGTCATTGTCGTACAGATTGAAGAAACTGAAATATAACTTAATGTATCCCAATCTAGCTCTATATCGGCTCAGAAAAATTTAAGAGATAATTACGAGATTACCAGAAAAGAAAGATTAAAAGGATTTATAAGCAAAAATGTGATGGTAAAATTATAACAACTTGGAATTCAATTCCAGACACTAAAAGTTGTAGATTTTGGCGTTTGCTATTTTGATAATTTTTCTGAGATACATTCTTTTCGAAAATAAATAATATTAAAAATTAAAGTAAAAACTGTTAGAAAACTAATCTCTTTCAGAATTGGATAAACATTATCAATCATGTTAGACAAACTAATCTTATTCAAAATTATATAAATTCATCATTAATCAAGATAAACTGTTTTTTCCTGCCATTCAAAGATACTTTAGCTGTCATAAATAAAGACTTGTTTATTACTTTACAAGATTACTTCCTGTTTGTGGAATATGTGATTAAGAAACAAATAAACATTCAAATTAAATGACTATTATTATGACACATGAAAGAACTATTTACACAATTTATGACTTTAAGTATTTTATTCATATTAGTAATCAAGAATTTCCTTTTATTTGTTATTTTTTAATTATATATCAATAATCCTTTTTGTAAGTTATAATTTTTTTATCAGTGTGTTTTCAGAAATGTAATAAAATAGGAGCAAAAATGTATGCTCCAGTTTGCAACTTTAAGCATAGATAAAATGTAGTATTTTAAAACTAAATTCTGAATAATCCATTGGATAAATTATGCATAAAATAGCACACATCAATTAAAAGAAAACAAAGTTGTTTTAAAGGTTTAAAACTAAAGGATACTTAGAAAAATCAATGGAGACAGACACAGAGATTGCCCATCCATGGATATAAAAAAAGAAGAAACTTACCTGTATCGAAGTGGACGATCTACAATTAAAAGGTAAGGAGCTCTACCTTATCTTTATTTTGTGATTGAGTGTGAATATTGTTATTTACCTTCAGTCTCATTTTTTATCTAACAAAAACATCTTGTCAAATGAGTCCAATTCAAGCTGCATTATCTTCAAATTAGCTAAGTGCGAAGCTGATATAAATTATTTGGCATCTAAGATGCGACAATGGAAATAATATTTTAAAAATATATTTCAAAGTATAACATAAAATATTATCCATACTTATTTAATGCTAAAAACAAAATTTTAAATAATTTTGATTCATTATTACTTGATCCATTAAATTTTCTTAATGTTGGCACGTAATGATCATGTAAAATAGATTTTTGGAAAAATTTGGCAATTGGATGTGAAGAGATTCGCCGTCCCTGCAATACACTATATATAGTAAATTTCACTATTGCCATTTATGTTAACCAACTTTCTTTGAAATGCATAGTCTTTATGTTCCAATACATCTCTCTAATTGAATTACTCGAAGTTACTTTTTTAACATTATACTTTTCTATTTCTTGTGTCTAATTAACACACCAAATTATCACTCTTAATCTTATTTTATATAAAAAGCAAGTTATCCTATAGCATAATTGTAGTGAACGTAGAGAGTAAAATCATGATTTTAATTAAATTGTTTATCTGAAATTTAATAATACTAAAATACTTTGCCTATAATAATTAAAATACAACTCACTCCACAAACTTTAACGCATTATCAAAGATTTTAAACGAATTGCAATTAACATGATTGCTTTTTAGTAATTTAAATATTCAAATATGGCAGTTTTATTTTAAAGCTTAATTGTCTCTCTGTAATTAAATTTAGGTTGATCAATGTAAATGTAAACCTCAATCTCGATATGTGTGTATATAATAGTGTTTCATTACAGAATTATACCAATTCGCACGTAGCTGCATATATTTATGTGAACACTACAAAAAATTAACATTTCAGGAAGAAAATTTTAAATGCTTTATATTTTATATTTAAAATAATATTTAAAAGTTTTATAACAAAAATAGAAAAAAGACTAAAGATTTTTATTCAAGCAATTTCAGAAATGTATAATTTACTAATTTTTCTTAAAATAATTATGATTATGGAAATTTATACAACACAGTCACAATTATAAAATATCAAATCACATATTTGTAATAAAAATATACACTCCTAAACATAATATAAATATTTTTATTAGTATTCCTTAAAGTTATTTAAGATGCGTAGCATGAGGCACATCTACTAAATATTTGAGAGCTTAAACTAAGTAGAAAAATACATGAAGTCCCTAAGATTGTAATTGTTGTTATCAGACAATGCTAAGAAAAACTTCCTTTCATTTATCAATAATGACATAGTAGCAATTTCCAAAGTCACTTTAACAAAGCTAAATAAACATACAATGGAAATTAAGATCAAACACAATATTTATTCAAGTAAGGAAATGAAAATGTATCTTGTCTCCCAGTATTAAATATTTCTTTTATTTTGAAGGGAAGATTAAAAGAACTGAATATATTTCCCTTAAGATGATATAAGAGTCTTTGATAAAAAACAGGATGAATGAGTATTTATTTTAACGTAACATACATATGTATACTCATGCATCATATATATATGGGTATAAATTTGTATGTTTGAGTGTGTACGTGTGTGTAATATAAATCTGGAAGAAAGTTTTCCTTAAAAATATTATATTAATATAAGAATTCTATTTTTAAAACGGCAAAAAATTCCACTATATTTTAAATTTTGCCATTAATTATTCCTTACAATAATTGCAATTTTTTTTTTTTTTTTTTTACATGGCTTAGTGTTTATTGTACAGTTCGTGTAAAGGAAAAAAATAAACATGCCATACATTTTAATCGCCAAACTATTGTAATAAATAATCAAAAAAGCTATTCGATTTGTAATTAAGTCTTTATTACATGTTAAAATTATATATTTAAGAATCCTACTACTTAGTGACATTGTACCAAACATTAAGGGAGTACAGGATCTTTGAGTTTGGCTAAACGATCAAAAACATCGCCTTATTTAAAATATCATAAACACAAATAATATGCAATTCAGATCTTTTTTCCCATTACTACCTAACGTATATAGTCCTAAAAATATTATCCAGAAAGATGAATATTGTATATACAAAATTAATATTTAAATTTGAAATTTGAAACTTCATCTCACCAATTCGGGAATTAAAATCATTAAGTGCTCCGCGCATGATAAATGTCTAAATTAAGCTTATAGAAAACTTTTTAAAGAACAAAATAGATTCATGACACACCTATTTCTAAACTAAAACCAAAATACATACAACAAGTATTGTTTAAAATTTAATTTTAACAACAACAAAAAAAAATTTCAAACATTTTTTTTCAGGTTTTCAAATGCAAAAAAAAAAAAAAAAAAAAAAAATATATATATATATATATATATATGTTAATTTTTTTTTATATTTTTGCATGAAAACTGTAAAGAAACGCTTGTTTGGTTAATTAATTAAGAGTGCACCCAATTTCCAAATTTACTAATCTGAGAAAACACATTTTAAACTTCAATGTCTACGAAATTTAATTGTAATTATGATTATAACTCATAATTCAGATTTTTATATGTTTTTTTTTTTTTTTTTCTTCATAATATTGAGAAAAAAATACAAAGGCTAAATTTTTGAAAGTTTAAAAGTCCTTTTCCCGCTTAAAATTTCAATAAGAAAATTCAATTGGGACTTTGAACGTTTAATATTTGTGAAAGAATGCAATTGATTTTAAGTCGTAACGGCTATTTTCTTGGATTTATATCATGGATATTCTTTGGTTATATATTTAGGAGGAATACAAGGATATAATATCAGAATATTCTATCAACAGGATATATAATATAATTTTTTAGATGATAATCAATGAACGTATAGAGAAATAATAAGATAAAACTTACAAAACACTTAAATTATAAAAGTTAATAAAACAAAAACTTTAAACCGACAAGTTTCAGCTACACTGTAGTCTTCCTCGTGGTAACTCGCCATGCGGAAGGATTAGTCGGAAGCTATTCGATAGGCAGTTGAGTTTTCATTCAGCATTAAAATTATATATTTAAGGGGACTACTACTTAGTGACATTCCATCAAAAATTAAAAGTTTCAAATGAAAATTCAATTGGGACATTAAACTTGTAATCTTTGTAAAAGAATGGAACTAATTTTAAATCGTGATGGTTGATTTCTTGGATTTAAATAAGATATAAAAGTTTAAAAACCCAAAACCTTAAACCAACAAGTCTCAGCTACACTGTACTCTTCCTCGCGGTAACTCACCAGGCGGAAGGCTACAGTGTAGTTGAAACGTGTTGGGTTCAGGTTTTTATTATTTTAACTGTTATATTTGAAATGTTTTATCTACGTCTTTGAGTAAACTTCCTTGTGTGTGTGTATGTAACAAAGTTCATTATTAAAACTACATTTTAAGAAATAACGATCCTACATTTTATTTCTTAAAAATATATTTATTCATTAAAGAATGTTTCACTTATTTCCTGCGAAACTTTTAATTTATTAAATAATACGCTACAGTTAAAAAAAAAATATATATATATATTTTTTTCAACTATAGCGATAATAATATTTCAATGAAATAATTCTCAAGAACTGGAATTCTTGAAATCCTTTTTAGAAAAACATCCTCCAAAGGATTTCTTATTTTTTAAACTGTAGCATTTAAAAATAAATTTAGATAACATTTGGTTCTAAAGAAAATCGTTCTGAATATATTTTAACAAAGAAATGAAAAGGTAATCAATAGAAATAAATGAAACAAAAAGAGAGAAAAACTTTGAGTTTAAAAAAGAAATGTTTTACTTGAAACAAAGAATGAAGCTAATAGAAAATTCCCAATAAAAAAATCTAAAAAAAGGGATAGCTTTTATTTTGCTGTTAAAAATACTTTTGGTGGAAAAATATCAAAGGTCGCAATCGCCTATCGTAAGTACACGAATGAAACGGATAGAAGTATGGGCAGATTAAGCAGTCACAAAAAATAAAACAAAAAAATTGAATCTTTTACTACCATAAGAAAGATTACACACTGGACTAAGGAGTCTCTACAATTATCCACAAAAATACTATTTTTGCTATGTACATTATCCATATAAACTTAATTTAAAAAAATGAAAATATCTATGCGTTTATCTATTCAGTGCATTTAACACTATAATGGCCACAAACAGTGTTGCCAAACATGGAGGTTATTTTAATCAGAAATTCTTAAATATAGGGTAAAGTGCCCATTAGGGTGGGTCGAAAAAAAGAAATTTTTTATTTTCGAAACGCTTTAGTGCGGAAAAATCGCCTATTGTAATAAGAAGAAAAGCGGCATAAAAAAATTTTAAATCGGTTAACATCTTCCATTCGCGCATCGTACTTAAAGTTGATGAAAAATTGCTAAAATTGCACCTTTTCTCTAATTTTTTTAAAAGTTAATTAAAACTTTAAAAATAAACACGCTTTATCTTTTTATGGTTGTTTCTTGGTTTACATAACCTAAATAAATTATATTCTAATCAATAATCTAATTTTTCCGTTCTCGCAACATCTTAGAAAAAACATAAATTTAGCAATTTTTCGCAATTTTCACCGTGCAACTCTTCGTTCGTTTTGCTAGAACAAAACGACCCAGAACTCACCACGTGGAGCTGGTTACACGTACAGTTTCATCGCCACCCTACCCAACCAACCATCCATTTGTTGGGTGTGGCATTTACATTGTATTTGCAACTATTTGCAAAGGTTTTCCATTGAGTAGCATTTTTTGGCTTACTGTGCTTTTTATGTTTTATTTTTTATATCTACTACACATTTAAAGTCTGATTTTTTGGAGAAATCAGGCATAACCGATTTATACATCAGAGTTGTTCGGATATAGCGATCTCTAGCTTCATGTCCATATACTTTTTTCGAGGTCTCTGTCACAAGCTTGACGCACATCTTAACAGTTTCGGTGTGACAGGGAAACATTTGTATTTCTCTGATGAGGGTAGTGCCAGAAGTGATGAAAGATTTAACATCATCTTCATATACGTTCCGCGGCATTGGTGATGGATACACCACACAAGAATTCCAATTAATAATTTCTATTTAATTGGAAGCTTGAAAGTTTCCATTCGGTGGCATTAAGTTTCTAACAGTCTTCTTCTTTGGGATGGTTTGTCTTGCTTTTACAATCCTTCTGTAACCAATACCATGAATATGTTTCCTTTAATCGACAATCATTGCCAACAGAACATTCTCTTGGTGCGCATAAAATGCATTTTGTTCTATTACTGGATCGGCAAGTTGTAGTAAATCATCTGATAAATAGCGTAATGTTTGGATTGTTTGAAATACATGTTTTCGGCCGTCAGGAAAATATTTACTTATTTTATGGCAAATTACACACGAATGTATGATTTTATGCAAAAGCCAAATATTGCTTTCACGTTTTCGGAGGAATCTGATACAATCTAAGGATTCGGTTGACCGTAGTTAGTCGTCTGGAATCGGGCAAAGTACTTGGGTCCCAATTCGCCAAGTCTTCCTGACAATGTCCCAAGCTGATTGCATTCAACATGTCCCAAAAATACTGATGTTCTTCGCTCAAAAAAGCCCTGTCTATATCAGGAATCGAACAATCTGTGGGTTCAAAATCGACCACAGGAGCTTTGTCACAGCAAGTGAGCTGCTATCTTATAGGCGCACTAAAAGATTTAGGCCCTTTAGTTTGACCGATAATATGTTGCAAAATTTGGCCATAAGAAAGCTCATTAAAATGCCGGATGTATATGCTCCACAATTTATGATTTTCTAGTCGGTGGAAAGCGCCGTTATTCCATCCAGTGTTTGTTGCAGTACCATCACACCCTACTACTTCGATTTTTTTCTAATGATATTGATAGTTCAGACGAACAAGAAATAATGCTTTGACGAATATCATTTGATGAACTCGAGGAAGTAGATATATGTCCAATATAAGTTGATCCAGATTTCTGGATAAGGAAATAGTGTTTTTATTTCACATTCCTGTGAAATTGCTTGGCACGAAATTTTTCGACGAACAAAGTATCTCATTTTTGTTCGCTATTGATCGCTATATTCATTTTTGTTCGCAAATGATCGCTATTTAGAGTTGTTCTGTTAATTTTAATTTTCATCAGCCATTTGGGCTTTTAGTCGGTGTACTCGGTTTGTATTTATCTTACTCATACTCCGAGTATTCAAAAGAAGTGTGTTTGAGTTCATAAATTTCATAGTACACTGCCATTTTAGAAACTTTAAAACTATTTGAGGAACGACTCAGTGCTTGCTGAAGATCACGAGTTTCCCATTCGGCCTTCACATTCAACTTTTTTTGTAACTGTTTTGTAAATGCATCCGATTTTTCCCCAAATTGTAATTCCTTTGAAGCATTATGAACCTCAACACAAAGACACGAATTTTCTTTTTTTTTTACATAAGCCTTTAATTAGATTACACATTGACATGTATGTGGTCTTTTTAATATAATAAAAATACCACACCCAACAATTGGACGGTTGGTTGGGTAGGATATGGGAGGAATTCAACTTGCAACCACCACCACATGCTGAGTTCTGTGTCGTTTTCTTTTAGCAAAACGAACTAAGAGTTGCACGGTGAAAATTGCGAAAAATTTCTAAATTTATGTCTTTTCTAAGTTTTTGCGACAACAAAAAAAATCAGATTATTGATCGGAATTTAATTTATTTAGGTTATGTGAACCACGAAATGAGCATAAAAAGCTAAAGTATGTTTATTTTTAAAGTTATAATTAACTTAAAAAAATTAGAAAAAAGGTTCGATTTTTGCAGTTTTTTATCAACTTTAATTACGATGCGCGAATGGAAGATGTTAACCGATTTTAAAAGTTTTTATGCCGTTTTTATTCTTATTACAATAGGCAACTGCTTCGCACTAAAGCGTTCTGAAAAAAATATCTCTTTTTTTACCCACCCTAGTGCCCATATTTCGTACCCTTTCCCAATTTCGTGCCCCTTAACTTCTCCATTTCCTCGAAAGAAGCGCCACTTATGACTCAAGGCACAGGGGACGAAACTTAAAAAGTGTCAGGATTGAAAGTTTCGTTCGCCAAGACGCATGCATAAATTAAAGACAACGAATTTCCTATCTTTAAAAGACATGAGTTCTTATTACGACGTTTGTAGAACGTTATTTACTGTACTGTAAGTATTTATTTCTTATTCTTTGCATGTATTTTACGTAGGTAAGATGCTGACATACCGTATACTGTATGCTGACTTGGGGGACGAAATATGGGCACTTTACCCTATAATAGTAACTTGTATTTTTTTTATTAACTTAACATCTCTCTATATTATAAAGGACAAGCGTATCCGTGCGTACCGCTGACGTCAGTTTGCAAATGGCAACACTTGACGATGAAATTTTGTTTTTGCAATTTGTTGCTACTGCAATTTATTTAATTTCTAAACAATTCAATATTCACTATGTTATATAGGGAAAAATATCTGTTTTCAAATGCAATTTGTCTGAAAACTGTATCTTATCATACTGATTTATAATGGCTTATAAAATAATTTCCAAGTATGCAATACTTTAATATATCTCCTTCGTTTGCAGGGTCCATTACGAAATAACCCATTTGCACTAAAATCAATATAATTAGTTCAGCATTTTTCTCTGGCTTTCATAACGAAATTAAAACTACACCAATATATTAAAATGTCATTGCCCGTTTGCATTTCACTACTACTCCTCCTGGAATATGTAATTTTGCACGATCATATTAACGACAGTTATCTACAACAATCCAACGATATCAAAAATGGTCTTCGAATTTTTAAATTTGACAACAGCTTCCGATATTATTTTTTCGTAATTTTTAATGACATTTTTGTAACGATCACAATTAATTTGGTCGATTTTTTTATTCTATTAAGGGAGAAAATAGAAAATTAAAAATTTTATTAGATTTCTTTGTATGACATCATTTTCAAATTGAAATTAACTTTATTTGAGTAGACAGTAAAAATAATATTGTGATTGAATTGCATTTTGCAAGAAAACTTCAAAAAATACAACCGTATTTTCACTTGTTCGAGCTTGAAGAATCAGTTTATTTTAAAGGAAAAAAATCGTCTGTCGACTGCAGCATTGAGATAAATTATATTCACGAAAAAAGATAAACTAAACACATCATAACATTTTTCATTAGAAAAATTATATTTCTATAAGCATTTATTTTAATTCATAAATATAATGCTTTTGAATAAATTAATCAAAACAAAGACATTTTTGTCAACCCAGATGTTCGTCATTTACGTCAGCTCCGAAATTAGAAGCAAAAGCTACGAAAAACAAAAAGTTTTGGACAAATAAATTTATAGAATATGAAACTATTTTGACATAAATTTCAAATATAATTAATTATTTGAAATACTGGATTTAATAAAATTAATACCATAATTGCTTTCTTCGCCATCTTTCTACCATAATTGCTGTTCTTCGACCTCAGCTATTGGTGTGGCAAATACTCTATCCTTAATATAGTCCCAAAAGAAAAAAAGTCCAGTGGATTACCCATATAGCACGAAAGCTCCCGAAAACTTCCCCAGGAGCTCCATGTCATCCCGAATTCCTCCTGATACTAAAATGACAAAATAGGGACGTCCTGAGGAATAGACGTTATAGATCTCCTCAGGAGTGAGCTCCCAGTGACGTTCTATGGAGTAACGTCCAAGGACGTCAGTCCTGGTGAGATACCTGGGAAGCTATTCCTGGGGAAGTACCTGGGAAGCCATGCCTGGGAAGGTACCTAGGCAGTCGTTCTTGAGGAAGTACCTGGGAAGTCATTCCTGGGGAAGCATTTAGGAAGTCTCAGTGCTGGCGCCATCTCATGAGTGATTCTGGAGTATAATACTCAATTGTTTTTTATTAAAATAAAGTGAATTCAATTTGATCGGGATCGATTTTTAATGAGTTTGTTTCATATTATTAATTATTCGATTTATTATTTTTTGACAAATTAGACAATTGTCAATAAATTGTAATTATTTTTAATTATTGTAATAGCTTTGAATCATTTTAGTTAAATTAAAATGTTTAATTCAAAATTTCAGTTAATTCATATTTTAAATAACTACATACTAATAATACATTTAAATAACATATTATATGTCTTTTAAAGCACATTTTGTCCATTTATCATTATTTTATTAATTTTCAATAAATAACATAACACATTTTTCTTTTTTATTATTATTAATTTTTTATTAATTAAGGAATTAATTTAATTTGTTTAAATTAACCAAATAATAAGTTTCTAAATCAATACACTAAAACCTCTAAATGAAAGAGAGTTCTGGACCATACATTTTTCCGGTATTTAGAGGTAAAGATATCTATACAAAGAAAATAATATATCCTTACCGTGTGTTTGTTTGTAAGCAGCCGACTAAAATTTTTTTGTGAAAATAGTCTAAATCGAGTCCTGCTGCACCTGAGGCTAAGATTTTTCATATTTTGAAAATTAGCTAACATACTTATCAAACGCTGCATTTAAACAAAAAACAGACAAATCTGTCGCGATGAGAAAAGGGCATTTTTATTTCAGCATATAACACCAACTTAAAGTGAATACAATTCACGTTAAAATGACACATTTCATTTAAAAATATATAAATATTGAGCCGCAACACCCCCCCCTCCCCATACGAGGTTTTTTTGCAAAGATTTTCTGTTATAAAAAATACATTCTTACAAAATCGGTTAAAAGATATAAATTCATGCAAAATTAAGGTTTAATTCAGATTATTATCCCAGGCCTGAGAAGTACTGCTAAGCTAAGCTCATCTGGTACACTTTATACAGGTGTTGGGAATGAGAAAATGTTAAATAAATAGAAGTGTCAGTTCTAGAGGTTTAACGATATTTTGTTTTATTTTATCTTTAATTTATTTTTTAAATATAAGTTTGACATATTAATTAATCATTTTTCTATTATCTTTTTTTAAATTGCCATACATAATGTTATTTTTCCCCTCAATAATAAAAGTGAAGCCTCCATTTAAAGAACTTCAGAAATATAAATAACATTATTAGATTCAGAAAATATAGATAAATATTCATCTTTTCTTCCTAAATAACAAATATTTCTGCAGAATTTTAAACTGAGAGGTATTTTGCGTTATATATATAGAGAGAGAGTTAAAACTTCCATTTAAGAAACATATTTCCTATTTAGCAAATTTTTAGTTTCGGATATCTATGAAACATTAATTTTGACGGAACTTCTTTTCTCTTTTAGCCATGGAACTAACTCCATTCTTTTAGCATGCATATGACCAACAGACTTCTCATATCTCTACAAGTATCTTTTCTCTGAAGTAATCCATAGCTAAGGGTTAGGGAGAATATTATAACTGGATTCCCAGTTGACTCTGAATAGAGCGGATCCGCCCCCAATCACTTTTGTCAGCTGAGAATGTGCGTGCATGCTTGCTGCAAGTACATAATACCTGCGAAAGAAAGTTTTTGAAAGGTTTGGTTTGGTTTGTGACGGCCAATTATCAACACGTGGGATATGGGCCCTAATGGGGGAATGCCCTTCGTGGGGGTCTTTCTAAGGGAACCTAACCCGTATTTATGCGTGGGATTCCACGGCTTCGAAGAAAACCACGAAAACTCCGAAACGGTTAGGCCGACGGGCGCGATTGGGTTCGAACCCAGCACCTCCCGTCTACCAGCTTCGAGATTTGAACAAAACCCATTTCTGAAATAACTAAGCGAAGGCGTTTGTCCATATTTGTGAGAATTTTTTAAAGAGGATTTTTTAATTCAAAGGTTTCTAAAAAAAGAAAAAAAATATTTATTTAGTTTGGGATTTATACAAACTAATTTGCTTATAAAATAAAGATCTGATATTTTAAATCAAAGCATTCGTACTATTGGGCATTTTAAGCCTGAAATGTAAGTTTTATTAACTAAAATTAAATTGCATTTCAAGAAATCACTAAAAATACTTTACATCGTCAATTAAACGAAAAATCGTTCATAATGAATGTCTTATGAATAGGAAGCTTTCACACGATTTTAAAGGCCGTTAAATAGAGATTTAACTGGAAATTAGTTTTCTTTATTAGAGTAAGAAAATAAAATAGTTTTGTAACAGTCATTAATAGTTTCTATTTTTATGTAACATTTTTTGTAACTATTTATTTAACTATTTTTATGTAACCTGTTTTTTCATTGTAATGATGGAATATTGCAATCTATTTTCATCCCAGATCCTGATATGATACAATTTTACAAGTTTGCACAAAAAAAAAAAAGTGTTTTGGATGACAAAATAGTATTTTAAAATTTTTATAACGTTATTATAAAATAATAAATTGATTTTAAAGCATTTTTCAATTCGCCTGCGACAGGTGGTAAATCACCAAACATTTGCAACTCCTACAACTGTATGGGAGTTCGAAAAACGATGAAATTAATGATGCGTCAATAAATGCTCACAAAAATATGCCAAATCGCAATGAAATATTTTAAAGAATAAAAAGTAGAAAAAAGGTTATAAATAGAAAAATGAATTGTAAAATATAATTTTTAAAATACGCCCTTAACAGTTAATAATTTCTTATTAATTGATTTGTGATTATGCGTTCAGAAATCAGTGTAGAAATTCCAGAAACATGGTTTAAATAATGTTTAACACCCCCCCCCCCATCTTAAAAAAGAAAGAGAAAAAAGTAATGTTTTTTTTTCATAAATTTACTTAATATCTGCGCTTTTTACCAAGCGTAAAGCAAACTTTTCCTGTAAATATATAAAAAAAAAAAAAAAAAAAAAAAAAAAGAGGAGAAATAAAAAAGCATTTTCTTTGAACGGATTCTTTGAATTGGAATTTTAAAGTTTAGTAATCATAAAAAGAATTCATATTTTAAGTCAAAGTATCCATATTTTGCATTTTAAATCTCTGGAAATATTATTTTCATTAACTAAAATTAAATTATATCGCAAGATACTCAGAAATGTTTAGCATCATTAATTGTATGAAAAATAGTGCAGAATGAATTTTCTAAGTATAGAATGATTTCAATGGATTTTAAATATGAAAAGCTAAGACAATATTATTGTCATTTAAAAATATAATTTCATGTAGGAATTTGAAAATTCAAAGATCATTATGTTATCTTAAATAATTATTGATAAGCCTTTTTTTTACTTATGAATTTAAATTTATATTGAATATATACAAAAGGCTACGCATTTAAATTTGCAATAAAAGTTAGATAATTCCGGCTTATATGTAGCACATAAAATATGGATATTTTCTAATTTTTAGTTTCAAAAGAGGGGGAAAGTACATGAATACCTTAGAACATTTCTTATTCAGCGGCCCTGTAGCATAATGGATAGAGCGCGCGTCTCGTGTTCGTAAGTACCCTGGATCAAACCCGGAAGGTAGAATGAAGGTAAGAAATTTGTTCTCAACAGTCTTTCATATAATTCCGTGCGTGTGCTTGATAATTGTAATGTCTGTTACGTGTGAAACTGTATGATAATTAGTTAAAAAATAATTAAATTGTTTTACATTAATTACTTTAATCTATTGCTTCAAAATTTTTTGTGGCATATTAAGTGACCTTGACGCTTCCCAAAGTCCTCCACTATCACTTCCTAACATCTTCCACAGAACCTCCCAGGGAGGATCCTAAAGGAGGTCCTGGGGAGCTCTCCAGGATGCTGCAGGGCGGACATTTTCTGTTCCTGAGGACCTCCTGGTGACAAATTTCTGCATCCTCAGGGATGCCCGTGGGATGATGGTGTTTTACTGTAAATCTTCCTGGGGATGTCCTGGGGAGGCAAATGTGCTATATGGGTAATACCTGGAAAGCACGGAGGATTAACAAAGTCCTCCTTCTCTGAATCACTCTTGAAGGAACAATCGCGCCATAATTGAAAAAAAAAACTTTTAAAACTGGCATATTCAATGATACAAGAACTTTTGGTTCACTCTGTATTATACGATAAAGAAATAAATACGAAATCTATGTAATTAAATGAACAAAAGAAGAAAAGTGTTTGACTGTAAAAATATTTACAGTCGATACAAAGAAAGTGGAGAACGTAAAATCCAGAAAAAAGAAAAGACACAAAACATTTTTTTTTTCTTTTGAAATTTCATATTTTATTAACAAAAAATAGCAAAGATGACAAAACATTTACTTAAACTACGTTAAATAAATACAATATAAATTAAAGCCTATCTTAAATAAATTTTAAAAAGTGTAAATATATGGGAAAATTAAATAACCTAGAAAATAAATAAATAAATAAATAAAATCTTAAGTAAGTATTGTGGAACTTACAGACAGTAGAAATGAGACTTCAAAATTATAGGCAAAAATATATTAAACGCGCCAGTTAAACGCAATCATCCCGTTAATACAAAAATGCTGCGATTAATTTTGTCTTGTGAAAAAAATGACATTGATTTTTACAGTTAAGACTTAAATTTTCATAATATAAAAATGTGACAAGAAGTTTCTTTTATTTTCATATATAATTAAGAAATGCTTTTAAGTTTCGCTTTTTAGGAGCGTTCGTAATCATGTATATACGTATACCAATAGTTGTCGCCTGGTCCGTTCGTCTCTCTGCCCGTCTGTTCGCATATAGCAGTGCAAAGACAACCCAACGGAATGGTTTGAAATATAATATATATTGACTTAGCATAATTTTGTCGAGTCATTTCAAGTTTTATGAAAATCGAATCGAAACTTAAGAAGTTTTCTTCACTCTATTAAATCCTATCATACGTAATTAATTCAATAGCATCCCATGATAGGTAATAAATCTAGGTTGCCGTGGTGATTAAGGCATACTATTCCCGTATCAATGAATTTAATATATATAATTGTAATACATTTTCTATCCATGCATTTTTGAAAAAGAGTGCAACAGCTATTAAACCAAGGTCTGAAAATTTATAAAATTAGCTGTAGTACGAACGCACCTCATTTACCATGTTTGAAGTACAGTTTCCGGCTCGTTTATTGTCGGTAACACCAGTACAAAAATAAATTCATTAAGAGGACAAGGGAACTTAAAATACTTAAAAATATTATTTTTTATTTTTTGTAAATTTTACCTAAATATTATTCAAGGGTACATTATATGCATTATGGCATGCATTTATCACAAAAAAATTAATTTTTTTTTTTTTTTTTTTTTTTGAGAAAAAAGGGAATTTTACGCGTCGTCTTAGAAATCTTCGAAATGCCTCCTGTGTCTTCCATATCAATGAAAATCCCCAATATTTTTTATAAAAGTTTGTTTTATATATATAAATAAAATAGAGCATCTAATTTTATAGATTTAAATTTTAAGGTTAAAAAAAAAATTGAAATTTTTTCGAACAAATTTCAAAAAATTTCAATTTTTTAATTTTTTTAAACTTTTAAACTCAAATATATTTGATGCTCTATTTTATTTATATATAAAAAACAAACTTTTATAAAAAATATTGGGGATTTTTATTGATATGGAATGCGCAGGGGGCATTTCGAAGATTTCTAAGACGATGCGTAAAATTCAATTTTTTCTCAAAAATAAATTTTTTTTTAATATTTTTTTTTGTGATAAATGCACGCCATAATGCATATAATGTACCTTTGAATAATATTTAAGATGAAATTTACAAAAAAATAAAGAAAAAAAATGAAAAAAATTGAAAATTTGAAATTTTTTTACCTTTAAATTCAAATATATAAAATTCGAAGCTCTATTTTGTTTATATATATAAACCAAACTTTTATAAAAAATATTGGAGATTTTCATTGATATGGAAGATGCAGGGGGCATTTCGAAGACTTCTAAGACGACGCGTAAAATTCCATTTTTTTCTCAAAAATAAAATTTTTTTTATAATTTTTTTTGTGATAAATACATGCCATAATGCATATAATGTACCCTTGAATAATATTTAAGGTGACATTTACAAAAAATAAAAAAAATTATTTTAAGGTCCCTTGACCCCTTAAAAATATCCGATCAGTATAAATTGAAAAAATGCCGTTTCATTCGTACGAAGAGAACTCGATCGAATCTTATAATATGCAGAAACTCACACATTTTGCAAATGTGAACAAAAATATGTCAAATACAGTAATGAAATGGCGTTTTAATTTTCACAAGAATATACATTTATGAATTAAATGTTTTAAATTTTACACTTTGCCATCGAACCTCTTTTAAAAACGTTAGCACGGGATCGGATATAGAGGGGGGGGGGGGGGGCATTTTCGTTTCATTAACATAAGTCACATTTTTTTCGCTCCTAATGTTACGCCGCTATTGATTTCATTACAAAGTAAAGCCATTATCGAAATATACTTTGTTTGTATAAACTGAAGTATGGGGAGATAAAGCAAAAAAGAAAGGAATATTCGTGTTAAAAAAAAAGAAAGAAAGAAAGAGAAAAAAAATAGTTTCGATTGACACAAAAAATGTGTCTAATAGTAAAAAAATCGCAGAAAGAAATAAAGTTCTAATGAATATATTTATATTGCAGTGAATGATACTTTGTTGAAATATATGAACGTCTCAAACATCTACTTTAAAGAATTGAAATACATTTTTTAATTAATTGGAAAATTAAGAAACTATGAAAAGAATAAAATTAATGAGTCTTATAATAGTATAAGGAATCTTACACGCTACACTTTGAACGAATAAGAATTTAGAAATATGTTTTGCTACGATACACAATTCAAATTAGATTGACTCCTTTAAGAATAGACCTATTTGATCACTCCTTTTATATATCTATATGTTAATATGTATAATGCATATCTTGTGATCGCAATAACTTTTAAATACTAAGCCAATTTTGTCCCAACTGTCAACAAAGAATTGTCCATCCTTTTTCTGTCATAAATACACATTACTTAAATGTAATGCTTTAAAAATACTACTTAGAAGGCGATTTACAAATATGATGTAATCTTTTTATTTTACCATTTCATATAAAGGGATAATTACAGAAAACAGCTGCGAATAAAGTTATAAAAAATTGCTAATTTTATGTTGACATTTTTTTTAAATACAGAGCTATTATGATCACTTCGTTTATCAATCTATATATCTGTCTATCTATCTATCTATCTATCTATCTATCTATCTATCTATATCTATATATATATATATATATATATATATATGTATGTAATAATAAAAATTTTCGCCCTTTTATCTTAATTAAACTATTCCAAATTATTATAATATCTACCTTTTTACTTAGCTTTAATACTATCTTAAATATCTTTTATAATTTTTCCATGCTTTAAATCCGTATTCTTTTATTATTTTAAAAACCTTAAATCCTTTTGTCTAATCTTATAAAATCCATTAAATTGCTTTTTCCTTTTATTCTTAAAATAAATTATTTTTTGTTTCGAATGTTTTTAATAGCATGGTGTTCTCTGGTGTTCGATTTTCCATAATTCCGTGCCAGCCTCCCTACAACATTGTTTGTGTAATAATTCTGACGCCGAGGCTAAATAGTTCACATCGACGTCACGCGTGCTTTTCCCTTCCCCCGGAGCTAGATGCTATCGTATTCTGCATCTCATCGCGTCCTTCCGGCTACTTTTACGGAATTTGCTCTTTCAGTTGTATTGAATTCATACGCATGCAGTACATAACCTGTTTCATGGGCTAGGATAGAAGGATTTGGCGCATTTACAAATTTTTGATGGTGTTTCAAGAAGATTGTTTGTTCTTAGTCATTCACACCAGTTTTAACTTATTTTCTTTAGAAGGATTTTTCCGATTATTGAGTTGCTTAAATAACCCGCGTCACCAGGAAAGCTTTTTTCCTGAATCTTCGTCATGCTGTTCTAATACGTATCATCTAATGGTTTACATTTTAGGACTTATCAACTTCTCGAACATGGATAACATATGGCTAGTGGAGTTTGGTGGACTTTATGATCATCTAATAAATGTTTGATGAATCTATCGACTTCGATTATTATTTTTGGGAAAACCTTCCAATGGACGTAGGCCTGACCTTCCACTCTTAATCATGATTTTACGACTGCAAAAACTTTGGTTTCTTCATTGTATTACATAACGAGTGTATGCTGTTGCTTAAGACCGACATGTTGACCGACTGGTGAAAACGTATCATATATATATATACATATCATATATATATATATATAGACATATATATATATATATATATAACAGATATTGTGATCATGATAACGTACGAAATACTCAAACAATTCGAACCGAACCTTATCGATATCTTCAATAATATCATTGACAAAGTATGTAAATCGTAAAGTTTATTTTCATTGATATCGTTCGAATCAACATTTAAAAAAATATATTCGTCAGTATCAATTGATATTAATGCTGATTAATTCATGCGAAGAGAACTCGATAGAGTCTTACACTATGCATAAATTCCCTCACATGTGAATGTAGCTTTAGAAATGTAAAATATATATATACCAAATATAGTAATGAAATGGCGTTTTCATTTTTACAAAAACATAAGCATATGAAATAAATAATTTAAATTCTACAGTTTGTCTCCTAATAGAAAAGTCACATTTTTTCTCTTTTAATGTCACGCCGCTATTGATTTCATTACAAAGAAAAGTCATTATCGAAATATAGTTTGTCAGTATAAATTGAGGAATTGGGGGATAAAGCAAAGACGAAGAAAATGTCTGAGTTAGAAGTAAAAAAAAAAAAAAAAAAAAAAAACTTTCAGGAAGAAATATATCTCGAATGAATATATTTATTTTGCAGTAACTGTCAATTTTGTTGAAATGTATGAAAGGTCTCAATCATCAACTTTAAATAATTGAAATACATTTCTAAAATAATTGGAAATTTAACTAACCGGCGAAAAGAATAAAATCAATGAGACTTATAATAATGTAACGAAACTAACATACTGAACTAATGAGAATTCACAAATGTGATAAAAATATTTTTTGCTACGATGCGTTATTTAAATTAAACTGACAGCTTTTTTTTAATAACTCCGTTTGTACATTTATCTATCTGTCTACATTGTAATGCATATCTTCAATAAATAAACTGTTTATAATTCAATAATTAAACTATTTAGAGAACGATTTACAATTATTATCATTTTGTAATTTTAATACTTCATATATAGGGATATTTACCGAAAACAGCTGCGAATGTAATTATTTAAAATTGCTAATTATATGTAGACATTTTTTAAAATGAATTTATTCTGATCATTTCATTTGTCCTTCTATCTGTCTGTCTATATATATAGTTATCGATATATAACTTTATATACACTCATGTCCAAAATTAAGGTCACAAAAATCAAATCTGTGAAAAGTGATAAACTATTGACTGTTTTGCCACGAAATTTGGCACAGAGGTATATTACATATAGCAACATAAAATATTACATTTAGAATATATCAACAAGGTATATCAAAAAGTGATAAATCATGAATCAGAGATAAAGCATTTATCACGGGAAGTCCGTCTAATATGGAATGTGATCACCGTGCACAGCTATAGAAGCCTCAGAACGAGCTCCCATACTGTTTATGAGGGTATAAATAAAGGTTTGTTGCAACAAAGCCCATTCTTCCAAAAGCGACTATCATCAACAATGTGAGCTCTGTGTGGCTTCGCATTATTGTCCATAAAAATGAAGTCCGGGCTTACAGCACCCCATAATAACCTCATATTGGCTTCAAGGATCCTATCCCAAACACCCGGCGTCCTGTCGTGTGTGCCGTTTTCACTGCATCCAACAGGAGAGCCCGGTTTTTATAGAGCCGAAGACCAGAGTTGGGCAAATTTGTAATCTTAATTATCCGCAATGAAATTGCAAGCTAATTGCATGTAATTGTTTATAGTTATATACATTTCAAAAACAGACATTTTGCCAAATAATGGGAAGGGGACGGTTCCGGGTGCGGTGCTGCAAGAATTTTTTTCGGCATGTAATTTTAACTATAATTAATAACATGCAATTTAATGTAATTACATTGCAGATAACTGTACTTACAAATTTGCCCTACTCTGCCAAAGACATCAGTCTTGTACACAATAAGAATGGGGGCGTGTTCTTTTCAGTGATGAGTCGAGATTCAGTACGCAGAGTGATTCTTGTCGAATCTTCATCTGGAGAGAACGTAGAGCTCGCTATGAACACTCATACATAAGAAAATGGACAAGTTTGGTGGCAAAGGAATCCTTTTCTGGGGCAGCATAATATTAAGCAGCCGTACACTTCTGTACGCCTTCGACAACGCACACTGCTATAGGGATGAGATCCTTGAAGCCTATGTGAGGTTGTTCCGGCGTGCTGTAGGCCCGGACTTCATGTTTATGGACTGTAATGCGAAGCCATACAGAGCTCATATTTTTAATGATTTTCTTGAAGAAGTGTATATTTGCCGTATTAATTGGCTCTTGAGGTCTCCGGATTCCAATCCTATTGAATATGCTTGGGATAGTCCAGTAAGAGCCATTGAACAGCGCCCCTCCCCCACTCCCCACCCTCTAGAACCCGGCAGGACTTAAAAGACGCGCTTTTGGAAGAATGGGCTTTCTTGCAACAAACATTTATTGACACCCTCATGAACAATATGAAAGCTCGTTGTGAGGATTGTATAGCAGTGCACGTTGGTCATACTCCATATTGGAAGGATTTTACCGAAAAAAAATGCTTTATTTCTGATTCATGATTTAACACTTTTGATAAACCCCGTTTCTTCTTAATTCACAATTAAAATTGTTTCTATATTTTTATGTTTCTATAATATTTCTCCCATTCTAATATAGATATGTGCCGAATTTCGTGGCAACGCAGTGACTAGTTCATCAGTTTTGACAGATTTTATGTTTCTGACGTTAATTCTGGACATGCATGTAAAAGAGAAATGTTGAGACAACGATAACGTATGAAATATTCAATCAACTCGAACCCAGTTTCATCGGTATCTTAGAATAATATCGTTGACAAAGTATGCAAATCCTAGAATTTGTTTTGGATGATACATAAAAGTAAAAAGTATGTTAAAATTTGTTATCACGAGAGCGTCTGAAATATTGAATCATTACAATCTAAATGGAACGATATAGATCTTTCTCTGATCATTGATGAGTTCGTTAATCAAGTATAAATAGATGGCTAACTGTATGTCGCAATATATTGATAAATTAAAAATAGTTAATTTAGGGCATTTTGTACTTAGCTATGTAAGCATGAAAATATACAATATATTACTCATGATAGAATATGTTTTGATTTGATTTGATTTGATAGTCTGAGTGGGACTGCTCAGACCAGGACCTATTCTGTAAAGCATAGTATACCTCCCGGGCCCCTTTATTTCCTTCTATATGTAAAAAAAAGCTTTGATTTGGAAATGGACCAATAAAAATCTGCGTAGATCATCCGGGTATACTCCTACTAGATCGGCATCCATACTTTTTATGACCGGGGGTCTTTTTTCGTTAATATTAAGAAAACTGTTTCATACAAAAATATGAAGATCAGTGGTATTATAGAGACATGTTTGATAATCACGCTGATGTAGACAAATTTTAAATCGAATAATTATTTTAAGAGATATTTAATGTTAAAGATGGTCAAAATCGTTCCATTAAAAAAGTTTTGTAGGAGAAAAACGATACATAGGGATTTAAACATTTTTAGATCGTTTTATACATTGGATGTGCAGACTGCAATTATCTTTCTAATTTGACTCATTTTTTGAGAATTTTATTTCCATTTTAAATTCAAATTTTCAGCATTTCGAGAGATATTTTTTACACATTTTAGAAAAGGGCAATTATTTTAAACTGTTGCCAATTTTAAAAACAGCGCAAAGAATAATATTTAATTAAAATACAAAATTTATTTACACGTGGCTATTATAAACAGAAAAAAAACTTTTAAATTAGAAATAAGTGATTACGTGTTAAAAATCAGGAAAATATTGAAAATTACATCATAAAAACTACAGTTACAAGTGAATTTTAAAAGGGAAAGAAAATTTTTAAATACTAAATTTATTATTATGCGTTAAAAGTCACAAATGAAGGAAATTACGTCATATTTAAAAAGGCCAAATAAATAAAAGTTCGCAAAACACTTTAAATTAAATAATATATTTGCACGAGACATTTATTTCATATTTTGAGATAATCTTTTCAACAATTATCGTGAATTCTAAGACAGTGCAAATAATATTTCCTTTCTAACATCAAAAGTATTTTCATGTGAATATTAAAAAGAGAAAGTAAACTTTGGTGGAAATTACGTCAGATTTAAAATGATACATTTAAAAGAACTTTCTCATAGCGTTGTTAAAAAGTACCGAGAGACAAAGACTCTGTGTACTTAATTTATTTTACATTAGCTTACTTTAAAAATTTTAACTAATTTTTAACATTTTCCAATAAAGTTGAAAAGTCTTAATGATTTCGGTTTGTCTGTTCGCGCTCTAACTCTCGTAAATATACTCGGATCTCACTGAAATTTTCGGTTATTGACGTTTAGCACGTACGCACGACCACTATTTCAAATGAAGTTTGTAGCATGTTTAGTTCATTTACAGGAACAGTCAAAAGTATTCCGTTACATTATGGCCAATGGGAAAAAATTATTTCAAATGAATTTTAAAGATTTTACACCCTTTCAAACACAATAAAAAATATGTGCATTTACGAAGCGTACTAAAATATGCAGAATATTACAGCATATGCGGTGCAACGAATAGTTACTATTCATTTACAGGGCTACACAAAAGAATGAGATTACAAATGATATTAGGGATATTAGGGGAAATTGTTTGCGGCGTATTTTAATTATACAAATTCATATATAATAAAATTGATATACGTCGGTGAGGCTTACTTAAGTTATTTCATGTATAATACGAAGTGCATAGCATTTACGGGAACATACGAAACATTTCAGACAAGTATTTTCTATCCGAAATACTGTATATTAGCGGCGATGGCATGGAATGCATTTTTAATTATGAAATGCGCTTTTAAGTTTCACTATATTTATGCATACTATATGGTGTGTGTAAATGTTATAGTTGATATACAGGGATACGCAAAAGAATTCGTAAAGGTTACTGAGTATGACCGTAAATTGCTGAAAGGGGGGATTAAAATGTGTTATGCTGAACTGCATGTAGTTTCCTATGAAATGTTTGTAGAATATAGATAAAATGATATACAGGGCGACGCAAAGAATTGGATACATAGCCGCCTATAGATGATAAATTCTGGAAATGCGATTTCAGTAGTTTTAAGAGTGATTTAGTTTGAATTAAAGTTTAGCTAAATAGTGGCGTGTAATAAAGGTACTAGGTAAACAACAGGGCTGAACAAAATTATTCAAGTATGTTTCCATCTATTAGTATAAATTGCTGAAAGAGAAATTTAAACCTGTTATGCGTTTTCTTGCTAAACTAAATTTTCTATTATATAGTATATATATCAGAATACAGATCAAACACAGGGCTCTTCGGAAGAATTGGAATAAATATTTGGCTATGGATGGTAACTGCTGAAATCAGTTTTTTGAATGTTTACTTAGTTAACTTATTTACATTATTTCCCTAAATAACGAAGTTTTGTTAAAGCTTTCAGGGAGTGTTGGAAAGTGTTTCATAATCTATGCCGCACGCATGATTTTTCTTTCTTGTTTTTAATCAAATATGATAAAAGCCATTGTATCTCTTAGCAGCGGCTGATTTCGTCTTAAAAATCTCCAATCAAAGGAAAATGAATGAAAACCCGTTTACAGGGAGACCGTCACTGTTTTTTAAGGCCGATGAAATTAGCATGCTTTTAGAATCTGCGGTATCTGAACGGGGGTTGGCCAGCGTAGCTCGTAGGGGGCAGAGCCCCCTAGTAGTTTTAAAAAATACAATGTACAATATCAGCGGAGTTTTACCTGCCGTTAAACGCATATTATTTGCTTCATGAAATTTTTGTTAAGTTTAGTAAAAATCGTGATACATCATCAATACATGTTACATAATTTACACTTAGCAACCTTTGAATAACAATCATAAGAACTGAAATTTTTGAAAATTATGATTAAGGGGTCTCAGGACTCTTAAAATTGGAAAAATCGAAAAAAAAAGACCATTTTCAACATATAATATCTTAAAATGTAATTGATTTTAAGACAAAATTTTATATTGGGATTAAAGATATAAGTACGTTCTTTCATTTCATGTATTTGAAAAATTACAAAATGCATAATTAGAAATGACAGTGGGGTCCAAAATGTAAGACATTTGACGAGCGGAAAATCGGCATAACAGATTATGCGCACGATTACAAAATAAATTTTGCAAGTAGAAGGAAAATTTTGTGTCCTACTTATGTTTCATATTGGAACAATTACTCTGAACCTAAATAAGTTGGTATTTAAAGCATTTTTCTATTTTTAATACAAAGTTGTATTTAGTTAATGCAAAATTTAGAAATTTTCAACAGTTAAATCACCTATAAAGAATATATTTCTGAACAATAAGAAGAAAATTTTAGGTTCAGTGTACACAGATTAACATGAAACATATGTTTTGAAAACTTCATGAAAAAAAATTCAGAAGTTTTCGAGATATCGTGTGCGTTATGCCCAAAAACGTCATTTGGAGAAAATTGACTTCAAATTTTCTGAAACGCCGCTTCAGCTATTGAGCGTGTATAATTTTAAAAGCCATAACTTCTGTTCTAATAGGAATTTCAAGGAAACATTTATACCAAACTGTTCAGAAAAGATAGTAGTTTAATATACAAAAAAATTAAAATTTCGAAAATTTTAAAGCATTAAGAGTCCTGAGACCCCTTAACAAACTAGAAAATAATTATGACTAACAACAAATGACTAACTTTTTCAAAGCTCGACCATTTAGAATAAACTTAAGTAATACTTTCATCTATGAAAATCGATCTGAATACATTATACAACCAAGAAATGAAAAGGGAATGAATAGAATAAAAATACGAAAAAAAGAGAAAGACTTTAGGGTAAAAAAGAAATGTTTCAAATGAAACAAAGAACTAATGGAAAATTTCCAAAAAAGACAAAATATCAAAGCATGCACTTGGTTTTGGCGAATGATACATTTTATGAAAAATATCAAACGTTGAATATTTTGATGAAATTTTTCATCAATCTTTTAATGTCTGGAATATCCTAGAAACGTTTTTCTTTTAGGGACAGTAAGATTATCGCAATAATGAATTTATTTTAAAGGGAAAGATACTTCTGATGAAAAATATCAGAAACCTCGAATGATTACCTCGATAGATTAGTTTAAAAGATTTTTGGGAAAAAAGAACCAGGGAAGAGGAGAATATAATAATTTCTTTAAAATTTGTACAAATGAGACTTGAATTTGTAAGCAAAAATAGGTCAACTGTGCTAATAGAGAGAAATTTCAAATTTACAAGGAAATGAGCTGTATACAATATTTGAAAAAAAAATTACAGTTCGTAGTTATATAAGTATGAAAATCTCCAAAATAATATTTAATATTATAAAAAAATGTGATTATTTATAGATTATGAGATTCCAACAGGGTTTTTTAGACAAACAAATTTTTTATATTCTTACAATTCTCTAATTTTGAGTAAATAGGAAATTAAATAATAACAAGAATAAGGAATGAAATACTTTAAACTCGTTTTAGAAAATAACCATCAAAATGACGATATTTTTTTCCCAAGATCGATCCTATAACATTAAATTCAAATGACGGTTGTTTCTAAGAAAGTTTTTAAAAATATATATTAAAAAATAAATAAAAAAAAGCAAATAAATGGAGTAAAACGAACAAAATGATGAAAAAATTGATGTAAAGAAAATTAAATGTTTCTTCTGAAACAAATAAGGAAGCTAATGGGAAAATTCTGACTAAAAAAACAATCTAAAAGAATGAATTAATTTTGCTCAAGTGGTACTTTTTATGAAAAAAAAAATCATATGTTGAATATTTTGAGGAAATTTTTCATCAATCTTTTAATGCCTGGAATATCCAAGAACCGTTCTTATTTTAAGGAAAGTAAGATTATTCCAATAATGAATACGTTTTAAAGAGAGAGAACTTCTGATGAAAAATAACAGAAACCTCGAAGGCTTAGTTTAAAAGATTATAAGAAATGTATAAATAATATGTGAAAATAAAGAACGACGAAGTAGAAGAATGAAATAATCTATATGTATAAAAGCCGTTCTCTGAGTGTCCTTTATACAAATCTTCAATTTTTGACCGATTTGCACGAAACTTGATGTACATACGTTTTAGAACATGGGAAAGATCGCTGTCTAATTTAAAAAATCCTCAGAACACTATTTATCCATTTTTTCTGCTACCTTCCATAAAATAACATTATAGGAATATCTCCTTTTTAAATTTTATAATTCATTTTTTTTCTTTCCTGTTACCACACCCTAAAAAATGACACAATAATGAGAAAAAAATAACGATAACGAGTGTATTTTATTTTCATTTTAGTAATAATAAATAAAAATTCAGATTTTGTATTTTTGAAATGTACGTCATTCTGAACAGAAAATGCACATTTTTTTTTTATAAATGATAAAAACTTTAACTGTAAGAGCGGTAAAATTACGCGTAGCATCTTAAATTTAATGTTCTTTTAAATTAAAACATCTACTTTAATTCAGACAGTAAAATTTCATGAAAACAATTTAGGAAAAAGAAGAAAAAGGCTAGATATGACGTCACATTCTATCAAATCTTTTCAACGTGTAGTCAAATTCACGGTAAATAGATGCCTCCTATATTTTGTTTACTACTTAAATTGTATACTACAGCCATACCTTATAGCTATACGTTATAGCTAAATGTTGTATTGGTTTAGATTCAGTGGTAACATTAAGTTATTTCCATTTTCAAAAAAAAAAAAAAAAAAAAAAAAAAAAAAATTCTTCACTGATGTCACGATTTAAAATTTATGGAAGATGACATCATTTCATCTAATCATTGCAGATTTAAATTCTATTAAAGAAAAAATTATGTTTACGTTTAAGAGTGATATTTTATTTGGAGTGGAAACCATCTTGATCTAATACTTTAATTAAAGCTTATAATTACACATAAAGTGAAGATTTAGTTTTAAGCAAATAAAATTTAAAAATTTCCAAATAAAATTGCAGTTACTGCTACTCATCTGGATGCATGTATTGTATTTACCCCCCCCCCCCCGAATTGTGAGAAATAGTATACGTCTGTTATGCGTATCAAAGAAAACATGTATTTTAATTTTAAAAGTAAATAAAAAATACCACAATTTGTCAAAAGAACTTCCTTTCTCTGAATTTAAATTTCGCGAGTTCCAAAATTAAAAGTAAATATGTGAGTTTTTTTCATAAACGTCAAGTTAAGGCTGACATATTTTTCAATTCATTTTTGTTGGGAAACGCATCAAATTGGCAAGAGTTCTTATTTAAAAACAATGTAATCGAAAGATAGTTTCCATTTTTTGGTAAAGGTATAAGATCTTTCAGTTGGTGTTTTGAACTGAATTTAGGACGCAACACCGCGATAAAGGAGAAAAAACGGTCGTCACGTGACCACAATTGCTCATAACTCGATAAGTAATTTATTTATCATAAAATGGAAACCCATTTCAATTCCAAATCGTTTAATAGTCAGGCCTTAAATTTTAAGCCTTTACGTTTAATGAGTCGGAAAATGTTCTCAGAAAGTTTCGAGTTGTTGAGCAGGGAACTGCAGAACCACCTTAAGAATTATTGCCGATTAGTATTTTGCAATCGGCTTGCATGCCATATATTCGCACAAAAAATAAGTCATTCTATATTGTTTTAAACAAAAGTGCAGGCCATAATAAGTCTGAGGCACACTCATTAAAATACGAAAACACCAACTAGCGCATAGCCCGATTACTGAAGACTAACCCGTCAGTACTTAAAGAGATAAAAATAGTTCTGCATTTTTCATTCAGGTAATAAGACTAATCTTTTATAATTGGGTTCGAGTGATTATATAACTTTCCTCTGTAATTCTGTGACTAAGCAACGAAAAACAGTATTTTACGCACTAAAATCTTCCCTGAAAAACTAATAGTGCAAGTCGCATGGAAATCGGTTCTGAAGAATTCAAGTTGTTTGCACCCGGAACAAAATTCCCATTTGCATTTTACATACGAATTAAATTATTTTGAATAGTTTGATTGTTAAATTCGTCTTTTATTTTATTTTATTTTATTTTTCGCGTATAATTTCATTTGCCAATTTAGTTATTGAATATTATACGAAAACAAACAAATTCTGAATTATTTACGATGTTTTTGAACAATTGAGTTCATATTTTGTAATTGGGTTGCAGGCATATTTAAAAAACATTCGTGCTTGAAAATTACTTTAAAATCCATAAAAAACCTCTAAATTGAGAAAAAACATTACAGACAAATATTACTGAAAATACTTTTGTTTTCTATAAGACGTTGGAACAATCGAATGTGCGATGTTTAGAGGGTAAAATGCACTAAAAGAGAAAATTATTGTTGTGTTAGGTTGTTGCCAGCGAAAATATGATACCAGCGTTACTCATAGATATGTCTTTTCTTTATACTATTGCATTACGATTAAACAGGTTTATATTTCGTAATCGGGGTGAACGCCCCTTTAAAAATATCCATGCTCGAAAACTACTCTAAAATCCATTAAAATCAGAAAATTGAGATACAATTTTCAAACAAATTCCATTTGAAAGAACTGTTTTCTATTCGACAGTGTAAAAAGTGAAATTGTGTGATGTTTAGAAGTTAGAAAAATTGCAGTAAAAGCAAAATTTATGAATTACAATTTATGGGGCACAATTTAAGGGGCACAATTTATGGGCACTTACATAGTGTTATTACTTTATAATGTAGTTTTATGCCATACAAACGAGAATTTCGTTAAATGCTGCTCGATTTGGTGGATTTTTTTTTTCGTCAGGAAAATCGCATATAAACTCTTACACCCGCAAAAGAAAACGCGCATTCTGTTAGTAAAGATGATGGATTTTACTATCATTGCGAGACAATAACGTCATGTTTTCTGATTGTCTTTTAAACGATTTATGGATGGAAATGCTCAAATTTCAGTTATTGTGATTGCCGTATTATTACGTTTTAATTTATTTAACCTGGAAGGCTCCTTATAATTGACACGTCCGAAGCCGGATAGTTCTGCTAGTTTCTTATAAAAGTGAAGAAAAATTGTGTGAATGAGACTTCACAACTGAAAGAAAAATCAGGTCGACACTACTAATGGAGTGAAATTTCAAATTTACAGCAAACTGAGCTTTATAAAAGTTTTGAAAATGAATGAATTTTACATTTCATAGTTATATAGATATGAAAATGTCCCAATAAATATGAAATGATAATATTCATTTTTATAACAAAAATATGTGATTCTTTATAGTTTATGAACCATCAGGATTCTTTAGACAAATAAAATATTTTAAGTTTTCAGAATTCACTAACTTTAAGTAAATATAAAAATAGTTAACAACAATCATAATCAACAACCTTAAACTTACTTTATAAAATAATCATCAAAATGACGGTTCGAATGTTAAATTTAAATTTAAATACCACTTCGTTCTAAGAATCTAAGAGGTTTTTACTCTGTCTTAATATCTTAATACATTCACCGAAAATATACTTAAAGTATATCAAGAGAATAAAACCAACTAAAAAGAAAAACTTAGATGTAAAAAAAAAAAAAAAAAAAAAAAAAAAAAATGCTTCTTCTGAAAAAAAGAATAAAGCTAATGGGGAAATTCTGCGAGAAAAAATCCAAAAAGAATGAATTTATTTTTCTGCAAGCGATATATTTTTTGGGGCAATATCGAAGTTTTCAAACGCCTGCCCTAAATGTTTAAAATAAATGGATACAATAAGACTTTTCGTGTGATCAGAATTACATCACAGTTTCCACGTAAGGTCATAATGGAATATCCATATTACATAAAAGAAAATAAAACATATTTTAACTACTTCGATGAGCCAAATCCAAAACTTTCTTCCATCTCACACATGTTAATAATTCAAAATTCTCTATCACAGTGCCAAAATTAAATGGCAATCTATGCCCATCATGAGGATTGCAAAGGTATATAGATTCGTTGAATTGGATGCATTTAACAAGAATATATATGTGTCGCATTGTTTCAAACAAACAATTGAATTTCAGAACCACCCTCTTAGATGCCCGTAAAAAAATTTCCAACCCAAAGAGTATAAAATCAACGCCTGTTGTTGAATATACACTCAAGTCTAATAAGGATCTATTTACGGGAAAATGTAACATAGTATTGCGTTTCATTAAATTGCGTGCATTAGTTTTTAAAATATTACTTTTGCTAAAAATCGTGAAATTTTCAGCATAGAAGTGCCATCGGTTGTTCCATTTATACTAAAAACTAATCAGGAAAAGCTTACGTCAACGTCTAACTGAATATGATGTTTGCTGAAAACCCATACATTAGTTTTTGAGATTGGGGTATTACGAAAATCGTACAAGATACAGCACAGCAGCGCCACCTTCTGGTGATATACGCCAAAAACTATTCAGCACCAGTCTATATCAAGGTTAATCGAATCTAAAATTTTATTAAATTCCGCATATTAGTTCTTGCGATAGAGGCATCGCTGTAATCGTAAACAATGCAGCATAGCAGCATGACCTTTTGGGAAATATACACCAAAACCTAATAAGCAATAACTTAAGTCAACTTGTAACTGAATCTGAAGTTTTATGCGAATCCGTACGTTGGTTCGTGAGATAGAGATAATGCGTAAGTCGAGAAAAGGCAGCATAATTGTGGACGATATACCCCAAAAATTAATCAGCACAAGTTTATATCACGTTATAAACTAAATATAAAGTTCTGTAAAATTCCATGCATTTTGTTCTTCAGATTGAGCGCTCACAAAATTTTTATCACATACAGACATTTTCCAAAAAACACCAAATCGTGTTCAGGACTTTCTAAAACGTATAAATCCATCGACAACCGGAAGTCAATTTTTTTTACGAGTCCAGTACTTTCTTCTTGCAAGGATACAAGAATGTAAAAATAGGAATTCTCAGTACTAGACATCACATTGGAGCTGGATGTCTAGCAGATAATCAAGATGAGAAAAAAATAACAATAACTATAAATAAAATGTTCATGCACAAAAGTACAGTATTAAATACATTAAAGTGTCACTTGCTTAAACATAATCATAAAAAAATTACTATAAGACTAGACGATATAACGCTTTGATTTCAAAAATTCTTTTACATGATTAATAAAAGCTTTAAATTTACAAAGGAAATACTTTATCAATTTTTATTCAACTCTGCCTCCAAATTAACTTGGATAACTTAACTAAATTACTTAACCTACACAGGAAATAACTGACTAAACTTATTGGCAAAATTCCCTCATCAGCGTTGGCGAAATTTCACGACGCTGCTCTTTCAGCAATACAACTAATGAATAGCCAGGATGCTCCGGTGCTAAAATCCTAAAATCATTGAAAGTCTTACCAATTTATTGGCAACGGTAACACGCAGCCGCTAATTATCACAAATTCGCAAAATACATGGCCTATCCGAATTGCAGAAGATCCTTCCACATTCATAATAGTTAATGAAATACGGAATGTGACTTTTCATTCATCCGCAACCATTAACAGCGAAAAAGATACTGAATAGACCGCGAGAGATCATGTTAAAAATAACTAGGCATTCTCCTGTTACAGAGTAAGCTGTCACGAAATGAAAAATAATAATTATATAAAATTAACAAAGTAAAAATACAATGGATACAGATATTAGTTCATAAAAAATGTACTGGCGATCGAAAATTTGTAGTACTTACCAGATTAGTGTAATATTCCTTCCACTGCAGCCACATATTTTTATTTCATGTATTTTTTATAGAAAAAAATAATGGAAAATAATATAATAATAAAAATAATAATTTATTTTAAATGTATGCTTTTATATTATAAAATATAGAGAAGATATATATATATACTAACAGCAAATGGAAATTTTGCGTTAATGGTTACGAGATTATAGGTGTAGATAAATTACTTTCTTGTTATAAACAAACATATGAAACTTTCTAAAATAGTTTAACAGTAAAACAAACTAATCTAATGAACTTCAATCTTGATGACATTTTTTAATTAAAAATTCATTTCAGTTCTGGAATCTTACACAGTTATGCAAATAATTATTTAACATATCTATTTGAATTTATATTTTATTTCTTTTACAGAAGATTGTTTCAAAAGTGTAAAGTCCATTAATATTTTCTCTCAGTTATATGAAACCTTTTGCTTAGTTCCATCCATCTCAAAACGTGATATCAATTGTTTATGCAATAAGCAATGATTTTGATTTCAGATCTTTGATTTGATTGACAAGTTTATAATACTGTTTTCTAATATTTATTTAAGAAACAGAAAGCAGCTCGTGTTCCGCTGAAATTATATTCGATAACATATATCCTTCTATTCATAAGCTCCAGTAGGTTCCGACTAAAATTTCAATATTCATCAAAACGAGTGATATACTGGAACTGAGGTTTTATGATATCCTGTAGCATATAAACACATATTGGATGAGACAGACTGTCAACCATGTCCACTTGTTAGTAAAATTATTGTTTTTCTATTGTAAAGTAATTAAATTTTATAATGCAAGTACAGTAGAACCCGCTACTCCGAACTAATTGGGACCAGTGCCAGTTCGGATTACGAAAAATTCGGATTGCCCGAAATTCCGTTAAAAATCGGAGAGAAAAAGATGCATACTGAGTAAACTTAATAGTACAGTAAAACTCTTCTAATCCGGCATCATAAGGTGTGGCATGATACATAATCCGGCATGACATTAGGGAAAAAATAGTATTCCTTGTTTAGTCACTCCTGATGTTTATAATAATCCAATGGAATGTCAGAATGAAGAAGTACGAACAACCCGTTACAAACGGTTCAAAATCGCGAATCTATATATAACTCAGTCACCACGAAGACGAGGGGGGGGGGGACATATTTGCGGATGATTTGGGAAATCAATCTGTTGAAAGGAAAAAAAAATTTTTATCGTCTGTTTATATACTTTTTGCATTTTAGAAAATAATTTTATAGTGACTGTCAAACAAACTCATATTCGAAAATTTTTTAAGATGACTTCTACAAATAGGCCTACAGTGCACGTTTTCATTTTACATTCGTGTACATATGTTGTACTTTTAAATTATTGAGTATTTTTTTTTATTTTGTTGAAGCTGTTTCAAGTGTAAAAACATGCTTTGCTGCCATTTTTGTTTAATTTTAACTTCTACACGTTTTCCCGACATTAATCCTGTAATACGGTTAATTTCGTAAGTTCATCTATTCAAGTATAATTTTCGAAAATAAAATCTGTTTGCATTAACCAGAGTTTCGGATTAGCGGTGTTCTACTGTAGAATAAATATCTATATCTCTGTATAAATAAATGCACTGCATATAGCATATTATCAATTTAATAGTTATGGAAAAACGAAAATGCTTACACAGTAATATCTATTAATTTTTAAATGCTGTATTTAATTTCTATGATTTTTGTTTAGATTATTAACTATCGTGATATTTTAGTTTAAATAAATTAGTTTACTATTCACACATCTTTATTCGTTGAATAAATAATTACAATTACAATTACAAATACCGACATTCTTGAAAAGGTTTTAGAAAATAATCTATCAAATGACTGATTTTTTTAAATTCTCGATTATTAAAAAATAAATTTGAATAAAGTTTGTTTCTAAAAAATTCCTTCTGAATACATTCTATATCAAAGTAATGAAAAATATACCAATAATGCAAAACCAAGAAGAAAGAGAAAACTTTAACATAAAAAAAAAGAAATATTTCAGTAAAGAAATATTTCAGTTGCAACAAAGAAAGAAACTAGTGAAAAATATTTTTTTTTTATCGCAAAAAATGCATTTATTTTGCTTTAAAATATAGTTTTGATTTTATGAAAATTAAAAGGTCTATAACACCGACTATAAATGATTGAAATAAATGTGTAAAATGATGGAAATATCAATCAACTTCAAAAAGAAATAAAGTAATGGAGTCTTTTATAAGTATAAAGAAACTTACACTAAGTACAAATGAGACATCAGAAATAGGTCAAATACAGTAATGAAGGGAATGCTTTATTTACACAGACAAATACATTTTATTTCATCATCTAAAATAAATGATATAGGTTTCTACACTTTGTGACACATTCTGTCAGTGAAAGTTCAATCCTAAAAGAAGGTTTTCATCATTTAATAATTATTTTTTTTCTTTTACTTTTTATTATATGAATTCTTTTGATGTAAGAAAAATGTTTGGTTCGTGGCTAGTATGAAATGAGAATAATGGTGATTAATTCATTTGAGGATTAAGCAGCCTCGAAAAAAAAAGAATAAAATTAAGTCTCGTAAAAGAAGGAAACGTACCCCATATTCGAATGTGATTTCACATTTGTGAGCAAAATAGCTGACACACAGTAAGGATGAGTAATCTTCATTTTGTCAAAATAATAATCGTTAATGATTCTAGTGAAATAAATGATTTAGATTCTTTAGTTTGCGCGACCCATCATTTTATTAAACGATCGGTGTTCCCCGAGAGTTGATTCTTAATTATTTTCTTTTGTAGTTCTAGTGCTTTTGCTTTCAAAGAAATGTCATTTACCATATATACTTGGTCAGTATAAAATTGAGGTTAAGGATAATGAATCCGTCCAGACGGAATGTAATCTTTACCACGTTGACTGCCACAGATTGCGGGACTATCTCTTTTGAAAGACATTTACAAAGTGGTTTTCAGTAGCTTTTGAGATATGTAAAAATTTCAGATCGCTGCAAGGTTTGTTAAATTTATACAATGGGTTATTTTTATACATTTTTAATTTTAAAATTATCGACTTTTAATTTTTTTAACATGTCGAACGCCAAACGGATACCATCAATTATGACCGTGGATGCCACAAGTTTTTTTTAGACTGTTTTACTTAACTCAAACCGGTTCTTGTATACAAGAATAGCATAAATGAATGGCCGAATTAAATATATATATATATATATATATATATATATATTACGGTGCATCAGTGCTGCATTATTCAGTGTTTTAATGCATCAATGCTGCATTATTTAGTGTTTTAATGCATCACTGCTACATTATTTAGCGTTTCAATGAATCAGTCCTGCATTATTTAGCGTTTTAACCGCATTGTTTAATGCTGCATTAAGAATCATTGACTGTGCAAAACTGCCAAATTTGTGGAACGAACTTGTTTACAGATTAGGCGTTTGCCGTGTTACGAAAGGTTTGTATATCGATCATTTGTAACTGGAATACAAATTGAAATGTTCTTCTTTATTTTCATATATCATTTATTATAATATGTGTAACAATTTTCAAAATATAAATTTTAAATTTCGGCCATTCATTTATGCTAACCCTGTATGAACATGGTATTTTTAAATCGAATTTTAACCCACTTCTTCAAATGCTAGAATTATCTAAATTCGTTTCCAGGTTTAAATATTTTAACATTTTTAGAAATTAATTATAAATGGATACATAAATTATAATGTATTTTCCCGCTATCCCGCCACAGGTGATAAATCGAGAAATTTTCACTGCAACTCGATCAATTATATACGAGCTATAACAACAGTGGATTCAATGTTGTGCTAATAAACGATCGCTAAAATATACCAAATAGGCAGGAAACAGCAACAATAAAATATTTTAAACTTTAAATGTGGAAAATAAATTATAAATAGAAAAATGAAGAGTAATATTTAAAATATATACGTATGAACTATTCTTAATCAATTGTTCAGTAATAATTAATAAAAAGATTATACGTGGAGACATCAATTTAGAAATTCAAAAAACGATATTTTAAATATTGTTTCATTTTTTTCTTTCACGTTATCCTATCTTAAAAAGAAATAGAACAATAAATATATATTTTTCAATTAACTCGCTTGCTTGCACTTCTTAGCAACAGTAATAAACGCAGTGATTTTTTTTTTTTTTATAGTATATAATGAACTTCGGAACCTACTCCAAATTAATGTATTGCAACGAAAACGTTTGGGAAAAAACATGAATTGCAGTGAAAAAATTAGGCGTGATTTTCAAGATGAACAATGATGCTTAGAAAAGAGAGTTTTTTAAAAACTATTTATACATAAAATATGTAATATGAACTTTAAAAAATTCACTGTTTTACTTAAAAGTCGACTAAAATAATAAAATAGATCTTCCCTTTTAACATCTCTGTCAGATTTTTCTTTCATGTTATCCTATCTTAAAAAGAAATAGAACAATAAATATGTATTTTTTAATTAAATCAATTGCTTGCACTTCTTAGCAACAATAATAAATGCAGTCATTTTTTTTTATATAACAAACTTCGGAACCTAATCCGAATTAATGCATTGCAATAGAAAATATTCGGAAAAAAACATGAATACAGTGCAAAAATTGGGCGTGATTTTCAAGATGAACAATGAATGCTTATAAAAGAGAGTTTTTTAATAACTATTTTCACATAAAATATGTAATATGAACTTTAAAAAATTCACTGTTTTACTTAAAAGTCGACTAAAATAATAAAAGAGATATTTCCTTCATCGTTATCTGATAATGAGTTTGGGAAAGATCGAAAGTACTAAGAAGTTTTTAAATAAAATGTATATTTTTAACTTGTAATATCTCTGTTATTATTTTAGATATTTTAAGTAGAGCTGTGAACTTTTTTTGGTTGATAACGTAAATTCTCTGATGAAGGCCTTGGGAAAGCCCGAAAGTACTTTTTATATAAAATGTATATATTTTTCTTTTAACATCTCTGTCATATTTTTCTTTCATGTTATCCTATCTTAAAAAGAAATAGAACAATAAATATGTATTTTTTAATTAACTCAATTCCTTGCACTTCTTAGCAACAATAATAAATGCAGTGATTTTTTTTTTATATATAACAAACTTCGGAACCTAATCCGAATTAATGCATTGCAATAGAAAATATTTGGAAAAAAAAAACATGAATTGCAGTGCAGAAATTAGGCGTGATTTTCAAGATGAACAATGAATGCTTATAAAAGAGAGTTTTTTTTAAAACTATTTTTACATAAAATATGTAATATGACCTTTAAAAAATTCACTGTTTTACTTAAAAGTCGACTAAAATAATAAAAGATATCTTCCCTTCATCGTTCTCTGATAATGAGTTTGGGAAAGATCGAAAGTACTAAAAAGTTTTTCAATAAAATGCATATTTTTAACTTCTAACATCTCTATTATTATTTTAGATATTTTAAGTAGAACTGTGAACTTCTTTTGGTTGACTATTTAAATTCTCTGATGAAGGCCTTGGGAAAGCACGAAAGTACTTTTTAAATAAAATGTATATATTTTTCTTTTAACATTTCTGTCATATTTTTCTTTCATGTTATCCTATCTTAAAAAGAAATAGAACAATAAATGTGTATTTTTTAATTAACTCAATTGCTTGCACTTCTTAGCAACAATAATAAATGCAGTGATTTTTTTTATATAACAAACTTCGGAAACTAATCCGAATTAATGCATTGCAATAGAAAATATTCGGAAAAAAACATGAATTGCAGTGCAAAAATTGGGCATGATTTTCAAGATGAACAATGAATGCTTTTAAAAGTGAGAATTTTAAAAATTATTTTTACATAAAATATGTAATATGAACTTTAAAAAATTCACTGTTTTACTTAAAAGGCGATTAAAATAATAAAGAGATCTTCCGTTCATCGTTGTCTGATGATGGTTTTGGGAAAGATCGAAAGTACTAAGAAGTTTTTAAATAAAATGTATATTTTTAACTTGTAACATCTCTATTATTCTTTTAGTTTTTTTAGTAGAACTGTGAACTTTGTTTGGTTGATTATATAAATTCTCTGATGAAGGCCTTGGGAAAGCCCGAAAGTACTTTTTAAATAAAATGTATATATTTTTCTTTTAACATCTCTCTCATATTTTTACTTTATGTTATCCTATATTAAAAAGAAATAGAACAATGAATATATATTTTTTAATTAACTCAATTGCTTGGACTTCTTAGCAACAATAATAAATGCAGTGCTTTTTTTTTAAACAAACTTCGGAACTTAATCCAAATTAATGTATTGCAACGAAAATGGTTGGGTAAAAACATGAATTGCAGTGCAAAAATTAGGCGTGATTTTCAAGATGAACAATAAATGCTTATAAAAGATAGTTTTTTAAAAACTATTTTTACATAAAATATGTAATATGAAGTTTAAAAAAATCACTGTTTTACTTAAAAGGCGACTAAAATAATAAAAAGAGATCTTCCCTTCATCGTTCTCTATGAAAGGTTTGGGAAAGATCGAAAGTACTAAGAAGTCTTTCAATAAAATGTATATTTTTAACTTGTAACATCTCTCTTATTATTTTAGTAGCCTTTTAAGTAGAACTGTGAACTTTTTATAGTTCATTATGTAAATTCTCAGATGAAGAGCTTGTGAAAGCCCGACAGTACTTTTTAAATAAAATATTTTTTTTTTAAATCTTGTAACATATCTTTCATTATTTTAGTCACCTTTTAAGTAAAACAGTGAACTTTTTAAAGTTCATATTACATAATTTATGTTTGAATCAATGTGAAAATTTGACCTATGATTTTATTTGCAACTATTTTTTATTTTATATTTATTATAAATCTACAAGGTAGTAAATTATCATTAATTCGTTTTATATCCGTTTCATAAAAAATAAAAGTTTTTATTAAAATGTTCCTGGAATACGGATTCGTGTTGAATGGGAAATATATTTGGCATACATGTTCGCAGTACTATAGCAGTAAATGTATTAAATATTTATTCTTGGTATAAAATAAATTAAATATTAAATCGTATTTCCTTCAACATTTATTTTAAACTATTGAATCTTAGACCAAAAAAAATTACAGCAGGTTATTAGCAATATTTAATTAGAAACATTTCAACAGAAAAATGCATTTTTTTTCAAGTACTTGAATTGTTTATTACCTTAAACGAGTTAAAAGAAAATAATAATAAAAAAAAAATAAAATAAATGTGTTAAAATAAATTCAAAATGAAGAATGTATATTTCATTAAAATATACACACATCTTTAAAAACACAAACGACAACAAAGATATTTTTCGAATTAAAAAAACAAATCTTGTTGCCAGAATAAAAAATTATAAACATATACATATATATTAAAATATCACGGTAGCTTTGAAAAATATTTAAATGAATCATACATATGTTTTTTAAGAGACATAGTTTTAGAAGCAAGGTTCGTTACTTCAAAGAAATACATAATATTTTTGGTGAAATATATTTGTGTCATTTTTTAAAAAATGTATTCATAAAACTAAAAAACTTGCCTCTGTTGCACATAATAAATTAAATAAACATGTTTAAAAAACAGTAAAATTATGGCAAGCTAATATTTACGCTTTTATTTAATACTAGCAGGCTATGCCCGCTGCGCTGGTCAATATTTCAAAATGATCCTTGGATTAAACTAAATGGTGAATTTGAACTTGTATTTTAAACAATATGGATCTTCAGCTTGACCTTGTACATTACTGAAAACGATGCGAACGCCATTGCGATATAATGTTATCTTAAGCGTTGGACAAAATTTAGCAATTAAGAAGTAATTGTTTTAGATGATTATAAACAGCGCACTTATGGTCGGGTAATGAGACCGTTATGACAACAGGAATTAATACCTGTGTAACTAATCAACATATAATGAAATCGTATATACTAACACCATTCCTAAAAGTCATGCAACAGGGTCACTTGTAACAAAATATGTTCTGTAGATTTTTTTAAAAAGGCTAAACTTTCATAATCAGGTTCACTTAATTTTTGAACTTTTACTGTTGCTCTATAACTAAGTACCCTTTAACAATATGTATACACTAAAACCTTTCCAAAATTATTACCTAACTAATTGTGGTATATCCTACGAAAGTATTATAAACAATCGGAATGAAACACAAATTTCCGTTGCAAATATATAGTAGATGATGATGATGCGATTTTGTGTAATAGAATTCATAGTAAAGTTTTCGCTTCAAACAAAAACGATGCTTTCAACATTAAAGCTAATACACCAATATGTGAAGTATCCGATTACGGAAGATTAACTTGAATTCTCATGAGCAACTACTCAAAGAAAAGTGAATATGTGGCTTTTTAGATACTTTTATGTCAGCCGGGCGCAGGTAATAAATCAATAAAGATTGTTTTCATAGCATATTCTTATTTTATTATTTTCATTTAAAACACAAACCTTTCCCTCATTTAATTTAAAATGCATGCCTTATACTAATTTCATTTAAAAAACTGAAAAGATAAACAATAACAAACAATAGTGCCATAATTAAAAGCAAAAAAATATTTTTAATTTACATACGCAAAATGTAACTACTGCTACTGGGAATTTTAAAAATGCTATCAGCGAGATGTGCGCACGGTTGTTATAAATGTACCCATTTTTTCTTCTTATCGAGGAGCAATTTATAAATCGCACAATATTATTCCAATTCCAATTTCTTTCAATGAGGAACCTATGACCGGAAAAAATGGAAAAAGACTGTTGTAGATTCTTCGGATGACGGCATCTGACGCCATAAACCGAGTTGATATATATGAAAATAATTTTTAAGTCGTTACAAAATTTGCTTTCATACTTAAATATTTTCATTGGTACTACTTGTTATCCCGTCGACCAATTTCGCCAAATTATATAAATCGCCAAACCATTCGCCAAATTATATAAATTGACATAATCTTTATTTTAAATAACGAAATAACAAATAAATTAGTATAAAATAATAAAAATACAAATAAAATGTCGAAATTAAAATCACTTGATGACGTAAACACGTGTAGTTTGTTTAAATTCAAGTGAATTTGATATTTACGATCAACCATTATTGGCATTTAATCTTATATTTTGACGATAGATTTTTGGTCGACGGAATATCTAAGTAGTACCTTTTCCATTTTTGTTTTATAACGCTAAATTCTCAGTAGTTTTTTCCCTTTTATTTTACATAAAATCGCTATTTTTAAAAAAAATTAAGATGCTTGCATTTTTATTTCAAACTCTTAGAGCCGTTTTTATTTTTTAGCCAAAAGGGTTGATTTGAATTTTTTCCGTTGCTAGAATAACGGATGTAATGATAGATATTTTGAGGTTTAGATGCCAAAGACACCGCCAAATTAGAAAAATATGAAATGTATCATGAACTGTTGGACTTATAAACATTTATTTGGTAGCATTCGATTCAGCATACAAAACTACATTAAAATATGCTATCATTTGACACATAATTTTGATATTCGATTTTTTCCCCTCCCCGTGCAAAAACCATTAGGGGGGACACTTTAGAAAATCCTTTCTTAGCAGAAGTTTATATCATAAGAAGTATTTTTACCACGATTTTCAAGATTTTAGGTTCAGTAGTTTGCGCTGTGCGTTAATTAGTCCCCTAATCCAGACTTCATTTTATATACTATATTAGATAGGCGATTTTGCGGTGAATCGATGATCGAAAATTAGTCCAATATCATTTGAAATATTACATAACAGAGGAGAAAGTACGAAGAAAGACGAAGAAGAAATGACGAATTACAAAAGACTTGTAATTTTTTTTCAAAATGTTGAATTTTTCCATAGTAATAACGTATTAAAACATAAATTTCCTTAAAAATTATCTTTATTTCCTAGATTTCGAATCTGTGAATTTTCCTATAAATGAAATTGGCGATATGACTTGAGAAAACAGATAATATTTGCTTAAATAAAATGGGTAATATTCGTTGATCTGAGTTGGAGTTTATAAATATCACATGCTTTCGGAATTACGGCGAAAAACATTTTAAAAAGTATGAAATTATTTTACAATATGTATGTGTGACAGAAATTCACACTGAAATTTAAGTATTCAATTCCATTTTTAAAATATTAACTTATATCTATATAAGTTACAATTGAATATGAAAATGTACTTAAAAAATGATCTCTTTCACCTAAAAAAACACCATTTGTGAGAACATCCTCAAGCTAATGTCACGCTTATGCATTTTTGGCTTAAAATCACATTGTTTGGCGGCAAAAGAAAAATAAAAAATTGTAAAGAAACAAATAGTAATTACACATGTGACTCACAATTACATCTGCTTGTTTCTTCTATAAGTCACGTGATTGGACAATTAGATATAAAAAAAAGAAAAGAACAGAACAGAAAGAAAATGTCGTTAAAATTTCATCTAATCAAATTTTCAGATTCGTTTCCATATCTAACGCAAGCGATAAAGAGCCAAATATTGCGTATCAAGTGTAATATTTCTTATTAAATTAATTTTTAAGCATTACAAATATTTCTTTCAGGTTTTGATTAAATGTTTCCGTTTTTTAATATTATCACTCATTAAAACGGATTTTCTTCTTCTTTTTTTCTTTCTCTTTTCATTTAAATAAAATTAGTAACAGTTTTTCTTTTATTTTTCGAGGTTTAATAGCCGTTTCAATTTTTTTTTTATCAACGATGAATTTCGCCAAGAAATAAAATGGTAACCTTATCGCCCAAAATAACAGAATTTTCCGTCATAATTCTAAAACTAATATAGGTAGAATAATGTGTTATAGATTAAAACCTTCCCTGAAACAATACCTATCTAACGGTATAGGTTCCGTAAAAATCCATGCTGTAGAACTCGAAATCTAGGCGTTCGGAACGAAATTTCCGTTTGGATTTTATATATATAATAGATAATAGAATAGATAATAGATTTTATATACATATATAATAGAATAGATAATAGATTATGTGTTATGAACTATCTCAAAGTTTAAAACAGATCGCATTGTTAGATTTCCTAATTTTAACAATATCGCGTTATGTTAGTTCCACATTCCACCACCAGGGAGCGCACTCTATTCTTAACGAAAGCGTATCTGAACGAAACTCCTTCATGCAACCTTTCCGTAGATACATGAATCGGGAGGGTGGCGGTCTTAACCAATAATTTAAGATAATTGCTGAAATTACTACGAAAAATATTTTAAAGGGGCTTCTACGCGGGCATCTAATAGAGTTAGAGGAAATCGGAAGACGTCAAAATAATCGCGGGGAAAAGTTTGCTTGGGTGCTTCGGAGCTACTTTTGGCGCGAGATCTAAGCTCTACGACCAATAGGAGCCCAGATATTTAAGGAAATATGAAGTAACAAAGTCCAAAATAATAGAATTTTCCGTAATAATTCTTAACTAATCTAGGTAGAATGATGTGTTATAGCTTAAAACCTTCCCTGGAACGATACCTATCTAACGGTATAAGTTCTGTAAAAATCCATGCGGTAGAACTCGAAATCTCGGCGTTCGGAACGAAATTTCCGTTTGGATTATACATATATAATAGATAATATTACACATACTTTGTATAAAATGTATTTCGGTTTTATATATTTTTCAGCCGAACGTTTCGAAAATGCGGTGCATTTTGTAAGTTGGGAAACATTTTATGCCATTTAAAAATACTATAAAAATACTATAAATGAAGATTAACTAATAACTGAATCGGCAGAGTTAAGGAAAATGGTACCTTGTACATATGAATAGTATTTGTTCGAAAAACAATTTTTAGTATTAATAACGTGAAAATATTTATTTACAGTACGACCATTTGATAGGTAATAATAATTAAATGTACAGGTGGTTCAGAACTATATGTCAAAATTGTATAGGCAGGTAGAGGGGATCTAAATAAGCAGATTTCGTGTAGAAACGTGGGTGCAGAAATGCAGCGTTCAGGCAGTAGATTGCGGTGTTAAGCTCGTTGTCTGAAAGTGTTGCGCTAGCTTGAATCGTCATTCCCTCACGGATCTCGAACAACATGCATCGTTACACCAATGCATAGCTTACCGACATACATTTAATGTACGGAGCTAAGCAAGTAAATGGTTCATATCCAATGCATGTCCAACAGTTTTTGAGCTTGTAGAAGGACTCTGCTCTACTGTGTGGAATACCGCTTCTTCCACTGCAGGAATTTTGCGATATCTTACAGTGCCCTTATCATGCCTAGAAGCATCAAACGTTCGGCGCGCGCATAACCCCTAATGAATACGCTCAAACGTTCGGAGATCCGGCAGAATCCTACCAAGCTATCGTTCAAACTAAATTCTTTGAGCAAACAATCCATTGTCTTGCGAAATCCTATACATGAAATGCATGTCGGCAAGTTCAGTATTGGTATAATAATCCATGTTGCTCGAAATTCGTGCGGTAAATGAGGATTCAAGCCAACGAAGAGCATTCATCCGCTACATTCAACAGCGTCCTCTACTGCATCAACACTGCATTTCCGCACTCGCCGAAATTTTGAAAATTCTTTTCAAACATTTATACTAAAATGTTTTTTATTTTATTTATTTTAAGCAAAAATGAAAATCGCTTCTTATCATTTTCAAATAGCGTTTTTTGGAAACTTTCAACTGTTTGCCAAAAATAGATTTTTAGAAAAGTGTACCAAAACATAAAAAAACACTTTTTTCGAAAAAAAAAAAAACTATATACACACCCACAATGTTTAAATATATTACTTTAAAACCTTTTAGCATTATAATCATATTGATTTAACATTTTATCATCAACGTTTTTTCTATTTTATCAATTTATAACCCAATTAAAAATGCAAAAATTTTAACCATTTTATGTTCTCTGTGCTCTTAAGTGATTTGGTTCTAAGAAATTTTTGAGGATGTCTTTCCTTCCTCTTAGTATCGCAAAATGATATGTATTCTTGATCATATGCATTACATGCTCCATTGGGAATTCCCTTAAAACCTTCCAAACGAGCGTTTTTACAGGATTTTTATTTTTTATCACCGGTTTTTCAAAACAGAAATTTTCCCTTAATTTAAATACGTCAAAATTCAGAATAAAAAACAATTGGTGGTTATAATCCAGGACTCTGATTACCTTATGCGGCACGTATACGTGACGCTAGTTCCCAAGGAGTTAAGGCCATAAAATTGTGCTTTGTTAATTCTGTATTATAACTACCTTTCAAGTGAACATCCCAGAGGTGTAAGTTACACACTTAAAAAGGAAATATTATTCACGCATTGAATTACCACCAATGCAATAAATATTAAGAGCTGACAAAGCGCACTCTAACTAAATGTGTTTGTGTAGAAAATCTAATTCACAATCTAATTAGTCATGCATACAGTGTCCCAGTAAAAGTCGAACAATTTTCGATCATAACTTTAAATGTAATAAAGATATTGTTGTTTTCAACAGACTTATTTTACATTGTGTTAAATGTGATTATAATCAACAAAAGTTAACTGAAATTAGACTATTTTGATCATACCGCTAAAGTGCAAGAAAAGCGACACATCGTGACAAAAGTAAATTTCACAGGAGATGCAAAAGGGGAAAATTTGGATGATTTTACTGTATCATGAAATTATAGCACTTAGCTCTGAATAGGAGTAAAAACGTGCATAAAAGCGTAAAACCATTAAGAATTAAGACGGAAGATGGGGTTTGGAGGGTTGAGTAAATTTACTTCTCCGCACAATCCACCCCTCTTTTGTGGTTACATATGGTCAGACAGCGTAATAAAGTGATTTTCTGTGCAACTACTCTTATGAAACTTTATGTATAGTAAGACGTACAGTAGTGGAAAAAAAATAAACACTCCTACTAAATCTGCATAAAATTATCGTAGAATATACTGGTACCAAACGATTGGAAATAATGTCTACTTTTAAATGATATATATGAAATTTGCTTAAGTGGCTACGAATCAAAACAAACCAAAACTTTGTTTGTTTGTTTTTTCAATAGCAAGACTCAATTTTGATACTATAAATAAATTCTATATACTTCAATTAGCCTAAAAAGAAATTTTCGTGAAATTCGTACGATTAGTTTACGATGAATTAATTATTTTAAAATAGGATTATTTTAGGGGCCGTATCGAAATTGAAGTTCAGTACACGAAGGTTGTTGAAAAACTACAGATTGGCTAAGTAACCTCTATTAATGTATTAATTCTTGCCAATATGACCATTTTACTCATGTTATTATTGTATACCGTAAAATCCGCTTCATTATTCATTTTATAATGCTTAGAATTGTTGAATTATCCGATTTAAAAATATACAATTTATTTCTAATTATAATAGCTTTCGAATATGTGAATGTGATTGGAATTTCGTGATTTTTATAATGATTTTTCACAGATTTTTCATTTATTTAACTCACAGTTTTTTTTTTATATTATTGGCGGTAATGTAAAGGATATATCGGAAATGCAAAATTTAGAATAAAAAATAGTATTAAGCAGTATAAGGAATCAATGTAGAGAAAACAAGACAAATTGCTTTTTTGCCTGAAAATAAATCGCAAGTCGATTAATAATTCCACCTAGTGAAGAAAAAATGATTTTGAAGAGTGAATGGGAGGGATTAATTCTTGTTAGATCTTTTCAGAGATGTCCGCATGGTTTATATTTAGATTTATTTGAAGACCTAATATTAAATCTACTTAAAAAAAAAAATCAGAGTATCTTTACATTCGTTAATCTCATTTGAAATAAGGTTAATAATTATATGATTAAACTTAGTCTGATATTTCATTTGAAACTTTGCAATTAACACAATAATGCCAGTTGACAAAAAAAAAACTTGATATTCAAAATTTCATATTTTAGATATTTTTCGCCCTACTTTCGACTGTCAAAAGAACTTGCCTTTCTGAAAGACATAAAAATAAGTTTTAAAATGTTTTTTTATTTAGGCTATTATTACAACAGATGAAAATTTTAAACTACAGAAGAAAATATTTGGTTATTTAAAGCTCTTTATTAATGAGTTAAAAACATTACATTGGTACTTAGTATTTGTAAAGATTACAATTTTTGATTTATATACAAAGTTGGAAAAAGACTAAAATAGCATTTTGAAATAACAATCGGATACGCTCGTAGGAATATTTCATCTAACAGATATTCATTGTAATACAGGGAACAATTTAACAAGTTTTGAGAAAATTAAATTAACAATTATAAATATCTCAATGACTACATTATGTATATAGTAATGGTTTAAATGATGTCAAAGCTTTTTTGGACAAATTTTGTAGATATTAAATATTAGAATTAGATTAATCATTTGCCGTAAATACATCGGGATCTATTTAAAAAGAAACAAAATATTCCACGTGTTATTTCCTTTTGTGGAAAGTATTGAAATAAATAATTTCGTATTTACACTACCAATTAAGTTTTGTTCTCTGAAATTTCATGTTAATGTGGTCACCACAGTTCCTTTCATTAAAATTAAGCATCAACCAAGCGGAAACATATATGGGTCATTCCATGTCAGTTCAGGCAGGCATGTAACCCACCATCACAGATTTTGATGAAACTGCGTGTGTTTGTTCCTTTTATTAAGATATGGTTCCCAGTATTTTTTTTTACTTCTTGGTCAAATAGTTTCTGAGAAAAAAATTGTCAAAATCTTGAAAAACTGCCATCAGTTGGCATTCTTGACTGCTCGATTTTCAAATGTAGCATGACATAAATATGATCATATTTCAATATCTATTCCACAAATCATCTTCAAATAATTTATGCATAATATATAGGGTACGTATTTTATGAAAAAAAATACTGTTACGCTTATATAACATTTTTAGTGTGTCTAAAAAAATGTTTAATCTTTGAAGTCGTGATTTTTTTATGAAAAATAATGCATTAACTAAAATAGCATTATTAACAAAAGGCGGTATTTTTATTAAATTTATTTTTTGTGGGGTATATACTTAAAGGTGTCCTTTACCTGATTCTGAAATAAAAGTAGTGGGATTTTGGGTTTTTTTAGTAGTATTTCATATTTAAAAATATTTTGAGGCGTATTTCAAATCAAATCAAGCAGAGTCATTCCATGTCAGTTCGCCTAAGACATTTAATTCACTGTCACAAATTTCAATGAAACTGGGTATGTTTATAGCTCATTTTAAGACAGGATCATGGAAATTAAAGGTGATTACAAGTAAAATATTTTTTAAGATTAAAAAAAATATCTAAATTTTGAATTTTTTTAAAAATGTTTTTAATGGCAGATCTATATTCAAAGACTGCATAAAAAAAAAGTCATTTCAATATAAAATCACTAAATAGGTTTCAAATAATGTATATGTGACAAATAATGTAGGCAGATTATTATTTATTGTTGTTTGTCATGTTTAAATGCTAAGAGTGTGTTTAATCTTGTGAATTCTTAAAATCAAGAATTTTGTGAAAAATAATGTGTTAATCAAAAATTTATTATTAACCGAAGGCAGGCTGTTATTACTTTTTTTAATTGTACGTAAAAATATCTTTTCAATAGTTATAAAATAAAAATAGTGAAAATATGAGCAATTTTAACGAAATTTTCATAAAATGTCAATGTTCAATGATAAATATTGAAGCTTTTCATGCTAAGATGTACTAAAATGACTACGATATCGTGTATTTCTATTCTTGCTTAAATATAATACATAAAATAATAAAATAACAAATATTATTTGCAGCAATAAAAATTAAATTAAATAGTACCAGTTCCTTTACCAACACTACATTGCTCAACAGCCGACTTAAAATCAACAGCCCACTCTTATTGAAAAATACTTTCAACTGTTCAAATAATAAATAAACTATTAAAATAGCAATTAAAGCCTTTGTGCAGGAATATTGAAATGCAGTAAACCAACGTTTAAAATGCACAAAATAATGCGTGAAAAAGCAGCAAACAGCTGTTTCGAATCTACAGCGAGATTCTTCTTCAGTGCAAGAGAGGGAAAAAAGGAACAGCGTGCTAGGAAGAATCTCGCTGTAGATTCGAAACAGCTGTTTGCTGCTTTTTCACGCATTATTTGTGCATTTTAAACGTTGGTTTACTGCATTTCAATAAATAAACTGCATTTAAAAATTTTAATATCAACGTATTATCTTAAGACGATAATAATAACTAAACAACATGATGAATTTATAAATCAGCTTTTAATTGAAAAGTCATGAAATGGTCCCTTTAAATATTGTTGTTCATCGAGTCAATCAAAACAAATTATATAAAAAAAATAGTGAGCCTAATATGCTGACTGCAATGACACTTCTAACAAAACTAATTAATTCATTACCATCTGAAATCAAACCCGAAAGATCAAAAAGAAAAAAAAATCATCTGTAGTGTGAATGTGACATACTCAGTGGTTGTTGAGGTGGGAATGTCTTTGTGACATTTTCACCTGTACTTCAATAAAATATAAACATGCAAGCTTTTTTCATTCATCCAAATTAAGTAAAACAATTATAAAATTTTGTTGTCATTACACCAGATGTTAAATTTTTCGTTACATACTATTAGATAAGTTCTTTACTTTTAGACATTATTGACATAATATCATAAAATTTACTATATGTATTTTCTATAAGTGTATAAACAATATATATATGCTTTATTAAACATAAATGAATAATTTTTAAATAATTTGTTTGAGAACAGGGATATATATATACACACATATATATGTTGAAAATCCATCTTTCAGCAATATTGTGGTGAAATAAATCAAATTACCGTAATTTCCGGTGTATAGCCCGCGGATCAAACAATCGTGTTTCGACCCAGAAATTTTTAAAAATAAAATGTAACTTTTTAGATCACAGTAAATATTGTTCTTCAAATACTGAATAAAATTTCTGGGTCCAAACTGATTTGTTTGATCTGCGGGCTATACACCCGAAATTACGGTACATATCATTAGAAACTGAATAAAGTTACAAAAGTGCAACTCATTAAGTTTTAAATATTTTTTTAGATATAGTTATTTGAAAGATATAAATATAATGAATTATGCATTTTTTGCATATATTTAAAGCACAATACGTCAAAATTTTCTTCAAAAGAGTGAAATTTGGTATTTTTTTTTCAATATTAGCAGCTCAATGCTAAATTTTCAATATTAACAGCCAAATATGAGTTTAAAGATTAGGACTGTCATCTTGAAGATTTCTATTGGGCGGTGAGGAGCTAGTGATTTTTCTCTTTTTTTGGAAAGCGATAATTGCTCTTCGCCCTAGAAGTTTTACTAAAAAACAATATTGTTTATTTTTTTCCTTAAGAAACGAACATAAAAGATAATTTCAAAAATAAAATAAATGTATAAATAAAAATATTTCCAGGGATGATACATTGGATAGGTTTTACATTTGAAAATATTGATAATTTTAAATATGATTTAAATACTACTAAAACCAACCAAAATCCCACTATTTTTATTTCAGATCCAGTTATAATGTAGTATTATGTACAATTTAAAATTAAAAAATTAGTCATAGAAACTCCGCCTCTGATTGATAAAGATTTTTTAATAATTTCATTATTTTTTGTAAAATATTTTTGATTTCAAAGATTATACAATTTTTTAGACACATTTAAATATTTTTTTAACATTACAGCAATATTTTTTTCATAATCTACATACTTTATTTACCTTGCTTAAATTATTCGAAGAAGATTCCTTTATTAGTTATTGAAATATGATTTTATATATAAAATGAGGCCTTTGAAAATTGAACAATCATTAATGGCAACTCGTGGCATTTTTCTAAAATTTTGATAATTTTTTCTCATACGTTCACTATTTTTATTTTATAACCATTTAAAAGATATTTTTACGTACAATTAAAAAAAAGCAATAACACCCTGCCTTCGGTTAATAATAAATTTTTGATTAACACATTATTTTTGACAAAATTCTTGATTTTAGAAATTCATAAGATAAAAGACACTCTTAGTGTTTAAACATGATAAAAAACAAGAAATAATAATCAGCCTACATTATTTGTCACATATACATTATTTGAAACCTATTTAGTGATTTTATATTGAAATGACTTTTTTTTTTTTTTTAATGCAGTCTTTGAATATCGAACTGTCATTAAAAAAATTTAAAACAATTTTTCAAAATTTTGATATTTTTATCTTAAAAAATATTTTACTTAGGATCAAGAAAATTAAAGGTGATTACGTCTTAAAATAAGCTATAAACAAACCCAATTTCATTGAAATTTGTGACAGTGATTAAATGGCTTAAGGGAACTGACATGGAATGACTCTGCTTGATTTGATATGAAATGCACCTCAAAATATTTTAAAATAGGAAATACTACCAAAAACACCCAAAATCCCACTATTTTTATTTCAGAATCCGGTAAAGGACACCTTTAAGTATATCTCCCATAAAAAATAAATTTAATAAAAATACCGCCTTTTGTTAATAATGCTATTTTAGTTAATGCATTATTTTTCATAAAAAAATCACGACTTCAAAGATTAAACATTTTTTTAGACACACTTAAAATGTTATATAAGCGTAACAGTATTTGTTTTCATGAAATACGTACCCTATATATTATGCATAAATTATTTGAAGATGATTTGTGGAATAGATATTGAAATATGATCATATTTATGTCATGCTACATTTGAAAATCGAGCAGTCAAGAATGCCAACTGATGGCAGTTTTTCAAAATTTTGACAATTTTTTTCTCAGAAACTATTTCACCAAGGAGCAAAAAAAATTACTGTTGATCATATCTTAATAGTAAGAACAAACACACGCAGTTTCATTAAAATCTGTGATGGTGGGTTACATATTGATATTTTACTGCCTGATTTGACGTGGAATGCCCCATATACAAGGGCAAACTGGTCCGCATGATACTTAAAAAGCAACCGTTTTAGCATCTAGCAACCAAAATTTTAAAATATCGAAATTTATATAAATAAAAAAATATGATTACGCCAAATAAAAAAAAAAAATATTTCATGTGATTGATGGAACTTTAACAAAAGTGTAGCAGAAAATTATTGGTAGATTAGTGCACAAATAATAAGAGGACAACACTCCCCCCCCCCCCCCTATAAGCCAAGTGTTTTGCTTAAGTTTAAAAGAGAGGATCTGTTAATATGATGTATACAAAACCCTTTTTAATCAAGAATCTCTTGTAATCTCCATGTCATTGATTCAATAAGACTGTTAGCAATATCAGGATCTCATTTGAGAATTTGCATAACACATGAACGTAGAAAGGATTCCAATTAACGTAGGATCGCGAGGTACTGAAATTAGTTTTTGCTTTGACTACATCGTAAGACAGACTTACGCTCTATGTTGATCTTAAGCGAGGCACCATAATCCCAGCCCGAATGCTTGAATAACATGAGTAAAAAAAAATATATATATATATAATTTTTTTTTTTCAAATTACGCTTTTTTGAACATCATAGACGGCCCCTTAAAGCAGCATTTTGAAGTTTTATGAGCATAACGTGTAAACTACTTGGAAGAAAAATTTGATATTTTGGATTTACATGAAGTAGGACATAATAAATATAAATCATCAAAAAATTGTAGTTGGCAATTCATATTTTTTTTAATATTAATTTCATAATTCAAAGTGTAAATTTTTTAAAATTAAAAACTCAATGTATTTATGTTCGTATTTTTTAGTATTATGACCACACAGAAAAATTCCCACATTAGGATTATAATTTCAGGAGATATTAATAAAGGTATGAAAATGTAAATTAACATTAGAAGTTCTAAATTGTTAAAGTTTATAATGCCAAAACGTATCCAAATGACATCAAATTTCGTTTCTTACATAGTTTGAGCCGAAGATTTAAAATATTTTGCTAAAATTGGTTGTTGTCATTGAAAAAAAAAACGAAGTTTGGCTGTTGTTGATTTGTAGCTAACCAACTAAGCAAATTTTATACACATCAATTAAAAGTAGAATTAATTGCAATCGTTCGGTATGATTAACTTTCTTCTACTATTATCTGTTGCAGACTTACTCAGGGGTGTTTACTTTTTTTTTCCACGACTGTACCTATCACAGACGTATTAGGGAATTAAAACGCAAAATGAATTTTTGCGTGATGCGTTAATTTTCTTGTGTATTAGGAATATGTACTATGAGCTAGATTCCATATCGCGAGGACTCTGGATAAGTGATTTTTGGACTCGAATCGTAGTTATTTCAATCAATTCTCGGTAAGTAATATCTTTCATTAAAAGCAAAGTAAGTGCTCAAAATGCCGAAAAAATATTTTCATCATTGTAAATGTTGCGAACAAAAAACCTGCGTTCAGAATGAAGTCAGATAGTTTAACAAAACATTTTTGTTGCCCTATCACCTCTAAAAGTATGTCGCTCTAATAGAGTATCCTCCTGTATCGTATATAATCTATAACTGAACGTAAGCAAGATTCCTTATAATCCCTCATTCACATTCAATTCTGGTAAGCATTTTGATCAAATCAAGTCCTTCTCAAAGAGCTTTATTGTATACAATTTTAATTATTGAATACCACTATTTCGAAAGAGTATCCTTTGCCTGAGTTTAAATAAGTAGATGATAATGTATTTCCTTAACAAGGTAATAAGAAGTTATTTTGAGATTGTTGATCGATGATAAATATCTGAATTGCATTTAGGTATTTACAAAAAACTCCATCCATGGCATCAATCAATATTGTGAAAATTTACGTGATTAAGAGAGTTTTTGCAGATACTAATATACAAGAAATAAGGGGTGAAATTTCGCTGAAAAACGCATTCGAAAAGCATTTTTTTCTATGACGAAAAATTAAAATATTTACCCCAATTCGAAATCTAAATGTATGTATGTATTTAACAAAGTACATATTTCGACAAAATTAATATTTTTTTATATTAATAAAAATGTAGTTAAAATTAAAAATCACTTTATTAAAACATTTTAACAATCTTAGTTAAATTCTGTATTACAAAACACATATTACATATTCTGCAATAGAAAAATAAATCCAATGATCAATAAAAAGTGTGAAATGACTGAGCAATTTTGATTAATCATAAAAGTTATAATGAAATATTAGAACAGCAATATTTATGAATAATTATAAAGAAGGAGCTTGGTGCAATATAATAGAAGCGTAAAAAATACAACGTTAAGTGCACCAAAAAGTTTAAATTTTAAGCATACTGGTTTCGGTAGCATATAGCATACCTTCCTCAGTTCTAAGGATGGCGGAAATTTGCTCACATATATAGGAGAGATTGGGATTCAAGTTAAAGGTTTATCGACCAATAGGAAAACAGAGTATTGCAGGTAACAGCCGATAGGAAAATAGATAGGAAATGGAACCGAAGAAGTGAGGGGGAAAAATTAAGAGACAGAAGTTTTTATGTAATATTTCCAACAATCTAATAATGTGGGAATAGCGAATTCACAATTAACAATATTTTTAAAAATTTTAAAAATATGAAATGCTTCAAGGAAGTTAAGTTCGTGTATAGAAGTAGGTTTAGAGATTATTTTAACCGAATTGATGTCAAAAGTATGATTCATCTCCCAGCAATGTTTTGCAATAGAGGATTTATTGATTTCTTGTTTTTTTTAATATATTGTTGATGTTCATTGATACGAAATTTTAAGCAGCGTTTGGTTTGTCCAATATAGGTAAGGCCACACTGGCAATTAATACGGTAGATACTCCATGAATTGGATAATTCAATAGGGTATTTGAGTTTGGAGAGGGTGGGTTTATTGGTAGGGGCAAAAATTATTTTGAAGTCATATTGTTTAAGAATTTTAGCAATGGGAAAGCTTGATTCAGGAAAGAAGGGTAACACAATGCTAATATTGAAAAGAGTAGAAGACTAAGGAGAGTTTGAGGAACGAGGATGCTGAAGTTTAAATAGAGCAGTATCAATTATATTTGCTCTGATTCTCAGTCATTTAATAGTCATTTAATGTCATATAGTGAAATTCAATACATTAAAGCCATTGCGATTGACAGAGGTTATAGCCCTTCTATAATCGATACTGCTATATTTAAATTTCAGCATCCTCGTTCCTTAAACTCTCCTCAGTCTTCTACACTTTCCAATATTAACATTGTATTACCCTTCTTTCCTAAAACAAGCTTTCCCATTGGTAAAGTTCGTAGACAATATGACTTCAAAATAATTTTTGCCCCTACCAATAAACTCACCCTCTCCAAACTCAAAGACCCTATTGAATTATCCAATTCATGGGGTAACTACCTTATTAATGAGCAGTGTGGCATTTCTTATATTAGACAAACCAAACGCGGCTTAAAATTTCTTATCAAAGAACATCAACAATATATGAAAAAAACAAGAAATCAATAAATCCTCTATTGCAAAACATTGCTGGGAGATTAATCATACTTTTGACTTCAATTCGGTTAAAATAATCTCTAAACCTACTTTTATACACGAACTTAACTTCCTTGAAGCATTTCATATTTATAAAAATGTAAGAAATATTATTAATTGTGAATTTGGCATTCCCCCATTATCAGATTGTTGGAAATATTACATAAAAACTTCTGTCTCGTAATTTTTTCCCTCCCTTCTTCGGTTCCATTTCCCACCTATTTTCCTATTGACTGTTACCTGCAAAACTATGTTTTCTCATTGGTCAATAAACCGTTAACTTGAATCCCCATCTCTCCTATATATATGAGCAAATTTCCGCCCTCCTTAGCACTGAGGAAGGTATGCTATATGCTACCGAAACAGGTATGCTTAAAATTTAAAATTGTTGCTGCTTTTAACATTGTATATTTTACGCTTCTAATATTTCTGAATGCCAAAATAATAAAATACGTGCTTGTATTAAAATCTTCATGCATGAATAATTTTAAAATGCATGCATATCCTCGACAGATTTTTTTTTAATTAATAACATAATATTTAAAGTTAAAAATTATTTCTTTAAAATATATTAAAATCTTAGTTAAATTTTGTATTGCTCAATAAAAAACAAAATACAGTAATTCAAATAAATAATGAAAAACTCTTTCTCAAAAATGCAATTACATTTTATTGGTACTGTTATGAATTTCTTTATAAAATAATATCGAAATGCGGTTTCTAAGCAGGAAAGTTTTCAAAACTTTCATAAAAGAAATAAAAATCGTCGTGATGCGAAAAAGTTTTCGAATTGTTCCCACTAAAAATTCAAATCAGGTGCAATCGATAAAATCATTCACAGGGAAAATAACTGCGTTGAAACGCAAAGAGTGAAATCGGGCAAATAAATCATTCAATGTTTTCAAAAAGATCTTTTTTTGCGGCGGTGGAAAATTGATAAGCTGTTCTCTCCAGAGGTTTCTAAAACAATTCCGACTAACGAGATATTTTTAACACTTGTACTGGAGAACCAAATGGCAAAAAGCCAAATATATTGATTGAATTAGTGAAGGAGTTTGGAAATATTCTTTTATTTTCACAATTGAAACGGGAAGTACTTTTTGAAAAATATCACCAGGGAGTTTAAATGAGTATGACCACTTTGTGTTTTCCGGACTAGCGAACACATGAAATATGATTTTATTCCCTCGCAGTGATAATGGAAAAATATTCTTTCTTTAGCAAGTAAATTTTACGGGAGAGAACTATCTACTTTTTGAAATATATATATATATATCTTTATTATAGAGAAAAAAAAATTCTTTGTTTCTTATGCAAATAAATTTATTACATTATACAAATCAGTATATTCTTTGGTTGTAATAAAAACTTCTCATAGAATTTTATTACGTGAAGTTAACATGCAATTTTGTTTTATAGAAATTTCACGGCACATAAAATTTGTACCAGATTAGTTACTAAACAATAAACCAGTTTTTATAGTTTTAAATGTAATTCGCAAGATGCTCGATATGTCTATTAAAAAATAATAATAAATTTAAGGATATTATAGCACATTTTACGTGAATATTAGAAAAAAATAAGATGCTTTTAAAACATACTATTTCTTGTTGTATCATTTCATACATTTACAGGTCGGTTGAGTAAGTTATATATATTTTTGTAATATATAAACTCTGTTTTGAAGGAAATTATCTTAGTAATTCAAATGTATTATTATAATAATAAAGTTATTACATAACATTCTTTATATATCAACGAGATTTTCATTTTTAGCATCAACTAAAGTAAACGCAATAATTTATTTTGTCATTCTACGTTGTTCAGTAGGTACAATCGTGGAAGAAAAACTAAACACCCCCTACTAATTGTGCAACAAATTATTGTACAAGAAAGTTACTGGTACCAAACCATTAGAAATAAAGCCTACTTTTAAATGATGTGAATAAAATTTGCTTAGGGGTCATGTACATAGCCAAATTAAACCGAACTTTGTTTTTTTTTGTGTTTTCAACAGCAATACCAAGTTTGACACAAGATAGATAAAATACAAATTTGCATGGAATTCGTATCATTATTTTCCGACAAATTAATTATTTTAAAATGAGCATATTTTAGTGCTTGCATCCAAACTGAAGTTCTGTACTCGATTGTTTAAAATCTACAGGACGACTATGTCACTTCTATTGGTATAGTATTTCTTCCCAATGTCAACACCTCATTCCCTCAAATATGTTTCGACTATTGCCTGCCCAAATGTTTCATTAAAATGAGTAAAAATACATATATATATATTTTAATTATGCTTTTTTGGACATCATAGACCGTCATTTTGACGTTTTTACTTTCTTAAACTTTTCTTCTTTCTCTTCTTTACATGAAGAAAGTATTGGTTTCATGAAAATTTTCGAATTCCAGTTTTCGACGGATTTACATGTTTTATGAGTCAGAGATTCCAAAAAACATGTTTTTACAAAATGTCTGTCTGTGAGTCTGTCTGTCTGTCTGTCTGTCTGTCCGTCTGTCTGTTTGTCCCTCCGTCTGTCTGTCTGTATGTGACACAAATTTTGTGGGCGCTCTATCTCAAGAACTAATGCACGAAATTTCGCAAAACTTCATATATAGTTAGACCTTGATATAAACTGGAACTGATTGGTTTTTAGTGAAAATCGCCCAACAGGTGGCGCTGCTATGCGGCATTTTTAACGATTTCTGAAATAGCTGTATCTCAAGAACTGCTGCACGAATTTGCATAAAACTTCAGATTTCGTTAATCCTTGATAGGAATTGGTGCTGGTAATGTTTTGGTACAAATCGCCCAACAGATGGCGCTGCTATGCTGCATTTTGTAGAATTTACACGATTTTCGTAATAGCTCAATCTCAAGAAATAATACACGGATTTTCATCAAACTTCAGATTCAGTTAGTGCTTAACATGAATTGACGTTTTGCCTCTTGTGATGTATATCGCTTAACAGGTGGCGCTGCTATGCTGCATTTTTTGAGATTTCCGCAATAGCTCTATCTCAAGAACTAATACTTGGGTTTTCAACAAACTTCAGAATCAGGTATACCTGGATATGAATTAGTGATGTTTATGTTTTGGTGTAAATCGCTCAACAGGTGGCGCTGCTATGTAGCATTTTTCACGATTTCCACAATAGCTCAATGTCCAGAACTAATGCACGGATTTTCATAAAACTTCAGATTCAGTTAGTCCTTGACATGAAATGATGTTTTGTACCTTTTCGTGTAAATCGCTCAACAGGTGGCGCTGCTGTGCTTCATTTTTTGTGATTTCCACAATAGCTCTAGCTCGAGAACTAATACACCGATTTTCATCAAACTTCAGATTCCGGTATACCTTAATATGAATTAGTGCTGTTTGTGTTTTGGTGCAAATCGCTCAACAGGTGGCGCTGCTATGCTGAATTTCTCAGAATTTCCCCTACAGCTCTATCTCAATAACTAATGCACGAATTTTCATCAAACTTCGAATTCAGGTATACTTTGATACGAATTGGTTCTAAATTGATGTAATTTCTTATACTATTTAAATGATTTAATTGACGTGATTTATATAGAAGAAAGTTTTGTGATGGCCACAACATACTAGTTTATTCATAATTCGAAAACTACTTGAAAAAAAAATCAAAATTGGGTGTTAATAAATAAAATGTTTGGTTTCATTTTTATTTGTAGATGGCCCCCAAAGCAAATATTATATGCATCATTTAAAAGTACAGTTTATTTTCAATCGTTTGGTTCCTGTATTTTTTTTCTTTTGTAATTAGTTGCTTAATTAGTAAAAGATATTTTCTTTTTTTTTCACGACTGTACCTGTTTTAAGTTTGATTTTATACTGTCCCTTTAACGTCTATTTGAAGATCCAACTGGCAAACAGCCAAATGTACTGATTAAATTAATGAACGTGTTTTAAAATATTCTTTTCATTTCATGAATGGAAACGGAAGTAGTATATAAAAAATATATTCTTTTCAATTTTAAATCGATATAGCCAAGTTGAGATTTGCGTTCTCGCAAATACACATGACTTTATTCCTGCTGGAAAACAATGGTGAAGTGATCTTTCTCAAAATTCCAGTGAATTAACAATTCAATTCTTAAAATTTCTATGTCAAGAATTTTTACATATACCTTACTTACTGAAATACATCTTGTAAAATAGTGATTTGCGTATTGTAAAGAGCGCCTAATAAATCCCTGTAAAAGTTTGATAATAGAAAGTCATGTTGAACTTTTCACCATCGGTAAGTTTCTATAATCTTCTCGGACATATTTATTTTGTATAAGTCACACATACTATAATCAGTTCCAAAATATATTAAGTAAATTGTATGAAATAACAATATGAAATGCTTTGTAGGCGGCATTCTCATATACACTGTTAAAAATAAATCCATAATTCGCAAAAATAACTGACATCAAAGTTGTCGGACTTTCCGTTCCGTTAGTAAATTTTCCGTTTTGGGATATAAAAAAGGGGAAAACTCCGTTTCACGAAGTGGTAACTTTCCGGTATAATGTTGGTATTTCTCCGTTATTTCCGACTGCCAGAATGGTCATATTCCGATTCTTAATATAACAAGAAGGGTATATTTCCGTTTTTCATAAACTTTTTTCAGGTTACTATCCATTAATTAACATAGCGTAAACGGTATATTTCGTTTTTTATAAACTTTTTTCAGGTCATTGCCCATAAATCAATATAGAGAGAAAGGTAAGTTCTGTTTTATAAGAACGTTTTTCAGGTCGCTATACGTTAATTAATATAGCGAGAAGGGTATATTTCCGATTTTTATCAACTTGTGTCAGGTCACTATCGGTTTTTAACATTACGATGTTACAGAAAATTGCTCAAAGCAACATTTTGTACCCTATTCTTTTACATTTTAAATGAATATAAATATAATTTTTACTGTTTTAAAATTCAGGTGCTAAACAGAATATTTCTAATGATATACACAATCTTGAACAATGTCTCATTGTTGTCCAGCAGGGGTGTGATTGAGCCCCAAAACAGCCTTAATATTTGAACTTTGGAAATATTTTTTGTAAGAGTCTTTTATTTTATAAGATATTAATTTCTTAGTCTACGGATAAAACTAGCCAGTTTTATACCCTACCTGAAAGTGTACATTTGTACCTGAAAGTGTTCATTTACAAAATGAAATTGAATTCGGGTATATGTCGGAAAATAGCCAAATTCTGATAAAAAATATAAAATCTACTAGTGAAGACGTCTTAACCTCCCCCCCACCCATTCCCCTAAAAAAGATATATGACCCGTGCCCCCTTCCTAAATGGAGGGCAGGATCCGCTTCTGGACACAGTCAATAAGAGTTAACAAGATTATTTACGCTTGTTTTGAAAAAATATTATGTGCAAAACTGCATAAAGTTTACATATATTACAATTAAAGGTAATTTTTATCTCAGACAAATTTTAACAAAACACATTTAAAAATTGATGTGATTTACTAGAAGTGTTAAGAAGGAGTAAATCTAACTGAAGCTAATCAAATATTACAATTTCGCAAATGAAAACATAAAAAATGCAAATTAAATAAAGTTTTAAATTAAAAAAAAAATTACAAGTTGTTTCGTAAATAAAAGAAACATGTTTATTTGCAAACATCGGTTTTTATTGAATGTTTCGTACTAGAACAATGGAAAATTAGGGGGAAATCTGAATTTTGAATGAATTCAAGTACAATATCAGTTACAGGATTGAAAAGAATGGAAACCATATTTAGGTGTTAATTATGCCGTTATAGGAAATGTATTTGATAAGAATATGGTAAAATTTTTATTTCAATTATTCCTATTCTTGAGCATGGTAAATTATTTTAAACAAATCTTATACTCATTTACTCACTAGTCGCAGGATGATTAATTAGAAACATATAAATGATGCCAAATTGAAATGTATCCAAAATATAACATGATTTTCATAGATTTTTAGACTAGCATTGAAAGGATAACAATAATAACGATCAAGCGTTTAACATGAAATTCTAGATAAAAGAAATTTTTCAACATTGCTTGGTGAGAACAGACATATAAAATCAATACATTGTATTAATTGCTGAGAGATAAATTATTAAAGATAAAATAAGTGTTTAATTTAAAACACTGTTAAATGTTATTATAAAAGCAAATATAAACGATGACATTAATTATAAATGTGCAATCATTGCACAGCACAAGACTGGCAGATAATATTAATAGGTATACCGCATTAAATATTAATGATACTAAAAATATTTAACTTAGAAATACGGAGAAACTTGGTTATTGCAGATATTGAAAACGCTAAGGAAGGCTTTTAATTTAAACAGCTGAACCAAAGCCACGCTCAAATTCAGCGACAAGCTTCTTAAAATATTTGGGATCCATGACAGTAGAAAAGTAATTATACTTCACTTCGAACTTAGTTCATGTAACATATCATAAAGAAATTGCTAAAGAGTCAATTCGGATTCTTTGTCATCCAGTTCAACTTCAAATTAAAATCTACAGCCAAACAAATCAACTGCCCTTGAATAGTGCAAAGCAAATGCAAATCCGAATAATCGCAATTGCCGCAGTAAAGTTGCTTCCCGTCTTCGAGGTAATCGAATGTGACTCTCGATTGTGAATCCGTAGAAATATGCAGCAGATAACGAAATATCTCCGTTGTCACCCCTACGTCTGCGTTCGTTCCGTTATTTTCAGGAAATATGATGAAATGTTCTGTTTTTTAACGGAAAATGTCCCTTTGTCGTGAAAAGGGACTTTTTCTGTGAAATTCAGGAAAAAATATCGGCATTATTGTGATTATTTTTAACAGTGTAGATTTCATTTAATTAAATTAATTTTTTTTTTATATTCACGAGAGTCTGCAACTTAAATTCCACATGCTTACTTTAATGAGTATATTTCATTATGAAACGATTTATCTACATTAAAAAATTTGTTTTAATATGTTAGACAGAGTGTTTGCATAATATTTAAATATTTCTCTAAAAAACTACGACATTTTAATATTTACATCCCTGAAAAAAAAAAAAAAAAAAAAAAAAAAAAAAAAAAAAAACATTTCAGCATAAAAAAATGTTATGGATGCAAAAGCCGTTTCTTTACCCGCCATATTTTTAACATATGTGTTTGTTTTTGTGGATTATTCATTCTTCATGAAAAGACTGCAGTTTATTTTAACTTCTTTTAACACATTAAATTTAAGAAATATGCAAACACTTGAAACATATTTTTAATTTATTCAAATAAGGCAGGTATGTCGCTTGTACAATTTCTTTAAAGTTAAAATATTTATTGGAATAAGAAATTACTAAGAATTTATTGCCTTGTTTAATGAATATTTTTCAGAAAATTTAAATTATAACAATTAAATAAATTTAATTTTAAATTATTATCTTTCTTTGTAACTTTATCTTTTAAAAACCTTCCAACAAAGTTGAAAAGTGCTAATGAATTGGCTTTGTCTGTTCGTCTGTCTGTCCGTGCTCTAATTCACGTAAATATTGTGCGATTACCATGCAATTGATATATGTTATTTTGGTTACCATGGTATGTTTGGTTTTGAACATGAAATGTTTAGCACTTACAGTTCATTTACAGGAATACTCAAAATAATTCCATAAGATTACGGTGTATGGGTAAAAATCGTTTGAGGGGTATTTTAAACATATTACACTACATTAAGGGGACAAGGAACCTTCAAAGATATATATATATACATATTTTAATTTCACTTTAAATATTATTCAAAGACTGAAGAAATTAAATAACGCAAGAAATTAAAAAATAACTTATTTTTGATAAAAGTGAGGAATTTTCACGAATATTTTAAGCTTTATGAAGAGCTTTTCAAAATGCCCCATTCTCATTCCAGATTAATTAAAATCCCCAATATCTATTATGCAAGTTTGGTTCATAGGGTAGATTTGGTGAAGATGCCGCAGGTTTTGACTTAATTGTTTTAAAAATCGCGTGTTGTTTATATTTGTTATTCACTGATTTATTGTTAAAGTTTAGACTCTTATGTATGATTTAAAAACTTATTTCATTTTACAGATGTTATAGAAAGCATCGGAAATTTTGTTTTTGTAAACACTTGCATTTCGGCACCTTACCCATAAGTACGGGGAAGATGACCATTTATCTAGGGGTAAGATGCCTTATGAAGTTTCAACGTAAACAATACTTTTTGTGAAGCAGTATAAAACATAATGGGACGAATAAAAGTAATTTTAATATTTTAGACTTACTAAAGTCATTAACTTACTTAATACTAGGAAATTACGAAAATATGAATGTAACAAACGTTGGCAATATAATAAAAGAAAAAACTGATATTTATTTGTTATAAAATTATTTATGTTGTGTTAATATATTTGTTTGTATAATATTTATTCAATATATTATGTTCGACTTAACATTTAAAAGAATTATGGCTCTTAAGTATGCCTATTTTTAAACATTATAACAAGTTTAACTACGGTAAAGCCACTGTGATAAAGTTCTTTAGAGTCAAGCTTTTTCATTAATATTTTTCATATGTCCCTTTGTACTTTTTAGTAACATATCAGGTGTGCCACAAACTACGCATTTGTTTAGGAATTTTGAGCAGTTTTTATATAACCAACAGTTTCACGGAATGCACTTGATCCCATCATAATTTACCAAGGTGAGACTTTATTTCACTCTGCTAAACACTCTAAACAATCATTCTCATTCACTTAAAAAAAATCCTCATATTCTGAATCTTGGGAGATAATTTAATCATCATCCATATCATAGTTATTTGAAGATTCTGACTTTCTACCCTTTCATTTCTAATCTAATTCCTTTTTAGAGAGGATTGTGACACCTAGAAACTCGCAGTTGCTATTGTCACACGGATTTAGTTTGGCTTTTATAGGTCTTTAAAAATATTTTTATTTGAATATTAAAAAGAAAAAAATGTGGTGAAAATTACGTCATATTTCAAACGATACATTTAAAATGTCTAATTTAAAATACATTTCTTAAGGCGTCTTTATAAAATTGTTTACTGACCCATTTTATACAAGCTAATTTTAAATTGTTGGGTTGATCTTATTTAATCAATCACGAAAGTAGAAGTTAGCTGTCTCGACAGTAATTGATTCTGCCTTAAAATCCCTCAGCCATAGGGAAATGAATGGAAACCTGATTACCTGAGACCGCCATTAGTCGTTTAATTACAATTTAATCTTTCGTAATCAGTTCAAAGCAGATCAAATTAGCGTGTTTATAGAGTCTGCGGTGTCGGGATGGAGGATGGAGAGCATAGCTCGTAGTGGGGCAGAAACCCCTAGTTATCTAAAACTATATTATATACTACAGATATTTACGTTTATTGAAATGATTTATAACCGCATTTAACATAATTTTTTTAACGATGATTAAAATTAATAATTATTAAACAATGATTTATAAGGCCAATAAAATTTATAGGGCAGACGACATACAGAATCTTATCAAATTATGTTCACCTTAGATTTTAATATTTCCCTATGTCATTTTAAAATTTAGAAAATATGTAATTTTAAACAATGATTTTTTTTAATCAGTTGATTCAAATTACGATTTAACCACTGACTTAAATTATCTGATTAAAATTGTTGACAAGTTAGTTATTAGCCTAAAAGTAATTTAAACAATGAAGAAACAACCACGGAGTTGACCGCAGCAAATAACCGGCATCCTACCCCAAGGGAAAACAACCGGCATCTTACCCCAAAAATGTTCGTCGACTCACCCGAAAGTATTGGGCAAGATGCCGGATCACCCCACTGACGTGAAGAAGCGGGAACCGGCCAACATTTATGCTTTGCAGAAAAGCCAGGTACCAGTACTCTCTAAAAACATCAGATTTATTTCTCTGTTGTTTAAACTAAAACTTATATAGGCAAATAAAGATGTCACGTAAAATATTTTGGACAGTACCAGAAGTGTTAAGACTAAATAGCAATAAAAAAGTCCCACTTAAAAATTTAAAAAAAGAACTTAAATAGAAATTAAAGTATCATTAGGGAATCCTCTTCTTTGCAACTGAGCAGCGTTTCCCTATATCGACTGCTCCTATTAAAAGTACGTGATACGGCATCCTGTACAACACGGCATCGCACCTCAAGTTACCCTATATACAAACAAAACTGTGAATCGAATGTTCTATATTTCAATATAAAGGTAATATATATATATATATATATATATATATATATAAATACATGTATATATAGATATAATATACATATTTCTAAATTTTAAGTAATTTCCAACATTTTTGCACCCTATTTCTGCAATTAACTACCTTTAACTTTTCCAATTATATTCAGTTTATAAGAAACAATGCACAGTTTTATTTGTAATAAACTAAACTTGCATAAATAATATTGGTGATTTTAACTGATACGGAATGTGCATGGGGCATGTTGAAAAGTTTTCCATAACTTTTAAAATATGTATAAAATCTTCATATTTTTATATTTTTTTTAATTGCTTGTGTGATAAATATATGCCATAATGCATATAGTGTGCGCTCAAGTAGTATTTAAAGTGAATAAAATAAAATAAAAAAATGCGTTTGAACGTCCCTTGTCCCCTTAAACATACTGAAAATTATATATATCACTGAAGTGTACTGCAAGCGCTTATTGTAGAATCTGGTGTGCATATAATTTATCGTTCATATACTAGGACACACAAAAGTATTTCACTACTATGATGTCTATGAAGAATAATTGCTAGAAATGCGTTTTCATTTGTGATACGCGTTTAAAATTTATCTATTTTTTGCATATTTCATGGTGCGTATAAATTGTACAGATCATGAACAGATATCAAGTAACCAGAACACAAAAGATCTCAAGTGCACTTCCGTTTACTGGCGAAATTTTCTTAATAGGAAATTTCCCCTGTGCTATTCGGTTAATAGAACTAACTTTTAGCATACAATGCAGTATAAATACCGCTCTATAGATCATATACGTTGATGAACAAAAAATTTTGTTGTTTATCTAACTATTGAGATACAGTATTCTGGATGTATTGGAAAGTATTTCATTATCTATGTTGGACGCTTGATTTTTTATTCTTGTTTAATTTCTGTACTAAAAACGAAATGTTGTTACATGTAACTGTATTCGTCGAGATACATAGCATTCTTTGAAATTAACCTAAATATGTGTGAATTAGCTTCATGAATTCACCGTAGAAATATAGAAAAGGTAATTCCGTGAATCATTTCTACAGGATCTTAATATGAATACTGATACAGTTTGCATAGTGATATAAAAGTACTGAAACTTTACAATAACTAAGGGATAATTTTATTATTTAATGCATTAAAAGTTAAATGTGTACATCATTGTTCATATTAAATGATATAAAAAAGTTTACTAACTGATATATATATATATCTTACGTATATTACCATATTTTCTAAAGAAATTTAAAATATATAAGCATTCATAACAAAACACAATAAATATGAACAACATTTCAAAAAAGTCATTTTCACATATTTTTTGAAATAAATGTTATTGTATGAAATTATGATTCAAATATTTAAAATAACATGTCTTTGTTTTAACGACAAAGCGTATGCGCAAAATTACTGAAATGATATATAATGCAATCCCATTATTAAAATAAAAATACAATAAAGTGCCCTAATTAAAGTGAATACGAATCTCTAACGAATTTGTTTCAGGAAATACTTTTAAAGTAAGAACTATCAACGCCCTCTAAAATATGTCCATATCAAGATCCTGTAAAAAATTTTGTCTTTTTTTAACTTACGACCTTTTGTTTTTTATAGAATACAAATGTAATTCAGTACTTAGAGAGTTACAAGTAATTGTGAATTTCAAGAAAATTACAAGGGTTGAGTTTCGTAAAAAGTAAAAAATTCAAATACTAAATTTTTCTTTCTCATAATTTCGGTCCAAATTTTACTTTTTTTTTAATTTCTGATACATAAAAGTTGTATTTATGACAATGGATGTGTAAATGTATGGAAATAAGAAATATGTAGTTTTGAAAATGTATTTTATGTAATGTAAAATCATTGAAACATATTTTAATTTAAATCAGTGTTTATTAAGGACAAACTTGATTTATTTCAGTGTTTTGAAAATAGTGAAATTGATGGGAAATATGCGGTGAAAGTATTGACATATTTTCGACTTAGTCAAACTGTTGAGGCAGGTAGAATCTAGAAAAAAATGAAAGCTATACTGTATGCACATACATTTAACTTCCCTAACAGCAGAGTGAGCAAACATTGGACTAAAATATAAATCACAGTGAACGAAATGTAACTCTTACTTATCGCATTGCCATTAAGTGTCGTGGAAAATATCATTCTTATGGGATTCAATTTCTTATAACATTTTTAAGTATTACTGGAATAGCGAGTTTCAACTATATGTATTCTAGGCGTTAGATCTTTGTCTCTATTGTCACTGTGACGCTTAAGATGAAAGTGGCGTCGCAATGCCGTCACACCAACTGGCCGTGATATTACGTTTATAATCTACTTACTACTGCTTTGCTGCAGTACTTACTACTGCTAAACTAACGAACTCGGAAATTTTAATGAACAGTAATATTATCCGAAATCATTGACAAATCTGCTTATTCAATGATTTAAATCTTTTTTTCGTCAATTTTTATTTAGTTATTTCTATTTTGAAAGTCAAAAATGAAAGGTATTTTTAATTATTCTTTGATATCTGCTTTTTCCATCTATTATATTCTTAACGATGTTTATATGCCAGACGACTAGTTTGTAAAAGAGATAGTATAGTTTCTAACAGGCAATATATTTTTAGCTTTATTTTTAATCCTTATATGAATTAAATAATTAACTATTTCAAGTCATATTTTTCCCACTTGAATTTTTTTATTATTCTTTAAAAACACATGCACAGACATATCTTTAATTCTAAAAGGATTCAATTAAAGTTAAAATATGATATCCTGTTTCATAAATTCAACTCGTATGCCACTTGTTGTTTTATTTTATTTAAAAGATTATCTTAGAAACATTCAAACTAACTGTACAGGCATACATCAGTTAGGAGAGGGTAAGGTTTCGGTGAAAAAAATTTCAAAATATTCAAACAATTTTCAAAAAATTCTTTAGACAATATAGTTAATGTGCTGGTTTATTTAAGTAAATTCCTTATAATAATGCAACATGTGAACGTTATTTTGCTAAATTTTTATTGCAAAATATTGGTAAATAAGCCGTTGGCAAAAAATGTACGCATGCGCCTCGAAAAAAGTTGTTTTGCGATGTACGTAATAATTTGTCACTCGATCATCTAAAACAAAAAAAAATCCAAATGCATTTATTAGGTGAGATCAGTTTCGAGGTAACGCCGTCAAGTTTTGTTTTTAATTATTTATTATTTTACAATAACAAATTGGCATATTCTTTTAGAGCAAATCGCGTTCTCGACTTTCTTGAGGTACCAAAACTGCAAAAATCGATAAAAAAAAAGTTCGACATCGTTACCTCGATAAACATCTCGCCTAATATTAAGTTTTTTGTTTCAGATGATACACTGACGAGTTATAACGTACAACGCAAAACAACTTTTTTTCGAGGCGCCTGTGGAGATTTCCTGGCAACGGCTTATTTACCAATGTTTTGCAATAAATATTTAGGGAAAAAAACGTTCAGCAGATGTATTATTATATGGAAAAAAATTAAATAAACCAGTATTATCTGTATCGTCTATTTTTTTTTAAATATGCTTTTATTTTCACAGGATTAACCTCCCCCATCCCTTAGTGTACATCGTCTACATTTGGCATTCAAAACGATTACACTAAACAATCGTCTCGCCAATAATAATAAAAAATGACAAAGTATATCAATATTCAAGTAATTTTATAAAAACTTAAATCAGTTGTTTAAAATATTTTTAATGTACTACAAGAAAAAAATACATGCAAAGTAACATTCTTGACCATATGACATGTGACCGTATGTAAAGAGGTCTGCAATGAAATATCTAAATTGTCCAAAATTATTTGGCGATGAGTACAGAACTATACATTCTTTGAATTCTGATATAGCTCGTATAGATACTGCTATACTTCATATAGTTACTACGCATGATCTATATAAAAAAGAAGATCTTGTTCCAAAGATGTTTTAACTCCAGTTCATAATATTATCTGTTATCAAGAGAATACTTGGTGTTTACGTACTGAAATAGTGCCCCGTATATCTTTAAGGTCCAGCATGTTTTGCATTTAGTTTTAAAATAGCAAATGATAATAACCGTATGCTCATTTGCAAACATGAACGCAACCTCAAGTTTTATAAATACTTCACTTTGAGAAACATTTGTCTAAATAAAGCATGGTTTAATTCAATCATTTACTGGCAGCGTCTAATACAGTGTGTCTACAAATTAGTTGGGCATTTTCGTAAGTTAAGAACTTCCGAAATATTAATTTAAATTAACTTGTTGAAAGTCAGTCTAGTAGCAATATTGCCGAAATTTAATCACTGATTGTCTTAGGTGTCATAACTGACGCTATCGTTTAGCGAGCGGAGGTATTATTCAATGTCTACCACGATCATACGACCACTTTATTTCAGAGTACGGGGTTTTGTAAAGGATCAAGTGTACAAGCCGCCCCTTCCTGTTTCCATTTCTGAATTAAAATCAAGAATCTGCACTGCAATTAATTTGATCGACGGAAACATGTTGACAAATCTGTGGCAAGAAATGATTTACCGATTCGACATTTGCAGAGTAACGAAAGAAAATCACATCAAACATTTGTGATAATGGTAAACTTGAACTATTTTTGCTATCTTACAACAATATGTACTTTAAGTTTTTTCCTGTCAATTTCATTCAATAAATCATTCTTTTTGCACAAATAATTTGTAGATATCCAAAATTTACGATTAAAAATAGTTTAATAGCATACAAAACAGATGTTGAAGAAAAATGACGTTTCATACAGAAGGAAAAATCTTATAAATAAATGCTTAAATGCATAAAAATTAACATAAAAGATAACAATAGGAAACAATTTCCACTACCAGTTTTGAATGCAAAAATAAATTTACTTAATTTCCATTCTCATTACGCATAACAGAAATAAAATAAGGAGATATTCAGTGAACCATAATTTTTTTCATTAGCTGATGAAATATGAATCTTCCAAAACGGATACTACATAGATATCATAATTAAAAAGATAATGAAATAAACGTAAGTTTATAATTACATATCTGATATGAATCCTTCGAAAATTGACTTTTTGAAATATGACCTTACGATATTCTATTTATATATAAAAGTAATTAAACGAAATAACGTTCAGGTATGGACAATTTATCATATTGAATTATTTTAGGTATTATTCGTTTTTTATATAGTAAAATTTTAAATTTCGAAAATACATTTTAGAAGGCTTTCTATTTTTTATTGAATATAATACTACTGGTAAAAATAGACGAAATTTAATATGACATTTATAAAAGATTTAATTATGTAAACACACAGTCTACCGGAAACGCAGACAGATTAAATTTACTATATACAAAAATTTCAAAATCAAAAATAAATAATAACTAAACATTTTGTCAGTTTATTTTGTGATATTTAGAAACACCAGAAAAGGAAAATTAATCCAATCAACCGTTTTTGAAACGATAACTAAATAAAATATTATAAAGTAATATATATATATATATATATTTTTTTTTTCAGCAGGAAGACTTAAATAAAAAACTCTTAAAAAAAAAAAAAAAAAAAAAAAAAAAAAAAAACGATTTCATCTGTGTAAATTTACACAATTAATCATTTCGACTTTATTTTGTTTTATGTGTGTTTCGATTTCAGTTTATTTATTTAAATAAAAGAATAATATAAATGATTTATTCTAACTTTACAAATATTTAAAGTACATTGTTGAAACAAAATTATTAACATCCTTGGAATAGCATTATTCCATAATTGTATCAATAACTGGTTTAAACAAAAGTGTCCTTTCTATTTGTATTTTGTTTTCTTCTTTTCTGGGACGTTTAAAGTACATTTCTTCTAAATAAATTTATTTCAAAATAGAAAATCCTGCAATTTTGATTTTGTTGAAGAATTCAAATCAGATTTTAGATTTATTGAAAACCCTTTATAATCTATGCAATTCAAATAATATAATATTCCCAAATCTTTGTAATAGATTCTAAACTTATGTAGCGTCCCAGAAAAATAATTAAGCTCTGTAACATAAATTAATTTAACTTTAATAATCTTATCTTTCTAAACTGCAATATCCAAATTAAGTTAAAATATCCCATATTATAAATACATATTCTATCTAAAACCTTTTTTGGGGAACTATTTGCTGATCTTGTTCTTTATGTTATATTACCAAGCTATATCTCTACGTAAAAACGAAATATTTTATTTTAAAGATTTATTGTATTTTTTCAGTTTATGTTTTTAAAAGATTTTTAGTGTATAGAAAGGAAAATGAAACACATGAAGGTTCTTACGCGCAACAAAAATTTATATTTTCTGAAGTTTTTAATTAAGTTAAGTACAATGAATTTAAGTCGCAGTGAAGGGGAAATAATAGTTTTTTTTTATTCCAAATATCATTGATATGACTAATTCAATGTTAAAAAAACAACAACACTGTATTGAAGAAACTGAAAATGAATTAAAATAAAGAAAATGGCATACTAACGTTTATAGAGATTCTTCTAAGTTATCATTTTCGATTTTCTTATTTAAATTAGAAAATCGATATATATATATATCGATGTGTTCAGAAACCTGCAGATTTTTAACAGTGTAGGGGCGGGGGGGGGGGGGGGGGAGTTAGGTTAAGTTTGTCCTCGCACTGAAGAAGAATAGGCTGTTTTTGTTCTTTACCTGTCTTTTACTTGTTTATTTAAAAAAATTTTATAGTTAAATATTGCAGATATATACCTTCTTTTCTGAGTTATGGTGTTTTTGCATTTTAAAGTAATGATATATATATATATATATATACGGCGTGCAATATGTTATCTATCGCTGACTTTTAATTCCTCGACCGTTAACCGTAGACATATAGTTCCAATTACAAAAACGTTTCAAATGAAATAAATATTCTTGCTGTGGCATTATTTAAAGTAAAAAATCAACTTTATAAAAATTACGAAATCTAACTTTTTATCCCCCAGTCCCTATAGATATATTTAGTAAAAGTTTACCCATATCATAACACATATAACACAAAAAGTTTGACATCTGAAGTACAAAAAATGACAGCGTTATTAAATTTCAAATTTTGAGATTTTTGCACATGGTTTTGCCTTTTATTGAGGGATCAGTTAAAAGATGAATTTAAGTAATTCGAGATCAATACCCGGGTGCTATGTCCTTTTTACAGCAAAACCACCTTTAGCCGGTATCGCCAAATTGGGGTATCACCTAAGAGGGTTATTTCATCTAAAAATTTCAGCTGACTTTTAGGGGTCGTATACAAAGCGAAGAATGAAATATTGAAATTAAACAGAGAAATAAATATCAATTTATTATAATATCAAAAACGGTCTACTATAAAAAATGAATACATAAAACGCCTGAAACTACTAGAGATACAGGTGAAAGTGTTCCCCATTGGTGGCAATGCACAATGGATTGCGTGGCAGTACAGAGTTCTCGACACGTTAGAGCATAGCAGGTGTGCAAACTGTGCGACAATCAAGAATGATACGCTGCTTCAGATAAACCATAGAAGTAGTCTCAGACACATAGACTTATGCTTTGATGTAATCCCAGAGGTAGAAGTCCATGGAACTCAAGTCCGGTGAACGGATGGCCACTCTACCGGACCACCATATCCAAGGATCTGTTGACCGAATTCGGTGGTCAGATACGCCCGGGCGTTTGATGTTTTATGCGGAGAGGGGTCCATCATGTTGAACGCACACCCTGCATGCATGTCGGAAAGCAACTCTTCAGTCACGTTCCAGTCACGTACCGTGTTTTGTAGCAGATGCAATTAACGATCGCCCATTAAGGTCCCACCCCTCGTAGAAAATGGGTCCAACAATCTAGGTTCCCCATATACCGCAACACATGTATCGTACTGTCCGGGCGATGTGGAGATTTCCTGGTCGCATCATCATTTTGATTGTCGCACATTTTGCACACCTGCTATGCTCTAATATGTCCAGGACGCAGTACTGTTGCGCAATTCACAATGAATTGCCCGTTAAGGTCCCAATCGTAGAAGATTGGTTCAACAGTCTAGGTTCCCCATATACCGCACCACACGTGTCGTGCTGTGCTGTGGAGGTTTCCAGGTCGCATCATACTTGTAATTGTCGCACGATTTGCTCACCTGCTATGCTCTAACATCTAACGTGTCCAGGACTCAGTACTGTCACGCATTCAATTGTACATTGCCACCAAAGGCGAACACTTTGAGCAGTATCTCTAGCAGTTTCCGGCGTTTTATGTATTTATTTTTTATAGTAGATCGTTTTCGATATTATAGTAAATTGATATTTATTTTTCTGTTTAATTTCAATTTTTCATTCTTCGCTTTTTATACGACCCCTAAAAACCATCTCAAATGTTTAGATGAAATAACCCTCTTCGATGATACCCCGATCTGGCGATACCGGCTAAAGGTGGTTTCGCCGTAAAAAGGACATAGCACCCGGATTTTGATTTCGAATTACTTTAATTCATCTTTTAATTGATCCCTCAATGAAAGACAAAATCAGTTGCAAAAATCTCAAAATTTGAAATTTAATAACTCTGTCAATTTTTATAGTACAGATGTCAAACTTTTTGTGTTATATTAGGTATGATATGTGTAAACTTTTACTAAACATAACTATAGGGACTGGGGGATGATACAAAATGTTATATTATGTAATTTTTATAAAATTTATTTTTTTACATTAAATAATGTCACAACATGAATATTTACCTCATTTGAAACTTTTTTGTAATTTGAACTATATGTTTACGACCAACGGTTGAGAAATTAAAGGCCGGCGATAGATAACATATTGCACCCTGTATATATATTTAATTAATTTAAAAAATATATAAATTGATACCTATAATTTGTTTGGACAGAAATCGAATCAAAACAATCTTCCATTATGCTAATCCAATATTACAGATCATTTCGCCAAATAATTTTCGAATTATTCTTAAGAAACTAACAGCATTGCAACGATCTTTTTGCGACGATTACACATGGATTTAACATTAGGAGTTACAAAAGCTAAACCTTCATAATGGCTGAACTACTTGACCGAATGACTTATTGTTTGGTATCCTAGGGTAACATTCATCGAAAAAGCCAAATATGGTGTTAAACTTATGTGTTGCTATTGAACGTTTCAGAATTTAGTACAATTTCTGTATGAAAAAAATTACTTTTCTGATATTTATTGTCTCGTGACATTGTTTACTATGTTTATTGTCTCGTGATATTGTTTAATATGTTTATTGTTTTTAAATTATGTGAAAATATTTTCTATCGTGAATCATTTTGAAAATGTCGCCGTTTGCGCGACAAAACGATCGTCAATCTTAATAAAGATATTTGATCACTTTTAAATAGCATTATTTAACTTGAACAATTTACAAAGTTTTTTTTTTTTTTTTTTAATAGCAGAACAAAAGTGACATAATTTATGTTAAATGTCAGTTTCTGTTTCTTTCTGAGACAATGATTAAAAAGTATGTGGTGTTCTTTTACGTATTTAATTATTTACTTTATTTATTGTACACGAAAATCTTCAGTAAAATATGTTATTGGTATTTGATAACGCTTCAGGTATTTTCAATAGCTATGTCGAAAGGAATGCTTGAATTTAAGTAAATCATGCATTTTTTCAAGATTAAATAAAACATGATTTGTGGGATAGTCTTCTAAGATTAATAGGCAGGATGTCTATGAAGAAATGTCCAGTTTTCAATGGTATATTATAATAGTTTAATTTAGTATATTTATAACAAATCATACATCAACGTTGAAAGTAAACTAGCCTAGTTTTTCTTATAAATGTTCAATAGCTGCGCATTTAGACATATGGCACACATCCAACCTAAAGTTCAATTCTTCCCACACTTCGGTTAACAAGTCCGGAGTAAAGGAAACAATAGCTTCACCAATTCCGTTTCTTAAGGATGACAAATTATTAGGTAGCGACGGAGCATAGAGACTTTTATTAAGCACCAATGGAAAAAATCGATGGTTCTAACGGCTTTTAAATCTTCAGCTCAGCAGTAAAGCTTTAAGTTCAGAAGTCGCCATTTTGCATATGTGACACTGCAATGCAATAAATAGCAAAGCCGTAATGGCGCATGCGCTTATATAAAATTGTTTGAGTTACTCTTTATGTGTGACCTTGAACCAACACTTTACAACGCTTACAGTTCATTACTATTAAAATTTATAACTGGGGCTTTTTTAATGGACACACTCTATGACATTGATAACACCAGCATGAAGTGCCAAAAAAAAAAATAAATTTATGATCAATTAAGTAAATATATTGTTAAAGATCTCGCTAGTTCCATTTTTTTTTTTCGCGTTTATCTATTACAATTTTAAAAAATATATATACTGTTGAACGGAGGGGAAAAAAAACTTCATTAGAAGTAAGAAAAAGTTAAAAACTCAAGAATTTAATAATTTCTGTACAAGAAAATAAGCTTAGTGCTAATTAACTTTTACTTGCAGGTTAAATAAGTTTTATTTGTTATTCATATAAACATTTTTAATTTTTTAACCGAGCTTTTTAATTAGGTTACGGTCTTATTTTTCTTTTAAGAGAAAATAAGTTTTTATTTGGCTTTTCCACAAATCCGACGCTCTTGTTATTTACTCATGTGTATCGTTATAATTATTTTTTTTTGGACTAACTTTAATAATTCACATTTTTTGACAATAAAACGTGCATATTCAACATTTATTGTGAGTTATTAATATGTTATTTCAATGTTTTCTTCTGAGACATTGAAATATGTTATTTCAATGTTTTTTCTCAGACATTGAAATATGTTATTTCAATGTTTTTTCTGAGACATTGAAATATGCTATTTCAATGTTTTTTCTGCGACATAAAAGGGTGTATATTCAGGAAAAAAACATTTATTATAGAATTCGAGATGTCCATTGGCTAAAATTGTTCAATAACTATGTTATAATACTATTAAAAATAATTAATAATAATGTTCCTTTCTTTCAATATATTCTGTTTATGAAGATTTGATATATGCAGGTTTCAACATTTATTCATTAGTCTTCTATAAATCCTCCCAGACAAAATGTTTTCAATAGTGTTGTGAATTGTTTTTAATACGAACATATGTTAGAAAATGAACTCTCAAAAACACTAACAATGAAGTAAAATTTTGCGCATTTAAACGAAACTTTTCTTTAGGTCAAATGATACACCGAGCTTTAAAAAAGAAAACCGGCAATAAAATATTCTTGAGCTTAATAATCATTTTTTTAATTAAATTTTGCTAGATTACCATGTGGTTCTTAATGCATCCAGAGTCCTTCAAAATAAATATAATTGATTTATCTTCAGATTAAATAAAATGCCTGTCACTAAGATACTTGTCATTATCAAATTTCTGGTTTGAACAATAACTTTTTACAACATACTTGTAGCTTACGCAGTGTCAATGAATACTTTGCGTGTAACATAAAAAAAAGAAAGAAAAATCCTAAAGCTCTCTACTATGAAGATAAGGTAGATTCCCTATACCTTGTTTTTAAGAATTCTTAGATTAATATATATTACTGATAAAACTCGTATAAAATGCATTAAAAATAAATTTATAATGAACTAAGTAAATATATACTGTTTAAAGGTCTCGCTAATTCTAATTTTTGTTCGTTTTTATCAATTACATTTCTCTAAAATGCATACTGTTAATGGAGGGCGGGAAAAACTACATTAGACTTAAGAAAAAATGAAAAACCTAAATATTTAATATTTTCTGGAAGGAAAAAATAGCTTAGTGCTAATTAACTTCTACGTGCAGATTAAATATGTTTTATTTGTTATTCATATAAACATTTTTATACTTTTTAATTAGGTTATGGTTTTAATTTTCCTTTAAGAGGAAAAGTTTTATTTGGTTTTCCCACAATTTCGAAGCTCTTGTTATTTACTCATGTGTATCATTATAATTATTTTTTAACTAACTTTAAAGATTCCCCATTTTTTTGCAACTAAGAAATGAATTTTCCTAAAATATATTGTAAGTTTAATATATTATTTCAATATATTTTCTGCGATATTAAAGGGTGTGTATGCAGATAAACATCGATTACGGAATTTCAGATGTCTATTGACTGAATTCTTAACTGATAAAGATCTTTCTTCGAATATATTTTGTTTATGATGATTTGATATATGAATCTTTTCAAAGTTTCTTCAAGAATCTTCTATAAATTACTCCAGAGAAAATGCTGTCAACAGTAACGTGAACATTTTTTAAAAAATGATAACATAATTTAATAATAAACTTTAAAAAACACTAACAATGAAAAAAAATTGCATTTATGGGAAATTATTTTATTTAATGTCAAATGACACACCAAGCTCTAAAGAAGAAAATAGTCAATGAAATATTCTTGTGCTTAACATTTTTTTTAAATGTTTATCTATTACATGTCTGAAATAAAAGTATACTATTAATGGTGATAAAAATCTACATCACATTTAAGAAAAAATTAAAACCTAAGAATATCAGACTTTCTGGACGAAAAAATAAGCTCAGTGCTAATTCACTTCTACACGCAGGTTAAATACGTTTTATTTGTTATTTGTATAAACAATTTTATCTTTTTTAATCGAGCTTTTTAATTAAGTTATGATCTTATATTTCCATTAAGCGAAAAACTTTTTATTTAGCGGTTCCACATGCACGGCACTCTTATGTTAAATATGTTTTATATGTCACATTATGTTTTTTAATAAATTTAATGATTCACATTTTTTGCCGGTAAAAGTTTAATATTCCTGAAATTTATTGTAAGTTGGTATTATTTTAAAGTTTTTCAACGATATCAAAAAGGTGTATATACAGGTAAACATTTATTATGGAATTCCAGATGGATATTGACCAAAATTGTTCTGTAATAAGGATCTTTCTTTAAACTTTTTTTTTATGATGATTTGATATATGGAGGTTTTCAACATTTTATCATCAATATTATAGAAATCCCGACAAAGAAAATGTTACTTACAGTATTAAGGACACCTTTAAAAGAAAAATAAAGAAAATAACATATTTTAGAAAATGCACTCCCAAAAACACTAGCAATGAAATAAAATGTTACACATTTAGACGAAATTCCTTTACTTTATGTCAAATAACATACCGACCTCTAAAGAAAAAAAAATCAATTAAATATTTTTGAGCTTAACAATCATTTTTTTTATATATATAAATGGTGCTAAGTTATCATATGGTGTTTAATGCATGCAGTGTCCCTCAAAATAAATACAAATGATTGTTCTTCAGATTAAACGAAATGTCTGTCATTAAGGTACATGTCAGCTTTTGCTAATGATTGTTTACTACATAGCTGTAGCTTTCTTAGAGTCCTTTACTACTTTTCATGTAAGATACAAAAAATATATAAAAAAAAATCTTTCACCCAGTACTGTGAAGATAAGGTAGATTCCCTATTACTTGTTTTTAAGAATTCGTAAATAAATATACATTATTGCTATAACTCGTATAAATTGCATAAAAAATAAATTTATAATGAACTAAGTAAATATAATGTTTAAAGGTTTCGTAATTCTTATTTTTGTTCGTGTTTACCTATTACATTACTCAAAACAATGTATACTATTAACGGAGGGAATAAAACTACATTAGACTTAAGAAAAAAAAAATGAAAAACTTAAGAAATCAATACTTTCTGGAAGAAAAATAACATTAGTGCTAATTAACTGCGGGTAAAATACGTTTTGTTTGTTATTCATATAAACATTTTTATCTTTTTTAATTTAGTTATGGTCTTATTTTTTCTTTAATAGAAACTTGTTTTATTTGGCTATTCCATAAATTAGACGATCATGTTATTTACTCATGTGTATCATTATAAGTATTTTTTTTTTTAACTAAGTCTAATGATTAACATTTTTTGCCGGTAAAAATTGCATTTTTCTAAAATTTATTCTAAGTTATTTATATACTAGTTCAATGTTTTTCTTCTACATAAAAGGCTGTATGTGCAGATAAAAATATTTCCGGAATTCCGGATGTCTTTCGGCTGAAATTCGTTCCTATACGGGTATTTTTTAAACATATTTTGTTTATCATGATTTGATATATGAAGGATTGCAACGTTCCATCATTAATCTTTTAGAAATTGCTCCAGAGAAATTGGTGTCAACAGTTTTGTGAACATTTTTAAAAAAATAAGAAAATATTTAAAACATTAACACTAAACTCTAAAAAACACTAACATCGAAATGAAATTTTACGCATTTACGCGAAATTTCCTTACTTTATGTCAAATAACACACTAAGCTCTAAATAAAAAAAAAAAGTCAATAAAATATCCTCGAGCTTAACAATCATTTTTATTAAATGGTGAAAGATTATCATACGGCGTTTAACGTATGCAGTGTCCTTGAAAATTAATATAAATGATGATTTTTCTTCAGATTAAACAAAATGCCTTTCATTAAGATACTTGTCATTATCAGATTTCTCGTGATAATTTACTTTTTATAACGGAAGCTACCTAAAAGGTATATATATTCTTTTTGAAAATATATATGTTGATCCTAAATAGTTTTTGCAGCTGCACATTAATATAAATTTCTTTAAATAGCATTTCTCTTTAGTTTAGTTTGTTCAATTTCTGAGGATATTATAATGTTCAAAATTGCCATACAGTCGTTAATTCGCGCATCTCACAGATGATTTTATATGCTCTTGCAGTCTGGATACGGCCAAGTTTATGCACTGTAACTTTATACCCTATATATTCCTATAAATACACTTTATTAAGAAATCTAAAATACACTTATGTTTATAAATGCCTTAAGACGGTATCCACGCTTAACAACTCAAAATTTTCTGATACATTTTTAGACACATTTTTTTAAAGTAAGAACATGAACATGCTGACGTGATTGTTTTATAGATTTATAAAGTGATCTGTGTTTTCCATTTTGATCAAGTGATTAGAACTTGATATATAAACAATTATTTTCTCAGTACGAATTTTTTTTTTTAAATTTTCAGCACTATCGCCTCGGAAATTCGGTTCAAAGGAAACACTTTGAGAGCATTTTTTTCAAATTTATTCTGCCTTTGTTATAAAATCGACCAATATGGCGCATTATATAAGTCTCTGAATAAGACAGCCTGCGAGTTGGATGCGTTTGGGAGCAAGAAAGAATTTAAAAATGAGTCAGAAAATAATAACTTTGGACTAATACTAAATTAAAAGAACTTTTGTGTAAATGAATGCAAAATACAATTTTTTTCTAAACTTCAATGCAGTTTTAGTTTGAAATTTTGTTACAAATATAGTTAAAAAATATTTAAGCTTTTTTAAAAATAACATAATGGAAATTACAATTAACTTCTTGCTGTTAATATTAAATGAAGTGCAGTTTTGTGTTACCTTCGTTTGAAATAAGCATGGATTAATCTAACAAAAATAAAATAATTCCACTAATTAAATTTGAAACTTTATTTCGCGGTAATTATGATCATATAAATCAAATCCTGAGTATCAGCCCGATTAATAATGTGCTTATTGAAGTCATATCATAATTTCTAAGTAGCGTCTTTTCTCTATGTCGTATCGAAAATATAAATTTAACGAATTTATTCGAAACCGTTGAAAGATTCTCGTCTCCACTCAAGCACGAAATATTAACCGGATTCTGCAATTTCCATAAGGCTGACTCGAATGCTTTTTTATATATATAATTTCTTCGAAATATCTTCTGAAATTAAGTGTAAGTATGTCTCATAGAATTACAAATGTTGAAATATTTCAAAATAGTCTGTGTATTATAAAAATAGAGTGTATGGTATTTCTAAATCAAACCAATTAACATAAAAATGGCTAATCGTCAAAACTAATTTAAAATTAACTAGATGCTACATATAAATACGACAGGTAGACATCAATAAGACTAACCGACGAGATTCATCGTTAGCAATTGATCATACATTTAACCCTGAGCACCTTGTTTGATGTTCCTAAGATGTTTCAATATTTTCGTCCACTCCCTGTATATAGATATATCAATATATATATATAACCTTATATAGGCTAAACATACATTTAATGTTTAAAAAATTGCTGTATTATAGAAATTCAGTAGCACACAAATATCTAATAAGAAAAAAAGCTTTATGAATAAATTTATTTTCTAAAATTAAGTATAAGTTTTCAGACAAAAATTTCAGAGTAAGTAATTATATTGAGAAAAAACAAAATGAATGCCCCTATCAGAAAAAAATCCGTATCTTTATTATATAAGCGCACTTTATTTTAAAGACACATTTTAACAGCAGAAATGCAGTATATCTTATAAACCGGCTAATGCAGTATATGTACATTTCAAATTAGAATATTGTTTTGCTCCAAATATTAATTAAGTATTGAAGCATCATAGCTTTTCTAATGTTGATTTATGTACCTGTAGAAATATATTATTATCATTTCACTAAAACAAACCTTATCCTAAAACCATGTTTTAGAATTTTTAAAGTTTTTTTTTTTGTTATTATTTATTTATTTATAAATTTGTACAGAAAAATAAATTTCAAATAAATGAAGTATTCAACTTAAAGTGAAATATTCAATTTTATCACAGAGATTTAGATTTTGAAATTTCGTCGCATAATAAAAACGACAAAAAAGACTTTTGGGTTTTATTTTACTTGAACTTAACCAAACTTCTATTTCGCACATTTAAAATATTAGATATGCACATAATTTCACTATAGCTGACAAAATATTTTTCTTTTATGAATTGTTGTCCTTTAAACAAAGCAATTTAAAACTTTAAACATTTGCAATATATTTGAATTCCAGAAAATTAACAGGCGTACTACATTTTTAGGAAAGCAAACAAAGTTCAACAATGGTATAAACAATAGATGTTTATAAATATTGAAAGAAAACTAGGTTTTATTCGCCCAGTTTAGAAACAAAGTATAATATAAGTTATTTATTTCACAATGGATAAGATAAATAGTTTTTTAATGAAACATACTGCTTGTATTGCTTTTGAACTTAAATTCTAGGAAACTCAATTATAAGAAAACTATATGAATCAGTGTAACATTATCGCTAGAAAATGTTTTTTTATGAATAGTAAAACAAAGCATAATAAAGTTTAGAAAAAAAATGAAAATCAATTACTCTTTAAATGCAATCATAAATGATATAAAAAATGATACTTCAAAATATGTAATATTTAATCATTATATATATAAATAATATATAATATACAAAATACATAATATTTAAAAATAATATTTTTCTTGTGATTTTTAAATGACATTTTTTTTAATTAGGAGAAATAGTAATAACTGTATCTTTGCAATATTATACAACATATCTATGTAATTATTTATAAATGAAAATATTGTCAAAACAGAAAAAAGTCCCGCCACGTGGAATAGGTAAATAATACTACAGATCTTTCACTTATACACTCCCCTTTGCATTGTTTTCCAAATTGCGAAACTTGTATTTATATATGAAGAATTTTCTGCACGTGTCAAGGTCAAAAGATTGTTCCGCAAACCGTGTGATAAGGTATTACAATTAGAACTCTCACACTCTGCATTCAGTTCTAATAGTTTCTTGATTTCTTTCTCTTTTATTTTTATCAAACCACGCGCGTGTTTCCTTCCCTGATTACCTTTACGGTAATATCTGTTTTTTTTTCAATACAAGTGGGTAAAAGAAAGGTAAGAATTTCTTTCAAAATGGAATTTATACAAGCAGCAGAAAATGATGCTAAACTGACAAAAATAAGTTTATCTCGAAAGTTCGATTTGCCCAGAACAACGCTCAGGAGGATTATGAAGAATAAGGGCTCGATCAAAAAAATTAACAGTGAACATTTTACACAAGCGAAGAAAGATCTTCTGATCAAGAAATCAGAATGAGAATTTTGCAATTTTAGAAGCCACTTTTATTCAGTGGTTCAGAGAAATGAAAGCTTCTAATTTATCCCTTAGGGGTGAGTTTTTCGAAGAAAAGACACTAACTTTGTCATCAAAAATGGGAATATAATTTTTTTCAGCTTCTTGGAAATGGCTAAAAAAAAACTTAAGAAAAGATACGATTTAACAAACATTGTCTGAGTGATAAAAGCGCAAACATTTCAAATGAAAATCTTAATGCATAGATCGCAGACTTTCCAAATTTCATTTAAAACTTTGATGGTCCGACAATTTTTAACTTTTGATGAAACAGGTTCATTTTATCGTCTTTTGCGAAACAAAATGTTAGATTTTAAGGGAGAAACATAGCATGGTGGCAAACACAGCAAAGAAAGAGTGACTGTAGTTTTATATTGCAATGCAGATTGATCAGAAAAGTTACCGCTTATAGTGATTGGTAAATTCAAGAAACCACGATGCTTAAAAAATGTGAAGAAATTGTAACGTTCTTATGTAAGTAGTACCAAAGCATGGACGACAGCAAAAATTGTTTAGTCTTTTTGAAGGAATTTGATATAAATATGGTTTTAAAAAAAGAAAAGTTCTGCTACTTATGGATCAGTGTCCCGTCCATCTTTCAGATCTCCTATTTCTGGCCCTTACAAGAGTTATATTTTTCCCTATAAAATGTACTAGTAGACTCCAGCCATTATATCTAGGTATTATAAGGCCAGTTAAAGAGTAGTATAAAAAAGATTTGGTGCGAAGAATGTTTATATCACTAGAGCAGAAAAAAGTAAGTCAAGAAAATTTGTATTCTGGATACAATGCATAATTTGGTTTCCTCTTCGAATAACGTAACAGCCTCAAGTATTTCTTACAGCTTTCGAAAAGGGGGGTTGTTTACTCAAACGATGCTGAAGTTATTCCATTACAGGAAAAGGAAAACAACAGCAATGATTTTATATAGACGAAGAAGAGTGGAACAACATAAGATAAGATTCTCTTTCTTTTAAAGATTTCGTCAGTGTTGACGAAATGTTAACATCAACTGCAAAAAAAGATATTTCAACCGTTTTTAACGACGCGACAGCTGAAAAAAAGAATAAAAGGATGATAATTAGGAAACTGATACTGTAATTGTCCCATATCATGCAACTGCTTTAGCAGCCCTGGACACTTTGAGATGTTACCTTTAAAATGCTGATGTAGCATCAAATACAATGTCGTACTTTAATGCATTAAAATTGTACAAACGCCACATAAGAAAAACAAACTAGCATTGATGACTTCTTAAAACAGGTCTGATTGACTTTTTTTTAAATGTAAGTATATCTTCGTCTATGTAAAATGAAATTTTGCGTTGATTCTATTTTTTTAAACTAAATTTAATAGTGAAAGTGCATGGATTTTTTAAAAGTTCACTGTAATAATATTACACCACTTTTATTTTGTATGTTTTTAATCATAATTCTTATTTTTCAAAATGTTTTTCTTTCCTATAGTATGTATAAATATTTGATATGAATGTACTATTATTTTAACACAATCAAAGTGTTTGGTAAAGTTTTCATGCGAATTGAATATTTCCAACTGAGCGAAAAAAAAAAGACAAGACTGGGAATCGAACCCAGATCCTTGGCTTACAAGGCCAATTCTTTACCATTTAACCAAATTGGTCGACAACCAGCCAGCATATTTCGCTCAGATAACCTTATTAGTAGTAACATCTAGATTGTCAAGTAAACAGCTCAACAGAATAAACCGTAGGTAAAGGAACTGCATATATAAACGATAGATACGTAGATGAACTATTATTTTAACACAATGTGAATAAATATAATAATAAAATATAACAAACAGTATAGTAATAGTACAATATAATAAACAGTACTATGAATATGTATAAATAATTAATACATAGAACATTTTCTCAGTTATGCGCGATTTTAAATCAATCCCTTCAAACGCATATAAGTGAGAGGTGATTGTATTTTTAGGATTCCAATACAACGTGCAGTACGTCCAAATACCATAAATCCAGTATTTTTTTCTTTTTTTTATGTGCGTGAAAAGCTCATGCATGGGGTAGCGTGATCGTAGCATTAACAAATTTCGAATATTTTCGTGTATTTAAATGCAAAGAGGTTACTGTATCCAATGATTTTTTTTTCATTTGAGTGAAGTGCTCAAACATGCAGTATAGTGGTCAGGTCATTAACGAATTCCTTTTTAGAGGATTCCAATATTACGAGGATGCTACATAAAGAAATCTTTTCATTTGTTTTCATGTGTGGGAAGCGTTCATACATGCGATATAGTGATCGTGGCGAACTCGTTAATAACGAGTTTCGTGTATTTTCGGTGTTCAAATACAATTAGGTTGTTGCACCCAGTGATTTTTTTTATTTCATATGCCCGAACGCCCATACCTGCGGTATAGTGATCGCAGCATTAACGGATTTAGTGTACTTTAGTTTTATTTTTAACTTGATAATGATCGTTAACTTTTATGTAATTTAGCGTAAACGTGTATACTACTTTGTATGTTACTGCTTATATTATGACTTTATATCTATCTTATTAAATTTCTCTAAGAAAATGTTTATATTTTACTCATAATTGTAACGCCGAAAATATCTTCCATTTGTTTATTTTTAATTTAATAATTCTGTATTTACTTTATCAGTCTCTTGTCCAAAATTGTGCGAACGATTCACATTTAACATCCAGTATGTTCCTACACTAATATAAAGGCAATATATTTTTCAGTGGCGTGATTATCTCTAAAAACCGTACTTTCCCTATGTGTAACTATTTAAATATTATGAATGATAACATTTTACTACTTGTTGGGGTTACAGTATAAAACATGTAAATAAACAATTAAAAAATTGCAAATTTTGCATCTTTTTAAAAAGAACGCCAAATGGTGGAATGAAATTTGATTAATCCTGTTAATTCATTAAAAACTTAGGTTCGCTATTGTTGTATAAAAAATACATCTTATTTTAACATTGCAGGAATTCCTAAGCCATATTCTTATGTAATGCAACTTTCTGAAGATATAAAATGGTTAACTAGGCATTTTCTTAAAGTGTAGGTTTATATTTAGCTGCAGCACCTCATCCCTATAATCACGATACATAAAAGTACGTTCAAATCTCTTCTCATAAAACTAATTTACCTAATCTTGTTATTAATTAGCTTAATTTTCGTGAATGTATAGAATCTTTGATTTCTGCCCCATAACTTAGTTTAAACATTTTTGCAAAATAAGTTATTGACCTTCGTTGAGACAAGATATTTTTCAATATCAATATCATTTAAATCAAGAAATTTATATATTTGTCTCCACTTCAAATGTAAAAGGGTCAAAGAGAACTTATTTGAACATCAATATTTAATATGAACAATAAAATACATTATATCAATTAAAATCTAAGAGAATACGTAAGTCTTCGTAAAGTTATTTTTTTTTGTTGTTGTTTATCCTTTTACACATCTTAATTAAAACAAAATCAAGTTAGTGAAAAATTCTACCTTTATGTTTAAAATCAACTTTAATGAAAATTAATACACACTAATAAAATTATTTAATTCTTTTTAGAAGAAAATAGCCTGTTAGTGTTAAGTAACTTCAATGTGCACGTTAAATATGTTTTATTTGCTGCACCTAAAAAAAATTTCATTTTTGCAGAAATCAGAAGCAGAAACTTGATAAAGTGATCAGTAGGGTAAGTACGGGAGAGTCGCCGCATACGGGATAGATGCCGCAACCGTTGTATTTCTTGTAATAATCAATAGATGGTCGTCAAACGCACAGTATAGGTGCGCAATGAGATTATTTTAACCAGTTTACAACGTGAATCCCATTTCGATGTTTACTTGTAGAAGTACAATCCTTTATTTGATGTAAGTGCATGATTTCATTGTCCATACTTTTAAAAACGTTATGTTTAAATACTTTTCATACACTAATTACTAAATGCATGCATGATTTCAAAGTCAAAACTAAGTGTAGCGTTTTTATAGAGTACTGTAAGCCATTCCCCTTTGCGATGGCAGGTAACTGTGATGGCCGAAGTCTGCCCTATGCAAAACGGGATACATGCCGCGCTGCTATTCCGGTATACATGCCGCAGATTCTTTTGTACGGGATAATTAAGTGTTATCAACTTTTCCTTTTCTTTTTGCACAGACTAACCATGTTAGGCATGTTATCAAGTTTACTAAAACCAAAGGAGAAAAACAGGAAAATAAAAAGTAAGGAGTGCAAGAAAGATGCAAGTAAAGATGATAACAGTGAAAAATTGGATTATGCGTAACGCAGATGTTCTTTGCAAACTACTCCAAAAAAGAGGATGTGTAATTGTCTTCGTTGCATCATGTATTTAAATGTAGTTACATAAAGACTGTACTTTTTCGACACTTTTTCAATAGATTGTAGTCGAAAAAACAGGTCTCTTAACAAATTCGGGACCATAAGTGCATTTAAACACCTTCATAAAGAGCTTACAGAATTTTTTTCTGGCACCACTAAAAAGGAAAAGTAATATTTGCTTTGTTTAATTACAGCATTTTCATGATTATTTAAGTAAAGGTAACTTCTTTTTAAAAAGTGGTACCAACCGAATAAAATTTGATTAAAAGCTACCGGTACCAAAAGGGTTAACAAATAAATTATGTAAACACAATTTTACTTTTTTTCTTTTCCCTTTCTATTACATTGATGTTACGTTTTTGCTGAAATAACAATTAAAATTTAATAATAAAAAAAAAATAAGTCGATAATTTTAATAGTGAAAGTAGGCAACAATTATTAATTTGAATCTACTAATACGTTTCATTGTACTCATTTAGTTTCATTTTGTTATTACATCGTTAATTATAGTCCAGATATGATTTTTTTCAATATTTTTATTTATAATTTCATTCTGCTCTTATTGCAAGCGCGGCATGACTAACGCACAAGTGCGGCGTCTCAGCCTGAATGTACGGGTGACGCGCCGCAGTGTTATGTTTTAGAAAACAAAATGTTAAAAAATATTAATAATTTGTTTCGAATTTTTTTGTCGCAGTACACGCGTTGTATATTTAACATTAAATAGCACAGCATGATTTTATAATTTTTTGTCCACAATGGGACTTTATACATAAATTCAAAAAAATGTGCGGCATACATCCTGGAATTACGCTACATGGCATGCCTTTAAATTCGTTATATCAATGTTACCAATCTTTTTTCAATATTCTACTAAAAATTCTTTCCGAAAAAAGTTTAACAATATTATTTTAAATAACGCTTTCTTCTTTTAAAGAAGAGCATATTAGTTAAAATTTAAAATGCCTTAGAATTAATAAAACGCTTGTGCAAATTTACGCGTTTAAAAGATATGATTTTCATTTAAATTAACACTTTTCTTCTCAACAACCCCGATTTGTAAAATATTTACCAGACGTTCAAATACTCATTTCAAGCATGTAAAAATAACTTAAAATAAATAGAACATAAAAATAAAAAATATATATTGGGTTAAACGTACTTTTTTCAAAGTTGCAATAAACAGAAAATTACATACGTCTCGTAAATACTGCATTAAATTTTCTCTAATACAAAATAGTAAAGTAATGCGAAATTACCTTTGTGAATACTCTATTAATGGATGTCTCGAGCTTTTTAATATTAGAAAATTTACGACCTTCATTATAGGAACAACGATGCAAATTTTTAAAACAAAATAACAACAACAACAAAAAATAAGGATGAATTTATGAGTTTTATTGAACGTGATTTATCGCAAATTATATTTTATTATTACCACCATTTTCTCCAACATACATATAAAACTGTATATTCCTACCTTTAGAGCCAAATACTTGCCAAGCATTGTGTCATTTGGTGAAATATCTCCAAATTTCGGGACCAAAAATAAGCCGCAATAAGGGAACCTTAACTGGCTATAGCTGACAAATTTGGCAAAATTCTCATTCAAATCCAATATTGACGAATTTTCTCCAATAGAGTTCTTTGCATTTAAGTTACTTGTTTCCGGGTAAACATTGCTAAAATCTTAAGAACAAGAAATAGGAAAGCAAATTTTTCCTCCCAGTACAGGCCAGAAAGACTTTTTATATTAAACCAGAACTAATTAATGTGGGATCTTTTACAATCCGAATTCAACTATTTAAAATTTATGCACTTAATAATTGATGAACTGCATTAATTTAATATCTTCAAAATCATTATATCAGTAGTTGACATTTAAAAAAACATTTCGTTATAATAAGTAATATCCCATTTGGATTTAGTAAATTCAGTTTTAAAATATTAAAGTGTATCTCTTAAATAATCAAAATTTCTCAAAATTAGCGCACAAAAAGTTAAATATATTTATTATATGGTGACATAATTAAATTTTATTACCATATTTGAAAATCTATTGAGAGTTAATTTAAATACAGTAGAACCTCGATTATCCGAAGTAATCTGAACCGACCCTCTTTCAGAAAATCAAAATTTTCGGATAATCGAGAATGCTTTCATTTTAAGATTAAGGAGAAATATATGCAATATTTCTTATTATGGTAATAAGTGCTTAATAAATATAAAGCAACAGCAAAGTAGAAAAAAGAAGAAATTACCTGAATTTTAATTTTGAAGTTAAGTACCTTTTACATATATCGCAAGGGTTTAAAACAATGTTTTGTTTGTCGCAGTTTCGATTTCTTTTGCTTTGAAACGCTGTCATTGAGTTTTCTAATATTATTAGTTCACTAATATCGCAGTCTTTTTGCTGCTCCAGACGTGCCAAAACTTTTGAAAAATATTCGAAAGCTTCAGAATTGCTAATTTGTTCGTATTCTTCGTTCCACTCCGTAGCTTACGGGAGCTCAAGTTAAATTCAAAGGAACTCTTAAGAAATGGGATCGAAAATATTTATATGTATTCAACATTCGGAAAGGAACACTTGCACACAACTAATATGATAGTAGAAAAAAAAAAAAAATTCAAAATCGATGTGTGCAAAAGGAATGCGATAGTAGAAAAGAAAAAAAAAAATCTTTAAAAATTTATTTCGGTTAACCGACAGTTTTGGTTAAAAGAGTTTCGGATTAAAAAGGTTCTACTGTATATGTTACGTATCACATAATAATCGATTATACAAGTATTACTTGTATAATCAATGTATATTCTTGTATTAGTGATATAAATAATATTAAGCATGTTACAGCTGCTAATTTTTTTACAACGTTGACTAACAATTTCCTTACGGACGACTACTGGCGATTATTTACACAATCAATTGCACCAAATTTTACAAATCTTTTCTTTGTCTTGAAACGATCTTATTAGAAGTGTATTGCAGAGATCAGATATCAAAATTGTGAAAGATATACATTGTGAAAGTTTTTCCTTGCATAGAACTTACAAACAAAAATACAGAAGGTAGAATTGTATCATTTTTTTTAGAATATTGTATTTTTGTACATCTACATTCTTTGTCAATACGTGCTTTAAATTTGTTTAATGAAATAATATTTTATTTCATCATTAATAATTCGCACTTACTGTCTTTAAATTTCATTACTACGTTTTTTTCTGTTTTTTACTAAGATTTGTTACTATGTACATTTTAATCTCTAAAATGGAACCTTTTAATTAGCAAAAGTTAAAGAGTTTAAATTAATAAAAAAAAAATATTTAATAAACGGATCTTTGCAACAATTTTATACATGTATGTGATACATATTAAACTAAATATTACCTAAACCAAGCAAGTCTCACTTATTGAACTTGTATACAAGATATTTAAAAAAATAACACTCAAACAACAATATTTTGATGAATAATGGTAAAAAAAAATACATATGATAAAAAAAATTGTATCTAATAATTATAAACAATTTTACTTAAGTATTGTTTCTAAAACATTCTTTTAGTCAAAGTTAATTAATTTTCTTTATACAAAATTTATGTTAAAAAGGGTTTGCTAAAAATAAAACTTAAGCACCGATGTAGTGTTTTTAATAATTACGTTTACCCCATCTGTTCAATGATAGATATTTATATTTCTGAAATTTTTATAAGAACCAAAAAAATATTGTTCATGAGATATTGGAAACATGATTAATTTCTAGAAAATACTTTTTTTTTACCTTTCCAAAAAAGTGATGCATGATATTGATTAATTAAAACTAACAATGTTCATTAGTTTTTTTTTTCGTAGCATCAAATTAAAATTCTTATTTTTTACGAAAAATCATTTCTGGATCATTGAATTTCAGCATATTTATTTGTGACATTTATTTATTTATTCGACACAATTTTAATTTTCTCTATATCCGAAGAAACAATTTTAGCTACAACCAACAGCATTTGCTTAATTTTAACTAGTTAAAGTTGTTAATATAAAAATAATAGATAATAGATAACATAATTAATATGAAAATGAAAAAATAACTCTCATTCAGAATACTTTTTATTGTCAATACAGTCAATCAGGGTAACTTTGATCCACGGGGTGTAACTTTGCACCACCTCCTATTTTTCAATATTTTTGGCTCTAAAAGACTAAATAAACTCCAGAACTGTGATCTGTTGGCAAGGTTCTAAACTGGAACTTCTACTTTTTATTTTAGAAAATAAATTAGCAACATTATGTGCAATTAATTGCATCATCTAACTATTTTTGTTAAGTACCGTTTTCAAGTTGTACCGTCAGCTGTACAACCATCTATACCGTCTTAATGGAAGCTTCGCTTGGCATTCTTTTGGTTCTATGTTGGCCGGTGAATTAGTGGATTTGATTGTTTAATTTTACGCTACATATACAACAAGCCGAGCATCCGAAGAGCAACTCTCGCTACTCGAGTTGGTCTCGTAATTTAGAAAATTGATCAGGTGCCAGACATTCACCTGACTAGGCACCTAACGCTTGACAGGGACATACAGCGCTCTCATAATTTTTTCCAATCATCGATAGATTTCACGATCTCCTACAACTTCCGTTGTCAAAAAGGTCACAACACTTCTTTGTTTGTCTTTGGATGCCTCCATTACGCCCTGCTTTTAGAAACAGAATGAACGGAGTTGTCGGTTTCTTGTTTATCATCCTTTATCATTGTTAGCTTGATATCCGCTGTCACCCAGCGAGTGAAAACTGCGCGAATCCTTTTCCTCACACCAGCAACTACATTTCAAGCCTACCTGAATTTTTCTAAATATCACACTTTTGGTTTCAGGCACGATACCTAATTAATTATTGACTGTATCTAATATATCAATTTATCATGCTTAGATCTAAACTATATACTCATACACATATGATTATAAAGAGACAACTTTATGTGCAACAATTTTTGAATACTTTTTGAAGCAGTAAAAGAGATTGCGTTCATTACAAGAAATAAGAAGCTACCGATTGCAGCCGCTCGGGGAAAAGCAATTCTCGAAATTTTAATTTTTTTTTTACTGTTTATGACCGCTAGATCCCAAAACCACACTACTTTCATATGTTTATTTGTATATATCTATTTATACTGCCTGCATTTGTCATGCGATAGCATGATTTACAATCCGATATGGATGTAACTAACATTTGTTACATGCTTACAAAGACCTCTTTCAATTTGTTTGGCCATCTTAGTCCAAAAGGGCGGCAACGCAAGGATTTAAAACTGAAGAAAATATACAAAGAATATTAAAAACAATTTTTTTTCTAAAGTTTTTTGTTTTGTTTTGTTTTGTTTTGTTTTGGGGTGGGTAAGTTATAGCAGTTTGAAATTCTACGGTGCATGACATTTTGAAAGAAGAAAATACATTTAAAATAGCATGATTAGATTATAAATTTTAGTGAACGTGGTTCTCGCAAATCATCTTGGTTGTAATCATTTTTCCAACTATACGCATGCAACTGCATATTCATATCCCCTAGATTAACTACAGGCATTAACTACACCTAGCGAAATATCTACCAAAAATATATCGCCATAAATGAAGGCAACTTGGATACAGCTGACTACTTTTGCGAAATTCTCATTCCAATTTACTATTGGAGAATGTCCATTGCAGTTTAGCTTCGTGTTTTTAAGTAAAATTATCTAAAATCTTAGAACCAAGAAAAAGGAAGCTACCTTTTTATCCCGGTAGTTGCCGGAAGAACATTTTTATATTAAGCTAGCACTAGCTATTGAAGGAATTTCTATAGTCCGATTTCAACTCTTTCATATTTATACGGTTGATAAATTATGACTTGCAATACATTTATTTTATAACCAATAAAACATCAAAATATACAGTAGAGCACCGATTATCAGAACTCCAATTAACTGAACTTCCAATTATCCGAACAGCGAATTTCTCTCAAAAATACTTTTTAACCGAACTTCAAATTATCCGAACAGCTTATTTCTCTCATTTTTTTTAAATGAACTACCAATTATCCAAACAGCCTATAAGACCTGGATATCAGATTTTAAATGATTATGAGATTGTGGATGATATTCAAGACGAAAAAGAAATTGAAAACGAATGCTCTGAAAATGATCAAATTCCATCACATAACGAAGTCTTTGAATATTTGGAAACAGCTATGAAATGGCTCGAACGGCAGAAGAATGCTGTTCCTATTCAACTAACGTATTTAAGAAGAGTTCGAGATAAGGCAGCATTGAAAAGAATGTCTTCTTTGAAGCAAGCAACAATCGAAAGTTCTTTTGTTTATATTATAATCTCTGGAGTTAAGAAAATGATAATAAAAAGTAAACAAAAAAATTAAAAAGACAAAAATCAATTTTTAAACATACCAGCATTAACTAGTGCTGTCAGTCTAAAGCGTGGATAAAGTGTCAAGATTACAGTATAGTCAGGAACATCCGTCAAATTGTCTGTCCATTTATACGAAGTTTTGCTCATCCGAACTAGGGTCGGTCCCGACTTGTTCGGATAATCGGCGCTCTACTGTATACATAATGGCATTGCGCTGATATTAAAAAATGTATGTAATGTTAGAATAAGTAATTATGTCCACCTTTTTATTTAATTAATTCATCAGTACTATATTAATATTTATCTTTCATATATTCAAAATTTCTTGAAATTAGCAAACACAACGTACATTTATTTATAAACATATAAAAATACTGAAATTTTATTATGCTATTTAAAAAAACCATTGAAAAGTTACTTTAAATGTATATTACATATAACAAAATACTTTATTATATTTGATTCTACTCATCAAAACTTCACATTATTATTTTTTATTTTTTCTGATTTACGTAAAAGTATATATATCAAATATTTTCTAATAACTGTTATCGGTTTAGTCTATTTACATACATATAGAGGGTGGTTCAAAAGGTCATGTCCAAACCCCATGTGTGGGTGTGTCAGACCATGAGCAGCAAAAATTACATAGGAACTGGGGATCGGAAACGGGATCTTGACGGTGCAATTGCAACTCGACCGTCACGCAAAAAATGGTGTAAACAAACGGTGTAAAAAGACTTTTTTTACAAAAAACTTAAGTGAAGTACAAAATACAAGTAAAAAAATGTTACACCTCATAACAAGGGCTCGAAATGTGCCTCATTAGCCGTAATGCATGCTTCACATCGTCGTTTTATGGAATCGGGAACACGTTCCAATTGGCCAATAGTCTCCCTTACACGGGACACCGCTTTAGCGATCTGTTCCATGAGGTCCATGGCCGATGGAATAGGTGTCTCGTACACCAGATACTTAAGATCTTCCCAGAGATAGAAATTCAGGGCGTTTAAGCCCGGGAATCGCGGTGACAACGGTACAAGCCCGAGTCTGTCAATCCAGCGACGTGGGTACGTGAAGTCCAGGAACAGACGTATTATCCTGAGGAAATGTACGGGAGCCCCAGTTATGTGTTGCAACATTTCCCCTTTGTATTTTGTATTTATATTATTATATATATTTTTTTAAATAAAGGTAATTTTACATCGTTTGTTGTATTTTCTTTGCGCAACGGTCACGATGCCATTACACCGCTATGATCGCGTTTCCGAACCTCATTTTCTTTATAATTCTTCCTCCTCATGACGTGACACTGCGAGACATACAGTTTGGACATTACCTCTTGGAACACCCTGTACGAAGAGTATTTATTTTGATGACATATCGACGCATTCGAAATAAAATGTTTTAATTTCACGCAGAAAATACTTTTCAAAATGACGTAATTCTCACCACCAGAATCATTGCATGCTTCAGCGTTTGCAGTATTTAACGAAAAATAGAATGTTTGAGTTGTAGTAAAATCATTACTTTTTACTTTCTTCTATCTTTACAAGAAGAAAGTATTGGATTCTTGAAAATTTTCGACTTCCGGTTTTCGACGGATTTATAAGTTTTAGAATGCCCATAATACGATTTGACCGTTTTTAGAAAATGTCTGTCTGTGAGTCTGTCTGTCACTCTGTCATTCTGTCACCCTGTCACTCATTCACTCTGTCACTCTGTGAGTCTGTATGTGACAAAAAATTTGTGGGCTCTCTATCTCAAGAACTAATGCACGGAATTTCACAAAACTGTATATTTAGTTAGACCTTGTTATAAACTGGACCTGATTAGTTTTTGGTGAAAATGGCTCAACAGGTGGCGTTGCTATGTGGCCTTTTTCACGATTTCTCCAATAGCTATATCTCAAGAACTAGTACACGAATTTTCATCAAACTTCAGATTCCGTTAGTCCCTGATATAAATTAGTGCTGTTTAATTTGTGGTGTAAATCGCCCAACAGGTCGCGCTGCTGTGCTGCATTCTTCACGATTCCCGCAAGAGCTGTATCTCAAGAACTATTGCACGGATTTTCATCAAACATTAGATTTAGTTAGTGTTTGACATGAATTGACGTATAAATTTGTGCTGTTTAATTGTTGGCGTAAATCGCTCAACAGGTGGCGCTGCTATGCTGCATTTTTTGCGATTTCCGCAATAGCTTTATCTCAAGAACTAATGCTTGGATTTTCAACAAACTTCAGATTCAGGTATACCTTGATATCATTTAGTGCTGCTTATTTTGGGGGTAAATCGCTCTCAACAGGTGGCGCTGCTATGCTACATTTTTCAGAATTTTCGCTATAGCTCTATCTCAAGAACTAAAGCACGAATTTTCATCCAACTTCAAATTCAGATAAACTTTGATATGAATTGGTGCTAAACCGTTGTAATTTCTTGTAGTATTTAAATGATTTAATTGGCGTGATTTATATAGAAGAAAGTTTTGTGATGGCCACAACATACTAGTTACCTTTGATTACGTCTTTTTTTTTACTATTGGACGCATGTGCCATTTCGTTTTAATCGTTAATAATTTCCATTTAAACAGAAATTGGGCCTCCACAGTACTTTTCACTATTAATAAGAAATTGCATCTTTTTTTAAAGCGAGATTCTGAAACACAGCTCGAATTGCCGTTAATTTATTACGCTCAAATAACTATTTCAAAATTTATCAAACAAAGGCTTATTTTGTTCGTTACTATTATGTATGATACGTTCTACGTCATTCGACTTATTATGCCTCAAAACACGTCACACTCGTCTACAGCAGTCTTTATTACGAAAGACGTGCATGGGAGATATTTAAGCGAGATTTTCACACAAAACTCGAATTGACGTTAATTTATTCTGTTACATTTCAAAATTTATCAAACAAAGGGTTATTTTCTTCATTAATATTATATGATACTTTCTGAGTCAATCGAATTATTATGTACCAAAACACGTCACACGCGTCTACGGCAATCCTTTATAGTTGCGATCGTAATTACATAAATACGTAGCACCTATAGTCTTTCTTAAGTCCGACTGTCTGTCTGTCCGTCCGTCCGCATATAACAGAGAAAAAACTACCCAACCGAATAGTCTGAAATATTAACTATATAATTGTTGCAAAACTTTGTAGAGCGATTGCAAATTTTTATGAAAATCGGATGTATAGTATAATTTTAGGAACAGTCAAAATTTTCCGTTAGATTACGGCCAATGGGAAAAATATTTCAAGTGCAATTTAATGATGTTACAGCCTTCCGAACAGAATGAAATTTGATATGCACTTATGAAGTGCACTAAAATATACATTCAGTACAATATACGTTGTAAAATATATTTATAAAACTAGTTATAGTACAAACGCACCTCATTTGCCACGTCTGACATGCAATTTCCAACTTGTTCTTCAAGGCTCATTTGATATTTTTAACAAAGGATCTCACACAAAGCTCGAATCGAAGTTAATTTATTCTGTTCAAATTATTATTTCAAAATTTATCGAAACAAAGGGTTTTTTTCTTCAATAATATTAAATGATACTTTCTGCGTCATTCGACTTATTAGGTCTCAGAACATCTTACACGCGTCTACAGCAATCCTTTTTATGCATGAGTATTGAGTATGATCAAGACATCAGAAAAGATCTTTATTTCATCCTTAGAGAAAATAAACGAGCATAATGCAATTTTGTGTACAAATGTGCTTATTTACAAAACAGCAAACAAATATTTATTCTTATGAAATAAACAGCATAACTACATTTTTCAATAAAATATTTTAGAATGTATAGCTTTTACATTTTATGAAAATTTGTGAATGGAATGACTGTAAAATCATCGGGACAAAAATAGCATACTAAGAAATTCATAAATTAATGTTTTTTCTTCGTTTCCCCTGAAACTCAAGTTCATGAATAATTTATTACCAAATACATTTTATCCGCGTATTTTGTGTATTTTGGAACTTTATAGGAGAATAGAATATTGATTATCTTTAAAAATAAACTAATAGTTTCCTGTACGATTTACACCTTTTGTCAAATTTTTTGTGAGTGAAAAAAAAAAAAAGTAATAAATCGAAATGTGATTATGTATAAATCAAAGCTCTTCAACATAAAATTTCAGTAATAAGGTAAGTTAAATTAATATAATTGAAAAAAAAATAATGAAATAACTAACATCTGTTTTATACATTGAAAAAAAAATTGTTTCTGGATTTTAAAAAAAATGCACATACAGTAGAACCTCTTTTATCCGAAACTCTTTTAACCGAAACTCTCGGTAAACAAAATCCATTTTTAAAGTTTTTTTTTTTTTTTTAACTATCACATTCCTTGTGTGCAAAGTCCATTTTGAGAGATTCTCCTTCTTCTTTTATTTTTTGAATTATCATATTCCTTGCGTGCAAATGGTCCTTTTAAAACTACGAGTATACATAAATATTTTCGATCTCCTTTCTTAGAGTTCCGTTGAATTTAACTTGAGCTCTCGTAAGCTGCGGAGTGGAACGAAGAAACAAGACAACGGACAAATCAGAAAGTCTGAAGCTTTTAAATGATTGCAAAAGGTTTCGCATGGCTAGATCAGAAGAAAGACTGTGATAGTGGTGAACTAATAATATTAAAAAACTCAGCGACAGAGCTTCAAAGCAAATGCAATCGAAACTGCTACAAACAAAACATTTTTTCAAACCCTTGTGAATTATGTAAAAGGTACTTAATTTCGAAATTAAAATTCGCGTAATTTATTCTTGTTTATATTTTGCTATGGCTTTATTTTTATTTAGCACTTGTTAACATAATAAGAAGTATTGCATATATATCTCCCTAATCTTAAAATTGAAGCATTCTCGATTATGGCGGCCATTAGTTTGTCGTGTTATATTATTGTCTGCGATAGTAGAAATAATCATGATAGGGTTGAGGTCTTTTTACTTGAGTTGTATCCATAGTTGGTTAATATTGTTTGTTAAATTGTAATTACAGTTCTTCACCACAAACTTCCACCAGCAAAAGCCAAAAAATGCGCTTCTTTAATAGTAATGAATAATTTTGAATAATAATGTATATGTATATATATATATATATATATATATACATATATATATATATATATACAGTAGGGTGGAACTAAAAAACGAAGTTTTGAATTTTTTATTCTAATAGTGATTTTTTTTTTTTCCTTTTTAACTCCATAAAAAGAAAATATCTTTCTTTTAATTTTAAAATGATCTTTTTTGGTTCCTCAAAGCGTCTGATTTTCCCTGAAAAGCGAGTAAAGCCCAATAATTCCATTAAAAATATTTTAAGCTTAATATAATATATTTTATAAAATTAAAATAATAAACTGTTAAGGACCTGTAATAAAGAGAATAATTTAGTTTTAATCTCATGAAAAAGACGGCCCCATTTTATTTGACCTTGGTGGAAGCCAGAGTAGTGGGCTTTGGCTGTCATTGTCTCTGTTTTACTTGACTACGAGTTAGTTCGTGTTAGCGAATAGCGGCGTTTGTGTGTTAGCAGTTTCGCCGATTATATTTTAATAAACAGTTAATGACAAAATCTTCGAAAATTCCTAAAACTAGAAAAATTTTTAAGTGTTTTGTGTCTCGAGAACCAAAATAATTAACATTAGAATATTGTATTTTGCCAACATATGAAGATGTTATGAAACATTACTTATGGGTTCAATTTAACTTAAAATGTGACACATGGAATCTGAAACACACTTGAAATATCTAAGTCTATTACTGATGCGATTAGAAGTGTATGGCTGATACCTTCAATTACAAGGATTTCTGATACACAAATCATAAAAATGGTTAGAGACTATCATGAGAAATGTCAAAATTTGAAGAGAAATATTAATAGTATAAAGAATAATCCCACATCCAATATAAAATTGCAAAACTTTAGGTAATAGTCCAAAGAAATTTTCTTTGTTTAAGTACACTAAATATTGTCACGTATCAGAACAAGAACGCAACTTTCTCAAAGACAAAAGAGAGGAAAAGATTATGGCAATGGGATCAATAGCTATAAAAACTATAAAGAAAATGATGTACAGTGTAGTAAGACTGGAAAATGAAACATCAAGGAATGAAAAAGTTATTTGAAAACAAAAAAGTGATGTTTTGATGGGCGACTAGCTGTCTGAAGAAGATAGTTCTGAAGATAATAATTAAGTCGGTAGTTCTGTGGACCCTGAATTTGGCAATCAACCAGCTGAAAGAACCGGAGTATTAGGCAAAACTGCAAGTATTATTGCAGATGGCCCCTTAGAAGATGTGAGTATTTCTGATTATAATAAAGAAAAGGTAATTGACATCATTACTTTAAGATGACAAAGAGAAAAGAAAATGGAAAATTTGAAATCAGTTAATTTTACAAGATTTGTACTTTGATAGCAGACAGGATAACACTATGATAACTGAAGCAAAGGGGAGGGGGGATGTACCAAAAAATCATTATAGATTACGTGGTCTTAGTTTAAAAACCAGGATCAAAATATATTGGTCATATTTCATTCATATCTTCTTCAGCTATTAATTATTAATATAGCACCGGGATTTTGGTGTCTTTTCAAAATAATAATATGACATTTGAAGTTTGAAACTTATTGGATGCGACGGAATAGCCAACAGCCAGCAAAATGTTGCGTAATTATTTTTGTGTCCTATAAAACTCCTTCTGAAAATGTAAAGTTTGTCACTGAATATGTTATTAAAATTTATAGTCATATGTGGTTCAATATCAAGTTAAAAACTTCTTTAAAGTATGGATTGTTCATTTGTGGGAAATGATTAAATGTCCCAAGTACCCCGTAAAACAGTATAAAGACATTAACGATTCAGTCATTCAGATAAATGTATATTTTGACAATAATGAAAATATACTTTTGGCAATGTTAGCCAATTCCCTTAAACATATAAGAGACCTTCGATATAGAAGGATAATAACATCTAGATCCAAGTCTGTTAAATATGTCAGGAATTTTGAAGTTAATTTTGAGGTCTTAACTTTAACGCTTCCAAACACTTAATTGGAATCCGTGTAAGCTAACAGAATCTCTTGTCTTGTCGAACTTATCAGGTGAAGAACTTTAAAAAATTGTACAAACTGGGGAAACACCTCATTCTTAGGTTTTCCCCTGTTATACGCAAACATTGGAAAGGTGTGTCAAAATTGTCGCGGAAGCTGCGTCAACCGTCTCTGGATATGAAGCAAGGGATGGCTTTACCTTGGGAAAGTTGAAATCCCTCAATGTAATGCCGAAGTTTGATATAAAGAAGGGTTATAAGGCAGAAAGTTGAATAGCTAATAAAAAAAAGGGAGGGAAGCAGGGTGGAAGCCGATAAATTGCCACAACCTCGTTGTGACTTCTGTGCAGTATTTGCTTAATATAAGCTTATATGAGCTAACAGCTGTGTTGTTCATTTTAGTTATTTTACATTGAAATTGTAAAACTTTACGGTCCTTGAGGAACCGGAAAACAAATTAATTTTAAAAAACCTTTTCAGCCGATATTTAACGCATCCAAAAAGGAAAAAAGGTTTCACTATTACGCATTAAAATATAAAAGTTTTTTTTCACCCTATACTTAAGTTCCACCCTAATATACAGAGTGCAATATATTATCTATCGCCGACCTTTAATTTCTCAATCGTTGGTCGTAGACATATAGTTCCAATTACAAAAACGTTTCAAATTAGGTAAATATTCATGTTGTGGCATTATTTAAAGTAAAAAATCAATTTTAAAAAATTACGAAATCTAACGTTTTATACGATCCCCCAGTCCCTTTAGTTATATTTAGTAAAATTTTGCAAATATCATAACACATATAACACAAAAAGTTTCACATCAGTACTACAAAAATTGACAAAGTTATTAAATTTCATAGTTTGAGATTTTTGCACATGATTTTGTATTTCACTGAGGGATCAGTTAAAATATGAATTAAAGTAATTTGAGATTAAAATAAGGGTGCTATGTTCTTTTTTTACGGCAAAACCACCTTAGCCGGTATCGTCAAATCAGGGTATCATTAAAAAGGGTTATGTCCTCTAAAAATTTGAGCTGACTTTTAGGGGTCGTATACATAGCGAAGAATGAAATATTGAAATCAAACAGAGAATTAATATCAATTTATTATAATATCAGAAAATGGTCTAGTATAAAAAATGAATACATAAAACGCCGGAATGTACTAGAGATATTGCTCAAAGTGTTGTTCTCCATCGGTGGCAATGCACAATTGAATGCGTGACAGTACTGAGTCCTGGACACGTTAGAGGTTAGAGCATAGCAGGTGAGCAAATCATGCGACAATCAAAAGTATGATATGACCTGGGAACCTCCACATCACAGTACGACATGTGTGGTGCGGTATATGAGGAACCTAGATTGTTGAACCCATCTTCTACGATTGGGACTTTAACGGGCGACCGTTATCTGAATCTGCTGCAAAACACGGTACGTGACTGGTATGTGCCTCTCCAACATGCATGCCGGGCGTGTTTTCAACATGATGGGGGCCCTCTCCATATAAAACATCAAACGTCCGGACGTATCAGCCACCGAATTCTGTCAACAGATCCTTGGATATGGTGGTCCGGTAGTGTGGTCACAGCGTTCACCGGACTTCACTCCCATGGGCTTCTACCTCTAGGATTACATCAAAGCACAAATCTATGTGACTGAGACTATTTCTATGGTTTATCTGAAGCAGCTCATCATCCTTGATTGTCGCACAGTTTGCACACTTGTTAGGCTCTAACTTGTCCAGGGCTCAATACTGTCACGTATTCAAATGTGCATAGCCACCAATGGAGAACACTTTGAACAGTATCTCTAGTAGTTTCCGGCGTTTTATATATTCACTTTTTATAGTAGATCGTTTTCTGATATTACAATAAATTGATATTTATTTTTCTGTTTAATTTCAAAATTCCATTCTTCGCTTTGTATACGACCCCTAAAAGTCAGGTCAAATTTTTAGATGAAATAAACCTCTTTGGTGATAACCCAATTTGGCTATACCAGCTAAAGTGGTTTCGCCGTAAAAAGGATATAGAACACTGATTTTGATCTCGAATTACTTTAATTGAACTTTTAACTGATCCAAAATTATGTGCAAAAATCTCAAAATTTAAAATTTAATAACTGTGTCAATATTTGTAGTACATATGTCAAACATTTTGTGTTATAATTGTTATGATATGTGTAAACTTTTACTAAATATAACTATATAGACTGGGGGACCGTATAAAAAGTTACATTTCGTAACTTTTATAAAATTGATTTTTAACTTTAAATAATGCCACACCATGAATATTTACTTCATTTCAAACGTTTCTGTCATTGGAACAATATACTTACGATCAACGGTTGAGAAATTAAAGGTTGGCGATAGATAACATATTGCACCCTCTATATATTATTATTATTATTATTATTATTATTATTACTGTTATTCATGATGCACTGATTATATATTTTCATTTCCATTGATTTAATTCCCTCTGATAGGGAGATTTTCGAATTCCAAGGTCCAATACACCGCTGCTAGGATATCTGATGGCAATTTTCGTGACTTATTAAGTAAGATCAGTGTTATATTTTAAAATCAAGTATCAAAGTTTCAATAAGCGAAGTTTAAATCAGTAATGAAAGTTTGTATAAAATGGTTAAGTAAGAAATCATGTGCTATTGTAACATTGTAGAGAAAAGTTTTCATTTAGATGCTATATGAAAAACGTTTTTAATATGGTATTTTAAGTATATCGTATTAAATAGGACATATCATCATCACATGCTTTCGTACATAGGAATATAATTATTTAAATGTCAGCTTTCTTTTTAAATATCCACGTGTACATATGATTTTAAATTGAAAACGCAGTGTTTGGAAATACTATTACTTGTTCATTTTAAAACTGGGCAGTATTAGATTAAAACGGATATTTCAAATTATGTATTACATCTCATTCACATAATGAATTTCTAAGTCGTTATTAAGAAAAATCGTTAGGTTGTTTTAGAAATTTAAAAATACTAATACATCGATACTACAAACCACAATCTAGTAAATTATATGCCTGCAAAATTGTATTTTTTTCTCTTATAAAACTTCTTTCACTCAACTATCTTAAAAAGATCACATGGCAGTGACAGCGGAAGCGTTAGTATTATTATTTTTATTATTTTTTTAGAATGACGAGATATAGGAAAACATTAGAAAACAGGAAAAAAAAATATTTCATGTATTAACCCATTTATGCCTAGCGTCCCATTTTTGGGACGTTTTGAATTTTAATAATTTTCTTCTTCTTTACAGCATGAAAATTGTATGAATAATTGTCTATAAATGTCTTTATGTATTACTGAGAGATGACAGCATAAGATTGATATTTATTTGCTTAAATAAAGCCATTTTTTCAGTGTTTATAGATTTTTCATTTTTCAAGGTAACGAAATGTAAAAGGTAAGTTTATCTGTATTTTTTGTATCAAGGATATAAATAAATAAGTCATAATCTTAGCTTGTAGTCTTCTTTGAAACACATATTTTTAAAAATTTCGAAATTTTATGTTCAAGCCTATTTTCTATGCTTGTTTGTAACGTACAAAATATACGGCGCTAGGCGGAAATGGGTACATATTGCTATTAACCATTTAGGAGACAGTTATTGATGTAAATTCCTTTTCAAGATGATTTTGAAATTAATTGTTTTTTATCCTCAAATACGAGTATTCTTAATTTATTATTAATTATACTTATAATGTTAATAGTCTCTGTACAGAAATAAATACATTTTTTAACAGTTCAAAAAAATACTAACTATAGTATATAATATGCAATTTAAAAGCTGAATTTATATAAATTTAGGTAAAACCATTAATTATGCATTTTCCACATATGGATACTACAATATTTATTACGTTTAAATTTTATCAAATAGATACATGTATATTTCAGCGTAATTTTTATTAGTATTTTTTCAGTTCATTTTGCAACATCTTAAAGTGATTTTTCCAACAATTTTGACAAAACAAAAATTCAAGCATAAATGGGTTAAAAAAAATCTATCACCTGTAATCCAATTAGAAAAATATCCAAATGGCGTCCGTAATGTATTGATTTTCATATATGTTTTTACGTATTTTAGAAAAGCAAAGCCTTATTAATTTGAAATTGTAAATTCAAAAACAGATAACTTCATCGTATTTTTTTATTAAATATCCCTTTGTGCACCTTTTGTCAGATTTGTTACACAAATTACGTCTTTCGTAGAATAACTCAAAATGTTTATGTAGTACAAGCATGAATTCAATCAAAATCTCTGTAAATGCATATTTTTTTTTATCGTGAATAAATGAGCCAAACTTATTTCAGTTTATTGAAAAAATATACTTGTTTACAAAATAGCAAGCAAATATTTATTGACATGAAATAAACAGCATTGATACCTTTTTCAATAACACATATTAGAATGTAAAGCCTCAGTACCTTATGTAAGATTTTGAATTCAGTGTCTTGTGTTTGAAAAAAAACGTGTTTTTGGATTTTTAAAATTTAATGTTATTCTCCGTATCCCCCGAAGCTCCAGTTCATGAATAATTTATCATCAAATCCAAATTCAGCGTATTTGTTGTAATGGGAAGAATGTCAAAAAACTAAATATTGAATATTATTTAACGTAATGTATTATTTTGCTAATACCTTATATATTTCATGAAAATAGTTTCGAGTGTTCGTTAAATAAATATATATGTATATCTTGTAAATAAGAAAGCGAAAATCTCTAAAACAATGACGATTTTTATGTTGTATATTTTAATAGTTTATTTCTTTAATTTAAAATTAAGTACTTATTATTTGTAAAAATAAACTTTAGTAAAATGTTAATTTAATACAATTATATTAATTATCATTAATGAACATTTTAGTGATATAGGAATTTGCTTTTGCAGATAGCTTATTTAAATTAGTTAAATAATTCTAAAAAAATTAGTTATTTAAAGATAAATTTAATTTCTTAATAGATTCCCACCTTAATACAAAACCCTGTATTTTTAATTTTAAAATTCACAAATAATTCTCATACAGAGAATAATCCATAATCTATAATCCGAACAAACAAACTGTCGAAAATTGTGCTGTGATTTTTTACATCGAACTGAATCAGGAAATAATAAACATTTATTGTAATTCAAGAATGCCTGTAAGCATAAAATGTATGTTTGTAGAGGATCACCTATTCTTTTATACGAGGAGTCTAGTTTTTAAGATCGAGTTTTTGACCAGTGTTAACCTGCGTGAATTCTGTCCTTCATTTTTCATTAATATTCTCGTATGTGTTTGTGACTTCTGGAAGCTGCTGTTCGCAGTTATCGCTGTAGTTTTATAATAAATAGGCATGCTGGTCATGGTCAATCTCCGGGCAATAACATTGGGACTGAAATTGGTGTATATTGGCTGGAGTTCAGCCTCATCGGGAATTAGAAGTCTGGAATTCTCATATTTTGAGAATTGAAGCTTGCCACATGTCCTGGGATATTTCAAGTCTAGAGTTAGCTGAGAGAAACCTCCATTTGTGGTAAAAAATGATTAAGTCATTGTTTAATAAAGTTTTGTGGCAACCACGGGTAACTCGTATATACTGACATTTTAAGTAAGTTTTGAATTTGTAAGCTAATAAATTGTCTTAAAAGAAAGTAGTATTTGACATATATTGGCAACTTAAATATAGTTGGTGCAGCCAGCCTTCAGCTTGTAAGTTAGTTTTAGATTAATAACTTTTTCGTTTTCACATTTTGGTAGTTGATTTTAAGCTTAAAGGAAATTTACTGCAGGGTACCTTAGGCTAAATTTAGAAGTTCCACTACAGTTCTTCCCTAGCCTAGTTTAGTAAACACTCCTTTAAACTTTAAATATGTGTACGTCTCAATGACCACGTGGAGGACCTGATGAGGTCGTCACAAGTTCATGCTATAAAAGTAGCTTCTAAATAGTTTACAGATTTTCAAAAAGCTTATCATTTAATAGAGGCACCTTAATAAAATCATAGAGATTGCAAACAGAGATTATCAAAATTCGAAATTTATGTTTTTAATTTTGGTGACATTTACTTTACTATTGCTTAAAAATTACATTGGGACATTTCCTTAAAAAGCTGTATGTTAAGAAACTTTTTGTAACATATTTATTCTCAGTGTAAACTAACAAATACGTTTCTTGAAATATTACATGAATGAATGCTATTATGTTGACACTTGTTAATGATTCGTTACTCACTCAGGCAAACGCATTACTTCAATTCTGCTCTTTGCGTGCCTATCTCCACCGAATATGAGAAACTACTAAACGGTATTTCGCGTGTTTCTTTCTACACATATTCATCATATGTTTCTGTGAAGTCACTGAATGATTTCCTGAAATGTAACAAACATTTATATAATTTCTCTTAAGAGTGTTCTTTGTAATGTCATAATGAGAAAGAGATGTAGAGCATTGATTATCGTTGATTAAAATAATAATGCGAAACAGTTATATGTTTTCCTTACATTATGAAAAGGATTTAATTTTTGAATAAATTTTATTCTAAAGGTAGATATTCATTGCGGAAAACAACATAAATAACGTGAATTCAGTATATATTTGCATATAACCGTTCAATATTTACAATTACTTGCAATGAAAATATTTAAGCGTATTAAGGCCGATATATCCGATCTTTGTACATAAGCATCTAATCTCTTGCTTTTTAATTACGTGAAAATGGAATTTGTCGTATAACAAATGTCATATTTACAAAAGAAAGAAAGCGTTTTCTTAAAATTTTAATTGTATCACAACAAATATTTTACTTTGAACTAATTTTTTGTCATTTAAAAAAGTAATAATAAGAATATTCGGTATCACAATTGTCTGTATGTTTATATAAAATACTTACTCTGCTGTATAATAGTTCATTTAAACTGGTATGTAAAACATGGTATTAATATCGCAGCAACTATTACTTGCGTTTATAATTTTTTTTTCCTAAAATGTTATTGTGCATAATACAATTCATAACTTACACTTATTACGTTTACTGATAACACTTTTTAATATATTTATAAAATAGCAGTGGATCACCAGTTATATTTTAAAATTGAACTTTCATTAACAATAAAAGGCCTGAACATTTGTTCTGAATAATTTTTTTTTAATAAAAACAGATATAACTTATAGAAATTCAATATCGTCTATTCCAATACGGAGTTTAACGTATTATACTAAATAATCTGAAATTCGCGTGAATACACTTACGATTGTCTCTTTAAAACCCTGTAAAAAAAAAAAAAAAAAAAAAAAAAAAAAAAAAAAAAAAAAAAAAAAAAAACCTCTAATATAGCATAAAATTAGTGAAAACTAACTGTACCGACGTTTTATGCGTGACTTTGGAAGCTTTTCTTTTAAATCCATATATCTAAACCGCTTGTGAAAACAAAACGCGCAGTAATCTCAGGAGCATTTTTAAGTTTCTGAAAGGAAAAATCACCCATTTCTTGTCCGTATATTTCGGTAAGGGCATTTCTCCTGACTTACTAAACATCTTAAAATTCATAACTTTTGATTCGTTTACTTTTAAATCTTTCTGATAATATGACAAAGATTTAAAGAATCATGAATTCTTGTAAATTTACATTGAAATTTCGAAATATTTCTTGCACATCAAAAAAAAAAAAATCTGTATTTACTGTATATTAACCAAGAGCGAAATCCCCGAATGTTTAGGAGAAAATATTACACATTAGTGTATACTTTATTATGCATATATTAAATATATCTTCTTTTAGTTTATGTAAATAAGATAAGATAGATGAGGACCCCAGAAGCCAAGGGATACAAATGACAAAATTTATATTTGGAATAAATTGAGTTCAAAGTTGAAACATCAATAGTAATTGGCTGAATTAAAATATGAAACTATTGCTTATTTCTCAGCGGTCTTTGAACTCTTATTTCAATAACTGTTAAAGAAAATAGGACTAAAAAAAATATATTTTTCTAAAATCGAAGTAGCGATTAAAGCATTAAGTAGTTAAGTAATTTAAACATCTTAAATAGTAGACTTCCAGAACGCAGCAAAGAATTAGAAATCACTATATTTTGTTTCCTCCTAACAAACAGCCTTATTTACCGATAGTCTGTGAACATAACTCAGTTTTTGCAATTTTGTCACTTATAACCCTCGGCTTCTGGGGTCCTCATATTAAATCAGACATTAAGAAAAATACACTGGATTCCAAAATTTAAGGAACAGGAATTCGATGCTTTCGATTGTACACGTTTTGTCAAATATCTACCAAAATTATTGACGAATTGTTCTTGAACTTCTGGGATGTAAAAAAAACATGTTTAATTCCATATTTCGTGGTGAAGATGTAGTCGGGAGAACAATTAGGGGACTAATAATAAATGTAATAATAAAATAATATTTGCGATCACCTATGAAAAAGAAAATGCTGAAAATAGTTTGTCACTATGTTAAATGACTATTTGGGTCCTGTTCAACGTTTTTGTGTATTTGTGTAAGCATAGCACTCATATTTGTGAAGATGTTATTGTGTCTGTGAAAAATTCAAAAGTTTTATTTGTTTATAGCATACAAGGTTTTAAAGCAAATTTCACAGAACTTTCCGAAAACCTGACAAAGAGCAGGAGCAACAGTATACTGCAATTAAAAAGTAAGTAAATTGAATATTTGATGAGATATGGGCATTTGTATGAAATAATTTTTAACTACGCATGCGTGGAAGATTTCAAAATTTTTATTTCATAATTTGGTAGTCAGTTATTTTAGGCATTTTTTATAAACACTCCAGTCAAATATTCTGAAAGCTCACAAAGATATAGTGAGCTGATTGAAAAGTTGTGGAGAGTCAATTACAATAAAGTTATTTTTAGAACGTTTAAAGTTATTTTTACTGACTATATCCGCCCCTGTCTTTGTGAATTTTATTTGATATTCGACTGGATTTTTATATAAGGTGCCCTAAATAGCTGACTACCAAATTATAAAATAAAAAAATTAGAATCTTCCACGCATGCGCAGTTACAAATTATTACATGCAAATGCCCATATGTCATTAAATATTTAATATATTCATGTTTTAATTGTAGTACACTGTTGCTACTGTTGTTTCTCAGATTTTAAGATAGTCGTGATAAATTTGGTTGAAAACTATGTATGCTGTAAACAAAAAACTTTTTTATTTTTCGCAGATTCAATAGCATCTTCACGAATATGAGTGTTATAGTTACACAAATACACACAAACGTTGAAAAGGACCCAAATAGCCATTTAACGCAGTGACAAACCATTTTCAGTATTTTCTATTACATGGGTGACAGCAAATATTATTTTACTATTAAATTTATTATTAGCTCTCTAATTGCCCTCCCAACTAAACCTTCACCGAGAAATATGAAATCAAACATGTTCTTTACATCCCAGAAGTTAAAGAACAGTTCGCCTATAATTTTGGTAAATATTCGACAAACAATGTATAATCGAAAGCATCCAATCCCTGTTCCTTAATTTTTGGACGCCAGTGTACATTAAACAACACAAAATAAGACACATTTTCTTAGAATAATTTTTAAGATTATGCAGCACAAATATATTTTTGAAACACTTTGTTAAAAGCAAATTAGAAGAAAACCTAAAAAGTTAAGGTCCACCTTATAATAAGTACTTAATTTTTTATTAGCATTATTTTTCTACATTTTCCAAAAAAAAAAACATATTTTCAATCAAATAAAAAAATTACTTTAGGCAACATACATTTAAAAAATAATAACTAACGAAAAAATTAAATATTTAATATATTTAATATTTGTTTTCTTACAGAAAGAATAAAAAAATAATTTCGCTAATTAACTTTACCGCGCTTATGAAATTTATTTCTTATTTTATTTTTATAAAAAGTTTTAGATCTCTAAGGTGAAGTTTTAATTACATTATGGTCTAGTTTATCATCAACGAAAACTTTCTTATCTTGTTTATGTTTGGGATTTTTACCAGTTAGAACTAGTTATTATTTTATCACGTGTTTTAGGAAAGAATATTTTAGAATAACCATATGAATTTATTTAATTTGCATTTACTTGGCGATTCATTTCGGGTTATCCGAGTTATAGAGGGGAGATATACTTAACGGTGTACCGAACTTTTCTGAAAATAGTTTTTAATTGAAAACTTTAATAAATATATTACATACATTATTTTTACTTAAATTGTTTGACTACAAAAAAAAGCATTTTTGGTGCTTTTATATTATCTACATATCAGCGGTTAATCGGGAAACATTTTATTATTAGACTTTTTTCTGACTATTTCAGAATTTGAACACGCGTTGTTTAATTATATATTCATTATTTAGTTATTAATTTACCTCTGAAGTTTAGATTTCGCTTCGCAGACTAGTTACGGACTATTACATGGAAGCAAACAGATGATGAATTATTTATATTGTATAAATCGCAATCTTGTTATCTTACATAATCGGGTTCCACGACAGTTCGTATCTTTTAGCAAATACGAATCTGCACAATAAATGGCGTCTAGGTTTGTTTTAATACATAAGCTTAAGATTGGACGTGGGGTGTGCTTATACATACCTACATACTTGTCAGTTTGGTATTAACTTCATTGTCTGATTCATGGCAACTGGTATAATTTATCAATCGTGTAAACATACTTCGACGCATAATTAACCCCATTGTTCTAACTCTTATAAAGTTACACACATGTATGTGCTTTATCATACAGATAGACTAGTAACTTAAAGGGGATAAAAATTAGCATACATCATTTTCCAAGATATTTCCATAATCGGGTTTATATTTAACTGGCATATTTCAACTATCGTGGATCGGTAAAAAGTAACCAACTTTAATGAAGAAACTTTTTCATATTTGTCTATTGAAATATTAAAGTAAAAAAAAAAAAAAAAAAAAAAAAAAAAAAAAAAAAAAAAAAAAACACGTGCCATAATTTCATTTATTTATGTACAATTTTGCAAAATATTTATATACAGTGGTTCAGCAATTTTACTATTGTAAGATTTTTTTATCTTTTTATTTTGTCACGATCATGAAAAAGAATCCATCACTAACTCATTGCAATAAATCTATAATTGATGTAGATCTGACGATTGATCCTGATTTTTGTATATTTATTTACATTATACATCCCATTTGAGTTTTACTGCGCCCACCTCAGGTAAAAAGTTATGTGTTTATTTAAAACATTATGAGTTAAATATGGCTGCCATTACTTTGTCAAATTCTGATATTTAATCCACTTAAATCTGTAAGCCTCCCGAGGCGTCGAAAACCTAAATTATTCTGAAAACCTCATTAGATGTCCAGACGTGTAAAATGTGGCTCATCCTTTCAAAAGAGTCTGTAATATCGATTTTTAACTAAGTCTTCAACATTTTTAGATAATATATATATATATATATACTTACAAGGAAGGTCTCCATACGGGCATATTCAGAAAATTCTGAAAAAAATACAGAGTGTTCTTCTAATGTGGATATATATGTTTATAAAAGTTTTTTTGGCGGAACCTCGATAGAACGTTCGTAAAAAAATAATGAAAATTTCGTTTATTTGGCGACTTATTATCGGTTGTTGATGAAATAAAATTTCGAAAAATGCTTTTTTATGTCAAATACTCTTTAAGATAAAGATGTTTCGTATTGAACTTTTTAAAATACATTTAAAGTAAATAACTTTAGTTTTGTCAGTTTTAGTTTGATTTACCTATAGTTTTGGCATATATATCTATATATATATTTATAATGAAAGTTAAATATCAAATTTTATGAATTAAAACAAAATTAAATTAAATTAAAATTGTTTCAATATCTCAAAATTAAGTCCAATTGAGCACTGTCGAGTCGATTCAATTTTGTTGCTATGGAAACGACAAATTCTTTGATATTAAAATGAATAACTGGTAAATGAATCTTGCCTTTATTTTGGAATACGCTTAAATATATGAAAGTATTTTTTTATATATGAAACTGTTTTTAAAGTAATAAAATTAAAAAACACGCAACATAAATATGTAATACGAAAAAATACATTTATTAAACTCTCTCATTGTTTATGTTTAAATTCATTAAATACTTTTTACACGCATTCTAAAAATCAATTAACAAACAATTTTCAGGTGCATTAAAATCGTTTGCTTTTGGCAAGGAAAAGTATTGCTCGCCAAATCGCGTGATACTTTCGTCTTTTCGCGCCAAATACTCGAAAGTATTTTATGTTTTTACAGACTTTCTACTGTAATTCCGCCACTAAATTTGACTGATACTTTATTACATACATATGTAGTTAAATTGGTATTTTTTTTTCAAAATATTCTGAGTATGCTCAGTAAGGAGACCTTCTTGTTAGAGATCTTTAACATACAGTCCATTTTGTGCCTTTTTTAGTTATCGATGAATTGCTGTGGGGTTTAAAAAAAAAGTGTATCACCAAAACTTGTATTAAATTAAAAAGCTTTGTGAAAATATTGAGGAATAGTGAGTAAATACGTTAAAATGGAATATATCTTTCCAATACTAAGAAAAAAAATAAAAACTATCAAATTAATTGAGATTTTTCTTTGTATAATCTTTTTGCTTCGTAGTAGCACATTTTTCACCAGTCGTATCAAAAATATTAATTTAACAAATTTGTTGTAAATCGTAGAAAAATCTTCTTCTCAAGCCTGATATATCTTCCATATGCAACCATTTCTCAAAGCTAATTCGAATAGATGTATACATTTCTCTTCGACATATTTTCTCTAATTTGCAAATTAAATACACCTTAAGGATGTATATATTTGAGAATATTTTAAATTGCAATTTCAAATTGAGTATTAAATATTTGATGTAATTTTGCACAAATCCTTTTCTTGTTAAATAGAGAATTACTACCATATTTCAACTTCAAAGAATACAACTAAAATTGCACTGAAATACGCTAAACGCATGCGAATAGTTCGATAGAGAAAATAAATAAATACATAAAATTAAGTATGACAATTACTTAAAATCATCAAAACTAAGCTACAAATTACTAAAAGTGATAGAAAGTACATTTGGAAGGCATATAAATAACTTTTTTCAGATCCACATGAGTTTCATCGTTCACACGGCGACTTTTTCAATATCTTTGTTGATACAAGTATTTTTGGGATGGGTTGGGTTCGGTTGATTTTTGACGGCCAATTATCTACACGAGGGATATAGGCCCGGGGGGGGGGGAGTGCCCTCCGTGGGGGTCTTTCTAAGGGAACCTAATCCGTATTAACGCATGGAAGATCCACGAAAACTCCGAACTATTAGGCCGACGGGCGCGATTGGGATCGAACCCAGCACCTCCCGTCTACCAGCTTCGAGAGCAGAACCTCTCGGCCACTGGTGGGGCAGTATTTTTGGAAATAGTAGTTTTAAAAACAAGAAATTTGTAAATAAATTCACGAGGTCACATGTATAATGACAAGAAAATATTTTTAATTTATTGATCGTTGATTTTTAGGGTCAGTTGCCGTGACTGTGGCTTTGTTATAGTGGAGGGTATTTTCACCTGGTGTATTCTTGCCTATGCTTCATTTGGTGAGCACTTAGGTGGAGTGATCAATTGATCAGATTTATAATGACAAGCAAGTGTAAACATAAAACATAATAAAAATGCATATTTGTGAACGTGAATTAACTTCTACTATTGTTTCTTATTCTGTAGAGCATCTTTTCCCAAATTTTAGGCAACTCAATGGAGGCTGAATAATTGCAAATATTCTCATTGCGTAAAAATTCTTTACTGAAGCCCGTATAATGGAAGGGAAATAAAATAGTGATGTCTCGTGATTTTCATAACATTGGAAATCGGTAAAATTTCCTGTTTAAAAGAAGAAAAAAAACTGCGAAAATATTTGTATCAACAGAGATCTTGAAAATGTCCCCGTTTGAGCAATGAAACATATGCAGATCTGAATAAAGGTATTTATATGTCTTTTAAGTATATTTTTTATCACTTTTTGCGATTTTCAGCTTAGCTTTGAAACAAATATATGTCACCAAAACTTAAAAAAATTAAAGAAAAATACATAAACAGAATACTTTTCAAATAAGAATATAATTTTACAGCAAATATGTATCATGTAATTTTAAAAATGGCTCTAAACATTTTCTTTTGAATTATTCACATAAATGACTGTGACTTTCACGAAATTAACCCATTAGTGAAGCTAATAAATACAGTTTAAATTTAACATTACTATGATCTTTTATGATATTTTGTATTTAAGATATTACTTTTTAAAATAAGAATAACGTTTTACAGAAAATGTATCATATTATTACAAAAATGTTTCAGAAAGGGTGAATTTGACATTCCTGATCCATTAGTTATATTAATACTACAAGTTTAAATTTAATATTACAAAATGAACTTTTACAATATTTTCGAGAAAAAAGAGTACTTCTGATGTTTAGAATACATTTTTTATTCAAAATATGTATCGTATAATTTCAAACACGGTTCTCTAAACTTCTTATGATTGATTATTTTTAAAAGGTCGAAATTTACTAACTAAACCATTAGTAATACTAATATCATCAGTTTAAATTTAATATTGCATAATGATAGTCTTTAATATTTTCTCGTTTCTCAGAGGAAAAACAAATAATAAGTAAGCGAGTATGATCCAAAGCTAATTAAGTTTTGATTTGCAAACAATTGATTAATATATGCTGTGTAAATTTTTAATACTATTAACATTTCAGAAGCTTAAGGGGGTACGGGATACAAAAATCTTAATTTTCTAAAAAAGAGTTATTGCATTAAAACTTTCCCTGTTTTTGTCTGCTTAAAATTACATTTAAATCATGTTTCTAAATTAACTGGAGCAAGAAATATTATTTTTTTTTCGTTTTAATTTGTTTTCAAAATTTAGCTTTCAAGCAATAGTTGTCATGGAAACGATTTCGTGTGAAAATACGTTTTTCTTCATGAGGTTTTTTTTTTTTTTTTTTTTTTTTTTTTTTACCATTTCTCGTATTTAAATTGTTATAAGTAAATAACCGCTAAAGATAAATGGTCAAACTTGGAACATGTCTTTTTAAATTGTTTTATTTTAATTTTGATTTAGCAAATTTGAAACAAAAAGTATTTACTTTTGAAAATATGATATTTTTAAAAAGTTACTTTTTTTCGTTAAATATTTTTTATTTATTTTTTATTAATATTTTTTAAAATGCTCACCAAAAATTAAAACTTATATATTTCTGTTTATTTAAAAAAAAAATGAAATTCTACAAATAATATTTGAGCTATAACGATTTTAAATTACCCCACATTTATAATAAATTTTACTTTATTTATTATTATTATGAGATATTTTATCATGTGATTTTGTTTACAAACGATATGGTTAACCTTCAGAAAAAAATTCATAATTTTAACTCAATAAAAAAAAAAAAAAAAAATATTGAAATATGTGTCCTCCCCCCGCCCTAAATAAAACACATTTCTGGTAATAAATATAACATTAAAATAAAACATAGTTTTATTTCACTGTAACCTGTAGAAATTTAAAATAGTCAGTTTAATTGATAAATTATTAATTATTATGATATCTTAAATGCAAAGTAACATAGTCTTTATTGTCGTATCAAAAACTTAACAACTTTGTTGAGAACCACAGAAATGTTCCTCTTTGCAGTCAACCGTGAAATATCTTCCGGATACTGCAATTTCTCAAAAGCTAATTCAGATCCGCTTTTACATTTTTATTCAAAATGTCTTTCAGAAATTACTATCAAAATGTATAGCAATGATGCATTGATTTTGAAATATTTCAAAAAGGCGGATGCATTAAAAATTTAAATAGCGCAATTTTTCGAATTAATTTCTACAATTAATTTTCTAAACTCTATATTTAATGAAACTTGCAGCTTTAAGTCAATGGGAATATAAAATTTACCTCATACATATTTTGTTCCTGAATGCGTATTTCTCAGATAACTTATTACAAACTGCGTTTGAAACTAGAATCTAAACCGAAATGCATGTCGCAAATAATCCTATTGGTATTATAGGTCCCTATCTGTTAATAAAATAACATGTTGGTCTAAAACAGATAGAAAAACATTTAATTTTTTTTTTTTATATCAATTGGAAATACCCAAGCAGTGTAAATTGTAAAAGTGTCCAAAATAAATTAAGATTTAAAATTTTGTTAATCAGATATTCCTTCCATTAATTTTAAGAAATTTTGGAGATTGCCATTGCTAAAAATGAACAATCGATTTTTAAACAATATTTAATTTAAAATTTAACAAATTTAAAATCCAATTTTTTTACTGTAAAAACTTGATGGGCATTATGTACTTTGGTTTCAGTTATGACTATTGTACGTAATTATTACTATATAAGTATAATTTTTATTTTTTTCAAGTAATTTTCTGCTGTGAAATTACGTCGAAATTATTGAATATTAAATATGTGAAATTTTTCACATTGCTAACTAAGCATAAACCAGTGAAAAATGTGAAGCCGGGAATCAAACCCGGATCCTTGGAATACCACTCCAATGCTGTACTATTAAGACATGAGGGCAATACCCAGCCTGGCATTTTTCACTCTTAAATATCGGTATGGCTGCAACCGCAAAACAAGATGTAATAGTCTTCATGAGCACATGCATACATACATACACAATGGTACTACAATCCATGCAGGATGCTTACCTTCCTCAATATATCTCTCCAGACCTTCCGATGCCTGGTCCTTTACTTTATAATTTATAATTTGGTTTTGTGCAAGATCTTTCTCTACCTCTTCTATCCATCTCTTCCTGAGTCTACCAATACTTCTTTTCCCTATTAAATTACCATTATAAATCTTCTTTGTGCTTCTCTCATCCCTCATTCTAATTAGATGGACTAACCATTGCATTCTTCTTATTTTTATAGTATTTATTATATCTTTTTCATTATATAACTGTTCTATCTCCATATTTGTCCTTATACGCTATGTATTGTCTTCTTTAATAGGTCCAAAAATTTGTCTTAGAATCTTCCTTTCCCAAGTAATAAGTAGCTTTTCATCTTTTTGTGCAGTGGTCCAGTTCTCACTACCATAAATTAATACTGGTTTTATAACAGGTTTATAAATTTTAAGTTTGGATGTTCGGGTAATTAGAAATGATTTTAGAATGTTTCGAAAAGAAAAATATCATCTATTTCCTGCTGCAAGTCGAATTTTAATCTCTACTTCAACCATATTATCACAGGTGATCATAGATCCTAAATATTTAAATTTTGTTACTTCATTTAATTGTAATTCATTATTTATTTTTAACGTTGTTGTTGCCTGTGATTTCATTCGGTCCATTTTCGTGTATTTTGTTTTTCTTTATTAACTTCGAGGCCTAGATGATTTTTCCCTTCAGTGTCTAGTTTATTGTATGTTTCGATCAAGACTTTCTTATTTCTCGCAATTATACCAACATCATCTGCAAAAGCAAGAATTTGTAGGGAGCGATATCTCCTCTGCTGTTGTAGATGCTTCTAATTATTTTTTCCAGGCATACATTAAAAAGAATTGTCGAGAGAACATCACATTGCTTTAGACCTGAATTCACGGCAAAATTTCTTGAAAGTCTTCCCTGTACTTTAACTTTAGCTTTTGTATTTTCCAGTGCTCCAGTAAGTTTAATTATTTTATCGGGTATTTTAAATTCCTTTAATATTTCAAATAACTTATTTCTGCTTATACTGTCATAGGCCTGCTTAAAACCAACAAGCAATTGGTGCTAATTAATATTTTGTTCATAGAATTTTTCAAGGATGTTCCAAATACTAAAGATTTTATCCACCGTTTATCTTCCTTTCCTATATCCACACTGAAAATCACCTATTACCATTTCAGCATACGGCTGTAATCGCTTTGCTAGCAATTTATATGTAACATTTAATAAGGCTATGCCTCTAAAATCCTGGTAATTCAAGATATTTCCCTTTTTATGAATTGGGATAATAATAGCACAATTTCATTTATTTGGTATATTTTTATTCTGCGAAATCTCTAAAATTAGATCATGTAACATTTCTACCAACTTCTCTCCACCATATTTCAAAACCTCAGCACTAATCAAATCTTCACCAGGTGCTCTTCCCTTTCTTAATTTTGCAATAGCATCCCTTGCTTCTTCTATAGTCGGTGGTTCACATTTTTGTTCATTCACATCATAATCGTTATGATTAAACTGTATTTCTCTTTCGTCATTTAAATGTCTGTTTAACAATTTTTTGAAATATTCTGCCCATCTATCTGTCACATTTGCATGCCTTCCAATAAGTTTATCATTTCTGTCTTTACAAAAAAGGGTGCGTGATTGGTAGCCTTTTTTTATACTTTTAAGCTTTGAATACATTAGGCTTATATCACTTATTATTGGTCACTTATTATTAATTTCCTGAATTTTACTCTGTTCCAAAGCTCGTTTTTTTTTTGTACGTAACAATATTTGGGTATTTCTTCTAATTGTTTTAAAGTGACTTTCACTCTGTCTTGTTTTATGTTTCAACATTTTTTCTCTTGCATTCTTCTTTTTCTTAATCAGTTGCGAACACTCATCATCAAAGCGTTCATTAATGTCCCTCCTTTCTTCCTTTCCAACAACTTCCTCAGCAGTTTTTAATATGATATTTTTGCATTTATTCCACTTACTATTTATTATATTTTCCTCATTAAATTCAGCATATTCAATAGCAATTCTTTGCGTTAATTTACTTTGATAATCCTTTCTTCTCCACATGTTTAGTAAATCTTTTGTTTTAAATTTTACTTGTTTAGTTCCTTTTGCATCTCGAAATCTTGTGACTCTTTGTCTATATTTCATAACTACAACGAAATGATCAGCACCTCTATAACTTCGTACATCCATAACATCACTAGCATTTCTTCTGTCGACCATAATGTGGTTAATTTGTTTTTTGTCTTTCCATCAGGAGAAATCCCAGTTTCTTTATGTATATCCTTATACTCAAAACGTGTACTATTTATGATTAAGTTGTTAGAAGCAGCGAAGTCCACATCTCTGATTCATTTTCATTACACAAATCATGTAAACTAAATTTTCCAATTGTTGTCATAAAAGTGTATTCTTTTCCAATTTTAGCATTAAAATCACCTATTAAAATTTTAACATCATGACTTGGTATCTTATCAAATTCAACTCTGGGCCAAACATGAGACGAAATAAAGCTCTGCATACGTGAACACATATAATAGAAAATTAAATATTAACTATTCCTATTATCGTAAATTACTATTGAAAAATTAAACCTGTAACAGATTTTTTCGGAAAGCATGTAACGGAAAAATTTAGAAATAGTTTATTTTTATAAACAATATTTTTTATTACTTTTATTAACATAATCCATTCAAAACTGATTGAATGTGAAACATTTGTCAATATCAGTTGCTATATATAGCGTTTAATTTTTATTTGTTTGTAAGTAAAAATATTATCTAATTTTAATAAATATATGCTATTAAGGAAAAAATCTATTTGCTTTTTACCTCGAGTAAAAAAAAAAAATGTTGTAGAAACTTTTGGTTGTATTTTGAGAAGTTGTTCTATTTATTATAGGTTTAAACTTTCTTTTTACACAACTTTTTTCAGCGCAACTTACTTAAAAAGAAAATATGGTTTCGCAAAAACCGTAATTGATTTTCTTTATTAAAAAATAAGTTAATAAAACTGCACGTAATGTGAAATTTTGTCATCGATGTTCCGTCATTAAGAATTACATTTTTTTACGTTTTTTTTAACATAATTTTGTTATTTTCTGTTTTTACCATAACATATATTGATATTCTTGGAATTTCTCGTAGGATGAAACAGGTTTTTTACCTGATAATGGAGACATGTTTACTTTCAAGTAAATGATTTTTCCAGGTCGATAAAAATGATGAATTATACTAATTAGTTAAAAAAAGCAGCATTAATTATCTTAACCCTTGGTATTTAATAAAGTGTTTTTTTAAGTGCAAATAATGTTTAAAATAATTTTAACTTTTACATCTGGACTTTTCCTACTATCTTGGTTTTTACATATCCGATGTAATGCTAAGGATGCAAAGCTACAGAAATTTGTATGCTTACTATGATTTTATCTGTACACTGTATGAAAAAAAGGTATAAATCTACAAAACCAGGTTGCAACAGGTTTTACCTGATAGTGGAAACATGTTTACTTTCAAGTACATAATTTTTCCAGGCCGATAAAAATGATGAATTATACTAATTAGTTAAAAATAGCAGCATTGATTAACTTACTCCTTGGTATTTCGTAAAGGGCTTATTTTAAGTGCAAATAAGGTTTTAAATAACTGTAACTTTTATATCTGGACTTTTCCTACCATCTTGATTTTTACATATACACTGTAATTCTACAGATGCAAAGCTACAGAATTCTGCAACAAAAAAAGGTATAAATCTACAATACCAGAATGAAACAGGCTTTGTACCTGATAATGGAAACATGTTTAAAGTAAATGATTTTTCGAAACCGATACAAATGATGAATGATACTAATTGGTCAAAAATAGCAGCATTCATTCACTTACTCCTTGGTATTTCGTAAAAGGCTCATTTTAAGTGCTAATAAGGTTTTAAATATCTGTAACTTTTATATCTGGACATTTCCTACTATCTTGATTTTTAATAATACACTGTAATTCTACAGATGAAAAGCCACAGAAATATGTATGCTTATTAAAATTTTATCTGTACTCTGTACAAAAAAGACATAAATCTACAAAACTAATTTTTGTAAAGCTACTGAAATCTGTAGCTTTACAAAATAATCTTCTAAAATTACAGTAATCTAAATAAAATTTTATCTGTAAGCAGGTTGTAGTTACATAAAAAGTTCCAGGCATTCCAGTTTCCTAAAAAACTTTTAGCAACCTTACAGAAATTTTTATTTAAAGAGCAAAAATCTATCTGTTACATGAATTTTTATGGATTTTTTTTGGACTATTACACCATAGGTAATTCAAATATAAATAATTGAACTGTAAACAAACTACAAATCATTTGCTAAAATGGTGTATGAACATTTAATACAGATTAAAACCTTAAAAACACTAAAATATCTATTATACGGTTTCAGCAAACCTCCGTGGCCTTCTTCAGGAATCTAAATGACATCTTGGTTCATTTAGATTCCTGAAGACGGCCACAGAGGTGTGCTGAAACCATAGCATAGATATTTTAATGTTTTAATCGGTATTAAATGTTCATACACCATTTTAGTAAATGATTTGTAGTTTATTTACATTTCACTTATTTATATTTGGACATGAATTTTCGTTGTTGTCGTTACATAAAAAGTTCTGGGAATCACAGTTTCCTAGAAAAATTTTAGTAACTTTACAGATTTTTTTTTACAGTGTACACTGTCAGTGTAGTGTGAAATGAAAATATGTTTTTTTGCGATTTTTTCGAATATATTTGTTGATTTAATTTGTTAGATACATAAACTTCTCTCTTGTATGGTTGTTTGATTTCTATTTATTTTCTTTTCCACTGATTATGCGATGACATGGAGCGACTGTGCTGTTAGTTCATCATAAAATATATTGCACCTGAAAATCTGTAAAGATACTAAAGTGTATCTGGGAAACTGCGATGCCTGGAACCTTTTTTTCTAACGGCAACAACAAAAATCCATGTAACGGATACACGTTTGCACTGTAAATAAAAAAAAAAAATCTGCAAGGTTACTAAGAATTTTTTAGGAAACTGGGAAGCATGGAACTTTTTATGTAACTGCAACGCGGGATTTTAAATCTAATCGATATTTTAAAAATGGAACTTCTCCATTGTAGAAACGTTTTGCTGTATTTTGAGAAGTTGTTGTATTTATTATAGGTTTAAAATTTCTTTTTAGGTAAATTTATTTTCAGCGCAACATACCACAAGAATATATGGATTCGTAAAAATCGTAATTGATTTTCTTTATTAAAAAAGTAAAAGCGAAATTTATTTATCAGGTCTTGCCGTTGTCCGTATGACGTCAACGTTTCTAAAAATATATATTTTTGATTTGTAATATATTTTTCCGGTTTCATAAGCGCCTTTTGACTGGATTGCGCACCTTAAAAATACATTTAAATTAAATTTAAAAAATCAAAAAACACGGCTACGTAAAAAGCGCACTAATTGATTATTTCTCATCAATGTGAAACTATTTTTTATATTACTTACCTATTTTTTTTTTATTTACTTGTATTGATGACTTTCAAGTTGTATTTAATTGTTAGTTCCTACCTATAAACACTGTTTTGATGAGGCCAATAGATGTCTATGAAGGTTAGAATTGCATTAAATCTAGAGATCCTACCTACGCAACTTCCAGGTTGTGTAATATTTAAACGGAGCTTCTGACTATAAAATAGTCAATAAAACATCGTCTACATTTTGAAAGACCTATCAAATGATACGTAACTCAATATGGGGCGTAATTTTTTTTCGTCTCTACCGCCATTTTGTATTTTACAACCGCCATTTTACATTTATGAAAACAAATCTTAGCCTATAACCATCGGACGGTTCAGACGGATCGTTAGAGACCTTATTCATTAAAATCCATCCAGCCGTTGGAATTTTGCGAGAGTATAAATAAATCCACATACCAAGATAAGCGTGAAACACATAACCCTTCTTGGCAGTCGGGTAAAAGAGCTTCCTGCGTTCTTTAACGATGGATAAAACAGTTTTTAGAAGATTTGTCTATTCGGTGTTGTCAATGTGTGGTTCTACTTTAAGTATAAACAGTATATATGCAGACAAAACAGCGTTTTTCTCAACAGAACGTATTAACTTGTAGCATTCATCTAGCACAGTCGGTAGCATTGGGTAGCACTGTCAGAAGTGAAAAGAATTATGGAATTTTGTCCCCGAATATGGAACAGAATCGTATGGAATAGATAGGTTTATTGACCAATAGAATCATTGGAACATATTTTTTCTTTCCTGCAATTCCATTGGTGAACAAACCTATTTTTCCAATCCGCAAATTTCTATTTACAAAATGGTGGTTTATTTTTGCGAAGTAATTTAACATTATTTGATTATTTATATTTGTTCAATACAAGAATTTGCTATATTGGAGTTCTTAGCTTTTATCAATTTTGTTTATGTTACATTTTTCTTCTAAAGGTCTTTGATTATTTCTATCCCATGTTTTCGGTTTGAATCACCTCCTGTTTATCCGTTTGTCCGTTTCTCGACATTTTGTAGCCTAACTCACGTAAATATATTTCTGTTGACATGTAATTTTCGGTGCATTTTATATAAATTACTTATTTAGATATTTCGCTTTATATTATGAAAATATGATTTTTTTTATAATATTTTGTTAGTGATGAAAAGTTCTTCTTAATCTATGATTGATGCAAAATGTTTCTTTGTTCTTTTATATTTTCTCCCCTTCTCATTATTCGATGAAATATATTTAGATGGATATTTTATCCCCTTAAAGGGGGTGGGATATTGTTATCTAATGATGAAAAAACTTTTACTCCCAAGTACATTTTCGAAAATAAGTTCTTTATCCTTTTATCTACTGACGGTACTTATAAGTACCATTAAAGTAACTTGTTATAAAATTCATTTAATACATCGATTAGTTGCAATGCAGTTTGGAATGAGTTATATATACATTAATTTATCTTGTACCAAAGGCATTATTGGTTACACAAAACAAAAATATTTTTAAATGATGATTAATTTTGCTTTTGCATCTTTTCAGCTTTCTTAGCGTTGGGGGGGGGGGGGGGGCGGTGGATTTTCAATTCAGCATATTCCTATATTTCTATTGTAAGGACATTACATTTGTACATTTCCTAATTCTACAAAATACTGAGAAAATATTTAAAATAAATGATTTGAGTGGCGTTATAAATATTGCAGAAAATCCCTATAAATTCAAATTTAAATAATCCTTCTAAAATTTATTATGTGATTATGTAAATCTTCAAATGTAGTTTAAACAATTCAAGAAAAATGCTTTAGAAGATAAAATTTTCATGAATTTATAAATTCAGTACATAAAGGGTTAATTGATAATACAAACGTCATTTGCTTTGACACTTTTTAGATGCGTTCGTATTTATATAAATACGTACGTAGCAACCATAGTCGTCGTCTGGCCCGTCTGTTTCTGTCTGCTAGCATATAACAGCGAAACAACTACCCAACCGAATGGAATAAAATTAAATATTTATATTCTTTCAGAATTTTGTCGAGTATTTTCAAATTTTATGAAAACTGCATATACAGTTTTTCAATTACAGAAACATTTAAAAGTGTTCCGTTACATTACGGCCAATGGAAAAAATAGTTTCAAGTGCATTTTAACAAGGCCTTCCCTTAGAGGGATTAGTCTGAGCGATATTGCTGAGAACATAGATTTAATAATAACATGTGGAGTGGAAGCAAAGAAAATGCGATGTTACCTTTAATTGTCCATATACTGCGATAAATTGAAATGATGAAAATAAGCGAATCGTAGAATTACAAAATCTTATATATAAATTCGTATACACTATTTAAAAAATGGGAAAGCAAACCATGCAAGACAGCCATGCATGGATATAAAATTGAAAGTACGCAATATATCAAAATTAAAATAGAAAATGAAACACTAAATTATCTTATATCGGAATTGTAACTGTATAAAATGATGTCAAGAGCCTAATCAGACGCTCCGCACCAATTTCAGTAACTTTAAATGACAAATATATGATGTTTAAAAAGAATGGACTATACTTTATATGGTGTGTGCTCTCCCGGAATAATTAATATTGTACAATATCTGTTTTCCACGGATGAAATGAGGTTGTCGATAACAATTAAGGAATTCTCTCTTCAAAATCTGATATAGTATCAAAGTACCGAACAGATCAACAGTGGCATGCAATGCTTCGTTAGAGTGTGTTTTAGATATGCTCGATCGGATTTAAATGGTGAGTGTATGCTGGCCGCTATATACGCTGTATTGTTTTGTTGTCAAACTTATTCTGTACAAGTTGAGCTGTATTTAGCCTGTATTAAATAAAAGAAATCGGCAATGATTGCAATATAAAGTATGACACAAGATCTGAGTATATCGTCTGCATAACCTTTGAGCTGTCAAAGTGTCATTTGTAGTAATTTACAAATCCATACATATTTTTTCAGCAGATCATGCAAGCTAAAATACGCCAATATGAACCCGATTATGAAATTTCACCAGAATAAGTTAATATATAAAAAATCTACTAATGATAATTGAGAATATGACCTTATAATAAAATGTCTAGAAAAATGAATCAGAAAAAAAAATCATATCACATTTAAAACGGCACTTCCCTCTGTTAGTGGCCTTGGCGAGAGAGAGAAAAACCTAGAGAAGGAATACTTTTACAAGTACTTTCGGGCAACCTACTCACTGTTTCATAGAGGTTTTTATTCAATATTTACACAATTTATTTCATGCTAGGTGTGTATCTATCAGTTTTGTTGCATTTAAATTGCATGTTTTGTGGACGAAATGCAGCATTATGAAATAATTAAAGTTGCCATACCTAATAATTCCAAATTAATGGTAATTGATATCGTTTTCCGCTCACTTCATCTTTTTAAATTTTAAATTTTTTAGAAACCATTCATAGAGACAATTTTATATTTTAAAACTAACCCGAAGCAAAATTTCAAGATTTTGTGCTCAGCAGTAACACAGAAATAGAAAATTTTCGAAAATTTTTTGTTTCTGCAGTGTTTTATATAGCGACATTTTTAGAAATTGTTCTATTGCAAGAATTTACGTTATGTTAAATACAGCCATGCCAATTTTCATGTTTATATTCCTAACAATTCCACGTACTTCGTTACTTAGATCATCTTTAGATCTTTTTCCGCTTTGTTTAGTCTTTCGATTTTTTAGAATTCGTTCTACAACGAGCATTTACATCTTATAAATTACTGCCATGCCAAAGTTCTAGTTTCTAACACCAACAGTATCCCATAGAAATTTCAGTACTCCAAAAAAAAAACATAATTTAGAATCTTCCTAGAAATTTTTCGATTATCCGTCAAATTGAACCTTTTAGAGATCTTTCATAACGAGTATTTACATCTTAAAAGTAACTACCACACCAAATTTAAAGTTTCTAGCCTAATTAATATCACAGAAATCGCAATTTTAGAACTTTTTTGCTCCTGCAGCGATGTACGTTGTTGCACTGATATAAAATACAGTCTTTTTTTCGGAGCATAGATGGCCACCAACAATTTTTTAAGTTGGCTATGTAGTTTCAGAGATAACACCTCACAAACGTACAAGCATTAATAATATTATACACTTTATAATATTATAACGCTTTATAATATTAGCATTAGATGTACAGATACAAAAGCCATTTATCTGTTACAAACTAAAGTGCCCGGCGTTGCCCAGAATTTGAAGGATGTTTGTTCTGAAAAATCAATTTCAAAATTTAACATACAACCCAAAAGAAACATTAAAAAAAGCAGTCGAAATGCTGTACGCATGAATCAAATGAAAACACTGTATAAGAATGCATAAATGTATATAAAATACGCAAAAGAATACAGCTATAAATGAACTTATTTCAGTTTATAATTCGAGCAATAATGTTAACATACGCCAATATTTCCCCAATCTACTTTTTATCATGCTTCAATGCATTTTTCTCACTCATATGACGTTATACTATATTCACCACGTCCTTTATATTTCCAATATGACGTAATATTTTCCTCTTTCACATGGAAACCTTGAAATAGAAAATTTATGAAGTTATATTCACTTTTATGTAATTTCGCGAAACTATTTATTTCATTTTCATTTTTCACGTGAATATCTTGCAATAGAAAAGTTATTGTTGTAGTAAGAATTTTATTGTGTATTTTAATTGTTGGCAACTGCTATAATGAAAAATGTTTAAATTTAATAAGAAATTGCTGTTAAATTTGTGGTTTTTATTAATTATTAATTAACTATAAATTATTTCGATTCCGGATTCCTTTAGTTCCCTCGGCAGTGTTTTAATACACATGTACGTATATTTTCACAATTTTGGCTTCCAAACTATGGATTTGTATAGAATTACAAACAGACAGATAGACAAGTTTTCATTTTTATATATTAGATTATATACAAACATAAATAACTTATCTAATACATGTTAGCAGATGCATTTTTAAATATATATATAAACCAGTATAATACTTATTCTGTTTTTTTTTATAGTCATTTATACCATTTTTCAAAAAAACTCACTTTCTTAACCCCGAATTGCGTGCTTTTTAAAAAAGCGCCAAAGTCCATATAACAGCCAAGTACCATAAAAAGCATTAAGTGCAGGGTAATAAGGTACTTAGAATGCGACATTTATGATCAACCATTATTGGCATTCAGTCTTATAGTTTGGCGATAGATTTTTGGTCGACGGGATGACTAAGTAGTACCAAATACTGCATAAAGGGGGGGGGGGGAGAGGCTTGTACGTTGTGTCAATGTATTAAAAAGAGAGAAACAACGTATTTAAAACACAAATGTAAATAATTTTAAAAAGCATATAGCTACTTCGAAGCCTCTAAGGCCTCAACATCAGTGCTTAAAAATAAAAGATAAAATTAAAATAAACTGTGGCATAAAAGAGGGGGAGAGAGATACAGCCATAAAGGCGCAGCTCACCTCCCGACCGTCCAAGGCGAAATGAAAAACAAAGTTCACAAACAGCCACGGAGTCGGTCTCACGCGCACACTGGGGAGGACCAATCGAAAACCGCTCAGATGCTCCGGGAGAGTTCAAACAATGCAAAGAAAGGGGGGGGGGAGGACGAATTAAAGGAAATTAAACCATAACTTTGAAAAATTGGGCGTGCTGGACAAATCGTTAACTAAGCTGTTTGAATTTTTTCATATGTGGTAGGCTTCCCAAAAGTCAAGATCGTAAATTGATGAGCATTTCTGCATTAATGAGGGTTCGGAAAATTTAAAATTATGATTGTTCGACCAGCAGTGATTAGTAATAGCGGAACGCTTTTAGTTCAGCTTCACAGTTTTTAACACAAGTTTTATGCTCCCCCATACGGACCTTAAGGGGCCTTTTCGCTTGACCAAAGCATATTTTTTTGCATTCGCAAGTTGTCTTGTAAATACCCCAATGTGAAAAACTGTCAATAGGATGTTTCAGATTTGAGAATTGAATTTTGTTAAACGGAGTATAAACTACCTTAAAATCAAATCTTAACAAGATTTTAGAAATTTGATGGAATTTAGAAATTTGTCAAATTTCTAAAATTTTGTTAAGATTTGATTTTAAGGTAGTTTATACTCCGTTTAACAAAATTCAATTCTCAAATCTGAAACATCCAATTGACAGTTTATCACATTGGGGTATTTACAAGATAACTTGCGAAAGCAATAAAATATACATTGGTCAAACGAAAAGGTCCCTTAAGGTCCGTTTGGGGGAGCATAAAACTTGTGTTAAAAACTGTGACATCAAGCATTCCGCTATTGCTAATCACTGCTGGTCCAACAATCATAATTTTAAATTTTCCGAAGCCTCATTAATGCAGAAATGCTCATCAATTTACGATCTTGACTTTTGGGAAGCCTACCACATATGGAAAAATTCAAACCCCTTTGTTAACGATTTGTCCAGCACGCCCAATTTTTCAAAGTTATGGTTTAATTCCCTTTAATTCATCCTATCCCCCCCCACCCATTTTCTCCGCATTGTTTGAACTCTCCCGGAGCATCTGAGCGGTTTTCGATTGGTCCTCCCCAGTGTGCGCGTGAGACCGACTCCGTGGCTGTTTGTGAACTTTGTTTTCCATTTCGCCTTGGACGGTGGGGCGGTGAGGTGCGCCTTTTTGGCTGTATCTCTCCCCCTCCCCTCTTTTATGTCACATTTTATTTTAATTTGATCTTTTATTTATAAGCACTGATGATGAGGCCTTAGAGGCTTCGAAATAGCTATATGCTTTTTAAAATTATTTACATTTGTGTTTTAAATACGTTGTTTCTCTCTTTTTAATACCAAATACTGTACTGCAACTTAACTTCAATTTAACTTGATCTTCTTTATTCTGCTATTTTAAGATTTTTAACTTCTAAACATCGCACATTTTTAATTTTCATACCGTCGGATTGGGGAGAAGAAGTACTTTTAAATGCAATTTGTTTGAAAACTGCATCTCAATTTATTTTTGAAATATTATTTTTTTTTTTTAGTTTTAGCGACATTTGTTTAATTTTGGCAACTTAAGTACTCCATTTCTGTAGAAAGTAGGGGGGAAATAGTTGAAAATAGTAATTATACCTTTTTGTTGCCTTTTTTCCCTTAACAACTTTAAACATGTAAGAAAAAAATCATGCGTCAAGCATAGATTATGAAACACTTTCCAACACATTCAGAATAATGTAACAAAACTACACCATTTTAAAATACACCCTTTTAAAAAAATAAAATATTATGCCTAATTCAACCATATGGAAGCGCATAATACATTTCAAAACACAATTTCAACTGTCCCCATCCACAATCAGAAAATTATGCGATTTTTTTCAGCAGCCCTGTATATGATATATAGATTTGAATCTATTAACTAAATGCATGCCAAAATTTAGTTCACTTAAGAGATGCATATGGTATTTCAGTTGAAAATTTACCTTCAGCAATTTCCTCTAATAAGGAGAACGGTAAGTGTATACTTTTGTGCAGCCCTGTATTTGAGTTATACAATTTATTTATAACGAGTAAAATGCAAAATTAGTTTAATTTAAAAGCGCATACCGAATTTTAATCCGTACACTCCAGCAATTATTACTCAAAGACAGTACTGTATTGTAACGATTTCTTTTGTGTGTCCCTGTAAATGAATAAAAAATGCTGTGACTGCTTTGTTTAAACGTGATCATAGTGAAATTCAGTGATTTATATCAGTTTCAATACATTTGAAATGGTATAATGTCATTAAAATACTCCGCAAACGATTTTTTTTCCATATACCATAATGTAATGGAAAACTTTTGAGTGCCCCTGTAAATGAACGATTAATCCTACATACTTCATATACAATGCCAAACGTTCTTTGATGACCTTAAATAACCTTTATCAATTGCATGAAAATCCGAGTATATATACGGGAGTTAGAGCGTGGTCAGACGGCCAGACGGACTGACGGACAGACAAACCGAATGCATAAACACTTTTCAACTTTGTTGGAAAGTGTTAAAGATGTAATTAAAATACGTGCTATTTTGAAAAAATATAATTAATGATTTCTTTTTCAAAATTTAATTTTAAGTATGTATATTAATATTAAAAACAAATGAGGACATATGAATCATGAGATAGCCGATTTTTTTTGTAGAGTTTCTTGATTGACGACATCTCTTCTTTTTTTTTTTTTTTTTTTTTTTTTTTTTTGGATTTGTGTATTATTCACCGATAGTGACGTCCTATGCGTACTTTTCTGCGGAAGATGTTTACTGGATCGTAAATGAAGAATTCTTCAGCGGATGCGGATGACGTCATTCTGTACAAAATAAAAGCGTGTGTTTTAAGTCTTAAAACTGAAATATGTTTTGTAGTATCCATATTTATATATTTTTTTCATCCAGGGTGACATTAAATTCTGAAAAAGGAGAGCTCCTGTTTTCTAGTTTATAATAGAAACTTTTCTGTATCAAAGCTTTTTTATTCTTCTTCCCGTTTTCTAGTTTTATTTCAATCTTTGTCCAGTTTCGGCCTCAAAAAGTGAGGTTTGTTTCAAAAAGTATAAATAGCTATAAAAACAAACCTGATAAACGTTTGTGCTTATTTTTACAAGTAAACATGGCACATATGTCATATACGCACCGAGGTACCTGATTGGCGCCAAAGTTGCGTTACTTTGCCTGCCATGGTAATCAGTGGCGGCTCGTGACTGTCATATTTTGGGGCACTAAATGCAAGGCGGACAGTATTATTATTTTCTTACCATTATTTTTTGAAAGAAAAATATTACCTCGTTTAGTGGCCGAATATTCTGCCCACAAATATAGCAAAGATATCTTTTAAAGCAATAGTGGTAAGAGAAGAATAAATTTGGCAGCTATGGATTTAGTGTCCCCCAAAATGCCAGTCACGAGCCACCACTGATGTAACCATATATAACGCTATTATAAATTGGTTTGTTCTATACTTATATCATTTATTGATTGCTATTTCCTTTTAAAAATAATAGAAAATGTTTTGTTTATCACTTTATTTTGTTTTCATATTTAAATAAAAAAAAATAACGGGCTATTATAGCACACTATATGTAACTGGTATTCGAAAACAACGTTTTCGCCAAATTGGCATAAAAAAATCACGCCAAACCCGGTTCGTTTATGGCATATGTGCCATAAATATGAACATTTTATTTATATATATATAAAATCATTGTTTTTTATATACAATTTACTTTTGTTTGTATATAAAAATAGGTAATGGCTTGTTAACACAAATTAAATTGTATAAATCTTTAAAAAATTGCTTGAGTATATGAAACAATGAATAAGTTGCACGAAAATACGCTTAAAAAGCTTGCTTGTCTCGCAAAACCTATTTTCTCTACCTCGTTAAGGCCCTTATACAGGAAAAGTACCAATTTCATTTTTAAAGACTAAAAATAATTAATATAAATGGATGTTGTTTTTTTTGAAAATCATGCTTTTATTAAAATTCACAAAAATTTAGAAAATATATATGTTTTTTAAATGCACTAAATAGTAGAAAAAATCTTGAAAAAACCTTAAATGCACGGAGTTTAAATTTAATACGGTGAGTTAAATTATGGGAGATAAATGGATTTAAATGGGAATTTTGCCAAGTTAGCCAGCTATCTCCAAGTTGACTCCATATATAGAAAATTTTTGCCGCCAAATTTGGCGATATTTCGCCACGTTGACCAAAGTTTGGTGATATCGTGGTAACCCTGTCATTAGTACTTTTCCACGAATACACATTGTTGAAGCTAATACAGATTTCTCTATAGGAATTCAAACGTAACCATTAAGTAATCCCCCCCCCACCGTTGACCCCTTAGGGATCGGATTTTAAAAAATCAATGTCCAATTCATATATTGCCCTCAGGAATACATATATATTCCAAATTTCAAAACTCTGTGTCAACAGTAAGTGGATAAAAAATGAATCACAAGATTTGAGTGCCACAGGCAAATATAATTGTAAGTTAAAAGAAAACATGTTAAAAAACTTAAGAAAATAAGAAGAAAAGACGCTATAAATCAAAATATTTTATTAAACATCATATAATTGTTTCTAATTTTCACACGCGACATATAAAATATGCTTTTGGCGATTAAAAAATGCTATTGAGAGATTATCGCAAAATCTCAAATCAAAGTTTTTATGCCTTTCTTCGTTTAAATGGAAAAACAAACAGATTTCATTTCCTGTTTGATTACATTTAAATATGTTTTATGGCAATTCAATATTATTGCGTGCGTATTTTTTTTTTTTATTATTTGCTCCATGTGTTCAAACCAGTTGTCTACGATAACATCCACCGGTGAAAGTGACGCACACCAAATTTCTGTGACGTATGCAGATAAATTGTAATTTTTTGTACGTTTTTTTATATAATTTTTAAACGGTTTGGAATTTATTTTTCATACTAGGTGCATTCAATAGGCGATCCTCATAGGTACCTTCTGATGCAATCAGAAACGAAATCCGGCAAATATTTTTTGAGTTATGTTTGACGAAAGATTTTTATTAGGCTTTTTTTTTTAGTAGGACATGGCGTTAATATCCATCGTAGCTGTAATGTGTCCGGACAATAATATTTCGCTGAGTATTAGCCTTCGCTTTGCTCGGACAATGATGTTTCACCCTTTTGATTATAATGAAATTGATGTGCATTCATAAAGTGCACTAAAATATACATTCTGTGGGATATGATTTACAAAGAATATTTATTATTCATTTACTATGCATTTCATTTAAGTTACTTCCTGTATAATAGAAAGTACATAGTGTTTACAAGGACGCACAAAAGATGTGGGATACTATATTGTATCCGAAGTACTGTATATTAGCGTTGATTTCTGGACCTGCTTTTTTAGTTGTAATATGAGTTTTTAAATTTAACTAAATTTTGACATATTACGTTGTGTGTATCGATGCTATAGATCATATACAGGATTACACAAAATAATTCGTAATGGTTATTGTGTACGAACGAAATAGCTTAAAGGTGGTTTTCAAATATGAGTTATGCATTTTTATGCTAAACTTCATTTTATATACGAAGATATGTTTAAAGAATATATATATAAAGGTATACAGGGCCACGCAAAGTATTGGATATATGGCCGTCTATGTATTGTAATCTCTAGAAGTGTGATTTGAGTGGTGTTACGTGTGTTTTAGTCTTAAAATAAAGGGCTGTAGAAGAGTATTCTAGTAATATTGGGTACAGATGTCATATTCGCCCCATATTGGCGCGATTTTTTTCGGTTGCCAATTTGGCGAAAACATCAGCAGCATAAACAACATAATCTGGGTTACCACATCAAGTAAAATAACGACACTTTGACGCAAGTTAAGTAGCTGTTGCCTATATGATATTGGCGACAGAAAAAAATCGCGCCAATATGGGGCGAATATGACATCTATTCCTAATATTAATATAAATTGCTGAAAAGTAAATTTCAACACTTTACGCTTTCCAACATAGTTAAAAAAATATTTATGAATTCCGCTTGTCTTTCCATATGGCCGACTGTCTGTCCGAAGTCTAACTTACGTTAATATAGTTGGATTGCTCTTTAATCATATATGTTATTAAGATTCACAATGCCATTTTCGATACGGAAAATAAAGTATGTAGCGTTCATAGTTTATTTACATAGATATTCAAAAGTATTCCATTATGGTCTATGTGGAAATGTATTAATTATATAAATACGTATGACCTATAGTCGTCGTGTGGTCCGTCCGTTTGTCCATATATAACAGCGAAAAAAACTACCCAGCTGAATTCTTTGAAATTTAATATACTATATAATCATTTCAGAATTTTGTCGAGGCATTTCAAATTTTATGAAAATCATATCAAAAAATGAAAAAAGATATTAATAAAAGTGTTCTTGATTCTATTATCTACTATCATACGTAATTAATTGAATGCCATCCCATGATTGGTAATGATTGTAGGTTACCATGGTGATTGTGTCACACTAATGATGGGTTATATTATTTCCTTATTGCTGAATTTAATATATAACATAATCGTAATAAATTTTGTATTCATGCATTTTTGCATAAGAGTGCAACAGCTATTGCACCAAGACGTGAATATTTATAAAACTAGTCGCACTCCGAACGCATCTCATTTGCCACGTTTGACGTACAGTTTGCGACTTGTTCATTATTACAAAATAGTTATGAAAGATACTCTTTTTAAAAAATAGAAGAATTGATTATTATATTTTTATTTCAGAATGTAAGCGACAGTTTACTTCAATAACACAAAAAATTATTTCAAATATCTGAAAATTTCTATATAAAAATTAACAATTTCTTTGAATACGTTCTGAGTTTATTTATCTGTGCTTGTATAAATGTGTTTAAACAAATTCGTTAATTTTAATATTTTCTACATTTCACGTTTATTCGGAATGCGTAAAGTATTAAAAAAACTTTTCCCGGCAGTATAGGAGCTTGTTTTTATTTATCATGGGTTTAAAAATGTTTTTTGAACAGATTTTTTTTATATCAATGGTAAATGCGTAATGAGAAAATGTTGTGGCGTAAACAGCTTAATTAATTTTCCCCTTTAAACAATACGTTCATTAAAATATACACGAAATCAAATTTCGGCATAATGCTTCGTCATTAATATTTTTTTGTTTCTTTTGTACTAGACATGTATATTTTTTTCGCTTTCTTTTCTTTCCCCGTGATATACGATGACATATATTGATAATCTAAAATTTCCTTGACGATGAATAAAAGTATTTTACCTGATCAAGGGAATGTGTTTGCTTTCAAGAAAATGCTTTTCCCCTTTCAGAAAATTGATGAATGATACTAATTAGCTAAAAATTGTAACATTGATTAATTTTCTCTTCAGTAATTAATAAAGAATTAACTTTAATGGCAAATATTTAAAACATTTATATATAAAGTGTTTCCACAATCATGTTTTCCCCACGTTTTCTTATGGTTTACACTTATAAGCAATATAAAACAGAAGTGACTGTTAGCTTTTAATTTGATAGCAGTTGCTCAGTTATTCCGTGATACTTTTTCCATTATTTTACAGTTAACTACATTTTCTTTAAATGAAACAATTTGTTTTAACGATATAAGTGTGTACCACGTCAAAAAGCTGTTAAAAAATCTCTCGTATTAAAAATGCCCCATTCATAGTTGTGCGTTTTGTATGTAAATGGGAAAAGGGATGTTAACATTAGGATTAAATGATCATGATACTTAACCTAAAGGTATAACGAAAATTCAGAATGCAATATTAGATGTAGACAAAAAAAAAATTCTATCCAATAATGCTTCCTTCATCGTTCTACGCTGCATATTATTTAAATTCAGTACTCGATGTTGGTGTTGTGATATCAAGATCAGATATGGGCAAAAAAGCCTACCCAATGATACCTCGTTCATAATTGTGCAATACATATTAGTTGAGCAAAAGAGATGTTGGCAACATAAATAATATATATGTTTATTCGGTTATTTGCGTTTGAAGAGAAAAATATTAAGCAAGAAATATGCCAGAAAATTTAAGTTTCGAGGAAATTCAGAATCGAGGAAATTTCGAGGAAATTTTGGAAGAATATTAATAAAGAAATATGCGAGAAAATTTAAATTTTGAGGAAATTCAAAAGACTTTTTATTGTAATTTTTTTATTTATTTTCTTCTTAAAATTACGTGTTTAAATAATATCCAAGCATTATTAAACTCTCGAGCTAAAACTTAGTAAAATTTTTATTACTATTTAATTAATTAAATATTAAAAACTAGTCGGATATGCCAATCACAAAACTTTCTTCTATCTCAAACTTGTTAATACTTCAAAATTGTCTAGTACAGAGCAAAATTAAATGGCAATCTATGACCATCATGAAGACTCCAAAAACATGAAATTCTGTGCATTAGTTCTTGAGATCGGACTATCGCTAAAATCATGTAAATCATGCAAAATGCAGCATATCAGCTTCACCGGATAGGTGGATTTACACCAAAATCTAATAATCAACAATTTATGTTAACGTCTAACTGAATCTCAAGTTTGATGAAAATAAGTTCATTAGTTTTTAAGATTGGTATTGCGGAAATCGTAGGTATTGCGGAAATCGTAAAAAAAAACCACATAGCAGCGCCACCAGTTCAGTGATTTACACCAAAAACTAATTAGCACCAGTTTATATTAGGGACTAACTGAATCTGAAGCTTGATGAAAACTCATGCATTTGTTCTTGAGATACAGCTATTGTGGAAATCATGAAAAATACAGCACAGCAGCGCCACCTATTGGGCGATTTACACCAAAAATTAAACAGCATTAACTTATATCAGGGACTATTCAAATCTGAAGTTTGTTGAAAATTTGTGCATTTTTTTCATGAGTTAGAGCTATTGTGATAATCAGGAATAATGTAGCATAGCAGCGCCACCTGTCGGGCGATTTTCACCAAAAACTAATCAGCAGCTAACCCTATTCTGGACTAACTGTATCTGAAGTTTTATGAAAATCCATGCAGTAGTTCTTGAGATATAGCTATTGCTGAAATCGACAATAATGCCACATAGCAGCGCTACCAGTCGAACGATTTTCACCAAAAACTAATCAGGACCAATTTATATTAAGGTCTGACAGAAACTAAAGTTTTCTAAATCCCGTGAATTAGTTCTTGAGATAGAGCGCCCACAAAATTTTTGTCACATACAGACTCACAGAGTGACAGAGTGACAGACAGAGTGACGGACAGAGTGACAGACAGACATTTTCTAAAAACCATGAAATCGTGTTCAGGACATTCTAAAACGTATAAATCTGTCAAAAACCGGACGTCGAAAATTTTCAGTAATCCAATACTTTCTTTTTGCAAAGATAGAAGAAAGTAATAATGATTCATATATTCAAGTCTTCATATCTCAATCTCTTTTTTTTTTTTTTTTTTTTTTTTTTTTTTGTAATGTACAAGATGCATACACCCCTTGAAATTTTAAAGGAGTAGACCACTATTTCAGATAAGTAACATTCTATTTAATATTAAACATAGAATTTGTAACCTCCTTGAGTAATCGTAGAATTTGCAAGAAATGCGATTAAAGAAAGCGAAAGATTCAATCAAAAATCTCTGTTATAATTGTACAAACTTTTGACGCACTTTACTTTATAACGCATTCATTCATAATAAAACAAAACAGTTTTTGAAAAAGGATGTCCTAAACAATTTCTATAATCTTGTGCCATTTGTGCCAGGTATATAATATTACTATCTGCCTGTGGTTTTTCATTATTCGTTTATATTTTCGTTAAATTTTGTCATTCATATTATATGAATATTCTTTTTTCTTTCGTTTTCCAGATTTTTAAAAATTTCTTTTAATAATATATGTAACAATATTACTAAAATGTTCTATAAGCAGAAAAATAAAAGCTATACCTGGTAATAAAAAGTATTTTTACTTTAAAGTGAATGCTTTTCATATTCCGGAAAAGGTGAGTTTCGATGCTAATAAGATACATATTTGGACTTGATTATTTTTCTCATACACTCGATTATTAAGAAATGTCTTTTATTATACGAGAAAACGTTTCAAATATATCAAACTTTTATATCTAAATATTTTCTACTATAATACTTTGACTATATTGATATACTCTGTATACCCTTATAAGGAAATTTTTAGTTAAAAATTATATTAATATTTAGGTTTAAAAATTTAAATTTCTTAAATATAGTCATTTCTTATCTCACAATTACTCAATCCACAGTTACTCAATATAAGTTTTCGATTTTGACTCCATTTTATGAATGACGTTAAACTTATATAAATATAAATGAATAAATATATATACATATATATTATTTTGGTTTTCTGAGATTTTACATCTTATATGTTGCTATTTTAAACGATTCTTTTAGAAGGAGAACGAAAGATGTTTTTTTTTAATAATTAAAACACATTTACTTTTAAAACTTTATATAGGTTGCGGAAAATGTGATGATAAATAATGTTTAGTTAAAAAGCAGCTGAATGGATTAATTATTCCCACAGTATGTAATAAACGGCTAACTTTAAGAATGTTCAATTTAGTGTAATCCTTATATCCATTTTCAGCTATTTTGTTCTGTGTATGTTATTCGTTTATATATTCCTATTAGCAAACTTATACTTAAACAATCATTTTTAAGTTTTCTATAATATTTTAACGAAATGTGATTTTTTTCAACAACTGTAAAAGTATTTTTTCTCGCAGTGGAAACATGCTTAATATTAAGTAAGTGGTATTATTTCGCTGCGGGAAAAGTGATTAATGATACTGGGTGACAAAAAAAGAGCACTAACATTGATTTTTTTGTTGTTGATGTAAGTGTATAATAAACTGCGTTCCAAGAAAATTAAATATAAATATTTCCCTTTTTATAAAATATTGATATTTAAATATTGATTTTTAATATTATTTTCAACATATTCTCTGTTAGCAAATTCGTATGAGAAATCTTTAATTTATACAATGATGCATTTCCATAATATTTTGGCATTGCTAGTTTACTTATATTTGTAGGCTTATAAGTTTTGCTATGTATCATTTCTTACTCAATACTGGCTCTAAAGTGTAGCAATCAGTGTTAATCGAGTATCTATTTGTATTATATTTTGGATATGAAAAATGTTATAACACATACATAAAAATATATGTGTTTGTCTGTGTATGTGTGTGTATATATGTGTGTTTGTATTGCAATAACAAAAATGAGTAATCTATTTCTAGCAGCTAAATTAATTCCTTTTCTATACATGAATTAAACTTACGATATATTGAATAGTGTTTCGGAAATTAATACTTCTAAATCACCAATAAATAATATTTAGAACTTTTATTCTTTCTTTTAAAATAATGAATTTATCTTTAATTTTTAATTTTTTTTTTCTGTATTTTCTAGTATATTTTATCAGCACATATAAAATAAATCTTAAAAATGAAAAAGAGCAAACAGTATGATTTTAAAATAAATACACTTTCTACCAAGTGTAAATCAAAATAAAGTTTAAATCAAAGTTGTGAATTTTCCATAACCGTGTCTCTCTCTAAACAAAATATTGGAAAGGAAACATTGGAACAGTATGAATTGCCGTTATAAAAATAGATAAAAATTTAAGATAAGTACTAAATATTTATAAAAGAGATTTTTAAAAAATAAAACTGTTTTTGCTTTTCTTTCTGCCTAGTACCTAGAATTTTGGCTGCTAGTCAATCTGAACAACGTTTGCATTACGATTCGGGAATGAAAATTTTACAATGCGTAGGATTCCATTTGTAATTATGTCCCCTCTTTATTTAAGCAGCGTTGGTGAACTGCACCACCACAAACCATCCAACCTTTTTTGTTTGTATCCATTAAATTCTATATAAAGAAGAAGGGATTATTAATTTATTTAAGTATTAGAGAGTAATTTTCTAATTTCCAGGAAACACTCCAAAAGCATTGAGAACAATTTCGAAAAAAAAAATCGCAAAGAAACATGAAAATCCTTTTAATATTTCTCAAAATAGTCAGTTTTGAAACATCGAATTAAATGTAGTATAATAATGATACCACAACTGTTTCTTTCCATGATAGGGGTGTTTTATTATATATGATACGGCGCTTTCCTGTAATCGAAATAAATAAATAACTCTGTATTTTAAACAATACATTGTCACTCTTCATTAGTGGGATGAAAAATTGAGAGTACAAAGGAATAATTTAGCTTATTTTGTGTAATAATAGTTTTCACTAATAAACTACTTCGTCACTTATTAGCTTCCATCATAAAGCTAATCTCATTGGCACACACACAAAAATAATTCTGGACAATAATAATGCGCTGTATTGAAAAAGAAAAAAAAATACAGTCATATTTTTATGATAAAATAACTCATCTATAATTCAGTTTTCTGTACGAATATGATTGTTAGTATGATAATAAACAAACATTCTCTCTTCTACATAATAACCATCATTGTCAGGATTTTTCAAAAAATGTATTATAATCCAATGCATACATGTATTATGTAAGTTCCTGAATTCACTAGCTTTAAAATCTTCTCTAAAAGAAAATAATAAAAATGTTTCTACTTTGACTTTTTAAAATTAGTCATATTATTTCTTTCCTCTTAATTTTCAGATCATGAATTATTAATCCAAAAATCCAATTTCCAGTACATATTATATATGCGAAAAAATATAGTAAAACGAAATATTGATTATTTGTTACGTAAAACAATAATTCCCTGATAAGATATTATATGTTTTAGAAAATTGATAATTTATACATTTCATGTTGAATGTCAAATACCGTATACTTTAAAATAATTAGATAAATATCTAAAAATAAAAATATATTTATGTAATACCAACTGAATAACAATATGTATTTCGAAACGGGAAGGTAAAAAAAAAGAAGAAAAAAACTCAACTATTGTCAAATACTTTTTACGCTTCATGTTGGTTTAAAGCCAACAAGCTTTTCTTAATTCGAAAAATTGCGTTTATGTTTCATATTTAATAAATTATATGTATACTTGCATACATGTTGTATTCAGAGATATACTTCATTTCTATACTTAATGCATATATTATATTATCCATACATCTACTTTCAAGAAGCATCTTTCAATATATCCAACAGCAATAACAATGCTATTCTACTTAATGGAAGATAAAAGTGGTGTTTGAAATGGGACTGAATAACCCTAATTCAACTTAAACATAATATAAAATACATCTATATGATACGTATTCACTATTATTATATAAACATATAGGTCTTAAGCAGCAGCCACACACTCGTTATCAAACTCAACCGAGAAATCAAAGTTTTGCAGTCGTAAAATCATGGTTAAGAGTGGAAGATCAGGACGATGCCCATTGGTAGTTACCCCGAAATAATAACTGAATCCTTTAGATTCATCAAATATTTATTAGATTATCATAACGTGCACCTAACTCCACTAGCATTATGCTACCCATGTTCGGGCCGTTGTTACACCGTAATTAGAAAATACTAGATGTTAAATATTGGAACAGCATGATGAAAATACTGTAAACAAAGCTCTCCAGGTGACATGGGTTATTTAAGCAAATCAATAATCGAAATATTCTCTCTCTCCCAGCCAATGCGACAGTTTAAATACTTGCGAAAAAACACGCGTACGAATGCATTATCAGTGAAGAACCAACCCCGTAAAAATAGCCGGAAGTACGCGACGAGAGACAGACTACGATACATTTAGCTCCGGGGGAACGGGGAAGTACGCGTGACGTCGATGATGAACTCTTTAGTCTCGGCGTCAGTTTTATAACGTAAACAAATGTTGGCTGGCTTGGCAAGAGATTATGGGATATGGGACATCAGAGAACAATTGATATTAATTCATTCGAAACAAAAAGACTTTAATTTGAGAATAAAATGAAAGAAAAGTAATTTAATGGGTTTTATAAGATTAGACGAATGGATTTAAGGTTTTTACAATAATAAAAGAATGCGCATTTAAAGCATAGAAAAAAGATAAAAGATATTTAAGATAGTATTAAAGTTAAGTACACTGTAAAAAAATCCGAACAGTATTCCTGTAGGAATCGGAAAAATAGTTGCCCTTATCGTACCGGAAATTTTTCCGACCAAGCTCGGAATAAAATCCGTAAAAAAAGAAAACATTCATTAAAACGGAACTTTACGGATTTTATTCCAATTTTACGGATTTTATTCCGATTTTACTGATTTTATTCCGAGCTGGATCGGAAATTTTTCCGGTACGATAAGGGCAACTATTTTTCCGATTCCTACAGGAAATCTGGTCCCCCCTTTTTTTTTTTACAGTGTAAAAAAGGTAGATACTATAATAATTTGGAATAGTTTAATTAAGATAAAAAGGGGAATTTTTTTATTATTACACATACATTAAAAAAGAATGCAGTACATATATAAAAAAGCTTTTTTTATAAACAAACTGATTTGTTTTGTTTACGAAATAAAGGTGACGTTCACAAAGTTTCACTGTAGAAAAATCCGAACAGTATTCCTGTAGGAATCGGAAAAATAGTTGCCCTAATCGTACCGGAAAATTTTCCGACGCAGCTCGGAATAAAATCCGTAAAAAAAAGGAAACATTCATTAAAACGGTAATTTACGGATTTTATTCCAATTTTACGGATTTTATTCCGATTTTATTGATTTTATTCCGAGCTGGGTCGGGAATTTTTTCTGTACGATAAGGGCAACTATTTTTCCGATTCCTACAGAAAATCTGGTCCTTTTTTTTTTTTTTTTTTTTTTTTTTTTTTTTTTTTTTTTTTTTTTACAGTGTTGTAAATGATGAATAAACTATATTCGCATAAATCTTTAATTATTATTAAAGAGTTAGCTTAAAGTCATAGTTGAATTTTTATGTGAAAATTGTTATTTATTATTAATGACTGAGAAAATCACCGTTAATGAGTATATGAAACTAGTCAACTTCGTTTATTAAAATTTGTTTATGATTTTTTATATATGTACTGTGATCACTTTTAGCATATGTAGATGCGTAAGTTTTTAATGATAATAAGTGATTTTTAAGTAATAAGATAATAAGTGTAATAGGAATAAAATTGTATCTTTTATTTATTTATTTTAATTCTGATGTCTTCATCGGAACAGAATTACAAAATTAATTTATAGCCTATTAGACACTGAATAAAAATGGTGTATTAATACTTTATTTAAATTATGGGTGGGGATTATTTATTACTGACACTACAATTTTTATAAATATCTGGATAAAAATGAATTCTATGCGTATAAACGCACAGAATAAATTTCATGTGTTGTGTTGAAAATAAAGTAAATATTTACCTTCATAGTCTTGTTTTTAAACGAGGAGTTAACTATAATTAAATTTTGTAAAGAAATATGTTTGCATACGAGAGAGTAAACATAGATTTTCTCTTTCGAAATAACCATCATTGATAATCTTCGTGAATAGAATGCAATAAAATCCATTATATATTCAAAGTTGCGGAATTCAGTGGTTGTAAAATCTTCGGCAGTAAAATAAAAAAAGTATTTGTATTTGGACGTCTATAAATTAGTCATAGTTCTAATCATGAATAATTTATCACCAAATACAATTACTGTGCACTTTTATAAATAAGAAGTTTAAGAAAACTGAATATTAATTCTTTGTTAAATAAACTGATATTATCTTGATACGAAATTATAAATTTATGAAGCACACAGGCAAATTTATGCATCATAATACTTATTCTGTGTATGATGAAAACCATAAATTGTATAACTGAAAACATCTTCCCATAAATTAAGCTTAATAAATATATAATATTCTTAAATGAAGATAGTTAACAAGAAGAAAAAATATAAAAGTTCCATTTCGTTAACAATTTTAATTCTTACAATTCTTTACTTTAAGTTATCTTTTATACTGAAAATTTTATACACTAATTTTGTACTCACAGGCACATTTCATTATATGCAAAAATTTATAACATACATAAATGGATTATTAAACGCTAACTTTCAATATATTTAGTAAATAAAACAAGAATTGTGTCACCAAAGGACAGAAAAAATATCTATTGGGGAAATCATACGAAATCCTGTTTCAATTAAAATTCTATAAATATATTAAGAGAATACTAACTGGTACAGTGTATCTTTTATCTGATGTAAATTTAAATTGAAAAAAAAAATGGAAAGAGATTGCCCTTCAAAATATATAAAACAAGTTTACAAGAGGTGGTTTATTTCAATGATCTGCAATGATTTCAATGATATTAATTTTTTAAGTGATAAGATATTCGACGCATATGTATACAAATACTGCATAAAATTAACATAAAAATTTAAGTAAATATTTATATTTACATTTTTATATAAAAGTAGAATCAAGTCTTATTTAATTTTCTGAACAAGCATGTTTACTTACAACGTAGTAAATAAATATTAGTCTTCACTAAATAACCAACATTGATAACATTTGTCTATATTACATTCTAATACATCAGTTTATATATTTCCAGAGTTTCCGAATTCAATGACTGTAAAATCACTAGTAGAAGGAAAAAAGTCTTTGTATTTGGACTTTCATAAATTAGTCTTATTTTTCCATTCCCCTAAACTCCCAGCTCATGAATAATTTATCATCAAATCCAATTTCAGTGTATTTTGTTTATAAGAAAGACTATAATAAGACTGAATATTGATTATTTCTTAAGTAAACCATTAATATACTGATAAGAAATTATATTCTATAGCGATATGAAATTTATGCATTTTCTGATGAATTTTATTAACGATATAGTTAAAAAAAGGTATTCCATTTAAACTTAATGAATATTTATTATTTTGGAACAAAGAAAATGGATAAAGCATGTTTAATGATTAAATGGATATTTATTAATTTAAGTATTACGTTTGACACAGCAGTTCCCAGAAAAACGTAATTTTAAAAGCTTAGCACTATAACATTTAAAAACATCCCTGCCGGCTCGGCCTACAGGCGGAGGTAGATTTCTAAGTTAAGTACCAACTTTACCAATACAAACTAAATCAAGATTATAGATAAACCCAGTTTAACAATTTTATTTGTCCGCTTAATTTCATTTTTCTGTAGGAGCTCGTTTTATCAGAATGAAGTTCAGGCGCTATTAAAAAAATATTTCCCCCCATTCAACAACTCTAAATTTTCTGACACGTTTTCAGACTCATTTTTAAAAGTAAAATCATGAAACTTGATGACATGATTTTTTAGCAGATATTTATAAGCGAGCTGAGAATTTATTTTTCGTTCAATTAATTAGAACTTGATTTACAATTACTTTCTCAGTACGATCATTATTTTTTCGTTTCCAGCACTGCCGCTTGGGGAAATTTGGTTCAAAATGCCCGCTTTGGCAGCATTTTTTGAAATATATTCAGCCTTTATCAAAAAATCGACCAATACAGCACATTATATAGTTTCCTAATAAGAGAACCTGCCAATTGGATGCATTTGAGAGCGAAAATGAATTTAAAAATGACTCAGAAAATAAGCAGTTTGGATTTGAGTACACACTTAATGGATAATTATTTCGCCAACCCCTATTTTTGTTTATTTATTTATTTATTTATTTTTCTGAAAAAGTTGATCCTATCAAAAACTTGTCAGTATGAAAGTTGTAGATAATATTGATAAGAAATATAATAAATCCAAGCTGATTGGATATCTTGTAGATTAACAAAGTTGTGACTTATTGTCTTGAACTTGTCGATATAAAAGTTGTAGATAATATTCAGATTTATAATAAGTTTAAGTGAATTTGATATCTTAAGTATTGGCGAAGTTATGCATTTTTTCTCCCTAAAACCATGTTTTTGCGCCACTTGAGCCCATTTTTAATTTTATCAAAAATCTGTAATAAATAAATTGTTCGCCCTTTTCCTAGAAGTAAAAAGGACTTTAAATTGATTTGATATGTATAAAAATTAAGAAGTTATGGGGTTTTTTCGATTTTCACAAGTCCCCTCCCTATTTCCACTCCCTTGGTCCGATTAAGGAACTTGACCGAGATTTTCTACTCCTTGATTTTATGCATCAGTTTGGAAGAGATTTGAGCAGAATTACGGAAGTTATCGTGCGCATGAAAAAGTGATATATCTATATAGATAGATAGAGAGATATAAAGTTTTTTACTGTGGATGGTTTTGGGTTCTAGGGGTCATGATCGGTGTAGATCTGCAAAAGTTTTTCAACAATTCGAACATAGGGGAGATCGGAATATGTAGTATTTCATAAGAAATCTACTTAAAACAACTATTAGATCCTGATAAATAGAAATAAATATTCCGCAATGTAATTCATAAAATAGAAACAGATAAGAGTTTACATTGAAAACTGATTTGTTATAATAGAAAGTTTTAATATTAAACATTAAGAAAATCTTTGACGTTGTTTAGTAAAAACTCAATAAATGTATTCTGATATTTTATCTCTTTTCGATATAATTATAAATATTTTAATCAGTAAATTTATTATGAAAAATCCTTACTTTTACGTAAAATTTTGTACTGATTGTCTTTATAGAAGTCGATTCATAACAGCTTTATATTGTCCAAAAATTATTTTTTAACTACCTTTTCAAAGCACTTCGAGTTTATAAATAAATTCATTTTTGTTCTATTTTTCTAAAGACAACATTGTTATCAAAGATTACATTATATGAACTCTGGTATAGTAATGGATAAGCATTTAATCAAAACTCAAATTTAAATACCATATTTAACAGTTTAGAGACATCAAAGTAATTATGATTACTTTTACAAGTTCCCTGCAGATGAATCATTACAAAATTGCAAAATTTGTATAAGAACATTGTATACATTATTTTGATATTTTCCCTGGATGCTGAATATGTTATTGCGTCCGTATACGATACGTAAAAGTAGAAATCATTTTCTAATGAATTTTATTAACGATACAGTTTTAAAAAAATATTTCATTTAAACTTAATAAATATTTATTATTTTTAAACAAAGAACATGAATAAAACATATTTAATGATTATATGGATATTTATTGATTTAAGTAATATATTTGTCAAAGCAGTTCCCCTAGAAAGTAATTTGAAAAGGTTAGCACTCATAACATGTTTTTAAAAAACTATTAGAGCCTGATAAATAGAAAGAAATATTCTGCAAAATAATCTTTAAAATGCCAACAAATAAGAGATTATCTTAAAAGTTATTCGTTATAATAGAAAGTTTTAACATTAAAAATTATAAAAAAATATTTGACATTGTTTAGTAAAACCAATAAATTTATTCTCATATTTTATCTCTTTACTGAGTAGTTCAATATAATGATAAATATTTTAAGCAGGTAAATTTACTATGAAAAATCATTACTTATACGTAAAAGGCTGTATTGATTGTCTTTTAAGATGTTGGTTTAGAACACTTTAATATTACCCAGAAGTTATTTGTGAAATACCTTTTCTAAGCACTTGGAGTTTATAATTCATTTTTGTTGTACATTTCTAAAGACACACTGTTATCAAAGATTAAATTACATGCACACTGTTATAGTAATGGATAAACATTTCATCAAAACTCAATAATAAATATCATATTTAACAGTTTAGACACATCAAATTAAGTATTATTACATTTACAAGTTCTATGCAGATGAATCATTATAAAATTGCAAAATTTGTATAAGAACATTGTGTACATTATTTTAATATTTTCCCTGGATGTTAACTATGTTATTGCGGTTGTATACAATATCTAAAAGTAGATATCCTTTAAGAGTCGTTGATAAAAAAAAAAAAAAAAAAAAAAAAAAAAAACATGTGTTTCTATATTTTGCCTGAGTATAATATATAAGCCATCATAATTATTATATTTAGTAAAATATATTTATCTTGAATAATTTATTTATATTACATTATTTTAATAGCAAAAGCATATACTGTTTTCAGCTATTCTTCTGTTAGCATTTGCGAACAAAATTATGGATTGAATGACTGAATGTCTCATTCTATATCTTCAGATGTTCATATCTTATAGCAATTTCTAATATTAAAACAGACATTAGATAGTTTTCACTAAAAATGTCTTATATAATCTCGCAGTAGATCACAAATTAAGTTATCATATATGAAAAAAATAAATTATGAAAGTATTCTAACAATAAGAGTTCGGCAATTAACTGATATGGAAAGAAGCTCAATTAAAATTTAAATAAATTAATATAATAAAACACCCAATCAAGATATGCGTCTAAACGCAACTAGCAAAATAATTCTATTAAATTTACAATAGCATATGTATTTCTTATGAAATTTAAGAGCATTTGTTTATAACATTATTCATATCATTTTGTGTTAAATTGGTTGCAGCTGTTATCCCATTTGCATTGAATAAGTGGAAAAATGCATCATTGATTCTAGTAAAAGGTGCAAGATAATTGGTTTATCCCTAATTATTAAATTTATTTCACATTTATAATTGAGTACTTTATGTAAACTTTATCAACAAAATGGACTATGTCCTTATTATTTTTTTTCTTTATTTCAAAAGTTTCAAAAACGAATATCATAAAGATATTTTTGGAAATTTTTATTATAAAATATTTTCCGCAAAAAATGATAATCTCGTTCATATTTCATAATTCAAATGAAAGACATTTTTTCAACCCAATCCAGTATTCTAACAACTATTTCACAGGTATTTAATAAATGAATTTACATATATATGTTTTTGTAAAGTTATCCTCTGTTTGGTTAACGTTATCATATTAATTCAGACCGTAATATTCCATTTTATCTAATTCAAAAATTATTGCATTTTACTTTTATCACAGTATTTAAAAAAGGGTAAATTGGCTATTATATAACCATGTCTTTATATATATAAAATAATGTTACATCTTTACATTTTCTATTAAGTATCATATTATAAATCTCATGTTATTAATAAGAGAGCATACTACACTGTATTTGAATGAATAATGTATGACTACAGCAAATCAGTGTATATAATATAGTTCTTAAATTCAGAAATAAAATCACGAAAATTATTTACAAGGATATCATGCAATTGCATCCTACGATCCTACAGTTTCGGACAATTTAAAACTTTCCCCTCGCCAGGGATGGCATCCGGAGGAACTAACACAGTCTTATCTGTATAATATCAACATTATCAAATTGTAGATATTGTACATATAAGACAGTCTTAATTCAAATGTATAAATTGTACAGATAAGACACTCTTATTTAAATGTAGATATTATATAGTTAACAACCTGCTAGTTTCTTTGGATGCTATCCATGAAGATGGGCAAGTTTTTAGTTGTCCGAAACTGTAGTAATGTAATTGTATTATAATATTGTAATTGTTTTGATTTAATTTATGAATTAAAAAATATATATATTGCATACACTGATTGGCCATAGTTAAATTTTTTTCAAATCTCATGATATTATACAGTTAATGTTCTTAAACGTTTGTGTCAAATTTAATCAATTTAAGTCATTTTTGTTCTTATTTTAATTGAACCCAGTGTATTTAACCCATCCATGCAAGATCGCGAGTTCCCCCTTTCAAAATTTTTTGCGATCTAAAGCCTTATCTTATTCGTTGAATCGTATGATTTATGGATATTGCATTCTGAAAAGGTCATAGGAAATAAAGTTCATTAATGTTTGAGTTAGTACCTCTGAGGTACATGACGTAGGCTACACTGCTGTGGTGATCAAAATTATGTTCCCTATTTAATTTACTTTATATAGATGAGAGATTTCCTTTTAATATCGATTTAATCAAAACGTCTCTAAACTGTTCTTAATGCACATTAGAAAATAGTATTCAAAAATTTTAAATACTTAAAGTTTTCTTTTGTCTTCATTTTTATAAAAATAGTTGAACACTATTTTTAAATTTCACATTTTAAAATAATTTTATTTATGGAGTTAAAATTCTGATATTTTCTTTTAGATGGTTAACAATATTATTTGAAAACAAAATCTAATGATAAAACATCTCATGATTAAAAATAAATAAATAAATAAATTTAAAATTTAAAAAAGTGGTGTAGTTTAAAATCCTTATAACTCTGCATATTATTGGCAGAATTTAATTTTTTTTCATATAATTAAACAGAAATATATAAATTTTAATTTAGATTCAGCATTTAAAAAAATACTGATTTAAAAAAAAATTTAAAATATTTGAAATAAAAATTTAAAAAAAAAGTAACTTAAAAAAAATCATATTTTCAAAAAAAAATTTTTTTTCAAATTTGCTAAATCAAAATTAAAGTAAAACAATACAAAAAGACATGAACCCTTTATCTTTAATGGTTCTTCACTTATAATAATTTAAAAACGAGAAATGGTGAAAAAACACATCATGAAGGAAAATGCATTTTCACAAGAAGTCGTTTCCATGAAAACCATTGCTTGAAAGCCAGATTTTGAAAACAAACCAAGCAAAAAAAATAATATTTCTTGTTCTAATTAAGACAGAAACATGATTTAAATGTAATTTTAAACTGTAGAACACAGAAAAAAAAAATTAATGCAATAAATACGTTTTAGAAAATTTTAAGATTTTTGTGTCTCGGACCCCCTTTAAATTGCGATAATTGTCTTTTCATGCTTTCTGGTGAGCAGAGAATTTACAATGTAGCTTTCATTCCTTCAATAATTGTTTAAATACCTAATTGACCGGAAGGCGGAAGAACAGGCAATCACCTCATCGAGTTCACGGCTAAAATTACAGAATTATCTAAAACATATTAAAAAGCAGTCGGTCTGTCAAGTCATATCTTGCTGGAAAACACATGAAAACTCGATTTTAGCGGTTGACTCATAGGTTTACCATTTTCTTTTCCTGCACTCAGCCCTCCATGTTTTCATACCTTTGGGTGCAGGAAAACACGATGATAAACCTACCAGTTAACCGTTTATATCAGTTTTTCAGGTGTTTTCCACCAAGATATGACTTGGCAGACGGATTTCGTTGTAATATGCGAATCAAGTTTTAAATAATTCTGGAATTTCAGCAGTGAACTCGATGAGGTGATTGTCGGTGTTACGGTGTTTAGTTTATGTCAGTCTCCCGTCTGTAAACTAAAAGCTAGGGACAATACATCACCTCACATAGGAGTTTCGGAGGATTTCCATTAAAAATCTCATCCTTTTAGAGGATACATTGATCTTCCAGCCACACTGTAAAAAAATACGAACAGTATTCCTGTAGTAATCGGAAAAATAGTTGCCCTTATCGTACCGGAAAATTTTCCGACCCAGCTCGGAACAGAATCCGTAAAAAAAGGGAAACATTCATTAAAACGGTACTTTACGGATTTTATTCCAATTTTACGGATTTTATTCCGATTTTACTGATTTTATTCCGAGATGGATCGGAAATTTTTCCGGTACGATAAGGGCAACTATTTTTCCGATTCCTACAAGAAATATTTTTTTTTCTTTTTTACAGTGCAGTAGCAGAATTGAAACTTTTAATTTTACTTCAAATTCCAAAAAACAGTTTAAAGGTCATTGAAAAAATGCATCTTATTAAAAATAATAATAAAAATAAAAACATTTGCTCTGAGCGGTCTGTATGTGACAAAATGTATACTACACAAAAATGTCAAGTTATTCATGCGAAATATATACCCCTTATTAGTCTTTGTTATCGTTTATTTCAATTTCCCTTTACTTCGGATGCATGATAATTGCATGCGTAAATTATACCCATTTTCGATGAAAAATACAGCTTTGTGGGATAACGTAATATTTGAACTGTAATTTATAAATACACTGCAAAAAAAAAATCCGATCAGTTTTCCAGTAGGAATCGGAAAAATAGTTGCCCTTATCGTACCGGAATATGTTTCGACCCAGCTCGAAATAAAATCCGTAAAAAAAAAACGAAATAGTCAATAAAACAGTATTTTACGGATTTTATTCCGATTTTACGGATTTTATTCCGAGCTGCGTCGGAAAATTTTCCGGTACGATAAGGGCAACGATTTTTCCTATTCCTACAGGAAAACTGGTTGTATTTTTTTTTTTTTTTTTTTTTTTTTTTTTTTATACAGTGTATGTATAAATTATATGACCATTAGAAACGAAATATTAAAAATGTCGTTAAAAACAAAATATGAAAATTATCTCAAACATTACAAAAATGCCGCGTACTCAAAGATGTGTCATTTTATTATGTGTCCACTGGAATATTAATTTAAACTAAGAATAAAAATTTTAAACTTGTTTTTTAAAATGATTTAAATAAAATTAATTTGTTTTAATTTAATTCTTTTGAAAGATTTACATTTGACAAAGACTTTCGAAGAATTTTTTGCTAAAAGAGGAAGAAGATTAACGGAAAATTAAATCAGAAATGAAATGTTTAAAAATAAAGATAGAAATAATGCAATGATAAAAGGAAGTTTTATCATTGTGTTTAATTCAACTCATTATTTCAAAATTAAAAGGAATAATATAAAAGAAAGATGTATTTTTGTGAACCATTTTAGTTTGTCGTTTAAATGAAAATTGAACACTTCAAATTATTATTAGGGACAAAGTAACAGTTTTTTTAATTACAAGAACAATGGTACACTGTAAGAAATATCGACCAGTTTTCCTGTAGGAATCGGAAAAATAGTTGCCCTTACCGTATGCCTTATCGTACCGGAAAAAATTCCGACCCAGCTCGAAATAATATTCCTAAAAAAAAAAGGAAATGGTCAATAAAACGTTATATGACGGATGTTATTCCGATATTACGGATTTTATTCCGAGTTGGGTCGGACATTTTTCCGGTAGGATAAGGGCAACTATTTTTCGGATTCCTACACAAAACCTGGTCGTATTATTTTTACAGTGTATTATATTTATGGAATGGTCACTCCGATCATTTTTAGGGGCATATAGGTTATCAAATTAACTTTCATAACAACATTTGTTATAAAATATTACAGGAAGATATTATAAAATATTATTCAACTTTATATTTATAAAGTCTTATTTGAATGGTTCTTTTTACAAAATTAAACAAATCACCGAGCACTGAATTAAAAGATCATATTTTCGTGTTATATAGCTTAATTTTAAAGAAAATTGTAAATATTTTTTAATATCTATTTTACATATCACATTAAGAACAAAAAATCTGACCTTCCACTGATTTGCTTTGGCATTCGCTGATGACAAAAGCGACAGAAACCCGAATAAGGAAAATATGCAAATATACTTTACAAAGAGATTCTCAATTGGAAGCGTTAAAAATAAGTATTACTTTAAGATTTTATATTGGAAACAGAAGGAAAAATATATCTTCTAAGCAAAAAATTATAGTTATACATTAAAACTTGATTGGTGTAATAAAACAATCTGCAGTTAAAACAACAACAAAGAAAGTAACAAACGAAATAACTATTAAATAACTAAAACATTATTAAAGATACAGATAAACATCTAATTAAAAATCATTTGAAAACATAATACATGCATTTAACGCATCTCACATCAAGTGAAAGTGACGTGAAGATCATGGAATTTTGACGTTAATTCCTATAGTTTGGCGATAGTTATTATTATTATTATTATTAATATTATTATTATTATTATTATTGAAAGTGGTCGACGGGATAATGGAGCAGTGCCATGTTTTCAAAGCGATGTACTTTAAATGCCAAATGTAAATATAAAATGTAAAACTTAAGATTTTATTCAAAAGACTTGAAAGACAGTTAGTTTCTAAATTTATATGTCTTCAAGATTAAATGGGAATACATTTCTGAGTTAGGAATTCAAAATTTACAACACATCCTATATTTAACAGAATACTTAAAAACATTTTTATAATCAGTTTTTGTGTTATTTTTATGGCTATTGTATTTTATTTCTTTTTGCGTGTGATTTTGATAATAACGCAAATGACAAACATCGAGCAGAATAAAAATAATATTTATTTTAGTCAAAGTATATTTATTTAAGAAATATTTTTATAAATTCAGAATTTATCGCAGTTGTACTTTTTACCATTACGTCGAATTTCGTGTTTAAACTTTTCAGAAAATATATCCTTGCAATTAATTACATATCAAACAAAAGCTTTGAAAAAAAATTCCAGAAACGCCTGAATCAATAGAAACGTGCTGGAGGTGCTTGACGAAAATTTAATCTTAGACACGCACTCGCAAAAAGATCAAAATTTAATCATAAGTATTATGAATTCTTAAAATATCTTCACCCGGGAAAACTTTTTTTCATCTCTGGATATTTATTTGTAAACCCTTTTGAGTTGTGTTCTAACTTCGTGTTTTTTAATAGAAAATTTAATTTCGTGATCGTATAAAATTATTTCACAACGTGAATAGTTTTTGCAACGAATATGCAGACCAATTAAAAGATGGTTAGATATCAATGATTTCATTTGAATGTTATTTGGAGTAGTTTTAAATATTCATGTTATATAAAAGGAAATTAATTTTTTTCATTGAATAAAATTATTTTTCTGGCAAAACATGTTTTTTAGAATGATTAAAGTTTAATAAAATACATTTTGAGAATAAAATGATTAAAATATACTGCATTTTATTCCATTAACACAATTTGTAATTTTATTATAATTATACGTTAAATTCACTTAACTTTAAATGAAATTAAAAATTTTAAATATGAATAAAAAATGTAGTTTACGTCAGAATTTAATTTTTAAATATTTTCGAGGGGTTTTTGTTTTATGTTCAGTGTTTCATAAAAAGTTTGTTTTCGCAATATTATATTCAGGGTAAAAATTAAATAAAGCTGCATGTAATAAAATATTGTATTTTAAATATAAATAATATATATATATATATATATATATATATATATATATATATATATATATATATATATATATATATATATATATATATTACATATTATTTTATTATTATATTATTTATTTACATATTAAATATAAATTTTGTAGTTTAAATATAAAGCTGTATGTAATGAAATTTTGTATTTTAAATATAAATAAAAAATGTAGTTTGCGTCAGAAATTAGCATAAAATAAATAATGTGAACATTAAAAAGGTCCAACGTCTTACTTAAAAGGCGACTAATGTAATGAAAAAGATGTTACAAGTTTAAAATATACGTTTTATTTAAAACTTCTTAGTACTTCCAAGCCTTCCAGGCTCATCATCAGAGAATATCTTAATAACTAAATGTTGTTTATTTATACAAATACGTCACATTGTTTTGAAAGTTATTGTAGGAATAATTTGAAAGTTATAATAAGAGCCAATAATTACCAGAGTTGAAAGTAGAAATAGCAGTAGCAATTTCTTGGATTGAATTTAATTAGATGAAATATATATTATTATTATTAATTGCCGTTCCATTTATTTTATGACATAACTTTGTTTCACATACGTCACTTTCCATAGGTAGAAGAATGGGTATCATCATCATCATTCATCATCACCCCATTAAAAATAATCTTAAGATTATCTGAAGAAATATCCTTAGAAATTCTACAGAAATCTGAAGAAATTTTACAGATTTAGTTTTACCTTTAAAATATCTGCAGAATTTTTGGGGGTATTCTTACAAATATCTGCAGAAATGGGCCAATCATCTACAGATTTTTGGGCCAATTACCTACTGTATTTCTACAGATTTTTTTAGTGAGGCATCATCATCATCATTTTCAAAAATAAGTGACGTATTTGTATAAATAAACAACATTTAGTTATTAAGATATTCTCTGATGATAAGCCTGGAAGGCTTGAAAGTACTAAGACGTTTTAAATAAAATGTATATTTTAAACTTGTAACATCTTTTTCATTACAATAGTCGTCTTTTAAGTAAGATTGTGGACCTTTTTAATGTTCACATTATTTATTTTATGTTGAATCAAGGTGAAAAATTGCGTTTCGTCTTATGATATTATTTCTCAGAATTTAATTTTAAAATATTTTTGGGGGGTTTCTGTTTTGCTTAAAATGTTTCATAAAAAGTTTGTTTTCACTATATTATATTTAGGGTAAAATTTAAATAAAGCTGCATGTATATAAACACGTTATTTATTAAAGATATTTTGCTGTAAAGATAATTACAATTATTAAAAAGTTTCAAACGAAAAAGAAATGAAGTATGAAATACTTCGAAATTATATTAAAGTAAAATGTAATACAATTAGTCATACGTGCCTTCTCAAGACTTTCTTCTATCTCACACATGTTAATACTTCAAAACTTTGTTACTCGTGTTAATTCTTCAATGTTATAACATCATTGCTACATGAACTTTAATATTCATTTTAAGTTTCTGCTTCTTTTTGCTAATCCGATTGAAAACTATTTAATCTCGATTATAATATTATATAATATCGATATTTTCCGTTATACTGTTGTACATCAGCTGTTGAGGATCGTCGGGTTAGCTGGATGCGAATTGCCTGTGACTGCATGATCAGCCAATGTACAATCGCTTTTACAGCACCCCCTAACATAAGATTGTTGCTAAATATTCATGGAACCTGCTGGCCATAGCCAAACTATACAAATAAAATGTGGTTTAATTCTATAGATAACTTCATACCCTTTTATAATGATATAATATTGAAAATGGCACAAAATTCGCTATTACCCCCTACAGAACTACAAGATTGTTAAGAGTAAATATGTAACTGGTTATTTTAGATTGTTCAGACGTAAATAAAATAAATATCATAAGAGAAATAAATAACAATGTGTAGGATATTTTGCAATTTTATGGGGAATATTTGTCCCAGTGGGCTACAGAGGTAACGCAAATTATAGTTAGTCTTATAATGCAGTGTCTATTATTTACTAGTTTATTATAACAAAATGTTAACTAAAATAATAATATATTAGTATACAAAATGATATGTTAATTATGATATTCTGCGTAGTAATTTCTTTTAGTTTTGAAGCAAAAATGGATATTGCACATAGTGCACATTATGTGTCCTATTTTCTATTCGGCGTTTATCACAACTTGCACAGCTTTTACTTAATTGCGTTCGGCATACTTTCTATTTTGACATTCTGTATAAAAAATGCAGATAAGGTTATGATCAAACACGACTTTCACCAATATTAAATTGGGGGAAAATGTTTCCCTTGGTTTCCTTGGAAAGGATTAAACGGACAGAATATTTCCTAATTCTATGAGAACCAGCTACCATAGTCAAAAACATACACAAAAAATTTGGTTCCATACTTTGCATAACTTCATACATTTTTCGATGGTTCAATGTCAACACATGGACATATGGACTGACAGACAGGCATTTCGTATAAACATGTTTTACGAGATCTCTGACACCAAAAACATGTAAATTCGTCGAAAACAGGAAGTCGAAACAAATTTCGATTAAAATATTTTCTACTTTAGAAAGAAGAAAGTAAAAATTTAAAACGCTTAAAAGCGAGAGAATCTAATAGATAATGGATAAAAAGTATGAGAAAAATACTTCTAATCATAGCAAATCACATTTCTAGAAATTTATAAATACAATTTATTTAGCGTATTTATTCATTCGAATAGAAAACGAACGCTGTGGTCCTAGGTTCGATTCCTAATTTTTCACTCCAGTTGGGTTTTTTGTATTTATTGTATGTATATGTCTGTATAATATTTATACATACCTTTAACAGTTAAATGCAGGCGTTATTTATGTATGTATGTGTGTTTTAATATGTATTGTGTATGTGAGTTTTATTATATTATGTATTGCAGATTGATATAATAGTAAAATTAATTCATCGTTGCCCTGTCATCCAAGGCTATCTAATAGATGGCTAAATACTTTTCCCAACATGGTTTATTAGTTTAAAATTGCAGAGTTTTGTATCGGCAGGAGTGGTTCAGTGGTAGAGCAACAGCCTAATACGCTGTGGTCCCAGGTTCGATTCCTGGCTCTAGCTAATTTTTCACTCCAGTTTGGTTTATTGTATTTATTGTATATGTGTCTGTATAATATTTATATATACCTTTAACAGTTGAATGCTGGCGTTATTTATGTGTATACCTGTGTTTTAATATATATTGTGTATGTGTATTTTAATATATATTGTGTATGTGTATTTTAATATATATTGTGTATGTGTGCTTTAATATATATTATGCATGTGTGTTTTGCTATATATTGTGTATGTGTGTTTTATTATATAATACATAAAATGTTTTAAATTACTTGAAAATATAATAATTTCTAATCCTCTCAACTTATTCCATGCTAGATATTTCACAAAATAATTAAAATTGTAATATTTTTTAAGAAAAAAAATATGAAAGATAAAATTAAATTATTCCTTTTTAAAATTGCATTAAAATTAAAAATTGAATAAAAATTACATGCTTCTTAAAGTTAAATTAAAAACATTATTGCGCTTTTAATGATGGGAGATGAAGAACTATTTAAAAGTTTTTAATGATATATATTTCTTCAGTTGAATAATGTGGCCAATGGTATTTTTGATGGAAGAAAAATTAGCTTTAAAATAATTTTTCAATAATCCTCAAAAATAGACAGATAAAAAAACAATAACAAAATCCCCTTTTTAGAAAAGAGAAAATAAACAATACTATATTGTATTTCTTGAAACAATAAGTTCTGAATACATACTTATTTCATATTGGTTATTATTACAGATTAACTAGTTTTGTATCTCGATCTCTTACTATTAATATTAAATATAAATAGTATAAATTTAATGTATAGACATATGTATACATGTTCATAATGAAAAAGTCTGAATTAATAGAGAATTTATATTAAAAGTTCAAAAAAAGTTACAACGATATTTTCTTGCATTGATAATTGATCAAATATCACAACCGTTTACCTGTGTAATATTCTTTATTTTTTATTTATTTTTTATTTTTTTTTTGTAACATTATCTAAACTCACAATTGTATAAACTATTAGAATAAATAACAAAATAAATCTTTACTAGAACAAAAAGGTAATAAAAGAAAATAATTTAAGTGGAATAAAATGGTTTAAAGCTAATTTTTTTAGCTTTTAGATTATGCCTTTTTTTCAGAAGAAATTAAAATAAAACTTAACTATAAAAATACAAAATAACAAGCAAATGTTGCTCTGTAAAAAAAAAATTATATAATGTTACTCTATACAATTGGTGGCACTCATTACAATTATGTAACTTTACTCTATAAAATTGGAGGCATCCTTGCTGCCTCCATTTTATTGAGTAACGTTGCAATAATGTGTTATATGACACCAGTTATGTCAGTTTAAATTATACCTTTATCTAACTTAAATCGCTCCACAAAATTAGAGGCAGAATGTTGCCACCAATCTTCTAGAGCAACGCTACAAAACATTTTTGTAGTGTGCGTCTCTTTTAGGGAACCTGTTCGATTTTTACTTCTAGTTGTCATCAAGTATCGTTTGAAATGTCTTACCATGAGAATCAAGAGAAAATAAATAACCGCCTGAATCCTGCCGTTTACGACATACAGGTGAATTTATTCCGTGAGATCATAAAGAATTGAAGACACAAGAACGTTACAGACTCTGAAAATCTTGAGTCTCGTTTTAATCGTATTAGGATAATCTATAATTGAAGCTGCATTCTCTCTGTTTAGTTAACCGTTAGTTTATAAAATTTATCAACCGTACCAGTTTTGACGAAAGCATTTCATTTTCTTTATCATGTACGACGTCACAAACAGAATTGGCTGGTATCTCTTGAACGTTGGAATCTAACTGTTAGATCGTACATTTTGATTGATCCTTAGAATAAATGTACTATTACACAATGCGTCAGAGTTCCCCTAATTCCGAGCGACTTAGTATTATCCTATAGCTTCAAAAGAGTTGCTTTGAGAGAAAGCAACTATTCTGGGTCAGAGATACTTTGACTCCTGAATCAAAGCGAATCTCCAGTAACAGCTAATCAAATGCTTAGAAAACTGACGATTGAAAAACCTTTTTCCTAACAACCAATGAAATGCTTGGAAAACAAAAAAGTGGTGAGTATATTGAGGTAAAACTGCGGAGTCGCATGCATTTTTGGCCGTTTGAAATTTTTAGTTGTAATAGCACTTTAAGACCTATCGAACGAGGCCACCTGTGACAAATCGAATGCTTATTATTGTTATTATTTTTTTCTGTATCTATCTTAGCTGAAGAAACCGGTTGGTATTTGAGAGTATTTCGAAAACCTTCTTTACCTTCACGCTAAAATATTACGATCGAAATCCAAGACAAACAGTTTGCTATGTTATGAAGAATATTATAAAATACAAAAAGTACGCATCATTCTCACACTACTGAAATATTGTCTTTAATTAACGTGCAGAATTCCCGTATAGTTAGTATTTCAGACAAATTACAAAATAATCCTCCTGAATGCAGCCATAAATTTTTAATCATTGATTAGAGAAAGTTCGAATTAAAGTTTATAAAATCACTATTATCACAATAAACAGCCAAAAATTTAAATTTCTATACACAACATTTTCCTTAATTATTTTATTATTATCAATCACTTTCGCCATTACCTATCTCAATTAAATTATTATTTCTGATATCTCGTACCTCCAAACAGTTCTGAATAAATAGAATTGGGAATAAACACAAGTAGAAGAATAAACATCACCACATGTTTTTGTACAGTACCTCCTTTTACATTAATTAGAAAACACATTACATTTGCGTTACATTTTGCAAAAATAACTATTCTGGCGTTTAAAAATTAATACTTCTAAAATCATGATTATAGTCAGCTAAAAAGCATTAAGCGAAAATCTTTGAACTTCATTCCTGATTTTTTTTTTTAAACAGTAATAAGTTTGACAAATTCTCTGCTGAATAATTGACAAAAAGATAAAAATGCTGACTAAAGGCAGATACTGTAATATCTCTATTGCGTTTTGATCTGGCAAGCTTTTCATCAGAAATCTAAAACTTTTGATTTATTAGATACGTGTACTAAAGGCAAGCATATGATTAATTAAACAAATTATATCAATTAAACAAACATTAAGTGTTATGACACGCTAAATTAATGTTTTTAAATTCGTGAATTATGAAATGAACTAATGCTTGTATTAAAAGTACATGTCTGCTCTTAATTTCGAAATAATGGGACAAAACATAATAAGTATGAATCGATAAATAGATGATTAAACTTTAAAACTACTTTTTACAAATCAAATTGAAATGGAAATTAAATTTCAACTTTAATTACTTTAATCACAAAAAAGTTCCAGTTTCAATGGTAAATTGTAACAGTTTAACTTACAAGGAGAGGGCCAACCTGGTTAATTAACAATTTTGATAATTTTAATATATGTTGTGGGGTAGACACCCCTTAGTGTCAGGTTCAACGGATTTTATCCAATGCCCCTTAGTTCTTGAAAAACCGGGGGGTCTAATATTAGTACACAACTTAAATACTTACTTTGCAACCGAAACTATAGGTTAGTCGTAGCTCAGTTGGCATGGCGTTTGCCGGCTGATCCGAGGGCCCGGGATCGAAACCTGAATTCGCTATGTTTGTTTTTCTCATTTTTTTTTATAAATATAGTTGTAATTATAATTTAATAATTTCAATTAAAAATTTTAACATCATACATTAATTATAATGTTAACAAACTTAAATTTATCATTTCTTATTTGTAAACTATTATTTCTCATCCATTACGGAGGTTTAAAAAGAAATTGGATCTATTATTGAATGATAAAAATTCCAAAATCATGACAAATTCTGTTGTGGTGCCATCTACTTATGATAAAAAAAAAGGAATATTCAAGTAAAATAAAAATAAAAGCAGAAAGGAGATAAAGGGAAAAGCAAAATAATTGAAAGCGCAAGCATACTTATTACAAATTTAAAAATCTTTAATATGCAAAAAATCGGTTGTAATTTAATTCCGATGCTAATTTTTAATATAATTATGCTTGTTACTTTAAAAACAGAATAATAGTATTATCGCATTGACTTCCTTTGTTAAAGCAATGCGTAAATGGTGTTTCTTTAAATTCACGAATTGACACAATTGTTCAATATCATTGTATCGATAAAGAGTATATGAAATACATTTTAAAAGTGATTTAAAAAAAATAATAACAGTTTTATGTTTTATTACAACTATTTAGTTAAAAGTAAAAAATAAATAGGTTAAAATTATATTTGATGCACAATATTAAAAATTTTAATTGACAATGAGGTTATTAAGTTATACTTACAAGTAAATTTATAAAACAAAAAATGAGAAAAACAAACGTAGCGCATTCAGGTATCGAACCCGGGCCCGCGAATCAGCCGGTAAATACCTTACCAACTGAGCTACGACTAACCTATCATTGTTGTTGCAAAGTAAGTATTTAAGTTGTGTACTAATATTAGACCCCCCGGTTTCTCAAGAACTAAGGAGCATTGGATAAAATCCGTTGAGCCTGACACTAAGGGGCCTCTACCCTACAACATATATTAAAATAATCAAAATCTGTGATTAACAAGGGTGGCCCTCTCTTTGTTAGACTATTTACAACAAATCATACATGAAATTGAAGATAAAGTAACCTAGTTTTTCTTAAAATTGTTCAATACGTGGACCTTTAGTTATACGCCACATATCCAACCCCTTGGGTTTACAAGTCCGGAGTAACGGAAGCAATAACCTCTTCAATTCTGCATTTCAACTCTGGCAAATGATTAGGTAAACTGTAGAAATGATACTTTATAAAGCACCAAAGGAAAAATTCGCACAAATCTTCAGCCCAGCAATAACGCTTTACGATCACGAGTCGCCATTTTCCGTATGTGGCACTGCAAGCAAGTAAATAACAAAGCAGTACTCGCGCATGCCTTTACCTAAAAATGTTTCAGTTACTCCTTATTTGTGACCTAGAAGCAAAATACTAAAACCCTTACGGTTTATGCTATTAAAATTTATAACTGCACGGAAAAAAAGACTTAGTTCATATATAACCAGCTAAAATGTTTGGTTGGACTAACCAAATGTTGGTTAGACTAATCAAATGATTTTGTTTATTCAATAAAATTTTATTGAACTAACAAAATGATTTTGTTAGTTCAACAAAAAATATTTGGATGGGGCAAAATTTGGTTGGGACAACTATTTTTTTTTGTTGTTTTACAAAATCTTTCTTTCCGTGTGGAATATTCTTTTATTGACACCTTATATAACAATTAAAAATATATACAAATTATAAATTAAAATATTATTTAATAATCAACATATTTAAATGTAACTAAAAATTCGATTTTAAGTTAAACAATTCCCGATATTATTAATATTTCAACTCACATGTCTTATATCTCCAAAACATGTCTGATTTAATAGAACAAAATAATAATAATAATAATAATAATAATAATAATAATAGTAATATTAATAATAGGTAGAGGGAAAAATACTTTCAAAATAACTTCACAGTACATTTCAAATATCAATAGGATACAACATTTCACAAACTTTAAATGTATATTTCTAAAATCTGTATTGTTAGAAGGAAATAAAATATTTGTATCCCAAAATTCATTTTTTATAAAACTAGATAAATATAACAAGGTCATTCTTAAATAATTGATGAAAATTTATAAATACTTGTTAAAGTCAAACAAGTCTAATATCTCTATTGCGTGTTGATATGGGACTTTTGCAGTTTAACGACAGATACTAGTCCTATTTTGATTTGTTTAGAGAACTAGTACTATTGTTAGAGACTTTTGAATAGTCGAAATTTATTTTTATAATCTTGTACAACATGTTTAGTGGAAAAAACAGTATCACGTGAGTTAGTCGATTGTTTTATTCATTTCTCGATCGAGCGGTTTCACAGACAGCTCACAATAGTAATGCGATAATTTCTGCCACAGCAGTTAAGCGTTAATTAAGCCTATCCTTCGTTAGAATTACTCGGTATGTTTAAAATTTTGTACACCGGCTTACTGGGGGAAAGGAAGTGTGTTGATTGTTTGGAATATCTACATGAGGAATGAGACATGCAGAAAACATAATACCCATGACAATATTTACGCGGAAAAAGAACAAGTAGAAAAGTAAAAAATATAAACTTTTTATTCCAGATTTTTCGATAAAAAAATTTTTAATTCCTAAATTTATATTAATAAGAATTTTGGTGAAATGCGAATCTAGTTTTTTATTTCTAAATGCTAATTACTCATGCTTTCTCCGGTTCGTCAGAAAACCAGTGCTTTTGATTTATAAAGATACATGAAGTGTTGGCAAAATGAATATTCATTCAGTTTAATTATATATTAGATTATTATACATATCAGAATATTAATTCTTATTAATGAAGATTAAGAATAACAACTTTTTATTTTCTGGCTCTCAAGATCAGTACTTATAAAATCACCTTTAGTGCAATAAACAAAATACGTACTGAAACAATAACAATATACGTCATCCCCAATTCTTTCTCAGTTATTGAATGCAACACAGATTCTAGTAAATAGTGTATTAAAAGATAAAAAAACTAACTATATAGCAAATTATCACATTGTAATGATAGACTAATTTTAATTGCTAAAGGTATAAATTAAAACTTTAAAATTGTAAAAATATGTTTATTGGAATGTTTATATGTTTTGTACACATGTTATATGTTTACATGGTTACATTTCCTGTTTTTAATGTTTTAATTTATATTTATTTTTTATAAATTAAAACTTTAAAATTGTAAAAAATATGTTTATTGGACTGTTTACATGCTTAGACTCTACCCGAGTCATTTTCAAAACAATTAAATAAAAATATTCCAAAATTAATACCAAAATTATGGCTCGAGCTAATATATGGTTACGAAAAACGAGTATAAAATAACCATTCAATTAAAATAAAAATATAATGTGTATAATATGAAAGATTACGTGGAAAATTTCGTTTTGAAAATTGAAAAAAAGCCTTTTATAGAACGTGCAATTTTAGAATGTTTTTATTTATTTGTGTTGAAAATCATTCAGGTGGATTCGAAACATGCAAACTGTTGAATAAACCTGTTTTTCCTATTTTTTAAGTTTTAATTTACACATTTTAGCATAAAAATTATTTAAAAAATACAAGTTAAGGCAATATGTAACTACTTTTTTAATGATAAAGGATTTAATTTATTAACATTTAAATATTTATTCAATTTTACCTATTAAACAATAAATATTATTTTGCTTTGAACTATTCTAATTATCCTTTTATTTCAACCTAAACTTCAAAGATATTCAAAAGTCTTCTGAATAAATTATGTAAAAAAAAAAAGTATACATCAAAAATATACTTCACAATTTCTATACTATTAGTATTAACTAGACATACTTTTTGGTAAAATTTTCATGAATATTTATAAAAACGCTATTATTACAACTCACTAAAATATATACTGAAATAAATCCTTTATAACCCATTCCCCATTTTCCTTAAAACATTTATGAGTCTAACAAGGCCTCTCGTAAATAATTGATAAAATGATAAAAATACTTGTTAAAGCCAAATCATTGTAATATCTCTATTGCGTGTTGATCTGACTCGCTGTTCATCAGGAATCCAGAACTTTTGATTTATTAATGTACGTGGAGTTGATTAGGGCAAGCTTAGATTTTTATCGCTTTTGTTAAGGAATAAATTGCTTCACCAAACAATAAATCGAAATCTAGCGGAAGGTGTTTAGGGAATATCTCATTTTTTCCTCGACACTGTATTATCCTCTGTATAGAGTTCATAAAGCTAAAAAATATTGTCAGTTTGATATGTGGTTTAATAAATTGAACTTGTTATATATTCAGAAAATGTATTGAATAAAAGTCTGATATCAAGATAAATGTAATAGGAACAATTTTTTAAGAGTTTTTCCTTTTGGATGTATATTTAACAACGTACAAGTTTTCATATGTTGAAAATACCAAAAAATTAAATCTCAAATTAATTAAGAGTATTAGTTAATGCAATTTGTAATATTATGTTTTTTTAGCAAATAATTTTTAAATAGTTTGTTAAAGAATAATAGTTTATTTTAATAGTTTGTTATAGAATAAATTGCTCCGCGAAACAATAAATCGAAATCTAGCGTAAGGTGTTTAGGGAATACCTCATTTTTTTCTCGACACTATATTATCCTCAGTATAGAGTTCGTAAAGCTAAAAAATATTATCAGTTTGGTATGTGGTTTAATAAATCGAACTTATTATATATTCAGACAATGTATTGAATAAAAGTTCGATATCAAGATAAATGTAATAGGCACAATTTTTAAATAGTTTTTAATGTTGGATGTATAGTTAACCGCAAACAAGTTTTCATCTGTTGAAAATAACAGAAAATTAAATATCAAATTAATTAAGAGTATTGGTTAATGTAATTAGTAAAAATATGTTTTCATAGAAAGTAATTTTTAAATAGTTTGTGAAAGAATAATAGTTTATTTTAATAGTTTGTTAAAGAGTAAATTTCTCCGCGAAACAATAAATCGAAATCTTAGTGAAGGTGTTTAGGGAATATCTGATTTTTTCCTCGACATTGTACTATGCTCAGTATAGAGTTCGTAATGCTAAAAAAATATTGTCAGCTTGAGATGTGGCTTAATAAATCTAAATTATTATGTACTCAGACACTTTTTACATAAAAGTTTCATATCAAGATAAATGTAATAGGTATAATTTTTTTAGTATTTTTAATGCTTGATATATGTTTAAACTCAAACAAGATTAAATCTGCGGAAAATACAAAATAATCAAATACCAAATTAATTAATGGTAGTTAGTGAAATTAGTAAAATTATGTTTTCTTACCAAATAGTTTTTTAATTGTTAGTTAAAGAATAAATTCCTCCGGCAAACAATAAATCGAACTCTAGCGGAAGGTGTTTAGGGAATATCTCATTTTTTTCCCTCGACACTCTCATTAAAAAGTTCGTAAAGACCTCAAAATATTGTCCGCTTAAGATGTGGTTTAAGAGATCGAATTTATTATGCATTCAGACAAAGTATTGAATAAAAGTTTGATATCAATATAAATGTAATAAGCATAATTCTCTTGTAAGGTTTTAATATTGAATGTATATTTAACCTCAAACAAATTTTCATCTGTTGAAAATACTAAATAATCAAATGTCAAATCAATTATGAGTAATTAAAGTAAATAGTTTTACTTAGTGTAATTCTTTGTTTTTACTATGATTCATGTTCATTGGCGCTTTAGAGAATTTTTCTCTCTGATGATGACTGTATGAATCAGTCGAAAGTGTTCGGGCGTCGACTTTATAACATCGTTTTAACATTTACGATGGTTTTTATGTTTTAAAATCTATACGTTTTTAGAAAATTTGTACTAATACACATTCATAATTTTCATTTTGTATATTTAAATGTAATTAATTAAATATATTATTTAATTTATATGCATCTATGAAGTTAGTAAAATTATTTTTCTGTTAGAAAATAGTTTTTACAGTTACCTGGACGTTATTTTAAATATTTTGTTTTATTCGATACGTTTTAAATACATAAAAACATATTTTGTTCCGTTGATCTACTAAATAAATCTGTGCTTAGAGATATTAGATTTTTGATCACTATATTTTCACTAAGAACTTTTTTTTTCAAATTTGATGAGCGATTCAATTTAACTATGACAATACCGGTAAAAATATAGTACAATCGAATCGTTTATTGATTAAGGTTTTTATTTATAAGAGTCAGTGTATCCAATCCGAACTTGTTGTGTTACAGAACATATTCCCCAATCTTATAAGTAATTACTTTTGTTTAATCGGAACTCTAATAGTTTTTTTTAATCTTAAAATGTACTTTATATTGCCTACTAACAGCACTAATGAACACTTTTATATGGAAACATAAATTTTTCAATGGAATAAAGCATTACAATTTCTAAAAAATTATATATTTTCATGACAGGCATTTGCGAGGGTTTAATAATCAAGAAATCGCCAAACATTTTACTATTCATATATGATTTTTTATTATAATTACGTCAGTATTAAAGTAGGTACTTTGATTACACATCTTTTATCCATGTTTTTGATTTATTTTGTTGAAGTTAAGAATGCATTACCCGGATACAAATCTAGACTATTTATATATATTTATGTAAAAACGGGTAAATCTTCCGTGATCGAGTTGCACAGAATATAAACAGGCTTTTTTCAAAAATCATGCAAGAAATTTTATTTTTAAAAGCATAATTATTCAGTAGATACGATATATTTTTCAAACTAATTGAATTTGTAAGTTCATTTTTCCGCATTCGGTGATATAAAAGTTGCAAGTATGCTCTCTTTACAAGTTAAAACAATTTCTATCAAAGCGAGTTCTGTTGGCTAAATTGGTGTTAAAGTCAATATGATGTCAGTAATGCTCACCAACATGTTTTTATTTTATAATATAGGTGTGAAAAAAGTGTGTTTTCGTACCATTGTTTTTGTACATAAAGTAAAGCTGTGGATAATCTTAAATGAAAATGTTAATTAAAGTACATATATACTGCAATTGTATGTTAATCTAAGTTTATTTTGAGAGAAAAAAACAACGTTATTTGAAAATAAATCATTAAATTGAAATTTCAAGGAGCCAGAATGTTTTATCTATGTTGTGTTCTTACATAGTAACACGTCTAAAATAAGGCCAAAATGTTTAACCGGGACAAAAATTCAATTCTTATTGCCGTCATTAATGACACGTGACGTGAAAGTTTAATTTTTTCTAAGTCACTCAATGACGATATGTACAATTCTGTAATGATTTGGAAATGACTAAAAAAACATCGGTCACTAGATACCCACTGATCACCTAAGAACCGTACTGGGAAAATTAAATATGTCACGCTTTTGATGCGGATATAACTCTGAAAATTTTGAAAATTCGCAACGCGGATCAACTGACTATATCTTTATATTTGAAACTTCTGTGGATACTTCTTTTCTATAAAGTGTAATACTTCTATTAAGTAGTGTTGTACGCAAGCATTACTCTTAAATATTGAGAATTGAGGTAAAAAAAACAAACAAAAAAAAAACATTAGTTTCCTAATGATGATTGTCTAAACAATGTATCATCAAATATTTACACTTAATGACAATCGGACTTATTTAAGAAAAAAAGAAACATATTAAAAGCAATCTGGAAATTATTTTCAGAATAATATTCAAGTAAAAATAAATAACGGTTACATGCCATTTCTACAGTCATATGGACATTAGAGTTTCGTAAATAATGTTCAAAGATTTTAATCAGATTTTAATCTTCATTCTTTGCAACGATGTTTTTGACGTAATTTGAGATATCAATGTACATTTCATATTGTTTTTTATCAATACTATTAAACTAGTAAAATTGAAGGTGTGGTCTCTGAAACAGCATTATATACAGTGCGCCTCAAAAGGTCGTTTACAAACTTAACATGCTGGTCTGTCATAGCATGATAAACAAAATTTACATATGAACTTGTGTTCGAAAATGCAAACTGTGACCGCTAGAGGGCGATGAGCACAGGCTTACTGGAGAGTGGGAAGCGTAATTTCAGGCACGGACGTTGCAGGAGAAGGATGAATGGTTTAGTAACGCAGAATTGGTCGATATGCATTACGTATATGGCACCGCGGATGGGAATATGCGAGCCGTGGTACGGATGTACATTGAGCGGTTCCCACGCAGACGTCAGCTAAATCATGTTTTGTTTGGACAACTGCACCGCAGATTGCGTGAAGTAGGAGCTTTTCAAGGACGTAGCCACAACAGTCTAGAACGCACTACACGCACTCCTGTCGTAGAGGAAACCGTGCTACGGGGAATTGACAGGGACCAGCAAACAAGTCTCCGAGCAAACGAACGCGTCTTGGGTGTACATCGTTCCAGCATTATGCGCATACTGCATGAGGAGACACAACACCCCTGCCACTTACAAAGAGTACAGCATTGAGCGTTGACGATTATCTACAACGCGTTGCAATCGCACGCTGGTATTTGATACAACGGACCGAACGGCCGAACAGCGGCGGCACATGTCCGTGACACACCTGTCCATTTTGAACAGGTCCGTGAATCCATGCGTCGACGTTGTGAAACATGCATTGCGGCGAATGGAAGGAATTTTTAACACCTTCTGTAAATTAAACCATGTTCTTTAATAAAAGTCATATTAATACCTCTTTCGATAACCTTTCTTTCTTCCCTTCCAGACCTGTGCTGATCGTCCTTAAGCGACCTCAGTTTGCATTTACAAACACAAGTTTCTATGTAAATCTTGTTCCTCATGATATGACAGACCAGCATGTTAAGTTTGTAAACGACCTTTTGAGACACCCTGTATACTAAGCCTAAACGAGGAATTTTGATGAACTGAGCATCATCTATTTAAAATGCCTTTTACGCAAAAAAATCTTTGGAAACGTATTTTGTTTCTCTCGTAAATTAAATGAAAACATGCACATATGTACAATTTCATACAATTCCTCCAATAAGGAAGAATGATTGCATTCATAAATAAATGCAGTATCTTCCCGTAAGGCATGGTGACGTCACGGCGACGTCGTTGTGAAGTCACACTGTGATTTTGTGACCGTCGATGTGACGTCACGTGACGTGGATGTGACGTCACAGTGACTAGAATGTGAGGTCGTTATGGCCGTTTTAGAGGTCGTTTGTGACGTCACATTGTGACCACTCTGTGAAGTCACGGTGTGACTAATTTGTGAAAAGTGTGTCATTTGTGACTATTTTGGCATTAACTTTGTGACGAACCTGTGACGAAAGTGACAATGTTTTGAAGTCACACTGTGACCAATTTGTGAAATATGTGTCATTTGTGACGAACTTGTCATAAACTCTGTGATGATTTCAAATGAAAATTAAATTTCAAATTAATTGCTTAAAAGGCGCAAAGGCGAACTAGTGAAAAAGATTCCATGCTGGAACTCGAACCCGGGCTATCAGTATAGCGCACTTACGTTCTACCGACTAAACCACATGGAACGATACCCAGCCTGGAAAATTTCTCACTGTTGCATGTTGGCAAGGCTACAAACGCAGCACAAGATGCAATATTTATCGTCAGCCACCGACATGGCGCAAGCACGAAACTTAAATCCAGCATCGATTGAAACTATATTAATACTTGGAAATGTTTTCAGAGAGAACCATTCGCCTGGCATACAATATTTCAAATGAAAATCAAATTTCAAATTAATAGCTTAAAAGGCAATTTTAATTTGAAATTTGATTTTCATTTGAAATACTGTATGCAAGGCGAATGTTTCTCTCTGGAAAAATTTCCAAGTATTAATATAGATTTAATCGATGCTGGTTTAATTTCGTGTTTGCCCCATGACGGTGGCTCACGATAAATATTCCATCTTGTGCGGCGTTTGTAGCCTTGCCAACATGTAATAAGGAGAAAATTTCCAGGCTGGATATCGTTCCATGTGGTTTAGTCGGTAGAATGTCAGTGCGCTATACTGATGACCCGGGATCGAGACCCGGCGTGGATATTTTTCACTATGTTGGCCTTTGCGCCTTTTAAGCAATTTATTTGAAATTTGATTTTCATTTGAAATATTGTATGCAAGGCGAATGTTTCTCTCTGGAAAAATGTCCAAGTATTAACACTGTGATGATTCTTGTCATAAAAACTACGATAATTTTAAAGTAAAGTTTTGTTTGAAATATAAAATTTTATCTTTTTACCGTACTTTTTAGCAAGATATCGCTATTTTGGAGTCCTATTCTTCTAAAATATTTTTAATTTTCCATTTAAAAAACAATGCTTATTAACTGACATCTTTTTTTATTAAGTTAGCTTGATCTTGAATTCAAGCTTAATATTAAGAATGTGTAAGCTTTTTAATGTGTTATGATTTGTCATTGCTTTTTTAAATACGAACATGGAGTCTAACGGACATTAATACAACTGTTACTTATAGAACTACATGATAAGCCCTATTTATTTAAATTTTTTATTCCCGTATATATTGTATTTTGTGAATATGAGCTAATTAGATTTGGTATGTTTTATATGAAAAGACTGATCTGGGAAATAGAAACAACAAGTAAGATATATCATGCGTTAGGCATAGATTATAAAACACTTTCCAACTCTTCCTAAATGTTTTATCAAGACATCGGGGGAAATAACGTAAATAAGATAACTAAGTAAACATGAAAACGCGTAAAACATTTAAAAACTGATTTACGCAGTTACCATCCACTAAGGTGTAAAAAAATCATAATTTAAAAAAATAAATAAAAAAAATCGTTTTTTTTTTATTTAAATCAGATTTTTTTTATTTAAATCAGATTTGTATGATTTTTCCCCCAGCGTTCAAATACTGAATAGCTATCATGAGTTTTAGGTTTCCAAAACAATTACACCACTAATTGCTAACATAATCTATGTTTTTACACTTTAATTGATAAAATTATAATTGTTAGTTTGTAATTACAGAAATAAAAACTGCAAATTAGTAGTTTCATTAGGCAGTATTATACAATAATATAGTAATAATTATGTAAAACTTTATAAATACTAGAGATACTTAACATTTATGAAAATTATTAACTGCATTTTATACTAAATAGCTAACATTACTTCAAATTAATTATTAAACAATCAACTCTCTAATTAGGAACATATTATACATTTTTAAGCCTTAGTTATTAAAATGATAATAATTCATTTTAGAAAGAAAAAGGGACAGGATGATAGTTCAAAAAACGGGCACTATTTCATGAGGAAATATATTAGTAATGTGTTTAGTAATGATGTAAGAAAAAAAAAAGAATATTTTTTAGCATTATAAGTAAAGTTTCCTTAATTTTTAATAATTTTATGAATAACAAATTGAAAAATACAATTAAATAACATATTTTAATAATATCCTGTTTTTTCTAAAGAAATAAAGTTCTATATTTTTGCAAGATTTTTTCCACATGAATTTAGAATACTGTTGAATGGGGAAGTTTTTTACAAGAAATCTCTGGCTACAACTACAGGTAAATTTCAACTTTTTTTTTCTTTTTTTAAGGCAGGGTGCATTTTGCCAATTTCAAAAGGGGCATGGTGTGGCACCATTAAACAAAATGGCCTAGAAGAAGCAGTATAAGTAATTACATAATTAATAAAAACTGCAAATAAGTAAAATTCATTAGTTAGTAGCACAAATAACAAAACTAACAAATATTATTTGCAGCTCATTTTGCATTTGTATTTAGGAAAATTTCTGTAAACCACCAAAATCTATACTTACACACATGTACGTGTATGCTAACCAAAAAGAAAAAAATGAAAATGAGTTAAACCCATTAATATAGAATAAATATAAGTTAGCCACTAATATCTGAAATCCTCAAAATATTTAAGTAACAGCATTATTACCTCTATTAGCTTTCAATGGTTCAATTTTTTAATATATATGAGTTACAAAAAAAAAAAAAAAAATAATAATAATAATAATAATAATAATAAACATTTATTCAACCTATACCAAAGAAGCTCTTGCTGTGCTTAGCATTTTTATACCAATTATTTCTTTTTCTCTTATGCATTCATTTACAATTTAGCTGCTGAGCAGATGTCATTCTTTCATTCTTCTTTAACTTGAGATTGCTATTAATTACTATTTATTATTTTACTTGTAGAAATGTAATTATACTTGCTATGTGTATTTTTTATTTTAAAATAATGCATAAATTGATTACCTAAAGGAAATTATGACATTGCAAATTATGTTAGATTTAAATATCATTTTTAAATGAAACTGTTTTAATTTGGATAAAAACTTAAAAACAATGCTTTTAATTTTTTTACAATACTAATGAATTAAGCTTAGAAACAATTATTTAAAGCTCTTTTTTTGTTTATTAAAGTCAAAATACCTGTAGAAACTTTCAAATTATGTTCATGTTAGATTTTAATACTTTTTTTTGACATTTTAAACATTTAGAAAATTTTTGATTTTAATCAATGATTTTTTTTAAAAATCGGTTGATTAAAATCATGATTTAATCGCTGATTTAAATCAACCGATTAAAATCGTTGACACCCTACCATCCACAGCCAAATATGTTTTCTAATTCTTTTAAACAGTCCTGTATTTGATCTGTAGATTGATATATATATACTATCTAATGGAAAAATTTAGTTTATCAAGGAAACGCATAACAGGTTGAAATTCTCTTTCAGCAATTTATACTAATATATGGAAACATACTTAAATAATTTTGTACAACCCTGTAGTTTACCTAGAACCTTTATTACACGCCACTATTTAGTTAAAATTTTATTCAAGCTAAAACACTCTTAAAACTGCTGAAATTACATTTCCAGAAATTATAATTCATAGATGGCAACGTATCCAATTCTTTGCGTGACCCTTTATATCATTTTATCTATATACTACAAACATTTCTTAGTAAATTAAATACAGTGCAGCGTTAAAATGCATAACTTATTTAAAAACCTCCTTTAAGCAATACCCAGTAACCCTTTCGAATACTTTTGTATATTCCTGTATATGAATTATAGCATATATATATACACCATATACTATGCATAAATGTAGTGAATCATAAAAGTGTATATCATAATTAAAAATGTATTTCCAGCAATCATCGCTAATGAACAGTACTTCGGATACAATATAGTATCTGAAATATTTTGTGTGTCCCTGTAAATGCTATATACACTTCGTATTATACATGAAATAATTCATAGTATATAAACCTCAACGACGTATATCAATTTCATTACATATCAAATAGATTAACATAAATAAAGTACGCCGCAAACAATTCCCTCCACCCCTATATCATTATGTATTGGAATTCCTTTTTTAGCCCTGTAAATGAACAATAACTATTCTTTGCATCGCATATTCTATGGAATGCACATTTTAGTGCGCTTCATAAATGCATATCAATTTTATTCTGTTTGAAAGCGTGTAAAATCATTAAAAATCATTTGAAACGATTTTTTTCCCACAAGCCGTAATGTAATGGAATACAATTGACTGTCCCTGTAAATGAAATAACATGCTACAAACTTCATTACAAATAGGGGTCTTGCTATGGTAAACGTTAATAACATCCAAAAATTTTAAATAATTTAATTATCTTTAAATGTCTATTAATTATGTTAATGATTGATGATAATACTTGTCCATATACTTTTATATTTATGCCACCATGTGGTTTTAACCCAATATTTAAATAAGAAAATAAACCAGATTAAAATGCAATTTAAATCACTAATTTTAATAATCTGATCAAAGCTGTTGAAAAGGAAGTTAGATATTTTAACAAAATAAAAAATAAATGTAATGAAATATTTGTGTTCTATAACAGGTTTATTAGAAGATAACTGAAATCATTGTAATTAAAAAAAAAAAAAAAAAAAAAAAAAAAAAGCAAACAAGGAAAATAATATTTTAGATATTTCAGCAAAATAAAAAATAAATGTAATGAAATATTTATGTTCTACAGCATGTTAATGAGAAACTAACTAAAATTGTTGTAATAAAATTAAAAAAAAAAAGCAAACAGGGAAAATAATATTTTTACATACCTAATTTCATTGACGTTGTACGTGATACTTTGATTTTGGGGAATCAATTAAATCCGATTATAAGTACGATAGCAATGACTTGAATCATCTTCAACAAGTCAAAGCTACCGTAATTTTCTCGGGTTTATATTTTGTTAGCTGAACTAACTTGGATCCTGAGAACGTTCTTGTTTCAGTTTTTAAATCCGTGTCAACACATCTATGCTGTCCAGTGTCCACAGAACTTCAGTGTCCACAGTGTCCACAGAACTGTCCAGTGTCCCGCGTTTATTCTAAAAAGTTTCACTGTTACTTTTATCCGTTATTCTGCGGTTGAGTGGTAACAACTGAAATAGTGCAGATGCAGACGATTTTTAAGTTTCGAAGTTCGAAGCAGATGTTTTTTGGTTTTATTTGTTTTTCTATACCACAGTTTCGGAAGGAAATTAAATGCGTAATAATTTTGTCAAATTGTTTCTAATTCAATTTCCTGTTTGAAAATGTTTTATTGTATTTCATCTTTTATTTTTATCAGTTTTATTGAACTGTAAAGTTTCATTTACGTAAATTATAATAATAATATTATCCATAATTAGAGTTTACTAGATAAAACATTGCTTAAATTTTCAAAATGTATACAAATTAATTTAATGGTAATAATGATGACTCCCTCCTTTTTTTTAAAAGTAAAATTTGTATCACAGGTAATATATACAAAATATCTTCTTAAAAAAATACAACAAGATTATCGAGAAGAGATGAGTTTTTCTTTGTCAATCTGTCATTCTCTTAATATTAATTTTCTGTAGAATAAAACTTGTAAAATAATTTTTAAAGATATATTTTGAAAACAAAAAATAAAACATGAATAATTAATTATGTCGTGGGCTTTGCCTAAATTTTGTACATTAATTTTATATTCGGAAAATGTCAATTCTATTTTAAACGTTTGAAAGAAGTAGAATAAAAAAAAAAAAATACTTAAAATAGTGAAACACTCAGAGGAAAAAAAATGACTTTAATGCAAATTATAAAGCAAGAAATGCATATATGACTGAACTTTGAAGACGCTTTCTGCGTGCTCATTAAAAGCTGCAGCCTTAACTGTAATAGAAAGTTTTTAGTTTGAAACGACAGAAATGTTTCGACTACTCTTTGAGAAACTTCTAGTATAACAGATGATCATTTACAAAAATCTTTATAAAAGATAAGTCGAGGTCTGCTTACCTAAAACATTTTTTTTAATAATATGAAATTCTCATAATTAGGAAATCGTTTTGTGTTGCTGATGAATTAATTACATTTTATGTTATATGAAAATAAAAAGTTTTTGTTAGAGGCACAGATGCAACTTGGACCACGGTTTAAAAAATTTGTTAATCCGGCAGAAAAATATATTTTACAGTAAATAACATGTTTTTAATAATTTTTGTAATTTTTTAAAGTTTTCTAAGAAGTTCACATCTCAGTCACAATGTGACATCACTGAGTGGTGGCATTTTGGTCACAGATGTGACGTGACCACAGTGACTTACAGTGACGTCACAATGACGTCACTGTGACCATGCATGCTATGAGGGTTGAACTCGCATTCTCCTTCTGCTTTTCTCCCTCTTCCCAATTTTTTTCTAATAAACGGGTAAAATATGAAATGCTACCTTGTATAAAAATATATAAATACCATTGTTCAGTGTACCTAAATTATAAAATTTCACAAGAATAACAAACATAAAGAGTTTTTTTTAGATTATCCAGCATTTGTTTTTCCAAAATTTTTATAAAGCACGCATGTATAATACAAAACAGTTCTTATGTGGATAATTTAATTGTTATATAGAATACCTTACAGGATGATTGACACATCTTCACGATATTTTAAATAAATTAAGGATTTAGCGGTAGGCACATTCTTCAAAAAATCTTTTTTTTTTGTTGTTCTTTTTTCATTTTTTTAAAGTATAATATTTCGAAAATATTTGATAAAATTTCAAGTTACTTCTGTGTATAGTTTTAGAGATATCCTATGATAGACACAGGACCCTCTTACCTTTGACGGCAATTGACAAAAGCCGGTTTTTACCTGCATACTGCAAACATCGAAATGCATTTTTATGTATAGAAATGTATTTTAATATATTGTACTATGATCTGTTTTACTATGACCATGAACATACAGTAGTAGGAACACATTCATAACAGTGTAAATTAAATTATTTTTTTTCTAAAACTGTTTCCAAAGATGGTGACTACTACATTTTAAAACCACACGACGGATTAAAATAAAATTTATAGAGCATGTTGATTGATTAAACACCTAATTCTTAATAGAAGGAATTTCTTTGGATTAATACTTTTTTCAAACAAAACACAAGTACTTTTTCCTTTAAATTCACAAAGGTTTACCATTGTATTTGTAAAAAAAGTTTTGATTAAGCATTAGATAAAGTGTTTAACCAATATTTGTTTTTGTTGTGTTAATTTTAAATAAGCCATTAAGAATTAATGGTGCTCTTGCAAGGCACTAGCTGTTAGAGAGCGTTTACCAGTTAAGCAGATAACATGAAACAGAAAAATTATTTTGATTTTAATGAAGTTTACTTAAAACATAGTGTAAAAACTTGGTATTACATATAAAACAAAAAAAATAGTTATGCAACTGTTATTATTATGCGAATTTTTGTACGCCTATGACTATCCCCAACCTTTTAATTTGAATTGCGCATTATCCAGGAAAAGAATTCGAACAACGCAATAGCCAATAACATTTCCCTTTGGGATTTATTTGCATCTATTATATTATACGCTCACCCGTAAGAAAAGTGACGCATCTCGCAAATATTCCTTTTGCTTTTTATTTTACTAATAGGTCTGCCATAGATGAGTCTTGCTACATAAACAGTTTCATAAGTTGTAGTTATACGTAAAATCACTTTATTATGCTATATGTCCATTTGTGACCGCAGAAGAGGTGTGGATTGTGGGGGGAGGTAAAATTACAAACCCTGCAAACTTCATCCTACGTCTTCTTCCTTAAGGGTTTTATGCTTGTATGCAAGTTTTCATTCCTGAATCAGGGATAAGTGCTATAATTTCTTTTTACAGTAAAATCATGCACATTTTATTTTCCCTCTCCTGTGAAATTTACTTTTGTCGTGATGTGTCACTTTTCTTGCATGTGAGCGATGTGTGTGTATTTCACAACTACTCTTCCAAGAATATGGAGCGCTGAGCGATAAGTTAGCTTCACGTCAATACAAGGATGTTATAACTGTTATAATGTTAAAATTAAAATAAATCTAAAATATATTAATTTTTTGAAACGTTTAACGAAGTTTCTCTGGAGGTGGAAACTAAAATACATCATTTTTGCGAAAACGTGGAATGAAAAGGGCAAATAATATTATACCGTCAGTTATCCAAAATTGTGAACAAACTTTTTTATTTTTATTTTGTTTGAATAAAACTATTTATGTATTTTTAGTTTATAATCTCTTTAAAAATATACAATGCAAAAAATATTCGTAAGACTTAATTTCAAATTTACTAAAATCATTATCTACTATTATTGATCCATATGAAATAATATTCTCCGAATTTGTTTCAAATATAAATAAATGGACTGTGATAGAAAATGGAGTTTTGAGGATGGAATCTGAGTCTTAATATACGTATAAGGAAAGTGCTAAACAATTTGTCTAAAACATAGCAGCCTACGCTTTAAAACTTCACGATATACGCGTTGAATAATTCGCATGAACGAGTTAGACAAACAAACAAATATTAGCTTGGTAATAATGGCAATAGCTCCACATTTGTATCCAATATTCTCTCGATCAACGAAATTTCCATAGTTATTATTATTATTTTTTTTTACTTTTTACTAGAATTGGATCAAAATCTTGTAACTTGCAAAATGCCCTTTTCACAATTTTCAGTTCATATAAATTATAAACATGAGATATAGCTTCTAATAAGAGATGTGATTTAATTGAGACAAAATTTCATTTCTAACTATAGAATTCAATTAGATTTATTTTTTTTTCTCAAAAATCGAAAAATATCATGCATTCCAAGCGCAACACATCCGGTTACAAAACAGCTAGTTTTATTATAACTATAGTGAAAATTGTATGAAGTGTCTGTATCCATTGTGTCAACATCTATTTTCTTCAATTTCGGAAATATTTTGTAAAGTTTAATTTGGAATATAAATTATATTTATAAATTTCACATCTATCGCAAATCTTTCATAATTTTGAAAATTACATAAGTTTAAACAAACATCGCATTTAGCTATTGTTATATCCCTACCAAATCAGAAATAGTAGCGATCTATATTAATAGATGTCAGCACTATACACGGATAGTCTGGAATTGTAAGGCTTTGCACGTAGCCGAGAATATTTCTGCGCAGTTGTAAAATGTGACTTGTTCTGAGAGCTGCGTTTAGCAGCTGCTGTAAATAATGTATATAATAAACTATAAGTAATATTATAGTTATGTTTTCTTCCTTAGTTAAGAGTAATTAGTTATAATAAGAGCGTGGCGATATAAAAGTGGCGACGAAAATGGGATTTAACCCAAATTAAAATGCAGTGAAAAATTTTTCGTGTGAAAAAAAAAAAAAAAAAATCTTTTTCGAAAGAGAAAAAGAAAAAGTAGCACCGAAAATGGCTGATAAAGAGATAATTTCTCTGGGACGCTTGGAAGAATATAATGCAAATGTTCCTTGGACTTTTTACGTCGAGAAAATTGATTTCTATTTCTCAGCGAATAGCATAAAAAATGATGATATGAAGAAGAATATTTTATTAAGTTCTGTGGGAACAACAACATTTGCTATTTTACGGGATATTATTGTTCCGAATACCCTGAAATAAATCAGTTACGAGGATCTTTCAAGGAAAACTAAAGATCATTTTTCACCACGCCCAAGTGAAATTGTCGAACGATTTAAGTTCCAGAAACGACTAAGGAAGCAAGGTGAGAATATAGCCGATTTTATAAGAGAGTTACGTCGTTTATCCGAACATTGCAACTTTGGAAATACGCTTAATGACCGCCTGCGTGATCAGTTGGTGTTTGGCATCCAGGATGAGAAAATACAGCAAAAATTACTGGATTCCAGGGATTTAACGTTCCAAACAGCGGTGGAAATAGCTAAAACATTTGAGATAGCTGAGGCTGGAGTGAAATCCCTACACATCGGAGATACTACGACTGTCAATCAAGTAGGTGTTCCGAAAGGAGAGAAATCGAAAGTGGAGAAGTATACTCATGCACCTAAGCCTAAAGAAGATAAATTCGCGCCTGAGAAACCGTGTTATAGATGTTCTAAAAATCTTAGCCCCAAGTCAAGCCCTTTTAAATCTGCAGAATGCCATTTCTGCCATCGATTGGGGCATTTAAAAATTTGTTGTCGTAACAGAAAATTTGGAATGAAAAGTGAGAAACCTTTTAAGAGCAGAAAAAATTAAAACTGTTCAGGAAGAATATTGAGGGTATTTAACTAATGAGGGTATTTTAAAACCTGTTGATCATTCAGAATGGGCTAGTCCTATAGTAATTGTTCCTATGCCTAATGGTTCTGTTAGAATATGTGGTGATTACAGAGCAACAGTTAATGCTAATACGGAAAATGATAATTTTCCTCTTCCTAGAATGGAAGAATTATTTTCTAAATTATCAGGTGGTAATTTTTTTACTGTTTTTGATTTAAAAGATGCATATTAACAACAACCTGTAGATTATGAAAGTAGTAAAATTTTGTCTATAAATACACATAAAGGTTTGTTTAATGTGTTACGATTAGCATTTGGGGTAAAATGTGCTCCTGGTATGTTCCAAAGAAAAATTGAACATATTTTTAAAAAATTTGAATATGTTGGTGTATTTTTAGATGATGTTATCATTAGTGCTAATAATGAATCAGAACATTCTAAAAGAGTTGAAAATGTTCTGAAATGCTTTTCTGAGCATGGTATAAGATTAAATAAGGAAAAATTAAAATTTATGGTTTCGGAAGTTTCTTATTTAGGTCATAAAATATCTCGGGAAGGAATTAGACCTATTCCAGAAAAAGTTAATGCTATTTTGAATGCTCCTATTCCAAATAATGTGTCACAATTGCGTTCATTTTTAGGCTTAATTTCTTATTATAGAAACTTCCTGCCTAATATTTCAGATGTTTTAGAACCTTTACATAGATTATTAGATAATAATGTAAACTGGACATGGTCAGAAAAGCATGAAGAAGCGTTTCAAAAAGTGAAACAATTATTAACTACATCTCCTGTTTTAGAATTATATGATGTAAACAAAGATATAGTTTTAAACTGTGATGCTTCTGAATATGGTATAGGGTCAGTTTTAAGCCACATTGTTGAGGGTAAAGAAAAACCTATTGCTTATGCTTCGAGAACTTTAAATAAAACTGAAAGAAATTATGCAATGATTGATAAAGAAGCTTTATCTGTAATGCTTGGTGTCACTAAATTTCACCAATATTTAGCTGGAAAAAAATTTTAAATGATAACAGATCATAAACCTTCAATTAGATTGTTTGATCCTGTTAAAAAGGTACCTGATACATTATCACCTAGAATGCTGAGATGGTCGTTAATGTTAGCTGGGTATGATTATACAATTGAGTATCGCGAGGGTAAAAATAATAAAAATGCGGATGCATTAAGTAGATTACCTCTCCCAGAAACTGTAAATATAGTGAGTAACCCCGCGGAAATAATGTGTGTTTCAAATAATGATAATTGGCCTATTACTTCTAAAACTATTGCAAAGTGGACAACTGAAAATCCTGTAACTAAACAAATTTTAGAGTGGGTGTTACATGGGTGGCCAAAAAAGGTTAAACAAGAAGAATATCAACCATATTTTCGTAGAAGGGAGGAAATTTCCTGTCTAGAAAATTGTCTATTGTGGGGACATAGAGTGATCATTCCAGAGGCAGGCCGTGAATATATATTAAAATTACTACATTCCGTTCATCAGGGTATATCGAGCATGAAAGCGAAAGCTAGGGGGGTAGTTTGGTGGCCAAATATGGATAAAGAAATTGAACAAATGGTAAATTCTTGTAATAGATGTCAGATGTTTGCGAGGGATTGTCCCAAAATGGAACCCTTGAAATGGAAATCTGAACTGCCCTGGGAAAGGATCCATATAGATCATGCCGGTCCTTTTGAAGGTAAAATGTTTTTAATAGTAGTCGATTCTTATACTAAATGGTTGGAGGTAGAAGTAGTACCCAGGTCTGATAGTAAAACTACAATTAAGGTATTAAGAAGAATTTTTGCCACATTTGGATTACCTGTTGAATTGGTCAGTGATAATGGTCCCGCGTTCACAAGTGATGAATTTGAGGAATTTCTTAAAAATAATGGAATTAAGCATACGCCTGTTCCACCTTATCATCCGTCTTCGAACGGACAAGCGGAAAGATATGTGCAAACTGTGAAAAATTGCCTTAAAAAGACAGATAAAAGTGACATAACATTGTCAATTTCACGATTTTTGTTAGAAAATCATTCCACTCCTCATTCGGTGACTGGTAAAACTCCTGCTGAATTAATGTTTGGAAGGCCAGTTCGAACAGCCCTTCACTTGGTATTACCATCAAAACCTAAATACAGAAACAGCTTCACAAATATAAGCTTCATGATTTAGTTTTTGTTAAAAATTTTGCAAAAGGGGAGAAATGGGTAAAAGGAAAAAGTATGAAATTATGGTCGAGTAGATGGGTTTTAGTAAATAGATGTGATGGAGTAATGTGTAAACGTAACGTTGATCAGTTGAGACGTAATAAAGAGATCAGTTATGAAATACCAGAAAGAGTTATAGAGATAAATCAAAATGATAAACTAATGTCAGACAAAGTTGAAAATATGGGACATAGTGGTAAAAATTACAGTGATTATGATAGGTATGAAAGGGTTAACCAAAACCGTTTGTCGGGAATTAATGGAAAAATAAAAGAACAGCTTAATAATGATGATACTATAGAACCAAGCCAATCTCAGCCTTCGCATGATATTGTGGCAGATATAGTTATGAGTAATAAAAATGATGTTACGACAGATAAAATTGTAAAAGAAAATTTGACTAAAAACAATGACGAGGACTGTAAGAAAAGTGCTCCAGTTCGAAGAAGTCAAAGAGAAAGATTGCCTGTAGTTCTTTTGAACTATGAGGGGAGGGGTGTTATATCCCTACCAAATCAGAATTAGTAGCGATCTATATTAATAGATGGCAGCACCATACACGGACAGTCTGGAATTGTAAGGCTTTGCACGTAGCCGAGAATATTGCTGCTCAGTTGTAAAATGTGACTTGTTCTGAGAGCTGTGTTTAGCAGCTGCTGTAAATAATGTATATAATAAACTATAAGTGATATTATAGTTATGCTTTCTTCCTTAGTTAAGAGTAATTAGTTATAATAAGAGCGTGGCGATATAAAAGCTATTCTTCTTTTCTACATAATCTGATGCATGTCGCCATATTTTTATAGTACTTAAATTTAATTTTTATACAAGAAATTTATAAAATACAAATTTCTCTCAATATTATAATTTATCAAGCATGAACGTAAATTTGATATCAACATAAATTAGTATTCCTCGATTTTCAGATGAATCATCTAATTTTAATTTCCTATAACTGATTTTAAATTAATTACTGTAATGTAAAAGATGTCCTTTATTTTTCTTCAAACTAAATAAATAATTGTTTCATAATAATTAAAATATCTCCCTGAAAATGAAAATCTTTTTCGAGCATTACATTAATCATCCTTTAACTTACAAAGCCAGGACAAACTCAATTGTTTTATAATATGTAAATTACTGTACAGATTTTCCTCTAGTTTTCGAATTTATTTTCTGTAAAAGATTTTCCCTGTGCTTTAGTTTTTCTTAAAACAAAGAAAGGTAATTTTGTTGTAATTTAAATTTCTCACTGAAAATTAAAATTCACTATATATTAACGATTTTCTAATTCTTTATTTATGTTCAATTAAGGAGCCTAAATTCTATAATATGGGTTATTTATTTATCATTATATAATCTTTGAAATTGCAGAAAAGGGTGAACTTAAAAACTAGGAAAATTGGAAATACATTTAAATTCTATATTAAAATATTATTTAATTTTATCTAATATTTTCCTTTGCAACAAATAAGAGATTTAAGTTAGTTAACCACAAAAAGAAAGTTTTCAATACTTTCTATTTGATTTTTTTTAAGAGTGTCATTCTTATTACGAAATTTCTTTCTGTTATTTTAATACATTTTTTCCAGGCTTGGAAAAATACGTCGTATAAAAATTTATTCAAGTTGAAATATTTCAATAACGTAAACGATTTTTAACATAAAGTACATTAAAGTGAAAAAATTTAGATGCCTCAGGATATCTGGATATAGAAACTAAATATATATAAAGACAGATTAAAACGAAAGTAATATATAAGTTCTTGCAAAGTTTTCTCTAACGTAAATGTTATTTTAAACTCATTTAATTTACTAGATAATACGTTCTACATTAATAATTAATTATTAATTCTACATTAATAAAAGTAGAAAAAATAGCACTTTCACGTGTGAAATAATAACTGTAAACATAATTAATTAATTCTTAAATACGACTGATTTCTTATTGTGTAATTAAAAAAAAAATCCAAATAATTATTGAGTCATACAAAATAGGTAATGGATCGTTATGTTAAGGATTACGGTCAATTTATATTTCATCATTGAGTCTAATATCTCACATAAGAAATGTTGTTTGAAATATGAAGAAATTATAGGATTTATTTAGAATTTTTAACTTCAAAACTGAGCAAAATAATTGATTCCTTCAGAATAAAAAACTTTAAAAATGATAATATGACACATTTAAAACATATTTAATTCAATATAAAATTTTAAATAAGTTGAATTATACAATTAAAGTAAATAAATACAAATAAAGTAAATGAAGCAATTTATAATTCATGTATCAGACTAAAATATGACAAATAAACTACATTTATGACTACAAAAGTTTGATAAATAATTTGAGATTTCCACAATAAAAGTTCAAAAAGTTGACACTGAAATTTCTTTTTATTATAAACTAATACTTATAAATTATATAATAAAATAAACTTTTGCTGAAATTTGTGAATAAAACGGATAAATACGCATTTGTTGAATACCAAAAACCTTTTAAATATAGAATTATTAAAATTTGAGAATCATAATATTATATGAATTATAAAAAGATGCGAATAAATTCATAACTAAAAAGTATATGAGAAATTGATATTTCATGTGTGACACTAAAATCCGACGAAGGAAATGTTCTTTACACTATGGAGAGTTTTTCGAAATTATTTCGAATCTCCCAGTTAAAAAATTTCGAAAAGTATTTTAAGTTCTTCGGAAGGAAAACCCTGAAAGATGACTTTAAAACAAATTTTGTATTATTAATCGTTCATTTTCCAAAATTTGTTTTACGTTCAGAAGATAACAGATAAATACATATTTTTGCATACCATAAATGCAACTGAACATGGAAACATTAAAATCTTAGAAACATATTCTTTTTATGTGAATCATAAAAAATAAATAAATCATAACCAAAAAGTTTATGATCAATTTATATTTCATGTGTGACACTAAAATCTGATGACAGATGATGATGATGATTACTCTAAGAGGAGTTTTTCAAACTCTTGACTACAAAATTTCGAGAAATATTTTGAGTTCTTGTGAATGAAAATTCTAAAACATGACTTTAATACAAATTTTGCATTAATAACTTGTCATTTGCCAAAATTAGTTTTATGTTCAGAAGAAAACGGATAAACACGTATTTTTTTGCATACCAAAAATCCTTTTGAACACGGAAACATTAAAATCTTAGAAGCATATAGCATAATGTGAATTATAATAAAACTAAATGTATTATAATTTAAAAGTTTATGATTAATTTATATTTCATGTGTGAGACTAAAATCTGACGAAATTTATGTTCTAGTTTTTTTAATTATTTAGAATTTTGTGATTACAGAATTTCGAAAAATAATTTAAGTTCTTTGGAATAAAAATCTTGAAAGATAACTTTAACCTATTTTCGGCCAAAGGTGCGTAAAAGTACCATTTCAATGAATATTTTTTTTTTTATTAACACTGTGACGAATATTTTTCACTAACTTTATTTTTCTGCTATTTTTAAGGGTTCTGGAGACATCTATAAAATATCAGTAATTCATTTGGAGTAAACACTTTCTGTTGAGAACTTTTCAAAATACGTTAGTCTTTTAAAATTGAAACGGTTATTGACAAATTCGACATTTTTGAAAATATATAATTATTCCACTTGAGATTAATCATATGCTTTTATAATGGATTAAAGTTGCAAGTTGTGTAAATAAAATAATAATAAAACAAATGTCATAAAAAATTAAAAAATATATTATTTTTAAATTTAATGGTGCGTTAGCGCATCATTGACTGAATGCATGAAAATGCCGAATGCAATTTATTTCTCAAATAAAATATTTTGTTTCGTGCGCGAAACTCTTTTTCGGTCTTAATGAATGTAATTTACGTATATTTCAATGAAACACATTTTATAAAATTTCTATGCTTGGTCTAAAATGGGTTAATACATATTTTCTATTATTAATTGTTCATTTGCCAAAATTAGTTTTGTGTTCAGAATTAAACGGATAAGCAGGTATACTTTGCGTACCAAAAACCATTTTGAACACGGAAACGCTTTCTGCGTGCCAAAACTCCTTTTGAACATGGAAACATTAAAATCTTAGAAACATATAATATTACATGAATTATAAAAAAAAAAGTAACTGAATTATAACTTTTAAAAAAATGATCAGTTTATATCTCAGGTGTATGATTAAAATCTGACAAAAGAAGTGTTCGTTACAGAATGAAGGGTTTTTTGAAATTATTAGGTCTAGCGGAAGTTTCTGTCCGATAAGGTTATCTCACGTCTACTTTTTTAAATATCAAATTTCTTCTCTGGCACCACTTGTAAATTGTAAAATTCCCATTGTTTTAACCTTAATTTGAAAAGTCAAAACAATGGAAATTTTACCAATTTAAAATGCGGTGCCAAAGAACAAATATGTATTTAAAGAAAGTAGGCGTGAAATAAGATTATCGGACAGAAGTTTTCGGTAGAACTAATACTTAGAATTTTATGGCGACAAAATTTCGAGGAATATTTTGAGTTCTTCGGAATGCAAATACTGAAAAATGACTCTAATTCAAATGTTGTGTTGTAAAATTGTTCATTTGCCAAAAATTAATTTTATGTTCAGAAGAAAACGGATACGAAAGTATTTCTTGCATACCAAACATCCTTTTAAACATGGAAAATAAAACATTAGAAACAAATAATATTAAATGAAATATTAAAAAAAAAGTAAACTAATTATAATTAAAAAGCTTATGCCACATTTATATTTCATGTGTGAGACTAAAATTTGACAAAGGAAATGTTCTTTTCACTATAAAGAGTTCTGCGAAATTATTTTGAATCTCCTGATTATAAAATTCCGAAAAATATTTTGAGTCCTTCGGAATGAAAATCCTAATAGATGACTTTAATACAAATTTTGTGTTATTAATTGTTCATTTGCCAAAATTCGTTTTATGTCAGAAGAAAACGGATAAACACGTATTTATCTGTATTCCAAAGATCCTTCTGAACATGAAAAAAATTAAATCTTAGAAACGTAGTATTATGTGAATTATAAAAAAAATTAAATGGATTAAAACTAAAAAGTTTATCATCAATTTATATTTCATGTGTGAGACTAAAATCTGACGAAACATATGTTCTGCACACTAAGAAGAGTTTTACGAAATTTTTAGAATTTTCTGAGTACAGAAATTCGAAAAATAATTTAAGTTCGTTAGAATAAAAATCGTAAAAGGTGACTTTAAAACATACTTTCTACTATTAATTCTTCTTTTATCAAAATTATTTTTGTGTTCAAAATTAAACGGATAAATACGTATATGTTTCATATCGAAAATCCTTTTGAGCGTGGAAACATTTTAATAATAGAAGCATATATTATTATATGAATTATTAAAAAAAGCAAATGAATTATAACTAAAAAGTTTATGATAAATTTAGATCTCATGTCTCAGACTAACATCTGACAAAATAAATGTTATTTTCACTCTGAAGAGTTTGTAGAAATTTCTTACAATTTTATGACTACAAAATTTCGAAACATAATTTGAATTCTTTGGAATAAAAATCCTGAATGATGTCTTTATTACAAATGTTGATTGTTATTTGTTTAATCGCCATAATTAGTTTTATGTTCAGAAGAAAACGAATAAACACTTATTTGTTGCATGCCAAAAATCCTTTTGAGCAGGGAAACATTAAAACATTAGAAACATATAATATTGTATCAATAATAGATTCTATTAAATTCATAAAAATGTATTTAATATAATAATAATATAATATAATATATATAATAATAACAAGTAAATATATCACTAAATATTTCCAATTAACAATTGGAAAAACATAAAACTGAACAGAAATCTCATTTTATATTAAACAAAATCCCTTATGAGATGCTTTTTATTTTTATTATTTATTTAAATACATAGGAGAAACAGGGGAAAGATGACGAGTGTCTTAATTTTTCCGTTTTCCATTCGGTAGCAGCTTCAACCGGATACAACTAGTTCTCCTATCGGCTGTTCGTTACGCAATGGTATAGATACGCTGAAGTCGACATTTTTGTGTTAGTTGTGAAGCCTTGAATGTTTACCGCTGCCACGTTATAACTTTTATGCATGTGTAAATAAGCTCTGCTACAGATACAGGTAAGATATATCGTTTCTCTTTAATATTTATGAAACTTAGTTTAAATACTACATATTACCACGAATAAATGTCAATTAATCGCCTTTCTTCATAGCAATGAAAACGAATATTTTTAAACAGGCAGTCCGGGGCAAGAAGGCGAGCTCGTCATCCTCAGACCCTGGTAGTAGAAAAACAACATATAAACCCTCCAGAAGAACCTGGACTTATGGAAAATGCTGATTCCGATGCACCAAAGAAGCCTGTTAGTGTTTTCATTTCAAACCGTTGCCTGAAGCAATACAATGCGAGAAAAAAAAAGAAAAAGCAAAGCACTGAGCCCAAGCATTCTTAGAAGCATAACCCATCAAAGAAATGTTAGAACAAAGGGAAAAGCAAAAGGAAGAACAGTAACGTTTAAAGAGACAGATAAATGGAGCTTTTGAAGCTAAAAAGGGAGTAAAAAAACTCAAAATAAGTTCATCTAAGCCTAAGCCTACTAAATTCAGGTCCAAATTTTCCAGTTGCATCAACTTGAAAGGATGATGTTTTCAGATGTCCTGCTTGTGACGAGGAATATTGTGACTCACCAACAGAAGAATGGATCCAGTGCTGTAAATGCCACCAGCATGAGGAATGTTCCAATTATGAAAATGACATTTTTATTTGTGACTATTGTTAGCTGCACAACTAAACATTACATTACAATGCATTATTTTTAGTTTGCTAATTTGTAAGATGTAAAAATACAGTTATCATTTGTTAAACCATGTAACATATTCAAAAGATAAAATATGTTCAACCTTTTTCAATGTTGTCATCTTGCCCCAAGGACAAAGTCATCTTGCCCGAGTACTGGGCAAGATGACGATTTGTTAATGTTATTTTGCCCCAGTACTGGGGCAAGATGACGATTTGTTGATGTTATGAAAAAATAAAATCAACATTTATTTTTTTTTGTTTGAAAATTTAAATGGTAATATACTTAATACTACAAAGGAATAGTCTAACAGCTCATATAAAATTAATTTTACTATGCTTAAAAATAAATTAATAAACAACAAAAATTGTTAACATAGTCATCTTGTCCCGGTCTCCCTTATATCTCATTATTCCAAACACATAAACTTAATTAACCTCTTATATTTTCAGCGAGCATTTAAAAAAGGACACGCGTAATTAAATGTGATCTTCTGGCTTTTTAATTGTTTATTTATTTTTATTTTTTTGCTACATTGAAACCATTGAAACATATAATATTATATGAATTATTAAAAAAGTAAATGAATTATAACTAAATAAGTTTATTATCAAATTGTAGTTCATGTCGGAGACTAAAATGGGAGAAAAGAAATGTTATTTACACTATGAAGATTTTTAGAAATTCCTTTGAATTTTATGACTACAAAATTTCTAACGGTAATTTTAGTTCTTTGGAATAAAACTCATGATTGATGACTTTATTACAAACTGTGTATTGTTAATTGTTCATTTACCAAAATTACTTTTTAGGTTCAGAAGAGAACAAATAAACACGTATTTGTTGCACACCAAAAATCCTTTTGAACAGAGAAATATTAAATCCTTAGAAACATATTATATCATAATAGAATAAGTTTGGGATTAGTTTCAAATATAGAATATGAGTAATAGATCCTACTCAAATTATAAAAAATGTATTAAATATAATATTACAAGCAAATATTTCATTAAATATTTCCAATTAACAATTTGGAAAAAAAACAACAACAACAACAACAACAACAAAAACCATAAAACCGAACAGAAATTTCATTTTATACGAAATAAAATGCCATTATCAACCCCTTTGTATTTTTATTATTTTTTTAATACATATATCTCATTTTTCCAAACACATATATTTAATTAATTACTTACGTTTTCAACGAGCATTTAAAAAATTGCACTTGTAATTAAATTTGACCTTTTGGCTTTTTATTTATTTATTTATTTTTTTTTTGCTACATTGAAAGCATAGAAACATATTATATGAATTATTAAAAAAGTAAATGAATTATAACTAGAAAGATTATGATCAATTTATAGTTCATGTCTTGGACTAAAATCTGAGAAAAGAAATGTTCTTTTCATTATGAAGGGTTTTTAGAATTTTTTTAAAATTTTACGACTACAAAATTTTGAAAAATAATTTAGGTTCTGTTGAATAAAAATCCTTAATGATGACTTTATTACGAACTTTGTATTGTTAATTCTTCATTTACCGAAATTAATTTTTATGCTGAGTAGAAAACGAATAAACACGTATTTATTGCATACCAAAAATCCTTTTGAAAATGGTAACATTAAAACCTTACAAACATATAATATTTTATAAAGAATAGATACCTTTTAAATCATATAAAATGTATTTAATATAATATTATAGGTAAATAAATATTGTCAATTAACATTTGGAGAAAGGTAAAACCGAACAGACATCGCATGTGATATAAAGACCAAAACAAAAATAATTAAATTACGAGCCACTTTTTATTTTAATTTTTTTAAATACACATATCTAATTATTCCAAACACATATATTTAATTAACTCCTATATTTTCAGACAGCATTTAAAAAATGGCACACGTCATTAAATTTGACCTTTTGGCTTTTTAAATCTTTTTTGCTGCTATTTAAATCAGGACAAGTATATATATACATTCAAGTATTAGCTATATATAGCACTAGGCAGTTAAAAAAATACATATTTATCATAACATTCTACTTACATTCTATGTTTAGGTCACGCTCATTTATGTACAAACATAAAAGAGAATGTTGTCGTTAATATTTAGAAAAGTCTTATGATTTAAACAGCTAGGCATTAATGATAAGTACTTAAATCAATTTAGCCCTCGTATTTGAAGCACATAGTTTTAGACACTTAAGGCAATTATCTTAAAAGGAATTTTTCCGCTAATTTATCTTTCATTAATTAAGTTAAAACATACTGAAAGTTATAATTATTTATAACTTGTTTAGCCTTCAGAAAACAAAAGAATAATGAAATTAGACAATCCGCTTTCGTTGCACGAAGTGTATTTTAATATTTATATGGGATTTTTTTGTCTTGTTTTTTTCGTATATCGAAGAAAAATTAAATAGCAAGATTTAGCAAAAAAAATCCACTTTGTGTTTTCGTAATTGTGGCAAATTTTTCTTTATTGAGTAAGATGTAATAAAGTTAATTAAAAATACTTTAACCATTTTAAAAGGTTTTAATTATATTTTCAGTAAACAAAATTACTTTTCCTGGTTATTTTATTTTATTATAATTGGTCTTAATACTTAAATATGTGCTTTAAAAATGCATACTCTAAAAACTTATAATTTTTAGGATTGTGTAAAAACTATTTAATTTAGAATAGGAGACTAAAAATTTGTTTATGTTCCTTTTATATATTTGAATGGTTTTCAAAACGATTTTTTACTTGATTTGCTATTTATATATACGATCTGTTCATTTTTTGTTTAAACCATATATATATATATATATATAACCAGTATATAATTACAAATACTCATCTATATCCAATTATTAAAATTAAATGAATAAATTAATAAATTTAGCGTCAATTCATAACACTGGGATTATACAAAATAAAGATGAAACCTTTAACTTGTGATAACTAATGAACAACAGTGATATGATCATGTTCAAACGAAGTTTACTATAGGCAATGAAATATGACAAACATGCAGCATAAAATAGTATTTCTTATATCTAGGTATAAAAAAACTACATTAGTAATATGGGGAAAATTTCATTAACAACATTTCGGAATGTAATTGCCAGATGATACTTTTGCGCATTTCGTGATTTTATCGCATTTTCCACATAGAAGGTTAATTGTCTTATCGATTAAATTTCTTCAAAGTCATGACAAAAAACCGAATCTAAGCGTAAAAAGTGTAATATTGTACTTTCAACTGAAAATATAAATTACTACCTACGTTTCCCATACGAAAAATCATTGTAGCATTGTACTCTTTCACCTTTTAAAGTTTGTGCGCTTTGATAAATATTGATCTGATTTCAAGAACTTACAGAAATATATATTTAAAAAAATTACTTTCTAACAAAGATAAATAAAGTATTTTTACAAGTAATGATTTCTGCTAGAATCACATTTTAAAAATTTTATGAAAGATATTTATAAAAAGTATAACTAAATAAAGTGCTATAGAAAGTGTCATTAATTTCTCTTTACAGAACTCTGGGCATACGAAATTAAATTTAGTTAGAAGAATCTAACTATTGTTTTCAGCATTTAAAAATTATGTTAAAAATGTTTTCAGAGATGACATTGTGGAATATCGTAAAATATTAAACATTAAATTTAAACAAGTCAAATATGCTTTTAGAATTCATAAAAGTATTTATAATTCAGAATTTGTAAATAGATAAATTATCGTAATGTTTATTGAATGTGCTGTATCTTATGAATTAACAAAATATATGTTTTATCTTAGCAAATTAAAATTACGGTATATGTTCATTTCAATAATATGTTGGATTTTATATCGTAACATCTTATACTGCAAAATACATTGAAATGGAAAAGTCGAATATTAGATAATATATTATTAATGAGATACTGGCACAGGATATTCTTTTTTCTTCAGTTAATGATCAGAAAATGTGTTTTTCTACTAGAAACACATTTTTAAATTTTTGTCAAAGATATTTTAAAAAATACAACTAAATAAAGTCCTATATAAAGTGTCATAAATTTAACTTTCACAGATCTCTGGACAAACCAAATTAAAAATCACAATTATTAAAAAATGCATTCGTATATATAAGTAATTAATCTACCTGTTTTGATCTAACTTTTTAATTTATAAGTATCTAACTAAAGCTTTCAGCAACTAAAATTATGTTAAATAAGTTTTCCGAAATGAATTTGTTGAATATCGTAAAATTTGAAATATCAATTTAAAGAATGTGAATATGTTTTTGGAACTCATTAAACTATTTATGATTCAAAATTTGTATATAGATAAATGCAAAATTGTCTTAATTTTTATCGAATGTGCGACATCTTGTGAATTAACTAAATAGATTTTTTAACTTAGAAAATGAAAATTGCGGTATATGTTCATTTCAATGCAATGTTGCACTTTATATCGTAACATTTTATACTGTAAAATACGTTGAAATGTCGGATATTAGATAATATATTATCAACAAGAGATTAGAACAGATCCTTCTTTTTTCTAAATTTATTGATTAGAAAACACAAGTATAGTTATGAGAGCAATAAATTATTGGCCGTGTTGGCCTGAGTTCCTAACTGACAACGGGTGAACTTATTTTTCCATTGTCCAGTTGACTACTATCTTCTATGAAACATCTAGCGAAGAGAACCAACAATTGGATAATTAATTGCCCAGGAAACGACTATTGTGCATATTATATTTTCTTCATATTATCATTATCTTCATATTATATTTTCTACATAAAAGTTAAATCTGATTTTAAGAGATAAAGCATGTTCTAAAAATTTTCCTTTATGCACTTTTCTTTATATTTGCTTTATATTTAAATAAAAGGCAAAATATGTAAATATAAGAAAATTTTATCGCCGTTTCAGGAAAATTAGAGAAAAGATTAAAAATTGAGCACAACAATGCAATAAAAAAAAAAAAAGAATTACATGTGTATCACTTTGAATCGTTGCGTAAAATTTAAAAAAACCAATACCAGTAAAAATTCATAAAAAAAGTCTTATAAAAATATGTATATTTTTCTGATTTGCATACTAAGAATGCCTGTTTTGTTTCATTGGAGATAAGAAAATAAAAACTTTTCACAGTAGTTCAAAAATTGGCACAATATAACAGTACTAGTACAGTACAGTGATAGTTTGTCACAAATTAATATAACTACTAAAGATGTGTTCTTTATTACAAGGATGAATGTTAATAAATCAATTTATCCCTTGATACTATGTACTCAATTAAAAAAAAAGAAATAAATGCCTTTTATATTTTGTGATTGAAGTTATTAAAGGGATCTAAATGTCTCTCGTAGCCTATTCAAAAGTTTGAAAATGTAATGAAATATTGCATTTATTCTTCTAAAATATTTTTAAGGATCAAATATTTCTATGCATTTGAATCCGATAAGGAAAACTTTTCACTTTAAATTATGCGTTCAATTTTAAAAATTGCAGATTTTACGGAATTGTTTAATGAAAATATTAAAACAATAATTCTAAAATTATTCTTTATACAAAATGTGTACTTTAATTACATTCTGAATGTTAAGGAAAATTATCCTTCATCCCGTGTTTTTGTGAGATTAAAAAAAATAATAAAAGCATATTTTATGTTTCAATAATAGCAAGAAATGCGTATAAGAGTATTTTATATATATATATAAATAAATTGTTAAAGAAATGATGTATTTTTCTTTATAAAAAAATACATTCTAGTGTCATTAGCATAGCAGTAATATAACAAATAATAATTACATTTATTTTCCATTTACATATATTTAAATAAAATGGTTTTTTTCAGTTTTATTGCTCAGGCTTAATGTATAAATTCGCTTTAAACAACAACATACAATCGTAAAAACTGTAATTAATAATTTAAATATGAACTGTTACAAAATAACAAAAACAGAAATTAAGGTTCGCATTGAAAATTGCATAATATTAGAAAACTGGTACACATTATCCTACAAAAATATTCCCTTGCAATAAATTCCTTGCAAAGGAATTCGTAAAATGAAATTTTATTAGTATATTTAAAAATAGGTACAACATTTAACAGCTATTTTTCATAAATAATTCTTAATTTCTTAAATAACTCTTAATTCCTTAAATAATTCTTAACTTCATAAAAAATTCTTAATTATTTTATAAAAATGAAACTATAATATGCTTTAATTGGATTATTTTCAGTTTTTAAATTTTGTTTTAAATAGTTAAATTTCATTTAAAATAGTTTAGTAATTTACTCAGTTTTCTAAATTTAAAATATTTTCAAATCATTTATTATCGAATTTATTATATCATAAACATTATCAGAATATTATAATAAAGTTTCTTATATTCCTATATATTTTCAAACGTCTCTGTTAATAAAGATGTTTATTCATAAGATTTTGAAAGATTACTGTTTCTTATATCTTATATTTTACAAATCCTTCCAATGTATCAGTTCTATATTTAGCATGATTTTATCGACTAATTCCTAATCCTCTATATTTTCCCACGTAAAGTTATATTGTATCTAAATAGATTTCTGATCCATTCTACATATCTAACATACTACAATCCATTTATCTCAGTTATATACGATTTATTCAATCTATCAAGATAAATCTTTCTTACTCATAATGAGATCATTTAAAATTGAAATTTAATTCTTCTAAAATAACTATGAAAGAACTCATTTTTTAAAACATAACTTACTTACTTTTTTATATTTCAATCCGTATCATGATTTGAAGAAAAAAAGTTAGAAAACACATATATCAACGTACTTAATATTTATCACCAAAACTCTTTCAAAGTTTTGTATCGGACTGCAGGTGCAGTAATTGATAAATCTTAACGATTTTTTAATAGTTGTATCCCTTGTTTAAATTTAATTTAATGTTTCGCTGAAAGTAATTTCTTAATTATTTCTCACAACAACAAATCACACTAACAACACTAGCGTATAGAGTTTCCTTATGTCCTGAATCAAAAAAAGTTTTGAAACAGCACACACAAACATCGAATGTAAGAGTACCGCATCCTTTGAACTGTGAGCTTCACTCACTTCTCTGGTGACTAACACCGAATTGGAAGAGGTTTAGCATCGGACGGAGCCGCAAGCGCCCTCTAGTTACGAAGGTAGCAAAAAGTGCGATAATATGAATACATGTAATATATTTTCGACGGGGTAACGGAATATTTTTATACGAGAGGCCAGTAAAAGAAATTAATATAGCAAGTACTCCCTAAAGACGTATTATTTGTTAGTTTAATTCGGAAGAACGAAGAAATGAAAGTTTCTAAGCTCACAAGAATTATGTCTTTCATTAGTGAAACTCGGTGTACTTCAATGCATAAAATAATATTATAAAACGAAAAAATGTTTATGATTCAATTAAGTGTGCTAGCTAAATTTGTGTTCGAAACATTACAGTCAATAAATGAAAACTTCCAGCTTTAATGATAAACAAATAAGCAAGATAAAAACAAAATATATTAAGATGAAATAAATGGATTTCAGAGGGGTTGTATTTATTTTCATAATGCATTTTCATGTAATTTTACTTTATTTTCATAATAATGCGATTAAATGTTTATACATTTAATGAATTTATAAATTATAATTGACCTTAATCTTATAATCACATAATTATTTATAGTAAAAATTTAGTTTTATCTTTTTATTTAAAATTTTATTAAACTCTAAAAATTATATATTTTTTTTTAAGATCTGTTTTATATATTATATAAATTAAAAAATAATATTATCCTATAAAAAGTATGATAGAAGCAATCAAAAGTTCACGCAAATTTTAACATTTGATACTTTTATATAAGGTGTCCTAGGATAATAACGCCACGTTTCGGTTCTTCCAATTTTCAAGGCTTAGTTTTAAAAGATTTTTCCAAACAAATGTAGGATATGATACAGCAACATATTGACTATGTATACAAGAATGAATATTTTAGCAGATATGTATTCATAAAATGTAATGGCGTCATTTCTTTATCCATGCTATTTGGCGTTATACCCACCTATGTGGCTAATAACTCCATGCAAACAAAACTATAAAATAAGAAGAGGCTTAGATGCTGCATATTCCCGCAGCCGCTATTTTGAATTCCTTGGCAATTTTTTGTTTGCGATGTTGTCGGTCTTTATCGATATGGCAACCACGTTGTGGTAACCCCGTTTTTTTTTTGGAGATTGTCTTTTGCGGCGGATTTATTTGATTGCATATGGCTTCCGCCGTTTGTTTACCTGCAGTTGAAGATTATATTAAGGAATTTCAGGGAATTTTGAATAAAAAAGTAGTTATTGGCGTCATTAATGATGTATTCTGATATTCGAGATTGAAAAATTAGCTGAGCAGTGTTTTCACAACTCAACTCCGCATGTTTTATAATTTGTAGTAAGGAGTTTTGAAGAAGAGAGACATTTTGGATTGGTTTTTGATTGTAAAATTAAAATTACGGTAATGCGAAGTGTGATTTAGTTAGAAATTGACAGTATTTGTTCTCTTTGTTTTTTTGCTGTGAAGTTAAATGGCAGTTCTACGGCGACTTGTAATTTGAGAAATTGTGGCAAGTGACCATTTTTTAAAGTTGGGTTTCAAGGAACAAGATGTCTGTTAAGGTATGTTGATAATTTTATGTATATTTTATTGTAATGTTTTATAGTAATGTTCCCATTAGCCGTTTATTGTATATTTCATGCATTTCGTGTATTTTTGAGGTTGGTACACAGCAACATACATGCATTTGCTAACTGCTGATTTAGAAAGTTTTGTGCATTTTTGTGATTGCTGTAGAAGTAGTATGCTGAATCCAGTGCTGATCTTTTTTGGATAATGAACGCATAGCGTTCATTCGTTCGTTTACTGATTGCCGCTTTAACGAGTTTTGTTTCCTATTTACATTTTATTTTCCGTTAAGCCTAACATACGCATAAATCAGTGCTTGGAGACATTTACTACTTGGTGGAAAAGGGGTTTTCACGCCAAGAAAAATTTCAAGATGGCGGCCGCGGGAATTTATGTCATCTGCTCCTAAGACGGAATAATGGCATGTAAATTTTATAATTCTAAAGATACAAATTCTACAGCCCTAGAAATTGACAAATTCTCTTACTTACCATTAACTGCGATATCAGGATTCAATAACAATCATATGATATTTTATACTTCTGGAATGAAAAAATTAGCAGCAGTTAGAACATACGAATTTCTCCTTATCCTTTTTGGTTTTCAAAAATAACAATAATGCTCTCTGGTATATAAAATGAATATAAACACTCTTCGGATGTAGTTCCAGTACTGAAAATAATCAAACGATGTAATTACGCCAGTGCATTGCGTTATTGCCCATGTGTATTTATTGCGCAACGTATTGTAAATTACAAACTGCCTTGCGAACACATCCAAAATCCACCACAACATTATGAAAATACTTGAAATACCCTACAAAATTGGATATATAATGGCGCAATGTGTATAACGCTTCCGGAGTGAACTCATCCGGATTTTGATAATCTTTCGTCAAAATCAGCCATTTTATTTCGGCCATGTTAGGCTTAAGCTTTCCGATGTCTACTATAAGTCGAACAACTGCCATTTTTAATCTACGTTGTATAATATATATCCTTCTTCAGTTTTTTAAAACTATCAAAAATTATAACATCATCATATATATTAAAACGCAAAGGTAAAATTTTAAGTAGACCCATTTCGGGACATCTGCACATGCATCAACCCTGTTCAATTTAGATGGAGTGAGAACGAGTTCTCGGTGGCTGAGCGGTCTAAAGCGCCGATATTTTGTAATGGATAGAAGGTTCGAACCCAACGCCGGAAAAATGACTTCTGCAATATTTTTCCCGATAAGTTATTTCAATAATGACATATTTTATTAGGAGGAGAAACTATAAGATTTTTATTTTTTTATTATTATTATTTGAATGCTTTATAATTAAATAAAATTTATTTCTGAACAATATTTAAAATAATAATAACAATAATTTTATATTTAAAATATTTAAGCTAAAATATTTTTAATGTAATTATCAATTAAATAAATTGAGCTGATCTACAATTTTTGTTATATCTTCTGACCATTATCAAGAATATATGTGTGTGTGTGTGTCAGAAAGAAAAGCTTGCCTTTCTTTTTCTTAAAAAAAAGAAAACGGAAAGAATGAAATATATTCATATATGAACTATTAAAAAAATTACCTTGATATCAATTTTTAATATTTAAAAAATGTATAAAAATGTAAAATAAAATTCACGTAATAAAAATTATATGCTGCACTAAGTTTCAAATTAGGGCTTTTAGAGAATGAGACTGATAAAAATAAAATACATGGCAGCTTTAAATGGTCATGTAGTTAAAAAATCATAATAAATAAATAAAAATAAATACTGTTATTTTTTAGAAAAAATGAGACCATAGTAAATAAAAACAAATGCGCTACCCACTATTTTTAGTTAATTAATTAATTTAGTTAATTTTTAGTTATTAAGAAGCATAATTGGTTCTAAATTATACAGTTAAAATTCTGTGAATTCATTGAATAGGTTTCGCTGACTGTACCCTCTATCGCTTTAAAGAAATAGGAATCACTTATGCAATATAGAAATTTGTCACAATTTCAATAATTAATTTAAAAGCAATTCATTAAAAGTTCAAGAATTTTTCTTATGAAACATTCAAGTTATTTACCGTCAAACTTGACGGGTACCATCTAGTTATGTAATAAACAAAGTATTTCCTAATAAATATAGCGCCCCACCAGTGGCTGAGAGGTTCTGCTCTCGAAGCTGGTAGACGGGAGGTGCTGGGTTCGAACCCACTCGCGCCCGTCGGCCTAATCGTTCGGAGTTTTCGTGGTTTTCTTCGAACCGTGGATTTCCATGCGTTAATACGGATTAGGTTCCCTTAGAAAGACCTCCACGGAAGGCACTCCCCCCAGGGCCCATATCCCTCGTGTAGATAATTGGCCGTCAACAATCAACCCAACCCTAATAAATATATAGTCTTCAGATCACAGAAATTAACTCACATATTTTAGATCCGACATAGTCTCTTTAGTGCTTCTTCCAACAATAAAGTCTACAAATGGAAAAAATTAACTTTTAGCGGTTGTTTGTGATTCAGATAACTCAGAACACTTAGGTGTCATCACCCGAATTCCTTCATAATTACGCATAATATTAGCACTTGGCTTTATTACCCACCCTGGCGTCATTACCCCAGGACACCTTATAAGAGGAAAATATGCTTACTATGCACCAAAATATGCATATTTAATTCATCTTTTCACCCTAACATTTAGCTTTTACGATAAAAAGAAATTACAATGAGAATTTTCCTCTTTATATAAGAAATAAGTATAAAAGTAAAAATATTTTTTTAATACATTCTTTTGTAAGCATTCAATGTTCATCATGAGTATCATCATCAGTATAGAAAGCGCAAGCTAGTGAATTTATTTTTAAAAAAGTTATAATTTTTGCTTTGTTTTTTTAAGAAATAGCTACTGGAAAGAAAAAAAAAAAAAGCATCTATAAAACTACCTATTTAGGATTTTGTAAATTGTTTTCTCAATTTAAAATCATAATTTAAGTAATACTGAATTATTTATTGATCATAAAAGTGCGTATTTTTTTAAATATCATTACACTAACTTTTTTCAATTAAATTTGCTACATTTAAGCGTTTAAAAAATTAATTGTGGCAATTTCAGAGTTAGGAGTATAAGTAGATCAATTGCTGTTGTAACTATTAGACAACTGTAACAATACAGGATATTAGGTATTTATCACCTGCGGCATACTAGTGGCGAAATGGCTTAAAATTAACTTATTAATTATAATTAAGTTCTAAAAATATTAAAATGTTTTGTGTCATCGGAACCACCTTTGTTAATAATTTTCATACATCTTGTGTAATAGAAAATGAGTTAAAAATCTATTAAAATTTTTCATATTTTCATACCATAATGAAGTTTGCTTGAGACTTTCAGGGGTAAGGTACTTCTTTTCGTAAAATGCTGAAATGATTGAATAACACTAGAATTCAGAAAGAAATTTATTTAAAAATAAGCAAAAGCTTTGTTCTCATACTGATTAAAAGGAAAAGTTTCAATCCAATATTCTAGTGCCAATGTGGCATTTAACAAATTAAAAATAAGTTGTCTAAAAATGAACCACTGCCCTTAAAGGGATTTAATAAAAAAGTTAAAGAAAGCAGTTATTTTTGCCTATCATGCTTTGAACAAGTAATATCTTTTACTATGGGCGTTACACTGCAAAGTAAACATTTTTAATAATAGATATACTAAAATTATTAACGGAAAGTAATAATTACTACACGCACTTAACCGTAATTGGGGTACAATAAATAGCAAAGAAGAAACTGATTCCGATACTAATTAATATATACTAATAAAACAAAGAGAGAATTCCTGACTGACTGACTCATTAAAGGAGAGCTGAAACGACTAAAGTCAGGATCACGAAATTTGGATAGTATATTACTGTTATGCGAGATAGCAATAAATAAGAATTTTTTTTTTTGAAAAAATATCCCTAAGAGAATTAAATAGGTGGTCGAATGTGCCTATTTAATTCCCTTACGCCCCCTTTTGCCGTATCTGAGAAGCAGTTTTAGATTTTAGGTAGGGGCGTACAATTCCTCTTTAGAAATCTACTAAAAAAATAGTTTAACACGTATTTCACTGATTTTGGAATTCCAAATATTTAGGGATGTTAAATTGCGGATAGAAAGTTTTAAGTCTTTTCACCATATCTCAGTTGTAGTTTTAGATAGGAGTATAAAAAACAGCCGAAAAAAACCTGCTAAAAAATTATTAAACACGTATTTTAGCGATTTTAAAACAATTTTTGAGATATCGTCGCTCATATCGGCTATGAATCTGATTATGGAAGATTAGATGTGTAAAGCAATTTTGATTTTTTCCCGACTACCAAAAAGGGTTATGTGTTTCACGCGTATCTGGGTATGTGGATTTCTTTATACCCTCGCAAATTCCCAACGGCTGGATGGATTTTAATGAACGAGGCCTCTATCAATTCGCCTTAACCGTCCGATGGTTATAAGGTAAGTTTTGTTTATATAAATTCAAAATGGCGTCCGTAAAATACAAAATGGCAGTAGAGGCGTAAAAAAATGCACGCACCATATTGAGTGGCATAACATTAGTTAGGTCTTTCAAAATGAAGACGAAGTTTCATTGAGTATCTTACAGTCAGAAGCTCCGTTTAAATATTTCACAACTTGGAAGTTGTGTATGTAGGATCTCTAGCTTTACTGCAACTCTAACCTTCATAGATATCTATAGCCTCATCAAAACAGTGTTTATATATAGGAACTAACAATTAAACACAATTTAACAGTCATCAGTACAAGTAAATAAAAAAATTAGGAAAGTAATATAAAAAATAGTTTCGCAAAAATGAGAAATAATTAATTATCTCGCTTTTTAAGCAGTCGGTTTTTTTTATTTTTTAAATTTAATTTTTACTTGTTTATTATATGTTTTGAATAAAACATTTTCTATCAAAAGCATTTATTATTTTTTCATTATTTCATGACAAAAATCGATGACATGCGGAATAGACTTACGCTAAATGCTACAAAATTTGATGGGTTTTGTTTTTCTTTTTTAGGGATTGTCAGAGAAATTGTATATTTTTATGTTACATGCACCGAAGGAAATGCATATTCTGATTGTATGTATGTATGTACCTAACGCGATAACTCTTGATAGAAATATCCGATTTGCTTCAATTTTTTTTCTAGCTTCATTCTAATAAAGCGCTTCCCTGATTAGTTTTAAGGATTCACTGCTTGAGTAGAAAGGGGGGGGGGGACGTGGCCCCTTATCTTAGATAAATGGTTTTTCATGCAGAATAATAAGATTTACTTCAAATTTGATGCATCGGTTAATTCTAATAAGGCGCTTCCTTGATGAGATTTTGTGGTTCATTGTTTGTATAAAGGAGAAACGGGGGCTAATACCCCAGCCCCCTCCCTTAATTTAGATAAAAGTTTTATTGTATCCGGTTTGCTTAAAATTTTGTATACCGGTTAATTCTGATAAAACGCTTCCCTGATTATATCTGGGGGCTCATTGGTTAAGTATAAATGGGGGAACGGGGGGGGGGTCTAAAACACCTAAATTTAGATAAATGGTTTTCAATCCGATTTGCTTCAAATTTGGTGTACCAATTCATTCTGATAAGGCGCTTCCCTGATGAGATTTTTAGGCTCATTGGTTAAGTATAAATAGGGGAAAGAGGACAATCCCTCTTAATTTGTTTTTCGAGGAGCATTCTTTAAAATAATATTATAATATACATTTAGTGTGAAAAGCCTGAGAGATCAATGCCACGAGTTTTACTGGCATTTTGCTTTTTCTTTATACAGCGTTTAGTATTTTTTGCTCACGAAATCATTAGGTTAATATTAATTGATATTTTAATTCTTATCTGCAAGCGACATCTAGTTACAAAGGTAAAAAAGCTGCTGTTATATAAGAGTATTTTTGATATTTTCAATTAACGATAAAATAATTTCGTGTTAGCAAAAGAACGCAAAATAAATTAATATTGCAAGCAAACCATGAAGACGAACTATTAGTTTAACTTCAAGGAACGAATGAGTGAAAAATTATAAGCTTACAAGAAATAAATATTTCATTATTGAAACTCAATGTCGTTTCTGTATTAAATAATTTTAAGAGACGAAAATAAATTTATGATTCAATTAAGTTTGTTTTCTAAAATTTTTTTTGTGATTATCATAATTAATAAATGGCTATTTTCAGCTGTAAATTTACAAAATATACAATACCATAAATAATTTGAAAGATGCCTCATGGCGCAGAATGATATAAATTTAAAAAGCAACGTTAAAAACGCCAAAATATGCAAACTCTGAGCAGACTTGTTTCGGTAGATTTAGTGTACCGTCCTCATGATTTTTTACTCTTTATTTAAGAGTTTTTTACTCTTTATTTGGTCTTTATTTAAGAATTAAAATTTTTATCGGACAATTGTTAGTATGGTATTGCTTTTTTATAGAATTTTATAGAATTTTCATTTTTGTTATGGTTAATCTTTATTTGTATATTTATTAAATTTTAGCCAATGTAAAAAAAAAAAAAAGTTTATTTGTACATTGCAATATTAAATGTTAAAAGAATATTTTAATGTTTTCTTTTTATGTGAAAATTTAAAATATATTATACAAGCATATATATTACACAATTTATATGCTGAAACGTGGTAGGAAAGGAGCAAGTAATATTTAATAAGACAAACTAATTGTCTATTACCGCAAAAAAAACCAAAAAAAAAAAAAAAAAAACATAAACTTGCTGTTTCTCCATAAAAATTTCATTTAAAGATAGTTTTGACGATAATACAAATTAAAAGGTAAAGTCAGTTCAGTATATAAAATTTATTTTAACTATTCCGTTTTTGTTTTTAAAATAATTCTAATTCATACATGAAAAATATATAAATAAACTTAAAGCAGTATAATAATATACAAAAAAATTACATTAATTTCAAATAATTACATAAAATATATTAATTATAAATTAATATATATAAAGAGTTTATTTTGAAATTATATATATTTTTTTATTGTATTTGAAAGATATAAAAATATATAAAAAAAATATATATATGACATTGATATTTATACGGTTTATGAAAATTGCTAAATATCAAGTTATACGAAATTTCATACGCTAACATGTAATTGGACGTTAATATACATCAAGCGGGTCAGTGTGATTGCAGATTTCACAAAGGATTTCGTTTCATAGCCCTTTTAAAACACTTTATCCTTAAATTAATAATAAAATTGTTTATTTATAATTAGAAAATCCTACATATATGGAAACACAATTACAGTTGATTTTAAAGTAATTAGAAAACTAATTTTAAATCAAATTAAAACTATTCAAGAAAAATTATGTAAAAATAATTTTTAAAAATACTAATATTTCTAAATTCAGCAATTTAAAAAAATTACTTCAGGTATCAATAGAATATAAAATATTTAAAAGCCAAAAATTGTTTAAAACATATTTAAAATGCTCAAAAAATTCATATTAATTGTTTGACTTTCCAAAAACTCACTAGATATCACCAAAAAAAGGATATTAACACTTATTAGCATTCGATTTCAAAAGTTGCCCTATTATTTAAACAAGTCGGTAAGTGTGATCACAGATCGCACAAAGGGTTTCGTTTAATAATCCTTTCAAAACACTTTATCCTTTTGCGAAATGTGTTAGTTCCACATTTCGCAACCAGGGGGCGCACTCTATTCTACACAAACCTCTATCCGAACGAAACTCCGTTTTACAACCTATCCGTAGATATATTAGTCGAGGGGATCGAGCCCATAGCACCCGAGATAGGTAGGCGCCCCCTGGCGGTAAAAAGTGGAACTGAAATATGTAAGGCTATGTGCATAATATGAAATAGTGGCCAAAGGGGTGTTGGCAAAATTTAGAAAAGTACCCACCGGTTCCAATGGGGGGAGGTTAGAAAAATTGCTTAAAATACACAAGTTAGAGTCCAGATGGGTAAATAATATAAGACTTTTTGAAAATTTTATGATTTTTCGTGTGATCGCAAGTGTTTCGCTATAAAAATGCAAAATTCCAAGTCTTCAACTTAAATAGGGGCTCAGTTAGATAAAAAAAAAAGCTTAAAATACACAAGTTGGAGCCCAGAGGGTTAAATATAAGACTTTTTCAAAATTTTATGATTTGTCGTTTGATGTGAAATGCTCAGCTATAAGTATGCAAAATTTTAAGTCTTCAACTTAATTAGGGGCTCAGTTTGAACAAAAAACTTAAAATATACAAGTTAGAGCCCAGAGGGTTCAGTATAAGACTTTTTCAAAATTTTATGATTTGTAGTTTGATGTGAAGTGTTCAGCTATAAGTATACAAAATTTTAATTCTTCAACTTAATTAGAGACTTAGTTAGTACAAAAAGCTTAAAATACACAAGTTAGAGCCCAGAGGGTTAAATATAAGACTTTTTCAAAATTTTATGATTTGTCGTTTGATGTGAAGTGTTCAGCTATATATATGCAAAACTTTAAGTCTTCAACTTAATTAGTGGCTCAGTTAGAACAAAAAGCTTAAAATACACAAGTTCGAGCCCAGAGGGTTAGATATAAGATTTTTGTCAAAATTTTATGATTTGTCGTTTGATGTGAGGTGTTCAGCTATAAGTATGCAAAATTTGAAGTCTCCAACATATATAGTTTCTGAGAACGGGCTCTGTGACGGACAGACAGACAGAGGAGCGAGATGAATAGGGTTTCGTCAGATGAACGAAACTCTAAAAAGTGGCCCGTAGATGTCAGCAGTTGTTATCGATAAATATAATTTAGATATCATAAATTAATCAAAAATGAAGTAAAGTGCTTTAAAGTAATTACAGTCAATTCAATAAGTGAGATTTATTGCTATCGCAATCATTCTGTAAATTGCTAAGTAATATTTATTGATGTTCTAATAATTTTGTAAATCATTAAGTGTTGTTTATTGCTTTATATGTTTATCTTATGTTACGCAGCTGTGCCCAATGACGTCAGATACTCCTTCTGACGAAAGTGTAAACGGGAAATAATGTTTAGAATGCATTAAAGTTTTGATCATGTAACTTCTTTTCGTAATCTTTGAATCTGAGTTATTTTGTCGCTTAGAAGCGCCGTTAATTGCTATGATAACTACAGTTGTAGTTTTTTATGAATTTTAAGTTAAGTTATTAGAGATAACATTTGGCGCGAAAACGTGGGGTCGACATAGCAATTATGGATATAAAAGCGTTGAAACTAGAAAGAAAAAATCTTAGAATAAGTTTTACGTCGTGCACGAATAAAGTTACAGAAGAATTATTGAAACTAGAGATTGATCTTAAAAGTCTGTCTGTGTTACAGAAACAATTAGAGGATAAATTTGGAAGGTTAGAGGAATGTCAGAAAAATATAAGTAGCATACTGTTGAAAGAAAGTTCCGAGAAGGAGTGTGAGGAAGATTTTCAAGCAGCCGAAGAATACCGGGATAAATACCTTGAGTTGAAGACTGGAGTAGAAGAAAAAATGATTTCTTTGCAGACGCCCGTTTTTGAAAATCGAAACGAATCTCTTGAGAAGAGAAGTTTTAAATTGCCGAAGATTGAATTGAAAAAATTTAATGGTGATGTTAAGGACTATTTGCCTTTTTGGTCTCAATTTCAGAAGATACATGAAGATAAAAGTATTTCGGATTCGGATAAATTTCAATATTTAATACAGGCGGTCGTTCCGAATTCAAAAGCAGCCAGAGTGGTGGAGAGCTTTCCAGCTACAGCTGCTAATTATCATCAAGCAATAAACCAAATAAAAGAAAGATTTGGTAGAGAAGATCTGCTCGTACAAGTCTATATACGGGATTTATTAACAATGGTTATGAAAAATGCTATCGCTGGCCGAGTAAAAACAGATTTGCCAAAGTTGTACGATGAATTAGAGGGAAAGTTGCGATCTCTGGAAAGTTTAGGACGTACGCAAGAAAAATACGGCGATTTCCTGATCCCGTTAGTAGAATCCATCCGCCCTGAAGAAGTCTTGATGTCATGGGAAAGAAAACGAAATGCCGAAGATGCGATGCACGAAGAACGTTCCCTTAAAAATTTAATGTCATTTCTAAAGCACGAAGTGCAAAGCGAAGAGATGGTTGCTTTAGCACGTAGTGGTTTAGGTGCTAATACTAATAATAAAAGATATGACCGGGATAATAAAACTTCCTCTCCTGCAACGGCTTCATCTCTAGTAAACACTTCTTTTGGAAATACAGGTAAGCGAGAATTTACTTGTATTTTTTGTAATAAAAAACATTCATCGCGAGATTGTTTTGCTGCTAGAAATATGACTTTAGAAAATAAGAAAAATATTTTACTGAAGAAAAATGCTTGCTTTAATTGTTTTAAGCCTAACCACATATCTAAAAACTGTGGATTTAAAAGTACTTGCATTAAGTGTAAAAAATATCCTCATTTTCTTACACTATGACGCAAAAGTTTAGACAATGAAGAAATTCTTACATACTTTGAAAAATATTTATTCAACTTTCAAATCACTGCTTGAAATTAATGTGCTGTACATATAAACAATATTTATAACAAAGAAAAGTGGAATTGTGCATATTGCAATAAATTAAATGGTAACAAAAATAAACTGCTGTCTCAAAAGTTTAGACACAAATTAAATAAAATCGAAATAAACAATTTTTAAAACCTGGTTGCGCATCCATGCTTATGTATTACGTCATATACACGAGATTGCATGGAAGAAACTAAATCTTGCATAGTTTGTGGATCGATATCGTACCATGCATTCTCAATAGATGTCTTAAGTTCCTTTTCAGAAGAGTATTGTCTAGCGTTGCTATAAACTTTGCGACACATGATGCTCCAAAGGTTTTCTATAAGGTTAAGATCTGGGCTACATGCTGGCCAGTCGAGAACTCTTATATTATGGGAATTAAACCAAGATTTTGAATGTTTTGCAGTATGAATGGAAGCATTGTCTTGCTGAAATTCCCACTGAGGACCCCCTAGAAGCTCAGCAAATGACAGTAGGTTTTCTTCTAATGTCTGTGTATAATGCTGTGAAGTTTGACGACCACTGGTGAAGGTCAGAGATACTTGTCCATTATAGCAAAAGGCTGCCCAAACCATCACCGAGCCCCCTCCTTGTCTGCGATTAAACAAACGTCGAGGTTCCTTCCGCAAGTCATGCCAATACGATAAACAACCATCTGAACCATCCAGATTCCACTTTTTTTCATCGCTAAAAATGACTGACTGCCATTTCTCTCCATATGACATATGCTTTCGAGCCCACATAAGTCTTTGTAACTTATGATGTGGTTTCAGAGCTGGTTTCTTCTGCATTTTGCTATAAACGATTGTTCCTTTTTCCAAAATTCGTCTACGAATCGCATCCTTTGATACAGAGAGTCCCGATGAGCTTTGAACTCCACGTACGCTCATTTGTTGAGTACTCGCTAGTCTTTGTATCAGGCGATCCTCTCGTACATTTGTCACACGTGGCCTCCCAGACCGACATTTTGCTTTATATTCGGAACCACTCGATGAAACTCGATAAATAGATTTTTTTTACCTATTAATAATAGCAGAAATTTCAGAAACGCTCTTCCCTTCACCTTTCAACTGCCAAATCCTTGAAACCTCATTCACTTGAATTTCTTTAGCTCTCGGCATGTCGACTATGAAGCGCAATCGTTTGCAGAACTTAAGTACTCTAAATTTGTGACATCATCGATTCTAAATTTGCATATGCCAGCGAATATTCAAAGAAATTTAGAATAGTGTCTAAACTTTTGCGACAAGCACATTTGAATTTTTACGAAAAAAATTAGTATTATAGCAAATAAAACGACTGTCTTTTGTACATAGCATTTTAAATCAGTTTTTGAATATATTTACAGGTTTTTGTAATTCTGACGTCATAATTCTACATTTTAAAGCTGAATGACGTCATTGTCTAAACTTTTGCGTCATAGTGTATGTGCCCAGATCATAATAGTGAAAATGATAAGAAAGAAAATGAAAGTCATGAAACTAATACTATGACAAATCATTGAAATAGTGAAAATGTTTATCTCATGACATTAATGGTTAAAGTGAAAAATAAGAATGTGGAACTAAAGGTTCGCACTATTATTGATTCTGGTTCTCAAAACAGTTATGTTAGTAAAAAGGTGGTTGAGAATCTACATCTGGTTCCTAAGAGGAAAATTAAAATGACCCATTGCCTTTTGGGGGGAGAGAAACCTCAGTTCAAATACATAATGTTTATGATTTAATTATTTCTGATTTAAATGATTCCTTTAGTTGTAGAGCTGAGGTATTCTCTGAAAATAAAATTACTGGTTTTGTACCCAAACTTTCTAGTGTAGAGGCACTTATTGAACTTAGAGAAAAACAAATTATTTTACCTGATCTTGAATCCGAAGATTCGGAAATTAATTTACTTTTAGGTGCCGATTTAATTGGCACATTATTCACCAATAAATGTATGAAATTAAATTCAGGTTTATTTATGTTAGAAACACGATTGGGTTGTGTATTAACTGGAAAACCCAATCAAAATTTGAGTAGTAATTATGATAGTAATACTGTTTTGTCTGTTGTATCTTTGTATGTAAAAAATGCTTCTATTAATGAGTTATGGGATCTTGAAACGATCGGTATTAGGGAGCCTGTAGAAAGTTTGAAAAATCAATATGAGCATTCTAAAATAATAGAGGAATTTAAAACCAATATTAAAATTCATCCAGATGGTAGATATGAAGTTTGTTTACCTTTTAAATCTGATACGATTGAATTACTCAGTAATAAAGAAATGACGTGGAAGAGACATAAAAAGATGTGCGAACGCACACAAAAGGGGGGTCTACTTATTGATTATGAAAATGTTTTCAGAGAATGGGAAGATTTAGAAATAATTGAAAAAGTAACGGGGGACGTCCAGAAAGAGCATTTTTTGCCGCATCGGCCTGTGGTGAAAGTGGACAGTGCTACGACCAAAATTAGGCCCGTTTTTTATGCGTCCGCTAGAGAATATGGAAAGTGTTCCTTAAATGATATTTTGTATAAAGTACCGAATTTAATTGAGCAAATACCGGATATTATCGATAGGTTTCGAATTTATAAAATTGGTCTTTCTGCGGATATCGAAAAAGCCTTTTTGCAGATTAGCATAAACCCGGATCATAGAGATTTTTTACGATTTTTTTATCCTTCTGTGAACAAAGAAATTACTTATAGACATTGCAGGTTGGTTTTCGGAGTGAGTTCGAGCCCATTTTTGTTGGCAGCTTCGATATCTCATTTATTAGATAATGTATCTCATAATTATAGGAATATGGCAGAAAAATTGAAATATTCATTTTATGTTGATAATTGTGTTACAGGTGTTTCGAATGCTGCGGAACAAGACGAATTTATCAAGCAGGCTAAATGCATTATGTCTCGAGGGTATTTTAATTTGAGAAATTGGGAAAGTAACGTTAAATCTCAAAACGTTTCAAAGAGTTCGGGTGTAACAAAATTGCTTGGGTATTGTGGGATCTTGATTGGGATATGCTTAAGTGTAATTTAACTTTTGATAAATTGAGTAACAATGAAAATTTCACTAAAAGATTAATTTTGAGCTCTATGCAGAAAATTTTTGACCCGATTGGAATATTGTGCCCGGCAACTTTGCCACCCAAAATTATATTACAACAAACCTGGAAATTGGGTCTAGGTTGGGATTCTCCATTACCGGAGGAAATTCAAAGACCTTTTAAAAAATGGTTCAGCGAAATAAATGTATTAGAGGACGTTCAAATTCCGCGATATGTTGAAATAAATGAGACTACCGAGATGCATGTTTTCGTGGATGCATGCAAAGAAGCATATGCAGCTTGCGTCTTTTTTCGAACTATAACCCCGGAAGCTGTAAAACTTCAATTAATTAGAGCAAAAGCTAGAGTTGCTCCTATAAAGCAAGCGTCAATTCCCAGATTAGAATTAATCGCGTGTAACATCGGAGCTAGGTTGGCACATTCAGTACAGCAAGCACTTTGTGTCCAGAACATGAAAACCATTTTTTGGAGTGACTCCATGGTTGCGTTGTACTGGATAAGTGAATACGGTGAATGGTCCGTTTTTGTTTCGAACAGGGTGAAAGAAATAAAAGGTCTTTTCCCCAATAGCGAATGGCGCCATGTGCCAGGAAAAATGAATCCTGCGGATTTGATTTCGCGTGGGTGTTTTCCCCAGCAATTGCTAGAATCTCGATGGTGGGAAGGGCCTAAATGGCTCATGGAAGAAAGGGAAAAATGGCCCAGGACTGAGACTCTTGATAGTGAAACTCCTGAGATTACTAGTGAAAGGAGAAAAGTGAAATTGTGTAATGTAAATACAACAGTCAAAAATATTCCTTGGTACGCAGGGAAATTTTCAAAATTTGAATCTATTATTAGACTAGTTGCTTGGGTATTAAGATTCATAAATAATGTGAAATCGAGATACAGTGCAAGGAAAAATGGTAAATTATCAGTTGACGAATTAGAAAATGCTGAAAAAACTTTAATTTCAATGGTACAAAGTGAGTTTTTTCCAGATGTAGATTCGATACCTAACCTAGTCTGTTTTAAAGATGAAGACGGTATAATTAGAGTAAAGACAAGAATTACAGAACGCATTGACACACCATATTTCTTGTCGCCAATTCTTTTACCTGATGACTGTATTTTCACGGTTAGACTAATAGAACATTTCCATGTAGCGAATTGTCATGCTGGAACTCACATCCTTCTAAGTATTTTGAGAGAAAACTATTGGATCCAAAGAGGTAGAAAAACTGTCCGAAAAGTTGTAAGTAAATGCATTCCTTGCCAGCGCTACAAAGTTAAATCACGTGAATCCGATCCAGTGCCACTGCCTTTAGATCGCATTAAAGATTCTAAAGTTTTTGAAATTGTAGGCGTTGATTTAGCTGGACCTTTATTTATTATAAATGCAGATAAAGCCTGGATAGTGCTCTATACTTGTGCAGTCTATCGAGCTGTTCATTTAGAGCTTGTCTCCTCTTTGTCAACTGATGCATTTTTGCTGTCTTTGCGACGTTTCATCGCAAGAAGAGGCAGACCTAGAATAATCTATTCTGATAATGGCACCAATTTCAAAGGTGCCAATAATGATCTGTCAAAGATTGATTGGGAAAAATTGACTCGTTTCTGCGACCTGAAACGAATCATTTGGAAATTCAATCCTCCCTCAGCCGCCTGGTGGGGTGGCTGGTGGGAAAGGCTGATCCGTGTGATCAAAGAGCTTCTCCGACGAACACTTGGCACAGCTGTCGTGACTTTTGAGGAACTGCAAACAATTTTGTGTGATAGTGAAAATATTATAAATTCTCGGCCTCTCACATATCAATCCGAAAATCCAGAGGATTTAGTTCCATTAACACCGAACATATTTTTAGTGCAAAACTCTAGTTCTAGTGTCACGGACATTGATGAAGTTGACGCAACACAGTTTCGCAAAAGGCTGCGATACAGAATTAAGCTCATGGAACAATTAAGAATGCGTTTTCGAACTGAATATATCGGTCAACTTATTCAAAGGCGTCGTGAAATCGCCCAGTTACCAGACTTGAAGCTGGGTGAACTTGTGCTCATTGGGGACGATGTACAAAAACGTCTCAATTGGCCGCTAGCAAAGATTGTAGACCTAATTCCTGGAAAGGATGGCAAAATTTGAACAGTCAAATTGAAAACTGAACATGGTGTTGTTATCAGACCCATACAACGAGTTTTTCCATTAGAATTACCTCTTACTAATTTTTATCCTTCTCCTTTTCAGCTAGAAAGCAGTAATCAAGGTGCTCTGATGGGGACAGATTCTTCAGATTTGTTGACAGAGTCTGACCGAACGACTTACACAACCAGATTTGGTCGTGTGACCAAAATGCCCCAGAGATTTGGGAAGTAGAATGTAGTTTTGAGTAGCTAGTCAGCAACTCAAAAGGGGGGAGGGTGTTATCGATAAATATAATTTAGATATCATAAATTAATCAAAAATGAAGTAAAGTGCTTTAAAGTAATTACAGTCAATTCAATAAGTGAGATTTATTGCTATCGCAATCATTCTGTAAATTGCTAAGTAATATTTATTGATGTTCTAATAATTTTGTAAATCATTAAGTGTTGTTTATTGCTTTATATGTTTATATTATGTTACGCAGCTGTGCCCAATGACGTCAGATACTCTTTCTGACGAAAGTGTAAACGGGAAATAATGTTTAGTATGCATTAAAGTTTTGATCATGTAACTTCTTTTCGTAATCTTTGAATCTGAGTTATTTTGTCGCTTAGAAGCGCCGTTAATTGCTATGATATCTACAGTTGTAGTTTTTTATGAATTTTAAGTTAAGTTATTAGAGATAACAGCAGTAAACAAAAATACTGGTTGTAGATATAAATTCCAGATTTGCTTTCTGTGTCTGAATTAGAAAATTATTTTAAACATTATCGCTGCGTAAAAAATAAAATAAAATAAGCCTTCAATATTGTCAAGTAATTTTCTTTTAATTAAATCTATCTGAATATGAAGTGTAATAATAAAAATCAAAATTTTGAAGTTCCGCTGAGAGCTTCGAACCCACGATACACTGTAAGAGATACATTTGCGTCACCTTGATGCCATCGGTGTTCAGGGATATTTGCTGAATTTATGATTATGTTTTAAAATTGACGAACTTTGAAAAAGAAAGAATTTGCTTAATTAAAATAATATAAGGATTTTTTTCTTTTATAATTTTGGGATGGCCAGGAGGGGATATTTAGCTCTATGAAAAAAAAAAATCAAGTCTGTAACTTAAATAATTTCCAAATACGAGCCTGTGACGGACGGACCTACAGACAGAGGAGTAGAAGTATAAAAGTTTCGTGAAATGAACGAAACCCAAAAAACGAAGTAATTGCACGAATTGAAATTTTCCAACTGACGGGGTAAATTCTCAAGCCTGGATTCGAACCCAGAAACCTTGCCTTTAACTGCCAATGCTCTACCGATTGAGATACCTGGGCATGCAACCGGCGGGCATACTTCGCTCATATAATCTTATTGGCAATTGCATCTGGTCTACGATGTAGACAGCTCAACAAAATATACTGCAGGTATGGAACACCATTAAACGATGAGAACGTATATATGCTACTTTTTTTCTTAATCATACTAATTGACAAATATATCATACGAACTGAATTTTTTTAACTGAGAGAAAAAAAAAATCAAGCAGGGTCGGCCCAGGAAGCTAAATCGGTACGGCCTTTTCAGTTTCAGTCAAAGCTTTTGATTTCGAATCTCGGTTTTGACATTTTTTTCGCTCAGTTGTAAAAATTCAATTCGTATGATAGCTTTGTCAATCAAAATGATTGAGAAAAAACATAGTGAAAAAAAGTAATAGATTATTTAACTAAATGATTCAGGAATAAAATGCAAAAAAAAAAAAAAAAAAAAGAAGAAGAAGAAGAAGAAGGAGAAAGAAGAAAGCAGACGGAAATACCTACGAAAGTAACTAAAAGACAATTTTTTTATATTTTAAATCTCCGTTTTTTCTGTATATGGAATCATTAAATGCATTTTAACTGATCTTTTAACTGCTAGTAGCTCTCTAGTTATGAAAGTATTAAAAAAGCTATTTCGGTAATGCATGTCATTGATTTTTGACGAATCACGTAATATTAATTCTGGAAGGATAACAAACAGAAACAAAAATACAGCAAGTGCTCCCTAATGATGCGCTGTTTGCTAATTTAATTCCTAGGAATGAAAAAATAGCTATTTCTAGGCTTAAAAGATTTATGTATTTCCTTAATGAAACTCCGAGTACTTCGATAGAAAAATAAAATTACAAGACGGTGAAAATATTTATGATTCAATTAAGTGCGCTTTTTAAATGCTTGTTCGGGCCATTATAATTAGTGAAATGCTTAAACTGTTTCCAGAAAAAATACTATGTGAAACTTCTCCATGCTGAAGAACTATTATTTTAATTTAATAATTATTGTTGTTTAAATGCTTTTAAAACCTCAACATACAAAGTAATATTAAGACTACAATAAGTATGAAGAAAAACCTAATCCTCATTCAGTCCAGTTTGCTTCATAAATTCTTTTCTGACCTTTTAAATCAACAAAACACTTATTCTCTAATAAATAAATGAATAATGAAACGTAAAATTTCCTCTTCAATTCGGAACTAATTATTATATATATATATATATATATATATATATAATTATATATATATATTCTCTGTATATATGATTCTATAGAGAGTATAGAGATACTTTCTATAAAATCTCGCACCGTAATTAAACTTAGAATAAACAACAAACATCAAAGAAATTTCAACACATATAACCTGAACAAGAAAGAAGAAAACCAAAATACTGTAGCCTCGTCAGCAGTGGGCATTTTATAAAAGCACAGCAATGTTTCAGACTAATTACCATATACAACAAACTATTATTCAGTAGTGACGGTGATTTTCTGCCAGATTGTCACAAAGCATAAATAAAGCCCATAAAAACAATTGAAAGCATATCACGAACACTCCTCCACACGATACGACGCCACAATAAATAGAACATCTCCCAATCTGAATATACAGCTGATTCAAAACGTATGTGTAATATACACTGAAAAAGCAATAAAATTATTTTACCCAAAACACAACCACACAAAACAGTAACTAACATCCATTGATCCTGTCCATCATCGTTCCATGTCTGTTGCCACACAATTCCAGACATCCTTGTAAAACCATCCAAAAAGACTTTAAATAATATCTATCATAACTCAATCACAAATATATACAACTGCTTTTAAAATTGAAGCTATTTTTCATGCCTTTTTTGAATATATATATATTTATATATTTAACTAAACTTTAATGTTTTTTAACACATTATAAAAATTGTAAATTAATAGTTATTTTAAATTTTAAGAACTCGCGTTTTATTTTCAGATAGTCAAATTGAAATGCTTGAAAAAGAGAGTTAGCTATAATTTATATTATTTAATTAAAGAAAAACAGAAATTCTTATGAATTTTTTTAAAACATTATTAAAATAATAAGACAGTTATAACATTACATTACATATTTATTTTTAACTGTTTTTTCATTGTCTTCTTAAAAGTGCTTTTCTACTGTAACTTTAAGGGCAACATTTTCAAAAAGGTAAATAGTTTAAGTAGAACAAATAGAATGTCATAACCTTTGGTAAAATTCAGTAAAAATGTCTATTTATTTAACATATTTATTTAAAATATCTAGTAAGGTAGCACTGAAAATCTTATGCACATAAATACATCAGAATTAATATACAACATAATTCATCATAAAGCAGCATATGATTAAATTAAATACACATTAAAGATCGTTTTTATGAATTAAAAACAGCTGATAAAGATTTAGCAATTTGATAGTACCGACGTGTTACAAAAATCAAAAAATAAAAATAAAAATAGAATGAAACTTTGAATCTTTTAAAAGAAAATGATTGCAATAAAAATACTTTTTTATTCATTTTATAAGAATCAGGTTTTTACGGCGCTTCCTGTGAGTATACTACAATTGTCAATGCCAAACAACTTGACAAATGATAATGTTTTTTATTTTTACCTAAAGAAAGTGCACGGAAATCCCTTTAATTACACGTAATTCAAATAATATATCTTTAAAATATTTATTCCGTTAGAAAAACATTTACGATTGACTCTTAAAAAACGAAATGTATCTTAATTTTTCATATAGTCTTAAAAGTTTATTTTAAATTGAATTTATATTTATTTGCCTAATAAATCATAACAACTAATAAATCACATCATTTTGCAGTCCCAAACGTCCATCAATAAATAATTTAACGAAACACAAAACTGATGCAGAAATAGTTACATCATACGCATGCAAACACTAACGCAAAATACACATTTTGGAAAATCGTATCTGTGTGTATTTGCACGTACGCTTACCACTACATGCACAAGATCTGGGCTTAGAAACACTTCAACATAGGATAAAGACGCAAAGGGAATGACTCAGACGTGCATGCTTGTATATATGAAATCGAAATGTGTGGAATACTAAATGTATCCGTTGCATATATATTCTAGATATATGTATTGTAGAAAGTAGTTTGTATCTGTGAGAAAATTCCAAGTAAAAAGTACTTTTATAATAAAAGAAATGTTAGAAATTAAGTATGTGCTTATCATTTTTGCAAACGCTGCAAAAAATATATTTATCACAAAATTTCTTTATCTCAAAACCTTTAATTTAAGTAATCTAATACATATTTTTATCTAAATTATTTACAATTATTAACGTAAAATTATAAATGTTAAAATAAATGAAAAAGGAAATAGTATAATTCGTAAAAATGGTTTTCGTTTTACCTTTTTATGGAGCATATTACGATATTTTAGCCAGAAGAATATATATTTAAATTGATTCCGAAACCATTTCCTAGTTCATACTTTTGATTAATTACTTCTTCGGCTACTAATAACAGCCGCTAGTACTAGTATAGCCGCTATACTAATATAACATGAGATTCTCAATGCTGCAAACAGCTACAATTTTTCCGCTACATTAATAGTGAAAAAAGATTTTCGATTTATTTAATCACAAAAATCTGAGATTAAACAAAGATTTGTCACCGAAATTACAGTTGACAAAAAATCGTAGCAGTTTAAAGCTATGGATGCCTAAATTGTTATATCAGAAATACCATACATATTACCCATTTACCCGAAAGGTTGTAATTTTTATTAAAAAGTAAATTTATTTAGATAATATGCCAAGCAACTTAGAGTTTGATCTGAATTTAAGTTTGTTTTACATGTTTAAAGATTTATATACCTGAAAAAAATATAAATAAAAGAAGAGTTTTAAAATTATAAATATAATGATAAATAGATTCTAAAGATAATATGTTTAATTTATACATATAATTGAAGAGCTAATTGGAAGAACATGTTAAGTAACAAAAAATACATTTCAATAAATTCGATGTGAAATTTTTTGTTGTCAATGTTTATGATTTATTTTCTGTTTGATATCATGTGTTTAAAATATTAACGGGTGTGGTACTGAACTCTGTCAAAAAAAACTTATTCATATTTAATTTTTAAATATTAAAAAATATTAATATTATTTACATTATTAAACAATGAAACATTAAATATTAATTAATAATGTCTTAAATCTTCAAGGCTAAATAGAATTTTGGTATTTTAGCTTTACTATGTGATAGAATACCTGATAACGCCTTCGTACAAAAGATAAAACAATTTTTAAGAAAATATAGTATAACATGTTCTTTCACTCAGCACTTCAATTATTATATATTTATATAGCGTAACCTCCTTTTTACATGTCGGCTGCTAGATAAATCAGTACAAAGCGTGTAAAAAAAAAAAAAAAAAAAAAAAAAAAAAAAAAAAAAATATGAATCTGGAAAATCAGATAACTGAAAAAGGCTTACAAAAAAGCTTTATTTTATGTCCCATTAAACTCATCATATCCAACAAAATTTCACCCAGGTTAGTACAAACATCCACAAAAATACTTTAATGTATTTGACATATACGTTTACTAACATATTATAAGCAACATATTTATTTACTACCATAGTATGGGAAACACAAACACACACGCATATACGATTATATACATATTAAAAATTTATAGATTGGTATTAATGGCAATATTAAGCATTCATTACTTTTGGAAATATATTTTGCTATATTTAAATATTGTTATTGTATCGAACATTTTCCCATTGAAACAAAATACTAAAATTTTTAAATTATGACTTTTATTTGAAATTATGAGCTATTAAATTATGCATAAATATTGTGTGTAATATGTTGTTTTAATATTCATTGCGGTGTTTTGACCTTAATTTAACTCCTGTATAGCTCGGCTTTACCAATACTCGAGTTAACGATTTCCTCAATTTGAAGATAAATGTCCATAGTCCAGATTTATCAATATTAATTGATGTGTTATATGTGGCTCTTTTTAGCTAACTCTTTCCTCTCTTTAACGATACCGTTGAGGAATTTATAATATTTAATACATTCAGAGACTTTATCTAATTAATGTTAAAAATAATTAGAGAGCTTCAAAAGCTGTATAATATTCTAGCCCAGTCCTAACTTTCATCTACCAGCATTAACATTCAGGTATTGAGTGAAATGTTTACCATTTGCGAGAATAATTCCTTTTACAGTTTTAAAACTATACACACAGAAAAATACACAGAATATTTAAAAGGTGTATTTCAAATATTAAATGTTACATTACATAATTTCACTGTTACATCTTTAGATCAGAAGCCTCAACGTTAGTCGTGAAAATCGCTTTTATTTTTATGTCACTTTACATAATATGTAATGTCGTACAATCTGCAACGTTCTTTTCAGGTTATATACAGGAGGTACTTTCTTATCCCTGTTCAATAGGCAATTCGTAAAGCACTAGTTTTAGAAGTACAGTTTTAATTGCAGAAACAATAACTTTAATCTCTTTCAAATTTTTTAAGCGCTTTCTTTAGTTACAAGATTTGTCTGTATTTTCTCCTTATTGTTTTTCAATTTATCGATGTATTAAATTAACGAGTATGATTCTGAATAATTTCAAAAATATATTTTGAATAACATTTCTAGCCAGAATGCATCATTTACAGAGTGCGAACTATGACCCATTTGGGACTATTTAAGAGTATTTTGACAAAAACTAACCGTCTAATTTAGAATTCGATTTTGAAACAGAAAATGATAAAATCTGAGCAGTTACTTCAATTGAACGTAATGTTAGAAAACATGGATAGAAGAAATACTTAATGAGGCTTAATTTTTTATAATACTTTTGAAAAACTGAAAAAATCATCTCACCCGCTACATTTAAGAAGACAGAAAACAATTTTTAATATTTTGTTTTAATTTTTAAAAGTGTATACAGGGTGTTTTAGGATTTATCGTTCAAATTTGGTGGGAAAGTTTAAAATAGAAAAAGAAAATAGTAAAGTATGGACACACTTAAGAGAGTATTGGCGCAAACGAATTCATAACGTTGTAGAGGGTGCTGTGTATGCATACCTTATGATCACATGCAAAGTTCTCTAACAAGTATTGCAGTTCATCATTCGACAAAGTGACTTTGTATAAGTAACATAAATAGAACAGCGCAAATTTTTACAGAACGCTACCTGAACAGCCGAAAACTTCAGCATAAAATATTTTCATGTGTTCATCAACAACTGAGCGGAACTGGATTAGCTATCGGTGCCTGTTATGATACAGGATGCAACCAATCGGCATGGACAATTCCAATCAAGGAAGCTATCTTACAGTCTATCGACCACGATGAATTGCTCGTCTAGTTTTGTGTGTCGCACTCAGCAATGTTCGGATTCTGAACGAAGAATGTTTGTGTTCCTTTTCAATTTTTGATAAACACCTGCAAAAATTTTATTTTAATGTTTCCATCAGATGAGGTAGCGGTCTGCAAACATTTGCGCAGCTCTCTGGACTCTTTCCACTGTATCGCCGTAATTTAAATGCATATCTGCATATTAAATAACGTTACTTATGATACGTTAATTCATGTTACTTATGCAATGTCACTTTGTCGAATGAAAACCAGCTGAACTTAGCAGAGAGCTTTGCCTGTGATCAGAATTTGTGGATACACAGCGCCCACTACAACGACATGCCTTCGTTTGCGTCCGTGCTTTTCCACGTGAGGTTGTTTGCTTTTGTTTTTTTCTACCACCCCATGAAAATTTAACTATGAATGTTGATAGAAGTTGTATTTAAAGCACTAAAAGTAAATATAATTAAGTAGCGGGAAGTGTGTGAAAATGTAATATCCAATATTTAATCATCTGCAATATATGTAATATGCTTCCCATTTTAAAGATAACATCTATTAAACGATAATTTTAAGTATTCCTTATCAATAATTAAATAGGGGTTGGGCAATGTGTATAACGATATACATATATATATATATATATATATATATATATGTGTGTGTGTGTGTGTGTGTGTGTGTGTATAGCCTATTTTTTACTAGTTTTTGTTGAAATTTAAAATTTTTAAAAACAGTTATATTCTTCTTGTTCTGTGAGGGAGGTGCGCTTGTTCAGGCTAAATATAATCTTTTAACTGGTTAATATATATATATATATATATATATACAGGGTGCAAGATGTTATCTATCGCCGACCTTTAATTTCTCAACCGTTGGTTGTAGACATATAGTTCCAATTACAAAAACGCTTCAAATGAGCTAAATATTCATGTTGTGGCATTAATTAAAGTAAAAAATCAATTTTATAAAAATTACGAAAACTAACTGTTTATACGGTCCCACAGTCTCTATTGTTATATTTAGTAAAATTTTACACATATCATAACAGATGTAACACAAAAAGTTTGACATCTGTACTACAAAAATTGACACAGTTATTAAATTTCGAAGCTTGAGATTTTTGCACATGATTTTGTCTTTCATTGAGGGGTCAGTTAAAATATGAATTAAAAGTAATTCGAGATCAAAATCAGGGTGCAATATGATTTTTACGGCGAAGCCACTTTAAGCCGGTATCGTCTGTACTTTTGAATGTTGTTCGACCCATAAAAGTTAGCTCAAATTTTTAGATGAAATAACCCTATTTGGTGATTCCCCGATTTGGTGATACTGACTAAAGGTGGTTTCGCCGAAAAAGGATATTGCACTCTGATTTTGATCTCGAATTACTTAATTCATCTTTTAACTGATCCCTTAATGAAAGGCAAACTCATGTGCAAAAATCTTAAACATTGAAATTTAATAACTGGGTCAATTTTTGCAGTACAGATGTCAAACATTTTGTGTTATATCTATTATGATATGAGTAAACTTTTACTAAATATAACTATAGGGACTGGGTGACTGTATAAAAAGTTAGTTTTCGTTATTTTTATAAAATTAATTTTTTACTTTAAATAATACCACAACATGAATATTTAGCTCATTTGAAACGTTTTTGTACCTGGAACTATATGTCTACGACCAACGTTTGAGAAATTAAAGGTCGGCGATAGATAACATATTGCACCCTGTATATATATATATATATATATATATATACATATACAGTGCGTGTAAAAACTTTAAGTACAGCAAAAAATTGTAAACATTTTGATAAATTGAAAATGCGACAAGTGAAATGGTAATTTAATGTTGATCATAAAGTGGAAATACTAATATAAAAGTCAACAGAATGTATCTGTGTCCTTTTTATTGCGAAAAAATCATAATTATGCTAAAAAACACTATTTTTGACTGTGTAAAAACTATAACGACACCAGTATTTTTTTATAGAAATGTTATATAGAATTATTATTAATGATCGACCGAAACATGTTTTTAAGGTCAAAACCGAAACCGAGTTTCGGCGATATCCCTATTTTCGGGCGAAAACGAAAACGAATGTGTCCAAAAAAATTAAAGTAATTAAATTGTATGTATTAAAGTAATTAATACATACATAAATATATTATTAATTAATTATACGTATTTATTAAATATGTATAAAAATTGATTAATTATGCGTTAACAACGAAGTTCATAGCAATAAATGATCTCAACATCGATGGCAATTGTTGAACATTTTCGAAGGAAGAAACGAGATTTTTTGAATACTGACGGATTCGGTCGAGTTTCGGTCCAATATCTGAGTTTTGCCGAAAATTCGTTTTCGGTGAAAACGATCAGTATTCCCAAAATCTCGTTTCTTCCTTCGGAAATTTATTGCTATCAACTTCGTTGTTTGTAATTATCAGTCATGACTGACTCAAGACTTGAATGCAGATTACAAAGCAAGCAATGCATGTATAACTACACTTTTTCACGTGCTCATTAAAAATTGCAGTCATAACAGTAATGGAAAATTTACAGTTTGAAACCGTAGATGTGTTTCGAATACTCTTTGAGAAAGTTCTAGTACAACAGATGACATTTACAAAATCACTATAAAAGAAAAATCGAGGTGTGTATACATAAAATTAAAATAATTTTTAATTAAATGAAATTCGTATAATTAGAAAACCTTTCTGTGTCGTTGATGAATTAATTAAGTTTTATTTTATATGTATATATATATATATATATATAAAGTTTTGTATCTAAAGCACAGCGAGACAATTTAGGCCACACGTATAATTAATTAATAACTACAGGGTGTCCAGCGAATAAGACCCTGATTTCAAAATTAAATATCTCAAAAACAAAGATCAATAGAATTATGCGGTAAACGGTTTGTTTATTAGCTAAGCTGTAAAAATGTTGTACAGAAGTTTCAAAAATTAGTTGCAAAACCGCTAACAGATGGCGCTGTAATCGCAATGCCTATAAATTGTGTTTTGAAGTGGAGAGCCCTAATGTCTCATTCCTAGATGGCTTCCTATAGAAGAACGAAAATTGGGAAAGTCCGCTTTTTCGTTGGGATGATGTGCAAAAGTGGAGGCATCTGGTCACGGAATTATTGCATCAGATTCAATTTTAGAGAATCTCAATTAATAGAATTTTCAATAAAAAGTTTAGAAATCATTATATAAGAACTTAAAAAATATATTTTATTTGGGTAATGTGCAGAAGCGGAGCCCTGTGTTGACAGAATTGAGGCTTGTTTCAAATTTTGTTATAAGCTACTTCGGTCCAGTTACCAATATATCTGTTGTATGTCTTTTCTCTCCCAATTGGTAGATCGTGGAATCGAATCCAAGTAGAGGAAGATTTGAAAAATAAATGGAAATCTTTACTTTTAATATTTATTTAAACTTTGAAAAAAGTTTGAATAAAAAAATCTAAAGTTTCTAGTTTTAAAATTTAATTAACTTAAAAGAAACCCCTTTTTTAAAAATCATTGAGCATTTATAATAATAATTCAAAAATCATTTTTTTATTTGTAGAGAATAGTTTGAATGAAAAAATACAAAGTTTCTATTTTTAAAAATTTAATTAAGTTAAAAAATAATTTTAATTTTAAAAACTCGTTTTCAATTTTTTTATCATTGAGCACAGAATTATGGGCAGCTTCTAGCGATAGGATCCGAAGTGTTCGAAAGGAATGCAGCATCCAAAATACTTTCGCTTTGACGTTGATGATATGACTTATCATCAGTTCCTTTGAAAAAAGAAATAATTTAATGGATAACTTCTGTCTCTAAAACTTTGTTTAGAAAGAAAAGAAATATATGTGTTGTGCTAAAACCAAAGTATTATGCCGTGATTTAAAAATAAATTAAAATTGAAAAAATACTTTTTTATTTATAATAATTCAGATATAAACAATAATACCAAAATATTATGCCGTGATTTAAAAATATAAAAAATAAATAAAGTACAAATTTTTTTTTCTAAATATATGCATTTTGATTTAAATAATTATATGGCATTAAAGATTGAATTTAATAAAATATTTAAAAAATTCTTATAATGATTTCTAAACTTTTTATTGAAAATTCTATTAATTGAAATTTTCTAAAATTAAAGCTGATGCAATAATTCTGCGACCAGATGTCTCCACTTCTGCACATTACACCAATGAAAAAATGAACTTTCCCAATATTCGTTTTTACGTAGGGAGCCATCTTGGATTGAGTCGCCATTGCTCTGGACTTCGAAGCAGTTTACAAGTATTGCGATTACAGCGCCATCTGTTAACGGTTTTTGCAACTAAATTTTGAAACTTCTGTATAACATTTTTACAGCTTAACTAATAAACAAACCGTTTACCGCATAATTCTATTGATCTTTGTTTTTGAGATATTTAATTTTGAAATCAGGTTCTTATTCGCTGGACACCCTGTATGTATATTTAATAAATACGCATAATTAATTAATTTTTATACATATTTAATAAATACGCATAATTAATTAATAATGTATTTATGTATGCATTAATTACTTTAATACATACAATTTAATTACTTAAAAAAATGTTTGGACATATTCGTTTTCGTTTTCGGCCGAAAACAGGAAGATCGCCGAAATTCGGTTTCGTTTCAGTTTCGGCCTTAAAAACATGTTTCGGTCGATGCTTAATAATAATTCTATATAACATTTCTGTAAAAAAATACTGGTGTCCTTATAGTTTTTACACGGTCAAAAGTAGTGTTTTTTTTTTTTTTTTTGCATACTTATGATTTTTTCTCAATATAAAGGACACAGGTACATTCTGTTGACTTTTATATTAGTATTTCCACTTTATGATCAACATTATATTACCATTTCACTTGTCGCATTTTCAATTTTTTCAAAATATTTACAATTTTTTGCTGTCCTTAAAGATTTTACACGCACTGTGTACACACACACACACATATATATATATATATATAAACATATATGTGTATGTATAAATATGCATATACACATTTATATTTATGAATTATCTCTTTGTCTAGTATAGAAAATAAATAGTAATTTTGCCTTTTGAAAATCTTCCTTTTCCTAAAAAAAATCATAAGCACTAGGCTAATCCCTTTCTTTAAACACCCCTAATTTAAACAAAGCAGTTTCGTTAACTTTTACATTTACTTTTTTGTTAGCATGGAAACAGTTTTAAATACTTTAGGTGAGTTATATAGCAAGAAAATAAATAATTTTCCATTTAAACCGAAATATATCATTCCATTTGTGCTGTCAGAGTTTTGAACTCATTATAAACACAATTAAATACTTTTCTCTCTAAGCCATGTAAATCTCCTGCTTTAGTTCAAAAAGAAGTCGAACTAACTCCAAAAATCAACCGCGTACCTTTTTTCACATGAACATAACTGATATGTTTCCCTAATTCTTTTTATACTATATAATTTATACACCAATTTCATGCATTTCTCTAATGCATTTCAATACATAGAAATGCAGGATTGTCGAAACATAGATGGGGGAAATGTTTATTAAATATTGTCATGGGTTGAAAGAAAGTAAAAAAAAATACTTTGTCAATGTTAATCTTTGAAGTTAATGGAGGTTTTCTCCGTTGTGCAGACAAAATCTTCTAATAGCTGAATCTAAAAAAAAAAAAAAAAAAATGCATCATTTCATTTTCTTATTAAGAATTATTCTAAAAATTTTTCTGTATAACCTAATGCAAAGAAGAAAATAAAACAAATTGTGATATTAATTGTTGCCCCAAAAATAAATATGTGTTATTCATTGTATGTGTATTTAATTAAACATTTTTAACATAATTTGTCTAGAAATAGTCTTCCGTGTAATAATAAAAATTCTATTTGATATCGTATAACCAAATTAATGTTAAAACAGGAGCGTCAAGACATCAGTGAATTAAGTATTCATGCAAAATCATAATTGCTAAAATCGTCACTTATAAAATAATGTATGCAAACTATATATGTATAAAAAGGTGTTGTTTTAGGAGGATTTTAGGTGTATTATGGAAATATCTTTTTAAAATGATATGGTGTTATAAATTTATAATTCAATAATTCTATCTCAAGCAATTTACTTATTTTTGTTATAAATAATTCCCATTATTCTATTACATGCATTCAAAATGTGCATTATAAAAACAACTCGTTTATACGACGAATATTATTGGTAATATTATGTATTAGTTTACTTCTTTACAAAGACATTTTTGAAGTATACAAAAAGCATAGTTGCCAACCTCCCGATTTTTTTTAATACCAGTAGTTTTATCAAGAAATACTTGTTTCAAACAATCGCATGATTTCTACAATTAAATAAAGTGAACATTTTTGTAAGATTTTACAGGTATACAAAAAATCGGGAGGCGACTATGAAAAAGCATCAATTATACAAAAAATCGATTTATTAAAGTATTTATATCTTTTAAGTACAATTTTAAATCCGAGCAGTGGCTTTCAGTTGTAAAACTGAAATGAAATTGAAAAGCGGGTTCCAAAAAGATTTTTCTCCTTAGTTAATCTTCTTCATTTTATTTAAACTTTTATGTCCAATAAAAGTGTTAAACAAATTCTTTGCAATTTAAGTACGAACTCTATATTGTATAAGTTTTAGATTTGTTCACCAAAAATTAAAGAAGATTTTTCATAGCCCCAAAAATTACTTTATGAAGTATATTTCTTTTTAAATAAGTTATTCAAAACATCAATAAGAAAAATTGTTACAAAATCAATACAAACGAACTATTTTATTTTTCTAATTTTCCAATGAGGTTACATGCATTTTTTCCACGCCTCTAGAAAATGAATACCGTATTTCTGTTTTTTAAATCATTACACGAAAGATTGGATATTTGAAAAGAATTGAAAACATATTTACTTTTTGCCAGTATATGAGGTTAGATGATTGAAAGAAAATACCTGTTTAAACGATTTTTTTTTTTAAGTTTACTTTGGTGTTCTCCTTTTGCTTTCATTAAGAATTCAATATATTGAAAACCAATCATTTTCAGAAATAAACATACTAAATTTAAATTTCTAAAAGAAAAATATTTTGCAAATAAATCAAAAGTATTAAAGAAAATCCGTGTGCATTTTATATATCAAACAATATGTCTATAGGGTACAATATTATTATATTTTTTTTTACTTAAAAAATGTTGAGAGAATAAATAGGAGAAATATTTTAAAATGCATAACACGAACTTTTTTTGTAAAATCTACGAAAAAAATGAATGCGTAGAATCTATATATCGGTAATTGTATGCATAAATTAATTTAACGTTTTAATTTATATAAAAAAAGTAGTTCAATACATATGGTGAGGAAAATGTACGGATATATTTCAATAAAAGCGTAACTTTAAACCATACAATTACTAAGATGTAATACTAAACATGTTTGTGCGAAACTTAAGTATTTCTGGATGAGTTTTTTAAATAAAATTATATCTTATGTTACAAAAGTAAGACGCATTCATTGAAAAAAAAAATATTTTTTTTTCTTTTTATGGTAAAACTTCAGCAACGAATTAAATACATTTTTAAATTAAAGTAAAATTATTTGTCAAAACTCTAATAGACTAGTAATAAGCTGTCTAATAATAAATACTTTTTCTTAATAAAATACCCTCCTAAAAAGTTAAGAAACATTTTTTTAACATAATCATGCAATTCTTATGTTTTTTTTTTTCTTGTATGTCTTCGTAAAGAAATTAGATTAAGCATCGAAAAAAGTAATGAAACAGAAGAGATTCTTTTTAAATATTCTATTATATTGTTATTTCAGACATCATTTCTGTACTTCATCAATGGTTAAATTGAAAACTTTGTTTAAAAAGTTTAAGTTATCACAATACAAATTGAATGTCTAAAAGTAAGGAAGCTCATATTTGCTTCACGGAATTATATGAAATAAAAATATTGAAAGGATATCTTTTTTAAAGGATATTTTAAAATTAACTTTTATGTTTCTTTTTGACTTTTATGTTTCATTAGGTTTTCAAATTATTTTAAAACTGATCAATGCTATTCTACAGAAATAAGAACAATAAAATGAAATGTTACTCGATTTGCAAAATAATTAGATTAAGCATCGAAAAAAGTAATGAAACAGAACAGATTCTTTTTAAATATTCTATAATATTGTTATTTCAGACATCATTTCTCTACTTCATATAATATTGTTATTTCAGACATTGTTTCTTTCCTTCATCAATGATTAAATTGAAAACTTTGTTTAAAAATTTCAAGTTATCATAATACAAATTGAATGTCTAAAATTAAGAAAGCTCATATTTGCTTCACGGAATTATATAAAATAAAAATATTGAAAGGCTATATTTTTTAGAGGATATTTTTAAATTGTCTTTTATGCTTCTTTTTGATTTCATTAGGTTTTCAATTTATTTTAAAACTGATCAGTGCTATTCTACAGAAGTAAGAACAATAAAATTAAATGTTACTCGATTTTCAAAATAATTTAAAAGGTGTTATAAGAGAAAGCAACTTACATATATTTTTTAACATAGCAAAAATATTATATATTATACTTCATATCACGTAAAACGTATAAAGAAAATCTTACATGTACATTTTCAAAATTTCTAAGCTTAAATCTTTAAAATAATCCATAGTTATCAAAATTCAAAACATGGAATAAAAATGCTTAACATAAAATTCCTATTAGTGAATTCATATATTTATAAGAAAAATAATATATAGCACGATAAACGTTCACTGACATGTTTTTTTTTTAAGCAATTAATAAAGTGTAGGGTATAGTGATTCAAGAGTGCGCAGTTTACATGTGTACGCAGAGCGATTAACTAATCCCAAAACAGAGTTTTGCATTTAGCAGCAATTAGAAACGATGTTATGGCAAGATAATTTTACGGCGAAAATAAACTGCGCATTTTTGTGATTTTTTTAATGATTTAGAAGAAAAAAGTTAATATTGGCCTTCTCGTTAAGATATCTAGAATTTTTGAAATTAGGATCATAATAAAGAAAACAATGCTAATTTACTTTTTTTTTGTTTTTCTGGAATAAGTTAATATTGGAATACTTGACACTTAAGTGGACTGAATTTGCTTATCAATAAATGGCATTACTGATGTTTTAAAGATATTTAGATACGATTGTGCAGTGCCAAAGTAAGCAGCATTGCGCACCTGTTTGTGGAAAAATTGCAACCGTTGCTTAAGTAGGATTCAAAGTAAGGGTTCTATCGTCTTTCAAAAAGTAATCTTTTGTATATACTGACTTTTCTGCAAGCGGCATAACTGGAAGACCATTAGAATCTAAATTTGTTGAGTCATATGTGTCATTTAAACCACAAAACACAGAAAATGAGGAGGACAGAGAACCCCTTTCAATAGAAAATGATATTTCATAAAACGGCTATGAAAAGCTATGTAAAGAAAAGACAAACGCTCAATGTGCAATAAACCCGACTTCGGATTCGCAAGGTATAGCTTCGAATTCAACAACATTATCTTACGTCAAATTAAAGAGTTGTCACGGTATCCAGAGATATATGTGCTGCGATACCATACTAAGAGGAGCAGAAAGACTAAAATTTTAATAAGTCCACAACAAAAAAAGGCAGGTTGAGAAAGATGCTGCAGAAAAAAAGGCAAACATATTTCCAAAAATAAAAGAGAAAAAGTAAACCCTGTAAACAAAAAAACGGGAAAAAACTGTGGTTATATCTAGCCTGCATAGAAATCTTTACAGAACCAATTGTAGAGGATTGGATCGTGTGCATTTCTTGCAGAGACTTGTGGCATTAAGAATGCAGACAGTAGGCAGATCATGATTACTAAAAATGTGACGTTTGTAAATAAAAAACTTCATTTTTTATATTGCGCGCTTTTGCACATTTCACTATGCACTCCTGGCCCCATTGGTTGTACAAGAGTGCGGATCTAGGTGCATAACCTTTAATCGAATAATATCGAAATTATTTCTTATAATTTGATGAATGCTTTGTTAGCTTAATAATATAAGTTTATAAATAATACCATAACATCATCCCTTAAATATCTTCATTTAGTGTTATTTAATGAAAAATCTAAAGTGCGCACTCCTGCACAACTTTACTCCATATGTAACAAAATTTAATATAAAATATATTTATGTAAAAAAAAAATATTTTCTTACTGTATTTCCAACAGAAAACTTTATATTTCAAATAATGACATAATAAATTATTTTTTAAAAAGGATCGTATTACATTCAACAACTGGTTTGAAGCATTTTAAAACTAGAAAAAATTGTTCGTGGAAGCTACTGACTGTTTATATATATGGAATTTTTAAATAATTATTCTTATATATAAAAAGAAATATTTTAATAATTTAATTCTTTTAAATAAAAAAATGAGAATTCCATGGAAAAAACACATTGGTATAATTACTGCAGCGTGTAATATTTTCCCTAATTTTTGAATTCCTTTCTTTTTCTTTTCACAGAAACATTTTTTTTCTTTCTTCAATAAATAAATATACTTCTTCAGAATTTAAATACTCGAGATAAAGAAGGAATATCTGGGATTTTTTTTGTTTAATAATACACATAGAAAAAGGGTTTAAAGAAATTCATATTCTAAATAAATTTTTTTGATATTTTTCCTTGTTTTTAATCTTAATAATTGAGAAATTTATATATATATATATATATATATATATATATATATATATATATATATATATATATAAAGATCACTGCTGAAAAAATAATTTTAAATATGAAAATAAGATTTTTAATGTTATGTAAAAAATATTCGTGTAAATAATATTATTATTTATGTAAAATATATTTTTAAAAAAGTTTTAAAAGGACATTAATTAATGGTAAAAAATATATTATCATTTTAAGTAATAAAATAAAATGTAAAGATATTAACGAAATTATAAATTGGTAAATGTATTTATACGAATTTGAATATTTCCAACTGAGCGAAAAAATGCCCAGGCTGGGAATCGAACCCAGATCCTTGGCTTACAAGGCCAATGCTTTTCCGTTTAAGTTAACTGGGCCGACAACCAGCCAGCATATTTCGCTCAGAAAACCTTATTGGTAGAACATCTGGTCTGTCATGTAGACAACTCAACAGAATAAACCGCAGGTAATGGAACTCCATATAAACGATGGATACGTAGATGAACTATTATTTTAACACAACCAAACTGATTGGTAAAGTTATCATACGAATTTGAATATTTCCAACTGAGCGAAAAAATGCCCAGGCTGGGAATCGAACCCAGATCCTTGGCTTACAAGGCCAATGCTTTTCCGTCTAAGCTAACTGGGCCGACAACCAGCCAGCATATTTCGCTCAGAAAACCTTATTGGTAGAACATCTGGTCTGTCATGTAGACAGCTCAACAGAATAAACCGCAGGTAATGGAACTCCATATAAACGATGGATACGTAGATGAACTATTATTTTAACACAACCAAACTGATTGGTAAAGTTATCATACGAATTTGAATATTTCCAACTGAGCGAAAAAATGCCCAGGCTGGGAATCGAACCCAGATCCTTGGCTTACAAGGCCAATGCTTTTCCGTTTAAGCTAACTGGGCCGACAACCAGCCAGCATATTTCGCTCAGAAAACCTTATTGGTAGAACATCTGGTTTGTCATGTAGACAGCTCAACAGAATAAACCGCAGGTAATGGAACTCCATATAAACGATGGATACGTAGATGAACTATTATTTTAACACAACCAAACTGATTGGTAAAGTTATCATACGAATTTGAATCATGTAGATAGCTCAACAGAATAAACCACAGGTAATGGAACTCCATATAAACGATGGATACATAGATGAACTATTATTTTAACACAACCAAACTGATTGGTAAAGTTATCATACGAATTTGAATTTCAAATTCGTATGATAACTTTACCAATCAGTTTGGTTGTGTTAGAATAATAGTTCATCTACGTATCCATCGTTTATATGGAGTTCCATTACCTGCGGTTTATTCTGTTGAGCTGTCTACATGACAGACCAGATGTTCTACCAATAAGGTTTTCTGAGCGAAATATGCTGGCTGGTTGTCGGCCCAGTTAGCTTAAACGGAAAAGCATTGGCCTTGTAAGCCAAGGATCTGGGTTCGATTCCCAGCCTGGGCCTTTTCTCGCTCAGTTGGAAATATTCAAATTCGTATGATAACTTTACCAATCAGTTTGGTTGTGTTAAAATAATAGTTCATCTACGTATCCATCGTTTATATGGAGTTCCATTACCTGCGGTTTATTCTGTTGGGCTGTCTACATGACAGACCAGATGTTCTACCAATAAGGTTTTCTGAGCGAAATATGCTGGCTGGTTGTCGGCCTAGTTAGCTTAGACGGAAAAACATTGGCCTTGTAAGTCAAGGATCTGGGTTCGATTCCCAGCCTGGGCATTTTTTCGCTCAGTTGGAAATATTCAAATTCGTATGATAACTTTACCAATCAGTTTGGTTGTGTTAAAATAATAGTAATGTATTTATTCTCCTGAGACCCATGAAAATTTTAAACACTTTATCTTTGTGTTTACTACTTTATTTTCATCAAAAGGGTAATAAAAAATTTATTTTTAAAGATTTTTAATTTTTTTAATTTTTTAAATTTGTTAAGGACCACATAAATTTTAATAAATGTTCAGGTCTTAAATATGAGGACACATGCAGTTCATTTCAACTTTTCACATGTAAAGTGATAATGAAAAGCACTAAATTAACAATAAATTGAAACATATATATATATATCTATCTAAATATTTATTTATTATTCATTTGATGAACAACACTGAATTATTTTACACATATTTAAGCCAAATATAAATCTTTGAAACAATTTCTTTCACTGGTAATGCACAAAAACCTGTTGCAACTTGGACATCTAAGTTTAGGTTTCTTTTAAAAACATATTATTATCAATGTAATGTCTAAAATAATGATGTGCCTTAAAATTTATGTGCACTTTTGCTTCTTGTTCTAGCTGTAGTGAAATATCAGGAAGATATGGAATACCTGAGCGAACCTAAATGGAAACATAATTAAAATCAGTTTTCATGATGCTTGTGAAAAATATTCTTTACTGTACTAATTTAATTTTTTCTTTATATTTGTGAATTTCTATAAAAAGAAAAAGTTAGCCGAAATAATTGTGTTAATTTACATATTAAAAAAAAATTATATGTACATAAATCATAACTTGAACTTACAGCAAAGATCCCTTTCAAGTCAAATATTGAGCATTTAATACACTCATGTCCAAAATTAAGGTCACATACATAATACTGTGAAAACTGATTAACTGTGAAAACTGATGTTGCCACGAAATTTGGCATGGAGGCATATTACAATGAGAGAAAGAATATACAGAGCCCGATCAAGATGAAGTTGGGCCCAGGGCCTGTTAAAAAGTTGGGCCCCCCTACCTCCCCATTCCCGGCGGCACTTTCAGAAAAAAGTGAAAAGGACTTTTAATTGAAAAGGACTTTTACAGAAAAATTAAATATGGATGTTTTTTATTACAGTATAACTTTGTTTTTATGTCAGGGACCAAAATATAAAATGCAAACAGTGGAAAAACTTAAATTTTGAGAAAATACACACAAATTTGTGGGCCCCTGAAATTGGTGGGCCCAGGGCCGAGGCCCTGGAGGCCCGTGCATTAATCAGGCCCTGAGAATATAGCAACATAACAATATGGAAAAGATTTTAATTGTGAATTAAGAAACAGGTTATATCAAAAAGTGTTAAATCATGATTCAGAGATAAAGCATTTATCTCGGTAAAAGTGTCTCTAATATGGAGTGTGACCACCGTGCGCGGCTATACAAGCCTCACAACGAGCTCACATATTGTTTATGAGGGTGTCAATAAATGTTTGTCGCAACAAAGCCCATTCTTCCAAAAGCGCGGCTTTTAACTCCTCGCGGGTCATGTTATGGGTGTTACGCTGTGCAATGGCTCTTCCTAGACCATCCCAAATATGTTCAATAGGATTGAGGTCCATAGACCACGAGGGCCATTCATACGGCGAATATCCTCTTCTTCAAGAAAATCATCAACATCTCTGTGTGACTTCGCTTTATCGTCCATAAACATGACGTCCGGGCCTATAGTACACGAAACAACTTCACATAGGATTCAGGGACTTCATCCCTAACACCCTGTGTCCAGTGGTGTGTATCACTTTCACTGCATCCAACAGGCGAGCTCGGATGTTGTAGAGCAGAAGACATCAGTCTTGGACAAAACAAGAATGGGGGCGTGTTCTTTTCAGTGATAAGTCGAGATTCACCACGCCTAGTGATTCTCGTCAAATCTCCATCTGGAGAGAACATGGAGATCGATATCATCCCGCTTATGTAAAAGAAATTTACAGATTTGGAGGCAAAGGAATCCTTTTCTGGGGCGGCATAATGTTGGGCAGTTGTATACCACTTCAAGTCTTAGATGAGGGTAGTGTCTTCAGTGGCGTAGGCAGGATTTCGTTTCGGGGGGGGGGGGGTCCAAAATTTTTCATTCAGGTTATATATAGTAAAACTTGTCAAGATAAAATCGCAAATATTGCTGAAAAATTTCGTTTTACATAGGTTTTTGTGTTTGCAGGTGTAATTGTATAGAATTCTTCTCGATAGCACCGTGGAACATTTCCGTTTAAGACAGAATTCCGTTATAGGCAGGTTCCATTTTTACAAGTTTTGTGTATTTATATAAATATACTTATTTATATTATATGAATAGTAAAACCTGTCAAAATAGTAATTATATCTAATAGAATCCTGCCTTAAAGGGAAGAGTTACATGGTCTTAATATGTATTGCCATACAATTAAATTTGATAAAAACCCGTCTGAAAGGGGATTTTCAGCTCTCTTTAGTGAAACACAGTAAAATCTCTGAAAGCGTAATCTTTCTATAACGTAATCCTGTCTCAAACGGAAGAGTTTCAGGATCCAGACGAAACGAGCATAGATGTTATTGCGGTAGTGTACCTTAGAAGTATAATTAATTACACTTCTTTAAACGGAAGGCTGTCTAAAATGGAACTTTTTCCAGTCCCTTCCGATCACGTCTTGACAGGATTGACTGTATGTAGGGGAAGACGGGGTACAATGAAACATTACTTGTAAAATCAGTCAAATTTGTCATAGAGAGTTGCAGTTTATATATATGTTATACAACTATATGTTCCAATTACTGATGTGATTTGGATACATTCACACTTCTACAACAGTAGCAATAGAAGATTATTGCTTTTACGCCATTGAAAGTAACTGTCTTTACTAAAAGTAATTTAGTTTCTTTTTCCTTGTTGTTATATGTAATAATTATTTTTTCTATACATTGTTATCTTTGGGTTGTTGTCTTCATACTTCCAAAACCAAACTAAAAATAAATAAATATTAGAAGTTTGAAAATAAATTTTTATTTAGTAACCTCAGTGCGGGGTACAATGAAACACTTGCAGACGGGGTACAATGAAACATGTTTTATTATAGTAATAAAAGTAGTAAATAGAATATATTAGAAGTAAGAGTAGGAAAACAGAAAAAAAAAAAGTTTTATTCTAACCAGGTCAGTAAAAAATGCTCTTGTTAAGCAATTAAAAAATAGAAACAGAAAAAAAGCTGAGAAGGGATTGTTTTGTAAACAAACTCTGCCTGCTACAGACTCTGATGATGATCCAGATTTTTTTCCAGGCCCAGCTGGTCATCGAGGTACTAAGAATGAGATATTCACACACAACATGTATGGCACAAGCAGTATCCGCATAAATGAAAACATAAGGAAATATATACTGTTGGGGAAATCATACATTTAAATGAAGTCAAATGTGAAATACTTGATATAAAGACTCCAACGTAGTTTTTTTTTTTTTTTTTAGAAACTTACATTTAAAAAAAAACTCATTCTGTTGAAACTACCACCCCATATTCCTTCAGGATCAACTGAAATATAAACAGAAATGCTAATTTTTGAAACTGACTTGCGCCAATTTAATGTAAAATGAAAGGTATTTCTTAAACTAATAGAATTTTCTTATTTTTCATCTTAGACTATAATATTTTTATCAAGTTCCTTATTAATCAAGTTTTGTTTTTGTATTTATCTCATTTTTCATAAAATAAACTATACTGGGTGAAAATTGCTTCTATCATTTGGAGTGTTTCATTGTACCCCAGTATGTGTTTCATTGTACCCCGGCATACGGGGTACAATGAAACACTGTAAGACATTTATTTTTTGTTATTTTTCAAGCATAAAGATATTGTTTAGAACCTAATAAAAATTTATTTAGATGGGGAAAATACAAGATTAAAAATATGCATTAATTATATTTTTGTGCATGCAAAATTGGGGATAGGAAAAAAAAATTAGTAAATTTTGTTTCATTGTACCCCGTCTTCCCCTATAATAGAAGTAATTCGAGTAACTTTAAGAATTTAGGTTTATCCTTATTTAATTTCTTAATTTTAAAAAAAGCATGGATAAAAAAATTAAGATCAATCTCTATAAATGCAGCTAATAATACACTGGAGTTACATTACTAATCAGTGAAAAAGATTTTACAAACATTATGATGTAAAAAACTGAATTTATTTAGCAATTATTAGTAATTTAGTTCACTCACGTTTCATAATACATAACATTTGCCTACAATAAAGTTAGGATCAAGTGGTGTTAAGTTTAAAACAGCAATTTCCATGTTTAATTTCTTGCCATTGATTAAGAACTTGCACTGTAATAAACATTGGATAATGATTTCACATAAGTGTCAGTGAGTCGTTAGTTGCGAGTTTTTAAGATAAGGTTTTAATCTTTCAGAAAAAGATCTTGCAATTTCAGCTACACAAGCTAGTAATGTAAGAAGCACACAAATCAAATATAGTTCATGCCAGAGTTACCAGGTTGGCCTCCACTTTTATTTCGAAATTTCAAATTCACACCCGAAATTTTGAAAGAAGAATCTTTACTTTTTGTAATCGCAAAATTTCTGTCAGAAAGCTAAAAATACTATTTTTATTTTCTGGTGCGAATTTGGATTTTCTTAATAAAAATGGAGGCCAAATTGGCAACCCTGGTTCATGCTGGAAAAAAATAGTTTTGTTACAATTATCTAAAACAGCTATAATTATTTTTGTTTTCTATGTTTCGCCCTTTTCGATACCATATTCAATCTAATAGTTGATCCAATAGTCCAATGTATGATCTAATAGTTGATAGTCGCCTTTGGAAGTTAAATTTTTGTAACAAATTTATTTGTGATGGATTAGCACGCTTTTGGAAGTATCAGGATGTGTAAAAAATAATGGTGGTTTCTGTTATTGTACTTCAAAACCAATTTATTTTAGATATTTCGAAACAGTTTTAGAGCATTTTCCAAATTCAGCAATAAGCTCCGGACTTTGATACAGGGTCAATCCATTTCAAGTGGTCCAGAAAATGTCATATTCGTTGCTCGACAATTTTTAAAAAAATCTGAAATTTTTTGTACAACAACCCTAACATGATGCAAGTCCAAAATGACTATTATTTTAATTTTATTAATTTTTGTTTGTGCATGGCGGCCATCTTTGTTTCATAGTCTGCAGCAATTTTCTCACAAGAAGGGTTTACGGAATTGTAAATAATTCATCGTTTATTTATCCAATTCAAGTGCGGATTAAAGCAATTTGTACAGAATACATTGGGCTAAAAATCTGGTAATGGAGTAGTTTCCGAAACTAACTGCTTATTGGTAAAATTTAAGCATAAATTTTCAGTTTTTTCCCAAAATTTGTCCATTTACAAGAGGAAATTTTTCTAGCAAGGAAAACTGTCAACATGACATAATTTATTTTACAAATAGGCCGAAAGAACTTGTACTCACACGCCGAGTTCCAGATCTGGGACTTGCTTTCTCTTCGCTAAAACAAATCCCAAATTTTTCAAAAATGACAAAAATCGCACTTTTCAGGCTTTGATATCTCTGGTGGGGCACAAGATAAAAATCTGATTTTTTTTTTTTTTTTTTTTTTTTTTTTTTTGTAAGAGTATTGTATGGTAGTGTTATGCACAAGAAATTAAAGGATGGAGATTTGACTACAAGCTGAGATATGGTAAGGGCAACATGTCAAAACAATACTGCCAATCTATTGTTTTGTTGTAGTCACAGCTAAGTATTTATCTAAGAGTATCATTTAAATTTATTTTTTAGATTATCTTTAAATATTAGTAACAGAAAATAAATCTTTTGCAATTAATTAAAAAAATAATTATGCCTAAGTCTTACATTTTGTATGGTATCAGTAATTTTTGTTGTAATTTTAGTAACTAAAAGAAACCTCAGCACTTTTATATATATATATGTGTATATATATATATATATACAAGACCTGAGACAAAAACAGAATAGGGAGAGAGAAAAGCTGCTAATGTTTGCATACTTGTTGAGACATGATCAAACGTGTCAAAACACATTCCTGCTTGTTTTTACTGTTGTATCCATGATTCAATAAACTAGTTGTTTGTTCGGGTTCGGGGGTGTCCGGACCCCCTGAACCCCCCTCCTTGGCTACGCCATTGAGTGACAACACACATCGCTATAGGAATGCGGTCCTTGAAGCCTATGTGATGTTGTACCGGAATGCTGTAGGCCCGGACTTCATGTTTAAGGACGTTAATGCGAAGTCACACAGAGCTCACATTGTTGGTGATTTTCTTGAAGAAGAGGATATTCGCTGTATGAATTGGTTCTTGAGGTCTCCGGACCTAAATCCTATTGAACATGTTTGGGATGGTATAGAAAGAGACATTGCACAGCTTAACGCCCCTCCCTTGACCCGCCATGAGTTAAAAGCCGCGGTTTTGGAAGAATGGACTTTGTTGCCACAGGCATTTATTGACGCCATCATAAACAGTATGGGAGCTCGTTGTAATGCTTGTATAGTACTGCACGCTGGTCACAATCCACATTAGATAGACATTTCTCGATATAAATGCTTCATCTCTGATTCATGATTTAACACTTCTTGATATACTCTGTTTCTTAATTCACAATTAAAATCCTTTCCATATTGTTATGTTGCTATATTATATCTCCTATTGCAATTTATTTAAAAACTGTATCTTAATTGATTGGTGTATTATATTTGTAAAATAATTTTTAAGCAAATTTTTTTAAAAGTTTATCTTATCACGTGCCGGTTTCAATACATAATAATAATAAACATTTTGCACATAAAGCAACAAACATTTTTCACCATTTGTTTCTGACTGTTTTTGCATAACGAAATTAATACTTCCTTTATAAACAAATAAAATAATAATATTAAAAAAAAAACACTATTCTAACATATTTGTGAAAGACAAATTAACGAAAATAATACTTCTTTTATAAACAAATAAACGAATAATATTGAAAAAACACAAATCTAACATATTTGTAATCGTACAATTTAAATTTTTATTTCACCATATAGGTTTTTTTTTTTTTCAAATGGAATTTGTTTGCAAAGTTCATCTCAGTTTGCTGATTGTCTATGGTTTTAAAAACAATTTTAAAGCGTGAAATATTTTTTAATTTATCTAATCGCGCGAATCTCTATTACGAAAGATTAATCCGTTTGCCCTTAAAACAAATTAACAAAATAAAGACTTCATCATTTTCTTACGGCTATTATCAATTTAAAAAAACTTCCCTATGAATAAATAAATAAAATAACATACATATAACACAAATTTAACAGACATGCATAAGCTCTGAAATTATCAGAATATAAAAGGATGCAGTAAGTAGCAAAATCTTGGTCAAATAACTCTTAGCAAGCGGCTAATAAGAAAATATCACTTTTGGTAAATTTCAAAAAATTATTTGATTGTATAATTCGTATTTTCCATATGAAAAATGCTTTTTTAATGTAAGTGGGCAATCTAAAAAAAATTATTGGATATAAAAATTATTAGTTTTCAATTAAAAAAAAAAGTTTTCACCTATATTTTTTAACCCGGGAAGCCCGAGTACGACCCCCTAGTAATTTTTAATAGTACGAGTACATATATACTAAACGAGAAAATCGGCTACTGAAAAACGTGTCATGTGTATCTGTATACTCCTTCGTACCTAGCAATGGTATTTTTTACAAGTATTTTACGCCATTAATTTTCATCGCACGTGTATCACTCTAACGCCATTTATAGTTTTTCAATGCGCTAATGAATTTGCGCATGAAAAAAAAAAATGCGTGTTTCTATTCGAAATTTTCAAAACAATTTCACTGTAACTGTAACCGTGAGTGTTCTATTGTTTCAAATCATCATGATCTCGAGCGCATACCTTCAAATAAGTATATCTAAAATTTCTTTTTGATTGGTTGAGCATTTAGACCTCTAGGGGTTTTTTTATCGGGGAAGTTTTTTTATTACCATCCTGCATTTTATTCATAAAAATAAAGATTATTTAAAAATTAACATACAAATAAAACTCTACTTTTTGGTTTAATCTTCCAAACAATCTGCAGGAGTAAAATTTTTGAATGACAGAAATAGGAACAAAAATTAATCCTGATGATGGTTTTAAAGATTAAACCGAAACCAGTTTTAAATTATTCATGCGTCTTTATTTTTATATAAATTTTAATTTATAGATAAAATATATGTTGGATGGAAACGTTTATTTTGTTTAGTATTCGATATTACAAAGTAAAGTCCTTAATTGTTATGCATACTAGGGTATCGAACCAGGGCTTCCCGTGTCACAGAACATAGGTGAAAACCTTTTTTTAAATTGAAAACAGATATTTTTTTTTACATGCTATATACTTTTTAGATTGCCTACTAACAATAAAAAAAACACATTTTTCATATGAAAAACATGAATAATACAATCAAATAAAGTTTTGAAATGTATTAAAAGTGATATTTACGTATTTGTCGCATGCTAAAAGTTATTGAACAATGATTTTACTACTTAGGGCATCCTTTTATATTCAGATAATTTTAGAGCTTTAAGCGCGTAGTTCAATTGCATGTCTGTTATATCTACGTTTTATTTATGTTATTTTATTTATTTATTTATAGAGGATGTTTTATGTGATGGAATATTTAGCTGTAAGAAAATCATGAACTTTTTATACTGTTTTAAGTGTAAACGTATTAAGCATTCGTAATCGAGCTCCATGCGATAGAGATAATTTTTAAAATACGGTATGCTTGAAAATTGTTTTGAAAATTTAAATTGTTCGATTACAAATATGTTAAATTTGTGTTTTTTTAATATTATTCTTTCAATTATTTATGAAGGAAGTGTTAATTTTACTATGAAAAATTACTCAGAAAAAATGCTGAACAATTTTTGATGCTTTATGTGCCAAATATTCCTTTTTATTATTATTGAAGCCGGTACGTGATAAGAAATTAGAAAAAAATCATGCTTAAAAATTATTTTCAAAAGCATAATGAATCAGTCAATTAGGATTTTTAAAAACATTGTACTTGAAAATAGATTTTTCCCTATACGACGTTCTAAAAACTGAAAGTGTACGATGGTCAGAAGATAGAAAATTTGTAGTAGCGGAAATTTCAAACCCGAAATTTGATCGTGAAGGGTTACCATTCGCAAAATGACGCTAGCGTTACGCACAGATACGATTGTCCTTTATAATACAGATATATAATCAATAAATATAATAAAGATCAGTTAATATAATGAAGTTGTCAATAGAGGCTCTTATGCTTGGTACTCCGGAATAAAAAACAGCAAAATTTAGTCCAATTTGACACGATCATAGAATTTTTTCTCAATGAAATCTAAACCCGTCATAATTTACATACGCACTTTTCATATTCGTATTCACTGTTTAAGACAAACTGGTATTTTACTTTTATCATTTAATAATCATCTTAACCCTAAACTTGAAGTAACGATTGTTAGCAACATCTTTGCATGCAGAGTTGCCAAGTCGCCGGCTTTTTTGTACACCAACATTATCTTAGAGAAAATACTATTCTTTTAAATCGACAGGTTGTTCCAATTAAATAAAACAACATTTTCTGTATTAAAATACTGGTATCCAAAAAGCCGGAGACTTGGCAGCTCTGTGCATGTGAAGAGTTGCACTCTTAACTTGAGATTCTAATCTCAATACCGGAGAGTAAAAATAGACATAATTTATGTTTTTTAGACGTATTTGTGCTACAATTTTTACTTTTATCTAAATATATGATCGTTTCGTTTAAATATGACGTCATTTTCACTTACTTAACCACTTCGCCTAGTGTCTGAAACTTAGCAACAGTACACCTGCAGAAGAAAAAAAAATATGTAAACTTTATGAGGAAAAGTGCGTGTTTTTAAACGCAGTACGTCATTTTTCATTCGAAATATTATGTCCCTAACGGGACATTGCGACATTACACACTATACAACAATTTATATCAATAATTTTCTATTTTCTCTGAAAATGACACGAATAAAGATAAATAAACCTTTTTATTTCTCTCTACTCTACAATAATGAGTGCTATCTAACATCCACCATTTTGAAAAAAAAAATCATAAAATACTATTAAAATTAAAACATAATAAACGGTCAAGTGCGATTTCTACTCGCGCTCAGAGGGTTCCGTACAATAAATAAATGTATTATTAACTGTATTATTAAAAATCATTGCTAAAAGAATAATAAGACTTTGTAAAAAGAATGTATTGAAAGGTTGGTTATAGCTGTATATACTAGAAAAGCATAAATGGAATACCATAAAATGTCAATGGCGATATGAAGATTAAATAATATCAAATATTTCCACTCCTTATAACTCTTTTTTTAATCTTATCCTAATCTCCTTTTTTATTAACTTAATTCGATACTGACAGTAAAAGTAAAACATATTTAAACTTCATTTGACATTTCATAAAATTAAATTCAGCTTAGTAATAATATTTTCTTTTTACAGTGTAGCTGAAAGAAAATCCTCGTTCAAAGTTTAAACTAGGCATTGTGCTAAGCTCGCTTCGAAAGGAGGTCGCGTAGTTGCAACGCCACCTTTGTCGGTGTCGTGTTTTCCTAGATAGGTTTTTAATTCATTTTTAAAGACGCGAGAGGCGTATCGATAGATCCACCCAATGCAAACTAGTTGCGAATCCCATAGTATTTATGTATTTAATTTTAATTAAAGTCTGTTTTTAACAATTTTACTTTTATTGCTTTTACATTGCTACTGGGCATTACATTACACATATATCATTAACATTTGTTATCCAGGCTCTAAAACCGATGGTGCTTAGAGTAGGCAGCTCCTGTAATTATGTATGTGCAAACCGTCCTTCTCTTTAAGGGTTAATATCTCGGCTAATTACGAAAGATTTTTTTCGAAAATCATTATCAACAATGCTTTTATACTTGTGCTACAATAGGTACCCAGCACTCCTCAACACCTTTCCTGAATGCCCACAAATCGAAATTTATATGTAACGGAAAAATGCCCTTTTCTCAAAAACTATGCGACCTAGGGTAATCTATATAATTTTCCTGCAAAGTTTTAATGAACGTCTACTACCTATAATTTTTTCATAATTTTAGTTTCAATAGTTTCGGAAATAGATGGGGGGGAACATATTTTTCGCTACATTTTCAAAGACATCTCTGAAAATATTATACCTAAAATGAAAAGAATGGTATACTAATACATGAAAATTATTCCGGAGAGAAACATTCGGCTTGCTTGCAATATTTCAAATGAAAACCAAATTTCAAAGAAATTGCTTAAGAGGCGCAGAGGCTAACATAGTGAAAAATATTCCATGCCGGGACTCGATCCCGGGCCATCAGTGTAGCGCACTGACGTCTACCGACTAAACCACATGGAACGATACACTGCCTGGAAAATTTCTCACTATTATATGTTGGCAAGGCTACAAACGCAGCATTTGTAGCATTATGCTGCATTTGTTCTTTTTTGTGTGTAAAAGCATACATAAAAAAATGTATCACATAAGAACTTTCTAATTCGTTAATGATTTGATTAATTCCATTCGATTATTTTTCTTTCACGATTAAATATGATATAAGTTTCATGATATAAATTTTCGAACCATGAAAATAAACATTGAATGACTAAATGTATATATATATATATATACACTATAAGGCCATTAATCACCGGAAACTTTCAATTTTAGACATATTTTCGAATATTTAAAGGTATATTTGTCTGGATTTTCTGTAAAGAATATGTTCTACTCCATATTCATCAATGACGGATTGATCAGAAGGATATTTAGAGGGCAAACCAAAAATCAAAGATACAGAATAATGTTTACGATCACCGTGTAAAATAAAATGCACGAAATAATCTATCGTTATAGCTTACGAATATATGGATATTGTACAATATATGTATTCATTTGTGGAAGAATAGAACGTATGTTCATAGAGATATATGGACTTTTTTTAAGTTCAAAATTTTTTTACATGTTTTTTGTTTATAACATGCAGGATTTTTTACCAAATTTAACGTCAGTTTCAAAAAAATGGACAAAATGTAGTAAAATTAATATGGTGTAATTGGAATGTAAATATATTAAATATTTTGTTAAATATGAGCCCTTGAACGAAATATTTTTTATCTGCGCATTCGCGCACGATAAAATATATTTTGTGTCATGATTTGATAGTCAAATCTTTGAAGCAACTCATAAAAAAAAAAAAAAACAGTCAAATATCGTGCAAATTAAGAAAGATATTGGCACTACACTGGGCTGATTTTTAAAAGTTCTCAAAAAACAGATAAATGATAAGGCCTTTCCATAAATTGTCGTTTTTAATTTTTTATTTTTTTATTTTTCCTTTTTATGGATGCTTTAGATCTTCTTGGAAAATCACCAGAACGATTCTATTCGAAGAAAAAAAAGAAGTATCAAAATCTAAGCATTTCCTCTAAATCAACTCGCTGACATTCATAAATTACAAACTCCTTTTCTGAAAGCCAGATAATAAAAAAATGAGAATTTTTTGAAAATCCCTTATCATTCAGCAACTTTAAGATCGCAACTAAAAATTCGCTCACTATATTGCCGATATCTTTCTGAATTTTCACGATATTTGATTAGATTTTTTTATGAGTTGCTACATAGAGTTGACAGTCAAATCATGAAGAAAAATATTTTTTATCGTACGCGCATGAGCAGATAAAAATATTTCATTCAACTGCTCATATTTCATCAGATATTTAATATATTTACATTCCAATTACACCATATTATTTCCATTTGGTGAAATTTTCTGAAACTGGCGTTAAATTTGCTAAAAACACTGCATGATATAACAGCAACAACAACAACAAAAAAAAAAATGCAAAACATTTTTGAACTTTAAATAAATCGATATATCTCCATGAATATACGTTCTATTCTTCCTCAAAATAATACATATATTGTGCAATATCCACATATTCGTAAGCTATATCAATTGACCACTTCGTGCATTTTATTTTACAAAGTGATCCCAAACGTTATTATTTTTCTATGTTTTTTTTTTTTTTTTTTTTTTTTTTTTGGCCCGTAATTATTTTTTTTTCTGATCAAACCGCCATTGATAAATATGAAGACGAACATATTCTTCATAAACCTGGAGTTCCAGAAAAATCCAACAAATATATCTTTAAATATTCGACAAAATGTCTAAAATTTAAAGTGGCCATTAATGGGCATAAAATGTATATTTACTAACAAAAGTATAGGAAACATAATGATCTCCGGTTATAAAGAGTTATAATTCTAGATGATTATTTACTTTCATTTCGATGCATGATTTAGTTTTTATTTTACTTCCATGAAGTTATTAATTTATTGGAAAATCGAACACTATCATAGTTCATTAGTAAAAATAGTAAAATTGAAACAAATAATGGAGATAAAAATTTAAAAGATTTAAAATACTTTCCAAGTTTAAATAAAAACTTTAGAGAACTACAGACTAATTTTTATTCCAATGTAAAATAATATTCTACAAGCAGTATTGGATTTTTGAGTCAAGAAAAAACTTTTTAAACACATTTTTGTGTTTAAAGGAACTCAAAGAAGTTTGATAATGTAGTGATAAAATCAATGAAACGCACGAGATTTTTCTAATTACTTATTGAATTTGTTTATCTCATTCAGATATTTTTCTCTTTCATTAATTAATAAATATCTCTGCTTAGATTTTTAAATGATGGCAACAAATATTGGATGTCTGAAGTAAGGAAATCTTTTTCTAGACGATTTTTTGCACTTACTATAATGACTTCTTTTTACTTCTTTTAACCGCTCAGTTTATTTGAAAATTTATCACTAATATACTCAAAACATAAAAAAGTACAAATTAAAAAAATATATAGTTGAAAATAAACATTAGGAAGAATAAATAGTGACATATATTACATTTATATTTTAAATATTCTGAATGCGTTGCATATATTGTCTTTTATTTTGAACTAACATATTAAAACTGTATTTTAGAATGAATTGGTTGAATGAAAGCTACAAGAATATGTATACGGTTAAACGAAAGTTATGAAAATAAATAAGGTAGCATTTAAGGTACAGTCGTGGAAAAAAAAAAGTATACACCCCTTACTAACTCTGCAAAAAATTAACGTAGAAGAAAGTTACTGGTACCACACGATGGATAATAAAGTCTACTTATAAATTATGTATATAAATTTTGCTTAGGGGGTCATCCACATATTAAAACGAACTATGACTTTGTTTTTTTTTTCAATAACATTACGCAATTCTGACAGCATAAATGAACTCTACACCCCTCAATTAGCCTAAAAACAAATTTTTATGCAATTCTTATGATAAGTTTTCGAGAAATTAGTTATTTAATAACGAACGCATTTTAGGGGCTGCATCCAAATTAAAGATCAGTACTCGATTGTTGACTCAGAGAGCCCCATTCTTGATCAAGGCATCTTAAGCGCCACACAAGCAGTTGTTGAAGACAGCTAGATTACAGGATAGCATAAAAAATTTCAAAATATCTAGACACTTCTACCATAGACGGCCCTTTAAACCATCATTTTGCCGTTTTTAAACATAATTTGAAAAGTACTATGAAGAAAAACGTGAAATTTTGGATTTCCATAAAGCAGGACTTAATAAATCTAAATCTATCAAAAAATTTGTAAGTTGCAGTTCATAATTTTTTTTATTATTAATTTCATAATTCATAATTCATGTCATAAAATTATAAAAACTGCAAATTCAACGTATTTATGTTTGGGTATTTTAGTATTATTGTTACACAAAAAATTAGCACATTAGGAGTTTAATTTCAGGAGATATTAATAAAAATATGAAAATGTAATTTAACATTAGAAGCACTAAATTTTGTATGTTTATAATAAAAAAAATAATAAGAAAAACTTGGACTTACGCTGTCAAAATTTAATAATTAAAAGTCTTACGATACTAATCAGCGTACATGTAGATAAAAACTATATTAAAAATACATTACAAATAATTCCCAACGTTTCGTGCTCTTTCTAACGAGCACATCATCAGGGGAGAGAGTCCTTGACCTCCTCGGAGTGAAGTCTCCAACATCACATTCACGACATCACAACTGAAAACATTACGGTAACTCATAAATAAATAAATAAATAAGGTAGCATTTAAGGTACAGTCGTGGAAAAAAAAAAGTATACACCCCTTACTAACTTTGCAAAAAATTAACGTAGAAGAAAGGTACTGGTACCACACGATGGATAATAAAGTCTACTTATAAATTATGTATATAAATTTTGCTTAGGGGGTCATCTACATATTAAAACGAACTATGACTTTGTTTGTTTTTTTTTTCAATAACATTACGCAATTCTGACAGCATAAATGAACTCTACACCCCTCAATTAGCCTAAAAACAAATTTTTATGCAATTCTTATGATATATTTTCGAGAAATTAGTTATTTAATAACGAACGCATTTTAGGGGCTGCATACAAATTAAAGATCAGTACTCGATTGTTGACTCAGAGAGCCCCATTCTTGATCAAGGCATCTTAAGCGCCACACAAGCAGTTGTTGAAGACAGCTAGATTACAGGATAGCATAAAAAATTTCAAAATATCTAGACACTTCTACCATAGACGGCCCTTTAAACCATCATTTTGCCGTTTTTTAAACATAATTTGAAAACTACTATGAAGAAAAACGTGAAATTTTGGATTTCCATGTGTAATGTATTTTTAATATAGTTTTTATTTACATGTACGCTGATTAGTATCGTAAGACTTTTAATTATTAAAAAAAATAATAATTCAAACGAATTGAAAGTTGGTGTACAGACTTAGTTTGAAACAAAGATTTCAAATATCGTGCTAAAATTCGGTATTGCCATTGAATAAAATGAAGTTTGGGTTCGTTTTAATATATAGATGGCCCCTAAGCGAATTTCATATACATCGTTTAAAAGTAGACTTTATCTCTAGTTATTCGGTACCAGTAACTTTCTTCTACGATAATTTCTTGAGGAGTTAGTAGGAGGTGTTTACTTTTTTTTTTTCCCACGACTGTACATAAATAATATCTATCTTTATTTTCTGGAATAGGAGAAAATACCATTGAATTATGGATGGTGGGCGGAGGTCAAAAGTTGTTTCGTTTTGTAGTTACGAAGGATTTTCATATAACTAGAGGACTTAAAGGCTGTTTCCTTATCCCTCAGCCAGTTATGCGGACCTTGTATGTTTAAAACTTACTTTAAACTATTAACATAAGTTTCATTTGTGTTACACTTTGATGAAAAAATCAAACAATATCTAGAAGCATAGTCTATAATTTGACGTTGATATTTCTAGGTAGAATTATAGTTATTAAATCCACTTATAGCATCCCTATGAAGATTTTCAGAAGGTTGATCTGTGTCTGGGATTGCTTGAAGGAAACCAATTTTTCTCTGTTGAAGTTTTTCCTTTTTTTGTCATATGTCACAGTGCTAACATATTGAGTAGTTTCCATCCTCAGCCATAATAAGTCAGCAATAATTAAAGGAAATAATAATCCCTAGTACGAAAGTGACAACATTAATAATTTAGGGAAAATATTTATCAGATAAAGTATATAAAACTGTGAACAGGGAGAAAAATTACCTTTAATTCATACGAGCAAGCGGTAGCGTCTTTAATCCCATTCATTATTAACGTTTACAAAAAATAAAGACACATAAAATCAATAGTTTCTCGATTCTTACGACAAGTTTCTTGAATGTTGATAATTTTGCTTTGAGTTTAATCACCAATTCCGCCTATATGTGTAACTTACATACTAGCCATATATGTTTTCTAAAGACATTTACCAGTATCTCAAAAAACAGTTGCAGTAGTTGCGTAAAATTGCCAGCACATTGTGCTGTTCAAAAGATACACCAGTTTTTCAGCTACTTTTGAACATAAGAACCACCGGAATTTTAACACTTCTCATAGCATGGAATAAGTTTTTTTAATCCAGTGTCATAGAATTCTGCAGCCTGGGAATGGAGTCACAATTTTTTGCCTACTTCTTATCACCCGTAAGTATCCTGTTGAAGTGCTCGTTATCTTCATCTGTGTATTGCTGCAGAAAAGTGTGCAAAAGATCGACGATGGATGAAATGATCACGAAACACCTGTTGTTCTGGAAATTGGGCGCCATAGGTGGGCCGAGGAGCCTTACACTCGAACACAAAACCAAACGCATTGCAGCAGCATTGAAGCGATTGATACCACGATGATTTACTGTAGACCGAGAATATACTTAGGTCGTGTGAAAAATTCTAATCAACTTATAACCGTTGTACCTAATTACCAAATGATACAGAAGATATTTAATATTGCTTACGCAACTAATTACATTAAATGTTTCATGAAGAATTACCCATGAAAAACTAGTTTGTCAACAGATTCGTTCCATAAATTAACAGGCCACTAAATACGGAGCTTGTCAAAATCAGTTACTAATCCCTCAAATTAATTAATGGTGGAGGTCAACGCATTTTTTTCAAAAATGATAACTGGTGATGAGGGGGTAAATATGTTTTCTGTTCACACACGTCAAGAAAGTAAAGTATGGCTATTTAAAAAAATTTAAACCAACAATCGTCATAATACGCCGATAATTGAAAAACGTAATATATGCCATCGGATTATCAAAAGTGGTCAAAGCCATAAAGCTACGGGACAGAAGACAGTTATAGCTATCTGGTACACAACTAAGCCTCTTCGAGAAATTACTCAACAGGAGAATGTTAGGTACTCATTCTCCATTATATATTCCGAGGGATAAAATGCCCTCCGTATATTGATACCTCTAAGGTAACTTAACCCGTATTTATGCAATCTATACTAGAATAAAAAACGAAAGAAAATTTCCAACATTAAAACGACGGGCTCAAAAAACCCATGGGAAACAAGATATAATAAATCTTTAAATCATATATCATTTCCATAGCAATTCAAAAATATTTATGAAAATACAGGCAGACAAACACAGAGAAAAACAGAGGTCAAAAATATTTTTTATTTATACAGAAAAGTATAAAACAAACCAAAATTAACCGCCTTTCAAATTATTTAAATTCGATAAATTTAGATTATTTTCTGTTTTAGGTTAAACTTAAATTCTTGATTTAAAAAAAAGTGTTATTAATATGAAACTAATAAAAGATCTGCTAAAGATGAAATAATTAATTATATCAAGTTTTATTATATACCCTATAATTTTGATAGTAGGTCCTTGCTAGGTACTTCGGTACTTAGGTAACATTTTTTTAATGTAGAGATACATTTCAAACCTTTCATTTAAGGCACTTTCAAAATCCCGTGATGCTATTAAACACTATTAACAACATCTATTGTTCTTTTTCGATTAATGCAAAAGTAATCTAATTTTTAACTAATTTTAAATTGTTTTAGACTTTATTACATTGCGGTTGCGACGCGTTTGTAATACATTAAAACATTTTTCTTAAGGGGACAAGGGACCTTAAAATCCTTAAAAATAATTTTTTTTATTTTTTGTAAATTTCACCTAATTATTATTCAAGGGTACTTTATATGCATTATAGCATGCATTTATCACAAAAAAAATTAAAAAAAAATTATTTTTATGAAAAAAATGTAATTTTACGCTTCGTCTTAGAAATCTTCGAAATGTCGCTTGTGCATTCCATATCAATGAAAATCCCCAATATTTTTTATAAAAGTCTGTTTTATATATATAAATAAAATAGAGCATCGAATTTTATATATTTGAATTTAAAGGTAAAAAAAAAAATTAAAAATTTTGAAATTTTTTCGAAAAAATTTCAAAATTTTTCATTTTTTTTCTTTTTTTTTAACCTTTAAATTCAAATATATAAAATTCGATGCTCTATTTTATTTATATATATAAACCAAACTTTTATTAAAAATATTGGGGATTTTCATTGATATGGAACACGCAGGGGGCATTTCGAAGATTTCTAAGACGACGCGTAAAATTCCATTTTTTTCATAAAAATAAATTTTTTTACAATTCTTTTTGTGATAAATGCATGCCATAATGCATATAATGTACCTTTGAGTAATATTTAAGATAAAATTTACAAAAAATAAAAAAAAAATTGAAAAATTTTGAAATTTTTTCGAAAAAATTTCAAAATTTGTAATTTTTTTTTAACCATTAAATTTAAATATATAAAATTCGATGCTCTATTTTATTTATATATATAAATCAAATAAAAAAATATATTGGGGATTTTCATTGATATGGAATGCATAGGGGGCATTTCGAAGATTTCTAAGACGACGCGTAAAATTCCATTTTTTTCACAAAAATAAATTTTTTTAAAAACATTTTTGTGATAAATGCATGCCATAATACATATAATGTCCCCTTGAATAATATTTAAGATGAAATTTACAAAAAAAAAAAAAAAAAATTGAAACATTTGGAAATTTGGAAATTTTTCGGAAATTTTTTTTAAAATTTTCATTTTTTTTTTTTACCTTTAAATTCAAATATTTAAAATTCGATGCTCTATTTTATTTATATATATAAAACAGACTTTTGTAAAAAATATTGGGGATTTTCATTGATATGGAATGCGCAAGCGACATTTCGAATATTTCTAAGACGACACGTAAAATTCCATTTTTTTCTCAAAAATAATTTTTTTTTTAATTTTTTTTTGGGATTAATGCGTGCTATAATGCATATAATGTACCCTTGAATAATATTTAAGGTGAAATTTACAAAAAATAAAAAAAATTATTTTAAGGTCCCTTGTCCCCTTAATAATTTTTGTTTAAAATTCTTTGCTTTCAGGATATATTCGTACTGAAATTATTAGCGAGTAGTAGAGCGAAGTTCAATATCAAAAAGTTACTTAAATGTTCCTGATAAATATAAACAATTAACTTGAAAAGCTTATTTATTTATATCTCATAAATTTGTGCCCAAGCGAAACGAAACCTCTGTTATGTTTATTGTTACCAGCATTATTAGCTTATTGGCAGTAGAACAATTTTTCATACAATAATAATTTTTAAAAAAATCATACATAAAGAGTTAATTAAATACACATTTATGAATAATTCAAATTTATTATATATATTTATAAATAATTCAAATTTATTGTATATATTTATAAATGATTCAAATTTATTATATTTATTTATAAATAATTCAAATTTATTGTATATATTTATAAATGATTCAAATTTATTATATATATTTATAAATAATTCAAATTTATAAATCGTTCTTAAAGAAAAAAAAAAAAGAATTGCCTATAGATTTAACAAGGAGGACGTTCTATTTGATATTAAATATAAATAATAATTGAATCTTTCGTAAAATATCGTAATCTTATTTCTGTAATATTTTAAATATTTATATAAAATATAAGCATATTTAAAACTTAAAAATATTCTTATTTGACATAAGTTTTAAATATTTATATACAATATAAACGTATTAAAAAAAATCTTGAATTTTTTATGTACATTCACAATAAATGTACGATGGAGAAGAATAAATACTAAAACTTTAACAGAGAAAAAATCATTCCATTAGTGCAGCTGTAAGATTAGTGCAAATGTCAGACATAAAAACGTATGTGGCGGAATGCCAGTGAATTCATATTTATATGTTTATTTAAAAAGAGACGCAGATAAACATTTTCAGGTTATTATTAAGTAGAAATATTAGATTCTTACGTAACTATCTCACGTTTGGACCGGTTAAAATGCTGGAGCCAATATTTCCTGGATATTTGAGTACTCACAAATGATTCTTCTGAATGTCATTTTGTATTCAGAAGCGAGAATATGCAATATGTTTATAATTTTACGCATTTTTAAAGAATTAGTGCATGATGTATTTAAGAGTAACTTTTAAATGCATTAATTTGAAAGAAAAATTGCAGGTAATTCACTTACACTTCTCAAAATATCACAATGAATTTGTTTTGCGGTCACCATATCGAAAGTTGTAGTTTAATTTCGACAACATGTACTTTGATATAATTATACATGAATAACGACAACAAATGTTCCTAATTCATTTTTAAACTGTAAAAAAGTTTAATATTTTTTTTCTTTTGTTTTAACACATTTGAAATTGTTTCATTATTTGTGATGTTGAGGTTGTGGTGCATTTTATTAAACTTAATATAATTTTTCTTTAAAAAGTTTGTTTAAAATCGTGTACTTTAAAAATATATTTATGTTATTATTATTAGTGTATAGTAGAGGGAAGATCATAGTAAAAAAAACTTAAATGTTGTTGAGTACATAGAACAAATAAAATTAACTAACTTGAAAGGTATGTTTATTTTTATGTCATGAATGTGTGCCGTAAATCCAATTTATGTCGACTGTAATTTATATTCTTGTTCGCAGTATAAGAATGTTTCATTTAGTTATACAAGAAAAGGGGGGAACAGAAAAAAAAAGAAAAACCTTGCATAAATAATTAGTTAAATACATTCAATAAAACGTTCAAATAAAAAAAAATCATTTAACCCTTAAATGCCTGACTTTTCAAAAATCGTTGTAGTAATGTTTTTCGGCTTTCATTTTTTAAATAAATCATGGGAAAAATACTTTAAAAATCATATTTTGTTTTAAGTATAGTTTACGGATAAAAAACAGTTTGTTACTAATCGGCAATACTGGTGTTTAATTGAAAAAATAATTTCCCTTGATAAAATTCTATAATATTAAACAAAGAATTTTAGGAACTATAATAAGACATAAATTTTACTTGCTCACTGCAGAACAAAATAGGGTATTTCGCAAGCTACGAAACAAAACAAAAAGAACATGTAGCAACAATTGAAAAAATAAATCTATATTTATTCTTAAACAGTACAAGTGTCGCCATCTAAATGTTGAAAATTGATTTAATAATATTTTCAGAATGTATTTTATTGGCAACATTAGGCATTATAGTTTCAATATTATTCTAATAGTATTTTAGAGCCTAAATTGGATATGTTGCCGAAAAGCAACATCAGGCATTTAAGGGTTAAATAAAGGATAGTCGAAGTATTCACCAAAAAGTACCAGGTATTAGAAAAAAAAGTGTATTCATCATACATTAAATTTCATAATAATATTTGTCTTATAATTTATACTAAATATAAGTATAATTTAAAATAATATATATCTTGAATACTAAATAAAATAGAGGTTGCTATCTAACATACACTTTATTCGTAAATTTCAAAATATGTAAAAATAAAAGGACATGAATAAAATAAAACTCAACGTTTCGGTTTAATCTTTAAAAACATTTTCAAGAATAAAATTTTCTGTTAACACAAATCGGCAGAAAACAATGTACATGGTACACCGTCAAAAATTATATTCAAACTGAAAGAAGCAATAGAAACTTCAGAAAACCTTTAAAAACATCTGAAGTGCCACCTTCTGTTCTTCAAAATAAGTAAAAGAATGGAGGGCTGAAAAAAGATAGAAGCATCACAATTTCTTCAAAATTCTGATCCAGATTTCCGGAATAAGAAGTGGAACACTATAGTTATACATTTCATGAATCCTTAAACGAATTTCCAAAAAAATCACGAATAACTGCTTTCTATGGAACACATTGTTGTGATTTCACAAACCATCACGCGTAGCGCGATTAAATACAATATCGAATGGTGATTGGCTGCAAGATGGTTACGTACTTGTTGGAGGAGGAGTTAAATGATATCAATTCAATAAACAAGTAAATGAGCGACTTTGTTTAAGGGTTGAAAGTAAATAAGGCTGCTGAATCATACTGTATAGCGGTTAAAGAACGAATTTAGTATTCTGAAGATGTCGAGTTGTGGCCTTGTTAATGCATTGCAATTTTTTTTTAAAGTTTTGTTGATCTTTATTAAATTAGTTAAGTTTGTAGCCATCTGCTATTTCTCTCTCTCTCGCGCGCGAGGAGCAATTTTAATTTTCAGCCAATAGCAATGAGGCGCATTTCCTTCCCACGCGTTTTCTTCGGAGCGCTTTTGAAGTCACGTGACGCAGTAACATTCGAACTCTGCAGAGAGCGGTAGTTTATTCTGTCAGTGACGTTGGTGAATATATGACTATGTGTTGTTATGTTAATAAAGTTTATTTTTCTACAAAACCTTCTGATTATTTGAGTCACCGAGATATTTTTATCATCTCCCTTCAATCCATTCTCTAAAATGGTGACCGCGGATTTTTGAACCTTCAACTGTTTCATAGAACGTCGAACTATTTAACTGTTTCATGGAACAGAACTAGCAAAATGGCAACTGCTGAAACATCTGCCGTAGTCATTCCACCCTATATCCCTGTGGACCCTACATTATGGCTTCACATGCTGGAAAGCACATTCGAATTAGCTACTCCTAAAGCTATTACTGAGTCGAAAACAAAATATAATTATGTTGTAGCGCATCTACCGACTGCTACTGCTACTATGGTTCGAGATGTGATAATGAGTCCTGATCCAACTGATCCTTATCAGATTTTGAAATCAAAAGTTATCGAACGTGGTGGAGAAAGTCGTACTTTAGAAATTCGGAAACTGCTAGCTGGAGAAAGCCTGGGTGACAGGAAACCAACTGAATTACTTCGCTTAATGAAAAGACGGGCTGAAAGCCATAATATCAGTGACGATCTTCTTTTAGAACTGTTTACTCAACAAATGCCAACCACTGTACAAACGATTCTAGCTTCCATTGAAGAAATTACTCCAGATAAAGCGGCGGATGTTGCTGATCGAATAATAGAATTAACGCCTTCCAACATTAGTTCTGTTTCGGTTCGAACACCAACAACTGAATCTCAGACACCGCCAGCCATTGATATGCTCGTAAAAGAAATCCAAGCATTACGCCAAGAGGTCGCTTATCTTCGTCGTTCAAGAAGTGTATCTAGAAGTGATAACCATCAGCGTAATCGTTCTAAGTCCCGCCATAGGGATGCAACATTGTGTTGGTATCACCAAAAATATCAAGAAAAGGCAAAAAAGTGCCTAGCACCGTGTTCTTATTCGGAAAACCAGAAGCGGGAAGAGCAGCGGCGACGGACTTCTCCCCAGCACTTTCTCGGCGCCTTTTCGTTAGAGACAGAAACTCAGGTATGTGTTAACTAGTCGATTCTGGATCTGATGCCTCACTTGTGGCCGCGAATAAAAATGACAAAACTAAGCCTGTTCTTCAAACCTTTCGTGCTGCTAATGGCACAACAATTAATGTGTATGGTCGTAAATGTATTAATATCAACTTAGACCTACGCCGAAATTTTACATATTCGTTTTATATTTGTGATGTTTCATGGGCTATTTTAGGAGCTGATTTTTTGCATAATTTTAATTTAAAACTTGATTTACGGAATCGTCGTCTTATTGATTCCACTACTAATTTAAAAGCTCCTGCTATATTAAGTACTTGTAATATATTTTCTGTGAAACCCAATTTTGTAAATGGTATATATGGTAAATTATTATTTAAATTTCCTGAAATCACGAAATTACCGAATCCCAACCAACCGGTTAAGCATAATACTGTGCATTATATAAACACTAAGGGGCCTCCAGTCGCTGCTAAGCCTAGATGGCTAGCTCCAGATCGGTTAAAAATTGCAAAAGCTGAATTTCAGCACATGCTACAACTCGGTCATATGAGACCTTCTAAAAGTAATTACTCTTCACCTTTGCACCTGGTGCTGAAGAAAGGATCTGTTGAATGGAGACCTGCTGGTGATTATCGTGCTCTAAATGCACAAACTGTTAAAGAAAATATCCTATCCCCTGTATCGCAGATTTCACTGCTGAATTACATGGTAAACAAATCTTCAGTCACATTGATCTAGTAAAAGCATACCATCAAATTCCCATAAATCCTGATGATGTACATAAAACTGCGATTTGCACTCCATTCGAACTTTTCGAAAGCACTCGTATGCAATTCGGCCTTTGTAACGCTTCCTCAACTTTTCAACGATTTATTGATGACGTAATTCGTGACTTAGGATTTGTTTACGTATTTCTTGATGATTTTCTAATTGCATCAAATAATGAAACTGAACATTTAGAACACCTTGAATTGTTGTTTTCTAGACTTAAAGAGTATGGTCTGTGTATTAATGTTGATAAATGTAAATTTGGCCAATCCACTATCGATTTTCTAGTATTCAAACTTTCAGCTGCAGGAATTGAACCCTTACCTGATCATGTAAAATGCATCCTAGATTTCCCTCAGCCCTCTACCTTAACTCAACTAAGACGCTACTTAGGTCTTTTCAATTTTTATAGACGGTGCATTCCCAAAGCTGCCGATATTTTAGCTCCACTCGTTAAATTCTTAGAAGGACACAAAAATAAGAAAAAACATCACCGTTCCAATGCTAACAAAACTGAGCAATTGCAATGGAACGACGAAGCCATTCTCTCCTTCACTGCTTCAAAAGGAGCTATAGCTCGAGCTACATTATTATGACATCCAATTCCTGGCGCCCAGCTAAGCTTATGGGTCGATACCAGCAATGTCGCTATTGGTGGATCTTTAATGCAACTCTCCGAAAAATAATGGGGACCAATAGCATTTTATTTCTGTAAATTAAATAAGTCTCAGAGAAATTGGTCTACTTATGATCGTGAATTATTTGCTATTTATTGTTCTATAAAAAAATTCAGACACATGCTAGAAGGTCGGAATTTCATTATTTATACAGACCAAAAACCCCTTACATTTGCATTTCAACAAAACCCTGATAAATGTAGCCCACGTCAATTCAGACATTTAGACTATATTTCACAGTTTTATACCGATATTAGATATATTAAAGGCTGTGACAACATTGTGGCCGATGCATTATCTCGAATTGAGATAGATTCAATTTCTCCTAATGTGTTAGATTTCAAAGAGTTTGCCACTGCTCAAACCAATGATGAAAACCTAAAACAACATCTCGAATTTGACACCACTTCATTAAAATTTGAAAAACATTATTTTCCACTCGAAGATGTACATTTATATTGCGATATGTCACAAAAACATCCTCGACCATTTGTTCCTAAAAGTATGCGACAATCAGTTTTTTCAACCTTGCATTATTTCTCGTATCCAGGTATCTCAGCTTCATTAGATTTAATTTCTAAACGATTTGTATGGCCTGGCATGCGTAAGGACATAAAATCTATGGTTCGCAGCTGTACGAAATGTCAAAAAGCTAAAATCTTTCAACGCACCAAATCACCAATTAGTACATTCTCTGAACCTGATGCTCGTTTTGCTCATATTCATATTGATTTTACCGGACCTTTACCATCATCCGATGGCAATCAGTATTGCATGACCATCATTGATAGGTTCACGAGATGGCCCGAAGTTATACCCACATCTGATATGACTGCAGAAACAACTGCTCGTACATTGATACACAGTTGGATCTCTAGATTTGGAACCCCTGTTACCATCACCACTGATCAGGGTAGAAACTTTGATTCCACTCTTTACAAAGAGCTTACTAATAGATTAGGATGTAGATGCATCAGAACTACAGCATACCATCCACAGTCTAACGGTTTTATTGAAAGATTCCATCGCCATCTTAAGAGTTCTCTTAAAGCTCACAATAAAATTCAATGGGCTGAAATCCTCCCCATTGACTTACTTGGTTTACACACTGCTCTCAAAAGTGATATCCAAGCGACCTGTGCTCAACTTGTTTATGACACAAATATCAGACTGCCTTCTGATCTCATAAACACTGAAACTATAAATCAACCACTTACTCTTACATACGTGACTGAGTTAACTGAAAAAATGAGAAAGTTAAATCCTGTTGCCACTGCAATGCATGACAATCCTAAAATCTATGTCAATCCCTCATTAAAAACCTGTTCACACGTATTTCTTAGATCAGATAAAGTCAATCCTCCCTTATCACCCCTTATACAGGACCTCATCGACTGATTGACAGGTCTGAGAAAACGTTTGACTTGGAATTAAACGGGAAGCGCTGTACTGTATCTATTGATATCATTAAACCTGCATATCAATTAGCAGATTCTATTTCACCTTCCCAACCTCAAAAACAAAATGATCCCATAAATTTTCCAACTACTCCTGTCGAACACCCTACCACCAAATCTGGTCGTAAATTTCGTTTTCCAAAACATCTCGTTACGGATTATATTGTTTAAAACATTTGATGTATATAGTGTGCATATTATTTCCTTCTCAAAAATATTGTTTTTCATGTAATGCATAATATATTTTCTATTTTTTTTTTCATCATATGTACTTTAATTTTACTCAAGACCTTTCTTATGTATCTTATTAATTGCTACCTTTTTGCAATCGCGACTTCGTCACTGGGGGCATACTCTGTAACCGTCTGCTATTTCTCTCTCTCTCGCGCGCGAGGAGCAATTTTAATTTTCAGCCAATAGCAATGAGGTGCATTTCCTCCCCCCGCGTTTTCTTCGGAGCGCTTTTGAAGTCACGTGACGCAGTAACATTCGAACTCTGCAGAGAGCGGCAGTTTATTCTGTCAGTGACGTTGGCGAATATATGACTATGTGTTGTTATGCTAATAATGTTTATTTTTCTACAAAACCTTCTGATTATTTGAGTCACCGAGATATTTTTATCATCTCCCTTCAATCCATTCTCTAAAAGTTAATAAATGGTTTTTGTTTGCCATATATAAAAAGCATTTACTAACTGATAATAAAGATTACCTATTATCAGTTGCTTTGTAATTTTTAATTGGCAATTAGATAATTAAATTAAATATTAATTACAATTTATGAGTTATAATTAAGTTAAATAAAATTTCATTTTGAGTAAATTACAATAATATAATACACTTTTAAAATATTTTTTTTTTAATTCATATGAACTATTTTTTTTAATAATAGTTCATCGATGAACATTTATTAAAATGCAATAACTCCTAAACTTACATAAATAATATTTTTATGTTAGAACTTTAGAAGTAGATAAATATCAAATTAATAGAAATAATTTATTAGTTTTCATCTTTTAAATTAATTTTATTTATATATATATATAATTAATGAATTTAAATATCAATATTGATATTTAATAATGTATATTTTATATTAGAGTATTAATATTTAAATATATATAATTATATTAATTACTATTTTTGTTAAGCATGTATAAATAATATTAATTAATATTTTTATTTAAATATATAATTAATATTAATAAGTGCCATTATTTAAATATATACTTAGTATTGATAAATATTATTATTTAAATATATCATTAATATTTTCGTTTTCGTTTAGTTGTTTGTTATACATTCTCTTCAATTTTCAGTGATTAGTTAGCAATACAAAAATTATGAAAAAAAAAGGAATTTATGTTAAAGAATAACTGTAGACGTAGCTGGCAGAATGATCTTTTATTTTGGATGATACACTTTGTACAAGCCCAAACTTCACATGTATGAATTACGTGTAAAATCAAACTAAATGAATACAAATTAAAGAAAACCTACAATGGCATCATATAGCAGCTTTTATAAATAATAAAAGAAAATATACAAATACGCTCAATAAATAATAATAAATATAGTTATCATTATCTGATTTTGAAAAAAAATTGTGGAGAGGGGAGGGGTGTAATTAGCTGCTTATTTTAAAATCACAGCATATATATATATATATATATATATATATATATATATATGTATATATATATATATATATATATATATATATATATATATATATATATATATATATGTATATGTATATTTATTTATTTAATATAACAATTAACTTCTGTTTAGCTAAATAGCTCAGCTGGACTAAAATTTCAGGACTATTACTCAATTTGTATTAATTCTGTAATGTGTGCCTTCATCAATACTAAGGTTTAAAACTATATTGGCAATTTTATCATTATCTGAAATTGATATTCAATTTATAATGTTATTTTCTATGAAGGAGCATGTAAGAGGAATAAAAACTTAATGAAAAGGGTTTCACGTTTTACTAAAACAGTTCATACAGCTCTCATTTTTTTATTAATATAATTCAGCTTCGTATTGCTTATTTATTTTTTATGTTACATTTGACTGGTAGATGACGTTACAATACACCAAGAGAAGACTGTCATTTAAAATAAATAAAAATAAAATAAGAGTTATGCATTAATGAAGTAAAAAGTACAAGTTGCCTAAAAAGCTTGTTTTAAACAAATATTATTAAAATGAAAAATTTAAATATTGAGTTAAATTAAAAAAAAAAATCAATTCCCAGTTTATAAAAAAAATACTCCGAAATGTTCGTAACTTCTATTTATTTTATGAATAATTCTTTTTGATGTTAATTTTCCGGACAGAGGGCGCCACTACACAATTTATGGAGTATTTATTATATTATTAAATACTCCTGGTTTCATGCTTTTTACATTATTTAATTACTGAATAAGTTTTATTTCAGTTACATTTTTCTCTGGATCCATGCAATTTTTGCGAGATTTTAATCGTGAGAAAAAAAAATATAATTAATTAAAATATATTGCAAAAATTAAATATTTGTGTGACAAATTCCGTGTTTTACGCACTCTTTATTTAAAATGATGAAGCAAATAGTTGTTTAATAAACCTTAATTTGAAAAAAAATTAAAAAAACATAAATAAATAAAAAATAAATCTATATGTAAAAACTGCATTGCTTAAGCATGTATTAATTTTATCCAGTAATTTTTTGTAATAATTTTATGCACAGTTAAAAAAGGTTTTAATAGACTAATAATTTTATTTATGATAATGATCTCAATTATGATGATCGGAAAACAATAAACATTTAGAAAGCCAACATGTTTTAGTTGTAGTTTCATGTTTAATTCTAGCTAATTCTCAAAAATAATATAAAGAAAATGTAAAGAAAAAAAAAAGGTAAGTATGTTAACTTTATTTAAAAGTTGGAAGTAATAAATGTTAAAAAATATAATAAAGTATAAATAACATAGAGAATAAAAATATTATTTATTTTTTAACTAGCTACAAATTGAAATTATACCCCCGCCTGCTCTTTTAAGTCTTAACTAGTTGCGTAGCAACCCGTTGTGTTGCTTTTGAATTGCATGAGACAATCAATCTTTTTGCGAAAAAATGAAATCTTAACTTTATTGTAAATTTAGAAAGCCATTGCAATATTAATTTTATTAAATACAATATTTCAAATAATAAGTTATATTTACAATTTAAGTCAAAACTTTCCCAATAAAAATGCACATATTCTATAACTTTATTTGCCAAGAGCTTTTCGCTCTTCCAAAATTTTGCTTCGAATTTCGGTGTTCGTAGAAATGATGTCATTTAGGTCAACTTATACAAAAATGAATTTGTTTGGACGAATTTATTCAGAAGCATTTTATATTTATGAATTAAAATAAATATTTAAAGAATTATTTTTTTTTCTCGCTAAAACTTTTCTCTTTTTTTTCTCGCTTTTTCGAATTTTTAATGTCCGCTTCTGAAATGTTTTATTAGCCATCTTAAGGCAATGGTTGAAAATCTACTTTACGACTTTAAATTAAATGAAAATAACGTACGATGTTTTTTTTTTCTTTTGATGTCAACAGAATTTATCTGAATGTTCCAGTCGAGAGTCGAGTTTGTGTTTCTAAAATAAATGGATTCCTGAAGCTTGAATATGTGTGAGTTCGTATTTCGTGAAATTTTCTTGAAAACTACAATCATTTTTTCACTATTTATTCAAATATACGTTAATTTCAATTTAAAAATGATTTCAAACAATGATACCTAATAATCCTTGTCATTTTCCCTTTTCTCTCTTTTATCCACAAAAATGGAGCAATTTTAGTTTCCATCATTACAGAAATGTCATAAAAAATAACGTAAAAATTTATATCTCGAAAACTAAACAAATTTTAAAATTCTACGACCACGTTTAACATCCTCGGACCCATGCGGATAACTGGCGTTAATTCGATGACCCAACATTCCATATTCTAGGAGGAGAAGCTGTGAAATACAAATGGACAGTCACTTTTTAATATAATAGATTGATGAAGTTTTAATTTCGCTATAAAAAATTAGTCAGGGACAAATGCTGAATTATTTATATTATTTTAAGTGCAAATGGCTTATTCCGTAATGGAGCCTGTACGCAATGGATATAGATTAAAAAACATTATTCTCGAAAATTATTTAAAAAGACATAATAAATAAATCAATTAAGATAAAGTTTCAAGAAAATTGCATTTGAAAGTAGAATTTTTCCCTATATAACGAAGTAAAAATTGAAGATGCGCGATGTTTAGAAATTAAAAACATTGCTGTAGCAAAGATTGCAAATCCGACATTTAATCGTCAAGCGTTGCCATTCTCAAAATGACGTCAGCCGTACGCACGGACATATTTTCCCTTTATAATATAGATAGATTTTCAAACGTGAAGTTCCGTTTGTCAGCTAAAACTTTGCATGTGAAAATGTATTCTTTTGGCTTGAGGGTCTAATTTCAGTACCGCGGAAGTACAAATTCCAGAAACTGATGTCTTTTAGATGTATTCGTGTAAAAATACATAGTTTTATCAAAGAAAAGGATTGTTTTCTTTTGAATATGGCACTTACTTTAGCATTGCGCCAAGTGTCTCAAATTCGGTATCAACCGAATGAAAATATATTGTAACATTAGCTTTATGAGCGGAAATGTTTTTAAAATAGTGACGTAATTTTCTGTTTAAAATAAAGTTATTTTTAATTGTAATGAGTAAATGGTATCAATAAGGATAAATAAACCCCAATATTTCTTTTTTTTCTGCAACATTGGAAATAATACGATTGCTACCATTTTGATGAAATTTCAAAAAATATTTTCAAATTAAATTAAATATATAAAAATTAAAATATTTAGAAAAATAGCTAGTGCGAGGACATCTAGAAATGAACAGCTTTCATTTAAAAAAAGAATTATTAGCAAAATTGGTACAGTAGAAAGTTCAAGGAAGATGTTTAAAAAACTATCTTGTGTTTTCAATGTATAGATTATTTTTTCTCTTTTACTTTAACAGTTGCCTAGCAACTCTATTTCATACAAATTACATTTAAAAGCACATATTTTTCCCAATTCGGCTCTAAAAATTTAAATTGTTCGACTACATATATGTTAAATTCGTGCTTTTTTATATATTATTCTTTTATTTATTTATTGATGAAGCTTTAATTTCGTTGTAGAAAATTAGTGGGAGAGAAATTCTGAACTTTTTTTTATGTGCAAATTGTTTATTAATATTTCGCAATGGAGCCGGCACGGCAAAATCATTTAATTGATAAATAACAACGAAATAAAGCCAAAACTCACTGGGTTTTATAACAGACGATAATCTTGACATAGCACGTATTTTAATTTCAATTTTTTTTTCGGTTTTTATGAGAAAATGGGAACAAAAATATACAGCAATCTACTATTTTCATTTTTCCCCCTTTAGTTTCAACAGAAATGGAGTACTTCAGCTGCCACGATTACAAAAAAAGTAATAAAAACTACAAAAAAATTAATATCTTAAAATTAAAATGAGATGCAGCTTTCAAACAAATTGCATTTAAAAGAGCATTTTTTTCGTTATACGGCGGTGTAAAAATTTAAAATGTGCGATGTTTAGAAGTATAAAAATTTGCAGTAGAGAAAATTACAAAACCAAAATTTTATTTCAAATTTCAAAGTGTTGCCATTCGCAAAATGACGTATGCGTTACGCACAGATATGTTTGTCCTTTATAATATAGATACTTTATTGTTTAATTTATATGGTTGTAATCATTTGACTGACAATATCCTAATTTATTCTATATTAAATTTAGAAAGAATAAATAATAATTGTACGCAAATAATTGCGCTATATTATTTACAGTGATAGCGTTTAATTCTATAGCATACGATGATAGCATTACATTTAATCCTATTTATTAATCATAGGATTAAATGCTTTATTATTAAAGAATGTTAAATTAATATATTAATTATTTTTTTAAATGGAGTAAATTAATTGATTTTATCTTATTGCAGTAAGTGTAATTAAAATTAAGCTGAAAGTTGGATTGGATTGGCGGGGGGGGGGGGGGGGCATTGCATAAAATTTAAACAACTGTAAAGGTCTTTTAAATATGAAACGCACTAAGCAACCACCGCGTTTTTCTTATTAGATTTAGACTGTTAAATTATTACATTCGACCTTAATTATTATATTATTTGTGGTATCCTATTGTCACTATTGATACACAAAGCATTAAAAAAATTTAAATAATGAAAATTATGTCACGCTGTAACAAGTTTGCAAAGAATTTCTTTACTTATTTATTTTGAAGTTTGTCATATTATAAATTACTTTTCAAATAATACAAAATATACAAATACTTTAAACAAACTTTTGGGAAGATTTTAGATTTACTATACAATGAAATTTATTTCCAATCTGATTTAATATACAATGAAATTATATGAATAAACTCATGAGCTTTCTCCTCATTAGATACAGTTGATCTAAGTGTTTTATACTCATTTTCCTTTGAAATCTCAACTATAGGGAAAAACTTTTCTATTATATCAAGAATTTCAGCAGTTCTACGCCGCAAATTTATTTATGTCTTTTATCATATCGCAGTAAATATAATTAAAAAGTAATCTGAAGATTGGATTAGATTCGGTTGGTGGGATGCATAAAATTAAAATATTTATAAAGGTCTTTTAAATATGAAACTTCTTTGTTCAATTCATTTTCACGGTTTTCGGAACGAAAAATAGGACAGAAATACGAAAAAGAACAGAACTGGAAAACGTTGTTGTTTAAGCGAATTAAACCCCTCCTACAATGCCTTGGTCGATGAATCAATCACCTTTAGACACCGCCCCCAATCGCGTTGTGCGTGATGGTTTGTAAAATCGCCACATTGTTTCGAAATAATCTTAGCTTTATCGAAGTCAATAAATGAAATATGTTCCTTAAGGATTCCTTGACAACTGTTAAACATATGTTAAGCTGCAAATCATTTTTATGTTCTTTTAATCTTTGGAAAATTCAACCAGAAACTGTCCCGTCTGTAAATACAAAGAGGACATCTTACATTCCGGGTAATAATTGAATCACCAATTGGAAGAAGGCAATAAACGCCACTTTTTGACACATTCATTTTTCTACACTTTTATATTCTTTAGATGTAGCGTTTAATTGTAAGTTCGAAAAAAAGTACAAAAATCATTCGCTTCGTATAGATTCATACGGCAATAAAAATAGTTAGTTGAAGAAGGAAACAAATCCTTCCTATATTCCCTTCTTCCAACTATCAACTGTACGAGTATAAAAAAAGTGTTTCTTTTTGCCTTTTTTTTCGATAAACAAAAACGCATCGCTATTGGTGGGGGACGCGATACTAGCAATCTAATAGCCGCCGTTTTAGAGCGCGTTCAGCAGACCTTACCAAATATACAAAAGTTACCGACCAATTGTAGGGCAGTATGAAATAAAAATCAAGACGAAATGTGACCTCAGTTACAACTCAACAAAGGCACCAACGAGAGCTATCCTGTTGAACTGTAGCTGACTTCACAATTTGCCTTGATATTTATTTCATACTGTGTTGCAATTGATAGGTAGCTTTGGTACGATCTGATAAACGCGCTCTTTGTTGTGTTTGAGACTGCATTCGTTTAGCGTCGCATCATGGAGATTATTAACCTATAAATTTGATTATTTCATTATTAAAGTTTGAATATGACCAGTGAAAGTAGCTTTAACGATTCATCTGATAATGAGTCAGAAGTTGAGACTCCGAAAAAGAAGAGAAGAGGTGTTAGAAATGTCCATTTGTGCAAAAAAGAAAAACCGAAGTCACAGCGCCTACTTGCTCAATTTTATGTGAATACAAGTACTGGGAGGTTAGTGTCAGCTAAATCTAACAGTAATACTGAGTGTGTCTGTAAAAAAAACTGCACTCAACAGTTTAGTAGTGAAGTGAAACAGCAGTTGCTTGAATTCGTTTACAGTGGACGACCAAAAAATGAACATGACATATATATGATGAGTCACATTGAATGCGTGAAGGTAAATCGCCACCGTTCAAAACGAAAAATCCGAAAAAAAAGTAACAATACGTTCACGTATTTTGCTATGAAAGAAAATTAAAAAATTCAAGTATGCCGTCAAGCTTTCTCCATTTTATACGCTATAAAAAATAAGGCCATTTTTTTTACCTTACCTCCCTTAAATCTGTAGGAAAACTACCTAAAGATAAACGAGGACAACAACGTAATCAAGGTAATGTCTTAACAAACGAAGCAATTACGGCTATTGATAAACATATCCGGTCATTTCCCCTTAACACTAGAACGGCGGAAAAATCTTAGCTACTGAACGGCGGGAAGGGCTCATTTTGACCCCACGATCAAACTACTGAAATAACAACGCTAAAACAATTTTAAACGCCATTCATTGGCAAAAATATGAAATTTCCGTGTATTTTATAATTTATATTTAATATTACTTGGTAATTTATTGAGTTTTTAAAGTACTGTATATGTAACGCCTACAGGGCTATCAATTGTATCATACTACTACTACTCAAAAACCTCATTAATTTTATATAAAACTTGATTTAAAATAAATTTTTTCACAAATTAAAACTAATGTTAATTAAAATAAAATACAATTTAGAAAATATTTTTTTTTATCTACTTACTCGCCGAATGATTCACTCTCTAAATCCATAAATGAGAAACGTGTTCTATTGTTTCGTTATTTCATTATAAATATAGCCGAATGGTTAGAATGTAAAACATTTCGTTTGAATTTTATTTAATGCTTAAAATACTTCAAATTAAAAACACGGATTAGGAATTAATGCAGTTGATACAAAAATAATATTTAACAATTTTTCCAGTGCATTATCCGGACACAACTTTGGAACACGATCCACAAAATTCTTGAGATTTGTTTCCATTGCATCTCTGTACTTGACACTTTTTTCTCTTTATATCTACTTCATTTTCGTGTGTTTTTTCTTAAGGTTCAGAAAGGATCTTTGGGACTTTTCAAGCCATAAGAATCATCCTTAACGTCTCTCCTAATTTTAATAGAAAATGTCTTCTACTGATGGTCTTGCCTGTTACACTTTGATAAATTATCGCTTTCAAAGTTGCATTGTCCAGAATATTGTAAAAGATATGTACAGGTCATCGCCTAGAAGCCGATTTAACGGAGTATTTTCGGCACATCTGATTACGAATATCCACACCTTATTTCGTTGCGTTGTAATATTATATTGAATCGGGCAACTTCTTGAGACTGTCTTCAGATTTGACAGTAGAATGTAATGAGCGCAGTAGAAAGACACTTTTGTTTCTTTTGGCTTGATAGATGGTAAGTGTCATATTGTCACGTTCCACTATCTTCGATGAATAAAGAGCTACTACGCATACTAACTACGCATATTTGTCAAAGGTATAGGAATTTCTCTTCTCTCTTTTTTCATTATGCCAACCAAAGCTTTTAGCATTTCTGCTACTTTGATGCTAGTAAAATATTTGTCTGTCATAATATTGCTCCCTTTGTTTAGATGGGGATCTGTTAATTTCATGAAAAAAAAAAAAAAAGGCAGTTAAAATTAATTGAGGATTTGCGGTTTCATCTTTTTTTTAGAAATGGAAATCCATTCAAGAGGTACATATTTAGTATCAACGTCAACAGATAACCAAAATTTATCCCAAATTTCTCCGGTTTATTTGGCATATATTGCGTAAATTTACATCTAGCTTTAGATGGGAAATATTGTTCATCAACTGTAACCTTTTGTCCTGGTCGGTAGCATGTTTTGCAATTTTCAGCAAATTATATGTTTGGAAATGTTCAACTGTCTGTCGTATGAACAATGTTCGTACTCTACTTATAAAACCCCTCCCCTATGGTTACCACCTGCAGTGATTAATCTAAACTAACCAAAGTAACAAATGGGAAAATACTATTTCTGAAAAGAAATATAAGTCTGAAAAACCTTACACTTTCTTTTTTTGAAATATTGTGTTCAAAAGCATGGCAAAATCAAACAAAGGAATTATAACATACAAATTACAGATAATAATGTTGTGTCACCACACCGGTTTTTATCTCTCTGGGAGACAGTATGAATGCAATCTAAAATTGCTTATCACTGAATTTTTCTCATGGGTTCACAATCCTTCGAATACAAAGAGTATTTTACTAAAGGGGTCAAAATGACCCTTGCCCGCCGTTCTAGGTATACATACCAATATTTCAAAAACTAACAAATCTAGAAAGCTGAATTTTATTAAAGAAAAATGTGTTATATATTTAGGAAAAGTCAAAAAATTTCAAACGATTTCTTCCAACCAAACTAAAGTAATCAACGGACGAAAGTGCTCAGGTGTCAAAACGACCCCTACCGCCGTTCTAGTGTTAAACAATCTCATTACAGCAGCAAAAATATACAATATTTACAAGCTAACCTAAACCTCAAAATAATGCATGAACTTAAAAAAAAAATACCTCCAATTCCGATGCGTAAAATACGACTATTACAAAAAAAAAAAATATTTTAATGATAATCATGGCGACAGATTTGGTCTGCCACAAGTAGGCGTTTGCTCGACTTGCGAAGAACTCGATGCAAAAATAAAAAGTCAATCTCTCAATGAGAATGCGAATGATGAGAGGGGCGGTTGCCGAAAAAATGATACATCTTAAACGGGCTAAAAAGTTTTATAATAAACAGAATGAAATTTTGGTCTTGTGCCAGGAAAGAGAAGATGTAGTAGCCATTGTATTTGATTACATGCAAAATCTACCCATTCCTGAGATCCCAGTTCAAGAAATGTTTTATTTCAGATTGTTTTATTCAAGAAAATCTGTAAGTCATTAGACAAGGCAACAACATTGAAGATTTCGCAATATAGAAGCTTTGAGTATATAGTTCAAGTAATAAAGTTTACTTGACATATTCCGAATTTATCGACGGTTTCATTAAAGCTATATTTTTGCTCCAAAAACCTTCTAAAAAACCCGGAAATGCCAGAAACTTCGGCATATGTTACTCAAATTACCCATAAATGAGAAAACCAATATATACTTGAAATAAACCAATATATTCCTGACGAATTCAAAGATTTTTACGATATTATTCTGACCTGGCCAACTACAAGATCCGAAAATTAAGAAACAGATGAATAATAGAGTGTCCTTACGTTTTTCTAATAAATAAATAGTTTTGTCATTATATTGTTTATTATTTCAAATTATTTTGTATATAGTATATTATAAATTGGAAGAAGGGAATAAATCCAACACATTTGCCTCTACATATATAAATGAATATTATATATTTCAGCCAGCTCTATTAGTAAACAAATCATAATTTATATTTTCTTCATTATCATTGATATCACATGAGCCTATAAGTTGAAAGTAAAAAGTTACAAAGTTTTTTTTAATTATCTCCATTCTCATTTCTTGTATTTATTCCTTTCATACAATTGGTGGTTCAATTATTATTAGCATCTTTAGTTATTACTGATCTTGACTATTAAACATATATTCATACCTGTATGAGAGTATAAAATAATTACTAAAACTTTAACGTTGAGAGAATCATTAGAATAGTACAGACATAAGAAATAAAAATGTATATGGCAGACATTTGTGCCATAACATACCGGTAAATTCATGCTTATATGCTTACTTAAAAGCAGATAAATGTATCCTTTTTGAGTATTAATAAGTAGAAATGTTAGATCATTACGTAAGACAGTCTCGTGAGGGCGGCTTAAGTTTGGGGGTCATTGTCTGCCCGATATTTCGATACACAGAAATCACCATTCTGAATTATCTTTTATATACACACGCCTGCCACAGCGACATTTTTTATTTTATATTCTCACCACTAATTTTAAAATATAATTTTTTTTAGTAGGGGAGGGTAGTACACAGTGAGACCAAAAATATTATTACTTAACAAACGATTTTTATTCTTTTGAAAAAATTTTTGCCACATCTTTCAGCTACACAAATGCGCTACACACTAATGTATAAATGGTTTTAAAAAAATATTTATAAAAGCACAGCAGCAGCATAACGGAGTATCGAAAATTGTCTCACTGTGTACTAGAAGTAGTACACAGTGAGACAATGTATATATTTTCATAAATCATACATTTTCACACTCTATCAATAATTTTCTGCAGTTTATGATTTCTAATTAATATTTCTAGATTTTCAAAATATTAAAAATATGAGCCTCGCGTGGACCATGGCAGACCTTGTGCTACCTTCATCCAAATTTTCAGCCTCTTACGTTTAGTAAATTTCCCTAGCCATCGCACGCCCACACACAGAGACAAAGAGAGAAAAACCTTCTTTTATTAATAAATAACTTTTTTAACACCAGAACCACATAGTAGGTACACAATGAGATGCGTCCCACTGTGACCAAAACTGTGTGTCTTACTGTGTACTTTCATTACGTTGTAACAAAATGGATGCCACATCTGTTACACCAATTTTATTGCTTTAAAAAGTTTATACCGCTTTGCCGAAATAGTTTATTATTAGATATAGCTCGGTTTGGTTAAGTAAATATATGTCATATTGAAGGAAATAAACTCTAAAATAGACGTTTATATAACTTTAAACACTATAAAATAAGGAATTATTTACTATATTGTCGGATGAGTAACAGAAGTACCGAAACTACATCCACGTGTTCGTCGTGTCGTCGTGATGAAGTCGTTATGTGTGTGTTACAACTATATGTCAAAGTGGCTGCTGTCTCACTGTGTACCAAGTCTCACTGTAGACTCCACTATCCTATATTTCTTTTGCAGATGTTGGCAAAGTTTATGAGAAAGATTTTTTGATTTGAAAAAGTGGTGCGAGATAGAATTTAAAATATTCGGCCGTGTCGGCCCTATATACAGTTGCGAAAATGTGCAATTCGGTTATCATTCCATGCGCTTTCAAACTAAAAGTGTATGATTTATTGCAAAGTAACTTTTAGGTGCAAAAATTACAAAGGAAAATTCCATTTCATTTTAATAAGTAATTCTTAAAAACTTTCCAATTGTCCTCTCAGAAAAAAAAGTGCAATTATTGGTGCAATGAGTTAAAATATATATTACTTACGAAATTTCGTGCTTAAAATTAAAAATGAATATATGATAGCAGAAATACTACTATGGTTTAAACTAAAAGAATGTGGAATAATTTCAAGGAAAAATTGCATTTCATTCGAATAAGTTTATTTTAAAATCTTTCGAATTATTCTCTTAGAAAAATAAACTACATTAAAAAAAATCTTAGAAATTGCACTAAGAATTATTTGCGTATTCTTATTCATACAGAAGTACTTCTAGACTGGCAAAAAATATAAATAAAAATTGAAAGGAGGGATCTGATGCAGACAAAATATCTACCATTTCATTTACGACACTCTCAAACTCCATGATCTCGAATATTATACGGGCATTCGTAATAAAGGTATCAGAGTATAAATAATAATTATTTAAACTTTAAAATAGAAATAATCATTGCAATAGTTCAGATGTTTTTAGAAACGTGCTGATGTTAGAAATAAAAATGTTTGCGTCAGAAAGCCAGTGAGATCATATTTATGCGTTTATTTAAAAAGAGATACACATGGACTGTTTGAGATTATTATTAAGTATAAATGATAGAATCTTACGTAACATCGTCACGTTAGGTCGGGTTAAAATGTTCGAGTTATTGTCTCTCCGATGTTTCAGTGCTGAAAAATTGAAATTCTCAATTGTCTTTTATATACAGATGTGAAAATGTGCAATAAGATTCTCATTTTACGCATTTTATAAACTAAAAGCGTATGGTTTATTGCACAGTAAATTTTAGATGCAAGAACTTCAAAGAAAATTTGAATCTGATTCGAATAAGTATATTTTAAAAACTTCGAAATTTTCCTTTAGAAAATTAAATACAGGGTGAATTATAAGTCCAAAGGTTCAAACAGGAGTCTAATATCTAAATTATTTTTCGTTTTCAGGAAAGAGAACCGATTGAAAATATATGCTACTAACGAAAGAAGAGCGAAATGACATTATTCTGTCCGCTGTGTCCACTCTTCATGTAACGCGTACTTTCAATGAAATGTACGGAACTCAGACAACCCATGACATCGTTCCAAATATATCAAGAAATTGAAAAGGACATTTTCTGTTGCCAACGCACGCCGATCTGGGTGACTAAATACCGAAACACATGAAGATATGTCAACACAGGTGCTAATAGTGATGAATGGGATTGGAAGGGACTTGCCGTCTGTCTGCGCAAATGGAAATCAGCCAAAACAGTGTCATGTCGGTTAAAAACTGGCAACCATTCAACCGATCTAAAATTTGTTCAAATAAAATAAACATTAGTCATAGCTTTCAACCTTTGTATGCATGTTGTGACTGTATGACAGTTGTGAGATTTATGACGCGTTCTGTACGATACTATAAATTATACCAAGAAATATTGGTATATTCAATTCAAAATGAAATAATTATAAACCTTTCTAAAATAAAAGAAAAGAGCATTCTGTTGAAGACAACAATACCTCAATTTCATTTATAAAACTTTCTTATTGCCATGAGGAATAAGATTTAATGTCATAAATATGTGCATAAAAAATGATTCTACTGCATTTTTTGTCCTTGTTTGCTATAAAAAATATTTTTTTTTTCCATATACACTGTTAAAAATTTGCAGCATTCTGTCCATTCATTTGACCGTTTTTATCGAAAACAGTTACACAACCGTAATTTAACACTATTCTTACCATATTATTGGCCATTTTATAGTCAAAATATAGTTAAATTACGGCTATGAAACCATTTTTTCAAAAAAGGTCGAAATGGACAGAATGCTGAAAAATTTTAACAGTGTAGTTAAATGCAGAAAGATATATATACATATATATGAATGCAGAGCTAATTAAGTATATACAAGAAAGCGTTACAATTTAAAATAAATTCCTTAAAATAAATAATATTTAAACGATTCTACAAAAAGAGCGTATCATTTGTTATAAAACATACATCAAACGTGCATAACGTTTCGTAAGCTTGTCTTTTGTTTTAATTCTTTATACTAAATATAAATGCCTTTTAAATACTTATAATAAATGTATGAAAGAGTAAGAAATAATTACTAAAGCTTTAACATTGAAAGATTGATTGCAATAATGCATATGTTAGAAATAAAAATTACGTGGCAGAATGCCAGTGAATTCATATTTATGCGCTTATTTAAAAACGAATAAAAATAAACTTTTTCTGATTATTAAAGAAGAAAGGTCAGCTTCATTCGTAACTCCATCACGTTAGGATGGGTTAAAACGTTAGAGACATTGTCTTTCCGATGCTTCAGTACACACAAAGGCGTTAACTTGTATTCAGACAAGTTATCTAACAAAGTTTTATACAAAACGTTATCTTGTATTCAGAGGTACAAATGTGGAGTAACGTTGTAAGCGTTTTTAAACTATAAGCGTATGATTTATTACAGAATAACTTTAATACTTTTAGGGGTAAAATACTTTTATTCATAAATAACTCAAATGATTAAATGACACCAAAAGTTACAAAAAATAACAAACAAAAAAATAATCCGTCATATTAGGGCAGGAGTTAGAGTCATTGCCTCTGCGATGTTTGAAAACATGTAAATGTCTAGGCTGAATGTTATTTCGTTGTAAGCGCATTTAAACAGTAAGCGCATGAGCTATTGAAAGTACTTTCAGGGGAAGAGTACTTTTATTCATAAAATGCTGAAATGATTGAATGACACCAGAATTTAGAAATATTCAAATAAATATAAAATATATATAAAATAAATATAAAAAATAAATATAAAAATATATAAGTGTATTTTTTTAAGTAACTAATATGAAGAAAATTACCATTCCAAAATTCTGTTGTCATTATTTAATTTAGGGATTAAAATTAAGAGGTTTAACAGTGACCGGAGTGAATGCAAGGGGTTGATTTAAGCATTCAAAAGAAAATTTGCTACACTTTCTCTTAGACATCCGAATAATTATATTAAAATTTTAAATTATCATCAAGAAAATAAGAACATTTTTTACAAGAAAAAATCTTTAAAAAAATATATTGTGAATTATTTGTATATTGAATTCATAGTAAAAGCCTTATAAATAGATTTAAAAAAAAAATATAAAAAGAAAGGCATATTGTGATGCAGCGGTGCGAAGCTTACAGCTTCGCACACCAGTCATCAGCAGATACCTATTCTAAAATAGGAAATATTGAAAAATTATTTAACTTTTTAAAATGGTACTAATTTTTAATAACAAAAGTTTTTTATTTATCATATGCACATTTCTAAACAAATGTATTAGATAAGAAAAATAACAATAAAATAAAATTTACGAAATATGATTGAAAATATGATAGCCTGAATAAGGTAAACGTAAGAGTCCAAATGTCAATAAAGTTTACTTATGAGTTTATAAACTTTCAGTGAAGACGATGAATAAAGTTAAAATTTTCACAATCCTGTTAAGTTATCGAGTTGAAAAATGACAGAGTAATTGTTTTTCTCATACGATCAATGGTGATTCTAATTGTTATTCCGTATTAAGGCATAAGATCTATATGTGCTTACAGTTAATATATATTTTTCTAACTTTTTTTTTTGTTTTACAGATGTTGTTGAGATGTGTAGAATGATGCAGTGCATTAAAAAATTAAAAATATACATATCTAAAAGTCAATGTAAAATAATAAAGGTTGTTTTAAAAAGAAATTTGAACTTAAATATTTATTTAAAATAAGAATAAATTAATTCGTGCTATGATATCTCAGCAGTTACAAAACACTATTTTTATAAATTTGCTAAACATTTAAATTGTGTTAAAATGAAAATGTATAAAATTTCTTTACAAGTTTCACATCAAACAATTTAATTTTTGTAATTTCAACAACAAGCTAAAATATAAATTCATTTCTAGATAACGAGGGATAAATTAGCCATTCAGCTAGTTGAATGACTTTTAGAATGAATTATTCAAGAATTCAGAAAACTGGTGATGCAGAACCAGAATGAACCCAAGTGATGCAGAAAAATGTCTCATTTTGGTTGAAGCAAAGTAACATAATTTTGATTAAACATTGAAGTTTTATGTTTATTAAACTTCCTAATTTTTCGGAATTTAAGCAAAAGATTTACAATTGCATTTGTTAAATGTTTCAATGTAAAATCCACGACAAAACAGTTTACCCGTGCGTATGTTATTTTTAAGTCACACAAATAACTATTCACCCATTCTACCTTTTAATATATTGCGTCGCTACAACTGAAAATCATTTCACTTAATTGCAAATGAATTTTACATTGGAATATTCGTAAATCGATTTTTTTTTTGGTTTTTTCGGCCTTGGATTTGTTGTTAATGAATTATTTTTATATCATAAAATTTTTTCATGGTCAACATAAATATACTTTATCATACTGATCATTTCTCCCTTTAATTAATTTTGAAATGGTATAAGAAATGGTGAATATGATAAAGTATATTTATGTTAAAAAAATTTTTATGATCTAAAAATATTTCATTATCAACAAATCCAAGGCCTAAAAAACAAATCGATTTACGAATATTCCAATGTGATATATATATATATATATATTCCTAATATATGTATATATATATATATATTAGGATGTCATTTTCAAAATTCGCCTTATCCAAAATTCAAAAAAATCTTTCCAGTAAGAGATATCCAATCAGAACTGAAAACAGTGCCTCATGGAAGTGATTTACGCTTAGATGCAACGCCGTATGCACCACATATTGAAGTATACATATTTTCCGACCATTGCTTAATACCCCAACATCCTGTCTCTATGTTTTATTAAATACTTTTTTAATATTTTCATCTAACATTCAAACATTCTTGATGGACTTTTAAAAATGTCTTTTAGTTCTCTAGGATAAAGGGCACAAACATGGCTGCTAAAAACGAAATTCATAACGAAATGTTCTAAATATATATATATTATATTTACAGTACAATTAAAATAAAGTTTGAAAATTTGAATATGAAGTAAACTACTGTCTGAATTTAATTAAAAAAAATATGAATGGATTACATATTAAAACAATATATTTGTGTAATCAAATCTTTTTTTTTTAACATTTAATAAAATAGTTTTCATTATAAATGTAAAACGTTTTGTAGTGAAATTCGGGTGGATGACACGTGCGTGACAAATATTTCCTGCATAAATATATAATATTCATGTCACATACAAATATAGTCACACATCTTTCCTATTATATTTTGTTCTGGTTTTATTTTAAGACATTTCAAATTTAAATAATTTCCTGTTAATGCAATTAGAATACCAAATGAAATATTCATAAATCTTTTATTTACTTTTTTTTAGCTTAAGAGAATTTCAAGCAGTCAAACAGAAAATAATTTATTGCATTTTTGTCGTCTGATATCCTTTCAAATTTAATTTTGAAGAATATGAAACATGGGTTATTTAAAAAAATGGAAATGATATTTTCATATACGCATTTTTTATAAATTTCCGATGGGTTTAACAAATTTCTGTGATTGATTCATTTGATTTAAAGTACGCAAATATGCTTTGTTTCTTTTAAAACTATATCGAACCGTTTACAACGAAAAGTGTGATTTCATGTAATTTAAATAAAATTATTTGGGGAAAAAGGTACAAAACAAATGCCTAATTGAATTTAAACTAATTACTCCAGTTCTTATTACGACTAATTTCACTCAGTTGACTTCAAAGTAAAGATAAATATTTTATTACAAAAGCGATAAAAAAGTATAAAAATCATGTTATTTAAAATATTTCATATAATACTTTTATATTTTGTTTAAAATATAATTTCAATCGGTTTTCTGAAATTTATTTGATTTAGTTCTCTGAATTAAGAGGATCTTCTATATTAGGAGACCAAAAAAAAAGCACTTTTTATGATTTTTTTTTATAAGAAAACTGCATGATGGATCTTTTTGAAATTTTAACAGTCTATTGTATATATCTTAAAGTATACACAAGAATTTTATTATTAGATTTGAGCCCATATTGAATGCTTTATACCATTCATATGCCTGTATTTTTACTACGCAGGATTCACCGTATGCATTCTTCCACATTATTAGTGATTAGACACATAAAGTTTTATTTGCATCACAAAATTTAATGCAAAGACTTTGTTCACCGAATTTTTCCACGGTAAAAATCCTACTATGTTTACGACTACTATATGACTACTCTATGTTTTAAAAAGCAGCTTCTATCAACACACAGATTGCGCTCAAATATTCCGTTTTAACTGTGTACGATAGTCCAGTTCACAGAAAAAAAACTGACGCGATATCTTTTATGCACGCCTTTTAAACAATAAAATTTGGTTGTATTTTACACAGAATGCATTCGAACCAACAAAAAGAATTATGTGCATTTAACATTATGAAAGGAGATTGTTGAATGTGAATAATTAATTTTATCATGCCTATTTAATATCTGGATTAAACTTTATATTGAAAATTGCATTTTGCATATAAGATTTATAGATCAGGTCTGTACAAAAGTATTCAAAAACCTGTCCATATATGAGAGTAATTAAGTTTTCAACGTTATTATGCTTCTTCTAATCAAAAGATGAAATTATAATCAGTTACGTAGAATTAATAGAAAGTTTTTTGTAACAAATGCGGGATACATGATTTGTGTTTTTTGTTTAAATATCATTGCGTTACTTGAAATTAAAATAATTTAGTCACATGCAATGGCTCGGGTAGCACAGTTGAGAATTTTCAATCAGAGGACAAAATGTCCAGACCAGAAATTGAATCTGGATATTTGGCTGCATTCCAGGTCTGGACATTTTTCGCTTTGTTGGAAAAATCTGAACTGTGCTACTCCATTCATTGAATATGATTTATCCAGTTGAAAAAATTTTGTTTTCTTCACTATGTTCTTTAGTCATTTCACACTATCTCAAATAATATATTCACGAATCCTTAAGTACGATTAAGTCCTATTTTTTTTCACTAAGTACAGCAAAACTGAAATGAATAAACATTTTAATTTTTTATTAACGATAAAATAATTTAAGCTTGATAAGTTATTTTAATAAGTTAAGCTTGAATCTGAATGCTGTAAAATACACTTTGCATATGAAATGTTCGAATTCTATTAAATTTTCTGTATATATACTTTACCAGTTCCCAGTATTTTTTAACATTCTATTTAGCTTGTCTTCTGGCAAAAAAAAAAAAAAAAAAAAAAAAAAAAAAAAAAAAAAAAAAAACACCATTTTTTTCGTATATAAATATGGCTGATTTCAGAGAAAATTACATTGAAACGTTAGTGATGTAAATATATAATTACATCCTTTACATATATAATTACACATATAATAATCATTACGTTCATAACTAATATAGAGAAATTTCAAATAAAACCAAACAAATATGTGATTAAAATAAAATAAATATACATTACATTCTTAGAGTGTATTCGGATTTAAATTTTTAGTTTTGCGTTAGCATAAAGCTTTAATTTCTACAACACTGAATAAAATATTTTAAATTGCGGCTGTTAAATGATTTGATGCGTGGAAATGACATATGAAAGAGATATTCTTCACCCATATTTATACAGTATTTAAGCCACGCAAATATATTTCACATTATTTTATTTTAGGTATTGCACAATCAGATGTAAATAAAAAATATTGGAAGTGAATAGATAATTTTTATATTGAAATATTCATGAATCAATTTTAGCGATAAAGGCTTATTTCTTATAGCACTGATTTTTGGTCAGAAATGTGTATTCCACTTTTGGTGGGCTGCCAAAAACCGGAATTATTCGGTTCGTTTCTAAACATACATTTCGTCTCCTGAACGTGTTTGTTTCAAAGAATTTTGCTGAATCTTCGTTAGTCACTGGACGTGCTAATGAGCTGATCCCAGATTCACAGGCAAAAGTCATGATTTTTTTTTAAGGTTCAGGAAAAAAGAAATTTCTCAAAATTTTAATTTTTTCTAAGAATATTTACATTTTTATATTTTTTCTTATTTAATTTAAAAAAATATTAACATGAATAACAATTTCTAATTTAAAAAATTAAAACTCGAAACCTGTTACAATGAGAGAACGTATACAGTTTATATATTTCAAAAAATTTTCCACCTTCCCACATTCACAATTTCCATAATACGAGAAGATAGCGTGTAAGAGAATCGATTAAGTACATCTAGTTATAACATTCAATCGGCTGCTCAGAAGATGGGTTATACTGTACGGTGAAACGAACAAAAGTGAAAATCGTTTTTAATTGAAAACGCTAGCGTTTTTTTACATTTAATATATTTGTTATATTTCGCACCGATTATATCCAAAAGCTATTTTAAGAGCAAAACTAGGTTAAGTGTAATAAAAGAGCGTAAAATTATTATTTTTGCATTCAAATAATGAAGAATTTAATTCGCTAGTGATTCGTATATCGGAAAAAGTTCCTTATGACCCCCTGCATTCATAAGTTTATTTTTTTTTCACAAAAATTTAAATTTATTTGATAAGTAAAATACTTTTGTTAAAAATAATATAAAGTACTATAAATCATATTTTTTTCCCCCGCAATTATCAGTTTATAAGTATTACACTGAAATGAAGAAAGAAAAATAACTTCGTTTATTTAATTTTTAAGCTTAAAAATAAATTTTGTATTTTGTGACATAAAACTTTTTAAAAAACAAATATCAATATTTAAGAAAATTCATGTACCATAAGATTTTCATTTAAAGACATACAATTAAACGAAACTTTCTTCAAGATAATTTTTCTTGATCATAAGAGCTATTCTTATGTCAATTTTATTCGGAAATCAAACAAAATAATTCAAAGAAATGCAAGGCCTGTGACTTTTTTATTTTTAAATAATTTTATTCGAAAATTTATAAGATTATATTTTCATCACAGAAAACATTAACATATCTTTTTAAAGTTATTTTTGTATTCACTTTGAAGTTTTCCTTTCGCTTTCGTTTTCAATTTATTGGAAAATCGATCACGGCAATACTTTAAAAGTATGAACAGTAAGATTCATTGAATGTTAATGAAAAAGATATAAATATAAATTTTGCAATTTTCTAATTCTTTCAAAATATTGCATTATTTATTTTTATAAAATCAATTTTAATTTAGTAAAAGAATACATAAATTTGTGTAAGCAGAAGTAAACATAAGAAAGTATATTTGAAAATACAAATGCTAGAAGTTCTATATTTTTAATCAGATTAAACTGCTAATTGACCATTAACAGCACAATTATTTATACTGAACCCATTAAAAATATTAATTCTTCAAAAGTGGTAAAACTGATTCCAAATAAATAGGAGTCCCAACTGTTAAAACCCCATTTGAGAGATTGTGGTGTCGTTAGGTAGACATTGGAATCAGAATTAAAGTAAAAGTAATGTTAACAAGAGTACATCAAACGTACAGTTAGTGACAATAATATTAAAGTATCTGAAAAGGAAAGTGCTTTTAAAAGTTAATTAATAAGCTTTCCAAAAAATACTTTTAAGCTCTTGAGATTATTTTACTATTTAAAAGCGCTTGCAAATGCAATGTTAACAAAAATACGACCAAAGTACTGTTAATAAAAGTAATATTAAGCAGGCCGAAAAGGAAAATGCTTTAAAAAATAAATATTAAGCTTTTCAAAAAGTACTTTTACACATTTGAGATTATGTTGTAAGGAGCCAGTAACTTTGTTAAAGAGGCTCTCTAGTGGTTTTAAGGTGAACGTGGTGTAAGACGTAGCTGTAATATAGAGACACTCTAATTGTCCACGGTGCGGTAATAGTTAGCGGTAACCGTATGCAAATTTATTTCCTCAATCTGACAGAGTATAAATAGGGGAGTGAAATTATGTTAAGCAGTAGCTGGTTAGTTGGTTAATTGGTTAGTCAGTCTTTATTTGGTTATTTAGACATTGGAGACAGTGTGAGTTGACGTAATTAGTTTTGGTGTGGAGAAACGGCCTGTATGGTTGGAGCTTAGTCTGGGAACAAGAACAGATTTAGAGTGTAATGAAATCTAGATGTGGATTTGAAATGAACCACGCCGTCGCAGTTTAACAACGCTCTGGAGGAATGTAGTTACGTGAGTTAACTTTTGACTTTATATTTAATTAAGATTGTTTTATTGCTATCACGGAGTAAGGGGGAAATTTATGAGATCTTGTCTGCCAACACCTTGCCCATTGTTGAATAAAAGCTCTATATTTAAAGCCTATAAGATTCCAGATGAACTCCCACCACTATAATTAAACCACAATGTTACTATTTTATAAGAATTTATTATTATTTTACTATTTTATTGCACTTACATTGCTTATTTTTTTATGTTGCAGTGTTTGAAATCGCAAACAATAAAATTAACATTTGGCGTGTTATATTCTTATCATTTATGGGCTCAATGAAGCGTTTTGTTTTAAATCGATAAAGCTTGTGAACGTTATAATTCACTGCTTTATAGTATCTCTTAAAGTTTTCGGAACACTAATTCTTAATTTAAACTTTTCTGGCCACTATAAGAAATAGTTAGTTACACCTATACAATATTTATCACTATAGCTGTGTTGACTATAGTGATAAAAGTAAAAACGTGATGTAGTAAGGGCGTGAGAATTGTAAGTTTTATGAACTGGAATATATAACTTCAAAATATGTTTATATTTTTATAATTAACAGTTGAATTTTTAATCAAGCACGAAATGATTTCAGTACATTTGTTAATCCATTATCTTTAGGTGGTTTATGTCTTCTTCTAGCAAGACGTGTATTACTTCGAAATCGTCTACTTTTTTACATCGATAAATTTTCATTATTTTATCCATATTTTTTAAAAAAAAACTACCAAATTAAGCTCATTAAAGTAAAAATACCAGTAAAACAGAAAAAAGAAGCATTAAAGAAATAGAAAATAATAAATTGAATATAATCGCACGCGACAGAAAATGTTTCATATATTGCAATAACTGTCTAAATGTTATATACCAAATGTTAACACCAATCAATCCGTCTAAATATCTCCACAGATCACTCTTTTCGAAGGTTGTTTCGCGGGACCAATGTTATTCATGAAGTAAATTCTAGATTTTAATTTGTAGAATGATGCATAGCATGGAGAAGCACGGAGATGTTATTTACTCTGCAAAGAACGATATAAAACATACATGTGTGCTGGATCCACACGCATCTAAATGAAGGATGAAAAAGTTTTTTGGAAGTAAATGAAAAATAATACTAAAATTTTTGGACAATACTAAAAAAAGCTCGACCAGAGAATAATTAATAAAACAACATTCTTTCAAATATATCATAGTTGATATTCAGTTTAAAGCATATGCCCCTTCTAAACAAAAATATTCTATACTATCTGTGTTGTTAAGCAATGTCTTAAAATGAATACCTGTGAATTAAAAAAAGGTATTAAGCTAATTTTTCTTTATTTAAAGAAAGCTTTCTCTATTATGGGCGTCAATATCACCTTAAATGGTGTAAATCGTCCTAAATGTTTCTATTATTATCTCCATTAAATACTGGATTTCGATGCAAGAGTTAATCTGTAAAATATTTCAACAAATCCGAAAACTATAAAAAATATATTTATTTATTTTCAAAAGTCCAGTGCTTAGATAAAATCTTGATATAAATCATTTTATAGATTATATTTAGATTTGCTTTCGGATAAAAGACATTTTTTATAAACCATTTGTTGTTTTCAGTAGTTTTTTTTTTCAAATACTGATGACATTTGAATGCGTTTTTGTGTGTAACTGTCAAAATAAACTTGTATATGATTTAAAAAAAAAAAAAAAAAAAAAAAAAAAAAAAAAAAAAAAACTTTTTACTTTTTCCGTTTTGATTTTTTATAATATATAAAAAAAAAATTTGCGGAGTTCTAAACCACATTTTCAAGATTGGATATTTAAACTAATACAATAATTTTGCCCATAAAGACTATTAAAAAAGAAAGGAAGAAAAGGATTTGTTCTATATGAGTTCTTATATATTCCATATATCTTCTTCCTTTAATGTTTCCTTTACATTTCATTAAGTATTCATTTCGATGGAAAATCGATCAATGGAGTACTTCGAAGTAGTATAATGAAAATAAACAGAAAATGTTGAGAAAACTTAAAAAAAGATTAAGCACGAATGAATCATTTTTAATTCAAGGTTTGCATATAGTGAACATAATTAATATTATTTTTTTTTTTATTTCAAAGGAAAATGTCCGTAAGAAGGTAAATTTAGAACATTAATTCTAATAAATAGATAGAAATGCCTAATTCATCTTTTAAAAGTTAATCTTAATCTTACACTATTTGCAAAATTACTTAAAAGATGAGAAAATATTAAAAATATGTTAAATTATTTTAATACCTTAGTACTTTCAACTATAAAAAACACAGTCTTCGTCAAAGAAATATAAGAAATACAATTGTTATTGACGTCTAATTTTCAAAATCCACGTAGATAATGACAAAAGGAGTGAAAGTGGAAGTTAATTTTTAGATTTGGAAAATATTGGGAAAATAAAACATGGATATAAGGAAGTGGAATATTATTCGTTTTATGATTATTTAAGCAAACTGAGCCAAATTTTGGGTGTTTTGTAGGATGAAATGTCATTGCAAACAGTATTTTCTTTAGTAATAATTTATATTGATTCGCGGATGATTAAATCATGATAATTCTTTGAGGGATATATAATTTTTGCGTCTTCGAAATTAACTTGTATATTCTGCTTCTGGTTAAGTCTTGACAAGGCTGTTGTAGGTCGGTTGTACTTTAAATCTCTCAAACGTTCTTGAATACGGACTTTAAGTTTACGTGTCATTCCTATGTATTCGAGATGCCTATTTTCTGTTTTCAGTGGAATTATATATATTCCAGAAACTTCATCTTCCGGAATCGGGTCTAATTTGGCACTAATTAGATTCTTCAGTTTTGCTGGAGGAGTGGCGCGATTAAATTTACGTCAAAGCGAGAAAGTGCATGTTTGAGTTTTTTGAAAAGTCTTGGTATGTACTTCATCTAGCAATATCTCATATTACTCCGTGTTTTTTTTTGTAATTTCATATGGTTCTTCTGTGAGTTGATAGGCTTATCAATAATGCGTATTGGGAAACCATTCTCAACTGCAATGTTTCTAATGGTATTTAATTCATTTTCAAGGTGATTAATAGAGCAAACACTAAACGCTCGTCTTACATAAAAGTTGAACGGAGCAAGTTAGTAGTTAAAAGGTGATGTATTTTCAAAAGGAATGGTGCAGTTAGACTGGTGCTGTTCGTGTTTGAACGCTTTTGATACATTAGTTTTTACAGAGTTAACCAAAAGATATTCGTTCTTTTTCAATTTGTTCACGGTCCCCTATGGTTTTATAGGAATAAATCTTCGCGGAAATATATGACCTACACTATATTGTTTACACACCTTTAGTTTCAGGTCAATTTCTCATAAATGTTTCTAGATATTTAACAAAACGTCTAAAATCGCAAGTGATCGGTCACCTTTGGCCATATAGTGTATTATGTGTTTTTGCAGTTGAGCTGTATTTAATATTTCAATTTTACTCATATGCAGAGTGTATAAATTAAACAAAAAATGTTTTCTTATTCAGACAGGTACGGATGACAACTGCATCCTTTATCATTTTCTGATTTTCATTGTATCTGTTATCTTTAGTTGTACCCTTTAATAATAAAAATTGGGAATTTTGGGTGTAGAACAAAATGAAATATTATATGCAGTTCAAGTGGTAAAGTACATAATAGTACATTATAAATATATTTTAAGCAATTGTTTTTTTTTTTGATAAATTGTATGGACCTTAAAGAATGATAGGTGATATATATATGTAATATAATGATTGATAAATTATAATCATTTTTCCTATGTAGTAATAAAATAAATTAAAAATACAAGTTATTTGGCTAATTCTAATTTGGTGAGGCTTGGGTTTTGCAGTTTTTTCAAATCATTATAAATTTTTTATACAAAGATGTCACAAAACTAAATTTAATTAAATTTTAATCATACATGTATAATAGAATCATAACAAATGAGTCGTAATGAAACGTGAATGACACTGTGCAGCAAAAAACTCAATAAACGAGTTTTTTTTAAGTGTTTCTTTTTAAAACCCACCCGTGTATTTTTGGGCTTGTAGATGGGAAGACAGCCCTGATATCAACTCTTTTGTAATATATGGAAGAAAGCTATACAGGATTTTATAGGTATGAAGACAGCCCTGATATCAACTCTATTGTAATATATGGAAGAAAGCTATACAGGATTTTATAATTGCAGAAATGAATAATACAAAATCATAATTATCGCATTCCAAACAGCAATTTAAATATGACATACTGCACTGCTGTTCACAGTATGAAACTCTTCTGCTCTTATATAAAAAAATCAGGAATATATGAATAAGCTCAGGAACAAGTGCATCAATCGATGTAAGAAATGCTTAGCAATGTTTTGTTCACCTCCACGTTCCAGAGTTAAAACTTATTCCCATGAAGGTCCGCAATAGAAAATTATTAAAGCCTCTTTACCGACTATAGACTATTGGAAGATTTTCTCCTGCATATGATTTTTGTAATATGGTTATTGAATTAAATATAATAATATAATAAGGATTAGAATACACACATACCTTATTGTTTTTTGCTCCACATGTTTTATTCAATGAGTTATTTTTGTAGTTAATTATTTTGAGGTAATGTTACCAGGAAGTACCTAAAAAATGGCAGGAATCCTACCCTATTGAATCGACAAGAATGCTACTTTTGTTCATAAAACATTTATGTTAAAAATGAAAACAATTACTAAAGTTTTACAACTAATATAAAAAAATTAACAAATAATAATATAAAAACTCTTTAACAAAAAAATAATATAAAACTTAATAATACATATCTAAAGTTATTTTAAATGGAATGTGTAATAAAATGGTTGAATTATTTTATGAATAATTCTACTATTCAGAAAAAAAATAAATGTAGATTTAGCAGTTAGCAGTTTACATTTAGAACGGTACAGTAGCACATTTTACAGTAGCACACCTAACTTAAGTACACAGCATATTACAGTAGCACATTTAGCAGTTTTTTACAGTATTTTTCCATTAGTGCCATGGGTGACGTATTTGAAAAACTACTATTTTTTTCTTCTTTGCGCTTTATCATTAGAAGTTTGGGATAATATAGAAGAATTTCTTTTTAATATAGTGGTTTTCAAAATCCGTACTCCATGGCACCTATGAGAAAAATACATTTAGGTGTTAAATGTATAGTCGCGGGAAAAAAAGTATACACCCCCTACTATTTCATCAACAAATTATTATAGACGGAAGTTACTAATACCGAACGATTGAAAATAAGGTGTACTTTTAAATTATGTATATAAAATTTGCTTAGGGGGCCATCTACATATTAAAACGAATCCAAACTTTATTTTTTTCAATAGTTATACACAATTTTAACGATATATTTCAAATCTTTGGTTCAAACTATGCCTAGACACCAAATTTCAAGTCATTTGAATAATAAGATTTTGAATTATATACATTCAAAATTTAGTGCTTCTAATGTTAAATTACATTTTCATATTTTTATTTATAATTTCTAAAATTATGATCCTAATGTTTTATTTTTTGGTGTAGTAATAATACTAATATACCCAAACATAAATACGTTGAATTTGCAATTTTTATAATTTTATGATATGAATTATGAATTATGAAATTAATATTAAAAAAATTATGAACTGCAACTTATAATTTTTTTGATGGATTTAGATTTGTTAAGTCCTGCTTTATGGAAATCCAAAATTTTATATTTTTCTTCCAAGTAGTTTTCAAATTATGCTTAAAAAACGGCAAAATAATGGTTTCAGGAATGATTTCTGTGATATAAGTGACTAAATATTTTGAAATTTTTTATGCTATCCCGTAATCTAACAGGCTTAATTGAGTGCTTAAGTTTCCTTGATCAAGAACGGAGCTCCCTTGATTAACAATTGAGTACCGAACATCAATTTGGACACAACCCTTTAAATTAGCTCGTTTTAAAATAATTAATTTCTCGGAAACTTATGGTACGAATTGCATAAAAATTTGTTTTTAGACTAATTGAAGAATGTAGAGTTCATTTATGCTGTCAGAATTGTGTACTGCTATTAAAAAAAAAAAAAAAAAAAAAAAAAAAAAATATGGTTATTTGTAATATGTAGATGGCCCCCTAAGCAAAATTTATATGCATCATTTAAAAGTGGACTTTATTTCCAATCGCTCGGTACCAGTAACTTTTTTCTACGAAAATTTGTTAAGGAATCAGTAGGAGGTGTTTACGTTTTTTTCCCCGACTGTACTTTTCTTCTCTTTATTTAATCGTTAGATTTTTGGGATGATATAAGATGATTTTAAAAAAAAAAATTAGTACTTTTCGAAACCGTAGTCCATGACATATTTGCGAAAAATGTATTTAAGTGTTAAATGTACTTAAGCATGAAAAATATCATTCTATCCTCTTTAAGAATTTATACGTTTCATAGAACTACATACTTTAATCATAATACTATATTTCAAGAAAGCTGAAATTCTGCTTTAAATAGAATAATAGAATATCTAAATAGAATTAGAAGTGCACTATTTAAGAAATACCAGCGTAATCTACCTTGCAAATTTCTTTGACAAATGCACTTATATTGAATTAAATAGGATTACGAAGTATTTAATTAATTTCAAAATAAGAAGATTAAGTGAATTACATTAACTTATTAAATTCTTTGAGAAATCCTTTAATTAACAATGATATAATGCTTTTAATATCTTGTAAAGAACATTAACGTAATATGTACAAATGCCATGTTTCCTCATAAAATTAACACTGTTTCTGAAAGAAAATCAGTCAGTCTTTGGTTGTAATAAAATTGTTATGGACATTTAATTCAAATTAGAGAAATAAAGTTAAAAATATATTTGCATTCGCAAATTTGTATTTGCAAAAATTTTTTAGAAGTAATTTTGATAATAATTTTAATTTGACAGTTTTATTTTTCACATCAGTATTTAAATGAAACTGAAATTAAAAATTGTCTTCTAAAACAAAGTCCTGTTATTTTTTTTAATTCTAAAACTCAGTCTTATCTTAAATGCTGTTTAGTGTTCGAATCAAATGTTTCTATTCAACCAGCTATTTTCTACCGCATCCTTAAGTACAATTTCTTTATTGTAAATGTTGAATATGTTTAATTAGATGACGAAAACATCAAGTACTTTCGGCTATGTACCTAGTCATCATCAGAATTTTAAATTTAAACAGGCGTTGGTGCAAATTGTGCTCCTTTACACCCATCCAAAAGCAGCACCAATATTCTCACCCATTCCTCGAATTTTCGCAGAGAAAGATCATGTCACTTAGAAGAATTAATATTGAAGTGTAAAGATTTTATCCTTTACTTTTTGTGTCGTTATGGTGATGTTTATTGGGATATTTACATCCAGCCATAAGCAGCACCAATATTCTCACCCATTCCTCGAATTTTCGCAGAGAAAGATTATGTCACTTAGAAGAATTAATATTGAAGCGTAAAGATTTTATCCTTTAATTTTTGTGTCGTTATGGTGATGATGTGTTCATCATATGTGATTACGGATTTCAGTAACTTTATAAATTTCTCGACAGGATCAACGTAATAGATTCATATATTACGTTTACTAAATATATTGAAAAAAAAGAGGGAATTTAATTTTTTGGATGTGAGATTAATCAAAATTATGTCTAATCTGATTTTAGAACGCATAGTATACAAGAAAATCAACAGGTAAAATAATGCCATTCTATTCGACAGCTATTCACTATTTAATTGTAAACTTACAACGTATAATTTTTATTTAAAGAGAGCATTCAAAGTCTGTTGAAGCGATCGTTTACAAAGAGTGCTTAAAACTATAAAATATATCGCCTCAGAAATTTGATTCCCGCTTTACCATATTAATTGATTATATAATTCTTTCCAAAATCGTAAAAAAAAACAAAGTACACTTTAACAAAGAAGAAATACTGCAAGACGAATTACATACCTGGTCTTTTTGAAAAACTGCGACATGCACTTTTTACATTCAAATTAATTTGATTGCTACCCATCCTCCCCCAATAAAATTGAAAAATTTACTTGTTGCAAAGATTGACTCCGAGCTGCAATTTCCTGAATATACATCTTTCTATTTGATACTGAAAAAGACCAATAGCTCGAGTATATCGAGATAACGACCCGAAAATTAAATGAATGGATAAAGGAACATAAAGTGACCTACGATTCAATAGAACAACTACCCCCCATTTCAAAATTTACGAAAAGCAAAACATTAAAATTAATTTACATAATGCAAGAATTATATGCCTTCTGAAGAATTATTATCAAATAACATTCCGTGAACGCATAGATGTAGTAAACAGGAATGGAAAAGCATGTAATGACGCATTATCTTACAACGTGGCAACGTTTTATCCGATAGCCATTATTTGTAATAAAAAATATCTCCCTCCCCCCCCCCCCTTACTTTTTTTCTTTTTACCGTGGTGTGGTATCGATCATGGATTCTCAATAACTCGAGAACTAATTATTCAATTTTAAGCATTGTTATAGCAATCGAATTGTTTAATAAATCATATAGCTTATTTCTGTTATCAACATGACAATTCCATGAATGGTTTTGAAGCGAGGCTTTAATCAGTAGACATGGACAAGTAGGACTCGGTAACGCCTGTTTAAATCCTTACAATGGCCGAAAACATATAACAGCCGAAAGTACTTGATATTTCAACGTCATTAAACGGTATTAATGATCTTTTAGGTAGTGAATAGTTTGTGTACGTTTACTTTTACATTGTATTATTATGATGAATTTTAGCATTCTGAGCAAGTTTATTTTATGCATGTTTTTAATCGTTCTCTTGTTCCTCGCTGGTATGCTTAGTAAATCAAACGTCATCAAATGACTCTGTCAAGATTTAATGGTCTACTGAAATCCTATAAAATTCTTTATTGGTCGAAAAATAAGTGCAATGCGATGGACACAAATTAAATGTCATTTCCTCTACATTCGTCAAAAGAACGTTCTAATGAAATATTTTTGGGGAAATTGCAAATGAATCTGATTGTTTGTAAATGTCATCAAGCAGCCGAATTCATTAGGGCGAGCAAAGCGAGTCCTCTACTATGCCGCAATCAATATTTTTTTTAGATAACTTTTGCGCAAATACTACTGATCCCCATAAGGGGACGGTGAACGTTTAAAAAAATTTCTTTTAATTTTCATATTAGAGATTTGAAATTTTGTGCAGATATATATTTCATCATATGTATATAGAACACCTTAAAAGAAATTTTCAATATTTTTAACATTTTAAGATCTTTTAAATAATTAAAAATTTTAAAACGAAATTTTAATATGCTACTTGCGTGTTAATGTTTTAGCTATTTCCTCGAATTTTTATTTTAATCACGTAAAACTGTACTAGAAAGAAATCCGTGAATCGATTATTTAGTCCCATAAATACTTAAATTTTTAGAGATATTTTTCTGAATTCCATATCGATTTTCATCAAAATTCTGCCTTATAAATAGTTAAAAATCAAATTTAATTTTCTTAGTGAAGTCTAATTTTAAAATGCATATACAGTTTCACTTTATGCAATATCAGGATTCTTCCTTATCAGCTTCACGAATTTGATGAAACATTACGTATCAAGGAGCATTTAAAAAATAAAAAAAAAGCTGAAACATCAGTATTGAGAAAAACAGATGTAAATTATATTAAAAGGCCAAAAAATTGTTTGTGAATAGAATTAAAACACGCGTAATTTTGCGTAAAATAATCGCATCTGCATACGATTTTCCACGAATGAAGTAGTACAAATTGGAGAATAATAATGCACACAAAAAGAAATGTCGATTTTGCCACCGATTTTTGCTCCAATAAATGTCCACGGTCTCCTTAATTTGAAAATTTAATTGTAATTTATAATGAGGTCTAGATGTGTTATCACAGTTCATTTTGGTAATACATTTAGATTTTTTTTGTATAGTATGATGTGGATATATCTATGTTATTATATAAAATAGAAAATTTCCTTTGTAATTAAAAAAACACCTATATTTAGATTATTTCGTCTATTAAGACAAAATATCGTCCAAAATAGCATTTTCCTTTTATATCTGTCTATATGTATGGCTGTTCAGAAGAGACTCAAACTCGGTTGCATAGCGACAAATAAACTTGTAAGGGGAAATACAGAATGTTGACTGCTACAAAATACAGTATAAAGCTTATTATTATTACGATGACTAAAATAATTTTACAATACAACGAAAATCCCGAATAATGTATCAATCCCTAAATCTTACAATAATCAAAAACTCGGGAATTAATTAATTAATTTTAATAAACCTGGCGGCGATTGAAAGATCTAATTAAGATTAGCAAATGATAAATCTCGCTACAGTCTGCAGTTTGTCACAATCCGATAAAAAATATAGAGTTTAGAAAATAGGGAAAAACAGACAGAATTAGCCAATCAACCAATCTTTCATTTCTCAATAACTCGAAAACTAATTGATCAATTTTAATCAGTGTTATGGGGATCGAAATGTCTAATAAATCATATATATTATTTCTGTTATCAACGTACCATTTCCTGTGCATTTACAAAACGCACAGTAATGAACAAGTTTAACAAGTTTTTCTTTTAAATTACACATTGCAGTAAATAAAAACTTTAATCAGCATGGTTTTCATCAATATAATTAAAGGGTTTTAATACAGATAATACTATATCAAATCAATGTCGCCACACAAAAAACTGCATTATATCATACACAAAACTGATTATAAGAAAATAAATAGTATAGATATGATAAAGAGTGGATGTCAAAGAATGTGTTTATTTTATATTTAAGTAAAAAAACAAAATTTGAATTTAAATGTATAAAAGAAAAATACACTCTCGATCAATCTAAAAGGTATGCCTTCTTATATTAGATTAAATTGTATTTTACATGTATTATATTTATTTTTCTTTGTTCCACATTTTTCCCTAAACGAATGACCTCATCCCATAATGCAACAAAAGTACGATTGGTATTTTTTATCTTATTTTTGTTATAAAGTTTAAAGCTTCATCAAAAGGTATCAGACTGCAGTGGGAAATCAGCGGTCCCGTGTAAAACCCTCACACGGGTCCGCTGGTATTTATAAATGATAATAGCTAAGGGTGGGGATATATACTGTTTTGCTCGCCACTGGCGACAGAGTGACAGAGTGAGTGAATTTTTAAGTAGTCTCCTCAAACAACTGTACGTTGCAATTTTCTGGCTGCTAAGATATATCTTTGGCTGATAAGATTTTCTAGAAATTTCCCAGCAACATTTTGTTTCTAAATAACTTGTACAGTTTATTTTGAAAACTGATTTGGGGAGTATTTTCATCAAGATAGCATAAAATACACCATTGAGAACATATAAAATACAAATGCAACACAACGAGCTACTACACTTCTTGTTTTATAATATTATAATGCTGATCCACTAACTGACTACCAAACACTTCTTTTCTGGACCATTGATGTAACTCTTGTTGCATCCATTGTTGAAGCCACTGTTGCAAGAATTATTATAGAAAATTTTAAAACATGGTTGTAAGCATTATTGTAAGTATTTTTATAAGCAATGTTGTAACCATTGCTGAACCACTGAGCCATTTATCATAATAACTTTTCCACTAAAGGAAGGAAAATAATTTTTCTGAGTATACAATAAATGAGACAAATATATTAATAATTGCTGGGCAACATATACCAATAATATGTTCCCGCACCATGTTGGTTAAATCAAAGTAAAATTGCGTAATTTGTTATTTCTGTTTGTATAAATATTTTTTTATAAAATATAATTATGAGTGTAAAATTATAATGTTTATATATTTAAGTAAAATAGGAGTGTAAGTTCATACAAAAGTTATTAAGTTGATTTTAAATATTAAATATATATTTTTAAAAAAATTGTTGTATTGTAAAATGAATGTATAATGTTGAATATAGTTCGGATCTCAGATAACAACAATAGCCAGACGCCATGGTGTCGTTTTATGACAAGCCAGTGGAAAGTTGTGTATAATTAGAAATCGTAAAATAATAAAAATGTTGGAATAAATTTATGGCCTTAATAAAAGTGTTGGAATAAATTTATGGCTTTTCAGACCACCCAAACTTTAAGGCATATAATAATATTAAAGTATATGTAAGGGGCCATTTGCAGACTGTTAGCTAATAGGTCTATCTAAGGATAATGCAATATCTTCTCATATCCAATAAGGGAGGACTAGACAAATAGTTCCACCCACTGCAAGAGTTGGTGCGCCAGAAGAAAAATGTTTGAAAAAGGGGGTCTAAAAAAAAGATGTCGAAGACGCAGGAGCTATCATGAAAGCCCATGCAATGAATCCAGAGAGCCCTAGTAATGCCCAGGCGAGATGGCCATATCGGAGTGAGCCTAAGCAAGCCTAATTGAGGATGTCTTCCTGATGTTGAAATAAAATGGATTGTTCTACTGCGGTCCGTAGCTATGCATCCTGCCATCCCGATTTCGCCGCTCTGATAAGAAGCTGAATCCAGATGACATTTGGATATGATCCTTAGCAACGCGACAGCTCTGAATTTGATGAATAAAGGCCACCATTCCGTATATGATTCAAGGTATTACCTTAATCTTTTTCTTTTACCACTTTAAATTATATGAGAAATTATAAATATCCTTTTATGATATTTTATGGTAGAGAGCAATCTGAGATCCAACAAAACCAATAATTAAATATAATTAAGGTATTTAAAAAAAAATGAAAGAAAATATATAATAATAAGAGTGAATGAAAACATTGTCTTTTTTTTTAAAAGATTAAATATACGTGTAATAATGAGCAGCGAACAAAAGTGTTGCATTCTTTTTTTTTTTTTTTGAATTAATATAATGTGTATATGTATATAGTTGTGTCAATGTAAATAAAATATTTAATCAAGTTTTAAAAAGTTTCTGTAATTATTTAATTGATAAATGTTTAAGGTGTGTCAACTTATTTTTACAGCTTAAATTTTAGTTTAATTCATAAGTAGAAGAGTTCGTCTAAGTAATTCACAACGCAAACTCTTAATTTTATTCGTAATTAATTAAATTTAATAATTACAGTTTTACGCGGATTATAATTTAATTTTAATAATTATTCGCGTTGCTCTACTACTAGAATTACGTAATTACGATCACTTATGTTATTTGAATTTATCTAAGGTATATAAAATTATATACCGATTTACTATGAGGTTGCTTGGATGATTTGGACCAATTAACAATTTTGGATGTAAATTAAATAGGAAATAAACAAGTGTAATTATCTGTCCAGCATCCCCCCTCATTAAGTAAAATGGTGCTATGACTCAGGAACGTTCATCTGAGGTCATTAGAAATAATAATAATAATAATAAAGGAAAATAAATTTAAGTATTATTTTAATGTCACAATTTTAAAGATATTGTAGGTATGTAAGTTTAATTGATTAAAATTTTATTAAAATTAATTTTATTATTGTAACAATAATGACACACATATAATAATTTAAATAAATAAAATGAATAATATATGTTAGCAATAAAAAAAAAAAGAAATGAAAAAAATAATTCTGGGATTTATAATAGGTAAATTTAGGAATTACAATTTTTTTGTTCTCTCTCTTTTCTCTTTTGGTTGGATCTCAGTTACCATTGAGAAATAATGGCATTCACATCACGGATGACACATTTGTAAAAATAAATTTTTTTTATATACTGTATAAATAATAATAATAAGAATAATAAGTAAAATTTGATAATATGTCTGGTATAAAAAAATGATTGAAATGTGAATAGATCATGATTTTTGAAATTGTATCAAGGTGATACAAAAAGGAAATTTATGAGTCGTACTACGAAGTAGTGGTACAATATTTATATATAAAAAAATAAAATAAGATTGTTGTTTCTGTAGAAAAAGACAGATATTCTTCTGTTAAATGAAATTATGGTGTTTTTATAAATACGTGTACTATAAATATCTTAGGGGTTTTTTATGTGTGTAAAAGAATAATCTACAAAACAACTTCATCTGCTAAGAAATATTTTTTTAAATTTTAGTGCTGTTGTTTTTATGTATTTATGCAATTTAGAATATTTTCATACATATGTTGTAATATAGAGAAAATAGTATGAGATGCAAAATATTCTTTTAAGAGGTATAGGATCTATTTTGAATTGATATTTTGAAAGAGTATACATTGATTACTAATATTTGTTAAAAATGACTCAGACGCTGGATATAGATACACGTATTAAGTTAGTGTCACCATTTGACAATAAAAAGAACAAAAACATTATATTTTTCTTAGATGAATTTGATAATATTTTGAATTCGAAAGATATACAGGAAGAAACTAAATTATTAATTTTAAAGGCTAAAATTACTGGGGACGTAAAACATATTTTAAGTAAACAGATTGAAAAATATAATGAGACCAATTATAATTTATTTAAAAATAATTTGGTGGAGTTATTTGGTACTAAACTAAGCTTCCTTAATGCTCAGAGCAATTTCCTAAATTTAAAACAGGCCGCAAGTCAAACGATAGAGGATTTCATTTTGGAGTTTAAAAAGGGTGTAAAATCTTATATCGAAAGTGCAGGCGAAAATGTGGATAATAAGGAAGAGAATTTTATCGAAATCTTAAAAATGTCGAATTTTCTAAATGCAATTAGACCGGATATTGCACTAGATGTTCGTAAAAATCCGCCCAGGTCCTTCAAGGAGGCATGCGAGTTAGCAAAACTTATGGAAAGTGCGTATAATGAATCAAAGTTTGAGGAAATTAGCGCAATAAATAAAGAAAACAAAGATCTTTATGAGAACATTATAGAATCAAGTAAGCAAAACAAAGAGCTAATCGAGAAATTAAAAGGGGAGATTGAAAAACTAAAAAAATCAAAGAAAAAAAACCATGCAATTAGAGATGATAGTGTTCCGCGGAATAAGAAACTCTTTAATAAACACAATAATTATCAGGGTCCTCATTTCAATAACAATTTTCATTATAATGATTATGAACGATATTATAATGATTACTACAATTCCTTTAATTACCCGACGCATTATGGGATGTATGATTATTCACAACCTATTCAGATTTTTTTTAAACAATGTGTAAAATTAACTTTTCGATTAAAATGTATATTCACAACAGGCACATTTTATGTCACTAATGATGATTTTGATAGGCAGTACCAAATGTTATTAGGGTACGATTATCTCAAAGAAAATCATATGATTTTGGATTTATGCAATAAAACCTTAAAATTTAAAAATCAACAAATTAACTTAAACGTTGCAAGTAAAGTAAATAATTATGAAGTGAATAACATTACGCCATGTAATTCAGGGGAACATTCAAATAAAATTATGTTTGCCATTACTAAAAATAGAATTTTTCTCCAACCTGAAGAATCGAAAATTGTAAAATTAAAATGCCCAGAGGATATAAATCTGTCAGATGTGATTATTTTTGACCCCATTCAAGAAAATAGTAAATTTTCATGCGAGACTTCGTTACACGAAGTTCAAAAAAATAATAACATAAATATTATAATAAAGAATAAACTGTTAGAAAAGTTAATTATTCAGAAAGGAACTAAAATGGGGGAAATTATAAAGAACTTTGAGTGCAAGCAAGATGACTCAACTGATGATATAGAGAAAGGGACATTTTATGAAATAAATAATTTAAATATAGAAGATGTAAGAAAATTGCGAGAAGCAGAAATTAAAGAGACGGATTTCGATTTAAGCCATTTATCAGAGGAAGTACAACAAAAATTTCGAGAAATTTTAATGGGCAATGTTCATGCATTTTCAAAAAGTTATCAAACATTGGGGCAATCAGCGTTTGTCGCACCAAGTTTTCAATTGAATCATGAATTCCCGGTACAAGCTAAGCCATATAAATTGCCTCAGGCAGTAAAACAGTATGCGAAACGGGAAATTGAACAATTGTTACAGGCTAAAATTATAGAGAAGACTGACTCCGAGTATGCTTTTCCAGTTATTTTCGTTAGAAAGAAAAATCCGAGTAATAACCCGAATGCAGAACCCAAGTTTATAATGGCAACTGACCTAAGACTATTGAACCAAATTTTACAACCATACACTTATCCGATGCCGGACGTAAAAGGCTTATTACAAAAAATAAGCGGTAAGAAATATTATACAGTGCTAGACTTACATAGTGCATTTTTTCAAATCAATTTAAAACCAGAAGATTGTAGAAAATTAGCTTTTATTACGGAATTTGGCAAACATATGCCGCTTCGTTTAGCTTTTGGCACACGAAATTCTAGCGCAATTTTTGCAGAAGTAATTGATAAAATTCTGGGACATTTTGATAAAAGCAAAGTATCATACCACATTGATGATGTGTTGATATCTGCAAACACAATAGCAGAGATGATGAAAACCTCAGAAGAAGTTTTACAGGTATTAATAAATCAGAACATGACAATCGAACCTTCAAAAATGCAAATTTGCAAACCAGAAATAGAATTCCTAGGATTTAGGGTGAATCAAATGGGATATTCTCCAGCACAAAAGAATATTGAAAAGGTGAAAAATTTAGTCAGACCAAAATCGAAAAAGGGGGTCAGATCTTTATTGGGTTTAGCGAATTATTTTGGGACACTAATACCCAACTATTCAGACAAAGTTAACCCTTTAGTAGAACTGACTAAAGATAAAGTTAAATTCAAGTGGAGTCCAGAAGCAGAAAAAGCTTTTCTGATAATTCAGGAAGAAATTGTACAAAAACCAACACTCAGACCCCCCGATTTTAACAAGGAATTTTTCTTATTCACGGATGGGAGCAAAGTTGCAATTTCAGGTGTTTTAGCTCAAAAAAAGTATGGTCATTTGCTATCCGTTGAATTTTTCGGGAGAAAACTTAGAGAACCGGAAAAAAATTATCCGAGTATTAAATTTGAGTTATTAGCAGTGCATGAAGCAATTATGCATTTTAAATATATACTTTCGGGTAGACGGTTTACTGTGTTAACCGATTCGAAAGCACTAACTCAGCATTTACTTTTACAAGATAAATCGGAAATTATAAACAGATGGGTAGCAGATTTACAAGACTTTAATTTCGACTTCGAATTCGTCGAAGGAATTAACAATCCAGCAGACTATTTGAGCAGGAATTTAGATAATCTTACAACAGACAGAGAACTCCAAAATAATTTGTTTGCAAGTAACATAGCACTTACAGACGAAAATATTAAATCGGAGCAATACGCAGACAAAAAATTAAAAATTATAATAAATAAAATCGAAAAAGACAAAAATAATAGAAGCACGAAGAGATTTACTTTAAATCAAAATAAATTATTAATTTTAAAACCTGGTTCAGATAAAAAGGAGGATTTAATTACCCCGGATTCATTAAAAATTGCAGCCATAGAAGAAGCTCATAAAGCGCATTTCGGATTTCAAAAAACTTATGATAATGTGAAAACAAGGCTTTTTTGGCACGGAATGTACAAAGATATTAAACAGTATTGTGCAAATTGTGTGCAGTGCCTCACATCTAAACAACACACGACAATAAAAGTCCCTGTTTAAAAAATGGTGAAAGATCACGAAGTCGGTACAGTCCTGCATGCTGACGTCATTGGACCTTTAAACCTCACGTTAAGGAAAAACAGATACATTTTAATTATAATTGATTCGACATCGAGATTCCTGGAAGCTGTTCCCCTACGAAACGTAGAGTCACAGACTATATTAAATGTACTAAATAAATATTTTGCAAATTATGGGATTTGTAAAGAAATTATCTTTGATAACGCAAAATATTTAATAAGCGAAATTATGAAAGAATATTTGGAATCTTTAAACATACAAAGGAAATTTGTGAGTGTATACCGTGCGCAAGGAAATGGACTTTGTGAAGTTACCAATAAAATATTAAAAACATCAATTGTAGCTATGTCGAAACGCACTACGGAATGGGACATAAGACTGGATTTTTTTAAACTAGCGTATAATTCCTCGAAACACCGCGCTACGGGATATAGTCCCTCACTGCTATTTTTCGCAAGGGAAATAAAAAATCCCTTCACAGCTCATATTCCTTCCGAGGAAATATATACCCACTCTTATGTTAAAAGCAGAATACAGCATATGAAGGAAATCAAAATTCAATCCCTTGCAAACCAGGAGAAAATAATGCAAGAATATATAGATGAAGACGCATACGAAAAAGTAAAGGATTTAAATTTGGGTCAAACAGTATATTTAAAATGTATTGGAAAACCAGGCGCATTAGAGCCAAAATTTCAAGGACCCTACGAAGTTACTAAAAAGTTTAGAAACTTTAATTATTTATTACAATATGTTCCAGATAAATCAATAGAGCCGATCAAACGACATATGGATCAATTGTACGCTCCGAAATATGCAACAGGTCATACAGAGGTGGAAATTACGGATTTACAGGGGTCTCAGAAAAAAATTAAGGGTGATAAAAATTACAAAAATAAATGTGGCATTTGTCAGAGAAAATTGCACTCAACTGAAAATTGTTGGTTTGAATTAAATAAAAATAGGAGTCAAAAGGGTGACAAAGTTACTAAAAAGTATTATAAAAAAAATAATAAATATTCTGAGAATGTAGACCCATATTTAAAGTATCAAAGAGATTACTATGATAAAAATATGTCGTTATATGGTTATACACCATATACAAACTTATACGGGGATGTTATACAAGATCATTATCCTTTCCCCCCTCCACAGTATTATCCATGGGATATGAATTGGTATTAAAAATAAAACAAAATACATAATTAATCGAATTTCAAAATTAAAAAAAAATTTCAAAATTTAAAAATAAATTTTTCTCTTTTAGGTAAAAAAAAAAGGTTGAAACAAAATTAATAACTTGCCTTTTTAAAATTCAAAATAATAATAAGAAAGGATAGGAAGATGGGAACGCCAATTTGTCTCAGGGTTACAATATTGAGCAAATGTGCAGGGCGCACCCGAACACATACTTATAAAATTATGAAATGTGCTTCACAAAACTTCACTGGAGCAGTGAAATATTTCTCTCCAGGCAAAAGTTACATATTTTTTTTTCGAATATAAATTAGAAAATATAAAATATTAACAAAGCCAAATAACATTAAAACTTAATTAATTTAATAGTGAATAATGTTGGAGTAATTTTCAAAAAAAAAAAAAAAAAAAAAAGAGAATTTTTTTTTGTTTTCTATAAGGGTAGCCTTTGCTAATAGCCTTACAATTTAGATGACAGAATTTCAGAATTACTCTTTAAAATGAGTAGGTGTAAGCTATTAGGTTCAGGGTAGTTAGAACAGCTTTATAGCATATTCATATACATATTTTTTTTTCTTATATAAATATATGGTTGACAAGGAATAAATTATTAGTGCACTCTATATTAGGATAGCGGTCAGCTATAAGCCTAAATATAATAAAATATACAAAAAGTGCTAAGATTTATTCCGGTAGTTCAATTACAACTTATATGCTAAAGTCTAGAATTTAGACAGTAGGGATAAGTTTTATGAACAAAAGTGTTATAAAAAAAAATAAAAAAAAGGATTTTGGTGTAGCACATTGGTTTTTAAAAAACATATATATATATGACAATGGACAAGGCAAGTTATTTCAATATGATTGCCCACAAAATTATAGTAAACAAATACACAAATAATTAATTGAAGCAAAATTAAAATTTTCTCACCAAAGGCTTTCTGTATAGGGTGCAATTTTGGCCAACGGCTGGGTATGCACCAACACCAACAAAATATTTGTAGAAAACTTATTCAACAGTAAATCAAGGTATATAGTCATCACTTGGTCATAAACTTCAGGATTCTTGGCTGAAAAAGGAATCGAAGAAAAAATTAAGTATGGTATAATTACTAGATGTTATGCTCAGAAACAATAAAATTAGTAATATTATATTGTAAAAAGCAGCATTTTGAGTTTTATTTAGGAAAACTTTTGATTTTTAGGTTTTACACATTTATGGAGTATCTAGCTCAGTGTATAGTTCCTAGATTTAATAAAAATAATAATAAAAAAAAAATATAAGTTGGTGTTGTTTTCAAAATAAATAACAAAAGGTATAGCAATTAGCATTTACAGTTAAAATTTATGGAATTTTCAGCAAAATTAACATTAGACAAACATAGTTTATATTATATTTAACTTGATAAGATAGTTTACTTTTATTAACGGTATTCAATTAGAATTAAAGTAGGCTTAAATCCAAGTTAAATTAATTAATAACATTGTTGTAGTGTAAAATTTTATGTAAGACTATTATATTTTTATTGTATATATAAAAATATGCGAATTTAATAATTAATAAAATGTATTAGAAAAATTATTTAATATAAATATTAAATGACATCTTGCTGAAATCAGCTAGAAATTAGATTTTATTTTTTTATAAAATATTTTATAAATTTATGTTATTTTAGAATTTAAGTATTCTTTTTCTCTTTTCTTTCCCTTAGAATTAAATGCAATTCTAAATTAAACACATATAAATATACATAGTATTGATAAATTTCAGTGTGTGAGTTCATAAAATTTTTTTTATATAATTTGGCCAATCTAACATAAGGAAACAAAATAAATAAATAAATATATTTTTATATATTGGCCTTATTTTTATTAAAATATGTAGTATGGCTTAATAAATTTATTTACTTATTTTTTTTATAGTACGTACAGTAATTATTTTAAAAACTTGATCTATAAAAAAAAAAAAAAAAAAAAAAAAAAAAAAAAAAATGGATGTGGTTGTTTTTTGAGTATACAAAGATTTTTTCTGCTGGCAGAAGTTCTTTGGTCCGGCCGGGTACTCATAGATGGCTGCATACGATTTTACGTAGTAATTATCATTTGCTTTTGTATTTTTAAAATTATACAAGTGTATTAATAACATTTTTTTTTTTATAATTAAATAATAATTATTAATGTTTGATTAATAATAATAATTTATTATCTTTTATTTTTAAACATATCATTAAATTTTAGACAGTAGAATTCACATACGGAATGTTAATGATAAATAAAATTTTGAATAAATAACTTTTTATTTCATTCAGTAAAAATAAATAAATAAATAAATAAATATGAAAATTTAACAATCTTTTAAGATAGAATTGTTGGCTAAATAAATAATAATTAAAGACAAAAAATTGTTCTCTTCTTCGCCAATGGCATTTTCTGACAACACAATTTAATAGTATTAAATGAAGGTGCGTTTTTAAGGTCAGCGTAATGCATATTTTGCATTTTGAGAGACTGTAGAAGTCATATTTCCGTGTTGTTTACATTTTAATAGTAAACAATATCATGAATCAAAATTTGTGTTTGTTAGAAAGGTCTAAAAATATACATTGTAATCAGTTAAAGAAAATTATATGCATTTTTTCTTAAATCCTGAAAGGCAATTTTGTTTAGATCTGAACCTGACAGCATAAATGCACGCTCGCTTCAGTTGTAGTACGAGGCAGGAGAATTCAAATGCTAGAGTCGCCATTTTCCCCTGCAAAATAATAAAAAAAAGCAGAAGGTTTACATTAGATATGATACAAATACATACACTGTTTATACATAGATTATGTAAAAAAAAATTCCATACAGGCATGCACAGTTAGTTAAGAAGAAAGTATATCAAGAAATTATACTAATTAATAAGGTAATTACAAGCATGAAATGGTTTTAAATACATACTTTTGGAAGTCGTAAAATTTTGTAACAGCCCAAATCACCTCAGCAAAAAGTGATTAGTAGCTTGACCGACCCCTCGTTTTAGGAGGATGGGGGAAGGTCAAAAACTGGTTTTCTTCTCTTTTCCTTCTTTTTTTTTTCTACCCTGTTTTCCAGGCATTACGTAATGATATATTAAAGGAGATGAAATAGCTTCTATATTTTGACGTATCATACAAGTTAGAAGTAACAAATAAATAAATAAAATAAGGTAACCAGTTTGTATACAATATTTTGCTGAGTATGCTTTGAATACATCAGATTAATTATGTGAAAATATAACATGTAATACTACAAGCATTGTATTTACTTTTATTCAGTATAAAATGTGTTTTAAATGAAACACTGTGTCATAAGGTTATATGTGATAAAATGATACGTCAAATGTGTATGCCATTATTTTTCCTGTATTTAGGTTTATTTCGGCATATTAGTTTCATACAAAATTATAGCTTTGAATGTATTTTTGGATACTTAAACTGTACAGTTACAAAATTATTAAACATGTGTGTGGTAAAGAAAAAAGGCTTCGAGGAAGATGTCAGATTTTCAGTACAGATGTCTTCTATAAATGTGAATGTCAACAGACAACTATGCTATCATGTGTTGAACTTTCTGTTATGAAAAATTGAAGAACTTCTTATAAAATATACCAGAACCATTGATAATTGAACATTACAGACCTGGCTCAAAACTGTGTAGATACACAGTCATATGGACACGTACATTCTTTTATGCTTTACAAAAAATAAATAAATAAATAAATAAATAAATAAACAAAAATAAAACCAGCAATCAGTTTTTATTTTTTTTTTTCTGACTACCTGGAGAGATGCTGGGCAACATATAACAATAATATATTCCCGCACCATGTTGGTTAAATCAAAGTAAAATTGCGTAATCTGTTATTTCTGTTTGTATAAATATTTTTTTATAAAATATAATTATGAGTGTAAAATTATAATGTTTATATATTTAAGTAAAATAGGAGTGTAAGTTCATACAAAAATTATTAAGTTGATTTTAAATATTAAATATATATTTAAAAAAAAATTGTTGTATTGTAAAATGAATGTATAATGTTGAATATAGTTCGGATCTCAGATAACAACAATAGCCAGACGCCATGGTGTCGTTTTATGACAAGCCAGTGGAAAGTGGTGTATAATTAGAAATCGTAAAATAATAAAAATGTTGGAATACATTTATGGCCTTAATAAAAGTGTTGGAATAAATTTATGGCTTTTCAGGCCACCCAAACTTTAAGGCATATAATAACATTAAAGTATATGTAAGGGGCCATTTGCAGACTGTTAGCTAATAGGTCTATCTAAGGATAATGCAATATCTTCTCATATCCAATAAGGGAGGACTAGACAAATAGTTCCACCCACTGCAAGAGTTGGTGCGCCAGAAGAAAAAGGTTTGAAAAAGGGAGTCTAAAAAAAGATGTCGAAGACGCAGGAGCTATCATGAAAGCCCATGCAATGAATCCAGAGAGCCCCAGTAATGCCCAGGCGAGATGGACATATCGGAGTGAGCCTAAGCAAGCCTAATTGAGGATGTCTTCCTGATGTTGAAATAAAATGGATTGTTCTACTGCGGTCCGTAGCTATGCATCCTGCCATCCCGATTTCGCCGCTCTGATAAGAAGCTGAATCCAGATGACATTTGGATATTATCCTTAGCAACGCGACAGCTCTGAATTTGATGAATAAAGGCCACCATTCCGTATATGATTCAAGGTATTACCTTAATCTTTTTCTTTTACCACTTTAAATTATATGAGAAATTATAAATATCCTTTTATGATATTTTATGGTAGAGAGCAATCTGAGATCCAACAAAACCAATAATTAAATATAATTAAGGTATTTAAAAAAAATGAAAGAAAATATATAATAATAAGAGTGAATGAAAACATTGTCTTTTTTTTTTTTTAAAGATTAAATATACGTGTAATAATGAGCAGCGAACAAAAGTGTTGCATTCTTTTTTTTTTTTTGAATTAATATAATGTGTATATGTATATAGTTGTGTCAATGTAAATAAAATATTTAATCAAGTTTTAAAAAGTTTCTGTAATTATTTAATTGATAAATGTTTAAGGTGTGTCAACTTATTTTTACAGCTTAAATTTTAGTTTAATTCATAAGTGGAAGAGTTCGTCTAAATAATTCACAACGCAAACTCTTAATTTTATTCGTAATTAATTAAATTTAATAATTACAGTTTTACGCGGATTATAATTTAATTTTATTAATTATTCGCGTTGCTCTTCTACTAGAATTACGTAATTACGATCACTTATGTTATTTGAATTTATCTAAGGTATATAAAATTATATACCGATTTACTATGAGGTTGCTTGGATGATTTGGACCAATTAACAATTTTGGATGTAAATTAAATAGGAAATAAACAAGTGTAATTATCTGTCCAGCAATAATTAAACAGTAATTATAAATATATATTTGCGAATGTGTGTGTTAAATATATGGCTCTCATGAAAAAATATTTTCTTCAATATGTACCGCTTTTAGAACAAATAATATGTTTCTTCCGTGTTAACAGTACCGATATTTTTATTTACTCTACATGAACTAAATTTTAGCATATTATTTAACGTATATAGAAATCTACAGATCATATACAAGCGTGCATAAATGTATTGGAATAACCTTGTATTTTCATTATTTATTTACGTACCCTGAATTGTGAAGTTTCGCTAACATATTCTGTATGTGACACTAAGTGTTTCATAATCCATGTATAACTCATGATTTTTATATCTTTTAAATGCGTTTTGTTAGATAATGTAAAAATAAAATTTTTTACAAAAAACATAGTGGTATTCTAAACAACAAAATGACACAAAAGAATTAAAATTTAAAATTTGAAACTTTAATATGTGAATGGAAGAATAAATGAAATTCTAATTTATACTTGGCTAGTTCTGAAATTAAGTGGAAATTTCACTTTGGTAATTTGTAAAAAGTAAAAGTTCAAATTATCGCGTTTAAGTTGTGTTTCCAACATTTTCTCAAGGTTTTAGAGATTAAAAAATCATGATTTGAGGTCATGGTTAAACTTTTTTTAATTTAAAATAAAATTTCATTTTTCATACAAACATGGATGTGACACATTATTCCATGAAGGTGACAACCTTTAATAGTAGTAATGAATACAAGTTTTATTGCCCATTTACTAGATTGAAATACATTTATGGTTGCGATATTAGTTTGCTTTATTGCTTAAGAGGTATAATATGTTATTTAAATGAAATACAGATAGTTAAATAACATGTGAAAAGAAAAACTGGATTACAATACAGGTAAAAAAACATACTCCTGAGTAACATGATAATAAAAAAGAAATTTTTCATTAAATAATGTTGCAGTTTTGTAGGATTAAATCATAGATATAATGTAGCTGATTGTTCTCTTTCAGCTGTTCAACCACACAAATCAACTTTTCATATCTAACGATTGTTCCTGGCTCTTTACTGAAAACAAATTTGTTCTTGGATCCCGAAAATGTTCCTTAATATTAACATCTACGTAATCTTCAACTGTGGTCACTTTTACTAAATACAGCTTATCAGGACACTAACTGGAATCTTGTGCATACTGTGGTACTTCATTATTATTTTTTCAGAAAGAACACGTCCAAAGGCTTTCTTTGACTTTTGAGACTTCCCATTTTTTTCTAACTTTTTCTCACTCTTTGTATTTCAATGCTGAACCGAATTCAAGACTTTACAAGATTTTCCGACTTTAGAACAAACATTTTCAACTTTCAATATTTTTTGTAGCCTCTCTTTTGTACTGTTTATTTATTTATTATTATTTTTTTACTTATGTTGTGTTGATATCTTTTCTTATATTTATCTTTTTCTCTTTTATGTGTCAACTTTTCATAACTTTCATGCTTAAGCTCTTTTTCAAGCAATTTTATTCTTCTGTATGCCTTTGTTTTGTTTCTGTTAACAATTTTTCGACCGCTTTTTACAGCTTCAGATATATTTAAAAAAACATTTCAAATGTGCATTCGTTAATTCCTGTTTAAGAATTTAATACATTTTCTGAAACATCGTATTACCATAAAATACAATATTTCAAGAAAGTTTTAAAGATTGTGCAATAGTAAATTAACTCTGATCTACATAAAGAGATCATTTTTTAAAAATAAATATGAACGTCTGCGCTAAGATATAATCTCATTTGGAAACTTCTCCGTGAGAGGCTATTGCAATGAATAATATAAGATCCGAAAAGGTTTATTTAATTTCTCATAAATGAGGATATAGTGAATTATTTCATATAACGAAATTGTTCCGAAAATCCTTTAATTAACAATGATATAATGCTTTTAATAACTTGGAAATACCATCTACGGAATATTCGCAAGGGCAAGGTTTTCATTAAACTACATTTGGAAAATAAAATTAAGCTATTATATGTCTCTGAATTTGTTTAAGAATTTAGTGTTATTTGCGTTTTAATTCACAATGCGTTATTATCGAATGTATGATTAACGTATGTGGAGAAATTGTTTTTAAGGTACACGTATAGCGTTTATTTTTATTGTCTTCAACATTTTCGTACTGAAAGACTCGGACTATACCCTTTATAAATTATTTACACCAACATTTCTATACTTTAATTTGTATATGCCATTTCTTTACACAGTAAAACTTGCTTAATCTGAACATGTCTAAAACAAGAATACGCTGAAATGAAGCAATTGGAATATTAAAACTGCATCATCATTTAAACTATATTAACCCTTAAATGCCTGATTTTTCAAAAATCATTGTAATAATGTTTTTCGGCTTTCATTTTTTAAATAAATCACGGGAAAAATACTTAAAGAAATCATATTTTGTTTTAAGTATATTTTACGGCTAAAAAACAGTTAGTTACTAATCGACAACATTGGTGTTTAATTGAAAAAATAATTTGCCTTCATAAAATTCTATAATATGAAACACACAAGAATTTTAGGAACTATAATAAGAAATAAATTTCTCACTGCAGCTCAAAATAGGGTATTTCGCAAGCTCCCAAACAAAGCAAAAAGAACAAGTACCAACAATTGAAAAAATAAATCTATCTTTATTCTTAAACAGCACAAGTGTTGTCATCTACTTGTTAAAAATTGATTTAATAATATTTTCAGAATGTATTTTTTGGCAACATTAGACATTATAGCTTCAATATTATTCTGATAGTATTTTAGAGCCTAAATTTGGTATGTTGCCGAAAAGCAACATCAGGCATTTAACGGTTAATATTGTCACTCCTTTTACGTTCTACAAAATCAGAATCACGACTAATGCGAGAAAAATATCTCTTCATACAGAGTGATTTTTATACCGTGTAATCTTCATATGATTTTAAGTTCGTTTTTTATAGAACCCACTTACTACAATAATATTTCCACCATTACAACTGTGTGCTAAGATGTAGTTACTTTTCAGTTTAAGCAGCAAAAATGTCGTCCTTGACACACACTTTCTCCTTAACACAATCCCTAACATACATCCTAGTAAATACAAAAAAATGTAGAGAACTTTAACCACTTCGTGACGAGCAACACGTATGCGTACCGCAACAGATACACAGAAGCCTCGATTATCCCAGTTGTTATTTATAGTAAACTTTGCCTTATTTAATCATAACATTTCTGCGATTCAAATAGGCTAAAACTTCTGTTTTGAAAAACCGGTGGTAAACGATTAAAAATTTTATAAAGGAAGCTCGTCGCGAAGTGGTTAACGAATAGTAAGGTAGGGGCGATGCATCCCATCGCATCCCACAATAAGGTGTAATAACTTTCTTGTGCTCCGCTGTGTGTCTCCGGGAAACTCCAGCACAAATATATGGTAGGGAGGGTAAAAATACCCTAAGTTGCATCCTGCAAATGTTGCTACGCGTGTGCTTTGTCCACTTACGTTAGAGCCTTAACAATTTTTTTGCTTGATTATTTATTTTGATAACATGGCTTTGATTATTTTAATTTGAAATAAACTATAGATTAAGTAAATAATATTTAATTTAAGTAATATCGAAAGTTAAATCTTCTAAAAATCATTCTGTAAATATTTAAATTAATATTTTCTTAAGTTAAATTTGCAAATACAAGGCTTATTTGTTCGTTACGCTCATTGTTTTGTATTTTCTATAAGCTCATTCCGAAGATCATTACAAAACTTCTTTATTCCTTCGAATTTCGATGGTACTACCTCATATCCGTTTCCTTTTGATATGCTTACATTTTTATTTTCTTGGAACATTTATTGAAATTTCGAAACAAAATCACACTTTTAATAATATATTTAAAAACTCTAAAATTGAATTCAAAAAATGTATAAGCAATACCGTAAAAGCTGCAAAATACTTTTACAAACATGTAATTAATATTTGAAAAAGAAGTCTCAAAGGCTTTTCGAAAGAATTGTATTTTTGTTTCAGCTGGGGTTGTATGAATGTAAACAGTGAAGTTTACTGCTCCACAGAGAACATGTAAAATATTAAAAAATAGAATTGTATGATAAAAAGTTTTTAAAAGATAAGCTATCGGGCATTTACAAATTAAATAAAATGCATTTTGGGATTTTTATTTTCAGTTTTTGTTACAGAATTTTCCTTACTCGAAGGGAATATTATTATATTTCACACAATAAGTTTTTTTAGATATAGTTTATTTAAATGGCTTTTAAGAATTTCAAGCAAGAAAATGTAAATGAATATTAAAAAATTAAATGTTGAAAAAATATTTTTTTTTTCCCAAAAGATGAAAATTTATCCAATATTTCACTTTTACACATTTTGCCTGAGTAATTTTATAGGGTTTGACTTTACTTTAAAATGTATATCAAATAATGAAATTATTAGGGGGCGGTCCATAAGTGATGTCACACTTTTCTTCAATATTTATTACTCCCACCCCCCATTTGTCATAAAGTGTCACACTTCACCATACCCCCCCCCCCCCTTGTCACATGTCAAGCTATATTACATAAACATAGACTTGCAGTTCAGAAGCAAACCACTACGTTATAGATCATATTTCAAACTTTATTTTTAAACTTTAACTATGTATTTTAACGACATTTGTGAGCATAACAATAAAAGTGATTTATGTACTTTTTTTGTATGAAATAAGATTAAGGTTAATAAGAAAAACTTAATTAATATTTGATAGTAATAAAATATTAATACAAAAGAGCAGTTGGAAACAGTCGTATTTTGGAATTTGAAATGGAATTTAATATATTTGGCTTTAAATCTACTTTATAAACACAAAATACTTTAATTTTAAAATAACTTCAAAATCTTCTGATTTTTATTGCTTTTATTTTAACCAAAATGTGTAATGCCACATTTTATCTTACACACTCCCACCCCCTTGTCACAAACTGCCACAATTTCACGAAACCCACTCCCCCCCCCACCCCCAGAGCGTGACATCATTTGTGGAAGCCCCTTAAGTTTATTTTTAAATAATAAAAGGCTAGTTCCATGAGTACTTGTAGTGTAAGTCGCATGCTACGATTTTTGGCTACCGGTATTTTAGAACGGAAAACATGTGATTTATTTTATCGGAGATATCTCATTCATTGAATAAGACTAAGCAACTTTTCGAAAATAATGATGGACAACAAGCATAGCAGTTAACAACTCCTTACACGACAAAAACCCATGGACCTTGCCAAAAAAGAAATTTCGTGAAAAGAAGGTGATTATTCCCAGGCAACTATATACGAATAATAATCTTCGTTAAATATTTTTAAGACGTGCAATATAAATCTTCCTCAAATACATTGTAAGAATTAATGGTGTGGGCATTGTCGCTGGGAGCACTTGCTGACACATAAATATCCAAATATATATCAATTTTAAATAAGTGAAAAATAAAAAAACTGTACTTACATTTTTGTAATTAATAAGTTAATAATAAGTAAAATAACTATCTTAGAATTATTTTTTTATGAAAAGCATATCTAATATTAAATAGTAACATCATAAACAAAAACGTTTATGAATTAAAATCAATCTTTTCGCAAAAAGTACATATATATTTTTGTAAAATTTGCACTATTTATTAAGGGAAAAAAAACAAAGTTATGCAGAACAACAGAATCACAAAAGAATCAGGAAATGTAATACCGAATTATGATTTAGAATTTTATTTGAATATCGTATGTTCTGTTACGCAAATATTAAAAAGACATATTAAATCTTCATATACTGACTTAAGATAGTGCTTCCGACATTTCATAAAAATTGTGATTGTTCTAGATATTATAGAATCTCTTCATAAAAAATTATTTACATAAATAACTGATATTACATGCGAATAACAAATTTATTTTATGCACAAAGAGTTCCAATTTGTGTTAGAAACCAAGAAAGTAATGCCAGTGATTGATTATTTAGTAAATTTTTTATGATTAAACATATTTTTCAACTCCTAAAAAATAATCATTGTACTTTTGTAAAGCAACACTAATGTCTGAAGTATATATGCACACATATATATTGCACATATATTCATTAGAATGTTAAAAAATTATTACAATTGATGCCCGTTGCTGATGATGCCCGTTGCTGCACGAGAGGTGTAATTATAGCAAGGGCGAGAAAGGGAGGAGCTTAAGAAGAAGGAATGAATTTTACTGGCTGAGAGAAGTTATGCCTGGAAACTTTGAGGTATTAGAATTGAAATTAACAATTTAAGTTTTAAAATAAGAAAAAGTTAATAAAAATTTAAAAGATAAAAATATAGAATAAAAAAATTTGAAGAGAATTGAAAATCATACTAACTTTTGGTCTATTTCTATTATTGATGTCAAAAATGTACATCGGTAGTGTGTTTTATAGCACTATTATCAATGTTTTCAAAAGAAAGGTGAATGTTAATGTTAAGATCCTGTATAAAAGTGGGAAATGTAGGGAAATCAATTTCTTTATTGGTATAATAATTACGAACATGATAAGGCACATCACAAATTTATCTAATGGTTGAATTTTGGGATTGTAATAATATTTTCAAGTGACTTTTGTGGACCGGTTCGAAGATGATTTGGTCGAGGAGCCTAGGGCCACTTGCCCCGCATTCCCGTCACATAGGAAGTAACATTTGATACAAATATTAGATTTTACTTTTATAAACTATCCGGTATTATTTATTTTATTTTTTACGAAATAATGATTTCCTACACAAAATATACAATATGAACTTTAAAAAGCTCACTGATAACTTAAAAATCGACTAAAATAATAGAAGAGAAGTTACAATTTAAAAATACATTTTATTTTAAAACTTCTTAGTACTTTTAGGCAGGGACGTAGCTTTAGGGGGGGGAGCCTCCCCCCCAATATGTGCAAGTATTAGAGCGCCACAGAAGGTTTATGGGCGGCGTCAGGCTCCCGTAAAAAAGGGTTTATCTGTAGTAAAAAGTTATTATAAAATAATTTTATTTTAAATTTAAAATTACAAAGTGAGTTACTTTTTACATACAAAACTTGTATAAGGCATTCAATTTTAGACCTGTTATTTCCTCTACACCTCCACCCCCCTATCCCGAAGAAAATTTTTACATCCGGAATGAAAAAAATGAAAGCAGGAATTGTAATCAATTGCAGGAACGAAGTACAATTATTTCCTTCTTATCTCGGTAGTTGTTGGTCACCCTTGGCAGTAGAAAGAAAGTGAAAATAAGTACCTGGAGGGATTAGAAAAGTTCGCAAATATGTTCAATAGTAGGGCGCCCAGTGGCATAGTGGCCAGAGTATCTGTCAGCCGCGATGCAGGTCGAGAGTTCAACTCAGTAGTATGTCAGTAGTATCTCAGTAGTACTCAATTCAAGTAGTAGGTCTGCCATAGGTTTAAGGCGCTGCCAGGCACCCTCAAAAGAAAGGGTTTAAATCACTACTTCTATTCCCCTACAAAAGCAATTTATGCATGCAGAAGAGAAAATCCTTAAAACAGTAATTGTAATGAATTGCGGGACAGTAAGTGTAATTCGATTCTTATAAGTATAATTATTTCCTTCTTATCTCAGCAGTTGTTTGTCACCGTTGGTAGTAAAAGGAAAGTGTAAAGACGTGGAAGTGACTGGAGGGGTTTAAAACGGTTCACAATTATGGACAAATAGAAGGGCGCCACACAAGTTTAATGGCGCCGTGAGGCACCCATAAAGAAATGATTTAAATAGTAGTTACAATTATTTGTACAAGCACTTTATTTTAAATGTTAAATTAAAATTATAAAGTAAGCTACTTTTAACATACCATATTTGTATAAGAAATTTAATTTTAGAATTGTTACTACCTCTATTCCCTAAGAAAAGCAATTTATATATGAGGAAGAGATAATTCTGAAAACAGAAATTGTAGTCAATTGCAGAGAGTAAGTGTAATTCGCTCCTTAGCAGTTCATTTTATCCTTATCTCAGTACTTGTTGGTCACTCTTGTAGTAGAAAGAAAGTGGAAAAAAGTTGAAATAACTAGAAGGGGTTAGAACAGCTCAGAGAGGGTTGGGGTTGTCTGGAGGACTGCACGGTCCGAAATTTCTAAGGCCGGACACGTCCCAATACAAAATAAAATTATCTTGGTTGGTTTTAAAAACTAAACGCCTAAATCTGGGACTTTTAAAAAATTAAAAAACCAGAACGGCTCAGTTTCTACAAAAAAATCCAATTTTTCTTAACATATAATTAAGGTTTTCTTTTAAAGAATGCTGCATACATATTTATGCATACATATTTATTTTCTTTAAAACTTGGTACATCGAGGTCCTCTTAATTTTTTATTATCTGCGCAGCCTGTTTGAAAGTTTGACTTTATTTCGTCCTGTACCGAGTGCCGGCCGTGCAGATGCAGACCTTTAAGGTTCTCCTGAAAGAATCCTCGGAAGAAAAATTTCCCCCACCTAAAGTTTGAATTCCCCTTTTGTGCAAAATGTGACAACAGCGCCTTCCTGTCATTTGGAAGATTGGAGATATGTGTTTCTTGAAGTGAATGTATATGTATATATATATATATATATATATTTATATATATATATATATAAACTGGTGTCTCAGGCACGAATGCCCCAAGAGTAAATAAACGGAAGAAATAAACTAGGTGTCTTTTTACAAAAATGAAAACAATAAAAATAATTACGAAGGAAGCAGGTTATGTAACTTAATTTATGAAAGATTTGTTTTAAATTGTTGATGACTGAGCAGAATTTAAGAGCATTTACAGTTGTTTACTTTAGTTAAAGCTCAAATTCCTTCCAAAATATTACTTTTGACACATTCGTAAAATCATCATCACCTGTTCGCATATAAAATTTCACGCATTTTTAATCAGTTCTCTAAGAATCAAACAGCACTGGAATTTTTCTGCAAAAATCAAAAGTGATATTTTAAACAGGCTTTCGAGACGTGATGGTGAGAGAAGTGATCACCAGGTAACAATCAAGCTACAATTCCGTGCGTGTATCACATATTTAAAAAGAAAAGAAAGCTTTCCAGGTTCGTCGGTTCGTTTGTATTTGAATGCGCAAATCTGAAAGTTTGATGCATGTAGACATGAAATCAACATTCTAACTGTGTTGCATCAAACATTTTTGCATTTTCGAGAGGGTGGAAAAAAATCTAAAAAAATCCTTTTTAGAATAAAACGTTTTTAGAACAAAACTCATTTAACACTTTTTAACTTTGTTGAAAAGTTTTTGACTTTGTTGCACAAATGTATGCAAATAGATTAATGTCTGCTAAATGTGGTGTACGGCAAACTTTCCAAAATTTACGGTATATCGTAGCAACTATACCCTTATAATAGATTATTTACAATACTGCTTTGAGTTACTGAGGAATGTCTAAATATACTACCAAACCAGTTGGATGTGCCAATCCCAAAATTTTCTTCTATCTCATACAGCTTAAATTAAAAAAAAAAAAACTACATATGTTAATACTTCCATATTATTAGTTCAATACTATACCAACTTAGACTTTCATCTTGAATTTGTACTTCATTCAATTAATCGGAGTAAAATCGAGTTAATCTCGATCATGATATTTATTAAAATCAATAGTTTTTCGTTATTCTTTTCTACATCAGCTGTTTTCGAACAGTCGACTTAGCAGGACGCGAGTTCCCGTCGCTGCACAAGCCGCCGAGGGACAATAAAACTACAAAAAAAAGGAAATTATACAACAAGAAAATTATACAATAATCGCTATCACAGAACCCCTTTTCGGCGGAATAATTTTAAATTCAGGGAGGACCTGTTTTAAAATCAGGGAAGACAAAAAATTTGGTTCAATTCTACAGATAACTTTATACACTTTTGGATGGTACAGTAAGGAAAATGGACAAAAATTGCTATTGCAGCACCCCATACAAGCAGATTTTTTTCAAATTCAGTGAGGACCTGCTTGCCATAGCTAATACACATTACACAATAAATTAGGTTCAATTCTATGCATAACTTCGTACACTTTTCAATGGTACAATGAACATGGCACAAAAATCGCTATTTCAGCGCCCCCTTCCGTCAGAATATTTCCATACTGAAGGAGGACCTACTTGCCATAGCCAAAAATATACACAAAAAATTGGCTCAATTCTATGCATAACTTCATACTTTTCGATTGTACAATGGCGACACACGGACATACAGACATTTTGTGTAAACATGTTTTTGGGGACCTCTGACACCTAAAACGTGTAAATCCGCCGAAAACCAGACGTAAAAAAATTTAGATTACAATACTTTCTTCTATTGAAGATAGAAAAAAGTAAAAATCGCCTGTGAACCTATAGCTTCTGAGCTCTTTTCTTCCGGATTTTTGAATATTTAACTAATAATACAGATACAAAATGTAATCAATTATGAAAAATCTTACCGCATGTAGTCTTTACATCCCCACACAATATATATCTACATTAGATAGATACCTATTGGGATACACTGATAAATCTACATATATCAATCGACAGTGCAAAATGTGTTTTGAAAAGGTCAAAATATTAATCAAGATAATTGTTGCGTAAAGTATCTCAAAAGATGAATTATACATAAAAGACCTTGATAGCACGGATGAGGGCTACTATAATATGAATTGTAGAAACCTTAGCATGGATGGAGACGACGTTGCGGGGGGGGGGGGGGGGCAAAAATAAAAATTATAAAAGGGCACCAAAGTCAGGTTCTCCCCCCCCAATAAAACTTTCAAGCTACGCCCCTGCTTTTAGGCTTTCCCAAGCCCTTCATCAGAACATATTTCAATAATTAATTGCCGTTTATTTATACGTATACGTCACTTCGTTTTTGAAATGAGAGAGCCAAAAACTATTAGAATTGAAAGTAGAAATAGCAGTCCCTTGGATTGAATTTAAGTAGAGAAAATACATATTAACTGCCGTTCGATTTACATTCCATTAAATTTTCTTGCACTGATAATTGAAAAAAAAAATTTAAATGTCTTTAGAACCATATTACATTTCTTTTTAATATTTCAAATATCTCTCTCACAGTTTAAAATTCTCGACGTGTTTATTGCTATTTGACACAAAATGTACTGAGAGGGTAGATAATCATAGAAACGATAATTGAATTGTCTAAAGAATGAATATAATGATATTAATAAATATAAATTGATTTTAGCAAACAAACTGTAAATTATAAACAAAAGAAAAACATTGCAATAACTTTTTCACTGTATATACATATTGGGAAAGTGATATAGGTTTTTTTTTCTAAATTACATGTATCAGGTGTGCTTAATTCGTGATTAATAATACAATACAGTATAGTAACATAAAGTTTCCAAGGTTTCGAGATTCCGAAGTGACAAAAAATATCTTACAGATAGCATAATTTTCATTTGCTTTTGGGTTACATTAAAACATTTCAACATTAGGTCAGTAGCTATTGCTCAGTATAATGTCACAAACATTCTTCATTAGATTCAGCTTCGGACTATTTGACTGCGAATTAAGCGGTTATTCTTATTATCTTCGAACCGAATTTTTTTTTCTTGTGAAAAATGAAATGGTGCATCGTCTTTTTGAAAAATCTAAATAAGATATTTTTTTTAACCTAATAGCGTTCTAGCAAGTAAATATACGTAAGTCTATTTTATCATCCTTCTAGGTAATGAAATCGCAGCTTACCTTCTGAAAAAAAAGCGCCAAACCGTGTTGGAGTCTCTACTCTTTTGGGTTCGTGGAAATTATGTCCTTTTCATATTGATGCTCATGCCAGTATGAATGAATACTCTCCATACAATCAAAATCACACTTCTTTTCATCAATTTTAATTAAAATTGATGAATTAAATTTTTAAAAAGCAGTTTGTTGCTTCAAATGTTTCTCTTCCAGCAAATTGCGCGCAAGTGTTTTATGTGTATATGTTAAATGCGGACACATGTGTGGTTTTGCATATTCTACTATTCCCGGCCTTTCAATAGCTGTTTTGGTACTTTTCCGTTATACGGACACAATTGCCGCCAAGCTTAATAGTTGGTGCAAAATGAAAATCACGTGAATTGAAACATTTAAAAAATAAAAGAAAAACATTGTCAATAGAAAAGTGAGTATTTTAAAAATATAACGTTTCAGAATTTCAGACATTTAAGAACTATTTTATTAAATCCCAAATATATACTTAAATAAATGAACAATTAACTGTTATACAATAAAGTAATAAAATAAAACTCATATTAAACTACTCATATTACGTGATTCACGTTTCATAAATAGCAAATCACAATGTTTCGCATGGTTTACAATAAAAATCCTTTTCACGAGCAGGGTTGAAATAATTGGCTCATTTGCATACATTTTGGCATGGTGTCCGTATAACGAAAAAAATACTGCTATTTTATTTAATCATAATTTCTCCCAATTTCTTTTGCTTTCATTCTTTTACGTGGCAATAGAGAGTGAATAGTCATATGTTCGGAATGTTTCAATATTGTTTTCAGGCTTCCCGTAAATTATTTAGTGCAATATAATCTAGCTAAAAATGACAGTTTATGAACAATTAAATTTATCATCAATCATATGAAGCAACCATCTGATGTCATAAACTGGAGTTCAGCCTCATACGAAACAGAAAGCATTTTCTCCCCCCCCCCTCCCCTCTTCTCGAAATAGACGAGTGATATCCGAATATCTTTTAAATGCTTTTCAAGATCATGTGTAAAAAAATCGCAAATTATGAGATATAGTTTCGAAATAAGCGAAAAATACATATTTTAAAATACATTGAAATATATCAATTTCAATCGGCAAGTTTTTATATGGCATGAATTTTATAACAGAAGCCAAAAATTAGTGCAATTGTAAATATTCATTATATATTTGTATATTAACCGCTTCTCTTACCAATGTTTTTGAAAAATATGTCAAAAAATCGCCATTTTTTAATTATTATTATTAAATATAAGGAACTGAAACAAAACAAAATATATAAGTTTCAAGTAGAATTTTTAATTTTTTACAGGTGTGAAAGCATTTAGTTTTATCATCAGTTTACCATCCCGAGTTATTTCGGGAAAATTGAAAAAAATTAATATTAGCCGTGGTATGTTAGTTTTTAAACAAGGGACAATACAATGTGATACCTGACATTCGATTCTCTGGTATATGGTCTCTTTTCTCTCGTCTGGAATTACCTCAGGAATATCTTTTACCGGATCATAGAGCTCACTGTCTCGTAAGATTTGATTTTTTTTTTAAATTAGCAGGAATATCATCTGGAAAATGCCTTGAGACGGTTAATAAGCCTGAATGGTTAAAGACGAATGCTGGGTCTTCTCATATGGCACAAAACTGGTGTCAATGATTTTCTGCAATTAGTTTTCGACAAGTTCAATTGTAAATTGTTTGGGTGATCATGAACCTCCTGAGTTATAATGTAAAATACAAAAATTCCAGAAAGCCAAATTCAATAGGTGGATGAAAAACTTTTATAATAATTTTCCCTCTTTTTCTTGCTTTCTGTAGAGTAAGCATCTATATGCTGGTCGACTTTATCACACCACCCAATTTTTCATTATAGTCGAGTACACATTTAGGCCTGGACATTGCCTCTCCTCGTTTATTTGTAACAGCCTGAATTTCAGTTATATGTAAAGTGGAAATTAGACTAATATCCTTCCAAAAATTGGCAAACTCCCAATCAAATCAGAATATTTTCTTTCTTTTTAAGTTTCTAGACGTGTAAAAATGTGCTAAAACAAATAGTACTGAAAAATTCTGCTATGCACGAGTTTTCTCGGGATAATAATTAATTGTGATACATACGAACCCGAGGGAACTCGGGGAAAGTGGTTACCAAGGAAATGTTTAAGGGAAAATTGATCAAGAAAATATTGTAAGTAGCTATGTTGAAAAGCAAAGTTGATATTAAAAAAAACAAATAATGGGGTATGCAATTTGTCCCAAAAAACATTAAAACGTATTTTAATTTTTTATCTAATCTCGAGTAAGCAGGCAATACAAATCTCGATAAAATTCCGAATAATGCTAGAGTTATGAATTTGTTAATAAAATTGTCTCCCCAACAATGTTCGAAAGTTGCAATTTTTAAATTCTATATAAGATTCCTAAAGATGAAAGCGGTGAGACTGTTAATTACTTCCTTTTATTGCAAACAAATCGGCACAAACTGTTCTTCAATATTTAAATCTTACCAGGGAAACAATCTGTATTACGCTATTAAAATGCTATTTCATTAGTGGAAGTACTGTCAGTTCACAGTTTGACGACGAACGGCGCTTTTAGATAAAAATTGTGTTTTTAACAACGGACAACGTCATAAGTATATCTCAACAAAACAGTAAATAGACATAAAATAAATAAAATAGATAAAAAGTTAAATGTAGTTTTTATAATTTGTAAAATTTTTGGTTAACCGGAACACAAAGAAATATTCCAAGGAGTAAATAAGTTAGACAAAAAATTAATAAATCCTCTACCATTTACTATTTAAGCTCCTAAAATTAATTTGCTATGAAAATTTCATACAATTCTAAATTGCGATTAAATAAAAGCAAAATATATTCGGTGGGATTAATTTTTAAGAACTCGTCTGTGGAAAACTGTGTTCCTTTTAAAGACTACGCGATAACTCAAATGAAATAATGAAATGCTTCAATTTTACAAATGCATAAGAATCAGTCAACTTACTGTGAACCTACAAGTATTGCAAAATTTTACCATATGGTTTTTTTTTTTTTTTTGGAATATCTCACATACTTTGATTTCTAATTTGAAATATAGCCCATTTTCACAATATTCAATTTTCATTTATGAATAGCTCATTCAATTTTAAAGATTTCGGTATGCAAAATTTTACAAGTATATTGTTGTAACCAAAGGATAAATTCTTTAATTCATAAAATCTATCTACGGGAATCATGTACAAATTAAAAATTCTAATTATTTTTAAATTAATGTCAGGCCGGTTTCTTTAAAACAATTTTATCCTATATTATTGTGAAAGCTTTTCAAATTTGAATAGACTATTTATCTCCAGGTAAAAACTTAAATCCTAATTCAATCTTCTTTGGGTCAAACGTAAGGTTGCCAAAATGGACTTTTTTCTTGTAAGTTACACGTTTTCTACAGTTTTTTAGGTTTATCGTACTTTAAACGTGTAAATTTGTCCCGTACTACTCTCTCATGAAAAACTTTATGAGCGTTTCCTATTCAATTTTCACGGGCAATAGCCTTATTTGATGAAATACAGTCTGATACACACACACAAAAAAAAAAAAAAAAAAAAAAAACGTACGACACCATTTCCTCCGTTAGGGTGTAACCCCTCATTTTAGTCGTGTTTCGAAAATAATGTCACTTAACTGCGATCGTAACATATATTTTAACCCACCTAAAAAGCGATTCTGTGATGATTTTCTAACGTGCTACGTGCTACGGAACAGTAAGTAAAGTGTTATTGTGTTTTGAAGTGCATTATATCTTTGCCCCGTAAAATCACGGGGTGCTCAAAATAATGGGCATGGACTTTTTTTAACGGGGTATGACTGGAATATCTGCTGCCGGCTTCTGCCCCTAATTTTACAGGGATATTTTTAGATACTTAGAAAATTAAGGGCAATCCACATATTCTTGCAGTTCTAGCCCATCTGTTAGCAAATATACGGTACGACCTTATAGATTTTTCTCCCCTAGGGTGTACACGTTGACACAAAATGATGGGCATGAAATCTTTTTTTTTTTTTTTTTTTTTTTTTTTTTTTTTTTTTTTTTTTTTTTTTTTTAACGGGGTATGACTGGAAACTCTGCTGCTGGCCTCTGAAAAGTAATTTTTTTTAACAGTGTATGATTTCTTCCGTTTTTCTACAACAACTTTCTTTTCATAGCTTAAACATTTTTTTTAACCATTTGGAAAAATGGTCATTGTCCTCGGTCAGGGTAGGAAATCAAAAACAGATCTGAAGCGTTTTTTTAGTTGAATCCGCATTTTATTTGTTTTCTGATTGTTCTTTACAGTAATCTGTATTCTCCCTTTACTTTCAACAGAGATGGATACTTCTGTTGCCACTGTGACAAAAAAGTAATAAAAACTACAAAAAAAAATTAATAACTCAGGAACAAATTGAGATACAGCATACAAACAAATTCCATTTAAAAGTACATTTTTTTTCTATACGACGGTGCAAAAAGCAATATTGTGGGATGTTTAGAAGTTTAAGAATGAAATTTCATTTAAAATTGGTCCAGGAATATTAATGTTTAATCCATGGCGTACGTAATGTATGACCAGCTCTGTAGAAGTTTAAATATTTGCACTTCCGAAAAATGTAATCCATGACGTACGTAATGTATGATCAACTCCTTGCGATTTTTTGTGTCTTAAATTTTAGTCTTTGGAAAAATCATTTTCCAAATGGTCTTTGTAATTTGTTAAATTGCATTTATTTATTTTTTTATTTTTGAAATTACTTCAGAATTTCACCTTTTGTCGAAAAATGTTATACACATGCGCATCAAATGTAAAAATGGCTGTTTCCGATCAAGATGACAAAAATCTTGTGAGAGTTGTGTAATATTAAATGTCCTTTCGCGAGCTCTTGGGCAGTATGAAATCATCTGAACTTGATGTTTTCATAGAATAAAAGTATCTACATATTAAAATTTTAAGTTTAGTACGTCTGTATCTTAAAGTCATTATTTTGTTTCTTCTTTCATCTCCGTTTATGCTTAAATACAGATATTTATATTTGTAAGATGCCCATTACTAAAATTTACAAGATCATCATTGAATTGTAGGATGTTTTGATCAGTTTTCTTACAATTCCATTAATGTTTCATTCATAATGAGATATATGACCGCAGAATTACTTACACAATGGTAATAGAATAATACAGATCAAATACAGTTGGAAAACAATGATTTTGAATTGATTAATTAATAAATCATTTTTTAAAACAAATTTATTACCGAAAACAGTACTAGCACATTTTGCATGGTTTAGTATGCTGTAAAAAAGGATGATAGCGGATAAGATCAAATGTAACTAGCGTCAATCTATATCTTCTTTTTTTCTCTAAGATAATCTGGCAACCTCTAGCTCGCACCCGAACTAAATTATTTATTTCTCAATCTCACTGTTATATAATAAACGGTCAAATGCGAGTATTACTCGCTCACAGATGGTTCCGTAGAATAAATATATGAATTTGTAATTGTATTATAAAAAAAAACCGTTGCCAAAAGAATACTAAGATTTTGTAAAAAATTATACGACGTATGGCTGGGTATAACTGTGTATATTAGAAAAGTGTAAATATTATACCATGAAAGTTCAAAGAGATATGGAACCTAAATAATATCAAATGTAGCTACTAGTATAACTCTTTTTTATATTATCCTAATATGTTTATGATGAACTTAATTCGGTACTGACAATAAAAGCAGTGCATAGTTAAACTTCATTTGGCATTTCATAAAACTAAATTCAGCGTAGTAATAACCTTTATTTCTACAGTGTAGCTAAAACAAAACCTTTGTTCAAAGATTAAATTTGGCATTGTGCTAAGCGCAATCGAAAGCGCGCTTCGAAAGGAGGTCTCAAATTGCAACGCCGCCTTGGTCAGCGCCGCGTTTTTCCAGATAGGTTTTTAATTAACTTTTAAAGTCACTCGAGGCGTATTGAGAGATACACCCAATGCAAAATATCGCGCATCCCACAGTATTTATGCGATTCATTGTAATTAAACCTTCCGAGGGCAGTGCCCTTAAAAAAAGGACACCTAATTTTAATTCCAAAACAGACAAGCGGCACCAAGAATATTTAATTAAAATTTTCCTTTTATCATGTACGTGAAAATAAGCAAGTTCGCATTTTCTATTAAATTCGTTCATAAATTCTGGTGTCAGTTCATTATTTCATAAGTTTATAAATAGAATTTCTCCGCGCCAAAAAGGGTTAAGTGGTCGTAGGACTCTTAAAGCTTCAAAATTTTAGAAATTTAAATTTTTTTACATGTTAAATTCCTATCTTTTATGAATATTTTGATATAATTGTTTCCTTGAAACTCCCATTAAAACAAAAGTTATGGCTTTTAGAATTATGCCCGCTCAATAACTGAAGGGGAGTTTCCGAAACTTTGAAGTCATTTTTCTCCAAATGGCATTTTTTGGGCATAACGCGCAGGATACCTCAAAAACTTCTGAATATTTTTTCATGAAATTTTTAAAAGACATATTTCATGTTAGTCTGTATAAACTGAACCTAAAATTTCCTATTTATTGTTCAAAAAAATATTTTTTTAGATGATTTTACTGTTGAAATTTTCAAAATTTTGTATTAGCTAAATGCAACATTGCATTAAAAATATAAAGATACATTAAATACAAATTTATTTAAGTTTCAGGGAAATTGTTACAATCTGAAGTATAAGTAAGCACCAACATTTTCATTCTAGTTTCAAGATTTATATTGTAGTCCTGCGCGTAAAATGTTATGCAAATTTTTTATTCGACAAATGTCTAACAGTTTCGAACCCCCTATAAATACTAATTCTGTATCTTGCAATTTTTTTAATACATGAAATGAAAGAACATACTTATATCTTTCATCTTAATTAAAATTGTGTTTTAAAATCATATACATTTTAAGACATTAAATGTTGAAAATGGTCTTTTTTTTCCTTTTTTCTATTTTTTAGGTTCCCGAGACCCCTTAAATTAGTATGTTTTAGCAATTTGACGTTTATTGCTTTTATACTTTTACTGGACATTACATTACACATATATCATTAAAAGTTGTTAACTAGGCATAGAGTACGCCGCCCCTGGCCTTTTGTATGGCCAAACTGGCCGTATCTTTAAAGCTTAATATCTCGGCTAATTACCCATGATTTTTTTCGAGAATCATTTTCAACAATGCTTTTATACCTCTGCAACGATAGGTATATCCACCGATGCTCAACAATTTTTCTGAATGGCCGTAAATCGAAATTTGTGTATAACAGAAAAATGCTAATTTCTCAAAAACTATGTGACCTAGGTTAATCGCTATTATTTTCCGGCAAGGTTTATATTAACGTCTACTACCTCTATTTTTTAATAATTTTAGTTTCTGTAGATTCGGAATTAGATGGGGGGGGGGGGGGGAGACATATTTTTGCGCTACATTTTCGACAATATCTTTGAAAATGTAATGCCTAAAATTAAAAGGAATGTATTTTTGAGTTCCGCGTTAAGAAAGCTCTCACATGATACCCCACATGATATACAAAGAAAAGATTTTTTTTTTTCAAGTAGTATAATTAGACCCTCTACTTTTTTACTAAATATATTTATGAATGTTTATTAATCTGAAAATATGTAGGTCAATGGTCTTTATTACTTCCCGAATTTGAACTTTCCACGTTCCATAGTTTACGAGTAAAATGGTTGTGACAGACAGACAGACGGACAGACACAGGAGAGATCTTATAATGGTTCCGTTTTTACTTTTTAAGTACGGAACCCTAATAATGGTAGAATATCGGGTTATCTTTGCAGACTACTACTGCAGTGGTGTGAAGCTTTGGAAATAAATTGTAATTATTACAGATAATATATATTTTTTTATAATATTCTGTAAAGATAGCATGGCAGTACAAATATCTGCAATGAAACTGATTATATATATATACATTACATTTACATCTGATTATTCTAATGTATGTGTAAGTATAAACCTAAATGCCACAAACTTCAGACTTTTTATGTTTTTATTTTTTAATAGTTTTTATCGCATTCTAAATTTCATTTAAAAAATAAACATTTACACAGTAAACCAAAACACGAATAAAATAGTGCATTGTACGCACGCACATTTCAATTTTGACAGAGCAGGAAAAATAATAAATGAAACAGTTTTAATGGAAATAAATTTATTTCCAGAAATATTGACACAAGAAATAAAACACATTAAAATTTCACACCATGGCAAACAACCAGGAAAACATATTTTCGAATACAAGTGGAACAAAGGACTTTAATTTCCTATACAGCGATTTCTACACTGTACGTTTCAATAATTTTCTCACGTTCGCCTTTATAAAGAAGTATTGACAGGCGCTTCGAGAAATTTCATGGACACAGACAAAAGAGCGACTACGTTTGATATTCTACAATATAAGCAAACATCGGATCATAAATAATTTGTTACATAGCTGATGAAACTTATGGATGTACAATTCTAAAATGAGAAAAGTATTGCTTTCTTTAACAGCATTTTTGCTGTTTTTTTATCTAATAATTTTTATTTAACATTCCAAAATTTAAACAAAATATTATTATAATAATCAAACCTAATAAAAGATCTATATCCAGAAACAGGAAAAAAATTAATATTTTTCCAACATTTATATAAATTTTATTATAATATAATAATTATTGCCGAAACGTCAGTGAAGGCTTACTGTGGAGACACGAAAAGTTTTGGTTTCCGTTAGTCTGTCTGTCTGTTCCGCGATAACTGCCGTAAAAAGCATCCGATTAGCTTGAAATTAAGGAGGCATGTTGGTGAGGTCACCGGATTTAGCTGTATAGTTTTTGGTTAAATTTGGTTCATTCGTTCGGAATATATAGAACATTTTATTTTCCGCCTTAATGCTTTCCTATAGCAATTCAGACGATTTTCCCATTTTTATTTGTTGAAAAGAAATGGCTCATATGATTGAAAGATTTAAATGATAAATTATGGATGATGTAATTTCCTAATTAGAACGATACATTATTCATATTAGTTTGAAATTTTGTGTATACATTTGTCAGAGTTTTTAAATTCGGTGTATATCTTATGGAGGGATTTTATATATGTGTTCCAATAATATAAAATACTTTCTTTTTTTAATTTACTTTTTTTCAATCACATATTTCATTGTCTTAATTTTATTTTAACTGTTTCCTAGCAACGGAAAGTTGAATTTGATCTCATATATCAAAAATAAAACAAATACGCTTTGAGGTTGAAATAAAAGGGGCTTGTGTTATGATATTAATTCTTCTTATTAAAAAAAAAACGTTACTAATATCTCACGGTTTATCGTCTAGACGCAGCTAACAGAAATATTTAATTTTTAACCCGAGAGTAGTCGCGACATTTTTTAGAACGTTAGTAGTCGCGTTCGGTCCATTTGCCGCCGTTACCAGCAGGCAGAAAACGAAGGGGAAACTTGCCGGTGTTATCAGATGATCGAAAACGGATAACGTAGGGTGAAAATATTGACTGAACTTTAAAAGATTACAGCACTTATTCATTTTACAACTTTTTACAGCAATTATTTATTGCGCTTAAGTATATATTCAGTTGGCATCTAGATAAATGTTTTTAATAACTCTTTCTTCGTTTTGCATAAATACTTAAAAGTAAATAGTAAATGATTTGATTGAATTTCTGATGTTACTATGAATCAATAATTAGTAGGAAAACATTTACGAATATGAATCTAAATTCGTGATAGGTTTTTTTTTTTTTTTTTTGGAAGGACAGAATCAGAGTCAGGTAGATTTTTATGATACTCCGGCACTCTATCCATTTAATAAAATAAAATAAATAAATTTAGCATCAATATATTACACTGACATTAAATTGAACAATAAAACTGAAAGTAAAAATGGAACCTATGACATGCAACAGAAAATCAAATACAATACCACTAATTCACCAGCATATTGCGGACGATTAATTCATTTAAAACATATGAAAAACCATCAAATTTGATGCAATAAACATTTAAAGACAATATATATATATATATATATAAACTTTTTGTACCATTGAAAAATAATGAAAATGACCAATAATTATGAAATCACAAACACCACATAAACCAAATATTATTAAAAATGTATAATTATATATATATATATATATATATATATATATATATAATAAAGAAAAAGGTAAAAAATGCTTAACTTCGAAATTATAAATGTTTATGTTGTAACTACGTTTTAGTTATTTATTTATTTTGTGGGGTGTCTGTGTGTGTATGAGGGGGGAGAGGAGGGGGGGGGGGTCGCGAAATTTTGTGATTAAATCCATTTTTCAAATGAAAATGCACGATTTGTAGTTTTTTACTTATTTCAGGGTGGGATCAGCGCCCTTGAATAAAAATCTGGATACGAACTTCACTTATATAAAGCAAATAATAAATAAGTTATTGAAATTATATATTTAATTTAAATACATTTGCAATTGTAGATTTAAATCCTAAGATGGATAAATTATTTTAATTAATAGAATCACTGAAAGGTTCATTTTAATAGGGATGTATTTTAGAGCAACTATTTAATTAAAATAAATATTCAATTGTACATTTCATAATAAGATATTAATGATATAATTTATTGTTTTATAAAAACATTCATTAAAATAATAAAAACAATAAGAAAATTTTCTCTGAAATTATAAATATGCAGCAATAATTTAATTTAAATGAATTTTCTCTCATATTCTGGAAAACATTATTCTGAAAAATAGTTTGAACAATTGATGAAGGCCAACAAATTTAAATTTGTTAGATATCGTCCCCAAGCCGCTATTGGATTTCAATAATAATAATAAAAAAATACATTTTCTGAGGCATTGTTAAAAAAATGTGTTTTTACTTACAGTATGAAAATTTAACAATAGATAAATTTTAGAAAAATACTTAAAATATTTTATTTTTTTTTAAATCATAGTATAAACATTCACTGAATTAGCCAAAAGATATTTTTATTTACGTAATTTCTAACCTACATTATAAAATTCTCATTGTTTTTCTTATTGTACAAATAAATTATATGGATGTTCTTCGCAGATATACATACTACATTTCTGAGAAAATTGTTTTATCTTTCGAATTTGTTTTATTGTACAAAAACGATACTTTTCAGATTTTGGAGATACGGCAATTTTTTTACTGATTCCTACAAAACTCTCTTCTCTCTTTTTTAATGGTTTGGCAGTGTTATTGTCTGTTTTTTTTCCTTTATATGTTCCGGTAATAAATGGAAAGCAAGTTCTTACAAATAATGATGATGAATTTCCCTTTTATTTCCATATTTAAACGATTATCAATTTGAGAATTTATTCGCGCAATATTTGACAATGAAAAAAAAAATGTAAGTGACCATCCATCAGTTTTTTGTGCGAACTGACTTCACAACTAATATAATAAAATAATTTTAAATCACATTCTAAAAGTAAAAAAAGTACTCTATGAACGGGTAAAATAGTAAGAAAGAAAGAGAAAAAAAAAGAAAAAAGAAAGAAAGAGACGAAATAACAACAGGCAGAGAGTCCGTACTTCGAAGAAACTTTCCCCCACACATTTCGCGGAAATGGGAAAGGATGAACACGAGGGGGAAAAATTCAACTAACGCAAGTGGTCGCAACGCGGTCATTTAGACCGATTGAAACTTAAGAATGCGATAAAATGCTAAGAAATAGCAGGAATGACTTGCAATTTTACTACACAAGAGTGTGAATACTCAAGGTCAGCTACACGGAATTTCGCTATCGCAACTTTAACGGGAAATGAGTTACAGGAAGATAACCAATTTCGGGCGGGGAAAAGACCAACGCGCGACTATTAACGGGTTAATAGAAAATTTCAATGAGAAAAAAAAAAAAAAAACTTTTGAAAAGCAAATTGATAGTAAATGTCAAAATTATGCATCGCAAAATTATCGCTGTCGAAAAGGACGTCATTGTATCGGGAAATAAATATTTTCATTCTTAAAAACAAACATTAACTACATTGCCTGAAAAAATATTTTTTGACGAGTGTTAGTTCTTAATGCCGCCTCATTTCAGAAAATATGAATGAATTTTTTTTAATCTTTAAAAGGAAATTACATTTCGTTCGTAAAACCTAAACTTTTAATATAAATGCGTCAATATAAATCCTTTTCTGCCCACCAGTATTGAAGAATAAAGCTCGGAAGTGTAAAAAGATTTACCATAATCATTAGCGCAATCAATAAAAAGTTACATATGTAAATTAATTAGACCACGGGGGTGTTCAGGGGGGCTCTTCCCCCCTGAATACTGTATTATTTACAAAAAATACCAGAATTAGTAGCTCGTGAAAATTCAAAATATCCTTCCATAACAACGTTTTTAATTTAACTCTTCTAATGTCTGAAAACTTCGTATTTTTTATTCTTATAAATAATTACGTAATTTGAAAACTTTAAATTGCGGTTTGCAGGAAATTGAATATTACTAGAGTGTGTCTAAAAACAATGAATTGCAGATCTGACGTTGAGGCTCCTGATCTGCAGATTTACTAGTTATAATTTGATATTAAAACTAGTTTATAACCTATACATTCTACGAAACTTAAGCAGTAAAATTTTAAAACCATTCATTTCTTTCGGCCCATATAAGTTGTAAAAACTAATATTTTTATACATAGAATATAATGTTTTTAAATATATTGAAAATTAATATAATATTTCCCAATTAATATAAATAAAATTAATTTAATGTACTCATGTATAAACATTTACATACAAATATGATCATGCGACAATCTGTGTATAAATGCGCACTGAAATGAATAATTCAGTTCACTGCCTGAAAGGAATCATAAATGTAAAAATTGTTGAAACCATGCATTATTTTTATTTTTATTTTCTTTATAATATTTCAATCATTGTAAAAATAATGTACAGTTTGTCTTTTAAAATGATGAGCAGTTTGTCCGATAAGAATCAGACGTTGAGTTTTCAGACCGGATATAAAGATATAACTTAAAATTGAATTTACTCGAAGCACAGTTTTTTGCGAGTTCGCCGAAATTTATCTTGGACAAATTACGGATATGCATTTTTTTTTTTTTAGACAGAAGAAATTAAAGCCTCTACAAACTATAAAAAACTTAAAAAAAAAAACAAATAATTCTTTTTCAAGTTGTACTAAAAAAGATGATAATTTGATTATTTTTTATGGATTTTGAATGTTTCTTTATATATATTTTTTCACATTTTACAATTTTTTTTGTTTTGATATAACAGAAATGCGACGAATAATGAAAGTAAAGAAGAAACAATAACTCAAATATAGGAAATCGAATAATCAAAATCTTGGCAAATATATATTTACAAGATTAATTTTGACGTTCATTATTAAAACTTTTCTTTTTTTTTTTCCTTTTTTTTTACAATTGACCAAATATTTTCTATTTCTATAAAATATAAATAAATAAGTGCAGAAACAAGTTATAATTTTAATTAATTCTTAATAATCCACTATCAAACATCACAATAACCTCGTAATCTACATCAATTTTTATAATTTCAATTATTTCGAGTCCTCTTAAACATCTCAAAGAACTCTGAAATTTGGATTGTTTCAGATTATTCTCAAATTCTCAAATTCATATTGGATGCAAGTATTTACATTTAGAATAATAACATAAAAAAAAACATAATGTGATGTAAGCATAAGCATCTATAGTAGTATAAATTTAACAACTTGGGATATGTGACGTATGATACACTATTAATGGAAAGAGTTTCATGATCAGAAATAGTCACATAAAAAAAAAAAAAATCATGTGAATTTTACAATATGGTACGCAACCATTAATACGTATTTCTAAAATATGTGATTTTGGGATAAAAGCAGTTTACATTCTGCGGTGCCCTTTGATGTATGCTTCAATAATTTCAATCATATTCGCTAGAATTACGACGTCATGAAAAGTGCTTACAGAAAGTAAATTTTGGATATACGGAAAAAAAAGACTCTGTTTAGAGAAATTACTTTACACATTTTTATGTATTTTTCAATTTTACATTTTCTTCCAATTCATTTAGAATGTAAATATTTACTATGCGAAACATAGAACGAAAAACGTATCGTATTTTACATACGACCACACCAAATTTAACACATCAGGAATATAACATACGGTATAATTTTATGTAAATATTTACGTTGCTAGAAATAGAGAAAAGAAAACAAATCAAAATTTTACAATATGGCAATCATCCAATAAAACATATTTGTGACATCGGTCACTCATGTGAAACAAATGAGATTAATTTTCCATATCAGTATCCCTGTAGTTTGGGCTTCAGTAATTCTCTCACGTTTTCAGATGTTAAGGGATATTGACATTGAGAGGAGCAACGGGAAATTTCAGCTGCAGACAAAGAAATGAGTCTGACACTCTGTAATTTAAGAAAAGTGGAAGTAATATTATTTTGCTGAATTCACAAATGAATAATGAATGTGTACAGAATTTAAATTAGAAAATTATGAATTCCATACGAGTATTCTAAATATTTTTTGTATCAATACTTTTAATAATTATAATTTGTATTTCACAGATCTCGGAACCTTGCATATGGTACATGTTTAATGAAAAACACATCAAGTCCTGATATGATTATGTTTTTTCCATCCTGAGACTCTAATATTTTACAATACAGGCAAATGTCGTACGATAAAGATGCATATGTAAGAATTGTCATTCTTAGCTAATAAATATTTTATGTATATTTGAAAATAAACAATTAAATTTAAAAAATAAAAAAACTCGATTGCGTAAAAAGCGAACTAATTAATTATTTCTCATCAATGGAATTTTTTTTTTAATTTTTACTATTAGCTCACACGCTCATTATATATAACTTGTTCAAATTTTCAATCGTTAATAAAATTCTTATTATTCATCCAATCAAGCTCAAATAATTTTTTTAAAACTTAACTTTTTACACTTGATGTTAATCCAGTTTTTTTTTCAAATATTAATTCATTAATTAAATTAAATTAATTAATTTTCAATAATCGAGAGAGCTCTCTTCTTGATTAAAACATTTTAAACGCCACTCAAGAGGTAAGAAGAATGGGAGAAAAAAATTCTCTCACTGACCTAAGTAGGAATTGACTTAAAATATTTTTTTTATATTACTTGTTTATATTACTTACCTATTTTTTATTTACTTGTATTGATGACTTTTAAGTTGCGTTTAATTGTTAGTTCCTATCTATAAACACTGTTTTGATGATGTCTATAGATGTCTATGATGGTTAGAGTTCCAATAAAGCTAGAGATCTTACATACACAATTTCCATGTTGTATAATATTTTAACGGTGCTTCTGACTGTAAAATAGTCAATGAAACATCGTCTTCATTTCGAAAGAACTATCCAATGATATGCCACTCAATAGGGTGCGTAATTTTTTTTTTTCGTCTCTACCGCCTTTTTGTATTTTACGGCCGCCATTTTGAATTTATAAAAACAAATCTAGCCTATAAACATCGGGCCGTTAAGACGAATTGATAGAGAACTCATTCTTTAAAATCCATCAAGCCGTTGGGATGTTTCAAGGGTATAAAGAAATCCACATACACAGATACGCGTGAAACACAGAACCCTTCATTTCTGCCATGTAAATAAAAAAACAGAATATAAAGTTATTTCGAGATACGCGCTCAAAATTGTGGCGACCAAATATAATGGGAACTTTATGGTTATAGTTACAGTTAAAGCATTTGGAAATGTTCAAAGGACAACGGCCACTTTTTCACAATCCCAGTGTAATCATATGTAGGTGTAAGTTTTCAACTGGGCGAAAAATGTCCGGACCAGGATTCGATCCATGGATCTTCTGGCTGAAGCCGCCAGTGCTCTACCATCTGAGCTATCCCGGACGAATCTGGTGGAACTTTTTCCCCCATCTAACCGTAAGGATTATAGCATCTCGTCTGAAATCTGGTTCAGCTCAACAGAATAAATCTCAGGTAATGGTACTCCAGAAATCGTTGGATGCGTAATTACACTAGATTAATTTTAACACAATTATTCTAGTTGGTAAATAAATCATATTAGATGTAAATTTCCAACTGGACAAAACATGTTCGGACCAGGATTCGAACCAGGGGTCTCCTGGCTGAAACCGCCAGTGCTCTACCATCTGCGCTATCCCGGACGAATCTGGTGGAACTTTTTCACACAGCTAACCTTAATGATTATAGCATCTGGTCTGATACCTGGTTCAGCTCAACAGAATAAATCGTAATCATGTAATTGATAAAAATCGTAATCAGGTAATGGAACTCCAGAAATCGCTGGATACGTAATTGCACTAGATTAATTTTAACACAATTATTCTAATATGATTTATTTACCAATTAGAATAATTGTGTTAAAATTAATATAGTGATCATCGAATTGAAAAACAGTAAATTTTGTTGCAGCGGCTCACGTTGCACCAAAAGTGAAGACGTAGGACTCATGCAAAGAACATCATCATAAAAAACTAGTAGCAACAAAGAGACGACGTGCACAAGCAGCATTTATAGAACAAACATCATGCACAAATCCTCTTTACTCGACTGCCAAGAAGGGTTATGTGTTTCACGCGTATATGGGAAAGTGGATTTCTTTATACCCTCGAAACATCCCAACGGTTGGATGGATTTTAATGAATGAGGTCTCTATCGATTCGTTTAAACCGTCCAATGGTTATAGGGTAAGTTTTGTTTTTATAAATTCAAGATGGCGACGTAAAATACAAAATGGAGGTAGAGATGAAAAAAATATTTTACGTACCATACTGAGTGGCATGTCACTAGATAGGTCTTTCAAAATGAAGACGATGGTTCTTTGACTATTTTACAGTCAGAATCCCCGTTTAAATATTACAAAACCTGGAAGTTGCTTAGGTAGGATATCTAGTTTTACTGCAACTTAAACTATAGGCTTCATCAAAACAGTGTTTATAGATAGGAGCTAACAATTAAACACGACTTAAAAGTCACCAATACATGTAAATAAAAAATAGGCAAGCAATATAAAAAATAGTTTCACTTCAATGAGAAATAATTAATTAGTTTGCTTTATACGCAGTCGAGTTTTTTGATTTTTTAAATTTAATTTTAAACTTCTGAAACAGTGTGTTAAAATTGTAATCTTGATAAAACTTTTCTTTTCATCTACCTCTGCTCTTGCATGTATTCTACGTCGCCATTTTTCGTGCTATATGTACCGTTCGAATATCGTGTATAGTTTTTGCTTGCGCTAATCCTTATGGGATCGGAAAAAGTGGGTGTTACCATTTGAAAACTGCAAAATAATTTTTCTGTTACTATAATCTTGTAGTCCGTATTGTTTTTTGAATATCCAAACAACTTTATTTCACATTTCAATTCATATGGTTTAATGGTGCGACCACTAGGTATTCATTTATCGGGAAAACGATTTCATAACAACGCTGTGCATTTTTATTATAACCCTTAAAGATAATTAAGCACTTTAACATAAACATATTACGTCAAAATTAATTGTAAAAAATAAATAAATATCAGTTGAAATAAAGTGAAATCGCATTACAAGAAAAAATGCTTACATAAAATATAAAAATAGTTCTTTAGAAAAAAAAAATACAGTCGAACCCGGTTAATACGCGTTTCAAGGGAGTGGTCAAAAGTCGCGTATTAAACGTGATTTGTAAAATGTTGCAGGAACTTAGATTATTTACACATTTAATCATCTAAATAAACTTTAGAGCTTACATTTATATGTTTACGTTCGAGAATTGTGTCATTTACGTATATTTACATTAAAATTAATTGTATTCTACATTAATTCCTTGTTTCCTTTTATACGACCGACGGGAATAATAACCGAAAATAAATATATAATCCAATTTTTTAAATCATATTTAGTAGTTTTAATAATGAGTACCATACCATTATAATTTGTCCTTTTTAATATAATAAACACTATCCTTATTAATCTTTGTATAAAAAATATTGTTAGCATAACAAAATGTAAAGAAAACACAAAAGAATTATCTAACCGCAGTCGTATTTGTTTAATCTGTACGAGTTTCATTTTTTGTTTCCTACAATATGCATTATAAAACATAGTAGTGATATAACGTAAACTTAAAAACTCACTAACAACAAGTATGATCTTCTCTAATCATAATAATTTTTATCACTTATCTGTGTAACCTGAATTCATCTATATCTCTCTGCTACAGTAAAAACATACACGAAGCGAAAGCCAAAGAATGTTAGGGGGCGGGATAAAAAAAGAACTGCAATGTTGATAATTTAGCAGGTTTTTGTTTAATTTAAATATCTACCATTATTTCCGGTTAGTAATTTTTGTCTTAAGTAATCTGCTATTAAATAAAGTAAATAATACTATTTGGAAACGGTGTTTTTATCTGAATAAAAACAAAATCCTCTAAATTGGCAACACTCGAGAAGAAAGAAGGAATTCGCATCTTGATCAATGAATTCGCGTCTTAAGCGTGATTTTTTTTACCTCAATGGAATGAAAATTTATCGCGTATTAAGCGGGATCACGTAACAACCGTTCGCGTCTTAAACGTGATGTTTTTGCACTAGCCTTATGGGCGATGTTCAACGGATTGGAAAAAATCCGCGTATTAAGCGGGATCGCGTATTAACCGTGAGCGTCTTAACCGGGTTCGACTGTATATAAGAGTTCATTGTTTTTTAAATACAGTTTAATGTGTTAAAACAATCTTTACGCAATTACACCAAGTAATTTTCACGCATATTCTAACAAACAGAAAATAGTCAACAACCAAAATGTTAGCCGATGTAAGCATATGTCATACGCTATAAAATTTTCCGTATTTTTTGTCTGTAGCTATAACCATTCAGGCTCCATTGTTCTTTTGCGCCATAATCTTAAGAGCAAACCTTCAACACGGTGCGTGCCACGGTGACTGACACTGAAGCTAAAAATTTACAATGTTTTAAGTAATTTTTAGAAAATTGTAATGCTGTAATAAATAAAAGGTAAGTAGAATTTAAATAATTTTTCAGTAATTACACAAAACAATGTACATATTTTTAGTTTTATATCATATTTCAGATCGTCAGTCATCGGTGATTGACGCGTTCTAAACGGAAAGTTCAGTGTCAGTCACCTGTGACTGACGTGGCACTTAACGTGTTAAGTAATCTTATATCTTGTATTTTAATTCAGTTTATTAAACGGTGAGATGGTTAGTGATTCATGAATTGGAAAAGTTTCTTTATGAACACCATGCATTTTCTTTTAACAAAAATATAAATTCATTTTATAATAAAAATATTTTTGTTAAAAAACAACATAACGTGGTAAAAATTATATATTTTGTTTTGTTTCAAGCAATTATCACATTATAAATATAACACTGGTGTGAGGACAGAAAAATCACTTCATCAATTTTTAATAAGTTTCACAATCAATATGATAAAATAAAAATAAACTTTCTTAAAGATAATTTATTTGATTAGAAGAGCTATTCACATATTAATTTTCTTCAGAAACCAAAATAAATTATTTCAAAGAAATGCAAGAACTGTAACTTTTATATTTTTATGAATTATTATATTCAAAATCCATAAGATTATATTTTTATTTCACAAAATATTAACATATCTTTTAAATTTTTTTTTTGTGTTCACTTTGATGTTTTCCTTTGGCTTTCGTTTTCAATTTATTGGAAATTCGATCACTTCAATACTTTAGAAGTAAGCACAGTAAGATTCTTTTAATATCAATAAAAAAGATTTAAAATAGAAATTTGTTCAGAATATTGCGTTATTTATATCTATAAAGTTATTTTAAATTTAGTAAAAGAATACTTAAATTATGCAAGTAGGACTAAACATAAGGAGGTATGTTCGAAAATACAAATTTTAGAAATTCTATATTTTTAAACAGATTAAACTGCTAATTCACAAATAACAGCGCACTTTCTGCATTTTTTTTTCTGTTACTGTACCAACAAAAAAATTTTGATTCTTAAAAATTGGTAAAATTCAGATTTAAATAAATAAGAGTCTCAACTGTTAAAACCCTCTTTGACAGTATGTGGTGTCGTTAGGTAGACCTTGCGATGCGAATTAACAAAAAAGTAATGTTAATAAAAGTACGCAAATGTAAGCTTAATGACAGTAATTATTAAAGAGACTGGAAATGAGAATCTTTTAAAATTTTAATAATAAACTTTTCACAAAAGTACTTAAGCATTTAAGATTATTTTACTATTTTAAAAGCATTGACAAATGTAATGTTAACTAAAGTTCGACAAAAGTATTGTTAATAAAGGTAATATTAGATAATCTGAAAGGGAAAATACTTTTAAATGATAAATTCTAAGCTTTTCAAAATGTACTTTTAAGGATTTGAGATTATTTTACAATTTTATAAGCATTTACTTTCTTTATTATGTTATGTTGCAGTGCTTGAAATCCCAAACAATGAAATGAACATTTTACGTGTTATATTCTTAACATTTATAGTCTTAAGGAGGCGCTGTTGTATAGTACCTCTTACATTTTTGGCACACTAATTATACATTTTAAATTTTCGGGCCACTATAAGAAATGTCATTGAAGAGCGCGTAGTCATTTTAGTACACAAGTATACAGTATTTGTCACTATAGTTATGTTGGTTATAGTGATAAAAGTAAAAGACGTGATGTAGTTTAAAAGTAAAAGACTGAAAATTGTATGTTTTCTGAACAAGATTGTCTAATTTCAAAATGTATTTATATTTTTATAATTAACTATTGAATTTTTAATCAAGTACGAAATTATTTTAGTACATATGATAATCAATAATCATCCAAATTGTTAGACTATACGTTCTGTTCGATCAATATGCAGTAGAATCTCGATTATACAAAGTAATTGGGACCGAGCATCTTTCGGAAAATCGAAATTTTCGGATAATCGATAATTCTTCAATTTTAAGATTAAGGATAATTATATGTCCTATTTCTTATTATGGTAAAAAGGGCTTAATAAAAATAAAGCAATAGCAAAATAGAAACAAGAATAAATTGCCTGAATTTCAGTTTTGAAATTAAGTACCTTTCACAAAGGTTTAAAGCAGTGTTTTTTTTTTTTGTTGTTGCAGTTTCGATTGCTTTTGCTTTGAAGATCTATTTATAATACTATTAATTCACCAGTATCACAGTCTTTCTGCTGCTCCAGCCATGAAAAACCTTTTTCTAAACATTCAAAAGCTTCAGAATTGCTAATTTGTTCATTTTGTTTGTTCCACTCCGCAGCTTACGGAAAATCAAGTTAAATTAACAGGAATTCTAAGAAAGAGGATCGAAAATATTTATATGTACTTGTGGTTCGGAAAGGACCGCTTGCACACAAGGAATATGATAGTTTAAAAAAAAGCTTTCAAAGGGATTTTGCACACAAAGAATGTGATAGTAAAAAATTTAAAAAATAAATAAAAAATAAAAAGAAATAAAGAAGCTTTAAAAATGGATTTCGGTTAACCGATAGTTTCGGTTAAAGGAGTTTCAGATTAAAGAGGTTTTACTGTATCTAATTGGCCTGTTCTTATTAGATTCATTTTATCTTCCTCTATCAAAAAATGCATTACTTCGACAATGTCTTTTTTTTTTTTTTTTTTTTTTTTTTACATAGATAAAATTTCATTATTTTACTCGTATTTAAAAACGAATCATAAAATTAATTTTATTAAACTAAAAATAATATCTAAATAGAAAAAAAAGTATTAAAACACAGCAAATAACGAATTTTAAAAAAATCACACGCGCAATGAAAAGTTACATTTATTGTCGCAATGGATCCAAGAATACCAAATGTTAGCAGCAATTCGACTAAACATCGCCACAGAGCAGACTTCACGAGGGTATAGCGAATGTAATTCATGAAGCGTATTCCTGATTCTACTTTGTAGAATGAATAGTAGTAGTTTGGAGACCTGGTTATTTATTCTGGGATGAACGAAATAAAACATAAATGTTTGCTAGACCCACTGGCGTGTATTTGAGGGTTAATACAAAATACTGAATTGAGAAATAATACTAAAACAGTTGGAGAATGTTAAAAAAAGTTCAACACGAGAACAATCAATACAAACATTGTTTCAAATTTATCATAGTTGATATTCTGTTTAACCCATTTGTGCCTGAATTTTTGTTTTCTCAATTTTTTTGGTAAAATCACTTTAAAATGTGGCAAAATGAACTGGAAAAATACTAAAAAAAATTAAGATTAATTTTTATTTATTTATTTGATAAAATGTAAAAGAACTAAATATGAGTATTTCTTGTAGAATAATATGCATAATTATATATTTTGCCTATATTTATATTTAAAATGTTTTTAAATTGTGTATTATGTACAATAATTAGTATTTTAATGAACTACAAAAAAAATATATTTATTTCTTTGCAGAGACTAATAACGTTATAACTATTATTAATAATAAAATAAGAATAATCGTATTGTAGACTTAATAACAATTTATTTCATAAATATCTTCGAAAGGAAATTGCATAAATAACTGTCTCCTAAATTTCTAACAAAAATATGTGCCCATTTGTGCCTAGAACCCTATATTTTCTACATTACAAAAATGCATAAAAATAATTTCGCAATTTGAAAAAATACGTATTTCAAAAAAATCCACAAACTAAGATTTTAACTTGCGATTTTGAGTCCATGATAGAAAAAATACAAATAAACTTACTTTTTACATTTCGCCCTCTTTAAAAATTAAAAATCTATAAACACCGAAAAGAGCCTTAATTTAAGCAAATAAATATCCACCTTGTGCTGTCATCTCTCGGTTATAGATAAAGACATTTACAAATAATTATTTCATGCAATTTTCATGTTATACAGAAGAAGAAAATTATACAAATGCATTAAAATTTGAAACGTCCCAAAAATGGGACGCTAGGCATAAATGGGTTAAAGCATATGTGCTTACTAAACGAAAATATTCTATGCCTCTGTTGTTAAGTCCGCTAGTCACTCAGATTACGAATTCCGCTCACTAATGTTAAGTCTATGAACGTGCGATGCATTCGTAATTTAACATATATCCTGTGGAAATCGATATTTAAATTTCCTTTAAAGGATGTCTTTTTCTTAGTGCTCAAAATATTTCTAAAATGTATGTTGAATTTTATTTGAAGTGTTAAAATATTACTCACAGTTAGTCAGCCTTTAACATGCAAAATTTTAAATTAAGCATAGATTTTAGAAATATTCTGAGGACATCCGTTAAGAAGAGTACACAGCAAAAATGAGTTAAAAATAATATTTTTCCAAGGAGATACTTTAAATATAAAAATTCATTCTACGACCATAGACTTAGCTTTAGCTAAGGGAATTCGGAAGATGAGTTACTTACAACCTTATGAAACTTTTATTTTTATTTTTATTTATTTTTTATTTTTTTTAATGAATATTGGCGAATATAAGAAAAGAACAGTATTTTTTAAATTTTCTTGTAGTTAAATTTAGTTTGGTTTAGTATTGTCGCTAAATAGTGTAAATAGTCCTGAATTTTTTCATTATTTTCTTCATAAAACACTTGCATTCCGCATAAGAGTTAATTTGTAAAATATCTGTACGAAAGCAAAAATTGCAAAAAATACTTATTTATTTTAGACACTGTAGTGCTTAGAGAAAATCTAGATATAAAACATTTATTCTTTTTTATTTAAATTTGCTGTAGAGTATAAAATATTGTTTAGAAAGCATTTGTTTGAAATAATAGTTTTCTTTTCAAAAAATCATAATATTTTAATGCACTTTTGTAAGTGTGTGTGTGTCAAAATGATCTTGTATGAGATAAAAAAAAAATGTTTTTACTGTTTCAGTTTTGATTTTTTAGCAATATATAAAACATTTATTCTTTTTATTTAAATTTACTTTAGAGTACAAAATATTGTTTAGAAAGTATTTGTTTGAAATAATAGTTTTCTTTTCAAAAACTGATGACATTTGAATGCATTTTTGTAAGTGTGTGTGTGTCAACTGATCTTGTATGAGATTAAAAAAATGTTTTTACTGTTTCAGTTTTGATTTTTTATGTTATATTAAAAAGTTTTAAATCGTTCTTCTCAAGATTGTGAATTTTATGTAAAATAATAATTTTGCTCACGAAAACTCTTAAAAATAAAAGGAAGAAAGGAAGTTGCTCTACATGAATTCTTACATACTTCATACATCTTCTTACTTTGATATTTTCCTTTACATTTCAGTAAGTATAGAAGTAGCAAAAAATATTTATTTATTTTAGACACCGCAGTGCTTAGAGAAAACCTAGATATAAAGCATTTATTCTTTTTTATTTAAATTTTCTTTAGAGTACAAAATATTGTTTAGAAAGCATTTGTTTGAAATAATAGTTTTCTTTTCAAAAACTGATGACATTTGAATGCATTTTTGTAAGTGTGTGTATGTCAACTGATCTTGTATGAGATTAAAAAAAAATGTTTTTACTGTTTCAGTTTTGATTTTTTATGTTATATTAAAAAGTTTTAAATCGTTCTTCTTATGATCGGGAATTTTAAGTAAAATAATAATTTTGCTCATAAAGACTCTTAAAAATAAAAGGAAGAAAGGAAGTTGCTCTACATGAATTCTTACATATTTCATACATCTTCTTACTTTGATATTTTCCTTTACATTTAAGTAAGTATAGAAGTAGCAAAAAATATTTATTTATTTTAGACACCACAGTACTTAGAGAAAACCTATATATAAAGCATTTATTTTTTTATTTAAATTTTCTTTAGAGTACAAAATATTGTTTAGAAAGCATTTGTTTGAAATAATAGTTTTCTTTTCAAAAACTGATGACATTTGAATGCATTTTTGTAAGTGTGTGTATGTCAACTGATCTTGTATGAGATTAAAAAAAAATGTTTTTACTGTTTCAGTTTTGATTTTTTATGTTATATTAAAAAATTTTAAATCGTTCTTCTCAAGATTGTGAATTTTATGTAAAATAATGATTTTGTTCACAAAGACTCTTAAAAATAAAAGGAAGAAAGGAAATTCCTCTACATGAATTCTTACATATTTCATACATCTTCTTACTTTGATATTTTCCTTTACATTTCAGTAAGTATAGAAGTGGCAAAAGATATTTATTTATTTTAGGCACCGCAGTGCTTAGAGAAAAAATATAGATATAAAGCATTTATATTTTTTTATTTAAATTTACTTTAGAGTACAAAATATCGTTTAGAAAGCATTTTTTTGAAATAATAGTTTTCTTTTCAAAAACTGATGATATTTGAATGCATTTTTGTAAGTGTGTGTGTGTGTGTGTGTGTGTCAAAATGATCTTGTATGAGATAAAAAAAATGTTTTTACTATTTCAGTTTTGATTTTTTAACAATATATAAAGCATTTATTCTTTTTATTTAAATTCGCTTTAGAGTACAAAATATTGTTTAGAAAGCATCTGTTTGAAACAATAGTTTTCTTTTCAAAAACTGGTGACATTTGAATGCATTTTTGTAAGTGTGTGTCTGTCAAAATGATTTTGTATGAGATAAAAAAATGTTTTTACTGTTTCAGTTTTGATTTTTTATATTATAAAAGAAAAGTTTTAAATCATTCTTCTCAAGATTGGGAATTTTAAGTAAAATAATACTTTTGCTCACAAAGACTCTTAAAATATAAAAGGAAGAAAGGAAGTTGCTCTACATGAATTCTTACATATTTCATACATCTTCTTACTTTGATATTTTCCTTTACATTTCAGTAAGTATTCAGTTTGATGGAAAAACGGCCTGTGGAATACTCCGGAATAGTATAATGAAAATAAATGAATAATGACGTCCATATTCAGGAAATAACTACTTTCAGCATATAAAATTACCCTAAATACATAACTAATTTGTATTTAAATTTATTAATGTTTCCAATAGTTTATATTTCGTGTTCTGTTTATCGACTTGCACAAGTAAATTACGTTAATAAGTTGAAAGTTAATTTTTAAATTATAGTTTTTTTTTTATTAAAAACTCTTCAGAAAACGCCTTTTAGTCTAGAAACTGCAGAGACCCACATCGCGGTACGAATATACATAAATATAAGAAAAGAACAGGGTTCGAAGCATTTATATCAAAGCAGGTTATCACCGACCCGATAAATAGTAAGATTTATGTGAAGTGTGCAATTTAAAAATATGCAATACATCAATCTTTTTGCCTGACAATGCTAAATCATCATTTGTAAAAAGCGTTTTCTTTATATCAACAGTATTGTAAAATATGGAATACAACACTGCAGGATTTTATAATTGTACAAGTAATTAATGCAAAATCATAATTATTGACCTTACAACAATAATATGTGAAGTACTGCCCTCATCTTGTTCGTAAAATAAAACTCTTTTGTTCTTTTATAGAAAAATACGTGAAATATGAATCAGGTGAGGAATAAGTTCAGCAATCGTTGCTTCGGATGTTTAACAAAGTTTTGTTCCCAGCCAGGTTCCAGAGTTAAAAGTTATTCTCAAGAGAAAATTATTAAAGTATTTTTCCCACTTGCGCCAACCAAACTTTTTACTTCGCATGGTTTTTGTAAAAGGGTTATTGAATTAAATCTATCGATACAATCAAGATTAGGATATATATATATATGTAAATGAATTATGCTATGGGTCATTTCAGTAGCTAAATATTTTGAGATCATATTACCAGGAAATAGCTAAATAAATGCGAGAGAAAACGTATCATATTGAATGGGCAAGAGTGCTATATTACTTCATAAAACATTTATGGTAAATGATGAAAACAATACTAAGCTTTTCAAATGATATCAAACGGACTCTTCAACAAAAAATAATATAAGATTTTAAGAATAGTCATCTAAAATTATTTTAAGAGGCATGTGTAATGAAATAGTATAATAATTTTATGAACCATTGTAAATAAAAAAAAAAATAAATGTATAAATTTATTTAGCAGCAGTTTTAATGTTTTTACATTAGTGTCCAGAGCAGAGTTGCCATGCCTTTTTGCACATCCCTATTATCTTAGAGATATTGTTATTTTAAATCGCCAAAATTCTCTAATTAAATAAAATAATATTTTCTGCATTAACATACTGGTATCCAAAAAGGCTGGCAGCTTTGCAATGGTGAAGAATTTTGAAAACTACTTTTTTTTGTCTTCTTTGCCTTATTTCATCGTTAGATTTTTGGAATAATATAAAGTGAAGATTTTTCAAATATAGTGGTTTTCAAAATCCGTAGTCCAAGGCACCTACGCGAGAAACGTATTTAGGTGTCAAATGTACTTAATTGTTAGATGTAATTTTCTTCTTTGATTTATTTAATCGTTAGATATTTGGGATAATATAAGGTGAAGAAATTTTCTTTTTTATATAGTGTTTTCTCTAAGCCTTAGTGCATGGAACATATGCGAAAAATGTACTCGTTGTTAAATGTACTTAATTGTATGTTTACTATCTGCTTTATTTAATCGCTAAATTTTTGAACTAATATAATGTGTTTTTATATAGTTGTTTTTAAAATCCGTAGACTATGCGAAAATTGTATTTAGAAGTTAAATGTACTTAAGTGTGAAAAATGTTACTCCATACTCTTTAAAAATTTATGCGTATCATAAAATTACATATTTTAATCATAATACTATAATTGAAGAAAATATTTAAAATTGTGCTCTGATGTTGAAAATCTGCTTTAAATAAAATAAAAGGATCCCTCAATAGAATTATAAGATCACTATATAAGAAATCTCAGCGTAATCTAACGTGCAATTTTCTTTGAGAAACGCAATTATATCGAATTAAATAGGATTAGGAAAGATTTATTTAATTTCAAAATAAGAAGATTAGGTGCATTACATTACCTTATTAAATTTTTTGATAAACCCTTTAATTAGCAATGATATAATGCTTTTAATATCTTGTAAAGTGCATTAACGTAACATGTACGAATGCCACGTTTTCTCGTAAAATTAACATTGTTTATGAAAGAAAATCAAGCAATCACTGACTGTATTAAAAATTTAATGAAACTTTAATTTAAATTAGATAAATAAAGTTAAAAATATATCTTCATACTCGAAAAAAATTCTTATGAATAATTTTAATAGTAATTTTAATTTGAAACTTTTATTTTCCCCATCAGTCTTTAAATAAAATTGAAATTAAAACTTTCTTTTGTAAAGTAATAACATTATTCTTTTTATTTTAAAAACTCAGTCCTATTTTAACTTGTGTGTGTTTTTTTAGTGTTCGAATCAAATTTGTTTCTTTTCTTTTTTTAAAAAAAAAGATCTTTTTAAACCAGCTATTTCTTTTTCATCTTCTCAAGTGTAATTTCATTATTGTCAATGTTGAATATATTTTGTAAAACATAATGCGCAGCAAAAATAAATCCGTGATGATTGAAATATTTTTGAAGACTGAAATATTATACGAGAGACTGATAAATAGTTACAGTTGCTGTTATATTAAATTTGTATGCATCTAGTTAAATATAAGAAGAAAAATGAACAATTCACAAAATAAATGCAGTTAAATTAACAAATTAATGCAGTTAAATTATGAAAAAAATCATGTACTTTCTGCTATGTATCTAGCCATCAAGATTTCTCACATTATCAGGCGTTGGTGCAATTTATGCTGCTTTACAACCACCCAAATGCAGCACCAATGTACCTCCCCATTTCCGATATTTTTGCAGAATTTAAAATGCGTTCCTTAAAAGAATTAGTACTGAAGAGTGATTTTTTTTAATTTTATTTTTGGTATTGTTATATTGATGATCAAAGATTACAGGAGTTTTATAAATTTCTCGATAGGATCAACAAAATGGATTAATATATTAAGTTTACTCTAGTTGTTGAAGAAAATAACAAATATGAATTCCATGAAAAACTGCGACATGCTTTTTTTCCATTTGAAATATTTGTTATTGTTGCATCCCCAAAAAACTCAAGAATATACTGAGTGCAAAGATTCACCCCGCCCACGAGATGGAATTTCCGGAGTATACACCATTCCATTTGATACTGAAAAACACCAACAGTTCGAATATTTTTTTTTTTTTTTTTGATTAACGAATAGAAAGTTGAAAGAGCGAAAAAGGAAAATTGACCTACCATTCAATAAACCATCTACCGCTCTTTCCAGAATTTGGAAGAGGAACAAATTTCATGCCAATTTGACAAATTTAAATAATCGCATACCAAAAATAAAGGATCCATAAAGTAATATTTAAATCAGCTATTCAAATGAGACATTTTCATTTCAGGGAACCATAAAATATGAAAATCGTCTAAATGGTCCATAGAAAAGTATTATGACGTAAATAAAAAAGACCCATACCTGTGAAGCAAGTTTAAAGAATAGCAATGTAGCTAAATTCAGGTACCTCTCTAATTACAAGCAATTGGGTGCATTTTGAGGCATTTATCCGGAGACATGCAGACAAACGGGAAAACAGCAAACAAACGAACAGACTAACACCAAAAACTTTTCGGTTTCCCCTGTAAGTGTCAACAGCTGTTTCGACAATAAAGCTTAAATATTTTGTTATAAATATGCTATTATACTTTTAAAAATATTCTAATATTAAAACCTTCAAATTTTTCCAAATCGTTGATAAATGTTTATGACTGACGTTTATCTGTCTACCTGTCCACCGTCTGCCGTCGTCTCGAGGCTAATAAAAAAAGACAGCTTGACACGGTGCATTACACGTGTAACTTTATTCAGACAGCTTGAGTCACGTGATGCTGGAATGAAGGTGGATGAAAAGCGCATCACGTGACTCTAGTGGTCCAATGCTATAGATCGTGCGTAAGCCTGCCTTTATCTTTAGCATCGGCCTGCCTATGCATATTTAAATATACTCCGTTTACGATGTAATGAATGTATCTTATTGAAACTCAGTTCAATCAAATTCCTCAAATACGCACAGCTTGTTATAAAATGTTTCTGCATATTATAGAAGTTAGCGCATTATAAGTCATTACTTCCTTTTTCCTCCTATAATTCTATGATAAATTATTTTTTAATGTATAAATGAATTAGAAAAATAGAAAGGTGTTATAACTTATTGTGTTATTTAATTTAAAAACACATTATATTTAAGGAAAAATTATTTACATTTTTATAGCACAGTTTCTTTTGTTTGTTTTTAGAATTTTGAAAAATATTAATTATTATTCGTTTGAGAAGTTTTGGTCTTGTATTTTTCCTTGGAATCTATGTATAGTCATTATTTCTTGTTCTGAAAGAAAACTTGTGTCAGAATTACTCTTATTTTTAGTATGCACTTTAGCTGTGTAATAATACTTACTATCTGAGAAAGTCTTTGTAATGTGCGCTTAATCTTGGGATGATACCCACCCAATTATATTTTTAAAAAATTCTAATTATTTCTGACTCTGAGTTTTCTTTTCCTTTAAAAAAAAGTTGAACTTAATTGAAATGCAGAAATTTTGGAGGGGAGGGGCTGAATATCCGTAATTGATCAAATTTCTGTCATTTTAATTTAATCTTGCAAAGTTAATGATAACCGAATTTTCATTGTTTACATCGTAAACAGTGTGCAGATTATATACTTGGGGATTAGAGGGAGTTATCTGTATAACATTTTCTCGATTAAAAATGAAGTGCGTAGCATTTTTAGTATATATACTATGCATACCGGAACACCCAGAAACATTCCGTTACAATATGGTCTATAGGTTACAACCATGGGCATAGATCGTGCGAATGATACTTGAATGATATTAAACTACTTAAAAATAATGATATTGATATCCATTTTTGATCTGCATTGAATAATGCTTTTTGTAGAATATGGAGCGTAAAGCATTTATCATTCATTTTCAATAACAGGCAAAGGAATTTGCATAGAGTAATTGTTTATGAATTCGATGGAAGTTCGTTTTTAATTGTGCTAGGCTAAATTATTATATGGTGTGTACAAGTTTTATAGATCATACACAGAGTTTTACTTTTTTTTATGCGTATTAAAGTCTATGTTCGAGAACTGCTTACGAATTGTTCTTAACTGTTTTATGAATTTTTCCTCCAAATTTTATTTTCGCATACTAAAAGATGTTTGTAGAAGAAATTCTTATACATAACTTTGAAGGGAACAGCCTATATTTGCCATGTATGGACGGTGATTGTGGACGCTCATTTTTATGTGCATTAATTTAGGTATCCTTGAATAGTGAAGTTTCGCTAGCGTACTCGTGAAGTGTTAGAAAGCGTTTCATAATTCATGTATAACACCATAAATTTCATGTTTATTTTAAATATATTTTTTAGAAAATGTAAGAGAAAAATAATGTTTGCAAATAACATCGCCGTCTTCTATAAAAGAAAATACACATAAATATAAAAATTTGAAATTTGAAACATTTGAATAAAAATTTGAAATTTGAATGTGCAATAGAAAGAATAAATGAAATTCTCATTGATGCTTATGAAAACTGAGTAACAATTGTTTTGGATTTTTCAAATTATGCTTTGTATTCAAATTAAGATTTTTAACTCAATATCAAAAATGAATTACATTAGTAATTTTCCATGCTAAATAACATTTGTTTCGCAACACAGGAATATTGATACGATCATATAGTTCGATATAACTGTTATAAGATTCATTTCACATATATAATGGAGACATTCAAATATGTTTCAAGAAAATCCTTTTAAATGTACTTTCCTTAAATCCTGTTTTAGAATTTAATATATTTTCTAAAACTTCATATTTCTATAAAATAAATCTTTCAAGAAAGTATTTAAAACTGTTCAGTAGTATTTTAATGCCGATATACATAAAGATATCTTAAAAAAAAAATAAATATGGATGTCTGCGTTAAGAAATGATCTCATTTGGAAGTTTCTTCGCGAGAGGTAATTACAGTGAATTAAGTAATATCGCGAAGGATTTGTTTAGTTTCAAATTATGTACATAAAGTAAATTATGTTGTATAACGAAATTGTTTTGTAAATCCTTTTATTAACAATGATATAATGCTTTTAATATCTTGTAAATAACACCTATGGAGTTTCGCAATTACCGCGTTTTCATACAGCTACATTTCAAAATAAAAATTAAACAATTAAATGTCCCTAAACAAATTTAAGATATTTTTGAAAAGCTAACGTTGTTTTCCTTGTAATTGACAATGATTTATTATTGAAGGTATAATGATAAATGTAGGGGTGACATGGTTTTTAAGACCATTAAAATGCGTTTAAATTTAGTGTATTGATAATATGCGTATTCAAAGACTAGGCCTATTTTTTTATAAATTATTTTAAAACAGCATTCATTCCTCGTTTTTTGTTGGAGATTTCTTTATAGTGTCGAACTCGCTTATTGGAAACATGACATAAACGCTAATACACTGTTAAGATGATCAGTTAGAATGTTAAAACTGTATCATTATTTGAACTATACTAATATGTTTGCGATTTTAACAATATACAAATACAGGTACGAGCATAATATCTTCCCTTTCACTGTAGTTTTCTGAGAAAAGTAAGGTAGAATCAGAGAAAAAAATCAACTTTTTTATCGAACAATATTCTCTCTTCTGCAATGCTATTTATACACTGAAACCGTGTTAAAATGCAATAATTATTCAGTTCAAGCAGGCAGAATATCAACCTCCAGGAAGACCACGGACACAAACCAAATAAATTTAAAAGAATGCACCGAGGTCTCAAAAGAATTAAAGAAAGAATAAAGATATGAGAAAGTTTGAAATGCCGAGCTACTGTTAGCTTCATAACTGAGCCAAATGTAATGCCCCGTTTAGATCGTATATTTAAGGTATCTCAGACCGTGTAATCTCACTTAGAGAGTTCCACAAACTCTCTCGGTGAATTAGAACGTTCTATACGTAGATACAGCTACATTTGCTCACTCGGACTGGCTGTTGAGGATATTTTTAACGTATGCGCGTGCACACACTTCCCATATTTCAAATCTCACACACAGTAATGTGGCATCTTAAAAGAGTTTTGCGGTGTAAACAGGTGCTCCAGTTCCAGAGTGTACCACCTCCAAAATGACGGCCTAAGAAAGTATCTTGATTATCCAGTCTGAATGGATTATAAAGGAAAGAGCAAACAAAATAATTTTGTTGTTGTTGTTGTTTCTTTCTTTAATTACGGCCACCTGGTGCATATTTTCTAGATTTTTTATTTTTAAGAGGAAATGGATATGTGAATTCATTAGTTCAAAAATTATAGTGACTATTTCAATGTTATCTGAATTTTTTTTTGGTAAAAGGAGTGTTGCTGTTGGTTACATTATTGAAATTCGTTCATATACTTCATTTAAACTAGTTCCAAAGAGGCTTTGCCTTCACTACTACGATTTTTCTTAAAGAAAATGTCCATCTTAACAAAATGACACTCAGAAGATAAGATATTTATGTTTACTTTTTGATATTAAGTCAATTTCAAAATAAAAATAATTAGAATAGTTAAAGTATGTGTGTGTTAATAATTTTAATTATCTTCAAGAGTGTTACGAGTAATGGTTAATACGAAGACTTTTATAATTCCCATGCTTCCCATTTAATAAATTTCGACTTTAATTGTTCTATACAAGTGAAGTAAAATTTACTACATTGGGTTCATATAGGCCAGCAATTAAAGGAATAACAACAGATAACGCCGTTTAGTTTACAACTAAAGTTACACTGCATATAATATACATCCCTCTACGGAAGCTATTTGAATTTAGCAACATTTCTGGCGAATCGAAGTCATTGGTATCATTCGACCTAGAACGATCCACAGAAAAGGATTGAAATTCACAGTTATATATGCTACATTGATCTCTTAAATCTATTTTCTATATATTCCAGACATTCCGGATTAAAAAAAAAAAAAAAAAAAAAAAAAAAAAAAAAAAAAAAAACCTTTAAAATACGATTAAAATTTTTTATAAGTGTTTCTTTTCCTATTTTAAATTTAAATTATTTTCTCATTTCAGAAAATTTCATCACTTTTCCATTTTTTTTCTTTCGAGTTTTATATTGTCGAAATCTGTAAATCCGTGGTATTTTTCACGTTTCCTAATAAAAAATTCTGTTCTAATATTATGAGTAACGTATCCCTTTTAACTCCCTTTTATGAAAGAATTTCTTTATGTTTATTCAACTGTGAATGTAGCATAACACTATACATTTCCATTTACTAAGTATAGCTGAGAAACATATAATGTAGAACAAAAAAATCTTTATTGGCTGCAATGTGTCTGTGATTTCAAAAAGCAATGTATGTTTAGCATTATTTTTTATGTTAACATCTAACAAAAAAATGAACACGAATCTTTAATAACTAGATTTTATATAATTTAAAATCTTTTCTATTTTCAAAGTTTCTTTTGTTGGTTTAATGATATTTACAAAAAAATTGTAATTGAAAGGATTATGGAATAATTAAATTACTCTTTATGACATAGTATCTGTAAGTAACTAATCGAAATTTACTCATAAATATTGCTGATAGTTTTCTGGTTCTAAGATACTTAACAAAACAAAAGTATTCTATTCGTAAAGTCTGAAAATATCATATTACAATGCATAAAAGTCGTTTTAAAAAATTCTTGTACAATAAATATTCGTTTAAAAACAAACCAGTATGTCCTGTTATTCTTTAAGCAATGATTACATGTTATTTTGTTTATCCGAATAAAAACACTTCAGGAAACAGAGCATAAATCATTAAGGAGACATATATATATGGTTGGGGTGTTTAAATCTGCTCATTAGGATCATAATAATTTCTATGCACCGCTTTGCTTTTGAGAACTATCAGTTTAAAACAAAATAATTATAACTGCTGAATGTTTTGTCTCAAACTTTGCACAGTTGCGTATGCGTGTAACTCAGATTTATCCAACATTTGAGTCTAAAATCATATTCATATATTGTTTTAAAAAGGGTATTGTGAAATAAGAAAAAAAATTACATTAAAGCAAATGGTATTGTTGTATCAATAAATTACCATAAGTAAAGTTTTAGATTAGACGAAATTTTAAGTTGTATTTTTTTATTATTATTTCATTAATCTTGTCACTTTATATTTAAATATTAAAAAAATTCTTAATAATCATTTAATGAAGGAATTTGGATGCCTTTGCGAATTGCAAGTGGTCTTAAGTGTTGTCCAAAACTTCTAGAGACATTAAACTTTTTAAATGTCTATATAATAAAATTAATGTACTTATAGTAAAGAGAGGACAGTTCGCGCGGTAGGAGAGAATGCGCAGAGAGATTCGACGGGAAGGAGTTGAGTGCGCGAGCAGCAACTCCAGGTAGTTGTACAGCAGCATTAGTGCAGTGTCTACATGAATTTGCATATTGATTGTTCCAAGCGTCTTGGATAAAACAGTGCTATTTTGTTTTGTTTTTCCAAAGTAAGTGCTTGAATTTTTATAACTGTTCGTCAGAATTTTTATAGAACGTCAGTAATACAAAATATTTTGAACTAAAACTATTTTTTATAAACTACTAACCTGGACTAAGTAAGCGAACACAAACAATTCATTTCAGAAGCGGCCATATTTAAATAAAAGGCCTCGCAATCTCTTTTACCAAAATAGGAGAGTTTGCGCATCTGCTACTTAGGAGAGATGGCGCATTTCCCCATAAGTTTAAGTGCTAGGAGAGATTACTCAGCTGATAAATTTGTATGAATTGCAAATTACGTGTAAAACATATGAATGAATCAATTTTGAAATAATTTCGGATACACACAAAAGTATCAAAACTAAATTTGGTAAAAAATTAATTTTCAAAAAAAAATAATTTTGCAGATAAAAATTTTATTAATAAATTAATAATACAGTTGTTATTAAATTAATTTTATGTAATTATTTTTATTAATAAATTAGTAATATATTTGTTAATAATTTAATTAAATATTTATATATATATTTTTTTAATTTATGAACAATTAGTTTGCTAATAAATTAATTTTGTTAACTAAAATAAATTTTCTAATGCAATGTTTTGGAAAAGCTTTCACCCATTCTAAGTAGTGTAATGTCATCCAAATGAAAAGGAAACAGAGTGCAACTAATGTTACTGATCCACAAAATATACATGAAAAAAGTCTTAAGAAGGATGCCTCTACAAAAAAAAAAAAAAAAAAAAAAATACTGCTGAAGATAAGGTGCTTCCACAAAAAGTGCGATAAAAAAACTCAAGGAAAAAACCCGAAGTTCAATGAGGATGAGTGCACTGAATGTCTGGAATTGGCGAAAAAAATATTCCTATATTTGGCGAAAAAAATATTCCCATCGAGTTCAACACAAAACCAGTTTTAACTGAGCGTAGTTCGGTAAACTTCAGCATAAATACATGAGAGGGAGGGTAAAAAGAACCCTAAGTTGCTTCTGAAAAGGGTGTTACGCTGTATGTTGTTTGACTTAATATATTAGAGCCTTAACTATTTTCTTTATCTTAATTATTTGCGTAGATTACAAGGTGTGGTTCATATCACTTTGAAATAAACAATAGATTGAGTAATTATTAAGATGCCACTTGGCGCAGAATTATACAAATTAAAAAAGCAACGTTAAAAACGCCAGCATAAGCAAACATTCAGCAGACTAGTTTCGGTAGCGTTTAGCGTACCGTCCTCAGTGACTGAGGACGATACGCTAAACGCTACCGAAACTAGTCTGCTGAATGTTTGCTTATTCTGGCGTTTTTAACGTTCCTTTTTAAATTTATATAATAAATTAAGTAAATAATATTTTATATTAATAATGCGAAAAGTTAATTTTATTAAAAAAGCATTATGTAAATATTTAAATTAATAATTGTTTTTGAAGTTAAATTAGCCAAGGTAAGACACACTAGTAAGTCAGAGTTATTGTTGCGGATTTCTCTTAAGTTACTTTCAGCATTTCTTACTAAACTTTATTATTCCGTCGAATTTCGATGGTGTTACATCATACGCAAATCTTTTAATATCAATGTACTTTTATTTCCATTACATTTTTATAGAAACTACAAAAGAAAATCACGCATTCCATTATATATTTAAAAATTCTAAAAATGAATTAAAAAATATATATAATACCTTAAAAGCAGCAAAATACTTTTAAAACCATGTAATTAATGTTTGGTCAAATGCCTCAAAGGCATTTCGAAACTAATATATTTTTGTTTCAACTGGGGTAGTACAAATATAAACAAGAAAGTTTGCTGCTCCAAAGAGAACACAGAGAATATTAAGGAATAGAACTGTATGATAATAATTATTATTATTAATAAACTATTGGTATTTATAAATTAAATAAAATGCATTTCGGTATTTTTATTTATTTATTTATTTATTTATTTTGTTACAAAATTTTCTTTAAAGAAATGAAATATTTTTATATTTCACAAAATTAGTTTTGTAGGGAAAGTTTTTATTATGTTGTGCCTTTTAAGAATTTGAAGCAGAAAAAAGATATATATATTAAAAATTATGTTAAAATTAAATGTTAAAACAATTAATTTTTTTAAATATATGTGAAATTGTTATCCAAAATGTTACAAATGAGTATTTTGCATTAGTAATTAATTAAATATTTTTAAAAGCATTAGCAATTTTATAGCGTTTGACCTTTTTTTTTTAATTCATATTACAAAAAAAAAAATAATAATAATAATAATAAGCTTATTTAAAAAAAAATCGATTAACTAATTACAAACATTAATCTTCATGCAATGACTTTAATTCGTGCAATATAAATCTACCATGAAAGTATTTGTACTACATAATGATGTAGCCATACTCTCTGGAAGCACTTGCAGACACATAACTATTAAAGCATACAAAGAACTATTTATTAAATATTTAGTTATTTTTAATGTCAATTTAATGTCAATGATATTTTTTCCCATAAAGTAGATATATATGCCTATGAAATGTGCATCATTAATTAAGGAAACTAGTCGGATGTACAAATCCTAAAACTTTCTTCTTTCTTATACACTTTTCCTATACATGTTAATATTTCAAAAAGATGTTACACACGTTATTACTTCAATATTACACCAACTTTGATTTTTATCTTAAGTTGCTATATTTTACTATTCGGTGTAAAAATGAGGTAATCTCAATCATAATATTCAATAAAGTTAATTTTTTTTTCTTAATCTGTTGTACAGTCGTGGAAAAATAAAGTAAACTCCTCCTGCAAACTCTGCAACAATTTACTGTAGAAGAAAGGTACAGGTACCAAACGATTGGAAATAAAGTCTACTTTTAAATGATTTATGTAAAATTTGCTGAGAGGCCATCTAAAAATCAAAACGAACTTAAACTTTGCTTTTTCCAATAGCAATATTCAAGTTTGACACCATAAATAAATTCTACACCCTTCAATTGGCCTAAATCGAAATTTACATGACATTCGTACGTTTAGTTTCCGAGAATTTAATCATTTTAAAATGAGCATATTTTAGAGGTTGCATCCGAATTGATGTTCTCTGAAACTTATTGATTGTACTCGAATTTTAAAATGGTACACAATGACTATGACATTTTTATTAATGTATTATTTCTTGCCAATATGACCATTTCACTCGCTTATGTTTCAACTATTGCCAGCCCAAATATTTCAATAGAATGATTGAAAAATATATTTTTTTAATTATTCCTTTCTGCACACAATAGACGTCCCCTTAAGCCATCATTTTGCCGTTTTTTAATGATAATTTGAAAACTACTTGAAATAAAAATTTTACAGTGATAATTCGCATAAAGGAGGACATAATAAATACAAATCTAACAAAAAAAGTGTAGGTTGCAATTGCTGTTACAGCGCCCCTTTCTAGTGGGTTGTTACCAAAATCCCGCGGCCTTTTTGCCATTGCCAAAAACATACACATGGAATTTCGTTCCATTCTGTGGAATAAAATCACACACTTTTCGGTTCTGCAATCATGAAAATGGCAAAAAGGATCGCTATTACAGCACCCCCTTCCGGCGGAGTACTTCCAAATTCAAGTAGGACTTACTGGCCATAGCCAGGAATATCCATAAAAAAATTGGTTCAATTCTATACATTCTGTACAACTGCATAACCGTTTTGATATATAATAATGAACATGGCACAAACATCGTTTTATATCGCCCCCTTCCAACGGAAATTTTCAAAATTTAAACTATTCCTGCTAGCCATAGCCAAAAAAATACACAAAAAAATGGTTTAATTCTATGCATAACTGTATGAAGTTTTCGATGGTACAATAATGAAAAGGGCGCAGAAATAGATGTTACAGCTCGTCTTTACAGCGGTATATTTCTAAATTCAAGGACAATTTGCTAGCCGTAGCCAAAACCATACGCAAAAAAATTGGTTCTGATCTTTGCATAAATTCATACACTTTTCAATAGCGCAATAATGAAAATAGCACAAAAATTTCAATTAGAGCTTTCCCTTCAGAGAAAAAATTTCTAAATTCAAGGAGGATCTGCGGGTTATAAGCAAAAACATACACATAAAATATACTTTAATTATATGTATAGCTTCAGACACTTTTAATATTTCAATAATATTCAAGTGGTACCAGCTGGCCATTGAAAAAAGACATACACAAATATTTTGGTTCAATCCCATGCACAGCTTCATACACTTTTCTATGGTACTATAATGAAAATGGTCCTCAAATGGCTATTTCAGCGTCCTCTTCAGAGGGAAAAGTTCCAAATTCAACTAGCACTTTCTGGCCATAGCGAAACACATACACAAAAAATTTGGTTTCCTTTTAAGCATCACTTTACACACTTTGTGATGGCACAATAATGAAAATGGCGCAAAAATAGCTATTACAGAGATCTCTTCGTAAGAAATATTTCAAAACTGAAGTTGAACTGCTGGCCATAACCTTTAGTTTTATGCATAAATTCATACAGTTTTCAATGATACAATGAGAACACAAGGACATACGGACACACGGACGTACGGACAGACATTTTCTATAAACAGATTTTTCGGGATCTCTGACACCTAAAACATGTAAATCCGACGACAACTAGAAGTCGGAAAGTATTTCGATTACAATACTTCCTTCTTAAGAAAAAACTAGTCGGATGTGCCAATCCCAATACTTTCTTCTATCTCATTTATTTTAATATTTCAAAATGTTGTTACAAATGTCAATATTTCATTTATTAGTTCAATGCTATATAAACTTTCACTTTCATCTTAAATTTCTGCTTCAGTCAATTAATCGGAGTAAAAACGAGTTAATTTCCATGATATTTATTAAAATCAATGGTTTTCAATTATTCTGTTATATATCAGCTGTTCGTGAATAGCCAGCTTATCAGGATGGGAAGTTCCCGTCGCTTCACAAGCAATCGGTGTATAAAAGAACTAGGAAAAATCAAGAAAATTACACGAAAATTGCTATTATAGTACCCCCTTTCGGCGGAATATTTCCTAATTTATTGAGGACCTAAAAATTTGGTTCAATTCTATGCATAACTTCATACACTTTTCGATGGTACAATATTATTAATGGCCCCAAAATAGCTATTACAGAGCCCTCTTTCAGCGGAATTTTTCCAAACGCAGGGAGGACCTTCTTGCCCTGAATAAAAATATATACAAAAAATGGGTTCAATTCTATGCATAACTACATACACTTTTCGATGGTCCAATATTCAAAATCTCACAAAAATCGCTATTACAGCACCAAATGTCGGCGGAATTTTTCCAAATGCAGGGAGTACATTCTTTCCTTGGCCAAAAACATACACAAAAAATTGTTTCGATTCTATGCATAACTTCATATATTTTTCGATGGTACAATATTCAAAATCGCTATTACAGCGGCCTCTTCTGGCGGAATTTTTCCAAATTCAATGAGAAGCTTCTTGCCATGGCCAAAGACATACACAAAAAATTTGGTTCAATTCTATACATAACCAAATGCAGAGAGGACATTTTTGCCTTAACCAAAAGCATACACAAAAAAATTGGTCCAATTCTATGCATAACTTCATACACATTTCGATGGTACAATATTGAAAATGGCGCAAAAATCTCTATGACAGCGCCCCCTTTCTTCGGAATTTTACCAAACGCAGAGGGGACCTTCTTGCCTTAACTACACAAAAAATTTGTTTCAATTCTACGCATAACTTCATACACTTTTCGATGGTACAATATTCAAAATCACGCAAAAATCGCTACTACAGCGCCTCCTTCCAGCGGATTATTTCAAAATTAAGGAAGGACCTTCTTGCCTCAGCCAAAAACTTACACAAAAAAATGGCTATATTCTATGCATAACTTCATACACTTTTCGATGGTACAATATTGAAAATGACACAAAAATAACTATTACAGAGCCCTCTTTCAGCGGAATTTTTCCAAATGCAGGGAGTACCTTCTTGCCCTGGCCAAAAGTATACACAATAAATTGATTCAATTCTATGCATAACTGCATACGCTTTTCGATGGTCCAATATTAAAAATTGCACAAAAACCTCTATTACAACACCAAATGTCGGCGGAATTTTCCCAAATGCAGGGAGTATATTCTTGCCTTGGCCAAAAACATACACAAAAAAATTTTTCGATTCTATGCATAACTTCATATATTTTTCGATGGTACAATATTCAAATCCGCTATTACAGCAGCCTCTTCCGAAAGATATTTTCCAAATTCAGGGAGGACCTTCTTGCCATGGCCAAAGACATACACAAATAATTTGGCTCAATTCTATGCTTAACCAAATGCAGAGAGGATATTCTTGCCTTAAACAAAAGCATACACAAAAAAATTTGGTTCAATTCTATGCATAACTTCATACACATTTCGATGGTACAATATTGAAAATGGCTCAAAAATCGCTATTACATCGCCCTCTGTCGGCGGATTTTTACAAAATGCAGGGAGGACAGGGGTTCTTTTACGCAAATGTTTTAAAGACACTTTAAATCAAATGTAAGTATAACTAAGTCGTAATTACGTCCACTAATAACCATATCACAACATATATTCCGACCGCGAAAGTCAAAACATATATTAAAATATTTATTTGCTTAAAAGACGTTACTAAAAACACATTAAAAGTATATTAAAAACCTATATTGACATGTTTCAACTCCTTCTTTGAGTCGTCATCAGAATGTATAACAGAAATTACTGTTCTCAGCTTGAAGATAGACAGCGATTTTAGATAAAGATTGTCTTTATACGTGTGATAAGCGTCACAAATATATCTCAACAAACCAGTACATAGACAAATACTAGTTAAATATTCAAATGTAGCTTTTATAAATTGTAATACTTTAGGTTCACTGAAACAGAACGAAATATTCCAATGAATACATAAGTTAAACAAAAAATAAGTAAATAATCTATAATTCACTATTTACGCTCCTAAATTTAATTTGCTATGAAGATTTCAAACAATTCTAAATTTTATTTAATTGAAAGAAAATAATCTTCGGTGGGTTTAAATTTTAAGAATTCTGCTGTGGAAAATTGTAAACCTACGCTGCAACTCAAATGAATTAATGAAATTATGAATCAATAAATGTATTGTGAGCCAACATGGTATTCGCAAAATTTCCTTTCATTATTGCTAGTTCTTTCTTTTTGGAATAATTCACATACTTAAATATCTAATTTGAACAATAACCTCTTTTCACAATGGTAAATTTTCAATTAAGAATAGCTTATCCAGTATTAAAGATGTCGGTATGCAGAATTTTATAAGCATATTGTTGCTACAAAAGGATAAATTCTGCCTACGGGATTCATGTGAAAATGCAAATATCCTAATTATGTTTAAAATAATGGCAGATCGATTTCTTTAATATGATATTTTTCTTGTCATTTTGAAATCTTTTGCAATTTGCATTGACTATTTTTGTCAAATAGTTAAAAAAATAAAGCCTAATTCAAACTTCTTTAGGACACATGCAGAATAAAGCAGTTATTCTATAATATGACAGTATATATACAAACCGTTGAATATTGGGCTATTATTGCAAGCTAATACATCTGTGTTGTGAAGAGTGTGCTTTCGAAATAAATTGTAAATATTAACAGCTAATATTTTTGTAATTTTTCTGAAAGTATAGCACAACAGTAAAAACATGTGCAATGAAACTAAATATTTTTTTCTATATTAACGTATGCATATTTTAATATATCTATTGGTGTAAACCTAAACATGCTGCAAACTTCAGCGAACTTTTTGTTTTTATTTTTTAATAGATTTTACGTTATTCTAAATTTCATTTAAGGGGACAAGGAACCTTAAAATCCTTAAAAATATTTTTTTTTTTTTTTTTTTTTTTTGTAAATTTCACCTAATTATTATTCAAGGGTACTTTATATGCACTATAGCATGCATTTATCACAAAAAAAAAAAATATTTTTATGAAAAAAATGTAATTTTACGCGTCGTCTTAGAAATCTTCGAAATGCCCCCTGCGCATTCCATATCAATGCAAATCCCCTATATTTTTTATAAAAGTTTGGTTTATATATATAAATAAAATAGAGCATCGAATTTTATAAATTTGAATTTAAAGGTTAAAAAATAAAATGAAATTTTTTCGAAAAAATTTCAAAATTTTTATTTTATTTTTTTTTTTTTTTAAATTCAAATATATAAAATTCGATGCTCTATTTTATTTATATATATAAACCAAACTTTTATTAAAAATATTGGGGATTTTCATTGATATGGAACACGCAGGGGGCATTTCGAAGATTTCTAAGACGACGCGTAAAATTCCATTTTTTTCATTAAAAAAAAAAAAAAATGTGATAAATGCATGCCATAATGCATTTAATGTACCTCTGAGTAATATTTAAGATAAAATCTCTCTATTCTAAAAAAAAGTAACTACCGCTGTCACCGCCGCCGCCGCCGCCGGTTTTGAATTTTTTGTGACCGGAGGTCTTTCTTCGTTAATATTAAAAAAACTGTTGCATGCAAAAATATGAAAATCGGTAGTATTATAGAAAAATGTTTGATAAACACGCTGATGGAGACAGTTTTCAAATCGAAGAATTATTTTAAGAGATATTTAATGCCAAAGTTGGACAAAATCGTTCCATTAAAAAAGTTTTATAGGAGCAAAAACTGTACATAGGAATTTAATCATTTTTAGATCATTTTATGCGTCAGAATTTCCCGGTGTGCAGATTGCAGTTCGTTTTTTAATTTGAATAATTTTTCGAGGTTTTATTTCTATTTTAAATTCAAATTTTCAGCATTTCGAGAGATATTTTTAACAAATTTTAGAAAACTGTATTAATTTAAACTGTTGTCAACTGCATAAACAGTAATGTTTGCTTCAAATTAAAAATTTATTTTACACGTGACTATTATAAACAAAAATATAAAAAGCAGGAACTCATTGAAAATTACGTCATAAAAACTATAGTTACACGTGAATTTTACATGGGAAAGAATATTGTAAAATAATAAATTCAGTAACATGCGTTAGAAGTCCTAAATAGGAGAATTTACGTCATATTACACTTATTACGTAAAATGAACAAAAAATTATATTGCAAAACAGTTTTAATTTAAAAATTGCGCGAGACATTTACTTGACATTTTAAGATGATCATAATATTTCATTTCTAAGAAAAGTATTTTGACGTGAATATTAGAAAGAGAAAGAAAAGTTTGGTGAAAATTACGTCAGATTATAATTGTCAGATTCAAATTATAATTCAGTCTTCCGAAATCTTTTTAAAGGCGATAAAATTAGCATGCTGTTAGAGTCTGCGGTGTCTGAACGGGGGTTGACGAGCGTAGCTCATAGGGGGCAGAGCCCCCTAGTTTACAAAAAAAAAATAAAAAAAAAAAAAAATAAAATGATAAATTTTGAAATTTTTTCGAAAAAATTTAATTTTTTTTTTAACCTTTAAATTGAAATATATAAAATTCGATGCTCTATTTTATTTATATATATAAATCAAATTTTTATAAAAAATATTGGGGATTTTCATTGATATGGAACGCGCAGGAGCATTTCGAAGATTTGTAAGACGACACATAAAATTCCATTTTTTTTTTCCTTAAAATATTTTTTTTCCTTAAAATAAAACTTTTTTTGTGATAAATGCATGCTATAATGCATATAATGTACCCTTGAATAATATTTAATATAAAATTTACAAAAAAAAAAAAAAAAAAAAAAAAAAAAAATGAAAAATTTGGAAATTTTTTCGAAAAAAGTTTAAAAATTTTCATTTTTTTTTCTTTTATACCTTTAAATCCAGATATATAAAATTCGATGCTCTATTTTATTTATATATATAAAAGAGACTTTTATAAAAAATATTGGGGATTTTCATTGATATGGAATGCGCAAGCGGCATTTCGAAGATTTCTAAGACGACGCGTAAAATTCCATTTTTTTTTCCTCAAAAATATTTTTTTTGTTATTTTTTGTGATGAATGCATGCTATAATCCATATAATGTACCCTTGAATAATATTTAAAGTGAAATTTACAAAAAAAAAAAAAAAAAAAAAAAAATATTTTAAGGTCCCTTGTCCCCTCATTTAACAAGTAAAAATTTACAATGTTAAACTAAACACGCAACATTGCAAGTACAGTGCAATGTACACATGTACAATTCAAGTTAAATAGAGCAGGAAAAATAATACATGAGACGGTTTTAATGGAAATAAACGTATTGCCAGAAATACTGACATAAGAAAGAAAACACATCAAAATTTTACACCATGGCAAACAGCCAGGAAAACATATTTTCGAATTCAAGTGGAACAAAGGGCTTTAATTTCCTATACGGCGATTTCTATAGTGTACGTTTCAATAATTCTCTCACGTTCTCTTTTATAAAGAAGTATTGACAGGCGCTTCGAGAAATTTCAGGACACAGACAAAAGAAGGACTACGTTTGATATTCTGCAATATAAGCAAACATCGGATCATAAATAATTTGTTACATACCTCATGAAAATTATAGATATACAATTGTAAAAAGAGAAATGTGTTGTTTTCTTTAACAGCATTTTTGTTATCTTTTCTATCTAATTATTTTTATTTTACTTTTATTTAATGTTCAAAAAGTTAAACAAGGCATTATTATCCTTATTAAAGCTAATAAAAGACCAGTAGCTAGAAATGAAAAAAAACATCAAAATTATTTTTATAACATTTTAAGTTTAAATTAAAATTTGTTTTATAAACAATACGTTCTTCGAGGCTTAAGCAGTAAATTTTCAAAACAATACATTTGTTTCGACTTATATAATTTATATAAAGTAATATTTTTTATGTAGAGAATATAGTAATAATTTTAAAGATATTAAAAAATTATTTCATAATTTCCAATTAATTTAAAGAAATTTAATTCTATATGTTCATATATATGCATTTACATACAAATATGGGCATGTGAATATTTGTCTACAAATACATATTTAAATCAGTAATTTATATCACTGGCTTAAGGGAAATATAAAGGTTTAAAATAGAGGGAAAACGTATTTTTAACCATTTGGAAAAAATTGTTATTGTCCTCTGTCAGGGTAGGAAATCAAAAAGACATCTGAAGCGTGTTATTGGTTGAATCCGCATTTTATTCGTTTTCTGATTGGTATATACAGTAGTCTGTATTTTTCCTTTACTTTCAACAGAGATGGATACTTCTGTTGCCACTATGACAAAAAAGTAATAAAAACTACAAAAAAATTAATAACTCAGAAACAAATTGTGATACAGCTTTCAAACAAATTGCATTTAAAAGTACATTTTAGTCTCTATACGACGGTGTAAAAAGTAATATTGTGGGATGTTTAGAAGTTTAAGAATGAAATTTCGTTTAAAATTGGTCCAGGAATATTAATATTTAATCCATGTCGTACGTAATGAATGACCAGCTCCGTAAAAATTTAAAATTTTACAGTACCGAAAAATGTAATCCATGGTGTACGTAATGTATAATGAACTGTGTGCGATTTTTTATGTCTTAAATTGTAGTCTTTGAAAAAATCATTTTCCAAATGGTCGTTGTAATTTGTTAAATTGCATTTTTTATTCTTGTTAGTTTTATAGTATTGTTGAGCTTGTTTGATGAGAGAAATTCTGAACTAACGGTCACAGGAACCATAGATGTTGACTCTCGCAGGCAGGGTATACTTACGACGGACGAAACTTTACAAACAATTAACTTGAAACACTGTTTTCATAAGTTTGCCGTAGTATATTTTGAACAGGCAACATGAATCTTAAATATATATATATATATATCAAGGAAACCAAATTCGAAAACTATGAAAAACTTGAAAAGCTAGCAATCTTTTTTCAAGTTATAATAAAAATATAATAATTTTCAGTAGATTTTGAATTTTTCATGATATAATTTTATTAATTTTTATACAATTTTTATTTCGTTTTCAAGTATTATAGAAAGGTAATGTTTTAATGAAATTTATTAAGAAATAACAGTTCAAACATATGAAACCTGATCGTGAAAATCGTGGCAAATCTTTGTTTACAAAGTAAATTTTGTCGTTTATTATTATTTTAATTGAAAAAATATTTTTTCTATAAAATATAAATAAATAAAAACAAAAAACCCAATAGTTTTATTTAATTGTTCATAATAATTCACTACCAAGCTTCATAATGACCTCATAACCAACGTCAATTTTTATGATTTCAAATCCTTCTGCTCTTCTTAAACATCTCAAATCACATTGAAATTTGAATTATTTCAAATTATTCTCAAAATCATATTGGATGAAAATATTACCATATAGAATTATAATATAAAAAGCATAATGTGATACACGAATGTAATGTAATCTAAATTTAACAACGCGGGACATACACTGTTACTGAACGAATATAATACACTGTTAATGAGTTTCATGGCCGGAAATAGTCACATAAAAAACGAAATACGTGAAAATGTACAATATAGTACTCAACCATTATTACTTCCTGAAATGTGTCATTTTTGGGGAAAAACAGCTTCCCTTCTGCGATGCCTCAATAATTCCCTCATATTATCTAAAGTTATGCGGCCTTCAAACATCAGCTTTGTGAATGTAAAATTTTAGATATAGGCAAAAAAAGACTCTGTTTAGAGAAATTGCTTTATACATTTTTGTGTATTTTCTTCCATTTTTATTACAAATATTTACAATCCGAAACATAACACAAAAAAACATAATGTATTGTATATACAAAAACTCCAAATTTAACGCATCAAGAATATGATATAATTTAACATATGATATAATTTAATGGAAATAGTTTCATTGTTAGAAACTCTATAAAAAATTATAATATCAAAATTTTGCAATAGGGAGAACAAGCATCCAATAAAACATATTTCTGAAGTCGATCATTCAAGTGGAACAAAGGAGATTAATTTTCCATATCTGTATCCCTGTAGTGCAAACTTCAGTAATTCTCACACGTTTTCATATGTTAATGAGTATTGAGCATTAAGAGGAGCAACGGGAAATTCTCCGAGATCTGTAAAATACAAATAAAATTACTAATAAGAATAGTAATATTTAACAGGAATAAGATTTTAAAAACCTCTATAAAAATTATAACGAAAGTAACACATCATGAAAGTAGTACACAGTAGTATTAACGAAATGTTCGCGACTAGGAAGTTTATTCGTTAAATCGAGATTTTTCAATAAATCAGGATAATCAAAGGAATTCATTTATACAACTTAACAAGTTAAAAAATGGCTATAAATAAAAAGAACAATCCTTACTTACGTTAATGATGTTGTTTAACATCTGTTGCTTTAAGAAAATACACTGTATAAAAATTGCTTCTTTTTTATGTACTACTATAAATCACAAAATATATAATTAAGAAACAGTCTCATTTATTGAAATTTTATAGATAAACTATAAGATATCATTTATAGGTGTTTATTTTCTTTGTTTCGATTTTGTATTTCAAACTTCTTTATTGATATTTCCCTGAAGCTATGAAAAAAATGTCATCAATATCATGGGGCATAAAATACTGTTTCAAAGTATCCAAACTGCTAACTTCTTCGTTGAATGATGCACGCTGCATCTCTATTTTATCTACCGCAACTGATTCGCTACTGGTGCTTTTAATAACTTCTCAATTATATATTGTTAATTATTTTTGTATGTAGATATTTTGTGTATCACAAGATACATATTCAGAAAATTAACACTCAGGGAGATTGAAAAAAAGTTTTTATATAAATATTAGAAAGTTTCTTCAGTATTTCATTTTTTTTTTTTTTTTTTTTTTTTTTTTTTTTTTTTGACACGGTTATTTGTTAAATCCGGATCATAAATTCGTTAAATCGAAGTATTTTCGTTCAATTTTCGTCGGGTTCATATTTTTTTTAAATCGAGAAATTCGTTAAATGGAGATTCATTAAATCGGGTCTCGGCTTATTATACAGTTTAATGGGAACAGTTTCATTGCCAGAAATAGCCCTATAAAAAAGCAAACAAGCAAAATTTTTCACAAAATGGCAACCATCCAATATAATGCAATTCTGACATATGTCATTCAAGTGTAACAAAGGAGATTAATTTTCCATATCCGGTTCGCTCTAGTGCATGCGTTAGTAATTCTCTCACGTTTTTAGATGTTAAGGGGTATTGACATTGAGAGGAGCAACGGGAAATTTTAGCTGCAGACAAAAGAAATGAGTCTGACGCTCTCCAATTTAAGGAAACATGTAATGAATATCTTTTTCCTTAACTTATAAATGAATTAGAAATGCATACAGAATTTAAATAAGAAAATTATGATTATTATACAGTATTTTAATTATAATTTGTATAATAATTTATTATTATTATTATTATCGTTAATTGCATTTAACCGGATCACAGAAAATTATATTGTAAATATTTAATGAAATTATATTCACGTATTAAAATATGCCCATGTAAATAAAAAACATACCAAAATTTTACACCGTAGAAAACAGCTAAGAAAAGCTGTTTCTGAAATCTTTTTTTTTTTTTTTTTTTTTTTTTTTTTATAGGATAAATGATAATGTTTTCACATCACTGGCTTTGGGGAATCATAAAGGTTCAAAATTGCAAAAACATGTATTTTTTATTCTTATTAGATTTATAATGTTTGAGTCTTTAAGAATGTTGTACAACTGTTCCAATAGGTAATTTTTTGAACTTAGACGTTGAGATTCACAGACAGGCTATAAAAAATAAAAATAAATAAATAAATAAATAAATAAAAATTTAAATTAAATTAAATCGAAGCAATTAAAACTGCTTATCAGCGAGTTCGCAGTAATATATTTTGAAAAAGTAGGGATTTGCATCTCAGAAAAAGGAAACTAAAGTCTCTACAAACTATGAAAAACTTGAAAAATAAGTAACTTTTTTCAAGTTATAATGAAAAATATATAATTTTCTATTTATTTTGAATTTGTCATTTTGTATCATTTTTTATTTTTTAAGAGTTTTTTTTTTTTGTTTTTCTTTGAATTATAATCGGGGAAGATTTGCGCTCTTAAGCCCTTAAGTTCACCAGAGTCCAGCTACGTTACTTCTATTTTTTTAATAAATATTTAAATATTGGTCGGAATTCACAGGAGCTCATAAATATAGGACTCAGAAGATAAGTGCAAAAGCGATTCCGAAAAACCGAAACCTAAATTACCTTTCCCTTTCCTTCCCATCTACAAGCTTTTGCATTCTTTTTTATCAACACACTTATAATGTGACGTAATCACACACGTAGGAGGTGGAGATAAAACGGACTCAATTTTTATATCAGGCTTAGACGGACTCGAGGTCAATCTGTCATATTCAAAATTTTATATATAATAAAAAAAAAAAAAACCTTTTTCTTCTTCAAAATTACGTATTATATTCTTTTTCAAATCATTTTAATGCTATTTTGAGCAGAATTAAGGGAAAACAGAAATAGAGTTTTTCTAATCTAGTGATATTTGCGAATTTATGTCAGCGACGTGTTGATACTGTCGAACTCAAGAGACTGAACAATGAATTTGCTTCAAGTTTCAGGTCGATTTTCTTTTGCGACAGTAAGATAATTTTTTAACTGGGTGTTTTTTTTTTGTTTTTTGTACATAGCTAACCAGAAAAGAATATTTTCTGATTTTAGCCAACGAGCATCAGCTTGAGGTTTTGTTTGTTTGAGGTTTCGTGTTTTCTATTGCGCACGAGTATAAAAAACTCCAACAAATTTCACAATGTCAAAAAGCTATACCAGCTTTAGTGGAATTTTTTGAGGAGTTGAATCATCTCGACGTCAATATTAAATTCACCATAGAAAATGAAGTCAATAACACCCTCCCATTTTTAGATGTCTTAGTTATAAAATCTGGTAATAAGCCTAAAAGGAAAGTTTTCAGAAAATCAATGAAAATAGATTGCATTATTCCTGATACTGCTTCAACCCCATGGGGTTATAAAATGTCTGCGTTTAGTTCTTTTATTAAGAGAGCACATATTGTTTGTTCGGATGAATTTTTGGAAGATGAACTGAACCATATTGTCAAGATTGGAATAGATCACGGATATAACCCACAGGTTATGCATAAATTAATTGAGAAGTTCAATAGTTATCCTCATAGCGCCCAGTTAACTCGTCCTACTTACAGAAAAATTTCTTATATTCCAGCAATGTTTGAAAGATTAAAGAGAATTTTCAATAGATTCAGAATTCTTCTTGTTGCCTCCCCCTCAAATAATTTGTTTGCAGCTATTACCAGAAAGCAAGATCCTCTACCAATTTTATTCCATCCTGGAGTTTACGAAATCCCTATTCAACTCAATACTGGTCTATTAACTTCATATATTGGAATGACAAAACGATGCCTGTTTGAAAGGATTAAAGAACATAAAAGTGATTTAAAATTCAATAGACAATCTACAGCTTTATCTAGATTAGCATTTAAAGGCAGTGTCAAAGCAGTTTATTTTGACGATGTAAAAATTATCTCTAAATATTCCAATCCACTTAAAGTCCTTATACGTGAATCCATAGAAATAAGTCTAAGAAAAAACGAGGTATGCAATGACAATATTTCATTTCAAATTTCTAATGTTTGGTTGAATATTTTAAAAGAAATACATTCGTAGTGCTTATTTCGAGTTTTCCTAGTTTCCTATTGCAGTGTGTTAGCCTAACAACAGATGGCGCTATATCCAACGCAGTACTGATTTTGGTTGTGTTAATGATTAGTTACCGTAATGTTTTTAGTTGTGATGCCGTGAAAGTGCTGTTGGAAACTTCACTCAGAGGAGGTCAAGGACTCTCTCCCCTGAAGATGGCTCGTTAGAAAGAGCACGAAACGTTGGGAATAATTTGTAATGTATTTTTAATATAGTTTTTATTTACATGTACGCTGATGAGTATCGTAAGATTTTTAATTATTAAATTTTAACAGCGTAAGTCAAGGTTTTTCTTATTATAACTTTACCGAGACTGGATATGATGGACTATTACACGACCTTCAAGGAGTATAAAGTTTCCCGTTTACGTTTAGACCGTGAATGGTTAAATATAACATTTCTGCGGTCATTCAAACGCTTAAACGTAGTTCCGAAATTTTTAAAATTTAATAGTAACAATGTGATAAATCAACTTGGTGATACTAAAAAGAAATTTGAACGGACTTGTCTTAACCTCTACATCCGTAAGAAGTTTGCTTTATTGGATAGTTGTTCTAGTCAGACTTATAAGCTTTATTTTGAATTAGCCAGTGTCACTGAACCAGCTCATTTCAGTAAGTTATTCTATTCTATAGAAGGAATCAGGTTTAAACAAAAGAACTTAATTACAGAACGTCATAAGAGGACACTCAACTTTTCGTTAAAGCATTCAGAAATTGATCACCCCCCTCAATTCAAACCTGTTCAGTTCGTAAACATTTCAAATAGAACTTTTTCAAAAGAGGAAGAGGAATTGATATCTCTAGGTGGCAAATATAACTTTCAAGGTTCCATTAATCCAAAGGACATCTGCACAGAATTAGAGGCCGTTATTCAAGATATTCCTACTAATGAACAGGACATTGTGAGATTAAAGGTATGTAATTTAAGCAAAAAGTATTTTAAGAAACAAAGTAACGCGAATAAAAAACAGCTTGGCATAATGTCTAGATTAAGAAGGGATAAGAATTTCTGTTTTGTGAAAACTGATAAATCTGGAAAACTCGCAGTAATAAATCAAGATACCTATATAAGTAAAATGGAAAAATGTATAGAACAGTTGTCCTGTCATGTCCTTAGTAAAGATCCCAACACTGGGATCTACAGAAAAACACAAGAACTTCTTAGAAATAGTAAATGGCCCGATGAAATGAAAAATAAAATTAAAATTAACCATACAGGTGTTACGCCTAGGATTACAGCTAGAATAAAAGATCATAAACCAGATTTTCCATTCAAACCGATTGTCACAAGATGCCAAGGCCCACTTTATTATGTTGAAAAAGATTATGCTGGTTTTCTAAAAACGGTTATCCCATCTTCAAAATATTCTATTTCTTCTACTGATGAATTCATAAACAGGATTGTAGATGTTGGGATTAACGATAATACTATTTTAGCTAGTTTTGATATTGTCTCGCTTTTCCCCTCCATAAATATTTCCGAAGTTATGAATACTATTAACCAGTCTATAGATAAATTAAATAATCTGAGTCAAGAAATTAAAACCTCGTTAGAAGCAGGTTTAAATTTAATTAACCAGAGTAATGGATTCTGTTTTAACGGTAATTATTATAAGCAAGATAAGGGTGCAACGATGGGGTCACCTGTTTTAAGTATTTTCGCCGAATTTAAGCTTAGACCCTTGGAAGATTTGATTTTCAACACTTTCAAACATAAACCCAAATTATGGTTAAGGTATGTGGATGACGTTTTTGTAGTTTGGGAAGAGGGGAAACCAGCTTTAGTGGAATTTTTTGAGGAGTTGAATCATCTCGACGGAAATATTATATTCACCATAGAAAATGAAGTCAATAACACCCTCCCATTTTTAGATGTCTTAGTTATAAAATCTGGTAATAAGCTTAAAAGGAAAGTTTTCAGAAAATCAATGAAAATAGATTTCATTATTCCGGTTACTGCTTCAACCCCATGGGGTTATAAAATATCTGCGTTTAATTCTTTTATTAAGAGGGCACATATTGTTTGTTCGGATGAATTTTTGGAAGATGAACTGAACCATATTGTCAAGATTGGAATAGATCATGGATATAACCCACAGGTTATCCATAAATTAATTGAGAAGTTCAATAGTTATCCTCATAGCACCCAGTTAACTCGTCCTACTTACAGAAAAATTTCTTATATTCCAGCAATGTTTGAAAGATTAAAGAGAATATTCAATAGATTCAGAATTCTTCTTGTTGCCTCCCCCTCAAAAAATCTGTTTGCAGCTATTACCAGAAAGCAAGATCCTCTACCAATTTTATTCCATCCTGGAGTTTACGAAATCCCTATTCAACTCAATACTGGTCTATTAACTTCATATATTGGAATGACAAAACGATGCCTGTTTGAAAGGATTAAAGAACATAAAAGTGATTTAAAATTCAATAGACAATCTACAGCTTTATCTAGATTAGCATTTAAAGGCAGTGTCAAAGCAGTTTATTTTGACGATGTAAAAATTATCTCTAAATATTCCAACCCACTTAAAGCCCTTATACGTGAATCCATAGAAATAAGTCTAAGAAAAAACGAGGTATGCAATGACAATATTTCATTTCAAATTTCTAATGTTTGGTTGAATATTTTAAAAGAAATACATTCGTAGTGCTTATTTCGAGTTTTCCTAGTTTCCTATTGTAGTGTGTTAGCCTAACAACAGATGGCGCTATATCCAACGCAGTACTGATTTTGGTTGTGTTAATGATCAGTTACTGTAATGTTTTTAGTTGTGATGCCGTGAAAGTGCATTTGGAAGCTTCGCTCCGAGGAGGTCAAAGACTCTCTCCCGTGAAGATGGCTTGTTAGAAAGAGCACGAAACGTTGGGAATAATTTGTAATGTATTTTTAATATAGTTTTTATTTACATGTACGCTGATGAGTATCGTAAGATTTTTAATTATTATTATTTCTATTACACAGATAACGGGAAATTATATGTAGTACATATTCAGTGAAATTATATTCATGTCATTAAATTTTATCTTATAAGTAAAAATAGTCTCATAGTAAAAATCATAATAGTCATAGGTAAAAATCAAGCAAGTAAAAATTTTACAATATGGCAACCATCCAATAAAACATATTTCCGTAATCCGTCATTCAAGTGGAACAAAGGAGATTAATTTTCCACTTTCGGATATCTGTAGCACATGTTCTAGTAATTCTCTCACGTTTTCAGATGTTAAAGAGTATTGACATTGAGAGGAGCAACGGGAAAATTCCGCCGCAAACAAAGAAATGAGTTTGACACTCTCCAATAAAAGCAAACGTGGAAATAATATAATATTTAATACGGGGGAATAATTTAATACTCTTTTTCTTAACTAAAAAGTAACAAATATAGCTGACAACAGCAACGTGAATTTGAACACGATAAATGTAAAATTTAAGCATGATGTTAACAGCATAATATACAGTGTATTACTATTATTTATTGTTTACTAATTCTCTAAAACAATTCGATTTTTCGACGAATATAAATAAATAAAATTCACCATAATGAAGAAAACCTTCTAAGAGTCTGAAGGATTTCCTGCGTTTTCATAATACCAACATTTTTTACACTGTTTTTTCTATAACACTCTTAATATATTTATAAAAAATATCTTAAAATACAATTATGTTAAAAATATTTTTATCTACAGACGATTTAATTGATTTTGGGAAACTCATGTGTTTCAACTTTTGGTAAAGTGGTTCAACATTTCATCATTCCTTAGCCATATATAACATTCAATCAAAACACACAGTTTTATCATTCTCAATATGTTAGTTTATAGTTTTATAACAGCCGCATGCTTGACTAGTGGCTGAAACTAGTGGCTGGACTAGTAGCTGGAAGTAAAGATGTAGTATGTTAGAATCTATAGGCAAAATTTAAAAGAACCTAGTGTGCCTCATAACATTTTAAATTGTGTTCTCGGGTTAATTAACCTTTTTTTTCAAAGAATATCTGTAGTTATCTTTTCTATTAGTTCATGCCTCGAATAAAGTAACAAATGGTAGTAAAAGGTTTCACAACTTTATGTTAATTGTGTAAATTTTTGCTTGATATGACGAAATCCTTAATTTTGTTTTAAAGAATTCCTCCTTTTTAGATGAACATGCACAGATACATTGATAATTCTTGTCAATTATTTCTGCGTTCAAAAAAAAAAAAATCTATTATCCATGTGCTACATTCTCGACTAACACAAGAAGCACTCACAAAACACACTACATTGGACTTAGTAAATGTAGATTATAATTCTTGGGGCCAAGCAAAGTCGGTTTACAACTTTTAGATTAATAGAGAAGTTCCCTAAATCAAAATAGTAGATTGCACATAGACTCGTGTAAACATTAATATACATTTAATATATCCAATATGAATGTTTAAATATGTTTCGAAACCTGTCTTAATCTTTCCTTATTAGGCATTGTAGTTCCATATAAATTGTTAATATTTTGCAGCATTTTTCTACATGTATGGAATATATCGAAATATATAAAAGTATTTTGTAGGTTTTTTTGTGATATTTAATAAAAATTTGAATGCGTTAACAATAGATACATCAATTATGTAAAGAAATGCAGAAAAACAACATGAAAGAACAAACAGAGATTGCCGAAAAATGTTAGGATGTATTTGTTAAATTTTCACCATCTTTACCATATTTTTTGTTATAGGGGAGACCGGGGCTAGTTGGCTACAGGGGTAAGTAGACGCAGTAGTCATAAATCACCTGTTTGTGGATAGATTGCTCAACCAGTCACAGAGTACCTTTCTTCTTGATTTTTACAATCCTCATTGTAGTTTTGCAGCGTCATCTACGTGCAATGGACATTTATTACGATTTTTCTGCTTTTTGCACTCATAAGTAATTTGTTGTTGCTTCATTCTTTTTCTAATTTCTAATACTTATCTTAATAACTGCGGATTGATTTGTGCAATTTTTCTTAGTATATGATGAATTGTACCTACCTTATATGTGATTTACTTGGATTATTTATGCTTTGATGGTTACGTGTCCTTTTGTGAAAAAATTTATTATGGGGCTAGTAAGCGCACTGAACACGTAGCAAGTTGGATCGGTGTTTAGTGTGTGCTAGCAGCTTGAAAAACAGCAAACACCGAGAAAAGTGGTTGCAATGCACGATTTGGGGTACATGAGGCTTGCTCAAACGGAGACATTCGATTTTTTATTTGTGACAACCGTAACTCTGATGATGATATTGACTAGGATAGAAGTTACTCAATGTTAATGTTTTATTCATTATTTTTATGTTTGTAAAATTTAGAATTTACATTGTACGGCGATAACGCTTTTGTTTAAACTTACAGGTAATAATGAAATTGGTTTCTCTTAACTGCGTTTCTTATTTGAGTTTCATTTAAATATTTAAAAAGCGAGTGCCAACCTTACCCCATAGGTATAGGCAACATACCCCGTTGGCGCACAATTTTCTTTTTAATTTAGGCTTCCGCAAAACATAAACTACAAAAGCTACAAACTCAAAATTCCCGGTATTTATAGACCAATGCCCGTTCTTTATATATATATATATTTTTTTTTGGTTTACAAATTATGTAACCTTATGTATGTAGATTTTATTTCTAGTGAGAGTCTCACTACTGAACGTTTGTCTATGTTTATTATTTGCCGTCTGGTTTTTCTGGGCCTGTTTTCTTAGCGGTGGTTTTTTTTTTGGTGGTGCATAGGGTTTTCCGCCGGAGCAATAGAACCTATGCCAAATTTGGTGGGTGCTCCGGTTGGGTGATTCTGCAAGTTCTTTATAAATACAGTTAAAGTTTGATAAAAAACTTAAACAAAAAATTAGTAAAAATCAATAACTAAAAACTGTGCGTACTAACCCCGGTCTCCCCTACAATGTTTTTTCAATGCAAAATTAAACGGACAGGTTTTATTGAAAATAAGAATGTGTCTAATTTAACAAAATTTGGTTCATTTACAAGGACATATGAATAAAGATTCTCGTGATTTACTAAAAATTATCTCAAATGAGTTTTAACTATATGAATTCAGTGCACTGCAGTTGAGTACATTTAATCTAATTGCAGTACTAAATGATTACTCATAGTAGTGTAACCTTACAGTTTATTATTTGTATTATATTTAAATATATTTTAATTTCTGAATCAGACACTTTTAATAGAAAACTTTTTAAAACCGGTATGTATTAGATACGTAATCCCTATATATGTACAGTACATACACGATTTCAAAATGACGCCTAACAATCACGTTAAAAATTACTGTTTTAATTTTGTATTATTTACCTTTTAAAAACTTTTATTATATGCATTAAAATATTATAAACACATAATTTTCTTAAAAATTTGTGCGTCTACATCTATGAAATTATAATTCTTCACGATGCGATGATGTTAATGTATTAAGGATATTTACTTTCCGTAAATTGTATCTAATGAAAATAAATATGCACTATAATGTAGAAAGAAAACTGTTTCTTAATTTACAAAAATATATTATATAACTCGTACAAAGTTGTTTATAATAATCTCTTTCGAGTTATCCATGATTCCGAAAATCGTGCTTTATCACTAAAAGCCTAAGAAACCCATAAAGTTTCAAACTTTTTAAGAAATATTTATAATAAAAATGTTCGTTTTGCTGCTAGCCTTTCTTTCGACTAGCTTTATAAGTGTATTAACCACTTTCTCTAACCGGAATATCTGTTTCTAGTATAATATTAATTCTCAATTACACATTTACATCTGCGTAATTAAATTTGTACATGTAGGAGTAACAAATTAATATAAATTTTATTGGCAATGGTAATGTTAAAGTTAATGCTATTAATTTAACTTACTTGTCTATAAAACATTTTTGAGAATAGATAGAATCTAAAAGACATATATTTAGGATTGAGAAAACTGATTAATACACTATAAAAATAAGTCGGAAACATTTGTAAAAATCACTGCCTGAAAAAAAAGTTTGGTTTTATCTGTGCTCCTTTAAACCTGTAAAATGCATCGTTTTCTCGGGATTTTTTTAAAAAGAAAACCTTTTGAAATCGCAAGTACCTTTGAAACAGTTATTGTATATCATAGATTTAAAAACATCTGTCTTTTTTTACAGTATACTTACAAGAGAGTTAGGTAATAGGTACAAAACAGCTGTTTAGTGGTTTGAAATAGATATAGAAATATCCGTGTAAGATTTGGCTGATTTGCATAATTAAAAATTATTAGATGACTGCTATTTTCGGTCTTTTTCACAGTTAAACATTTTGTCCTTCGATGAACCAAATGTTGATGCTTCAATTTCTGTAACCTTAAGATGGTGTAATTACAATATTTGAATCTATGGTTCAATTGCAGCTGCAAATGTAGAAAAAGTTTCATAATCTTATATTTGGAGCTAATTGAGCGCCAAAAGTTGGTACAGCTCACCGAAAATTTTTTAACAATAGAAGCCGTACATACGCTGCACATTTTTCTGTATCGAATTTTTTTTTTCGCATTTGTTACAAGGCATCGCATTACATTTTGTTTCTTTAATATACATATTACAAATTAATGCTAGCACTGGAAACTTTATATCATGTCTACACTTATTGTTGCCCAATAGTGAAACTCTAAACCCGTTTATTTTAGAGGTATAGTTTGAACTAAAAATAATGTTTGAAATGTTGTTCTTAATCCTATTAAAAATAATTTACGAATAAATAGTTAATTTTCTTAATGTTACAAGTATTCACTTTTTATGGTCTTCATGATTCATTTAATTTAATCTTGGTAAAACTTTCACAATGATCAAGCAAATAAAACAATAAAGTTACTTCCTTTTTTATATGATCAAACTTACTGTGTAATGATATAGTAGGTACCATGTCAAGCTTTCCAATATGAAAACAATGTTGCCAGTGAGTTACTTTATTTAAATTCAGATTTCTTGATTGGCACCACTTTTTGAAATAATAAAATTCGCTTTATTTAATGGCGTATTAATTAAGGCGAAAACAAGGTGGATTTTACCATTTCAGAAAAGTAGTGCCAATCAAAAAATCTGAATGTGAAAACGAAGCCCACTTGGCAACACTGACATGGTACCGACGATATGATGCGGCATGGAGCACTAAGAAAAGTTTTCTAAACGTAACTCATAAGGCCCAGATATCATATAAAAATTTAAATTTCGTAACTTTTTAAAAAATAACTTTTTTGGCGAAAGTAGCTTTTAATATGAAGAAAAACAACATCAAAAACATCCCTGCAATTAGAACATTAATACTGCAATTGACATATTGTGAATTAAATATTACAGAAAAAGTATATACACTGTATACATAGCGTAAAAAAAGGAATCATCATAACCTATCAACCAGTTTAACGAAACGATTGCAGCATATCAAGTCAAATAGCACGTTATAAGAAAATCAAGAAGATGGTTTGGGTTAAAATATATACTGTTACTTATACAAGTATTTAAATACTCAAAAATTTTATCCGATTTTAATTTTTTAAACACACCAGAATAAATTGCATACGGGGATTTTTCAACTAGGTAGATTTTAAAAACACCAAAGTATCAAAAACTCTCCTTGTTGCAAGTTTCTTAATTAGTATTTGCTACATCGCCATATTTTTAATAATAAACAAGAGATTAGAAAAATATATTTATTTGTTTTCATTTACATATGTTTAACACTTATATTAAATGATAAATTTAAAATTAAATTAGTCTAAACGTCTTATTTTGAGAAAAGATAAAGCGTGAAATTCCAAAAATAAAACCGAAGACTATTTTATGGCCTATGCCATTTGATAAACACTTTATATTCTGTTTATTAACTTATATTCCGTATCAGAACTATTTTAACATAGATTCTTGTCATTGACATTTATGTTGTATTTTGATTGCGAGAATGTCGAAAGTTATAATTTACTATTTAGTAACTCAAATCTTTTGCTAAATAGTCTGTTAACGTCAGATTATAACTCCTTTTAGAAAGTCGTAAAGAGTACTTTCTCGTTAATCTTCTAAATGACATACATGTAACCTTAAATATAACGAAATAGAGAAACTTAAGATTATTTCATCTTTTTAAAGTTCGTTTACATTGATATATAATAATGGTATATGGATAAAATTATAGTACAATATGAACGATAATAATGATAACAATAATAAAAGATGTAAGATAATTACCACAACCGAAGTTCGTGATATTCTGCCTCATATTTTTGTACTATGTATAATATTATTCAACCTGCAATATTTTTTCCATTTATAGTATATAGAGTTAATCATTATCTTTTAGACCAGTCAGTGGTAGGGGAGCAAAAAAAGGCCCAATTTGGAAATAATTAGGGTAAAGCTGGGAATTGTTTTAATCCCTTCAGCTTATGTCTGGAATGAATATGCTACGTTTTCCCCCTCGTACTAGGTCAGCGTTAGGAATTATACATTGATTCATAGTCAAAAAATACGTTTTTTTTTAAATACCATAACACTACCTCGAAATCACTAACTTTTTCAAAAACATTGCCAATACAAATGTTGTAGAGCTTAAAATTCTGAATAAAATGAGTACCCATACTTAATACTTTTGTTGAATATTAAGGTCACAATTCTACTTTAAAGTTCTAGCCCCGTGATCAGAGGGTTGAGCTCAGAATTAATTAGGGGAAAACTGGAAATTGTTTTAATCCTTTCAGATTAGGTCTAAAATGAATATTCTATGTTCTCCCCTTCGTACTAACTGAGTGTTGGGAAATATGTATACATTTACATTCGAAAAACACGTTTTTCTTTAATATTTTTAACAATACCGGAAATTGCGACCTTAATTTTATACAAAAATATTAGTGTGAGTATTCATTTTATTCAACATTTTAAGCTCTACAACATCTGTATTGGCAATTTTTTTATATAGTTAGCTGTTTTGTGATATTATTAAGGTAATCTGGTCTCTCCTATCTTGAAGCTCTTGATTAGTGATTAACTTAGCTGTTTTGAGATATTCTTAGGGAAATTGGCCTCTCCGGACTTCAAACTCTTGATAAGCGATTAAGGTAAAATTTTGAAATTAGAATTGCGACCTTAATTTTGAACAAAAATACTAATGTGGGTGCTCATTTTATTCAGAATTTGAAGCTCTACAACATTTGTATTGACAATGTTTTTGATAGAATTAACTATTTTAAGATATTGTTAAAAATATTAAGGAAAAACTTGTTTTTCGAATGTAAATACGTACATATTTCCTAACGCTCACTTGGTACGAAGCAGAAAACGTAGAATATTCATTTTAGACCTAATCTGAAGAGATTAAAACTATTTCCAGTTTTCCCCTAATTAATTATTAGTTCAACCTTCTGGCCACGGTCCTAAAACTTTAAAGTAGAATTGTGACCTTAATATTCAACAAAAGTACTCCTTTTATTCAGAATTTTAAGCTCTACAACATTTGTATTGACAATGTTTTTGAAAAAGTTAGTGATTTCGAGATAGTGTTTTGGTATTTAAAAAAAAAAAAAAAAGTGTTTTTTAACTGTAAATCAACGTATAATTCAGAACGCTCACCTAATACGAGTGGGAAAACGTAGCATGTTCATTCTACACCTAAACTGAGGGGGTTAAAACAATTTCCAGCTTTCCCCTAATTATTTCCGAATTCAACTCCCTAACCACTGGACTACTTTGTCTTACAATATGAACAGATCCCAAAGAAGTAATCACTTTTTATTTAAATTATGAAATTGAAATTTATATGTTAAAGTTCATTTGAAGTAAGTACAACTATCAAATAACTAAATTATCGAAAACAAGTAAAAGAAACATTGCTATGACAAGCATTTTAAAACATTTAGTGGAAAATGTTCAAAATGCTCTAAACGTAAAAAAGTACAACATATTTCCCATGTAAACACTATAATACTTTTTTCTAAAGGCAATTTTTAAATCTATCAAGAAGTATTTATGTTTTGTGTTTCTAAAATGTATTTAGTGTTTATTTCCTTTTAAACTTGGCAGTGAGTTTTATAAATGCTACTGCAAAAGAAAGGTTAATTTCTGTTAGTATATTGAAATTAATGAACTCTAAACAATTTCTCGATCATATTTTTGTACTCTTTGCTTAATATTATTTATCCTGTAATATTTTAAATATATATCATACGTACAGTTAATCATTGTCATTTTCTTACGATATGCACATATTCTCAAACAAGTAATCACTTTTTGTTTTTTCATTTAAACATTCATCATTAAATTAATATGTTAAAGTTCATTCAAAGTAAGTACAATTATCAAAATAAGGAACAAACAGCTGAATTATCGAACACAAAATAAATTAAACACATGTTGCTGTAATGTGTATTTTAAAACATTAATTTGAAAACTTTCAACACACTCTAAATAAGAGAAAAATACAACACATTACCCATGTAAACGTTCTAAAACTTTTATTTGAAAGATATTTTTAAATCAATCTAGAAGTATTCGTATTTTATATTTCTAAAATGTAGTCAGTGTTTATTTCTTTTTATACTTGACAGCTACACTTATAAGTATTTCTTTAAAACAAAGATATATTTCGTTTAATACCTTAAACTTAATGAACTGTAATCATTCTTCAAGAGTGACGAAAATGTTTAATGGATAAGAATTTTTGTTTCAAATTATTGTTCAATTGAACAGGTCAAACGAAGGTAAGTTATTTTTAAAGTAGATAGTATTTAAAAATTATAGCTCTATTCTTAAGTTCAGTAACACCGGCAAAACCTTCTGACTTAAAATGTGTTGTATTTAGTTTTAAAAAAATTGTTTACACTTTTAAAATAACAATGAATTTTCCTGATTATAAGGGACAAATACAACATAACGTCTTTTTTGTGTTCAACGGTCTTTTTTAAATACGCTAAAATGTTTTAAAAAAATTATCATTATCTTCTTTCTAATGAATGAAAAAATATTATAAATGTTGCATTATTTATTTAAAAATAAATATTTTAAATCAAATTGTTGAATTGTAAGCACTGCAGTTACGCTGGACGTTCGCGTATTAAATGACATCTGGGATATAAAGCACACCATATTAATTTCACTTTTAAAAACAATAACAATATCTCTGACCAAAAAAATATCCTCTAAACGAGTGTATGTTATTTACTTAAATATGATTACATCCTCTAAATTAAAATTACTAAATATTTAAAGTTTCTTTAGGGTTTAACCCTTTCGGGAACAATGATGCCATTTGGCATCATGACTTTCACGAATTTTTTTTTATATTTAAAAACTTAATCTCGGAGATTCTGTTTGGGGACATTCAAAAGACACATTTCTGTCTTTTCGGTAGTATTTTTTTTATTTCCTTAAGAGATGGTTGCAGAGGTTCCAGAAACTGAAAAGTATTGTTTGATTTCCTTTTAAAACGTGAAGTGAAAACATGACTGTGAAAAAAAATATTATTCACACTTTTACTTTTTTTTAAAAATTACAATATTATAAATATAAGTTGTAATATGTATGAAGTACATATTTAAGTACTTATAATTCAACAACTGTATTTTCATTTCAGTAACAATGCATAGTAAATATACATGATTCCAAATGGCATCACTGTGACTTGATATATATTTTCAACTTAACTCTCTATTTTGATTTCTTATCTCATTTGCTAGTTTTTTTAAAGGAAAAAAAATTCATTTACTATTTATCATGCCAAAACGAAAAAAAGAGTTTGCATCAATAGAAAGAGATATTTATTTACTAAGGAATGATGATCTTTCAGATACAGAAATTAAAAAATCTGACCAAGAGAACAGTGAAAGTGCACTCAATATATAAAATGCAGATAATTTCGTGCACTATTGTGACAATTGATTGCGTGGTTGCCCAATTCAATTGTCACGCTCGTCGGCCTAACTGTTCGGAGTTTTCCGCGGATGCCCAATTGTTACTATTCTTGATTTGGATACAAATGGTTCATTCAGTCCAGTTATTATTTCTGTAGCTAATAAGTATTTAAAGTTGAAAATGTAGATCTATTAGAAGATAAGAATATTGAACCATTTGACACGTCATTTAGAGAAACTTGTTCATTGCCTCCTGATGAAATTTTATTCCTTGTGAGTACTTTAAATTATTTTGTGATGAATAAATTACAGATAACTTAGTGTATCAAGTGGCTGAGAGGTTCCGCTGGCAAAGCTCATAGATGGAGAGTGCTTGTTCGGAACCAATCGCGCTCGTCGGCCTAACTGTTCGGAGTTTTCAGTGGTTTTCATCGAATCAGGGTTATCCTTGCGTAAATGCGGGTTAGGTACCCTCAAAAAGACCCCCACTGAGGGCATCCCTCCCTCGGGCATATATATCTCGTGTGAATAATCGGCTGCCATGAACAACACTATAAAAAAAAACTATTAAAAAATGTTAAATATTTTTTTTTAAATTAGCTTTATGTTTATAGTAGCTAAGAACAACCTTAATTCCAGAAATTCAGATTTTTCTTCTTGTAAATAAAAATGCGGTCCTAAAAGGGTTAATGTTCTAAAAATATCAATTCGTCTAATATAGGTTGAGTCGTACTCAGTTAGATGAAATTAAAAAAAAGGAAAATTTAGAACTAGATATAATTGGCTGAAGAAAATTTAACCATTGCATACATAAATCGGCTTTTTCTGAGTTTCTTGCAAACCGAATGAATACGCATCAATAGAAGCAGGAAAGGTAAAATGCTTCTTTAAATTAACATTTGTATTTTATAACTGACTACTCATATACAGTGAAACAGCTCTGAATTTTTATGTTCTTCACCAAACCTTAAAGGGTCCTCATAAAATCAAGGAATGCACCTAGATTTTTGAGTCTCGTTCCATCAAAAGCCGCACTGTAGAACCCACTAATAATTAGGCTGCACTTTAGTTGCTAGGAGGAGGCAAAGAAAAAACAGCGAAGTCCTAATGTTGCAAAGATATAGGGGAGACTAGGGAGGGTTGATCCACTTTTTACAAAATGATTTTTTACTTTTTAAATATTGAACGTAGAATAAAGTTTTATATATCATTTTATTCGTTATACAATCAGTTACCAAAATAAAATTGCTACATAAGTGTAACATATAAGAAATTTGAAAATGATTGATTTTAATCATGAAAAAAAAATGGGTCAAGGCTCCCCACATATGGGAGGGTTGACCCATTATACGGGAGGCTTGGCCCACTTTGTTTTATATTGCAATATTTGTGAAGAGAAATCAAATCAGTTTAAAAAGAGCAAAATAACTTTATGCTACATTCTTTAATCATTATAAAAAATATATTTTAAAATATGATGCTTAAGCAAACCTGTTGAGACGCAATCGCAAGTCAGAGTAGGAAAATTTTGTTTTAAACAGGACTTTGTATGAGCAGGTATAATTGTACAGCAGGAAAAATGAAATTTTGACATTAAAGATAGTACTCTGTTAGAGACTGGTTCCGTTTTCATAGTGTTTCACGTTATTGTGTCCGGATTTAGGAGCCACTGTCCCGCATTTTTGTCTACTTGTCCTATTTTTTGTGACACTCAACCTGACAATTTTAATTGTCACATAGTTTGGCTTCATATGACTGTATTCACCCTGGTGAAATTTGTCAACATCCCTTCCTAAAATTTTTCGATCGATGCTATGTTCTTTTTCTGCCGCATGAGCACTTAACTTATTACTAACATGATTTAAATCTTTAAGGGACAAAGTATTTTCAGTACTAAAATGTTGAAATAAATAACTGGTACCGGAATTTACGAACAGATTTATTTGGAAATAAGAAAAGGTTATATTTCACATACATATTAAATAGAAAAGATTTTAGTAAAATTCTGGTGCCATTGTGACGCTTTGGAATTAAAATTAAGTGGTTTTATAAACATACCACCGCCCTTGAATGGGTTAAGACTGCTTCTTACATCCTTTCTGGTCCTTTCTAGTCTTTCCCACTGATTCATTTTACCTATTGTAAGTGATATTAAAATGGAAAAATGTTCCTATCAAATATTCCGTTTTCTAGCAATTTATCACATCTTTCTTTAGTCAGTTTTAAACATTATTTTCCATTACATCATTTTACTGTAGCTTTACAGAATAAATTCACTTTCGTTTATATATATAACCATTAACTTTTCCTTATGCACAGTGTATAGTAAAAAGATTTCCAAAACCACTTAATTAAGTGAGCCTGGAGCATCTGGTCACCCCTCCCTCACATTGACTGGGTCAAGACTCCCTACATAGACCTTTTCTAAAGAATAGCACATTGATATGTTAAACCTAACTTACTGTACAATGTTTATGCTTGGAATGAAAGTTCGATATTTCTGCATTACTTTAAACCTACTTACTTAAATTTCTATGATATAATTTATCTAAAAAAAGCTTACAAAATATTTCTAGAAAACGCAATTTTTAGGTTGAAAACGCCACAAATCCTTTTTTTTCACACCTATTTCGCTTATCTCTATGAAACGAGTAGCGTTGGTTGACACCTATTGATAAAACTCTGAAATTCTTTTAAATATGAAAATTGATGGGTGGGTCAAGCCCCGTATGGTCAATCGTCCCTAGTCCCCCCTACTGCTATACTAATGTAACATACAGCGAGTATTTTTGTCAGTAACTATAATTATACTTAATTCGAATATTTCAAAAATAACACCTAAGATTTAAATCATATTTGATTTCTTCAATACACTATAACTTGGATACCAAAGACAAGTTTTTCAATGAGGTAGATTAGAAATTATTTAAGGGGTCTCGGGACTCTTAGAGCTTCAAAAGTTTCGAAGTTTTAATTTTTTAGATGTTAAACTACAATTCTTTCTGACCATTTTGATGTAATCGTTTCCTTGAAATTCCCATTAGAACAGAAGCTATGGCTTTTAGAACTATACCCGCTCAATGGCTGAAGCAGCGTTTCCGAAACTTTGAAGTCATTTTATCGAATTGACGTTTTTGGTTATAATGCGCACGATATCTTAAAAACTTCTGAATATTTTTTCAAGAAATTTTCAAAACATATGTTTCATCTTAGTTTGTATAAATTGAACCCAGAATTTCCTTTTTATTTTCTGTTCAAAAAAATATTTTTTGAGGTGTTTACACTGTTGAAATTTTCAAAATTTTGTATTAGATAAATACAAGTTTGTATTAAAAACATAAAAATATTTTTAATAGGATTTGGTTTCAGAGTAATTATTACAGCCTGGCGTATAAGAAAGCACAAAAACTTTCATTCTAGTTTCAAAAAAAATTTTCTTATCGTGCGCGTTATACTGTTATACAAATTTTCTAATCGTCAAATGTTATTTTGCAGCTCCCTATAAATGCTAATTCTGCATCTTGTTATTATTTAGATACATGAAACGAAAGAACATACTTTTAATCTTTCATCCCCAGTAAAAATTGCGTTTTAAAATTCTATACATCTTAAGATATAGAATGTTGAAAATGGTCTTTTTTTCATTTTTTTTTCATTTTAAGTATCTTGATACCCCATAAGTTAAACGATTGTATTTCCTTTATGTTGAATTCATCCTTAATCTTTAAAACCAGGTTGCAATGGGATAAGTTTTTTTTGAAAAACTACTGGACGAAATAAGCTGTAGTTTTCGATTAACATATTTGAAGTTTCTAGAAAAGAATTTCAATTCGTATTTATTATATTTCATATTATTAAAATTTTTAAAATATGTATCATTTCAAAGCACAACAATTTTCATATACAGCAAAACCGTGCTGAACATTGTACTTTTGTTATATGTCCCACGGTTACCACGTAGGTTTCGGAAATAAATAAGGTACAATCGGCAATTAAAGATAGGAAACCCAATACTAAATATTCCACAAATCATCGTATAAAACTCTGTATGAAACATCCATTATTTAACATAACACTTAAAATTAATTTAAAATGTCGTCTGAGAATGTAAGAAAAATTGTTTCAAACACTAATATTTTCAGAATATTTGACACATTATTTAAATTCTCCGGTAACTAATACTTTAGGTTATTAAACAGAAAGTCATTCATTGAAGTAGTTTTGAAATTTCGTAAGTTTATATGTTCAAAGTCCTGAGGTTAAAGTTATTTTTAATCTTTCAAAAATAATTGCAATGTAAGCAGTTTTAAAAACATAATTAAAAAATCTGTTGTTAGAATGTGCAGAGATTTTAGGTTTGCACATTTGAATCTGAAAGAAAATTATTTCTGCTAAAAATTCCATACGTTACAATTCATATTTGTTCAAAAAAATTATTTTGAAATGATGTATATTTCAAATTATTTTTCTTAAATGCATGAGTTGGCTTTTGTACACTTTGAAAATTAAAATTCTAAATATTGCAAATGTGTTAAACTCAAATTACAGCTTAGTAGTTTTAGAAGTAGTTTTGAGTTACGACTTAAAAAATCTATCTGTAATATCATCTGTTTTGCAAAGATTAAAAATGAATTTACCATTAAGAGTTTCTATTTTCAAAGCGACATAATTTGTAAATTACATTCTTGAATATCTTGTCGTTTGGTATCCCCTGCTAGGATATATCGGAGATTCTAAATATGATGTCAATATTACGTGTCACTATCAAAATATCTAAATGTGGTACAATTTCCATAAGCAGGGTATCCTCCAAGCAAAGTTTAAATATAAGATTAAATATACGATAAGATCCTATTGTACCTGAGCTTGAGAACTTTAAAATTTTTATAATTAGTCGAGTTATTAATTAACAACTGTAACTCAACCTCATTAAAAAGCCATCTCGGTCGATGGGAGACGGGAAAATCTCTGACGCATGCGCTGAAGGCACTGGTACGCAAATGAAGAACACAAAAAAAAATATTTCGGGGGTATTTTGTCTTACTTTATTAACTAACATCCAAACCGCTTAGTAAAGTTAAAAACGGAAGACATGTTCTGAAATATCGTACTCTTACGTCTCAAATGATGAAATCAATTAAAAAATATATCCGAATTAACCACTTGAAAAAAAACTCATAAAAAGGTCATTTTTTCGAAAAAAAAACATTTTTTCCCTTGTTGCAACACCTCCCCAGGATGCAATTTTAAATTTACTGGCAAACCGAAATAATTGTTTATAGAGCATTGTTATTATTATTTTATGAGAGACTAGTTTGCAGAAAATTCTAGATTAAAAATATTGGCGCGACAGTTTATTATTACTCAGATACTTAATCTTACTTAATCACTTTTATCTTTAATATGTATATTGAATTAGATTCCATGATTTTATATTTTTGAAAATTTTTTACATGAACATTTCTTTGATTGAGAAAAAAAGATATATTTTCCTTTTTCTTTAACCGAATTATTCTAAAATTTTACAGAAATGAAAAAGTATGTGACGCGTCCTGAAAAAGAAATTTAAATATTATAAATCTTTACTTTATGTATTCTTACTATATTAAATATGAAATTAAACATATAACATTTATAATACGTGTATATGACCAGCATTAAAAAACGTTTAATCATAGAAATATGTATAAATGTATGGTAAAACGTAGTAAAATACCGGTGAATAAATCTAAATGATGATATTTTATAGGTGATTAAAACCATTAAAAACCTAATATTAAAAGAATGAATGCCTAAATTTTCTTTAGTATTTCTTTTTAAAGAATCGAGTGTTTCGATTATTGATTTATTGATTTGAGAATTAAAATTAACATTCTTCTAATTTAATTTTAGTGCAAGCGATAGTTAACAGCCGTATCAATGTACATGTAAATGTTTTTCTTTAGATTTATATATATATATAATGTTAGATAAAGAAGCCATTTTCTTCAAAATATAGTTAAATTGGTATTTTAGATTAAAAGATGATTAAAAATTTGCATTAAGAAGAATTATTTAGTTTTGATTTAATTAAATTTATTCTGATCCTTCTAAAGATATTTTTAGAAACCATATACTCTTCAGTGCAGTTAATTAATTTAAGCTCAAACAATTTTTTCATTTCATTTATTTAAATAGTATAACTTCCTTTTCGTTCAATTTTACATTATTTTCTCACTTTATAAATCCAAAACTTAATGCAAAGAACAATTTTTAAAGTCTTAACAAAAAGACTATTCCTTGAGGCGTATATTCATATTTTGTTTACCCTATTTTTAAAATAATTCTACGTAAACTAAATATCACAACTCCATTTAAAATGAATAGTTAACGTGAAGTGTAGCTTTCCTAAACACCTGTGATGTACCTTTTCATCTAAACAGCAGAATGGTACAGAGAATGTGTTAATCTGAGAAATCTTTTCAATTATATATAAGGTACATTTTAAAACTTTTTAAAAATGTAGTGTTAAGTAAATAAATATGTTTAAGTTAACTTATTACAGTATTTAAACGTCTCTGTTAGAATTGTTTTTGAAATGTTTAACAAATGTAAGTGAATGTTAAAAAATAGAGTAAAGAAATTATATGATATTATTAACTGATATACAATAAGTATTTTTTTTTTTTCTGAGATGAGATTTCAATTACGAAAACAAGACTATTTTTCTTTTTCATTTGCAAAGAGTTCTACAATTTTAAAAACACGGTCTTTATAAGAAACAGCGTGGTTATAAATAGCTCGTATTAGCGGTACCATTGAAATAATCATGTTGCCATTCGGAATGTGGGTATTTTAAAACATTGACCCCAGAATGTGGTAAAATTCAACAACTAAACTCTCAAAGGATAAGAATTGTCTACAAAGTGAAAAAAAATAAATGTCTTTGAAACAATATACGAAAGCTTAGAAACGGCTTCCTCAAATAAACTCTATAAAGACCAATATGTGCTCTACGTTGGGCAATCATTTTCAACAATTAAAATTTCGCGTTTTCATGGCAACCTTGTCCAACCGTCCCATGTTTACGCAAGTTAATCCGACTGCAGTGTTAGACAAGGAACCTCTTTTTTTTTTTTTTTTTTTTTTTTTTTTTTAACCATTTGGAAAAATGTTTATTGTCCTCGTCAGGGTAGGAAATCAAAAGCATCTTTCAACAGAGATAGATACATCTGTTGCCACTATGACAAAAAAGTAATAAAAACTACAAAAAAAATAATAACGCAGAAACAAATTGAGATACATACAGCTTTCAAACAAATTGCATTTAAAAGTACATTTTTTCCCTATACGATGGTGTAAAAAGTAATATTGTGGGATGTTTAGAAGTTTATGAATGAAATTTCATTTAAAATTGGTCGTCAGATTTCCAAGAAATCTGACTATGGAAAAGCCTTTTCCCGAACAGCCAATGAAATGCTTGGATAATGCATAAGTTTCAGGTGGATAATACGTAAGTTTTAGGAAATGTGACGGGTCGCAGGCGATTTTTGTCGCTTGCAATTTTTACGTGTAATAACACTGTTAATGTTTAATTCATGGCGTACGTAATCTATGATCAACTCCGTGAAATTTTTAAGTCTTAAATTTTAGTCTTCGAAAAAATAATTTTCCAAATGTTCGTTGTAATTTGTTAAATTGCTTTTTTTTTTTTTTTTTTTTTTTTTTTTTTTTTTTTTTTTTTTTTTTTCATGGTGTCTCAGGACGAAGTTTATGATGTCAGAATCATGATCGTTCTTGGAGGGCGAAAACTGATCAAACTGTCGCTGATTTGATTGGCCAAAGATCATGTAATCTAACGTCATGGATTCCTGAGAGAATCAAGCAAGAGAGAATCAAGCTTTCTTGGAGACGGCCGTGGTTCACTTCACCTTTCTGCTTCCTATATTATATAAAACATAAGTTATACACTTTGAGTCTGTTAAGTGCGTGACAGGATAGACACTATTAAATGTGAGATTCTATATTGTATTATTGCCGTGATTAATTTTTGCCAACAGAAATCCGTATGCGATGTATAACTTTTCATAAATGTAAATTAATGAAAATATTACAACCTATCCAAAATGATTTGTTATTACTGATTTCCTTTGCATTTACTTTTATTTTCGTATATAGTAGTGTAGGCACCGCTTAATGCCATTTGTCGTATATTCTGAGATGTAGTATGTCCGTGCACATAACGCGAGCCCTTAATTTGAGTTTGTATTTTTTCTATTTTTATCTATATTCGCCGTATAAAGAGTACCCTTTACATTTCAAGGTAATGTTTACGAGTCATATAGTATGAAAAATACACAAGCATTATTGAAAAGTTTAATAACTGGTAGAAACATAAAGAAATTTTGAAAAAATTATAACCGGAAAGACAAAATATTGTCGATCTGTCTACTGAATCTACATCAATCATTTTGGATCCTTCATCGGAAAATTCAATGTATCATATTTTTCTTTTTTGTTCATATATGTCGACATCTAAATTATTATGCTTAAATTTTCTTGTCTGTTAATATTTTATTTTTATACTCGTTGTATAATGCGCATCTGTTAATTTTAAGAATTTTTCTTGTTTCAAAATTACGCATACACCAATAAATAATAATTTTCTTTTACTGTGAAAATAATTTTTAGCTGAAAAAAATTTGGTATTGTTATTTAAAATTTTCGTAAACTTATCTGATTCCGTAACTGTGACTACACAATTTTTGCTTTTCATTTCATTTTTGGGCCCATGCCTTATTATAAATATTTTCATGGCAATTAACATTTCGTTTCATTGAACGAACAGTTATACGACACGTTGCTCGTATATTAAAAAAAATTGTTTTATGATTTAAAAAAAAAACTATCCGAAAATGACATGCACTAAGGAACAATGCTTTTATTCATAGAAATATTTTCTCATGACCTTTATTTTTTACAAAGTATACAAAATGCAATGGTAACTTTTAAAAAGGGACAATTAAAGTAATACCGTCATAATAACGATTTACATAAAATGCCGCACTATGCCATTTTTCTCTACAGTTGTGTCCTACAATGACACACCCATAAGTTGCTATTAATTGTACTTTTCTACATCACAAATACATTTTTTGCACACCATGAAACACCGGTAAATTCATTAAGTAATCACTGTGAATATTTAACACATTTTATCCACTTTTATTTCGGTTTTGATTGAATGAATAAATCATTACAATAAAGACATGCTTCATAATCGTCATCATTGGATAAAACAACGCGAAGTTTGGCTTTATATTATATTAGTTTATATTATTTATTATATTATTCCTTGTAAAGATTGCAATAGTGTTTATATTGGTGAAACTGGTAGATCATTGGAAATTCGCCTAAAAGAACATACTGGTGCTTTAAAAAAGGGTAATTTGAATTCAAAAATTGTCCAGCATTCACTTCAAACGAATCACATTCTGCTCATTGCGAACGCCAGTATTTTGAAATCGGGTTGCAACAACTACCATGGTAGATTGCTCCTTGAGGCTTGGTTCACTGAATTCCAGTCGCAGGTTTTGAATGATGCTCGTTCTGTACCTAGTGAATATTGTTTGTTTTTAAAATAACTAACTGTAACTGTTCTTGTTTTGTTCTGTCGTTTGAAATGCAATTGATATTTTTTGTACTGATGATACCTTGCGTGTCGCTTGGCGAAACGTTTAGATATTGTATTTTTAATTGCTTTTAAGTATATTCGTCATAAATTTTGTTTTTTAACTGTGCTCAAGTCTGTCTTAGTTTATTTTATTTGGCGTTTTAAAGCGAATTTTCTTCAGCCGAGCTGCACGTCTTGATTGTGAATTGTGTTCCTCGGCAGATTTTGCCTTCGCTTCGGCAATGACTGCTAGTCAGATTTGCGTACTTTCATGCTTTCTCTTTTTACCCGACTGAAAAAAGGGTTATGTGTTTCAAGCGTATCTGTGTATCTGTATTTCTTTATACCCTCGAAACACCCCCAACGGATGGATGGATTTTAATGAATGAGGTCTCTATCGATTCGTCTTAACTGGCGGATGGTTATAGGCTAGGTTTTGTTTTTATAAATTGTAAATGGGGACCGTAAAATACAAAATGGGGGTAGAGACGAAAAAATTACGCACTCTATTGTGTGTCATATCATTGGATAGGTCTTTCAAAAAGAAGACGATATTTCATTGACTATTTTACAGTCAGAAGCTCCGTTAAAATATTATACAACCTAGAAGTTGTGTATGTATTGTGGATATCTAGCTTTACTGCAACTCTAACCATCATAGACATCTATAGACCTCATCAAATCAGTGTTTATAGATAGGAACTAACAATTAAACACAACTTAAAAGTCATCAATATAAGTAAATAAAAAAATAGGTAAGTAATATAAACAAGTAATATAAAAAATATTTTATGTCAATTCTTACTTAGGTCAATACGATAATTTTTTTCTCCCATTCTTCTTTCCGCTTGAGTGGCGCTTAAAACGCCTTGATCAAGAAGAGTGCTCTCTCGATTATTGAAAATTAATTAATATTTGAAAAAACTGGATTAACATCAAGTGTCATCCACTAAAAGTTTTAAAAAATTTATTAGAGCTTGATTGGATGAATAATAAGTATTTTATTAACGATTGAAAATTTGAACAATATATATATAGCGAGTGTGTGAACTAATAGTTGGAATTGAAAAAAAAAAAATAGTTTCACATTAAGGAGAAATAAATAATTAGTTCGCTTTTTACGCAGTCGGGTTTTTCGATTTTTTAAATTTAATTCTTTATTAGAGGATGATCTAATATGAGGCGAACTATTAAGTGGACACATATAGACTGGTCCGATAAATGTAGATGTTGAACTTTTGAAGATGCTGCCTGTTAAAAAGAACCATACGTCTTCAGCTATTAGAAACAGGTGTTGTCAGCGCTATAGATGAACGAAGTGACACTGAAAACGCGAAAAGTGGCAGATTGGGTCTAGATACGCTGTTATCTATACAACTTGTGTTCATTCGTTGCTTTCCTTATTTTCCTGTGGACTTTTTGTCACAACTGAAACTCAGAAAACATGATCAGGAAAGATATCTCGGTTCATTATAAAGATTCGATTTTTTAATAACCGGCATGTCATTTTACCTACAATCACCAAAAAGTTTATAAAGAGACAGTATTCGAAATCACATGCATTTATAAATTTTTGCTTATGCAGATAATAATCCAAAAAGAAATAAGTCCTTACCTCATACTTCAGATATGTAATCACTGAAATGAAACAGATGTGAATTAACACCAAAAAAAGTACCAAGTAAACTGACGATGGCGTAAACGATATCTTTGCTAAATAATAAAAAATGCAAACTTGAAAACTTCGTCATTAAATGATTATGGCTGCTGATCAATTCCATAACATAACTTTGCATCATTAAGTGCTGCCCCCTGCGACAACATTACGAAACATAAGGTATGTCATTTTACATAACAATGCCATTTTGGGATAATTTCCGATACTCTGTCCCTTTAAAACTCAAGAAAAATGCATGCATTTTGTATGCGTTAAGGAAAACCGCAATTACCTTTTGCTGTCAAAATGTATGGAAGAAAATTATTTTAATGAAATTTTTATTTAAATAAAAATTTTTAGCATTTATAATGTTTCTAAACTGTAAAAATTCTATTTTATAACATTTTTCTAAAATATAAAGTAACATTTTTTGAGTTGAATTAATTCGAGTCTATGGAATCATTTATCGTTAATTTGCATTAATTTTTAGAATCTATGTAATGCAATTAAAAACATCGCAAGAGACGGCGAATGGGTGCTATACAAAGGGTACTCGGAAAGTCTTGCAATACGGATTTATTTATCAAACTTTTTCAAAGTAATTTCCGTTACAAGCAATACAGTTCTCCAAACTCCGAAACCAGTCCTTAAACCAGCTCTGCCAAATTTCATTTGGGAGTAAGGAACACTCATTGTCCCAACCCCTCAGAAGTGCCTCATTACTGGAAAACCGAATCCCTTTCTGCTTCAGTTTCACATTCGGTTACAGTACGAAGTCTCAGGGGGCAAGATCTGGACTGTAAGGAGGGTGTTCAAGAAGTTTCTGTCTTGTAGTGTCCAAATATTTAGTGCAGGCTTTGGTCCGGTGAGCTGGAGTTTTGTCATGATGGAGGAACCATTTGTTCATTCTTGACTTTGGTCACAGGTTCTTCATAGATTATATGACTTTAGGTAGGCACTGTGTATTGTACCACTTAGCAGTAACTGTCTTCTGTGCGTCCAAAACGACACACTCAACAATTCCACTTCATTTGAAAAATACAGCTATCATTTTCTTTTTGGCAGATCGAGATTTTCTGACAGCTACCGGTGTGTCCTCATCATCAAAGACCCAGATTTTGTTTTGAGACTTAGTCGGCACATTTTAATAGTATAGCCAGGTTTTGTCACCTGTCACGATGCTGTTAACATACCGAGATTATCCTTTACCAAACATTTTTAGCATCTCCCAGCACCAAGTTACATTTCGTGTCATCTGCTCCTCAGTCAATCTATGTGGCACCCAGAGACAACACAGTTTCTTGATGTGCAAATGATCATGCAGAATTGAATGAATTGCAGGTGCATTTAGGCCCAAGGTATCCTCTATATTCTTGTAAGTTATTCGTCTGTCTTCGTCAAGCATTTTCCTCACAGCAGTAATGTTTTCCTCCGTAATTGACGTTCGAGGCATTCCCCCTCTTTTAGCGTCCTCCAGGGAGAAATTTCCTCTTTGGAATTCTCTGTACCATCTGTGTATAGTTATACGATGTGAACAATCATCACCAAGTGCAAGAGTCATTTCTTCTACGCATTTGTTTATGTTTAAACTAAGTGCGAAGTTACACCACAAAACTGCCCTTATCTCACTTCGTGACTAGGACACCACTGGATGAACTTCACACGATCGCAGCTAATGAATAACTAAGCCTACAGACTTGTGGTTACGTGCAGGTGCATAAGTATGAACCTATGTCAACACGCAGCCACAAGTAGCCACCTGCGACTTTTTGTTTCATCATATTGCAAAACTTTCCTAGTACCGTTTGTAATTATGCAGGTTCTTTGAGGTCTATATGGAGTTGCATGGAGATATACAGATGGGTGACAAAATAATACGAACACCTATTATACCAATGGCGTACGAATTACAAATCTTCCATAAATGTTCGAAGCATGAAGTTCCCTTTGGACAGTTCTTGCTGAAATTGATTCTGGAGATGACAATTTATATATGACGCTATCTGGGATAAAGATTTCCTGCGCTTTCTGACCGCTATGGGGATCAACTCTCTTTTATCCCTCTCAGAAAGCTTTCTTTTCCGTCCACTGTTGTATTTAGCAGACGACAATTTACCGCATTTCGTGTCCGCTGTCATAACGGTTGACACAGTAGTCCTTGCACTCGCACGCCCCAAATAATTGGCTGTTTCCGTCACGGAGCAACCAGCGCACCGCATTCCAACAATCATTCCTTTTTCGAACTCTGACAAGTCAGTCATTACTCAGTTTTACAGAGCGCATGATAAGCGCATGCAACACCTATGACTCATGTTGAGCGACTGATACCTTACCTTTCATAACCACTAGGTGGCAGAATTGAGTGCAAAGTGACATTTGCGTTCTGGTCCTTTGAAATGGACCATACATTTTTCATGGGTTTTCGTATTATTTTGTCACCCACCTGTATATCCTCTCAAATATAATTATATGCAAATAATAAGTAAATTTTAAAGTGTGGAGTGAAGCAACTGATCTCCTGGCAGGTAAAATTCTATATCGTAATTTTCGTATCCCATTCTCTTTCGTTCTCATAGGTTCTTGTTTTTTTCAAACCAAAGAATAATATTCAAAACGGCGGTCTTTCCTACCATTCCCCTGTCTAAAGTGGACCCAATAAAATGCTATTTGTATGGTTAATGTTAGTTAATACACCAATAGAAAACATTAACGACAGGAAATTTAAACATGCGCATTTTAAATTAAATATAAAAATCCAATTTTTATCAGTTTAGTACGCTACATTTTATCAAAAACTGGTATATATATATTGAGTCGTTCGGAAAGTCGTATCCATTTGGGAAAATTAATTCGTACCGGAAAATTCTATCATTCAATTATTAGACATTGATTCCGATATCTGCTGTCTCTTAATTTTACTCGGAAACCCCTCAAAGTGCAAACATTGTTAAGCCACTGTCTAATAATTACCGGGCAGAATTTTCCGGTACAAATAAATTTTCCTAAACGGGCATGACTTTCCGAATGACCCAATATATATAGATAGATAGATAGATATGCAAATAGATAGATAGATTTATAGATAGATACACAGATAGAAAGATTTTTAAGTAAGGGTTATTACAAAATACTTGTTCTATCATTTTTTAAATAGTTAAAATATTATTTTCCTTGAACTTTAAAAGCAGGTTTTTTAATACTGGTACAAACGCCAAACACATTTCAGGTAATGTTAAGAATATATTCTTTTATTTTTTTAGATCATTTCTTATGCTACTTGCCATATAAAACTGATAAAAGAAAATACTTTAAACAAATTTTTAAAGTCACTCCAAATCAATCCAGGTTTTTTTTTTTTATTAAATTGATTGATGTTTAACACTTTTAAGAAATAGTAACAATCTCTTATTTAATATCTCATTAAATAAGGGCAAATTACAATTTCAAACATGTGGCACCAATCAAGATATCTGAATCAAACGAAACAACAAGCTAAAATATAGCCTATAAATAAAAACATACATTTATTTTACTTAAATAAGTGTCACAAATAAAAATTATAATATGTTGACATGTTTCGGTTTAATAGTAAAAAACCGTAATCATAACACACAGATAATAAATAGAAATGAATGACACTGGGTACCAAAAAATAATCTAAAAGCAAAAAAAACATAAAAATGCAAAACATTGCACCCTCTATGATCTCAAATAGGCTATTTGAGCACACAGCATAAAAGCAATTGGAACATCAAGTTTTTAAAAATAGGCGTAATGCAATTAGCAAGGAAATGATGGAAGGGAAGAACTACAATCATAATGTAAAGAAAACTTCTGTTGCAAAAAATGTTTAGTAATTCAGAATCTAAAAATAAATTCTAGATAGTGATGATTGGTTTTGCCTAATTTGTAAGGAAATAAAACAGCAGAAATGATTCAGTGTTCAGATTGCCAAATACGTTTCCATGTTGTGTGCGCTGGATGAAAAAAAAATCAATAAACTAAATTCATGTGTAAACTTTCCATCACTCCTTACATGATATTCAAGAAACTATCAATTAGTTTCATAATTTCTATTCTTAATTACTGATAACTTTGATTTATATTTTGAATACATTTTGATTTAAAACAATTACTCTAATTTTCAGATATTTGATTTCATTATATTCCATTTCTGTTATTTTGTTTGATTGTTTAACTAACCGCAAACTTTACTTTTAATAAAATTAGTTATATTTCCTAGTCATTAAAACAACCTGATTTTATTCGGTCGAAATTAGGAGACTGGTGATCAAACTTAGGCGACCAGTTGCTGAATTTGGACCACTTTTGACAATTTTTTCAAATTAAAATAAAATTTAAGATTTTCAAAAAGAAAATGATCTAGAGTTTTATTTAGTTAGTAGATGAATTGATTGACCCCGTGTAGTGATATTTTACATATATATCAAAAATTAAGTGATTTACACCTGAAAACAAGTGAAGTGGTTCAAATTCGGCTACTCTCCCCTATATTTAAGTCCACTTTTTTTCCTAATTGAAGACTACAATTTAAAAATGTAAACAAAAGCTTCAAAAACTGGCTAGTTTGAAATACAATTGAATATTTTAGTTTTATTATTATTCACGAAGAATACTTTCTATAAGACATTTCCAAAAAGTAAATACACAATAAATTTAATAATATTTCGATGAAATTTTGAGATGGACATAAAATTAAGAAAGTGGTCTGAAAAGTATATTACTGTATAGATTCCACATTAACTTTTTTTCTGCTTTAAAAGGCGACAGATGTTCTTTTGCACACATTATAGAGAATGCATAGGGTGTCCCAAAAGCCCGTGACACATTTTAAAATTCAGTATAAAATCAAAAACTGTCGTACGGGAGTGCGGTTCAAACTCAATTGTTCTCACGATGAAATTCTTTTTTCAAGAGATAAGAAAATAGTTCTAAACACCACGTATATATGACTCTGCACCTTATATTATTAAAAAGAGTCATAAAACAATCAAGACCAGCAGTTACAGATCATTTTATTTTGTCAAAAGCAGTTACAGACTAATAATCTGTACAATTCATAGTTCAATGTGCGCATGCTCTGTAGCTCGAGCCACGGAACTCCAGTTCAATACATGTGTTCGGTAGCACTGATTGATTCTCGTCTTCAATACTTCGATGTCAGCCACAGCAGGAGCGTACACTTTGTCCTTGCATGAAAGTCAGTAGAAACGCATGTTCGAAACCACACATACGGACAAGTGGCGCCATCCACCATCGAAGTTTGAAACTAAATATTTAAATTCCCTTGAAGAAAATTTTATCGTGAGAACCATTTTAGTCCAAGCCGCGCGCATGTACGACAATTACTTGAATTTACATTGAATTTTAAAATGCGTCAGGAATATTTGGGACATCCTGTATAACATCCGTTCAGGCTTACTGTAGAGACCTGAAAAGTTTTTGTTTCGGTCTGTGTGTGTGTCTCGTGATAACTGCTGAAATAGCATCCGGTTCGTTTTATTTACTTGGTAGATACCGTTGATGAGGTACCCGGAATTGACCCTATAGTTTATAGTTAAATTTGGTTTATTCGTTCGTAAAATATAGAATATTTTCTTTTACGTCAAAATGCATTTCTATGGATATTCATTACATTTTAAAATTTTACTATTCATTAAAAGGAAAATGATGCATTTTGATAATTGATTTAAATGTTAAATTATGAAAGTTTAAGCTTTTCAATGAACGTCTTAAATTACAACTATTAGTTAGAAATTTTGTTTATGCATATGTCAGACATTTTAAAATATCTATGTATTTTTTGACGGAATTCACTTTAACTTTTCGATTTTATATTTTTTATGTTATAAGTATTATTTTCTTTCACTTTACCAGTTGCCTAGCAGCGCTATTTCATAACGTGTCAGTAAAAGACAATTTATTAAAATGATTCATTCATTTCACTTTCTTGATTACGAACGATTTCGATTTTTTTTTAAATATAAAATAACAAACCATAATGACAAACACATTAAGGAAATGCGCATTTGTCTTCTAAAAAATTCGAATAATAAGCAGTTGAGGATCTTAATTGTACAGGATCGGGGTTATTACAAGAGTTCTTTACATATGAATTTTCTGAATCTTTGAGAATGCTTACATACTTACAAATATACACATAATCTAAAACTACGGATTTCAGGATTCTGAATATTGTACGATTGTGTTCAGTTAGGTGAAAATTAAAATATTTTCTAAATTGACGCTGGGGCATGTCTGAAGATTTTAGGCTGGTTTTATGATAGTTTGTAAATTATGCTGCATATGAATATTTATACAACAAAACACTTAAACCTCGATGGATTAGCCGCGCATCTATTTTAAATGTAACAGAGTAGGAAATAAACATAAGTATTTCACATATATGAAGTAGATTTTTCATTAGATGCAAACACTCGAAAATGCAAAATGTCAGAATCATAACCCGTGGCAAACTGCCAGTAACACTTATTTCTGATCTCGCTTATTGAAGTGAAGCAAAGGAGTTCCGATCTGCGATTCTTGTAATGCATTTCAATAGTTTCTTTAGAAGAAGGAAGTTTTGACAGGAATATGGCAAAACTTTTCACTAGATGAGAAAAGGTAATATGCTTGTTAATCTGTAATATAGACAGTAGAGGGCTGATAAATAAGAAAGGTTCCTATAGAAAGAGAAAAGTCATAAATTAAATTCATAACTAAATTAAAATCAAAAATCTAACTTTACGGCTTTTTTGTTTTTAGTCCTTCTATCTGTTTATAATATCTTTTAAGACATTCATAAATACTCCCATCATTATTTTGAAAAATAATGAAAAATATGTAAGAATAGTGTGTTTTCTTTTAGAGGTATACAAATTTAAAACGAAATAAAACGTATAAAAACAATGTTAATGGCCATGGTATTTTTTACTTTCTTCAATCTTTACAAGAAGAAAGTATTGGATTCGTGAAAATTTTCGACTTTCGGTTTTCGACGGATTTACAGTTTTTAGGGGTCAGAGATTCCGAAAAAGATGCTTTTAGAAAATGTCTGTCTGTGAGTCTGTGCATCTGTGAGTCTGTGCATCTGTGAGTCTGTCTGTCTGTCTGTATGTATGTGACACAAATTTTGTGGGCGCTCTATCTCAAGAACTAATGCACGGAATTTAATAAAAATTTATATTCAGTTAGTCCCTGATATAAATTGGTTCTGATTAGTTTTTTTGTGTAAATCGCCCAACAAGTGGCGCTGCTATGCAGCCTTTTTCATGATTTCCGCATTAGATCAATCTCCACAACTAATTCACGGATTTTCATCAAACTTCAGATTCAGTTAGTCCTTGACATGAATTGAAGTTTTGTACATTTTGGAGTAAGTCGCTCAACAAGTGGCGCTGCTATACTGCATTTTTTTACGATTTCCGCAATAGCTCTATCTCAACAACTAATGCTTGGATTTTCACCAAACTTCAGATTCATGTATACTTTGATATGATTATGTGTACTTTGATAGTGCTGTTTATGTTTTGGTGCAAATCGCTCAACAGGTGGTTGTGCTATGCTGCACTTTTCAGAATTACCATTAAAGCTCTATCTCAAGAACTAATGCAATAATTTTCTCCAAACTTCAGAATCAGTTAATCCTTGACATAAATTGACATTTTGTACTTTTTGGTGTAAATCACTCAAAAGGTGGCGCTGCTATGCTGTATTTTTCAGAATTTCCACTATAGGTGTATCTCGAGAGCTAATTCACAAATTTTCATTAAACTTTAGAATCAGTTAGTCCTTGACATGAATTGAAATTTTATACAGTTTGGTCTAAATCGCTCAATAGGTGGCGCTGCTATGCGGTTTTTGTAATTTCCGCAATAGCTCTATCTCAAGAACTAATGCTTGAATTTTCAACGAATTTCAGATTCATGTCTACCTGGATATCAATTATTGCTGTTTAAGTATTGGTGTAAATCACTCAACAGATGGCGCTGCTATGCTACATTTTTTCAGAATTTCCGCTATAGCTCTATCGCAAGAACTAAGGCATGAATTTTTATCAAACTTCAAATTCAGATACACTTTGATATGAATCGGTGCTAAATTGATGTAATTTCTTGTACTATTTAAATGATTTAATTGACGTGATTTATATAGAAGAAAGTTTTGTGATGGCCACAACATACTAGTTTTTTATGTAATAAATAATTTCATGCCATTAGTGTTTAAATATTATTTCAGGTATATGTCTGGGTCGAATGACGAGCAATCGGAAAGCCCAATTTTCGACTACTTTATCGAGCAACTGGAGTCGTATATCACCAATAACGCGGCGAATGTTGATTTCCAAGTGGTTCAACGTCTGTGGTTTATCGGCGTTGACCAGTGACTTCACATATCCCACAGAAAATAATCCATTGATGTGAAATCATATGGCCATGGAGGCCATATCACAGATCCATTACACAAAATTATGCGTTCACCGTATGTCTCCCGCAGTAAACTGATGGCAATTTGCAGAATTTTCAAGCGTTGGCCCTAGCGTAAGTATTTTCATGGTGAAATGGCAAAATATTCTAAGCACAAATCATGTCTCAACTGACGAATCGATTGTGTCTAGAGATAGTGTCGCCAATTTCACACCCACTAACCTAAAAAAAAAAACACTCTTTATATGAAGATTTATAAAAATTAATTTAACAAATGTTGATTAAAAGTATTTAATAAATAGTGTACTTAGAAATAGTTTTGGGGATTTTTACATTATTCATTTTTTTTATTTCTGTTTATAGTTCTTCAATTTGTTCATACATAATTCTAACATGTCTGCACATACTTCCATAATTACCACTAAGAACAGAGATACAATTGAGAGAACATTTCTGGTAATAAAACGACATATATGAAGATTTATACAAATGTTTTAAACATATCCCTGATAAAAAGAAATTATTATTAATTCATTTTAGAATAGGCTTGGGTGTTTCAGATGGTTTTAAATTATTCTTTATATCAAAATATAAATTCTGACAAAATATATCTTAAAGCATTTAATTATAGTAAGATCTTACAGAAATGAAAAATGTAAATTTTGAAGATAAGTTTCAACAACACTTATTTTTTTTCAACAGCTTTAATTAGAATTTTCATTAAAATTTCTCGAATTGAGAAACATTAAAATTTTTCCCTTAATTAAACCAAGATGGGTATTTTACAGTAATAACTGAATTTTATGTATTATTTTCATAGTACAATACATTAAAATAATTAATAATACTTTACTTTAGGATAATTAATGTTTTATTTTAACTTAGTCTTAGAATAAGGTAAAGGAATTAGATTAAAATATTTTTGATAAAAACTTCATACTTCTAATTATGATCTAAATATATAAATTTAGCTCTTTATTAATAAGTATATGTGCTTATTAAAATCATAAGCATAAGCTGCAGGATATCATTTACTTTATTGCATGTATATGTATAAGATTTAACAAAGAAATGACAAGAAGTTTTCTAGACGTATTGATTTACATAATAATCCTTTTAATAGACGTTTATTAATCAAAAACTTTAAATCACGTGATAATAAATGTGCTGCATGTAGTGTCTTAAAAGAGATGGCGAACAAAGAAAATGTATTTATGTATAAAAAATTGCTTTTCGAGTAGTGCATAACTACTATAATTTAAATTAGGAAAATTAAGTAAACGTTTGCCTTAAAAAAATTTGAGAAAATATTTAAAGTGAAGATATATTAAGGTTTACAAATAAACTTTCTAAATAAGTAATTTTGTACTTTATCTTTCTTTTGAGGGATATTCTTTTAATTGAATTCAAGGGATATCAACTATATGTACGTAAAACATTTGAAAACTGGTATTTATATAAACAGCCGTTTTCAATATTTTGTGTTTAGTCAATAAATTATTTAGATCTCTTATAACGAATTTCATCAAACAATGTTTGCTTTTATCAATATACTTTGTATCTACTTTTTAATTTTTCCATGCGTTAATATCAAAACAATATCGGCATACTGCTATATTTTCATGAATTATTTTCCAAAATTTGCTGTGTTTATAGTTTGGCAGTATCGAGCAAAATTAGTGAATCAGTAAAAATAAAAGAATAATATTAATATAATCTATATAAATAATTATAATAGCCCATAAAGCAAATATATTGTTTGTCAGAAATTATATTATAAATTGTCAGATGTATTTAATAAAACACATTTATGCAAAATATTGACATTTCTTTGTAAATATTTATAACATAAACCCAATGTTACTGCGACAATGTCATTTCATCATATATATTTTAGACGTAAATTCAATATTTAACCAATTTTCTAATATATAGAAAATATTTACAATGCATTAGCATTTAACTGATTTGAGCCTATATCTTTTCTATTAGGATATTTTCAATATAATTAAATTTTGATTTACTGACTGAGTAGATATAAGTTTTCTATTTAATTAATATATAACTTTAAAATCACAAACTATAAGACATCTTTTAAGAGGTGGGACAATGCGGTTTGGAGTTGGGACCTCGACTGCATTTGGAGATATAAACGAGCAGCCTATTCTATTAAATATTTGAAAAAAAAAAAGAAGACTTAGAATTCAAAGAATTCATGAAAAAGTTAGCACTTTGAAAATTTCTGAAAACTGTAGGAATATATTTTTAATATTATACTATTCATCATATTTTCTTATCGCATATTAACTAATATTTAGGCATTTAAGCTTTTATTAATCGGTGTCTTGTTTGTCAAAAATATTTTTTCAGAATATGACCATCGTTAGACTCCGTAAAACTTTATAATACTTTAATTATTAATATTTAAATATAGCTATATTAATAAAGGAATTCAGATTAGTGCTGAAAGAAAATCGTTAAAACTCCTTCAGCGGCCTAAAACACTAACACTGTACTTGTGAAATAAATATAGATTTACGGATTCATTCATTATGATCAAAATTTTGAAAACTTACCATAATCTATAAACATGCATCATTAAAACAAATTGCAAACATATCAATTCTTTTTTTCTTCAAAATATGAGCATATTCATGGTCTTTAAAGCTATATAACGTTTTAAATATTAATACAAAAAAAATAAGAAAAACTAATTATTAAATGCCAATTAGAGTTGCAAAAATCCGTCAGTTTCCCAAAACATTAACACTAACCTTGTGAATAGAAATTTAGATAAATATTTACATTTATTATAAGAAATTTTGCAAAACTTACTATGCTATCTATAAACATACATACATTTTAAAACAAATTCCGAAGATGACAAGCACCTTTATATAAACTACAATTTTATCAAGAAATTTCTATAAATATTTCTATAAATATTTTATGTAAAAAATTAAATATATTTATTTTTAAATGTGTTTACGGTAGTTTAAAATTCCTACTGCATTTAAGTATTTACACCATAAAACATGTCATTTAAATATTGCAACAATGTATTATATCCATGCCAATTCTAAAGTTAATAGAGGAGGAAAACACATATATTTTCTAATTTAATGGAACTAGATAAATTGCCAATTATAGACATAAAGCCGGAGTAAAATGTTAAAATCTACCTCTTGCAAACCGCCAATTAAAAAAAAAAAAAAAAAAAAAAAAAAAAAAAAAAAAAAAAAAAATCAGATCTTGGTTATTCAAGTTAAGCTAACCAAGAAACTACACCTTAGTGTAAAAAGGAAAAAAAATCTAAGTATGCAGAAAACGAAAGATTAAATTAAAACACATTTTCTCACGCATAAATTATTTGCCCTCGTGTCCGCGTTACCCATATATGCAGGGTTAGCACAAATGAATGACCGGAATTCGAAAATTTATATTTTCAAAACTATTACACTTATTATAATAAGTGATATATAAAATTAAAAGGGATCATTCCAAGTTATTTTTTTAATTACAAGTGTTTGGTGTGCAAACTTTCGTAACACGACTAACACCAAATATTTAATAAAGTTCGTTCAAGTCACACATTTAGCAGATTTGCACAGTCAACGATTCGTAATGCAGCGCTGATGGATTAAAACACTAAATAATGCATTACAAAATAATGCTAAATTGTGCATAAGTGCTGCATTAGTTAGTGTTTTAATGCATCAATGCTGCATTAAAAAACATCTTTTCAATCTAACAAGCTTTTCCCACAAAGCCTAAACGAGAATGGGATGTCTTACTGGGTTCTATATTCAAAGTATGGTTTCGAAGCTGAATAAAGTCACGTGGCACCTATAATTTACCCAAATAACTTATAATTGATAAGAAGGGAAGCTACTAGTGCTTTACACCATGAACTGTTTCGCTTGCTTTCTGGCGAGCCTTCCTTTCTTAACGCTAGATGTTTTATTTTGCAAATTTAAAAACTTTCTATCACGATAATGGGGATACGAGGGCAAATAATTTATGCGTCTAAAAACACGTTTCAATGTGTCCTTTCAATTGCTACTTATCTAGATTTTTTTTCCTTATTACATTATTTGTGTAGTTCCCTAGGAGCGAAACTTCCCAAACTACAATTTTTGTAATCCATGTGTTGTGTTGGAGTGCTACAATAATTAAATCATACCTACGACAGTAAGAAGTAACTAAGGGAATATCAGAAATTTCAGTATAAATGATCTGTAAAAAGTAATCTGAATTTTATTCTGCGATGCAAACAATCTGGGTCTGAACAAAGAAAACCGATAGAAAAATGAAATATAGAACTAATTTCAGTTGAAGAAACTACAGTCTCCTTATTTGGTTTTCAAGTTCGGTCTTCTATCTCTAATTTTTCATTTCGGTTCTCTCATTCATATAATACTTTTAAAAAGGTCAAAAATTTTTTTAACATAAGATAGATTTAAAACGGTGAAATAATATCGAATTTTTAAAAATATTACATTTATTACAAAATTACAAAGCTATCATGATGCAGTCTGTCTCAACATTTAGTGAATAATATCGTTTAAAAACACATTATTTACTCATTAGATTCTATAATTTATTCAAATATGTCATATAAAAATGAATAAATGGCTATTTTGCCATAATTCTGATAAAAAGTTTTAAAAATTTGTGCGTGAAAAATTTATTTACAATAGAAAAAGTTATCATTAAAAAGTTCCACATCATGCTATTTTTTTAATAATCCCTGGTTTCGATAACTTCATATAAAAGTGTTTTCATAGAAATAATTAGTTTTTTAAAGATTATTTAGAGCTGAAAATATATGCTTCTTTTCAGTTCTTTATAAGAATCATGTTGCTTTCCATTCCTCTATATTTCCCAGGTTAACAAACTCTAAATATTCTCAATTTGGTTTAAATCTCGGATTAGTGCTGACTAACTTAAAATGCTAACATTTTTCATTTGATTTGTATTATGGACATGTTTCACTTTCACACCAATATACCACTTTTTCAGTCAATCTGAACACTTTTTACTCATGGTCGCCCCCGCATCGTGGTTTTCGCTGGAAATAATTATTTGTAGCAAATATTTGGTACATTTTAAGCTTTAAACTGTTTAAATATTTAATATCTTCAATAACGTTTCTAGTTTCTACTTTTCAATTATAAATTTTAAAAACTTCAAAATTCTCTCTATGTAAATTATGTGGCATTAAATGTCTTAAAAAACAACGGAAATTCAATACACTTTTTAATGTTGATCATATACAAAGATTGACTGGTTGAAACATCAATCCAGCATTTGTATGCATTAGTATAATTTACCTAAACCTCTGAGAAACGGATATTTAAAAAAAAATAACTAGTCATTAATTAATAAATCCTGATTAACTGTCGAAAAATATCTTCTGTGTTTCATTTAAATTATATTTTGAGTAGATATTAGTAAATTATTCCATATATTTTTTAATTGTTTTTACTTATCATATTTTTGTGTCTGCCTTAGTTTTAATACTGAGTGTATATGGTTAACAAGTACTACAGAATTAATATTAAAAAGATAAAGTATATATGTTTTTGTAATAATTTAAAATTTGGACTCCGTACCTCAAAGATGAAAGCAAAAGAATATTTTATATTTTAGAACATGCAAGAGGATTTCGCTTTTCTTTCAGAAGATAAACAAAGTATCCAAAGGCGGAGTTTTTAACTGCAAAGTAAAAAAGGATGTGGATTTAGTAGTTTATCTACTACTATGTCTAATATTGTATTTAACAAGCATTATTGAAAACCATATGGAGTGTATATGTGATACACCTGTGCGTTAAAATAGACAGAGTTTACTCTAAATTTTATTATAATACAATTAGATATGCAGTTTCAATGCGCCAAATGGTTATATTCCATGCCCGTAAATACTTTCTTTATTATTATTTTTAAATTAATAAATACCGGGTGAGCAAAAAGTCCTTACAACCTTTAAAAATTCATAAAACCCGAAAAAATAACCGTAATGAAAAACTGTTTGCAGGATTAGCATCTATAGATCACGGGAATTTTTTTAAGACAGAAATAAAAAAAAACTCAAAAAACAGCCGACAGATGACGCCGGTTCGTGCAATTTTGGTGGAAATATGCAAATGAAATGGTTATAAAAACTTGCGCTCCTAATCCAAAATTAGTTCACGTAAAATAACATCATCAACAAAGCTTTATCCTTCATACTCAGAATCCTTGATCACGTACACGGCTCACAACGGTGAACTAGTTCTGCGTTAGGAGTACAAGCTCTTATAACCGTTTCATTTACATATTTCTGCCAAAATAGCACGAACCAGCGCCATCTTTCGGCTGTTTTTTTAGTTATTTTTTATTTCTGTCATAAAAAATTCCCGTGACCTGTAGATGCTAATCCTGCAAACAGTTTTTCATCTCCGTCATTTTTTCGTTTTTTATGAATTTTTAACGTTATACGGACTTTTTGCTCAGCCGGTATATAAGTACACATATTTTACTCATGTATAACTGCGCATTTTTTTCCAAACAGAGTGTGCATTAAACATGGGATATCTCAGAAAACAACGTGAAAGTACACATACTGATTATATTTGAATTCCCGATTAAAGAATAAAAATATAATAAACAGAGTTCAATACAGAAATGTTCCTCAATACAATCTCATATGCGATTTCAATACATGCAAGAATATTTTTTAAAATGCCTTTATCTACTTTCATCATTATCTTAGAAAATAACGAATAAAATTTTAAACATGCCATATTTAATTGTGTATAATTCGCCCTTTTTCCAAACTTTTTGCGGTGTGTGAATTATTTTTAGGTAGCTTTCTTTACAAAAAAGCTACCTATTGCAGCCGTTCGGAGGAAAGCGATTTCAAAAAATTTTGGTATATTTTCATCGATCATGACCCCTAGACCCCGAAACCACCCTCCGTTCAAAATTGATATATATATATATATATATATATATGACCTATGTCACACTGTAACTCCCGTAATTATGAACCGATTTCGATGTAATTCGGTGTGTACATAGTACATACCAATGTCTCGACCGAGTTCGTTGGCCAGCTTCATCCGCCGTTTTGTTTCAAAATGGCGGCCATTTAAAATTAAAAAAAAAATTAAAACTTGAAATGTGGTACCAAAAAATTAAAAATGGAAAAATATTTTTTTCTTATGTATTTGACCTTTTTACAAAGATTCCGGAGCAGTTTTTGTTTCGTCTATATCTTACAAAATGGCTGAGTTATAGCATTTTGAATTTCTAGGGTGGCTGACATTTTGAAACGTCCTGAATTTTGTCACGCGATAAAAGGCGTATTTATGAACCGATTTGGATGTAATTCGGTGTGTACATAGTACATACCAATCTATCGACCGAGTTCGTTGGCAAGCTTCATCCGCCATTTTGTTTCAAAATAGCGGCCATTTAATTTTTTTTTTTTTATTTAAAATTTGAAATGTGGTACCAAAAAATTGAAAATGGAAAAATATTTTTTTTATGTATTTGACCTTTATACAAAGATTTCGGAGCAGTTTTTGTTTCGTCTATATCTTAAAAAATGGCCGAGTTATAGCATTTTGAATTTCTAGCGTGGCTGACATTTTGAAACGTCCTGAATTTTGTTACGCGATAAAAGGCGTATTTATGAACCGATTTGGATGTAACTTCGTTTATACATAGTACATACCAATGTCTTGACCGGGTTCGTTGGCCAGCTTCACCCGCCATCTTGTTTAAAAATGGCGAACATTTAAATTTTTAAGAAAAATTTAAATTTGAAATGTGGTACCAAAAATTGAAAATTGAAAAAAATATTTTCTTCTTATGTGTTTGACCTTGATAAAAAGATTCGGGAGCAGTTTTTGTTTCGTCCATATTTTAAGAAATGGCTGAGTTATAGCATTTTGAATTTCTAGCGTGGCTGACATTTTGAAACGTCCTGATTTTTCTCACGTAATAACAGGCGTATTTATGAACCGACTTGGATGTACCATGGTGTGTACATAGTACATACAAATATCTCGACCGAGTTCGTTGGCCAGCTTCATCCGCCATCTTGTTTCAAAATGGCGGCCATTTAAAAAAATTAAAAAATAAAAAAATTTAAATGAGATACCAAAAAATTGGAAAATGAAAAAGGTTTTTTTTGTATGTGTTTGACCTTAATACAAAGATTCCGGAACAGTTTTTCTTTCGTCTATATCTAAAAAAAATGGCTGAGTAATAGCATTTTGAGTTTCTCTTGTGGCTGACATTTTAAAACGACCTGATTTTTGTCACGCGATAACAAGCGTATTTATGAACCTATTTGGATGTAACTTGGTCTGTACATAGTACATACCAATGTCTCGACCGAGTTCGTTGGCCAGCTTCATTCGCCATCTTGTTAACAAAAGGGTTGCCATTTAAAAAAATAATAAATTTAAAATTCAAAATGAGGTATTAAAAAATTGGAAAATGAAAAAGATTTTTTTTTTTATGTGTTTGGCCTTGATACAAAGATTCCGGAGCAGTTTTTGTTTCTGAAAATTTGTTCTTTTGTTGATATCTTAAAAAATGGTTGATTTATAGCACTTTGAATTTCTAGCATGGCTAACATTTTGAAACGATGTTGTATTTGTCACGCGATAACACACGTATTCGCCTATTTCGATGTAAGAAGGCATGTGGATAGTATACATCAACACTTCGACCAAGTTCGCTGGCCAGATTCATCAGCCATCTTGTTTCAAAATGGCGGCCATTAAATTAAAAAAATATATATATATATTTAAAGTGAGGTGCAAAAAAATTAGAAATTGAAAAAGGTTTCTTTCTTAAGTATTTGATCTTTATATAAGGATTCAGGAGCATTTTTTGTTTGTCTTTACCTTAAAAAATGGCTCAGATATAGCAGTTTCAATTTCTATTGTGGATGACATTTTGAAAAATCTGATTTTTTGCATGCGACAGCACTCCTGTATATTAATCGATTCCGATGTGAATGAGCATGTGCACAGCAATTACTAAGGTCTCGACCAAATTCACTGCTTAGCCTCATCCACCATGTTGTCTTAAAATGACAGGCACTTTAAGAAAATGCCGAATTTGGCAGCCAAATATAAGTTACTTTAAAGAAAAGCAGCTTGGATAAAGCTGACTAATTTCGCGAAATTCTCATTCATTATATTGATAAAAATTAGTATTGAATCGCCTATATTCGGTTTCCACTAAATTGAGCTTCGTGTGTTTGCATGATATAAGTTGGCTTTTTTTTTATAAGGATTATGAAAGCTACCTCTTGCTCCCGGCACTGGCCGGAAGGACTTTTTGTGTGTTTCAGAAGACTATTTGAAAGAATAAGTTATTGAATAAAATTTCATGTTTTAATATTTTATTTTATTTTATTTTATTTTTTAATAGACCGAGGCAGAATTGGCGTTCTGCGTGTCGTCCGAAGTCCCTTCCGGCGTCCTTTTTGCCGATACACTGTAGCTGAATCTAGGAAGGAAAGAAAAAAATGTTGAAAATTTGAAACCGACCAATTTTAAAAGGAATATTAATTAAATTAATGACATCGAAAACCGGAAAGGATCTGTCTCGGGGTAATGAAGCTATGGCACGACCGCAGAGGTTTGCATATTATTACTCTTTAAAGCTTTAAGAATTATGTATGTAATCTATGATTTGTAAGAATGCATTTTTTCATAGTAATTTAAAACATTTAAGTGTAAGTCTATTAAGAAACCTATTTGTTATGCAGCAATATAAAATATCAAAGACTGATTAGCAAGTATCGTATTTAAAACAAACCGCAACATAAATACATAGATAATTTCTGTTCAGGAAGACACAGCTTTCTTTCTGGCTTTTAACTTTAATCGATCCTTTTATTTTAAGATTCTTGTAAATATTTTATCCTTTTAAGAAATGCATACATTTAAGAGCATATTTCTCTTTAGTTAAAAGTATATTTTTAAATAAAAAAATGCATTTAAAAAATGATTTGAATATTATTGCGCTTTCCGTTTTCCGTTTATGCCAACATATATACACAATATGGCCAAAGGTGACCGGTCACTTGCGATTTTTGACGTTTTGTTACATATCTTGAAAAATACATGAGAAATTAACCTAAAATTGCAGGTGTGTAAACAGTATTGTATATGTCATATATTTTCGTGAAGATTTTTTCCCGAAACTCCATAGGGGACCGTCAAAAAATTGAAAAAGAACGAATATCTTTTGGATAACCCTGTAAAAACTAATAGAGCAAAAGCGTTTAAACTCGAGATTATTAATAAGTGGCTTATTGTAATATACTGTGTTCATTTTTATGAGGATAGCATGTATACTTGTAGAAAAATTAAGGTTTTTATAAAAACAGTCCCAAATTTCGCCAAGTTTTTTTGCTTATAATTTGTAGAGTTTTTAATATAAAAAAAAGCTTTTTTCAGAAAATATGACGAACAATATTGTACACAATACCCCGCAATCAGAATGAAAACATAATAAAAATTGGATGCAAAATGAGCAGGTGTACTAAAAAATGTTTAACTGCGCATACGCGAACGCAATCAAAATATAATTTACATAATGTGTTAGCTAAGTGTATAGAGCAACTTTTGTAAAAGTCTCAAAAACATATTTTGAAAAGTCTGATAATAATCGTTTATAGAATAAGCTCAAAATCCGTTGTTCCCAAAATGAAGCAAAAACATAAGGAGTTGTGTCCATATATCCATTGATTAGTGCCAATTTAGCATACACAATATTGCACGTAATACTATATTTGGATACAATCTTTGTATACTCTACTTTAAATATGGCAACGAAAGTGCCTGTTTAAATTTGCTTGCGTCTCGCATTAACTTTGCAACCGAATTTGTGTCTGGCAAATTAATTATAGGTTGTCTGTTAGACAAAGAGTAATATCTTGTTATTTTAAAGTTTGAGAACATGACGTAAACGTGACTTATAATTTTTTAACTATAAACCACTCTTGAAACAGGCACTTTCGTTGCCATATTTAAAGCCGCCTGGCATTAATTTTGCAACCAAATATGTGTCTTGCAAATTAGTTGTCTCATAGCCAAAGAGTAATATGTTATCTATAAATTTGGATCTGGCAGGGCATTAGCAACATTGTCAGCGTCTGGCAATAATGGAATAATATCACGAATAGTTAGTAGAAACAGTTGTTATAAATAAACATCATGCTAAAATGACGTAATTTTGAAGTTTTTTTTAACCTGCATAACCCCTTCTCCCTCAGGTAAAAGCAACGTCTCCCGCCAACCAGACCACCCGCAAACATACTACACCATAAAACGGAAGAACATATGGAAAAAATGAGCCCTGATAAAATGACGTAATTTTGTAGTTTTTTGACCAGCATATCCCCTTCTCCCGCAAGTAAACGCAACGTCTCCCGACAAACCAGACCGTGCGTAAACGTACTACACCATATAACGGAAGAACATATTGAACTATTCGGATATGCCAATCCCAAAACTTTCTTCAATCTCATACATGTTAATTCTTCAAAATCCGCTATGATACAGTAAAAATTAAAGGGCAATATATGCCCTCATGAGAATTCTAAAGATATGAAATTCCGTGCATTAGTTATTGAGATAAGACTATCGCTGAAATCTTATAAATCCAGCAATAAACAGCCTAGCAGCTCCACCTGCTATGTGATTTATACCAAACCTAATCATCAACAACTTATGTCAACGTCTGACTGAATCTGAAGTTTGGAGAAAATCCGTGCATTACTTTTTGAGATAGAGCTAATGGGGAAATTGTAAAACATTCCACATAGAAGCGCCATTTATAGAGCGATTTACACCAAAAACTAATTAAAATCAATTTATACGAGGGATTAACTGAATCTGAAGCTTGGTGAAAATTCATGCATTAGTTCTTGAGATAGAGCTATTGCGGAAATCGTTTAAAATACAGCACAGCAGCGCCACCTGTTGGGCGATTTACACCAAAAACTAAACAGCACTGATTTATATCAGTGACTAACTGAATCTGAAATTTGATGAAAATTAGTGCATTAGTTCTTGAGATAGAGCTATTGCAATAATCATGAGTAATGCAGCATAGCAGCGCCACCTGTTGGGCGATTTTCACCAAAAAGTAATCAACAACAAATTATACCAAGGGCTAATTGAATCTGAAGTTTTATGAAATTCCGTGAATTAGGTTTTTGAGATTTAGCTATTGAGGAAATCGTGAAAAATGTAGATCAGCAGCGCCACCTGTTGGGCGATTTACACCACCAGCTTATATCAAGGTCTAACTTAATCCAAAGTTTTGTGAAATTATGTGCATTAGTTCTTGAGATAGAGCACCCACAAAATTTTTTTCACATACAGACTCACAGAGTGACAGAGTGACAGACAGACATTTTCTAAAAACCATCAAATTGTGTTCACGACCTTCTAAAACGTATAAATCCATCGAAAACCGGAAGTCGAAAATTTTCACGAATCCAATACTTTCTTCTTGTAAAGATAGAAGAAAGTAAAAATGAGCCTCGATAAAATGAGGTGACGAAAACGTTGCTAACTCTTAGATTAGTAGTTTGATAGCTGCAGAAAATAATTTGTTATCTATAAAATACTCATTTGTGTATCGTATTAATTTAACTGCATGTTTTTATATATTTAAGATTTTCATTAAAAATCTTTATTTTGCGTTTATTGAAATATACAGGGTGTTCCAAAAGTACACTGTAAAAAAAAAAAAATCTGTAAAGTTACAAAAGTTTTTCTAGGAAACTGGGATTCCAAGAACATTTTATGTAAAGGCAACAAGAAAAATTCTTGTAACAGCGTCTGTTACAGGAATTTTTTTTGTTGCCGTTACATAAAAAGTTCTTGAAATCCCAGTTTCCTAGAAAAACTTTATTAACTTTACATTTTTTTTTTTTTTTACAGTGTAGCAATCCATTTCTATGAAAACACAAATCTACTAATTTCTTTCACAAGTGTTTCAAGAAATGATCACTTTAGAAGAAAGAATAGCTATTGTTTCCTGGAACATGTGGGATAAAACATATGAAGAGGTGCTGTACTAGTGATTTGAGGAATTCTCAACTCACGGCTCAGCCATCAAACAAAAGCACGTGGGATACTTTCAACTGCCTCACGAATGCTTTTGACGGTGTCGTCAGATATTGATGGCCGTCCACGACATTTTACACCCACCACGCTACCGATTCGGCTGAATTTGTTCACAAGTAGCCTGAAATTGGCCCTTGTTGCTACCTGTTTTCCGTATTTTCGATGGTACAGCTGACGCACCTCTTCATACGTTTTATCACCTAGTTTCCAGGAAACGATGGCTTTTATTTCTTCTAAAGAGAGACTTCTTTACACACCTGTGAAAGAAATCAATAGAGTTATTAGTGTTTTCATAGAAATGGATCGTTATTTTTGGAACACCCCTGTATATATATTCAATAAACCTTTTGGAATAGGCTCTTTTAAGAACTACTGCTAAAACGTGACGGAAGTTCTCAGAACGACATGTAAAGATAAGTACCAAATCCGAATTTAAAAAAGAGAAATACAGATGAATCATAAAGAAATAGTTTCACTCTAATCTAATATTAGGAATGTTTAATGTGTATACTAAAAGACCCTCTTTGCGTTGCTGGAGATTGACTAGAAGTTTTGAAATTTTAGGATATAAAAAAAATTATTGATATCGAATGAAGATAAAATCATATAAAATAAAGAATGAAATATTTTCACTAATATTTCTGAAAGCTCGCCAGCGTGATTAGTGTTCATACGTAAAAATAAAAATTGCACTGAAGAAAAAGTATCCTGACATTCCCACCGTCATAAAATGCACTATTTTTTTATTATCGAAACAAAAAAAAATCGGGCTAGGATTTAATATTTCAAGCTGAGATGCTAAGTTCCTTAATGAATTTCTAAAATGTTACTTTAAAATGCAGAAAATATTCCTTTTTGTATTAATGGTGAATAAATGACGAATTAAGGAGTATAAAAATGGATGAAATTATAACTTTTTAATCTTCAACTATGACGTTTCAAAATTCTTCTTCTAACATTAACCTTTTTTTAATTTCAAATATTTCTTCTGAATTAAAACTGATGTAATATATTTTTATAACGATATAAATAAATTTACATTCGTTTTACAATTCAGTTTTAAAAATATGGTTCCTGAATATTTTATGTTATATATATAATTTAACAAGAATTAGCAAATATAATTTTACATGCAAAATTATCTGTTACTTTCTCGAAACATCGGGAAATTGACAAATATATTATGCACGAAATGGGAAAATATTCCTACATTTTTGTATTAAAATGTGTAAATGAAGTGTCATATTTTTGAGTGAATAGTTAAACTAAATTTGAAGAATCTTAACAAGTTTGGCAATATATTACTTAAAAAACGACATGTGCAGCTAAAATTTGCTAAATTATGTAATAATATTTAAAATATCTCTACTCCAAAGAAATACATTATTTAATATAGTTTAGTCAATTTGCCTTGAAACATTTTTCAAAGTAAAAAATATAGTTTCATAGTGTCAAACTATCAGTTACTGGCACTTCAGTAAATATCTAAATAAAATAAGCACTTTCTTGTAAAATTCTGCAAAGTAACGCTCTCTAGTGCTAACTTATTCGTCTTAAGGGGACAAGGGACCTTAATATATATATATATATATATATATATATATATATATATATATATATATTTGTAAATTTCACCTTAAATATTATTCAATGGTACATTATATGCATTATGGCATGCATTTATCACAAAAAAATGAAAAAAAATTATTTTGAGAAAAAATGAAATTTTACGCGTCATTTTAGAAATCTTCGAAATGCCCCCTGCGCATTCCATACCAATGAAAATCCCCAATATTTTTTATAAAAATTTGGTTTATATATATAAATAAAATATAGCATCAAATTTTATATATTTGAATTTTAAAAAAAAATTGAAAAATTTCGAAAAATTTTCAAAATTTTTAATTTAATTTTAAATTTTTAAATTCAAATATATAAAATCCGATGCTCTATTTTATTTATATATATATAAACCAAACTTTTATTTAAAAAAAAAAAAAATATTGGGGATTTTCATTGCTATGGAATTCGCGGGGCGCATTTCGAAAATTTCTAAGACCATTTTTTTCTCAAATATATATATATATATATGAAATAAAAAAATATATTTTTAAAAGAATAAAAAGAAAATATTTTTAAGGATTTTAAGGTCCCTTGTCCTCTTAACAGTTATAACTTATTTTTCAGTTATTGGCTTTTCAGAAAAGGGGTGAGTCAGTTACTCGTGTTATTGACCAAATTTATGATAAAATTAATTTTTAGAAACAAAATTTGTAATTATTTAAAAATAATGTTAACAAAAAATATGTACCAATTATACTTTCAAAAACAAAGATATGTATAAAACAGATTTTAAACTTTGTAATAGTGATATGAACAAGAAACTGTCTTTGAGGAGTGAGTTACTAGGGGTTTCAACACTAATATACAAAATAACTTTTTGTACTTTTTCTACAAAAATAACTTTTTCTTCAAATGTTTGATAAAATTTTGGAATTTGATTAATTTTATTCTTCCACAATAAGTAATATTTGTTTTAATTTCTTGCATGATATTTCACAAATAAAAATAGCAAGTACAGTAATTTTAAGTCTTTTGGTTATGGTAGTCTTAAAGGTAATCTATTATATATATATAATCCAAACGGAAATTTCGTTCCGAACGCCGAGATTTCGAGTTCTACCGCATGGATTTTTACGGAACTTATACCGTTACTAGGTATCGTTCCAGGGAAGGTTTTAAGCTATAACACATCATTCTACCTAGATTAGTTAAGAATTATTACGGAAAATTCTATTATTTTGGACTTTGTTACTTCATATTTCCTTAAATATCTGGGCTCCTATTGGTCGTAGAGCTTAGATCTCGCGCCAAAAGCAGCTCCGAAACACCCAAGCAAACTTTTCCCCGCGATTATTTTGACGTCTTCCGATTTCCTCTAACTCTATTAGATGCCCGCGTAAAAGCCCCTTTAAAATATTTTTCGTAGTAATTTCAGCAATTATCTTAAATTATTGGTTAAGACCGCCACCCTCCCGATTCATGTATCTACGGAAAGGTTGCATGAAGGAGTTTCGTTCAGATACGCTTTCGTTAAGAATAGAGTGCGCTCCCTGGTGGTGGAATGTGGAACTAACATAACGCGATATTGTTAAAATTAGGAAATCTAACAATGCGATCTGTTTTAAACTTTGAGATAGTTCATAACACATAATCTATTATCTATTCTATTATATATATATATAATCTATTATCTATTCTATTATCTATTATTATATATATAAAATCCAAACGGAAATTTCGTTCCGAACGCCTAGATTTCGTGTTCTACTGCATGGATTTTTACGGAACCTATACCGTTAGATAGGTATTATTTCAGGGAAGGTTTTAATCTATAACACATTATTCTACCTATATTAGTTTTAGAATTATGACGGAAAATTCTGTTATTTTGGGCGATAAGTTTACCATTTTATTTCTTGGGGAAATTCATCGTTGATAAAAAAAAAAAAAAATTGAAACGGCTATTAAACCTCGAAAAATAAAAGAAAAACTGTTACTAATTTTATTTAAATGAAAAAAAAAAAAAAAAAAAAAAAAAAAAAAAGAAGAAGAAGAAAATCCGTTTTAATGAGTGATAATTTTAAAAAACGGAAACATTTAATCAAAACCTGAAAGAAATATTTGTAATGCTTAAAAATTAATTTAATAAGAAATATTACACTTGATACGCAATATTTGGCTCTTTATCGCTTGCGTTAGATGTGGAAACGAATCTGAAAATTTGATTAGATGAAATTTTAACGACATTTTCTTTCTGTTCTGTTCTTTTCTTTTTTTTATATCTAATTATCCGATCACGTGACTTATAGAAGGAACAAGCAGATGTAATTGTGAGTCACATGTGTAATTACTATTTGTTTCTTTTCAATTTTTTCTTTTTCTTTTGTCGCCAAACAATGTGATTTTAAGCCAAAAATGCATAAGCGTGACATTAGCTTGAAGATGTTCTCACAAATGGTGTTTTTTTTTTAGGTGAAAGAGATCATTTTTTGAGTACATTTTCATATTCAATTGTAACTTATATAGATATCAGTTAATATTTTAAAAAGGGAATCGAATACTTAAATTCCAGTGTGAATTTCTGCCACACATACATATTGTAAAATAATTTCATACTTTTTAAAATGTTTTTCGCCGTAATTCCGAAAGCATGTGATATTTATAAACTCGAACTCAGATCAACGAATATTACCCATTTTATTTAAGCAAATATTATCTATTTTCTCAAGTCATATCGCCAATTTCATTTATAGGAAAATTCACAGATTCGAAATCTAGGAAATAAAGATAATTTTTAAGGAAATTTATGTTTTAATACGTTATTACTATGGAAAAATTCAACATTTTGAAAAAAAAAATTACAAGTCTTTTGTAATTCGTCCTTTCTTCTTCGTCTTTCTTCGTACTTTCTCGTCTGTTATGTAATATTTCAAATGATATTGGACTAATTTTCGATCATCGATTCACCGCAAAATCGCATATCTAATATAGTATATAAAATAAAGTCTGGATTAGGGGACTAATTAACGCACAGCGCAAACTACTGAACCTAAAATCTTGAAAATCGTGGTAAAAATACTTCTTATGACATAAACTTCTGCTAAGAAAAGATTTTCTAAAGTGTCACCCCTAATGGTTTTTGCACGGGGAGGGGAAAAATCGAATATCAAAATTATGCGTCAAATGATAGCATATTTTAATGTAGTTTTGTATGCTGAATCGAATGCTATCAAATAAATTTTTATAAGTCAAACAGTTCATGACACGTTTCATATTTTTCTAATTTGGCGGTGTCTTTGGCATCTAAACCTCAAAATGTCTATCATTACATCCGTTACTCTAGCAACGGAAAAAATTCAAATCAACCCTTTTGGCTAAAAAATAAAAACGGCTCTATGAGTTTGAAATAAAAATGCAAGCATCTTAATTTTTTTTTTTAAATAGTGATTTTATGTAAAATAAAAGGGAAAAAATTACTGAGAATTTAGCGTTATAAAACAAAAATGGAAAAGGTACTACTTAGATATTCCGTCGACCAAAAATCTATCGTCAAACTATAAGATTAAATGCCAATAATGGTTGATCGTAAATATCAAATTCACTTGAATTTAAACAAACTACACGTGTTTGCGTCATCAAGTGATTTTAATTTCGACGTTTTATTTGTATTTTTATTAATGTTATACTAATTTATTTGTTATTTCGTTATTTAAAATAAAGATTATGTCAATTTATATAATTTGGCGAATGGTTTAGCGATTTATATAATTTGGCGAAATTGGTCGACGGTATAACAAGTAGTACCAATGAAAATATTTAAGTATGAAAGCAATGTTTGTAACGACTTAAAAATTATTTTCATATATATAAACTCGGTTTATGGCGTCAGATGCCGTCATCCGAAGAATCTACAAGAGTCTTTTTTCATTTTTTCCGGTCATAGGTTCCTCAATGAAAGAAATTGGAATTGGAATAATATTGTGCGATTTATAAATTGCTCCTCGATAAGAAGAAAAATTGGGTACATTTATAACAACTGTGCGCACATCTCGCTGATAGCATTTTTAAAATTCCCAGTAGCAGTAGTTACATTTTGCGTATGTAAATTAAAAATATTTTTTTGCTTTTAATTATGGCATTATTTCCTGTTATTGTTTATCTTTTCAGTTTTTTAAATGAAATTAGTATAAGGCATGCATTTTAAATGAAATGAGTGAAAGGTTTGTGTTTTAAATGAAAATAATAAAATAAGAATATGCTATGAAAACAATCTTTATTGATTTATTACCTGCGCCCGGCTGACATAAAAGTATCACAAAAGCCACATATTCACTTTTCTTTGAGTAGTTGCTCATGAGAATTCAAGTTAACCTTCCGTAATTGGATACTTCACATATTGGTGTATTAGCTTTAATGTTGAAAGCATCGTTTTTGTTTGAAGCGAAAACTTTACTATGAATTCTATTACACAAAATCGCATCATCATCATCTACCATATATTTACAACGGAAATTTGTATTTCATTCCGATTGTTTATAATACTTTCGTAGGATATACCGCAATTAGTTAGGTAATAATTTTGGAAAGGTTTTAGTGTATACATATTGTTCAAGGGTACTTAGTTATAGAGCAACAGTAAAAGTTCAAAAATTAAGTGAACCTAATTATGAAAGTTTAGCCTTTTTAAAAAAATCTACAGAACACATTTTGTTACAAGTGGCCCTGTTGCATGACTTTTAGGAATGGTGTTAGTATATACGATTTCATTATATGTTGATTAGTTACAGAGGTATTAATTCCTGTTGTCATAACGGTCTCATTACCCGACCATAAGTGCGCTGTTTATAATCAACTAAAACAATTACTTCTTAATTGCTAAATTTTGTCCAACGCTTAAGATAACATTATATCGCAATGGCGTTCGCATCGTTTTCAGTAATGTGCAAGGTCAAGCTGAAGATCCATATTGTTTAAAATACAAGTTCAAATTCACCATTTAGTTTAATCCAAGGTTCATTTGGAAATATTGACCAGCGCAGCGGGCATAGCCTGCTAGTCTATTATATATAAAAAATCCAAACGGGAATTTCGTTCCGAACGCCGAGATTTCGAGTTCTACCGCATGGATTTTTACGGAACTTATACCGTTAGATAGGTATCGTTCCAGGGAAGGTTTTAAGCTATAACACATCATTCTACCTAGATTAGTTATAGAATTATTACGGAAAATTTTATTATTTTGGACTTTGTTACTTCATATTTCCTTAAATATCTGGGCTCCTATTGGTCGTAGAGCTTAGCTCCGAAGCACCGAAGCAAACTTTTCCCCGCGATTATTTTGCCGTCTTCCGATTTCCTCTAACTCTGTTAGGGGCCCGCGTAGAGCCCCTTTAAAATATTTTTCGTAGTAATTTCAGCAATTATCTTAAATTATTGGTTAAGACCGCCACCCTCCCGATTCATGTATCTACGGAAAGGTTGCATGAAGGAGTTTCGTTCAGATACGCTTTCGTTAAGAATAGAGTGCGCTCCCTGGTGGTGGAATGTGGAACTAACATAACGCGATATTGTTAAAATTAGGAAATCTTACAATGCGATCTGTTTTAAACTCTGAGATAGTTCATAACGCATAATCTATTATATATATATAAAATCTATTATCTATTCTACTATCTATTATATATATATATATATAATCCAAACGGAAATTTCGTTCCGAATGCCTAGATTTCGAGTTCTACTGCATGGATTTTTACGGAACCTATACTGTTAGATAGGTATTGTTTCAGGGAAGGTTTTAAGCTATAACACATTATTCTACCTATATTAGTTTTATAATTATGACGGAAAATTCTGTTATTTTGGGCGATAAGGTTACCATTTTATTTCTTGGCGAAATTCATCGTTGATAAAAAAAAAATTGAAACGGCTATTAAACCTCGAAAAATAAAAGAAAAACTGTTACTAATTTTATTTAAACGAAAAAAAGAAGAAAAAAAGAAGAAGAAAATCCGTTTTAATGAGTGATAATATTAAAAAATGGAAACATTTAATCAAAACCTGAAAGAAATATTTGTAATGCTTAAACATTAATTTAATAAGAAATATTACACTTGATACGCAATATTTGGCTCTTTATCGCTTGCGTTTGATATGAAAACGAATCTGAAAATTTGATTAGATGAAATTTTAACGACATTTTCTTTCTGTTCTGTTCTTTTCTTTTTTTTAATATCTAATTGTCCCATCACGTGACTTATAGAAGAAACAAACAGATGTAATTGTGAGTCACATGTGTAATTACTATTTCTTTCTTTACAATTTTTTATTTTTCTTTTGTCGCCAAACAATGTGATTTTAAGCCAAAAATGCATAAGCGTGACATTAGCTTGAGGATGTTCTCACAAATGGGGTTTTTTTAGGTGAAAGAGATCATTTTTTGAGTACATTTTCATATTCAATTGTAACTTATATAGATATCAGTTAATATTTTAAAAATGGAATCGAATACTTAAATTTCAGTGTGAATTTCTGCCACACATACATATTGCAAAATAATTTCATACTTTTTAAAATGTTTTTCGCCGTAATTCCGAAAGCATGTGATGTTTATAAACTTGAACTCAGATCAACGAATATTTCCCATTTTATTTAAGCAAATATTATCTATTTTCTATAGTCATATCGCCAATTTCATTTATAGGAAAATTCACAGATTCAAAATCTAGGAAATAAAGATAATTTTTAAGGAAATTTATGTTTTAATACGTTATTACTATGGAAAAATTCAACATTTTGAAAAAAAAAAAATTACAAGTCTTTTGTACTTCGTCATTTCTTCTTCGTCTTTCTTCGTACTTTCTCCTCTGTTATGTAATATTTCAAATGATATTGGACTAATTTTCGATCATCGATTCACCGCAAAATCGCATATCTAATATAGTATATAAAATAAAGTCTGGATTAGGGGACTAATTAACGCACAGCGCAAACTACTGAACCTAAAATCTTGAAAATCGTGGTAAAAATACTTCTTATAGCATAAACTTCTGCTAAGAAATGATTTTCTAAAGTGTCACCCCTAATGGTTTTTGCACGGGGAGGGGAAAAAATCGAATATCAAAATTATGCGTCAAATGATAGCATATTTTAATGTAGTTTTGTATGCTGAATCGAATGCTACCAAATAAATTTTTATAAGTCCAACAGTTCATGACACATTTCATATTTTTCTAATTTGGCGGTGTCTTTTGCATCTAAACCTCAAAATATCTATCATTACATCCGTTACTCTAACAACGGAAAAAATTCAAATCAACCCTTTTGGCTAAAAAATAAAAACGGCTCTATGAGTTTGAAATAAAAATGCAAGCATCTTAATTTTTAAAAAAAATAGTGATTTTATGTAAAATAAAAGGGAAAAAAATACTGAGAATTTAGCGTTATAAAACAAAAATGGAAAAGGTACTACTTAGATATTCCGTCGACCAAAAATCTATCGTCAAACTATAAGATTAAATGCCAATAATGGTTGATCGTAAATATCAAATTCACTTGAATTTAAACAAACTACACGGGTTTACGTCATCAAGTGATTTTAATTTCGACGTTTTATTTGTATTTTTATTAATGTTATACTAATTTATTTGTTATTTTGTTATTTAAAATAAAGATTATGTCAATTTATATAATTTGGCGAATGGTTTGGCAATTTATATAATTTGGCGAAATTGGTCGACGGGATAACAAGTAGTACCAATGAAAATATTTAAGTATGAAAGCAATGTTTGTAACGACTTAAAAATTATTTTCATATATATAAACTCGGTTTACAGCGTCAGATGCCGTCATCCGAAGAATCTACAAGAGTCTTTTTCCATTTTTTCCGGTCATAGGTTCCTCAATGAAAGAAATTGGAATTGGAATAATATTGTGCGATTTATAAATTGCTCCTCGATAAGAAGAAAAAATGGGTACATTTATAACAACCGTGCGCACATCTCGCTGATAGCATTTTTAAAATTCCCAGTAGCAGTAGTTAGATTTTGCGTATGTAAATTAAAAATATTTTTTTGCTTTTAATTATGGCATTATTTCCTGTTATTGTTTATCTTTTCAGTGTTTTAAATGAAATTAGTATAAGGCATGCATTTTAAATTAAATGAGTGAAAGGTTTGTGTTTTAAATGAAAATAATAAAATAAGAATATGCTATGAAAACAATCTTTATTGATTTATTACCTGCGCCCGGCTGACATAAAAGTATCACAAAAGCCACATATTCACTTTTCTTTGAGTAGTTGTTCATGAGAATTCAAGTTAACTTTCCGTAATCGGATACTTCACATATTGGTGTGTTAGCTTTAATGTTGAAAGCATCGTTTTTGTTTGAAGCGAAAACTTTACTATGAATTCTATTACACAAAATCGCATCATCATCATCTACTTTATATTTACAACGGAAATTTGTTTTTCATTCCGATTGTTTATAATACTTTTGTAGGATATACCACAATTAGTTAGGTAATAATTTTGGAAAGGTTTTAGTGTATACATATTGTTCAAGGGTACTTAGTTATAGAGCAACAGTAAAAGTTCAAAAATTAAGTGAACCTGATTATGAAAGTTTAGCCTTTTTAAAAAAAATCTACAGAACATATTTTGTTACAAGTGGCCTGTTGCTTGACTTTTAGGAATGGTGTTAGTATATACGATTTCATTATATGTCGATTAGTTACAGAGGTATTAATTCCAGTTGTCATAACGGTCTCATTACCCGACCATAAGTGCGCTGTTTATAATCAACTAAAACAATTACTTCTTAATTGCTAAATTTTGTCCAACGCTTAAGATAACATTATATCGCAATGGCTATCCCATCGTTTTCAGTAATGTGCAAGGTCAAGCTGAAGATCCATATTGTTTAAAATACAAGTTAAAATTCACCATTTAGTTTAATCCAAGGTTCATTTGGAAATATTGACCAGCGCAGCGGGCATAGCCTGCTAGTTATATATATAAAATCCAAACGGAAATTTCGTTCCGAACGCCGAGATTTCGAGTTCTACCGCATGGATTTTTACGGAACTTATACCGTTAGATAGGTATTGTTCCAGGGAAGGTTTTAAGCTATAACACATCATTCTACCTAGATTAGTTATAGAATTATTACGGAAAATTCTATTATTTTGGACTTTGTTACTTCATATTTCCTTAACTATCTGGGCTCCTATTGGTCGTAGAGCTTAGATCTCGCGCCAAAAGTAGCTCCAAGGCAACCAAGCAAACTTTTCCCCGCGATTATTTTGCCGCCTTCCGATTTCCTCTAACTCTATTAGGGGCCCGCGTATAGCCCCTTTAAAATATTTTTCGTAGTAATTTCAGCAATTATCTTAAATTATTGGTTAAGACCGCCACCCTCCCGATTCATGTATCTACGGAAAGGTTGCATGAAGGAGTTTCGTTCAGATACGCTTTCGTTAAGAATAGAGTGCGCTCCCTGGTGGTGGAATGTGGAACTAACATAACGCGATATTGTTAAAATTAGGAAATCTAACAATGCGATCTGTTTTAAACTTTGAGATAGTTCATAACACATAATCTATTATCTATTATATCTATTATATCTATTCTATTATATATATAAAATCCAAACGAAAATTTCGTTCCGAACGCCTAGATTTCGAATTCTACTGCATGGATATTGACGGAACTTATACTGTTAGATAGGTATTGTTTCAGGGAAGGTTTTAAGCTATAACACATCGTTCTACGTAGGTTAGTTATAGAATTATGACGGAAAGTTCTGTTATTTTGGGCGAAAGGGTTACCATTATTTTATTGGCGATGAATTTTTTGGTAAATGAATTGAAATGGCTGTACATCGCGGAAAAAACTCTTACTAATTTTATTTAAAAGGAAAAAAAAGAAAAGAAGAGAGAAAATGAAAAAAACAATTTGACGAGTGGTAATATTGGAAAACGAAAATATCGAATTTAAACATGAAAGAGAATGTTCGTAATGCTTAAAAATTTATTCAATATGAAAGATTGCAGTTTTAAACTATATTTGGCAATTTATCTCTTGCATCCGGTTAAATAAAATGCATCAGAAAATTTTATAAAATAATATCTGAGTGACAATTTTGTTTTTGTTTTTGATTTCTTTTAAATTTACTTTTTATTTTTATTTAACTCGACCATCATGTGACATACAGAAGAAACTAGCAGATGTAATTATAAAAATGACGATACTTGTGAGTTAGATATTGTATGTTTTTTGCGATTTCATTTTATCGCCAAACGATTTAATTTTAATCCAAAAATGCATGAGCGTGCCATCGGTTTGAGCGACGTTCACAATATTGGTTATTTCTCAATAAACGACAGCATTTTCTGGAAATACCCAATTCTACTTATATATATATATATAATTCAAATGGAAATTTCATTCCCGCTGCTTATAACTCGAGTTCTGCTGAACGTACACTGTTAGATAGGTAATTTTACGGGGAATTTTTTAGTACATAACACGTCGTTCTACGTTTCTTGGTATTGAATTATGGTTTAAAGATCTTTAATGAGATGAGCCTGATAATGGAAAATTAGCCTCTTTAAATGATTCTGCCCAATGTATTTCGATGGAACTTAGACTGTTAATTAGATAATTTTCCAGGGGCGTTTTCAGTATACAACATGCCCTTCTATATTGTTCATCCATACCGTTTTTGGGAAAATTCTGTAGTCTGGTGTACGCAATTATCACAATAGCCTTTTTAAAAATTAAAATAAACGGTTTTTGATAGAATTTGCATTATTAGTTTGACAATTTTTCAGAGATATTTTTAGTGTATAATATATTCTTCGACACTGTTTAGTCATAGAGCAATGGGTTAAATTCTGTAATTTTCCAATATAGCTGCGAGTTGGAAAAAATGGGCTTGGCGAGACAAGGAAAGTTTTCATCCATATTTTCTGTTCAGTAATTAGATAATTTATTTACTATAAAGAATACATTTATCTCTTTTTTGTATAAAAACAGAAGTAAATTGTATATAAATAACAAAAATATTAATATTCATAAATAAAAATTTATATAGGAATATATATATGAATACATATTTTAAAAAGCTTAAAGTTCATTTTATATGTTTTTATAGCTGTTCATATCATTTGGCCACAAATCTCACTTTCTTAAGCCGGAATTGCCCCAAGCTTTTTAACATCTAACAGTACCCATTGATCTTAAAATCAGGAAAATTGGAAAGTAGATGTAAAGTATGCATAAATTAAGGAGATAAATTACGTTATCCCGATAAGTTACATAATTGAGTCTACTGACAATTGGCGTATGTTACCTGGCGTGGTTTGGCGCATAATTAACTTAGGAAAAGGTTTAAACTGATTCTGTGTTTTTAAAGCGGCGCTATTCTATAACCGAATTAACACAGAATTGGCGTGATTTGAAAGAAAACTTTTTGACGACCTTTTCCAATTTTTACGTTATACCAACACCATACCAAATTGTATGCTATTGCGCCATTTATTTCAATCCTAAATGTGCAAAATTTTTTTTAATTTACAGTATAGGGATCTTGGCGAAACAGAAAAAATAGCCTTGGCGGAGAGAAAATTTGGAAACATATTTTCTGGCAACCTATTCACTGTTTCATTTCATATAAACAAGCATTTTTTTCTGTTTATACAATTTATTCAACATAAAGATGCAATTTATCTAATTTTAATTAGAAACAGAAGTAATTTGTATATAAAAAACATTTATAATATACGTATATAAACAAACAAAAAAATTCATCAAGTTTGTTTTCTTAACTGTTTATATCAATTGGCAATAAATCTCACTTTCTGATGTCCGAATAGCGCCAAGCTTTTAAAAAAACGCCAAGGCGCCTGTAGTGGAAAAGAAAAGTACCAAATTTTATTGCAAACGATGCCAAACTTTGGGGCTTGATATTTATTGAACGCGAATTTCTTTTGGCTTTAATTATTATTTATTCGTAACACTGCAAAAAATTTTAATTTACTATTTTTTGAAGGTGGAAGTATTTTTTATTATCAACTAAAATTAAGTTATAACTTCATTTTTCGTTGAATAAAACATGGAAATGTTTACTGCAGTGCCAAGAGACACTTAAAATGTCATGCGCGTAGTTGGCGAATTTGAAAAAAAAAATATTTCATAATATCGGAACCCACAGCAAATTGGCTCATTTTAACGACAGTGTTTTCGTACAAAATGAAATACATTTGTTGTAGACATAATAGTAAATCTCAATACTCGCCGATTGAAAAGTCTTTAAAATTATTCAGCAGAGACAACGAGAAATAACTTGCAGTTTCATAATCAATATTCTTATCTATCTATCTATCTACTCCTGCTTCTACTATATATACTAGAGTAAAATGGAAATGGGAAATTCGTCCCGGTTGCATATAACTTGAGCTCACCTGAATGGATTTTGATCATAATGATAGTTAGATAATATTCCAGGGAAGATTTTAGTATATAAAATATCGTTCTACGTTGCTTATACATACAATTATGTTTTAAAGTTATATAATCAGACGAACCCGATCATGAAAGATTAATTTTTTAAAAGATTCAGCCGAATGGATTACGATTGAATTTTCACTGTTAGTTAAATAATTTTTCAGGCAGAGTTTTAGTATATACTATACCCTTCTGGATTGCTTAATAATAGAGGTGTGGTGGGAAGTTCTATAATCAGTTGAACCCGATTATGAAAGTTTAACATTTTTTAAAGTTCTACAGAACGGATTTTGATAGGAATTTCATTTTAGATAGATATCTATTCAGACATGGTTTGTATTTTGCATATTGTTCTACGTTGCTTAGTCATAAAGTAATGGCGGAAAGTTCCATAATCATATGAAACCGATTATGAAAGATTAGACTTTTCAAAAAGTTCTAGATGGCGGATATTGATAATACTTTGTTTGTTGATAAGACAATGTTTGCGGAGGTTTTAGTTTATTGCGTATCGTTCTACGTTGCTTAGTTACAGAATTATGGGGGAAAGTTCTATAATCAGATGGGCCCCTTATGAAAGATCAACCTTTAAAAAAAGTTTTACTGGATGGATTTTGTCCGTTTGTTTGTTTGCATTATTACAAGTTGTTATACAATTTTTCAGGGTTTGTCTTATTGTATTGCGTATTGTACTATCTTTCTTTACCAATCCTACTGTTATTGATCAACTAAAAGGGTTAAGACCTTAATAGCTGAAAATTTGTCTATTCATTAGAAAATATAATAGCACATTGGCGTTCTTATCGTTTTCAGCAGCGCGAAAGGACATTCCAGGTAAGGTTCCATATTGCTTTAAAATCACAATGTCAAATTCAATGATACATTTTGTTTAATTCAAGGTTCATTTGGATAAGCAGACCAGCGTAGCGGGCATAGCCTGCTAGTTAAATAATAAAAATCAATATATACATAAATTTTTGACATTTTTATTAATTTCGACTACAATATGATATAATGTATGTTCCTTTTCCATGTTTACATTTAACTCTTCACTTTTAATAAGCAAATAATAATTATAATAGGTAAGAGTAATACGAGTTTTTACGAGGGTGAGTCGGAAAATAAGTTTCCCCTGGCAACTGTGAACAGATGTGTGTATGAAAGACAAAAAATCTAATGAAACATTAAAGATAAGACGTACCTTTATTTTTTTACTTGAGTGCCAAGTGAGTTGAGACATTTGTCATACCCCTTATAAGCTCCATAAAGCCCTCCAGGAAAAAAGACAGGGCTCTGCATACAAAAGAAAATTTGAACGACTTGTGTGGCTGCAGCATTGTTTACAAAGAAGTAGTCAGGTACTACTTTCGTCTGTAGTGGCCGTATACGTCCGTCCAGGTCTCGGCCAGTCCAGCGCTGACGCCCCTCACTGAATTGTCGGCACCATCTCCGCACCATTTGTTTCGACGTCAAATCTGACCCATAGACTTCCACGTGGCGGTTATGGATTTCTGCTCCCGATACTCCACGTGCCCATTCATAGCAGACAACCGCTCTCACTTCCTTCATTGACCACGAATTCACAACGCACTTTCTCTCCATATCTACCGGGAACAGAATGATGCAGAGCCCTGATTTTTTCAAGGAGCGCTTTTTGAAACTTATAAAGGGGTATGACAAATGTCTCAACTCACTTGGCACTTATGTAGAAAAATAAAGTTACGTCTTATCTTTAATGTTTCATTACATTTTTTTGTCTTTCATACATACCTCTGTCCGCAGTTGCCAGGGGAAACTTATTTTTTGACTCACCCTCGTAACTACTTTCAGTTTTTACTTTGTAATCGCGTTTTGTATCAAAAGTCTTCGATGTGGAACATGGCTGAATTTAAATCCCAATTTATCCTTACCTTCTTTCATATCTAGATACCGATTCAAAGGGTTCATTGTTCTATGTTACTATTTAACAGTTCTCTCAGTTATTTGTGTGTGGCTTGGCAATTTCAATAGTTTTAAAAGAATATCAGTGTCCGCACCTAGGGCACAATTCTTGAACATTTCAATATCTTCTGTCCCCAGCCTCCCGGTAATTGTAGTCTAAATTAGTTCTTTCACATCTCTCTCTAATTCTTGATTACCATCAATTAAATTGACATAGTCTGCTGCTGGAAAGTCTATATTCTTGGAACCGTAAACTTCCTTTTTTTCCTGTTTTGTAGCGGTCTTCTCTGCTGGCTCTCATTTTTTTCTACTTTTATGCGACTAAATGCGAGCTCCCTACTGTGCTTCCTATCATCTGATAACATAGTAAGGAGTTTTCCTCATGAGCGAAATAGTTGTTTCTCTGCATCATAACGTCAATAATATCCCTCAAATTCAACACCAAATACCTGGAATTAATATAAACAAAACTTCAATATAAACAGAAACGGGCTCTTGTAACAGTGATATGTGTTTTTCATTTCTTAGGATGATTCGGAATAATTTCCTATTTTTTCTTGAAACAATGTATTGGCATTACGGTCATAAAAAACGATGCAGTTAATTGAAAATTCCACTGTGATGATGACATATCCTGCCTGAACTTTCGCACGTTCCCGTCTTACTATATTTCAGAAGTATCAGCATCGTGTATGATGTCAAAGCCAGCAGCGACGTCATCTACAAAACAGGAATTTCAGGAAGATTACGGTTCCAAAAATAAATTATGAAGCAAAAGACTATGTCGATTCAATTGATGGGAATCAAAAATTAGAAAGGGATGTGAAAGAACGAATGGAGACTCCAATTACCCGGAGATTGGGGACACATGAATTGAAAGGTTCAAGAATGTTGCACTAGGTGCAAGCATTAAAACACTTTCAAGACTGTTGAAATTGCCAAGTCACACACAAGCGACTAAGATAACTATTAAATCTGTAACAGAGACCTCCGAAGCAGTATGTGGATATTAAATAAGTCACGGATACATTCAGACTCAAATTGAGTCACGTTACAGGAGATAGAATTTTCATACAAAAAACGCGATTACAATGTACAAACTCAGTCTTTAAAACTCATACCTGTTATAATTATTTGATGCTTATTAAAACTGAGGAGTTAAATGTAAATATAGAAAAGGAATATATATAACCGAAATTAATAAAAAATTGTGTAAGTCTTGATTTTTATTATGTAACAGTATCTTCAAGCAAACCTAAAATAAGTCAAATTTTGTCAGATTTCATAATGTTTAACCCTGTTGGGGCGCATGAAGATGATGATGTCGGGATTTGAAACTTTTTACATATGGTAAGAGAACATAATAGTATTTTATCCACAATGGTCCAATAGCAAATTAATTTTTAATAGCTATTAAAATTCAGGTAAATTAGCATAATTTCGCTAAAATTTTAGGATTTCGCGCCATTTGGGGCTCATGAAGATTATGTTCAAGGGATTTGAAACTGTTTACATATGGTAAGGGGACATAATAGCATTGTTTCCACAATGGGCCAATAACAAATTAATTTTTTTTAATAGCTATTAAAATTCAGGAAAATTAGCGAAATTTAGCTAAAATTCGGGGATTTCGCTTCCCTTGGGACGCATGAAAATATCAATTCAGAGGGCGGAATTTTTTTTTTTACATAATAAGCAATACAATACGCAAATTTCTCAAATCGGGCCGATTTTGAATTCAAAAATGTTTTTTCTACGCTTCACATATATAATTGTGTAGTAATGAGTAGAGAAGGACAGTCTGAGTAACGTTTAAATTATTTAATCCAGTGTAAAAACTTCCCGGATACGTTTCCGAAAATCAGTGGATGTTTTTAAAAATTATTCTGTAAATTCCGAAAGTATATTGTGCTGCGAGGCTGCTAAAAATAAAGAAGGATTTGCGGAGTCTTGGGTATCTCGGAAGAGATTATTCTTTTTGTACTTATTTTTTTATATTTTCGTAAAGTTTGGACATTGAAATATGCACTTACGTCAAATTAAGGATTGTACTTCTACAAGTAAACATAGAAATGGGATTCACGCAATACACTTTTGAAAAATATTCTCATTGCGCACCTATACTGTTCGTTTGACGACCGTCTATCGATAATTACAAGAAATACAAGGGGTGCGGCACGTATCCAGTATGCGACGACTCTCCCAGAGTTACCCTACCCAACCGAATGGTCTGAAATTTAAAGTATACAATTGTTGCAAAATTTAGTCGAGTCACTTCATATTTTATGAAAATCGGATGTATAGTTTAGTTACAGGGACAGTCAAAAGTTCCGTTACATTACGGCCAATGGGAAAAAACTATTTCAAGTGCATTTTAATGTTGTTACAGCGTTTCGAACAGAATGAAATTGAAATGAAATTATGAAGTGCAGTTAAAATATACATTCAGTACAATATACGGTACAAAAATAGCTACAAAACTAGTTATAGTACGAACGCACCTCATTTACCGCTTTGATGTGCAATTTCCAACTTGTGTTTTATACGAACGCGGCAGCTTAATATTCTTATGATATGGTCATTTTTGTTTAATTTTTAATTTAAAATGATTAAGCCTATGAAACAAAAGTGCTAACTCCGAATATGGTCAGTCTTTAAAAAATTACGAGTTTAGTATTTGTATATTAAAACGAATTAAATATTGTATAGTGACACATTTAAAATATCTCTTCAATTCTTTCAATATAAAAGTTAAATGTAATAATTAAACAGGCTATTTTAGAATATATTGAAGAGACAGAATTTTTCCAATAAAAATTTTAAAAGTTTAATAAATTGCAAAAATAGTGTAATATATTAAATGATTCCTTAGCGGTTTTTTTTTTTTTTTTTTTTTTTTTTTTTTTTTTTTTTTTTTTTTTTTTTTGTCATCAGAAGTCTCAAACATACATTCATTATTTTTCTCCAAAGTCTTAAGAAGATGAAAAGTTAATTACTATAGTGAACAAAGAAATCTAGTGCATATAGCAGCAATAAAATAGTATTACAATTTCAAAATATGTCTGTTTAAAAAATATGCTTTTTAAATTCAATAATATTTATAACACTACTACTCATTTCATTCTTTTTTTATAAATTGTTTGTAAGCTATATTATTTTGAGTAGCTACACTATTTATTATTTAAAGAGTGACAATCCTCAAAAAATCATTTAATGACGTCCTTCTAATAGTGAAGTCATTTTGTTTTAATTAAGAACATCTACGAAAGGCCTAATTATACTTGTTCTACTTAATTTTTTCTCAAAACGTAATGAGTAGCATGTACTTTTGGCTAAACTGAAAAGGATTCATTAGTATATGATTACAAAATAAAATGCTGAAAAAAGTTAAACATAATTTTTTACAAAAAATATTTCTATCGCTTTATTAAATGATACTTGTTTCTTTTAATTCCACTTTAAAAAATATTTCACCAGTTTGATTTTGAAGATTTTCATAATAATTTACGTATAAGAATAAAGTGAGAAAGTCAGAAATATAGTTACATACAAAAATAATTTTGTTTTATTATTTAATTATTTTATAAATTTAAGTAATATAATCCGATACCTGGATAAATATATTTCTAATTTAATAATTTGAGATATAATTATAGAAGTAAGATGAAATGTGTGAGGTAATCTTTTTTATTTAACGATTAAAGCACTCGATATTAAAGTGTAAGATTTAAAAAAAAAAAAACTTTAGATAAAAATAAACCTTCATGATGTATTAAGTTAATGCATTTAGACAATATAATATAATAAGTAAAAAAATGGAAAGAAGAAAAAAAAAATATATATATATATATATTGAAATGGGAAACGTAAATCGAAGTTTCATGCTTAATTCTTTTGTATATGTATTTTTTTAAGGGCAATGCACTAAAGAAGTTGAAGATATCTGCAAAAAACCAAATAAGTAATCGCACTACAATACATCAGGTTACATACTGCGAGTGACTATAAAACTTAATCCCAATGTAATTATTTAAAATTAGGATATAAACAAACAGCGAGTGCTTGCAAGCTGAAAAGTTTAAATTTACATCTAAACAGTTTTTAAATTTTATTACAAATACTAATATTATTAACGAGAAATTGTTAAGATAAAAAATATATATATACTATTTGAATTACTTCTTTACAAGTCTTTTACTATAAATATAGTTTCCAAAGTAAATTTCCGAACATTTCTCGATTTTTTATGATTCATAAATTACGAGGCGTATTGAGAAGTAAAGATACAATGTCGCATACTCATTAAATAAAAATTAATTAATAAATTTTCCATTACAAATTGCTTACTGGCATATGCCTTTTTTTCGACATATTTGTCGTCTTTTGTATTCCACATTCATAAAAGTTTACCGCCTGTTGTCTAAACCAGATTTCAACTTCTATTTTGATCTCATTATCGTCTTGGATATTTTGCCCTCCAATATTTTGCCCCTAAACACGTGCTACACGAAACACACTCTCAATAGAAATAACGAAAGGTCAACTGCGGCGGAAAGGTAAAATGTTCAAGGTTGTGTGTTGTCAACGCGCTTATTAAAACTGTTTCTTTCCTGCTGTCTGAGTTTGAACTTTAATTTTTATAAACACCTCGTAGAATTCATGGAAATTATGGACAAGCGTTTTGAGGTTTGAAAATATTTTAATACAAAATAAATTTTACATTCAGGAGTAGTTTTATTTTTTTATGGAAATACACTGTATACTGCTTGTTTAGCACACACACCCTTTATTATTTCCATTTCAATAAGTCTAAATATTTAAATATCTCCATACTAAAATAAAGAAGGTTTGTAAAGACAAGCACAGATATAAAACGATTAATTATACTCATTTCAATATTTTTTACGGAACAATGAGTGACATAAGCTTCTAGATAAGACGAAAAATTATAGGTTGTAAATTATTAAATAAGTGTTTATTCGAAAATTGTTTTTAAATACACTGTAAAAGAAGACAGATACTTTCTAAATCAAGGGAAATGTAACATAACTAAGAACAAAAGTATACAATAACCACTTCAGAATAACGCATGATTCTGAAGAGCATTCTTTATCTTTAGAAACCGCACAAACTAATATGTTTGTGAAATTTAATTAAGCTTTTATTAAAAAAAAAAAAAAAAAAGATTTTGCTGCCAGTCTTTCGGAAACGTGTTCGAGTAGTTTATAATGTGTATTTATCCATATTCTAAACCTGAAATATAAGTTCTTCACAGGGTTCGTACGGGAATTCTCAGACTAAGAAATTATTCGGTAGCAGTATTTTCTTATGGAAAATTTCTCCTTAAATAAGGCTAAATTTCGTCAGCTTAAACCAGATTTATTTTTCTATTAAAAAAAAAAATATATTGATATTTGGCATTGAAAATAACGGTACCCGTACGAACCCTGCTTCAGATACTACCAATTCCAAAATATACATTCTTATGTTTAACAAATATGTTTTACAGAGAAACATGATAAGTTAACAGTATTAGCATTAAAATTAAAAGTTATATTTTTTTGTTACTTATGCATGTATGCATTCAATTATTCAACTGAAAATTTTTAATTGAGACTTAACTGCATCCTAAAAATCGACATTCCTCTTTAAAGACATTGTTTTTTACGCTGTAAAAATGTCTGACAACTTTTTCGAAAATCAGTCTCAGAAAAATAAACTTTGCTTTTATAATTGCTTCTTCAAATCTTAAAAATATACTGGTTTCTGTGAAACAGAAAATTTTTCGGAATCATGGGTTATTTAGAAGGTAATATTGTATATTTTTGTGCATGGGTATTTTACATTTTTCCTTTTTTTATTTCAAAAGTTTAAGCGCATAAAACGAAAGTGATAACTCCTAAAGGAAAAACTTAGTAAATAATTTAGAATATTTTATGAGTTACCGCTTTAACATATTTACGTAAATTAATTTTTAAATACGAAAAAAAATTAAAAATTTAATTCAATCTTTAGAATAAAAAAGTTTAAATAAAAAAAATGGCAGCATATTTTAAAATTTATTTTAAATATAAAAATCACCATTCATAATGTGAAAATTTTAATAAATTGTAAAAAAAAAAAAAAGTATTTTAAATGTTTCTTCAGAAATTTTGATTGTTATTAGAAGTGACAAACATAGATTTATTTTCATTCTCCAGTTGTCTAATGTTATTAAAACTAGTAAATCTGCAGATCAGGAGCCTCAACGTCAGCTCTGCAAGTCATTGTTTTTAAGCACACTTTGGGTAATATTAAAGTTCCTGCAAAAAGCAATTTAAAGTTTTCAAATTATGTAATTATTTATAAGAATAAAAAATACGAAGTTTTCAGACTTTAGAAGCGTTAAATTAAAAACGTTGTTATGTAAGGATATTCTGAAAATTTCATGAGCTATTAATTCTGGTATTTTTTTAGACAATAAATTAGATTACTTCAGGGGGCGGAGCCCCCCTGAACACCCCGTGGTCTCATTAAATTTGCATATGTAACTTTTTATTGATTGTGCTAATCGTTATCGTAAATCTTAGATATCTTTTTACACTTCCGAGTCTTATTTTTTAATACCGGTGGCTAGAAAATGATTTACATTGACGTAATTATATTAAACGTTTAGGTTTTATGAACGAAAATAAATTTCCTGTGAAAAATAAAATAATTTCCATTCATATTTTTTGAAATGAGGCGACATTAAGAAGTAACACTCGCCAAAAAATATTTTTTCAGGCAATCTCGTTAGTTTTGCTTTTTAAGAATGAAAATATTTATTTCCTGATACAATGACGTCATTTTCAACAGAGATAATTTTGAGGTGCATAATTTTGACATTTACTATCTATTTACTTTTCAAAAGTTTTTTTTTTCTTATTGAAATTTTCGATTAAAAATGAAACATTTATGTTAGCCGTGTGAAAACTATAAACAGAGAGATATTTGTAAGTTTTATTTTTTCATAATAAGAATTAATATCATAACACAAGGCCTTTTTATTCCAGCCACAAAGCGTATTCGTTTTAGTTTTAATATATGAGGCCAAATTCACTTTCTTTTCGCATTTTCGTTTATTTCCAATATGAAGACGTATTCGTGTCTATTTTTTATTTCATTTACCTCTTACACATGAAAATCTTTCAAATCAAAATTAACTGTTGAGGATTAATTATTATTCCGGGATCCGATTTTCTTGGCCACGTAAAAGAAAAAAACGATTGTTAAATTTCATAGAAAATTGTCAATTTATTCCTTATGAAAATAATGAACTTTTTAATTTATAATAAAAATATTAGAGCAAAATAAATAGACCATAGCCTGTTTTTATTTCTGGTGTAAAATCCATCTATATGTTATTTGCATGTAACAATATGTTATATGCATTAAATCACCGCTTTTGACGTTGATTTAACTTCAAACAATTACACATACTTTCACATTTACGATATTTTTAGGTGTAGTTCCGTTGCTAGGTAACAGTTAAAAGAAAATTAAAACAATGAAATATGTACATTTAAAAGAAAAAATATTATAAAAGAAAATATTTTATATAATTGGAACACATATACAAAATCCCTCCATAAGTTGTACACCGAATTTAAAAACTTTGACAAATGTATAGACAAAATTTCAAAGTAATATGAATAATGTATTATTCTAATTAGGAAATGTCATCATTCATAATTTACCATTTAAATCATTCAATCATATGAGCCATTTCCTTTGAATAATTAAAAATGGAAAAATCGTCTGAATTACCATAGAAAAGCAGTATTGCGGAAAATAAAATATTCTATATTTTCCGAATGTATGAACCAAATACAACAAAAAACTATACAGCTAAATCTGGGAATCTCAGCAACATGTCCACTTAATTTCAAGTTAATCGGATGCTTTTTGCAGCAGTTATCGAGGAACAGACAGACAAACTAACAAACAGACTAACAAACAGACGGAAACCAAAAACTTTTCGGGTCTCCGCAGTAAGCATTCACTGACGTTTCGGCAATAAATAATTAAAATAATTTATCAGGAAAGTTATTATATAGTACCAATAAAAACATTTTAAAAAATCAAATTAATTCTGTTTAAAATATAGGGGATTTATAATAAGCAATATTTTAAACAGAAATACTCAGCTCACATAATTTTTATTTTTTCAAATTTTTTGATGTTCTGTTATCCTGGGCCACTACACTCTTTATTATTGCAAGAGTAACAATCTTCAAAAAATATTTAATAACATCCTTCGAGCAATAAAGACTTTCTTTTTTTAAAGTAGGAACAACTACGAAAGTCTTAATTATACTTGTTCTATTTCTTTTCTTCAATGAAGTAATGAGTGGCAAGATCTTTTTTTTAAGCGAAACGCAGAAAATTCACTTGTATATGCTTTTTAATAATAATTTTAAATCTATTTTTAAATTAATTCCCACTGAATAGATTTTTATCGCTTAAATATACTATAGTTGTTTTATTTTAATTGTGTTTTTTTAAAATGCTTGAAGAGTACAATTGTTAAAAATGTATATGTAGTGTAAAATAGGGTATAAACTTAAGTTTTTGCTCCGCGGGATATATGTGTACATCCAGAAGGTTTTAAATGCCTCGGGAAAATTTTCAGTGAAATTGAATCAAAATTTTATGTAATACTAGGTCATTAAACATGAAACGTCTTATTACAAAAGGTCCAGATTTACAACGGTAAAAGTTGCACCAGTTAATTTTAATAGAAATTTTATTCTTATATAAACTTCATCTCATGAAAAAATTATTCCCATGAATAGGGAATAATTTCTATTATCTTTTTTACTGGAGGAAGTTTCCCCGTTGGAAATTTGTCTGTTTTGTAATCGGATATTTCATATTTATTGACTTAATAGCAAAGGTATCGTAATTTATACTACAATAATTTAAATAGCATTATTTTGTTTGAGATTATATTTATTGTAATAAAGCGGAATGTTACAGGATTCTTTCATTGTTTGAATGCTCCTTTTTCTTGGGGAAATAATAGCGACCGTTGATTTATCACGGCAAATGCGTTTCGCGGTCGTTCTCCATCCTTTTAATATTGCCTGGAACGATAACAGACCTTGTTAAAAACACTTTTTATTCTGTTTGACTTGGCGAAAATGAGTCATCGCCAAGAATTATCGCAACCCTATTTTACTTTACAATTTTTCATTTTGTTTTAATGTAGATGTAATTAAATTCTGGAAGCGAGTGTCACCGCTATATGTGATCTGAACCAAGGGTTTTCTTGGTCATAATAAAACTTATTCATATTCAATTTTCCGAGTTTTTAATTATTAGAGTTATGATTTACTTTGAATGCATAAAAATCGTTCTGCATATTTTATTGAATTATGCGATTAATTTCTGATTCGAAGAATACATATTTTATCGTATGTTCTCTGAAATTCCTCATGTTGGCGTCCCGCGCCAGGATGTCCAGACTGATGTTTGAATTTTATTATTTTTGATTCTGAAGACTTGGGGTAAGCTATGTTTATTGTTGATTGATTGAAAAATAAATATGTCGATTACCCCTAACGTTGAAACAATTAAAAAGAAAAAAGCAGGTTTACGCACACAAACGACAAAGTTGCGTACAGAAATATGCACAACTCTTGACGATGACTCTATGCAATTAGAAAATAAATTTGATTTATCAAATATTTGTAAGGATCAATTGAACGACAAATATGAATCATTGAAAAAAAAATTAAACCCTGATATCCAAGATGTTAGTGCTTATGACGATTTTGAGAAAGAAATCGAAAGTTCTGAAACCTATAGTGAGAAAATAATTGAATCGCGTTATAAAATAACGAAGTTCTTAAAGGAACATAACTCCCAGAAACAAAAAACGCTTTTCAAAATTTTATGAAAAATGAATCCGGTTCTCAAAACGGAAATTTAGAGAGATCTATGAAATTGCCGAAGCTCACTATAAACAAATTGTTTTGGTGACAGCAGTTCCTGGTTAAAATTTTGGGGGCAATATTCCAATGCAATTGAAAAGAATTCTGATTTAACTCCTCTTGACATATTTTTCTACTTGAAATCTCTTCTTGAAGGTAGTGCATATAATGCTGTTGCAGGTTTTTCACTTTCGGAGGAACACTTTAAAGCTGTAGTTGATTTGTTGAAAGCTCGCTACGGTCGTGACGACCTAGTCATCAATGCACATATAAACAAATTTTTAAATGTAAAACAGATAAAGAATGCTTCTAATGTTAGAGAAATTCGGGAATTCCATGATAGCTGTGAAATACAAATCAGAAATTTAAATTCTCTCGGCGTTACAGCAGGAAGTTATGGTCATCTCCTATGCCCTATTTTATTAAAGTTGATACCTTATGACATGCCGTTACATTTTAATCGTAAAAGAACCGATGGTGAAAAAATGGAGGTCGAAGAGCTTCTTTCCTTCATTAAAAACGAAGTTTAATCGCGAGAATCTACGATGGCACATCTTAGTTCTGAAAATAATTTTAGTGCTAAAAAAGAAAAGACTAAGTATAATAACAATTATAAACATTTTACCAATTATAAACGCGACATTCCTTCAGCCTCTGCATTGGCTACTAATGTAAAAAAAATTTGCATATTTTGCGAAAATGAACAAGATACAAAATTGTGTAAAGAGTGCACTATTCCTCCAAAACGCGATAAATTGCGTATACAGGGACGTTGTTTCACCTATTTCCGGAAATTCCACGTGTCGGCCAAATGTAAATTTAATTCAGAACATTATAAATTTTGCGATGGGAATTTTCATCACTCTTCGATTTGTTAAAATAATTCTCATCAAACAGCTCCCAAAGAAATCAAATCAGCTGACTATGCTATTATTTCGATATCTCACCGTAAAACCAAAAACGAAAATTCCTTTAAAGAGATTATTTTACAAACAGCTTGAATAAATGTGGAATCTGGAATAAATTCTGAGCATTCATTATATTTATATGATATGGGTAGTCAAAGATCTTTTGTTACAAAGCAATTTGTTTCAAAATTAAATCCTCGAATTATTCGTCAAGAAAAACTTCACATTTATTCCTTTGCAGCTGTTAAACCACAAATAAAAAAATTTGACGTTGTGCAATTAAAATTATCCAATATTGAAAACAAATCGTGTTTCATACTTATTGAGGCATTAGTCACGGATGTAATTTCTAACACTACGATTTATCACTCCCTTCTCTCCAGACAAATAAAAAATAAACTGACGCCTTTTAAATTGTCGAATATTGTTGCATCATCCGATCCAAAACAAATGTACTTATTGGGGCATATTATTTTTATCAAATCTGTTACGATGAGGAAATAAAAAAAAATAACTAAATCTCTCTTTTTATGTAACAGTTTATTCGGATATTTGCTTTGCGGTTTTTATGAGAACGAAAAAAGAAAAATGGAATGTGCTTCTGTTTTAAATCTGTCGGTTACAGGTGGAGGTGGGGAAGATTTGAATTTTTTATAGGAAATTGAATCTTTGGGTATTACTCAATCAAACGATAATATTTCTGATGTAGATAAGTAAATTGTGAATAAATTTGAGAATAAATTAAAATTCATATATAATAGGTATGAAACGGGTTTATTGTGGAAGGATGAAAAAAATAAAGTCGGGAATAATTTTAGAATAGCTAGAAGTCGCTTTGAGGAATTAAATCGTAAACTCGAGAAGGATAATGACTTATGTAAAAATCATAAAGCTATTATATTAGGAAAAATAACTGCTTTAATTGTAGAAGAATGTCCTGATAAAATAATTGAAAGTGGTTATTTTATGCCGCACAGACCGGTTTTAAGAGAGGATAAATTAACTACCAAAGTAAGGTTGGTTTTCGATGCTTCTTTTAAAGAAAACATTTAAATTCTCTAAATGATTGTTTATATCCAGGTCCTAATCTTAATCCGAACATACGTAATGTAATATTTAATTTCAGAAAATTTAATATTGCATATGGCGCTGACTTAGAGAAAGCGTTTTTGCAAATTGGGATAACAGAAGAAGATCGAGATTATTTAAAATTTTTGTCGTTTAGTGACGAAAAGGATGATTTAAAATTTTTGCGATTTACACGAACTGCTTTTGGGGTAACTTGCAGTCCCTTTCTTTTGGCTGCAACAATTAAATCCCATATACATAAATATGTTGATCATCCTGAAGATGTTAAGATTTTGTATTCTTTTTTTATGTAGATGATTTCATAACGGGGTCAAAATCTGATGAAGACACTTATTATCTATCTCAACAGATTCGCATATTTTTAAAGAAGCTAGCATAAATTTGCAAAAATTCAATACTAATTCTGTTAAACTTAGAAAATTACAGAAGGAAAACAAATTATGTGACTCAGAAGAAAATTTTAATAATTCTTTAAAAATTTTGGTATCATTATGGATACTAATTGGGATATTTAACGTTTTGACGTACAATCCTTTCCTGATGATTGAAAATTTAATTCGTCGAAACGCGTTGTTCTTAAAGCCAGGTTAAAATTCCTTGACCCTATTGGGTTCCTCGCACCATTTTCTTTTCGTATGAAAAGTTTGCTACAGGAAACATGGAAAAAGTATTTGGAACGGGATGAAAATTCCCTAATAATTTAAAAATTGAATGGGAAAATTGGTGTGCAGAATTCAAACATTTACATAAATCTGAGATACCTTGAAAATATTGTTCATAGGGTTTAGAATTTTCGGACCCAATCGAAATTCATATTTTTTCCGATGCTAGTCGTAAGGCTTATAGGGCCGTAGCTTATTTTCTATGTACCACAAGTGATAATGAAATTATGACTAGTCTTATGTGGGCAAAATGTAGAGTCGCCCAGATTAAATATTTGACAATTCCTCATCTTGAATTAATGGGGGCATTAATAGCTGCAAGGATGTCTAAATATCTGAAAAATGCATTTAATTTTAAAAATTTGGAAATTCATATCTGTTCAGATTCCACTATTACGTTATATCGGATTAAGGAATCAGCCATGGATTGGAAGCCCTTTGTGGCTAATAGGACTGTAGATATACAATCTCTGATCGATTAAAATCTGGAATTATATTCCGGGTAAGGATAATCAGAGGATCTACTTACAAGAGGCAAGAATTTACATAACATTCTGGAAAACAAATTATTGTATTACGGTCCTCAATGGTTGTCATTACCAAAGGGCAGTTGGCCAAAATCTGAAAAGATACCATTTAATGAAAATAGTTTGAATGAAAGAAAATCATCAAATTTGAGTTCTGCTCATTTCTCTTGTACAGTATGTGTTGTATCTTCAGAGTCGTTGTTAAAATTAGAAAATTTTAGTTATCTTACCAAATTACTTAACATCACAGCATGGATCTTAAGATTTCTAAATAATATCAACAAATAAAAAACTAAAATTTCAGGTGAGCTCACAGCCCCAGAAATTGAAAAGGCAGAATTTTATCGGTTAAAACAGACCCAGATATCTGTCTTTAATCGTGAAATTGATTTATTTAAAAGGGGAAAGCCCATCGATAAAAATTCAATCTTTTATATTCTGAATCCAAAATTGGATGGGAATGAATTGTTAATTTTATCTGAAAGATTATAATTTTCAGAATTATTTCAAAGGGGAAAACACCCTTTTATACTTCCAAATGGGAGTGCTTACATCAAATTGTTGATTTCAATATCCATGAAAAGGTTTTCCATTACGAAATTGCAACAACTTTAGCTCACTTACGAGAAAAATATTTTATAATTAGAGGACGAAAATTTATAAAATCTGTACTGAAACATTGCGTTATTTGTACAAAATTTAAAGCTTCTCCTGGGAAGCAAAAAATTGCACTATTACCCAAAGGTCGCATCATAGACTCACCATCCTTCTATACCTGTGCTGTGGGTTCTGCAGGTCCTATTTATGTCCAAGCATAAACTGGCCAAGAAAAGGTATATATAGTTCTTTTCACGTTCGCAGTCACTAGAGCTGTACATCTTGAATTGTGTACCAATTTAACTACAGAAGCTATCCTTTTATCATTTAAAAGTTTTATATCTCGTAGAAGAATTTGTCGAACAATCAACAGTCATAATGCGAAAACATTTATCAAAACTGATATTTTACTTAGAAACGTTTGGAGCCGAATATCGAAAGAAGAAATTTTACGATATTTTAATAAAAATAGCATTGTTTGGATATTTATTATTCCAAGAGCCAGTTGGTGGGGCGGTTTTTGGAAACGCATGGTACGTTCGGTGAAAACTCCTTTGAAGAAAGTTCTCGGAAGATCTTGTCTATAATATGAAGAAATCCAAACCACATTAACTGAAATCGAAGCTATGATTAATGGTCGTCCATTAATGTATGTTTATGAAGAAAACAGTGAACCATTTCCACTTACTCCTTCACATTTCCTGATCGGCAAGCGAATAAATTCTCTACCAGACTTTCATTGTGTTACTGAACCTAAATCGAATAAAGTAACGCTAAGAAAATTATTAAAATATCGAGATCAAGTTTTAAATCATTTCTGGAAACGTTGGAGGCAGGAATATTTGCTAGAACTTCGTTCTGTCAATTTTTCAGTTCCTGTCAAAGCTCCAACTAAATTCGAAATTGGTGATGTTGTATCGATTAAAGCAGCTACGTACGTGTACTTGACCACTGCTTGTCACCACACGGTGCACCTGAAAAGGACCACCACGGCGTCCAAGCTACCAAGGGGAGCATATTTCATATGTCTCGGACTCGCCCACAAAGGGTCGCTACCTCCCTTAGGACTCATGAATTGCCCACCGAGTGAATGTGTCAACACCCGGATATCAGATCGCCAAGGCAGGGACTCCCCCCTAAGGTCTCCTTTCGGTATCGCACAATTCCAGGGAACATCGGACCCACGTGTCCACATGGGTCAAAGCCGTTCCCCCAAATTACACTGGGGAACAATTTTTAACTCAATTTCTGTTGACTTTGATTTTTCAGCTGTTTTTAAGTTAAAAGCCCTTGCTGATTTCAATTCTGCAATTAATTTTCATCTATCACGTCAAGTTTTTTTCTCTACAGATTACATTAATGTGACCACTCTACGCTGAATCGGGTGTGAATCATAATAAGAAAAAAGCTGCAGAACTCTTAGAATCAAGATTGCCCAAGTAATTTTTGTTTGAAAAGGGAGCTGATGTATCCTGCTTTCGATCAAGAGAAAGTGAATTTCTTCAATACCTTCGAATAAACGGTGGATGTGGTTTTTGCCATAGGGATTGGTTTAATGGTCATCCACCATGGTTTAATGGAGGAGTTGGGAATTTCATCCTATACCGAAAATGAATGGCGAAAGTTCATCGATAGCTCAAAGAGGAGCTTAAAATGCGCACTCCTGCACAACGGAAATTTATTTGGAGCAGTCCTAATAAGCCATTCAGTTTATTTGCGCGATGAATATGAGGACATATAGCGAGCCATTGATTTATTGCACTATCACATTCACGAGTGGATAATCTGTGTTGACCTCAAAGTGGTGTGCTTCCTTCTTGGCCAGCAACTTGGATATACCAAGTATCCCTGTTTATTGTGTATGTGGGACAGCAGAGCTCGTGAGAAGTATGTGTTCCCGTCGATTCTGGCCTCCAAGATTTAACCTCAGACCTGAATCAGATCCAAATATTTTGCATCAGCCACTTGCCAACAGAAAGAACATCATATTTTCACCTCTGCATATAAAACTGGATCTAATGAAGCAGTTCGTAAAAGCTTTGTCAATTGAAGGAGACTGTTTCACGTATCTCATTTTGAAATTTTCAAACCTGTCTTTTGAAAAAATTAAGGCAAGTGTATTTGACGGCCCACAGATTCATCAGCTCATTAGAGATGAACATTTCATCGGATCACTGACAGAACTCCAAAAAAATGCTTTGTTGACATTCAAAAACCTTGTCAAAGACTTTCTTCGAAATACGCGAGTGGAAAATTTCACAGAAATTGTCCAGCAACTTTTAGAGAGCTTCAAAAGGCTTGGTTGCAACATGAGCATCAGACTTCATTTCCTGCATAGCCATCTTGATGAATTCCCAGAAAATCTTGGTGCAGTCAGTGATAAGCAGGGTGAGCGATTCCACCAAGATTTGAAGCTCATGGAAGAACAGTATCAAGGCAGATGGGATGAATATATGATGGCTGACTATTGTTGGAGCATCAAGCGAGATTGTCCACAAACTGAACACTCCAGGATAAGCTACAAGCAAATATTTTTACCTTAATATGTACTTTCTTCGTTTTGTAAAAGAATTTTACTACTTGTATGAACACAATGTAGTGTATAGCAAGTATATATAGCCGTTGCATGAATAATATATTTGGTAATTTTTTCTTTATTTTCATTTGTATCCACATTAATTTCGATTTGGGGGGTATCCTGTAGCCTAAAAAGTTGACGTGATAGAAAAAAAATGGGGTCATTTTTGGATTTAGATGCCAATAATTAGCCAAAAGCAAGTGTCAGATCTAAGTCAACAAAATGTGTGTTCCCCAGTGTTGTTTTAATTCTTTGATATCCCACCATTACAACAGACAATGGACACTGGCACATTCCAACGAGGCTTACATCGAGGGTACACATCTGTACATAGCAGGAGCCGAGACTCCTGAAGGAAGGCCTGCCTAGCTCGTCGACCCCACCCTCAAATTGGGCTAGTACCCTGTGAAATAACAACTCTACTGCAGTTTTTAACACAACTTTATTATCCAACAGAGTACATTTGATATGGGTGCGACCCGCACGAGTGCGGATTTACAAACTATCTACATATTTAAACGGCCTTTCAAGCAAAACACATGTTAGACTATAAAGGAATAAATACAATATTTCAAAATGAGTTTATTTACATTTCTTCTTTCCTCTTCTTCTTTCTTCCTTCTTCTTCAACATTTTAGAGCTACTATTCACAGTTGGCCCACATAAACCACTGACTGACCATCTCACAACATTCCATGAAGAGATAAATTGTCGTAATGTCACCATAAATGGGACTCCATTACTTTCAGAGGGACCGTCTCAGGTTCGGAACAGTGAAGTAGTTCCGAACTGAGGCTCTGGAAAGGCTCGGACAGTATTTGTCTCTAAGTGGCCGAGTACCCACACACTCCAACAGAAGATGTTCGCTGGTAGTTGGACGTGGGGACGTGCAGAATGGGCACGCACGGGGCAAGGCTTTCACTCGAAATATCCGGTAGTAGTATGGGAACGGGCCATGTCCGGTTACCGCCCAGTTGAGTAATGGAGACGTCCAAGCCTGTCTCTCCGAAACCCTAGATATTATACGGTAGACACTTCGGCTGAGAGTCTCTTCCTCCCACCTCCCTTGCCACGTCCTCACTATTTCCCTAGACAAGTAGTGCTTCACTACACTAGGTGAGAGGTCAACATGGGCACTCACAACGTCAAGCTGTGCACCCGCTTTTACGAGCAAATCAGCAGCTTCGTTGCCTCGGACTTCAACATGAGCCTTGTTGACTCAAAACCAATCAATCGCAAGTTCCTCTCTCGCTTCATGGATATCCGCGATGAGCGGATCTCCACTGTTTGGATTCGACAGCGCCATGAGGGACGACATTGAGTCGCTGAGCACCGAGAATCTCTCGTACAGTAAGCCGCACATCTCCAACCCCCTCAAAATTGCTATCAGTTTCGCCTGGACCACAGTCGCGTACGGCGGGAGTTCGTATGACCTCTTCGCAACTAGGACACCGTGATAGTAAATCGCCACACCAGACCCGACACCCTGGTCTGTTTTAGAACCGTCTGTATAGATAGTTATTCCTGCAAGGTCGATCTCCTCGATGTTTTGAGGAGCCTCAACCCAGTCAATGGACGGAGACCTCGAGGAATGCGTTCTGTAACTGTCAACTTTCCTCTGAATTTCATCTGCACTAAAATGGATAGGACCATAATTTAAATCCTCATTCAACCTGAGAGTTCGCGCGAGAGGACTCTCCTTCTCGACCTGCAAATCCAGTGGAAGGGCACCTGCAAGTACCTGCACACATGCCGTACTTGTTGTACGGAAACATCTTGTAATTGAAAGAAGTGCCAGTCTCTGAGCGGAGATCAGCCTATACGTATGCACTTCGTACCCGTCCACCAAAAGCTGCAGGCATACGTTGCGAGCCTCTCTATGCCCAGCTTATACAGTTTCTTCAGAACATCCCCTTTCAGACCCCAGTCCCTCCGATTGAGCGAGTGTAGCGACCGTACATAATTGGCGATCGATCCTTTAATGTACGCAACATGTGCCAAGCCATTCAACTTTGCATCTACCACGACACCTAAGTACCGGGTATGCTGAACTGCTTGTACCGACTTTCCAAGAAAGTGAATACGAGGAAGGGCCCGCGAGTTAGCCTTCTTGCCTCTACGTCTCATCTTTCTAAAGTAGATAGAGGTTGTTTTCTCCGGAGAGAAAGTGAGTCTGTGCTCCCTTGCCCACTGCGCTATTCTTGCAAGTGCCATATAAGCGCGCCTACCACACTGGTAGGCGTTCCGAGCTTCTATGCGAGGCCCGAAATCGTCCGCATAGGCTATCAGCTTCACAAACCGCCCCAAATCCAACTCAAGGAGTGCGTTTGCTACCAAGTTCCAAAAGAATGGCCCAGAGTTAGAGCCCTGCGGACACCCAAAATTATACTCGTGCTCAAGGACTTGAATATCGGTTCGGAAAGAACCCTCCTCCCAGTCAGAAAGTTCTTCACTAATAGAATAGGTTACGCAGGCACCCCATTCGAGCGAGGACTTTAAAGATCGACGGCCACCAAAGGTTGTTAAATGCTCCCTTTGCGTCCAACATGACGAGACAACAATTATGGTCCCGTTTCTAACAATCTTCCACTGTCGTACGCAATTCATGGAGTGCGTTCTCCGTTCCGACGCCTGAGGTAAAACCATATTGGTTCCTGTGAAGGAAATTCTAGGACTTGGAATGGAATATGAGCCTATTGGTCACCAACTTATCCAACACCTTACTCCAGGCCGGCAACAAACATATTGGACGATATGAGATAGGGGCCGAACGATCCTTGCCCACCTTATTGAATAGGACTAGATCTGCACTTTTCCATGATGAGGGAAAGGCACCTTCTCTGAGGAATTTGTTCAAAAGTCCTATGAACAGGGGTTGATTGGCCCTGAAGAGCATTTCAATTATCTCGAGAGGTAGACCATCCAAGCCGGGAGCATTACCTTTGTTCAAATCTCTGAACACCACTTCGACTCCTTTAGAGTGAATTCCGGGTCATCGTCTCCGAGTTCATGCGCCGAATCCCCAGTTATGTTCTGAACAAGGCGGTCAACATCATTTTCACTTGGAAAATGGTAATGCAGCAGCTCTTCAACAGTCGAGCTGAAATTCGCAGTTTTACTCCCTGACTGTGTCACAACTCCACTAAGTTCGAGTCGATTTGAAGATCGATCTCGTGACCAGTCAAACGGGTGCCAATGCGGGCCAAACGGGTTACACTGATCAATTTCTTCCAAAACCGCACGGTAATGCGCCCACTTGGCCCTACGGTCTGATCGTCTAAACCTTCCCTGGAGCTTACGATATAAAGCATCGTACTCCTTTTTCAAATCAACATCACCACATCTTTAGTATCTGCGGCGAGCCGCTTGGACCATTTAACGTTCAACAGTAAGTTTGGAGTTCCACCACGGCACAGCCCTCCTTTTAAAACTTCTCTTCTTGCTGCATGAATCACTGAGTCCTTGTAGGACCTCAGTCAGAGACTCAACGCATTCGTCGACAGACTTCCCATCTAGCCAGTCGTTTGACATGCGCCCTAGCTCACGAGACAGGGCCACTCGAAAGCCTCGTAGGTTCAGATCCCTGACTCTCACCCGGTATTTTGGCCGCGACGGCGGCATCTTTGTGGAAAGAACCATCCTAATACGTCTGTGTTGGGTACTCGTCTCATGAGGCTCCAATTGCCAGGCAAGCACATTCGTAGGATCAACAAACCGCCCAAGAGCAAGATCAATCCAGCTCGAGCCATTGGCGTTCCTGAATGTATCTTCACTTAGAGGATCATTCAAAATAACTAGGTCATTTTCCATACAAAACTCCACAACCTGGTCTCCACGGGCATCAGACGTCTGCAGTGGATTACCCCACAACGTACTCTTGGAATTAAAGTCACCCACAATAAGAATAGACTTTCCTATATTTCGATCAAGCACGTCAAGCTCCGCAAAGATCTCGTCCCTAGGTGGAACATAAACTGAAACCACCAAGACAGAAACTCCAGGGCCGAGGTCTATTGACACTGCAACCACATTACTCTCATCAAGATCTCTATGACTGGGAGAGATTTGTTCAAGACGGCGATGGCGGCTCTTCACCGCTTCGATGAATAATGGGCCACTACATCACCAGGAAGACCACCCAACTTCCCGTTCCCCAAGATGTACGGCTCCTGAAGACATAAAATATCGTAGTCATCGAGATCCTTTTGCAGAGTATATATGGTCGTTATAGACTTACTAACATTCTGTTGACCAATCGTCTTTTTAACCATAGTCAACTCTACGTTTCAAACGACTCAACTCCAAGGCACGCTTAGGGCAAAAGGGGTCGAGAGCAGAATGATCTAGGCTTGACCTCTGGTGTTAGGGGTAAAAATTGTTTACCACTTTACAATTTAGACAGGACAAAGTTTTACACTTGCCCGCCTTATGCTTGGAGCTCCCACATTCCAAGCAGATCTCCTTATTACTGCAAGACGAACTAATGTGTCCATATCGACCACACTTATAACACTGCGTAGCACGTAGGTGCTCTCTTATCTTTGACCGCTTTAATCTAATAACCGCTGGAAGGCAGAAGGGGTACATTCCAATACCCAATTGTTCATTTCGTTTCCTTTCATGGAAAACTTGATGGAAATCGATTCCGCCTACACACCAGCCTGCTGTGCAGCGGCCGCAATCACTTCACTCCCTTCAATGTCCCGAGGGACATCAAAAATAACGATCCGGGGGCGTTGGAGCTGCGGAACGGCGCATTGCACCGTGTCCCTCAGCTCCTCCGCCTCCTTCACGGCTTTCTCAACAATTTCAGCATCACTGTGGGAGTTCGGCGTACCAACAGACCACCTGAGCGGGTCGGCCTTTTCCCGAGGACTTCGATGCCCAGATCGACGGGCTTTATGGCCTTCACCACTCTCTTTTCCACGGACTTGCATCCCTCCTTTCCATCCTTGGGGTAGATCAGAAGGACATGGTCGGTGGACGGACCTACGGCACGGGTTATCCTTCCACTCCCAACGGGCCGCTTACTTTTCCTAATACTACACACCTTTTCTTCCGGAACCGACGCCCGAGTGGCGTCCACGAATGAGATTCGCTGGTCCCGTTCAGACACAATTGGCGCAGCATGTCCCAAATGGGACCTTGCGCCATTAAACCCTAATCAACCAACCATCCAACCCGTTCAGCCACTTGTGCTTTCAAGCCATCAATTTCCTGTCTGGATTTTACCAACTCCAGAGCATGTTCTACGAACAGCTCATAGACGTCATCCAGATCAGCGTCAATGGCGCTCAACTGCGTCTGTTCTTTTTGAGTTTTACCTGGCAAGGCAGCAATTATTTGTACTCTCAACTTACTAATTAAATTTTTAGCAGCCAGCTTCCGGTCAGAACTCAAAATGGACTCTCCAAGGTCCACTGAGAGACTACTTTCATTAGTAGCCATCATTCAACTCCTTTAAAATTCAACTCCTTTAAAACCCCTTCACTTCCTTGACAGGTCTGCACTACCACTACTGGTTTCTCTGGCTTCCCCGGATTTTAAAAATATCGGGCCGACGAGACGGACTTAGGCCTCAACGCTTCTCCTACATTGAGGAGCCGGGTGACCACGCCAAGGCGCCGCAACTCGTCCTATCCTGTGGTACGTGAAAGAAAATAAAAAAAAATGTTTTCGATAAAAAAACAAAAGTTCCGAACCAAGTTCGAAACTTTCTACACACAGATTAAGTGATCTATAAATAAATTCAGTGGATTTAAATCACATTACTTAACTGCTCACTTTGGACCTTGACGGTTATCACGTATAGTGAAAGGCGTACCGTCAGAGGGTCAATGCACTACCAAATCCGCTTATTAGATCTCTTGACAGCTAGAGCTAACGTACTCACAGAACGCCAGATAGTTTCCCACCTAGTGTATCGATTAATGAAGATAAAACTCCAAGGCACATGTGGAAATGCGGTCGAATTACAGAGCTCTTTTTAGTTTAGTATATTCATGTTTTAATTGCAGTATACTATTGCTACTGTTCTTTATTAGGTTTTTGGAAAGTTGTGTTAAATTTGGTTGAAAATTATGTATGCTATAAACAAAAAACATTTGAATTTTTCACAAAAACGTTAACATCTTCACGAATATGAGTGCTATGCTTACAGAAATGCATACAAACGTTGAACAGGACCTAAATAGTCATTTACCACTGTGACAATCCATTTACAGCCTTTTCTGTTACATAGGTGATCGCAAATATTATTTTATTATTAAATATGTTATTATCCCCCTAATTGTACCCCCCCCCCCCCCGAAAAATCTTCACCGAGAAATATAAAATCAAAAATGTTCTTTACATCCTAGAAGTTCAAGAATAATTCGCCAATAATGTTGGTAGATATTCGACAAAACGTGTGCAATCGAAAGCATCCAGTCCTAATACCTTAACTATTGGAGGCCAGAGTACATTGAATTTTTAATCATCGTTATAAGATATAGATAAAAAATATTCACTCTTATTCATGTCGGTTTGAATGCTTTATGAAAAAGAAGTTTTTACCAAATCTTCAAGCATTGTTTTCTAATTTGTTTTTTTATCTCCATCTAAGATTTCAACCGTTACCCCAAGTCAATAATGAACCACAAACCAAGTTATAAAACTACACATAAAAATTTTAGCGACATTTTTAGTGCAGAAAATAAACAATTATAAAATATTCTATACACAATAATACAAAAATTACAAGTACACCTGCAAATTTATAAATATCTTTCGATCGCACATAGTCCTTTAAATTCTTGAAAATGAAGAACAAACTTTTATTTCCTGTTAATTTGTATCGAAGGAAATGCTACAGATCTACATTATAATTTTTTAAAACACTATGAATGACAGGGAAATAAGCTTCAAAATCTTTCAAAGCATTCTGATTGCGCATTAACAGAAAATTTATGCATAATACTGATGAAAAGTGTTCTGAAGCTATTGTGCTTCATTTTTTATTCCCGTTTATCATTTATTCGTCGATTCGTTCTGTAGGTAGATGACAGATAATTTTCTGCGGTGTTTTGAAGTTTTGCGGATATATTACGACAGAATCCAAGAACAGAATCTCGAAATAGGTATTCGAATGTACTGAATTTAATATTCTGTAAGATATATTCTTTAATATAATTTAGGATTTTTCACACTTTAAGTTTAGCTTATATAAATATGTGATTCAGTGCTTAACTTAATTTAACAAACTATCTCTCAAATTTGAGTTATTTACTTAATATCTTCAAATCGTATAATATATTAAAAATATATATTTTTTAGTTCTTTTATCGATTAAAAAATTTCGAAAGAAAATTGACTATTTATTACAATATGATAAAGAATGGAGTTATAAATAAAGAGCCGGAGACATGTACTGTAGCACTGTAGAATCTACCAGTTGCGAGGGAAGTAACTGAGGAGACCAGTTTGGTCTCCCTTAAACATATGCTAAGCATTGTATCACGTTAATTTTATACATAATTGAATTTACTTGCTCAATCTTTTGCCAAATCCGAAGATTCTGATACAGAAATCCTGAACTCGTCATTTTTATGTTAGCCAGGCGCAGGTGATAAATCGCCAAACATTGTATTTTTCCGTATTTCATTTAAAATATAGTACTTTCACTCATTTTATTTAAAATGCATAACTTTAATTTAAAACTCAAATATTTGAAATTTATGACTCTCAGTTATTGCTTAGAAAAAGAAAAGTAATAAATACCATAAACCATGACATTTAATTTCAACATCAAAGCACTGTTTTAAGTTACCACGTGAAAAATTTTTTATGACAGTCGCATGAAATTGACTACTATAATACTGATGACATAATATTTACGATATTTGGCGATTTATTACCTGCTCCCGACTAACATTTAATTACCAAATTGGCCGCTTGGCATACAAAAAGTGAAGGGGTCAACATGGAACTGTTGATGACAGTCACATGACTTAGGCTTTTACTATATAGATAACGGCTGATCTCCTACATTGCCACAATTTCTGATTAACGTCAGAGCAAACTTCTACTAGGAAATTTCGAACATGTTTTTTTTTCTTTATTTTAGAGGTTTCTTCATGAAAAAATTCTCTCACAAATATGGTAACAATTTCGATTCTTATTTACTGATGAAAGTATTATAATAGTCCCGACAATAGAGACCGTATAGGGACCCAACCTAGCAAAATTATTGGTAGTACTGGAAATTGACTTTCTAGATGTTTTTTGGGTCGCTGAATCCTAATTTGTAACTTCCCACCAAAATTTTCCTCGGCAACCCACCCAAATTTTGGTAAAAAGCCCCCAAAAAGGTTTTTATTAAAAAATTCCATTTTTTTATTGTTTTAGGGGAAAAGTAGCTAGAAATTCAGAAAGTAGACAAAATTTGCAATAAATCCGATGTATGACTTTATGACTTAGGATGAAGAGGAAGGGGGGATCTGCCTCGGAACATGCACCGCAGTGCTGCGTGGATTAAGTTGCGCAATTCCACTTAACCACTCACACGTTTACATTAACCCTCCCATCTTCCCTCCGAACTTTCTCTATAAGGTTTACTTTAAGTTTTTTGGGTTGCTGAATCCGAATTTTTAGCTTACCCCCAAAATTCCCCCCCCCCAAAAAAAAAAAAATTGTTGTTTTTAACTTAAATTTCTTATTGTTTTAGGGGAAAAGAATTACAAAATTCAGAAACTAGACAAAATTTGCAACAAATAGGATAGACGACATTATGAAGTAGGATAAACGGGGAGACAGGGGGCTGCCTTGTAATATTCCCCGCGCGCTTTTCTCAAAAACCAAATTTTTTCAAAAAATCAATTTTTGGGGGGTTTCCCGGGTGTAATTTTGGTGGGCAGTTACAAATTCGGATTCAGAGACCCACAAAACATCTAGAAAGCCGATTTCCAGTACTACCATTAATTTTGCCAGATAAAATCCCCTATTACCTGGACTTCATCATTTAGTGCACGTAGCGCCACAGTGCGTGTTCCGAGGCAGCCCTCCCCCTCCCCGTTCATCCTAATTCATAATGTCATATATCCTATTTGTTGCAAAATTTGTCTAGTCTCTGAATTTCATAAAAATAAATTTAAGTAAAAACAACTATTTGGGGGTGGGGCGGATGGGGGGGTGAAATTTTTGGGGGAAAGTTAAAAATTCGGATTCAGCGATCCAAAAATCTTAAAGTAAACCTTATAGAGAAAGTTCGGAGGGGTGATGGGAGGGCGAATGTAAACGTGTGAATGGTTAAGTGGAATTGCGCAACTTAGTTTACGCAGCACCGCGCGCATGTTCCGAGGCAGATCCCCCTATCCCCTTCATCCTAAGTCATAATGTCATACATCTAATTTGTTGGAAATTTTGTCTACTTTCTAAATTTCTAGATACTTTTTCTCTAAAACAATAAAAAAATTGATTTTTTTAATAAAAGCATTTTTTGGGGGGGAGGGCTTTTTACCAAAATTTGGGGAGTTTGCCGGGAGAAATTTTGGTGGAAAGTTACAAATTCGGATTCAGCGAGCCAAAAAACATCTAGAAAGCCGATTTCCAGTACCATTAATTTTCCTAGGTGAAATTCCCTATTGCCTGGACTATAATCTCTTTCACTGATACCACTCTTTCACCACTTACAAGGGGGTTGTTTAGTTTGTCACAATATGGTGGAAACGTAGGGACCGACTACCACCGAAGTAATCTTCCAATAGGAAAAATAAATATATGTTTTTGACTGTAATTGTGACGGAAATTCTGCATAATTAAGCCGTTTAAATAAGGAGAAAATTTCTAGTCGAATTTACAGGTTGAAATTTTCTCATGTGGTAAAGATCCACTGAGAAACAGGTTGCAATTTAGGGTAGTGTCAGACGGGCGTCTTTTAGCACCCTTTTTTACTTGCGTATTATCCCTACACAATGTCGCTAGCATTGTGTAGGGATAATACGTAAGTAAAAAAGCGTGCAAAATGGCGTCCGTCTGACATTAGCCTTAAGCTTCACCATTTTGAGGATATCTCATTTCCTCTTTATTCGTAGTTCCACGTGATAAATAGAATGCTTAGAGTGCTGCTTTTATACGGAATGAGGAGTCCATTATGCACTTGGTGTCAGTTTACAAATTTATAACACATATATTCGTAGATATGCCTTCGATCCTTCGACTGAATATGTACGAATTCATTAATAATAATTCTACATCTAAAATACTTGCTCAAAATTACTCTAACATTTAAATGACGTGATTCATATATTTTTTAATACACACAAGTTTAGAAGTGTAACATTGAAGAGATTTTGACGCATGCTCATTTTTTTAATTTTTTCATCATTTTAGAAACAGCAACAACAACAACAACAATAGCAAAAAACTTTAAAGTTTTGAGTTTTAACGAAAATGCCATTTAAGATAAACATTTGTGTCAAAAATCCTAATATTAGAAGCAATACTTGGAAGATTTTAAGCATAAAAGTTGTTGATATTTCATTGCAGGAAAATACCACAAATTAAAAAAAAAACATCTTTGCAAGTGTAATAATCAAAAACTTTTGAAAAACTTTAAATTGACTTACCATAAATTGAAATGAAGAAAAAATATCTTTTGAGATATGAAAAGAAAATTACGTAATTTATAATGTATGATATCAAAAATACATTTAAAATATGAGCAATTTTTATGTTACCAATATCTTTAAAACCTATCAAAAAATAACATATCTGTATATGGTAAAAAATTACCATCAATATATCTTATCTGTACTCCTTTAGAGTAAAAAAAAAAGATAATGCATTCATTTTAAAAGATGTCCTTTAGGAATTCATTATTATATAAAAGCTGAAAGCTTTGCAGTGTAACTATATCAAAATTTTCATCCATTTTATGTCGTGGTTCTAAGAATGGGATACAATCTCAATATATCCATTTTTTTTTTCAATTTCTTCGTTTTATGATGAAAAAATTCATTTTATAATATTAATATTTTTTTCGATTGAATAATTATTAAAATTACAAAAAATATAGATATTTTTATTAAAATGGGATCTCTGTATTACTTTTATAAATTGTTGTTATATTGAAAAATTATGAATTACCATCAAAATAAGAAATTATATATACATAAAATTATATTAAAAAATATTATAAGATCATGTAATTCAAAACTTTTTGATTTAGAGCTCTATAAAATTCTAAAATCTTTAAAATAAACCAAAATTTCTGTTAGAGATGCATATTTACTATGAATTGAATAAATATTAAAATTACAAAAAAAAAAAAGAAAAAGAAAATGATATTTTTATTAAAAAGGGATCTCTGTTTTACGTTTTTCAATGGTTGCTATATTATGGAATCTTGAATCTCGCTGAATATAAACAAATACATCCAAAGTTTTAATTATTATATCTTCAAAGCCTTATTATTTCTAAACAAAAAACTCTGACTATCGATTAAACTGGTTTTGCTTTGTAATATACTACTATTAGAATGTGACCAGTCTTCCACCGAATTTATGCGTTGTTGAAATTAAAATAGCTCTTTTTTTACTACGTAAGTCATTCCGCGCATGATATCTTCAGGAAGTATGGATTTTCATAAACTTTGATATAATTAATAAAAACATAAGTACTTTTAAAATGATCAACTCTTAGGTTAAAGTTATTTTATTAACTATGTAAACAAAATACTTTTGTCAAATAAATGATTTTATTTTTATTTTTAATGAATAAAAATAGTCATAACTAAAAATCTTACCATTATAAATGCGTAAAAGTAGGTCATTTTAAACTCCAAATGTGCTTATCTTATATTTGAAATTGTACAGTAATCCATACATATGATCACATGATATGATGAGCGCAATGACTTACAGAGTAATAAAAAGAGTTCTTTTAAATTCAATAACCCATAAATTCTATTAAAGGCAAGTCAGTTTCTGATGGTAGTATATTAAAAAAGCTAATGTATTTAATCAACAGTCAAAATTTTATGTTTATACATAAAACAGTTTTGAAGATACACCAATTAAAACTTCGAATATTTGTGCTGATTTTCGTCGTGTTTAAAACTTACAAGACCCTTAAAAACTATCAAATATTATCAAAATAAGAATATATATATATATATATATATATATATATATATATATATATATATATATATATATATATATATAATTATATTTGGAAAAAAAACAATATAAAATCATGTGCTTTAAAACTTTTTAATTTAGAATGCCACGATTTTTTAAAACCTTTAAAATAAACCAAAATTTGTATAACAAATGCATATTTATTATTTGATTGCAAAGTGTTCTTATCAAAAATGCATATTTTTAATGACATCATTTGTCAAAATAATTTGTTCTCCCAATGTGAGGTCAAATACTAGATAAAACATTTTCTTTTCTTTTTTCTTTCCTTTGTTTTTCTTGTTTTATGTTCTTTTATTTTATTTTAATTTTGTTTATTTCTTTTATTTCCTTTTTTTCTATTAATTTGGCAACACGTTACTCTTCTGAATGTGTATCATCTGTGATTGGTGTTTATCGTCCAGCTAGCTGTCGCATACTTTGTAAGCTCTACACTCTACCTTTCTGTTATTTTGTGATCTCGTTCCCTTACGGACACGTGTTTACTTGAAATGCTGTCAAAAGTTCCAGCTCGAAACGCAAACTATGTGTTTATTTTATGGTGAATTATACAATGTTTTATTATTGAATTGTGAGGCAAAATGTTCGAAGCCGGCAGTTTCAAAATGATTTCGTTTTGTCAAACTGAATGAATTATATTCATTAAATTCACGTGAATGCAATTTTTTCCATTCTTTCCCGCAGTTTTAAATTATCTGTAAAAACTTTTGACCGTCATTTTTCAAAAAGAAGCAATTAAGTATTTTTTCCCAGAAATTCAATTTTGGGTTTCTATAGGTAGAAAATAATTTTTTATTTAAATACAATGAGCCTTCAGTGATTTAATCTATTCGTATAAATGTAATATTTAAAGAAAAAGCTAATATTTAAGCATATTTAGTTGATAATTTATCGACAGACTATTTTTTAGTTCTCTAGAATAAACTGCTGAAACAATTTTAAATATGTAAAAATATGCTTCTTTTTTATTTAATTTAATCTATATACTCATTTTTTAATTTTAATAAACAAATGACTTTAATATAAATATATTAATCACCATTACTTCACATTTTCACCCTGATCCACAGCCTTGGAGTAATTTAATCGGCAATAACTTTTCGGCAAATTTTTTTACAGCCATTTCATTTGAAATTACAAAATAATAATATTAATTTGGAAACATTTCAATTTCGAAACACGGCGAGTTATAACGATATCCCGAAATCTTATGAATAATTGGCTCTAAATTCAATTGATAATTCTTTGTATACTGTGAAAAATATGTAATAGTAAATTCAGTCGCAATGTGAAGTGTTAAGGTAAGGTCTTTGAAATTATCACAGTTTTCTTATCACAAACTATTGACTTATGGGGTTCGTTGATAACATTGGTATTTTTAAGCATTACTTGTGAAGATTTTGAATAGTTTCAGCTGCCTAAAACTTATATCAATTTCAATTTGTAACTCTACACAACACATTGGGATCTCAGAGTAGCTTCAACTTTTCTTTATAGAAAAATTAAAATCCATTTCAGAGAAAAATTACTGCCGTATTTTCCTACGGATATATACTATAAACGACAGAACATTGTCAGCTCATCTTTCAAACTTTAATAATAGAAGATTCTCTAACTACAATACACATCAAAATGAAGGAGAGATTGAATACAAACAATGCACATGCATATTTGAAAATATTCTTCCTATAATTTTGTAGAGAAAATGTTTTTTGATAACAAATCGTGAATTCTTGAAAAATTTATATAAATTCAATTCAGAACCAAACCATTGCCGTATCTTCCTACAAACAGAGAAGACATTAACAAACGACATAACATTGACATCTCACACCTTTTAAACTAAAATACAATAACGTTTACATAATTGAAACAGGAATCGAAAGGAAAGATCACATTGAATATTTAAAAATATTCTTTGAAAAGATAATCCTAGGTTTTTCATTTGATAATATACTCTAAATTCTTGAGAAATAAATATAAATTGTATTTAAGAAGCTTAAATTTTAGCATTTCATACTTTTTTTTTTATACTTATATGAATTCAAATTTTAATTTCGTATTAAACGATTCTTGGAGTTCCATTCTCTGCGATTTATTATGTTGATATTATTCAGATTCGAGACCAGATGTCATAATCAACAAAGTTCTCCCGGTTAATTGTATTCGCCAAATTTATCAAAGATACCTAAATTAGAAGAGCTTCGGCTGCTTAATCCAAAAGATCCCAGTTTTAATTCCTGACCTGGACACTTTTTCACTCAGTTGGGAATTTATAATTTATTGTGCTAGTATACCAAGTTAATCTTTGATAAGGGTTCCTAGTAGTCGAATGAGATTTAGGAATTTGTGTTGCTTTGGGGTCCTAAAAATTGTTGCTGAATGAAAAACCTATTTTATCTTTCTTTAACCTAGTCAGTGTGTGAAGTAATATGTGAAATTTGGTTGTCATTGGAACTTTGAGAAGATGTGGAAATCAAGTGATTATAGTTGTCTGCATACAGTATAGATTTAGTAAACATAATTCGGATTTGTAACAGACATCATCTTATTCCCAGTAACGTCTAAAGAGTTCCATATTATAACTGGTCAACGGGTAGAGGGTTTTATGAAGTGGAGTTTCTTCTAATGTGTAATTTAGTTTAGTCGCAAGATGTGAGAGTTTTATGTAATAAAAAAAGTTTATTAAGTATTATTTTGTAATTTAAATAAAAATGCATCTAGTCTCACGGAGACTGAATAATCCTTATTGCCTAAATTGTCATTAATTTTAAAACTGTGATTTTAGTAAAAAGGATAGGTTAATGACATTGTCAACTCGGCTAGGTGCTTTGTATTATGTTAACGCAAGATTTGACAGTTTTGTGTAACAAAATAAGTTTATTAAGTACTATTTTATAAGTTAAAAAAAACAATGCGTCTAGTCTCATGGAGACTAAATATTCCTTATTGTATAAATTATCATTAATATTAAAACTGTGATTCTAGAAAAGGGATAGGTTAGTGATATTGTCACATCAGCTAGGTGTTTTGTATTATGTTAACGCAAGATTTGACAGATCTTCGTAATAAAATAAGATTATTAATCATTATTTTGTAATTGAAGTAAAAATGCATCTAGTCTCACGGAGACTGAATAATCCTTATTGCCTAAATTGTCATTAATTTTAAAACTGTGATTTTAGTAAAAAGGTTAGGTTAATGACATTGTCAACTCGGCTAGGTGCTTTGTATTATGTTAACGCAAGATTTGACCGTTTTGTGTAATAAAATAAGTTTATTAAGTACTATTTTATAATTGAAATAAAAATGCATCTAATCTCATGGAGACTAAATATTCCTTATTGTATAAATTATCATTAATATTAAAACTGTGATTCTAGTAAAAAGGATAGGTTAGTGATATTGTCACATCAGCTAGGTGTTTTGTATTATGTTAACGCAAGATTTGACAGATCTTCGTAATAAAATAAGTTTATTAAGCATTATTTTGTAATTGAAGTAAAAATGCATCTAGTCTCACGGAGACTAAATAACCATTATTGACTAAATTATCAAATTATTGTTTAAATTTTAAAACTGTGATTCTAGTAAAAAGCGAAGGTTAGTGATATTGTCAGCTCAGCTCGGTGCTTTGTATAATGTTAAGCTGGAATACAATTACCCCTTTTAGTTTGTTTTTCTTGTAAGTTCAGTTAAAACTACCTAATAAATTCATCGTACTACTGTTTTTATTTTCCTTTTATTTACTGAAATATTTTTTTTTGTTAAGATTGCGTCATGTTTTTTTAAGCTTACGGGACCGAAGATAGCGTGAATCAAAAAAAGTTTTGGAATGTTAAACCAATTTGGTATATATAAAAAAAAACATTAATCGTTTCAATTATTAATGAAAAACAGGTAATAATTATGTTATTGTAAATAAACAAAATTTTAATTATCGTGTTATTTACACCTTGTATTTATGAATTGAAATTTACTAAAATAATCACAACAGTACCATTTGAAATGAATTTGTAAAATAATAATAATAATAATAATAATAGTAAAAAGTAATAAACTTTATAATATACTTATAACTACTTAAAAGGTGACAAAAACATATAAAAACATATAAAAATATTATTTCATGTAACCCGAGATCTTTCGAACACACACGCATTCATTTTCAAAGGGATAAAAGATGATTGACTGAACAGAAATACATTTTAAAAACAAAAACAAAAATAGTACGCATGCGCAAGCGGAGTTCAGTCCATTTTTTTGATGAGGGGTGAAAAGATCAGTTCATATTATCAGGAAATCCTGAAATATTTAGGATATTGTACCAAATTGCGGGAATATTATAGGAAAGGACATCGTTACAAACATTATCACTTCTAAGTAAAATTTCAATGGATTCACGGATTATTGATGAGTAGTGGTTAGACGTTGAAATGATAATTTTAGCTTTTTCGAAGTTTAACTTAATATTTTCTTTTTGATGCAATCTAGTTAAAGCTGTATTTGGTTTGTTAAACTTGATATCAGAAATGTGCTCTTTTAATCTTTCCTTAAATTTTCGACATGTCATACCAATATAAAATGAACTCTTATGCTGTTCTGTGCTGAATGGGATGATGTAGACTCCAGCTTTTTCATAATCGGGAATCAAAATTATCATTTCAACGTCTAACCACTACTCATCAATAATCCGTGAATCCATTGAAATTTTACTTAGAAGTGATAATGTTTGTAACGATGTCCTTTCTTATAATATTCCCGCAATTTGGTACAATATCTTAAATATTTCACGACCTCCGGATAATATGAACTGATCTTCACCCCTCTGCAAAGAAATGGACTGAACTCCGCTTGCGTATGCGTACTGTTTTGGTTTTTGTTTTTAAAATGCATTTCTATTCAGTCAATCATCTTTTATCCCTTTGAAAATGAACGCTTGTGTGTTCCAAAGATCTCGGGTTACATTAAATAACATTTTTATATGTGTTTATATGTTTTTGTCACTTTTTAAGTAGTTATAAGTATATTATAAAGTTTATTAATAACAAGGGGAAAATTGCCTTCACGACACTAGTGTTTAAAACGGTGTTTTGACTCTAGTAAAAAATAATAATATTGATGATAAAAATATTAATAATAATAATAATAATAATAATAATATTCATAATACTAATAACAAAATAATATTACAGCTTTCCATTCCTTCGGCATCGACAAAATGAATGCCAAGTTTGCGTGGGAACTAAACGATAAGAGCGTTAGGCTAACCACCTGACCGAGAGATATGCTGTATATTGCCCGATCCTTAATGGATCGTAACGCTACAGGTTTAGTTTTTAATAATAATAATATAATTTAAGAATAAAGAAAATTTTTGTAAGAAGAGTAGTCTGTCCCTCTGAAATATCAACTTCTACAAATAAAATTTTAAATGTGTGTATGAAAGTGCCAAAATTTTTATGTGTTTTATTACCTTTGTATTTTTTAATAAAATTTGCAATAAAATACATGCAAATAACACGGAATTCAAAAGGATATTTGAAAATAAATTAATGAATAAAAATGTGATTGGTGTATAAGAGAATTTACAGAAGTCTCTGTGAAATATCTGCATCTACATGTAATAATTAAAACATTTTGCATGAAAGTCACGTACCTAAAAATCGTTAGCTGTCCAGTCCCATGACATATAAAGTATCTTGTTGTAGTTCGCAGAAATAAAATGGAATGAAAGCTTTACAAAACATTTCTATTATTAAGATGTTTTGCTGTGTAACGGAATAAGTTACATTATAATATATATTAATGCAAACACGCAGCATCATACAGTATCTTCCATTTGAATATTTTACAAAAAATAATTTAATATATACCAAGAGATTCGGGAGATATAAGTTGTCGATTATACTATAAACCTTTATTAATAGGATTATAAGCTAATGATACATAGGAATATAAGCTTAAGATTTACATAAGAATAAAAGCTTTACAAAACATTTCTATTATTAACATGTTTTGCTGTGTAACGGAAAAATTTCCATTATAATATATATTAATACAAACACGCAACATCATACAGTATTTTCTATTTGAATATTTTATTAAAAATAATTTAATATATATCAAGAGATTCAGGAGAGATAAGTTGTCGATTATACTATAAACCTTTATTAATAGGATTATAAGCTTATGACATATAGGAATATGTAAGATTGCATCTTGCCCAGAGCGCCACAGCGCCAGCTTACAAAGCGCCGCCAAGAGTGATTGGATATCGCATCTCTGCCATCTAAAGATACTCTAGCGATTGGTGACAAGGGCAACGCATGCAAGCTAATGCTAACCTTCGGTACGACAGACGCTCTTTTTGCGAGCAGGAACTGATGTAAGATGTGGAGAAAAAGAACATTAGAATATGTTTTGGCGGTAAATGAGGAGGTATGCTGACGAATGTTGGAAAGAGAGGTATGTATTATGTAAATAGTATCCCGTTGTATATATTGTGTAAATAAGTATTCTTCAATATAATTGTTTTTAAGAGAAAATGTCTGTTATTTCTGGTACCAAATTAGCATTTTATTGTGTCAGCAAAGAGATTCTTCCTTAAATATAAGCTTAAGATTAGATTTACATAAGAATAAAAGCTTTACAAATCATTTCTATTATTTACATGTTGTGCCGTGTAAACGTAAACAATTACGCTACACACGCATATATATATAATATATATATTAGGGTGGTCTTTAAAAAAATAACATTTAAAATTTCTATGAGGCACCCTCCTATTTTGTTCTATGCATAAAATAAAGACTTCCACAAAAATTTCAAACGTTTAAAGCATTTTTTTAAGGGTCGCTACCAAAGTTTGAATATTTAAAAAAAATAAAAATTGACATATTTTGTAATTTAATAAAATATTATTAATACAAATACATAGACATAGACAAATTGAATCATGGTATGATATTAGGCTGTAAAGACTGTCATTTGTTTCATGTTTCAACATATTTACGCAGTCTATTATCCAAACACAGACAGCAGTATTTCTTGTATACACTCTATTTCTCCTGAAATTGACAGCATTGTGAAAGGTAGAGAATCTAACATTCCGCCTTGAAAAATAGTTTTCGGTTATTTTTTAATCTTAAATAACTAAAAGGCGTGAAAATATATAAGATAATGTTTATAAATTATAGAATTTGATTTTTTTATATTCGTAAAATGTCGTACTAAATGGACATATCCGTATCAGAAGCCGAGCAAGCAGAGCCCAAAACTTAAAAAAAGAGTTTTCGGCATGCTTTCATATGACTGTTCACTGGTATTGTGCAAAATTTTAGAAGACATTTCAGGATCTGAAACTGACAAATTATACATTATCGTTTATGGTAAAGGTATTGATCAGTTACTTGTTGTTCCAAAACTTTAGTCAGGAATAGGGGAGGCAATAGCTTCTGCTGTTAACGAAATGTTTAAGCTGTAGGGAGTACGGAGAAGTAAAATGTATCAGTTTCCACATAACCTTTGTTAATACCGGATTATCAAGAGAAACTTGTGCTCTTCGGAACAGAATATGCGAAAATATATGATTTGGATTGACATCATCACATCATTGAAATACTGTTTTTGTTCTTTAACTTTCGTTCTTTATCTTTCATTATCGTTTATGGTAAAGGTATTGATCAGTTACTTGTTGTTCCAAAACTTTAGTCAGGAATAGGGGAGGCAATAGCTTCTGCTGTTAACGAAATATTTAAGCTGTAGGGAGTACGGAGAAGTAAAATGTATCAGTTTCCACATAACCTTTGTTAATACCGGATTATCAAGAGAAACTTGTGCTCTTCGGAACAGAATATGCAAAAATATATGATTTGGATTGACATCATCACATCATTGAAATACTGTTTTTGTTCTTTAACTTTTGTATGAAATTTATTGTATTCCTCCATGAGTATTACCCAACATTCGGCTACATCTTTATCACAACTTTTACTTTAAGTCGCTGGCGCCTTATATATCTTGTAGGATTCATTTTCATACCAATTAGTCACATCTGTTTCGAAAACGTCTGATGGTAAATCCATAATTTAAAGAGAACCTCAGAGTGCTGCTTGTTAGAAAATCTTGCAAGTCATTTTGGAGAATGACATCAGGATCAGCACGTGTACGTTTCAAGAGATCATAATTTTCTTCATTTTTCAAAACATGCACCATTTTTCTTTTACTTTAAAGAAATACATTATCATCGAAGAATGCAACAGCAAGTAGCTCTTCTGTGAAGTACAGAAATGTCCTAGGAACTTCTTCAAAGCACACAAAGAAATGATTCCACTTACATTTTTGTCTACTTTCAAATCGTTCAGGAGCAATAAATCATTGGGCCTTATATCAGCTGAGAATGTAGATTTTCACCACAAACGAGCAAACTTGACGAACTCCAGATACTTCCTGCTTAGAGAGTTTAAACTGATCTCTAAATAAATAAATCTTAAGCTAGTATATGGCCTTCACCATCCACGGAACAAGATGCAATCCACCTGAGGATCTAATATAAACAACTCTTTCTGGTACTCCTCCTAAGAAAATGAAGGCAAGCTCTATCAGTTCCTTGTAATCGTATTTTGGTTGAAAAATCATTAAGATGATTTTGAGCACATTTTGTAATTTTTGATGCATCATGTGTTATTTTTTTCATTGATTAAATTGTCAGTCATGGGAGTCTGAAATATGCCATAATAGATAGACATCCACAAAATTTTAAATCGTTTAAATAACAGTATGTCTGGTCCGCTTCAAACTCCGAGAGACAGCAACTTCCTCAAGCATAATTTCAAAGATGTGATGATGGCAAGCCAAATCATTTCTTTGTTCACATTCTAATCCAGAAGAGCACAAGCAACTCCTGATAATCGGGTATTAACAAAGGTTATATCAAATGTCACACATTTTACTAGCTTGTAATCCCCACAACTCCAATGTTTCGTTAACAGCAGAAGCTATTGCCTCACCTGTTCCTTATTGAAGTTTTGGAACAGCTAGTTAAATGGTCAGTACCTTTACTTGAAACAATAATGGGTAATCTGTCTACAGTTTCAGATCCTGAAATGTCTTCTAAAATTTTGCAATCCCACTGAACAGTCAAAGGAACGCTTTTCGAAAAGTCTTTTTTTAAGTTTTGTGCTCTGCTATTGATACGAATACGACATTTTACGAATATAAAAAAATCAAATTCTATAATTTATAAACATTATCTTATAAATTCCTACGCATTTTAGCTATTTAAGATTAAAAAATAACGGAGAACTATTTTTCAAGTCAGAATATTAGATTCTCCACCTTTCACAATGCTGCCAAGTTGAGGTGAAATAGAGTGTAGACATGAAATACTTCTCCCTGTCTTTGAACAATAGACTGCGTAAATGTACTGAAACTTGAAACAAATGACATTCTTTACAATCTAATATCATAGCATGACTCAATTTGGCAATGACTATGGATTTGTATAAATAATTTATTATTAAATTAGAAAATATGTCAATTTTTAATTTTTTTTTTAAATATTCAAACTGTGGTAGCGACCATTAAAAAATGTTTTAAACTTCTGAAATTTTAGTGGAAGTCTTTATTTTATACATAGAACAAAATAGGAGGATGCCCCATAAAAATTTTAAAAGTTAATTTTTTAAGGACCACCCTAATATATATATATGTATTTACGCAAGCAGGCAACAGCATACCATAGTTTTTATTAATGGGGATTATGTCATTAACCGCTTATGACAGGAGTTTGAAATTACAAGAAAGTACAAAAATCAAATTTAGCTTTTAGATATGGCAATTCCATTGAAGGTGGCTATATTCAATTTAAAATTTAAACTTAAATTTTATACTGCCTTTTTTTCCGTTGTAGTTCTTTAAAATGATGCTTCTTTGCATCGTATGAATGAAATTAAAAATATGCATGATATTTTATACAAACGTACAATGTTACAATATTTTGAATTATATATTGTTTTAGTATTTACTGAAAACAGAAAGATATGTTTTAAGTCACATAATACATCGAAAATTAACAAACAATAAAAATATCGATAAATATATTCTTAGAAGATTTAGCTCATATTGATGGTTTAATATTATATTTTGTGTAAAAAGTGTAGAGAGGGTTGCATATGTATATTCCACATAACTATGAACGTCAACGAAGAACTAATTACTTTAACTTTAAAAAAAATGTGTTATAAACAGCACAATGTGTCATGCAGCATCTAAAAATTATGCATATGTTTTATGTGCTAGGATGAAACCCCAGTAACAAACACTTTAAGGATTATTTCTTATTTAAAATACAACTAGCTGCCCTTGGCGACCAACTTGGTCTCCTTAAAATTTATGTTTGGGAATGCTAGCTAAGCATTGTATCATGTTACTTTTATTCATAATTTAATTTACTTGGACTACCTTAAATTTAATTAATATAATCGCTTAAGCTAATATTAATTTTTGTTGCATTACAATATCTCAATTTGTTGATTTTCTGTAAGCAAGTAAACCCTATTGATTTACAATGGAAGTCTGTGGCAATTTGGCGAAATATTAGTGGTATCGCAAAATTGGCGTCAATTTTAGCGAAAATTTTGGTCACCAAATTTGGCAATATATCTCAAATTTGGCGACAAACTTCGGGGCCTTTGGCGACAGAACAGGGTCCTCCCTATGGTAGCCCCCCTTATAGGTATGAAGATGAATTAAATGCTGTTCAGTAATCAATGAGATGCATTTCATTCGGTCATTGCCATTAAACAATTAACAAATAATCGCTTTTTCTGTGCCACGTACGATAGCGAAATACACACACACACACACACACACATATATGTATATATATTTAAAACCACAAACAAAATATCAAAATCCATCACTCACCATAGCTGCATTGAAACTCACATCAAAAATATTATAATAACCAACATAAACTTAACTCTTCAAATCAAACTGAATAACCAAACTAAAGAAAATATATATATATATATATATATATATAGATAGATAGATAGATAGATAGATAGATAGATAGATTGCAAAATTTGAAAACCAATTAATACTTATTTTTCTTTTTGAAAGAGTAGTATAGATGCATTAAAAATTACTGTGGATAAAATTCTCGAAATTTATACGTTGCATTATTAAAAAATATTTTTTTTTCATAAATATAATCAATAACTCCAGTGACTGATACAAACCCTATTTTAAAAATCCTATAACTGACAAACGTGAACCAATATTTTGCACTTTACATGCAAAGGTTAAAAAAAAGCTATTTTATATTTCAAGAAATTTATCTTTTAAAAATACTTTAATGTTTATTATAAAAAAAATACTTTAATATTTTAATGGCAATTAAAACCTTTGTGCTGGAATATTAAAAAGGAGAAATTCACCGTTTAAAAATGCACAAATAGTACGTGAAAAGCAGCAAGCAGCTGTTTCGAATCTACTAGCGAGATTCTTCTTCAGTGCAAGATAGAGCAAGGCACAGCGTGCTAGAAAAAGTAAAACAGAGCAAAATGACAGAGACTTATATACCCAATACGGGTAGCGAATGCGTCAAAAACAACCAATGAGACAGAAGCAGATGAAACGATTGAGTGAACAAATAGCGACATCTGCCGGAGAACAAGATAAAGAGGAAATTAAATTAATGCTTTCCAAATACTTGGAAAATCACGAGTACTAGATAAGTCATTGAATAAAGTGGGAGAATTTTTAATGATGTGGTAAGCTTACCAATAATCAAAGTCAAGGTTAGAACAGCATTTCTGGATAATGATGGCTGAGGAAAAATTGAACCTACGTTGAAAAGACCAACAATGTTGAGCAATAGAAGAGCGTTTCAGCTCCTGGTTTTTAACATAACTTTCATGCTCTTTTAATCGAAATCTAAGAGCACGTTTAGTCTGCCCAATATAAGATAGACAACACTGGCAAGAGATTAAATAAATACCCCAGTTATCTAGGCGGTCAATGGGGTATTTAAGATTTGAAAAAGAGTATTTATAACAGGAGAAAATATAACATTAAAATCAAACCTTCTTAAGATTTTAGCAACTTGCTGACTGATTTTAGGGGGGGGGGGGGGGGAGGAATGGCAACAAAACTGAAGTATTCAAGTTAAAAGTAGAATGATTTTCAGAATGGAAGGGTTTCGTCAATTTCTTATAAATATAATCTATAATATTAGATGAATAACCATGATCAAAAGGAATAGCTTTGGGTTAATTAAGTTCAGAACTGAGTAACTGTGGAACAAATATTGATAGCCCGAAAAATAAAAGAATTAAAAGCAGCTAATTTCTGGCTAGGAGGATGGGAAGAATATCTGTGAGGTGGGAGACTGACAGCAAAAGGTTCATTTCAATGAAAGTCATTCATTTCAATTAAATGTCATTCATTTTTCTTTTTTCAAGATAGCGAAAAGTAAAAAGTAAGTTTATTTGTATTTTTTGTATCAAGGATCTAAATAAATAAGTCATAATCTTAGCTTAGACTTCTTTGAAATACGTATTTTTAAAAATTGCGAAATTATATGTTCAAACCTATTGTTATACATGTTTGTAACCTACAAAATATAGGATGCTAGGCGCAAATGAGTACATATTTTTATTATCCATTTAGGGGATAGTTATTTATGTAAAGTTCTTTTCAAGATGATTTTGAAATAAATTGTTTTTTAGCCTCAAATACGATTATTCTCAATTTATTATTAATAATACTTATAATGTTATTAGTCTCTCTAAAGAAATAAATATATATATTTAATAGTTCATACGAATTCTAATTATAGTATATAATATGCAAAGGATAAGCTTAATTTATATAAATTTGGACAAAACATATAATTATGCATTTTCAACATATGGGTATTCCCATATTTATTAAGATTAAATTTTATCAAATAAATACCAAAAAAAAAGGGGGGCATTTTTTCTAGTATTTTTCCAGCTCATTTTGCAACAGTTTAAAGTGATTTTACCAAACAATTTGATAAAACAAATATTCAGGCATAAATGGGTGAAAAAACTTCATAATTTTAAGTCATAGTGACACATGATGGTTTCCTATTTTATGCGATATTTATATGCACTATTTTGAGGTCAAACTTTTTGAAATTTTAAAATTTCTATTCTATGTTCGTTATGTTGATGATGTTTATGTCCTGGCTGAAATGAATTCGGATATTAATCATATTCTCTCTATTATGAATTCCATTGATCCCTGCATTCAATTTACCTCTGAAATTGAGACCAATAACTGACTTTCTTTTCTGGATGCCCTTGTTATTTGTTGTGATAATGGATTTCAGACTACCGTATTTCGTAAATCTTTTGCTGTCACTTTCCCACCTCATAGATATTCTTCTCATCCTCCTAACCAGAAATTCGATGCTTTTAATACTTTTATTTTTCGGGCTATAAATATTTGTTCCACAGTTACTCAGTGCACAACTTAATTACCTCAAAGCTATTGCTGTTGATCGTGGTTTGAGAAGAAACTGACGAAACCCGTCCATTCCGAAAAGCATTCTAATTCCAACTTGAATACTTCAGTTGTGTTGCCATTTTTTTCCTAAAATCAGTCAGCAAGTTGCTAAAATCTTCAGAAGGTTTGATTTTAATGTTATGTTTTTTTTCCTGTTAATAAAATTATTGTTCAATATTGCTGGTCTTTTCAGCATAGGTTCAATTTTCCCCAGCCATCATTGTCCAGAAATGTTCTTCTAACCTTGACCTTCATTTTTGGAAAGCTTACCGCATCATTAAAAATTCTCACTCTTTAGTCAATGACTTATCTAATACTACTGTTTTTCCAAGAATTTGGAAAGCATTAATTTATTTTCCACTTTTTGTTTCTTTTTATCTCGTTCTCCGGTAGATGTCGCTACTTGTCCACTCAGTCGTTTCATCTGCTTCTGTCTCATTGGTTGTTTTTGGCGCATTCGCCACCCGTATCGGGTATATAAGCCGGCGCGTCTCTGTCATTTTGCCTAGCTTTGCTTTTTTTAGCATGCTGTGTCTTGCTTTATCTTGCAGTGTAGAAGAATCTCGCTAGTAGATTCGAAACAGCTGTTTGCTGCTTTTCACGTATTATTTGTCCATTTTTAAACGTTGATTTTCTGATTTTTAATACTTAAATATTATTTAGAAATGATATCATACTACAGATCCACGAGTCCCTTTTCTCTTGTTTTAAATTATTTGTAATGCAGATATCAAATATCTGTCATTAATGTGCCAAGAACTGACAAATGGTGTCAGGTCCTGGTAGATGAACATAAATTTTAATGTTGTTGACTACAAGATAAATTTAATTTATTATTATGTTTTTTTAACAGATCAAATAATCCATGAAATTATGGACTAAGTATCATAGCCACCTTTTAACTAATGTGTACGAGTATAACTTTATTAAAAAGTATATGATACACATATTAAAATGGATTTAAAAAAAACTACTTTAATTTTTTAAATAAGATGGATGGCTGAAAATGGGGCTTTTTTGTTCTTAAAAGTTTCTTCCACATGAATATGTTCTTGTAATATTAGTGGTGAAAACAGTGGCTCTAAAATTAAATATAAGTGCCTAAATTAGCTCAAGGTGACATAACTCTGGAACATTTTACATGAAAATGATAAATTCACATACATTTTTGCTGAAGAATTAGTTACTGTGTGTGAAAGAGATGGTTGGTCGTGGCGGGAGTCTTCTTCCCTAAAAACTTGAGATATTGATAAGTAAATGGAAATATCATTTGAATTATTTTAAATGAAATTTAAGATTTTTCGTAGTGGAGTACGAATGCGCAAACAACACAATAAACTCAGATCCAGAAGATTCAATCTAATACTTGTAGCGAAATAAGGAAACTTTAATGAAAATTTGAAGAGACACATAAGTGCCTTGGGAGTGACCCCACTTACACACAATTAAAACTTAATCTTTACATTCTGAGCAGCAGGCAAAGAGTGATCAGTTTCACATTTTCATTCGTAAAGTTTTGGCGATATATAGACATTGGGTAAGACACAGATCTTGCCAAGGGGTGACCGTTACATTGGAATACATGGGGTAGTTTAATTTAGATGAAAAGCCTAATAGGCGATAATTAGCCAAGCGTTAGTCCGTGAGAAAGTAAGAAAGAATCCGAAAGCTGTCAATAGCATTGGAATGAGTGCGGTAACTTGAAAGGCGACTTAAGTTTAAAAGTACATCTGGATATTATTCTCTAACCGCTGGTTTAACCAAAGTTTTGACTATCTCTTAGTAAAGGATCGAATTAAAAAATTTGACAGAGAAAAATTTTATAGGCAGATGCAACGCGAAAAGAATGACTCTTTCGAAATGAGATGGCTGTGAATAATATTCTTTTTTTTATTTTATTTACATAGATAAAAGAGCAGAGAGAGAGTTTTCTGGGCACGTTAAAGTAATGTGAAAAGGAAAGTAGATTAATTTAAAACTTAGATATACAAAAGGAAATAGAAAGGGGATTTTTATATTGATAGTTAATATTAAATTTTAACTATCTAGGGAACATATTAATTACCTGTAAAGAATAATATATGTGATATCAAACGATATCACATATTTCCCCCCAAAAACCGACCAGCCTTGAATGCCCAGAGATGGGGAAGGGAAAAGAGAGAAAAAAAAATCTGTGTCTTCTCCAAAGAAGTAATAAAAACTTTACATGAAACAATACAAAACAATATCTTGAAATTGCAAATATCTATATATACGTGATTATATATATGTCATGACTTAAATATTTTTCATAATGTCCTTTTTATAAAGGCTCAGTAGAAGTTCAAAAAGGTTCACGTGAACTAGTCTTATAGACTATGTTTTAATAAACAGTATTCTTTACTGTACTTGTGCACATATTAATTCAACAACAGGAATTTTTATTTTTTTTTATTTTACCTGTTTTGTAATTTGTGACGTCACATTAAAGTAAGATACCATTATCAATAAATTTGCAAATATTTGTTAGAAACTGGTTGTCATGACCAGTATTGAGAAGCTAAAGAAGCTCTATAATTCTTCTCAAAATCTTGATCCATTTCAGATCATAAAAATAAGTGGACAAAAAAAAAATAAACACAACATATAACTAATTAACATACAGTATGTAAAATAGCTAAATAATATTTATAAAAATATGAATAAGCGATATAGATGGGCACAGAAATGTAATTGGGGCACCCATTCAGGAATGTTTCTCAGCACAAATGAAGTGTGTGACCATAGAACTATAATTTTAAATTGAACCCAATTTCTGAGTGCAGTGATTAGAAGAGCAAAAGAGATGCATTAATTACAAAACAAAAGTGTCCAATATCAAAATATAAAATATTTAAAAAAATTCTCTTTTTTTTGTGAGTAGTAGTCGTTATCTTCTAATAGCAGCTACAAATACCTCATGCAGTGAGCCCGTTTATTTATCAAAGTTTTAACTTATTAATATGTCGAGATGACATTGTGTTACTGAGGATCTGTACTATGGATATAGGTGAGGAAATTCCTAACAATTTACTGCAACTGAACAGCATTTGTGATTTAAAGTAACTGTTTTTCCTTTAAAACACATCGTCTGGCTTGTATAATTTAAAAGTGGTGTGTATCGAAAAAAAAAAAACACTTTAAAAGTATTATATGAGAAAAGAAAATGTATTACGTGATTGTAGAAAAAGTATATGACAAAAGAGAAAAGCAACTGCTACAAAAGTATAGAGTTAGCTTAAAATATCAGTGAAGGATTAAAATTATGTAACTGTGAAAAAATGCCAAACTGTCAATTTGCAATTAGGCAAAGTGATGATGACATTACTGTGTCATGGTATTTAGAACCAAGAAATTAAACGATAATTTAATAACTGGTAACTTTTAAAATGTGAGAAAGTTTAATGATGAAAACCTGGTGTAAGATAAAACTAGAAAAGAAAAAAAAACATGAGCCTAAAATAAAAAAAAATATGCATAGTATGTGAAGAGGTAGTTTCCTATTTACTGCGAAATCTTTGGTGTTAAACAAAGTGATAGTGACATGAGAATGTCATTACATAACAAAATATTAAAAAGCAAAAAAAAAGTGTATGCAAAATGTAAAGTTTAATAAATGTTTATGTTGCAATGTATCATGTAAAATTAAAAGTAGTCCTGGTATAGTGAGACATAAAAGCAAACATACAAAAAGAATGTTAATGTGCAAAAGTTCAAAAACTTGAAAAAAAAATGAATATTTTCAATTCAGTATGCAATGTTTAAAAACAAACAAACATATATGCATGATTAAAAATGTAAGCAAATCTCAATGAACTAACGATGTATACGAGTATCGAAGGAATGTGTGTCAGTGAACAAAGGTTAAATTCAACGACATAGTTGCATGTGTAAATGAATACAGCAATCTAAGTATATCAATGAACAAAAGTGAAAAAATTATTTCAAAGAAATAATGTGTAGGGGTACTTCACTGACTAGTGTAAAAGTAATACAATGAACTAAAGTGTGTGTAAAAGAATGAAACTTGCTATGAACTCATGTGTCTAACAAAAATATTATTACAATGAACTAAATTGTCTACTAAAACAAAATTGGTGTGAACTAATATGCAAAACAAATCACAAGAAAGAAAACAAACTATGAACTAGTATGTGTAAGGAAAAAATCTATGAACTAAGTATTATCATGAAAGAAACAAAAAAGTGCAATTGGTCCCTGAAGTACACAAAGAATTGACAATGCTATGAACTCGTGTAAAATGTTTTTTCTATGAACTCAATGAACTATGAACTCAGTTGTGTGAACTATGAACTCAGTTGTATGAACTATGAACACAAACTCATTGTGTACATATGGAACCAAGAGCATTGTAACACAAGCACAAAAATGCTTAGTTTAAAGTTAAAACAAACAAACAGACAAAAAAAAAAACAAAGAACTGTGCTTTTAAGTGAAGAAAAGCGAAAAGGACAAATGTGACCAGGAAAAGCTTCTTGTGTGATAAAATGTAAACATTTGTACTTAACCTTTGAACTAAAACTAAACCGAATTTCCAAAAAATATCTAAAGAAATGTAAATGTTGTAAAAAGTGTATAGTGTTGCTGTGTACCCTTCTGATAAAAGAAATCTTTTACATGTGAGAGAAAAAAAACAAAAACGATCCACATCAGAGTATTTTCACACAAAAACAATATATTTTTAATCATCCGACCATTTGCGCGCCGAATAGTCCGATGAGAAAAAATATATATGTAAAGCAGTACACAATTAATTTCTAAAAAAACAAACCTTTAACTTTAAAGTTAAATGTTTATTAAATTATCACTTATGCCATATAGTGAAGAAGTAAGATGTACCTAAGTGTATAAAAAGTGAAATATTAAAAAAAGTGATTTTTTTTTTTTAGAATCCTTCACAGTGCTGAATATATCGAGAGAAAAAAAAAATTACTGTATGTGTGTGAAGGGAGGGGAAAAAGAAACCCCAAACTCATGAACTAGTGAAATGTATGTATATGAATGAACAAAATTATATTCAAAAAGAGCAAATTTTGTGTAACGTAACCCAATATCTAACATATGAAGTACTTGTGAAAAAAAAGTTGAAAAGAAAAAAAAATATATAAGAAATCCAAATCTTTCTTAAAAGTGTTCTTTTCAACAAAAATGATGTAAACCGGAGAAGTGAATATTATCTTTGAACCACAATGTAATTTTATTTTTAAAACGGGCATGCATGGGCGACTACTGCTATCAATAATGGTTCTAGAACAATTCGGAATACCTTACAACAACAACAACAAAAAAATCTCACTACCAAAAAAAATCAAAATTAATCAAAATTATTATTTGTCACACACTTCTCTTTCTTTCACCCAATGCATTCGTGAAATTTAAATGTAAAACGAAATGGGGAAAAGATAAATTTTCGAAAAAAAAGAAAAATATGGGTAACCAAAAATTGTCGCAACATTATATGACACATCATTTGAATTTAATAACATAAAATGCACAAAATATAAACCCATCACATTTTCAAAAAAAACTTGAAATAATAATATAAGCATAATCGAAAAATTATGATAAAATATGAAAGCATAAAATATTTCTAGATTGCTTTAATTATTAAACTTTTCTTTTTTTTTTTTTTTTAAGCAATGGGAAACGAACATCTATCTATATTTAAAAAGACTTACCTTTGATAAAAATAAAAAAAAAATGTTAAACACATATAGTCAAATTAAAATATTCTGCACAAGAACCAAATAATTGATGGCACACGAATAAAAACACAATACTGAAATTTAAATATAAATTTCCATTTTTTTAGTTTTCATAAATGTAACCCTGCATAGATAAAACATAACCCTTGTAATGAAAACTTACTTGTCATTCAAAGCTAATTAAATATACTGAAGGTGTTATTAGCATAGTTTAAACAAGTGACATCCATGCAGGGAAAAAAATGTATGTAAAAAAAAAAAAAAACCAATTTTCATAACTTCCCTCCTGATATACTAACTTGGGGTAAAAAGAAAACAAATTACTAAAATACAGTAATTCCCTCATAAGTAAACTAATCAATTATAACTCCAATAATGTTGTGAACCACATTAAAAAGTAAAATAAAAGATAACCATACAAATAGAATAACTTGAATAACTTTCTCAATTTAAAAAAATTGTTCATTGCCACAGTTTGTGTTATATGTAAATGTATCGTGGCTATTGTAACACAGTTGTAAATTGGCTTTAAAAGGGTACTTTCAATCAATTATTTTTGTTTTCATTTCTTTTTTTTTTCAAGAGAAATAATAAACAGTTCTCAAAATAAATAGTGAAAAGAAACAATCATAATCGCAAGGTGCGTTCCTATAAAAGCGTTAAATATCTTATTCATAACCAGGTAATTTATACACAATTTGTATAAAATATCCAGACCCATGTTTTTTTCTTTTACCTTTTTTATACTGACAATTTAGTTCAAAAATGTGAAGTCTTAATGTACATGTAATGCACAGAAATGTCGTAAAACTAGACATTTTTTTTAAAAAAATCACATCACGGGAGCGACAACTTTATTTTCGAACTTGATGAAACATATTTCACAAATCAGTTTGAACACCGATGACTAAATTTTTCACTGAAATCACACCAGGTGTCTTATTCGCAATCCCGTAAGTGCACACATTTATTAATGGAAAATGATTACGAAATTCACTATATTTTCTTGCAACACTTTAAAAACAGATCTTGATCACTGATATCCACAAAACACATTGCGCGCACAGACCTAATTCGGAAATTAACACACTTGCAAATCCGCCGATCAGGCGAAAATGACACACGAGTCGAAAATTCTTTAATCATCGCTTTCCATATCTAAAGCGAACTCCGCTTCCTTATATCCTTATCAGGCGAGCGCAGGAGAAAACGGAAACAACAAACATCTTTTCGACTCAAACGTTGACATCAGAGACCAGCGTATTTGAATGCTCGTAGATTACGTAGCACCCCGTCGGCGATGAAACGGTCGACACACAGGGCTCACAGACCCGGATGAATGTTTCTATATAATTGCTTCTATAAGTGTTTCCATATAATTGAGTAATCCAAAGAGCGAAGATTCGTAATTTTTTTAATAGACCAATGCTGAATAAAAGCGAGGGTCACTCCCAGCTACAAGTTTTAAAAAATCTTCTTCCTTCGGCACCAAAGTTTGTGAAAGAGATGGTTGGTCGTGGCGGGAGTCTTCTTCCCTAAAAACTTGAGATATTGATAAGTAAATGGAAATATCATTTGAATTATTTTAAATGAAATTTAAGATTTTTCGTAGTGGAGTACGAATGCGCAAACAACACAATAAACTCAGATCCAGAAGATTCAATCTAATACTTGTAGCGAAATAAGGAAACTTTAATGAAAATTTGAAGAGACACATAAGTGCCTTGGGAGTGACCCCACTTACACACAATTAAAACTTAATCTTTACATTCTGAGCAGCAGGCAAAGAGTGATCAGTTTTACATTTTCATTCGTAAAGTTTTGGCGATATATAGACATTGGGTAAGACACAGATCTTGCCAAGGGGTGACCGTTACATTGCAATACATGGGGTAGTTTAATTTAGATCAAAAGCCTAATAGGCGATAATTAGCCAAGCGTTAGTCCGTGAGAAAGTAAGAAAGAATCCGAAAGCTGTCAATAGCATTGGAATGAGTGCGGTAACTTGAAAGGCGACTTAAGTTTAAAAGTACATCTGGATATTATTCTCTAACCGCTGGTTTAACCAAAGTTTTGACTATCTCTTAGTAAAGGATCGAATTAAAAAATTTGACAGAGAAAAATTTTATAGGCAGATGCAACGCGAAAAGAATGACTCTTTCGAAATGAGATGGCTGTGAATAATATTCTTTTTTTTTATTTTATTTACATAGATAAAAGAGCAGAGAGAGAGTTTTCTGGGCACGTTAAAGTAATGTGAAAAGGAAAGTAGATTAATTTAAAACTTAGATATACAAAAGGAAATAGAAAGGGGATTTTTATATTGATAGTTAATATTAAATTTTAACTATCTAGGGAACATATTAATTACCTATAAAGAATAATATATGTGATATCAAACGATATCACACTGTGTAGGTGTCAATAACTGTGGTTTCACCCTCTAAGTTTTTTAATCCTTTTCAGCAGTTAAATACATCATATTCATCCAGTTTAGTTGTTACAGGCATTTTTTATATAATTTTTTTTAATCACAAATCTTTTTCAGGCGTTGTCAAATAATAGAGTTTGTTTAATTTTTTTATTAATTTTCTCTTCGGCTTCTATTTATACTACGTATAAAAATACTTCCCAATGATAATATCATATATACTGGTATTGATTGGGAAAAAAGGAAAACATCTTGCATTTCACAAACATTATTAATTTGAAAATGAATGACCAAGAAAATTGATTTCCCAAGCCTCTATAGAATGTTGGTGAAAATTATACATTTATTCACTTATTTTTCTTTTTTCCTGAAATAGGTATTAAGCTATTTATAATGACATTTATATTTTTTTCTTATATATCTTGACTAATGAAATAAAATTAAAACACGTTTTATATTACATATATGAGTGTTTGAAAAATTATTATTTATGTTGTGTAGAACCATATGACACTTTGATTTTTTAAAGGATTCAGTTTTGTGTCTCATTTTAAAAGGAGGTGACTTAAATTAAAATATTTATTTAAAGTTTTTAAAACTAAAGTTGTACAATATAGTGATTGTTTTTTGAGCAAGTCACAAAATGGCATGTGATATTAAAATCTCTTAAATACCATTAAAAAAATCATTATTTTGATTATACAAATTATTTATAATATATTATTTAAAGTTTCTAGCGTAAAGTTTATTTATAAGTTTATTATATGAATTATTTTAAAGTTTAGTAATTTCATGCAAATAATTTTATTAAAAGTATAAATAAAGCCAAATACAAAGTGTCACATATTTTAAATTAGCTTTTCAAGGTTTTTAAATATATATATATATATTGTTTCTAATTCTAGTGTTTTAGCACGATGAACTTTTTTTTGTTACAAATAAATTAAAAAATATATAGAAAATGTGAAGTTTTCAATATCGATACTTTTGGTTTATGTTTAGCTTCAGCATTCTTTTCAGTTGTATTACAATATGTAGAACGAAAATTGTACATGGAAGATCGCAAAATGTTTTAATGAATGAATTTTACAATGCATTATTTTTACACTTTTACTGTAAGATTGTAGGATTTTTACATTTTAATAACAGTTTATGATAAATTAATATAATTAAATCATGACTCGTTTTAATAAAATTAAAAATATTCCAAGAAGTTTTCCGCCTTCTGATTTCGTATTGAAATAAAGCTATATCTTTGATTTTAAAGATGAAAGTTTAAATTGACTAATGTCATCATCTTTTCTGCAAAGTATTATATTATATTGAAAATAAAACTTGCATTTAAACCCCATGAAGGTCAATTTTAAAAGCGAGAATTTATTATTAATATATTCTAGAATATTCCTTTTTCATTTAAATGTACGCAAATAAAAGTTTGAACGATCCTAGACCAAAAGCTTTTAAAATTCAAGATTACTTGAATTATATTCCATTCCAATATAATCGCAGTCTTGAATATCATAGTAAATCCCACTATTATTTGTAAGAGAATAATATAAATCAGACTAAAATTTCAAACATACATAATCACATACTGATATATAAGAAATATGGAGCATTCGTTATATTTAAATACATTTCATTTCAACTGGAAACTTTATAACACGAATACATACCTAGCTAATGCTTTACGTTTGAAAATAAAATTTATTATTCACTTATGTCGTAAACATACTGATTTTATTAAAATAGCAGCTGTGACCTTGATTATAAAAAAATAGGAGCATTTTAATAACTATTGTTTTATGACGGAATTTACAATACTGTTCTTAGTAAAATATGCAAAAGAGAGCAAAATAAAGAATAGTTAAAGCAAATAATCTTACAAAGTTTTAAAAATATTTTGAAAGGCTTTGTTTAAAGATTATTAAAATATTACATGTCATAAAATATAATGTTAGATACATGAAAAAATTGGACCAGTTTAAATGTTTATAAATTTATGAAGTAAAAACGGAACCATTATAAGATCAATCCTGTGTCAGTTTTTCCGTCTGTCACAGCCATTTTACTCTTGAAAATTGAAACGTGTAAAGTTAAAATTAGCTGAAGTAATAAAGGCTATTGAACCACATATTTATAGTTTATTAACCATTCACAAATTTATTTATGTAAAACGTATAGGGTCTAATTAAATTACTTGCAAAATCTTTGTATATCGTGTGAAAGTTTTTGTAACGCCGAACTTAAATATATATTTCTCTTAATTTTAGGCATTATATTTTCAGAGAAATCGTCAAAAATGCAATTCAAAAATGTGTTCCCTCTCTCTATTCCCGAATCCACTTGAGCTAAAATTATGAAAAAATTAGGGGTTGTAGAAGTTAATTTAAACCTCGTAGGAAAACTAACACAAATTTCAATTTGTGGGCGTTGAGCAAAGGAGTTGAGGAGTGCTGTAGGTACTTATCGTCGCAGAAGTATTGAAGAATTTTTGATAATTATTCTAGAAAAAAAATGTCGTCAATTAGTCCAGATATTTACCCTTAAAGATATGGACGGTTTGAACACATATAGAGAGAAAGGTTCCGTACTCTAAGCGCCATCGGATTTTAAATGGGATTCGCGACCAGTTTGCATTGAGTGGCTCTCTCAATACGCCACCCGTGTCTTTAAAGTCTAATTAAACACCTATCTGGAAAAATGCGGCAAGGACCAAGGCGGGGTTGCAAGTCCGCTAACTCCTTTTGAAACAATATTAGCACAATACATTAAGCTTAAACTTTGAGCAAACGCTTTGTTTTAGGTGCACTGTAAGAAGAAGAGATTATTAGTACTTTGAATTTGTGTTTATGTAATACCAAACGAAGTTTAAATATGTACTACTTTTATTGTTAGCCCCGAATTAAGTTCATCATAAACATATTTGGATAAGATGAAAAAAAGTGTTATACAGAAAAGCAATATGTGATACTATTTAGACTTCATATCTCTCTGAATTAATGGTTTATAAGTTTAATAAACGTTAATTAATATGCGTTTTTACTTGTCCATTTTTACAGCTATACCCAACAGTATGGTGTATAGTTTCTTACAAAGTCTTATTACACTTTTAGAAACGATATTTTGTAATAATACAGTTTCTAAATTATACGTTTAATACGGAATCCTCTCTACAGGAGTAATACTCGCATTTGAGAGTTTATTAAATTTTATCTATACAAGTTGCAAGATACTCAAAAACTGAAATATGATGACTTGTATCATTTCCCATATTCATACTGATAAAATAAACTAATGTTACCCTTTATGTAGAAAAAGCAATGCAATTGCAGTCGGTGCATTCTCTGCACGATTAGATGCATTGGGACAGACTAACACTGTGATTTTTAAACGTTATCCATACAACTTGCAAGATACTCAATAATTGAATCCGAACGACATGCCATGATTTCGCTTATTCATACTAAAAGAATAAACTACTGTTCCTTGAATGTCGAAAAGGCAATGCAATCTCAGACTGTGATTTAGCTACACGATTGAATACGATGTAACATATTATCAATAGATTTTTAAACATTATCCATGCAAGTTTCAAGATACTCAAAAACTGAAACCGAACGACTAGTCATGATTTCGCTTATACATACTAATAAAATTGTTACTATTGTATTAATACTATTGTTACCATGAAAGTCGAAAAAACAATGCAATCGTATTCGCTGAGTTATCTACAACTTTGAATGTGGTGTGACAGACTATCAGTGTATTTTAAACGTTATCCATACAAGTTGAAAGGTATACAAAAACTTAAACCGAGGGACTCATCCGTATTTTGCTTATTCATCTGAATAAAGGCGTTTGTGAGTGAGTCTGTACGCGATGGCTAGAGGAATCTACACTGTAAAAAAAAAGTCTGTAGCTCTACAGATTCAAAGTTACATGCTTACTAAACTTTCATCTGTAACTGTACAAAAAAATCTGCAAATCTACAAAACTAGTTTTTGTAAAGCTACAGAAATCTGTATCTTTACAAATGAATCTGCTAAAATTACAGTAATCTTACTAAAATTTTATCTGTACCCCTGGCTGCACTTACATGAAAAGTTCTAGACATCCCAGTTTCCTAAAAATCTTTTACTAACTCTACAGATTTTTTTTTTTTTTCGGCGCAAAAGTGCGTCTGTTACAGGAGTTTTTGTTGTTACCGTTACATAAAAAGTTCTAGGAATCCCAGTTTCCTAGAAAAACTTTAGTAACTTTACATATATATATATATATATATTTTTTTTTTTTACAGTGTACCAGATGCAAGAGGTTTGAAAATTTGGGAAAGGATACTACAAAGATGTTATAAATGCACATGATGTTCTGATATTTCTTTCTTCTTCTTCTTCTTCTTCTTCTTTTTTTTTTTTTTTTTTTTTTGTTAATTAACCGAACTATTGATTAAAAACTACAACGAACACTCATAAAAAACATTCCTTTTTTTCAAAAATTTCGCAAGTTATTCTGTTATAGAAGATCAATATTTTTTTTAAAGAACCGAATGGCCGCTAACGATCTATTAAGTGTTTTCATTCACACAATTTGAACAAAGAAGTAATAATAGAGCGATATTACCAAGGCTAAAAAAAAAAAAAAAAAGACAAATCTTATTTTTCCGATAAATGCGGTCGAGGCAGTTAGAATCTTGTCACTTTAACCAATTAAAATTCATAAAAATATTTTTTGAAAAAAAAAATCTACAATTATTTACTTAAGATACTTGGTAGAAAATAATTCTGAAAAATGCATTTAATTGTATTTATTAAATTCTTATTAATTCATAATATAGACTCCATATTCTAAAAATGAACATAAAAAAACAATGCTTCAATTTCATTTTTTAAATCTTTCTTACATTCTATACTATTAAACGGTTAATGATCTGAATAACAATACACTTTTTAAAGAGTTCTTTAAATTTAGTTTATGATACTTTTTAAAGAAAGGGACCTTCCAGAGAGTCCTTTTATCTTTATTATTTTTATTATTATTGAACGGTTATTGGTTGAGAAGGGTTTTCGCTCAGCTAAAATATTATCTTATTGTGAAATATTATACAAGAATGTATCGCTTGAATTCCAAGATTAATTACTTTTTCTAGAAAGCTTTATGAATTATGAATTTTCCTTTAAATTTTGCAGTTTCTAAATATAATAGTAAAGAATTTTAAAGAATACTTATTATTTATTTTCATATATTTTTTAATAGTTGATTTTTTTTTCACTTTATGAAATGTTGACATAATAGATTAAATATGTATATTATAAGAAATATAAAAACATTTTATATTTCCTGCGTAAATGGAAAAATTAGAGAATGTAGTACCCGGTTTAAATAAATGGTGTTTTAAACCCATAAATCAAAAGAGTTCCATTAAAAAATAAAGACAAAGAAATCTTTTATAGGCTAATGATTTATTATATTTGAGTAATAGCATATGTAAAAAATTTAATTCTGTTTTAGTTTTACATACGTAACTAAGTAACATTAGCATAAAAATAGGTTTAGAACATACTATGCATGTGTTAACGCCTTATTCATATAAAACTACTGTAGAAATCTTCTTTCAGAAAAATAAAGAATGAGCATCACAGTACAATGTACAGTCGTGGAAAAAAAAGTAAACACACCCTCTTAACTCCTCAACAAATTATCGTAGAAGAAAGTAATTGGTATCGAACGATTGGAAATAAAGTCTACTTTTAAGTGATGTATATAGAATTTGCTTAGAAGGCCATCTACGTATTAAAACGAACCGACGAGTTTGTTTTTTTAAATATCCCTACACAATTCTGACAGCATAATTGAACTCTACACCCTTCAATTAACCTAAAAACAAATTTTTATGCAATTCGTACCATACGTTCCGAGAAATTAATTATTTTAAAACGAGCGTATTTTAAGGGTTCTATCCAAATTGAAGTTCTGTACTCGATTGTTAATCGAGAGAGCCTGATCAAGGCACCTGATTCTTGATCAAGGCACCTGAAACACCACTCAAGCAGTCAATGAAGCCTGCTAGATTACACAAAAGCAGAAGAAATTTCAAAATATCTAGTCACTTCTATCACAGACGTCCCCTTAAAGCATCTTTTTCCCGTTTTTTAAGCATAATTAGAAAACCACTTGGAAGAAAATTGTGAAATTTTGGATTTCCATAAAGCAGGACTTAATAAAACTAAATCCATCAAAAAACTGTAGGTTATAATTCATATTTTTTTCCAATATTAATTTCATAATTCATATCATAAAATTATAGAAATTGCAAATTCAACGTATATATGTTTGGGTATATTACTATTATTGCTACACAAAAAATTAGCACTTTAGGAGCATAATTTCAGGAGATATAAATAAAAATATGAAAATGTAATTTAACATCAAATGCACTAAATTTTGAATGTTTATAATTCAAAAACTTATCATTCAAATGACTTGAAATTTGGTGTCTAGGTTTAGTTTTAACCGTAGATTTGAAATATGTGGTTAAAACTGGCTATTGCTATTGAAAAAAATGAAGTTCGGATTCGTTTTAATATGTAGATGTCCACCTAAGCAAATTTTATGTACATCATTTAAAAGTAGACTTTATTTCCACTCGTTCGGTACCAGTAACTTTTGTCTACGATAATTTGTTGAGGGGTTAGTAGGGGTGTTTACTTTTTTTTCACGACTGTACATGCTACAAATACTTATACGCTTCTGATTATAATTTGGATTATTCAAAATATCAGTGCCACGAAATATTTGTTTTTAAAATTAATATTTAAACAGTATAAACAGTTTTCTTTTAAGTGTGCACATTCAAAGACGAATCGTAGAAAAACTGTTTTCTCGTTCTGCTCACACACACTCACAATATATAAATAAACACAATTTCAGTTGTTTCCTTTACTAAATACTTATGAAAACAATGTCTTCGATATGCTTCTAAATGTTTCTCCAATTCTTAGTATTTCTAATATACAATACATATAATACTGACAAAAGAGTTTTTATTTTTTTAAACATTTCAGATAAAATATAGAAGATTTTATTCCATTAATATTTTTTGCAGATATTTGTTTCTTCAAAAGTAATGACTTTGCACTTTTTTTCTTTAAATGCTTCTGATGCTATGCCTTCCATAATATCTACACGCCTTATTATTTGAAGCAAAGCAATCATAAAAAAAAAAAATAAAAAAAAATAAAATAAATCTTCAATGACATCTATCGAAATAAATACACTATTTTAGATCAAGAACAACTACGAGAAGCTTAATTACACTTGTTCTACTTCTTTTTTTAACAGCGTAATGAGTGACATGGGATTTTTCCTTAGCCTTTTTTTTTTTTTTTTTTTTTTTGTAGTACACATTATTAGAAAGGATTTTTTTAAATACTCTAGTTAAATAAAGTGTTTTCTTGAAAAAGCTTTTATCGAAAAATTAAATCGTATAGAATTCTGCTTTTAATAAATACAACTTCCATCAGCTTTCGAAAAAATGTTTATAAATCATTTTTTTTCAAAGTGTTTAAAAGTTTATACCCAAGGTGCGAAACTCAAAAATAAAAACACAGCAAAAGTTTATTTAGGCTTGTGATTTATTTAGTTAATTCACTTAAGAAATATAATATATGAAATATATAGTTAAATTATTGCTATCTGATAATATTTCAGAAAAAAAGCAATTTCTCATTTAAAGTTTAAAAAAAGAAAAAGTAAGAGGTTGAAAAATAAAGCTGTTGTTAAATAATTAGTTTTCTACGTGATCTATTAAGTTAAAGTATTTAAACAGCATAATATTTGAACAATAGAAATTTTCCAAGCATCTTCCAAAATGACAGATATAAATAGAAATTTAAAAGTTAATTTTTTGTTTGCTTATTTTTACGGCATAGAACAAAGTTGAAAGGAGGAAAAATGAAAGATGGTTAATTAATTTTATCATTAAGAATTATTGATTTCATATATGTAAGTAACATAAGATTATGTAAAATTTAAAACATAGTTTTCCGGACAAACTCACAATATTTGAGAAGAAAAAGGAGAATTTTGGATTTTACATTACATGAGTTAACTGTGTCCGAATTGCGAATAAAAATATAACTTTTCAAAATTACAGACTTTGACCTACCATTTTTCTTAAATCACTAAAAATAAGTATTTATAATAAAAGAACAAATAAATATTTTGCAAGTAATAAAATATAGGCAGTTTAAACTGCACTGTAAAAAAAAAAAAAAATCTGTAAAGTTACTAAAGTTTTTCTAGGAAACTGGGATTCCAAGAAATTTTTATGTAACGGCAATAAGAAATATTCCTGTAACAGACGCTGTTACAGAAATTTTTGTTGTTGCCATTACATAAAAAGTTCTAGGAATCCCAGTTTCCTAGAAAACCTTTAGTAACTTTACTAATTTTTTTTTACGGTGTGCAGGATTGAAATTGTAAATGTTTCTTAGTACTGCAACATGGCGTACGTAATATGTATGTTTCACATTGCAGTAAACTTTTCAGTTTTCGAAGGAAGATATTCATGTTTTTTTTTTTTTTTAACATTTTTATATGTATAAATTCTAAGTTCTGAAATAGTTACACTGTAAAAAAAAAACTGTAAAGTTACTAAAGTTTTTCTATTAAACTGGAATTACTAGAACTTTTTATGTAACGGCAATAAGAAAAATTCTTGTAACAGCATCTGTTACAGGAATTTTTCTTGTTGCCGTTACATTAGAAGTTCTAGGAATCCCAGTTTCTTAGAAAAAAACTTTAGTAACTTTACAGATTTTTTTACAGTGTATATTGTAGCTTCCTCATCATTAGATAACTGTCAAATGGCAAAATTCATATTAGTATCAGTAACAAGAAAACAGGAATTTTGCTTTTTCACAATTTAGTGTCGCTCCCTCTGAAAAAAAAATATTTATGTATGTATAAATGTAGATATAAATGTAGATAGTACAAAACATATTTCAATTTTAAGACTTAAAACACACGCTTTTATTTTATATAAAATAACGTCATTCACATCCGGAAGAAGAATTCCTCATTTACGATCCAGTCTTAGACAACATCTACAGTAAAGTTTGCATAGGACATCACTATAGCTGAATAACACACAAATCCAAAAAAGTGATGTCGTCATTCAAGAATCTCGACAGAAAAAAAATCGTCTATCTAATTATTAATATCTCTTCATTTGTTTGCAATATAGATAAAAGTAGATGTTAATATAGATAATTAAAATTAAATATAGTTTATAATAGCTCCATGTTTTATCGGAAGTGATTCATTTATATATATTTTTTTCAAAATAGCCCGTATATTAATTACTTTTATTCAGTTGTTATGGGAAAATGGCAAAAAAAAAAGATATAATTACTATTTTTCAACTATTCTTGAGTTGCCTACTTGAGTTGAATACTCGGAATACTTGAGTTGCCTACATGAAACAAATACCGCTAAAACTACAAACAATTAATATATAAAAAATAAACTGAGATGCAGTTTTCAAACAAATTGCATTTCAAAGTACTTTTTTTTTATTTCATTTCATTTCAAAAAAAAAAAAAGAAAAAAAACCGACGGCATAAAAATTTAAATTGTGCGATGCTTAGAAGTAAAAAAAAAAAAAAAAAAAAAAAAAAAAAAAAAAAAACCAGTAAATTATTTAAACGCACAATGACACATCTGCTATGCTTTACGGCTCGTTATACAACGGATTATTATTTTTTTTTATAGACGACACTTTAATCGTTGGCCGAAAGAATAGCATATCGGTGGGCTAAAAATACATTGTATTACAATCGGTATTTGTATTACAACACGACTCATCTGAGTATAGACTGAATTACGATAAGAAAAAAATAGACCAGATATTGATAAGCATCAAAGGATGTTCCAATAATTTTAAATTGAAATTTTAATATTTTTTTAATAATTTTTATTGAAACTTCTGTATTTGTGGCAACTAAATTACTCCATTTATGTAAAAAAAGAAATAGTAGTACAGTGGAGCCTCTTTTTCCGAAACTCTCTGTTAACCAAAACCCATTTTTAAAGCTTTTTATTATTATTATTATTATTATTATTATTATTATTATTATTATTATTATTATTACATTCCTCGTGTGCAAGCGGTCCTTTCCGATCCACGAGTACAGATAATTATTTTGGATCCCCTTTCTTAGAATTTTTTAATATTTAACTTGAGCTCCCGTACAAGATTTTTACTAGAGCAATAATTTTCATTTTTATCATGAGTAAAAAAAATAACAATAAAAATAAAAAGTATAGAAGAAAAAATTCAAATCGTAAATCATATAGAATCGTTTGAGAGTAGGACAAAATAAGCTCAAGAATTGCAGGTATTGCAGCGGTTAGTGTTATGAAGAGAGATGTTGAAAAAAAAAATGCAGAAAGCAGCAGAAAGACTGTGATACTGGTGAAACAATAGTATTAAAAAGCTGCATGATAGAGCTGCAAAGCAAAGGCAATCGAAACTTCAACAAACAAAACTTTTTTCAAACCTTGTGAAATATGTAAAAGGTACTTAATATCAAAATTAAAATTCAGGTAGTTTATTCTTGTTTCTAGTTTGCTATTGATTTATTTTCATTAAGAACTTATTACAATAATAAGAAATAGCGCACATATTTGCCCTTAATCTTAAAATTGAAGCATTCTCGATTACCCGAAAATTTCGATTTTCCAAACATTGGCCGGTCCCAATAACTTCGGATATTCGAAGTTCTACTGTATATCGTAAGCTATCAAAAGTGCTGAATAAATATTTCTCTTATTGCTACATTTGTATAAATAGATTTATTGAATTTTAAGATACAAATTACATTCCTAAATCACCATAAAAATATGAAAATGCACTAGGCCTTTCAAAAGAAATTAGTCTTTCTTCATCAGGCGCAAAAAGCAACATTCTCAACTTTGCTAGATTGCCAAGACTCTTCAGATCTTTCAGATGCTTTTAATGAGAAAGACTAAGTTCTTTCGAAAGAACTAGCTCATTTTTATGTTCTTTATGATGTTTTAAGATGCTCCTATAGATATGATTATATAACACCAGATTTTACTAATATTAATTTTATTTTTTAAGTGAAATAATTAAATATAATTGATCCAGGTGAAATACCAATTTCAAAAATTGTTTAAAAGGTAACTGAATAAGGGCATATAATATTGTTTAGATTGAATGTTTAACTAACTATATTTTGTCGTAAAATAGAAAAAATATTATAAAAATTATTTGTAAAATGAATATTTAAGTGGACAACGGACTTCCAAACTCATTTTTTAGGTTCGTTCGCATATAGTCCTCGTTCACTCCGTCTGTCTGTTTATCCGTCCGTCCATCTATCTGTCCGTCTGTCTGTCTGCCCGTCCGCATATAACCGCGCAAAAACTACCCAACCGAATCGTTTGATATTCAAAATATATAATTGTAGCAAAACTTTTTCGAGTCGTTTCAAATTTTATGAACATCGGATGTATAGTTTAATTATAGGGACAGTCAAAAGTTTTCCGTTACATTACGGCCAACGGGAAAAAATTATTTCAAGTGCATTTTAATGATGTCATACCTTTCGAACAGAGTGAAATACACTGGTAATCAAAAATTAAGGAAAAGTCACAAAATGCTAATTTTCAAATACGCGAACACTCAAAAGGAAATAATATAATTCAAGTAATTACTATCTCTACAACACAGCTAGTCCATATAACATCTCATTCATGTCACACTTGGTCACAAGTGTCACAGTCACTACGGTGAAGCAAAAAAATAGGAAATTCCGTACATCTCATTATGAGTCTCAAATGATCACTATTTGTGACTCCACTGAGACGTCACTGTGACTGCTGCTTTGTGGCGAGTCACCATGTGACTTTATAATGTAGTTACATTGTGACTCTCATGTGACTGTCATTTGTAGACTCAATTTCAAAGTCATTGTGAACGCTGCATTGTTATAAGTTACCAAATAATGTCACATTAAAGTCACATGATGACTTTCAGGTGACAGAGAGACTACTGTGAAGTCACCATTGTGCTCTTTTGGGAAAAGTCTCCATGTGACTATAATATGATATTATTTGGTGACTTATCATAATGCAACGTTCATGATGACTATGAAATTGAGTCTCAAAATGACAGTCACATGAGGGTCACAATTTAGCTACATTGTAAAGTCACCTGGTGACTCGTCACAAAGCAGCAGTCACATTGACTACTCAGTGGAGTCACATGTAGTGATCATTTGAGACTCATAATGAGATGTATGGAATTTCCTTTTTTTTGGCTTCACCGTAGTGACTGGGACACTTGTGACCATGTGTGACATGAATGAGATGTTATATGGGCTACCTGTGTGGTAGAGATAGTTATTACTCGAATTATATTATTTCCTTTTGAGTGTTCGCGTATTTGAAAATTAGCATTTTGTGACTTTTCCTTAATTCTTGATAACCAGTGTATATAGGCACTTATGATATGCATTAAAATCTGCATTCAGTACAATATGCGGTGCAAAAAATATTTATAAAACTATAGTACGAACGCACCTCATTTGCCACGTTTGACCAGCAATTTCCAATTTGTTTTAATTCCACTTCAAGCAGTTTTCAAAGGGTGTATGAATTATGATAGTATGAATTATGGTATATATTTATCAAACAAAAAATTTAAAACATATGGAGAATAATAAGGAGTTTTCTCAATATTTTAAGCGTTATGAAGAATATTCAAACTACCCCATGCACGTCCCATATCAATTATAATCCCTAATACATTATATGCCAGTTTGGTTTACATATCTAAATAAAACTGTGCGTAGAATTTCAAATATTTGAATATAAAGTTAGGAAAAAAATATTTTCCAGATTTTATGAAATTTTATTTCCGAATGTTATTTTCATCATTTTTTAATCTTATTTCTTCACTTAACTACCTTTAACTTTTCTAATTATATTTTGTTGTAAAAAACTTTGATAAATATATTTAATACTTTTATATAGTGTGTCATTGAAAAGTATTTAAAATGCAATTAAAAATAAATGAAATTGAAAGTTTCTTGTCCTATTAAACAGAAAGAAATTCCTGAGTCCACTGAAATTTCTTTATTTTATACAACGAAAATTACCGAGAAATATCAAGTGTTTCAAGTCGATTTAAAATACCGAACGCTATTCCTTAAAAAAAAATCGAAACCTGTCTTGTATCAACCTAGAGTGTTTTTCTTTTTATTAATTTTCAGATATTTTTGCAAATACCGACATCTTCAGAGCCATGTTCCTACCCTCCTCGCTTTTCGATACCTTTAATTTAATGAATTTAGATAACAAACTACAGCAAGCCACACTACAGCAGTTGGAAATACTTTCCTGGGCGAGTTCACTTGGATGCGTTATACAAATAAAAAATTCACAAAAAGCTTATTTTTTCGGCTTGCTGAAGAAACTCGGGAGAATTAAACTGCAGGCTAATTAAGAATAGATAAATATCGAATGGTCTAGATTCCATGGTTCTCAAACTTTTATGCTTCGCGTATCCCTTGAAGAATTACACGTCTCTGGCGTATTCCCTATTTTTTTCCCTTTTCACTTGTGAAAGTCATAAAAGAAATAGATAGAAATAGAAAACAGGAATTCTGCTTTTACAGAATTTAGTGTCGCCCCGATGAAAAAAAATATACCTATATATAAATAGTATAAAACAGATTTCAATTTTAAGATTTAAAGCACACACTTTTATTTTATGTAAAATGACGTCATTCGCATCCGATTAAGAATTTCACATTTAATATCCACTCTTAAACATCTACAGAAAAGCATGCATAGGATGTCACTATCGCAAAATAATACACAAATACAGCAAAAAGATGCCGCATTAAAAACCTCGACAAAAAACGGCTATCTAATGATTCATAGGCCTTCATGTGTTTGTAACATTAATATCGATACTTAAAATTAAATATAGTTTATAATATCTCCAAGTTTTAACTGAAATTAATCGTTTATATTTTTTCAAATTAGCATGTATTTTAATTACATTTTCTTTCGATTGTTAAGAGAAAATGGCAATAAAAAGATATAACTGCTATTTTTCAATTGTTTTCCATTTACTTTCTGCATAAATGGAGTGCTTGAGTTGGCAAAATTAATCTAATGATGCTAAAAACTACAAAAAAAAAAAATTAATATTTCAAAAATAAATGGTCATACAGTTTTCAAACAAATTGCATTTAAAAGTACTTTTTCTTCCAATACAGTGGTATAAAAATTGAAAATGTGCGATGCTCAGAAATTAAGAAAATTGCCATAGAGCATTTAATTGTACAATGATACATCTGCTTTGTTTATTGATGGCTGCATTGAGGTAACGTTATTTTTCGGAGATGACACAAAATAAGCTGGGAGAAAGAAATAGCATACCGTACTGGGGGCTAATAAACATTAGGTTTATTACAATAGAAAGCTCGCCAAGTTTTGAAGAAAATCCTCTTGACCAATGAAATATTATTGCCCGTGTGTCGAAATTCTGTTATAAAGATATTCTGCTATATCTGTGGAAAAATAACATAATTCCCAAAAAGTAATGATCGTAATAGTTTATTTTTGTAATATTATATCCCGCTTATAACAAGAATTTTAATAAATTGATTGAAATTTATTTTTAAATATGAAATTACATTAGATTTCTTTCTTTTCCTTAAAAGCGAATGACATCATGCGATAAAAATGCGATTTCTCGGCCTCTTTATGATAAAAATGTTCCTGAAACCTTAGAGAAAATCACATTGCACTTGCATGCTGCAAATATAATTCAACAACTGACATGTATAGTTGTTTCCAGTTAAAAAATAATCGAAATATAATTTTCTTGAAACAGAAAATGCGGAGTTAATATTTAAAATCTTTAATTTGAAACTAATTACCAAACAATTAATAAAAATTTTTAGCAAAACTATTCTTGTGAAATAATGTATTATATCAATTAGTCCTTTAATAGCATATATAAAGCATATATCTTAAAATTACAATTATTAATGTACATTCCAAAGTCATAAGATTCAGAAAATGGAATTCATATAATGGAATTAAAAGGCTATCTTCTCTTTAAAATATTTCAATAATATTAAAAAAAAATGTATGTTAAGGAATTTATAACAATTGTTTCACTGAAGCAATTAAACAGCAAATAGATTTGTTATTGCTTTTGAAGCTGTATTTTCAAAAGTATATATAACTAGTACTATTTTCATTAAACAATGCTAAAAAAATCCTTTAATAACATCCTTCAGTTAAACAGGACACTTTTTAAAAATACGTGCATCAATGAATGGCTTAATTATAATTACTCTACCTTTTATTTTCTAAAGCATAATGAATGACACGAGGGTTTAGATAAACAGAAAAAAAAATCAGTTGTATGTGATTAAAAAAAGAACTGTTCGAAAAACTTTACATTTAAAATGTTCTGCTAACAAATTTTTATCGCTTGATTAAATGAAACATGTTTCTTTTAATTCTGCTTATTTATAAATATTTCATCCTTATAGCAATTTTAAAAAGATTATATCCAGACATTATTTTACATTTTAAAAACAATTTTACTCTTTGTGATACATACAGGTCTGTTTTTATAAAAATTTATTAGACATAAAATTTAAAAAAATATATTAGAGGTAAAATTTAAAAATATATTCATTAGTTTACATAAAAACCCAGTTCCGATAGGAATGAAAACGTTTGTATAATGAATTATTTTATATGTAACTAATGAATATATTTTTTCGATGCTACGTCGAATATATTTTTTCAATGTTACGTCTAATATATTTTTATAAAAACAGAACTGTATATATTACAGAGAGTAAAATACGTTTTAATATATAACGTAACGTCTGGAATTGGTATACAAACAAAAAAGATTATTGTAAAAAGATGGTTGTAATTATTTATTTATTTAATGAGTATTTTAGCGCATAACACTAAATTGAACGAATCAGAAATAAATATATAGATAAAAAACTTTATTTATTTATTTATTTATTTAATAAATTTACATAACGTAATGTAATAATTATATAAAGAGTTTTTTATCTATTTACTTTCTGAGAATACTATAGAATATAGAATATGTCTATCAGGTATTTTGATTTATATTAATTGATTTAAGCACAAGATATCAAAGTGTAAGATTAAAACTTAGACGAAACAAAAACGGGTTGAAAAAAATTACATAGACGTTTAACAGTTAATTGTTTTATATGCAAATGTTTGAATTGAATTGCGCTAAGAAAGTCGAATAAATAATATTACTTAACAATATAAAGCTCAATTAAGAGTTATATATTCCTCATGTCCAAGGTAACGCCATAATATATAGAATATACATTTATAATTTTTTCTCTGACTAGCTCACAAAATTTGATTTAAAAGGAAAGCAAATTTGGAAATATGCGTAGAATGCATTGATGCTTAATTTAGGTAAAAATCATGATACTAAGTAATACACAATTTAATAATTGAAATAAACGCAGTGTATTATTTCAATTTACATACCGTAAATTTCTATAGAAAAAAAAAACAGTGAGTGATTCCAAACTCCAAAGTAAAAATTAATATTTAAAAAGTTTTTAAAGTTCATTAGAATGGCTAAATTGAATGAAAAGAACTGTATTAGAATTATTAAGATATAAAATATCTAATATCATAATTATTTCCTTAGAAATTACTTCCTTTTTATTTCCTTAAGTAAACACGCCTCATATTATATCAAACAGAACAGTTCTCAAAAATATTTAAATATCATTATCCACACATGAAAGATACTTTTAAGTGAAAATGACAACTACAAAGGATTTTTGATTTTCCTGTATTTTCAATCACAAAATAAGTGACTTGGGCATTTAGCTTACTCGTAAAGTTCGGTTGTAAATCAAAAAATTGAGAATTTATTCGAAACAATTATTAAATACCTATAATAAATGACTGAGTTATATTTATTTACTATTATATAACGCCGTGAAAAATGATGTAATGTGAACTAAAGATCATAAAACAACCTTTAGAAGTTTAGATCATGAAATTAGAACATAGAGGATAACAATAAAGATGGGCTTTAAATCACAGGACTTGCACCCAAAAATAATACTCGGTTCGCGGCGCTGATACTCCCAGCTTAAACATCGCGTGATTTGGGTGTAATTTCAAGTTTTGATTATAGATGGTAGCATCAAATGGAATTAAATATTTTTTTTTTCTTTCTCAGTTTTAAAATTTTCTATATGATTAATAAATATGACTGAAAGTAAAAAAAAAAAAAAAAAAAAAAAAAAAAAAAAAAAAACGGTATAAGCCGTTTTGTTATTTAACTTAGCTATAAAGCTAAGAAAAACTGCTCGTTGACAAAGGTATAGGCCTTTTTGTTAAATTTAAGTTCATAGTAAAAAAAAAAAAAAAAAATCTTCAACCAAAATATCTACATTTTCCGCTAACATTTAATCATGAAATTGTACGCTAGAAAATATTTTTCTGATTGAAAAAAACAAACAAAAAAAAAAAAAAAAAACATGATAAATCATTTTTGCATTTTGTTAATCAAAAAATACTATCCTTTGATTCCTTATTAAAAAAACAAAGATATTATGTAAACTACAATTTAAAATACAAGAATTTGTACTGAAAAATATACCTTTGCAAAAATTAGAATTGTATCAAAATTTTAAATATTACAGCATAAAAATTGCATTGCATTTGTAACGAATACGATATACATATGTTATAGGAAAAAATATGTTTATTTCTATAACACTTGTTTAAAAGTATATTTGCAAATTCATGTTACCGAATAGAAAATTATTTTTTAGTATTGATTTTGTGACTTACAAATGATTTTACTGCTTATAAACTAATTTTAAATTATTCTGTAGCGCACTAAACAGCAAATTTTTAATGATTTTAATCTACATCATTTCTCAAAGTAAATTGCATAATAAGTGAATTGGAAAAGTAATGTAAAATTGCAACTATTAATTACATTAATATGATTTTTTTCCTCTAGAAACTTCCTATGTTTAAACAGTGTTATATATATCTTATATTTTAATTACAATGAGAATTCATAAGAATTATTAATTTTATCTGCAATGCAAAACTGATAAAATTCATGAAAAGATACGGTTTCAACAAAAACTTATTTTTTATATTAAATCACGAGAGATGTCGCCAAAATAATATATAACAACAAAACGTTATCCAGTACAAAATATTTCACAGATATACACTAAATTGAACTTATAATCATCCCTTCCCTTTTGCCATACTGCTTATAAACGTAAACAAAAGTGAAAATTGCATTTAAAAATATTTAAAGGATTTAATATGCTTTTCAAATATTCTAATAGCAGAATCGGATATTAACCGTATGTTTTTAATGAACCGCTCAAAGAGTCGTCATTTGTTTATATTTTTATTGTATTTTAAATAACATTGTATGCTGTAATTTTGTTCTTGTATACAGTATAATTAATGCAATTTGTATTTGTGCAATAAAAATATGTAGTATATCTGTATCAATAAAAACAAAAGAAATAAGGAAAACATAAAATAAATTTAAATAAATAAAACATTTCTAAACACTCCAATATATTGAGAAATTGTTAATAGTCCTAAGCCTGTAAACTGTGAAAGGAAATGTTTTTCAAATATTATTTTCCACAAATTCTGCTTAAGGACGATCTCTATTTAAGGACAATTTTTCGAGGTTTCTTGAAAGTCGTTAAACAGAGAGCCAACTGTGTTTTTAACACCATTGCATTTTTCATTATTTTTTATAAATTAATTTGAAGCTATATTATTTAGAGTGTCTACATTATTTATAATTTAAAGAGTGTCAATCTTCAAAAATTTATTTAATGACGTTCTTCGAATAATAAAGTATTTTTGTTAATTAAGAAGTCATCCGAAAGGCATAATTATACTTGTTTTTCTTATTTTTTCCCCAACTTAATAATTGACATGGGTTTTTGGCTAAACCGAAAAAGATTCATTAGTATATGATTGAAAAATAACTTGTTGAAAAAGTCAATAAATAAAATGTTTTACTAAAAAGATTTTTACCTCTTTTTTAAATGATACTTGTTTCTTTAAAATCTGCTTTTAAAAATATTCCATCCATAACATATTGAAAAAGTCCTTCCGGCCAGTGCCGGGAGGAAGAGGTAGCTTTCATATTCCTTATTTTTAAAAAGCCAACTTATATTATTTAAACACACGAAGCTCAATTAAGTGGAAACCGAATGTAGGAGATTCAATACTAATTTTTTATAATACTAAATCATTATGAATGAGAATTTCCCGAAATTAGTCAGCTTTATCCAAGCTGCTTTTATTTAAAGTAACTTATATTTGGCTGCCAAATTAGGCGATTTCTTTCGATTCGGCGAGTGCCTGCCATTTTAAGACGACATGGTGGATGAGGCTAGCCAGTGAACTTGGTCGAGACCTTAGTAATTGCTGTGCACATGCTCACTCACATCGGAATCGGTTGATATATACGAGTGCTGTCGCAGGCAAAAAATAAGATTCTTCAAAATGTCACCCACGTTAGAAATTGAAACTGCTATATCTGAGCCATTTTTTAAGATAAAGACAAACAAAAAATGATCCTGAATCCTTATATCAAGGTCAAATACTTCAGAAAGAAACCTTTTTCAATTTCTATTTTTTTTTGCACCTCACTTTAAATATATATATTTTTTAATTTAATGGCCGCCATTTTGAAACAAGATGGCTGATGAAGCTGGCCAGCGAACTTGGTCGAGATATTGATGCATACTATCCACATGCCTTCTTCCATCAAAATAGGCGAATACGTGTGGTATCGCGAGACAAATACAAGATCGTTTCAAAGTGTTAGCCATGATAGAAATTCAAAGTACTATAATTCAGCCACTTTTTAAGATATAAACAAAAGAACAAATTTTCAGAAACAAAAACTGCTCCAGAATCTTTGTATCAAGGCCAAACACATTAAAAAAAATCTTTTTCATTTTCCAATTTTTTAATACCTCATTTTAAATTTTAAATTACATTTTTTTTTTAAATGGCAACCCTTTTGAAACAAGATGGCGAATGAAGCTAGCCAACGAACTCGGTCGAGACATTGGTATGTACTATGTACAGACCAAGTTACATTCAAATCGGTTCATAAATACGCCTGTTATCGCGTGACAAAAATCAGGACGTTTTAAAATGTCAGCCACAATAGAAATTCAAAATGTTATAACTCAGCCATTTTTTTTAGATATAGACGAAACAAAACCTGTTCCGGAATCTTTGCATTAAAGTCAAACACATACAAAAAAACTCTTTTTCATTTTCCAAATTTTGGTATCTCATTTTAAATTAAATTTTTTTTTAATTTTTTTAAATGGCCGCCATTTTGAAACAAGATGGAGTATGAAGCTGGCCAACGAACTCGGTTGAGTTATTTGTATGTACTATGTACACACCAAGGTACACCCAAATCGGTTCATAAATATGTCTGTTATCACGTGGCAAAAATCAGGGCGTTTCAAAATGTCAGCCACACTAGAAATTCAAAATGCTATAACTCAGCCATTTATTAAGATATAGACAAAACAATAACTGCTCCCGAATCTTTTTATCAAGGTCAAACACATAAGAAAAAAATATTTTTTCAGTTTTCAATTTTTTGGCACCACATTTCAAATTTAAATTTTTCTTAAAATTTTAAATTGCCGCCATTTTTAAACAAAATGGCGGATGAAGCTGGCCAACGAACTCGGTCGAGACATTGGTCTGTACTATGTATAAACGAAGTTACATCCTAATCGGTTTATAAATACGCCTTTTATCGCGTGACAAAATTCAGTACGTTTCAAAATGTCAGCTTCGCTAGAAATTCAAAATGCTATATTTCAGCCATTTTTTAAGATATAGACGAAACAAAAACTGCTACGAAGTCTTTGTATAAAGGTCAAATACATAAGAAAAAAATATTTTTCCATTTTCAATGTTTTGGTACCACATTTCAAATTTTAATTTTTTTTTAAATTTTTAAATGGCCGCCATTTTGAAACAAAATGGCGGATGAAGCTGGCCAACGAACTCGGTCGAGACATTGGTATGTACTATGTACACACCGAATTACATCCAAATCGGTTCATAAATACGAGAGTTACAGTGTGACATATGTCAGATATATATATATATATATATATATATATATATATATATATATATATATATATATATATATGTGTGTACATATATATATATATATATATCAATTTTGAACGGAGGGTCGTTTCGGGGTTTGGGGGTCATGATCGATGAAAATATACCAAAATTTTTTGAAATCGCTTTCTTCCGAACGGCTGCAATAGGTAGCTTTTTGTAAAGACAGCTACCTAAAATAGTTAGCATAACACTGAATTGTAAAAATAAGAAATATAGTTACAGAAAAAAAAAATTGTTTTATTATTTATTTATTTGACAAATTTAAGTAATATATTTCAATCCTTGTATAAATGTATTTCTAATTTAATAATGGAAGATAATTGTAGAAGCAAGAATAAATCATTTAATAATTAAAGCACACAATAACAAAGCGTAAGGTAAAAAAAAAAAAAAAAAAACTAGATAAAAGAAAATCTTCATGATGTATTAAGATAAAGTATTTGTAGTACAATACAATATAATATGTAAAAAAAATGGATTTTGTTACATTTTGCGAAAGTTCAAAATTAAATAAAATTTTAACAGTTAATTGTTTTGTAGATAAATTTTTTAACCGTATTGCACAAAAGATGTTGGAAATAAAAAATTACTTTACATTATTTTCTTCTTTATCGAGTGAGACGCTTTATGCTTTCAAATAGCACAATAGTCTGTTGAATATAAATCTTTTTTTTTCTGACAAGCTGATAAGATTTGATAAACAAATATATAATTTAGGAATCTACTCTGTAAGAGTTATTGATTAATTCTATAAAAAACAATATATATAATCGCACTTCAACAAAATTCCTACTGTAAATGTACATAACATTTATTAATAATGTAATTCTTTAAAATTAGAATATAAACAAACAGTGGATGTATCCAAACAGTAAAGTCTAATTTGATATTTAATCAGTTTTTAGATTTTATTACACATACTAATATTAATAAAAATTATTGTAGAACAATTATTAAGTTAAAAATTATATAGTATTTTAATTACTTCCTTAAAAATCTGTACTACAAATGTAATTTCAAAAGTTAATTTCTGTATATTTCTCGAAATTGTGTGATTCATAAAACAGAATGCATGAAATTATGTTTTGGAAACTATGTTATGTTATGAAAAACTGCCTTGAGGATTCATTAATAAAATATATTTTATATTCAGGGATATAGTTTTTTTTAAATAGAAATTCACTGCAAAATGTTTGTTTAGTATCTACACCCTTCATTATTTACAATGGAACAATTCTAAAATTTTTTCACTAACATCCTACGAACAGCAAAGTAACTTTGTAATTAAAAGCACAGCTGTGAAACCCATAATTATACTTTTTTCAATATTTTATACTTAGTAATGAGATCATTAAATAAAAGTTTATTCGAAAACTACTTTTAAATACACTGTAACAGAAGACAAATGCATTCTAAATTAAAGATAATATAACATATTTACAAATAAAAATATGCAATAACCACTTCACAGTTATCCATGATTCCGGCAACTCTTCTTTATCTTTAGAAACTGCACAATCTAATACATTTGTTAAAGTCAGTGAAACTTTTATAAAAACAAAAATTCTTTTGCTCCCTCTGTTTTTCGGAAACGTGTCCGATTAGTTTATGCAGTGTATTAATTAGTTATATAAACCTGGAATATAAGTTTTTCGGATAAATTGAATTCCCAAGTATAGATTCTTATGTTTAACAAACAGGTTTTACAGACAAACATGATAAATTATAAGCATTGGCATTAAAATTAAAAAGTATATTATTTTGTTAGTCGTGCATGCATAATTTCAATTACGCAAATGAAAAAATTTAAGTGAGAATTGACGCTATCCTAAAAATTGATATTCTTGTTGAAGGAAATTGTTTTTCAGGATGTAAAATTTACTCAAAATGTTTTTGAATATCAGTGACAGTAAAAGAGACTTTGCTTTTATAAATGATTCTTTAAATCTTAAAAATATACTGGTTTCTGAGATTTCTAAAGAAAATGAATTTTTTTTTCGGAATGATGGCTAACTCAGAAGACTTTATTGTGTATTTTCGTACTTGGGTATTTTATATTTTCAGAGTTTAAGAGTTATATTTTTACGGTGTACAATGTATTCCTAAACATATTTGTATTACTTTAATAAATAATGCATATTTTTTTTCTTTTGTTTTATTTAAATGCGTCAATATAATACTTTTTTTTTTCTTTTTAAGTTAAAGATATAAGACGAAAGTGGTAAGTCAAAAGAAAAACTAAGTAAAAAAAAATATATACTTTTTTTGAGTTACGGCTTTAATTTATTTAAGTAAATCACATATTGAATACAAAAAAAAAAAATTAGATGTTTGCAATATAAAAGTTTAAATTGAGAATGCAGCAAGCTATTTTAAAATTTATTGAGAAGACAAAAATCTGCATTTATAAATTTAGAAATTTTAATAAATTAGGAAAAAAACGTAAAGTACCTTAAATATTTCTTTCGTAATTGGATTGATGTTAAAAGGTATACACAAACACATAGATTTATTTTTTTCTCCAGTTGTCTACAATTAAAAAAGCAATTAATAAAAATAATTTATCTGGAAAGGAACTATCTAGTATCAATAAACATGTTTTACAAACACAAAATATATTTCTGTTCAATACATACGTGTTTTATATTAAGAAATATTTTTAACCCTTTGCACTCTTGGGCTCCGGAGCGGAGCCATTTAAAATTTGTCTTTAAACTCGAGGGCTCCGCTACGGATACAATCCAAATAACTTTGTGATACCTGTCTAGAAAAGCCAAGATTACATACTGGCAATTGTGTCGTGGGTTATCGCACTTTGGACGATTACAAAATGTAATAATTTTATAACTTATATATATATATATGTATATATATATATATATATATATACACATAACATACACATAACATAACATTTGTATTCATAAATAATTTAAAAAAAATAATAAGACATAACTAAATTCGCTTGGAGTTGCTGGTAATACGAATAAAAAAAACTTCAAGTGCAAAGGGTTAACTGAACTTCTCCTATCACTTTTATTTTTTTTAAAATGTTTGATGTTCTATTATCCACAGTAACTACACGCTTTATTATTTGAAGAATAACAATCTTCAAAAAATATTTAATGACATCCTTCGAATAATAAAGACATTCTTTTCAAAAGTTGGAGCAGCTACGAAAGTCTTAATTATGCTTGTTCTAGTTCTTTTTTTTTCAATGGAGTAATGAGTGACAAGGATTTTTTTTAGCTGAAAAGCAGAAAATTTGTTTACATTTTTTTTTTTTTTTTTTTTTTTTTTTTTTTTTTTTTTTTAGTATTAGAATTATGTTTTTATATAAATGTTTCTACTAAATTGATTTTTACGCTTAAATAGATTATACCTGTTTTATTTGAAATCTGTTTTTTAGAATGCTTGAAATGTATAATTGTTAACACTTCTATTTTTGTTTATTTGTAGTGTAAATTAAGTTAATAGTATAGTCGGATATCTCAATTTCGGTTCATTTTAAGCAACCCTCTGGCGCAGAGTTTTTCAGTTGGTGTGCCGCGGCATAGATAGTCATACGCAGCAGGTTTTAAATGTGCCGGGGAATTTTTCAATCAAACTCAATCTCAATTTTATGAATTAGGAAAACATCTTAAATTTTACTACAACATTTTAAATAGCATTATTTTGTTAAAGATTATATTTAGTGTAATGAAGTTGAATGTACTGCAGACTTAATTTATTTTTGGAAAGTCTTTAGCGTTCGGTACATAAAACGTAAAAACAGAAACATTAAACTCTTAAGGTCACTCGTTGTCTCTCTGTCTGTCTGTCACAGCCATTTAACTCATAAACTTTGCAATGTGGAAAGTTCAAATTAGCAAAGTTATAAAGGCTATTGATATTGATATGATAAGCCCACATATCTGTAGATTATTAACCATTTACAAATATATTTAGGGAAAAAGTTGAACGTCTAATTTAGGTACACCCCCCCCCCCACCCACCCCTTCTATTTTCAAATCTGCGGACATTAAAATTATGCAAAAATTAGGGGTAGAAGAAGTTATCGTAAACCTTGCAGGAAAACTATAGCAATTACCCTAGGTCATATAGTTTTGAGAACATTTCATTTTTCCGGTACACACAAATTTCGATTTGCGGGCGGTCAGCAAAGGTGTTGAGGAGCTTTGGGGGTACCTATCGTTGGAGAAGTATAAAAGGATTGCTGACATTGATTTTTGAAAATTAGCCAAGATATTAACCCTTAAAGACACAGACAGCTTGGATATACACAAAGACACGGACGGCGTATTCTATGCGTTATCGTCTTTTAAAGCCTACAGAACAACTTTTAATGATTTAATTGTATAAGTAAATGCTCAGTTACAAATTTATATATATTTATAGTACGGAACACTCTGTACGGCATTAATTTTCGCTCTTGTCCTGTTTTATTTATTTTTTATATTATTATTATTTATTTTTTTAGGGATAAAAAGCGACGGCCACTATTTTGTAGAAAAGGCGGTACGCGTTCATTATCCCTTCATTTTCCTATTTCCAAAAACTATAGTATACCCAATCACGGAAGATAATTGAAATTTAAATTCAATAAGTTGAATTGATATAACAGTGGCCATGAGGTTCCGTGCGGTGGTTCTTTTTTAATGCCACTGTCACCCAGTTCCGGGTCCTGCCAGACCGATTTTTTCAGCAAGATTTCACACTATGACTGCAACTATTTTCCATTTCATAATTTTTTATTCTGTATTTATGTATAATAAAGCTTTTGCAAAATAAAAATAAAAATTCAGTAAAAATTATTAAAAATTATTCCAGAAATACTATAAGGTAAAGCCAGGAGAGATTGCACGGTCGGAGAGATTGCTCACAGTGGGATTCAGGAGGAAGGATTTCAGTGCGCGCACAGGTACTCCAGGTAGTTGTGCAACAACAGTAATGGGATGTCTACCTAAATGTTCTGGGTGATGTATTCGAACGTCTAGTATAAAGCATTGCTATTTGTGTTGTTTTCCGAAGGTACGTGCTTGAACTTTCATAACTATACGTAAGAATTTCTATACACTGTGAATAGTACAAAATATTTTTAACTTAAACGATTTCTCATAAGCTACTAACCTGGACTAAAGGTTCATTTAAGAAGCGTCCATGTTTAAATAAAACGTCTCGCAATCTCACCTATGGAAATTGGAGAATTTGCGTATCTGCTACTTAGGGGAGGTGGTGCATTGTTCCCATTAGTTTCCATGCAAGGAGAGAATAAGCATCGTATTGGTAAAATTACATAAATACAAAATAATATGTAGAGCATATGAAGAAATCAATTTTGAATTAATTTTTGAAAAGCTCTAATAATAAAACTAACTAATTATAGAAAATAAATTTGGCAATAAATTAATTCGTAAAGAAAAAAAAAACTTTCTCAGACAGTAATTTGTTTAGTAAATTAATAATAAGTTTTTTATTAAATTAATTTCATAAAAATAGTTTTGTTAATAAATTAATGATATATTTATTAATAAATCAGTTATATATATTGTTAATTTATGAACAATTAATTTGCGAATAAATTAATTTTGTTAACTAAAGATAAATTTTCTAAAAAAGATTTTTTTTTTCTTATAAGTTAGCAGGAAATGTTTGTGTTTCCTCGTTTATGCTTAGCCGTCTTGAGATAATTGTAAAGAAAACTTAAGGTATTAGCAGAGCTAGTGCAGAAGGATGATAAAACCTTAAGGGAAGAAAACGAAGGGCAATGAGAGTGAGTGCACTGAATGTATGGATCTGTACCAGAAAACAATTTCGATTAGTAACTGTAGTCGATATTTTGCTTGTAGCAGGTGATTGCACGAAACCTTCACTATTTACAACAATAAGTGCATATACTACAGATGACAATAACTTCGGTCAGTAAACAAGAAAACATTGGAACTGTGGAAATGAAATTGAATTAATTTTATTGTAAACATATTATCAAACACCTTTTTGTTATTTTCCAAGCTTCTCTGGGCTTACTATTTCTGATTCTTTAATTTTTTTCTTTAATTAAAATTCTTTAGTTGTTCTTAAAACTGTTTCCCTTATCTGATTCTTCAATTAATAAGTTGAAATATTCACACCTAATACAATAATATTTGATCACAAGAACCTTACAATAACGTATTTATGTGTAATTATTACTGTTAACAATTTAATTGCGGTTATTATTAAGGACAATCTCTCCTACCCATGTGCACAATCATATCAACCCTGTAAGGCCAGATTGCGCTAAATAGTTTTTCTTTTGGTTTCATAACAGATATTCTATTAAATTACAGCACGACAACAAAACAGCAATGGAAATGCATAAAAAACAAATGAAGTCAAAATGATTCACGGATAGTTTTAGATTTTTTATCATTCTGTCGAAATGTGCGCAGACTATTTTTATTCTTTACACAAACTCTCTACTTAATATTTATATTCCTATTTCCTATTAGCTCATTTTTCGCATTTCTTATTTAGTTACTTACCCACATCACGCCTTTTATTTTCTCCTACCAACCATGATTAGATTGCTTACCAGTTAAATTTCTCCATGTGAACCATGCCTCCGGTTATCTATGTAATTGACCGCATGCGCCTCGGTCAAATATCTTCGATGTCGATGTCATGGACAAGACGGGATGGTAAGGGGAAGGCGTTTAATACGTCGGAAGACCGCGACAAAATCGAGAATTTTTGTTAATTTTTAATTTTCTCGAAATTGGTATATTTTATTAATATACACCTTATAATACCTTAATATACCTTAATATACCTTATTTATATTATATACAACTTCAGAATACTGCTGATTGCGTGTATTAAACTTGTAGGTCCGTTTTATAAACGTATTTAAAAACGTTTGTGTACTCTAATACATCGGAAGACCGCGGCAACTTCGAGAATTTTTGTCTTTTTTTTTTATTTTTGACAAAGTAGTATATTTTATCATTCTTAATCTTCACTATACCGCTGATTATGTGCACGGAACTAGTATATCTGTTAATTAAACAATAGTATTTTATTTTTGTACGTTTTAAAATTGTAATTGCGTATCCAAAGCTTTTTTTAACTTCCAATATCTGTCAGACCGGATGCATAATTATTAATCTTATCTGGATGAATTATGTCCGCCAGACTTGTCCAGAATATCTAAATTAGCAGAACATTGGCTGCTTAAACCAAAAGGTCCTTAGTTCGAATCCCACCTGGACGATTTTTCACTCGGGTGGAAATTTACAATTTATTGTGATAGCGCACCAATTTAAGCATTTAAAAGGGTTCTCTAGAAGCCAAATAAGTTTTGTAATTTTTTTTTCTTCGCGTTCTTAATAATTGTTAGTGAACGAGAAGCCTATGTTATCTTACTTTAACTTTTTTCAATGTGTGAAATAATCCCTAAAATTTGGTTGCTATTGGTAACTGTACGAAGTTCTGGTTATTAAGTGCTTGTGATTTTTTGGTGGCTACATACCGTGACGATATAGCAAAGGGAATTCGGGTTTGAACAGATGTCATCTTACCCTCAGCAACATGCCAATTTCGTGTAAAAAATTAGATTTATCAATTTATTATTTTAAAATTAAAATAAAAAAGCACCTAGTCTCCCGGAGCGAAATAATCATTATTGCCTAAATTATGATTAATGTTAAAACAGTGATTCTAGTAAAAAAGAACAGTTAATGACCATGGGATCCCAGCTAGCTACTTTGGATTGTAATGTGTTGGATTAGGATTTCCCTTATTGTGATTTTTATTGTTCGTTCCCTTAAAGTCATCTAATTAATCAATCCCGCACCACTACTTTTCATTTCAATTATTGTAAAAATTTGTTGTTGACACTGTACTGCCCGGTGGCACCACGTTGGTGCCATGCAAAAAATATCCGGCAAGTTCCGATCTCTCCATTTTTGTGCCATGCGGAAATTATTGCTCTTTTTCCATTCAAAATAATTTCGATTGCTGACCCCCCCCCCCCCCCCCAACGAAACTGAAGAATTAACAGAGTGTAAAGATTGACCCCGTCCAGCGAGATGAAATTTCCGAAGTGTAAATCATTCCGTTTGTTACTGAAAATGATCAGCAGTTCAAATATATCGTGATTACGAATCGAAAGTTAAAAGATAGGAAAAGGGAACATAAAAGTGAGCTACGATTCAATTGGCAAGTACCGCTCTTTCCAGAATGTCCCAAAACGCAGAACACTGAGTTTAATAATTCAAGAATTATATGCTCTATGAAGAATTATTACGAACTAAGAAAACGCGAATCTGTTGAAATTGTAAGCATGAGTGGAAAAGCATTCAGTGACATTTTATACTACAACAATCCGAATGTATGCACGCGTTTGTTCAGAGAGCAGTAATTTGTAATAAATTTCCCAAGCATCCTCCCTCATCTCAGTTTTATTTTTCTTCGTATTAGTGGAATAGACCTGAGAACTCAGATGCACCGTTGAAAGACGGTTTTATGAGTGAGATATGGACATGCAGCTTTCTTCACAACTTTTTAAATCCTGTTGATAGCTAAGTATTAGCCGAAAGTATTCGATTTTTAACATTTTTTAATTGTTCAATCATCTTTTAAGTAATGAATTATCTGTGTAATTTTTTATTAGAATTCTTAAAAACAAAAATATGGATAATACTAATACTATTACAGACTTTAATCTCTTCGGAGTCGTCGTTAAATTGCCCGTCAAGCTTGCTTGGGAACTAAACACTGAGTGGCCCATGTTTAGACTAACCAATTGACCGATACTTATGCTGCGTAGCATCTTAGGGCCCATGGTCAAGAAGAAAGAGTCGGACAATGTAGACCCCGAACCTTAACACATTCGTACGACCGTAACGTATACGGAACTCATAAGATGCTTAGAATCCTTGATTATTCTCACCAGTTACTTGTTATTGTAAATTTTGCCTAATTTAATCAAGGCATTTTCCCGATTATATAAGAAAAACATTTCGGTATTTAAAAACCGGTGATAAAAGATTACAAATTCGGTAAAAGATGCTCGTCGCGAAGGGTTAATGGATCGTAAGGGTACATATTTCGTTAATAATAAAGATAATATAATTTAAGCGTAATAGTGATTTATATTATAAATGTTTATCCTGTCCCTCTGAAATATCTTATACAAGTAATAATTTAAATATGTATAAGAAAATTTTTCTGTATTTTAGTACATTTGTATTTTCTAATTGAAGTGTGCTAAAATACATGAAAATAGCACCAAATTGAAAAGGATATTTAAAGCTAAATGAATAAATAAAATGGTTATTTCTGAACAATACAGTTTGTAGCAGTCTCTGTGAAATATCCGCGACTACATGTAATAATTAAAATATTTGGCATGAAAGTCACGCACCTGTAAATTGTCAGCTGTCCAGTCTCTTGACATAGAAAGCAGTTTGTTGCAGTTGCCTGAAATAAAATAGAATGAATGCTTTACAAAATATTTCTATTATTAACATTTTTTGCTGTGTAACAGAAAGAATTCCATTATAGTATATATTGATGCACAGGCGAAGTAGCACAGTATTTTTTATTTACGTGTTTCACTAATAACAATTTATTGTATACCATGGGATTCATATGAGTTATATTGGCAATTATATCATAAACCTTTTTTAATATGATTATAAATTTATGATACATTGGAATATAAGCTTAAGACTTTCATAGGAATAAAAACTTTCAAAATCATTTCTATTACTTAGATGTTGTTCTATGTAAAGAAAAAAATTCGCATTATATATACATGTATATATGGGAGAAAGATTTTTAACTACAATACATTTTCAAAAAATACATCTGCTGCAAGTAATTTTCCGTGTAACTGCAAAGACCCCACTCTAAAAAATACATAAATAATGATCATGGACATATAATCACTGGAAATCTTGATATTGTTCATGATTTTAAATTGAAACAACTAATGGGTTATGGTACTAAATATAGACTTCCATCTAAATTTAATGTTAAATCTATTATCATACAGTTTACATATGATATTGATATTTTTATTTATAAAATTTCTATCTCTTATAATAAGCCTATTGAATATTTTAATCAATGGAAGATATTAGTAATTGAAAAATTAACTATGGCTTTAAATAATAAAATTAATAATAATATTGCTGATTTGGTTTCTATTAATACAAAGCATTATTTCCAACAAATTACTAAATTACAAAAAAACTTCGTTATTACATATGTAGACAAATCTCTTAACAATTATGCTATTATATGTAAATCATATTATCACCAACTTCTTACAAATGCTATTTCTTCTAATAAGTCATTTCAAAAAACTAATGAAAATGTAATTGTAAATAATCGTAAAATTCGAAGTTATTATAAACTATTAAATATTTTATCTACTAATTTTAATTATCCATATTTAGTTCTTATTCCCAAATTTCATAAAACTCCTATTAAATTTAGGACTGTTACTATTGGTTACAATACATATAATAATAAAGCCAATACACTTCTCTTAAAAATTCTTAATCAATTATATGTACTTACTACAAACAATGATAATACACATTGTATAAAAAATAGCTATCAACTTGTTAATATTTTTAAAAAATCTTCATTCTGTTTGTAATATAACGACATATGACTTCAAAGATCTTTTTAATAATATAGACCTATTAGATTTACATAAAATTATAAATGCATTATTTAAAAAGTATTATAAAAAACTGGAATTACCATCTAATATAGATATTGCATATTTTAAATCTTTAACTAACTTCATTATCTATAATAATTATACATTGCAAGATAATACTTTATATTTACAGCATGTCGGTATACCACAAGGCGGTTGTACTTCCAGTTTACTCTCAGACTTATACTTATCTCATTATGAACGTATTTTTACTAATAATAATCTACATTTATATTGTTATATTGATGACATCATTTTAATTGATACCGATCAATCTGCAATTACTCGATTTCCAGTTGATTTTCCCACTAATTTGGAATTAACGGAAAACCTTTTATCTAACAATACAATTAACTTCTTAGATCTTAAAATTACAATAAAAGACAATAAAACAATCACAGATTTATATGACATACGTAAAGAATTTAAATTCACAGTTAATACATTTACAAATTTTAAATCTTGTCTTCATCATTCTGTATTTCGTAATATAATACTTAATCATTTATATAGAATAATATGTTTATGTTCTTCTCCTCTAATTAACAATAATATTAAAAAACTAATTTATGATGCATTAAATCATGGTTTTCCAAAACAATTCATATATTCATTAATATACAATTAGTACTTTTCTTACATGATCTATAAAAACAAATTAACACATGCGTAAACAAAATTACAAAAAAATTATAAAATAAAAAAATATCTATAAAAAATTAAAAATTGTAAAATAATATAAAAAAAATTATAGGTTGGTTGGGTGGGTAGATGTTAGGGTACGGAGGAGGTTGGTGTTGTCTGGATAATACGCTATGGTTAATTATTAAAAAAAAATGGGGGCTCTTGTATTATTACTATATTTTTGTTACGTAATTTATATGGATGTTGATTTGATATTTTATATGTAATTGGAGAATTTCATTAATATTATAATTAGCTTAATTATTGATTAATCTAATTTACAATTATTTATTAAATTTTAATTTACTAAGGACAATATCATATTAATTACTAATAGTATGCCATTCTTATAGTGAGTAATATACATATAAGTATGTTTAATATAAATATAGTTATACTGTATGCATTAAAATTGGGTAATTATTTTTATTATTATTCCTCTATTCTTTTTAATATTTATTATCGGTTTAATGTTTTTGAATGTCCCACATTCATACTTTATGGATTTTTATGGATGTCTGAAAATAATCCACATTCTATATTTGTGCTTTTTAAGTAATGGGAATTTAAGTATCATTTAACCTTCTATATACTTCCACATGTTTTTTATTTCCTGTTCATTTTATAAATATCTTATATATAATTCATTAAAAAATAATTTTTATATTATTTTTAATAATTATTTATATTAATTATTACTGAATTTATTTTGTTTTATAGCATATAGCTATATGCTATATATTATCAATGTTCTAGAATTATTTAAATTCTTAGTTTAGTTTAAATAAGTTAGCTAATAGAATATATTGTATGCTTTTAAATTTTATTAACAATAGTTTTTAAATACATTGTGTGGTTTATATTAGGTTTATAATTCTCTATATATAAGGATATGTTTGGTTTTGCTGTTTAAACAGTTATTTACATTCAAATGCTTACAAATATTTATCTTGCGATAGATGTTTAATATAAGTAATAATAAATGTCAGCACCAAATTTGTCTCTTTAAGATTGCTCTAATTTTTAATTTTTCTAGCTCCATTTCAGTTATAATTTATACACCAGGGGGTATTTTTAGCTAAATTTTGACGATATTGTTGAACTGTTATTAATTAATTTAATAGTGCATTTTAAATGATGTAATTAATATCTATTTATTTTATATTAGATTAAATGTGTTTTACAAGGTATTTCAAATTTTATTTCAAAATGTATTAACTGCATCCTTTGGTATCATTTACTGTGATTTCTTAACTGTTTTATTAACCTTAATCTTTTTGATATACTGGTAGACATGTGCGCATGGATTTTTGTAAAATACTGAAATATTAATCGGTATGGTGTTTATTATTTATATTTTATATCCTATAAATATTTAAATACGTTTTATTGATTCTTCCATTTCATATTATTTGTTTCTATTCTGCTTTCATTTTTAATCAATTCACTTGATTTTAGTGGTTGTTCGGGCACAGGGGAAAATAATTTTTAGCTTTAGCTTATTTTTCCCACAGAAAACAACCATTTTGCTTATATCATTGAATTCTGTGCCCTTGATAACGTAATTCAATGTATAAGCTTTTCAATTTTTGTCGGTGTCCACTTTTTTCTTTTTTCTTCCATAATAATTCTTATATATATATATTTTTTAATACTTACAGCTTTAATTCATAATAATTGACGGTGGTAGGTTATGTTTAATTAATGGTTGTATATATATATATATACTTAGGAAAACACGCTACAGCATACACATTTTTCAATTATTTATTTTAAAAAAATCGCTGCATACCAAGCGATTCAAAATAGACGCAATGGCAGTTATGCTATTAACCGCTTATGATAGGAACTTTAAATTAAAAAATCGTATAAAAATCAATTTTAACTTTTAGATATGATATTTGTATCGAAGGGGGCTGTATTCAAGTGAAAATATAAACTTAATTTAATACTGCCCCTTTTTTCCGTTACAGTTTTTAAAAATATTTATTGATTTCCATTTCTAAGCAGGAGGTTAAAAAAATAATTATTTTTTTATGAAAACTTAGAGATTTAAGGCATTTTAAATTATATGTTTTTTCATTGTATTCTGCAACTGTAAACGGATAGTAGATTAAGTGATATAATACATCGAAAATTCATAAGTATTCATAATATCACAAAATATATTCTCAGAAGATTTACCACATATTGATGATTTCAATATATATTTTTTAATCTGTGAACAAATGGTTGTATATGAATATTCCTCAGAACCATAATCATCAAAGAAGAATTAATTACTTTCAATTAAAAAAAATGCTTTACAATCTTCACAATTAAAAAATCGCACATAATTTTAAGCTACTACATCCTTTTCAGCTGCTACATATATCATTTGCATTCTGTTCAGCAGTTACATACATACGTTTTATCATTTTCAATAATTACTATAGTTCAGTTGTTATCAAAGAATGGGGTTTGTATAAAATTTTTATTAATTCTCTTTTTGTTTTCTATGTATGCTAATCTTAAATAATACTTTCAAGTGATAACTTCATATTCACTGTTGTAGATTGGAAAAAAAATGAAAAAAATTACATTTTCAAAACAGTGTTAATTTTAAAAAAAAGATTCTTTTTAATATCAATCTTCACCTTTAAAATAAAATTAAAACAAGATTTATGTTAAATATGTATGTGCTTAAAAAGTATTTATTATTATGTACAGAAAGATATGGCACTTGGAACTTTTAAAGGATGTAGTTTTGGGTCTCGTTTTAAAAGGTGGCGATAAAGTCTAAATTATTTTTTAAAAAGTTTTTAGAATTAACGTCGTACAATAAACTCATTGTGTTTTAAGTAAGTCAAAAAATGGCTTGGGATATTAAAATATATTAAATATTGTAATAAAAAATTATCATCGTTTTGATAATATTAATTATTTATATTATATTATTTAAAGTTTCAAGCGTTGCGTATATTTATAAGTTTATTATATGCATTTTTTAAAGACCTAAATCATTTCTACTAACTTTACAATGTTCCAAGAAGTTCTTACGCCTTCTGATTTTAAAATCAAATAAAACTAAATCATCGTTTTAAAATATAGAATGTTTCAATTACCTAATGCCATCTACTTTTCTACAGAGTATTATATTATATTGAAAATAAATCTTACCTATAAACCCCATGAAGATCAATTTTACAAAGGAGAATTTAATATTAATATATTCTAGAATACTCCTTTTCTATTTAAATGTACGCAAATGAAAGTTTAAAAGATCATAGACCAGAAGCTTTTAAAATTCAGGATTATTTGAAGTATATTTCATTCAAGTATAAACGCTGTCTTGATTATCACAGTAAAGGCCTCTATTATTTGTAACCGAATAATATAAATCAGACTAAAATTTCAAACATACGTAAAAGCTCACTGATATGTAAGAAATACGGAATATTCGTTTAAAAAAAAAAAAAAAAAAAAAAAAAAAAAATCATTTGAACTGGAAGTTTATAACACAAATTCCTTCTTAGATAATGTTTTACGCTTGAAAATAAAATCTATTATTCCTTGTATGTCGTAAACATACAGATTTTATTACAAAAGCAATTGTGAAATTGATTGTAAAAAAAAAAAAGAAAAAGGACAGTATAAATAACATTTGGTGGAATTAGCAATACTGTTCTTAGTAAAATATGCAAAAGAACGCAAAATAAGGAAAAGTTACAGAAATAATGTTATTAAAGTTGTAAAAAAATTTTTTGCTTAAAGGTTAATAAAGTATTACATGTAATAACAGATAGTGCTACATCTTGAAATATGAACCAGTTTAATTATTTATTAAGTAAACTTACACGCGCATGCATCTCGAAAACTTATTTCCTGGCAGTTTTTTTACAATCAAAACATAACAACAGGGTAAAAAATTCAGGGCTACCACACTACTGTTACCTTGAACGTCTAAAAAGTAATGCAAAAACAGTCGGTGACTTGTCTACACCGTACAATGCGTGTGACAAAATTGTCATGATTTCGCTTATTCATGATAATAAAATAAATAACTGACATCCTGAGAGTAGAAAATGCAATACAATCACGGTCGGAGACTTAATTACTCGATTGAATGCGGTGTGACAGACATACGAGTCGTCTTGTCTTTCGAGTAATTGTGTTTCGAGTAATTTTTAAACGCTATCCGTACAAGTTGCAAGATACTCAAAAATTAAAACCAAATGACTAGTCCTGATTCCGCTTATTCATCCTAATAGTATAAAAGAGTTTGAGAGTAACTCTGTACACAATGGCTAGGAAAATATATCAGTTGTAAGAGATCTAAAAATTGGGTGGAGGATAGTCTAAAGCGATCCTGGATGCACCTGATGTTCGGATTTTTCATTTTTTGTTTATTAACTGACAGATCAACTAAAACCACGACGAACACTCGTAAAAAAGTGTTCCTGATTTCGCTTATTCATCCTAAGGGAAGGATAATAAAGGAGTTTGAAAGTGACTCTGTACAATGGCTTGGAAAATATAGGGTAAAGTGCCCATATTTCGTTCCCTCTCTTAATTCCGTTCCCCTTAACTTCTACGCTTCGGCGAAAGTGACGCCACTTATGACGCAAGTCACAGGGGACGGAAGGTAAAATAGGTAAGTGTTGAAATTTCGTTCACCAAGACGCATACATAAATTAAAGACGGCGAATTTCCCATTTTTAGAAGACATTAGTTCTTATTACGTCGTTTGTAGAACGTTTTTTGCTATACTGTAAGTATTTATTTCTTATTCATTGCGTGTATTTTACGTTGGTAAGATGCTGATAGTAGCGTACAGTGAGTTTTAGGACGCTCAGTTCATCTTACGGGAACTGAAGCTCCGTAATATTAGGAAGTAGCGTGGTCCCAATTTCGTCCCCCTTGCAGTTCTTATTTTCGTCCGGGTACGAAATTATGAATGCTTTTTCATTACATTTTTTTCAATTTTTTCCTCATGTTTGGATGACTAATGCATAGTTGCCAATCTCCCGATTTTTTGATACCAGTAAAATCTTACAAAAATGTTTTCTTTATTTAATTTCGTTAATACTGCGATTGTATAAAGCAAGTATTTCTGCATAAAAATATTGGTATGAAAAAAATCGGGAGGTTGGAAACTATGCTAATGTTTCGTTATGTTATTCTTCCACTGATAATTAGTACATTTCTTTGTGCCTTACTTTAATGTAAATTAAGTTACTTACTCAGTTAGAAATAAATTTTGATTTAGTTATAAGCTACGCCTCGGCGCATTGTATGTTTTTTGTTTTTTTTTTTTTTTTTTTTTTGGGGGGGGGGGGACGAATTTGGGACCATTTTTTTTTCTTTTGCATTTTTTAGATACTTCTAAAAAACTATTTTTCGCATTGTTAAAATTTTTTTGTGCGATATATGCCTATGTTTCTATGTGCGTGGGTAGTTAGTCTATGTAAAATCCAAATTTTCTAGATTTTCACTGAAAATTACAACTTCCAAGGGCCTATAAGTGACTGGTGGGGCGATAATAGGGCACATTACCCTATCAGTTGTAAGAGATCTAAAAATTTGGTGGAGGGATAGTTCAAAGAGGTCCTGGATGCATTTGAGGTTCTGATTTTTCATTTTTTTGTTATTAAACGACATATCAATTAAAACGACGACGAACACTGATAAAAAAAGACATCACTCTCCTCAAAATGGCGCGAGGAGCCAGTTCTAAAAATCGCAAGCAGTAAAGAACCGGGTAGCTGTTACAGGTTTTTTTTTTAATGTCTTTCAATGCCCCCGTTGGTTAAACCGTTCGAAATACAGAAAACCTAAAAGTATACGCTTAAACATAGTACTATTTACTTCCGAAACGGTACGAACCGTTTTAATAATATGAATTTTAATAAATTTGAAATTTATTTTAAATAAAGTTTGAATTCTTGTTCTCAACTCCAACCCCCGCCCCCCCCCCTATTTTTTTTTCTCAAAGTGCATAACATTTAGAGATACGGAAACATGAAAATACTTACTTAATACAGGTTTATTTTTCTTTTTAAATATGCAATATCTTTCCAAAAATACGAATATTAACCTTTTTAAAGAAATTCCTAACTGAAGTCACTTCGCGACTCCTGGATACACTCTTTCTTCTAGTCTAAATGTAACTGAATGTTGGCATTTTCACACAAACGCATTCTTTGAATACTTCATTTATATAGCATATATTTCATCTCAAAATATTCGGAATGTGAGAAGTTATTAAGTAAAAAAATCTGCTTAGGAATCGCCCAGAACTCAATTATGCCGGTGGCTCTTGATACGTTTTTACAACTAAATATGAATATTGTACGAATAGTTATATAGTATATAATAGAATACTATCAAATATTCGAATAATCGAATGTTGTACACAGGTTTCAGAGACATTATATTTCTTACTCATAAATATTTAAAAGAGTTTAGACTGCAAGAAAGTTTTTGTTTTTGATATTAAGTGACATAATATGAAACAAAAGAGAGAGAATTTAATTACACACAAGACAACGCTGATTTTCAGTATATATAAGATTTTTATCAGGGGCTCCGGCAACTCCAGTCGGGTCAGCTAATTGAGTATAAAATGACGCAGCCTTAAGACTGCCATCTCACAGTGCTTTAAGGGGGTCCCGGACACAAATGTCTTCAAATTTTCTAAAAAAAAAATTATTGCATTAAAATTTTCTCTGCTTTTTTCTGCTTAAAATAATGTTTAAATCATGTTTCTATCTTAATGAGAATGGGAAATAATAATTTTTTCATTTTGGTTTGTTTTCAAAATCTAGCTTTTAAGCAGTGGTTGCCGTGGAAAAAATTTCTTGTGAAAATGTGTTTTTCTTCATGATGAGCTTTTTCACCAGTTAAATCGTTATAACTCAAGTACCGTTAAAGATAATCGCTTCAAACTTGGAGCATGTCTTTTTCAGTTGTTTTACTTTAATTTTGATTTAGCATATTTGAAAAAAAAAAAATGAAAATACGATTTTTTAAAAAGTTGCACCGTTTTTTCTTGAAATTTTTTCGTTAAATATTTTTATTTATTTTTTTTAAATTAATATTTTTAAAAATGCTGAATCCAAATTAAAACATATATATTTCTGTTTATTTTAATTAAAAAAATTAAATTATATTAATAATATTTCGAGTTATAACAATTTTAAATTACCACACTTTTTTTCTAATTAATATATATGTATGAGAAGTTTTATCATGTGATTTTGTTTACAAATGATATTGTTAACCATCACAAAAAAAATCAAAATTTTAACTCAATAAATAAAAATTATTTGAAAATGTGTCCTAGACGAAATCGGAGAATAGGAGAAAAAGCATTTCTTACTTTCTGAGAGCTTTAATACACAGAACTGCCTGGATAGAGTGCTGGAAACACAAATAAATTTTTCATGAAGCGCTTCCTAGGCTACAAGTAACTGCTATCAAAAGATATAAGCATATACAACAAACAGCTACATCTTTCTTTGAGTAGCGTTATTTTCATAAAGAATTGTTTCACTATCCAAGTCATGTGATTCTACGAATTTGAATATTTCCAACTGAGCGAAAAAATGCCCAGGCTGGGAATCGAACCCAGATCCTTGGCTTACAAAAAAAGCTTGGCTTGTAAGCCAAGGATCTGGGTTCGATTCCCAGCCTGGGCATTTTTTCGCACAGTTGGAAATATTTAAATTCGTATGATAACTTTACCAATCAGTTTGATTGTGTTCAAATAATAGTTCATGTGATTCTAGTTATACATAAAAATAACAACATTGTGTCTAAATCAACTTTTAAACTAGGATTAAGGAGATCTTCTAAAACTGAGCTATTTCTTTGAATTCCCATCCACAATATTTCACAGGCATCTTAGAAGATATGCAGCCTAAAATTATGATTGAATCAGGGTACTTTAAAAATCAGAACAATGTTTTCAATCCCATTCATTATTCAATTGCTAAATGAATTTTAATTATCCCTATTAGTACAAATACAGTTTTTTTTTTTTTTTTTTTTTTTTTTTTTTTTTTTTTTTTTTACTGCAAAACGTCTCTTTACACCCGTCATAAAATGGCCAGTCCGTTATGTTTTAAACCATCATACTCTGGTTTGATCTTGCCGCACTGTCAGGTTTCTGTCATGGCTTTGCTATATCGATATTCAACTTCATTTAACACATGTTGCAACATTCTAACCTTGGCCTTGGATGCTTTCTTCAATTCATTATTCTTATCATTAAAAATACTCTCATCTTCTGAATACTTTTTATTGTTCCGTACTTAAAAAGTAAAAACGGAACCATTATAAGAATTATCCTGTGTCTGTCTGTCTGTCACAGCCCTTTTACTCGTAAACTATGCAACGTGGAAAGTTCAAATTGGGGAAAGTAATAAAGATTATTGACCCACGTATTTACAGATTAATAAATATTCATAAATATATTTAGGAAAAATGTAGAAGGGCTAATTAAGTTACTTGAAAAAAAAATTTTCTTTGTATATAGTGTGGGGTATCGTTTTAAAGCTTTCGTATCGCTGAAATCAAAAATATATTTCCTTTAATTTTAGGTACTATATATTCAAAGTTATGGCAGAAAATGTAGTGCAAAAATATGTTCCCCCCCCCCATCTAATTCCGAATCTATTGAAACTAAAATTATGAAAAAATTAGAGATAGTAGACGTCAATTTAAACCTTGCAGGAAAGTTATAGCGATTACCCTAGCTCACATAGTTTTTTTGAGAAAATCGCATTTTTCCGTTACACTAAAATTTCGTTTTCGGTCTTCATCAAAAGTGTTGAGCAGAGCTAGAGGTACCTGTCGTAGCAGCAGTATAAAAGAGTTGTTTATCATGAATTTTGGAAAAAATTGTCGGTAATTAGCCGAGATATTAACCCTTAAAATCACAGACGGTTTGGACATACATAATGACAGGGACGGCGTACTCTATGCTCCATCGCCTTTTAAAGCCCAGAGAACAAATTTTAAGAATATATCTATGTAATGCAATGCCCAGTAGCAATATAAAAGCTATAAACATCAAATTCTTAAAAACAAACTAATTTAATGAGAATTAATCACATAAATACTATGGGATTCGCAACTAGTTTCCATTGAGTGGCTCTCTCAATACACCTACTATGTCTAAAAGGTTAACTAAAAACCCATATGGAATAATAAATATACAGATTAGCTATATTTGCTATTATTTAGGTTCCATATATCTTTGAACTTTCATGGTATATCCATTTATACTTTTCTAGTGCACCGGGTGCAAAGGAAAGTCCCTTTAATCTGGAAATACTTGTGAACGGAGAGAGCTACATCTATGCAAGTGAGGTAACGGTATAGTAAAGCGACTACGCTCGATTTAATGAAAACGACAGCAGCGCCCCCCAGTGGCGAAATTTGGAAGATAGCCACTGCAAATCGGAAACGAAAAGAGACAGAGCAAAATTTTCAATTAGAATGTTTTTGAGCATCAATTAATTAGTAGAATACGACATTTGGTTTACATGGATAAGATAAATCTTCGCCTATTTACCAATAATGTCCGAAATCGATGCACTCCATGTTGTGTAAACGTTTAAATGAAATAGTCAGAGGTATGATGAAATACGCACAATTTATGCTATGTATACGTACGTATCTCAATATATTTTGACAGTGATAAAAAGTTAATATTCAGTATGTTCGAAAAATTTCCATTGCTCACGATACACGTTTGTATTCGTGAGAGTAATTCTGCATGCACATTTCTCAGTATGGATCGTCTAATGCAAGCCTCTTCAATACGACGCATTCTAAAATTTTAAATGCATTGGAAATTAAATCTTTACAGACATTACAGCACAGTACAACGTCACAATCTGCAGTTGTGCACTGCTACATTTCCGGAATGTGAATAGGCAAAGTAGAATCGTCGTTCATCGATTTTGGACATTTTGGGTATGCAGGCGACGATTAATCTTATCCGTCTGAACCAAATGTCATTTCGTACTTATTAATTGATGCTCTAAAACTTTCTAGTTGGAAAATTGGCTCTACCTCTTTTCGTTTTCCATTTGAAATGGTTATTTGATTTGCTATTGTGATTTGTAGTTGAAATGGAAATTTCGCCACTAGGGTGCTGCTGTCGTTTGCATTAGGTCGGGCATAGTCGCTTTACTGTACAGTTACCTCACTTGTATAGCTGTAGCTCTCTCCATTCGCAAATATTTTCAGGTCAAAGGGACTTTCCTTTGCACCCTATATACTATGCAGCTATACCCAACCCTATGTTGTATAGTTTTTATAAAATCTTAATATTCTTTTAGAAACGGTATTTTTTTAATAATACACTTACTAATTCATATATTATTGTACGGAACTCTCTGTATGCGAGTAATACTCGCACTTGACCTTTTATGTAAAATATGACCCTGACGTGCTGATGTAGCTCGCAGTCTGCCAAAACTTGAGCATTTTTCAATTCCTACTGTTAGCTCACACTCTCCCTATATTTATTTATATATTTATCTTGTACAAATTTTCAATCGTTAATAAAACACTCATTATTCATCCTATCAGGTTAAAATAAATTTTTTAAAACTTGTACTGGATGACAATTGATGTTAATAAAGTTTTTTCAAATATTAATTAATTAATTAAATTTTAATTAATTAATTTTAGTTTTGCATGGGAAACAAAATGGCCGCCATTGGTTATTGAATTTCAATGAATGTATTTTCAATAAGGGTTACCATAGTGGGGGACCCTGTTCTGTCGCCAAATACCGCCAAATTTGTCGCCAAAAGTGACGCCAACTTGGCGATATGTGTAATATTTCGCCAAATTCCCATAGAGTTCCATTGTAAACCTACTTGCTTATAGAAAATCAACAAATTGAGATATTTTAATGCAACAAAAACTCATACTAGCTTGATTATATTAAATTTTTCTTTGATGGCATAAGTAGGAATTGAATTTAAAAACAAAATTTTTATATTACTTGTTTTACATTTTAAATATCTATGAAATTTCTTTCAATTTCTGAAACAATAGATTTTTAGTATGAAAATGGTCTTTTTTACCTTTACCTGCAACATGTTGTTTGTTACAACAGCTTAAAGAGTGTCTATCTGGTTTCCGGATACAACATTTTTACAGGGGTTATTTCAGCCAATTGTTTGAAATGTGCAATGAAAAAAAATCCTAAAATATTTATATAAACCTTATATATAAACCTAAACTGTACTAAGCAACACTATTTCACGGCGTTAAGTTGATCACCAGACAAGGAAATTTCCATAAACCAGCGAGTAATTCCCCAACAAACACATAACTTGTGGGCCACTGAAGTGAACGTTAGCCTTGGCCCGAAGTGTTCGATATCGGCCCGCTATCGCTGGCCGTGACGGCATCGTAAAAAATGTGTCACGCCGGACATAATAAGGCCAGAAGACAATTGGCCGTAAATACAAGAAGTTGCCCACAAATGCGCCATTAACGGTCATCTAAAACTGATATTTAGCCGCAAACTGGCCATAATTATACATTTAATGGCATTTATGAATAAAAGCTTGCCGCAGCTATGCCATCAATGGACATCATTAATGAATGCAAGCCGGAAGGTAACCACATTTATGCCATCAATGGGCATCATTAATGTATGCAAGCCGGAAGCGAGCCACATTTATGCCATCAATGGGCACCATTAATGAATACAATACGGAAGCTAGACACATTCATGCCACTACTGGTTATCATGAATAAAAAATAGCCTGAATGTGGCCAGAATTATGCTGTTTAAGCCCTTTCCCCCATACCAGAACAATTCAGTAAATGAGGCCTTTTTCTGTTTTTGAATTTTCTTTTTAAAAAATATTTTGATAAAAATTAAAATCTAAATTTACTGGTTTTGAATGTTTATCTAAAACAGTTTAAATATACTATGTAAAATTAAAAAAAGGTCTAGGATTTTTTTTTTTTTTTTTTTTTTTTTTTTTTTTTTTTTTTTTTTAATAAGTGCTTATAACACCAGCATGACTTTTATACATGTTTTACTTAACATGTTTCTTTCATTTTATCTGATTTTTACACATTGGGAAGCCTGTACTAGTATATGCTTATTTATTAAAACCTTATTAAATCATAATCTGAGAAACAATAACTAATTTTGCATCATTTAAATATTTTTTAATTTTAGATTAAATTTTTCTCTCACAGCTTAAAAAGCTACATCACTCATGTGAAAACACCCGCTTGCTAATGTTAAACATAAGGGGGGACTTGTTTTTTATATCTCATAAGAATTTCAATATTTTTGAATAATTTTTTGCTTTGGATAGCTGAGGTCAATCTCTAGAAATGCTTTTTTCGATTTTGTTTACAGTTTTCTTTTTTTAACATACTTTGTTTCCGAAAATCAAAGTATCCTAGTAAAAAAAAAAAAAAAAACCTGTAAACAAAATCGAAAAAAATAAACAGGTTCTTTGTAGAGATCGACCTCAGCTATCCAATGCAATATATATATTTAAAATTATTGAAATGCGACAGAGATATTAAAAAAAAAAAAAAAAAAAATCCATAGGATTATCATTAGCGAGCTGGTGTTTTCGCTTGAGTAAAGTAGCAACAGTAGTCTAACTGTACAACAATATGCATTACATTACAAACATACTTTAACCTTTTCAAAATACCAGAAAAGTACTTGCAGTAATTTTAAATGTATTATTATTTTAACGATTTTATCTAAATTTTATTATTTTTTAACTTTTTCTGTTGTTTAGTTATTAAATTATGTAGACTAGTCGAAATTTCACAGGTACTTAACAAATATACGAAAAAACTGTATATTTTATTTTTAACAATAAGAATAAATTTAAATTAAACTATCAAGCTTTCGTAATATTGTTTATCACATGATCGGGAAATGGCAATCATTACTTCAAAAAACGATGTAATTCTAAACTTTGAGGAAAAAAAATTAAAAAATACCCTCACTATTTCGTAATTTACGCAAAATTTTTATATGATAAAGGCAATATATATTCGATATTATACTACGTTTTCTAAAATTACAATATGTTTTTAAAATACTTGTGATTTCAAAAAACTAACACATTTTTACAGTTTTCTGTCAAACAAACGTAAAAATATAAAATGATGCAAAAAAGATTATAATTTAATAAATTAATTTCTTTAATAAATAAACATGAACTAAGCTTACCAATATTTTAACAAATAATTACTGTCAACTAAACATCCACAGCAACACTTTTTCTATGACCATCCCCTATCTCTCGGTCTTGTAAAATGACAAGAAGAACGCGGGAGAATTGAAAGGAAGCTGATTTCATTCTCAGAATTTATCCCCTTCTCCTTCCTGTAACTCCAAATGTCCTTGAACATGGAAATGCAAGCACGGTTTTTCTTTCGGGGGAGGGAAAAGAATATTATAGATTCTAAAAGGTTATCTGCTTTTAACAGTCACAAATGTAAGCAAATGTTATAACATTTACTTATAACAGATATACAAAGAAATTATGCATTTCTTCATAAAACCAAAGAATTATGTATCTATTTCTTCATAAAACCAAAGAATTATAATTATAATTCTTTAGTTTTATGAAGAAATGTATAACTCTAATAACTAAAAAACGGTCTTTTTTCCTCAATCACAAGTTTTTCTTTTAATGTTTATTTATTTATATATATATATATATCTATATTTTTTTCTCTGCAAGACGGAGAAAAAATCGATAAAATTTCAACAAGGGGAAAGGTGCAGTAGAGTTTTCAAGTTCATTTTCTATTTATTTATAAAACATGCTTCATCATATTTATAACTTACAACCAATGTATCAAATAAATTACATTTGCCCTTTTCTTTCTATTTGATAAATTAAATTCTGGCAATTAAAAATTATATAAAGTAACCATTAAATATATTCAGTGCTCACAAAAATATATTTATTTTAAATATTAATGCATATTTTAGAGGCAAGAACATTAAGCGTGTTTATGGTTTTTTCCATATAAAATCTTTTATTTAGGGAATTTATATATATAAAAATATAAAATATAAATCGTGCAACGTACTAGTGTTTTCAAACAAATCCAGGTTTTTGCTTTGCTAATGCCAGGTATATGACTTTATATGTATTTTTTATTAGTAAAATAATAATAATAAAAAAACAAATAAGTATATGCAAATTGTTGGGAATTTAATAAAAGCATGTTTATTTATTTTTTGCTTTACACTGAATTCAGAACTTTAAATCTTATAATATTTTATTTTACATGAAAATATATTTCAAATAGTATTAAAAATTTATGCCTTAGAAGCAGCTTAATCCCCCCCCCCCTTTTTTTTTCTCTTTCCTTTTTCTCTGTCATGCTCAACACATGTTCAACAATAAGTTTTTGTTTGCACAATCAAAGTGACTTTTTTTAAGAAAAATATTTTTTCATGGAACTTGAAAAAAAAATCACATCTATCATTAAATCTCTAGTAGATGTTTAGTATAATATACATTCCCAATAAATGCGTCTTACTATAATTAATTATTTTGTATTGTTCCGATTCAAATGTATTCCCTATGAATTTTTTATCTGTTTAGTTCGGCTATTAAAATCAATAAAAAAATAATCAAATAGAAAAAAATGATGCATTCATTCTTTTCAGTGTGACTATAAAAAATATATCCATGCAAAGATATCGAAGCATAGTTTGGAAATATTATTTTACATTTTGTAAAAGTAAATGTTTGTCACATATTTATCAATATATATTCCTTAAATATTTTAAAACTAAGCAAAAATAACTAATCTATTTTACTGCTTTAAATATAAATCTCATAACGTATGTATATTTTTTAATGAAAGACACATTTAAAATAATTAAGTTTACTTAAAAAAATGAAGAGAAAAAATACATTTCCTCTGTTTAAATAAATATGCGAGTTAGGTAATATTAGCCCTCTACTTTCTAAACGATGATGGACCATTACATTTTTTCCAGAAACTGGCCCTCATTGATTTGCGGGCAAAATAAACGCAACAGTTTCCTCGCCACCGATCCGTAATCTTTTCCGCGGTAGCTACCGTAATTAGCGGCGTGTCACTTACGGTACAGTATAGTTTGGCTACAAATGGCCTTAACTGACGTTGGCCGCGACGAAACCGCCTTGCGGCCAGAAATCGTGTGTTAGCTGGGTCCACTCTTTTCTTGCACAAGTTTTATGAAAAAAATATAAAAAATTCCAAGCGACAAAAATCGTCTGCGACTCGTATTTGATGTGATATATGTATATGTATTCATTCCTGTCCTATTTATATATATTTTTTATTTTTAATTGTTTTATTACATTTTTCTTATGCACGTGAAAATCTTACAAATTAAAATTAACTCCTTGGCAGAAATTGTTATTCATTTTCTTTCATTTTCATTAGTTATTATCCACCTGAAATTTACGTATTATCCAAGCATTTCATTGGCTGTTCAGGAAAAGGCTTTTAAATCGTCAGATTTCCAAGAAATCTGACGGCCAATTTTAAATGAAATTTCATTCTTAAACTTCTAAACATCCGACAATATTACTTTTTAGACCATCCGATATATATATATATATATATATATATATAAAATGTACTTTTAAAAGAAATTTGTTTGAAAGCTGTATCTCAATTTGTTTCTGAATTATTTTTTTTTTTTTTTAGTTTTTATTACTTTTTTGTCATAGTGGCAACAGAAGGTATCCATGTTTGTTGAAAGTAAAGGGGAATACATATTACTGTATAGACCAATCACAATACGAATAAAATGCGGATTAAACCAATAAAAACCTTCAGATATGCTTTTGATTTCCTACCCAGACGAGAACAATAACCATTTTTCCATATGGTTAATAATGATTGAGTGTATATTAGGTAGCTTTCATTACAAAAAGCTACCTATTTCAGGCGTTCGGAGGAAAACGATTCCGAAAAATTTTGGTATATTTTCACCGATCATGACCCCCAGACTCCGAAACCACCCTCCGTTCAAAATTGATATATATTATATATATATATATATATATATATATATATGATTTTTGTCATACTGTAACTCTCGTATTTATGAACCGATTTGGATAAAATTTCGTGTGTACATAGTACATACCAATGTCTCGACCGAGTTCGTTGGCCAGCTTCATCCGCCATCTTGTATAAAAATGGCGGCCATTTAAATTTAAAAAAAATTAAATTTAAAATGAGGCACAAAAAAATTAGACATTGAAAAAGATTTTTTTCTTATGTGTTTGGGCTTGTTACAAAGATTCTGGAGCATTTGTAGTTTCGTCTATCTTAAAAAATGGCTGAGTTATAGCACTTTGAATTTCTAGCATGGCTGACATTTTGAAACGATCTGATTTTTGTCACGTGATAATACACGTATTTATGAACCGATTTAGATGTGACAAATAATGTGCATAGTACATAGCAATGTCTCGACCGAGTTCGTTGGCCAGCCTCTTCCGCCATCTTGTTTAAAAATGGCGGCCATTTAAAATTTTTAAAGAAATTTAATATTTAAAATAATGAACAAAAAAATAAGACATTGAAAAAGATTTTTTTCTTATGTGTTTGGGCTTGTTACAAAGATTCTGGAGCATTTGTAGTTTCGTCTATATCTTAAAAAATGGCTGAGTTATAGCACTTTGAATTTCTAGCATGGCTGACATTTTGAAACGATATGATTTTTGTCATGCGATAATACACGTATTTATGAACCGATTTAGATGTGACAAAGAATGTGCATAGTACATAGCAATGTCTCGACCGAGTTCGTTGGCCAGCCTCATCCGCCATCTTGTTTAAAAATGGCGGCCATTTAAAAATTAAAAAAAAAATTAAAATTTAAAAGTGAGGTACAAAATAATTAGAAATTGAAAAAGATTATTTCCTTATGTGTTTGAGCTTGATACAAAGTTACCGGAGCATATTTTGTTTCGTCTATGTCTTAAAACATGGCTGAGTTATAGCACTTTGAATTTCTAGCAAGGCTGACATTTTGAAACGATCTGATTTTTGTCACGCGATAACACGCGTATTTATGAACCGATTAGGATGTGACAAGGCATGTGCATAGTACATAGCAATCTCTCGGCCGAGTTCGTTTGCTAACTTCATCCGCCATCTTGTTTCAAAATGGCGGCCATTTAATTTTTTTTTAATTTTAATTTAAAATGAAGTACAAAAAAATTAGAAATTGAAAAAGATTTTTATTTCTTATGTGTTTCAGCTTGTTACAAAGATTCCAGATTATTTTTTGTTTTGCCTTTATCTAAAAAAAGCCGAGATATAGCAGTTTGAATTTCGAATGTGTGTGACATTTTAAAAAATCTGATTTTCTGCCTGCAACAGTACTCGCATATATCAACCGATTTAGATATGAGTGAGCATGTGCGCAGGAATTACTAAGGTCTCGATCAAGTTCGTTGGTGAGCTTTGTTGCATCCATTATGTTGTTTTAAAATGGCAGGCTATCACGATAATTCGGGTTAATATAATTATTAATATAATTCGGGATATCACCGAATTTGGTGACAAATATAAATCACTTTAATAAAACCAGCTTTGATAACGCTGACTAATTTCGCGAAATTCTCATTCATATTCAATATTGACAAAAATTAGTATTTAATCTTCTATAATTGGATTCCACTAATTTGAGATCCGTGTGTTTGAACAATATAAGCTGGCTTTTAAAAAATAAGAATATGAAAGCTACCTCTTCCTCCCGGTACTGGCCGGAAGGACTTTTTTGTAATTTCCGCTGTGTTCGTGTATCTCTCCAATATTCATGATCGTTCATTAAAAGGAAAACAATTACAGATTTACAATTATAACATAAATGTATATGTATATTTTATATTGCAAGTTGTCGAATAGAGAGTGCTGCTGGTATATGTGATAGCTAATATATGTAAAGGAATATTTATTTCAGAATTTTAGAAGACGTATAGACAAGTAAAAATTGCATTTTTGCAGTATAGTAATACATTTGAAATAAATCGTCATGAAAATTTTTTCTAGTTTATGCTATGCACATTTAATGAAAAATAGTTGGATTTTAAACAAGAAAATCAAGTTTTATAGTATCATATGTGTTATAAAGGTTCATGAAAATTTTGCTTTTCATCAGGTGCATCATTTTAATATTTTTTTAGAACTGCTTTTAAATTTATGATTTGAAAAAGATGATTTTAATGATCTTAGGCATATACTTTTATGTATATATTGATTTTTACTTACATATATTAAAATGTACAGGGTATTCATATAAAAACTTTGCCGATATATGGACCTCTAGTGGCAGGTTCGGCCATCCGATCGAGATGAAATTTCATATAGTTATTCAAAGGTATGAGCTCGGGATTCTGTGAACGACAACAAAGTGGCGCTCACGGTTACGGTTATAGGCACAGAAACTCGACATTGTTGAATAGCAATGCCCATTTTTCCCATCGCAAAATGCTCAGCGCATGCGAAAACCATAAAGAGCGTTGGAACGGTACGTGTATCACAAGAAATGGGCGCGTTATGCACGCACAAAAAATGGCTTTCTGAACGACCTAAAAAAACACGATCGGGTGGCACGGTGGAAAATTTGGCAGAGGCAAGACACCAATCACAGAAGGCCATTTCACAGATATTCACCGTAGAAAATGGATAAAAAGCGGGGTGAAATGTTGGTTCTTCATTCTGGATCTCACACATGCCGACGAAATGATTCTGCCAGCGAATGTTCGTGGTGAATTGGTTAAACTCTATTATCAAAATGGGATGAATTCCACGGAAGTCTTGCGTGTTTACCATCGAAACCATCATCAAATACTACCCATGTACTCCGCAAGCTCTGCGCGATTTAGTAAAGAGATTCGAAGAAACTGGCTGAACCAGTGATAGACCGAGATTCGGACGAACCAACTGTTCCTGGGGACACTGTTATGGAAGTGCATCACACAGTAACTTCAGGATGCATGCAAACTTCAACAGGTGAAGTTCGTGTATTGGATATACCGAAAGCCATGGTTCTAAAGCCTACTGCGCTCTGAAATCCACTCGTTTCCATGCCGGTACCAGCGCGTTCAGATGTTGGACGCGAGAGACCATCACTAAAGTACGGACTTTCAAAATTATGTTCTTATCCTATATGATGGCGATAACGACTGGTTTCTTCGCATATTATGGACGGTTGGTGCACATTTCACCTTAACTGGCAACGTCAATACCAAAAATTGAGTGCACTGGGCAGAAACGAACCCGCACGCGGATGTGGCACCATTATATTTATACGACGCCAAAGTTACTGTGTGGTGCGTCATTGAAGGCACAATTCTTTTCGGCCGTTACTTTTTTGAGGAAGCGACACCAACGGGTTTTGTAACTTGCTCTGTGACAGGCTCTCGATATACAGCTATGCTACAAAATTATGTTAAACCAGAAAAGCTGCAGCGAAATGCCTTGAAAGATATTGTTTGGATGCAAGATGATGTATTTACTCATATAGCGAAGTCTGTTCTCAGGGTCCTGGACCAGCAATTCGGCAACCACGTCATCTTACGCCATTTTCCATTTCCGAAGCCTCCGCGATCCCAAACCTAAGTCCTATGGATTTCTGGTTCTGAGGATATTTCAAATCTAGAGTGTACATGTGCAAACTGAAAACTTCGCCGGATTTGAAAGATCAAATGTGAGATTGCAAAAATCCCTCATGCTATGTTACGTTAGGCTGCATTGTCTACATTCTCCCGCTTACAATGCGTAATTACCTGTGTTGAAACCCATGTGGAAAATGTGGAATCCAAATAAGAGTTTTCCTTTCTCCTATCTGTGTAGCAATCAGTGATTAGTGTCTTGCCTCTGTCTTATGCAATTTTTTTCCGCGCGCTCCAATCGTGGTTTTTTTGCTCGTTCGCAGATTTGTTTTTGTGCGTGCATAACGCGTCAGTTTTTTGTGATACACGTATCGTTCCAATAGTCTTTGGGGTTTTCGCATGCGCTGAACATTTTGCGACGGGAGAAAATGCGCGTTGTCATTCAAAAATTTCTAGTTTTTGTACCTATAGCTGTAACCGTGAGCACCACATTGTTGCCATTCACAGAATCCCGAGCTCATACCTCTGAATAATATTTGAAATCTCATGTCGATCGGTTGAGCGGACTAGCCGCTAGAGTTCCATTTATCGGCAAAGTTTTTTATGACCACCCTGTATATCATTGCAAAACTGTTCTAAATAGATGAACCTATAGTGTCTTAGTGAGTACATTTGTTTTTATTTATTTATTTATTTATTAAAAAAGGGTGTGCTACATTGCATAAATTTTAACGTCGTAATGTACATTTTTTTTTTCAAATCTTAAATTAATTAAATAGTTATAAAAAATTACTCCAGCATTCTGTGTTTGATAAGAGTCTAAGATAATATTAGAATAATTTAATATTTATGCTTCATATTTACCGTTATAGGATTTCGTACTTCATACGTTTTTTTGAAAAGCTGCAAAAATAAAGGATTTTTTTTTTTTTAATTGAAAAGATAAGAAAGGTAAAAAACTTATTTAAAACCACAAAACTGTAAAATATATGAGCGAAAAATACAGCTGATTAATGTTGTCGAGATTTTATTTCTGGCTGTTTTAGATAGATGCAAAAATAAGATTATAATTAAAATTAAGTGAGTTTTTAATATAGTGTATATTTTTTAATTAACAGACTTTATAAGAAGCAGACAATAAAATTCCCTTTTTTTATGTTTATCCATGCATAAATTTTAAACGGAAGGACAAATTTTCATTTGTTTAATTGGGAAGATTTCTTTTTGCAGATGCTGCCGTTTCAGTACCTTTAGTTATAAAAATTATCTATTTGTTTGTTTGTCAGGTTTTAGTAATTTTTCTACTTTAAAACTTTTAAATTTCGTAAATTAATTACTATTCTTCATAAGTTCTGAGTACGATGTTAAGGTACACTTTGTCCTGTAGAGTTTGTGTGTAGTTTTTGCTCGCAGGGATTGCTCCATAATATGGATATAACAACGTCTATTGCGTAGCAAAATAAACGATATTCAGATTTAAAACAAATTTGGATAAAAGCTTTGGACAAATTCTGGTAGCACGAGTTTTCCTGAATATTATCTTACAAGCGGGTCAGTGTTGTAGGGTTACTAATAATTGTTTTCGTTGAATGTTGGGTTTGTTGTAATTGCTTTAGGTTCGTGCAGGTTTAGTAATGTGTTTTTACTAAAGGGAGCCTGCTTTGGTAACACGTTTGTAGAAAAATATTTAGCTTAATATTTTAAGATGAGAATTCAACACATTTGGTTTATGTTCAAATATATGATTTTCCATCATTGAAAACGGAAAATTTCTTTATTAATGAAACGTTTACTAGTCGTCAAAATAGTTTTATGTGAGTACGGGGATCAAAACTTTTTATTTTATTTATTTACTAGCAGACCCGCCCGTGGTTTGTAAATAATAACATAAAATAAAACATAAGTTTGTATGATTTAATCTCTTTGGAAATTCTTTTAAATGAACCTAATTTCGGAGGCTCCATTGCCTTCCGCAGTGTCAAATGCGTTCCCATCAAACTTCCTTCCGATTGTTCACTTTAATCTAGATCCCCACTACATATGACAGCATTTACCGAAAGTGCCCGAACGTGCCGGAGACAATCGAAAAACAAGTTGAGTGAGTCAATCCTTGTAGGAATCAAGCCTACAGAAACAAAAAAAAAGAATGCGCCATTAATGTTAGAAAATGTTGGTAACTAAAGTCCCAACAGAAACTGGTACAAGAAATTGGGCCCTTAAACCCGAGGAAATAATGCGCCACCAAGCGGTGGAAGATGCCTCCTCACCTTGTAAATTACACGAATCACTGTTTGCATCAACAGAATATATAATAAACCGATGAAATCCCTTATCTAAAGTTACCTATAAAGTAATGCGATTTTTAATTTACGGCTGTAGTGAGTAGACGTAAGTTAATGCTGAAAAAGGAGATTAATGTTCGAAAAAGGTGGTAGCTGAGGTATAAATAAAGACCGGGCCCTGGGGGCCAGGGACTTAATTGGAATGTAGTTGGGTCTAAGAAAATTTTTTAGGGCATTTAAAGTAGCTGGAAGACGCTAACACTATGTTAAAGAAAATTGCAATAGAATAGGATAGGTTTTAAAGAAGCTGCCACAAAGGCACCATGAAGACGATTAATATTCAAAATTGGGTGTAGCTGAAGTCTGCATATTTTTTTTTTTTTTTTTTTTTTTTTTTTTTTTTGTCATTCATGTAGTAGCTGGAGAACCGAAGATGTTGTTAGGGAAAAAAAGTTCGTGATTCGGACAATTTTTAAGGGAGCTATAAGAATGGGCCAAAAAGGGCCCAACTGTTAGTTGAGAGCAGGGCCCTAACATGAAAACATGTTTAAATGTTTTAGTACTTAGCGTTTTAGATCTTCAATTAGTCAAAATTAATCATAGGGTATGAAATAATATTTTAAAGAAATGCGAAAAAAAGGGGTAAATGCTTAAAAAGGGGCCCTAGAGCTCCAATAAAAATATGAGGGTGATGGTCTAGGGCAGTGTTTCCCAACCTTTTATTGGCCACGCTCCACCGAAGCATCTGTAAAATCGCGATGCCCCCCCCCCCTCTCCTCCGCACTCTGTACTATTTATTAACTAAAAAGTGAATTTCAGTAGAGCGCCGATTATCGGAACTCCAATTATCCGAACTTCCAATTATCCGAACAGCATATTTCTCTCAAAAAAAAAATTAACCGAACTTCTATTTATCCGAATAGCCCATTTCTCTCATTTTATCCCTTCAGATTTAGCATGCGAAATCGAATTATCGATTAGTGTATCATTGGGAGCAGTAACAAGAGAATAAAAGGCTTGGGGAAAGGAGTGAGATCAAAATCAGCGCAATAACGAAGCCTTTGAATGTTTGGAAACAGTTATGAAATGGCTCGAACGGCAGAAGAACGCTGAACGTATTCAACTAAAGTATTTAAGAAGAATTCGAGGTATGGCAGCATTGTAAAGAACGTCTTCTTTGAAGCAAGCAACAATCGAAAGCTTTTATGCTTAAATTATAATCTCTGGGCTTCAGAAATTGATAAAAACAGAAAAAGAAAATTTTAAATGATAAAAAAGTAAAAAAAAAAAGAAAAAAAAACAATTTTTAAACACGCCAGCTCTAACTGGTGCTACCAGTCCAAAGCCTGGATAAAGTGTGAAGGTTTTAGTATAGTCAAGAACATCCCTTAAATTGTCTGTCCGTTTATCCGAACGTTTGCTTATCCGGACTAGGGTCGGTCCCGACTTGTTCGGATAATCGGTGATCTACTGTATATGATTTTAAAGTTTATATGTGACGATGTATATTAATTTATTTACTATGTAAGAGGCCTACACTAGAGTTATAGATATTTACTATTTATATATTTGCGTTTCTAATGCTAAAATCTATAAATTTTATAAAATTTGTAGTACCTGGTTTGGATTGTTCAAATATTTTTTAGGTTAAATATGTTCAAAACAGTCTGATTAAATTTAGATATACCCTTAACTAGTTTCGCGTGGAAAAGTTCCTTCTGTGACGTACACAGAGTGAACAAAAATAAGACTAATTTAATAAATAATTAAAAGTGTTGCGAAAAATTTAAAAACAACCTTAATAACCGGAAAAACTATAGAAATTTTTAATAATGAAAAAAAAAAAAAAAGTGAGAGAGGAGGAAATTCTAGAAATTTCATAAGTGCTTTTTCATAAAATTATTCTGGTTTTGATCTATTTGAAACTTTTATTAATTTAAAATAAAAAATTATATTTCGTATTTTATATTTTTAAATTTGCATGTACGTTTTTATTTTTAGTCTACAACATAACTTTTCCAAAACAACCAGACAGCGAACGGGTGAGAACGAAATTTGGGATTGCCCCCCTAAAATGCAAAATTACCCACCGTGGGGCGCACGCCCCACGTTGGGAATCACTGGTCTAGGGGGAAGAGTCCAAGACACAATTTTAAAATCATGCAATGAGAAGACGAGAAAATTAGGGTGTAAAAAATGCATAGCACACAAACAGTTCAAGGGGCCCCGGATTGGGCCCTACAGGACCCTAAGGTGTCCAGGATTTTAACTGGAATATTGAAACTGGAGAATAACTAAATGGAAAAATGGTTCCAAAAATGAAGATCGGATTAAGAGAGGCAATTTATTAATAATTTATGGCGCAAAAGCTTCAAGGGGCATTGTAACGGGCCGCTAGGAGGAAGGGAAATAAGTGGCATGTAGTTTGGTATAAATACACTTTTTAGATGCACCAAGGGCACTAAGAAGACGATTTATATACAAATTGGTGGTAGTTGAAGCCTGAATTTTTTTTTTTTTTTTTTTTTTTTTTTTTTTGCCGTTCATGTAATAGCTAGAGAACCTAAGATGTTGTTAGAAAAAAAAGCTAGTGAATCGGACTATTTTTAAGGGAGTTATAATAGGGGGACAACTGATAGTTGAAAAAAGGCCCTAACATGAAAACATGTTATAACGTTTTTGTACTTAGCGTTTTAGATCTTCGATTAGTTGAGATTAAACATAGGGTACGAATTAATCGTTAGAAAATAATTTTTATAAAATGTGCAAAAAATTGAAGAAATGCTTAAAAAAGGATCCTAGGGCCCCAATAAATATATGTGAGTGCTGGTCTAAGGAGAAGAGTTCAAGAGACAACTTTAAAACTACGCATTGCGAAGGTGAGAAAATTAGGGTGTGAAAAATGCATGGCACACAAAAAATTTAAGGGGCCCTGGACTGGGCCCTACAGGAGCCTAGACGGGCCCATAGTCTTAACTGGAATGTAGATACGGGAGTATAAGTAAATGGGGAAAGTATACCAATAATGAAGATTGGATAAAAAGGAAGCAATTTATTAACAATTTAGTGCACTAAAACTTCAATGGGCCTTGTACCGGACCCCTTGCAAGGAGGCCAGGGTTTTAACTGAAATGTAGAAATGGGGTACAAACTGAAAGGATAATTCACCCCCAAAACGAAAAAGAACGGATAAAAAAGAGGCATGTTATTAACAATTTAGTGCACTAAAAGTTCAAGGGGACCTGTACTGGGCCCCTTGACAGGGTGCCAGGATTTTAACTAAAATGTAGAAATGGGGCAGAAACTAAAAAGAGAATTCACCTCAAAAACTGCGAAGACCGGATCGAAAAGAAGCATGTTATTAGCAATTTAGTACACTAAAACTTCAAGGCCCCTCTACCGGATCCCTGGACAATGTGCCAGAGTCTTAACTGAAATGTTGAAATGAGGTAGAAACTAAAAGGAGAATTCACCCCCAAAACGAAGGAGATCGGATAGAAAAGAGGGTTGTTATTAACAATTTAGTGCACTAAAAGTTCAAGGGGCCCAGTACTGGGCCCCTTGCTAGGGTGCCAGGGTCTTAACTGAAATGTAGAAATTGGGGTAGAAACTGAAAGGAGAATTTACAATAAAATCGAAGAAGATCGGATAGAAAAGAGGCATTTTATTAACATCTTAGTGCAATAAAATTTCAAGGGGCCCCTTAACATGGTACCCGGGTCTTAACTGAAATGTCGAAATGGTGAACAAACTGAAAGGAGAATTCACCCCCAAAACAACGAAGATCGGAAACAATTTAGTGCACTGAAACGTCAAGGGTGCCAGGGTCTTAACTGAAATGTTGAAATGGGATAGAAACTGAAAGGAGAATTCACCCCAAAAACGAAGAGGATCGGATAGAAAAGAGGCATGTTATTAACACTTTAATGCACTAAAACTTCAAGGGGCCCTGTACTTGGCCCCTTGCAAGGGTGCCAGGGTCTTAACTGAAAAGTAGAAATGGGGCAGAAGCTCAAAAGGAGAATTCACAACAAAAACGAAGAAGATCGGATAGAAAAGAGGCATGCCATTAAGAATTTAGTGCACTAAAACTTCAAGGTGCCCTGTACTGGGCTCCTTGCAAGGGTGCCAGGGACTTAAGTGAAATGTAGAAATGGGGCAGAAACTGAAAGGGTATTTCACCCCAAAGACGAAGAAGATCGGATAGAAAAGAGGCATGTTATTAACGTTTTAGTGCATAAAAACTGAAAGGGGCCCAGGGGCCCCCGACATTAAAAAATTAAAAATACGAGCCTCATGTGTATCTGGACCTGTCTTGAACTAATCACATCTGAATTTTCAGACTTCTACGTGCGGTAGTTTTCGCTAGCCATCGCACACAGACACACAGACACACATACATACACACACACAGAGCGATTTATTCTTTTATTAGTATAGATAGGGATTTTTTATTGATTTTTAAAGTATCTCCTTCTATAAAAATAATTTTCAGATAAAAATTTCAAGGTCATTTTTTTTAATTTTTTTAATTTTATGTGTATTTTATTTTTTATATAACCCTTTAAGACCCAACCCTCACGATCGTGCGGGTTAGACATTCATGTAATTTTTTGCTTCTGAAACAGTCGTTGTAATAAAAAACCGAATCGGACGATTGTTCTGGTTTGCAAAAAGAATAAAGTATCCTTTTTCATCAACAGATGACGGTTCTAGTACGTGTTTTACTTGTAGCCTGCATGACTAGCTTTGTTTACAAATACAACTGATACAGCTCATCATTTTATCTGTCGTAAAAAGGTAATTATCAGCAGATTTCTAATTGCTTAGATAAATATTTTTGCTTTAATGTCTAAAATAAGTGTAATATAATAAAAAAAAACCATTAATTATACACTATTTATGTTGCTCGTAGGACTCAATATTTCGTTACCCGCACGATCGTGCGACTTGGGCGTTACGTTAGTCAGTGCTACAGCAAAGGTATGAGCTTTCTGAATGTTCATCTTGATTTCTGTTTCAATAATTTTGCTGACAGCCAGAATAAAAATGAAGTATGTTATTATATAATTAATGCATATTATTTTCTTGGGTGTTGTCATGGATAAATTATTTTTTTCTTTTTTGTTTTTCAATTAATTTTTACTTTCTTTACTTTTCAGTTAATACAATTTTCTAATACATTCTATTATTTTTTGTGGAATACTTTAACTTTTAACAAAGTAAAATAAAACACTTTTTCAGATGTCTAAACCGAAAAGAATTCTCACACAAGAAGAAATATTGCAATTGATGAATAAATCAGACTCTGATTTTAGTGATCTCTCGGATGATGACGAGGTTGCGGACAAAACATTTGAAACAGATTTATTAGAATGATAGTCAAGTTCAGATGAGCTCGATGAAGAAAAAATTACAAATATTTCTAAAGAAATGAGAATTTTGGATCTTTCTTCCTCATCAAAGTCTTCCGAACTCATTCCCCAAAGTTCTACATCCAAACCAAACAGAATGAAAAAATAAAAATAAAAAACAACACAAGTAGGATGTTAAGAAGTTCATTTCTGTACCTCATCCTAGATTTCACGCAATCGCAGGGATGCCTTTTATTTCTTAAACTTTAATTTAAAAAAGTTATACACTTAAAGAAAAAATAAAACCGAAATTATAAAAAAAGCTTTAAAAATATGGCAAACATTTTTAAATTAATTAAAATATGATTTTTTTGAAATCGATAAGTACAACTCGAATATTAATTTTTTCTTCTTTTTTAGGCTTTTAGAGCCAGTAAGGATTTCCATTGCAGTATTTCAGCCAGTACTTCCCAAATCATGTTATAAGTAATGCTTTCACAGGAAGAGCTCAACCCGTAGGCTCGTGCGGGTGTGGCCTTCTCAGAAAAAGCCCAAGCCGCACGTTCGTGCGGGTACTCTCCACGCTCCAGGGGCTGACGAAAAATTTTTTTATTATTTTTTTAAGTGTCATTAGGGTCAGTATAGAATTAATAACCAGAAGAATATAATATTTAAATATGAAAATGTTCCGGGTCTTAAAGGGATAACTCAAGTATCACTCGCCTGATTTCATCATTTTTTCAGTAATGTGTGCAGAAAATAAAAAATATTGGTAATATGACTTCATTGTTTATAGAAATATATATATATATATCTATATATATATTTGTAAAATTTATAATAAATTTAGAAGTAAAAGAAAAAGAATTTTTGAGAGTGATTTTTAACTATAGAAATATATTTTCAGATCTTTCACATGAAATTAAAATTCCTAAAGCTAATTTATAAAAAAATATATATAACTTAATACCTCTGTACAAAATTTTATACATATATCTTTTTTCATATATCCATTTAAACATGACAGATTATGACATCCATTCTGAGATAAATGGAATTTAAGGTTTTATTTGAGTATTGAGCAGATCTGATAGTGCAATACAAAAATTGTTATATATGCTGATATAATCACTAAAGAAATTCACGGTTTTCTTTATTTATTTTATTTATTTAACTCTGTAGCATTTTATTAGCAAAAAAAAATATTTTGATCTCGGACTTTCTTAACATCGAAATGCTTTTGTAACGGACAAACTGATAAACAGATAACCTCCGCGTCGAACAGCAACATACAACTTTATAAGCTTGATATAAGTACGTAGCTTGAAGTGTGGAGACTAAAGTGTGTAGCTTAAAATGAATCTAGACAGAATAAAATTGTGGACAATTTTATTTTAAGTATGCAACTAACAAAAATCCAGGAAGAATATAATTGTCGAAAATTTTATTATTTTTTATTTTTATTTAAGACAAATATATAGGTTAGTCGCGTAAAAATATGGCAATTTATGAATTAAAATGTCCGTATTCTTTTAATCGCACTGTGATTCCGTCATAATAAGAACTAGAAATTTTATCTTCGAAAGCATTTTTCGTGAATTGTTTAAACTACATTAGAAGATTTACATAATCATTTAATAAATTTTAGAAGGATTTCAGAAGCATTGACGGATTTAGATGGTTAATTAAATTTGAATTTATAGGGTTTTGTGCAATATTTATAACCCCACTAAAATCTTTTATTTTAAATCTTTTTCTTAGTATTTTCTAGAATTAGGAAATTTACAAATTTATTGTTCTTACAATAGAAATATAGAAACATCCCGAATAGACTCTACACCTCCCACCCCCCACCCCCCAAAAAAAAGACAAGAAAGCTTAAAAGATGCAAAGAGAAAAGAAAGCATCCTTTAAAAAATATTTTTGTTTTGGGTAAGGAATATTGCTTTTGGAACAAGGTAAATTAATGTTACTATAACTCATTCGAAACCGTATTACTAGTAATCTATGTATTAAATGATTTTTACAGCAAGCTATTTTAATGGTACTTGTAAGTATCGTCAGCAGATGCCAGACAGGTATACTCGTTCGGCTAGGGAAATCTGGCAGCTAGGGGTCTGGTCATCGGTTTGGTGTCAGTCGATGTCCGCCATGTACGCTAATGGCGCCTGGTTCATGTAAAATCCGTCGTGGGTGCAAAATCCTCCAAATTACCCGTGAATTATACCTCTGGAGGTGCCTTGCCAGGTGAAGGTCTCTTCACCTGATCAAGGTTCTAAATTACGAGGCCAACTTGAGTAGCAAAGCGCAGGTACAAAACCACAAGATAAAGATGTTAAGTAACCGTTTTAACTAAGTTCGCATCTAAGCAGTAGGCACAGCCGATAGGATGAAGATCTAGGCCCTCGTCAGATTTATTGTCGCTACGCGGCGATTAGGCGATCACCGCCCCGATACCAGGTATCAAACCCGTTCAGCTAGGGAGCCCCGGCAGGTAGGGGCCTGGTCATCGGTCAGAAAGACAGAAAAGGTTAATGAATGAATTTTACAATGCATTATTTTACAGTTACAAATTTCAATTTAAAGGCTTTAGTCCTCGTTTTGATGAGATTTAATATGTTCAAAGAAGATTTCACGCATTATGATTTTCATACCACAAAAGAAAAAAAAAACTAAATCATTGTTTTAAAAGATAGAAAGTTTCAATTGTCTAATGGCAGCTTCATTTCTATAAAGTATTATATTATATTGAAAATAAAACTTACCATTAAACCCTTTGAAGATCAATTTTAAAAGTGACAATTTAATATTAATATATTCTAACATATTCTTTTTTCATTTAAATGTACTCAAATGAGAGTTTGAAAGATCACAGACCAAGCTTTTAAAATCAAGATTATTTGAAGTATATTCCATTCAAATATGAACGCTGCCTTGATTATCATAGCAAAGCCCATTACTATTTGTAACCGAATAACGTAAATCAGACTACAATTACAAACATACGTAGTCGCTCACTGATATATAAAAAAATGGAGTATATAAAAACGTTATATTTAAAAACATTTAATTTGAACTGGAAGTTTATAACACAAATAGATACCTAGAACATGTTTTATGTTTGAAAATAAAATGTATTATTTCCTTATGTCGTAAACATACTGATTTTATTTAAAAACAGCTGTGACTTTGATTATAAAAAATTTTAATAACAGTTGTTTTATGACGGAATTTAAAATAATGTTCTTATTAGAATGTGTAAAATAGCACAAAATAAGGAATAGTTAAAGCAAATAATATTACAAAGTAGTAAAAATATTTTGAAACGATTTGTTAAAAGTTTATTATATACGAGTCGAAACCCATCGAATTCGACGATTGAAGATTTTAAAAGAACTGACAGAGTGAGATTATAAAAAAATTAACAAAAATAATTACAATAATGAATCAATGTTTAATAAATATATTCCCAATAAGGATGCCATGTTTGCTAGCTACAATTTCGTATGTAAATATTCGCAGTCTTTACTTGAAGTTCTAAACTAACTGGGGGTGCAATCAAGAAATTTCATTTTGGACGCATTCGTATTAAAATATTTAGTTTTATCAAAGAAAATACTCATCGCATTTTTACTCTGACATCATTTTCACCCACTGAAGTCCACTGAGATTTTCATGTATTTAAAAAAGTTCAAGATACAGAATTAACATTTACAGGAGGCTCCAAACCGCCAGACATTGGACGAGCCGAAAAACGGGATAACAGATTACGCGCACGATTACAAAATCAATTTCGCAACTAGAATGAAAATTTTGGTGCCTACTCATACTTCAGATTATAATAGTTACACTGAACCAAAATAAACTTGTATTGAAAGCATTTTTATATTTTTAATACAAAGTTGTAATGAGCTAATGGAAAATTTAGAAAATTTTAACAGTATAATAAAAATGTTTGTAAACAATAAAAAGGAAATTTTATTTTCAGTTTATAAAGACTAACATGAAACATATGTTTTGAAAATTTCATGAAAAAATATTCAGAATTTTTTGAGATATCGTGCGCGTTATGCAAAAAACGTCATTTGGAGAAAAATGACTTCAAACTTTCGAAAACGCTGCTTCTGCTATGGATCGTGTATAATTTTAAAAGCCATAATTTCTGTTCTAGGGGAAATTTCAAGGAAACAATTATTTCAAAATGTACAGAAAAGATAAAAGTTTAACATAAAAAAAAAATAAAAATTACGAAAATTCATGATTCTCAATATCAGTATCAGCGGAATGAAAAACAAAATATTGAAATGTAACAGCTTTATAAGTAAAAATGCGTTATTTTAAATCGTGAAGTCATTTTCTGTTTAAAAGTTTAAAAAAATATATATTTAATTGTAATACGAAAATTGCATCCGTAATGACATGGAAATTCCTATTGTTTCCCTTCTCTCTTCAACAATTGGAACTAACCCGACTGCCACCTCTGTGATGAAATTTCATAAAAGACTAAAATTAAAATATAAAAATTGAATTATTTTAAAACAGCGAATGCGGGCTCATCTACAAATAATGTGTTTTCAGTCAAGAAAAAAAATCAAAATCGGTTCGGTAGAAAGCTTAGGCCAGATGACTAAAAAACAGCCTTGCCTTTTAAATATATAGATTGCATGTCATAACAGACAGCGCTATAGATAACTGAAAAGATTGAATCAGTTTAAATAATTATTAATAGTCCAGGCAATAGGGAATTTTACCTATCAAAATTAATGGTAGTTCTGGAAATCAGCTTACTTTATTTTTTTCGGTCGCTGAATCCGAATGTGTAACTTCCAACCAAAATTTCCCCCCGGCAACCCCCCCCCCAAATTTTGGTCCCCCCCCCAAAAAAAAAGGTTTTTATTAAAAAAATCAATTTTTTTATTGTTTTAGGGGAAAAGTATCTAGAAATTCAGAAAGTAGACAAAATTTGCAACAAATTAGATATATGACATTATGACGTAGGATGAAGGGGAAGGGGGGATCTGCCTCGGAACATGCACGCGGTGCTGCTTGGACTAAGTTGCGCAATTCCACTTAACCACTCACACGTTTACATTCGCCCTCCCATCTCCCTCCGAACTTTCCTTATAAGGTTTACTTTAAGTATTTTGGGTCGCTGAATCCGAATTTTTAACTTACCCCCAAAATCCCCCCCCCCCCAATCATCCCAAATTAGTTGTTATTAACTTAAATTTCTTATTTTTTTTAGGGGAAAAGCAATACGAAATTCAGAAACTAGACAAAATTTGCAACAAATAGGATATATGACATTATGACGTAGGATAAACGGGGAGAGAGGGAGCTGCCTCCGAACATTCCCCGCGCGCTTTTCTCAAAAAACAATTTTTTTCAAAAAATCAATTTTTTAGGGGGTTGCCGGGTGAAATTTCCGTGGAAAGTTACAAATTCGGATTCAGCAATCATAAAAAAAATAAAGTAAGTCGAAATCGAGAACTAGTATTAATTTTTCCAGGTAAAATCCCCTATTGCCTGGGCTTCATAACATAGTGCACGTAGCGCCGCAGTGCATGTTCAGAGGCAGACCTTCCCCTCCCCGTTCATCCTACGCTACAATGTCATATATCCTATTTGTTGCAAATTTTGTCTAGTTTCTGAATTTGGTAATGTTTCCACCCTAAAACAATAAGAAATTTCAGTTAAAAATAACTATTTTGTGTGTGTGTGGGGGGGGGGTTGGGGGGGATTTGGGGGGAAAGTTAAAAATTCGGATTCAGCGACCCAAAAAAACTTAAAGTAAACCTTATAGAGAAAGTTCGGAGGGAAGATGGCAGGGCGAATGTAAACGCGTGAGTGGTTAAGTGGAATTGCGCAACTTGGTTCACGCAGCACCGCGCGCATGTTCCGAGGCAGATCCCCCCTCCCCTTCCTCTTAAGTCATAATGTCATATATCTAATTTGTTGCAAATTTTGTCTACTTTCTGAATTTCTAGATACTTTCCCCCTAGGCAGATCCCCCTGATTTTTTTAATAAAAACCTTTTTTGGGGGGGATTTTACCAAATTTGGGATGGGTTGCCGGGTGTAATTTTGGTGGGCAGTTACAAATTCGGATTCAGCGACCCAAAAAACATATAGAAAGTATTTTCCCAGAACTACCTTGAATTTTGCTAGGTAGTGCCCCTATACGGTCTCTATTGCCTGGACTATAAGTAAATTTGCACGTGCATGCATCACGAAAAAGTATTTCCTGACAGTTCTTTTAAAACTAACTATAAAATCTACTACTGTTGATCTGAAAGTCGATAAAGCAATGAAATCGCTCTCGGCGACTTCTATACTTGGTTTAATACGATGTGAAAAATTCATTTGTGCAATTTTCTAAAGTTATCCGTGCAAGTTGCAAGATACTCTAAAGGCGAAACGAAACTACTCTTCATGCTTTTGCTCATTCATTCTAAAAAAAAATAAAGATGTTTCTTGGTGAGTTTTTCCGATGTGGTTATAAAAATGTACCAGACGTAAGAAGTGTGAAAATTTGTGGGAAGATAGTCCAAAGAGGTCATGAATGCATGTGAGGTTATTTTTTTTTTTTGTTAATTAACTGTGGTATCAATTAAAAAACAAAACGAACATTCATAAAAATGGCTTTCGTTTTTCTCAAAAAGACGTCGGGGGTAGTTCTAGAAATTCGCTGCAACAAAGGGACAGGTGGACGTTTCACGGCTATTTTTAGTATATTTTAATGATCATTTTGGCTAAATCGATCGGAATACATAAAAACTAAAAATACATGTTTAAATATCGTTCTATTGTACTTTCGAAACGGTGCAAACCGTTTAAAAATATGAATTTAAGATCATTCGAATTTTTTTTTCTTCTTTTTAATTTTCAAGAATTAATGTTCGAATTCTTCTTCCACGACGACCCCCCTTCCTATTTTTCTTTTCTCAAAGTCTGCATCGGACTAAATTTTAGAGATACGGAAAAACGAATAAAAATTAAATTTAGAAAATCAAAAACCCGACTGAGTGAAAAGCGAACTAATTAATTATTTCTCATCTATTGAAACTATATGAAACTATTTTATATATTACTTACCTATTTTTTTTTAATTTTCTTGTATTAATGACTTTTAAGTTGTGTTTAATTGTTAGTTTGTATCTATAAACACTATTTTGATGAGGCCTATAGATGTCTGTGAAGGTTAGAGTTGCAGTAAAGCTAGAGATCCTACCTACACAACTTCCAGGTTGTGTAAAATTTAAACGGAGCTTCTGACTGTAAAATAGTCAATGAAACATCGTTTTCCTTTTGAAAGACCTAATCAATGATATCCACTTAATATCGTGCGTTATTTTTTTTTTGTCTCTATCACCATTTTGTGTTTTACGGCCGCCATTTTGTATTTATAAAAACAAAACCTATCCAATAACCATTGGACAGTTAAGACAAATCGATAGAGACCTCATTCATTAAAATCCATCCAGCCGTTGGGATGTTTTAAGGGTATAAACAAAATCCACATACCCAGATACGCGTGAAACACATAACCCTTCTTGGCAGTCCGTTAAAAATACACACTTTCACGGTTTTGTTTTTCTGTTTAATTCTGTGTCTGTCTAAACAAATACGAATATTAAACTTTTCAAAAATATTCATAACCGAAATTACTTCGAGACTCCTCGAGACATTCTTCTTTCTAGTTTAAGAGTAACTAACTGTTGGTATTTTAACAGGAACGTTTTACCCATTCTTTGAGCAATCCATTTAAAAAGCATATAAAAAACTTGAAATATTCGGTTATTAACAAAAACAAATAAAATCTATTTAGGATTCGTCCAGAACTCAATTACGCGGGTGGCTCTCGCTTATGTTTTTACAACTAAATATGAATACTTTTTCTCAAACTTTGTGTTCATGTTTCAGAAACATTATATTTATAACTCATAAAATTTAAGCGAGTTTGTGTAGTAAGATCTAATTTGTTTTTAATTTTAAGTGACCAGATAGGAACAAAAAGTGAGAAGAAAAAAATTTCTTAATAGGCTTTTTTACCACTAAATACTATTTTTTTTAGTTTTACACAAACTTCTGAAACATCGTATTTATTAGGTATTAAAATTTCACAGAATATGCACAATAAGAACTATTTTCGTAAATATTAAATCCCCCGTTGTGAAACGAAAACAGAAGAAATCAAACTGGTGTACTCTAAAAGGGAGTCGGATTCCAACATTAGGTTAGTTTGTAATGATTTTTGTTAACACTGATTTTACATATATTAGAGGTTTTTTCAATAGCCGATCGGGTCAGATAGATGGGTATGAAATGACGCAGCATGGTGGATACATTCTCACAGTGCTTTGAACGGATGAAATGCGTTTCATATTTTTGTCAGCGATAATACACAGATCTGCCTTGGATAGAGTACAGGAAATACAAATATTTTTTGAACAAGTGCAGCATATAAAAAATGTAACTATCCGTTAAGTAACTACTATAAAAAGTTATAAGCATACACAGCAATTGCCGCCACATTGGATGGACGTTATTTTTAGAAATAATTGTCTTCTCTATCTAAGACCAATGGAATCCGGATATTCATAAACCTAACAACATTGTCTCAAAAATTATCTTCTAAAGAAGGATTTCAGGAGATCTGCTAAAATTCTAACATTTCTTTGTTGCCCAGTCCTCATAGAAGACATGCAGACATAAAGCATTATTAAATCATGAGACTAAACGGAAAACGGAACAATTTTTGAATTTTCATTTATCAATATTTGTACTAATAATTTTTTTCATTTATTGCAATACACCACTTTACACAAGTCATGAACATACCAGTCCGGTATATTTTAAATCATCATAATATGGCTTAATAGTGCCACATTGTCAGCTTTTGTTTTGACATGGCTTTGCGATACCGATATTTAGTTTTATTTAATATTTGTTGCAGCATCCTAGGTGGGTGGTTCAATAATTATTGTCCCTAACGTATATAACATATTTGTACTGCGATGGTTGATGTGGAATATCGAAGCCTAATCTCTTAAATGCCTATATGCTCAATTTCAGAACCATAGCTGCTATATTAACATAGTTTGGAGGGAGGGGTGAAGTTTTAAAGACCTATTTTGGGGGGAGTTTTTAAGAAGGGGAGTGAGGGATAAATGCTGGTTCTGAGCTTATGAGGCTAAATTGGGACAGTGGATGAGATGTGGCTACATCACTATGATCCGGAGTCCGAACGAGAGTAGTTATGTCTCATCCACTGTCACAAATCTAGCTCCATAAGCTAAAAATCAGCCTTTCACCGCCACTCCCCCCCCCCTCCTTTCACTCCCCCCTTCAAAACTATGTGAATATAGTAGTTACGGTTCTGAAATTGAGCATATAGGCATCTAAGATATTAGGCTTTGATATTCCACAACAACCATCGCAATACACATATTTTAAATACACTAGGGACAATAATTATTGAACCACCCACGTATTTATTACCTTGGCCTTGGATGCTTTCTTCCATTCAAAATTCTTATCATTAAAAATCGTCTAATTTTTTTTTATATTTTGGTACATATGATCCAGACGTGCAGATTTATCTCGCAGCCTGCAAAAACTTAGGCACTTTTTCACGTTTTAAAGCTCGATGAAATTTCTTGAAATTTCTCAATTATTAAACTGTGATCATGAAAATATCTTTTTTACTTTTAATTGCAATCTCTCATTTTTTATATAGCAGTGTAAAGAGCCCCTATCGGGTTTCCAAATACAAGCAAATACAACTTTTTACAGGAGCCATTTCGTACAATTGTTTGAAGTGAGCAAATAATGATATCCTAATGTATTTATATCAATCTTAAGTGGTACTACGTAATATTATTTCACGACACTAAATTGATCACCAGACATAAAAATTTCCATAAACACGTAAGGGATTCCAAACATTTTTTTTTTTTTTTTTTTTTTTTTTTTTTGCACAGGTTTTAGAAAAAATATGTAAATGATTAATTGTATATTTTGTAATTTCTGCTGTGTCCGTGTATCTCACCATTATTCATGATCGTTCATTAACCTCTCGACCTCTATCCACCTCTAACCATCGAACCTCTTCGCGATTCATGTATAATGTATTTGTCCATTTCCGATTTCTTTCTCTTAGAGGTATTCTAAATATTCTGTGCATAATTTATCAGATTTTAATTTGATAATTTTAGTTCGATATTTTCTCTATTTGAACAATAAATTACAAAACATGATAAATTTCTTGAAAATTAGTTTAACTACTCACTCAATGTAAAACTGTATTTTCCAATTATAGTTAAATTATGTTTGTGGAATAAAATATTCTTGAATATTTCTAAATTACATTGTAAAACACAATATTTTAAGTGACTTCATAAATTTAATTATACCATTATAAAAATATCTTCCTGCAGTTTTAATTCAGAAATATTCGCATTTTTAGAATATCCTCTAATAATGTTTAATTTTGGATATATTGCACTTCATGACTACAATAATCATAATACTTTAAATTACTGCGCTTACTATTTTTATTTCTGAAATCTCATGAACTAATGAAAACAATTTTTACTTATTGTGAACAATGAATTTATCGAAATAAAAAATAAACGTTCAAGTGTGAATATTACTCGCGTACCTAGGGTTCCGTACAATAATATATAAATTAGTAAGTGTGTTATTAAAAAAACCGTTGTTTAAAGAACTAAGATTTTGTAAAAACTATACAAAGTAGAGTTGGGTATAGATGTATTTACTAGAAAAGTATAAATGGATATACCATCAAAGTTCAAAGAGATATGGAACCAAAATAATATCAAATATAGCTATTCTATAAAAATCATTTTTTTTTATCTTATCTTAATCTATTTAAAATGAACTTAATTCGGTGTGAAAGATTAGTGCATGTTTAAATTTTATTTGGTATTTCATAAACCTAAATTCAGCGTAGTAATAATCATTTATTTTTACAGTATACTTAAAGCAAAGCCCCGGTTCAAAATTTAAACTTATCATTGTGCTAAGCGCGCTTCGAAAGGACGTCGCAATGATCCAACGTCGCTTTGGTCCGTGGCGCGTTTTTACATATAGGATCTTAGTTAACCTCTAAAGACACTGTAATGTATTGAGAGAGTAACTCAATGCAAACTAATGGCGAATCCCATAGTATTTATGTGATTAATTCTAATTAGTCTGTTTTTAACAATTTGACATTTATTGCTTTTATACTGCTACTGGCCATTACATTACACAAATATATCCTTAAAATTTGTTATAAAGGACGTTCCATTAATGACTGAGAGTAAAATCATAAAAAATCAAGAACTATATTTATATAAAAAATACATCATTCTTCTTCAAAACAACTTCTCTCAGATGATATGCAACGGTCCCATCGTTCAACACACTTTTCAAAACAAGTTGAGTAACCATTTTCTGGAAGCTGCATCAAAGAACCCTACACTGCTAAAATAATTACAGATTTTATTGTTGAATCTGTCAGAATCACTTATGGCGGACTTGATAAGGGGTCCAAAATGATGCAGCCAAGTTTAATCACCTGTTATTACAGTCTTTAGAAAATTCGGATCATTTTGATCCCCTTATCAAGTGCGCAATAAGTGGTTCTAACAGATTCAACAACATATTCTGAAGTTATTTTTGTAGCGTGTATGCTGTGGGGTTCTTTGAAGCAGCTTCCAGAAAACGTCTTCTCTACTTATTTTGTAAAGTGTGTTGAACGATGTAACCGTTGCATATCATCTGAGAGAAATTGTTTTGAAGAAGAACGATATAGTTTTTGATGTAAATATATTTATTGATTTTTTATGATTTTACTCTCACTTATTATGGAACGCCCGTAGTATATAGGCTTTAAAAGCCGATGAAGCATACAGTACGCCGCCATTGTCATTATGTATGTCCAAACCGCCCCTGTCTTTAAGGGTTAATATCTCAGCTAATTACTGACGATTTTTTTCGAAAATCATGGTCAACAATGCTTTTATACTTCTGCTACGATAGGTACCTCCAGCACTGCTCAATAATTTTGCTGAAGGCCCATAAATCGAAATTTGTATGTAACGGTAAAATGTGATTTTCTGAAAAACTATGTAGCCTAGGGTATTCGCTATAATTTCCCTGCAAGGATTAAATTATCGTCTACTCCTCTAATTTTTTCACAATTTAGTTTCCGTAGATTCGAAATTAGAGAAGGGCGGGTTGACATATTTTTGCACTACATTTTCAGCGATAAATTTGAAAATATAATACCTCAAAATAAATTAAATTTATTTTTGAGTTCAGCGTAAAGAAAGCTTTACACGACATCCCCACACGATAGACAGAGAATAGATTTTTTTAAGTAACGTAATTACCCCCTCTACATTTTTCCTAAATATATTTATGAATTTTCATTAATCTGTTAATCTGTGGGTCAATAGTCTTTATTACTTCCCCTAATTTGAACTTTCCACGTTCCAAAATTTACGAGTAAAATGGCTGTGAGAGAGGAACATGCAAACACAGGAGTGATCCTATAATGGTTTCGTCTTTAAGAAACCCTAAATGTTACGAAACATTTGTAGAAAACATTATATTTATTTAGGATGAAATCCCCAGTAACTGACACTTTAAGTTTTCTTTCTTCTTTAAGGGGGCTTAGGGCTTGAAATCTTTTCAAAAAATAGATTATTTTGATTACTCAATTAATTCTAAACATAGTATAAAAAACTGCATAAAAATATTTGCATTTTTAACGGAGTTGCAAGCATGTATGTAACTTTTAGCAATCACTTTCAAAGCCGCACCTATTTAATCATAACTTTAAGTTGTGTTTTCTCAAAACTTGATTTTTGACGACTATCCGTAAGATTTTAAAAATCTATGTGATGGAAAGGCTTAAATTTTCTTTTGCGTACATATAACATCATTATCTATAGAATGAATTAATATATTTTACACTGTTTAATATTTTGAGTAATTTTAAGGAAAAAAATTCTATTTTTAGAATTTTTAAATTTTTAAATTTGAGAGTTTTTTTAATAAGGTTTCATTTGCGTGATAGTTGTAACCTTAATTCATTCTGTAGAGTAAAGTTTGCTGATTATTTTAAAAGAAAAATTAGATTTTTATGTGAATTCAACATTAAGATATCTTACGAATGGTGGTATTACACCTAAAGTTTTTTTCGAAAATTTTGTTATATAAATTTTGCTAAATTTTTTATTTTATTACCTTGAATTACTACATTTATAATTTTATAAGACTATAAAACATACCTTAAAAATTTCAGAAAATTTAAATTATTTACATTGAATACATCTGTTTTTACATGGATTCGAATTGAATTCTCTGTTTACCTGTTTTTCGGTATCTTTCGAGCCCTGAGATACCTTAAATCCCAATTATAAAGTTTTAAGTTTATTTTATGCTTATCTTTGTTTTTGAAAGTATATTAGAGATACCTAAAAACTAGTTGGATGTGCCAATCCCAAATTTTTCTTCCATCTTATATATTTTAATATTTCAAAATTTTATTACAAATGTCAATATTTAATTTTTATTTCTTCAATACTATATAAACTTTGAATTTCATCTTAAATTTCTGCTTCAGTCAATTAATCGTAGTATAAATGAGTTAATCTCGATCATCACACTTGTTAAAATCAATAGTTTTCCGTTATTCTCCTGTATATCAGCTGTTCGCAAATCGTCGGGATATCAGGATGGGAAGTTCCCGTCGATTTACGATCCACCGGTGTATAGTGGAACTACGAAAAATCAAGAAAGTTACACAAACATCGCTATTATAGTGCCTCCTTTCGGCGTGATATTTCGAAATTCAGGGACGAACTTCTTGCCATGGTCAAAAACATACACAAAAAATTTGGTTAAATTCTATGCATATAGTCCAAGAGCTGTTAAACATTTTAGGGAAGGTATTTGAGCACCCTAAAAATTTGTGCAACACTTCTTTTGTAATGCCTGAATACAAAATCGAATGTCTGGCTGAAGGTTCGTGGCCCGAAACCTGTGCCAGGCAAAAAATGGCACTTGACACGTGTCTGGCACAGTTTTTGTGCCGACTAAAGTGTCTGTCATTTTCAAAAAATTTTTTTCTAAGTATAAATATTATTGTGCCTCATTCTCAGCGTGCCTCAAATACCTTTTTTGGGTAGTCAAAAAATGGCACTTGACACGTGTCTGGCACAGTTTTTGGGCCGAGTAAAGTGTCTGTCATTTTCAAAATATTTTTTTCTAAGTATAAATATTATTGTGCCTCATTCTCAGCGTGCCTCAAATACCTTTTTTGGGTAGTCAAAAAATGGCACTTGACACGTGTCTGGCACAGTTTTTGGGCCGAGTAAAGTGTCTGTCATTTTCAAAATATTTTTTTCTAAGTATAAATATTATTCTGTTTCAATCTCAGCGTGCCTCAAATACTTTTTTGGGGTAGTGTCAAAAAATGGCACTTGACACGTGTCTGGCACAGGTTTTGGGCCACGATCCTTCAGTCAGACATTCGATTTTGTATTCAGGCATTACAAAAGAAGTTCTGCACAAATTTTCAGGGTGCCTCAAATACCTACTCAAAAATGTTCAACAGCTCTCCTACTAATAACTTCATACACTTTTGGATGGCTCAATATTCAAAATCACGCAAAAATCGCCATTACAGCTCCCCATTCCAGCGGATTTTTTCCAAATTAAGGGAGGACCTGCTTGCCATAGCCAAAAACATAAAACAAATTTGGGGTTCCAATTCTATGGGTAACTTCATATACTTTTTGATAGTACAATGCCGACTGACACACGGACAGACAGACATTTTTACCCAACTGAAAAGAAGGGTTATGTGTTTCACGCGTATCTGTGTATGTGCATTTCTTTATACCCTCGAAACATCCCAACGGCTGGATGGATTTTAATGAATGAGTTCTCTATCGATTCGTCTTAACCGTCCAATGGTTATAGGATAGGTTTTGTTTTTATAAATTCAAAATGGCGTCCATAAAATACAAAATGGCGGTAGAGAAGATTTTTTTTTTTTTTTTTTACGTACCCTACTGAGTGGCATATCATTGGATAGGTCTTTCAAAATGAAGACTATGTTTCATTGACCATTTTGCAGTGAGAAGCTCCGTTTAAATATTTCATAACCTGGAAGTTGTGTACTTTGGATCTCTACCTTTACTGTAACTCTAACCTTTATAATAGACATCTATAGCCCCCATCAAAACATTGTTTGTAGATAGGAACTAATAATTAAACACAACTTAAAAATCATCAATACAAGTAAATAAAAACATAATAAGTAATATAAAAATAGTTTCATGTTGATGAGAAATAATTAATTAGTTCGCTTTTTACGCAGTCGAGTTTTTCTGATTTTTTAAATTTAATATACATATAAATCTATATTAATATTAATATAAATCTATAAACATGTTTTGGGGGGTATTTTTGTCAAAGTATTGTTGACAATTTTTAATCATATTTTGTTATTATCAAAAATTGATTTTTATAATAAATATAGTCAGTAACACCAGTAACAGACACTATTTCTCTTTAAAAAAAATACTGAAAAATAATTTATAACTGTTAAGACAAAAGTTATCACTAGATCACTTTGCAGAATTTTACAAAAAAAAAAAAAAAAAATGCTTATTTGAGTTACATTTTTGCAGTAGTGTCAGATACTGGATAGGTGTCAATAACGTGAGGTCTATGGAACTATATTTTTTGTGTTGAAAAATGTTTCAATGAAACTTGATTGGACTGTATTATATATACTGTATTTAATTCGCGTACAGATATTTTAATTATTTCACGTATAATTTACCAAATTTAATTTAATAATTATAGTTCAACATTTTCATTATTTAAATAATATATTGTCAAACTAATTAAATTTCTTGAAAATTTGTTTAACTTACTCATTCAAAGGAATTATGACACTTCATTTACATATTTTAATACAAACTGTGGGAATCACTTCGAAAATTATGAATAATATATGTTTAAATTTGCCGGTTCCTTTTTGCATAGAGATATTTTAAATATCCCATACATAATTTAACAATTTTCAGTTTAATAAGTTTTGTTCGAGATTTTCTTTCTTTAAATAATATATCGCAAAGTAGTTATTTTTGTTGAAATTTAATTTAACTTTCTCATTTAAAGGAATTATGACACTTCATTTATTTTAAAACAAATGGTGGGAAAAACTTCGCAATTCATGAATAATATATTTGTTAATTTGCTGATTTCTTTTACGTAGAAATATTTTAAATATTCCATACATAAATTAATAATTTTTAGTTAAATAATTTTAGTTCAACATTTTCGTTCTATAAATAATATATTGCCAAACATGTTAAATTTCTTGAAAATTTATTTAATTAGTCACTCAAAGGAATTATGACACTTCCTTTACATATTTTAATACACGTTGTGGGAAACGCTTTGCAGTACAAGCATAATATATTTGTCAAAATACACCGATTTCTTTTGCGTAGAGATATTTTAAATATTCCATACATAATTTAACAATTTTTAGTTTAATAAATTTACTTAAACATTTTCATTCTTTAAATTATATTTTGTCAAACATGCTAAATTTCTTCAAATTTAGATTAATTATTCACTTAAAAGAATTATGACACTTCATTTACATATTTTAATACGAATTGCGGGATCCACCTTCCAAATTCATTCATAAAATATTTTTCAATTTTCCTATATTTTGAGAATTTAAAGACTTACTTTGGATGTAAAACTATGTTTTCTAATTATAGTTAAATTATGTTTGTAAAATAAAAGAATCTCAAATATTTTTTTTAATTGAATTTCGAAATACAATATTTTAAGTGACTTCATAAATTTTGTTATTGCATTATGAAAATAGCTTACTGCTTTTTTTAATTCAGAAATATTCGCATTTTTAGAATATCCTCTGACAATGTTTAATTTCGAATATATTGTACACTAGCAGGCTATGCCCGCTGCGCTGGTCAATATTTCCAAATGAACCTTGGATTAAACTAAATGGTGAATTTGAACTTGTATTTTAAACAATATGGATCTTCAGCTTGACCTTGCACATTACTGAAAACGATGCGAACGCCATTGCGATATAATGTTATCTTAAGCGTTGGACAAAATTTAGCAATTAAGAAGTAATTGTTTTAGTTGATTATAAACAGCGCACTTATGGTCGGGTAATGAGACCGTTATGACAACAGGAATTAATACCTCTGTAACTAATCAACATATAATGAAATCGTATATACTAACACCATTCCTAAAAGTCATGCAACAGGGCCACTTGTAACAAAATGTGTTCTGTAGATTTTTTTAAAAAGGCTAAACTTTCATAATCAGGTTCACTTAATTTTTGAACTTTTACTGTTGCTCTATAACTAAGTACCCTTGAACAATATGTATACACTAAAACCTTTCCAAAATTATTACCTAACTAATTGCGGTATATCCTACGAAAGTATTATAAACAATCGGAATGAAATACAAATTTCCGTTGTAAATATATAGTAGATGATGATGATGCGATTTTGTGTAATAGAATTCATAGTAAAGTTTTCGCTTCAAACAAAAACGATGCTTTCAACATTAAAGCTAATACACCAATATGTGAAGTATCCAATTACGGAAGGTTAACTTGAATTCTCATGAGCAACTACTCAAAGAAAAGTGAATATGTGGCTTTTGTGATACTTTTATGTCAGCCGGGCGCAGGTAATAAATCAATAAAGATTGTTTTCATAGCATATTCTTATTTTATTATTTTCATTTAAAACACAAACCTTTCACTCATTTCATTTAAAATGCATGCCTTATACTAATTTCATTTAAAAAACTGAAAAGATAAACAATAACAGGAAATAATGCCATAATTAAAAGCAAAAAAATATTTTTAATTTACATACGCAAAATGTAACTACTGCTACTGGGAATTTTAAAAATGCTATCAGCGAGATGTGCGCACAGTTGTTATAAATGTACCCAATTTTTCTTCTTATCGAGGAGCAATTTATAAATCGCACAATATTATTCCAATTCCAATTTCTTTCATTGAGGAACCTATGACCGGAAAAAATGAAAAAAGACTCTTGTAGATTCTTCGGATGACGGCATCTGACGCCATAAACCGAGTTTATATATATGAAAATAATTTTTAAGTCGTTACAAACATTGCTTTCATACTTAAATATTTTCATTGGTACTACTTGTTATACCGTCGACCAATTTCGCCAAATTATATAAATCGCTAAACCATTCGCCAAATTATATAAATTGACATAATCTTTATTTTAAATAACGAAATAACAAATAAATTAGTATAACATTAATAAAAATACAAATAAAACGTCGAAATTAAAATCACTTGATGACGCAAACACGTGTAGTTTGTTTAAATTCAAGTGAATTTGATATTTACGATCAACCGTTATTGGCATTTAATCTTATAGTTTGACGATAGATTTTTGGTCGACGGAATATCTAAGTAGTACCTTTTCCATTTTTGTTTTATAACGCTAAATTCTCAGTAATTTTTTCCCTTTTATTTTACATAAAATCACTATTTAAAAAAAAAAATTAAGATGCTTGCATTTTTATTTCAAACTCATAGAGCCGTTTTTATTTTTTAGCCAAAAGGGTAGATTTGAATTTTTTCCGTTGCTAGAGTAACGGATGTAATGATAGACATTTTGAGGTTTAGATGCCAAAGACACCGCCAAATTAGAAAAATATGAAACGTGTCATGAACTGTTTGACTTATAAAAATTTATTTGATAGCATTCGATTCAGCATACAAAACTACATTAAAATATGCTATCATTTGACGCATAATTTTGATATTCGATTTTTCCCCTCCCCGTGCAAAAACCATTAGGGGTGACACTTTAGAAAATCTTTTCTTAGCAGAAGTTTATGTCATAAGAAGTATTTTTACCACGATTTTCAAGATTTTAGGTTCAGTAGTTTGCGCTGTGCGTTAATTAGTCCCCTAATCCAGACTTTATTTTATATACTATATTAGATATGCGATTTTGCGGTGAATCGATGATCGAAAATTAGTCCAATATCATTTGAAATATTACATAACAGACGAGAAAGTACGAAGAAAGACGAAGAAGAAAGGACGAATTACAAAAGACTTGTAATTTTTTTTTTCAAAATGTTGAATTTTTCCATAGTAATAACGTATTAAAACATAAATTTCCTTAAAAATTATCTTTATTTCCTAGATTTCGAATCTGTGAATTTTCCTATAAATGAAATTGGCGATATGACTTGAGAAAATAGATAATATTTGCTTAAATAAAATGGGTAATATTCGTTGATCTGAGTTCGAGTTTATAAATATCACATGCTTTCGGAATTACGGCGAAAAACATTTTAAAAAGTATGAAATTATTTTACAATATGTATGTGTGGCAGAAATTCACACTGGAATTTAAGTATTCGATTCCCTTTTTAAAATATTAACTGATATCTATATAAGTTACAATTGAATATGAAAATGTACTCAAAAAATGATCTCTTTCACCTAAAAAAAAAAACACCATTTGTGAGAACATCTTCAAGCTAATGTCACGCTTATGCATTTTTGGCTTAAAATCACATTGTTTGGCGACAAAAGAAAAAGAAAAAATTGAAAAGAAACAAATAGTAATTACACATGTGACTCACAATTACATCTGCTTGTTCCTTCTATAAGTCACGTGATCGGATAATTAGATATAAAAAAAAGAAAAGAACAGAACAGAAAGAAAATGTCGTTAAAATTTCATCTAATCAAATTTTCAGATTCGTTTCCACATCTAACGCAAGCGATAAAGAGCCAAATATTGCGTATCAAGTGTAATATTTCTTATTAAATTAATTTTTAAGCATTACAAATATTTCTTTCAGGTTTTGATTAAATGTTTCCGTTTTTTAATATTATCACTCATTAAAACGGATTTTCTTCTTCTTCTTTTTTTTTTTTTTTTTTTTTTTTTTTTTCATTTAAATAAAATTAGTAACAGTTTTTCTTTTATTTTTCGAGGTTTAATAGCCGTTTCAATTTTTTTTTTTTTTTTATCAACGATGAATTTCCCCAAGAAATAAAATGGTAACCTTATCGCCCAAAATAACAGAATTTTCCGTCATAATTCTAAAACTAATATAGGTAGAATAATGTGTTATAGATTAAAACCTTCCCTGAAATAATACCTATCTAACGGTATAGGTTCCGTAAAAATCCATGCAGTAGAACACGAAATCTAGGCGTTCGGAACGAAATTTCCGTTTGGATTTTATATATATAATAATAGATAATAGAATAGATAATAGATTATATATATATATAATAGAATAGATAATAGATTATGTGTTATGAACTATCTCAAAGTTTAAAACAGATCGCATTGTTAGATTTCCTAATTTTAACAATATCGCGTTATGTTAGTTCCACATTCCACCACCAGGGAGCGCACTCTTCTTAACGAAAGCGTATCTGAACGAAACTCCTTCATGCAACCTTTCCGTAGATACATGAATCGGGAGGGTGGCGGTCTTAACCAATAATTTAAGATAATTGCTGAAATTACTACGAAAAATATTTTAAAGGGGCTTTTACGCGGGCATCTAATAGAGTTAGAGGAAATCGGAAGACGTCAAAATAATCGCGGGGAAAAGTTTGCTTAGGTGCTTCGGAGCTGCTTTTGGCGCGAGATCTAAGCTCTACGACCAATAGGAGCCCAGATATTTAAGGAAATATGAAGTAACAAAGTCCAGAATAATAGAATTTTCCGTAATAATTCTTAACTAATCTAGGTAGAATGATGTGTTATAGCTTAAAACCTTCCCTGGAACGATACCTAGTAACGGTATAAGTTCCGTAAAAATCCATGCGGTAGAACTCGAAATCTCGGCGTTCGGAACGAAATTTCCGTTTGGATTATATATATATAATAGATAATATCTTCAAATAAATCTGAAATAGATCTTTGTCAGATTTCATAATGTTTTAACCCTGTTGGGGCGCATGAAGATGATGTTCAAGGGATTTGAAACTTTTTACATATGGTAAGGGGACATAATAGCATTATCTACAATGGGCCAATAAGAAATAATTTTTTTTTAATAGCTATTAAAATTCAGGAAAATTAGCGTAATTTAGCTAAAATTCGGGGATTTCGCGCTCCTTGGGGCGCATGAAGATATCAATTCAGGGGGCGGAATTTTTTTTTTAAATAATAAGCAAAAAAATACGCAACTTTCGCACACCGAGCCGATTTTGATTTCAAAAAATTTTATTTCTACGCTCCACCCTAAATCTATATTTATGAAAATGTTTACTTGAGGATTGATGGCATTCGAAAAACATATACTGCAAGATGAAAAAACCGTATAATTACACTACACGAACTAGTCGGAAACGTTTTTGAAAACCAGGGATAGCATAATGTACTTCGGTTTTGGAAATGCGTCTTTAAAATTCGCTAATATGCTAGTTTGTCAGTTTTCTAAAAAGAAAGAATGCTATTCGAAATCATGTGTAACTCAGAAGTATTTATTGTATATTTACAATTTTGAGTTTCATATATTTTCCCAGATTTATAAATATTTGTCATTTATGATACAGTATTTAAAAATAGTTTACGAATAAAATCTTAACTTCTGATTTACAACAGATCTTTTTCCCGCTAAGCTAAACGAGTACTAAGCTAAGCTGCAGTACTAAGCTAAACTGCACTTAGTATGCCGTTGAAAATACTACAAGTGTAATTAAACCTTTCCTAGTTGTTATTGTCAACAAAAAGTATCTTTAAAGTTCGGAGGATGTTATTTATTTTTTGTGAATTGTTCCGTTTGAAATAAAAGGAGGTGTATTTGCTTAAACAAATAAAATTGAAGTAATTTCTAAGGAAATATTTATAATAAAATATGTTTTGTATCATAATAACCCATTTAAAATTATTTTCATTAATGGCAACCTTTGAGACTTTAATTTTTTTCAACTAGTTTCAACTTTGCTGTTGGTAACCACTCGCTGAATTTTCTTATATATATTTAAATATAATACATTAAAATTTAAATTTATGTTATAATTTACAGAAATTTCCAGTATGTAAAGTATAATATTTAAGTGCGTATATTTGACTTTTTGAAATACGTATTATTTAGTAGTATTATTTTTACCTAAATTAAGCAGCAGCTCATGCTATAGAGATTTCTAAATTTGCTGTTCTTTTTATCAAATTTTGTGAGTTTGTCATGAAAAATAAAATATATTTATATTCTGAGATTTTTTTTTTCTCGTCTGGGTTTCTATTTTTGAATCTTACAATTTAATATCGTGTGTTTAAAACATTAATAATAATAATAATAATAAAATACTTGATAGACATCGTCTGTCTTCTGTAACAGTTTCTGATAGTCAATAAGTGAAAAAATATATATATAGTGATTACTTTACATTATTTAAATTTATTAAGTAAATAAATAAAGAAAGAAAAGTTTCTGATGTGTATCTTTATTTTCGATTCACTCACTTTCGTGTTATGTGCTTAAACACCCTTTAAATGAATAATTTATTGTAACCATCTTTTTACAATATAAGGATTGAATATTTGTAAAAGGCAGAATTAAAAGAAACACTCATCATTTAATAAAGCGATAAAATTATGTTACAGAATATTTAAATGAAAACTTTTTTCGAACAATTCTTTTTAATGATATACAACTGATTTTATTCGGATTAACTAAAACCCATGCCACGTATTATGTAGTAGAAAACATAAGTAAAATAAGTATAATTAAGCCTTTCGTATGTGTCCTTATTTTTTAAAAAAGTGTCCTTTTTGTTTAAAGAATGTTATTAAAGGGTTTATCACAATTGTTTTACTGGAAATCGTATTAGTTGTAGATATTTTAGAAAATGCAACGTCAGATGCAATTCCAAAAAGATGTGCAGCCGAATTGTTTCTTTGAAACAATCTCTATAAATTCCTTAATATACATTAAAAAAATTCTTATTGAAATATTTTAAAGGAAAGATAATCCTTTTAATTCCATTATACACATCCCATAATCAGAATCTTATGACTTTTGAATATACATTAAGAAGTATAAGGTTGAAATATATGTTTTATATTATGTTATTCAAGAATTAATTGATATAATACATTATTATACAAAAATAGTTTTACTAAAAATTTTTATTAATATACGATCGGCAATTAGTTTAAAATTAAACATTTTAATTATTAACTTCGCAGTTTATCCTTTAAGGAAATTATTTTTTGTTTATTGTTTAACTTGAAACAACTGCACCTAGGCCTGTTATACAATTGGTTTTCCTGTTTTTCTCTAAGATTTCTGAATATTTTTATCTTAACCAGGTGGCTTAGAAACCCAACTTTTCATAGCATGGCGTATTTGCGTGTTGGGGAAAGATCTTAAACTAATGTAAATTTATATTTAAAAACAAAATTTAATATAAATTATACTAAAATTCTTATTATAAGCATAAAATAACATTAAGAAAGCAAACTATTACGAATATAACTTATTGAGAATTTTATGTTATTTTTTGCTGTTATATTAGAATATATAATATACATGTATAACAGAATGGCGTCGTAAGAGAGATAATATTTGATTGGTCGTGAGGATTTTTGTCAGATACGTGCCGAGGTTTCAATAATGGCAAACCTCAAATTTATTTCCTTGTCTATCTCGCCCTTGAAATTAATCGACTAAAATTAATCGACTTAATTTACAAACATGGCTGCTAAGTAGAAGCATAACAGTAAATTTTACAGTGCGTAGTACTTAAAATAATGTTTAATGAAACAACAAAAAATAACATTCACAAAATAATCTATTAAAAATATTACTTATTGAAAATTTTGTTTTTTTTTTCAGTTATATTAGAATGTATAATTTACATGTATAACAGAATGGCGACCTACGAGAAATAATATTTGATTGGTCGTGAAGACTTATGTAAAATACTTAGCGAGGATTCAATTATGGGCTACCTAAAATTTATTTCCTTGTCTACAGCAATGCGCTGAACTCGCCCGGGAAAAAAATACTTAATTTACAAACATGGCAGCTAAGTAGATGCATAACAGTAAATTTTACAGTGTCTAAAATAATGTTTAAAGAAACAAGTCTCAAGAATCAATCAATTCATCTTAGTTACATCTTCTCTTGAATATATTCTCATGTATTGAAAATAAATATATTTTTTATATTATTTTAACAATTTCGAATGCTAAACTCGACGTCGCAGCAGTTGAACGACATAATCAGATCACCGGCAACAACCAACGCCCCCTACATATTGCAGATATTCTCGATTATATAGGGGGCGCTGCAACAACACGTCTCGAACAATGGAACAATGGAACACTAATCACTAATCACCCACTCGTGGACAGCCAACCTTTCGGTATAGGAGCTTATTAGCCCACGAGAGGAAAACACATATCTACTACCCCGCGGAGACTCCAGTACTCGCGAACGAGCCCGGAAGCTCCAGCAGGCTGGAAGATCCTGCTTAATGAAAATTACATGATTATTACAGATAATTCACAATAGGTTGCACTATTGAGGAAACCCGAGAAATTTTACAGTTATAGTTGATGATGAATAGTTAAAATTATGTTATAAATTAAAGATAATATAGGTACTTAATTACATCTCATTATTTAGTAATTTAATATTTAAAATGTGAGTATTTACACTTAAAATTTAAGATAGGAGAATTATTTAAGGTAAACAATAAATAGTAGGATAATATGACAGAGCTTGATTAAAATGACAAAACAATCAAAATGATTATTAAACAATATGACAAAATATAATGAAATAAAGTAAAATATTTAAACTAAGTGACTTGAAGTAAAAAGTTCATCGTACAGATGAGCGTTAAAAGTCTTTTTATATAAATGAAAAATGTTTATTTAAAATATTATAGTTGGTTCTTAACTTGGCATAATTTGCTGGATCAAATAGGGTCCTTTTAAGGTTGAAACGTACAGCTTTGTTTCTTTTAAAGTCAAATGTATGTGTCATTAATGGACATTTTGAGAAAAGGTAATGGATCGGGTCTCCTATCCCCTTGCCACATGGGCAGGATGGAGAGTCTCGTTTCCCTATTTTATTAACAAAGGCGGGAAAACTGCCGTGTCCACTAACATAATATGGAATAATATGACTTTTGCAGATAAAATCAGAATCCACTTTATTCAAGATTTCATAAGTAAATCGGCCTTTTTCAGATGAAGTCCAATAACGTTGCCAGTCTGACAACATTTTATCCTTGAGTGCTTTTTTGATCACAGAGACTGGAAAAACTAAACGGATGAGTGGTGACGTGGTGGATGTTGTTGTTGATTTTGCTAAGGTGTCGGCTCTTTCATTACCTCTGGTTCCGGCGTGTGCTTTGATCCATTTGATGTAGACTGTTTTATGTGGATAATCTAGTAATTTAGCATATATCTGATGAATAAGTTGATTAGGGGGAAGGCTAGATTAAGGGCATCTTTTGCTGAGTGGCTGTCCATTAATAGAAGTAGTGAAGAGTAAGATGATGTTAGAAACCAGTCTATTGCTTGGCATATAGCGTATAGTTCTGCTTGGTAGATCGAGTTTAAATTATGTACTCGAAAAGAGTTTTCAAAGATAAAAGAGCTGTCTTTTTCAACGGTGAAGGCAGCAGCAGTGCCTGAGTCTGTGACGGAGTCATCTGTGTAAATTGTTAAATCTTGATTTAGTTGGTTATTGTCCGAAAAGGTATCTTCTAAAATTTGCAAGTTGTTTAATTTGTAATATTCTGGGAAACTGTAGGAAGGAAGCTTGGTCATTAAAATATCTATGGTTAATGAGGTATCTTGGATGATGTAATTTCTGCGTCCTTTTAAAGTATGGTAGTAAGAGAGTTCTTTTGCCAAAATTATTTGAATAGGTAAGCAACCCGTTAGGACACACAGAGCGTCAGTTGAGACACTGCGATAGACTTTGATAATGCCGAGCAGTGCCATTCTTTGTATCGATTTTACCTTCCGGATACTATGGCAGTTTAGACGAGGGAACCAAATTACTGCTGCATATAGAAGTTGACGAAGGTAACCGTATTATACCAAGTTTGTTTTCAAGATGGAGGGGTTTATTCCCTTATTAAAAAAAATGCAATTTGCCGAAACCAGTGCTAAATTGTTGAATTTTTGTTCGTAGATGGATAATATGATCTTTAAAATTGAGCTTTGAATCTAAGACGAGGCCTAAATAAGTGAGATTCTTCTTTATTGATATGGCTTGCCCCCGCAGTTTGAAAATTGGGTGGCGTTTTTCTAGTAAAAAGCGGCAAACATTATTGCTGTTGTCTTCGCTTGGGAGATTGTTAGGCCAAGTTGTTCACAAATATCTGAAAATTGTTTAATTTTGTTGTTGGCATCTGCTTCAAGTTGTGTCCTGGTGTCACCATATGCAAGAACTGCAAAGTCATCTGCATAAACCGTAAAGTCGTCAGCCAGCAACTGGAGAAGTTTTATTAAGAAATCAGCAATCAAAAGCCACAGCAGGTGTCCGAGACATGACCCCTGCGGACAACCTCGGAAAGTTCGGAACCACGTTAAGATTGTTCCGTGGAGTAGGCCTATGAATCTTTGAGAGATATAATTTTTTAGCAAGTTTTTAAGATATCGAGGAAGTGGTGAGTTATCTATGATTTGGGATATAGTAAACCAGTTCATGGTATCGAAGGCTGATTCGATATCAAAAGATATCAAAGAACAATATTTTTTACGTTGTAATAATTCGTCAACTTTTTTAATAATGTTGTCTAGTGCATCTGTTGTGCTTCTCTTTTCGCGAAAACCGAATTGGGCTGGATGGAAAAAATTTCGCGATTCCAAATAAGTCATTGTTCTCAACTTTATGAGTTTCTCCAGAACTTTCCCCAACATAGGCAGTAAAGTGATGGGGCGATAGGCTTTTAGTTGTTGAGGATCCTTGTTCTTTTTTCTAAAGAAAATTACTAGGCCTTTTTTCCATGGAGTCGGAAAATGTTGTAATTCGAAATATTTATTGTATAGATCAATAACTAAGGATGGGAATGTCTTGAGTAGATTTTTGATCAGGCGAGCATCAATATTATCGTATCCGGGGGCTTTACCGTTGTTTTGTTGATGGATACAGAATTTTAATTCTCTAAATGAAATTCTATCTTCTGCTGAGAAATTATTGTTTGTAGATTGCTCGTTAATAAATTCGTGGATATTATCTTGTTGAATTGGTTGATTCAGTTGAAAATGGTGAGACATTAATTGTTGTTCAATATTGTGAAATGTGTCTGTAGTATTTGAGATTTCTAGGATTGTTGAGATGAAGTCTGTATTTTTAAGTTATTTTTGTTTTATCAGTTTAAAAGCTGTACCATATGTCGATTGTGTAGTGGTACAGAAATTTCTCCATGCAGAGGATTTTGCCTCTTTAATTGCCAACTTATAATTTGCTCGCTCCTTTTTGTAATCACTTCTGAATTGCTGGTTGTCTGGATTTCGGGTGTATCTTTTATATTTTGCGTTCAATTTATTCCTTTGAATTCTTGATTTGTCATTATACCAATGCAGTTTTATATCATAGTTTAATTTTTTCTTTTTTAATGATGCTTTCATTGTGAAATTGATGACCGGTCGCAGATCATCCGTCCATTTGTCTAAGTTTGTAGGGGATTCAATGTGAACAATGGAACAATGTGGTCTTGTTAATGGACCACCTAATTGCGTGTTAACTTTACATCCAGTTGAGAAGTGATCGTGTTGCAAAGGCACTAGGGAGCCTTAAAAAACTCAATGTTTAAACGTGGCTGGTAGCCACAATGAGAAAAATAACTATAAATTTAAGAAAGAATAACTTAAAAATAGCACTTAAAGTACTCAAAGTATAACGATGTAAGAGAAAAAGAGAAACGGAAAAAAAAATTCCATGTCTGTAATTTACTGAAATTAGCTTTCAAAAATTTCCGGTATACGAGCTATTGATTAAAATAAATGAAAGTATTACCAAGTTCTGTTGTGTGGATTGCTATAGTTTGAACCAAACATCCAATATGATCATACGCGATCTTCTGTGTTCTATCACAGTCCATTGCTTCAACTTTAAAACAAATTTGGAAATTTGTATTTCCCCCGACTCAATTATATTGAAATATTTCACACTGCTGTTAAAAAATGTCGAAGCAAGTCACATGAATAGTCTTTATATTTTATTTTTTATCTATTATATACATTGTAAACTGAAAACCAATAAAACAATTTACATAAATGTAACAAAAAGAAAAACATTTCATCACAACTTCCGATAGCTTACGAAATAACATTGTTCCGTTTTTGCACATAAATGGAATAATTTAGCTGCGAAATTTCAGAAATTTCAATAAAACTTAAAAATATAATTATTTAAAAAAAATGTCAATTGAAAAAAAGAGTTGTGACATCTTTGGATGCTTATCATAATTTTTTTAATTATAAATCAAGCTATTTTTGGAAGATTAGTGGTGAAATACAATTACAGATTTTAATATAATATATTTTTATTCGCACTTTGAACACAGATACTAGAGCGGCCGTCAGCGACACAAGTGACACAAGCGACACAAGCACCCATGTGCGAGATGAAATCATCATGTAGAACAAGATTATTAGGAGTAGATTAAGGACATTTCGTCTCGACATTTCTTGGTACGATATGAGCAGCTGCGGGCACCAACTCGGTATTTTGGCATCACTATCACGCCATCGAGTTATGGGATGACACTGGTGCCAAATTAAAGGTATTTTAATAACACATTTGTCTACCTGCGCATGTCCTTGTAGAAACCACAGGCAGACTAAAATTAAAAAACCAAAAAGGTCATAATGTACAATTCAAACCCTATAAACACAATAATTTACATTACATTGCCATATTTATTACTTCGCCATCAACTTTCAAGATGAATTAATTGTTTAGGAAAAGCTTATTAACAGTAAGTGTGAAAAAGACTGATTCAGCAAAACTTGGTACAAAGCGAGAAGAACGGGGCGCCAAATCCCTATTTTGAGAGTACTATCATGTCATCGAGTTACCGCTTGAAATTTTGGCAATTACCGATTTACCGTACAGATTTTACGTAAAATACATACGACAGGTACGTTTGGCAGATACCGTAAAAAAATTCAGTCTGCCTCGTCATATCCTTCTAGGAGATGAGCAGAGCGGGGCACCAATTCATAATTTTGGCGATATAATCACATCATCGAGTTACGGCCTGAAATTTCAACACATTAAAGACACATATCAGTACAATAATAATATATCTGTCTGTCTCGTCATATCTTTTTACGACACGAGCAGAGCGGAAAGCAAATTTTGCATTTTTGGGTATCATCATGTCATCGAGTTACGGCTTGAAAATTCGGCACATTAAAGGTATATAACAGTGCAATAAGAATATTTCGTTTGCCTCGTCATATCTTGGTACGAGACGAGCAGAGCGGTTCGCCAATTCGTAATTTTGGCGGTTTTAATACGTCATTGATTTACGCCAAGAAACCTTGATGTAGGGCAAGATTATTAGAAGTAGATTAAGGAATTTCTGCTCTGCCTCAGCATTTCTTGGTACGATATGAGAAGCAGCGGGCGCCAACTCGTTATTTTGGCGTCTCTATCACGTCATCGAATTACGAGATGAAATTGGTGTCAACTTAAAGGTAAAATTAAAGGCGAGGCAGACTGAAATATTCTTATTGTTCTGATATGTGCCTTTAATGTGTTAAAATTTCAGACCGTAACTCGATGACGTGGTTATATCGTCAAAATTATTAATTAGCGCCCCGCTCTGCTCATCTTTTACCAAGATATGACGAGGCAGACTGAAATATGCCTAATGTACTAATCGGTATTTTGAAGGGACAAAATTTCAAGCCGGAGCTCGATGACGTGATAATACTGTCAAAATAGGAAATTGGCGCCCCGTTCTTCTTGTATTGCACCACGTTATGCGGAATCAGTCATTTTCTCACGTACTTTTCATAAGATTTTTCTGAACTTTTATTTCTTCTTGAAATTCGATGGCGAAGTAATAAATATGACAATGTAATGGAAAATATTATGTTTATAGGGTTTGAATTAGAGTCCTGTATGCTTCGTTTTGTGCCCGATCCGAACCCGCAATCGCTTAAAATTCCATTTTAAGTCAACCCGCAACCCGACCCGAACACGACAAAAAAAAATTCCTCGACCTGCAACCCTTCCCGAACCCCACGCAACCATATCCGAACCCGTAAATATAATTTTTGACAACCAGACCGGAACCCGCAATGAAAGAAAAGTAAATCATGTTTTAATACCATTATGAAAAAAATTCTGCAATTGTAGATCTAATACCATTTTTATTTTTTTCTTAGAAGAATTAATAAATCTATATTCTTTAATATTAAATTTAGTAAAACCTCTGAATAGTGGACATCTCGGGATCGTTGAGTAGAGTCAAATATAGGGTCGGGATATCCGTAATTTTGTTTTTTAGGCTCGGAATGAATCCAATTTTCTTTCTGCAGTTCGGGATCACAATAGAAAAGCTCTTGTTGGTCATATATAAGTTTTTATCACTCAAATTGTTGGGATTTTCACAAAATGCTTCAGGTGAAAAGAAATACGTATTTGAATTAGAGTCTTGCATGGGTCGGGTTGTACCCAAGCCGTGCCCCGTATACGACTCAATTAAATGAATATCACAGGTATTCTAAATTATACCCGTGCTTTGATACAATTAAAACTAAGAATTTAGAAATATAATGTTTCATTCTATGTGTAACGGTATAAAATTAAAAATCTAATCTTTAAATATGTTTTAAAATTAATTGCGATTCAAAAGTTCCACTTATAACGGTACACCTTGTATTAGACAATTACCATTCTGCCTTATCGTACTTTAAAAATACAATACGCAGCAAAATGCTAAATGATTCTTCCTGTCTTCCAGTCTATCACACGGTAGATTTTTTTAAAACAACGTTAGAAGTATCAAGAATAGAACATTAAATTTGTAACCATTCAGCAAAAATGCGTTAGCAATGCAGACGGCATTCGTTATAATCCTTATCGTACTAATAATTGAAAAAGTATTTTTATATTGAACTTCCAGAATATAATTCTAAAACTAGATGCATTTCGCTTTCATAAAACTTTGATCTGCGGTTTAATAGACTTTTAATGTGAAAAAATATTTTGGGCATTCTTTTAAAAAATCGGGTGAACCCGAAACCGACCCGTAAGGGTCAGAAATTCAACTCTATACCGACCCGAACCCGAAATAATGAAAGCCAACACGATCCAAACCCGACACGCAACAAAAAATGTTGAAGCCCACTCGACCCGACACGAACCGCGGGTCGAGTTGGGTTCGGTTAAAAGCAGGTAACTTGACCCGATGCTGGACTCTAGTTTGAACTGTGCATTATGACGTCTTTTTTGTTGTAAATTTTAGTCTGTCGGGAGTTTCTACCACATAATGCGCAGTCAGACCAAAATAACTTTATTTTATCTCTAATTTGGCACAAATTTAATCTCGTAAATTGATGACGTGATAGTGAGGCCAAAATGACTAGTTGGCGCCCGCTGCTGCTCCTATAATACCAAGAAATGTCGAATCAGACCAGTCATTTCTTAATCGACTCCTAATAATCTTGTTGTACATCAGGATTTCATGCCGCAACTCGATGACGTGTTAAAGCTGCCAAAATTAAGAATTGGCGCCCCGCTCTGCTCGTCTCGTACCAAGATATGACGAGGCAGGCTGAAATATTCTTATTTTACTCAAATGTAACTTTAATGTGCAAAATTTTCAAGCCGTAACTCGATGACGTGATGATACCACCAAAATGGGGATTTGGCTCCCCGCTCTGCTTTTTTCGAACCAAGATATCATGAGGCAGACCTAAATAGTCGTATTGTACTGATATGTGCCTGTAATGCGACAAAAGTTCAAGCTGTTACTCGATGACATAATAATACCGCCAAAATTAAGAATTGGCGCCCCTCTCTGATCATCTCCTACCAAGATATGACGAGGCAGACTGCAATATTCGTATTGTACTATTAAAGTATATTATACTACCTTTAAAGTGCTAAAATTGCAATCCGTAACTCAATGACGTGATAGTAGTGTCAAAATAGGGAATTTGCGCCCCGTTCTTATCGCTTTGTACCAAGTTATGCCGAATCAGTCCTTTTCTCACGTCCTGTTAGTAAGCTTTTCCTAAACCATTAATTCATATTTAAAGTCGATAGCGAAATGATATCTATCGCAATGAAATATAAATTATTATGGTTATAGGGTTTGAACTGTATATTATGAAATCATTTTTTGCTATAAATTTTAGTCTACTGGGGTGTTCTATGGAATATACGCAGGCAGACCAAAATATTCTTAAAATACTATATGTTACCTTTAATTTGGCACCAATTTCATCTGGTAACTCGATGACGTGATAGGGACATCAAAATGACTACTTGGCGCCCGCTGCTACTCATATCGTACCAAAAAATGTCGAGGCAGACCAGTCATTCCTTAATCTACTCCTAATAAGCTCGTCCTACATTATGATTTCATGTCATAACTCCATGACGTAGTCATTTGTGTCGAAGCTGCCTTGTCTATAACTATTAAAATGTAAAATTCAAATTTCGCTTTTTGCTTTTCAAATATAATGTGCTTGACCGAATAGCAGTCTTTTAAATTTCATACATTCTTATGTTACTTAAATATATGTGGACCCCAGAAGCCAAGGGGTATAAGTGACAAAATTTAAAAAATTGAGTTAAGTGCACAGGCTATCTGGAAATAAGTCTATTTGCTTGTAGATAAAGAGATATAAGTGATTTTTTAATTATGCGCTGAGTTCTAGGGGTCAATTACTTAACCCCTTTTTCGAAACCGTGAAACACTTGGAGCCCAAGGGGTATAAGTGCACTTGTATCCGTGGAAGTCCACATAGCTGAACCGCGACCAACAAAATACAAGGCCAGATCATCACTTTTAAAACCCCACAAGCATTTGATCATATTTAAACGGCGATTGCCACAAAAAGACGAAGATGTTTCTAAAAAACGGTTGCGAAACATAGTAACGAAAAAGAAAGAAACAGTTTCAGGCGTACCATCTCACGATGAAAGAGGAAGAAAAAAACTGTCGAATAAAATTCCACAAGACGGTATTGAAGTCATCAAAGAACACTTAAACCAGTTTCCCCGATACACAAACCATTATACTAGAGAAAAGACCCCAAACAGTGTTGCCAGTGGGCTATTGTTTTAAAATTCAGATTTCTTGATTGGCACCACTTTTCTGAAATGGTAAAATTCCCCTTGTTTTCGCCTTAATTAATATGTCATTAAATAAGGCGAATTTTACTTCAAAATTACTTTTCAAATTTTACTTTTCAAAAAAGTGGTGCCAATCAAGAAATCTGAATTTAAAAAAGTAGCGACTGGCAACACTGCCCTCAACCGTAAATACCTGAATCCCGAACTTAATTTAAAGGAGGTGTACAAACTCTAAGTTCAGTTTTGCTTTGAAGAAAAACACGCAGAGGCGGTCAAGGAAAGTTCCTATACACTGTAAAAAAACGACTTTTTACAGTACAAGGTACTGTTCATCTCGCGCACAAACTCGATCACAGTGAATGGGCTGTATTTTTCTTTGGTTTTCTTACTATATTAACATGGAAAATAAAAATACAGTAGTTGAGTGAAATTAACAGCACAATGTCCTGGCAATTTGGACGCCAGCAGTTTGTGCTGTAAAAAAAATGCGTCCAAATTGCCAGCACATTGTGCTGTTAATTTTACGCAACTACTATATTTTCCATGTTAATATAGTCAGGAAACCAAAGAAAGATACAGCACATTCACTGTGGTCGAGTTTGTTCTGGCAAATCTACAGTTGTTTTTTTACAGGATAGACACATTTTTAACACCCATTTTAATCTTAGTTTTCACCGACCGCAGAATGATACACGTGTTATGTGTGACAAGCTACAACTGAAAATAGATCATAGAAATGCAGATAAGAAACAACAAGCAAAAACTCAAAGGGAACTACATCTTCGCAAAGCAGAAGCTGCCAGATTAGACAAAGGCGCATTCCACAATTTAAAGGATGATTCAAAGGTCGCGTTAAGCTTTGACTTGTAAAAAATCACGCCAACTCCACATATAACCAATTCAAAGGCTTATTATCTACGTCAACGTTGGACGTACAACTTGAACATTCATAACCTTGAAAGCAAAACTGCCCTGTCCACATGTACATATGGCATGAAGGCCAAAGGCTTTTCGTGGTTGCAAATATATCGCATCCTGTCGCTTGAAGTTCTTAAAGACTCTTCCCTCACAAGTCAGGCATACTACCGCTTTTAGTGACAATTGTGGAGGACAAATTAAAAGCCACTTGATTGTGAAGTTCTGGCTGTACATCATAAAAAATGCTCACATCGAAGCAGTCTTTCATCGCTTTTCGATTTCAGGACACTACTACCATGAATGTGACCAAGAATTTGGTCTTATAGAAATCAGAAAGAAAGGGTATAAAAGGGATCTGTATGTTCCAGAGCACTGGGCTCAACTTGTTAATGATTTCAGAAAAAACTTCACTGTAAAAGTACTAAAAGATGAAGGTTTTATTAATCGAGTCACTTGCACCATTCTTTATAAAGTCAGTGAAATTTATCCGAAATATGCAGTGGCTGCATTTTGAGAAGAAAAAACTTCTCATTATTCTACAAAGAAACTGCTGGTGGCGAATTAGAACCTTTTCACGAGCTAAAGGTGAAGTTCAGTCGTGCCTGAAGATGCTCTAGAGTTCTGTGCGAGTTTTCCATAGCACAAGAAAAACCAGAACTCAAGTACCTTAATTTTAAAAATCTCATTGAACTGTTGAAGTTTGTACCATCAGTGTACCACGCTTTCTACCAAGATTTTTCTCACCAAGTAGCAACAGGACATACTGAAGCCCTGCACGTTTCTGAAGATCAGGCTTATGAGACTAATCGTGCTTATGAAACTGTTTAGTATGAGGTAATGTAGATCTATTGTTCCCATGTTATCAGTAGAACAATGTTGTTTCATATTTTCAAACTTTTTTGCGTCATTTTTTCCCTTTTAAAATTTACTTTCTTATGCGCTAAATAAATGCATTTTAACTGTTAAAAAAATAAAAAGAATCAATATTTCAAACTTATATTAAAACTTATATTAGAACAAAATTTTGTCCTTTCATTCATTTGTATAAACATTGTTTTTAAATATTTTATCATTTTTTTTTTGTTTCATGATCTTTCATTTTTAAAACTTATATTAAAACAAAATTTTGTCCTTTTATTCATTTGTATTAAAACTGTACTTAATTTTTACGTAAAGTCATTTTTTTATTTCATAATTTTTCATTTCTTGTCTATCGCTTGGAAGCCAAAGGTTACAACAATGATGATCAATATTGCTTATTTATAAATTGAAAAAAAATCCTTTACTCCACTTTTTTTTTTACAAATATTGAAATAAGAGTTCAAAGACCACTAAGATATAAGCAACAGTTTCATACTCCAAGTCAGTCAATTACAGTTGATGCTTAACTTTGAACTCAATTTACTCGAAATCTGAATTTTGTCACTTGTATCCCTTGGCTTCTCGGGTCCTCATATAAAGTCAATAATTCTTAATGAGGAAAATTAATTAACCAACTTTACTTTTATAACCTTTCACTTTGGTTCTCTGCGATAAAAATATGTATTTAAAAAAATTAAATATTAAATTTCTATTTATATCTCTCACTTTGGAAGATGCTTAGAATTTTTTCTATAGTTGTAATACTACGCTATTAAATTACTTTAACTTAATACATCATGCAGGAAATTAATTTTTTATGTACTGGTTTATTTTTAAATCTCTTACTTTGTTTTATTTTTTAAGGTCTAAATAAAAAACTCTAAACTAGGAGTTTTTAACATAATCAATTACTTACATGTATTAACTAAATAAATAACAAGCCTAAATAAAATTTTTAGCCCAGTGGTTAGGAGGTTGAATTCGAAATTAATTAGGAGAAAGCTGGAAATTGTTTTAATACCTTCTGTTTAGGTCTAGAATGAATATGCTATGTTTCTCCCTCGTACTAAGAGAGCGTCAGGAAATATGCATAGATTTATAGAAAAAAAAACACGTTTTTTAACATACCATAACAGTATCTCAAAACAGCTAACTCTGTCAAAAACATTGTCAATACAAATGTTGTAGAGCTTAAAATTCTGATTAAGATGAGTACCTACACTTAATATTTTTGTTGAACATTAAGGTCACAATTCTACTTTAAAGTTTTAGTCTCGTGTTCAGGGGGTTGAACACAGAATTAATTAGGAGAAATCTGCAAATTGTATTAATCCCTTCAGTTTAGGTCTAAAATGAATGTACTATGTTTTCTTCCTTGTACTTGGGTGAATGTTGGAAAATATGCACATATTTATTTTCGAAAAACACGTTTTTTTTAATTACCTTAACAATATATCAAAACAGCTAACTCTATAAAAAAAAACATTGTCAATACAAATGTTGTAGAACTTAAAATTCTGAATAAAATAAGTACCATCATTAATATTTTTGTTCAACATTAAAGTCGCAATTCTATTTCAAAATTTTGACTTAATCGGTAATCAAAAACCTGAAGCTGGTAGAGACCAAGTTAACTTAAGAATATCTCAAAACAGCTAACTCTATCAAAAACATTGTCAATTGAAAAGTTATAGAACCTAAAATTCTAAGTAAAATGAGTACCTACACTAAATATTTTTGTTCAAAATTAAGGACGATATTTTGAGATATTGTTAACTTGGTCTCTCCTGGCTTCAAACTCTTGATTTTTAAAAAAAATTGAAATATAATTGCGACCGTAACGTTGGACAAAAATATTAATGATGGTACTCATTTTATTCAGAATTTTAAGCTCTACAACATTTGTGTTGACGATGCTTTTTATAGAGTTAGCTGTTTTAAGATATTGCTAAGGTAATAAAAAAAAACGTATTTTTCGAAAATAAATATGTGCATATTTTCTAACATTCACTGAAATACGAGGAAGAAAACATAGTACGTTCATTTTAGACCTAAACTGAAGGGATTAAAACAATTTTCTGTTTTCTCCTAATTAATTCTGAGTGCAACCCCTCTAACCACGGGTATAAAATTTTGAAGTAGAATTGTGACCTTAATGTTCAACAAACATATTAAGTGCAGGTACTCATTTTACTCAGAATTTTAAGCTCTACTACATTTGTATTGACAATGTTTTAACAGATATAGCAGTTTTGAGATACTGTTATGATATCTAAAAACCGTGTTTTTTGACCGTACATCTGTACATATTTTCTAATGCTCACCTACTACGAGGGGGAAAACTTAGCATATTAATTCTAGACCTAAACTAAATGAATTAAAACAATTTCCATCTTACCCTTAATTAATTCCGAATTCGACTTTTTTCCTCCCCTACCATTGGGCTATTTGCTATAATTTTGCTTTTGATTTTTCTATCTTTTAGCTAGGATGTTAAAAAATTTAAATACACATTATTTATAACTATTTTTTTTAAAAAGCTGATGAAAATAGTATTTATTAAAAGCAGAATTCTGTAGCATTTAATAAATCTATTAAAGTTTGTCCAGGAAACAATTTATTTAACTCGAGTAATAAAAAAAGATCCTTTTGTAACAATGTATAGTACAAAAAATATCTAAGCAAAAATCCCGTGTCACTCATTACGCCGTTAAAAAAAGAAGTAGAACAAGTATAATTAAGCTTCTCGTAGTTGTCCTAGCTCTAAAATAGTGTCTTTATTTTTCGAAAGACGTCATTAATTTTTTTCCCTTTCTTTAAGTATTGCTTCTCTGGAAATAATAAGGAGTGTAGTTACTCTGGAAAACAAAGAGTCAGAAGCATTTAAAGAATGAGTGTGCAACGTAATTGCTTTTAAAGAAACAAATATCTGTAAAAATATTAATGGAATATAATCTTCTATTTTATCTGAAATAGTTTTAAAAATAAAAAATTATTTGTTCGTACTACATGTATTGTTTATTGGAAATTCTAAGAATTGGAGAAACATTTAAAAGTAGATCTGAGAGACATTTTTTTCAACAGAATTTAGTAAAGGAAACAATTGAAATTATATACAGTATGCCAACTAAACTCCCCTGCAATCCTCTTAACCCATATTGGGCCACACCGATTAAATATTTTTGAAAATTTTTTAACTTCGATTATATCATTAATATAGTGTAATTAAGTAGATACTAACGAAATTTTGAAAAAAAGTTTTTAATTTTTTAAGTAACTAGCTGTCTTATAATCAGGACATATTAGTAGGACACATAGTAAGGACATATGAAATGCATACATAAACTAATTTTATGAGCACATAATTTATTTTACTTTAAAAATACTGTTTATGTTGTACAAAAATACTCTATTATTTCTCCAATAAAAAGATAATAATAACGGTAAAATTCTAGAATATAAGATCAGAATTTTTAAAGGATTTTTTAAATAGATTTTTTTCAATTAAATATTAATTGGTTACTTGTTTTTTTGTTTATATGTTATACTTTTGTGTCTTTTAAAGATGTCATAACAAAATGCATCCAGAAAATCCTTATTTATTTATTTTAAAAAATGTTTTATTAGCTGTCCTATTTATAGGACAGCGGTCCAATATGGGTTAATTTCGGAAAGGCTGCTGCTATATTTATAAAAGTGGTGATACTGAATGAAACAGCTTACGGCACTACCCGGTAGAAAACTGCGGAGTTAGAATTCCTATCTCGAAAACGGAAGTAGATAGTGAAATAAGAGGGATTTACAAAAGGATTACGAAAAGAGACTTTGTGGACAGGGCATTGATTCGAATAATAGAACCTTTAAAAAGCGCATTTTTTTTTTTTTTTTTTTTTTTTGTTTTTCGTGATTTCCTACAATGTGACGTCACAAAACGATTTTATAAAGAAAAATAAAACTAGTTGCAAAAATATACCTCTATTTCAGATGTTCAAACTTCTCACCGTCAGCTGCAATGCACATTTGTATGCATATTTGTAAGCACATTTATCCAAAATATAATAATTTCTCCTTCCGTTCAAGTATCGTGCTGTCACAGAGTCGGAAATCACGAAAAAAAAAAAAAAAAAAAAAAAAAAAAACATAACAAATGCACGTTTTAACCGTTCTATTCTTCGTATTAATGCGCACAAGGTGTCTTTTCGTACTAAATCGATGATGCTGTACAACTTTGTAAATAACTTTTTTCTCCTCTATCTGTTTCCGTTTTCGAGATAGGAATGCTAATTCTGGAGTTTTCCACTAAGTGGCGACTTTGGCGGTTTCATTCAGTGACGCATGGCTACGTTACTACACCAAGATACAACTTTTATGAACATAGCAGCAACCGGTCCAAAGTTAATATGGTGTCAAGGGACTTTAGTGGGCATACTGCATATTTATATATATGTGAATGTGTGTTCGTTAGAAATGAGACGGGCTCGATTTTCATACCAGCCTTCGGACTCGGATGGGCTCGGACTCATTATGTTTTAACCTGAAAATTTTATTTATTCCCGTATGGAAAAAACTCTTTAAAAAATATAAGAAGTAATATATTAATATATAATCATCAAAATTTCTTGTGCTCCCTATATTATTCTGTTAATCATTTTTAAGGTGTGTTAATATCTAAAATTTATTTATGTTTCTAAATTAAATTCAGTATTCCTCATTTTTATCTCTGTTAAAAAGCTTTTATTGTTTTAAAAGTAATTTAATTACCCCTTTCATAATAATCATTAATCTTTCAGTTTCCTGTGGTTTCAATAAATAAATGAGGCATCTGTCTGTTATCACCTATTTCTCGTCCTTACGATGCGACGCCTGGATTGAAAATTACATTTTCCATAAGAAATCTTTTCGATGTTATTTTTACCAGAATGATGAAAGCGACGTATCAGTAACTGTTTAAGGTATTGCATAAAAGAAAAGCAAATCAGGAAAAAAAAAATATTTATTGGTGAACAGAAATAAAAGCATTTAACTAACTGTTTGTTAATGAGGGTGAGAAAGTTTATTTATTATTATTATTATTGTTATTATTATTGTTATTATTTTAGTAAGTTAACAGTTGATCATTTGGTAAACATTATATTTATTAGCTGTATAAGAGATAAAACGGACATTAACGTATAATGAGAATATTTTTAATGGGAATGAAGTTTAAGTTAAATATAAAGGAAGAATTTTGGTTTTAAATTGGGTATAATTAATTATATGTGATGATTGATTAATGTTACAACATGACAGGTATTTCAAAAGAAATTTGCAATATTTGCAGATTTATATCACTCACGCTATAGCCCCAAGACTAATATGGATCGTTTATTTTATTTTATTTTATTTTATTTTAATTTATTATTTGACAATGTAGGCGAAAAAAGTAAAATTTTCTGTTATTTGAGCTTTGCAATCGATCAGTGTTTTCTCTTTTCTTATAAAAAGATTCGGATCTTTCAGATAACCTTCTTTTAACTTTTCATTTAAGCTGATTTTCAAGAACACGAGAATTACGAAAGATGCACACATTTTATAGGAAATAGAAAACGTTATTCGTTTCTTCGTCATATACGTCGTAATTTCTGCAAATTTCATTCATTCATTTATTTCGAAAATGCGCTTCGTTAATGTTTCTGTCAGATTTGCTTGCTGCGAGAGAAAATATAAGAACATATTTAGGGACTTATCTTCTGATGAGATTAAATGTAAATGTCATAAAATTAACTATGTGCTAGGTATTAAGAGTTATTGTGATATACGAAGTTGTTAAACAAATGAGATATTATAATTAGAACAACTTTTATGCAATTTTTATTTAAAAAATTTTCGGTTTACATTTTCGGTATCGGGCTCGGGCGGACTCTGGCTCTAATGACAAAAACCCGTTTCTGGCTCGGATTTAAAATCGTCGGGCTCGGGCGGGCCCGGGCTTCGAAAAATGAGCCCGAACTCATCTCAAGTGTTTATTATAAAAAACAATTTTTCTAAGATTCTTTTAATTTTTTTTTTAAACCATTTAAGTGTTTAATATTTATTCTAAAATCAAACATTTCGTTGCACTGATAATTTTGTTATCATTTCATTTTGAATAATAACATCTAGATAAAAATATTATAAGTATTTGTAGTATGCGCATTGTTCTGTTGTAACACTTCAGTTTTCATTAAAATTATTTTTACGTTAGTTTTAAATGAATAAGGCGGTACCACATGTGCAATATGTTCTATTTATTTATTTTTATTTTTTACTTTTTGTTTATATTACTTAGTTCTAAGAAATGTATATCAAAAACAGCTTTATAATTTTAATATTTTATTACTCAAATATAATAAATCATTAGACTATAATTTTTTTTTGATAGTCTTCATTTTTAATGTAACACTTTTGATTTATGATATTAAAACACCATTTATTTAAACCGTCTACTGCATTATCTAATTTTGCCAGATACGCAGGAAATCTAAAAGTCTTTTATATTTCTGACAATATATTTATATGTTATGTAATTTTATTAGTTAGAAGATAGGTAAAATAAAAACAGCTTTATAATTTATATATTTAATTACTCAAATCGAATTAAACTAAATATAATATAATTGATAATATATATATATCATTCATAATAATAAACAGAAAAAGAATAAAAAAGTTCTCGAAGGATTCTTTTTATAAGTGCCATAAACAAAGTGTAATGAATATCGTTAACTACTTTAATTTATTATGACAACACGTCAAGTAAAAAAAAAAAATACAAAAATAATAAATAGGCTTTAATAACTTTACGTTTACTGTCTTTAGAAAATACAAAATTTAATGGAAAATGCAGAATTTTTCAATCGCTCTAGAAAAATAATTAAGCTTGGAATTCAAATTATAAATTCTTGTATAATCATTCATAATAAGATAATACTTTGGCAGAACTAAAAATCCATGTCAGCAATGGAGCGTTAAATAATAATAATAATATTTATAATAAACCGAAAAAGAATAAAAGAGTTTTCGAAGGATCCTTTTTTTTTTTTTTTTTTTTTTTAAGTGTCGTAAACTAATTTTAATGAATATTGTTAACCACTCAATGTAATAGAATTTCAGAAACTTTTAAAGAATGAAGGTGAAGCATCTATTTACTTCTTTGTGAGTGTGTGTTTATTTTTCTAATATTTAGTCAGTCTATATTAAGAGTAATAAGAATTGGATAAATAACGATCAACGCATTTTTCACGCTTATTTTCAATCCAGTATAAAAAGTAAATAATTGTAGATTTTCTTTTTTTCAAAAATATTCTTATGAATTCTAAATTGGTTAAACTGACAAGAGATCCTAACTGTTTCGCCACTTTTTCTGAAAAATAAGGTTTGATATTTTTTCTCGTAGCGTTGATAATATCTCTGTATTATTACCTGTTTTCTATTTCTTTTCAAATCCTGTAGAATGCGTTGCACTTTAGCTCAAATCGAAAGATTGTAAGATCTCCTTTTAACGAATTTTAATACATAGCAGACGAGGAAAGATTTGTCTTTGGAATAAACATACACTCATTAAATAATAATATAAACGTATAAATCTATAAACGTTTGTTCAAGAAAACACTTTATTTAACAAAAGCACCGGATGAGCCAAAAGTTCGTTAAAACTTTAAAAACTCATAAAAAGGAAGAAATTTTGATAACTGAGTACGGTTTGCAAGAAACAGCCCACAAGGCAGTCCGATTAAGTTTTAGCACCAACAAAAAAAAAAGTTTAAAAATCACATATAGAGGGCGCTGACGACCCAAAACACAATTAACAGGGCAACAGTTGTGTCGTAGTATGTTCTGGAGGTCATTCTGAACATTTCTTAACGGAAGAACAAATGAATGGAGAGTATTGGTCTCCTGTTCATTGTGTTTCGATTAGTCAGCGCCCTCTACATGTGCCACACACTTTTTTTGCAGCTAAAAAAATCCCACTGCCTTGCGCGCGCTTTCTTGCACACTGCACTCCTTTATCATAATGTCTTCCTTTTTTATGTGTTTTTAAACTTTTAACGATCTTTTGGCTCACCCGGTATGAGAAAAAATTATTTTGTAACAATTTTTAGTACAAAATAAATATCTTAGCAAACTTCCCAATACGCCGTTAAAAAAAAAAAAAAAAAAAAAAAAAAAAAAAAAAAAAAAAAGTAGTAGAACATGTATAATTAAGCTTCTCATAATTCTTTGCTCTAAAATAGTGTCTTTATTTTTAGAAAGATGTCATTAAAGATTTTTTTCTTTTTTTGAGAATTGCTTCACTGGAAATAATAAGGCGTGTAGAGCTCCAGAAGTATTAAAAAAAAAGATTGCACAACGTATAATAATTGCTTTTGAAGAAACAAATATCTGTAAAAATACTAATGGAATAAAATCTTCTGTTTTATCTGAATTTTATTTTTAAATTAAAATCTATTTTACCAGTATTATACGTACTGTTTATTAGAAATACTAAGAATTGGCGAAAAATTATTTTTAACAGAATTTAGTAAAGGAAACTATTCGAATTATTTACATATGTGAATGTGTGGGCGCATTATCAGGAAGCAATTTTTCTAAGATTCGTCTTTGGATGAACTTAAAAGAGAACTAAAAATAAAAATATATTACAATTCATCAGACGTACAAGTAAAAATTACATAAATACATTTAATACAATTAAAAAGCAAACGTTTCGAGCTACATTTTAGCCCCTCATTAGTGCAATAAATAACATTCAGCTCAAAACGTTTGTTTTTAAATTTTATTAAATTTATTTATGTAATTTTTGCATGCACGTCTGATGAATTGCAATATATTTTTATTTTTAAATCGCATATCAAACGTTAAACAATGATTATTTATTTTTAAATTAAAAGAAAACTGTTTAAACCGTTGAAATACCAATTTTTAAATCAAATATTTCGTGACTCTGATATTTTAATTATTTTGTCATTTCGAATAATTCCAATTATATCAGAAGCGCATAAGTATTTGTAACATGTACATGTACAGTACATGTTATTGTGCCAACACTTCAGTCTTCTTAAAGAAGATTTCTACAGTAGTTTTATATCAATAAGGCGGAATGTCTAATATGTTCTATTTCTTTTTTGTATGCATTTTTACTGATGCTACATAGTTTTAATATAAGTAAAACTAAAACAGCTTTATATTTTTATGTATTTTTCTTTTTACTGATATATAAAAAATCATTAGCCGCCAAAAAAAAAAAAAAAAAAAAAAAAAAAGTCTTTATTTTTTAATGTAATCCTTTTGATTTATGGTTTTACAAACACCATTTATTTAAACCGTCTACTTGATTATCCAATATTTCAAATGAAAATTTAATTTCAAATTATATTTGCTTAAAAGGCGCAAAGACCAACCTAGTGAAAAAGATTCCATGCCGGGACTCGAACCCGGGCCATCAGTATAGCGCACTGACATTCTACCGACTAAACCACATGGAACGATACCCAGCTTGGAACTTCTCAATATTACAGGTTGGCAAGGCTACAAACGCAGCACAAGATGGAATATTTTCCGTGAGCCACCAACATGGGGAAAACACAGACACTTAATTAAATCCAGCATCGATTGAATTTATATTAATAATTGGAAATTTTTCCAGAGAGAAACATTCGCCTTGCATACAATATTTCAAATGAAAATTTAATTTCAAATTATATTTGCTTAAAAGGCGCAAAGACCAACCTAGTGAAAAAGATTCCATGCCGGGACTCGAACCTGGGCCATCAGTATAGCGCACTGACATTCTACCGACTAAACCACATGGAACGATACCCAGCCTGGAACTTCTCACTATTACAGGTTGGCAAGGCTACAAACGCAGCACAAGACGGAATATTTTCCGTGAGCCACCAACATGGGGCAAACACAGACACTTAATTAAATCCAGCATCGATTGAATTTATATTAATAATTGGAAATATTTCCAGAGAGAAACATTCGCCTTGCATACAATATTTCAAATGAAAATTTAATTTCAAATTATATTTGCTTAAAAGGCGCAAAGACCAACCTAGTGAAAAAGATTCCATGCCGGGACTCGAACCCGGGCCATCAGTATAGCGCACTGACATTCTACGGACTAAACCACATGGAACGATACCTAGCCTGGAAATTCTAACTATTACAGGTTGGCAAGGCTACAAACGCAGCACAAGATGGAAAATTTTCCGTGAGCCACCAACATGGGGCAAACACAGACACTTGATTAAATCCAGCATCGATTGAATTTATATTAATAATTGGAAATTTTTCCAGAGAGAAACATTCGCCTTGCATACAATTCACTAGGTTGGTCTTTGCGTCTTTTAAGCAAATATAATTTGAAATTAAATTTTCATTTCAAATATTGTATGCAAGGCGAATGTTTCTTTCTGGAAAAATTTCCAATTATTAATATTGATTATCCAATTTTGGCAGTTTCGCAGAAAATCTAAAATGCTTTTACATTTTTTACTAATAAACTATTTAAATCTATTGTGTCAAAATGCCATAAAGTAAAAAACAATTATTAAAAAATATGCAAAATAAAAGTTTCTAATAGTTTTGCGATTTGTATATTTAGAAAATATAGAAATTAAAGAAAAAGGCATAATTTATCAAGAGTTCTAGAAGAATTAATTAAACTTGGAATTCAAATAATACATTTTACCACAATATAATAATTAATTGGTGAAACTAAAAACCCATGTCGCCCATTAACCGTTCAATAATAATAATAAATTAGAAAGAGTATAAAAGTGCGCTTCGGAGGTCCTTTATTTGTTTAAAAAGTCATGAACAATGTGTAAACAATGTTACTTTTTAAAAAGTATATTTTCATTCAGATCGTTAACCACTGAATGGTACAGAATGTCAGAAACTTTTAAACAGTGAAAAGGAAGCATTGTTTTTCATTTTTAATGTTAATTTTAAGAGTATGTAGTCTACATTATGAATCATAAGAATTGCATAGTAAAAGATAAATGCATATTTCATAATTATTTTTTACCGAGTATTACAAATATATAATTGTCGAATTTTATTTTTCAAACATGTTTCTATGAATTCTAAATTTGTTAAAGACACGAGATTACGACTTCGTACACTTAAACAAAATATGACTTGATATATATATATATATATATATATATATATAAATGTAACAGCTTCTTTGGTATCGCTGTATTTTTACAGCTTTGATAGATCACGTTAGAATCTCTAGAATGCTCTGCACTTCATCTCAAATTGTAAGATTAAAAACACTTAATACATAATGGCATCTCATTTTAACGCTTAGCAGACCAGGAAACATAGTATTTGAAATAAACCCAGTCTCTTTAAATAATATTACAAACAACAACAGATAATTAAAAAAATTGTATAGTTAAGATACTATTACAGCGTATGTAAAATCCATTACTAATGATAGATTATAAGTTTCGTGAAATATAATTTTTTAATATCACACATTTGTGTTATGAACTTACATTTTTTTTTAGTTAAAGGAAGCACACACACAAAATTTAACGGCACAAAATTGAGGTAAGAGAGTTCATTCGCAAATATTCGTTTGTTGTCATCTCACGAATTGCGAAACTAAAAAAAAAAAATCATTACATTAATCTCTATACAGCATTACAAATAGTCTCACAAGCTGTAAAAATAATAAAATATGACAAACCAGACGGATGTTTAATATTTCATTTCGTTTTTATATAATTATATTTAGGAATCTTTACAGCAAAAACGCTGTAACGCTATTTTTTACAATGATAAGAAGGTGTAGTTAAAATATCTATTGTATCATTAAAAATATAATTGTAACCCGTTTTAAAATTATTTTATCCAAGTAGCGTATTTTCATAAACAATAAGCTATTTTCATACAAACAATGAAAATTGACTTATAAATATGTATCTTACGTCAAAAAATATATAGTATTACACAGTGTGAAATGCAACGGTTGCTAAAAGCTGAAAATTGTCCACCTGCTGTTTCAAAAACTTTTCAACCATACGCGATCTATTAAAGGTCATGGCAGCTGTAATTGTGTTTAGTTTGATGACCTTCAGCAGAACAACGTAGGAGGAGCAGCTTCACGAACCATTAAAATGTGTGCTGTAGTGCTTCTCTTGATTAGATTTTAAAAAAATTCTAATGTTATGAAAGCAGTTTTTATAAAAGTGGAATCAAAATATATGTAATTGTGCTGTTAAAGTTAAACATTTTATAAAAAAAAAATAATATCATGTTCATAAGCTGAGAAAAATACAATTTTTAGTATAGTATTCAAACTATTCCAAAAAATCATTACCACGAAAGTTAAGTCTTTTTCAATTATTTTCCAATGTCTGAGATTATGTTCGCATATTACACTAGATGATACAATATTTTGCTATTGTTAAATATACAAATTAATGCAAAAAAGAACTTGGTGCTTACGAACCTAGGAATAAAAGACTGATAAATAAATATGTCATCTTACAGTGATATTCACACGATAAAGTACTCACCTCTAACAACAACAACAACAAAAAAAAAACTGTGTATAATCTTCTTTCAAAATTTTATTATGATAAGCGGAAAGCACTCGAGAAACCGCTTATGAGTTCTCTCCCGAAATCTTCAATAAGAAAGTCATCCCCCATTCCCAAAAGACAACTTTAGTTTCACATTCAGGGCTTTGGCTGGCTTCCTTGTAAAGTAAGTTCCTTGTAACCGCAAGTATTTTCATTTGGTCTGACACATGGGGCATAACTTGTTTTCAGAAGGGACTTTTATACTCCTGCGTGCCATTACAGGTCAAAATGAAATAGAATTATCTCGTAGTTTATACAATGTTACCTGAATAATATAATCGTCGCTTTTTCCTTACTAGAGAAGAATTAAGTCTTATAATCTTAGAAATAACGAATGTTTGATAATATTTCGAAAATGTCAAGGAAAATTATCAGGGGGGGGGGGGGGGGAGCATTTTTGTCACGAATCATGGTTTAAAGGGTATGTAGAATCATATATTGAGCTATACCTAAATTACATTACGTTAATTTATTTGTCATTCATAATTCTCAAACCATTCATTGACTGTTTAATATAACTTGATTTTTTATCGCATCTAAAAAGCTCTCTTTTTTAAATAAATGTAGATATATCTTGCTATTGTTGACATGTTATTAATAATCCAGAGGCAGTCATAATAATATTTTATTTCCTGTCTAAAATAAATCTTTATGTTAGCTTTTCTTTGTTAAGTTAAATGTGCCTTGTATTTCACGAGTAATCGCATAATGTTTATAATAGAAATTTAAAATCTGTCAGTAAATAAGTAGTTATATGTGACGGATGGCAAATAAAAATTATACTTTGGTGCAGGGTTTATATTTATAATGTAACAGGTTAATGCTCATTTCTTTAATCGTTATAAAAAGCATTTTATTCATCCGTTTTTTATCGCCAGAGTGATTCGTTAGATTTTGAATTTTATATGTAACATGCTAACGGATATTTTTTATTTAACTTTTTTCTTGGCTCGGCAGATATATTTCTCGTGGACATAGCAACCAGCGTTAGAAGAGTTAGATCGCAAAATCTTGATCGTGTTAAAGGAATCACCCCACCATGTCTTCTTGCCTGTGAATAAAATAATTCAATGGATTTCACGTGTCTTCAATCTATCTTTTCTACAGTATTTTATTTCAGGAAACGGACCAAAGTATTGTGTATAAAACGCAATCTACGTCTAACTCCTCATTACAGATCAACGGCGTTTGATTAACTCAACTTAACCAAAAAATTACCTTTAAATAAATTCATTTAAATAGCTACACCATAAAGAGTAACATTTGAAGGTGACCTGTCTGTGTGAGCTGTTATAGCCCACATGACAGGCGATTTAAACAAGTTAGAGGGACTATATCAAAATTAAAAACCATTTTACCTGGTACAATATTTAAATTACGGGATTATGAATCATTACCAAAAAAAATATTGATTTGAAATTGTTACATTTAAATTATAATGTTAGAATTAGAAAAAACAAATTGATAAATAAATGATGATTGATAAACAATTGATAAATAAATTAAATAAATAAAAAAAACTAATAATTTTTAAATATATGTGAAGTGATTGAAATCATTTAACTTAACAGCACAGCATCATTTATTCAAGCAGTTAGTTAAACTTTGCTTAGAAAAACACTTTATTTAATTAAACTATCCAAATAATTTCTTTCTAAATTATTTACGTCAGCATTTTTTTTTCTGTGCTTAAACAAAATCGCGTGCCACTCACTTCACCATTGAAAAAATAAGTAGAACAAGCATAATTAAGCTTTTCGTAGTTGTTCTTACTTTTAAAAATGTCTTTATTCTTTGGACAATGCCATTAAAGGTATTTTGAGATCGTCCCGTTAGAAATAATAAGGGTTGAAGTTACTGAAGAAAGTACGACCCCAGAAACACTTACACAAAGAATATGCAGCGTAATTGCTTCTTTAAGATTGAACAGCTAAAAATATAAAAATATTACTGGATACAAAAGACGACATATTTTTTGACAGAAGTATTTTGAAGCAGAAAACTTTTCTATTTGAAAATATCAATTCTACTTTATGTTTTTCTATAATTTGAAGGACAATGTAAGTCAGAAATGTTGCTTTGAAAATTTTATTTCCAGTACTAGGGGGCTCTGCCCCCTACGAGCTACGCTCGCCAACCCCCGTTCAGGGATACCAAAATCCAAAAAGCACGCTAGTTTGATTGGCTTTAAAAATATTGAATTAAAATTAAAAAAAAAAAAAAAAAAAAAAAAAAACAGTAGCGATCTCTGTGTAAACGGGTTTCCATTCGTTTTTCTTGGATTGGGGATTTTTAAGACCATATCTGCTGCTGTTAAAAAATACAATGGCTGTTTTCGTATTTAATTTAAAAAAATAATTAAACATTCGAAAATAAGCTAATGTAAAATGAATTAAGTAAACAGTGCCATTGTCTCCTGGAATTTTTTAACAGCACTATAAGATAGTTCTTTTAAATAATTCATTTTAAATGTATCGTTTTAAATCTGACGTAATTTACACCAACGTTTTATTTCTCTTATTAATATTCACGTGAAAATATTTTTGTTGTTAGAAGAAAATATTATTTGCGCTGTCTTCGAATTCACGATAATAGTTGAAAATATTATCTCAAAATATTAAGTAAATGTCTCGCGCAGATATATTTTTTAATTTAAATTGTTTTGCCATATTTTTTGGCCATTTTAAATATGACGTAATTTCCTCCATTTACAGATTTTAACGCATAGTAATGATTTTTTTATTTTAACATTTTGTTTCTCTTTTAAAATTCCAGTGTAAATATGGTTCTTATGAGGCAATTTTCCTGCTTTTAACATGTAATCATTTAATTCTAATTTTAATTTTTTTTCTGTTTACAATAGTCCCGTGTAAATAAATTTTTAATTTGAAGTAAACATTATTGTTTGCGCTGTTTATACAGTTGGCAACAGTTTAAATTTATAACATTTTTTAAATTTGTAAAAAATATCTCTCGAAATACTGAAAATTTGAATTTAAAATAGAAATAAAACCTCAAAAAAATAGTCAAATAAAAAAAAAATAAATGCAATCTACACACCGGGAACTTATAACCTATAAAATGATCTAAAAATGATTAAATTCTCATGTATAGTTTTTGCTCCAATAAAACTTTTTTAATGGAACGATTTTGTCCAACTTTAGCAATAAATATCTCTGAAAGTAATTCTTCGATTTGAAAACTGTCTGCATCAGCGTGTTTATTTAATCTTTCTTTATAATACCACAGATTTCCATATTTTTGTATACGACAGTTTTTTTAATATTAACGAAGAAATGCCATGCTCAAGGCATACTTAGATACTACTACAGGCAGACTGATTTGCGTTTAATGTATGAAGTCGCTCGCCAGAGAACTCTGATACCCTGCCCAAAATTGAAATTTGACTCTGACCTTAACTGAAACAACCTGGGAAGGGTAGATATGTAAACAAACACCAAAATTACGTCATGTCGCCATGGTTACGTTTACAATTCTGCTGACATTCCAATCAAGCTTAGAAATGACAGCTAATTCGAATACAGCTGTTAAGGGTTATTATAAACTGTCCATATCAATGTAAATGTAAAGTTCTATTTATTTAAATGATTAATATAATGTGTTTCGCTTTAAAACTGTTAAACCAACACACATAAAAATATATAAATAAAAAAACACATGCTTAGTCTAAAACATGAATGTCACAGATTTATTTGGTACAACTTAGTTATCCCGCCGACCAATCTCGCCAAATTATATAAATCGCTAAAACACTCGCCAAATTTTACAAATTGACATAATTTTTATTTTAAATAACGAAAGAACAAATAAATTAGTATAACATTAATAAATATACAAATAAAACGTCGAAATAAAAATCACTTGATGACATAAACACGTGTAACTTGCTTACAGTCAAGTGAATGTGACATTTACGATCAAGCATTATTGGCATTTAATCTTATAGTTTGGCGATAGATTTTTGGTCGACGGGATAACTAAGTACCATTTATTTACTATTTTCACTGCTGAAACAATAAAACTGATGGAAATTTTTTTTAATATATTAAAATACTCATAAAATTCCTTGTAATAATTAATAAATGTAATTTATTAAGTAACAAATACCCTTACATGATTTAATCAAAATTACTTGGATAACATAGAATATTCCAACGATATTTAAATCCGTGATCACCATTTCTTTCTCTGATTAAAAATAAGAATATTTAATGTTTAAGGAAGATCGGCCCTTTTTTTTTTTTTTTCTTCTTCTTCTTGTTTCGGGCGATATTAAAAACAAATATTTTACCGGTAACAGTAAATTAATCAAAAATAGCTGCTTCAAGTCAGTTATGAGAACTTTAGTTTGATAAAAATCAAATTTCAATTTTAAAATGTGTATATGAAACCAAGGTATTTTTATATAAATACGGGACATTCAAAAAAGAATAACAGAACCGGCATTTTTCATGAATGAACCAAACGATCAAGGTAAACAATAAATAATTTTGCTAATCTTAAAAGAATGTGTAACACTAAAATGCTACAATTTGTGTAAAATAGTCTTTTAAATCGAAGGAAATTGAAGAATATAAATATTTAATTTATTACATGAAAATGCGATCAATGATTCTGAAACCTCGACGATGAGAAACAAGCTTGTATCTGGGCAGGGTATAAATGTAAACAAAGAGCACGTTGTGAAGTTTTGGTTCAGGGTTTGAAGTTGGATCCGACTTCACTTTTTCGGCGAAATGCGCGGGCCGTTATATATCATAGTAGGCTATGGCCATGCTTAAGCCAAGACTCCCTTATCATAAAACAGACTTGATAATCCGAAGAAAGTCTATGGGTGAAAATGTCCCCGATAATTGCCAACTTATTAGCTGACTTTGTCCTGTAAGTTAGGCCACCTGGTGTATACTCCTGGTAATACTCCATACACAAATGCATAGTAAAAAATTAAAAATGTTGTGTTATTGGCAAAATTGTATAAAATATTTTTCGAATTCCAGTAAAATAAAGGCGTAAAAAAAATATTTCGCACAATTATGTTCTGGCTTTAAAAAATGAAACATATCAAAAATGAAGATTTAAATATAAGATTTATTGATATTTTTTCAGGGTACTTGTTAATTATACCGCCGACCAATTTTGCAAAATTATATAAATCGCCAAACTACTCACCAAGTTTTACAATTTGACACAATTTTTTATTTTAAATAACGAAAAAACAAATAAATTAGTATAACATTAATAAAAATACAAATAAAACGCCGAAATATTGGTTTTATTGGCCATTATTGGCATTTAATCCTAAAATTAATTAATTTATGGCAAAACATTATTGGCATTTAATCTTACAAATTGGCGACATTAATTTGGTCGACGGGATAACTAGCAAGTACCATTTTCAGTATATAGGACTTTGCGGGTTATTTTTTTTTAAATCTTGGCACAATTTGTGCTTCGGAAAGAGCGATTTGTTTCCGATTGATATAAACAGTTATGAAAACAAAACTTATGAACTGTCAGCTTGTTTTATAAGAATTTACGGCACAGATGTCATATACGGCCCCATATTGGCGCGATTTTTTTCCGACGCCAATTTTGCGAAAACCTCGTTACCATATCATCTATATCCGGATAACCATATCAAGCAAAATAACGACACTTTGGTGCCAGTTAAGTATCCGGTGTGTATATGACATTGGCGTCAGAAAAAAAAAATCGCGCCAATATGACATCTGTGACGAATTTACATGTATAAATTTAGTTTCTAGATATTATTATTGTCTTTATATACCATTTGTTTATATTTGTATATAAAATAGATAAATGCCTTTTTATATTAAATTGTACAAATATTGGAAAATATTGCTTCTTTATGTGAAACAGTGAATATGCTTCCAGAAATTACGTTGCCAAATTTTCTTCTCTCCAAGGCCCCTATACTTGAAAAATACCGATTTATTATTATATAATGTAGTATTAGCTAATGTTCTGTAATCTGTTCCACAGTGAAAGTTGACTGCAAAAACGCGATGCTGGAATAATGTGGTATCAAGTATACGGTTTAAAAATAAAATTAATTTTGCGCCAAACTACACTTACGCCAATTGGCTCTAGGTCTGATTAAGGAAGAATACTCAAATTAAGATTTACAAACACCAAAATCGTAGCATGACAAGAATACGGTATTTGCGGAAAGTTGAGGGACATGTATAAATTTAAGTGATTATTAAACTTTATTTTTCCAATTTTTTAAGTGTTTATGACTTCAGTCTATTTTTATGTGTATCTATGCGTGTTTTAACTTTCCTAAAATACTTTGATACCTTTTAGGAAAACTTACATAACATATGTGAGTTAAAACAAGGAAATTAATTACGCACCAAACTATGCCCGCCAAGATATGCCAATTGGCTGTGGAGCCAATTATGAAACTTTTCATAGTACCTTCCAATAATACATACAAACTTTATATGAAAAAACAGTGAAGCTTTCATCTAAAGTATGTTAAACTGAAATTATCCCACATACCTTCAAAAATAAAACAAATGATAGGCCAATAAATAAATAAATGAGACTGTGCATTGAAACAAATTGAAGGAGCGATGTTAAATTAATACTGTAAGGTGAAATTAATTGTGAAAAGAAAAGAAATAGCAGAAATAAAATAAATCACATTTTTGAAAATATAAAAGAGAAAATGAAATATTTTACATTTTCCGGATCTAGATGTTATCCATTTATTTCAATAACTAATATCACTGAGAAATTCATGGTAAAATAATTTTCTTTCCTGATTATTATTACTATTATTATCATCATTTATTTACATAACGGAATACAGCAGTAAACATTTTTTGTTTAACAGTAAAATAAGTTCATTTTTTAAATAAAATGTCTAGAACATATGAAAATTTTAAGATTAACAACTATCATTTGCAAACTACAAAGCACATTGTAAAGAAAATGGTAAAAGACAAATTAAAAAATATTTCTGTTTCTCACGTTAGATGGCGCTAGTCACGGAAAACTATGTGGTTTCTAACCACGTGTACAGCGGACAAAGGAAACTTAGCGATTGCGAGGCCTGTTATTTCGATAAGGAGGCCTTTTCTTAAGCATTTAAATTGGATGAGTTCTACCCGGAATATCTACGCAGATTTTCATTGGTCCATTTCCAAATCAAAACTTTTTTTTTATATCTAGAAGGATAGATTATTAAGAAAACCATATACTACTAAAGAGTCAATTTTTATACATTTGTGTGTGTGCACTGCCTTTCAAAAACAACGCCTTCAACAATTTTGATAAAAATCAAGGATTAGAGCTTTTTTTTTTGTATTAAGAAAACCATTTGTCACTAACTCTTCTTCGTAAGCATTCGTATAGTAGTGAGATTCCACCAGATAAAAAATACGACAAAAATTACTCAAAGAGGAGTGATGCTGGAAATAATATAGTATTAGATGATGAGAATAGGTATATTTGCAATAATGATTACATCAATGGTATGGTATGTACAGTCACAACAATAAAATTAATTTTGTGGCTATACGCGCTTGTTTGTATTTAGTAATACAGTTTTAACTGTATCAGAATGCTGAGTTAGAACAATGGAATTAATACAACAAATGAAAGGTGATCTAAAAACTAAAATTTATAAATAAGTATAGTTTCAAACAACGCATGCATATGGATATCCTTGGAAGACGCCCAAAAGAATGCAATGAATATAAATTTAAAATTTCTAGCAGCCAAAAGGTGTCCAAAGCTCAAGTGCGTTGTGCAGATATTCTCACACAGAAAATTTTATAATTCGCCTCTGACATGGAGCATGTTTGCCGACAAATATATCGCCAGTATATTTTTTTTCGTTTTTTGACGGAATTTGTAGTTTGTCCATTTTTTCTTAATTCGATGCTCCTAAAATATTCTCCTATTAAACGTTGCACTATCGAAGCTAAAAATAACCTGAGCTTTCTAAGCTGATACGAAATTTAAATTTAACTTTCTAATCGCGGTAGTTGCATAAAATCACGCATGATTTCAGACAACCCTGTTGCGGTATTTTTTTCCGTCAGTGGTGAATCCCGACACTTTTCTCCGGTTGAGATCCCTGTGACTTCGGGGGTAGGCATTATAGAATTCCGGGGGAAATTGCACATTTTGATCATTGAAAACATAAAATCTCAAAACTTCCAGTGGGTAATACGTAAAGTGAATTATACGGAACTTTTTTGCACGTAGCTACTTTAGCTATTGTTTTATATAAATTTATGTACAACAGTAAAGATTTTCAAATTCTTTAAACAGTTCTGATGATTGAATAAAAAAGCAACATTGAGTAAGAACATAAAACTGACAGAAATTTCGTTTAAAAAATACAAAATATATAAAACATAAATAAATATTTTAGTAGCCTAACATGCTTTTTCACACTACTATAAAATTTTTACACAACACTAATTTCGACAGACCTAGTCATTTTAGTTTTCTTTTACAATAAAGATATCGCTGTAAAAATTTTCAACATTATTTTACAATTGTTTCACAATTTCAATAGTTTTAGCATGGAAAGGATCAACAGTCTCAGTCTTAATCTTTCCAAAAAGAGGACTTGGCAATAATTTCTACTTCATCTTTCTCTGACCACGAAAAACGATCACCCCAAGTTAGTCTAAAAATTTCATTTCAACTTCCAACAGATTTTATTCATAGTCATCTTTGTTGAGCAACTTTTGTACCTGTCCCAGATAGAATGTTTGGTATAATATTCAGCATTTATTATATATATGATTCTCAAATGGCATTTCTCATTTTCTTAATAAATCTCTATCTTTCATCATAAATCTCCCATTTTAGCTTAAACTCTCCCAAGTATTTTCATTTTAACTTACAGATGGCCATTTGAAGTTATATTTTAATATAAAACCCATTTTAAATCACTTGCAAACATTTAATTTACCATGTAGGATGAATCAAAACTCATTTTGTAACACATATTAGTGTCTGGAAATTACTCCGAACACTGTCCGATAATTACACCGCTGTTTCTTAAAAGCCACTTTTTCAAAAAGTCAATTTTGTTCACAGATGGATATCCAAATAACGTTATTTCGCTGCTTGCAAAAAGATAACATACCCTAGTATCTAAAATCGAAGTAGCATTTGCACTAGAGGTGCACATCCGAAACATTGAAATTTGAAATCAGTGAAGCAAAAAGTTAAAAATGATTTTTTTTATAGCATTTAGGAAACCAATTTTCTACAAGACGGAGTTACGAATTTAAATAGAAAAATAGTTGATTTAACAAAAATGAAAACTGTTTTGGCCAGACTACGATTAGTGTGCAAGTATTACTGCTGTCTGTTAATTACCCCGCATTCCTCTATCTGAAAATTACCCCAGGCTATTCTATTTAAATTTTATTACCATACTTTTCTTTAATATAATACCATGATGATTTAAAATGAATTTCTTTTTAATTTAAACATGTTAGTATAAGTAACAAATATGTGTTTAATTTTCAGTAACCAAACGCATTGGCTTAATTAATAACTCATAACATTCATTAAACAGCAGAAAATTAATACCACAAAAATTTTAATACGTTCGATATTTTATTTTACTAGGGGGCTCGGCCTCACAGTTTCTAAACCGCAGTTTCAAAACCGCAGGTTCAGAAACCGCAGTTTCTAAAAGCACGCTAATTTGATCTGCTTTAAAAAGATTTTGAAAGATTGAATTATAATTTAAAAAACAGTGGCGATCTCCTATAAACGGGTTTCTATTCATTCCTCTTTGATTGGGGAATTTTAAGGAAAAATCAGCTGCTGTTAAAAGATACTATGGCTCTTTTCCTCTTTGATTAAATAAAACCAGTTAAACATTTCAAAATAAGATAATATAAAATGAATTAAGTAAACAGAGTCTTTGTCTCTCGGTATTTTTTAACAAAGCGAAAAGAAAGTTCTTTTAAATAAGACATTTTAAGCGGGCTCTCATGTCAAGCACACAAGTCGAATGTTTGTTGTTCAATAAATAAATAAATAAATGAAAGACATTTTAAATGTATCGTTTTTAATATCACGCAATTTTCACCAACTTTTATTTCTCTTTTTAATATTCACGGGAAAATACTTTTGTTAGAAATGAAATACTATTTGCGCTGTTCGAAAAAAATAGTTGAAAAGTTCATCTCGAAATATCAAATAAATGTCTCTCGCAATTTTTAAATTTAAGCTGTTTTGCAATATTATTTTTTGTTCATTTTACGTAATAAGTGTAATGTGACGTAAATGTGACGTAATTTCTCCTATTTAAGACTTCTAACGCATGTTAATGAATTTATTATTTTACAATATCCTTTCTCTGTTAACATTCACGTGTAAATATAGTTTTTAAAGAGTAATTTTCAATAAGTTCCTGCTTTTTATACGTAAGTATTTAAGTCTAATTTGAAAGTTTTTTTTTTCCTGTTTATAATAGTCACATGTAAATAAATTTTTAATTTGAAGCAAACATTCTTGTTTGCGCTGTTTATACAGTTGGCAAATACAGTTCTAAAATAAGGAAAAAAATATCTCTCGAAATGCTGAAAATTTGAATTTAAAATAGAAATAAAAGCTCAAAAATGTCTAAAATTAAAAAATAAATACATTCTGCACGCCGGGAAATTATAACGTATAAAATGATCTAAAAATGAATAAATTCCGATGTATAATTTTTGCTCCTATAAAACTTTTTTTAATGGAACGACTTTGTCCAACTTTAGCATTAAACATCTCATAAAATAATTCTTCGATTTGAAAACTGTCTGCATCAGCGTGTTTATCAAACATTTCTCTATAATACCACCAATTTTCATATTTTTGTATGCAATATTTTTCTTAATATTATCGGAGAAACACCCCCGGTCACAAAAAACTCAAAACTGGCGTCGGCGGCGGTGACAGCGTAAGTTGCTTTTCTTTAGAATAGAAAGACTCTTCAAAATAGATATTTTAGTTTTTGCATGAATATTATGATTATATATTCTAAATTTTGACACTTTAAAAGAATAATGGATACAATTTCTATAGGACATAGCATTGCAGAAGTGATGGTCTTAAGATCAGTTAATAGTCAGTTGAAAAATTAATTACTGTAACGATTTTATCTGGGAGCACGGCAGTGCGTCCGCAAACTTCGCACAAGCCGTAAGCTACCTTTTCCTGAACCATTTCGGCATACTTTTCACCCCCTCATAACGTCGTTTTAGGGAGTGATATAGAATTTTTTCTTTTATACACATGTTTGTATGGTCAAACTGAGCTAAGATTCCACGATTTCATGTTTCTATATTTAGTAGTTTTCGAAATATTAAATTCCGAAAAAGCGCTTTTTTTATGTCACTGACTCACTTCGCATCATCAAATAACTAAGGTACTTCTAAAAGTCGTAGAATCATGAAATTTCACAAGTAAGTCGGGTTTGTAGCACAATTAACCAGAAAAATCTGAAAACACAGAATTTCCGCTTCAAAATCCTTCAAACAGGGGATGTTCATTTGACCGTAAACAGTTCCTTAACACATTCAATTGTGCCAATGATGGTCGCCAAAACTTGGATTACAGAGTTTTGAAGGGAGTCACGTGATTTCAAGCAGAATAACATTTTATATATATGCTTTTCCAAAGATGTTTGTTAAATAGAAAAAATGAATATACCTAAAAATTTTAATCAGTACAGGTTATGATATATTTACGATATTAAATCAATAAAACATTTAACAAAATATAACCGCAATTCGGTGCGTTTCCGATCTAGTAGCCTTGGCGAAATACAGAAAATAGCCTTGACGAGAAAATAAATTTGACGTATTTTCTGGCAACCTATTTACTGTGTCATATACACAAGCAATTTTTTCCATATGTATACAATTTATTTAATGTAAGGAATCCGTTTATTTATTTTTATATACCAACATAAATAATTTGTATATAAAAAATAATATTTTATACATGTATAAATAAAATGTTTATATGTATATAAATACATATATAAATAACATAAAAGTTCATCAGGTTTGTTTTCATAGTTGTTTATATCATTTGACAACATATCTCAGTTTCTGAAGTCCGAATTGCGCCAAGATTCTTAAAAAATGTCAAGGTCCCTATAGTGGAAAAATATTCTAATTCCATATGAAAGTTTAAAAATCTCCTTTTAATTAAATGAAATGTGTAACTAATAAACTGTCTTTAACGATGTGCGACAGATGCGGCGTCCGAAGTCCGCTGCTAATGTTATTATATTGTTGTATTATTAGCCTACTTACTGTTAATTTTAAATCTGTAAAAGAAAGATTATAGTTATGGAAAAGATATGTTGGTCGCCCAAACCCGATTACAGGAAATTAGCCTGAGTTATAAAGGTGTTACATGATTTCAAGCTGAATGAATTTTTATATGCTTTTACGAAACTCTTAATAAGGCAAATCTTTCAGTTTATCTGTCCATCTTTCTATCTTTTACTTCATTAAAAACAAATTTTATTAAAGACAGGGAGGCGTCTGCACAGATCATCACCTTATCGAGTTGACGGCTGAAATTTTAGGATTAGTTAAATATCGATTAGCGTATTGAAATGTAACTGGTCTGCCAAGTCATATCTTTGTAGAAACCACCTACAGACCCGATTTTACGTGTTAATTGGTGGATTTTCCAGTGTGTTTTCCTGCACCCATTCCTCCATGTTTCCAAACTTTTGGATGCAGGAAAATACAATAGTAAACCTATCAGTTAACCACTAAAATTAGGTCTTCTGGCGGTTTCTACCAAGATATGACTTAACAGACTAGTTGCATTTAAATATGCTAATTTAGTTTTAACTAATCCTAAAATTTCAGCTGTAAACTCGATGAGGGGATGGTGTGTGCAGACACCTCCCGGTCTATATAAATGTCGGAATTCTAATCTCAATAGCACTCTGGTGAATCTGGCAATTATCCCTACTATTTATGGAACACTATTCCTTTAAGTCCGTTTTAGTGATATTAATGAACTTATGCATATGCATCATACATATTATACATATGCATATAATACGTAATACATTTGCATCATACATATTATAGGTATGTGTATAATACATAATACATATGCATCATTATGACGTCAGAATAAACAAAATATTTTTTGTCGCCAAATTTGAGAATTGACATGATATATTACCAAATTTGGCGAAACTTTGCTAAATGTCGCCAAGCTCGGCGAATATTTGACGCTAGTGGCTATTTTTCAATGAGTTAATTATTAATGCGAGCCATCTATTTTTATTTTTCCGCATATCATCTGAATAGTTAAATGATATAACGTACTAATATTTCCAAAGTGCTAATAGTTTCTTCACTGCCCAAAACCTCTGCTATTGTTATTATATTGTACTGTTATTATACTTAATGTGACTATGTTGTTAATCTTTACACCGATAAAACTTCTGTATTATATAAAGAGAATTTACGGAAACTATTAAAGCACTGAAACTGCCAGTTCTCCTTATGATTATTATAATTCTATAATATGTAACCTTTTAATCGATATGTACGTTAGAATGAATCTTCTATAATCCGGTTCCTCGCATTTTAGTTTTCAGGTTTCGAATAAAATTAGCTAAAATCTTAAAACCATGGCACATTGACTAATTCTTCAACACAATCAGATGAGAAGAGTGATAGATTTTCAAATAGATCATGGCAGTGAGCCGGTAGACCTTCTATTCTTCCGTAATCGAGTCTTGTGAAAAGTTTAACGTGAAACAAAATTATATTAGCATCAATATTGTTTAATGCAAATGCAGATATTGTCAAAGGATTTCATAAGAACCATTTCACTTGTACCCAGTCGTATCAGTTAAAATACAACAAGTGGCAGTGAGCCCAATTAGAAAAGATTGCTTAATAGGATTAAAAATTTCCGCATTAGAGAACGAATCGTAACTGCTAAGGAAACATGCATAAGTGAGTTAAGAGATATTTGTCACGAAAGATGAAATACATAACAACACAAAATATATTATGTGCTTCCATGATCGTAAAGAGTTCTTGATTTCTCCATCAAAAGCTTTCGACTTGGCGAAAGAATGGGCAAGTAAATTAAATTTTGAATAACAGTAACATGATGCAACGTTTAACATGGAATTAATACGGTAAATACTGCTTGCTAGAGGTGGCTAGTACTTTAATATAAAAAGAAATAAAGTCTAAATTTTTAAAGCTCAATAAAATAAATTTAGGTATTTTTATGTTAGCGGGGCGCAAGTGGCAAATCGCCAAATACTGTTCCCAACTCCATTGTTCATATTGCATTCATTTCATTTAAAGATATATACTCTTCAGTCATCTCATTTAAAATAGATGGATTTCCCTTATTTTATTTAATAGAATATTTAACATATAAATAAATAAATAAATAAGAAATAATAACATAAACCAAAATATTTTATTTGACAATCAAAGCATTGTTTCTAATTTACACATGTGAAAAATGAAAACTGCCTTTGGCGAAAAAACAAAAGGCTAATGAGGAGATTTGCTCCCGGCTTACATAAAAGTACCAAAATTTAAGTTTTTTCATATTAATATAGTTTATAATAACAAACTTGAAAATACATACAAAAAGTAGTGATATCCCAACAAAAAGTTTTCGGTAAAAAAAAAAAAAAGCGCCAAGTTCTCCTTAATGTTTCGGCCAGAAAAAGTAGTGATGTCTGAAGTTCGCACAAGTTAAAAGCCAAACATCCCAAATCTTTCATTGAAAATGGCTTCCTGCGACTTGGCCGTTAATGCCTTCGAGAGGGTTTTTCAAATTTTCAAATATGTACAAATCAGCTACATGCCAACTACATTTTTCGATTATTTTAGGAATTTTGTGGCACAGAGTACGGAAATAAAATACACATTTGAAAAAAAAGCATTTAAACAACTTCAGTCTATTTAAATGCTTAGAAGTTAAAAATAACAAAATACTTGTATTCAGGCGATAATATCCCTAATTGATAAATTATAATTAGTATCAGCTTTTAACAGTTTATACATCGAATACCTCTTAATATATGCAAACAAACTATAATAAATTTTCAAACGAAAAAAATCTCTTTCGTCAATATCCAAGATTTCAATATTATACAATAAAATTAAATGTAACATATTGTGAGATTTGAAGTAAATAAATTTTGTTTTATTTCTTGCGTTTTATGTTAATGACTTTAGCTTCAGACCGTACAAAATGGCAATTAAACCAAATGATCTGTAATCAAAACTAATGTTTGTTGAAACTGAATGGTAGTTATCAGAAATCTTTTACTTATAATGTCTTTATGTGAATTTGCCTCTTTGCATTCTAATATCACTTTTAATATTTAAATAATTCATAAATGCTTAATTTCCAATGATTAATTTGGAAATGCTGTAGAAGGCATTAACGGCTAAGTCGCAGGAAGCCATTTTCAATGAAAGATTTGGGATGTGTGGCTTTTAACTTGTGCGAACTTCAGGTATCACTACTTTTTCTGGCCGAAACATTAAGGAGAACTATGCGCTTTTTTTTTTCTTTACCGAAAACTTTTTGTTGGGATTAAACTATTTTCAAACTATTCTTTAAACGTAAACTTTTTTTGCATGGGACATTTTGAGCGTCATAATCAAATGTATTTCTTGTAACTTAGATAAAATCCCATTATAGAAGTTTTTATTTTTAAAAAATTGAACAAATATAGTGAAGCCTTATTAAATGTTTTTGCTTATAAAAAATTATTTGCATTCAAAGTCTAACATAGGAAAATACTTTACGGTTATTTACCATGAATAAAATAACGAATAGTGCTTGTGATGTAATAAGAACGTCAGAAGTATTTTCTTAATGTGTATTCTTATTAACTTTTTAATAAATAATTCCTGTAATCTTGTTACTAATCTTCAACAAAAATTTAAGAAATATTTTAAACATAAACATTTTTTGTTTCGTATAGAATATTTTGTGTGAGACTATTAAAATAATTCTTATGTACTAGTTAAACACCATGATATTTGTTTCATTTTTAACCCATTAGTGCCTGAATTTTTTTCAACTCAATATTGTGCTTAATTATACTAAATGGTGTAAAATGAACGTAAAAAATAATAAAAAAATCCTCTTTGAAAAAATATTTATTTAACATATAAAAATCTAAACGTCCCAATTTTGGGACACTAGGCACGAAAGGGTAGGGGTTTTCTCCGTTACTGTCTAAGCATTATATCTATGTTTTATGCCATTTAATATGTTTCAAAAAGGTTATATATCATTCGGGTTATTATTTGACTATAAAATTTTCTTTATTTTTACTATAAGGGGGGGGGGGGGAGGGTTGGGCTTCCTTCCTCATCACCATTAGCTTTTGGCATAGTAAAAGTTTATAATAATCAATAATTACTAATAGAGTATATATACGGTATATACTTGCATATACACCGACCCATTAACTTATGAATGCAAAAACTCGCGTATGTCGTCCCCCTAACTTTTTATTTCAATTTCGCGCAAAATCAAACCAAAGATTTCACTTACTAATGCGAAAAATTGGTAAGTAAACAAAAACAAATCATTGAATTTTTTTTAATAATAAATTATTATTATTTGTATATGTTATATATTATTTATATACATAAAAAATCAGACTTTTGCAGTATTCGAAGGGTTTCTTTTTTTTTTTGGCTTATGTTGACTTGCATATAAGTTTTTTTAGTGTCCCCCCCAATTTACCTGCCGAAAATTGTCAAAAATTCTTCGTTTTACACACGAGTATATATGGTATAGTAGAACTTCGATTATCCGACCTTCGTGTAACCGGAACTCTCTGTAAACCGATGTCGATATCCTGAATTTTTTTTTTTTTTTTTACTTTCACATTCCTTGTGTATGCAAGTGTTCCCTTCCAAACCACGAGTAGAGATAAGTATTTTGGTCCCCTTACTTTGAATTCCATTGAAATTAGCTTAAGCTCCCGCAAGATCCGATCCCGTGAAGATTACCCACCCTCCCCCTTCTACACGTCCCTGTTCTAAACAAATAAAATTATTTTCATGTATAATTTAAATTTAGATGTTTATTAAGCAGTTTAAATAGTCCTAATAGCAGTTCTATGAAGATGTTGCATATTAAACTAGATGATTATTGATAAATTCTAGATTATCTGGAAATTTGATTATCCGCTGTCGGTTCGGACCCAATTACGTCGGATAATCGAGGTTCTGCTCTATATATTTTAGTAACCTCATGATATCAAATGCTAAACTAAGTACAAAACATAACGGTATGATATAAATTTTTACTAAGCCAATAGCTAAGGGTAGGAAGGTGTGGGTGTCTTGTTCTTCAACAGAGTCCAGTCCCTGTTTCCCCTATAGTAATAACAAATTATAGCCCAATAATAATCCGAATAATAATTTTATAACCAAATAATAATCCGAGTGGTATGTAACCATTTTGTAACAAAATAAATGGCATAAAACATACCTTTAATGCACAGACAGTAACGGAAAAAACCCCTACCCATTCGTGCCTAGCGTCCCAAAATTAGGACGATATATTAAGGTTCAAATTCGAGCAAAAAAAAAAAAAAAAAGAAATCTGAAAAATGCAAAAATACGTATTCTAAAATAATGTTTCATCTTATAAATAATACCACGTATAAAATCATTGATAAAAAAATAAAAGAAATATCTTACATTTTCTTGCGCGCCATTTTATTTCAAGAAAATCCAACTTTGCGCTAAAAAAAAACATTTATTTCACCTTTTTATTCTTAAAAATGCACTGCCATTTATGGATAAATATTGAAAACAAATACTAAGGATATATTTTACTAAGTTTTGAAAGGATATCATAATTCCATTTTTAATGGGAATTTTTTTAAGAAAGCGTCCCAAAATTAGGACGCCAGGCACAAATGGGTTAACAACAGATATTAGGTATAGTTAAGCTTTTCGATGTGTGTCCTGGGCTTAAAATATATTGTTAATACTCAACTGATGTCATTAAAAGATTTTTTAGGATCGTCCAAATAAAAATACCAGATTGATAGTTTTTTTTTTCTTAATTGAAATCTCAGAAGCGAATTTGTAATTATTTTTAATGTATAAATGTAAATTATCACTTTAAAAGAATTTATCAAAAATGACATTTAAACAGACACAAAACAATTAATTTTTCATTTATAAATATACAATTTTTGGGTAGAATATATTGAAGAAGAAAAAAATAGTATTTTTTTTTCTTTAGTCAAAAAAACTCAGCACATTTTACACTTAAAAACGTATGTAAAATAAGTATAATTATCTTTTTTGAATTTTCCATTTCTCTTAGAAAAACATCACTATTCCTCAAAGGAAGTATTTAGAAGTTATTTTGCTTATCATTCGGCTGTAAATAATACGGAAGTGGGTGTATGAAGAAAGTACAATGTCAGAAGCATTTGATAAATTTTGTATGAAAATTGCCGATTAAAAAATTGTAAATAATAATAATAATAACAATAACTGAAAATAAATCCGTTAAGTATTCATTTTCAAGTTTATAGTTTTTTAATAAAATAATTTGAACGAAAGAACAAAACAACAAAATGTAATTTAACGGCTTAGTCAAAAATCCGTGTAACGCGTTGCGTAAAACAACAACAACAACAACAAAAAAAAAAAACTGTATTTCGATGTTATTTTTACTTTTAAAAAAGTATCATTATTATGCAAAGAATGCCATTAAATGACACTTTAGGGATTAGCTTAAATATAAACTAGATGTATTTGAAAATGAGATGTCAGATGTTTCTAATAAATTGTTCATGGTAATAGCGTTTTGAAGAAGTAATACCAAAATTTTTATTCAAACTGAAACAAAACCCCGTTATGATTTCTTTCGCAGATACACGGTTTTTGAGTATAATATTTGGAGCAAGAAAATTAAGTGTTTTTATACGTTTTTGAAAAACAAATCACTGTTATTCCTGACAGGGTAAGTATAGTTAAGATTTTCAAAGGTCTACGTGTTAAAATGGTATTTATTACATTATTCTTTCGAGGCTCTTATAAAAGATATTTTACAGATCGTCCATCTAAAACAATAACGGATGTTCGTTTACGATAAAAAAAAAAAAGATATTAGAATAATCTTAGAAATTTTGCATGAAAAATCCCTGTTGAAATCAATTGATGCCAAAAATTATTTTTAATCTGGAAATAACTTTATGAAATATTATTCTTAATATGTAGGTTTATTAAAAGAATATTTTAAACGAAACAGCAAAAATCCATTTTTCATAGCCTAATCAAAAACTGATGTCACTTATTTCACTGTCAGTCTAGTTGAAAATTTTGAAATTAAATAAGCATCTTTATTACGCAAAGTATGGCATTAAAAATAATTTAACAATTGAGAAAATGAATATAATAAAGTATGTACAGGATGCGGCATTTATTTGAGAACACACATTATAGGTGAAATACACGGTCATTCATCTTTAAAGTGAGAAGCTAACTCAAGGCTGCCATTTTTTATGTTACAGCCATTTCATACAGGGAATGAAATTGCTAGATATATGACATTATCAAGACGTCGAACTTCGTCATTCGTCTGGATGAAAATATTAGGAAGTCGATGAGGGCTCTCTCTGTGGAGCTGCAGGTTAAAGAAGTCGCCATCCGATGTCCGATTTGTGAGGACTTTCGTTAGAGATCGTACGTGATGAGGAGAGCACAGTTCTTGACCAAGATAGCCAGAGATAACCACCCGAGAAAAGCCAAGCGCCTCCTTAACAAAGTGCAACATGAAGAAGATCCAGGAATACTGTACTGTTTGTCGGATGAGAAAAACTTTATCCAGGTTCAGAAAGTGAACCGTAAAATGATAGGTGGCTGTATAAAATCTCCGAAGAGGTTGCGAGTGTCATGCACAGAACATGTTCAGAACTCACTGATGATTCTGGGGGGGGGGGGGGGGTTGTAACCACCGAAGTCTATCTTTTGACATATGCCAGATTCAACGCGTTGTTCATACTGAGATGTTAAAGTTCTGGATTACTTTTTTGGTGGGATGCTGTACGTTTTTCAACAAGACTCTGCACCTTCCCATACACACCACAAAACCCAATAATGGATGACCAAAACCATTACCTGAAAATGTCATTCTCAATTCCCACCCCCCTCCCATCCAGCTCCCTAAATATTAACACGACTGTCTATTACGTATGTGGCGTGACTAAAAGTGACTACAATAGGCATCCACACAAGTTGCGGGGATCATGACAGCCGTTTAAATTCATCGCTAAATGTCCCAACATGCATATGATTATTTTGGCGCTTACCCAACTTAAACAGATGACTGGGAAAAGCCCCATGAGAAGTGATAAAATATGCAATGACTCGAGAGTAGCAAAGAAATGAACTGTTTTGATTATACTAAATGTGTCTCTGCCTTTATCACAGTATGTCCAATCATTCTGCCACAAGTTAATAAAGAGAGCATTGTTAAATTATGGCAGAATGATTGGACATACAGTGGTAAAGGCAGAGTCACATTTAGTATAATCAAAACAGTTGACACCTCATTACTTTGCTACTCTCAAGTCATTGCATATTTTCTCACTTTTCATTGGCTTTTCCCACTCATCTGTTTAAGTTGAGTAAGTATTGTATTACTATATTAACTGTATAATATACTATAATTATTGGTGGTTTTTTTTTGTTTATTATTATTATTATTATTATTATTATTATTATTATTAAACGCCGTTGGTTTTCTGGGGCTTCTCCCTTGCCAGTTTGCATTTGGCAGAGGGGGGTTTTCTGCTGTGTGTTTTCAGTCTTTGCCATTTTTGGTTGGCTCCCCGGTAGAGTGTTCCTGTCCCTGTTCATGCATATGATTATTTTCAGCAGTTGTTTCGACAGCACTTAGAAGCTGCTATTGCGTGTGACATGGTAGGTTGAGTGCATTATGATTTTTTTTGTGTGTGTGTGTACGTGGGCACATAAACTGAACGTTAAAAATGTAAAAAAAATGCTGAATAAACTGCCCACTCTTTATTGTTTATTTAGATTTGACAGTAGGCATTACTTTGTTCTCAAATACATGCCGTAGCCTGTAGCTTCCAATCCCAGACTCATTTTTTAAACTTGTGTGGAAGTTACATTTTGAAGAAATAATGGTCACAAAATTATTAAACTGAAACACAAACTCACAAAATATTATTTATAAATATAATTTGGCATATTTTAAATGTTTAAATGTTTTTCAAACCAAAATAATGACATAAGTAGTTTTATTGGCAATACTATGTCAAAAAAAATTGTCAAGATTTATCTTGAAAAAAAAAAATAAAATCTAAAGAAATATATTAGGTACTTTTCCGAAATAAAACCTTGTTATATATATATATATATATATATATATATATACACTAGAAGAGAAAAGTTACATTATTAAATCAAAACATCCTAACATATATATTATATATTTTGAGCAGAAAAATTCCAAATATGTTGCTCAAAATTCCCGAAAAAATGCAGTATTTAGCTCAGTAATACCATTCTGAGATTTTATATTTTATTATATTTTCTAATGTTGAGTGTAATTATATTAAATATGAGTATTTATTGCAGTATGCGATATGAAATAGTCTAAAAATAAATAGTATAATCGATGTTAGCTGTAGCATTTGTTACTTCAATAGATGAAGCTTGTAGCAATACTGCGCCACAGATTTAAATACTGATATGGGTATGATAACGTCCATTGTTACTCTTATGACCATCAGAGAGCAAATTTCCAATTCTTTTATTATAAAATACAGCACACAAACATAACTCGAGTAGAGTTGCTTTTAACTATCTTTAATTACTTGCCATGATTTTTTTAAATAATTTTAAGTAATAACAAAAATGAATAAAAATAAATCCATCCATTTAAAAAGAAACACGAATAAAGATAATTTATCTGGCTTAAAATTTACAAAATACTCTTAATTATGTTTAAAACTATTTCAAGAAATGTTCTAATAAAGGTGAAAGCAACTAAAGTTTAAGCCTTCTGTTTGTTTTGGTTGGAACGCAGTTTTATATCAAACTATGGACAAAAGTGTTGTTACTCTTGTGACAACATACCATATCCTATACAATGCGTAACATAAAAAAGTAATTAATGTAAAATCTGTCATACCTCCAAATCATACATTTAGAAGTTTTGGGTAAAAATTGTAAGTAATTTTTATAAAATTTTCAGTTAGTGGTGTGACATTTAATTACCAGCTAATAAAAAAAGTTAAAGTTGCATTTAATACCTTTTCTAAAACTTTTAACTATGTAGATCTGACATATATAATAATATCTTGTTATTTTCAATGCATAATTATTTCATTTAATAAACAGAAGTTTAAAAAAAAAAAAAAACGTACAAATCAATAAGTGGATTTTTATACTCAAGTGTAAATAAATTTTAATACAGTCAGTTTCCAACCAATTTTCGAGGTAGGCTTATTATTATGAAACGGAAACTTACAAATTCATATACAGCAACCCTTTAGCTTTAAATTGATGTATCACATTTATATTTCAGTATAAAATATTTTTTCAAAAAAAAAAAAAAATTTCTATAGCCACGTCTCTGATTTGCTTCTATTTATTATTTTTTTTAGACATCAAGGACCTTCCCAAACGAATTTTTTGGTACTCGACGTTGATTTTCACAGTAATTAACGTCCCGACACGTCACGATGTATATATGACTCACTCGTCATGTAAGATTTGTTCTGTTTTATAAAAAAAAAATCATAATTTTTTATAATAACTTATTTATGACTAAAATATTAAACAACTGGTATTTGAAATTTATGGGTATTATTAACCAACACAATGGCATTATTAAATTGTCAAAAATTACTGAAAAAAAATCTGTCAAAAATAATATACTTTTCAGAATATTTGATTCTTCTGAGAAATAAAAAATATTATTATGTTTTATTTGCTAAATCACAATCCCCCCGCCACTCATTACGGTATTTAAAAAATGTGTAATTGTACTTCAGAAAGTTATTCTTGTCCGAAAACATATCATTTTAAATGTCTCTGAAAGTTGTTTGGGAAAATGTTATAGGGATAAAATGTGCAATAAAAAATCCAATTTCAAAACCTTGTTGAAAAGGGGTGCTTAAAATAATGACTTTTGTTCTTCGTTTGTATTAAAATGGAAGGTTGTTTTTATATAAAACGTTCTCAATCAACAAACCCCAATCCGTATAAATTTACTTTTGAGTTACCGACTTATTATATATATATATATATATATATATATATATATATATATATATATATATATATATATATATATATATATACATATATATGTTAGTGTTGTTTCATGTTTTTAAAATCATTTTTAAAATATCGTACATTTCAAAAATATCGGTACATTTTTCAATGTAAAAAATATAAATTGTATTAAAATGTATTGACCCATATTTTTAATGTATATTTTTATTACATTTTGGGGTTTCCATTCCAAGAATGAAAATTTTTCGGAGACCGTTGCTTTTCTCAGCGATGCGCAGCGAAGATAAATTACATGTGTCTCACACAAATGTAGAAAAGAATTGTACGACTTTAACCCGGCATTACGCGTGAGAAACACGAACGGGATTACTCGCGGTAGATATGTCATAGTCATGGTGGTTTCTTCCAATTTTTTACCATAAAATTTATATAAAACATATAACACTAGGAAAAAAGAAGAGATAATAGAGTTTTAAACAGATATTAAACATGTTACTTAAATTTATTTTGTACATTCGCTGCGTCTATCTACATTGAATGCACGCGCGAGAAAAGGGTATGTCCCATGGGGGATATACCCATGGCGGTTTTTTAAAATATTTCCACCTTAAAATCTACATAAAACATAAAACACTATAAAAAGGGAAGAGATAATATAGTTTTAAAGATATATTAAAAATGTTATTTACATTTATTCTGCAAATTTCCTGCGTATATCTGTACTCAGAGCTGTTATAGAAATGCTCGCACTGGGTGTGAGATACCCATGTATGGCGATTACGATAGATCTATATTTCGAATTATTTAACCACTTTTCCCCCTCTACGATTATGACCTTCGAGGCGGATACACAAAGCCTCATCCATTTCTGAAGAAAGGTTAGGGAGAAAAACTGCAAAGAAGCAGTACTGGGTGTGACATACCCAGCGCGAGCAAACCCCGGTTAATTTCTGAACAACAATATTTAAAACAAGTTAGAAATTGCACGCCACACGTGGCAAATGAAATGCCTTCGTACTATACCTAGTTTTATAAATATTTTTTGCACTGCATATTGTACTGAACGTATATTTTAGTGCACTTCCTAAGTGTATATCAATTTCATTCTGTTCAAAAGACTCTTGCATCATTAAAATGCACTTGAAATAATTTTGTCACATTGGCCGCAATGTATTGGGAAACTTTCGACTGTCCTTATATTTAAACTATACATCCGATTATCATAAAATTTGAAATGACTTGACAAAATTTTGCAATAATTATATATTTAAAATTTCAGACCATTCGATTGGGTAGTTTTTGCTCTGTTATATGCGTTCGGACGGACAGACAGACAGACGGACCGAACGACGACTATAGGTGCTACATATTTATATAATTAAGAACGCACCTAAAAATATATTCACCGTATTAAATCGAACATTTCTTCTAAAGACTGGAAGAAAGAAATATTATTATTTGGAAATATTGGTACAAATCATAAACATATATATTGGCCGAAAATTTTATAGAATGAAAAAATACATATATATTAATTAAAACCAAAACAATTACATGCATTAAGATTTTTCCATTGAGACTGATGTTTATTGGAAATGATAAATTTATGTAATCAATTACAAGATTTATTTTTATCCACAAGCACCTATTTCTCAAGGAGATAAAAAGTAAATGCCAGTTATAGTTTATATATTGATTAAATTACTCGTTAAAGTTTTTAGATTTACTAAAAGCAACTGTTCATTGTATTAAAATAATCGCATTTAGAGCAATATAAAAAATTTTTAAAGAAATATTTAACATGTTTACAGATTTTTAGAATTGTAATAAATACCGCAAATACGTTTTTTCACATAATGCGGTTAATTGAATGATTAAGTAATGTGATTATTTACAGACACTGTTAAATTAATTAAAAAACATATGAAAGTTTTCACAACATTGAAACTATTTACACACGAAACATCATTTAAATTGTACTTATTTCAGTTATAAGGCTCACATTTTTCAAACTGCTGAAGCATCATGCAACATTTGTTTTCAAATAAAATGAAAGCTCAGCAGAATTTAAAATTATAAAAGCTACTCATTCATTAAGGAATTAAAAATAATTCTGAAATGCAATAATAGTAATAATAAAAAGTTCAAATAAAAGTCGATGATTTCCAAGTCTTTAGTAAACAAAGAGGACACAAACTTCAATAAAGAATATTGCTTTTTTTACCAAAGCAAGACAGATTGTTAATAATCTGAATGTACACTTTTATGTTAGATGTACATAAATTTTAAATAAAAAAGACTTCTGTTTTTAGAGCCGCAATCCACGAAAATCCCAAATTTAATAAAACATCCTAAATTTAATAAAATTCAAAGTGATATAATTCGGTTACATTTGGTTATAAAAGAATGACATTCTTGCTATTGTTTTCAGGAGACAAATGATAACAAGTTTCTAAATATAATGTCCCCGGTAGCAGTTTCTTTTATGAACTGCTTAAAAAGCGACAATGCATTTCGTTGTAAAAAACGTTATTAGAGGACGTACTAAATTCTGAATTATGTTTTGTGATGTTCCCTATTTTTAATATATAAATTTAGCTGCATTCTCAGCGCAATAAGAAAAAAGTTTTGAAAACTTTTCTGAAAGTCGCATTAACTCCGCAATTATTATTCTTAATAATTATAAATAATTATTCCTAACTTTTTTTATTTTCATGTAAACATTTAAAAATAAGAATTAGTACGCTGTGCTATCTTTTTAGTTTGACTATTTTTCAACGGCATTTTAATGCCTAAAAACATTAAATAGGAAGAAATTCAGGCAATTTATATAAAATAAGCTTTGGTAGTGAATTTTCTTTTCATTTCTATTTTTATGTTGATAACTGAAACAGCACAATTTCCATTTTAGCTGAGCCAGTTGCTTTATACATGGGAGCATTCATAAAAAATATGATTGAGCCAATTTATCAATCCATCAATCACGCATTCAATGACGCTAAAGTTGAATTTATACGTCCAGATTACATTTTTTTTTTTTTTTTTAAAGCAGCGTACCGACATTTTAATGAGCGGTCAATCAGTAACTGTGCAGCAGGTAATCTTAAATTGGCAAAAATCTTTTATAAAAACGTCTTTGTCGATTCTTGCTTCCGTGGAAAAACTGATTAATTTGTTTTTATTTGAATTAATTTTTACTTACTTTTACTTGAGCAGACATGAAAAGGAAAAAAATTAAGAATATTAATTTCTTTTGTTATGCACATTATAAAAGAAATAGTACGTAAAACATCTTTTAAATGTTTGTTCCACGTTATAAAAGATGCATTTTCCTACATAATTTACCATATATCAAAAGCAAAGTAGTTAAAAATATTTTCTTTATTTATCACACACCAAAACTAAATTCTTCTTTGAAGTGTTCGGTACCGAAAATAAAAAAAATTAAAATTAATGAAAATTTAAAAAAAAATCAAGTGTATTAATGAGTTTTAAAAAGTATTTTAAAATGTTTCATGTGGTCAAAATTTCAACACTAGAAAGACGGCAACATGCCTTATACCTAGAAAGACGGAATGGGCCAATTTGGCCCCTCAATGTTTCTTGATCTCTGGAGTAGGGTACGTGCTAAGTAATAAGAAAAAAAATGAGGAAATTTAAAGAAAAGCAAATAAACTTTATACTGACCTTTATTTCTTTAAACGTCACACTTTATACATTCTTAAAGCAATCCGTACATCGAACTTCTATAGATCAGCATCTGCCGCTAACTGATCTTTTGCAGTCGAGGCAAGTGTTCCTTGTATGATTTCCTTTGCAGCTTATTTTGAATTTGAATTTGGATCTCTGTGTTCCACTGCTGTGTTATATGTCATTTGCTTGAGTCACATTAGATGCTGTGTTGCATCGGAATGTTGTATTTTGAGCTCGCAGCTCCTCACAGAATTTCAGAATAAAATTTATCAGACTGGGTTTCTCCTTTCCTGTCACTTCTTTACATAAAATCCAAGAATTACTGCAGACATATCTAAAACATTATAAAAGACGTGCATATGCCGACGACATGTTCCAGATTTTGTGGTATACAGACGTAATATTTGGTCTACAATGCCCACTCCATACTTTGTCTGGTTATAAAACTAGACTGTTTGGGGTTTCTTTTTTTTATTATTATCATTAGTGGTAACAATGGGATGGAGGGAACTTAGTAACAGAACATGTTTCTTCTTCTTTCCCTGATACGACGTGTAAATTATACCATGGTCCTTTTTGTATAAAGCTGTAGAGCACAATTCTTGCTTCCCTATCTTGGCCGGTGGTGGCGCTTCTTTGCGATGTTTTGTAAGTGTTCCAATTAAGCTTGTCTAGTTGGCTCTCAATTTTTTACTCAGTTTTAGAGATGTAAAATAGTTGACAGTAGTTACATTTCTACCTTCCTCTAAACATCCTTGAGTGAGCCGCACCACTACATGTTCATGAACAGCTTGATCTGCAGTTTTATTGCTATCCTGATCGGTATACGGAAATCCGTTGAGGATATACTAAGAATCTGCATAGACAAGTAGCCAAACTCTTATACCAATCTTGTTCGGTTTATTTGAAATGTACTCAGTAAAAAAAAAAAAAACACCTTTTTTGATGGCAACCATCGTTCATCACCCGTGAGATTTTCTCTTCGTTTGTAGCATACTACACAGTTTTTAATGAACGAATCCCACAGTGCCGATGCGGACGCGAGCTTATCTGTTTTCAATCTCTCTGATATTTATTTTTTTAAATCGAAACGAAAAAATAGAAGGATACCTTTGAAATGATCTTTTGGAAAATATTGTGAAAAAAATGGCGGTCCCCAGACTGATGACCATAATGTATTTACTGGAAACGTTTTTGCTCAGTATACTCCTCTTGCATACATAATGGACAAAACATCGTCCAATTCATCTAATGTCACTGTCCAAGTGTCATTTCCAAGTTATCGGCGATCTTCTGCTTCGGTACATTGCTTTATATGGCGCAACATTTTATGACTGAATATTAGACACCACGCACTAATTACATTATCTGCATTTATGTTCCTTTTTGCATATGAGGTCGGTCCGTGAAATTCCCGCAACATATTCTGTGTTGCACTGCACGACGTCTTTTAGTAGCAGAATGTGCAATCACTTTCCCCGTCAATTGTCCCGTCGACGGCGCTTTCTTCGTGTTCAATTAAAGGTGGACCAGGAAGACCAATAAATGTTTTTCGAGGAAGTTTTTGACCACCCCTTTGAGATAGCGCTCGTCCTGGAGCCGTATTTTTTGCAAAAATCACCGTCCCTTTCATAAATATGTTTGCTTTCTGCTGGCTGTAATTTAGGTGATAAAAATTTATCAGATATGCGATTTTTTCTGTATATTTTACTGTATTCTTCTATCGTAATCTTATTTCTACATTCTTGAAAGCTTTCCACAGAAACACTATTTCGAAAAACTGTTTCAATTTCATTATCAGTGGAACTACTGCTTTCCGTGTCTTCTTTTGAAGGAATATATTTTTTATCTCTATCTAAACAGCTGCCATCACTGTCATCTGACTCCATTTCTTCTAATCTCAATTCTTCAAAATCTCTTCGTGAATGAGGTCACGTTTTTACGAGTCACCTTTTCTATTCTGTGTCATTCAGTAACTGACAATATGTTCTCATTCTATTGGTCACGTGGGTACATCTAGAGGCGCGCACTCAGTCGAGTCCATTTAAACCAGTAAACCTATTTTACGAAGGGAGGGAAATGTAAACAAGATGTATAGGGGGAACATGAACTCGAACAACTGGGAATCCTATTCACAAGGTCATTCCGAGAATGAAGCAATGAGATACGAATGTGAGAAAAAGGGAATGTTATGGAGGGCCAATTTGGCCGTTCCCGTCATTCTAGTTATATTGTTTGAAATCGGTGATTCTATGGAAGTTGGGAAGAATTAATTTCAAATATAGTGACAGTAACCCAAATAAATAAAAGTCACGGAATATCGAAATATATAGTTCATTAATATAGAAAATAGAAAGTCGCAAACAGCGATAGGGGCCAGATTGGCCCCTTCCGTCATTCTTGTGTTAATATATGTTTTCCATTCTTTTTTTTACTTTAAAGGTTTTTCTTTAAAAAACTTACTTATTTAATTTTCATTAAATACACATTTCAATTAATTAATATCCATGAATTCTAAGGCAAACGGCAAAAAAGAGTGGGTAGTGTGATTTAATTTCACATGCGGTCCTAAAAGTAAACGTTTAAAAATTTTAAATATTTACGTGACTATTTAATGAGTATCAATTTTTATCTTCAAGAAAAGCAGTTTTAGCCTTGTTTTTTATTATTTATTAAAATTGGTATCGGTGGTCAAAAAACACTCGATAATAATGGAAGACACCAAAACAAGCGGTGTTTATAATTATTAAGATGTAGTTTGGAGCAAAATAGAAATATAAAAATATCAACGATAAAAACACCAATAATTTTTAATTTTAAATATACCGTCCTCAGAGCTAAGTATGGCGGAAATTTGCACACATATATAGGAGAGATGGGGATTGAAGTTAAAGGTTTATCGACCAATAGGAAAACAGATGATTCCAGGTAGCAGCCAATAGGAAAATAGATGGTAAGTGGACCGAAGCAGTGAGAAAATATTTTCAACAATCAGATTATGTGGGAATAGCGAATTCACAATGAACAACATTTTCAAAAATTTTATGAATGGATCATTCTTCCAATAGTGTGCATTTTCAATACAACTTTCCCCATTAAAAAAAAAAAAAATGTTTTTCAAGACAAATATTATTATTTTTAGAAACTTATCACTTACTGTAAGTAAAAATCAGCAGTTGCCCAGATACATTATATGTATTTTTTTTTTTTTTCAGAAACACAATTTTTATTAACCCTTTATCGGGTAAGTCTGAAGCTGAAATGTTGAAAAGATTTACTGCCTCCAGAATCTACATACAAATTTATTTAAAAATAAAATGCAGCTTTTATTATTTTTTTTTATCAGCGGCATTATAAAGAAAAATCTTACTAAAACTTCCGGTGCGAATCAACCAGTTTTCAATAGAAATTAAATGGTAACTTTATTACCATTGCAAGATAAAATTTTAAGAACATTCACGGAGGTGAACTTTATGCTACAGTTAAATGTGTTAGTACAGTTTAGTTAAAGTACAGTTTAGTGCGACAAAGCATAAAAAACTATTTATTCTATTTGGTATATAACTAAGGAATAATTTTATATAAGAATGCATAATGAATTTATTTAGAATGAATATAAAAAAACACAAAAAATCCATCTCCTATCTGGAACTTCTTTTCATCACCCATCTTTTATATGTTATTCCATATGTTCCAAATATACTTCTCTTTTATAGTTTTAAAACAATAGTTTTTGATTTACAGTCATTGTAAATTCCTGTTAAGCCTTTTTCTATGAAATATACATTTTCAAAATTAAGAGATTCACGGAGGTGATAATCACGGATGTGAGTAACATGCTCTAAATATTAACCTACATATTTATTTAATTTTTTAGATTTTTTTCGTCTTTAAATCAACATCTGTTGATATAATTGCATAAGCAATATATAAGTAAATATCTTAGTGTTGATTTAGTAATTTTGAATTACAGTTCACGGAGATGAAAATCTCCATTAACCATCGTCGCTTTTTTGTAAGAAATTCTAATACCTGAGTATAAAAATAAGTTTCTGACTTATAATTTAACAACAGCAAACATAGTGGCTAACTTTTCATCATGAGAAACAAAATCTGATGATAATTTTGCCATTTTTTAACAGTAAAATACAATTTAATATTTGGTTCATGTAGGTGAGAATTTATTGTGTTACTCTCCTTTTAGTACTCAGAAAACAAACAAAAATACAAAGAAAGTAATTAACTATGCTAAGTTACTTTGCTCTTGAGATAGTAATGACTAGAATAATAATTATTTAACTATTTTATTTTCAATTAAATATGCAATCAGTCTTTTTCCATTAGTAACATTGGGTGTGTGATATGACACGGAAGTGAGATCTCACATACTGTGTACGAAGAAATAAAAAATATAAAGTATTTATAAAAAATCTATCCACACAACACATTTAGTCTTCTTTCACTTTCAATAGAAAACATAAATTAATTCAAAAATGTTCATGTGAAATAACTGGAAAAGACTTTGTGACTGGAATAATACGTTTTTCGGAGAATGACCGAAATGCCAAATGCGTCAAGAAAGTTAAGTTCTTGTATAGAAGTAGGTTTAGAGGTTATATTAACCGAATTGAAGTGAAAAGTATAATTCATCTCAAAGTAGTGTTTTGCAATAGAGGATTTATTGGTTTCTTCTTTTTTAATATATTGCTGATGTTCTTTAATGCAAACTTTTAAGCAACGTTTGATTTGTCCAACATAGGAAAGACCGCACTGGCAATTTATACTGTAAATACACCATGAATTTGTTAACTCCATAGGATCTTTGAATTTGGAGAGGGTGAGTTTATTGGTAGAGACAAAAAATATTTTGAAGTCATATTGTCTAAGACTTTTTAGCAATGAAAAAGCTTGATTTAGGAAAGAAGGATAACACACTGCTAATATTGGAAAGAGTAGAAGACTGAAATGAGTTTGAGGAACGAGGGTGCTGTAGTTTAAATAGAACAATATCAATTATAGAAGGCTTAAAATCTCTGTCAATCGCAATGGCTTTAATGCATTGAATTTCGCTATTAAATGACTGAGAATCAGAGCAAACATGTATGGCCAATTTATAAAGGTATTTTCGTCCCATAGTTCCAAACATTGGCACGGCCTCTTATCGCCTAGTGATATATCTAACAACTATATTTTCTCCTCTCCTGTCCGCAAATTTATATACTGTAAATAATTTGATTACATTTGCTAAAATGATTCAGAATTTATCTCCGACTAAATTTACTATGGTCTCCTTTGATGTTAAATCATTTTTCACGAATGTCCCCATAAGTGGTGCCATATCTTCGTGAATTCCATTATTCATATTTTGAAATTCAAGAGCTTATATCCCTTGCTCGTACATGTCTATCTCAAAAAACATTTTCAGTCCAAGGTGATTTTTACAAACAATCTGACGGTTTAGCCACGGGCTTCCCCCCTGTCAGCCATCCTCGCAGATATCTATATGCATTATTTTGAAGGATCCCTTTTCAATCCTATGAAACTGAAATGAATGGGCCTTTCCCATTTCTGGATACCATTGTCACTCGCACAGTAACCGGTTTCTCTAAATCCATCTATCGCAAAAGCTTCGCTATTTCTCTGCCACCCCATACTTGTTCGTGCCATCCTCCAAGCCAAAACATGACCGACTTTTATATCTTTATAAATCATGCCATACATGTTTGCTCTGACTCTCAGTCATTTAATAGTGAAATTCAATACATTACAGCCCTTGAAATTGATAGAGGTTAGAACCCTTCTATAATTGATACTGCTCTATTTAAACTACAGCACCCTAGATCTTCAAATTCACTTCAGTCTTCTACTATTTCCAATATTAGCATTGTGTTACCCTTCTTTCCTAAATCAAGCTTTCTCATTGCTAAAATTCGTGGACAATATGACTTCAAAATAATTTTTGTCCCTATCAACAAACTCACCCTCTCCAAACTCAAAGATCCTATTGAATTATCAAATTCATGAGGTATCTACAGTATTAATTGCTAGTGTGGTTTTTCCTATATTGGACAAATCAAACGCTGCTTAAAATTTCGATTAAAGAACATCAACAATACATTAAAAACATGAAACCAATTTATCCTCTATTGCAAAACATTGCTTTGAGATGAATCATACTTTTGGCCATTTCGGTTAATATAATCTCTAAACATACTTCTATACATGAACTTAACTTCCTTGAAGCATTTCATAATTATACAAAAATTCAAACAATTGTTAATTGTGAATTCGCTATTCCCCCATTATCAGATTGTTGGAAATGTTAAATAAAAACCTCTTTTTCTTATCTTTTAAGCAATTTCTCACCAGTTCTGTTTCATTTCCCACCTATCTTTTTTTACTGACTACTACCTGCAATGCTCTGTTTTCATTATGGCCAATAAACTTTCAACTTGAATCCCCATCTCAAGTATAAATGTGAGCAAATTTATTCCTCCATGGCACTGATGACGGTATAATATATGCTACCGAAACCGGTATACTTAAAATTTAGAATTATATTATTTATATAAAATTTAGAATTAGTGCTTTTAACGTTGATATGTTTACATTTCTATTAAGCTGTATTTATGTTAACAAGCTCCTATTCTTTTTTTTTTTTTTTTTTTTTTTTTTAACTAAATTCCGTAAATGAGATGATCCAATGTTCTATAGCTCCTATATTCAATATGATGAAATAAGTTATTTTTTTAATACTTAAGCTGTATATAATTAAATATATAAATGCATAAACACTTAATATACAGTAACGTTAAAATTAATTCTACATGTATGAAACATATATATGCATATATATATATATATATATATTATTACTCAATTTTTTTGTTTATCTAGTAGTAAATACTTAGTGAAAAATAATAAAATCGATAATTTTCAATAATAACAAAAAAATTTATTTTAATATTCAATAACTTATAGTAGTATATATATATATTTTTTTAAGATGAGACTTATGGTTGGCTATTCGCATCGTTGTATGAGTTTTAACATATTGTCAGAAACAAAATACCGAATAATATCCATTTCTTCATTCACGTAAAGGCATATTTTACAATTTCGTTTCCTTAATTCACGTTTTTGTAGAAACGTACCGAACTAGATTGAAGATATTTAGTTAGAAGTAAAGTGAAATACTTATTTAGATTTCTAACAATGAATTTCATTGGTGCGACTGGTTATTTTACCCTTTAGATTAAGACTAAATTTTGCATTTGAGAAAAAATTCTTTTTAAAGCAATTTGGTGAATGAGAATTTCAATTATTTAAATGTATCGCACTTAACAACTGTATTTTTTAGAATTATAAAAATATTTTGCGTATAAAGATTCTTAATAATAGCATTAAACTATTACAAAATTAAACATCACAGATATTGCTGTCTGTCATCGAATCGCTTTCGATCTCGAAGTTTTCAGTTCGTAAACAATTACTATTTTCCTTTCTCTCGTGAGTTGGAAGTTCAAACAAAAGTGACTTTAAAGTCAGATTTTTTAAGTCACCGGGTTTTCGAAAGTTAAACTTTCGAGGTTATGCTGTATAACGCTTTTTCTACCCACTGTTTACACGTTTAAATAATGAAAAAATTATATATGCGAACATGTCTATCAATTCATTAAAATTTCAGTAAATTTGCATTTTTTAAAGATATCCTATTTCTTCTCAGTACTTATTGTATTACAGTGGACTCTCTCTATTCTGAACACTCATGGGACCGACCAAAAATGTTCAGATTATGGGGTGTTCATTATAGAGGGAGATTCGGAAATGCATTACTACTACCACTATGCATCGAGTTTATAGACTATATAGAATAATAGCCTGGTTAGTCATGCCAGTTACCGAGATGGAGATGCTAAATTTAGATTTGGCAGCTTGTGTAATGTCAAACTAAATTCAGCCGGACCTTCTACTATCTCATTTGATTTTTTTTTATTAAAAAAGTTTTACAAAATATAGAATTACATATATACAATACATTACTTGAAAAGATAATCCCTATATTACTTTAAAAAATAAGTAATTTTAGTCTGTTTTTGCATTGTGTATGCTCGTGCAGTATACATGTTATCTATTTGCTTAAGGACAAGGAGTGGAAATGATGTTCTGCCGCATAATTCAACAGATCTTGAATCTCTTGGCACTTTGCTTGAAGGCAATCGTACTTTTTGTTTCATCCGTCTCTTCTGGTTCTGTTTCTTCTTCATCATCCTCTTCCACTTCAACGATGTTATTGTCGCAAATCGGAAGGCTTTCGTCGGTTTCGAGATAAGCTCCAGGTTCAATTTTAGTGTGAAACTCCTGAAGAACTGACCCGAAGTCACTGACAGCTACTACTTCTTGGTCCTCTATTCTTGATTGCTCATTCTCACACGGGAATCCAATTTTGAAGAAGCATCTTTGGATGGTGCTGGAGGTTACTTCATTCCAAGCCGTTTATATCCAACAGACAGCATCCATGACGTTGAACTTCTTCATTAGTTCGATTGCCGAATTTTGCCTTTTCCATCACCAGAGGCATTTTCTTCAGAAAATTGATTCGGTAGTGAGCTTTAAAGGTCTTGATTACTCCTAGATCAAGTGGATGGATTATAGAAGCACAGTTCGGTGGCAGGAACTTTAAGCTTACGTTGCTCAGATGCGTGTTTGTATGTGATCTGTCATTATCCAAAAAAAAGAAGAATTTTTATCCCTTCTCTCTTCATCATCTCGTTAATGCCCTCCAAACATTGTGAGAAAATTGTGAATGTCATGCAGGCTTTTCGATTTGATTTATTGTACACAAACAATAATATGATATTCACATTTTTTGAAGCATTGTGGTTATTCATTTCCATTCACAAATGGTTTGAGCTTCTCACCTGTAAAACTGGCGCAGAGCATGACGGCAAGTCATTCTTTCGATATTTTCTTGCTTCTTTTTGCTAGGGTTTTATTTGGAAGACCTCTAAAAAAGAGACCGGTTACATCGGCATTGAAAATGTCAGTGTCGTCGAAATCCTTATGTCCTGAAATTTTCTTTTCCATTCCTCCACAGTGTTGATATTTATGTCTGCAGCTTCACCATTGATTAACTTGAAATTGATGTTATGCCGACTTTTGAAGCAAATCAACTATCCTTCCAATGCCTTGAATTGTGTGATTTTCTTTTTCTCTGCAAAACCCAGAGCACTCTGCTTTAGCAGGGGTTTAGTAACAGAAACATTCTGCGTTATCATTTGGGTAAAAAACTTCAAGACGTGATTTTTTATGCTTTCGTTTCCCGTTTTCTTTTTGAAAGTTCTACACTTTGTGGAAGGTTCATTTGCTTCAAAAATAGCTATTGTTTTTTTCCTCTTTCTTGCTGTTGGCGTTGACTTGGTCTACTGAAATTACAAACTCAAATGCAATTTTTCCTTTGATTTACTTTTAATTGTAATTTTTGAACAACTTTGTATTTTTTCTGAGGCTTCAGTCCTTTTTTCCTTGTTTTTCTACTTATTTCTAACATATCTGCGTAAGTGCTGTGCTTCTTTCCCTGCAACGATAGCGAAACGGTGAAAACATTTTACCTTTGCCGAGCAATAAAGAAGAGAGGAACAAAAGTGATAATGCGGTCCAACTTGTTTTGCAAAAGGCCAATCATAATCCTTTTTTGACCACTCTTTCTAACATCTGTTGTCTGTTATCTGTCACTGGGGACGGGGCATTTCTGCTGCGTAACCTTTCTATTTTTATCTCAGCTCGGGAGAGGGGGAACCACACGTGACATGGTTTTTACATTACTTTTTTTTTATCTCTTTGCATAAAAATTTATTGTTTTGTTAATTTTGTTTATTATAATTTACTACTTTTTCTGAAATGGCAAGAGTTTTATATCTCAAATTTTTTGTTTATTAAAAATATAACAATGTTATAGTTAGTTGAGATGTAGAGCACGTACTGAAAAGACGTACCTGTTTGAAAAATATTCTTTCCATGCCATTTTTTCCCCTTACAATAAATTTTTTGTTTCTTTTGTTAGCTGAAGATTTTATCTGAATTATTCAAACAAATTGCAGCATTGTGTAGATGCTGTAAATCTAGCAGTGATTTTGTCCGTTTAAATTTAAATCGAATTCGTTGAACCTTTTTATTCTTCTGCAACATTTTCTCCGAACTTCCATGATGGGGCAATTACCCACATTTCGATTGTAAACATACGTTCAGTTTACAGAGAGGTGGGGTAGAATGGGGACCGAAAGTTGCGTTCATAATAGCGGGGTGTTCAGATTAGAGAGTGTTCAGAATACAGAGAGTTCATCTTTTGTAAAGTCTATGGAGTTTCGCCGGGACCATCGGAATGTGCTCATAATACTGGGGTGTTCACATTAGAGATTGTTCAGATAGAGAGAGTCCACTGTACTTCAATTGAAAAGTACTGTGCATGAGTATGTCTGTTTCACTTTTTAGATATACAAAAATATTCAATTTTTCAATTTATATTCGTCACAAACATTAAAAATTTCCCATGTTAATATGATGAAAAAATTGTGTATTGCTTCTTTAGATAATAGTACAAGAATACATTAATAAGATGAACCTCAATCTTTCTGTGGAAAATCTTCAAAGGATGGAAATTAAGAAAGAACTAATTATAAGTGCTTCCAAGCAAATCTTTCATTAATACCACTTAATCTCCTTTATGCCTGTGCTAGAAAAAAATTATTTCCAATTCAATCTTATGAAAAACCAACTAAAAGACTAAGGTTTGCTTCACTTAAAAAAAAAAAAAAAAACAGTAGTCTTTTCAGAATATCATAATTATGCAGCTATCAATTGATTTGTGTAAAAAAGGATTAGCATAAGTTTCAAAAAAAAAATTTTAATAGTTATGCTAAACATTTATAATGAGCGAAGTATTTTCAAAGTAGTATAATTGGAAACAGTATTTAGAAGAAATTAAGAGGTGTTTATTCCATTTGATCACATATATATTTATATAACATATATTTAATAATTTTAAAATGTAAGCACTTATATCTACAATATTTTGTTTTACATTACTTTGATTTCATTTCCTCTTTTAAAATTAGTAGAGGAATAACCTACCTACCTAACCTACCTAAGGAACTAAACCCAGGCTTCCCGGGTTAATGAATATTGGTGAAAACCATATTTTAAAATTTAAAACTAATATATATATATATTTTTTTTACATGCAGTATATTTTTTCGATTGGCCACTAACAATAAAAAAGCATTATTAATATGAAAAATATGAATTATACAATCAAATAAATTTTAGAAATTTATGAAAAGCAATATTTTTGTATTAATCGTTATTAGCCCAAGATTTTGCTACTTGCGGCATCTTTTAATATTCTGATAATTCCAGATTTTTAAGCGCGTACTTCAATTACATGTTAATTAAATTTGTGTTTATTTATATTATTTTATTCATTTATTCATAGAGCGGTTTAATTTTTTTTTATGGAATATTAGCCGTAAAAATGATGAACCCTTTATGCTGGTTTAAGGGCAAACGAATTAATTTTTCGTAATCTATCTCTACGCTATAGAGATAAATTAAAAAATATTTCATGCTTGAAAATTATTTTTAAATCGATATACAATCAGTAACCTCAGATACACTTTGCAAACAAATTCCATTTGAAAGATTTTTTTTTCCTATTTGGCTGTCTAAAAATTTTAATTGTTCGATTACAAATATGTTGAATTAGTGTTTATTTTTAATATTATTATTTTATTTATTTATAAAGGAAGTATTAATTTCTTTATGGAAAATTAGTCACAAACAAATTCTGAACACTTTTTTTTTTTGCTTTATGTGCAAAATGTTTATTATTATTATTATGTATTGAAACCGGCACATGATAAGATAAATTGCAAAAAATTATACTTGATATTATTTTAAACACTCTCAAAAATAACTTACTTAAAAATGATAACTTCCGTATAAGTAACTCGGTACTCGTATAAGTAAAATTTGTTCAAAAAGATGTACATTGTTAAAAATAATCTACTTAAAAATAAGCATTTCTATGTACTCATATTTTTTAAGTACAATTGCTTCAAAAAGGAGCATTAATCTACATAAAAATGAAAATTTCTTTGTACTCGATTTTTTTAAGTACAATAAGTCCAGAAACGAGTACATGACATTTTGAAGTTGTGTAAACTTATACTTGATTTATAAATGTATGCATAAATGAATACATATATTTTGTATTTTAAAGTCTTAATATTCATGTTTAAATCCTATGTGCTCAAAAATATGAGCTTTCTATCAGAAAGCTTATATTTTCTGATATTCATACCCTTTTCTTATACCGAATTGACAGTAGGGATTTCCAAGCTTTTATTTAAAGATATGTCTATCTTTGGTATAATTTTTAATTTATAATACTCACTTTTCAAATTTATTTACAATTTCATTAGAAATGTTAAAGAAGAAAATTTAGTTTAAAAATTGTTTTATTAGAAATTAGAATACTTAAGAAATGGAAAATTCATCCCTGCTGTTTGTGATCTTACGTCGCTGATTTATAAAAGGTGTCATTTGGAAGCAACTGGTAGCTACTCTTCAGTCTACTCTACAGTCAGTAGAATACTGATTTCCCGCCTAGAGGACCCAGGTTCAAATCACGGGGCGGCTCATACACGAAATTTCAAGAATTAAAGTAGTAAATTCGTAGTTTTTCTTAATTCAAAATTACCTTAATTAAAAATGGTGATTTGTCTGTTCTCTGTAATTTCGCTTTTTTTCCCTTATAGTGTATGTGTGTTTTTAATACATACTTATTTTAGAGTCGCTGTATATACTCAAAAAAATGAGTACATGCGTTTTTGAAATTTAAGAGTTAAGTACTCGGAACTATTTTAAGATCGTGAAGTGCTCAATAATTAGTACAATTTACTTATTTTAAGAATAGTGTTTTAACAGTGAAGAACATAACAAATCAGTCAAATAAGATACAGTTTTTACAACAAATTGCATTTGAAAGTAGATTTTTTCCTTATACGACGTTCTAAAAATTGAAAATATACGGTTGTCATAAAATTAAAAAGTTGCAGTAGCGAAAATTTCAAAACCGAAATTTGATCGTGAAGTTTTGCCAATCGTGAAGTTTTGCCAATCGCAAAATGACATCAACGTTACGCGTACCTTTGTCCTTTATGATATAGATACGTAAACCGTAAAATATAACAAATATCAGTTATTATGATGAAGTTATCTACTGACGCTCTTAAGCTTGGTATTCAGGAATGAAAACAGCAAAATTCAATGCACTTTAACACGATCATAGAATTTTTCACCATGAAATCTAAACCCGACATAATTTTCTTCCTATCAATATTTACATACGTACTTCTCATATCAGTATTCACCATTTTCAAAAAATTTTATCATTTAAAAAAAACTTGAAGTCATGATTGTCAGCAATATCTTTGCATGTGAACAGTCGCACTCTTATCTCGAGACTCTAATCTCAGTGCCGGAGAGTAAAAATTAACGTAATAAATGTTTTTCAGACGCATTGTAAAAATGTTAATTTTATCTGAGAAAATGATCGTTTCCTATTGAATATGACGCCATTAATATTTACAAGCTTTTCGTTTTCTGAAACATACTATCAGTACAAATGCAGAAGGAAACAAATATGAAAACTTTTTGAGGAAAAAAATGCATGTTTTCAAAAGCAGTACCTCATTTTTCGTTCAAAATAGTATGTCCCTTACGAGATTTTGCATCACTGAACCCTATGCAACAATTTCTATCAACAATTTTGAATTTTTATCAGCAAATGGCATGAATAAAGATAAATAAAACTCTTTTTTTTTTGTTCTACCTTCTCTGCAACAATGAAAGCTATCTAATTACTACCATTATGAAGAAATTTCATAAAATTCTTTAAAAATCTAAAATCTAAAAATAGTGATAATTAAAAAAACTGCCAGAGCGGGCACATCTACAAATGAACAGCTTTCAGTTATATATATATATATATATATATATATATATATATGTGTGTGTGTGTGTGTGTATATTAGTAAAATCAGTTCAGCAGAATTCTCAGGGCAGATTACTAAAAAACAGCCTTGTGTTTTAAAGATATAGATTATATAAAATTATGAGAAATTAAAGGAAGAAAATTATGTTATTTTCATAGCAGAATGTCAGAATAGTAATAAAATTTTATTAGTCGAAAGAATTTTGGACAAAACCTTAGGAAACCTAACATTATTTGAAATATGGAATTATAGCCAATATCTTCTTTGTTTAATTGTCTAACACGGCGATGCGAATTCAACCAGGAGAGAATCATACGATCTCACCAAGAACACTTTATGTCATTGCTCTTCTATAAAGATTTTTGTAAAACATTGCGTTTTATCAGTGCGTGATTTCGATTAAGTGGAGCATTTTCACTTGTGAAGAATTTCAAAGCAGCTGGGGTGAAAATGGCGCACTTCTAAAAAACATACTCAAGTTTTCCATAATTAATAAGAATTAAAACTTACGCTTTTAAAATTTGCATCCGATAAAACATTCCACTTTTACGACCCCGTCTTAACAACTGTAGAAAAGTACGCATATGAGCTCATTATCGCGGAATAATACACGAACCAAACAGAAAACAATGTCGTCATTCAAGAAGCTGGGCAAAACAAAATCGGGTGTCTAATAATAAATATGCCTTCATTATTTTGTTTATAATGTCTCCATGTTTTAATTGAAATCATATATTTATATTTTTTTTTTCAGAATTCGAAAAATATAACACACGATTAATAACATTGCATTCTTTCAGCTTTTTGATACGAATTAAGTAAATGCGGGGAAAATAAGTCACACAAGTATGCTTTAAAATACATTTTTGTCAAGATGAAGTGTTGTATCGTTTGTAAAATAAGTTTCAATAAACTAAAAATCGTTTAATTGATAAATAAAAACGAAATAAGACAAAAATTCCCCGGGTCTTATAACGTATGATATTTTTGACATAGCACGTACCTTAATTTCCATTTTGTTTTTCAGTTTTTATGAGAAATTGGCAACAAAAAGATACAGTAATCTACTATTTTCCCTTTACTTTCAATAGAAATGGAGTACTTCAGTTGCCACTATTGCAAAAAAATATTAAAAACTACAATACAATTGATATCTCAAAAATAAATTGAGATACAGCTTTCAAACAAATTGCATTTAAAAGGACATTTTCCCCCTATACGACGGTGTTAAAATTGAAAATTCACGATGTCTAGAAGTTTAAAAATTTGCAGCAGCGAAAATTGTAAAACCGAATTTTCATTTTAAATTTGAAAGTGCTGCCATTCGCAAAATGACGTATGCGTTACGCACAGATATGTTTGTCCTTTATAATACTTAAGCTATTTGTTAGGCCTTCCCATCTGGTTGACCTGTCCTTTATAATATAGAAGGTGTTTCCCAAAGGACCCCTAACTTTGAAAAGCAATAACTCGGAAACGGTGATAGTTAGAAACATGAAAACAGTGGTACGTTTATTAAAAAAATCGTAAGAATCTTATACATAAATCTCAAAATACAGTTAAAAATACCCCCGATAGATGGCGCTGAAATAAATAGACTTTATCACATTAAAAAGGATTCAAAATGTGCACCAACAGACATGTCGCAAACGCAGAATGAAATTGTCAGTGATTTTCTGTAGTGTGCCCCCGGACATAGACACACAAGCTTGACAAATAGCCTCTTCGAGCTCGCCGAGTGTTAAAGGATTGTTCAGGTAAACAATTTCCTTTAGTGTGCCCCACGAAAAGTAATGACAGGGAGAGAGGTCGGGTGAATACGGAGGCCAATTTTTCCTTCACTGTCGAATAGTTCAACGCAATAGCTCTAGCTTCGAAGTATTCTTCAAAAAGTCAAAAACGGCTTATGTACGATGCGGACGAGCCCCATCTTACATGAGCCAAACCGTGCCTAGTCGATCGTCTAACGCTTGTTGAGTGGCGACAAATTGTTTCAGAAGCGCAATAGGCCGCTCAGTCGTCACTGTTTCTCTCAAGATAAAGGGCCCAATAATGCCTTTGCGACAGATTGAAGCGCAAACTGTAAGTTTTGGGCTATAAAGTGGTCGTGTGTGAGTCAAATGTGGATTTTTTTTACTCCAAAATCGCCAATTGTGTCTGTTAACGACACCATCCAGATTAAAATGATCCTCATTCGTAAACCATATTCGGCCGACATCGAAACCAGTCCATCAAACTTTTCGAGCATCTTGTTAGCGAAATCCTCTCGTTGTCGTTCAGCTCGAACAGGTATAGCGACCCTGTATTGAGTATGTTAAGGAACCATGTGTAATTCTTTCCGCAGGATTCTGTACGAGTTGGATGGCTTGATTCCGGATTCAGCTGCAAGTCTCCAGACAGATTTATTCGGATTACGCTTAATAACTGCAGCAAGTGTCGTTGAATTTTCAGGAGTAACGACGTAGTGGGTCCGACCCATATTTTCAACTACCCCATCGGTCATATTGTCTGTTTGTTGAAATTTTTTGAAAAGCTCACGAAATGTTTTCCCATCTGAGCCTTTTGCAACTTGAAATCGCGTTTGATAACTTCTGCTTGCGTCAGTAGGACTTTGATTTAATCGTGGTACTCCAACGCAATAAACACACGTTCCTTTACAGTATACATCACTTTCGGAATTATTTTCACTATACGCTAATAGCGCTTAGTTTTCAATGGCGAAATTTTCGACGGCTAGTCGTTTTATGCCTCTGAACTCTCTTTAGAAGGATTCTTAAAGCTCTCAGTGCCATACATAGGCGCTATTTTTAACTAAATTTTGAGATTTATGTATAAGATTCTTACGATTTTTTTAATAAACATACCACTGGTTTCATGTTACCATCTATCACCGTTTCGAGTTATTGATTTTTAAAGTTATGGGTTCTTTGTGAAACACCCTGTAGTTACTTATTTTCAATTCATCATATTTTTTTCTCTGTTACATGTTTCTGTACAATTTTTTTAACCAACGGATGTAATTTTGTTTTGTTTCAATGGATTCGATATGAACGTTCTATTTAGACCTATATATTTCGGGAGGTTTCTAGAACTTTTATTCACGTGTTTTATGAGAGCCGGATTATACAGTTTGTTACTTCTGCATTCTTGGAATATTCTCTGATATTCAATGTTTTAGACCCATTTCCATACGCCATCGTTTATGGAAGTTTGTAGATCTGTGGTCATGTCTTTAAATTAAAGAATTAAATTAAAGAATTTACCATTAGCCTCTCTGAAGTCAATGCAAAAGCTGAACTTTTTAAAACACTGCGAACAGAGATTTTTTATTAACATAATTTTTGTCTGTGTTTTTGAAGTAGTGTTAGGGAATACTGTGACAGTAGCAAAGATATTTCTTCGATTTGGTAAAAATGATTGCAAATTATTTCACCTTTTTAAAATGTTTGAGTTGTTGACCTTTTCTGCTGTAAAAATCTTTTGCATTTTGACAAATTTGACTTCTAACTGATTTTCACGAAACTTGTTGAAGCGTTGCGTCATGACAAAAATTCTCTGAGAGTAAGGATAATAATTGATTACCTGATTTATTCGGCAAATTTGTAACTCTTTTTTTTATAAATTCAGGTTAAAAATGGTAATAATCATTTGGTAAAAATGACTGAAATTATTTCACTTTGTTAAAATGTTCAAGATTTTACCCTTTCTACTGTAAAAACCCTTTGGATTTTATCCAATTTGACATCTAACTGATTTTCCCGAAACTTGTTGAGACGTCGCGTCATGACAGCAATTTTCTGGGAGTGAGGATAATAATTGTTTACCTGATTTATTCAACAAATTTGTATTTTTATTTTAATTCCTGTTGGAACTTCATTGATTTCTTAAACCTTTCTAGTAGTGACTGTGGAAGCATTATCTCACCTAAAGGATGGGGGAACTTCGTCAGCAACACTGACAGAGTACTGAATTTTTACCAAATCCAAAATAAACATCTTTTAAATTCAAAAAGTATATGTAACCATCAACTATGTTTACCAATCCTTTCTCGTCTGCTTTAAGGTTCTATATCGATCAACTACAATTTTAAAAATCTGTACGTAATGTCTCATAGTATTATTTAATTGACCATCACATTAATGTGAGTGATCATTTTTTTTATTTTTTTTTACTGTTCATATTTTTTATGTTATTAATTGTTCTAATATTATTTATTATTAATGTCATGTTTTACGAGTATGAAATATGTTAATCAAAATTAAAGTTAGTATTTGCATATTTTATTTTAAAATATTACGATTTTAAGATCGGATTTAAAAATTGAAAGTGAGTACCTTTCTAATTTCAAAATGGACGAAGTTGATTGTGTATCTTTAAATCATGATTTAGTTACACAGTATCAAAATTGATTTCATGACCATCCATGAGTGGACGTATAAAAACTACATTTCCTGTGCTTAATGCTTTTACTGTTTTACGTAATGATTGATAAAGATTGATTTACTAAGTATAGATATACTGAATAATAAACTGTAAGTGACATACAGTAAATATATTATATACCTTAATGATAATTATTATGAATATGAGCACAAATTGCATGAAAATTAAATTTTAATTCATATAAAAATAAATATCTAGACTATATGTATATGGTGTTTACGAAAAATTGGTTTTTGGAGATTATAAAAAAATTGAATTAGTCCCATCACATCACTATATCCAGGAAATCTAATAATTATGTGTTTCAATTTCGTGTTCTACCATTTCTATTAAAATATTATTATCTGATATCACGCAATTAAATTGGTTGATCTATTAAAATATGAATGTGATACCGAAATAAAACTTTAAACTTTGAAAACGTTATCATAAAACTTATTAAATTTGTTTGAAAGTATTAGTAATTTTCGTATAATATATTGACAGAATTTAATAATTAAAATATATTAATTTCTCTGGTTTCCCAAACTTCTTGAAATATAATGTTCTTTAAAAAAATAGAAACCCTTGAAATAATGGGAAATTATGATAGATCCTTTTTTTATCCAAATACTAAAGAATGGAAATGAGGATTTATTATTCTAATACTTTGACATGGACGGTAAACTTCGAAATTATTATATTATAAGGAAATATTTTTATATTCATATAATGTAAGTATTTTTAAAAATAAAGAAACTCTTGAGTTAGGCATTTAACTTTATTTCGTTTAAAGTGTTATATGGATTTATTCAAAATATGTTCTTCATTGATTAAAAAGAATGACAAATTTCCTTTCAGTCTGTCATAAGTACATGTTTAAAACAAATTATATTTAACCTGATACGTGAAATATGTCATATCTATGCATATTTTAATGCACATATTAATGATTTTCTTGTAAAATTAAAAAAATGTTGTTTAAATTATTAATTATATTTATTAGTATTGAAAGGATGATGATGTAAAGAAAATATATGTTTGAAAAAAATCATCAAATACTGGGTGATTCAAGATGGATATACGGGGGATTCAAATAAAAAAAAAAAACTTTAAAAAAATATTTACAAATCAGATATACCTTTTAGATTTTAATTGTTTTACTAGATGATGTATACATGTCAAAATGCGCAGTTTAATTTATATAGAATCCATTTATCCTATAAGTAAAAAAAAAAAAAAATATTACTATGAGTATAAGAAGAATATTTAAAAGTCTTTAATATTTATAGCCAAAACTTACCTATTGATAATAACTTGAATTTTAGAAATTTAAAAAAATTATGACCCAAATAACTTAATAATTATTTTCCACAAGCCTGTGTAATTTTAACTTATTCAGTCAGAAATACGATGTGTTCTACTCTTATAAACACAATTTTCAATTAAAAAAATTATGCGACTGAATATATTTCATGTAAAATTGAAGATAACATTGTTTTATGTGAATTTTTTTATTATTAAGATAAGTGCTAAAAATTCCAATTCCCCCTGTTTAAAAATCCTGAATTCAACATCCCACATTTTGAAATGTGGTTGTCCGTGTGTTCTGCATTACTGATAAAATTACTTATATTTAACAGCTTTTTAATAATTATATCAAAATGGAACTTATCTATTTGTATCGCAATATTTTTACTTGGAATGAAACATCCCGTATTTTTGACTGCATAAATGGATTTAGGCCGCATGTTTTAACAATTTTACAAGTTTTTTTTTCTTTTAATTAATTGTTATTGTATGCATGCCTGATATCCCTAAAATTTCATTTTTAATCATTTGAATCAGTCTCTATTTTCCGGCAGAAAAAAGGTATTATTTTTCGGAAAAGCTAGTACAATGTCATATGATGATTATTCAATAATATGTAAAGAAATTAATAATTCATAGAAGAATGAAAGTCACAGAAAGTGAAACAGGATTACAAATCCTTAATAATATTATTTTAAGATACAATATATGAACAAAACATTTTAAAGTACCTGAATTTATATTTTATCTTATCTTTGGAATTTCCTTATAGTTTGAAAGAAAAGCATTGCTATCTCCATTTTATTGAGTAATTTAACCGATATAACTGATGTTACACTACACTCATATGTAATATTACACCAGTTATATAAGTTTAAATTACGCGATTATGTAAGTTAAATTACTTCATGAAATTGGAGGAGCATGTTGCCACCAGTTTTATGGAGTAATGTTACATATATATATATATATATATATATATATATATTACAGTGTGTCTGGAAGGTTCGTTGTAACATAGAAGAGGTAACATAGAGGTTTTCTGGGAAACTATAACATATCCACTAACTACAATATCGAACGACTTAACCCAAGTTATTTATAGTACCGGAAAACATTCTTTATTTTTAGAAATATCAGAAATAAATAAATTTTCAAGATGTAAAGAAATATTTATAAAAATAAATTTTTCTTTTTCTGCCACTCATTTTTGAAAAAGTGTCCGAGTAGTTTTTATAGCGTATTGATCCGTTTTATTATACCTTAATACAGGTTTTTCGAATGCTATTAATTCTTGAATAAAAATTTCTATATTTAATGAATATTTTTTACAAACAAATATGATACAATTGTACAGTATTACCATTAACATTAAAATTAGCAGTATTTATTAATCGTACATGTATTACACAAGTATAATTACACAGTTTAAAATGTATAATTGAACATTTTTAGAAACATTAAGATTCGTATTCTTCGTTCGAGAAAAGTTATTCATACTCTACAAAAATATTTTGGATTTTTTTTCGAAAATCAGTGGCAGAGTAATAAGCATTGTTTTTACAAATTTTTCATGAATCTTCTAAAATATATTAGTTTCTGTGGTGTCTAAAGATAAAGAAAATTTTTCAGAATTGTGAGTGTTTCGGAAGAGGTTATTCTATATTTTTGTTCGCGGATATATTATACTTTCGTAGATTAAGCAGTATTTGATTTTTAAAGTGTAGCTATGTTTTCTAAAGCTGTGTATAACTCCTATTTTTTCCAGTGTATTACGCGCTTCTTTGTATAACACGTACCTAAACTTTCAGACTTTATATTTCCGTTTTTTTCGGTATATTCACAAAATAATACCGTTTTTTTTTTCAGAGAAACTATAACGAAGTGAAAAACAAGCATGAGAAATCACGCATCCAGAATAGATTATGTAATACTTTCCAAAACATTCAGAATTCAGTAAAAAACTTCATGGTTTATTAAGGTGAAATTAAATAAACAATTCGAAAAACTCATAACGTTTCTGAAAACCCAATTTCTGCTATTACAATCAATAATCGGAAAATATTCTCTTTTTTTGTGTAGTCCTGTATAGATGTCCCATCTATAGATTTGCATTTATACAACATGGTATGGTGAAAGTTAGTTCACTTAAACGAATAGTACAGTTGACATTTCCTATTTAACAGTTTCCGTGAATAAACGGAACTGCACTTGAGGACTTTTGCCTAGCCCTACATATGATCTATAAAATTTAAACACACCAAGTAATATTTAAGGGGGTAGGATGCCTTTGAGCAAGTCGAAAAGGTAAAAAATATCACTATGTTCAAAGCTTCAAAACTTGTGTAATAAGTCAAAAATAAAAATCAAACTTCATTTAAATATAAAGCTGATATTTAATTTTATATTTAAAAATATATATATACTTGTAAATTCATAAATAAATATTGAAATGATAAGTTTAAAAATAGATGACAATAAGAGAGAAAATATTGCGCGCATGATGAAATCTGAAAAACAAATACATATGAAGAGGAAATTTTGGTGAAAATAAATACATAATAGAGTTACCTATATTCTAAAACCAGAATATTTGCAAAAAACATTGACTAAATTAAAAAAATAACAAAAAATTAAAAATTTTCACTTTTTGAAAAATATTTTCAACGTACAAAAACAGAAAAAAAAAATTAAATTTTTCTGGCTTTAAGTTGTAGATAATACAGAAATTAATGTGTGCTAAAAATTTCTTTTGAGTGCCATGCATAGTTTTTTAGTAACACTGCGCGCAGTATCAAAATTCATCGTTTTGAATAAACGCAACGCAGAGTTTAATTGTCCTATGTAGTCTTATTATATAGTCTTAACAAAACTGCCATAATTAGTAAAGTAATGGGAATTTTTAAATCGGTTTTTTGCATATTGTTCAGAAATGATTACGGAATCAAAATATGTATTTAAAAAAATCAAAAATTTTGATGGTTTAAAGGTATCCTACCACCTTAAAAAAATTGTTCAATTCTACAAACGCTTGCCACAACTGAAAACGCACTTTCAGCAATTGTTGTTCACAGGTTACAATAGTTCAATTTCTTCTGTAGCTAATATATTTTGTGTGTCCCTGAAAATGAACGATAAATTACATGCACATCATATCTACTGTTAGAGCCGTATAGGTCACCTGAGTGATATATATAAATATAAATATGATTAAAATAGTATGATAACATTAAAATACACAGCAAAGAACTTTTACCCGTAGACCGTAATGTAACGGAATTATTTTAAATGTCTCTGCAAATGAACCTTACATGCTACAAGCTTCCTTTTGAATACCAGACATACCATAGTGATACCCAATAACGTATAGTAATTTCACGGCAATAGAACTATATTTACGTGAGTTAGAACACGGACAGACAGACATACGGCAGAAGGACAGACGATCAGATGGACACACAAACCGAATTCATGAACACTTTTCAACTTTGTTGGAAATTGTTAAAAAGGAGTATAACAATATTTATTCTTCATAATAGGAAAAATGTTCATTTTTCTGTTACGATATTTTAGACATAGCCAATTAATTAATTACCTCTAAGAAATTAAATTTCTCACAGGTGAGTAATTTTTATGTTTATCCTTTAATTTTTAATCTAGTAACTGAAAAAAAAAATACGAGGGTTACTCTGAAATATTGAGATACGCGCAGACGAGAATTTACAAAATAAAAATAATGGTTTAATTTTAAAATACAAAGTATTTTAACACAGCAGACGGTTTTTTACTGACTTACTTCAACTTGTTTAGCGTAGAATAAATTTTAAACAAAAAAGAAAATGGAGTTGACGCGAGAACATTTTCGCGCTATGATTTTCTACGATTTTAAAGCAGGATTAAATCAAGAAGAATGCGTTCAACGGTTAAATTAGCATTTGGTGATGAATCTCCAGGTCGTGCTGCTGTATTCAGATGGTTTAAAGAATTTAGAAGAAGTTGAAATTTTCTTCAGGATGAAGAACACACAGGAAGGCCGCCGTCGGCAGTAATCCCGGATAATGTGTCTGCCATACGAAAAATGTTAATGGATGATAATCGCAGTACCTATCAAATGATACAGAAGGAACTTAACATTGGATCCGCAGTCATACACAAAATTATTCATGAAGAATTGCATTTGAAAAAAGTAGTTTGCCGTTGGGTTCCACATAATCTAACGAGCACCAAAAAGAGAAGCGTGTCAGAATCAGTAAAGAAAATCTTAAATTGATAAATTATGGTGGCCACTGCATCATTTCTAAAATTGTAACGGGTGATGAAACGTACATATCGTTTTTGGACGTTCCAACACGTCAAGAAAGCAAATTATGGGTCTTTGAAGATGATCCCACGCCGACAATGGTGAAAAGACAACGCGCACTGAAAAAAGTGATGTATGCCGTTTTCTTCAGAATTACGGGATTGGTCAAAGCCATCAAGTTGGAAGGACAGAAGACAGTAACATCAAACTGGTATACCACTAAATGTCTTCCAGAAATTCTACAAGAAGTGAATGTTAGGGGACTAATGCTTCACCATGACAATGCATCTTACATACAGCCGGAATAACAGTTGAGTTTATTAAACAAAAACGAATTAAAGTGATAGAACATCCGCCGTATTCACCTGATCTAGCTATGTGTGACTTTTGGTTATTCTTTAATCTGAAAAAGAGCTTACGTGGGCGTTGTTTTCATTCAGAAGAAGAGATTGATGTGACTATAAATGCATTTTTTCATCTATTCCAAGAAATGAATGGCTTGAGGCATTTAATCTGTGGAAAATTCGTCTACAAAAGTGCATTGATGGTAGAGGAGACTAGTTTGAACACACCTAAAATTTTCTAAGTATAACTTTAAAAACTTAGTTGTATCTCAAAAATTTCAGAGTGACCCTCGTACATGACGAAAATTGCAGTAAATCAGAATGCAGTAGATAAGGGGTTATGCGGAAATCTTCTAATTACCACGTATAATAAATAATTTTGTACATAAAAATGTGCTTTTTTTCAGATTAAATAGTTTTCGCAGATATTTTTAGGTACGCTCGTAATAACGTAATTACACCAAGAGTCGTCATCTGATTCGTCCGTCTGTCCTCATATAACAGCGTAAAAACTATCCAGCGGAATAGTTTGAAATTTAATATAAACATAATCGTAGCAGAATTTTTCGAGTCATTTCGAATTTTCTGAAAATCGAATCAAAACTTAAAAGGATATTGGGGCATTCCACGTCAAATCAGGCAGTAAAATATCAATATGTAACCCACCATCACAGATTTTAATGAAACTGCGTGTATTTGTTCTTACTATTAAGATATGATCACCAGTAATTTTTTTTGCTCCTTGGTGAAATAGTTTCTGAGAAAAAAATTGTCAAAATTTTGAAAAACTGCCGTCAGTTGGCATTCTTGATAGCTCGGTTTTCAAATGTAGCATGTCATATATATAATCATATTTCAATATCTACTCTACAAATCATCTTCAAATAATTTATGCACAATATTTAGGGTACGCAGCTTATGAAAAAAATATATTGTTACGCTTATAACATTTTAAGTGTGTCTAAAAAAATATTTAAACTTTGAAGTCGTGAATTTTTTATGAAAAATAATGCATTAACAAAAAAAGCATTATCAACAAAAGGCGGTATTTTTATTAAATTTATTTTTTATGGGAGATATACTTAAAGGTGTCCTTTACCTGATTCTGAAATAAAAATAGTGGGATTTTGGGTGTTTTTGGTAGTATTTCCTATTTAAAAATATTTTGAGGTGCATTTCATATCAAATCAAGCAGAGTCATTCCATGTCAGTTCCCCTAAGCCATTTAATCACTGTCACAAATTTCAATGAAATTGGGTTTGTTTATAGCTTATTTTAAGACGTAATCACCTTTAATTTTCTTGATCCTAAGTAAAATATTTTTTAAGATAAAAAATATCAAAATTTTGAAAAATTGTTTTAAATTTTTTTAATGACAGTTCGATATTCAAAGACTACATTAAAAAAAAAAAAGTCATTTCAATATAAAATCACTAAATAGGTTTCAAATAATGTATATGTGACAAATAATGTAGGCTGATTATTATTTCTTGTTTTTTATCATGTTTAAACACTAGTGTCTTTTATCTTATGGATTTTTAAAATCAAGAATTTTGTCAAAAATAATGTGTTAATCAAAAATTTATTATTAACCGAAGGCAGGGTGTTATTGCTTTTTTTTAATTGTACGTAAAAATATCTTTTAAATGGCTATAAAATAAAAATAGTGAACATATGAGAAAAAATTATCAAAATTTTGGAAAAATGCCACGAGTTGCCATCAATGATTGTTTGTTCAATTTTCAAAGGCCTCATTTTATATATAAAATCATATTTCAATAACTAATAAAGAAATTTTCTTCGAATAATTTAAGCAAGGTAAATAAAGTATGTAGATTATAAAAAAAAATATTGCTGTAATGTTAAAAAATATTTAAATGTGTCTAAAAAATTATATAATCTTTGAAATCAAAAATATTTTACATAAAATAATGAAATTATTAAAAAATCTTTATCAATCAGAGGCGGACTTTCTATGACTAATTTTTTAATTTTAAATTGTACATAATACTACATTATTACTGGATCTGAAATAAAAATAGTGGGATTTTGGTTGGTTTTAGTAGTATTTAAAATATTTAAAATTATCAATATTTTCAAATGTAAAACCTATCCAATGTATCATCCCTGGAAATATTTTTATTTATACATTTATTTTATTTTTCAAATTATCTTTTATGTTCGTTTCTTAAGGAAAAAAATAATCAATATTGTTTTTTAGTAAAACTTCTAGGGCGAAGAGCAATTATCCCTTTCCAAAAAAGAGAAAAATCACTAGCTCCTCACCGCCCAATAGAAATTTTCAAAATGACAGTCCTAATCTTTAAACTCATATTTGGCTGTTAATATTGAAAATTTAGCATTGAGCTGCCAATATTGAAAAAAAAAAAAAATCACTCTGTTGAAGAAAATTTTGACGTATTGTGCTTTAAATATATGCAAAAAATGCATAATCCATTATATTTATATCTTTCAAATAACTATATCTAATAAAATATTTAAAACTTAATGAGTTGCACTTTTGTAACTTTATTCAGTTTCTAATGATATGTACCGTAATTTCGGGTGTATAGCCCGCAGATCAAACAATTCAGTTTGGACCCAGAAATTTTATTCAGTATTTGAAGACCAATATTTACTGTGATCTAAAAAGTTACATTTTATTTTTAAAAATTTCTGGGTCGAAACACGATTGTATGATCCGCGGGCTATACACCCGAAATTACGGTAATTTGATTTATTTCATCACAATATTGCTGAAAGATGGATTTTCAACATATATATGTGTGTATATATATCCCTGTTCTCAAACAAATTATTTAAAAATTATTCATTTATGTTTAATAAAGCATATATATATTGTTTATACACTTACAGAAAATACATATAGCAAATTTTATGATATTATGTCAATAATGTCTAAAAGTAAAGAACTTATCTAATTGTATGTAACGAAAAATTTAAAATCTGGTGCAATGCCAACAAAATTTTATAATTGTTTTACTTAATTTGGGTGAATGAAAAAAGCTTACATGTTTATATTTTATTGAAGTACAGGTGAAAATGTCACAAAGACATACCTCAACAACCACTGAGTATGTTACATTCACACTACAGATGATTTTTTTTTTCTTTTGATCTTTCGGGTTTGATTGCAGATGGTAATGAATTAATTAGTTTTGTTAGAAGTGTCATTGCAGTCAGCATATTAGGCTCACTATTTTTTTTTATATAATTTGTTTTGATTGACTCGATGAACAACAATATTTAAAGGGACCATTTCATGACTTTTCAATTAAAAGCTGATTTATAAATTCATCATGTTGTTTAGTTATTATTACCGTCTTAAGATAATAAGTTGATATTCAGATTTTTAAATGCAGTTTATTTATTATTTGAACAGTTGAAAGTAATTTTCAATAAGAGTGCGGGCTGTTGATTTTAAGTCGGCTGTTGAGCAATGTAGTGTTGGTAAAGGAACTGGTACTATTTAATTTAATTTTTATTGCTGTAAATAATATTTGTTATTTTATTATTGTATGTATTATATTTAAGCAAGAGTAGAAATACACGATATCGTAGTCATTTTTGTACATCTTAGCATGAAAAGCTTCAATATTTATCATTAAACATTCACATTTTATGAAAATTTTGTTAAAATTGCTCATATTTTCACTATTTTTATTTTATAACTATTGAAAAGATATTTTTACGTACAATTAAAAAAAGTAATAACAGCCTGCCTTCGGTTAATAATAAATTTTTGATTAACACATTATTTTTCACAAAATTCTTGATTTTAAGAATTCACAAGATTAAACACACTCTTAGCATTTAAACATGACAAACAACAATAAATAATAATCTGCCTACATTATTTGTCACATATACATTATTTGAAACTTATTTAGTGATTTTATATTGAAATGACTTTTTTTTTTATGCAGTCTTTGAATATAGATCTGCCATTAAAAACATTTAAAAAAAAATTTCAAAATTTAGATATTTTTTTATCTTAAAAAATATTTTACTTAGGATCAAGAAAATTAAAGGTGATTACGTCTTAAAATAAGCTATAAACAAACCCAATTTCATTGAAATTTGTGACAGTGATTAAATTGCTTAGGGGAACTGACATGGAATGACTCTGCTTGATTTGATTTGAAATACGCCTCAAAATATTTTTAAATATGAAATACTACTAAAAACACCCAAAATCCCACTACTTTTATTTCAGAATCAGGTAAAGGACACCTTTAAGTATATCCCCCACAAAAAATAAATTTAATAAAAATACCGCCTTTTGTTAATAATGCTATTTTAGGTAATGCATTATTTTTCATAAAAAAATCACGACTTCAAAGATTAAACATTTTTTTAGACACACTTAAAATATTATATAAGCGTAACAGTATTTTTTTTCATAAAATACGTACCCTATATATTATGCATAAATTATTTTAAGATGATTTGTGGAATAGATATTGAAATATGATCATATTTATGTCATGCTACATTTGAAAATCGAGCAGTCAAGAATGCCAACTGATGGCAGTTTTCAAAATTTTGACAATTTTTTTCTCAGAAACTATTTGACCAAGGAGTAAAAAAAATACTGGGAATCATATCTTAATAAAAGGAACAAACACACGCAGTTTCATCAAAATCTGTGATGGTGGGTTACATGCCTGCCTGAACTGACATGGAATGACCCTATTACTAAAAATCCATGCTTTCAAATTCTATCATACATAATCCCATGATCGGTATTGATTCTAGTTTGCCATAGTGATTACGTTACATTTAAGAAGTAGTCATATTATATTTGTAATACTGAATTTAATATATATAATCGTAATAATTTCTGTATTTATGCATTTTTGCATAAGAGTGCAACAGCTATTTAACCAAGCTCTCAAAATTTATAAAACTAGTTATAGTACGAAAGCACCCCATTTGCCACGTTTGACGTATAATTTCCGACTTTCTTTAAGTTATATTCTACATTTATGGCTTTTTTATTAACTTAATCAAAGCTTTAAAGTCACGTGCAAAAAATTGCCTGTTTTTTACTTTAAATGCAAAAAGGAATTTAAAGATTTTACTATGAAATTTTAATATCAAAATATAACAGTTATTAAATTACTACACATGTAAATGGATAGATTTAATATTTAGCACATGAAGAAGAAATGTATTTTTTTTATTAGAAAAAAAGAGATTTTGTTAAATTTCGGTTTCTTAAAAAAATGTATTCATTAATATTATCTCTTTTTTATTTATTTATTATTATTATTATTATTTTACAAGCTTAGTAATTTAATGATAAAATCGTAAGTAAAAACAAATTCAATGCATAATTTTTTTTTCATCTTTCTTAAAAACAATAAATTTTATTCCTTCTTACTATAGTAAGAATTTAATTTTATTTTTGAAGAACTTTAAACTGCATTTTCCTAAAAAAATAAAGTAAAAAAATTATTATCTTAAAATTAAACTTTATCACGTTCATTGTTTTATTAATATTAATGTGAAATATTAACAAAAAAAATACTTCATTTATGCAATCCATTAGACTATACAAGATTTTAAAAGACAATACCAGGGAATTATAATAAAATTTAAGTGAAGATTCTTAAATTCAATTTTTTTAATGAAATTTATATTAATTATATTAGTATAGCCAGAGGAACTGAATACTGTTCTTTTCTTGCGCAACTTATTTAAAAAAAATAAAAATCTATTTCAACCACTTTTTTATTATTATTAAAAAGAAAATTTTTTTTTTTAAATATTCTTAATTAATTTATCCATTATTTAAGAATTTGTATCACGTATTGGTATTAAAATATAAGTGATTTTTTATAATTTCTCATTTTTACGAAAATACGGTGTTAAATAAATATTTAATAATTCATTGAAAAAGAATAAATAGTCAAGAATTAGTTTTTTTAATTATTCTAAAAATGTTCAGTGTATTATAAATATGGAAAAAATTCTTCAATGCGTACAGTATGAACACCGGGACTAATGAAAAGGATCATTCTATCATACATTTGTTTCAAATCGTCATGAAATTAAAATTACTTCGTCATAATTAAGACAAGAAATACAAACCGTATTTAAGGCATAGAATATTAGTGTTTCCACCACTGTTAGATTATTGTGAAAAAGCTTATTTTTTTATGCACACCATGTGATTGACACACACTAAATTTGAGTTAGCTTTAAAAATGCACACAACAGCTTAAAATACACATTGAGAAATTATCGGTCCGTTTCAGTCTGATAATCGAATTCTTTTGTGTGAGACTATAATTCTACGTACTCTATAATGTATTGAAATTGTGTTATATTGCCCCTCAGAGATGCGTAATAATCTCAAAATTTGAATAAGTGTAAAGTCAAAGAAGTACTCTGAAACATTTCTTCTTCATTAATAGCAATGTAATGAATTTCTTTTCTGTACTCTTTTAAATGAACAATAAATACAACTTAGTGTTTTTTCTATAGAAAGCATGTTGTAATCCACCTCATTGAAGCATATCAATTTCATCCTTTTTAAAGTATTGTAAAATGATTAAATAGCAATCCAAACGATTTTTCTCTCCAGACCGTAATGTAACAGAATTCTTTGTGTGTATCTGTAAATTTATTGTAAGTGCTGCACACTTCATCAAAAAAATTTGATTCAATACCGAACGTTATATAGTACAGTCAATCTTGATAACATATCTTAGGTGGGCGAACTCTAAATAATATGCACTAAATTATAATCACTGAATTATAACACTAAGTCCGAAATTACTATTTTAGAGGAAAGTAATAAAACTGCGAACGCCTGCTTTGGGTTTTAACTGGGTACAGACCGTTTTGGTTAATATCAATAAAACTATGTTTTTCCCCCTAGTGTAAAGTACTAATTGCTACTGTTTGGTTTTGTGCAGTGAGTACTGTCCTATATAAACATTGAGCACTTTAGCTGTACTATTATGATTACTAGCTAAAAAAGTTTGTTACCTATTAACTTGACTTATACTCTTTTAATAGCTAATAGATATATTTTCACTGTAAAAGTTGCAATTATAGTAATTTGACCAAATAAAAAAAAAAAAAAAAATACGATTTGTACTGTTAAGCTGTCCAGCTATGATATATCAGTTACATTAAGAGTTGGAGCAACGAGAGAAGCCAAACATCAGATGCTTAAAAATAAAGAGATTTTCTTTAATAATTCAAAACTTTGGGTGATTTGTCTCGAGTTTGTGTTAGCAACAAAGGAGATAAAATTTCCCTGTAGGGGGGGGGGGGGGGTATAGATGAATGATTATTGTTTGTTGAAATAAAGTAAAAAGCATACAGAAAAAAAAAATAAAAGAACGTTTTATTCGTTTTAAACATTGTGTACTAAGTAAAAACGTGTTTATTTGTTTTTGCGGGATTTAGATGATTTTACCATAGAGTTGCTCTATTAGTTAGTTTAGCTTTTTTGCAACCGGATCCCACATACAGAAAATGGAAAACAAGAAACAATTTTAATTTCATATTCCAGTCGTAGATTTAAATGAAAGTATAAGTCTGCAGGTTTTCATAAACCATAGATTTTTCTGATGACTTTTGGAATAGTGGGTTAAGTTAAAACTGAATTAAAACGATTAATCGTTTCGCAGATTTTTTCACAAATTTCAAATTTGTTTTACTATGTGTACCGTTAGAAAGAAGAGAAACATGTTGTTACATAACTATAGCTGTGGAGAAATATTTTGGGTTACCTACAGGGATTCTCCACATTGTATTTGCAAATGGAGATGGGTTTAGGAGAAAACAATTCACAATTCACATGGGCGGGTAGAAAACTGACTGACAAGCGTCGACAACCAAGCTGAAAAAATAAATCATTAATCAGTCGAAAACCGAAAAATGATCAATTTCCTTTATAAAAATTTTAACTCTTCACTCTTAAAAACAGGTTATTTCACAATTGTAAAAAAAAAATGGATATTTAACTTATGAAATTATTCCATATAATTAATAATATTATATGGAAGATTAAGATTTTATTTTTTTAATAATATTTTTTTTATCATAACTTCATAAAGAAATGCAAATATAGAGTCATAAAGAAGCATATGTACATATGTATACCTACAAGGTGAACATAATTAAACTGACAGCACACAGTACGTTCTACAGTGGAAAATAATTTCGATAATGGAACAAAATTTTGTCAGATGGTTAAATTTTACGTGTGAGGTCGACATAATCTTTACGCTAATACATGCTAAAGCGGGACAAATTCTGTCAGAACGCCCTTGTAAAACAAGAGGGAAAATTACTATTCTACGAAAGAGAGTCCCAAAATTTACCACTAAAGGATTTGCGGAGCTGTATAATACAGAACAGAGGTTTTAAAAGGCACAATTGACACGGAAATAATTTTAACTTTTATATAGCACATTTAACGATTTAATTTAAGCTCAATACAGCAACAAATTTTAAAAAGCTGAACATTTTCGTAAACGCCTTCAATGTCTCTTTAACTGCAATTTCAACAATAATAATATGAAGAAGTTGGAAATTGCTCGTCAAACGTGGCAAATGACGTGCTTTCGTGCTATAACTAGTTTTATAAATATTTTTTGCACCCCATATTGTACTGATTGTACGTTTGTTTGCACTTCATCAGTGCATAGTCTGCAACATCATTAAAATGCACTTGCAATAATTTTTCCTATTAGTCGTCATGTAACGGAAAACTCTTGACTGACCCTGTAATTAAACTATACATCCGATTTTCATAAAATTTGAAGTGGTTCGACAAACTTTTCAACAATTATATATTTAAAATTTCAGACCATGCGGTTGGGTATTTTTTGCTCTGTTATAAGCGGACGGACAGGCAGACGGACTGAACGACGACTATAGGTGCTACGTATTTATATAATTACGAACGCACCGAAAATGACTCTTTTTGAAATTTTAGGTTACATTCTTCGTCATAGTACGAGCTTGTTAGGCTTTTAAAAGGCAATATGTTCCTTTTAGAAACTATATCATTGAAAGTTGTATGCAATCAGTTTCCTTCTTTAGACGAGTGTATGTTACTCGTCTATTTATTTTATCACAACTAACGTAACGAGTGATCCGGGTGTTTTAGAACACATGAAAAAATTTAACAGCATCAGTCGTTTGTCAGTTAACGTCTTAAACGCTTTACATGCGAGCTTAGATGAAACAGGTTCTATGAGAGATCACTCAGGCAAAGGACCCGAATCCGTACAAGAGGATATAATCATACAAGTTGAAACGGCCGTTATCCAAAGAGAATAGGACAATATTCCTGGTATTTCTATATAGCTTGCCTTAGATTAGATGCCTTATTTTACGGTATGGAAAAGTGTTACGAAAAGTTATCTCCTTCTATCCGCATAAGATCTTGCGTGTTCAAGTATTAAGTCACACCGACTATGATAAAAGATTCACTTTTGCTGAAATCTTCCTTTTCAAAATAGAGGTGAAAGACGTCTGGTCATGGAAATTCTTATAAACAGACGAGACCGACTTTTAGCTGAAAAACACGGGACTATTGAATTTGGAATTTCACTTTAACAAATGCCTATAATATATAGTTTGATATTTTATATATAGTTTGATATTTTATATATATTACTGGGGGAGCTTCGCCCTCTTGCGCGCTACACTCACCGACACCCCGCGTAATCGCATCGCGATTCCATTCGGTATCGCGAAGCAATCCCTTTCTTCTAGCCAACCCCAGATTATTGTTTGTGCTTAAAAATAATGTGAATAGTTCAATTAAGCTCTATTCATAAGCTAATATCAGTTTTTGTTGCAATGAAGTATTTCAATTTATTGATTTTCTGCAAGCAAGTAAACCCTATTGTATTTCAATGGGAGCGTATGGAAATTTGGCGAAATACTGGAAATAGCGCCAAGTTGGCGACAAACTTGGGGATGTTTGGCGACAGAGCCGGGTCCCCCTCCCTCTTGCTTATCCCCTAATAACGTCAAAAATCTCTGACCGTTCAGATGCGTTTAGCGGTATCTACGCAGATTTTCATTGGTCCATTTCCAAAGCGTAAGTGTTTCTAATAACACTATTGGTATGATTCAATTAGCATTCTTAAATGCAAAAACATAACCATTTCTTATCATAGCAGAAAATAAATAACACATTATTAACCATTTGTTACTCAACAACACATCTTTGGAAAGTATTTACTCCGGTGTTTGAATACATCATTATAAGCATTTAAATAAAATAAACGAATTAGAGCATAAAAATAAGAAAACTATCGTCAAAATGTAGTTTTTCATATCCTCAAAATAAAAGGAAAATTGCATACTTGTCATAAATATTATTAATTTTCTTACACAAAATTTTAAAGTATAGAAAATTACTTTTCTAAACAAGTAAAAATTTCATAAAAAAATAAAAAAACCCGACTGCGTAATTAAGCGAAATAATTAATTATAAGTCATCAATGTGAAGCTATTTTTATATTACTTACCTAATTTTTTGTTTCCTTGTATTGATTACTTTTAAATTGTGTTTAATTGTTAGTTCCTATCTATAAATACTGTTTTGATAAGGCCTATAGGCCTTATGTATAACTATATATAGCTATCCATAAAGTTTAGAGTTGCAGTAAAGCTAGAAATCCAACCTACGCAACTTCCAGGTTGTGTAATATTTAAACGGAGCTTCTGACTGTAAAATAGTTATTGAAACATCGTCTTCATTTTGAAAGACCTATCCAATGATTTATCACTCAATATTGTGCGTATTTTTTTTCGTTTCTGCCGCCATATTACGGCAACAATTTTGAATCTATGAAAACAAAACCTAGTCTATAACCATTGGACGATTAAGACGAATCGATAGAGACCTCATTCATTAAAATCCATCCAGCCATTAGGATGTCTCGAGGGCATAATGAAATCCACATACCCAGATACGAGTGAAACACATAACCCTTCTTGGCTGTCGGGTAAAAATATACTTTTGGACGTCTCCAGCCTACGAAAAAGCATTGACGTCTGTTGAGAATTCTATGAATAATTTATTTAAACTACTGTGTTGTAAAACAACAATAAAGAAAATTGTTTTTTTTATCCCCACTGTCTAAGTAACATTGACTTTTGATATATATATATATATATATATATATATATATATATATATATATATATATATATATATATATGCGAAAAGTATCAAATCAATGAAATAAAATAGTCAACAGCAGTGTTAAATTCACGAGGACGAAAAACACGAGAATAGAACTGGTTAATTAATAAAAGGACATCGATAGCGATTGGTTGGTAAAAGATTGAATGCAAGTTTTAAAAAGCTTGGAAAGGGTAATTGTAGGAAAGAGTAGCAAAAGTGCACTATTCATGTATTGTTAATGATTAGTCAAATGGCCGTTATCATTCTTTGGCAATAATGATTTTATGTATTGAACTCCTGTCTGTATATTCTAAGTATTATTAAACGGTTGTGTCTGTCTTCATATTTACATACTTATACTTGTTTTGATAAAATTGAATTACCAATCTTAAACTCACACACACATATACATATACGTTACAAGCATAAAATATTTTCTATGGAATGTAAATAATGAAGTTAGGGGTCTCAGGACTCATAAAATTTGAAAAAAAGAAAAAAAACAAGTGGGTAAGTGTGATCACAGATCGCACAGAGGGTTTCGTTTAATATTCCTTTCAAAACGCTTTATCCCTTTGAAAAATCTGTTAGTTTCACATTTCGCAACCAGGGTCGCACTCTATTCTAAACAAACCTCTATCCGAACGAAACTCCGTTTTACATACTATCCGTAGATATATTAGTCGAGGCGACTGGCCCATAGCACCCGAGATAAGTAGGCACCATTGGTGGTAAAAAGTGGAACTAAAATATGTAAGGCTATGGTGCATAATATGAAAGAATGGTCAAAGGGGTTTCGGCAAAAATTAGAAAATTGCTCCCCGGGTGAAAAGGGCAGAGGTTAGAAAAATTGCTTAAAATACACAAGTTTGAGCCCGGAGGAGTAAATAATATAAGACTTTTTGAACATTTTATGATTTGTCGTGTAGTCTGAGGTATTCAGTCCAGAAGTCTGAGGTCGTATGCAAAAATTCATGTCTCCATCTTAATTAAAGGCTCTCTTAGAAAGAATTCCTTAAAATACATAAGTGGTAGCTCAAAGGGTTAAACGTAAGATTTTTTAAGATTTTATGATTTGTCGCCTGGCCTCAGGTGTTCTGCTTAGTATGCAAAATTTCAAAACTCCAATTTAATAAAGGGCTCCGTTAGACAGAATTGCTTAAAATACGTATGTGCGAGCCCAAAGGGTTAAATGTACGACTTTTTCAAAATTTTATGATTTGTCGCATGATGGTGTTCAGCTATAAATATGCAAAATTTCACGCCTCCAACCTAATTAGGGGCTCACTTAGAAATAATTGTTTAAAATACATATGTGGGAGCCCAAACGGTTAAATGTACGACTTTTCAAAATTTTTTGGTTTGTCATTTGATGTGAGGTGTTCAGCTATAAGTATGAAAATTTTCACTCCTCCAACCTAATTAGGGGCTCACTTAGAAAGAATTGTTTAAAATACACATGTGGGAGCCCAAAGGGTTAAATATACAACTTTTTGAAAATTTTATAGTTTGTCGTTTGATGTGAGGTGTTCAGCGATAAGTGTGTAAAATTTCACGCCCCCCAATCTAATTACGGGCTCACTTAGAAAAGATTGTTTAAAATACATATGTGGGAGTCCAAAGGGTTAAATGTACGACTTTTTCAAAATTTTATTATTTATCGTTTGATGTGAGGTGCTCAGCTATAAGTATTCAAAATTTCACGCCTCCAACCTAATTAGGGGCTCACTTAGAAAGAATTGTTTAAAATACATATGCGGGAGCCCAAAGGTTAAATGTACGATTTTTTCAAAATTTTATGTTTTGTCGTTTCATGTGAGGTGTTCAGCTATAAGTATGTAAAATTTCACGCCTCCAACCTAATTAGCGGCTCACTTAGAAAGGATTGTTTAAAATACACATGTGAGACCCCAAAGGGTTAAATTTACAACTTTTTAAAATTTTTATGATTCGTTATTTGATGTGAGGTGATCAGCTATAAACTAAGCAAAATTTCACTCCTCCAACCTAATTAGGGGCTCACGTAGAAAGAATTGTTTAAAATACACATGCGCGAGCCCAAAGGGTTAAATGTACGACTTTTTCAAAATTTTATAGTTTGTCGTTTCATGTGAGGTGTTCAGCTATAAGTATGTAAAATTTCACGCCTCCAACCTAATTAGCGGCTCACTTAGAAAGGATTGTTTAAAATACACATGTGAGACCCAAAAGGGTTAAATTTACAACTTTTTCAAAATTTTATGATTTGTTGTTTGATGTGAGGTGTTCAGCTATAAGTATTCAAAATTTCACGCCTCCAACCTAATTAGGGGCTCACTTAGAAAGAATTGTTTAAAATACATATGTGGGAGCCCAAAGGTTAAATGTACGATTTTTCCAAAATTTTATGGTTTGTCGTTTGATGTGAGGTGCTCAGCTATAAGTTTGCAAAATTTCACGCCTTCAACCTAATTAGGGGCTCACTTAGAGAGAATTGTTTAGAGTACTCATTTGGGAGCCCAAAGGGTTAAATGTACGACTTTTTCAAAATTTTATGATTTGTCGTTTGATGTGAGGTGTTCAGCTATAAGTATGTAAAATTTCACGCCTCCAACCTAATTAGCGGCTCACTTAGAAAGGATTGTTTAAAATTCACATGTGAGACCCCAAAGGGTTAAATTTACAGCTTTTTCAAAATTTTATGATTTGTCGTTAATGTGAGGTGTTCAGCTATAAGTATGCAAAATTTCATGCCTTCAACCTAATTAGGAGCCCACTTAGAAAGAATTGTTTAAAATACATATGTGGGAGCCCAAAGGGTTAAATGTACGACTTTTTCAAAATTTTATGATTTGTCGTTTGGTCTGAGATGCCCAGCTATAAGTTCGCAAAATTTCACGCCTTCAACCTAATTAGGGGCTCACTTAGAAGGAATTGTTTAGAGTACACATTTGGGAGCCCAAAGGGTTAAATGTGCGACTTTTTCTACATTTTATGATTTGTCGTATGTTGTGTGGTGTTCGTTTATAAGTATGCAAAATTTCAAGTCTCCAACATGTATAGTTTCTGAGAACGGGCTCTGTGACGGACAGACAGACGAACAGACAGAGAGCATGACAGACAGACAGACAGAGGAGCGAGACGAATAGGGTTTCGTCAGATGAACGAAACCCTAAAAAAGACCATTTTTAACAATTAATATCTTGAAATGTAATCGATTTTAAGACACAATTTTTATTGGAATGAAAAATATTAGTATGCTCTTTTATTTCATGCATTCAAAAAATTGCAACATGCACAATTGGCATTTACAGGGGTCTCCAAACTGTCAGGAATTTGACGAGGAGAAAATTCACATAACAGATTACGCGTAGGATTTAAATTAGATTTTTTCAACTAGAGTGAAAGTTTTAGAGCCTACTTTTACTTTAGATTTTAATTATTAACCTGAAACTAAATAAATTTGTATTTAAAGCATGTTTATATCTGTAATAAAATTTTGTATTTAGCTAATGCAAAATTTAGAAAATTTCTACAGCATAATCACCTAAAAAAATATTTTTTGAACAATAAAAAGGAAATTTTAGGGTTAATTTATACAGACTAACATGGAACATATGTTTTGAACATTGCATGAAAAAATATTCAGAAGTCTTTCAGATATCGTGCGCGTTATGACCAAACACGTCATTTGGAGAAAAATGACTTAAAAGTTTCAGAAACGCTATTGCGTTCAGCTATCGCGAGGGTATAATTCTAAAATCCGTAACTTCTGTTCTAATGAGAATTTTAAGGAAAGAATTATATCAAAATGTTCATAAAAGATAAGAGTTTAACATCTAAAAAATTAAAATTTCAAAAAATTTAAAACTTTAAAAGTCCTGAGACTCCTTAAGCATTATCTATAATGTTTATGTTAGTATATAGCTTAAGTTAGTTAATAGCATTATAGTACGAATATTTTCCCACGAATTACCTTTAAGTGTCTCTAAACTTATTGTCAGCTTGGCAACATACATGTATTATAAAGCCAAAGTATCTTCGTCAGTAACAGTGACATTGATGGTGGATATTTCCCTCAAAATTGTCTTGAATTTTTATGTATTGAATGTATTGTAATGAATTTTTTTAACTTCTAAAAATCGCAAAATTTCAATTTTTAGACAGTCAAACGTAAAAAAAGACGCTATTTAAAATGCAATTTTTTGAAAAACTGTATCTTAGTTGACTGTTTTTTAAATTTTTAAAAAGTAATTTTCAAGCAAGATTAAAAAAGCATATATATCTTTGTCGTTCGCAGCCCGATTAAAAAGACTAATCCTTTTCTATTTAAAGCAATGCAAATAATTCATTCTTTATTTCACTCTAACACTCCATAAAGAAATTAAAACTTCATTAATAAATAAATTAAATAAATTAAATAATATAAATAAATAATTACAATTTTTTTAGACATGTAATAAAAGTACGCGATTAAACCACAGAAATATTTAAAATCGAAAAAACTGCTTGCAGCTATCAACTCCTGGAATAAGAATAATACGGAATTATACCGCTCATATTCAAAATATTACAATAATTACTTTTTTTTTTTTTACAAATTGAAAATATCGTTTGGTAATTTAATGTCTTTTATTGCAAATATGCAAACGATAATTTTACAAAGAACTCGTTGTTGATTGCACTTATTTAATATCTTAAAATTAATATAATTTTTGAAAAGATTAATTGAAAAAAAATTATTCTGAAAAGTCAAAATATTAGAATATTTATTCAAGTGGTTCAAAATATTAGAATATTTCACTTTAACTCTGCTTTAATTATCATCAATTCATAACTGGTTGCATCATTGATTGAATTTATCGATTTCATTTAAAATCAGTATTCTTTTTGCAGTTTGTTTGCTTTTTCGTCTTAAAATGGGTCGTGTGAGTGATAATCCTGAATCTATTAAACTTCGTATAGTTGATTTGCATCGGCACGGTAAAAAGCGATGTTATATAGCGAATTATTTACATTGTTCGCAATCAAGCATTAGTAAAATACAAACACAATTTTCAAAAAATGGAAAATTTCAAAATAATGCCGAAATGGTGGCCGAAAATCAAAAAAAATCTGTTAGAGATGACAGGAAACTGAAGCGCATAGTTAAGAAAAACTATTTTAAAAGTGTGCTATTCTTACACCGAAAATGGAAAGAAGAAGGAGTTGAAGTTTCCGCATCGAAAACATTAAGAAGTCTTCATAAATTTAAGTTTCAATCTCGCGTACTGAAAACAAATCCTCTCCTGACTGCAAAACAAAAGCGTATAAGAATGGATTGGTGTAAATCAAGACGTTTATGGATCTAATAAGATTGGAAAATATATTATTTAGTGATGAAAGTGTGTTTTGTGTTTCATAGGGTAATCAAGATATTCGAGTTTGGAGAATGCAGCAAGAAGCATTTGATAAAGAATGCCTTAAACGTGCCGTAAAATTTGCTGCTAGTGTCATGGTTTGGGGTTCCATGAGTGCAGAAGGACCTGGAAAGTGAAGCATCGTCTACGAAAAGGTTAACTCTCAGATATTTCAAGAAAGTTTGGATTATTACATGATTCCAACATCAGAAGATTTATTTGGAGATGATTTCATCTTTCAACAAGATTTAACGTTACCGCATACCTCGGTGTCAACTAAGAATTGATTCCGCCAACACAATATTAAAGTACTTCCTTGACCACCAAACTCACCAGACCTTAATCCCATCGAAAACTTATGGTGTATAGGGAAGAAAAAACGTCAAGAAAATCTTCCTTCAAGTAAAACTGAGTTAGTGGCACGTATAAAGTCTATTTAGGCTAATATTTATAGAAATGTTTGTAAACACCTTGTATATAGTATGCAAGATCAATTGTACGCTGTTATGAAAGCTAAAGGGGATGCTACAAAATATTAATTACTATATATTTAATATTAATAAAGTAATATTTTTGCGTAAAATAAAATATTCTAATATTTTGATACAATCTAAATTTTATTTTAATATATTGATGTGTTACAGAAAGCTCTATATTTAATTTATTGTACTGTATTTTATACTTTGTAAATGTTAAAATCTTATCTAAATATTCCAGATTTAATTTATAAGAAATTTAATTGCATTTACTTAGTATCAAAAATAAATAAATGAAAAATAATTTTTCCTTATTACTTTTTCTCAATTATTCTAATATTTTGAATATGAGCTGTAACCTTAAAAATTTTCAAAATATATTTCAAAGTGTTATTGATATTTTTCTTATAAAATGTGTTTTTGTGTTGTTAGTGGGAAATCTAAAAAAATATATTAAGTATAAAAAAAAAGAAAAATTATAGTGCTTTCAATATAAAAAAATTGTTTGTATCTGTATGATGTTACCTAGAAAACCGGGGTTGTAAAATTTATTGATAAAAAAATTTACTTGGAATTTAATTTTTTTCACATTTGATTATATGAAGAAAGTTTAAACCTTAAATTTGTTTTCGTCTTTAATTTCTTTGTCGGTGTTGTATTTTAGAAAATAAGTAATGAGTTCATTTGTGATACAAATGGTAAAAAAATAGTATGATAATCATACCGAGAGATAATTAAGAATAGAATCGATATTTCTACATTTTAAGTATTAATTTGATGAAAATATGTAGCACTTTGTATGTCTACGGAGATTTAATTAAACTTCAAGAATCTTTTGTCGTTCTTATGTGTATTTAAGCAGATTATTTTACAACGGCTGCAATAAAGTTTAATTAAACCTCTGAACTTTTTTAAGTCTTTAAAATGTATATTAAATTTTAAGTAAACCTTAAGGTATTCAAATAATTCCATAGTAAGTATCTAAATATATTTCTTGAATACTCGAAAGCATTTCATATACGTTGTACATTATATACGGTATAAAATGTTGAATACACAAAAAATGTTTTCAACAACTGCTTTTATTTAATAAATTTATTTTAATAAAATAAATTAAAACCATAAATACATTTTAAGTAATTAGTAATTAAAATTTCTATTGTTAATTTACATTGACGGTGCTTTTTTTTTAAATATTTTATTGAATGCACCTTGAGGAAGAAAAATCTCTGAAACTAAAATTTATATTTTTATCAAACCTAGTCTCCAAGCTCAGATATACATTGAAAAAAGGAGTTTGTTGAGTATGAATTCATATGAACAAAGAAAAAACTGTAGATAGTTGTTCTGATAGTAATATTTGTAAACATATGCGTATTAAGTTTGGTAATTGACACTTCTACAGCAGTTGACTAAATAAATAGCTATAACTTAGAAATTTAACATTAAACCTTTATATGCTGACGGTAATTATAAGTACCATTAAAATAACTTGTTATAAAATTCATTTAATACGTCGATTAGTTGTAGGGGAGAGTAGCCGTGTTTGGACCGCCGCTTTAAATGGACCGTTGCCATTCTGCCGTTAATTACAGAAAGAGGCGCCATCTACCACTGAAATCCTGCTCATCAGAACGACGTTATTTATGACTAGAAGAAGCAGCCACCTAACACTTGCCATTTTCAGACAATTTTAAAAAACTTAAAATTAGCTGTTTTGATCTAATTTTTTCCTACAAAACGTAAGTGAATACTTTAAAATTATGGTAGGTTGTTATGTTTTCATATACATATCTAAATTAATATGTTTCTTGCGCATATTTTTCACGCCGATTTCTTTGATTTCGTTTTTGTTCTTTGTCTTAAGATTATCTGTTTTTAAAAAATTGTGCAGTTGCCTTAATTCGCTAATTTAAGTTGCTTAAATTGGACCAGATATACGATCATAAATTTGAAAAGTAAGTAATAAATTTCGAGGGCTGTACACTTTGTTCACTATTATATATATATATATATATATATATATATATATATATACTGGATTTCTATCTCCATGCAAGTTTTTGATTTTTTTTTTTTTAATCTGGATTAATTTCTTTATTAGGACTGTATAAACATAAAAATATTTTAACATGTTTATACAATAAATTTTGTTTGCAATTTCTTTTATCTTGTATGTATTTGTATTTATTTTCTTTGAATTCTTTATTCTTACAGCGTATTTGATTTACAGAGTTGAATTCAAACATTTTCCTCCTGGTAGATACTTGCAGTTCCGTGAGGGAGAAGCAAATTTTTTACACTTCTGAAGGGTGGAATTACACTTTTTTTTCATTAAAATGCATGAAATCTCAAACCTTCCGGAGGAAAGTATTATTTCAAGGCTCCGGGAGATCCACTGAATTCAACACTGTTTGAATATATAATGATTTCAGTTTGATTAATCGTAGCGTATATTTTTCCAATATAGCATATTTTTAAACACTTTTTTAATATAATTTTAAAATGTTGAAAAAGACACAGACAAACTGTCTGAAAAAAAAAGAAAACATCTGTGACAGAAGAAGCTTTTAAAGATACAGGAAACTAAAAGGAGAGAGTACGTTGTGAAAAAAAAACTGACATGCAAGAAGGCTGCAGCTTCAAATCCCCTCCAAATCATCATTAGAAATTTTACCCCTCTTGCTAAATTCAGTTAAATCAAAGTACAGAGGGAGCTAAAAAATTGCTGTGTTAACATTTTTGCCATATAAAGTAAACCTTGAAATGAAAAAAAAAAACGAAAAAAAGAAGTTCTCACAGCACAAAAGCTATTGGAAAATCAAATTTAAAAAAAACAGGCGTAATGCATTTGGAATGAAAATGATGGAAGGGAAGAACTACAAACATAATGTAAAGAAAACTTCTGCTGCAAAAAAGTTCTAATGATACATAATTTAAAAAGAAAAATCTAGACAGTGAGGATTGGTTTTGCAAAATGAGTAAGAAAAATAAAATACCAGAAATGATTCAATGTTTAAATTGCCAAATATGGTTCCAAGTTGTGCGCACTGGAATGAAAAATGAAAAACCAAAATTCAGGTGTAAGCTTTCCATCACTTCTTACATGATATTTAAGTAATTAGCAATAAGATCCATAATTTCTGTTCTTAATTACTGATAACTTACTAACTACTGATTTATATTTTTAATGCATTTGGATATAAAACAATTACATTTATATTCAGATATTTGATTTAATTATATTTCATGGGTAATTGTTTCATTAATCGCAAACTTTGCTTTTAATAAAATTAGTTATATCTCATAGTCATTAACCGATTTGTGCCTGGCATCCTAATTTTGGGACGCTTTCTTAAAAAAAAAAATCCCATTACAAATGGGATTATGATTTTCTTTGAAAACTTCGTAAAACGTGTCCTTAGTATTTGTTTTTAATATTTATTCATAAATGGCAGTGCATTTTTAAGAATAAGAAGGTGAAATAAATGTTTGTTGTAGCACAAAGTTGGATTTTCTGGAAATAAAATGGCAGATAAGAAAAAGTAAGATATTTCTTTTATTTTTTTTATCAATCATTTTATAAATGGTATTATTTATAAGACAAAGCATTATTCTAGAATACGTATTTTTGCATTTTTTCATATTTCTATTTCTTTGTTCGAATTTGAACCTTTATATACCGTCCCAATTTTGGGACGCTAGGCACGAATGGGTAGGGGTTTTCTCCGTTACTGTCTATGCATTAAATGTATGTTTTATGCCATTTATTTTGTTACAAAATGGTTACATATCATTCGAATTATTATTTGCCTACAAAATTATCATTCAGATTATTATTTGGCTATTCTCTGATATTACTATAGGCGGTGTAGGGACTGGGCTCGGCTCAAGAACAAGTCCCACCACTCCACACACTTAGCTATTGGCTTAATAAAAATTTATATCATACCGTTATGTTTTGTACTAGTTTAGTATTTGACATCCTGAGATTACTAATTTAGTAGAATATACAATATATAGAGTCTACAGTAGAATCTCGATTATCCGATGTAATTGGGACCGAACCTACATCGGATAATCAAGAATTTATCAATAATCATCTAGTTTAATATTAACATCTTCATCAAATTGCTATTAAGACTATTTAAACTGCTTAATAAATATCTGAATTCAAATTATACATGAAAATAATTTTATTTGTTTAGAACAGGGGTGTGTACACAGGGGGGGGGGGGAGAGTACAATTATATCGTGATCGGATCTTCTGGGAGCTCAAGCTAACTTCCATGGAATTCGAAGGAAGGGGAACCAAAATAATTATCTCTATTCGTGATTAGAAAAGAAACGCTTGCATACACAAGGAATGTGAAAAAAAAAGTTGGAAAACATTCAGGATATCGACGCTGGTTTACGGAGAGTTCCGGTTAAATGAGCGTCGGATAATCAAAGTTCTATTGTACCATATATGGTAGTTTGTAAAACGAAGAACGTCTGTTAATTATTTATTGGGGGGTGGGGTGGGGGGAGTAGACTTATACCTGAGTCAATTACAAAAGCCAAAAAAAAAAAAAAAAAAAAAAAAAAAAAAAAAAAAAAAAAAAAAAACCTTCGAATACTGCAAAAGTCAGTTTTTTATGTGTATAAATAATAAAATAATATATGAAATATACAAATAATAATGATTTATAATTAAAACAATTCAATGATTTGTGTTTGTTTACTTACTATTTTTTCGCATTAGTAAGTGAAATTTTTGGTTTGATTTTGCGCAAACTTGAAATAAAAAGTTAGGGGGTAGACTTATACGCGAGTTTTCGATTTATTGTAGAATTTGCATTTAAAATCCTTACAGTAATAATAAAGAAATTTTTATAGTTTAATAATAACCCGAACATTTTTGCAACAAAATAAATGGCATCAAACATAGATCTAATGCTTACAAAGTAACGGAGAAAACCCCTACCCTTTCTGGTAAGGCATGGTGACGTCACAGCGACGTCGCTGAGAAGTCACACTGTGACTTTGTGACCGTCGATGTGACGTCACGTGACGTCGATGTGAAGTCATAGTGACTACAATGGGAAGTCGTTATCGCCGTTTCAGAGCTCGTTTGTGACGCCCCATTGTGACCACTTGTGTCGATGATGTGACAAATTTGTGAAAAATATGTCATTTGTGACTATTTTGGCAATAAATTTCTTAATTATAAATTTCGGCATTGCTTTGAAGTCGCATTGTGAACAATTTGTGAAATATGTACCATTTGTGACGAAATTGTCATTAACACTGTGGTGATTCTGTTACGATTTAACTTCTTTTGAAGATTTTCTAACAATTTAAAAGAAACAGGATCGTTTGAAATTATTATTACTGCACGCGATCTTTCTGTTAGAATTGGTTTGGAATCCTAAAATCGTATACTTACAATTTATGAATAAATACTGTATAACATGTATAAATAGTCAGATACAATATACAGACTTTCTTCTGAATTAAGGTTAAAAATTCAATTTCCCTCACTTGCCTTACAACTGTAACATATTGTATTGTTTTTAATATTTGATGAATGTTACCTTTGAAAAATATTTATACATCCCCCCCCCCCCACACACACACACATGGTAAAAACTCCACAACTTTAATTGTATTTATAACATACACACAGTGACTATTTTCTGTTGCTGTAGTGGGCCAGGCAAAAAGTAAAAAAAAAAAAAAAAAAAAAAAATCTCTCATTTTGTAGAAGGTTATTGCAAACTTTTTAGCCATTAAGTATTTTTTCACTTTCTTTAAAAGCTTTTACTCACGTTAACATCCAAAGGTATCAGCACATATGTAAAACTGTACAGCTTGCCAATATTTCTGACCAATAACGCTGATGTTCAAGCAAAATTATCTTTTATTGTAATTTTTCCAACTGAGTGAAAAAAATTGTCCAGGTCAGGATTCGAACTAGGGTTCTTTGGCGTAAGCTGCCAATGTTTTTTCAACTGTGAACTGAGCTATTCTGGATAAATCTGACGCACACAATTCATCCAGTGAATATGAATATGTACTTATTATTATTACACAACCTTATATAATAATACTTTAATTATCAAGCAGGACGGTCGTTCTGCCAAGCCAAGCTGAAAAAAAATGCTAACCCCGCCAAACAAACAAACGCCAAGATAAAATGGCAAGACACCGTAACTGCTTATTATACTGACGCCAACTTCTCCATGTTAAATCGACCAAACATGCCAGCGTAAAATTTCCCATATCAAAAGAATCAATCATCGCAGAAAAATAAAATCAAAACCAGAAGGGCCTAATGTGAAAGATCTTCAATTTGAGACCAAATGCATCTTCATAAATTAATTATAAACAGCGATATGGATTTTTTAAAATAACGTCGAGATACTGAAAATGATAATTTTATTTTCCTCGTCACACCTTATGTTTAAATCGAGGTAGAGACTTAAATAATGGACAGAAAAAAGTAAGGATTGCATTTTTGGACAGCTATTTACTCAATCTATGTGCTTTTATAAAATTCAGCTTTAAAAACACAAATTTTCTATTCTTAATTAGCGAAAAACTGTTAATTTTAAAATTTACAAATTATGCCAAACAGCGATAAAACCGCCAAAACATTTTAGAAATCTTATACTATTCTTTTATATTATCATTTTGCATTGATTTCATCAAAGAAAACTATGTCCGAGATCCAGATAGATTTTTCGTTGTTAGCGAAATGAGTTTGACCAATCAGAAGCCAGCATGTTTGAGAATTTTTGCTGTTTCTGGATCCCGGACTATGTCATAAAAGTTTTGAATCATTTTCTTAGTGCCATGGATAAAGTGCAGTAGAAATCTAAGCTGGGATCCAGATAGATTTTTCGCTGTTAGCGAAACGAGATTCACCAATCAATAGTCTGCATTTTTGCAAATAGCGAAAAGTTCGCGAAAATGCAGGCTTCTGATTGATGAATCTCGTTTCGCTAACAGCGAAAAATCTATCTAGATTGCGGCCAATTATGTTGAACACAATGTTGCATTTCCACATCCAGGAAGGGTATTGATGCCATAATAACAGTACATATTCGAAACTATTTAAGGCATTGATTCTAAACTCCTTTGATATACATTTCAATATTTAAGAAGTTGTTGTTTCCATAGTAACAGTACTTTTCTCTATTGCTCACACTGTTAAAAATCTGCAGCATTTGCTGCATAGTCACTCCGCCACTATTATAGAGTATCTCTACTCTGACCAACGAGAATGCTCCACAATATAGCCAAGTAACCGTTTCCTATAAAAGCGGTGGAGTGACTAGGCAGCAAATGCTGCAGATTTTTAACAGTGCACTCTAAAACACAAATATCGAAATTTAACCAACAGCGCTCAGAAACAACACCTTAACAGAGAGCCTTTATACATAAGAGTGGTGAGATATGCACAGGAGGCATGCTCATTTCAAGTTTTCGTCAAAAGTACGGCAATCCACTTTCTTAAATAGAGGATATTCTATCTACGTTATGATCACGTGGTTAAGGTAAGAACGTCTAGCGTGAAGAAGGGAAGGCTCCGTCTACATAATGTAAATCCCCGCTAGCCAATGAAACAGTTCATAGGAGAAAGCAGTAGTAGTTTCCTGTTTCCCTTCTTATCAGTTAGAAGTTCTTTGGGTAACTTACCGGTACCACATGACTTTTTCAGCCTCGAACCCATATTTGGAATATTCTAAATTAGACGATACGCACATGGATGATCTCTATTACACTAGGGAAATAATTCAACATGCATTACCCTGACGATAATGACACACTCGCAAAGATCTTTAACGATTTGTTTTTATCACTTTTACCAATAAACATTTATTGGCCGTATGTCGCTACTTCGTTATAGAGACACACTAGTTCCTAATTAGATTCCCGTCCTAATGTATCAAAATACGGAGTTTGCTTTCTGTACTATTCCTGAGCTCATTTATAGCGTCTAGAAATATAGGCCGGGATCCAGCATAGATTAAGGACCAAGATGGGACATTTACGGCAAAATCTGTAATGGCAACAGTACTAGCGTCACTATCGGCAAGGGGGAAGAACTAACAAACCTCCGAAATTTACATATGTTGAAGAAATATGTTTATCCTCTATGGTTTGAATATCTATTCGTTCCTAAAACGAAGCAGGTGTCAGACGATATTCTATTCATGCTTGCTTTATTTATTTAGCTGCTTTTGTTTTACCGTACTTGTATTGTTCAATTTTAACTTAAAAATGATAATTAGACTAATAATATAAAAGAAAGCCGCCAGAAAATTCTGTTAAGAATGCAAATATGTAAGTTTAGAAGATTAAATTTAAAAAAATCAAATTCAGGTATTGTGTCAATTTATTCATATCGAATAAAATTTTATTGAGTGTAATGTCAGTACCTCTATTTATTTTTAACTTTTAGATTTATACAATTCTAAAAATTTGTCGAAAGGAATTTTCCCTATCTGTAATATTATTATTATTATTTCTTCTATGTTAATATTATAAACATTATTGAATTGATTGTACGTTATTTACATTAAAAACAATATTTTTATTTTATCTGTAAGGAAGTGAAAATGCATAAATTTTTCTGCCAAATTTCCTGCCAAAGGGGAATAATTATGAAATTTTCTGGGACTTGTAGAGTTCAACATTTCGTATATTTTTATATTACACCATTGCTTTTGATATATAGCATTCAAGACGAAATTTTTACCTAGTATTCGTTGCACTTAAAACCGTTCACTAATCATGTAAAAAAAAAAAAAAAAAAAAAAAAAAAAAAAACATATCAGTGCGTGAACATAGAATAGATATTAGATATATAAAATAGAATGTCTATTTTATGTTCATGTATCGGTGTAAGATTCTATCGAAAACGTAAACATGCAACATTAAAAAAAGAAAGATCACAATAAGGTAGATAATAATAAGCATACTACAAGGAGGGGGAGTTTCTTCCCCATTGTCACTAAGGGCGCTACGATCGCAATCGCATTACCATTACGCTCTATGGGAATGTCCGATCTTGGATGTTAATCTATGGGATCCAGGTACATTTTTGCAAGCAGTGAAAAGTTAGCAAAACTTCTGGCTTCTGATTGGTCAATCTCGTTATGATAACGGAGAAAAATCTACCTAGATCACGGTCATAGTGTGGAAACCGTCTATTCCAGTAATGCTTTAAAAAGTGCTAAAAATTGAATTCCATAAATATTGAAAAGTACTGAATGACAAATGTCGATAGCAGCAATATTTTCTAGATCTTCTCTGAGCAAAACGTTTTCTCAATTGATTTCTTTTGAAATAGTTACGTTGGAATTACCAAATGTCGCAGTAATCGATATTCGTCTTTCAGCCTCGTTCAACATTTATGGGATACAATTTTTAAGCACCTTTTTAATAAGCCGATTTTAAAAGTATATCTTCTAGAAACTATAGCTCCGTTATAGCGTCTAGATTATATGTTGTAGAAATCGACTATCCCAGCAATACTTAAAAAAGAGCGGAAATATTGAATCCCTTAAATGTACAACGATGTTGAATTCCAAACAGCCATTTGCATCGACATCTGCAGGATATTTTTTAAAGAGGAAAATGACATGTGTAATGCACCGCTACAGCGTCTAGAATACATAATGTGGAAATTTGCTATTTGTTTTATTGAACACATACATCAGACTTGTGTGCTTGACACCAGGGCCCGCTTATAAGTCATCGTCGATATACAGGGACGAGATAGCACAAGGAATATTACAACACCAGAGAATTACATCCTGGGGGCTCCACAAAGAGTGTGCAATGGAACCGGCGGGATTCGAACCCGCCCCCACCTACGCTCTTAAGCGATTAGCGGCGTGGTGTCTTATCCACTCAGCCACGGTGGGCCCGGAAATTTGCTATCCAAGAACCGCTAAAAAGGTGTATCCCTTAAATGTGCACTGACGTTGAAATCCAGGGAGCTGATCGCAGCGAAATCTGCGATATATTTTCAAATTTCAAAGTAAACATCGTATTGTTACAGCGGGTTTGACGCGAAGCACACAATTCAGACGTATGTTAATAAAATGTAAAAAAAAAAAAAAAAAATGTTACAGCGTCTAGACCAAATCGTCTTGGAGTTTTGAGAAATACCCTGCAGATATTGCTGTGATCGACTCGTTGGATTTCAGCATCGTTTGAAATTTAAGAGATCCAATATTTTAGTACTTTTTTTAGTATTACTGGGATAGCCGATTTCCACACTATATATTCTAGACGCTGTAGCACCGCAGTAGACTGTCTTTTTCGTTTGCTTCGGTGTAGATATAGATGACGTCATTTGAAGCTCTTCCTAAACTGTGGCCAGCTCATCACGTCACACGGAGTTGATTATCTGTACACGGCAAAGGACACAAAAAAATCGGCGGGCCGCTTTGTACTAATCATCGTGTAAAGATGAACCTCCGTGTGACTTTTAAACGTTATGAACTGGCCTATTATGTCACTGGTCGCGCTAACACCCTTCCTCCTGCGTCCGCCATATATAGCGTCATCTTGCACTGGAGAATGCTAAATGGGCTGCTATCGGTCAAAATCAAGAGCGAAAAGGGCAGAAGAGGAGGAAAGAACTCGATTTTTTGGTATCTAGTTTTTCACACGGGAAGATTGACATGTCTGCTCCTCTCCTTTCATAGCTTCATGATGGTGAAATAAGCCAACGCCCCCTAGATATTTGAGAATGCCTTGACAAGCGTCACGAAAACATCACACAAAGCAGGCAAAGCAAAGAAGCAAAATCATTCATTGGCTCGTGGATATGAACGAACCAATGAATGATTTTCCTTCTTTGTTTTGCCAGCTTTGTGTGACGTTTTCCTCACGCGTGTCAAGGCTTTCTCGAATATTTAAAGAGCGTTGAATAGGCCGGGATCAAAATAGATTTTTCGCTATTAGCAAGATGAGATTGATCAACCAGAAGCCTGCATTTTTGCGAACTTTTAGATGTTTGCAGTAAACACCGAAAAGTCTGCAAGGATGGAGGCTACTGATTGATCAATCTAAGTTTACTGACAGAGAAAAATTTATCTGGATCCCGGACGACGATTTTGAATAAAATCAAATCAGGAAGCCAGTGTTTGTTAACTTTTCTCGTTAGTTTAATCGAAATCTTCCACGTCTATTACTGAAAACTGAGTTACTGTACTTTGGAGAAAAACTTGAATATGAGTACACGACTTGTGCATATGTCACCACTTTTACATATAAATGTTCTCTGTTATGAGCAGGATTCTAAGCGCAGCTGGTTAAATTTTAGTATCAGGGTATTAGAGAAAGCAATGGACTTTATTCCAAATCTGTGTTCGAGGCTGAAAAAAGTCACGTGATACCGGTAATTTGCCCAAAGAACTTCAAACTGATAAGAAGGGAGGCTACTACTGCTTTCCGCATGAACTGCTTCACTGGCTGGCGAGGGTTTTTCATTACGTCTACGGAGCCTTCCCTTCTTTACGCTAGAAAATTTTACCTTGACCACGTGATCAAAACGTAGATGGAATATCCTTCATTTACCCAAAGAATTTTTAACTGATAAGAAGGGAGGCTACTACTGCTTTCCTCATGAACTGTTTCACTGGCTGGAGGATTTATATTACGTCTACGGAGCCTTCCCTTCTTTACGCTAGAAGTTTTTACCTTGACCACGTGATCATAACGTAGATGGAATATCCTCCGTAGTGACTCGCCGTGGTTGAGCGGATAAGACAGCTAATCGCTTGAGAGCATAGGTGGGGGCGGGTTCAAATTCCGCCGTGATCCCCACGTGATCTGATATATGTGTTCATTAAAACAAACAAACAAAAAAACAAGCAATAGTGAAGGGTACAGTTGCCATGGAAACAACGACTTCTTTAATTCGTATAGAAAATTAATGAATTGTTGTAAATGACTTAAGTTTAAAATGTAGGCAAATGCTCTGGAAATATCAATGGCTCCCATCTAGTATTTTACAAAAGTAATTTAATAGATTCACATGATGCATAAGTTGATGCAACTCTTAGCTAATGAAAATTCTGCAACAAGACTTATGTAGGTAGATCTTTTCATTGATTAATTCAGACTTCTAAGAACAAAACGAAGTTCTTAAGCGCTCTTCCTCACCCCTTCCCACCCCTCAAAAAAGGAAATACGATAGAAAAATATAAGTATTTGGATAACTTCAGTGTGTCTGTTATCTTTTGTCAGAGTTTGGAAAAGGTGTCTGGGTATTAAAAAAAAAAAAAACATAAAACAAATTTCACGAACGATAAGACTATAGATTTAAGGCAATTTTTAACCGGAAAAATTTAATTATAATGTATATGCGGTTTTAATAATAGACTATTAAAGATTATCAATTTAGGGGAATTTTTATACGAAATTATATTCTCACATTTATGCAAATAGGTATGGATAAACAGACTTGAGTAAAATTACATATAATTTTTCTTTCTTCTCTATAACACGATCAAAATGAAAATGAAGTTATATGTACAGTTTATATCTTTAAATTTTTCGATTTTTTTTATCAAACATGTTTCATCATCATGTCTAGAATTTCTATATTTACAGATCTTTAAACAGATCTTCGATTCTTTAGATTCCTGCGGGGCTTCATTCTCGGATTATCCGTGGGTATTTGTAAAGGTAAATTTATTTTGCAAAACCGTCAGCAAAAAAAAAAGTTAGAACTAACAATTAACTGACAGACTAACTGTAAATATATTTTTTATTTCGACTCTATCTGTTATATACTTAATTTTCATCCTTCATAGAAAATTTTAGGGAGATATAAGTTGAGAAAGACTGATAATTTGAATAAAGAAATTGATTTTCCTTACTTTTAAATTATTAATTACTCTAAAAAATGAATGATAGATAAACAAAATGTATACTATTGTGTTTGTTCCCTGCTTGTAAAGGCTATACAAGGACTGATTTTAGCGAGTAGAATTATTTCAATTATATATAATCTGTTTAAAAAAAAAGAACTGATATCTACTAAAAAACAACTTTTCAAATGTAAAAAAAAAAGCCAAGCGAAAAAAAAAAAAAGAAAAAGAAAAAAGGTGAAAGTTGTGGCTAAAAAATAGTGTGATATCAAATTTCCAAGCTTATATTATGGTACTTATTTAACATTTTTTATTAAAAATTTACCATATGTAAGTCGAGTACCTAAGTATGCGTTGATAGAAAGCCTTTTCTCCTTTACTAAATACATCATAACGTGTTTCTGAAAATATTTTTTTTTAAATCATGCATGATGGGCTTGGCGGCCATCTTTCCATATTTTACACAAATTTCTAAGCAGACAAGCTCGTAATATGTTTGCATAATTAAGAATTTTGAACTTCTAGTTTCAGCTACAGACAGATTAATTAAGAAAGTCTTTTATTTTGAAAAACAAATTGATTTTTACTGCTTTAACTAATTATTTAACCGCCTCCGAAAAAAAAAGAATCATAAGATGAAACCTGAAGTTACTTCAGCTTTATTTTAAGACACAAATTTCTAGGCACTCATTTCCCTAAATTAAAAGCATATAATGTTTGCTTTAGCAACAATTTCGAACATCCGATCTTAACAACGTACTTGTGCGCTTAGAAATTTGTGTAAAATATGGAAAGATGGCCGCCAAGCCCATCATGCATGATTTAAAAAAAATTATTTTCGGAAACACGTTATGATGTATTTAGTAAAGGAGAAAAGGCTTTCTATCAACGCATACTTAGGTACTCGACTTACATATGGCAAATTTTTAATAAAAAATGTTAAATAAGTACCATAATATAAGCTTGGAAATTTGATATCACACTATTTTTTAGCCACAACTTTCACCTTTTTTTTTTTTTTTTACTTTTGAAAAGTTGTTTTTTAGTAGATATTACATACTACCCGTATGAGTAACACATACTACTCATATAAGTACATAATAATAGTTCTCTGGGTGAAATTTGTCCGGGATGGCTGACTTAGCAGAGCATTGTCAGCATATATCAAAGGTCTCTGGTTGAAATCCTGACTTGAACACTTTTTCACTAAGTTAGGGAAATTAAATTTGGTTGATTATTTTACCAATTATAATCATCCTGTTAAAGTTAATACAGAATTATCTTTTGATAAAACTACGTGTATTATTTGCGCAATATTTCCAACATACAGATTTCAGTTAAAAATCTTGAGTATAAATGAAGGCGATGCAACTACTTCTGCCATTACGCTTTGGTACTTCCTTATTATAGTGGTCTGTGCATGTACGATTACACCGAGGTTTCAGTTGCGATTTAGCCAAAGTCATAATTTAACTTATATACGTATATACATATATATACACACATATATATATATATATACCGGGTGTCCCAAAAAGGACTGACTGATTTTAAAATTCAATAACTTGCAAACGGTGACAGATATTTAAAAAATTCTTGCAGGAGGTTTATGCATAAGGTCAAAAGTTTTATTACAGTGATTTTCGATTTTAGTTCGAATTACAAACAATAGATGGCGCTGTAAGCAATAGTCGCTAAATACAGGCTCGATTTCTAGTCCTTTCTCTTGTTCCATGCTGAAAAAGGAGATGGAAATGTATTATCCGGGCCACGAAGTACCAAAAATCGAGCCTGAATTCAGCGTCTATTGATCGCAGCGCCATCTATTGTTTGTAATTCGAACTAAAATTGAAAATCTCTGTAAAAAAACTTTTGACCTTATGCATAACCCTCCTGCAAGAATTTTTTAAATATCTGTCACCGTTTGCAAGTTATTGAATTTTAAAATCAGTCAGTCCTTTTTGGGACACCCGGTATATATATATATATATATATATATATATATATATATATATATATATATATATATATATCATGTGTAGGTTTTATATATGTTTTATATGTCACATAGGGTAGATGCGTAATGAACACCCTTAAGGAATTTCTTTAAAAACTATTTTTTAATTAATACCTATAATTTTTATATTCCAGTATTTAATTTCTTCTTTAAATTTTTTCTGTATTTAATATATCAATAATATTTAACTAATCATGTATTCTCATTTCCCAATATTAATCAAAATTTTATTGTAAATAACAGAAATATATAGTAAAGTGGGGATAGATACCACAGTTTTACTTTTCTTTTTTTTTAAATATACAATAAAGCAAAAAATAACAAACTAAGTACCAGAAATCATTAAACAAATACTTTAAAATATAATTTCTGTATTAAACAAGTTTAAACATTCTTAATAATGTAGGCATTGTTATTTTCCCAAACGTCCTTTTTAACAGCATTTTTTATGTGCTGGGTAAGATGCCGCATGGAGAAAAAAGCTAGACTGTTTAATTTTTTTTTCAAACAAATCACACTTTAATTTTCTAAAAATGCTTAAAATGAAAATAAAAAACAGTAAACTTAAAAAGATTATATATATCACTAAACTGTGAAAAAGTTTAACGAATATGCAAAAGTGTGAGCTCTATAAATAAATCTTAAGACAAAAAAATGTAAATGAAAAGAAAACATTTTGTTATACATGAATGGATAGCATTGTTACTGGAAACAATAGACAGCATAATTACAAAAAGATATAAATCACTGGTTTGCATCCAGGCAAACATTGCAGTTTGTTCTTAATGTAAGTATTAGTTCCATTCTATTTATGCCGTAATCTGTTTATTTTTGGCATTCCTTCTCATTCTTTGATTTTGTATTTTCATTTGCCCACAATCACACCACACTTCTCGTTGCAAAAGTAAAGTGAGCCTTTTTCATGCAGCTATCGATTGAATTTGATGCACTGAATCCTGTCCACTTTAGACTCTGTTTCATGATAAGACTCCAGACACTCAGCACATTCAATCATCAAATTCTAATCCAATACTGCCATCAGAATCCATAAGAGGAGCAATTTACTCATTGTTGGATGATGACTCATATTTTAGTTTCTTCCTCAAGTAAGGTGTTTTAAAGTTGATTTTTCTCTTCCTTTTTTTACACATTTTACTTTTTTGACGCTTTCTAGTTTCTTTTGCTTTTTATTTCCTTCTATTTTCTTGTTTATAAACTCTGTGCTTGTAATATTTGCATCTTTTTGCTTTCTCTTACTTGGCTGTATATGTCTTTTGACCATTGGAGTAGGAGATATTTCGTTTAACAGTTTAGATGGTGGGAATTGTAAACGGCCTACGTTTTCCTTATTCACACATAGTGAACCAACATTCTTGCTGAGAATATTTTGATAAGTAGCAGAATGCGTTTATATACGTTCATTTAAAGGTAAGTTTTACTTAAATCGCAGTGATGAATTTATTCAACCGAAAAATAAAAATATATTTTGCGGCATCTGTCGCTCAACCTCGGTGCGGCATCTGTCCCCCAACCTTCTTGCGGCATCTGTCCCATAATGGCTGGTAAGATGCCACGCCACCATTTTGTGTCATGTGAGCGACTCGAGAGAAAGGCAAGCACATGTCTGTATTCTACGAGGATCTATTATACAGTTTCAATCGTTTTTGGGATGAAATATCTGTTTGTTTGTCTCAAAATATGTGTTAAAACTTTATTAGAATAATTTTAGCAACTTAGAACGCAGGTTTGAACCATAGAAACTGCATAAATATGTAAATGCTGACAATTGACTGGTGGAAACGCATACAACACAGCACACAGGAACACTACGAACTTCTTAATTTGGCCTAGGGTGCGCTAGTGTCGTCAATACAATCTCTGCGGCATCTGTCCTCACTTTACTATATCAAAATACCCACAATTCCAGTCATGGACATTCTACAAAATATAGTACATATAATTGTTTTTATGACTGTATTTAGAACCAGAATTTATCGAAAGCATACTAACTAACGAAACAAATAGTTATTTTCAAATAAATTTAACAATTAAGTTATCAATAATTAATAAAATATATTTGATAATTATTCACTGTTTAAATCAATTATTTTGATTATTACAAAATCAATATTTTAATTATTGTAAATAGATGGTTTAAAATAATAAATGACGGGGAATTACAGTTGTCAAATTTTAGAGACAGTGGTGGATTTAGGAAGGTAATTCAAAAAAATCTGGGCAAAAAAAGTTTTGGAATATTAGTTCATAAATTCGTATATTTACCACTATTTTAAACAGTGAAACACCCCGAAACTACTTGATATATTACTTGCAGTAATTAGTATTGCATATATGAAAAGAAATAATACCGCAGGTTGAATGTTTTAAACATTAAATAAAATAATTTCAAAATAAAAGTTCAGAACTGATGTTTGAGGCCACTGATCCGCAGATTTACTAGTTTCATTTATAAGTATAAATTTAATTACTTTCATAAGTACAAATTTAATTACTAATATGGGATTTTTATTTTTTATTTTTTTATTTATTTATTCATTTATTTATTTATTTATTTATTTATTTTGGTCAGAGATGAATGAAAAATGTTTAAGACAGGGAATAACAAATATATTTTTAACAACTTCTGTAACTTTTTTTTTAATGGGCAGAAATTGAGCATTTCTTTCCCCTATGTACTTAAGCAATATTCTCTGATTCCTAATTTGTTTTATTCATTACCAGATTATAAAATATGTAAGACAAAGTTATATAAAATTTGTGTTATTACATTCTAGTAAGTGCAATATAAATTATTAAATTTGATTACTTAGGTTTTCAGTTTTGTCAAAACATTTTTATCTATTATGAACATTACTTAAATTGCATTTTTAGCAATGTCCGAATTTGATGTTCATTACTGTACATTGAGTAATTAAGCGTTTCAAAGTTTTCTATTACTACCAAAACAAAAACATAGAAATTTTGTAAGAAAATAAAGAATATATAGAATTATTAAGTGAATTAAGCTTTTAGCAGGTTCATTAAGATTTTCACTGAAAAACAGTTGAACTTCGAAACATTATTTTCTGCTTCCTGATTGCTTTGATTAAGAGTGTAAACAATAATCCAGTTTATAAAACATGCAAGAGGGAGTTATGAAAAAAATAATAAAAGTTAAATTTTTATTGTTTTTTTTTTTAGAAACCAAAAACATTCAAGGGTGTCCATTACTGGAAGGGTATCCATTACTTTCACACCTACCCTATATTATTTTCATGTGTTTTATTATGCGATATGCTTCATATATGCCTTATACACAAGTCACATATATATGTCATATTACTAAAATATCGTCATATACATCATAAAATGTTATGCACGTAAATTTTAAATTTATTTCAATCAAAGAACTATTTTAAGCAGTATTTAATGTTGAAATTACTAGGATGTTAGAATAAATCATTTTAAGCATATAAAAAACCAAAATTAATTATAAAAAATTATTGGCTAAAAGGTATGTATTTTTATATTCGCAATAAACAGAAAATTACCATACTTCTCATAATACTGTCAATTTTCTAACACAAACTTGTAAGGAATACGAATGCACCTTTAAAAAAATATTTTTGGGGGCATCACCAGCCTTTTTATTTTTATAAAATTAAGAAGTTGCTTTTAGCAATAACGATGTGAAATTGCTCAAACGATAAATAAAATTTTGATGTTGAAGATTCAGTATCGCTGAGCAGATATCCATTTTTTATTATATAAAAACATGCAATGCAAAATATTTCAGAACATTACTTAACGCAAAATTAAAAATTTAAGTTTGCTATCACTTTTATTCCATAAAAGTTTTTTTTTTCAGTAATTTAATTAGCTTTAAATGTTTATTAATTATGTGAATTATTGTTTATATATTTTTTTTTAATTTACGAAAATGTGATTTTAACCAGATAGTTTTAAAATGGAAAATAATTGCGATTAAACTGCAATTTAAATTAATGGTTTTAACCATCTGATTAATTTCGTTGACGTACTATTTTTTCTTTCAACTATTCAAAAAAAGATTACATTTATTACATTTTATTGAATAGATAAAAGTTAAATTAATGGCATCTATTACTTTTATAACATGTTTTTGGTGTGAAATTAACTGAAATCTTAATAAAAGGAAGCAGGAAAAATCAATTTTTCTTACCCATTTCTTGTTGACATCGTCCTCTATAATCACATTATGGTAATCCAAAAAGCGAATGTTCTTAAAGTCGAAGAATTATGTCCGAATATAGTACAATTACATTGACCAGCTGAGATTAACCGGTCACTGCACATTGTACTTTTTTCGGACTGATATTTTATGCAAAATATTTCTTGACCGCGTTCCTGTATAACTTTTGTAAAATTTAAAATAACCTGCCAACTATACACATTTATAAAAGAGCTACTGTTTCCAGCTGCTGCTACTGTTTAAAAGAATAAATACACTGTTTCCTCTTGTTATCGTCCGCAGAAAACAAAATTCGCGGGCAGATGGTTTTATTTGTTATTGTAGATTTGTAAGTTAAATGGGTAATACATTTATGAGAGTGTGGCTAATTAAAATGTTCTGTTTGATTTTTTTTCCTTTTTTTGTGTGTCTGCATTTCATTTCAGCTTTCAATCAATTTGAAATCAATTCAAGTAAAAATGGATTGTCTCTTTTTTGTAAGTTATAAAAATTGTATTAGTAAATTATAAATTATAAAAATTGTAAACTATAAAAAATTGTATTAGAGTATATAAAATAAAACATTACTGAAATCTCTAGTGAAATCTCTTGAAATCTACTAATTAAATGGACAATAAAGAAAGGCCTTTTGAAAAAAAATTAAAGTTTGTATCATATGTAATAAATACCAAATACGTTCCTAAAAAAATAATAATAAAAAAAATAATAAAAAAAAAGATTATCGGGGAAAGAAAATTTCTTTTCTTTCTAATCTTTTATTTTTTCTGTATTAATTTCCTGTAGAATAAATCAGCGTGCACAATAACTATTTTTTAAAGAAATCTCTGGGGAAAAAATTAAAATCTGAATAAATATGTCATGCGTTTTGCATATATTTTGTATAGTTTATTATATATTCACAAAATGTTAAATTTGTTAAAAAAGTCAGAAACAAATAGCAACATTTATTTTTAAATAGTGACTTAAACTAGTTAAACATTAACATTAACAGAAAAGAAAAATATTATAGAAAGTATAAAAGTGGATTTATTTATTACAATAAAGTATACTACAAAATCAATCCGATCCAAGCTCCAAAATGCATTAAGACGGCCTGTTTAAAATATTTCTCTTCATTTTCAAAGCTTTCTGAAATTCATATTTTTGTCACACTGTGAGTTTACAACATGGAGTGTTTTTCGCCACATATGTGACGTGACGTATGTTACATGCAGTGACATGACAGTGACGTCAGAAAAAATTTGTTAATTGCCAGTTTTACATTAAATAACATGTTTTGAAGAGCTTTTGTAGTTTTTTAAAGTTTTCTAAGAAGTTCACACCTCAGTCACACTGTGACATCACTGAATGGTGGCATTTTGGTCACAGCTGTGACGTTACCATAGTGACTTACAGTGACGTCACAATGACGTCACTGTGACCATGCATGCTACAAGGGTAGTGTCCCAAAATTGGGACGTTTAGAATTTTACATGTTAAATAAAAAATTTCTGAAAGAGAAATTTTTAATTATTTTTTACGTTCATTTTACACCATTTACTATAATTAAGCTCAATATTGAGTTAAAAAGAAATTCAGGCACTAATGGGTTAAACAACATGATATTGTTTTGTCCAATTTAGGAGACTGGGGGTACAACTTAGGCGGCCAGTTGCTGAATTTGGACCAATTTTGACAATTTTTTCAAATTGAAATAAAACTTCAGATTTTCAAAAAGAAATTTTTCTAAAGATTTATTTAGTTAGTAGATGAATAGATTGACCACGTGTAGGAATGTTTTACATATATTCCAAAAATTAAGTGAGTTACATCTGAAAATAAGCGAAGTGGTCCAAATTCGGATACTCTCCCCTAATTCAGTTTAGAATGAGCGTAGATACATTACTTTATATTGTTCTAAAAGCATTATTGGTTTCATAAAACAAAAATATTTTTAAAAGGATGATTTCTTTTGCCTTTGCATCTTTTCAGTTTTCTTGGCGTTGGAGGGGGGGGGGGGGTATTTTTCAATTCAGAAAAATTTCGATATTTCTTTTGTAAAGACATTATACTTGTACATTTCCTAATTATACAAAATACTAAGAAAAATATTTAATATAAAAGATTTGTTTATGGTTTTAAATCAAAAATCATCACAAAATCACTATAAATTCAAATTTAATTAATACTTCAAAATCCTTCAATCCATCTGAAATACTTCTAAAATTTATTAAATGATTATGTAAATCTCCTAATGTAATTTCAAAAATTCACAAAAAGTGCTATAGAAGATAAAATTTTCATGAATTCATAAGTTAGTACATAAATGGTTAAAAATGGTTTTTCAAAATAAATAAACAGCCCTGGTTGCGTTGGAGAATGAGGGATGAGTTACTGAGGATTGAAATCATAACATCAGGATTAAACCCGAGTTCAATTATAACACTAATTTAAATTAAAATGGCTATCCTAACAGTTAATATGAAGCGATTAATTTGTTTGCCTCAGATCATTAAAAACTCCAAAACATTATATAAAATTGTCTCCCGCACAATACTTAAATAGCTATAAAACTAAAATCCCTGGATTCAAAAGTATCTTTAATTGCAACGCCTTATGCAACGTCGAGTTCTCAATCCAAGATTAAAATCAAATCAGCAAGAACAGACAAAATCCCCATCTAGCAAAGTTTGAAATCAATGAACTGTAGTGTAATGTTTCATAAATGTGGAGATCCGATGCAAATCACACTATACTGTTTTTTGCCAACGCATTTATACTTACTAGTCGACCTCAGAACCGTAATTAGCATACCACTGCTTAAACAATTGAGGAGTATAGATTTATTTAAATTTAATCACAGTTCTTCAAAGTAATAAAAATAAAAAAAAAGTTGTGGCTATTTCACGTACAAATTCAAGAATGCGGACAACACATTTACACAAAAACTCACAGTTTAATTTTAAAAGTCCTAGACTACCTTATCAAAGAGGGTATCTAGGCTCTATGCTATAAACCTCCCCTTAATCTGAAAGAAAATATTCTTGGGCTAAATGCATGCCAGAGAATTTTTTTCGTGAGCATCAATTTAGAGGCTTAATAATAACTAGAAAAGATAGGTACTTTAAATTTGTTTTGTCCAAAATATCAAATTATTTTTTATTCACTCTAAACGCATCACTTCGGTTGTCAACTCACTTTACAGCGTTAAAAATCAACTTCCTTACTAAAATTGGAGACTATCTCAATACCCGGGAAAACATCTACATAATTTCTTCACTCTGTGAGAAAGAGTAAACGTGATCTCTAACTTTCCACCTATTACACTTTAAAAATGCTAACTCCTAAGAAACTATGAACGTTTCAACAAGTTTCCGAAAGTGAAATATTGATGTAAATTTACATACAAGATAAATAGAAAATGGAAAAATCAACCGATGCGAAAATTTGCCCAAAAATTTCACCGTAAGGAAAAAAATCACCATTTTAACAAAAGATTGGAAGCATGTATGTAGGATAAACTTTATCCGCGTGTTATCAAAGGGGAAGACTCGAAAAATTTACAAGCCAAAGGCTCTATTGCGATTATAAAGGGAGAGAAACTGACAGTATTCATTGCTGCGGAATGTCACACTAGGAAAATAAAATTCAACAATTTGGCTACGTATTTTCCCATTAGAGACAAAAAACTTTTTTTTTATTATTGAAACATAAGAAAGGGTAGCATAATAGCATAAATAAATTTCTTTTTCTGAAATAAATCTTACTATACAGATATATACTTTTTTACAGACATCATTTACCCAATATTCACATACAACAGCAACAAAAAATGCGAAAACACAACAAAGTAACGACATTGAAAATATATAACCGTACTATCCTCTTACTTTATTGATATATAAAAGTAACTCGAATTTAAATCCAAACTAGAGAAATAATAAGTACTCGTGATATTAGCTAAAATTTCAAATTTAACAAATAATCGGGGATAGTGCCTATTTCCATTCAACTTATGATTATATATTATCAAACTTGCAAGCCGCAGGGTTATCCAATAATTTCGCATTATTCTTCCAACATAACATCATCGGTGATGCAAGAGGACAATCAAACAGCATAATTATATCATCCGCTAACATTTTACGAATATGATAATCTATAATCTCTTGCATAACCTTTTCATTCCTATATCATTTGATAGCTACAAAGGTGGTAGAAAGCGTAGCAATGCCATGACAAGTGACACGAGTAAACCCCGGCTTACACACAACAACTTCACCAAATTCATCCAAAAATTCCTTATACTCTCTTTTCTCACAGTCATTAAGTTTAGTCACCTATAAAACAACAGCAATGGATGTTAACTTTGCGAGTATTCTCATTCCAATTAACCATCAGCGTCGTCTAAAAGAAGTAAAGACTAATACCTCTATCCTGCATGTAATTGGTACAAACTAAACTGTGTGAGCGTAAACACTGAATTACTTGAAACTATCAAACAGTCATCAGAGAATTAATTTCAACACCTAAATAAATGATCCCTCTATTCACTCATTCTGAGCTCTTTAAAGATTGTACCAAGACTCGAAAACCGGAACATCTTATAAGCAAAATACTCATTATAAATAGAATGCGAAATAAAACGATGTTCAGCTCCTATATTAAATGAATTATTATTCACAATATCACCTAATTTTAAAAAGAACTTCTGAAGTTCAACTTCATTTAACATAACAATATTTAAATCAACGGCAGGCTTTTCTGCTTAATCTCACTGCATATTTTCGAAACCACAGCCGCTACCAATTTAACTCACAAGATCTTTTATAGGCTTGCTTGGCTGCATTAAGTCTCTTTTCCTCACTTTTAACCACAATTAGCTGCCTTAAGAGAAAAGAGCAGAAATTCATATGTTGAAATCATCTCACGAACATTTCGAAAACCTCTTGTACTGCCACCATTACCACTATTAATTCTATAATTACTTCCATTGTCTCAATAAATCACACCATTAACTGTATGATTGCTACCTTTTCCAGATTCCTTTAAATCATTTCTATAATAATTATGTTTTCCTTTCCTAAACTCTCGATACTTTTTCCGTCTAAAATCATTTCCTCTATCCCACCTCTGAACTCACTTAAAAAGAATTAAACTGATTACTACGAGCACCTTTCTGTCCTGCGATAACCGCTACTTTACCACGATCTATGTAACTACATGTAACTGCTTTCGTACTTTTTTCGTAAATGCATTTACAGGGTATTATTATTTAATTGAATAATCCGAAAAAAGTAGCTGCATTTATTTCGGAAGTACTATAGTATGATTTTGAGTCTTTAATATTATATGTTTACATGATTAAAATTATTAATATTGTTAACTATGATTAAATAATAATCATTTAAAAATAAACTTTTTAAATTATTGGGAATAATTATTTGAAATGTTATTCCTAATCGGTATATTCAATCTATAAAATATAAATGATTTCCAAATTTGATATTAAATAGCACTTTCAATTTCATACTTGTTACTTCAGAGTTTGCAGCTTGGAATAATCTTGCAAAAATAAATTTATTAGGTCCCCAAGAAAATTCTGTCGTTTTTATGTTCTTTCACGACTACTTTTTTAAATGTTGATTTCTTCATTGGCACCACTTTTTTGAAATGGTAAAATTCCGTTTGTTTCCACCGTAACGTCAAATGTGAAAATTATGGGAATTTTACCATTTCAAAAAAATGGTGCTAATGAAGAAATCATAATTTAAAAAAGTAGGCATAAAAGAATTTTAAACGACAGAATTTTCTTGGAGACCTAATAAATACTGCTAGATATCATTTTGACACTTCCCAACTGTTAAAAAATGTTTATAAATTCGGTTTAGCTGTCCGCCTATCAGTCTATCTGTCTCACCGTATTCCAGCATCCGTAAATATACTCAGATTTATGTTAGTTATTGATATTTACCATGACATACTTGGTATTGAAAATGAAGTGTGTAGAATTTACAGTTTGTTTACACAGGCGCTCGAAATAATTCCTTTACATTATGGTGCATAACGAATAATAATAGTACTGTATTTACATTATATTACACTATTTAAAAGATTTTAAATTCAAATAGATTACTGAGCGGAATTAGAAGATGCTTGCTTTGAAATATGTAGTGCAACGTATTTATCATCTATTTACCGGGACTTACGAAACTACTCGATTACAGTATTATCTCTGAGCAATATCTGCAGAAAGTGCGTTTTCACTTCTCATATGTGGTTTATAATGTAACTAATTTCATGCATATTCCATGATGTCATATGCAAGGATGAAAAAAAAAGTTCGTGAACATTTCTGTTTATTCGCGTAAATTGATAAAAGGCAAATTTCAACTTTTCTGTGCGTTACCTAAATGCAAAAAAAATTAGAATACTGGACAATATACAGGGTGCAATATGTTATCTATCGCCGACCTTTAATTTCTCAACCGTTGGTCGTAGACATATAGTTCCAATTACAAAAAAGGTTCAAATGAGCTAAATATTCATGTTGTGGCATTATTTAAATTCAAAAATCAGTTTGATAAAAATTACGAAAACTAACTTTTTATATGGTCCCCCAGTCCCTATATTTATATTTAGTAAAAGTTTACACATATCTTAACAGCTCTAACACAAAAAGTTTGACATATGTTCTACAAAAATTGACACAGTTATTAAATTTGAAAGTTTGAGATTTTTGCACATGATTTTGTCTTTCATTGAGGAATCTGTTAAAAAATTAATTAAAGTAATCCGAGATCAAAATCAGGGTGCAATGTCCTTTTTACGGCGAAACCACTTTTAGCCGGTATCGTCGGTACTTTTGAATGTTGTTCGACTCATAAAAGTTAGCGCAAAATTTTAGATGAAATAACCCTATTTGGTGATTCCCCGATTTGGTAAAACCGGCTAAAGGTGGTTTCGCCGTAAAAAGGACATTGCACCCTGATTTTGATCTCGAATTACTTTAATTCATCTTTTATCTGATCCCTTAATCAAAGACAAAATCATGTGCAAAAATCTCAAACCTTCAAATTTAATAACAATTTTTGTAGTCAAACAATTTTGTGTCAATTTTTGTAGCACAGATGTCTGGTATATCTGATATGATATGAGTAAACTTTTACTAAATATAACTATAGGGACTGGGTGACCGTATAAAAAGTTAGTTTTCGTAATTTTTATAAAATTGATTTTTTACTTTAACTAATGTTACAACATGAATATTTATCTCATTTGAAACGTTTTTCTAATTGGAACTATATGTCTACGACCAACGGTTGTGAAATTAAAGGTCGGCGATAGATAACATATTGCACCCTGTATACCGTTGCCTCAAAGCAACAATAGGACATCTAGTAATAATAAAAAATGAGATGTAGACTTACTGCTATGAGAAACTGTGTTTGCATCTAGTGAAACAGTTCCCGAAACACAAATTTATGTTTAATACCATTTCTCAGATGTGTTTTATAAAAATTCCCTACTGTTCCACTAGACTCAGACACAGATTTTCCTAACAGTAAGTCAGACATCTCATTTTCGATTATTACTAGATATCCCAATGCTGCTCTGAGGCGACGATATACAAATCCGTTCATAATGATTTGTCATATGCAGAACTGCTCAAAGAAATTCAGATATTTTTTAAAATATAGATGATAATTTCTGAAATCTACTTTTAAAATATATTTTGAGCTTTCCAAGTATGTTTCCACTAATCTCATCTTTCATCCTGTTAAACGGCGAAATTTTCTTCCTGAACTGTGATCGTGGTGGAATGTGTTTCCTATTCGTCTCTAGACGCATGATTTTTCTTCATTTTTTTTTCTTTTTACCAATTGGAATTACTCGATGCTGTACCATCAAATCAAATTTAGTTAAACTCGTATTGCATATATTGGGATACAATATAACACCGATATCCGTTCATAATGATTTATCAAATCCGTTCATAATGATTTATCATATGCAGAACTGCTCAGAGAAATTAAGGTATTTTTTTAAAATATAGATGATAATTTCTGAAATCTACTTTTAAAATAGATTTTGAGCTTTCCAAGTATGTTTCCACCAATCTCATCTTTCATCCTGTTTAACGGCGAAATTTTCTTCCTGGACTGTGATCGTGGTGGAATGTGTTTCCTATTCTTCTCTAGACGCATGATTTTTTTTTTTTTTTTTTTTTTTTTTACCAATTGGAATTACCCGATGCTGTACCATCAAATCAAATTTAGTTAAACTCGTATTGCATATATTGGGACACAATATAACACCGATATTGGATACATAAAAATACTTTAAAAGAAATACCTTTATTGGCATTCACAGTGGAAATACAGGGTGATGAAAAAAAGATGGGAAAAATTTTAAGAGGTGATAGTACACACCCGAACAAACATTTTGTATCAAAGAATGCAAGGTCGAAAACTAAACGTAAAAAAGTTAGAGGGCGCCAAAAGTTATGTTCTTATACGAGGCAAAAACACACAATGAATGATTAAGTTAAGTTACGAAAACAAATTTAATGGAATTTGATTACACTAAGTGCTCAAAACATTGACCGGCAGCTGTTATGCACGCAGTACAACGGCGAAGAACAGATTGGCGAATTTTCTGAAACACACCAGCCACCTCCGCGCTCGCCAGATCTTTCATGTCTCGATTTTTTTTGTGGGGACAGCTAAAGGCTCTTGTGTATGAGACTCCCATTCAATCCGCAGAAGAACTTATAGCCAAGCTTTCGGCTGCTGTAGGGGAAGTTCGCGATATGGCCTGGTGTGTTTCAGAAAATTCGCCTATTTGTTCTTCGCCGTTGTACTGCGTGCATAACAGCTGCCGGTCAATGATTTGAACACTTATTGTAATCAAATGCCATTGAATTTGTTTTCGTAACTTAACTTAATCGTTCATTCTGTGTTTTTGCCTCGTATAAGAACATACTTTTTGGCGCCCTCTAACTTTTTTAACGTTTAGTTTTCGACCATGCATTCTTTGATACAAAATGTTTGTTTGGGTGTGTACTATCACCTCTTAAAATTTTTCCCATCTTTTTTTAATCACCCTGTATTTGCAATGCAATGTTACGATTACACAGACTTAGATTTATATTTTAAATAGAGTGGCGCTAATTCAGAAAATTTTACTTTACGTCCGAATCAGGAATATATTCTTGCAGTTTTGGTGAAATGTGAAATAAAAATTAAATTATAGTTGGAAAAATATATTTTGACAATATTGCATGTGTTGCAGGCAATACAATCAAAATTGGCCCAATGTTTTTTTTTTTTTTTTTTTTTTTGGCCACTAGGGATTTTCTATAAGATTTAAGGTTATGTTTTAGTTGTAATACCGTATTTTTACTACTATGTAGCGCAATTTTTAATCAGAAAAGTGACATGAAAAATCGGGACTGCGCGTAACACCTGTGTATATATAATTTTAATGTCACCGCTGCATAAATAGCGTAATATATATATATATGATTTTTGACCGATAATAATATTATTACTAGAAATCATATTAATTTTATTTTTAGCGGATAATTCAAATAATATTTTGACGTTTCATAGTATTTTTCAGATAGTAGGCATCATTGAAATTCTATCTTCCATGCCGCTATTCTTTTATAGGCGTCCGTATATAGAATAGTTTGATGGTCATTTCTTTTTCAATATACTAAATCATGATACAAAGACGAATGAAGATCCGAAAGAAGAGTGTACAATTGTTAAATTTATTTGATTTGAAAAAATCTTATTTCTTAATTAGTTTTTGTCTCTGAATGTGTAAGTATTCAAATTGAGGTTGGACGCTTCATCAGTGCTTCTTTGGGCTATCATATAAATATGCTTGTATGCTATTCTGTCTTTGGCTCATGATGAGTCATCATGTCAAGATATTTGTAAGAAATTATATTGCCATGTAAAAAATGTTCAGTTTGAAAAAATATTACTATAAATATTTTTAATCAATTGTTTGTGACTAAAATATTAAGCAGTAACAAAAAAAATGTATATCCATGTAATTAACCACAAAAACTTAGATTAAAAAAATGATCAAAATAATGTAGCTCACAGACTATTTAAATCTTCGACGAAAACAGAAGTGAATATTGTCTTTTTATGGTTAAACACAAATCTTCTCTCGATTCATAATGCTATAAAAAAAGCAAATAAAAAAATCAATTGTTTTTCAGAAAGTCGTTCTTGCGCTTAAACATTGTTTCAGTTTTTAAACGATGTTATTAAATGGGTTTTTTTAAAGTTATTTCGGGAAAATGTCATGGGGATAAAGGGATAAAAAATTCAATTTCAAAAGTAAGTTGCAAAATAGCACTTAAAATAATTACTTTTGTTCTTTATTTCTAATAAAATGAAGTTATTTTTTTTTTAATGGAACTACCACAGCTAACGATATATAAATCGCACCATTTTATTTCAAAATTTGACAAGTATTAGGCATTTGAAATAATACGTATAATATTTTTTTTTAATTTTTATTAATGCTGATTTGAAATTCTATACACCATTTCTGAAATCTTGTGATATATTTCAATAATACTAAAAAAAAATGTATTACAATGTATTGTCCCATTTTATGAGTAGAAGTTTAAAGTTACATATATTTAACTGATTGCCAGAAAGAAAAAACGATGAAAACTACACTTTTCAACAACGATGTACAGTATAAAATCTAGTTGAATTTCAATTACTTCTTCAAAATTAAAATTTATACCGTAAATAGCAAATTATTTAGTAAAGAATCCATTGAAATTTCCAAAGTATATACGAGGGTGTATCAATAAATTTTGCCCTCACATAGAAATATTGCGTGAAATTTATGAAATTGCTACTTTGTATTAATCCTTTTTTATATAGTCACAGTGCACAGTAACACATTTCTGCAAACGAGCTATCAAAGAGAGGGGAGATGATGTATTCCAAGAGGCACAATAGTATACGCAAAGGAGTTATTTTTCTAACTTTTGCCGACACCCACATGTGACATATTGTTGGAAAGGCATGTGACCACTTATTCATATTATGCACGCCCGAGCCCCTCCAACTATTTTTGTGCCCGGAGGCATGAATGATGTACACAAATTTCAGAAAAGTGACCCCGGAGTACAAATTACGAGGGAGCGGGCTCGGGAGGTGCATATCATGACTAAGTGTACTCAGGCATTTCTAACAGTATGTCACGCGTACGGGCCGGTAAAAGTTAGAAAAATGCTCCCCTTTGGGTCTACTATCCTGCCACCTGGAATACATCCCCCCCTTCCTCTCTTTTAAATACCGGTTGCACAAATGTGTTACTGTGCACACTGGCCATATGGAAAAAGACTCATAAAATGTTGCGATTTCATAAATTTAACTCAATTATTTCTATATGAAGGCATAAACTTATTGATATTCCCTCCCATGTTGTTTGTTGACGGGCAGATGATATCGTGACAAATGGAGGATGACGGTATGTAGTGAGAGGAAATGTCCCAAATTTCCGAAATTATATACTATTATCCAAAATCAAGAAAATCAATTATGACTCAAAAAACTAAATGAACGCGTCCTATAAATCCCAAAATATATGGAGAATCAGTGAATGCGACAAAGATACTACCATTTATCTTTTAACAAGCCTGTCCTTTTTATGAAATTTCGTATAAATTTGAGGCTTCGTAAATTGTTTAGTTGGTTTTTTAGTTGGTAACTAGCAGTTGATATTTATCTTTCAAAAATTATATTTTTTTTTGTTTTTCTACTTCATTCAATTAATTAATGTTTAGTTTTAAAACGTGTTTTGTAGTATTTTTAAGGAAAAAAAATACAATGTAACTTTTACAAAGAGAGCGATTCAAATAAATTCCAGATTGTTCCGGAAAACTGGCTTTGTTCAAATTTCCATAGGTATTGTGTGAGAGAAATTCATAATAATCCTTTCGCAGCGATGTGCCTGGATTCTGTAGCCACACGAACTAATTAAAACTTCTTAAAATGATCAATATTGATTTTTTGTAATTTTGAAAATAACAGTATTATGCATAAGATGCTTGATTTTCTCAATTTTGTCATAAAAATTTCTAAATTCTGACTTTCAGACTCCCACCTTCAACATCAAAATAACAAGTCATTTCAACGTCTTTTAAGTGATCTACATTCCTGTCCACACATTAATGCGACAATGGTATTTGTCAGTACCTATTTGATTTTCATTTTTTGTATATGTATGGTCTCCTTATTGTTGACGAATATCTAATTCCAAAAATCTAATACCCACAGATTTAGAGATCTAATTTTTACTGCAAAAATGTTTGAAATGTTTTTCATCTTCATATTAAAAAGTATTTATGTGAAAATACTTTTAAAAGATTATCAAAATTAAAATCATCATACACCCCACTTAAGTCATTTAAAAGTACTATTTCTAAAAACAATTTCTATGCCCAAGTCAGAAAGAATAATTCCATCCTTATATAAAAACTAGTTGGATGTGCCAATCAAAACTTTCTTCTATCTCATATATTTTAATCTTACAAAATTTGTTGCAGATGTCAATGTTTTATTTTTTTTAGTTCTATTCTATATCAACTTTGGCTTTCATCTTAAATTTCTGCTTTAGTCAATTAATCGTAAAAAAAAGAGTTAATCTCGATCACGATATTTATTATAATCACGAATTTTAAACTTATCAGGATGTGAAGTTCCCGTCGATGCACGGGCCACTGTTGTGCAATAAAACTACGAAAAATTAAGAAGATTACACAAAAATCCGTATTGCATTGCCCTCTTCTGGAGGAATTTCTCCACATTCTGGGAGGATCTTCTTGCCATGGCCAAAACGATACCCCAAAAATCAGGTTCAATTCTATTTATAACTTCATACGCTATTCGATGGCCAAAATGACAAATCAAATATTCAAAATGACACAAAAATTGCTATTATAGCGCCCCTTACCGCGCACTTTTCCAAATTAAAGAAGGACCTGCTTGCCATTGCCAAGAACTTAAAAAAATTGTTTCAATCAATGCGTAACTTCATACACTTTTCTAAGGTACAATATTGCAAATCGCACAAAAATCGCAATTACAGTACCCCCAAAAGGCGGAATTTTTCCAAATTAAGGAAGGTCCTGCTTAACTTGGCCAACAACTTAATCCCTGTGTCAATTTCCTGTTCTCAAGAACACATAGTTTCACAAATCATTTGCAATTTTCATAATTGAAACAGGGTAATGAGAAGAAACGTCAACCAAACACTGCGACTTACAAATATTTTCCAAATTCAGGGAGGACTTGCTTGCTATAGCCAAAAAATTGGTTCAATTCTATGCATAATTTGATACTCTTTTCGATGGTACAATATTCAAAATCGTACAAAAATCGCTATTACAGCGGCCCCTTCCGGTGGTTTTCTTTCAAAATGAAGGAAGGACCTGCTTGCCATAGCCAAAGACTTATAATAAATTGGTTCAATTCTGTGAATAACTTCATACACTTTTGGATGGTGCAATACCAACAGACACACGGATAGACAGATATTTTCTATAAACATGTTTTTTGGGATCTCTGGCCCCTAAAACGTATAAATCCGTTGAAAACCGGAAGTCTAAAAAAATTTCGATTACAATACTTTCTTCTATTGAAGATAGAAGAAAGTAAAAATCATATGTGGCTATTATACTTTAAATTTTACGAACTTTCGGAGAATATTGTTACTAAAGTCCAGTTTTTTTTTTTTTTCCAGCTGATCCCTGTGTCAATTTTCTGTTCTTATGCACACATACCTGCACAAATCATTGCAATTTTTATATTTGAAATAGAGTAATGAGATTAAGCATCAAACAAACACTGCAACTTACAAATCTTTCGAAAAGATTACAAATGATTTCCCAGTGTTGTAGTATGTACCATTTAAATACTACTATGTAATAAAAACATGGTGTTTTTATTAAAAGTTTTATTTTTTTTAAGTTTTAAAAGGTTAAATATTAACCCGTAGATAATTAGTTGTTAGGAGGTATTCAAGACACATTATAAAAAAATTCCGACGAATTAAAACGATAACTATGTTTTAAATGTCATTATTTGAAACTTTAAATATAGACTGCGTTGGGATTTGTTTGTTCTCTTTATTCGTTATCAGGACTGCCAGAGGCGACCATTTTTATGTTATGTACGCACCAGTATTTTTCTAATATAAATTTTGAAGTATATTTCTCTTGCAAATGTTGTCAAAGTGTATGTTAAGGATTTCTGAGAAAGTGGTGCTAGTTAGAATTAGAAAATAGCCGCCTGTGGCAGCCTTGCGTATTATGTGTAAAATTCAATGTAACGATTAAAATCTAATAATTATCCGTGAGGGTATTTTTACCAATAAACTAAGTTTTTGTATAAATTAAAAATATATACATTGAATTCAGTGCTATCCAAAGGTGTTGTATTTATGGTTATACATATAATTTCACCTTTGGATCTTTTAATATGTACCCTATGCTTAATATATACCATACGCAATGTATAAGTACTATACTCTTTGTGCGAAAACTAAACAATTACATTCATATATACTTACATTCAAAATATTAAATAAATATATAAAAGAGTTTTCAGAATTAAAATAAACAACGAAATAGAATTTTTTATACTATAACGAGGCAAATTGTATGATTAAATAATTTATTGTTTTACAGATATGGTTAACACAATTAAAAATTATTATTAAATGATGATTCGCAACTTTAAAGTTATTTACAAGAAGGAAAATCGATCATGATAGTTTCTTGAGACTCAAGAGGTTGGTACTTAAGCCTGCTGAAGCATAGTGCTTTTATTTACAAAAAAAAAATGAACACTCAGCAGAAATTTAAACTATAAAAGTTTCTGATTCGTTGAAAAAAAAACGGATATCGGATATAATATACAAAAGATGTGATACAAATGAAAAAAAAAAAGAAATATCTGTAAAAGATTGAACATTTTAAGTGTTTAATAAACAATGCGGCATTTCCGTAGACTAAATAAGATTTTTTTTTTCAAACACGCAAATTCTTAATTTCCGTATGTGCGGTTTTTTCGAGATAGATAAATGAATTCACTTCTTAATTAATAAAATAATTAAATGGGTAATATAGGTGTTTACTTTTTAAGTGGTAAAATAATTAACTAATTAATTTTAACTGGCATTGTACATTTTTTCATTCGAAGAATATCTACACAAAATTGCATAATATATTTTTAAGATTTCATGAAATATATAAACTAAGCAAAAACCAAAACCACCATTTCATCTTAAACAATTAAAACAATAGTAATAAAAGCAGTGTTGGCTTTTTCCCGTCCAAAACTTGTTTTTCCCATCCCACTGGAAAAAACTGGCAAATACTGGGATAAAGTGGTAAATACCGGAAAAAAGTGGTAAATACTGGGAAAAACTTCCAAATGACAATATGGAAGAAATATTCTGGCTTTCTGAATCTGATGTGTAAAATGAAAGTTAGAAATACATAATTATTACAAATTTCCCTTAGGTTTAAAATTATTGTGTAGGAAAGGAATACAGTAGTAGATCTTTATAATGAAAACCTAAAAACGCAAGGTTGTGCGTTATATGGGTTACATTTCACACATCATTAAATTTACCTTATAAATATGGCGAAATATGTCTGAAATATATATGGAAATACATTAGAATATCTTTATACGGCATTCCTTGTCCACAGGGGTTTTCCAGATTATGAACTTTTTAATAATATTGATCATTCAACATATTGTTAAATATACTTTATAAACATGGTCAACTATGCCTGGACCAAATCATTCATTTTATTACTCATTTTCAAAAATGTTTATTGTTATAATATCAATTTTTTTCATTAAAGTTCTTAATTAAGGAGATAAAGTTGAACTAATGTAACAAATTAAAAATAATAATTAACAATAAAGATCTTCTTCTGTATAAAACAAGTAAGAATTATTGCATAAAACATCTTCAGGGATGTCCTGCATCATCAGCATCTTTAGAGTGTATTTTTTCTAATTTTTCTTTCATCCAAAACAAGATTAGAAGTAGACTGGATTTACAAAAAGCCTCTAAATTAGTATTTTGTTATATGATGCTAAAATCCAATGTGGAAGACGAAGAATATGAATACGATTATGATAGGTAAATGTTTGGGAATCTGTGTGGTGTGTGAATATTTAAATAAATGCACTCCATTGTCTGTTTTTGTAAATCTTCCCTTTTTTTTTAACCTTTCAAGCTATTTACTTGGAACTCAATTTTGACATTTTTAAAGGTTGTTTTGAATTTATAGTTGTTTTTAATAATCAGTTTTTCCCACGTGGGAAAAACATAGTATTTCCCAGGACGGTAAATACCGGTTTTTACCATGGTATTTACCAGGGGTGGGAAAAACCTTGCCAACCCTGAATAAAAGTAATAAACATTTTAAAAGTTGCAGTATAAAAATATGAAATGTGTGCTTATAGAAATTAAACTCCTAACTTATGAGCGTATGTTTTACAAAATTCCCCCACAATTGGCCGATAGGTTCTGCTCTCGAAGCTGGTAGACGGAAGGTGCTGGGTTCGAACCCAATCGTACCCGTGGGCCTAATTGTTCGGTGCTTTCGTGGTTTTCTTCGAACCGTGGATTTCCATGCGTAAATACAGGTTACGTTCACTTAGAAAGAGCCCCACGGAGGGCATCCTCCCCTTAGGGCCTATATCCATTGCGCTGATAATTAGCCGCCATAAACACAACCAACCATATTTTACAAAATAATATGATTAAATCGAAGATTAATGTTGAAACATATCAAATTGAAACACAGGTAATGCCAACATTAATTAATACATTTTTAAAAATTCAAATCGCATATACACATTGAAAAAATTATGTCATAACGCACGCATTAATAAACACGTTCGACAGTCGATTTTCTTTATTGCTATATGAAATATCCTGTATGAACATAAATAAGATACTGTTAGGTGCTTCGCTCTGTGAATTATCACGAATCGATATAGAAATTTCTTAGATTTAAAAGCTATATCGCTACTGAAAATCAAAGATGAAAATTTTCGAAGTAGATTTCTTTAACATCTTCAAATGTACTCTATGATATTGAATATATATTTTTTAAATAGTGCTTGCAAAGTTGAAAGCCCTGAAAACACCTTACATTGAAAATTATTAAAGACGTATAAATTGTTTCTATTATCTTGGGATACATAGTACAAATACCAGTTTTTGCCAATTTTTAATTATAACCTAACCTTTTCTAATCTCTATTCTATTATCAGTATGCTATCAGAATACTATATATAGAAAAGTTATAGAAGACATTTCACTTTTCGAGTAACTGTTCTTCATTTTAAATCAATTTTTAACAAAGGGGATTGTACCACTCGATTGTATATTTATTATTTTAACCCTTTATCTACTGACGGTACTTATAAGTACCACTCACTTTAAACATTCACCCCATTGTTAATATTAGTAATGTTCTAATGGTACTTTGCAAAAATACATTTTTAACTGCACTTTATCCGAATACATGGCGGCAGTAGGTCTAGGCTTGTCATTTTAGCGAGAAAGGAGGCTATCTTTGAAGCAGTCGACGTGTTTTGTGCCGACACTTTGTACAGATTTTTACTTTCGTTTGTTTATTGCTGCAAACACTGTAAAGGATATAAGATAAGCGTCAACTTTTTTTATGCGTTCATTATGCGTGTTCTCGAAATATAATTTTACAAGCTATTTTAGGTGAACGGTGTATGTATTTGATTTAACAGTTGAATTACTGGGTGGTACTTATATGTACCGTCAGTACACTGGGTGTTGGAGAAAAACTTCTTGTTTACTTTTTGTCTGTGTAGTTATCCATCGTTTTCATCTGCTTTATAATGTAATTACTAAAATGTAGTGTAGTAATAATTTTCCTAGTATTTCTTTAATGTTTCATTATTATTTTTTATAAGAAATCGAAAAAGTTTGGCACCGGCTCTTTTGTTACTATGCTAGAAGTGGCATATGTAAGTTCATATATTGCATATGTGGAGATGCGAGAGAACATGTTGTCCCCGGAATATAGCCGTCGCATAACTAAAGAGCTGTTATCAAGATAGAAACCTAAAAAGAAAATAGTTTTTTTAAACCCTTTCAGGGGCAAAGTTTTTTCAATGCTAAAGTGTTGAAATAAATGACTGGCACCGGAATTTGCTAAACAAATTATTTTTAACTATGAAAAAGGCTATATTTCACATACTTATTAAGTCGAAAATATTTTACCACAATTCTGGTGCCATTTGAAATACTTTGTGGGTTTTCTGTTACGATATTTTGGTCATTGTGTACTGATGGTACTTTAAAGTACCATTTTAATTAATTACATCTAAGGAATTAAATTTCTCAAACTTTTGGTGAGCAGTTTTTTATGATTATCCTTTAATTTTCATTGTAGTAACTGGAAAAATAATTACATGAAAAAAATTGAAGTAGATCATAATGCAGTAGATAGAGGGTTAATGCGTATCAACCAATTGAAGAGCTAAGTGGAAGATCATGTTAAGTAACAAAAATTACATTTCAAGATATTTGAGGTGAAAGGTTTTGCTGTAAATTTTAATGATTTATTTTCTGTTTGATACCATGTGTTTAAAATATTAGCAGGTATGGTACTATACTCTCTCAGAAAATCTTATTCATATTTAATTTTCAAATATTAAAAATTATTAATATTATTGACATTATTAAATATTAACGAATAATCTCTTAAATCTTCAAGAATAAATAGAATCTTAGTATTTTAGCTTCAACATGTGATAGGATACCTCATAACGCTTTCATCCAAAAGATTTTAAAAAAAAGTAGCATAACATCTTTATCAACTCAGCTCTTCAATTAATTTTGAATTTACACTGTGATTTCGATATTTCTTTTTGTTTGGATGGAAAGGGCTGATGTCAGTTGTAGTCTTATGTACATTTTATCAGGATCCAAACATTTTTATCTTTTTTGCCAATTTTCAATATTCTAGATTTAAAATTTCGCAAACAGTACATAGTTGAACAAGGGCTTATATGATGCGCGGTACAACATCATATTTTAAAATTAGTATGGTCTAAGAAAAATAATTTTTTTAAATAATCGCCGGTGTAATTCTTATAAGAAAATTCTTGGTGTTAAAAAACTGTTAACTTTGTTTAATTTTTGTAGTTAGCAACTGAAAATATCTAAAAAAAAAATTCTCATTGTATAAAAAATTTCAGAGCTAAAATCCACACATTAGCAACTTTTATATTGCGATAGAATAATATTTCTGAAAAATTGCTTAATAACATTCATTTTCAACAAATACAAATTTGTTTATATTAGATATTGGTTTGACCATTGTTATTCTTATGACAAAACGTAAAAATACTTAAAAAGTACTTGTCATTTTTTTGTTCCGAAATGTAATTAGGATAAAATTGGCATAACCTGTTAAATAACATAAGTAAGAATGCATACGCAAAAAACACATACTACACATTACTGAAAGGTACACAAAACAAGAACATTTATATGAACTTGAACAAATAAATATGATGATAAAAATATATTATTAACGTTCCAAACTGCTGCAGCAGTCGTCCTCAGTGTAAAATATGAAATTGAGCAAATTCAAAAGTCTAGAAACGAAAGCATTCCTTAGGAGCGAGAATTTTTTATATCTCGACCAAGTACATGTGTGGAAAAACTACAGCGGCACCAACCAGTCAGTACACAAGCAAAATTTAAACGAAATAAGTTGGAGATTACTCGAATGTTTGATTAAAGTTCGTCATGTGCCGCCATCTATGAACGGAGAAACGGATTTCACTCAAACAACTTTATAGTGAAAGAGAGGAAAATTTTATCATCATATTTATTTGTACAAGTTCATATAAAAAAGTTCTTGTTTTGTGTACCCTCTACCATATAAAATCCGTGCACGTATCCATCTATTTAACCTGAAAAACTCAGAAACCACAGGGTGTAGGGCTACGAAATTTGGCACAAGTGTATGTGGTAGGGGGCCCCATAAACGAATGGGGCAAAAAATTTGAAAATTTGAAATAGATTTATTTATTTAATGTTTTTGACAGTTTTTTGCCTTTTTTATGTTCAATCCATAATCGCGCGAGTTCTAGCCTGTTCTAAATGTTTACTGCAATGTGAGCTATACATATTAAGCACCCCACGCTGCAATACTAAAAAGCTGTAGCGGGTATTACTATAATTATTTTACCCCGGATGCAAATAAATTGAAATCATTTAATTGCGCTTAATTATTAGCTTCTTTTAAAAATAAAGAAAAACATTTTATCAAAAACATCAACACAACTTTTTATTCTATTCATTCCTTTATTCCAAAGATATCGTTTTATCATCTGCTGCCATGGCAAGATGATAAATTAAATTTCATTAATAAAAAATGCACAGTACTAAGGAAATATTTTTCTAAATCGAATAGCTATTGAAAAACTCAACACTTCAACAGGGGAATTCTTATTTCTTATTCAAATATTATATTGTTTATTGTCATTGAATTTTTATAAATAATTTTCGTTTCATATTCGATTACTATGTCTATTCGAAGTGAATGTTTTACGTATTACTACTTTTTCCTGCGGATTTTAATTTTAAAAACATAGTGAAAAAGGGACCATAGAGTTTTATATATTTTTTACTTTTGAAAACAGTGAAAAATCGCTCACGGACTGTTAAATATTTCTTTATTTAATACTTACATAATTTTTAATATTTGATCATAATCTTGGGAATTGAAAAAATAAGATGCCTTTGCGGAAAAGTCAACAACTGGCAATTTATCACGAAAACAGAGGGCTATAAGGCAGTGTAAAAGGCGAGCTAATGAGACAGAGGAAGAAGCTTCTGCAAGAAAACTCGCCATGGCAGAAAAAGATAGGGAAAGGCGAATGGAAGAATCGGAGGAAGAAGCTACTGCTTGAAAATTCGCCATCCAGAATGAGACAGGCAAATACGAATGGCACAAACGGAGGACGATGCTGCTTCAAGAAGATATTAACCTGTACTGCGAGCTCAACAAAGTCGTCACGATGAGGGTACCCAACCACTGGCTCTGTGGGAAAATCGCTTAACCCTCTAAGTGTTTGGGGCGTAATATTCCGTTCACTAAGCACCAGTTTTCACAGCAATACAAGCAATATTTATGATAATATAATTCTATAGATTTAATGAATTTTAAATACATTGAAGAAGGATTAATACTCTCAAGGATTACATTCATATTTGTAATTGAGTGTTTTTTTTTTTTTTATAATGTCGAAAGAATCATATTTTCTTAGCATTTAAATCAAAATGCAAAGAAAACAACATTACAATTTTACCCTTTTTCAAGACGCTCGGAGGGTTTTAAAAGGCACTGCTCGACGTCGGACAATGAATAATACAAATAATGTCGGAAGATGCTGGTTACACCCAACAGTTGAAGAAAAGTTTTTTTTTTTTTTTTTTTCAATGCGTAGAAGAATATAAGAGGAATTTATACTCACTGTTGTCACAACGGCAAAGTAATTTTGGAACCTCTTAAACCATACCCTGATCAGATGAGACAGCTTATAGATGTCAGTGACAGATCGTCTGCTCAATTTAAGGAACACATAAGGTAATATAACAGTGCGTTGTCTTTTGTCTCTATGGGTGCTCAACCTACACTGCCCACAAGTACCGGCCCGTATTGTTTTAGAATCCATGGGAAAATTTATTATAATACTTCTCATCTTCATCAATCTGAAGTAAGCCAGGAAAAATATACTCAATTGTATGTATTGGATTCTGATGTAGTACTGCGGAAGCGTATGAACAGGAGAGAGAATTTACAATGTAAAGAAGAAATCATGAGAAAGCTTGATGATGTTAACATCGAGTTAACCCTTATGCACATGCATTTCAAGTGCTTCACGAAATGAAAAAACGAGTCATCGCAGAACAAGGAAGGGAAGCAGCAGAAAGCGTGTGTATGTATATATGCGATAAAAATTTATCAGCGTACCATCGTCGAAGCAGATACAATTCTCCAAATTCAAATGAGAAATGAGTTTGAATAACACACCACCTATCAATAGGGATATCTGCAAATCTGCATATATCCGAAGGAGATTCAACTGTGTAGAATAAACGCCCCGAACCCTAAATGTGACCCCCATGACTTATGTTTTATTTTCCCCACATGGCGAAAAGGGTTGGAGTATGGATGCTGGATGTTTTGAACTTCAATTTTAAAATCATAGGTCATCAGTGTGAAGGAATATTTGAAATACCGTACTTGGGAAGTGGCGGGAAACACTTGCAGCTGTATTGCGTCGATTCTTGTGTCAGAGTTAAAAGAAACCTTTTTAACTGTATCCGTTCTAGATATAAAACATTAAGAGCAGAATCTTACTTAGGGTTAGCAGATCACCTTAATGCTCTACAGAACAATATGGTTTGAAACCAGGTGTAATGATTATTTTGTCATTTACATTCATAGGAAATCCCAGAGCCATGAAGAAAAATTATTGAGATGCGATGACAATCGTTAGAGAATTTGGTAAGCCTGATATTTTTGTCGCCCTAACGTGCAATTCAAATTGGCGAGAAATCAAAGAGAGCCTTTTACCAGGACAAAAGCCAGGAAGAGGGTCACGATTGTGCAAAAGTTGTTTTTGAAAATAACTGTAAGGGATCGGTAGTGTGGGATGAGGTGAAGAGTTATTTAAATGCGCAATGTGTTTAGGCACCAGAGATAATGTGGCGACTTCTTGAAAAGCTCATGCAGGACAAGTCGCATGTTATTATTAAATTGCCGGTGCATCTACTAAATATGCAATCTGTGTATTTTAGGGAAGCAGAAGAACGCGAAGCTTTTGAAAGAGCAAGAAATAAAGACACCATGCTCATTGTTTGGTTTCTACTTTAAAGGTCCGATCCTTCAGCAGACATCTATCTCTATACAGAAATTCCAAAGTACTTTGTATGAAAAGGCAATGTCTAGCAAAGGCGTGATAGATTAGGTGAATACATAGTATCAAGGATGTATTCTGTAAGACCATAACATATTGAGCGATTCCATCTTCGTATGCTACTTTGTCATGTTCCCGGTGCCAAATCTTTTGAGGAGTTAAGTAGGTATAAGAATACTGTCCATGTAATATTCAAGGGTGCATGCCGTGCTAGAAATTTATTAAAAGATGATGATGAATGGCCACATTGTTTAACAGAAGCACGTGGTTTTGAAATGCCCCCCAAACTCAGACAACTGTTTTCGTTCATATGTGTCTTTGACAATCCAAATTCACCGATTCAATTATGGGAATAGTTTAAGTCAGTAGATTCAGAAGGACTCTGCCGCAACAGGAGAGTAGAGATAGAATCCTTCAAGACATAGAGAATCATCTACACGTGCACAACATGACACTTCAGAGCCTTGGATTTTCTGAATGCACAAGCTTGGAGAGCTGCGATTTATATGATTTAAAAGAAGAAACAGCAGAGAGACAACGATTGTTAAAATGCTAAATCCAGAACAACTTATAATTTTTTATGCTGTCTTTGAAAGTATTGAAAATTATTACGCTAAGGTTTTCTGTGTCAAATCTTTTGCGGGATCAGGAAATGCATTCCTCTTCAATACTTTGCTGCATTAGGTTGGAAGAATGGGACATACTGCTACCCCCGTTGCATGAACAGTCATCGCAGCTGCACTCTTGCAAGGTGGGAGAACTGCACATTCTCCATTTAAATTACCACTCCCTATAAAGGATAATTCAGCTTTAAAAATTCGGCAAAATACATCTGAAGGAAGATTACTTAATATGGCTAAGCTCGTTGTATGGGCTGAATGTACCATGTTACCTATTCATGCTTTGAATGCTGTTTATAAAATTCTGCGAGATTGTTGGTAATGTTGTCCCATTTTGGGGCAAAGTGCTTACTTTTAGAGGTGACTGGAGGCAGATTTTACCTGTGGTTATACATGCGAGCAAAACATTCATTTTTGGAAATTTGTATCAAGAATTTTTCTCTCTTGTCAATATTTCGATAGTTCAGTCTGGTTATAATTATGGGAACGGAACCGGAAAAACTTGATTTTGTCTAATGCAGGATTCTGTAGTGGATGATATTTTTGATTCGTCTGAAATTGATCATGATCATCTTTCGGAAAGCGAAATTTTGTATCCCAAGAATTAGGAATATTTGAGACTGAATGAGGAGTTTTTACGAAACGTACCTGGCGAAGTCAAGTCTTATTTTAGTGCTGATAAAATACTGTGTGATGATGAAGAGGAACAAAACTTTTTGCAGATGAATTTTATCAATATTTTACTTTTTGGAATGCCAGCACATCGGTTAAATCTTAAAGTTGGCGTTAATTTTATGTGCTTACGAACATGAATCCGTCCAGTGGTCTCTGTAATGGAATACGTTTAATAGTCAAAAGGTTGTCGCAAAATGTTATAAATGCATAAGTTTTGACAGCACATAGGAGAGGCACCCTTGTTTTCATACCAAAGATCCTGCTTACTCCAACGAGTACCAGTTTACCTTTCCAGTTACTCCGCCATCAGTTTCAATTTAGGCTCGCCTTTGCCATGACTATCAATAAATCTCAGTGTCAAAGTTTGAGAAAGATGGAAATGTAATTGCCCCATCCAGTTTTTTCATATGGGATGGTGTATGTAGCCTTTTCAAGAGCAATTTCTAGAGGATGTGTTTGTGTTTGGGGCAAGGACGGACCAAAACAAGGAAAACTTTTTTCACAGTCTGATAAAGTATTTACAGAAATCATTGTCTTCCGTGAAGTTTTATCCTAAATCTGTTTTTCTTTATTGTAAAAAAACAATCAAAATAAAAACCAGACTACTGCACTTTACCTCATGTATGACGTGGAACACAACACAAAGATTTTATGTTAAAAGACATTTTCTTCAATTTTTTTTTTTAGAATAAAGATGCTCATTTCATTCTTTCTTACAAATTTTTGTTTGGTTGTGTAAATATTGACTTTATAACTGATTTACATATTCCTAAACTTTAATTTGGTTGTGTAATTACTCACGATAAAAACGAGTCCACCGCACATTACCTAAATGGTGACGTAGAAAGATTTTTCATTAAAAAAAAACTTTATGCATTTTTTGCAATGACGATGTACATTTCATGTTTTCTTAGAAATTTTTCGTTTGATTGAGTAAATATTGACTTCATAACTGATTTTTATATTCCCAAGCTTTATTTCGGTTGTGTACATAATATCTATATATTTTTTTAAGACATAACTTTTTTTTTGTGTTCATCCTTGCTTTATATTGCTTGTGTAAATACTGATAATTAATTGACATAGCAACTTTTTACATTGATAAACTTTAGTTTGGTTCTACTGATTTTTGATTTTTTATTTTGATTTTAGAATTAAATTCATGAGTTCGCGTGCGTAGAACGGGTTAAACAGCTATTTTAGTAATATTATGTGTTTTTTACGAATACATTCTTATTTCTGTTATTTAATTGGTTATTTTAATTGTATCCTTATTTCAAATAATTCATAATTTCAACATGTGTTAAGGCAGTTAAAAAGCTGTTTATTCTACTCACGTAAAATATATCCAATTTTTCACGAAAATAATTTCACTTGTCTGTATAACAAATCCATTTTTTTGTTATTCTTGTGACCAGTGAACACAAAAGTTCTAAAATTTGATTAACGATTTTGAATTTCGCAAAATTTTATTTCACGAAATTTTAATCACAAAATTTTATTTAACAATTTTTTTTTCAAACATTCAAAAAGTCACTTTATTTCAAATTGTGATCATCACTTAAAATAAAAAATTCCGCAGTAGTTAAAAAAATAAATCTGTTCATCAGTAAAGGATTGACGGAAAGAAATGTTTGGTTACAACTCAGTGGAGAAAAGACAGATGTTTTATAATCTACGAGATAAAAAAATACAATAACACCTTCCAAGTTGCCCAATATTTCAAAAAGTGTGCTCTACCTTTAGAAACCTCACAAATCAATATAATTTCAACATTTAAAGAAGAAATAAAAAAACGTAGTTTATTTTCTTGACAGTGATTTTCTGAAATGTTTTGGTGTACTTCTTATAGTTGTATTAATCAATTTTTTCAACACGGAAAATAAGATTTTGGGGTATTATTAATTCTCAATTAAACATGTTTAGCGCCTTAACTGAATTCATATATGCAAATATAAGAAAATAATATTACTGTTATTGTTAACGTTAATGTTCTAAATGTATCATATTTGTATATAAAACATATGTTACTTTAGAGTCGATGACATCCGAAATACTTATTCTGCGGGTTTAAAAAAACCTGATTAATAAACTATTAAATTATTACACCGAATATTTTCTGAAAGTTAATAAGTGCAAAAATAACTTTGTCCTACAAACACTTCCTTGAAAATACAAAAAAATATTTGTTTATTCAGTTTCTAAACTTAAAGTACTTTTTGGGAGTATTAGTTAACCCGGAAGAGCTTATTGTATATTTTTGATTGTGGTTATAGTATGATTTCCTTAATTTTAAAATATTCGTCTTTTTCTACAACATATCACCCTTACTGAATTAGAGCAACTGGTAAACGAAACGCAAATAAAAATATTTAAACAACATCATTAAATTTATATTAAGATTACTGCAACTTTATCAATATTTTTCTGTAGATTGAAATACTTTTTAATATTTGAAATTGAGAAAACGCATTTTGAAATCTTATCTACACACTATTACTCCAAATATATTTACTAATTTATTTATTTATCAGACAGGTTTAAATCTATTTTTCTCTTCTTATTGAATTGCCATAGAATATTCTAGTTTTCCATTAACTGATATGGCACAGGCTGCACTGTGTATTTCTGAAGTTTGAGGAAGTTAGTCTCCTCTATTTAAGCTTCTCCATTTTCACTCATCGATTACTGAACAAACTATTCACTGATTTTTAAATACTCATATATCTGAAAAAGACGAATGCATTTACTATAGCTAATAAAAGTTCCCATTTCGATGGAAACAAATGCTTAGTAATGTTTCATGTAATTAAAAATATATAAAAATGAAAAATACAATAAAGTTGAAATGTATTGCATATGCTTAAAATATATTTACAATGTTAATCAAAATATGTTGTCTATGTCCGCAATTTAATAAGTGGAAAAGAAAATACAAATGTACTATATTTTTAAAATAGCATTAAATTTATGAATTAATTTCCTAATTTCTAATTACTATAATTGTTTTATTTTTATTTCTTTAAGCGAAGAATTTCACTGCTGTTTCAATGGGTGATATAACTGAAAGAAAAAAATGCTCAGTTTTTTTTCCTCGGTCAGTAAAGATATTTTTTACAGTTTAGTTTGCTGAAGTCACGTATTTGTAATGCCTGAAACTAGGTTGGGGATATCTATTTTGAAGTAAAGTGAAATGGTTACATAGATTTCTAACGGTTATCCTTTGATGAAGTTATTTATTTTAACTTATTAATTAAGCCTCCTAGATTTAAAATTTAACTGAACAGCTAAATGGAAGTCCCAACTAATTCTTTTTTCTTTCTTTCGTATTGGTTTTGTGAATACATATTAAATGTGTGATAGTAAAATCTCTAAAATAAGTCAGTTGTAGGCACAAGGGTCTTTAGATGTTATCATAAAAGGAACAGTTATAGTTATTAAATACTTGCTGGAATATTAACGTTATAGGCATACTAGTTAAATTTAATAATGCACACTTAAAATATATTTCTTAAAATATGCCGAAAATGTAAAAATATTTGACTTTCTCGTACTCATTATTTTAGTAAAAATCTAAAATTAGTTTTCTTTCAATAATAGCATTGGACTTTAATTCCATTGCTCCATCTGTTACAAGAATAAATTTTAAGTTCTTATTATGCTTGTGGCTGATGCCACAAATCCAATAGTCGGTTGTAATAAGCATTACTTCCCTGTTAGAAAGGCAAAATACGGAATTTCATCCGTTTCTTTGCTTGAACACGCACATGCATTTTTCTTATAGTTTAGATCGCCTAAGGAGTGTATTTTTGTTTTACTGTGACTAGGTTCAAAAGATTTTTTAGAAGTGAAAGAGGTTCATGGGAAAGCCGGGATTGGAAGTGGTTATGTTAATTTTTTTTAATTAAAGCTCTGATTAAAGCAAACATATAAATTTACATAATATATATATATATATATATATATATATATATATATATATTGTTAATTCATTCACAATATTGCGGTTTATGATGATGGTCGGTAATGTTTAATTAAAAGTTATATATATATATATATATATATATATATATATATATTCTTTTTAATGTGATTTTAATGAATTAAATAATTATTTATTTTCAAGCATCCAAATTAAAAAATGCAGTTCACAAATATGAGGAAAAAAGTGTCCGATTTAGAATCCATCATTTGCATAAAAATTACAAATTAATTATTTTTCAGTAATAGTATGAAATGGCTGATTTAATTTTTAATTCATTTTGATTAAATATTAAATGATTTAATGTGATGTTTATGGCTATATGCCAAGATTTCATTGTGCTACTGTTGTATATTTTAATAACCATTTATTTACAGTCATTTTATAAACTGGTATAGCTGAAAACTACAAATACATTTAACATAGCTAATAAAAATTCTCATTTCGATTAAAAAAAAGAATTGTATTGCTTCCTGTAATGAAAAATATAATAAAGTTAAAATCAGTTGTATGTGCTTAAAATATTTTTACAATGTTGTTTAAAGTCTTTTGTCTATACAGGGTGTTTCAGCACAATGCTTACAAAGTTTTAGGATAGATAGAGCACACCTAGGCGAAGGGAAGTCACATAGCAATGCACGGTCGAAACGCTTTCCTGAGGCTGTAATGATGCCGCAAAACACAAGAAAGGAAGGACACGAACAGAGTTTAAAAACATGTTTAATATTCTTAGTACTACAAGAATGTCGGGATAATGCTGAAAAGTGCAATTGCACACATTGTGGATAATGCTGAAAACTTGTTGCACACATTGTGGCAGCTGCCGGGGAAGTTCAGGAGGCGCCCGGTATTTTCGAGAATGCTGTATCTTCCATACGCCGAAGGTTTGATTCTGCACCACGGCCTGGAGTTGTAATTTCGACGACCATCTTTGATGGCAATCGTTGTCTATCTTGTTCTTCTTGATTGTTATTATTTTGTTGTACTAAGAATAATAAACATGTTCTCTCCCCTGGCGGTGTCTTTCCTTTCTCGTGCTTTGTGTCGTCATTACCGCGTCAGGAAAGCGTTTTCAACCATGCATTTCTATGTGATTTCCCATCATGTAGGTGTACACTATTAGCCCTGAAACTTTGTAACCGCTGTGCTGCGGCCTCCGCGGCCGAGTGGTTAAGACACCACGCTGCTAATCGCTTTAGAGCGTAGGAGGCTTGTCGGGTTCGACTCCCGCTGGCTTCATTGCACACTCTTTTTGGAGCTCCCGATGTAAAAATTCTCTGTGCTGTAAATTTCTTTGTCATATCTCGTCCCTGTATATCGACGATGACTTATAAGAGGGCCTTGTTGTCAAGCACACGAGACTGATGTATGTGTCCAATAAAAACCGCTGTGCTGAAACACCCTGCATACGCGATTTATTTCCTGAAAAAAAAAGGATTGTATTTTTAAATAGCTTTAATTTTATGAATAAATTTCTTAATCCTTTCTCTCATTCTCTTATATAATCTCTTTTATCCAAGAATTTTACTGTCGTTGAAACAGGCGATATAACTTATAGAAAAAATTCCTCAGTTTTATCTTTTTTCTCGATCAGGTAAAGATATTTTTCTTTAGTTTAGTTTGCTCATGTCACGTATTTTTAATGCCAGGAACTAGGCACAGGATATTTACTATGAAATAAAGTGATGTGGTTACATGGATTTCTAACGGTTGACCTGTGTTGAGAATAATTATTATCACTTATAAATTAAGCCTTCTAGATTTAAAATTTAACTGAACAACTGAATAGAAGTTCCACATAATTTTTACCCGACTGCCAAGAAGGGTTAAATGCTTCACGCGTATCTGGGTATGTTGATTTTTTTGGACAACAAAATATCAATTGGCCTCGAAACATCCCAGCGGCTCAATGGATATTAATAAATGAGGTCTTTATCAATTCGTCTTAACTGTCCGATGGTTATAGGCTAGGTTTTGTTTTTATAAATTCAAAATGGCGGGCGTAAAATGCAAACTGGCGGTAGAGACAAAAAGAAAAATTACGCACCCTATTGAGTGGCAGATCATTGGATATGTCTTTCAAAATGAAGACGATGTTTCTTTGACTATTTTACAGTCAGAAGCTCCGTTTAAGGTATCCGAATACCTTCGGAGGGCCTTTTTTAAAATTATTTCAAAATATGACTTTTATTTTGCATTGTATATCATGATGTGATTAAAATGTAAAATAAAACAGAAAAAGTTATACATTTCAAATTATTTTTTTTTTTATATTTTGGGGGGAAAATAAGCTAAAAACATCGAAAATAATCACTTCCGCAAAACATCATAACTCAACTTTAAATCAAGATTTTTTTTATTTTCTAAACATTATTATAATTATTAAACATTTTTCTAGGGGATGAACTACTCTCATATTTGTGAGTCAAATATTTAAAACTATATAGAAAGTTAATCAGTGATGAAGCAAAAATTACTATAAATTTATTGCAAATCGGAATCTTTATCAATAATTAAAAAAAAAAAAAAAAAAAAAAAAAAAAAAAAAAAAAAAAAAACTAATACATTTACTGTTACGAGTGTAGTTCATTCCCTTTATTGCACTTTGCAAAGCATACAAAAGAAAATTTGAAAGTGATTCATCCATAATTTTTTTTCGTTATGATGTTTTGCGTAAGCATAAAATGTTAAAAAATTTATTTCCAGAAAACGCAAAAACAAAATTTAATTCAAAATCTTACCTTTATTTTGAAAAGTAAACCTTAATATGTTACTCAATTTATACACTATGTTATCTATTTTCTTTAACACTATTGCTGTTTTTCTTTTTCAAATTCTTTTAAAAATTATCTCTGCTTAAAAAACATAGGTGAGCAGAGGTGAACTTCCGGTGAGCAGAACGATACTTTCGGTTTCAAAATACTGATACTTAGTCATATTAAAAAGGCAATAACTTGACTTCTAAATAAGATATAAACAAAATTCAAACAGATTTGGAAAGATAAAGAATCCAACTATTACATTATACCAAAATCTAAAAATCGATGTTTTAGCCGAAAATTTGCTTTTAAAGGTATTCGGATACCTTAAACATTACACAACCTGGAAGTTGTGTGGGTAGGATCTCTAGCTTAACTGCAAACCTAACCTTCATAGACATCTATAGGCCTCCTCAAAACAGTATTTATAGATAGGAGCTAACAATTACTTTTTACTCAGTCGGGTTTTTTGATTTTTAAAATTTATTGTTTCTTTGTGTTGTATTGTTAGCTGAATACATACTCCACTATAATTTTTTTTTGCAATGTTACTCTATAAAATTGGTGGCAATATGCTGCCTCCAATTTTATGGTGTAATTTAACTTTTATAATAGTGTAATGTAAAGTGATATAACTCATGTATTATATCACATTACTGTAATGTAATACCAGTTATTTCGCCTAAATTACTAAATAAAATGGAAGCTTCAAGGTCGCCACAAATTTTATGGAGTAACTTTAGATAATTTTTTTACAAAGTATATGTTTGATAGTAAAATTCATAAAATACGTCCATAGGCGGTGGACGTAACTTTAGATGTTACCATAAAGCCATTAGTTATGTTTATTAAATTAATATTGGATTATTAAAATTATATACATATTAGTTAAAGTTAATAATGCAATCTTAAAATGTATTTCATTAAATATGGCGATAATCTAAAATCGTTTGTGCTTCAAGTACTCATTATTTTAGTAATAATCCGAAAATAATTTTCTTTGAATAATAACATTGAAATGTAATTTCCTTTTTCCATCTGTTAGGCGAATAAATTTTAATTTCTTATTTTACTCATGGCTGTATGCCAAGAATCCAGTATGCTGATGTAATGCGCTGTACTACCATGTTATAAATAATTTTCTTTACTTGTATAGGCATTTTTCTCACAGCTTAGTTTGTTTAAGGAAAGTTTTTTTATTTGTCTGATAGTAGGGTTAGAAGATTTTTTTAGAAGTGAAGGGGATGTAGAGAAATCCGAGAATGGTTATATTAAATCTTTGATTAAGGCTATGATTAAACAAACAATTACATTTACCCCCCTCCCACCCCCCCCCCCCCCAAAGCAAAAATCTTTTTTAAGTGAATTTAATGAATTATATATACCGTATTTACTAGTGTATAACGCGCATGCGTGTATAACGTGCACCTTATACTTTGCAAGAAAAAATGGCGAATTTTTTAATCTCGTATATAACGCGCACCATGAAAGATTGGATTAACGTTGTGTGGGAACGTCGGCTAGGTGCTTTACGTCCGCCATCGATGCTGGTCCTGGAAAGCTTCCGCGGACACACGACACCTGGAATAAAAGCAAAAAATTCGTCGCTCATGTGATTTGGTTGTCATACTAGCTGGCATGACTAAAGTGCTCCAACCCTTAGATGCTGTCATCGACCGAACAATTAAGGTTGCATTTCAGCATGCCTACAATCGGTGGATGACAACAACAGATCACAACTTCACTCCAAGTGAAAGAATTAAGCGTGCCGCTTTCTCAACTGTATGTGAGTGGATATGTGAAGCTTGGAAATCCATTTCAGCCGAGATGATAATAAAGAGCTTCAAAAAAACTGGAATTTCCACTCATATGGATGGAACTGAAGACGATGTAATTTACGAGGATACTGACTGTGCCCTTGAAGACGAGGATAACAGTGGTAGCGGTAATGATAATTGCTAATTTGCATTTAAATGATGTTACTAGCACGTTAGTTTAAAAAAGTGCAAGGAGTGAAATAAAGATGCAGCAATACTTTTATGAAATGGTATTTTTCGTGTTTGTAATATAAATCGTGTAATTATATGCAGCAGTAAAAAATTATTCCGTGTATAACGCGCACCCGGGGTTTTGGCCCTAAATTTTTGAAAATAAAGTGCGCGTTATACACGAGTAAATACGGTACATATTTTTTTTTAATTAAAAGTATTAAAATTTAAAAATGTAGTTTTTAAAAAATGAATAAAAATGTTGTAGATTCAGAATTCATCATTTGCATAAAAATTACAAGCTGACTATTTTTCAATAGTAACTTGAAATTGTTGATTTAATTTTTGATTCATTATGATTATAAAGTAAATGTTTATCTGGTGTTTATGGCTATAAGTGTTTCAATTCAATATCAGTAAAAAAATTAGATTTTATCCTTTCTATTTCTTGAGTAAGCATATGTTTTACAATTTAATTATCCATCATAATTATTCGTAATTGTGTAAAAGTAAGTTAGAGAAATTTATTTCTACAAACGTTAATTTTAACATTTTAATTAGGCCTCTAATTCAGCTTAAGAATAATACTTGCAAAAGAAAATCTTAAACAAAATTGTATAATATATTGTCTATGTTTTTCTAACATTTAAAAGATTACCAAATGAATACTCAAAATGTATATGCATAAGAGTCAAATTTAAATTTAGTTTCCTCTATTACATTAGAAATGCTTTTATATAATATAAAGAATTCAGTTATCAAAAAATATCTGTGAATGTATATGATGATTTTTATAACGGTTACTTCGTACCACACCGAAATATATATATTTGAATTTGTAAGCAAATTTATTGCCAATTGCATGTCGCTCAATCATTATTATATGAAAAGAACTGATATAAAAAAAACTAACATAAATAAAATTATATAATTTTTTTTAACAAGTGTGTTTCTTACTAATTTCAATGAATCTATAGAGAAATTAATTAAATAACAATGCTTAAGAAAAATCTGAAGTTCAATGACATTCAAATTAGTTTCTGTTTGATAAGATTTTTGAATCTTAACGTTACCTACCTACAGGAAATCAAATGTTGAATTAGAATTGTTTCAACTTCAAGAGAAAAAGTAAAACGTTTTAACTGAATACTTCAGAAAGCTTTCTTCAAAGATAAATAGTTCTTTTTCTCCATTGGAAATAGTTTTTCTTATATAAATTGGAAATTCCTTTAAAACATTATTTAAAGTATTTATTTTTAAATTAGGTTACTAGATCTATTTAAATTTAGAATTAAAATAAACCTATTCGTGGCAAGTGTGAATTCAGAGGGTTGCCCAAGAAGACAAAAATATAATAAAGAACAGAATAAAAGATAATGTCAACCTACATTAATTGAAAATTGAAGTGTAATTGAGAAGAGAATAAATGAGGCGCAGAATTTAATTGCTTAATTACTTCGGAGTTCGCAGATGTGTTTTCACTAGCTAGGGAACATTCCCAACTGTTTGATCTGGATTTTGATGAGAGCGGTATTGTTCATAAGCTTTTGACACGAATGTCAAGAAATATATAGGAGTCATATTCAAAAATACAATTGTGCACGAGATATTCGCATTCAGAAATGGCAAAAAGAAAAGAAAAAGAAGAAAGATTTAAAAGCAATTATACAAATTATTTGGCCATAAATGCAAATTGTGAGTACAGTATAAGTAACACGAACTAGATTATCGCATGATATTATGGAATGGGAAGAGGGCATGGGCAGGAACTTGTTCGGTTTGTTTGTTTGTGTTTATGACGTCCGATTATCAACACGTGGGATATAGGCCCTGGGGGGAGTGCCCTTCGTGGGGGTCTTTCTAAGGTAACCTAACCCGTATTTACGCATGGGAATCCACGGTTTCGAAGAAAACCACGAAAACTCCGAAACGGTTAGGCCGACGGGCGCGATTGGGTTCGAACCCAGCACCTCCCGTCTACCAGCTTCGAGAGCAGAACCTCTCGGCCACTGGTGGGGCGGAACTTGTTCGGAAATTCCAGGAGTGGATCAAGACAGCGGTTTTACTGTCTAAATATAATGCACTCCATCGTTTGTGACTGGTCTTGAAAGTACTTGGGTTTTCAATACTTTTACATAAAGAACCTATCATGATTGATTATGTCAAAATTCTTGCCTTTGATAGCTTTTAGGGAATATCTGATTTGAGGAATATCGCCGCAGAATTGGTGGAGCGCGACGCTCCGCATGTTCGTCCGAGGCCCCTGCCGTCATTACCGTCTCAATACTCAAGACCTCTGGGCTGATTTCGTGAAGTACCAAATGAAGATTAACCACTTGAAGGGCAAGCAATTGCGTTTGTGTAATGCTTAATTCTCACCGGAAATTTAGAAAAAAAATATTTCGAAACAAGGAAAAGCTATTTTACGACTTTTCTCCACTAAAGTCTGAAAACTAAAATTTCCTAAAATTTTTCTGTTGCAAATCCTGATTAATCGTAGGTGGTATATAATATATACCGCTGCCCTTTAAACCCTTGAATCTTACCACATCCACGTACTTTAAAAAACCTTCAAAAATAGTAAAATAGTATGGAAAATCCGTGTTTCCCTCTTTCTGTTTAAATTATAATGTCACATTAAATCTAATTACATTGCTTTAGCTAGGGAAAAATAATCGTATATAAACAAATACTGATTACTGAAGTTTGAAAATGCAATCTTAAATTTAACTTTTTTTTTTTTTTTTTTTTTTTTTTTTTTTTTACTAAAGTTGAACTTTCTAATAATCCGGTAATAAATTTTATAAATAATACTAAACAGATTTCGTGTTTTTTCTTAAAATATGCAAATGACATATTTTAGAAAATAAGGAACTCCTAAATTATGATGGTATTATGATGGAATACGTTCAATATCAAAGACTAAAAAATGTAAATTAGGATTTAATATTCAAATACATGGGCAATGACAGTATACATTTGACATTATCATATTTTTAGAAAATATTTTTATACTCATATAATGTAAGTCTTTTTTTAAATTAGAATCTCCGGAGTTAGGTTTCTGGCGTTACTCCAATAAAAGATACTATTTTATTCAAAATGTGTTCTTCAATAATTAAATAGAAAGACAAACTCTATTTCACTCTGTCATACGCATATTTTTAAACAAATTATAGTTAATCTAACCATACATGAAATATTTCAAGATATTTTTGTATGTGTATGAATATGTTTTGTATGTGTATGAATATGTCCCGTAAAACATTTTTGTTTAAATTGTGAAAAAAATTTTAAAAGGGGATAAACTAAAGCAAATACAGGGTTGTTCAAAATATAGATAACGAAGATTATCTTTAAATACGCCGTTAAAAGAAATATCCTTAGAAATTTAAAAAGTTTATAAAAAAGAACAGATTTTAGATTTGGACCTTTTTAGTGGCTGTATTGGACATTATTTTTATGAGCTACCATAGCCTTGATTCCAAGGTCAATAATATATGTGCATTTGCGATCATAACTTACCAATCGTCATACTTTTTATTTTATGAACGTTACATCTATTATGACTTGAAATTTTGACACATCCACTCAAACATACAACATATCCTATTCTAAAAAAAACTTAATTTTCCAATAATAAACCTCTTTAATAAAAAGCTACGCGTTGCTAACGACTGGGTTTTTCCTTAATCGTTGCCAAAGATTAATCTCTGAAAATGAATCATTTGAAGTTACTGAAAAATTATTAGCTCAAAAAGTATTTGTAAGAAAATTGATAGACACAGTGCGTTAGGAAAAAAATGTATTTCTTTTTTAATAAATTTGAAATCTACTGATTATGCCGTTTTTCAAATATAGAATTTCAAAAATTACCAAATTTCACAATGGAGTAAAGTCACAAATTATAGTATTCTTATTATTCTGTTAAAATATAAAAGTGAACTATGATGTCACAAGTGCATGATTTTTATTTAATTCCCGACAAATATTAGATGCACCATTTTTTTAGCTGTGAATAATAAAGATTATTTTACGTATGACCTCATATTTAAAACGAATATATGGTTAATACAAGGCTTTCACAAGAGAAAGTGATATCATGAAGAGCTTTTCGTGATTTTACATTTCTTTTTCAATTTTTTTTTTTTCAAGAGTCAAGACTACATTTAATTAGTCTTAGGAAGCATATTTTATTTTAAATACGGGTATAAAAGCAAAATTTCTCAAGGCTTTCAATACATTAAAAAATAAACGGTCAATTGCGAGTATTACTCGAGATGTGAGGGTTCCGTACAATAAGTATGTGAATTATTAGCTGTATTATAAAAAAAAACATATTACTGAAAGAATAATATGTCTTTTTAAAAAAGTATACAACGTTGAGTTGGGTATAGCTGTATATACTAGAAAAGTATGAATGGCTATACCATAAAAGTTCAAAGAGATATGAAGCCTAATGAATATCAAATATCGCTATTCTGTATAACACATTTTTAATCTTATCCTAATATGTTTGTGATTAACTTAATTCGGTACTGACAATAAAAGTAGTTGATATTTAAACTTCATTTGGCATTTCATAAAACTAAATTCAGCGTAGTAATAATCTTATCTTTTTACAGTGTATCTAAAACAAAACCCTTGTTCAAAGTTTAAACTTCGCATTGTGCTAAGCGCATTTCGAAAGGAGGTCGCAAAGTTCCAACGCTGCATAGGTACGTGCCACGTTTTTACAGATAGGTTTTTAATTAACTTTTAAAAGACACAGGAGGCGAATAGTGATATCCACCCAATTCAAACTTGTCGTGAACCCCACAGTATTTATGTCATTAATTTTAAATAAATTAGTCTGGTTTTAACAATTTGACGTTAATTGCTTTTAACTGCTACTGGGCATTGCATAACAAAAATGTATCATTAAAAGTTATTATCTACGCTTTCAAAGCCAATGGCACATAGAGTATGCCGCCACTGTCATTATGTCTGTCCAAACCGTCCGTGCATTTAAGGGTTAATATCTCGGCTAATTACCCACAATTTTTTTAGAAAATCTTTATCAACAATGCTTTTATACTTCTGATACTAAAGGTACCATCAGGGCTCCTCAACACTTTTGCTGAAGGCCCGCAAATCAAAATTTGTGTGTAATAGAAAAACGCGCTTTTCTCAAAAACTAAGAAACCTGGGGTAATCGCTATAATTTTCCTGCAAGGTTTTATTTAACGTCTACTACCTCTAATTTTTTCATAATCTTAGTTTGAGTGGATTCGAAAATAGATGGGGGAGGGACATATATTTGCACAATATTTTTGGCGCTATCTCTTCAACTATAATACCTAAAATTAAAAGAAATATATTTTTGAGTTCAGCGTTACGAAAGCTTTCACATGATACCCACACGATATACAAAGGAAAGATTTTTTTTTTCAAGTAGCTTAATTATCTCCTCTACATTTCCCCTAAATATATTTGTGAATGTTTAATAATCTGGAAGTATGTCGGTCAATAATCTTTATTACTTCCTCCAATATGAACTTTCCATGTTCCGTAGTTCATTAGTAAAATGGTTGTGACAGACGAAAAACAGACACAGGAGTGATCTTATAATGGTTTCTTTTTTACTTTTTTAGTACGGAACCCTAAATATAGAGCATAGATGCACGAGATTCATAGTCCGGGTGTTTAATGTTAGAATTGATTTTTCTCATCAAACATGTTTAAAACCCCGGGCAACGGCAGGTATTTCATCTAATTTTTATATAAGCGGATACACTGCAATAAAAATATACAACAAATCTTGCTTTATGTGAAATGTGATATCATAAAAACAAATGCCAGAAGTTTTAACTATCCATGTCCAAAACGTAGGAATTCGACTTTGCGCATTTGTACAATATATGTATTTAGTTGTGTAAGAATAGCATGTATGTTCAGGGAAATATATCGAATTTTTAAGAAGGTCAAAAAATTCTTGCATGTTTTTCGTTTATATCATGCAGGGTGTTCTACCAAATTTAACGCCAGTTTCAGAAAGTTTAACAAATGTAGTAAAAATAATATTGTGCAATTAGAATGTAAATATATTAAACATTTGATGAAATATGTGCAGTTGTACGAAATATTTTTTATCTGCGCATGCGCTATCGATATTTTTTTTCACGGTTTAAAGGTCAATGGAGCAACTCACAAAAAAAGCTCCAGTCAGATATCGTAAAAATTGAGAAAGATATCGCCGAAAGAGTGAGCTGATTTTTATTGTTCTCTAAAAACACTAAATGAAAAGGGGTTTTCTATAAAATAATCCATAATATTTTCAACCTTCTCATAAGGATTCGAAACATTTTCAGTTTCGTCTTTATCTTAAAAAATGATTGAAATTGGCTTAGAAATTGTACGATGGCTGGCATTTTGAAACAATCTGATTTTTCCTTAAAAATTAAATGAGTTGTAATAATTTTTTTTTAATGAGTTATATTATTTTTGCACTATTAATATAATCAATAGCATAGAGAACATTCGAAAAATTAGCAATGGCGTTTTTTAGTTCAAACATATTATAAAGTGCGAAAATGTCGCATTACAAGTATGTCTAAAAAAACATTTTATAAGCAAAGATCATCAGAACAAAAAAAAAAATTAGCTTTAAATGTTAAGAAACTTAATTAAAATAATATTGATAAAGCGATTCACAGAATATTTTCAGTTTTGTCGAAAATTTCTAATAGATCAAGAACAGTAACAAAAAATATACTTATAAATCTTAAAAAACTGAAGTAAATAACGATACAAATGTACGCAGAACATTTTATATTTTGTTTTAAGATCTCTAATAGAAATCTGAATATTTCTCATAATGATTTTAGAAATATTTTGAATTTGTTTGCTACTTATAACGGTGTAAGAATTGATTATCATTAAAGACAAATGCGTATACTAGTGTGTATCAATATGTTTTTGCCTTCACATAGAAATAATAGAGTGAAATTTATTAAATTGCTACATTGCATTTGTCCTTTTCTATATAGTCACCGTGCACAGTAAGACATTTCTGCAAACGGTATTTCAAAGTGAAGGAGAAGGATGTATTCCAGGAGGCGCGATATTAAACCCAAAGAGGGAGGAGGATTTTTTTAACTTTTGCCGACTGCCAGAAGTTACATATTGTTGGAAAGGCCTGTGAACACTTATTCATGTTATGCACTCCCGAGCCCCTCTCACCAAATCCCCCCCCCCCTCCCCCTGGTGCATTAATTATGTCAGCAAACTTTAGAAAAGTGCCCCCCGGAGGGCAAATTTGGAGGGATGGATTGGGGAAATGCATAGCATGAATAAGTGGTCACAGGCATTTCCAATACTATCTCGTATATTATGATTCATGTTTTATTTTTCTTGAAATAGTTTATAGATTACATACTTTACATTTCCGATGATATATATTTCTTAATCACAATGACCAATATATAATTATATTTACCTCATTTAAATTTTAAAATATTGGAAAGCATTTAAAAAATAATTTTACTGCAATAAAAGGGGATCCATTACGCAATTTTGTATAGGAGCCTCGCATAGGGAAGTTAAATAATATCATTTATCTAATCTGCTTCAATATTTATATTTGTTTATTAAGATATTTTTTTTAACAGTTTACATAGCTTTTTAATATCCAACAGGTAAAAACGTATTTTTTGTACATACTATCGTGAACATACTGCAGTACATATTGCTTGAGGTATGCGTTTTATGTAGTATAGAAAATAATTGCCAAGTACGAATTAGCGTAGAAAAGGTTGCGTGCAATAAATTTATTAACTACGAACTGCAATGCTACAAAATTTATGTACAATTACAAAAGTGATTTGTAATCGAAAAGTTTTATCATTATAAATGAATTATGTATTGAGATGTAAGCCATCGTTGTCTCAAAACTACTCCCTTTTATTGCTTTAGAAATATACTATGTATTAATTTTCAATAATTGCCTTCAGTAATTCAGTCAAATAGGGATAGTGCAATTTTGAATATTTATCCCTATGACTCGGGTTACGTACAGCAAAGACCTTGTATAAACTTTAAACTTGTCATTATGCTAAGTACGCTTAGAAAAAAACATCACAATGTTGAAAACCGTTGCGCCTTATTATGGATAGTTTTTTTAATTATTATCTTGGCTAATTATCGACAAATGTTTTCATAAATCATTAACAACAATCTTTGGATAATTACGCGTCGATAGGTGTTGCCAGCGTCCCTTAACTTTCCGCTGATCGCCCGAAAAGTAAAGTTTGTGTATAATTGGAAAATACGATTTTCTCAAAAACTATGAGGACTATCTCTATAGCAAGGTTTTAATAAGCTAATACCTCTAATATTTTCATAATTTTAGTTTCAGTAAATTCGGAAAAAATGGGAGGACATATCTTTTAAGTACAACTTAGATGATATATCCAAAAATATACTACCTAAAATTAAAACAAATTATTTTTTTAATTTGGTGTGAAGAGATCTTTTCAACGACATACATTTTTTCAAGCAGCATAATTAGCCCTTCTTAATTTTTCATCAAATTTTTTGTGAATGTCTTTTAATCTATAAATATGTTGACTATAATATAACTCTGTAACTGTACCATGTTCGAACTTACCACGTTCCACAATTTTCGACAAATATGGCTGTGACAGACTGACAGATATGCACACGTGTGACCTTATAATTGTTCAATTTTTACTTTTTAAGTACGAAATTATAAAATTTAGTATTTTTTCTGTAGCCTAAAATGTATCAGAGTTTAATTTTGTTCCTTTACCATTCTGTTCTCCGAAGTAAGCACAAATATAAATGTTGCAGTTGGTTACTCATTTTTTTTTAAATTTACAATAAAATAGAGGCGCTTTCACGACAAATTAAGTCACTTATCTGTTAAAGTATCTGTTTTGCTATTCATTGAGTTGGTAGTACACTTTACATTTCAAACAAAAAAAAAAAGACTCATTTTCAATGTATTTGATACATAGAATTTTATTAATACAGATATAGTTCTTTTACAAAAGAAATGTCTGTCAAATAATTCTTCCAAAAAAATATTAAGCCTAAATTCAATAGAATTGTGTATAAAAATTAACTTGAATAAATTCTTTAGATTTTGATGTAAATATATATTACATTTAAAAATATATATATAGAATGAACTAATTAGACATAGAACTTTATATTTTATTGTTATTTTTAATAATAAAAAATACTGATTGTGATAACTTCTAATTAAAAAAAACAATTATTAATTTTAAGAAGTCAAGCATCACAACGGCTTGCTTAAGAAAATAAATTTACTCTTAGTTTATAAAAAAAATTCATCATGCATGCTGAGTTGAATTTTAAGATAGATGGTTGATAATTTCTTAGAAAACATGGTATGAAGTAATAGAACGCATAACTTTTTTTTTTTTTTTTTTTTTAATATTTCACATTATCATTAATAAGAGAATGATCGTGATAAAGCATAATTTTAAGATAAAAAACTTTTTCCTTTAAATTTTTAAAGTTCAAATTAAGTAAATTTCTTCAAAAATATATTTTTTTACTAGAAGCAAATAATTTCAAGCAATAAAAATTTTCGTATTTCAGCAATGTTAGAAAATAAAGTTATAAATTTTAAAAATTAATATTTCATAATTAAATTACTAAATCATAAATAATATATGCATAAGAACAAAATATTCATAATGAATATAATTTTATTCCCAGGCAATTGGTATGCTAATAAAAAGCTCGCTTTTATTCATCAAAATTATCCTTTTTTCCATGCAAATTAAGAAATACACCACTGTTCCAAGTACTAATTTTTTTAAATATTTTTTATAAATATTTACATTGTTAATGCAAAACCATGAGAATTTTTTCGTGTGACATTAAATCATAATATTCAGCAACACAATGGCGAAACAGGCATAGTAGTTTAATAAAAATTTAAGTTTGTATAAAATGTTCAGTATCTGAAAAAAGATACATTATTAGGATAAAAATATTATGTGTAAGAGTAAATAAGATGATATCCGGTTAAGGGAGTTTCTGTTTAGAGTATGGGGCGAGAAGGATAGGGATTATTCACATAGATAGCATTCATAATGCAGAAAGTCCTGCAGATGACGTGTGTTGCATTATTTTCATAAGTCGAGCTTTTTAGTGGTACAATGGTAGCAAATTCCCGAATTAACACTATCATAGGGTATGTTGCAGATTGCAACATACCTAAAGAGAAAGACAAAATCATGCGTCAAGCATCGATTGCGAAACACATTCCTACACATTCAAACTAATGTAACAAAATTTCATAGTTTAATACCTTGAAGCAGGATGCCTAATTGAACCATTTAGAAGCACTTTAAGACATTTAAAAACCAATTTCAGCAATTCCAAACTACAGTCTAAAAATTATCCAAATTTTTTGAGCAATCCTGTATATGATATATAGATTTGAATATATAAACAACACACATGCAAAAATTTAATTCAGGAAATACACATCACAATAAAAAATTCCCCTTCAGCAGTTTCCGCTTAAAAGGAGAGTGGTAAGTGAATTCATTTTTGCATCCTTGTATACGAAGTATAGAATTTATACCCAACGAGTAACATGCAAAAAGTTAGTTAAATTTAAAAGCGCATTCCGAAATTGAAAACGCACTTTCTACAATTATTGCTGAAAAACTGTTCTGTAACCGATTTCCCCTGTGTGTGCCCTTAAATGAACGATAAATACATGAATTTCCATTCTATAGTATTCATCTTGTAGTGAAATGCAGTTATTTATATCAATTGCGATACATTTGAAATAGCTTTATGTCATTAAAATACACTAGAAACGATTTTCCCCTTGGCCATAATGTAACGGAATTCTTTTGACTGCTTCTGTATATTAACTATTACTGCTAGACACTTCATACTGAATACCAAACATGCCATGATAAACTTCATTAACATATATTCATTGCATGAAAATCAGAGTATATGGAGTTAAAGTAATGACACTATGGGAATTAGAGGGTGGACAGGCAGACAGACAAAACGAATTAATAAACGTTTTACAACTTTGTTGGAAAGTGTTGAAAATCATTCTTAATTATACAGTGGGCATCGCAAATATTATGGATTCAATTTTTACAAATTCAAAATGATATCCAAAAATCTTAAAAATTCAAAAGTTTTTAAGTGGCTGATATTTTTAAACAACGTTGGGGATGGGCCAACGAATTCTGTCGAGATCTTGTTGTGTTCTGTGCACATGCTCAGCTTAGGCATTCATACATTTATTAACAGCACATTATCGAAAACCATTCCCACATTTCCATTGATAATCTCTGGTCTTATATGTTACTAAAATCATCCTTATAATCGTGAAGTAAATTAGAATAAAAAACTGTTGTCAAAGACCTACTAGTCCGCAGGATGTTACCAGGTGCAAAATAGAAAAATTTCTGCGAGATAGTTCCATGCGTCCGCTTTTTGTCATAGCTCTCATTAACCCTTTACAGCGCGGAGTAATTCTATTTATAAACTGATGAAACGAAATGAAATAATGGACTGTCACAGGAATTTGAAAACGAATTTATTAAAAAATACGAACTTTCTTAATTTCACGAACATTATAATATGAAATTTTTAATTAAATATTCTTGGTGCGAATATTTTGTCAGTTTTGGAATTATAATTAAGTGTTCTTTATTAAGGACACCGCCCTCGAAAGAGTTAACACAAATCGTGACGTCTCGCCAACGAGTGAAATAGAGACACGTGCGAAGTCCAATGGGTAGGATTTCATAAAGAGTCCTTTCAAATAGGGAGCCGATGAACTTTGAAAAAAAAATACCCCTGCGCGCTAAAGATTCTCGGAATAAAATAAGTGAAAAAGAAATTGCTTTAAAGAAAAAATCGACTTCAAACTGAATAATAGAAATGGTTAGAAATAATGATACAATTTAGAAATAAACTAAAAGTTTTACACTTAAGTAATTTGAGTAAGATAGTAATTAATTTAAGGAATAATTAATAGGATTAATGATAGATATTATTAAATAATAGGAAATTAGTGAATATGTCGGTAACTTAGCATAATAAAAGGAAATATAGCGAAGGAAGAATTAATATTATATATATATATATATATATATATAGACAGGTAGATATTGGATATATGGGCATATAAATGTATATAGTATGGATATTATGACGCAAAGAAATCGTTTACATAAATTTTACTTTTGATTTTGGATAGCGTGGCACAAAAGATAAATCAATTTATTCATATAAATGCATTACAGTGCATTGTATAGGTTCAATGAAAGTTATATTTTTAACTGTGTATTGGGAAATTAAAAGTTTTGGTTAGATGTGTAAATATATTTAGCCAAACCGAAAACAATTAAAATGAATTTTAAAACAAATTGTTTAAAGCTACATCAAGGCGTCACTTAAATTTTGATATCATGTCTTTTAAAACTCATATATTTTGAATTTATGAAAGATGTTAATGATAAAGCATCAATGAATAAATTTTTATACATCCTTTTAAATTTAACACAATTCTTACATATGCAATTATAAATAAAACCAAAATAAAAAGATGAAATAAATAATATACCGTCACTTACAATTTGATACCATTATTTTTAAGTTCCATATTTAAAATTCTTATAGCAATAAGATAAAGTGCTGCGTCACAAACTTTTATCCCGTTAAGTGTTTTTTGAATTGATACATATTAGTTAATACACATAGTAAATACACTATATAGCCTGTAATCACCGGACGCTTTCAATTTTAGACATTTTGTCGAATATTTAAAGAGTTACTTGTCAGATTCTAGTGTAACTTCAGGAATACAAAGAATATGATTTACCTCATATTTATCAACGTTGACTTGATAAGGGGGACAGTTAAAGGCAACAAACATAAATATATATATATTTGGGATCACCCTGTAAAATAAAATTCACGAAATGATGTATCGCTACAGCATACGAATATGTAGATATTGTGCAATATATGTATTCAGTTGTGTAAGAAATGCACATATATTTATGGAGATATAAAGATTCTTTTTTAAGTTAAAAAATTACTTGCACATTTTTGGCTTATATCATGGTGGGTTTTCAACCAAATATTACTCCAGCTTAAGAAAAGTTGGCAAAACCTAGCAAAAACCATATGGAATAATTGTAATATAGATATATGAAACAGGAAATATGAGCAGTTGTATGAAATATTTGTTATCTGCGCATGAGCGAATGATAATTTTTTTCATGATATAATAGTCAACTCTGTGCACCAACTCTTATAAAAAATCCAGTAAAATATCGTAAAAATTCAGAAAGATTTCGGCGGTAGAATGAGCTGATTTTTAGATCTCCAAAGACAGCTGAAAATTAGGGGATTATAAATAAATTTCCCTAGTAATTATAGTGATACACAGTTTTGTTTTATTTCTGCTATTTTACATTCATGAACATATTATGTGATTTTATACAGTATAAGTTATATTCAATATTTACTTTGATTACAACTTATCGATAATGAAATTCCTCAGTCACTTATTTCAACGTTGAGCATATTGCAGATTGGATGCTAATCAGTTGAAATTATAATTTTTTCTCTCAATGATTAGTTGAGATAATCACAGATTACTTGCGTATAAATAATTGAGCTGAAAAAAAAATATTTGCTTACTTTTTCGACGTTTATACAGTTTTTATCGTAGAGACGTGCGCCACCAAGCTTAGTTTGTTAATATAAATTCACAGAAAGTGTAATTGAATTGCAAAATCTTATTTTTCACTTGAGAATTAGAAATGAACCCTTTATCAACTAACGGTACTTATAAATCCCATTAAAATAACTTGTTACAAAATTCATTTCATACATCGATTAGTTGTAATACGGTTTAAAATGAGTTATAGATATATTATTTTATCTTGTTACAAAAGCATTGTTGGTTACACTAAACAGAAATATTTTTAAAAGAATGATTTGTTTTGCTTTAGCATCTTTTCAGCCTTCTTCGAGTTGGGGGGAGGGAGGAGGGGATTTTTCAATTCGGAAATATTTCTATTGTATGAATAATATATTTATACATTTCCTAATTCTACAAAATACTAATAAAAATATTTAAAATAAAAGATTCGAGTGGGGTTACAAATATTGCACAAAATCCCTATAAATTCAAGTTTAATCAATCCTTGTATATTCTTCGATCCTTCTAAAATCCTTCTAAAATTTATTAAATGATTATGTAAATCTTCTAATGTAGTTTAAACTATTCAGGAAAAATTTCTTTAGAAGGTAAAATTTTCATGAATTCATAATTCAGCAGATAAAGGGTTAAAGTGTAAAGGGTATTCTATGTTTCTCCTTATAATTCCAACTTAAAAAGAAATGATATTTTTAAAAGGTTTGGTACGCCAAAGAATGCAACATTGAGTTTTTGCATAGTGTTTTTTTCTTTATACTAGTTTGATTCAAGTGCATTATTTTGTAACAAAAATAAACTGTTGATAAGTGGGTGCAAATCTAAAGATTTTGCTGAAACCCAAATCATGGAGTTAAAATTCCTTAAAGAACGTTTTAAATGGAAGACTTGGGTAAATAATGCTAAACCATGCTTCAAGTTCAATGTAATTTAATTGTTTCTCAAAAGAGATTCCGCTTTGTTATTGAACTGCAATTGATTAAACGTAAATTTTCTAAGAGAATTTTTTTTCTAATAAAAATGTGCAGTTTTTACTTGAAAATAGAATAATTTATTTCTTAATTAGTTAAGGTTATTCTGGAAAAAACATCGTGAAAGTTTTTGATACATTTACGTACTCGTTTTTAAAATATAAATGTGCACACTTGCAGCCATTGTAGCTAAAGTGATTCGTTTTTTTTTTTTTTTTTTTCCGTTTTTCTGGAGATGAATTAGATCTTGAGCTATAATAAGCAATAGGTGCCTCATAATCACCTCTGTAGGACTGTCGTCTCCGGAAATCTTGTTCAAAACGCCAATTTTTACGACATTTTTTAAAAGATGCTTTGTTTTTATCGAAGAACGGAGAATTTATACGTTGTTCTATTTGATGAATAATAGCACCTGCCATCCCCATGCGTTTACGAACAAAATTTAATTCAATATATCAGGAAGTAGCCAGTTTGGATTCGAGAATACCCACAAACGAAAGCAGAACATTTATATATATATATATCACTTGCATAGTATAATACCATCTATATAATATATATTAAAGTTGGAATTTAAAGTTATTTTTAATGCGAAAAACAAAATATTTTATTGTTAGTGAGATTGTTCTCATTTTATGTATTTTGTATTGAAGTTGATTTTGTTTAAAATATGTAGTAAATATACGTAAAGGGAAAACACTTTCAAATGATTGCATTCGAAATACACTACAGTTAAATACACTGGGAAATCGGTTCATGCATTCTTAAAAGACTCTTATATTTTAACTTGTAGTTAAAATCTGTCATTACTTACCGTAACATTTTTATTCTTTTGTGAGAGTAACACGTTTATTTATATTGTATTGCATTAAACATTGCTTTAATAATATAACAAATTTTTTAAAAAAGCAGAACCTTTAGATGCTTGCAATGAAAGCACGATAGAGGAAACGGTAGTATTAATAATAAATCAAATTAGAGTACGTGATTTGCAGTTAAAAGCTTTATTATCAATGGGATTGATGAAAAGAAATTGTTTTGTTATATTATGCTATGCATGTTACATTGTGTCTAAAATAACTACAGAAATCTCAATTTCTATTACAGACAAGGGCTTCATAGCTGACATGTGTTAATTTATGAACACTTGACTTATTTCAAGTTATTTTAAATGCAATTATATCAAAGTTTTTTAAGAAAAATAATTTTATGTAATTCTATTCCTCGTTCCAAATTTAAACTATTATTTAAACCGATTGCAAAATATAGTATTTTACACATTCCTTATATTTCATTGGAAATAAATAATTATTTTTCAACTCTCTATTTCTGCACTGATTTCAATTAAGTTTAAATTCCTTAATTAAAATATTCACATTCTTTCATTTTAAATTTTTAGTACCTCAATTCCATTTTTTAGATTTTCATTTAGATATTTTTTAAAATAGTTAACGGAAAATATTTGAAAAATAAAATGTACCAAGTATTCATAAGGGTCTTGTTTTTTAATTTCCATTTATTAATGTTTAAACGCTAGATACCGTTCGATTATACTTTTAAAAAGTGCTTAAATAAATTTCCATATTTAATTTAATGAAAAATTTTAAGAAATGAACGGCTAATATCAATATGAATTACTAAAGTACAAAATTAATATCCAATTTATCTCAATCAAAAATTCTGATTTATAATGTTCTTAATCATTACTGTTATGATAAAATATTTAAAAGTAAATTAAACTTAATTTATAATTTGAAATTATATTTAAATAAAAAAATTCATTTTCATTTTATCCGGCTGTCAGTTTTAAACATATGGGAAATTTACATTTGATGCTGTTAAATATCATAAAAAAAGTGTAAGAATGTGCAGTTTTCACTCTCTAACGTAGGGGAAGGCGGTTTAACTTGAAGAATGGGAAAATATGATGAATTCAGTATTTCTCACAGTTTCTCACAGTTAATCACAGACAGCAGCACGCAGTGACCACCAAAAGAGTCCCTTGGAGGCGGGACATGCGCATAACTAAGATAAACATCCGCATTCTAACTTTGAAGGGAGTTATGTGCATTAGTTTTATTGTTGGTGTCATACCCCAAAAATGTTTGACCATCATAACGTAAATAGATCACCTTTATATTTGTGAATTTCGTCGTATAAAAAAGCTACGGAGTGATCAATGTCTACTAAAGGTAACCGGCCCATGATTAAGATATTTGAAGAGACGAAAAAATTAGGATTTCAACCTGGATTAGGCCGTAAACCTGTCACACCGGTACTTGTTGATGCCGTCAAGAAAGCTGTTGCCGAACAGTCACAGATATCGGAGTTTGGGGGGCAGTAGCGCACGTTCAGTTTCTCGACAAACAGGCTATTCTTACAATACCGTCAGAAAGCTTCTCAGAAACTTAATGCACTATTTCCCATAAAATATCCACCATACCCAAGAGCTGTTGTATAGGGACAAGCCACAACGTCTCTCATTCGCACTATGTTTTCTCAACAGAATGCCTGTTGATCTGTCATGGCCTTGAAATATTCTGTAGAGCGATGAGGCTCATTTCTACATCACTGGGAAAGTCAACACACACAATTGCCGCATCTGGGTTCAGCAAAATTCGCGGATGAATACTGAAACCCCCTACATTCTCCAAAGGTGACTGTCTAGTGTGAATTCACGGCGACATACATTCTTGGACAGTTCTTCTTTAAAGAAACAACTGCACGTGGTTCTGTCACATGTTCCGTTACGGGCCGCCGGTACCATTACATGCCGCATACATTTGTTGTGCCGCAACTACAACAAAGGCTGGTCCTTACATCGAACATTTTCATAGAGGATGGTGCGCCCCCAATTATCCATCAGTCCGTAAAGGCGCCATTGCTCCACCACTTTCAAACGAACGTGTTATTAGTCGCTTCTTTCGTAATCCATGGCCTCCAAGTTCACCGGATCTAAATCCGTGCGAATTCTGGTTATGAGACCACTTAAAATCTCTGGTGTATCGTGGAGGTGTTGTGAAGCTGAATGACGTAAAGAAATCCATACACTTCACGTGCAAACCATCACAACTGATCAGTTACGATCTGCTCTTGAACACACTGTCAATAGACTTGAAATTTTGCAGGTAAATGAGGGTGGTCACATGGAGCATCTTTCTCTACATCGTCGTGAGCACGATTAACAGCTGCTACTCTTGTGCATTTTCGTCCTAATATTTTCTTGTTTCTGCAAACTGAACTTTTTTCCCTCAAACAATGTACTGTTAATTTCATTCTGATTCAGTTCTGTTATTTCATCTGATCAGAAAATAGTCAATAAATGTTAATATTGTTTCTGGATTCTGTTTTCGCCGTTTATTGTATTAAATTTGATGTTTTTTCGGAAGAAGTGCCCTCATGTGGACGTTTTGGAAATAAGTTTTTTTCTCGAAATTCCTTGAGCGCATCTCGTGTATAGTCTGTATATTAAATTTCGTTGCATTCCGTTCACCCTTTGTGCTATAGGATGCTGTTTATAGGGGAAGTTTAATTCTAATCACCTTGTATGTACATATATATATCATATATCCGTATATATCTAACCTATCTGATATTTGTCATACTGTAACTCTCGCATTTAAGAACCGATTTGGATGTGACTTGGTATGTGCGTAGCACATAACAATATCTCGACCGAGTTCGTTGACAAACTTCATCTGCCATCCTGTTTCAAAATGACGTGTTTAATTTTTTTTAATTAAAAGCAAATTTTAAACTCAAAAAATTATACAAACAATTTAGAAATCATAATTTATTTTATTTTTAAATGTTAGGCCTTGATGCAAGGATCCCGAGCATTTTTTGTTTGATCTCTTACTTAACAAATAGTTGAGATAAAGCAGTTTGAAATTCTATGGAGTTTGACATTTCGAAATAATACAACAGATTTTAAAAAATTAGGATAAATTTATAAGTTTTGCGAATGTGATTTCTCCTAAAATATATTTCATTGTTGTAACCCTTTTTCTAATCATACGCAGAATACTATTAAATAAAATCAAAATATGCAGAACAAATTAAATAAATAACAACTGGAAATAAATAATCATTGAACTATCGCGCAGTGCTTAAATATATTAATATCTTTTAGCATCAAATTCTCATCAGTGTTGGCGACATTTGGCGAAATATTGCCAAATTTGGCGACCAAAATAAGAAGTCATAAATGAAGCCATCTTCGTTATAGCTGACTAATTTTATATATAAACATTATATATTAATGAAATTAATGTTATATTATATATGATACTGATATTAATATATTAGTATAATACAGTATTTAATAACTGACTAAATTCTCGATCAAATTCAGTATTGACGAATTTTTACTTATCGGGTTCTTTGCATTTTAGCTTCGTATAACATTTGATTAAAATTAGCATCCAGGGAAATTTGCAAACTTTTAAAAACATAATTTATATTATATTATATAAAATATTGATATTAATATATTAATATAATAAAGTATTTAATATCGGATTAAATTCTCAATCAAATTCAGCATTGATGAATCTTTACTTATAGGGTACTTTGCATTTTAGTTTCGTTTAAAATTTGATTAAAATTAGTTTGGAGGGAAATTTGCCAAATTTTAAACCCAAGATAGGGAAGCTACCCTTTATTCAGGTAACAGGCCAGAAGGTTTTTTTTTTTTTTTTTTTTTAATAATCTCTTAGTTTTAACCATTAAAGTTAAAACAGGCAATTGAAAATATTTATGGTATCAGGCAAGACATGGACGAAGTTATCACGCAAATATTACTACATTGATCAAGTCACAGTGGCTATGAAAAGTTGCAGAATTTAACTTCGTCATCTTACCCCGCCTTCCAATATATACCTGCAAGTATGAAAAAAAGAATATTTTAATATCTATTATTATGTAAGTGTCAAACAAGAACTCAAAACGTAACATTATTATATTACTTTAATCGTCTTCAATATATGTCTAATCCATAGTACAAATATATTAAACATATTATATTTCATTAATATTCAACACTAGCTATTTTTCTCTTAAAAGTCCAATGGAAATTTCTTAAGTACAAATTAGTTGTTTGAAAATTCTACAAAGTATGATAATAGAGAAATACTCAATCTCTGAAAATGATGATAGGCCGACATAAATTTATATAAATATATATTTCGTAAAGTCTAAAGAAATATGCCTTTCAATGCTCTACATTCTACAAAATTCTGTTTTTGAAGACAGATATATAGTTTTCGCACTCAATATTTTTTATTTCTTTTTTTTTCTCTTACTGATTTAGCTTACTGCAGTTCTGATAATTAGAGGTTTACTGTTCAATAAAACATTTCTTTACTGTTCAATAGTACATTTTTTAAATTAAAAATTGAGAACAGAGAATTACACAACATAAAACATAAATTTGGAAAATTCATTGGAACAGACATTTTAATGGGGGTTAAATTAGGACATTCCAGAAATATATTTTTCTCGGACGAATACACACTGTTAAAATTTTCTGCATGAACACAGAAAAGAAAGAGCGGTTCTCTGTAAATCTACACTAGTTCTCGGTTAAATGTATTCAATTGTTTTTCTCGGTTTCACTTTTCTTATATCAAATTCTTTGCAGGGATTTTCATGCCTTTACTTAAAGATATTTTTATGTTTGATTTCCCTTCTAATTAAAAGTACACACTTTAAAAATTCTTTTAGAATTTTATTAGATATATATCAGAAGAAAATTCCCTTTAAAATTGTTTTATTAAAATTTAAAATATTATAGAAAGGCAAAATTCGCTTCTGCAAACTTAACGAGGATTTTTATCGACAATCTCTTTGCAGTTGTTTCATTCACAATGTGCATGACGTTTGGTAATAATAAAAGTATTTCTTCGCTTCGCTGCATCATAAAATACATCATTTGTAGTAACAACTCCTACAATCAGTAAGGTGTTTGACTACTAGCCAGAGGCCTCGGGTTCAAATCCCGGGACGTCTAGACATAACTGTTGTAAAATTTAAATGGTACACGATTTCACATTCACTCGCAAAATCTAATTCTTCAATGTTCAAAAATTGGCTAATTTCAAAAAGAAAATTAAATTATTATTTTAAAACTCCTCTTAAGGCCCTTATAAGAGGATCTATAGAAATTAGTCAAATGAAAAAGGAGAAGTTTGTAATGACAATATCTCGTTCCAATTTTCTAATATTTGGTTAAACTGTTTGAAAGAAACACATTTGTAAAGTTAAATTAAGTTTTTCCTAGTTTTGTATTAATTTTATAGCCTGCCAATAGATGGCGCCATATCCGATGCAGCATTATTTTGATGTTCAATGATGTTTTACAGAAATGTTTTCAGTTTGATGTTTGTGACAGTGACTGTGTTGTGCGTCACTTAGCTCCATAGAATTCAAGAACTCTCCCTGTTGATGGTTTAGTATTTTTAATCTGTGTTTAATAATAATTTTTATATAAATGTTACGCTGATGAGTAACGAAACTGTTTTTAATCATTAAATTATTATTATTATTAAAAATAAATAAATAAAGTAAACTTATTTTTTTTTGTATTTCTGTCTACTGTAAATTTACTGAATAATTTCTCTGTTATTTAAGATAATCCCTGTTTTTCTAATCTCTTTAATTTTACATAAGACTTAAGATAATGGATTACCAGTAGATTCTCTGTAATTTCACGGAAAATATTTTAACAGTGCATAGTGTCGCATTTCAATATTTATTTTTCTGAAAATATAATTTTGCGTTTCTAGATGTCAATCCCGATAAATTTAGTCCCGAAAATTAAAGTTTTAATCTGTTATAAAGAAATAAATTATCCATAAATTTGCAATAAACAAAAATTATTATCCTTTTTTTTTTCAGAATTTATTCCAAAACCTCACTAAAAACTCTCAATTATTCCAGTTTCATATGTATATAATTTCTAGGTATTTAATTTCCTATAAATGAAACTTTATTGTGTTTGATACGACGAAAATAATAAACATTGCATAAATAAAAATTAGGAATTGCACACGTACGTTTAATTTACATAACTTTCATCCAAACAAATTTAAAGCAGCATTTATTGTGTACATCTGCTAAATTCAGAAAGTCGCAGATTTGCGTGTTTAAGTACTTTTCTGTTTTTATTACTTAAAGCTTAGAAATTCAGAAGATTAATGGTTATGTCCTATAACGTTTCTTTCGTAAATTTAACCCTATTAAGATTTACAGTATACTGTAACATACATCATTTTGTCACTTCAAGGTATGTTCATGCTTTTTCGGTATGGTAGAATATTTGAATGCTTGCGTTTATTTTATTTTATTTTATTTTTATTTTTTGCATCTATACGAAACCGCGTAAAATAAAGCTGGACAATAGAAAGTTCAAAATGAATTAAAAAATATATACTAGATTAAATAAAATGTTTCATGAAAAAGCATGTCTCTGTATGAAAAAAACATATATTCTTAGTAACTTAATATGGAATCCTGAAATTAGCTGTGAGCAAATTAATTGAGTGCGATGCATATTTAAATAAATAACAGTAATTTCTATAAGGTAGAAACTCGTAAATTCCATCTCCAATCATTTTTAAAAATAAGTAAAAATTTTATCAATAACTGTCTTATCTTATTGTCTTATGTTAACACTCGGTAATAATTCTTAAACTGATGTGTAAAGCTGGATCAAAAGAAACATGTTTCATTTTATAATTGTATTTACTTTTTAAACAGTAAAAACATAGTACACATCTTGAAGGTCTGAACACATTTCGATAATTCATGGATATTGAGGTAGAACAGTGTCATCTGTTATCTGAAATAAACGGCATTACAGAGATCATGTATTGGGATAGTATTTTATTCAAGCTTTCTCTAAATGAACGGTGGATGCTGCCAGACCTTCCATTCAAAACTGCGAAGCAAGACTTACGTTGTGCGGTGCCTTGTGAGGTCTTGAATTGTCGCGCAAGAAGACAACCCGTTTGCTTACGATGAATCACAGTATTCATGAAGCGTTCTACCCACAAAAAAGTACTGCTTATACCTGAACATTAATCTAAGTTTGAACCTGATGTAACATTTTTTCTCCCACTGCAGCAACGATTTCCGCTATAGGATTAAAATAGCTGCCGTTGGAAGTATTTGAACTCCATTATCGCCTGCGCAATATTCGCTGTTTTTGGCAATGCTGATATTTGTTGAGGAACAAGTGTAACTTACTTTTTGAATGCCCATTGCAGATAGTCAAACATGGTCCCCCTTGGCGTTTGTTTTCTTAAAATTTTAATATAGCTTGCAACGTACATGATAATTTGGTACTCGGCATCTTGGCTCGATATGTGTGCATTTTTGGCAGTTTTAATTTAGTTTTAATTTGGCAGTTTTAATTTAGTCAGACTGAGGTCACTTCTCCTCTACTCTTTGCACGGTAAGGAACTATTAGTCTTGTGTGCAGTTTCGGAGACCACCACTAACGCCCGTTCTGATGCATTTCTTCGATAAAATAAAGACAATATCTATGAAGATCTGTTTTCTAAATTATTCACTGCAAACTGAAATGTCTTAAATTCAGACATTTAAGTGTCTGAAACGGAGTGTTCAATTTTCAGACGTTTTAAAGTGTCTTAATTTTTAAGACACTTGTATGCGTCTGAATTTCAAACACTTCAAATGTCTGAATTGCATCCATGTTTGACCACTTCGACAAACATCTTTTCACCTTTTTTTTTCTTTCGTAAGCATTATACGGTGTAAATATATATATATATATATATATATATATATATATATATATATATATATATCCCTAAAAATATGGAGCTGTAGCCCCTCGAGACTCCAGTATAATTTACATATTTTAATTGAAATTTTCTGATGTAAATTCCAGAAAAAAATCCATTTATTTTGCATATTTCTGTATTTAAAAATTTCCATTTAAAAGATAAAATATAATTTTTCAAGAACTAATCTCCGTATTTTATGTAGAACCACTAACCAAAGGCCATCTGAATTATATAGTATTCATTCCAAACTAGAGTAAACTTTACCACTTACCCCGGGTGGGATTCGAGCCAGAGTCCTCTGCGTAGGAGAAGAGTGCGCTAACCATTCGGCTACGATTTCATTGGCAGAATTTTCAAAATAATGTTATTCATCAAGCACAAGCAATGTTTTTAAGGAGACCGGGAAAGTCTTGAAAGACCATGTTAAATTCATCAACTTTATGTACCTTTTTCTCAGAAATTGTGAAAGATAGAGATCTAGATTTTTTAGAGTAGACAGAATAACATACTTTACGTATTTTAACAGACCATTTTCGTTCTATGTGAAACTCAAAATTAATTATTAATTATTTATTGAAAATCATTTTTAAATTAGCATTTTTGCTAAGATTTCACTGCCTAAAATAAATAATTTTCAACAAATCATTAAATCCCAGAGTTAAAGTATACAATATAACATAACACAAGTATTAAAAAAAATCTGAGTTCTTAAGTTTAATAGATATTGAAAAAAAGAAACATAAACATGAAAAATCCAAATTTTGAGAAAAAGTCGTGAAGTATGAAATAATGAATAATAAATGAATAATTTCAAAAACTATTTTTTTCATATATAAATATGTGTGACACATCATTGGATATTTAATGATATAAAAAAGTAAAAATCGATTTTTTGGTTGAATTTTGCTTTCCCGGTCCCCTTAAGTAGCAGTAAGTTTTTTTTTCAATTTAGTATCATTCTGAACAGTTTATACACAGTGCTGTAGTCGTAAAAAAAAAAAAAAAAAAAAAAAAAAAAAACAGGGTACACGTATGGCAGAGGGTATACGGCAGTGGTTTCCAACGTGGGGCGTACGCCCCACAGGTGGGCAATATGGCTTTTCAAGGGGGCAATTTCAGATTTCTTATTAACAAATTTTCTGTCATTTTTTTCTTATGAAAGTAGTGTCTTAGTCTAAAAATAGAAATAATAGATGAAAAATTTAAAAATAACTGAATAAAAATTAATTTCCGAAACGATCCCATTTAAAAGTTCAAAAATACACTGACACCGAAATAATTATATGGATTATCTTCTATAATTTGAAACCTTTTATATAATAAAGAGTCATTTAATTTCTCTGGTTTTAATGCTATTTTAGTAAATTACACCTCTTTTTTTTTACTATTTATTTAAAAAAAAAAAAAAAAAAACTTGTACATCTATTCATAGTGTAATATGCCCCACGAGGGAAATTTTACATGGGAAATTTTGTAGAGTATATCTAAAATTGACTATTTGGACATGTTTAATCTAAAAAATGTTTTGAATGATAAAAATAAGGTGCTACATTTATGAAATTAATAAAACCCCGTGTGTATCACGGAAGGAAAGTGTTGAAAGTAAACTTCTTATGGCTCTTCTGCAGACCACATACAGAATATGAAATTCATGACATATGCATTTTAAAATTTTAAATTGGAGGAAACATGGGGTCCAAATAATAATAATGGGAAAAAAATCCGCTATCAAAGAAGTATGTTATGGGAGGAAAGGTAAGTAGTAACTTAAACTGGATAAAAGTGTGAACCCGGAAATGCTACTTGTGAATTACGTTATCCATACAGTCTTGGCGATAAACAAATATCACTTATTCTTAATGAAGTACTAAAATCCATTATAAAATGTATCAATTCTATCAGATGTTATACAAAATATGAAAATGTTTTCAAGAAATTTTGCGAAAATAAAAATGTAGACTGTTTATCAGTTTTAAAATTTGAGGTAAGTTGCCAAAAAACAATAAAACGATGTAAATGCGAAGATCCATGGCATCACTGCATTCATGGAGTTAGGTTAAAAACATATTTGTAATTAAAAAAAATATGATTTTGATAAATTAAAGAATGTGAAATCACTTATGATGGAGTTAATGTTATTTTCGGATCCATCTGGGAAAATGGAAGTTTATTTTTTATGTGACAATATTTATATAATATAGAAGGGAGAGGGGGGGGGCATCATGACTTTAGAGATGCCTAAGTGGGGAACGGCCAAAAAAAGGTTGGGAACCACTGGTATACGCTGAAGTCATTAACGTCATGTATCGAGTTTTCGCTGTAGTTTTATTTCCAGATAGATTACTTTGACTACACGAGATGGCGCCACTATTCATTTTCAAAAATTGAAGGTTTAATTTCCACTTCAAATTGGAAATGTATAAATTTTAATTCATTTTTGTTCTTAAATCATGAAATTGGCAGATGATGTTATTCAGATAATATGTGATCGAAATAAGTTTTCTATTTTTTTGATGAATAAATTACCTATCGAATTATAAGCGATCTTTTTTAAACAGGTTTCTATAACAGTAGGTAACGCAAGTATTATGCAATCAAACTTTTTAAGAAGGAATCGAATGACACTGGGCAAAATTTCGCTTTCAGCATGGTTATATCGTATATTTTTTAACGTACTAATAAAAATTATTTGCTAACTGTAACTCAATAAACAGTAAATAAAACTGAAGTAAACCTCTGTATAACGGAAATTTGGCTGAAATGAAAAATTTCATGATTTCTTGGAAATAACACACTGGTATGAATATAAATAAATAAATCCTGTCTAATATAGGTGAATTTTGAAAAGGGGATTCAATTATATGGGTTTGTCCTAGGAAGGTTATATTTTATCTTTTAAATGGAACTTTTTAAATACAGAAATATGCAAAAAAAAAAAAAAAAAAAAAAAAAAAATGGAAAATTTTCTGGAATGTACGGGAAAAAAATTACATTAAAATAAATAACGTAAATTGGTGTATGAATAGACAGTACAATTTCCATATTTTAACTTATACTTTTTACAGTGTATAAAGCTTACAAAAAAGTGAAAAAAAACGGCTGCCTATTGCTGAACAGGCAGGTTGATCAAAGATAGATGCGATTCAGACGTTTGAACTGTCTTAAATTCAGACGGATACACGTGTCTTAAAAATTAAGACACTTTAACACTAGAACGGCGAGAAAATATTACCTACTGGAACGGCGGGAAGGGGTCATTTTGACCCCTCGATGAAAATACTGAAATGACAACGCTAAAACAAATTTAAATGCCATACATTGGCAAAAATATGTAATTTCCGTGTATTTCATAACTTATATTTAATATTACTCGATAATTTATTGAATTTTAGAATTAATGTATATGTAACGCCTACATGGCGATTAATTGGATCATACTACAACTACTCAAAAAACTCATTAATTTGATATCAAAATAGGTTTAAAATTTATGTTTTCACAAATTAAAACTAATGTTAACTAAAATAAAACACAATTTATAAAATAATATATATATATATATATATATATTTTCATCTAACTTATTCGCCGAAGGATTCACTCTCTAAATCCCTAAATGAGAAATTTGTTCTGTTGTTTCCGTTATTTCATTATACGTGTATCTGAATGGTTAATATGTTAAGCATTCTGTTTCAATTTTATTTAATGCTTATAATACTCCAAATCGTGCACACGTATTAGGAATTAATTCAGTTTTAACAAAAAAATAGCAGTTTTTCCAGTACATTTTCTGCACACAACTTTGAAACATGGTGCGCAAAATTCTTGAGATTTGTTTCCATTGCACGTCTGTACTTGACATTTTTTCTCTTCATATCTATTTTATTTTCGTGTTTTTGTTTTTTTCTGAAGACTCAGAAAAGATCTTTGGGAGTTTTGTAACCATAAGATCCATTCTGAACACATCCCCTAAATTTAATAGAAAATCTCTTCTACTGATAGGCTTGCCTGTTACACTTTTATAAATTATCCAGGTGTTTAAAGCTGTATGATCCAAAATATTGAAAAAGATATGTACAGGACATCGTCTAGAAGGCGATTTCAAGGAGTATTTTCGGCACATCTGATCATGGATATCCACACCATACTTCGTTTCGTTGTAATATTTTATTGAATCGGGCAATTTCTTGAGACCGTCTTCAGTTTTTATAGTAGAATGTAATGAGCTCAGTAGAAAAACACTTTTTTTTCTTTTGGCTTGATAGATGGTAAGTGTCATATTATCACTTTTCCACTATCTTCGATGAATAAAGAGTACTGCGCATATTTTCCAATGATATAGGAATTTCTCTTCTGTTCTTTTTTATTGTGCAACCAAAGTTGTATTTTTAGCTTTTAACATTTCTGCTAATTTGATGCTAGTAAAATAGCCATCTGTCGTAATATTCCTCCCTTCGTTTAGTTGGGGACCTGTTAATTTCATGACAACATTTTCCGATAAACGTAATTAAGGATTGGCTGTTTCATCTTTTTAATATCATAAATAAATTCATTAAAGAGGTATTTAGTATCAACGTCAACAGATCACCAAACTTTTATTCCAAATTTATCCGATTTATTTGGCATATATTGCGTAAATTTATATCTATCCTGAGACGGGAACAATTGTTCATCAACTGTAATATTTTGTCCTGGTCGGTAGCATGTTTTGCAATTTTCAATAAATTTATTCCACATTTCAGATGCAAGAGCAAATTTATCAGTCTGTAGTCTGCCAGATCTCGTTGTCTTTTCATCAAACCTAAAATATATTTTTATTTCTTTGAATCTATCTCTTGAGATAGTTTCTTTGCAAAATAGTATTCCTCATGCCTTGGACGACAATGAATTAAAATCTAAACCCTTTTTTTATTGCTCCTCGAACATATAGTATAGCAACAAAAGCAGCTTCGAGTACAAAGAGTATTTTACTAAAAGGGTCAAAATGACCCCCATCCGCCGTTCTAGGAATACAAGTCAATATTTCAAAAACTAACAAATCTAGAAAGCTGATTTTTTTTTTAGAAATATATGTTATCCATTTAGGAAAAGTCAAAAAATTTCAAATAATTTCGCCCAAGCAAACAAAAGTAATCAACGGGCGAAAGTACTCAGGTGTCAAAATGACCCCTCCCACCGTTCTAGTGTTAAAACGTCTGAAAATTGAACACTCCATTTTCAGACACTTAAGTGTCTGAATTTCAGACATTTCAGTTTACAGTGTTTATAACATGATCATAGTAAGACACTTAAGTGTCTTAATTTCAGACACCTATGATGTCTGAAATTACATATTCAGACACTTAAGTGTCTGAATTACTTTTTCAGTCACATATGTGTCTGAATTTAAGACGCCTTTATTTGCAGTGTTGTCTGATGGATTTCCGGGTATAAATCTTGTACTGCGGTATTGCTTTACGTTTGCAGCGTCAAAGGTGCTACTACTATATTCTAGATCACAATGAAAAATAGACTTACATTTTGAAAGGTGAAAAGATTACGTTCATTTCACTAACGGCATAACATGAAGATCGGCGTATAAACCACTCCATAAAAGGTTTCGGAAAATTTACGATTTTCTTTTGAAACACATCAACTGTTATATTTTTACATCTATTACGGTTAATGTGTTTTTGAGTATTAATGTTACGAAAACCTTCTTAGATCATTTTGATACTGGGCTTGTGTATATGTGTTATAGATCCATACATGTGCATACATGTAAATATCCCGTCATTGCATATTTTTTATTTTTAAACTTTTACATTTACGATTATTTTTCTTAGTACATGATTTTAACTCTGCTAGCTGAAATTTGAAACTTTATTTTCCAATGCAATGTGAAATTAGTATAGCAATGTACCTGATAACCATAAGATAAATATCCATGTACAAAGAGACATAACACATGTTTTAAACAAGGTATAACAAATAAAAGTGGCATATCGTAAAAGTGGCGGGCTTTGAATAATATGGTTATACTATTACATTTTGGTGAAGTGAGATGACATCTAACGCAAGTAATTGATAAGTAAATAACACTACATTATGTGCGCTAAAGGATTTGACAGTTATTGCATTCTTCATTAGCATTCAGTATATTTCAGTAGCATTCGGCGTACAGACAACAACTGCTACTTAGGTTGTTAGCGAAGCAAGTATGCAATAAATATTAAACATTTTGGCATTATAGCATTTTTTAAATTTATTTAAACTGTATAATGACCACCATTTTTTTTATTTCCAACTAAGGAATGTTTGCTACAAATTAAGAAGACATACAAGCAATTAACAAATATTACCTGACTTCTTAAACTTAAAAATAGTCAAACTATACTTATGTCTTTGGAGAGTTGGAAAACTTCATATAGTTTTCTTTAAACAGAGGTTATAATGTTAGAATATTGTTATTCGCAAGGATAAATTTCATTATGGGAAATCGATTCAAAATATATTTGAAATTTGGATTACCATTGTTAAATTCGGCGCTTCTAGTATCAAAAACATGCACTCAATTGCATATGAACCAAAAAAGAAATTCATTGATAGCAATACTCTGACATATTATTAATTAAAAAAATATGTTTTCATTTTTGAAAGTAAGTGAATATCCCATAAAAAATGGGCACAATAATGTGCAAAGCTGGATCAAAGAAAATTCAGTTTTAAGTCTTAATTCATTTTAACAGTTTTAATATTCGAAAAATATTCGTTTTTAAAAGATCTGAACACATCATAATATTATAAAATGTTGAAGTAAGCAACGTCATTTGATATGCTATTTTTAATGTTACCTTATACAACAGTTACGAACTTCTTTACAAAAAATTTCATTTTAAATTATCTTCATATCTATTGAAATTAACGTATGTTTTAATATTAAAGTTATATGGATCTTATCAGGAAACTTGTTACGAAGTAAGAATGCATGCATGTAAAATCCATCCATAAATATATGCCTGAATCCAGTCATTAACTATTAATTTGTATTTATCAATTTTAATATAGTCGTTCTTTATCGTCTTAGAACAAGAATGTAAATTGAAATCGATAATTTTGTACTCTCTATATAGTGTGAAATCTTAATAAGAATGTAATTATTGTGCGAATTACTTATAGCTAATCTAGAGAACTATATATAGCGATGAAGATTAAGGACGACTTGAGAGTATTTGAGGAAAGTGGTGTATTTTAATATTCTATATAAAATTACTAAATGTTACATTAAAAGCTTTTTGGAAACTAATAATTGTATTACCTTAATAGTGCAGCATTATTTTAGATATAGAAATTTGATGTAACAATTTGAGTAAATAAATCTGTTAAAAATATTTTAAAGACATAAACACATTTATAATTTACGAAATCTAATCTTTTAAATAACAAACATAAACAAGTATAATATAATTTACAACGTACTTAATAATATTTCTTAAGTAGTAAAATAGTTGTTGCAACAATGTTTTGTTAAATTTATATTAAAAAACACCAATTTTTTTTAACGGCATTAAATGAAATACTTAGCCATTTTTTTAAAAAATATAATAGTATTTTTTTGTGTCTGTGAATAATTTATATTTAGTTAAAAAATAAAGACTATTAAAATAAAAAGAGTAAGAACAAAAGCATAAATATACTAGTTCTGCACACATAAAATTCCAAGTTTAAGCATACAAGACAGAATTGAAAATATGAATTTATTTCTTGACGCTAGACAGATTATCTTATTCCTTAAATAAGGAAAATTGAAATTGTTCCTTTTTTAATTAATTAAGTGTTACGAAATATAATTTTATGTAAATTATTAGCCAGTTCCATTTAGTAACGTTAGTAATTAGTATTGAAAAAACGTGAGTCAAAACAGATATCCAGTCTGATTTTTCGAAATAATATTAACCGAAACGTTAAAAATAATAAACCACTGTGGTGTAAATGTTCTGTAATGTACTGTAATGATATGTAGGAAATGAAGGAAAATCAACTAATTTTTCATTTATATGATTCGAAAGATGTTATCTAAAAAAATTAGATCATTAATTTATTTTCAAAAATGTAAATGTACTGTAATTGAATGAAAAAAATTGAGGAAAATCAAATAATTTATTGTTTGTGTCATTTGTGACATATTGTGATTATAATTTAGGTTATGTTTAAGAAAACATAATCTAAAAAATTCACATCATCAATTTTTTTTTCAAAAATTTAAATGTACTGTAATAGTACTAAAGAAGCGTAGGAAAATGAAACCGTTTATCATTTTTACTTTCTTCTACATTCAATAGATGAAAGTATTGTAATCGAATTTTTTTTCGACTTCCAGTTTTCGACGGATTTACACGTTTTAGGGGTCATCAGAGATACCCAAAAATCTGTTTATAGAAAATGTCTGTGTGCCCGTCTGTCTGTATGTTCGTCTGTCCGTGTGTCTGTCACACCTATACCACCCAAAAGTGCATGAATTTAGTTTTTGGTTACGGTTAGCAGGTCCTTTCTTCATTTGGAAGGAAACGCTGTAATAGCTATTTTTGTGCGATTTTGAATATTGTACAATCGAAAAGTGTATGAAGTTAAGCATAGAATTAAACTAAATATTTTTAAATTTCTTAGCTATGGCAAGGAGGCCCTTCCTTAATTTGGAAAAAATCCGCCGGTATGGAGCGCTGTAATAGCGATTTTTGTGCCATTTTGAATATTGTACCTTCGAAAAGTGTATGAAGTTATGCATAGAATTAAACGAAATATTTTGTGTATGTTTTTGGCCATCGCAAGAAGAACCTCCCTGAATGTGGAAAAATTCCGACCGAAGGGGGCGATGTAATAGCGATTTTTTGTAATTTTCTTAATTTTTCATAGTTCTATTGTACACCAGTGGCTCCTGAATCGACGGGAAATTCACATCCTGATACGCCGAGTATTCGTAACTTTTCGTGATTTTAAGAAATATCATAATCGAGATTAACTCGATTTTACTCCGATTAATTGACTGAAGCAGAAATTTAAGATGGAAGTCAAAGTTGATATAGTATTAAACTAATAAAAATGAAATTTTGACGTCTGTAACAACATTTTCAAATATTAAAATAATTGAGATAGAACAAAGTTTTGGGATTGGACATCGAACTAGTTTGAGTTTTAAAAGAAATTATCTAAAAAGTTCAAATTCTCATTTTTTAATGTCTATTTTTGTTTGCATTAATACTAGGGATTTCGAATATAATAACAGATTAAAGTGGAACACAAACCCAGTAATGGCCGCAAAGAGGAGTAAAACGATACTATTTTTTGTTAAACTATGCACAATTTTTTATTTTCAATTCCATACATAAGGGATTATCTCCAAAACCGTCTATAAATGATGCAAGTTTTACAATTACAACCTTTTTAACATTTGTAGTAAAAAAATCTCAATTTGCAGATCTAAAGTGAACGCTGAATTTTATTATGCAATAGATTTTGACGCTTATTGAGTTTTGGATACAAAATAATTAAATAAAACTACAATTGTCTAGGTCTTGTATTTTCCTGAGACATATTGAACTAAGCCTAAAAAGCATTATGTCTTGCGTGGTAAATTATATAATAATTGATTGCTGAGAGGAAGGAGTGTGACACTGAAGAAGAGAAAGGGAAAGGAGAAATTCTTCATTGTTTCCAAACAGCTAAAATTATTTAATTTCATAATTTTACATATTTTTGCAGTATTGAACAATTTTTGTAATAAATGACAACATTTATTGATGAAACATTTATTGATTTAAAAATGAATTCATTACTTAGCTTTTTCTTAAAAGGTATTTTGTAACTGCTACTGTTTTGTATTATTCTGCAGCAATTTCTTTAGAATACAAGCTAAAATATATATATATATATATATGCATTTTACTAAGTTCGCCAAGATGTGAATTCTTGATATTTTCACTCTACTTTAGATATATATGCCTTTTATCCCATAAGAGATAAGTAATATATATATATATATAAAGATTTTCAAGTTGTCTTGTAAATAAAGTTTTCAAATCTTTTAACTTGTTATTTTTGACATGTTATTTTTATTTTTATGTAACACTAAATGGAATTACAGATCAATTTTATATAAACCTGAGAAGTATATACTGAGTAAGAAATGTTTTTATAAAATTGTGCGACTTCTACCTTCTATATCCTATTAATGATGCGATAAATAATTATCCATAGAAAAAGTATGATAAATGATTCAATACTTAAATTATATATATTCTTAATTATTTGTTACTTTAGAAATTGCAGAAACTTAACAGATATATTTTTTAATGATAGACAATATTTAAAATGAATTTTTCATATTTTATTGTTAAATTGAAAATGCCTTAATTGTCAAAAAATTTTAATTTAATTTTTTTACATATTCCATAAATAACCTATATCGATAGAAAATGGCTGTCTTTGTTTTGCATTTTAATGCAATATCGGGTAATCTTTTAAGGTGTTAAATGCTACATAAAACAAACTGCTCTGCAAATAATGATGACACATTGAATTAATGATTGGTATTTATTAACGATGTTAAAACTATCTTTTTTCTAGCTTATAATTTAACTAGGAATAAATTTCTGTCGTTCTGCATCTTCTTCAACTTATGGACTAGATTTGAAGTAACAACGTTAATGTTAATATTACAGATACTGTATTTAGTCATAGTATGTTCAATACTTAATATTAAATTTATACATAATATAAAAAAACACAAATTATATAAATAAAAAAATTAAATGTCGAAATATACAAGTGTTAAAATCAATTTACAAAACATTTAATATTTTAAGAAATAAAAACAACATTTAAAAAAAAGCATAAATGGGAGTGTGCGCAAATCGCAATTTGCTGTTTCAAAGCCCCCAAGGCTTCATCATCAGCGCTTAAGAATTAAAATTCAAATTACCATTCAAATTAAACGAAATGTATATTAAAAAGCGCTATGCATAGAGCCATAGCGGCGTATCTGACATCTCGCCTGTCAGCGGCGAAATACGATTCACAGTTGAGAAAACAACCGCGGAGTCGATCTCTTGCTCAGACGAGGATACCAATCAGAAATCCCAATTACTCAAGGAGAGTCAAACAAAAAAAAAGAATTAGATAATGGGGAAAAGGAAGAAATAGGAATTATGGAAATTGAGCCTTATATTTGAAAAATTGTGTGTGCTGGACACCCAGCATGAACCACCTAATTTTCCATTATATTCTTAATTGTCGGTTCTTGTGATTATAATTAATTGGGATAATAGGAAATGTTTTATATTTTTTATTTTATTTTTTTCTCAAAATTGTACAGTAAACGCCAAGTTGTGCGTGCTGTACGAGCGCGTGACTCGCAACAAAAGATACTATATTAAACATCCAATAATGTCTAGCATATTTATATTATTCAAAAGAACCACCTAAGAATGTTTCAGTTGAAGAAAAAGATAACGCCATAAATTGTTTTTAATAAATTATTTACGTTAATAATATTAAGAAATAACTGAAGAATAAAAAATATGCGTACTCAATTAAAAACCATAAAAAATATCTGTAAAAAATATCTTTTAAAAATAATGTTGTTTGCAAAATGCTAATTTCTTTCAACATTTTTTTTTTTTGAAAACTAAATCAAAACCCTCTCGTCACGTATTACGCAATTTAAAAATAAGTATAAAAAGCTTAATTGTACATCAGAAAGTTGTCCGTACAACAAAACATTGTTTCAGTATTTAAACTGTATCATTAAAATTCTTTCTTGAAAGTTATTTGGTAAAAATGTTGCAGGGATAAAGGGTGCATTAAAAAATCTGTTTCAAAAGTATGCTGAAAAAAAGAGTTCTTAAAATAATGACTTTTGTTCTTTATTTGCAAGGATATAGAGGGTTATTGTGTGTGGAGTTGCCACATTTAACAAAATTTAAGTAGTATAACTTTGCTGAATAGTAATATTAAGTATCCAAAATAATATACATAATATCTTTTGAAAATTTAAAAATCAAATTAGAAATAATGTGACATATTTGAATTATAATTTAATTAAAATATAAGAATTTTATTGCACTATACTGTTCCATACTATGATTATATAGGGTAACTCCGGGATTTATGCCGCACATTTTTTTGAATTTGCGTATAAAGTCCCATTGTGGACATAAAAGAAAAAAAATTATGCTATGCTATTTAATGTTAAATATGCAACGCGTGTACTGCGAAAAAAAAATAAATAAAAACAAATAATTAATATTTAAAAAAATATCTAAAGCATTACACTGGGCGCGTCATCTGTACATTCAGGCTGAGACGCTGCACTTGTACGTAGTTATGTCGCGCTTCTAATAAGGGCAGAATGAAATTATAAATAAATAAAAAAAAAATATTCATATCTGGACTATAATTAACGATGCAATAACAAAATGAAACTAAATTAGTACTATTAAAAGTACTAGTAGATTCAAATTAATAATTGTTTGCCTACTTTTACTATTAAAATTATCGACTTATTTTTTTTTTTTTTTTACATTAGATTTTAATTGTTATTCAGCAACAACGTTACATCAATGTATTAGAGAAGGAAAAGAAAAAAAAGTAAAATTATATTTCATAATTTATTTGTTAACCCTTTCGGGGCCAATGGCTTTTACACAATATTTTTTTCTGTTGTACCACTTTTTATAATAAGTTACCCTTATTTAAATAATCATGAAAATGCTCTAATTAAAGGAAGCAAATATTACTTCTCTTTTTTTTTTTGCTGTTCTTAGAAACAAATTTTGTATGGTCTTTATGAAGGTGCTTATGGTCCAGAATGGTTTAAGGGACCTGTTTTTTTCGACTATAACCTACAGACAAAATGTCGAAAAAGTGCAGTCTTTATGTAACTATATTTGACACATGATGCAACGAAGCCAATTACACTTCCTCTCTTTTGGAGTAGTTTTGTAAACATTAATTGCAAAGAACGCCTGCGTTACGCGTAATCGAATTTTTCGTTATTATTATCTTGACTTTCATCGTTCTTGCACTTCTTACTTTTTATTCCTCTTTTTTTCTCCTTTGGTTTTAGTAAACTTGATAACATGCCTAACATGGTTAGTCTGTGCAAAAAGGAAATTAAAAGTTAATAACACTTAACCATCCTGTACAAAAGAAACTACGGCATGTATACCGGAATTGCAGTGCGGCATGAACCCCATTTTGCATGGCGCAGACGTCAGCCATCACAGTTACCTGCCATTGCTAATCGGAATGGCGTAACCATACACACAGTACTCTATACAAAACCTGCACTTAGTTTTGACTTCGAAATCATGCATGCATTTAGTAATTAGTTTATGAAAAGTATTTAAACATAATGTGTTTAAAAGTTTACACAGTGAAATCATGCACTTACGTCAAAATAAGTACTGTACTTCAAAAAGTAAACATAGAAATGGGATTCACGCTAAACACTGGTTAAAATAATCTCATTGCGCGCTTATACTGTGCGTTTGACGACCATCTATTGATAGTTTAAAAAAATACAAGGGGTGCTGCATCTATCTCGGATGCGGCGTCTCCCCTGGAGTTACCCTATTTTAAGTTACATATATTTAACGGATGAAAAAAAAATCGACTGAGTTCATATGTTTTCGCAACGTGGGAAAATAAAATAAAATGTCTTCGGGATTTCTTTCAGATTTTAAAAATCTTAATTTATACAAAAAATCCAAATATTGATGGTAAACTATCTTTGTAGCTTAACCAATTAGATGTACTGTTTGGTCATGATAACTCGAACTAACGTCCGGCCGAATGATGTCACCGAATGCACATGTGCCAAGCAGAGAATGACAACTTTAAAACCCATTAAACACCAACGCTCCCGTTCGGGGTCGTCGCGAAACAAAATTCTTCTGAAACATGAACACTTTTGAAACATGATATATAGTTTTCTGTCATTTGAATGTTTTGTTGCACTGATGAGGGGCTAAAATTTAGCTCGAAACATTTGCTTTTTAATTGTATTAAATGTATTTATGTAATTTTACTTGTATGTCTGATGAATTGTAATATATATTTTTTATTTTTTAGTCTTACAAAATTCTTCTCTTTGCTCAAAATGCTTCAAGAGCGTTCAGGAGAGGATGACGTCACACAAGAGATCAGTGTAGCAAACGAAATTTATGAAATAGTTGTATGTGTGCATCAAAAAAGTGCTAGAAATTTCCGTTTTATGATTTTGTTGAGCAATTTTGAGCTTTTTTTAGATCTGTTTGAATTATACATTCAATAATTAAACACCGAAGGTTCAGTAAACAAGTTTTTTTTTCTTTTGATTTGATTTAATTTGAAATGCAATCAAATGCATTTGATTCGTGGTTTTTATCAAATATACATTTATGGTAGAGAAAATCATGCATTAAAATCACACAAGTTTAGCAGGAAAGAATAAAAAGGCAAAAATAATTTTAAAAAATTGGGATTTGTGGTATTTTTCGGAGAGTTTAACTTAAAATATAAATTTATGGCAGGAGAAATCATACATTAAAATTACACAATTTTACTAGTAAATAATTAAAGTCCCCTTTAAAAATAAATATGCCTTAATTTTAAATCATAAATATCAGGATTGTTCTTACATAAACTCGTAAATAAAAATATTATTTTTTTTTCAAACAATTAAAATAAAAATTCTATTTATCAATTGACATTTCAAATTTTATAATGTATGATTAACTTAAAATGCACATCCTGTGGGTATTACAACTAGAAAAGCATAACTTCTCTGGAACTGGCATTACTTCTCTGGAATTATTAATAGAAATGCGAAAGCACAATTTCCGAATGACGGCCACAATCAGAGAAAATATGTTGAAAGATTGCCCTCTAAGTAAAGGTGAGCATTTGGAAAAAAACTGAAAGAGGAACTTTTGAATCCATTGTCACATAAAATTTGTGAGTAATAAAATAGAGAGACAGCAATGTTGTTTGTTTTGCATCAAATTTCGAAGAAGAGACTCCATTAAGTCCGGTAAAAAGATGGTGCTCTAAAGAAAAAAAGAAAATTGATTCGTCTCAACCGAAGCTGATCGCATCATATAATAAGAATATGGCAGGATTTGATCCCCTAGATCGATTTTTAAGAACTTACAGGCCTCGTATTAAAGGGAACAAGTGGTCTTGGCCATTTTTTACAAACACTTTAAACATGGCTGTAGCCGCAGCGTGTAGAATACATAGAGAGCTCATAGGAGAAATGTCCCAACTTACTTTCTTAAGACATGTAACAACTGCATTAATGAAGACAGAAATTAAAAAATATATATAAATCCCAGTAGAGGCCCTTGTGGACCTGTGAACAGTAGTGTGCGTTTCGATGGTATAAATCATTTTACTGTTAGTGCGGACAAACAATCCAGATGTAAAATATGTAAAAAAAAAAAAAAAAAATACTCGGATGAAGTGTTGAAAATGTAATGTAATGATGCACCAAAGTTGTGACCTATATATTCATACAAAAAGTGTAAAAGAAAATAATTAAAAAGGTAAGCCTTTCTATGTTTAAAATTTATTAGATAATAGTATTTTCATTCTTTAAATTAAAAAATTCAAATCAAACTAATAATTTTTGATTCAGTATTAAATATTTTATACTTGAATATATAATAAATTAACTGTTTTAAATAAGTTTTTATTGCATTCGGAACAATAATCTATATTTTTTTGTAAAATAATTAAAAACAGAACTTCTTCTAAGTAGCAGAAAAACGAACTGTACCTGAGTTCAGTCTAGGGAACGTTTTCCCCCTATTAGGCGCCAAAGCTCCCATTACGGGAACATGCCATATTTACAAAACGGTTACAGTTTTTGAAAAAAATTCAACTAATCTATAATAGAAACATCAAATGTGTATTAAAAAAATTAAAAAAGTTACATTTATTTAACGTTGTTTATATAGCATCGTTTAATGTGTTAATATATGTCGTTATGGTTGTGTTCTGTTATAAAAATAATTTCCTTGCTCTAGTAAGTAAAACAAAAAGCATTCCTTATCCTTATAAAACCATTTCTTTTTTTTAATTTTACGAATTAAAATTTGAGATGTTATGAAAGATACGAATTCAATTACGAATGAAAATGTATGTCGCGGTTTTCAGTACTAAAAATCAGTTTCCCCAAATTTAACAGATATCTCTGTAAATTTGCTGTCCTTCAGTAAAGCACGCTTCTGAGACTTATTTTTAAATTTAATTTTTGAAATTGGGATAGTGAGATCAACCGTCTAAAAACAACTGCGACTAACTAATCTTTCAAGATGATTTCTAAATTGCATTGTGATATATTTTCGAATGTTCCTTTTAAATATGTAATAAAATTAAGTTTTTTTTTTTTTTTTTAATTGAACGTTTTGAAGTCAGGTTAACTTATAAGGCGTAGGTAATTACTTGTGAACGATAACACGCATTATTAAAGACTTTCTATGAATTAAAACAAGAAATTTCTTACACTTGGCGTTATTTAAAACTGTAACTGTAGACAGCATTGGGCAGTTTTCTTTTATCTCTAAATTCATATTGAGAGTACAATTCAATTTATAGATTTCAATCTTTTAAATAAATAACATTTTTTCAGTCTTTAAAGAACGTTTTTTTTTTTTTTTTGTAAAATTAAGTATAAATGTTATGCTACCTACAGTTCTCATATTTATATATACATACAAGTAATTTAACTTCTAGAGCCCTTACATTGAAAAGACTTATTTTGTAGAAACTGTACTTGTATACTTTTATTGTAAAGTAAGTAACTTCTAAGCGTTAAATACATTTGTCCATTTTTTAATGATAATAAATAACGTAAATACTCTTTTTTCATAATGCGGTTATTTGTATTATTAAACACTGCATTGTACTAAGCGTTAAATACATCTGTCCATTTTTCATGATAATAAACAACGTAAACACCCTTTTTTCATAATGCGGTTATTTGTATTATTAAACACTGCATTGTACTAAGCGTTAAATACATTTGTCCATTTTTTAATGATAATAAATAACGTAAATACTCTTTTTTCATAATGCGGTTATTTGTATTATTAAACACTGCATTGTACTACAGACATTGTTTAAATAATTAAAAACTATTAATTGATGTTTCACAATTTAAAGTTATTATCACAAAACATAATCGATCATAATACTTCCATCAGATAGAAGAGGTTGGTATTTGAATCTTCTGAATCATGAAGATTTTATGATGAGAGATTTTATTTCCAAAATATTAAATGCTCACCAGAAGAAAAAAAAAAACTTCTGATTATTTCACAAAAATTAAAATCGGATATAATATGCAAAATATGGGATAAAAAAAAAAAATTAAGGCTGTTTATGCAAAATATTGAGGATTTTAAGTGCTCAGTAAACAAAGCTGATACGTACCTATACAAAACAGAAGGTTATTGCCTGCTTTGAAAAAACAGGCAAATCCTTAATTTACGTATGTGCCCCTTTTTCGAGATACATAAATAAAATTACTTTGAAATTAATAAAATATTTAAATGGATGACACAATAGTTTACTTTATAATAATTGGAATAATTATCTATTTATTATTAAGTAGCATTGTGCGTATTCTCTTTTAAATGTAAAAGTACAAAAATTGCAATAAAATAAAATAAAGTACTAATAAATTTTCTTGGATATTTTCTTGTATCATTTTTATCGTTGTTCAGTCATTAAACCTTTTTTGTCAATATTCAACTTTCTACTTTAAAAATATCGCAAGAATTACACAATCTACAAATATTTAATAAGCTATCAGGGTGCGTATAGCACTACTTAATTTATCTTTTAAATATATCGTATCATGAATTTATTTTTGTTATAGAGGCACGTCAAGGTTTTTATATATCCTCATCACTTACGTGCGACAATAAAAAAAATATTAGTTGCAATATTTTAAAAAGTCATTGTTGTCATAAATAAACGGTTACTGCATGAAGGACTTGTGAAAAACAAATCTTGCTGAATCAGGTCAAATAACAAGCGAAAAGTATGAATGTATAAATTTAAGAATTATCAAACAAATAATTTATTTTTCAAATATTTAATGTATATGTTTCAGTTCCTATAGATTTATAACGGATATTGTAGCTATTCCGTTAACTGCAAAGTCACCGAATATATTATACACTTCGGTAATTTCGTAATATTTAATAACACATGTGATTGATCGAATTCTTTGATATATTATTAATATTATTTCGATTATGGTTTATGCAATTTAGAGCATCGATCATTTTACATAATATTCACAGATTTTTCATCTGATCATATAGCTACAATTTAGAAATATATTTATCATAGCTAATAAAAATTCTCATTAACAAAAAAGTTTGACATTTTTTTTTTTTTTCCATTCACATATTTAAATATTATATAAAAATTAAAACTACAAAAAGCTTAAAGTTAATTGTTCATGCTTAAATGTATCTTTTAAGTTAAGGAAAATCTGTTGTCATTATACGCTATTCAATATTTGTAAAAAAACATCAAATTGATAATTTTAATTTACTAAATCCTTCAGATAAAATTATATATATATCTTTGCAAAGAGCCGGGCTAATTGGAGAATCCATCTCCCTTTTTCCATTTAGCCTGATATTTTTCAGGCTTATTGCAAAGAGCCTAGAAAGCGTTAGGCTAATTGAAAAATGACCACTTATTATCCGATCAGGGTGATATTTTTAGCTCACAGGCTATCAAAGCCTGAGAGCTTATGTGCCCAACGATTCTGTATGTACAAGTGTACGTACGTATGTACGTAACGCGATAACTCTTGATAGAAATATCCGATTTGCTTCATTTTTTTTCTAGGTTCATTTTGATAAGGTGCTTCCCTGATTATTTTTGGGGGTTCATTGGTTAAGGATAAAGGGGGAAAAGGTGGGCTGGTCCCCCCCCCTTAATTTATATAAATGGGTTTTTCATGCAGAAATATCCGATTTGCTCCAAATTTGGTATACCGGTTTATTGTGTTAAGGAGCTTCCCTGATTAGATTTGGAAGTTCATTAGTTAAGTATAAAGGGGGGAAAGGCGGGGTGGGCTAGACCCCCCCCCCCTTAATTTAGATAAATGGGTTTTTCATGCAGAGTTATTCGATTTGCTTCAAATTTCGTATACCGGTTTATTATGTTAAGGAGCTGCCTTGATTAGATTTGGAGATTTATTGGTTAACTATAAAGGAGGGACAGGGGCTAGTGTCCCCTTAATTTAGATAAATGGGTTTTTCATACAGAATTATTCGATTTGCTTCAAATTAAATATACCAGTTTATTACGATATGGCTTCCTTCATTTGATTTGGAGGTTCATTGGTTAAGTATAAAAGGGGGGAATGGGGGGCAATTGCCCCTCCCCTTAATTTAGATAAATGGATTTTCATGCAGAATTATCTAACTTAGTTTAATTTTTTTTCAACCGGATCCGAACTTGAAGGTTCCATTTGAAGTCAACCCGAAAACCGACCACTACCAGGTTTCGGATTGAGTTCAATTAGAACTTTCAGGTTCGGATCGGGTTGCCGGTGGATGGAGATTATTTGGTCTGGCTTGCATCGGGTTATAGTTCTTTGGAATATTTTTGTCGGTTAAGATTTGGTTCGGGACTGGTTTCAGGTTGACTTCAAATGGAATTTTTAGGTTCTGGTAGCGTTGCTTGTCCACGGAAACTATTTGTCTTGTTCGGATCCGGTTATGGATCTTTGGAATATTTTTGTCAGTTATCAGATTTGGTTCGGGATTTCGGGTTTTTTCAAATGGAACTCTCAGATTAGGGTCGGGTTGCATGTAGACTGAAATTATTTTGTCTTGCTCGGATCGGGGTACGGTCTGTTGTTATTTATTTTTCGGGTTTGGCTAGGGTTATGCGTTAATAAACGTAATAAAAAGAAAATTGCCCAGTTAAACTGATGGCATTGAGCTCACAGGCTATTCACACTAATTGTATATTATACTCTTATTTCAAAGAATAATGCCCCTCGAAAAATAAATTAAGGTATTAGTCCCCGTTGCCCCCTTTCTACTTAACCAATGAACCTCCAAATCTAATCAGGGAAGTTACTTAACATAATAAACTCGTATACCAAATTTGAAGGAAATCAGATAATTCTGCATGAAAAAACTATTTCACTAAATTAAGGGGGTATTAGCTCCCCCATTTCTCCCTTTATGCTGAACCAATGAACTTTCAAACCTAATCAGAAAAGCTCCTTATTAGAATGAACATAGAAAGAAAATTAAATTAAATTGGATAATTCCGCATGAAAACACATTTATCTAAATTAAGGGGAGGGGCAATTGCCCCCTTTCCACCTTTTATACTTACCCAATGAACCTCCAAATCAAATGAAGGAAGCCATATCGTAATAAACTGGTATATCAAATTTGAAGCAAATCGAATAATTGTGTATGAAAAACCCACTTATCTAAATTAAGGGGACACTAGCCCCTGTCCCTCCTTTATACTTAACCAATAAATCTCCAAATCTAATCAAGGCAGCTCCTTAACATAATAAACCGGTATACGAATATTGGAGCAAATCGAACAACTCTGCATGAAAAACCAATTTATCTAAATTAAGGGGGGGGGTCTAGCCCCCTTTCCTCCCTTTATACTTAATTAATGAACTTCCAAATCTAATCAGGGAAGCTCCTTAACATAATAAACCGGTATATCAAATTTGGAGCAAATCGAATAATTTTGCATTAAAAACCCATTTACATAAATTAAAGGGGGGCTAGCCCCCCCTTTCCTTCCTTTATACTTAACTAATGAACCTCCAAATCTAATCAAGCCATCTCCTTAACATAATAAACCAGTATACAAAATTTGAGCTAATCGAATAATTCTACATGAAAAACGCATTTATCTAAATTAAGGGGAGAGGCAATTCCCCCCCTTCCCCCCCTTTATACATAACAATGATCTTCCAAATGTAATCAGGGAAGCTGCTTAACATAATTAACCGGTATACCAAATTTATAGCAAATCGCATATTTCTGCATGAAAAACACATTTATCTAAATTACGGGAGGGGGGGGATAGCCTCCCTTTATATGTAACTCATGAACCTCGAAATCTAATCAATGCAGCTCCTTAACTTAATAAATCGGTATACCAAATTTGGAGCAAATCGAATATTTCTGCGTGAAAAACCCATTTATATAAATTAAGGGGGGGGGGGACTTGCCCCCCTTTTCCCCCTTTATCCTTAACCAATGAACCCCAAAAAATAATCAGGGAAGCAGCTTATCAGAATGAACCTTGAAAAAAAAATTTGAAGCAAATCGAATATTTCTATCAAGAGTTATCGCGTTACGTACATACGTACGTACACACTTACATACAGAATCGGCGGGCACATAAGCTCTCAGGCTTTGATAGCCTGTGAGCTAAAAATATCACCCTGATCGGATAATAAGTGGTCATTTTTCAATTAGCCTAACGCTTTCTAGGCTCTTTGCAATAAGCGTGAAAAATATCAGGCTAATTGGAAAAAGGGAGATGGATTCTCCAATTAGCCCGGCTCTTTGCAAATATCCTAGGCTGTTTGCAAAGAGCCGGATTTCTCAATTAGCCTACGACATATATATTGTATAATGATTTTCGACTTAAGCGAAGAATTTCCGATCTATTGCAATGGGTAATGCAACAGTCAGAAAAAATTTGCTCGGTTTCATCTTTGTCCTTGATTGTATGGTCACGTATTTGTAAATGTTTGAAACTAGGTTGAGGATATTTATTATGAATTAAGGTGAAGTGGTTTTAATGAATTTCTATCGGTTTCTCTGTGACAATAAAAAATATTTTAACTCTTTGAGTAACGTTTATAAACTTAAACTTTGCCTGGAAAACTAAATAGAAGTACCACTTACTTTTCTTTCTTTATTTTTTATTGGTTTATGAAATGCAGACTAAATATGTGATAGTTGTTGGGATTTGAATCCCAATAAAAAGGCGTGAGTAAGTGATAAATTGTAAATTGGGACATACCCTTCTTCAGGATACTTATCCATTTCGGTGTAAATCCACACTTTGTTTTGATCCCATATATATTAGTTATCTTAATTTTAATCAACCGCTCTTTATAACCTCTTTTGACAAAAAAGATTGTAGAATACTTGTTATATCAAATGAATAAGCAACGGTAACACTTTAAGCTATTTAATTCACATTGTTTAAATTGTAAACGAGAGAGCATTTTACATGCCTCTTCCCTGGATAAACTACATATTGAGAATGGAAAAAATGTTTACATTATAAGATAATAAATCAGTAATAATAATTGTAATGATAATATCATAATGATAATAATAAATCAGTTTAATGTAGTCTATGAGTCTTAATGCAGTCACTCAACAAGTCATTATCTTTATCAAAGGATTTTCAAGGTTAAATACATTTGAAGAGATTTATGGCTGAGTTGAAACGACGTATTATTTATGTAACTGAAGAAATTATCTTTAGCACAGTTATTTAGCTTGATTTATGTCCATCAAGCAGACTAAATATGCGATAGTAACACCACTAAAGTAATCCAATAACAAGTAGAAGGGTCACTTGATGTTATAACAAAATAATTAGTGGTGGTTATTAAATTACAATTAGATTATTAAAATGATATAAACGGTTAGCGAAATTAAACTTCCGCCCCTCAAATAGCCTTGGAAGTCGTTCTACAAATCTGAAGAAAAAAAATATTTGGATAACAGCCACTTCGGATGTTGCGCTCTAGATTTCCGAAATAAAAAAAAAATAGTTTAAAAAATAGCTACTAGATGGTGCAGCAACAAATGCAAATGCTACGCACGATAAAAGGGAGAAGTTCTTGCCACAATCAGATGAGCATTCCAAAATGCTGACGTTCCCGGAGGACTGCTGACGTTTCCCTGCTATTCAAACTGTACTACCGCAACGGTGAGAATGCATCGGCAGTTGAGAGAGAGTTCCGCCGCCTCAAGGAACAACAACGTGGACCAACGTCGGAGCGTGCACTTAGAGACATGGTAGTGAAATCGGAGCGAACAGGACAGCCAGACGTTTTGCTGGGAATTGGAAGTAAAAGTCCACCACCGCCGTCCTAGAGAATATTGCTATAGCGGTCTTGGAAGCAAGCGCTGAATCGCCTCACGAAATTGTCACTGTACCAATGATTTCACGTAACCTTTATATGCCCTACTTCACTGTCCGACAATGCGTAGAATCCTGATTTTCAGAATGAAGTGCGTTGTCGAACGTAATTGTTCGCATATTGGACATGTTTTAAAGCATTGATTTGCATGCTTAGTAATGTCATTTAGAGAGTTGTTTTTGTTGTAATAAATTGCAAGTGCAATATTGTAATTGCGTTGTTGTCCTTATTGTGTTCCTTTAGTGCAAAACGACTGACTGGTCCTTCAGTGTTTCAGAATCTCAGTTTGTCGTCTCTTCACACGAGAACTCGTAGCGCCATCTAATGGCAAGTTTTATTCTTTTTTTTTTTTTTTTTTTTTTTTTTTTACTTCGGAAATCTCAAGCGCATCCTCCAAAGTGTCTGTTCCCCGAATATTTTTCTCTTAGGACTAGTAGAACGGCCTCTAGGGCCCGTTCAGTTATGGAAGTTTAATTTCGCTAACCCTGCACTTACCATTTAAAGTTAGTAGTGCACGCTTAAAAAAGGTTTCATAAAATGTACATAAAATCGAAAATTAATTGTCTATCCAGTACTCATTATTTTAATAAAGTTCCGAAAATAACATTCTTTTAATAGAAAGATTGAACTGAAATTACTACGCTTAATTTGTTATAAGAACAAATTTCCATTTCTTTTTATACCTATGCCTGTATGCCAAATTCTGTGTGCTGTTGTAACGAGTTTTTCTTCAATTTTAAGAAGAAAAATTACGTAAATTTGCCGTTTCCGATATACATGTACAGGCATTTTTTGATTACTGATTACTTAGCTTAAGTCACGTACTTATAATTGTCTAAAACTGGGTTGAGAATATTTATTTTGAAAGAGGGTTCTTGAGAAATTCGTTAGAAAGTTAATGAGTTTCTGTGTGAATCGAATGGTTGTTTCAAAAATTTGATTAAGTCTTTGGCTAAACCTAAAAATTAATTTTACGAATAAATATTTCTTAATATATATATGGAAAATCTAAATTTATTATTCTATCCAGTACTCATTATTTCAATAACGATCCGATTTTTTTCCTTTTAGAAATAATATTGAATTGAATTTTTGAGTTTTCAATTTATCATAAAAATAAATTTTAATATTATATTATACTTTTTTCTGTATACCAATGATTCTTAGTGCGGTTTTAATGTGCTTTATTCCACTGTCAGAAAGATAAAATCGTAACTTTATCGTTTTCTTTAGACACTTAGATGAATATTATACAGTTTAGTTAGCTAAAGTCACGTACTTAATATTGTCTAAAATTGGGTTAAGAATATTTATTTAGAAAAGAAGGGGGTTCTTGAGAAATTCGGTAGAAATGTAATGGGTTTCTCTATGAATCGAATGGTTATTTTAAATCTTTGATTAAGCCTTTGGCTGAACCGAATGATTAATTTTACGAAGAAATATTTTTTAACATATACAGAAAATCTAAAATTAATTGTCTGACCAGTACTCATAATTTCAATTAAGATCCGAATTTGTTTTCTTTTAGCTGTAACATTGAATTGAAATTTTTGTGTTTTCGATCTATTATGAGAATTATATTTTAATATTATATGATACTTTTGTCTGTATTGCAATGGTTCGTAGTGATATTGTAATGGACTACACACAGTTAGAAACTGTTAGTTTCACTGTTAGAAAGATAATGCGTAACTTTCTCGTTTTCTCGAGACAAATGAATTTATATAGTTAGCTTATGTCAGGTATTTATAATTGTCGAATACTAAGTTGAGTATATTTATGTACAAGAGAAAGGGTTCTTCAAAAACCAATAGGAAATTTAATGGGTTTCTTTGTACGAATGAATATTTAAAAATTTTGATTATGTCTCTGTCTAAACTTAAGATTAAATTAAAAATCAAATTACTTTCAAAATTATTTTATTGAGTAATTAAGTATTTAAATGTTTCGAAAATTTATTAAAAAAAAGCATTTTTTAAAAATATTTAAATTATCCGCCTGTTCAGAATCTAACATTTGTGTAAAAAAAAAATAATAATAATAATAAAATAAAAATTAATTGCCAATAATTGCATTAGTTAATCCATCATGATTATAATTTAATTTTTAATGTATTACTTTTAGATATTAACAAAAATTTACTTGTGCTGCTGTAATGTGTTCTAATTGAATGTGATTAAGAAAAAAAATTGTTTGTCATGTAAATGCCCGTTTTATAGTTCAGTTAACTTAATTGACTCATCTGTAATTGTCTAAAGCTATGTGGAAGATATGTATTTCCGATATATAAATGGAAAATTTAACGCTTTTATTTCCTCGTAAGAAACATTGGAATAAAAAAATACGAAAAATAAATTAAAATATAATTTTGTAATACATTGTCCACGAGTTGTTTCTTTTTTCGTATATATCAAATTTCAAAAATGATTAGAACTTACTCTCCGTGCCTTTTACCACAAGAAAGTTGCATACGAATGCAAAGGAATGTTTTCATGTACTATACAGACATAAGTTATCTACATTTATTTAAAATTATATAAAAAAATTATATTAACACTTATTTTAATTATTAGCTCCACCATTTTTTAATTTTTTTTTTCTTTAAGCGTCCTAACCCAGTTTTACCGTCACCTAACTTTAGGAATTAAAGGCTGATTTTGCACGAAATAGATATTAAAGCTAATTTTTTGAAGATAATATGATAAATATGTAAGGTTATCAAATAAAAATTTTCGTATAAATACTTTTCATAGCCACATTTTTATGAGTGGTCAAACATGACTGGGAAAATTTCCAGGCCGCTTAAAGGGTTAAAATAATAGACATTTCCAAAAAAGCGAACATAAATTTTTATAGAAAGCAGTACATTTGTAACTCATTTCTTAAGGTTGTATGTAGAAAAAAGTGCTTAAACGTTTCTTTAATTCATTCAATCAATTTAAAAATAGACGAAGTTCAATCGCATTCAAATTAGTACCTTTTTGATAAGCTCTTCCACGCCCTCTAAGATAAATCAAATGTTGTATTAACCCCTTGAAGGGCACGGGTATATTATTTATACCACTTAATATTAATTCCCAAATGTCACATTGGCACAAGTATTTAGAAATTATTTTTCTTTCTAGATAATGTACGTAAAGAAAAGATTTTACTTACTTTCATATAAATTTGTTCATTAACACCAGTGTCACTCAATTATTTTACCATTTTATCAACAGAAGTACTTTGTCCCTGAAAGGGTTAAAAGAAGATTAAAAATCAAAAGAAGAAGAATATCGATTTAATGAAATACTTGGAAATGATTTCTTAAAAGGTTAATATTCCGTTGTATGTTTTTAAAATGAATCACTCTAAATAAATTGGAAATTATGTAAAGTTATTTAAAGTTATTATAGATTTTTTTTATTAATTTAATTTAAAAATATGTTACTAAATCTCTCTAAATTTAAAGTAACAATCAGTATCTTATTGAATTCAGAGTGTCGCCCAAGGAAGACATCTATACCTCACGGCGTGTCGAAATGTCTAGAACTAATTGATAATACTAATTAGTGTACTAGGACTAATTAATAAAAATACTGACAGTAATTTATATACATTTTTTTTGAAATACTGTTAATGCACACACATTTGTGGAATAGTAGAAATATAATTCCTAATTTCGTTATTATTTTTTTATTGCGCGAAAATTTTGTGCATTTAATAGTGAGTACACAATATGTCAGATTTATGATTGTGTTTAAAACAGGGAATACAATAATTGATAACAGCTTCTTTCATATTTATTTACAGAGTATGTAGAATATGCATGTTTTAACATTGTAAAAAGGATTATGTAAAAAAGTGGGAAAATGTACCTGCAGAAATTTGCTGTATATTCCCCGTTTTTTCAGTAATCTTCTTTTTTTTTTTACAGTTAGTTTTTTAAGTGGGACATTTCCGTTATTCAAGATATTAAATTTCTGTATTTAGAAATACATGTAAACAATTACACAATATAGAAAAGACCTCTAAATAATTATTATAGATGCAGATATACATGGAACAATTATTTGAATTGAATGTTATCACACTCCCTTTATATTTGTTTGGATTATTCCACCATTTAACGCCATTAGAGGATGTATGCTTTGTTTTGCGCGACAACCAAGGCTATATCCAAGAGCTTGGTTATATTTTAAAAACCTCGAATACGAAAATTTATCTGGAAATTCTCCATGCTCTGTAAATCGCAAAGGAAAACTTCAGTTCTCCTTTAATGGAAGGAATATTTCCGTTTATATCATTCAACGACTAATAGTCCAGGCAATAGAGACCGTATAGGGGTTCTACCTAGCAAAATTCATGTAGTTCTGTAAAAAGGCTTACTATATATTTTTGGGTCGCTGAATCCGAATTGTTAACTTCCCACCAAAATTTCCCCCGGCAACCCCCCAAATTTTGGTAAAATGCCCCCAAAAGAGGTTTTTATTTAAAAAATCAGGGGGAAAAGTAAAGGGTTTAAATAAAAAGCAAAGTTTTAGGGAAAAAGTATGTAGAAATTCAGAAAGTAGACAAAATTTGCAACAAATTAGATATATGACATTATGACTTTGGATGAAGGGGAAGGAGGGGATCTGCCTCGGAACATGCGCGCGGGGCTGCGTGCACTAAGTTGCGCAGTTTTTTAAGGTTTACAATTTTTTTGGGTCGTTGAATGCGAATTTTTACCCCCCCCCCCCCAAATAGTTTTTTTTTATCTGAAATTTCTTATTGTTTTAGGGGTAAAGCATTACGAAATTCAGAAACTAGACAAAATTTGCAACATATAGGATATATGACATTATGACGTAGGATGAACGGGGAGAAGGAGGGTTGCCTCTGAACCTGCACTGTGGCGCTACGTGCACTAAGTTATGAAGTCCAGGCAACAGGGGATTCTACCTGGAAAAATTAATACTAGTTCTGGATTTCGACTAGCTTTATATTTTTTGGGTCGCTGAATCCGAATTTGTAACTTCCCACCAAAATTTCACCCGACAATACGCAAAAAAATTGATTTTTTGAAAAAATTTGGTTTTTAAGAAAAGCGCGCTGGGAATATTCCGAGGCAGCCCCCTCTCTCCCCGTTTATCCTACGTCATAAAGTCATGTATCCTATTCTTTTGAAAATTTTGTCTAGTTTCTGAATTTCGTAATGCTTTTCTCCTAAAATAATAAGAAATTTAAGTTAATAACAATTTTGGGGGTTTTCGGGGGGAGATTTTGGGGGAAGTTAAAATCCGGATTCAGTGACCCAAAAAACTTAAAGTAAACCTTATAAGGAAAGTTCGGAGGGGAGATGGGAGGGCGAATGTAAACGTTTGAGTGGTTAAATGGAATTGCGCAACTTAGTCCCGCAGCAACGCGCGCATGTTCCGAGGCAGATCCACTCTTCCCCTTCATCCTAAGCCATAACGTCATATATCTAATTTGTTGCAAATTTTGCCTACTTTCTGAATTTCTAGATACTTTCCCCCTAAAACAATAAAAAATTGATTTTTTTAATAAAAAACTTTTCGGTGTGTGTGTGGGGGGGGGGGGTTGCCAGGTGAAATTTTGCTGGGAAGTTACAATTTCGGATTCTGTGACCCCAAAAACATATAGTAAGCCGATTTCCAGAACTACCATTAACTTTGCTAGGTAAAATTCCCTAATGCCAGGACTATAAAGATAAAAACGAATTTTTCGTTTGCTTAAATGTTATGTTTACGAAATTTCTGTTTTTCTTAAAATCGAATGTTTCAATTAAAAGAGAGAAATGTCATATAAAATCACTCATATATTTACGGATTTCTTTTAAACAGTCATTTCACAGATTTTTTTTTTCAATTTAAAATATGGACTGGAAGAGTATGCAACACAGAGATTTCTGCTGCCATTATTTCAATTAAAACAATATGCATATATATATACATATATGTATGAAAAGCAACCTATATATAAAAAACCTATGTATAAAAAGTAATAAAAAGGTTTATTTTAAGACTGAATTTTGTAATATACAAACCTCACTAGATTAATTTCAACACAATTATTCTAATTTGTAAACAAATCATATTAGATGTAAATTTCCAACTGGGCGAAAAATGTCCGGACCAGGATTCGAACCCGGAACCTCCTGCCTGAAGCCGCCAGTGCTCTGCCATCTGAGCTATTCCGGACGATTCTGGTCGAACTTTTTCACCCAGCTAACCTTGATTACAGCATCTGGTCTGAAACCTGGTTCAGCTCAACAGGTCAGAATCGTCCTTGATAGCTCAGATGGCAGAGCACTGGCGGCTTCAGCCAGGAGGTCCCGGGTTCGAATCCTGGTCCGGACATTTTTCGCCCAGTTGAAAATTTACATCTAATATACAAATCTCTTTGGTAATACTGAAACCACTGTAAAGGGGCCATACTTATATAATGTTATCAACTTTTTGGTAATTTTGGACCCCCTCCCCCCTGACAATATCATACGTTATCACCCCTCGACCCCCCCCCCCCCTCCCCGTAAGGATATCGTTATCAATGTCTATTTTTTTTTTTTTGGAATTTTTTTCTTTTGTTTGGAGTGATATTCAAACATGATTGAATTTATTTTTCGCTTACTTTATTGACTCAAAATGAAGAGCAGTCAATAAAATATCACTTTATACATGAAATAACTTTATATCAAAAAACACTTAAAAGAGATTATTTATATTTAAAAGAATTTAATAATAGCTTTTTGTCACATAATGCATTCAACAGTAATAATGTCTTCTTGCACTTCCCCTTAAGGGAAGGGGGCGGGTTAAACAGAATTTCTTATCAACAAAAATGGCGGAGAACATTATTTCTCTTTTTATTTTACTAGTAAACACAAGTATCTTTTCAAACATACTTCGCATATGGTTTCTCAATCAGCTTATTATATATGCATACGCTTATAACAGAAGAATAGGGATACTAAACTTTGGGGTATTCCATATTTTGGAATTAAATAATTTTATAATCATTTAAAGATTTAAATAATAACTTTGTATTCTCATAAAAATAGATAACAGACCAAAAAAAAGTTAACATACTATTTTGATGTAGCTAAAAATATAATACCGGAAGAGTTTGGTTGGATCAAAAATGATAACGTTATCAAAAGACAAATCCCCCTCCCCCTAACGATATCTTACGATATCATGTGCCAGACCCCCCACTCCCCCCCTAAAATGATAACGTTATATATGCACAGCCCCAAAACAGATTTTATTTTCCATTTCCTACAAATACACTGTTTACAAGGTTTATCATTATGGTGGTTGTATACCATCACAGAAACTATGCTGAAGAAGAATCCTTGCTAAAAATACACAAATTTAAACTATCTACCTCGACTATGCATATTTTCTGAAAAAAAATTAAAAGTATGATGTCATATTGAAAAGTCAGGGATGGTTGCCCCTTAAGCCAAGTTATTTTTCTTTTTTATAATAATAATTGTTGTAGCGCACCTGCAAATTATCTACTCCAGATTTTATACAGAACTTCATAAAAAAATTACTGCAATAAAAATACAGGTATTTTTATCAGATAAACAGGTATTTTTATTGAAAGACATAATGAATGATTTTGGTCATCTATCCTAAACCTCAGTTGATCGAAATAGATGATCCACACAGTAACTTTGGAGGTAGAAAGAAAAATGACTGCAACGTATAAACTAACACATTACTCGATATCTGATTCAATAAAATTCACTAAATATTTTATGAAAAATATCTAATAAATACATTATATTTCATCTGCTACTATCTCCATCTTACGAAAACATACAACCAAAGTCAAAAATAACCTTTTTTAATACACGTAACTTTTATTTGAAGAAATAATTCAAGGTAACGAACGTGAATAGCTCTATCACATGTGCATTGTCCAATAGCTGAAATACCGTGACTGGGGTAACTAACCTGATGGGACATATCTGACCCGTGTTTACCCTATTCACTAACAGTCAGTAATCAGTTTCGAACGCACTGACTAAAACTAAAGTATATAAATTGCAATACTAATGAATGTGGTTGGTTGGTTGTATTTATGACGTCCAATTATCTGCACGAAGGATATAGGCCCAGGGCGGAGTGCTCTTCGTGGGGGTCTTTCTAAGGGAACCTAACCCGTATTAACGCTTGGAAATCCAAGGTTCGAAGAAAACCACGAAAACTCTAAACGATTAGGCCGACGGGCGCGATTGGGTTCGAACCCAGCACCTCCCGTCTACCAGCTTCGAGAGCAGAACCTCTAAGCCACTGGTGGGGCTACTAATGAATGTCATACACGATCAATATGAAAGATTGTGTCAAGCTGCCGTCTTTTAAATAGAGCAGAACAGTGATTGCTCATATTTTTATATAGGAACACACTTACCAACCATCTCTTTTGAAATTGTTCCCTTTTCATAAGCCTATAGTATAATTTTTGTTATCATGTTTCGTGTTAGGTCGTTTCGTTTCTGTATTGCATTTTTCACGAAAACTGTGCGTTTTCGATGTATGGAACTTTAGTCATTTATCATATACAATGACAGATAATCCTCGTTCTTCAAGGTTTGCGCGGATATATCTGAACGTATTGTATTTCTCTTGTCTGTGTTTCCATTAGACAATATAATTTTAAATAAAGAAAATATATATCGTGAAGCATGATTATATAAGTTTTAGTAAGATTTTAATTTAGCAAAATTTAAAAGTGTCATGTTTTGTTTATGAATATCCATCCATGAAAATGTGCATAATTTATTCCCCACAAACCTTTGAAATGGCTCATGGTAATCCGAATATTTATTTAAGAAGAGTCTTCTTATGTTTTAGAGTTGTGATATAGTTTTTGTTTATTAATACAAGAACATTTTAATTAGATAAATGCTTTTTCCTCGATGAAATGCAAAACTTAATCTTTCTGTGGAAAATCTTCAAAGAGAGGAATTTCAAAAAGAACTAATTATGAATGATGCTATAAAAATCTGCAAAAGTACTTAATATCTTTTATGCTTATGTTTGAAGAAAATTTATTCTTGAGTCAATCTTACAAAAGATACTGTACAAAGTTTTGCTTTAATTAATAAACAATAGCTTTTTGAAAGAATAACTATTCTGAAAAAATGAATTTAATTTAATTTAATTGTATGAAATAGGATTATGATAATTTATAACTTAAATAAAAAATCGTTATCACATTGTTAAAAATTTAGAATGCTTAAAATATTAAAAAAAAATATTTTAACCCACCTGTATTTAGCAGAAATTCATTTCTTTCTATCTTAACTACTATTAATCGTATATTCTAGACGTTTATAGGATACATATGTTACATGTTTCGCACATATTAAATTTAGGTAATTAAAAATACACCATTTTTGTTATTGTCATCCATGCTAAAAATATAAATTTCTCAATTAAATGTGTTTTATATAATATCGGTTAAAATCCAAAAATTCTCGTTTCTATTATTAACGAAAAACAAACTACATGTAAAAGATAATAGTTACATGAATATTTTGGTATTTCTAAGAAGAAGAGCAATAGAATCCGTTTTAACCAGATATGTAAAGCTAGCAGTACGTTTTTCCAAGATTTTATTTTTATTATTCATTTTTCAATCATTCAAACTTAAATAATGATATAATTATAAGAAACTTTAAAAATATATCTGACATACTATTTTTCAAATTTCTATTTTTACTTATAATGTTAATTATGGAACACCATAACTGTACTTGTAATTCAGTTAGGCATAAATATTGACATTTGGGACTTATAAAATGTTTGTAGCCAAGATTTGGACATTTTATAATAGGAAAGTTGGTTATACTCCTACATCAACGTGCATTGCAAATATTTCATGACTACCTTGAAAATTTATACTTTCTATTTTATTTAAAAATATACTGTCACATTCCATGTCATTATATTCTTTTAAGCATTAATAAATACCGTGATGCACACACATATACAATAGACTTCAAAAATCGGCATTCTAAAATCCAGCAACTTCAAAAATCCAGCAGCAAAACCATCTTTTCCCTTCCTTTTTTTTTTTTTTTCACTTTCAAGTTATAGGAGAAAAAAAAAAAATAGCGATTCGTTATGAATTGAAAACTTCAAGATCGAAATTAAAAATGCAAAAAAAGAATAATTGACTATTTTTTTTTTCATTTGTCGGAGGCGATTATTTTCTGAACAAATTTTCTGGGAGCTGCTTACCAACGGGAAACACTTTGGCGAATGCAAGGCACAATATATAGCCAGAACGAATTTTTGGCAACGGCGACATCAATGATGAGGAAGAATCTGGCGAATGCATGGCACAATATACGTCCGGCTTTCAAATTTGCCGAGAAAAGACGACAATTTATGAACTGGTTCAACATGCAAAGTCTGAAAATGCATTAAGTATTGAAAATAGGGATTAGATGTTTGGCTAAGCATTGACGAAAATGCATCAATAACGAACAATTTAATGGACAGTGAGATCACTGACTCTGTGCTAAATAGAACCATCGATAATGCTAGTAGCAGATCAGAAGGCGAGGATAAACAACCGGCAGAAGAAAATACGTCACTTTAAAAATGCATAAATTTGATTGGAGAAATAATATATACTTTGGAGAAACAAGACTGTATTTCCGAAATAGACATTCTTCATTTGTATAAAAATAAAAGAAAAAAAAAACTTGTTAAATGCCTAAAAAAAAGAAGCAAACAAAGTTGACATCTATGTTTCCGAAATTACAAGATAAGAAATAATTTCACTCCTTATTAGAATTTTTTTTTCTGTAACATAGAAAATATCAATTAAAGTAAGTTTTTTTATATTTAACTTTCTCTTTTTCTTACATAATTACCACTTAATAATGAATAAAATTATGGCTAAAGGCACCATTAAGAATATATAACTACTTTTGATATTCCCAGTTACTACTTTGGATATTCCTTCAAAAATCCGGCATAGTCTCAGTCCCGATGATGCCGGATTTTTGATGTTATACTATATTTTAAAACTGGTTAAAATTCATAGGAAAGTAATATATATATTTTTTCTGAAATCATTTTATCTTTAAAAAGTTAAATACATTATTTTTATGCATTTATTCGATGGGATCATTAGCTTCAGAATTAAAGAATATTCAGAATTTCTTTTTAATAAATAAATGCCAACAACGCATTATTAATACCGCTATAAAAATAAAGAATTAATGTTCTTTTTTGCCTGTATTTATATTTAACAATAGTTTGTTCAATAATTTAATATTTTTTAAAGTTTAAAATTCCTAAATGTTTTTGTTTTTTAAACATTTTATTCCATGCTTCTGGTTAAATGACTGTAAGTGAATTAAAATGAGCAGTGATACAAAGGCTATCACAAATCACTCCATAATTTGTCGAAATTTATTAATTTTGTTTCCAGAAGTGTTTCAGTTAATTAGCTATAATTTACATTAGAAAAAAAACAACTCCCACGTTTGTTACACAAAGTTTCCTTTAAGGCTTTAAGAATTTGAGTTTTCTAAATGTGACTAATGATGTCATTTTCTGAAAAAATATTACATATATAAATGTTGATTTACTAACTAATTTCAGTATGAAACTGTCAACTATTTTCATGAAATAATTGAACCCGTATTTGAACCCAATAGCTACGAATATCACAAGAAAACTGAAAGGATAACACTGGTTGATGTAGTTCTGTCTAGCGTCCCCAATAAGTAATTTGTATAACAAGTTGGAATTTGCTCGTCAAACGTGGCAAATGAGATGCGTTCGTACTATAACTAGTTTTCTAAATATTTTTTTGCACCACATATTGCACTGAATGTATATTTTAGTGCACTTCATAAGTGCATATCAATTTCATGCTGTTCAAAGGGCTGTAACATCATTAAAATGCACTTGAAATATTTTTTTCCCATTGGCCGTAATGTAACAGAAAAGTTTTGACTGTACCTGTAATTAAACTGTACATCCGATATTTATAAAATTTGAAATGAGTCGACAAAATTTTGCAACAATTATATATTTAAAATTTCAGACCATTCGGTTGGGTAGTTTTTGCTCTGCTGTATGCGGACAGCTGGACAGACGGACGGACGCACGGACGGACGGACGGATAAACGGACGGATAAACGGACGGACCAAACGATGACTATAGGTGCTAGTTATTTATATAATTACGAACGCACCTAAAAAGCGAGGCTAACAAAAAAGAAAGGCTACGGCGTTGCTTTTCTCGTATCTTTTTTTTACAGACCGCCGGAGTCATGTGATGTTTGTATGCACCAATGCAATTGTACGAAAAAAGCATGACATCACTCTAGCGGTCTGTAAAAAAAAGATATATGGAATGCACCGCGGTAGAATGTCTTTTTCGTTAGCCTCGTATAAAAAGTTTCCTGTTGTTTTAAATATAGTAAAATACTATCTGAATTATACCTAGATATTGCCGATAAGAATCCTGGCACTACCACAGTATTTCCTAACTTTGAGCATGTGTCCAAGATCTTGAAAAAATAAATCAACTTCTTGCGATTCTTTAACGAATAAATTGCCTAATTATACTATAATATTTTATGAATAATTCAGTAAATCACATTAAATTAATATAACTTTATTTATCATATCTATACACTAGAGATTTTTTAAATTATTACTTGTAAAATTGCCTTTCTACTAAATGTATATTTGCTATCTTTGAACATTAGAACTGGATTATTTAAATGGAAATTTAAAACACTATTTTTTCCATAAAATTTACATAGGTGTTTCTATGAAAACACTTAAGAACAATTTAATGTCTAGTATTAATCTAAAGCCGAGTAAAAACCGAAAAATATCACATTAAGAAATTGCTTTTCTTATGTTCAGTGGACAGAGCTTACCCCAAATATGTATACGCTTTTTGAATAAATAAAACTTCAGTTAATAAAACTATATTTAAATTGCAAAATAATCTGTATAAAATTTATTTTTATTTACAAATTCTTAGAATGAAAGGAACACTTTATTTCCTGATGCCGATCTTACCATTTATTTATCTTACATATTTGTTTTATGCTGCTTGATAACTTTCAAGTACTCTTTCTCGGCTGGTGAATGTTAATGTGTCTTTAATCCGATTAATTACAACTCATATAGGTGGAACTATTCCGAAACTTCCTGCGCTACTGTCATTGTACTTCTGAAATATTTTCATACGTCCAATAGTATTTTAAATTAAATTTTCCTTAGTCAAAATATAATCTTTGTCCACTCGCTGTTTCAGTTTAATTACACCATGCAACGAAAGGAAAACCAGAAAGTTATGACTAGTTAAACGGTGCGGAATATATATTTTTGGACACCGTATATGTCTAATATATACGATAAAGCAAACACATTTTCCTGCGTAACGCAGAAATCATATTGACGTTGACAAATTTCGCTTTGACTGCATTTTTTTGAATATGTAAAAAAAAATTAGATTTAAATACAATTTTTCTGAAAACTTTATCTTTGTTGACTGATTTTTTAATGGTTTTTAAAGTAAACATCAAGCAAGAATTTTAAAATAAGTCTACACTATTTCTAACTCGTGTATATTAAATTACATTTTTATTTTTTAAAATTAAACAACTTATTTAATTAAATTTTTACATCTTCCTAAATTAGAACAATGCAAAATTTATGCAAGTAATATATATATATATATATTATTGCTATTGTTTTCAGAATTTCTTACAAAACCTTACAAAACACATACTGTAAAAAAAAAAAAAAAAAAAAAAAAAAAAAAAAAAAAAAAAAATCTGTAAAGTTTTTAAATTTTTTCTAGGAAACTGGGATTCCTAAAAATTTAATGTAACGGCTACAACAAAACTTCATATAGCAGCGTCCGTTACAGAAATTTTTGTTATTGCCGTTACATAAAAAGCTCTAGGAATCCTAGTTTCCTAGAAAAACGTTAGTAACTTTACAGATTTTTTTTTTTGCAGTGTAGTCTAAAAAAATTCATTTTTTAGAATGAATACATAGTTTTCTCATTTCAATGCTTTTTTTTCCTGAAAACGTAAATTTTATTTCTGAATAATGATCCAGATATCAAAACTCGCGGTAATTAGTTATTTATTCAATTATAAAGAACAAATTATCCACATTCTTTTCAGAATATGAGAATAGAGAATTATACAATCTCTGAAAATCATGAAATACCGACTTACAGTTATTTAAACATACATATTGAAAATTCAACGAAACATGCATTGTAACGTTAATTTAAATGGAATATTCTATAAAAATATATTTTTGGGGCGCATACATAGTGTTTACATTTAGTGTAATTTAGTATTTTTTATAAGGATCCAGAGAGGTGGAGTCCCAAAATTAGAGTATTACACTAAAAACTCTCAATTTTCCACTATAATATGCATGAAATTTCTAGATATTTAATTTTTTATAAATGTAACTTTGCAACTGAAATAATAAACATTGTATAAATAGTAATTAAGAAGTATCCACATGCGTTTAACTTACAAAACTTTCATACGAAGAAATTTACAGCAGCAATAATTCTATAATATACTAAATTCGGAAATGCACAGATTCGTGTGTTTATGTACTTTTCTCTTTTTTTACACTTAAAGCTTAGTGATTTAGAAGATTAATGGTTATGGCCTCAAATGTTTTCCTTCCGTAAATTTAACATTATTAAGTTCTACACGATATTTGAAACATTCATCATTTTGTCCCATGAAAAATATGCTCATTCTCCTTTGCTATAGTTGACTATTTGAATGCTTGCGTCTAGATGCTCTATTTCTTACATCTAGATGAAATCACGTAAACTAAAGCTTATGAATTAAAACGTTAATTAGTATTAAACTGAATTAGATAAAAACATACTACATTTGAAAAAGAATAACGTTACATGAAAAAGTATGCCTATGTACGTATATAAATATAGATATATATTAAACAAAGTAATTTAAAAACATATCCTGAAATTAACTGTAAAAATTTATATCCAGTCATTTTTAAAAATAACTTAAATTTTGTACAATAAATGTTTTTACTTGGTAACAGTTCTTAAACAGATGTTCAAAGTGTATCAAGTTGGATATAGTTTTAAAATTCTTTGAAAACATTTTGGTAATTCTCGGAAATTGAGGCAAAAAAGTATCATTTATTGTGTAAAATAAAACGATTTTTAGAACACTTACGATTTTCTGTATAAACATTTCATTTATTATATCTATTATTGTTAATGTGTTTTTGAATATAAATATTACGAAGACCATTATGTGCATTAAAGTATTTTACAGATATTGCAAGCTAATTTCAATGGCATTCGCGTACAAGCAACTACTGCTACTTAAGTTTTTAACGAAACAAGCATGCAAGAATGTTAAATCGTTTCATAATCAAATTTTTTTTATATTTATTTACGCAGTATATTGCCATGTATGTTTTAGTTTTCAGCAGATAAAGGTTTGTATTGTTTGCTATAAACTGAGAAAACATATAACTTTTTCAAAATTAGTTCCGGATATCTTAAATTCACAAATTAGTCAAACTACAGTTATACCTCCCAATAACTGTAAAAGTTATGGGAGGAATAATCAAAAAATAGTTGAAATTTAAACTACCATTGTTAAATTCAACGCTTTTAGAGCCAAAATATACTCACATGTACAAGTTTTCGAAAACAGAAATTTATTAACAGCACTCATCTCATATATTAATAATTTATAAATATGTTTTAGTTTTTTTGAATAAATTAATGTCACATTAAAATATCCAAAATGATGTGTAAAACTTGATCGCAGAAATTTGAGCTACTTAATGTGCTATTCTTACTGTTACCGTTGGCAAAATTTGCGATCTGTGATTTATCTTACAAAAACCAGTCATTATAACTTCTTCTTTGGAAGGTAAAGTATGTTTTAATATTAAAGTTCTGTTGATCTTATTGGGATTTTTTTTTAAAGCAAGTATGTATAACCAATTTCCAATGCATGCAAGAATAAATCGAGTCATAAATTTTAATTTTTCAATTGCAATACATGCATTTTTCTCATCTCATCGCAATAGTTTAGGAATGTTAGATGTAGGAATCAACAATTGTACATTCTCTATATAGTGTGAAATAATAGTAAGCATTTACATTTTGCGACAATTTCTTATAGCTAACACACAGCGTTGAAAAGTAACGTTGAGTTTGAGCACGTTTGAGGAAAGAGGTTCATTAGAGTATTCTATATTAAAATTAAAAATAGTACAACAAAAGATCGTTGCAAACTAATAACCAGAATACATTAATAGTACCGCAGTATTTCAGAAATAGAAATTTTATGAAACAATTTTCTTAAATAATTTAGTTTAAAATTTTTTAGTACAAACATATTTTTATAAATTGAGAGGTACAATATTGTACATAACAAAAATAAACAAATAAAAATACAATTTGTAACGTGTTTAATAATATTTCTTATACGATAAAATAATCTTTGTAACATTTTATTATTCAATTTGTATCTAAATCCAATTATTTTTTACAATGGCATTAAATGAAATACTTAGCTGTTATTGAAGTAATACTATTTGTTACATATGTGAATAATGTATGTTTAGTTTTAAAATAAAAACAAATAAAAAAACGATTAAGGAGAAAAGTATATAAATATGGCGATTTTGCATGCATAAAATTACAAATTTACGCTAAGGAAACATAATTGAAAATATGAATTTACTTGTTGATGCTAGAAAGAGTATCTAATTATTTAAAAAAAGAAAATTGAAATTTTTGCTTTTTAAATAAATTAAGTGTTACGAAGTAATATTTTATGTAAATTCTTAGACAATTCAATTTGGTGACTTTACTAAACCGGATTACAACAACGTGAGTTCAAATATATGCCCAGTCAGATTTTTTCAAAGAATATTAACAAAAAGTGGTAATAGTAATAAATACTGTAATGTAAATGTACTGTAATGTACAGGTCATTTATATTTTCCAGAAAAATATATATGAGAAAATTCAGATAGGTATTTTTTTTTTCAAATTTGTAAATGAAGTAATACTCAAGAAATTAAGGAAAATCAAATAATTTATGGTTTATAAGTTTAAGGAAAAAAATCAGATCACCATATGTTTTTTTTTTATTATTATTATTATTTAAAGGTCACGTAATAGTATTAAGGAAATGAATGAAAATCAAATCATTTATCATATATATATATATCATGAGAGATTATCTAAAATATTCAGATTCCAAAGTTTTATTTAATTTCCATTAGTATATATATTTTTTTATTAAACTACAATTTTTTTTTTAAATTCCCAATTCCACACAAGATGGATTATCTATAAAATTAATAATAATATTTCATAAATGATGCAATTTTCACAATTTATTCTTAAATATTTGTAGTTAAAAACATTTTATTTTTAAAGTGATATTGAATTCTATTATGTAAATGATTTTCGCACTTACTGAATTTGTAAAACAAAATAAATAAAATTATAATTACTTAGGTAATGTATTTTTATAGCAACGATTAATCTAAGACTCAAAAATATTATAGTTTTTGTGGCAAACAATATAATAATTTATTATATAGAGTAAGGAGAGAGGTGAGAGATTCTGTAAAAACTGAAAAGGCTCGGGCCTACTTACATTTGATTCTTCTGTGTTTTCAAACGGATTATATTATTTAATTTCAAAATTTTACATATTTCTGTAATATTGAACAATGTTTGAAATAAATATCAAAATTATTTTTAAAATGAAATTCTTTACTACCTTTTTCTCAAAAAATATTTTTCAATTACTGCTGTTTTAAATCATTCAACTGCATTTTTTTTTAGAATGCATAATATAAAAAAAAAAATCGCTGAAAGTAGTACGTTCTTCAAAATATAAATTCATCATATTTTCACTCAAATTTAGATATACCTTATTTCTCACATATGGGAGAAGACATTACAATTATCGGGATTTTCAAATTGACTGGTAAATAATGTTTTCAGCTCTTTTGATATATATATTTTTTTTTTATTTTTAGGGTTCCGTACTTTAAAAATAAAAAAGGAACCATTAAGACGTCAGTCCTGTGTCTGTCTGTCACACCCATTTTACACGTAAACGATAGATCGTGGAAAATTTAAATTGGCTGAAGTAATAAAGGTTATTGACCCACATATTTATAGATTATTAACCATTAACAAATATATTTAGGAAAAATAGAGGTGGCAAATTAAGTTACTTGAAAAAAATCTTTTCTTTGTATATCGTGTGGGGTATCGTGGGAAAGCCTTAATAACGCCGAACTGAAAAATACATTTCTTTTAAATTTAGGTATTATATTTTCAGATATCGTCGAAAATGCAATGCAAAAATATGTCGTCCTCTGCTCTATTTCCGAATTTACTTAAACTAAAATTATGAAAAATTAAGCGGTACTAGAAGTTAATTTAAACCTTGCAGAAAAACTACATCAATTAGCCTATGTCATAGAGTTTTTAAGAATATCCCATTTTTCCATTACACACAAATTTCGATTTGCAGGCGTTCAGCAAATGAGTTGAGGGAGCGCTGGAGGTATCTGTAGTCGCAGAAGTATAAAAGGATTGAAGATAATGATTTTCGAAACCAATTGTCGGTTATGAGCAGAGATATTAACCTTTAAAGATACAGATGGTTTGGACATACATAAAAACAGAGATGGTTTTGGCATACATAAAGACACAGATGGTTTGGATATACATAAAAACACATATCGATTGGACATACATAAAGACACGGACTACTCTATGCGCTATCGATTTTTAAAGCCTAGATAGCAATTTTTAATGATACATTTGTGTAATGCAATGCCCAGTTGCTAATTCATATATTTATTGTACTCTCTGCGCGCTAGTAATACTCGCACTTGACCGGTTTTATTATACAACACTAAACAGTGTTTTGGAGCCGAACTAAAGATACAAACTTGAGAAGAATATATTGAGTAAGAAATTTTTTTTTAGGAAAATTGTTCGAATTCTGATACATATTCCCTATAAATAATGCGATGATTCAATACGAAAATTAAATATATTCATGGTCATTTGTTAATTCAGAAATTTCTAAAAATTTGAAAATATATTTATTAATCAAAAATATTATTTAATATGAAATTTTAATATTTGAATATTTAATAAAAAATTTCTTAATTTTCTATAAATTTTCTTTTTCTTTTTGCATATTACATAAATAACATATATTAAAAGACAATGGCTATACAAACATCCCTCGATTTACGTAAGTAATGCGTTCATAAACGTTTGCATAACTTGAATTTCACATAAGTCGAATTTTTAAATTGCTTAGGTAAAATTTCGTAAGAAACTGAAATATTTATTGTATACATATAATATGTGTATAATTTACGCAGTATTATTTTATAAACAAAGCACCATGCAACAGTATTTACTTGGATATAAAATATAAAAATATGGAAAATAAAAAATCAAACTGGAATTGCACTTTTCAAATACAAAATATCTTGTGGAATGTGTTTATAAATTTAACATTGATGAATTAATTTATATTGATTTTTTATTTACAACAAATGAACAGCTGAAGCTAGAAAAAAATACACTCGTTCTTCTTCATTGAAACTTTAAAATTAGGTTTCTTTACGGTTTGAATTTAGCTAACAAAATCGTAACGGTTAAATTAGATTTTTTTTGCTTCATTTTAATCAGATTTGTGTTTGCTTTGTTAAAAGTTTGATTGTATATCCCAATAAAAATATAACTATCTAATTATAAAATTATATTATGGTTGTCTTTTATTTATAAAACAACTATCAAAAGTATGCAAATGCGTATCAAATTTACAGTATGTTCATGAAAGTAATTTGATATTTATGACGTAAGCGCGAATTTACGTCAGCCATATATTACGTAAGTCGAGGGATGCCTGTATACTCGTTTTATATTAGAACGCAATATCGAGTATTGTTTCAATGTATTAAATGCTACATAAAGCAAACTATTGAGTAAATAATAATGACTGATTTTATTAATGATTGGTACCAATGAATGACGTGATTAATAAAATCAGAAATACGTATTTCTTAACAATTTTAAAAGTTTCTTTTTCGAGCTTATTGTTTAAATAAAATTAAATTTGGGTGGTTTAACACCTTCTTGAAAGTATGGACTAAATCCGGAATAACAACCTAAGTGTTGGTTACAGCTGATGTATTTAACTTTGTGCATTCAAAACGAAGTATAAAGAGAAAAAAAAGAAGCACCAATGATATAAATAAAAAATAAAAATATCCAAATATACTATTGTTAAAAATGTATTTATAAAACATTTAATATTTTACCTGAATCAATTCTTTGAAAAATATCGAGGGTTTAAAACATTCTGAAGATTATTACGTACAGAGCATATAAAGTTTATTTCAGTTTTTAACACTTACTAGGGAAATATTTGAAACTTAAGGTATTTTTAAATTTCAAAATGAATTTAAAGATTTTAAGTACCTGGAAATTTTAATTAAACTTTGTTATAACCACTATAAAATAATATCCTTAAAGACTGTCAAAGTAATCTTCAAATTTAATTAAATTTCTGGAGATAGAAAAAATGCAATGTTATTTAACAATAATTAGTTGAACCCTCTAATTTTCCATTATGATCTTAATTGTCGGTCCTTATGTTTGTAATTTTTTATTAATACCATAAATAAAAACTTAATTTTGTTTCAAGCAATTCTAAACAATCCGAGACTGTCTGCGTAATATGTAAAAATTTAACAAATTGACTTTTTGTATTTCTTTATTTAAATAAGTTTGAAAATTATTTATTGAGACACAAATTTAACATTATATGTTTAAAGTATTAATTTGTCCATACGAAAATAAAAAATAACTGTAGCCAAAGATGTGAGAATTGATTTGAAGACAACTAAAAATAATTCAATGGAAGTTTTCGAATTTTGCTGATTTTACTGGAATTAAGTATATTTTACTGAAAACATTAAGTTTTGTAAAAGATGAAACGAATGATAGTTAATTATATTTTCTCAAAATTTAAAACAGAATGCAACATTATCAAAATATACTATATTTAACATAAAATGTTTAGTATATTTTTGATAAGCTACAAAACAATTTTTCTTGTCGTTTAACAAAAGTTATTAAGGAATATAAATGATGTGATTCATCACTTATTTCGATAAGATATTTTATCAAGTAAAGGAAATTTATAAAAGAATATGCACATAAATATCAAATAATAATGCGCATTTTGCATCTAATTGTACAATGAAAACTTAATCACAAGAAAAATCTGAAATTTAAATCGATTTGAACGAAAAAGTAAAGAAGAAAATGTCACACAGATATGACGTCTAAAGAAAAAATGATAAATATAAATGAAAAATGTAAGAACCATACATTATATGTCCATCTGTAGAAATGCAAAAATAGATCTATAACACAAAATTTAAAAACACGCATTAGGAAATATTGAATCCTAATTTTTTTCTTATAAAATTAATTTTCTTACTTATTATGTTCTTGAATCCGTGGTTCATAAGAATCATAATTGTAAGCTTAATTACTTTTCTCTCTATACATGGCTTTTAATAATTGAAATAAAAATATATTAATATTTTTATTTTTCATATCATCGATGAACTGAAATTCAATCACCTTTCTGTATACTTTTTCTAAAGTAATATTTATTTAAATATATTTAATATTAATTTCTAAGCAAAAAGTGAATTATTAATTGATATACAATAAAGTCATGGAAATTAAATAAACTGATTTTCAGTGTTTTTAATCAGATAAATCAAATTATACCTGTAAATGCTATTTTTATTTTTTTATTATGACAATTTAAAGACTTGAGATCTTTATATTTGCATTTTATAAACATAATTTGTATTATATTAACATTCATAATTTATAATTTTTTTCATATATGAAACATAAATGTATGAGTAGTTCTGTTGCTTGAAAATTTTAATCGGGACATCAAATTATGAAATAAAAGGAGCAATTTATTAAATATTTATATTTTGTTCAAATGAGGGCAAAAAATACTATATATTGCAGTGTTTGAAAGCTTTTGTGGAAAAATAATAATCAATATATAATCTGTATTTTTTAAAGATGCAATATATGCTATCATCGGATTTATTTTCATTTTTGGATTTTCGATATTAAATAATACAGAAATGCATAAATAATACGCTCTTAATATATAGCTATTCTCATTAATAATAGTCTCAGCAGAATTTTCAAAATTCTTAAATGGCATTGTCAGTGATACCTTTATAAATCTGAATACTTTAAAAACAATCCACCGGAACCTCTTATTTTAACCAAGGGAATCTTTTATTTTAATCCATAATAAAACAAATATCCATCCAAAAATATTTTATTTCTATTTGTCTCCTGGAAAACTAAAGAAAATATTGGAATCTAAACTTTTTATAAAAATCGTTACACCTTTTTGACGTAACACACTGTAAAAAAAAAAAAAAAAAAAAAAAAAAATCTGTAAAGTTACTTAAGTTTTTCTAGGAAACTCGGATTCATAGAACTTTTTATGTAACGGCAACAACAAAAATTCATGTAATAGACACACTTTTGCACCGAAAATCAAAAAATCTGTAAGTTACAAAGAATTTTTTAGGACACTGGGATGCCTATAACATTTCATGTAACTGAAACAGGGTTATAGATAAAAGGTTAGTAAGATTACAAGTGAATCTGTAAAATTACAGTAAAGCTACAGATTTCTGTAGCTTTATAAAAACTAGTTTTGTAGATTTACAGCTTTATTGTACAGTTACAGATGAAAGTTTAGTAAGCATGTAACTTTTTTTTTTTTTTTTTTTTTTTTTTTTTTACAGTGCTGTACAACATTGCTTAAGATCTCTATTTAGAAGGACTTGTAAAAGGTAAACACTCATATCTTTTTCACGATTCATTGTTAAATATAGAGTATAAGTTTTGTAATCATTTTTGAAGTTTTAAATATAAAAATATTCTAGAGATTATTCCTCCAATGCATACCTCACACTGCAGTGTACTAAACTAGCGTAAAAAATTACTTTAAACATAAACAGTTAAAATGTTACAAGCAACAAACATTAAACAATATCATTCCAACAGAAACATAAAAAATAACCAAAAGTTTACAATCAATATTTTCTCACATGCTGGAAAGTTAAAAGTAAATTACCCCTGTTCATCATTCAAAAAAACTGGCTGAATGAATTTTGGAACGTCATGTCGGAAGCAAAAAAAGGAAAAAAAAAATTTAAATGATTTGTACAAAGTGACGTCTTTTTCACTTACTGGGTTAAAATGGAACATTTTAAAAATGTGTTTCTTTTCCAAAACAAAATATAGTATATGGTTTTAGATCATTTTTAAAAGTCATTTATTTTCATAATAACTTTTTTCTTTGTCAGAAATATAACATGTAATTTTGTTTCATATTGTAAACTGAATCTTGTTAATAAATGGTATTTAATTTTTTATGAGCAGTACGTGAAACTTTATATGTTGTTTTGAAATAATTTATTAGCTCTCGGAATTCGTTTTTTCAAAATTTATTATTTTTCGTTGAGAGTGAAATGAACAAAAAATAAGGGTATTTCTTTTCAGTATACTTGCTTGCGTTAAATAATACTTTTTACAGATTATTTTCTAGATTAATGTATATATATATATATATATATATATATATATAATATATAGAGAGAATCTTGTAATAATGTACCATTGTTCAGAGCACTAGACTGTAGAATTTCATTAAAGTGAATGAGCTTAACGTGAATTATGTTTAACATGAGTTGTTATCAAATCTCGGTCATTTTAATTGCCATGTGTATGCACCAACAAGAAACAAATAGAAAATAGTAATTCTGCTGTTTGGTTACAGCTGATGTATTTAACTTTGTGCATTCAAAACTAAATATAAAGAGAAAAAAAAAGAAGCACGAATGATATAAATAAAAAATAAAAATATCCAAATATACAATTATTAAAAATGTATTTATAAAACATTTAATATTTTACCTGAATCAATTCTTTGAAAAATATCGAGGGTTTTAAATCATTCTGAAGATTATTACGTACAGAGCATATAAAGTTTATTTCAGCCTTTTAGCCCTTACTGGGGAAATGTTTGAAACTTAAGGTATTTTTGAATTTCAAAATGAATTTAAAGATTTGAAGTACCTGGAAATTTTAATTAAACTTTGTTATAACCACTATAAAATAATCTCCTTAAAGACTGTCAAAGTAATCTTCAAATTTAATTAAATTTCTGGAGATAGACAAATTGCAATGTTATTTAACTATAATTAGTTGAACATCTTAATTGTCGGTCCTTATGTTTGTAATTTTTTATTAATACCATAAATAAGAACTGAATTTTGTTTCAAGAAATTCTAAACAATCCGAGACTGCCTGCGTAATATGTAAAAATTTAACAAATGGAATTTTGGTATTTCCTTATTTAAATAAGTTTGAAAATTATGTATTGCGACACAAATTTAACATTATGTGTTTCAAGTATTAATGTGTCCATACGAAAATAAAAAATAACTGTAGCCAAAGATGTGAGAATTGATTTGAAGACAACTAAAAATAATTCAATGGAAGTTTTTGAATTTTGCTGATTTTACTGGAATTAAGTATATTTTACTGAAAACAATTTTTATAAAGGACGAAACGTATGATACTTAATTATATTTTCTGAAAATTTACAACAGAATGCAACATTATCAAAATATACTATATTTAATATAAAATGTTTAGTATATTTTTGATAAGCTACAAAACAATTTTTCGTTCCAAAATTTATTAAGGCATATAAATGATGTGATTCATCACTTATTTCGATAAGTTATTTTATCAAGTAAAGGAAATTTATAAAAGAATATGCACATAAATATCAAATAATAATGCACATTTTGCATCTAATTGTAGAATGAAAACTTAATCACAAGAAAAATCTGAATTTTAAATCGATTTGAACGAAAAAGTAAAGAAGAAAATGTCACACAGATATGACGTCTAAAGAAAAAAAAATGATAAATATAAATGAAAAATGTAAGAACCATACATTATATGTCCATCTGTAGAAATGCAAAAATAGATCTATAACACAAAATTTAAAAACACGCATTAGGAAATATTGAATCCTAATTTTTTTCTTATAAAGTTAATTTTCTTACTTATTATGTTCTTGAATCCGTGGTTCATAAGAATCATAATTGTAAACTTAATTACTTTTCTCTCTATACATGGCTTTTAATAATTGAAATAAAATTATATTCATATTTTTATTTTTCATATCATCGATGAGCTGAAATTCGATCCCCTTTCTGTATACTTTTTCTAAAGAAATATTTATTTAAATAGTTTTAATATTAATTTCTAAGCAAAAAGTGAATTATTAATTGACATACAATAAAGTCATGGAAATTAAATAAACTGAATGTGAGTGTTTTTAATCAGTTAAATCAAATTATACTTGTAAATGATATTTTTATCTTTTTATTATGACAATTTAAAGACTTGAGATCTTTATATTTGCATTTTATAAACATAATTTGTATTATATTAACATTCATAATTTATAATTTTTTTCATATATGAAACATAAATGTATGAGTAGTTCTGTTGCTTGAAAATTTTAATCGGGGCATAAAATTATGAAATAAAAGGAGCAATTTATTAAATATTTATATTTTGTTCAAATGAGGGCAAAAAATACTATATATTGCAGTGTTTGAAAGCTTTTGTGGAAAAATAATAATCAACATATAATCGGTATTTTTTAAAGATGCAATATATGCTATCATCGGATTTATTTTCATTTTTGGATTTTCGATATTAAATAATACAGAATTGCATAAATAATACGCTCTTAATATATAGCTATTCTCACTTATAATAGTCTCAGCAGAATTTTCAAAATTCTTAAATGGCATTGTTAGTGGTACCTTTATAAATCTGAACACTTTAAAAACAATCCACCGGAACCACTTATTTTAACCAAGAGAATCTTTTATTTTAACCCATAATAAAACAAATATCCATCCAAAAATATTTTATTTCTATTTGTCACCTGGAAAACTAATGAAAATATTGACATCTAAACTCTTTATAAAAATCGTTATGCCTTTTTGACGTAACACACTGTAAAAAAAAAAAAAAAAAAAAAAAAAAAAAAAAAAAAAAAAAATCTGTAAAGTTACTAAAGTTTTTCTAGGAAACTCGGATTTTTACAACTTTTTATGTAACGGCAACAACAAAAATTCATGTAACAGACACACTTTTGCGCCGAAAAACAAAAAATCTGTAAGTTACAAAGAATTTTTTAGGACACTGGGATGCCTAAAACATTTCATGTAACTGCAACCAGGGTTATAGATAAAAGTTTAGTAAGATTACTGTAATTTTAGCAGATTCATTTGTAAAGTTACAGATTTCTGTAGCTTTACAAAAACTAGTTTTGTAGATTTACAGCTTTTTTGTACAGTTACAGATGAAAGTTTAGTAAGCATGCAACTTCACATATTTTTTTTCTTACAGTGCAGTACAACATTGCTTAAGATCTCTATTTAGAAGGACTTGTAGAAGGTAAACACTGATATCTTTTTCACGATTCATCGTTAAATATAGTGTATAAGTTGGGTAAATATTTCTGAAGTTTTAAATATAAAAATATTCTAGAGATTATTCCTCCAATGCATACCTCACACTACAGTGTGCTAAACTAGTGCAAAATATTATTTTAAACAGTTAAAATGTTACAAGCAACAAACATTAAAAAATATTACACCAACAGAAACATAAAAAATAACCCAAAGTTTAGAAACAATATTTCATCACATGCTGGATAGTTAAAAGTAAATTACCCTTGATCATTATTAAAGAAAACTGGCTGAATGCATTTTGGAACGCCATGTAGGAAGCAAAAAAAAGGGAAAAAAAAAGGTTTAAAGGATTTATACAAAGTGACGTCTTTTTCCTTTGCTGAGTTAGAATGGGACATTTTAAAAATGTGTTTCGTTTCCAAAACAATAAATAGTATATGATTTTAGATCATTTTTAATAGTCATTTATTTTCATAACTTTTTTCTTTGTCAGAAATATAACATGTAATTTTGTTTCATATTTTAAACTGAATCTTGTTAATAAATGGTATTTAATTTTTTATGAGCAGTACGTGAAACTTTATATGTTGTTTTGAAATAATTTATTAGCTCTCGGAATTCGGTTCTTCAAAATTTATTATTTTTCGTTGAGAGCGAAATGAACAAAAAATAAGGGTTTTTCATTTCAGTATACTTGCTTGCTTTAAATAATTCTTTTTACAGATTATTTTCTAGTTTAATGTATCTATTTTTTAATATATCGAGAGAATCTTGTAATAATGTGTCATTGTTCAGAGCACTAAGCAGTAGAATTTCATTAACGTGAAAACGCTTAACGTGAATTATGTTTAACATGAGTTGTTATCAAATCTCGGGCATTTTAATTGCCATGTGAACGATTCAAAAAGAAGCATGAATAGAAAATAGGAATTCTGCTTTTTTCAGAATTTAGTGTCGCCCCCGATGAAATATATACAATATATGGCCAAAGGTGACCGGTCACTTGCGATTTTTGACGTTTTATTAAATATCTAGAAAAATACATGAGGAATTAACCTGAAATTGCAGTTGTGTAAACAATATAGTGTAGGTCATATATTTCGTGAAGATTTTTTCAAGAAACGCCATACGGGACTGTCAAAAAATTGAAAAAGAACAAATTTCTTTTGGATAACCCTGTAAAGGAGCAAATGCGTTTAAACTCGAGATTATTAATAAGTGGCTTATTGTAATATACTGTGTTCATTTTTATCAGCATAGCATGTATACCCGTAGAGGAATTAAGGTTTTTATAAAAACAGTCCCAAATTTCGCCAAGTTTTTTTATTATAATTTTAAGTTCTTAATATAAAAAAAAAGTTATTTTCAGAAAATATGACGAACAACATAGTACACAATACCCTGCAATCAGAAGGAAAAAATAAAGAAAATTGGATGAAAAATGAGCAGGTTTACTAAAAAAATGTTTCACTGCGCATGCGTGTATGCAAACACAATATAATGTGCATAATGTGTTAGCTACATGTATAGAGCAAATTTTGTAAAAGTCTTAAAACCATAGTTTGAAAAGTCTTCTAATAATCGTTTATAGAATAAGCTCAAAATCCGTTGTTCCCAAAATGAAGCAAAAACATAAGGGGTTGTATCCATATATCCATTGATTAGTGCCAATTTAGCATACACAATATTGCATGTAATACTGTGTTTTGATACAATCCCTCATCTTTTTGCTTCATTTTGAAAACAACGGATTTTGAACTTATTCTATAAACGATTATCATCAGACTTTTCAAACTATGTTTTTGAGACTTTTACAAAAGTTGCTCTATACATTTAGCTAACACATTACGCACATTATATTTTGATTGCATTTGCGCATGCGCAGTGAAACATTTTTTAGTAAACCTGCTCATTTTTCATCCAATTTTTATTATTTTTTCATTATTGCGGGTATTGTGTACAATGTTGTTCATCATATTTTTTGAAAATAACCTTTTTTATATTAAGAACTCTGCAAATTACAAGGAAAAAAACTTGGCGAAATGTGGCACTGTTTTTTTTTAAACCTTACTTTCTCTACGAGTATACATGTTATCCTCATAAAAATGAACACAGCATATTACAATAAGCCACTTATTAATAATCTCGAGTTTAAACGCTTTTGTTTCATTAGTTTATACAGGGATATCCAAAAGATATTCGTTCTTTTTCAATGGGGTTCGAGAAAAAATCTTCGCGGAAATATATGACCTATAGTATACTGTTTACACACCTGCAATTTCAGGTTAATTCCTCACGTATTTTTCTAGATATTTAACAAAACGTCAAAAATTGCAAGTGACCAGTCACCTTTGGCCATATAGTGTATATATGTATATAAATATAGCTAATACAAAACAAATTTCAGTTTTAAGACTTGGAATACATGCTCTTATTTTTTTTTTTAAATGACGTCATTTGCATCCTCTGAAGAATTCCTTATTTATGATACAGTCTTAAACATCTACACTAAAGTATTCCTATGACGCTACTATTGCTTAATAATACACAATAAAAAAAAAAAAAAGTTCGAAATTGCTCGTCAAACGTGGCAAATGAGGTACGTTCGTACTATAACTAGTTTTATAATTATTTTTGCACCCCATATTGTACTGAATGTATATTTTTTTTCACTTCATAAGTGCATAGTCTATAAGATAATTAAAATGCACTTGCAATATTTTTTTTCCCATCCCCGGTAATGAAACGGAAAACGTTTGACTGTCCCTGTAATCAAACTTTACATCCTATTTTCATAAAATTTGAAATGGCTCCACAAAATTTTGCAACAATTATATATTTAAAATTTCAAAACATTCGGAAGGCTGTAACATGATCAAAATGGACTTGCAATAATTTTTTCCCATTGACCGTAATGTAAAGAAAAACTTTTGACTGTCCCTGTAATTAAACTATATGCATCTCATTTCCACAAAATTTGAAATGGCTCGACAAAATTTTGCAACAATCATATATTTAAAATTTCAGACCATTCGGTTGGGTAGATTTTGCCCTGTTACATGCGGCGGACAGACGGACTGAACGTCGATTATAGGTGCTACGTATTTATATAATTCCGAACGCACCTAAAAAACAGATGTCGCTATTCAAGAATCTCGACAAAAAAATCGGCTATCTAATGATATGCTTCTATCATATGTCTTCATTTGTTTGTAATATAGATAATTAAATTAAATATAATTTATAATAGCTCCATGTTTTCAGAAATCATTCATTTATATTTTTTCAAAATTTGCAATTACATTTTTTTCAGTTATGTGAAAATATCAACAAAAATATATAATTACTGTTTTCCAACAATTTTCCATAAGACGTTCTACAGAAATGGGGTACTTGCGTTACGAAAATTAAACAAATTGCGCTATAAACTAAAAAGAATTAATATCTCAAAGATAATTGAGATGCAGTTTTTAATCAAATTTCATCAAAAGTATATTTTTCTTCAATATGCAGATATAAAAATTGAAAATGTGCGATTCTTAGAAGTTAAAAAAAATGCAGAAGAGTATTTAATAGTACAATGATGCGTCTGCTTTTTTTTTTTTTTTTTTTTTTTTTTTTTTTTACGGATGGCTTATACAAGGAAACGTTATTTTTTGGACACGACACTTTAATAGCTGGCAGAAAGAAATAGCATACCTGGGGCTAAAAAAAGGACGTTGGACGTAAAACATTAGGATTTGAGATTCGCCGCCGCATTCTGGGAATAGTAATATATGTGTTTTTTGTGGATGATAATAAAGGCTGTTTTTATTAGAGATGTGGTTTTGAAATTGTCAAAACTGTTTCTAGTCACAGTCAATTTGACAGCTGATAGATGATTTATATTCAGTACGTTTCCCATTTCACCATGAATTGACTTACGCCACAACAACGCTACCAAATGTGGAAAAACACAATCGATTTATTGGATAAGAAATTTGGTGAGCGCATAATTTAGCGTAATGGACCGGTGAACTTGCCTCATGCGCTCATGTGCTCTCTCACGACTGGATTATTTTCTGTGGGGATATGTGAAGTCACTGGCCTACGCCGATATAATTCAGACGATGGACAACTTGAAAATCAACATCAGCCGTGTTATTGATCATAAAAGGCACCAGCTACTCAATAAAGTGTTCGAAAATTGGATTTAATTCGACTCATAAGCCTGCAACACTACTGGCATAAAATTATGTATTTAATAAAACCTATATTATGTCCATTAATATTATTTTATGTGATTTATTTCTTTTTAAATTTGTATACCTCTAAAAAAACACCCTTTTGTATTAATGCAAATTATATTAATAATAGAAGTATTGACTCATACTTAAACTATTATTTTAATATGTCATTGTATTTTTTAACCGACTTCAAAAAAGGAGGAGCTACTTAATTCCATGCGTGTGTATTTTGTCTTTTCTATGTTTAGGGATTACTCCGAAACTGCGCGATCGATTCATGCGATTTTTTTTATTAAAAAAGGGTGCTCTCGAATTGGTCTCTTTTAAATTTCATCAAATTTTTTTCAGTAATTTTTTAGAATAAAAATATAAGAATAAATTAGTTAAATGGTTAATTAATAAATATCCTTAAAGTAGGGGAGGGTAGTACACAGTGATACGAAAATTATTACTACTTAACGAATAGAAGGGATTTGTATTCTTTTGAAACTTTTTTTGCTACATCTTTAAGCTACACAAGTATGCTACACATTAATTTGTAAATGGTTTTAAAAAAGTTATTTATAAAAGCACAGAAGCAGCATAACGGAGTATCGAAAATTGTCTCACTGTGTACCAGAAGTGGTACACAGTGAGACAATGTATATATTTTTATAAATCATGCATTTTTATACTCTATCAATAACTTTCTGCAGTTTATGAATTCTAATTAATATTTCTAGTTTATTTTTTTTAAATATGAGCCTCGGGTGTACAATAGCAGACATTGGGCTACCTTCAAGCAAATTTTCAGCCTCTTACGTTTAGTAGATTTCACTAGCCATCGCATGCCCCCCCCCCCACACACACACACACACAAACAGATAGAGAGAGAGAGAAAGAACCTTCTTTTATTAATAAAAAACATTTTTTTACGTCAGAACCGCATAGTAGATACACAATGAGGCACGTCTCCCTGTACAAAGCCTTCTCAAGACTATCAAGCCAGACACGATATCATTCCCCCACATATGTGACGTAACGACCCGGGGCTGGCGCCAATGCCGAGATTTTGAAACTTGTATCTGGTTGTTTAGAATGTAACGTATGCACGTGTTGTTTACTTAACTAATAGAACATATTCTTTGGAAGGTAAGTTTTATTTTAAAATTAACTACTTATATTTTATTAGTACTAGCTCTATTTTTTGTGTTCAGAATATCTTTTATTTTTAACTTCTTTAAAATAAATTAACTATTAAATCCCAGTATCGTATTGTCAACAATCCCGTGTACGTGTTTCAAAACAAAACGATATTATTGTACTTCTGTTTCATTGCAAAAAAGTCAGTAATTTAAAGTGGCAAAAATCACTAAATCGTATCGAGACTTATATCATTCCCTGTCTATCGTAATTTGCTAAAATTTGGTGCTTGAATGGTGTGAATCGGTGAATTGTCACAAAAGTTATTAATTAATAAAGTTTTCATTGTTTAATTATATTCTTTATAAATATGTAAAAATAGCTTCATTTTAATATGTGCCAGAGCTAGACAGCTCTGTTCGGGCCAACACATTAGTCCTTATAATTTGGAAGCTATATGGCCAATTCAGTTTGAAATTTTAATGTCCTATGCGACATATTTTTCTATCTCAACTATTATATTTTCAAGTGGAAATTTTAATTAGTTCTTTTAATTTAAACAAATTAATAAAAAAAACTTTAAAATTATTATTACTCAGAAATTTACCACTGAATACTGATGAAATTTTGTATACAGTAAGCACAGCATAAATATTATTATTAGTTTAAACGTTACCTTTCTTGCTTTCAATAATTTCGCTTAAAACTTCTTACTTTATTTACTCGGAAATACTGTCACCAGATAGCTGAAATTTATGTCAGACTGAGTTTCTTGGATACTAATCATGCTAAAACATTTTCAGCCAAAAGTCTTAATTACAAGCTTAATTATTATGTAATTTATAACTTGTCACACCTTCCTATTAGGTAGCTTTCATTACAAAAAGCTACCTATTGCAGCCGTTCGGAGGAAAGCGATTTCAAAAAATTTTGGTATATTTTCATCGATCATGACCCCCAGACCCCGAAACCACCCTCCGTTCAAAATTGATATATGTATATATATATATATATATATATATATATATCTGACCTATGTCACACTGTAACTCTCGTATTTATGAACCGATTTGGATGTAATTCGGTGTGTACATAGTACACACCAATGTCTCGACCGAGTTCGTTGTCCAGCTTCATCCGCCAATTTGTTTCAAAATGGCAGCCATTTAAAATTTTTTTAAAAATTTAAAATTTGAAATGTTGTACCAAAAAATTGAAAATGGAAAAATATTTTTTTCTTATGTATTTGTCCTTTATACAAATACTCCGGAGCAATTTTTGTTTCGTCTATATCTTAAAAAATGGCTGAGTTATAGCATTTTGAATTTCTAGCGTGGCTGACATTTTGAAACGTCCTGAATTTTGTCACGCGATAAAAGGCGTATTTATGAACCGATTTGGATGTAACTTCGTTTATACATAGTACATACCAATGTCTCGACCGAGTTCGTTGGCCAGCATCATCCGCCATTTTTAGGTAGTTTTCTTTACAAAAAAGCTACCTATTGCAGCCGTTCGGAGGAAAGCGATTTCAAAAAATTTTGGTATATTTTCATCGATCATGACCCCCAGACCCCGAAACCACCCTCCGTTCAAAATTTATATATATATATATATATATATATATATATATATATCTGACCTATGTCACACTGTAACTCCCGTAATTATGAACCGATTTCGATGTAATTCGGTGTGTACATAGTACATACCAATGTCTCGACCGAGTTCGTTGGCCAGCTTCATCCGCCGTTTTGTTTCAAAATGGCGGCCATTTAAAATTTTTAAAAAAATTTAAAACTTGAAATGTGGTACCAAAAAATTAAAAATGGAAAAATATTTTTTTCTTATGTATTTGACCTTTATACAAAGATTCCGGAGCAGTTTTTGTTTCGTCTATATCTTAAAAAATGGCTGAATTATAGCATTTTGAATTTCTAGCGTGGCTGACATTTTGAAACGTCCTGAATTTTGTCACGCGATAAAAGGCGTATTTATGAACCGATTTGGATGTAATTCGGTGTGTATATAGTACATACCAATCTCTCGACCGAGATCGTTGGCCAGCTTCATCCGCCATTTTGTTTCAAAATGGCGGCCATTTAAAATTTTTAAAAAAAAATTAAATTTGAAATGTGGTACCAAAAAATTGAAAATGGAAAAATATTCTTTTTTTATGTATTTGACCTTTATACAAAGATTTCGGAGCAGTTTTTGTTTCGTCTATATCTTAAAAAATGGCTGAGTTATAGCATTTTGAATTTCTAGCGTGGCTGACATTTTGAAACGTCCTGAATTTTGTCACGCGATAAAAGGCGTATTTATGAACCAATTTGGATGTAACTTCGTTTATACATAGTACATGCCAATGTCTCGACCGGGTTCGTTGGCCAGCTTCACCAGCCATCTTGTTTAAAAATGGCGGCCATTTAAATTTTTAAGAAAAATTTAAATTTGAAATGTGGTACCAAAAATTGAAAAAATATTTTCTTCTTATGTATTTGACCTTGATAAAAAGATTCGGGAGCAGTTTTTGTTTCGTCTATATCTTAAGAAATGGCTGAGTTATAGCATTTTGTATTTCTAGCGTGGCTGACATTTTGAAACGTCCTGATTTTTCTCACGTAATAACAGGCGTATTTATGAACCGACTTGGATGTACCTTGGTGTGTGCATAGTACATACAAATATCTCGACCGAGTTCGTTGGCCAGCTTCATCCGCCATCTTGTTTCTAAATGGCGGCCATTTAAACAAATAAAAAAATAAAAAAATTTAAATGAGATACCAAAAAATTGGAAAATGAAAAAGATTTTTTATGTATGTGTTTGACCTTAATACAAAGATTCCGGAACAGTTTTTCTTTCGTCTATATCTAAAAAAAAAATGGCTGAGTAATAGCATTTTGAATTTCTATTGTGGCTGACATTTTAAAACGACCTGATTTTTGTCACGCGATATCAGGCGTATTTATGAACCGATTTGGATGTGTCTCGATCGAGTTCGTTGGCCAGCTTCATTCGCCATCCTGTTTCTAAAGGGTTGCCATTTAAAAAAAATTCAAAATGAGGTATTAAATAATTGGAAAATGAAAAAGATTTTTTGTTATGTGTTTGGCCTTGATACAAAGATTCCGGAGCAGTTTTTGTTTCTGAAAATTTGTTCTTTTGTTGATATCTTAAAAAATGGTTGATTTATATAACTTTGAATTTCTAGCATGGCTAACATTTTGAAACGATCTTGTATTTGTCACGCGATAACACACGTATTCGTCTATTTCGATGTAAGAAGGCATGTGGATAGTGTACATCTACACCTCGACCAAGTTCGCTGTCCAGATTCATCAGCCATCTTGTTTCATAATGGCGGCCATTAAATTAAAAAATATATATATATTTAAAGTAAGGTGCAAAAAAATTAGAAATTGAAAAAGGTTTCTTTCTTAAGTATTTGATCTTGATATAAGGATTCAGGAGCATTTTTTGTTTGTCTTTACCTTAAAAAATGGCTCAGATATAGCAGTTTCAATTTCTATTGTGGGTGACATTTTGAAAAATCTGATTTTTTGCATGCGACAGCACTTCTATATATTAACCGATTCCGATGTGAGTGAGCATGTGCACAGAAATTATTAATGTCTCGACCAAGTTCACTGCTTAGCCTCATCCACCATGTTGTCTTAAAATGACAGGCACTTTAAGAAATTGCCGAATTTGGCAGCCAAATATAAGTTACTTTAAAGAAAAGCAGCTTGGATAAAGCTGACTAATTTCGCGAAATTCTCATTCATTATATTGATAAAAATTAGTAATTGAATCTCCTATATTCGGTTTCCACTAAATTGAGCTTCGTGTGTTTGCATGATATAAGTTGGCTTTTTTTAAATAAGGATTATGAAAGCTACCTCTTCCTCCCGGCACTGGCCGGAAGGACTTTTTTTAAAAATGGCGGCCATTTAAATTTTTAAGAAAAATTTAAATTTGAAATGTGGTACCAAAAAATTGAAAATTGAAAAAATATTTTTTTCTTATGTGTTTGACCTTGATAAAAAGATTCGGGAGCAGTTTTTGTTTCGTCTATATCTTAAAAAATGGCTGAGTTATAGCATTTTAGGTAGCTTTCTTTACAAAAAAGCTACCTATTGCAGCCGTTCGGAGGAAAGCGATTTCAAAAAATTTTGGTATATTTTCATCGATCATGACCCCCAGACCCCGAAACCACCCTCCGTTCAAAATTGATATATATATATATATATATATATATATATATATATATATATATATATATATATATATATATATATATATATCTGACCTATGTCACACTGTAACTCCCGTATTTATGAACCGATTTGGATGTAATTCGGTGTGTACATAGTACATACCAATCTCTCGACCGAGTTCGTTGGCCAGCTTCATCCGCCATTTTGTTTCAAAATGGCGGCCATTTAAAATTTTTTTAAAAATTTAAAATTTGAAATGTGGTACCAAAAAATTGAAAATGGAAAAATATTTTTTTCTTATGTATTTGCCCTTTATACAAAGATTTTGGAGCAGTTTTTGTTTCGTCTATATCTTAAAAAATGGCTGAGTTATAGCATTTTGAATTTCTAGCGTGGCTGACATTTTGAAACGTCCTGAATTTTGTCACGCGATAAAAGGTGTATTTATGAACCGATTTGGATGTAACTTCGTTTATACATAGTACATACCAATGTCTCGACCGGGTTCGTTGGCCAGCTTCACCCGCCATCTTGTTTAAAAATGGCGGCCATTTACATTTTTAAGAAAAATTTAAATTTGAAATGTGGTACCAAAAATTGAAAATTGAAAAAATATTTTCTTCTTATGTGTTTGACCTTGATAAAAAGATTCGGGAGCAGTTTTTGTTTCGTCTATATCTTAAGAAATGGCTGAGTTATAGCATTTTGAATTTCTAGCGTGGCTGACATTTTGAAACGTCCTGATTTTTCTCACGTAATAACAGGCGTATTTATGAATCGACTTGGATGTACCTTGGTGTGTACATAGTACATACAAATATCTCGACCGAGTTCGTTGGTCAGCTTCATTCGCCATCTTGTTTCAAAATGGCGGCCATTTAAAAAAATAAAAAAATTTAAATGAGATACCAAAAAATTGGAAAATGAAAAAGATTTTTTTTGTATGTGTTTGACCTTAATACAAAGATTCCGGAACAGTTTTTCTTTCGTCTATATCTAAAAAAAAATGGCTGAGTAATAGCATTTTGAATTTCTCTTGTGGCTGACATTTTAAAACGACCTGATTTTTGTCACGCGATAGCAGGCGTATTTATGAACCTATTTGGATGTAACTTGGTCTGTACATAGTACATACCAATGTCTCGACCGAGTTCGTTGGCCAGCTTCATTCGCCATCTTGTTTTAAAAGGGTTGCCATTTAAAAAAATTAAATTTAAAATTCAAAATGAGGTATTAAAAAATTGGAAAATGAAAAAGATTTTTTTATGTGTTTGGCCTTGATACAAAGATTCTGGAGCAGTTTTTGTTTCTGAAAATTTGTTCTTTTGTTGATATCTTAAAAAATGGTTGATTTATAGCACTTTGAATTTCTAGCATGGCTAACATTTCGAAACGATCTTGTATTTGTCACGCGATAACACACGTATTCGCCTATTTCGATGTAAGAAGGCATGTGGATAGTATACATCAACACCTCGACCAAGTTCGCTGGCCAGATTCATCAGCCATCTTGTTTCAAAATGGCGGCCATTAAATTAAAAAATATATATATATTTAAAGTGAGGTGCAAAAAAATTAGAAATTGAAAAAGGTTTCTTTCTTAAGTATTTGATCTTGATATAAGGATTCAGGAGCATTTTTTGTTTGTCTTTACCTTATAAAATGGCTCAGATATAGCAATTTCAATTTCTATTGTGGGTGACATTTTGAAAAATCTGATTTTTTGCATGCGACAGCACTCCTATATATTAACCGATTCCGATGTGAGTGAGCATGTGCACAGCCATTACTAAGGTCTCGACCAAGTTCACTGATTAGCCTCATCCACCATGTTGTCTTAAAATGGCAGGAACTTTAAGAAATCGCCGAATTTGGCAGCCAAATATAAGTTAGTTTAAATAAAAGCAGCTTGGATAAAGCTGACTAATTTCGCGAAATTCTCATTCATAATGATTTAGTATTGATAAAAATTAATATTGAATCTTCTATATTCGGTATCCACTAAATTGAGCTTCGTGTGTTTGAATAATATAAGTTGGCTTTTTTTAAAATAAGGAAAATGAAAGCTACCTCTTCCTCCCGGCACTGGCCGGAAGGACTTTCTTTTTAATTTGTTCTGTTTTCTCTCATTAGAGTGACTTTTAATGATCGACTTTTATTAGAAAACACTGGTCGTGAGAATAGTATAACTCTGGTTATTCTGTAGGCAGAATTGATTGGGCTTTAATTTGATACCAAAATTTACGTATTTTTATAGATATTTTCATACTTAAAAATTTAAATGTACTAGAAACTTTCATCGTAATTTCTATGGATGCATAACATTGTTATCTTGTTTATTTCTTTTAAAGCCCGATCAATATACATACTAATTTATTGGTGTTTTAATCTTAAACTCTTAATAAAAATTCATTTTATAATATTTGTTGCACAGTGCATGCTTATACATGACAATTACGGATATGGGAATGATGTGTCTGATTCTCTTTATTTTTACAATGACTGTAAACAATTTATCCCCCACCCCTTCCGAATTCTCAAAAAATTTGTGTGTTTTTATATAACTTTTAAAGTTTAATTAAAAATAACAATAAATAAAATTATTGTTACATAAGTATAAATTTACTTTTCTGTGTAGTCAGGACCCGACTTTGTTTATCTAGGTCCTCGGAGCAAGCACCATTCTGGGACCCCCCTTTTATCTATCGGTAGAAATTATTCGTGAATAATGCATAAGTGGTTAGTGCTAAACTTCATACGTATTGTATGCATGCATAAATTTCGTACCTATTTACATTTGTATACAGGGTATCACAAAAAGATGGTCACAACTTTATGAAAAAATATTAGTAGAATAATGGTAGAAAAAATCATGGATTTGTTGCAAAGGAGTATTTGTTTGCAAACTTTTATTTGTTTTTCTATTTATGTTATAAGGTGTCTAAAAAAATACCTCCAATTGGTCCATAATAAATGATTTCAACTTGACTCGTTATGAGGAAAATTTGTATGAAGAATTTCTTTTGAAAACAATGTAATACTAAGTTGTTATAATAAAATTTAAATCATTAGTTTTCTAATGATATATAGTACAAAGTCCAAAATCTTAATTCTTGAATATCTGAACAAAATAAATATATGTTAGGAATATTTCAATTCCAATTGATGAAAGTGTTTTCTTTCTTTCTTTTGTTCTCACCAGGTTTCAGTACACTTTTTAAAAACTGTATTGCTTGTACCTTGCATAATATCTTAAAATAATACAAAAATTAAGAAAATAATAATTTTCTGTTTCATGACCTTGTTTTGTTTTATTATGAGAGCTTTGTGTTTTTTCAATTTAATCGATTTTATGTGAAAATTACCCACTTCTGCTAAATAAAGTTTACAGTAAGAGAAATTTATCTGTGTTGTTACCTAATTTAATGCACTCTGTAGTTTTACTATTTATTTATATTAAATTTATTATACTCCTTTGCATGTTTCAAATCACTAAATATTTAATAGGATATTTATTGTATAATTTCAAGCCACAATGAATAATAAAAATAGCATACAACTTGAATTTGTTTTCATTTAACAATCATTTTTCATCCACTTTAATTTAATTTTAAATGTGGGTTTTGATTGACAGAATATTGGTATTTATTTATTTATTTTTGAAAATGAAATAATTGAAAGCAAAGTAATTCTCTCTATGTGTTTAAAACTACATATATATGTTTATATATATATTATATACATATTTGTAGATTTTGCTTATATATATTTATTAATGTCTTGTTTTAGAATATATAGAAAATAGATAATTGATATTTTTGTAAATTTCAAAGTAGAATAAATAATGAAAACTATTCACTAAATTAAATTTAATACTTCGATTTTTTTTTCATTAACCAATCATTTTTCTTTAATGTAACTTTAATTAAGTGCACATTTTGACTGACACAGTGATATTATTTCATAATTGTTGTTTTTGTGTTATCGTTATTATTATTGTTTCGAGTGATCGAAATTGATTAAAAAGCACTTAATTAGGGTCTTTAAACTATACGTTTTTATTTTTTTCCCATATGTTGTGATAATAAGTTGGTATATAGAGGAAATAATATGTTTTAAATAACGCATGTGCTCTTCACGGCTGATCTAAGCCCCGCGTCGTGACGTCACGAAACCTCGTGTCTGGCTTGTAGTCTTGAGGCGGCTTTGCTGTGTACCACAACTGTATGTCTCACTGTGTACCTTCGTTACGCTGTAACGAAATGGATGCCATATCTGTTTCATCATCAATTTCATAGCTTTAAATGCTTGTGTCGTTTTTTCGACATAGTATATCATTAAATATAGTTAGGTTTGATTAAGCAAATATATGCCATAATGAATGAAATAGACTCTAAAATGGACGTTTATGTAACTTTAACTTCTGTAAAATAAATAATTACTTACTATTTTGTTGGACGAGTAACCCAAGGGCTGAAACTACTTCCACGTGTTGAATAAGATGAGGTGGTTTAGTTTATGTTCCAGCTAGGAGAAAAAGTTATAAATATATGCCAAAATGGCTGCTGTCTCACTGTGTACCATGTCTCACTGTGTACTCCCCTATCCTATTTCACTTTCAACAATTTCCCAGAATTGACGTAGCAAAAATCTGTATCGTAGTTGTAGCGCTAGAAGTTTGTTAGAAAATTACTAATCGGGAATTTTCTTCATTCTCAATTTGTTTGGCAAACCAGCCAATTTTCTGAATAATTTGCAACCGTTCATGTAACTGGATCAGATTCTGAAAAAGCTACGAACGCAACTGCTGCTATAAAAGTTCCTTTCTTACCAACAGAATAATTTTTAAATCGGTCTCTTATGGACATCTCTTATGGAAAGACCCCGTCAATTCGAAAACATATTATTTACGTTAAATAAAATGTTGTTAAGCTGAATTTTATATGATTCGGTAACCTTGATGTCAGTATTAGTCTGAATGTTATCTGTATTATCATTTTTAAAAATAGCAGGAAGCTCTTAATGAAGTTTTTTTTTCTTTATGTTTATCTAAATATTAGTAATATTGAACAGATGCCAGTCTCGCTATGCCTTATTTGACCCCTGTAATAATATCATTACACGGCAATTTTCTATTTAAATACACGAAACTATGAAACCAAAAACTGCAAGTAAAGCGCTGTTTTATTTATAATAGTTAAATTTTATTAGAACAAGAAATCTTTTATATTTTTATTTTATTTTTTCTCCAAATTGTTTAGAAAAAGTCAGGTTGCGCGTGTTATACGAGAACGTAGATTGCATTAAAAGATACTATATTAAACATCCAATAATGTCCACTATTAGTATATTTTTCTACAGAGCCATATAAGAACAATTCAGCAGACGAAAAACAATTATACCGTAAGTTTTTCTAATAAGTTACTTGTGATTATAATATTAAGAAATATCTAATGAAAGAAATATATGTGTATGTAATTAAAAACCAAAAACAATTTCTCTAAAATAACCTTGCAAAGATAAAGTAATTTGCAGAATGTTTGCTTCTTTGACGGAAATAAGAAAATATAATTGTGTTTTCATTGATAAGTCAAAATCCTCTCATCACCCATTACTTTATTAGGATGAGCGAAGCGAATCCTCTACTAGGCTACACAAATAACATTTTGTCGTACAATTTACAAAAACATTCTGTATTTTGTCTTGAAATTAAATGTACAAATAAATTATCATCTGTAGATTTGCACAATATTATTTTTTTTTACTGAATAACATTAAAAAAGTTATTATTTCAATTAATTTGTTTTACATGTTTTTGCGTTACGGACGCATTTTTGCAAATAGGGAAATACGTATATTTTCAGAAGAAGAAATAAATCGTGGAGTTAGTAGTCATAGATAGAATCATGATTAATTAAATAGTTTCACTATTTCTTTTATGAAATCTTTAAAATACCTTTTTTATGAATATTGCGTATTTTTAATAAATTAACATTTGTGAAAATTCAATTATTTACATTCAATTATGAAAATTTTTTTCAGTGTTAATAATTCAAGTACACGATTTATTCTTATTATGTGAAGTCGTTTAAGCAGACGATACTTACGCATTTTAAAAGTTTTTTTTTTTTTTTTGTAATGTGGCAACAAAATAATTGTAAACAAAGAAAACTAATTGTTAAATTCATTATATCTTAAACAAAAAATTCCCAGGAAATTCTTTGTTATTTGGTTGGATTTACATTTCTAAAATTAAAATGCGCCAAAACATAAAGTGACGTTTTTGCTTAATAAGGATGCAAAAATAATGTAAAAAAAAATTGCTATTTTCAAATATTTATCTTATTAAATAATGCTTCGCGAATCCAAACAAATCATGGCTTTTGCTAGTTTAAAAATAAATATAAAAAGCATAATTGTACATCAGAAAGTTGTCCTATAGCTTCAAAACATTGTTTCAGTGTTTAAACGATATTATTAAAATACTTTCTTGAAAGTTGTTCGGAAAAAATATCATTGGGATAAAGGGTTCAAACAAGAAATCAATTTAAATGTATGATGATGAAGAGTTCTTAAAATATTGACTTTTGTTCTGTATTTGTTGGAAAATGTAAGTTTTTTGTATGGAATTGCCACGTAAAACGAAATTAAAGTTGTATAGCTTTGCTGAATTGTACAAGTATTACTTATCCAAAATAATAAATATAATATCTTTTGAAAATTTATATTAGTGTTATCTTGAAATTTTATAAATCAATTCAGAAAGACTAACATATTTCAATTATAATCTAATTACAAAATAATAATTGTATTTCTTTATATTATTCCATATTATGAGTAGATATTTTAAGTTACATATATACAACGGTTAAAAAACGACTAAGTTGTTCCAAAATTTTGCAAATTTACACGGTACAATATCTTGCGGAATTTCCTTCCCCTTTTAAAATTTTCTTTTAGTTTTTAAAAATCATAATTTATACGTCAAAAGCCAAATTTTGATAGTAACTTGTCTTAGTTTTAGCAATTACATATATTGTTTGGCCATAAAAACTCGCATAACGATATAAACGTGAATTCGAATGATTAGACAAATAATCCTGTGAAGCAGAAGACGCCGGCCATAATATATATGTCTTCCAGGTGTTTATTTTTTTTTATTTCTGCATATACAGGGTATCCTTATAGTTTAGTTCTGTTTAGAAAAACAATATCCGTGCTCTAGTAAGTAAAATAAGAAACATTCAATACTTATAATACCATTTTTTTTTAGAATTTAAATGTCGAGTTGTTACGAATGTTAGGAAATGTTAGAATTCAAATGTACAGATGTTACGAATACTACGAATCCAGTTACGAGACAAAATTTTTGTCGAAGCTTTCTAGCACTAAAAATGAGTTCCCCGTTTTTAGCTCATCTCTCTGTGAATTTCCGGTCGCTAAGTCACACATGGTTTTGGGAATCAGATGTAAATTATATTTTTGAAATTGGGCTAGTGAGATCAAACATCCAAGAAACAGTGTGACTAACTAATCTTTCGAGATAATTTCAAAATTGCCATGTATTTTTGCATGTTCCTTTAAAATAAGTAATAAAATTCTGTCTTTTAATTGAACTTTCTCAAATCCGGTTAAATTAAAATACGCAGATAATTACTTGTGTACATGAACACACATCATAAAGACTTTCTATGAATTAAAACAAAAAAAATTCTTACATCTGGCATTATTTAAAATTGTAATTAATGATTTCGTCGAATAGTTAACACTTTTCTGTTTATCCGTATTAACTGTACATTTTAATATAAAGATTTAAATCTTATAAATATACAGTTTTGTTTTTAATCTATAAAGAACGCGTTTGTGCAAAATTATGTATGCATTTTATAGTACCCACAATTTTCATATTTATGTATACACAAGAAATTTCACTTTTAGGTCTCTTACACTTACCTTGAAAAGACTCATTGGGTAGACACTGCACTCTTTTAATGTACTATAAGTAAATTCTTAACATTAAAAAAATGGCCTTTTCTATAATAATAAATAACGTAAATACTGTTTTTTCATAACACTGTTATTTGTATTATTAAACACTGCATTGATTTAAAGATATTGTTAAAGGAATTAAAAACTATTAATTGTTGTTTCACAATTTAAATTTATTTACACAAAACAAAATCTCTCATAATACTTTTTCAGCCATAAAAGGACGGTATTTAAATCTGCTGAATCATAAAGATTTTATTTTCAAAATATTGAATGCTCAGCAAAAATTAAAACAATAAACACTTCTGAATCTTTCGCAAAAGGGAATCAGGATATAATATACAAAAGATGTGATAAAAATAAAAGAAAATTAAGGCTATTTATTTCTAGAAAAGATTGAGGATTTTAAATGTTTAACAAACAAAGCGGACACTTCCGTTATATATATATATATATATATATATATAAAATCAGGAAAATTCCTAATTTTCGTATGGGTACATTTTTTTAGATACGTAAATTAATTTACTTTTAAATTATTCAATGATTTAAATGGATAACAAATTAGTTTACTTTATAATTAATAAAAAAATAGCTATTTAATATTATTTGGCATTGTGCGTATTCACCATTCAAGGAAAAAGTACAAAGTTGCATAAAAATTGGAACAATCGTTGAATTTAAAATCTACTGAAACGGAAAAACCGGATTTTCCTTTTAATATACAATAATAATAATAGTAACAAACATTATATAAACTTAGAGATGTAAATTATAAATTATTAAAAATTGTTGATTCAAACGAAACTGCTAATTCGGAGGCATGTATTTTGCATAATAATTTGATTTAACGGAAGTGAGGGTTAAAACACATACACACAAAAAACAGGGCATGGGAAAATTCAACAGTAGTTGATATAATTTTATTTATTAGGCAACATTCAGGACAGATTTTCAAATGCTTACAAAAGACGAATGTCAAAACTGCACTTATAAAATGATATCTGCATATGTGAGTTTGGTTTGTTCTTAGCTTTATAAAACATCCAGTATAAACATTTATAAAATATTTTTAGATTAATTTGCTTTGTTATGTGAAACTGATATCAAAAGTAATCGATATATCATAAAATTGCATCCACAATGATTGCACACGCATTGATCTTTCTTTTATTATCTTGGAAAACATATTATATATGTCAGTGATAGGTGATGTCCACAGCAAATAGTAGTGGTGCATATTGAATCTAGAGCAGCGACACGTAACGAAAGTCCGAGTCAGCTTTAAATGGCGCTGACATAACAAAAGTTCCTTATAAAGGAAAGGAGCGAAGTCAGCATTTCGCGTGATACCAGAAAATTAGCCACGCGGTACAATTTTCTTGTTATGATGTAGCATGATCAACAATTATTTTGCTTAAATACTGATCAAAATACTTTGTGTCACCAGACTTCCCCAGGATGATTACGGACAGGTAGTGGCATCACCGCGTCTGTTCAACCCCAACCTTATTTGTATATAATATATATATATATATATATATTACACTAACGTACGTGGCACAGAAATCGCTATTATTTGTTATTATTTAATGGCAACGCCCGAGAAACGCATCTGATTGCTTATTGTGTTAAGTCCTTTGGCAGGATTTAGGGCGATCGGGTTTATTTACGTTTTGTTCGATGTAATATCGTTTGCTGCCATTATGGAGTTTCAAAATATCATTTGAAATGCTCGTAAAAGGTCTCGGAGAATGCTTGAAAGTGAAGAAGAAGCCGAATTCGAATCGAATCGAAATAGACCGTATCGAGAACGCCGTTAAGCGATCGCCAAAATAGGCTTAATTACTGATTTAATCACTGATTTAAAAGTTCCGGAGCATAACTGTGGGACTTTGAGCGAAACGTGTAGTTTCTGCAAAGCACTGTATTGGAAATGGGGATTTTACAAGAAGTTTGCAAAATGTTGTCATGACGTTAAAGTAATTTTGTGAGGACCGATAGTTTTGACTGTACGGACATGCGATACAAATGTCAGGTTCATTAAGAATATTATTACGGGCCTAAAATAAAACCTGCTTAGATGGAAATGAAAACGACCAGTGATAAATTCCGTTTTATGCAGGTTATTTAAGTTGAACAGAGAATAATAGAATTTTGGGGTGGAGTTGGAATTTTATTTTCGTTTATTGCAGGATTCCGTTATACACGGGCTTTACTCTATTAGAAAATAAATTTGCTGGACAGTACTTTTTTTTAAACATTTATTATATAGTAATATTTGCTTACAATTTTATTTCTTTTACAGTATTACAGTTTATGTTGTATTTGTAATTGCATTTTCATCTAAAGATTTTAAATAAAAAATTTAATTATTGAAAATCTAATTAAATTTCAATTGAATTCATCAATTATTTTAAAATAAAAAAAGTTTGAGGTATGAGACATTTAAAAATTAAGAAACTTAACTTGTTACCTTACACAACTTTGGAACTGAATAAAAGTCGGACCCTTGTAATTTGAATCGTTTCCACTCCCCCCCCCCCCCCCACGTCTGTACCAACCTGCTAAAAATTTTCAGATTCATTTAAGAATATTATTACGGGCCCGGGCATGCCGGGCGGGTCAGCTAGTCATATTTAATCCAGTTTTTATTAAATAAGTTAAAAGAATATAAGTCTGGTTCCTTTGATATATATATACCTGATATTCACAATTTATAAAATTATCGAATTTCGAATTTCCTTTTCTACTGTCTTTATTAAAGTATGCTATTAAAATACCAAAAATATTTTAATTTTCATGCAGTTACAGAAATTATTTCACTTTTTGAGTAACTCTCCGTGTTTTTTAAACAACATTCCACAAATGAAGTTGTACCGTTTAATTGTATAACTATTACTTTAATATGTTCTACTCATTGATTTTAAACTTCATTTTGATAATTCTTTTTTTTTTTCTTTGATTGGAAACTGTTCCATTTGGGTGCGTTCCTGCATCAATTTTTTTATGATTCATAGATGACACATATTTTTAGTAAATATTCAACTTTTTAAGTTTTATACATTGAAAAAAAATGCACATTTGAACAACAGTTTAATCTCCTATTATGGTGCACAGCAATACCTCGTATCATGTATTTATTTCTGTTGAGCCTCCTCACAATTTTATATAACATCATCAATTATGTGGGAAAATTTAAAACATTAGCTACAATATTTTAAAAAAAAATATGTACAACAATAATTGGTTCCTACATAAAGGTCTTTGTTGTGATAAACAAATCTTTCTGAATGAGGTGAACTGACAAGCTGAAAGTGCAATGTGATGAATTTAAAAAAAAATATCCACCAAGTAATTTATTTTTTGAAATACTATATTGTATATTTTTCACTTCATATTGTATTAAAAAGAATATTGTAATAATTTCGATAACTGCAAAGTCACAGAATGACAGAACCTCGGATGTCTCCATGTACCTCGGAAATTCTATAATATTTGATGACACACGTGATTGGTCGAATTCTTAAATATGTTATTATACCTTCGATTTTCAATTGTACAATTTAAGTCATGGATCACTGAATACAACATTCAAATATTTTTTATCTGATCCTGTACATGCAATTTAGAAATAAATTTATCATTGTTGATAAAAATTTTCATTTCGATTTTAAAAAAAAATGAATTTTTAATATCGCTACACATATTTAAAAAATATATAAAAATTAAAAATACAAGAAACTTAAGATTTATTGTCCATGCTTAAATATATTTTAAAAGTTAACGAAAATATGTTGTTTATATACGTTATTCAATATCTGTAATGAAATTCAAATTGATTTTTTTTAATTTTTATGATTAAAAATTTTATTCTTATATATGCCTTTTTGATGTAAGGCAAGAAATTTAGAGCTATTGAAATGATTAATGCAACGGTTAAAAAAACCTGCTTAGTTTTATCTTTTTCCTCGATTACATATGGCATTTTTACATTTTTCTATCTTTACCAAAATAAAGTGGAGGTTTGTGAAGATTTTCTAATTCCGATTTCCGACGGATTTATATGGTTTAGAGGTCAGAGATCCCTAAAACATGTTTTAACAAAATATTTGTTTGTGAGTTTGTCTGTATGTCTGTATGTGACACAAATTTTGTTGGCGCTCAATCTGAAGAACTAATGAACGGAATTTAATGACAATTTAGATTCAGTTAATTCCTGATATAAATTGTTGCTGATTACTTTTGGTGTAAATCGGCCAACAGGTATCGTCAAATCGGCGCTGCTTTGCTGTATTTTTCACAGTTTCTACAATAGCTATATCTGAAGAACTAATGCACGGATTTTCATAAAACTTTAGACTCGATTAAACCTTGATATAAATCGATGCTTTTTAGTTTTTGGCGTAAATTGCTAAACAGGTTCTGTGCAGAATGTTTTAGGACTTCCTCAACAGCTCTGTCTCAGAAACTAATGCACGGATTCTCATCAAGCTTCAGATTCAGTTAAACGTTGACATAATTTGTTGCTGATTAGGTTTTAGTACAAATCACCTAAGAGGAAGCGTTTCTATACTGTATTTTTCAGAATTTACACGATTTTACCAATTGTCATATCTAAATAATTTCAGCATGGTAATAATAAATTTTGCAGTATTAATATGTATGAGATAGAAGGGAGTTTTGGGATTGCAACATCCGACTAGTTTACAGTTAAGGCTGTTCTCAACTGCTCTGCTCAACAAGCGCAAAACGTTTTGACACATTTATAAATTCATTTTTTAACGGAAAGATATAAACTTGGAAAACCTGGCCATGGAAATGATTTGGAATCGAACTGTTTTTTCCATTTTTTAATCAATAAATTAGCTATTGAGTTATAAGCGATTTTGATCTCGTGTCAAGGCATTTTTCCCCTTATTGACAGGATTTTCCTCTTTCGCTAGGACGTTCGGTTCAATACGCCAACTTTGACAGTATTTTCTGAAAGATCTATTGCCTTTACAAAAAAACGGAAAAAACAGTTAGATGACATAGTTTCTGAATATAAACATCTTCTACTTTCAGGCTTTCCCGAATAAAAATGTATTAAATCTTATTTCAGAAAGTTGACCCTTTGGATTTACGAAGAGCCTTAAGTTTGCTTATGATATATTTGAAAATTTCTGATACTAAGTTGAGGATATTTATTAGACTGTAAAGTGGAGGGGTTACACAAATTTATATCGGTTACTCTATTAAATATTCCAAAGAGCATTTTAGCACTTTCATTAAGGCTTTTAAACTTAAGGCTGTTCTTAACTGCTCTGCTCAACAAGCCCAAAACTTTTTGACACATTTACAAATTCATTTTTTAACGGAAAGATATAAAATTAGAAAGCCTGGACATGGAAACGATTTGGAATTGATTTTTTTTTCATTTTTTTATCAAACAATTACCCATTGAGTTAGAAGCTATTTCGATCACGTGACAAACCCGTTTTTCGCCCGCTCTTGAGTGATTTTTCTACTTTCGTGCAAAATTCGGTTCAAAATGTTCACTTTGACGCTATTTTCTGAAAGATCTATTGCGTTTGCAAAAAAAAAAAAACGAAAAAACATCTCGATGACATAGTGTCTGAACAACAACACCCGCTAGTTTCATGCATTTTCGAACAAAAATAAGTTAAAACTTATGTCAGGAAGTTGCCCTTTTGGATTTCAGAACAGCCTTAAAAAGTAATTGAAAAACTAAATGGAAGTTTCACTTTCTAATGGACTAATTGAAGTTTTTCGTTTTGGATTGGCTTATCGAATACATAATGTATATGTGATAGAAACATCCCCTAAATAAATCCATAAGTAGAGGACGTAGAGGGGTCACTTGATACTATAATACAGTTACGGTTATTAAGCTACAATTAGAGTATTAACATTATATACTTATTATTTAAGGTTAATAATGGACGCTTAAAATAGGTTTCATAAAATGTACCTAAAATTGAAAAATAGATGTCTGTCCAGTACTCATTATTTTAGATCCGAAAATATATATTCTTTCATAATAATTTTTTTAATAATAATTGAACTGAAATTTCAATGTTCAATTTGTTTTAAGTACAAATTTTAATTTCTTATTACGCCTATCACTGTATGCCAAGAATTATGTGTGCTGTTGTAATGAGTTTTACTTCATAAAAATAATTACGTAAATTTGCCGTTTCCCTTGTACACACAAAGGCATTTTTTTACTGATTATTTAGCGTAAGTCACGTTCTTATAATTGTATAAAAATGGGTTGAAAATATTTATTCAGAAAAAGTAAAGGGTTCTTGAGAAATACTCTTGAAATCTAATGGGTTTCTCTGTGAAGCGAATGGTTATATAAAATTTTGAATTAGGTCTGTGACTAAACCTAAGGATTAATTTTACGAAAAAAAGTTTCTTAAAATATACAGAAAATATAAAATTATTTTTCTATCCAGTAATCATCATTTAAAAAAAAAAAAAAAAAAAAAAAACAGAAAATTATTTTTATGTAGAAATGTAGAAACAACATTAAATCGAAATTTTGATATTTTCCGTCTATTATAAGAATAAATTTTAAAATTATGATACTTTTGACTTTATCCCGAAAGTTATATTTGCTGTTCTAAAGAGTTTTATTCTAATTTCAGAGAGAAAAAGACGCAATTTGATCGTCTTCTTTATACAACACTTACAGGCATTTTTTTTTTGCAGATTACTTAGCTTAAGTCACGTACTTATAATTGTCTAAAACTGGGTTGAGGATATTTATTTAGCAGAGAAGATGATGTTTGAGAAATCCTCTTGAAATCTGATGGGTTTCTCTGTGAAGCGAATGGTTATTTTAAATCATTGTTTAAGCCTGTGACTAAACCTAAGGATTAGTTTTACGAAAAAATATTTCTTAAAACATACAGAAAATCTAAAATTATTTGTCTATCCAGTACTTATCATCTCAATAAAGATCCGAAAATTATTTTATTTTAGAAATAACATTCATTCGAAATTTTTGTATTTTTAATCTATTATAAGAATAAATTTGACATTATATGATACTTTTGGCTGCATCCCAACGGATCTATTTGCTGATGTAATGAGTTTTATTCCTGTTTTAGAAACAGAGAGGATGCAATTTTATGGTTTTCCTTATAAACGTACTGGCATTTTTTTTTTACAGATTTCTTAGTTGAAGTCACGTACATATAATTGTCTAAGACTGAGTTGAGAATATACATTTAGAGAAGAAGGGGTTATTGATACATCCACTGGGAATCTAATACTTTGCTCTGTGAAGCGAATCGTTATTTTAAACCTTTGAGTAATTTTATGACTAAACTGAAGAATTAATTTTACAAAAGAAATATTTCTTAAAATATACAGAAAATGTAATTGCTTCTTGCCTATCAAGTACTTACCATTCCGAGAAACATCAAAAAATTATTTTCTTTCAATAATAACATTGAAATGAATTTTTTATATTTTCGTTTTGTTGTAAGAATCTATTTTCATAACTTTTTAATTTTACGGATGTATCCAGATAATTCTACGCCAGGTTGTAATGGGATTTATTCAACTGTTAGAAAGATAAGATACGTAAATTTACCGTATTATTTAGATAATACATGGATTTTATACCGTTTAATTACTTGTGTCACGTAATTACAATTGTCTAAAACTATGATGAGAATGCTTACTTAGAAGAGAAGAGGTTTCTTGAGAAATCCATCGGCAATTTAATGGGTTTCTCTATGCGAATGGGTATTTATCATCTGTGAGTAAGTCTCGGACTAAACCTAATAATAAATTTAAAAAAAAATATTTTTTTTTAAGTTATTTTCAGGAAATATATATTTACGTATTTAAATGTATCGAGATTTTAAAAAGTTATTTCTTTTTAAATATTTGAATGATTCGCCCGTTTACAATCCATTATTTGTACCAAAATTGAAAACTTTAATTATCGATAATTGTATTTAGTCAATCCATTATGATTATGAATTATTCTTTAAGGTATTACTTATTACTATAAATGAAGATTTATTTGCGCTAATGTAATGTGTTTGAACGGAATGTGATTAAAAAAAAATCTGAATTTGATTCTTTTGTTTATCATGTAAATGAGCGTTTTACAGGTTATTTAACTTAATTGACTTTGACGTATTTGTAAATGTCTAAAACGAAGTGTTTGAGATTTGTTTCCGTGATTCCGTGATGTAATGAGAAATTTTAAATCTTTAAATAAGCATCTGATGAGTTATAAAAACAAAAATTTACGAAATCTTTTTTAACGGAAATTTATAATATATTTTCCATGACTTGTCTATTTTTTGGACGTTTAAAATTTTTAAGAATTACATGTAGTTCCTCGATTTTCTGTATTAAAATAACAAATATTTCCAAAAAACTAACATACATTAGAAAATAAGTAAAAAAAAGTGCATTTATTACTAATATCCAACGAATGTATATACAGAAAATTCCCCGGACCTTTTCTTAATTCATTCGCTCATTTAAAAATATAGCTATAGTTCAATCTCATTCAAAATAGTTTCTTTTAAATGCTTTTTCATTCTCTGAGTTATCTAAGGACAAAAAGTCAAATGGTGTATTAGAAAAAGTTTAAACTTCAAATGAAGAAGGATACCAATTTAATGATGTATTTGGAAAAAATTGCTCAAAAGGTAAATATTCAAAATATATAAAAATGTTTTTAAAATAGGTTATTCCATTGAAAATTTATTCTAAATATTTTATAAATGATTTACAGTATTTATTAAAAGTATTTAAATTAATTTTTAAATTTAATTTTAAAGTATGCTTCTAGATCTCTATAATCAGTCAATATAGTTAAATTCAGGGTGTTTCCTTGCGTGACATCACTTCCTCCGTCGTGTGTCGAAATGAAAAGAATTATTTAAAAATACTCATAGTAATTTCTCCATTAACCTGTTTTGGTGAATAATCTGAATACACCACTTGCATAGAAAAGTATAAATAGAATTCGTATTTTCGGTATTATTGATGTAATGTGTGAAAGAATTGTCAAAGTAGGTACATTAATATGTCAACATTATTTGTGTGTTTAGCAGAGAGTTTAAATTAAATGAAAATAGCTTATATTTTTATTTTCTTTAGGAGCTGTTAAAAATATGTATATTTGAACCGTAAAACACTTAAAAAGAACTATGTATAGAACCGATTGGGATAATAATGGAAAATAAATATGGACATCAACCTGGCTTTATTGTCAATTAATAAGTTGAAATACAATTGAAATCAATACGTTGAAAAGAATTTTCATACTGGACTAATTCTTTTAACAGAAAGAATAAAATATTTAATTTCTGAAGCAAAATCCATTTTTTTTAATCATATTTAATACTTGTAATAATGAGTACCATTTTAATCTGTCCTTATTTTTAATGTAAGAAAAAAACTATCCTTATTAATATTTGTGTAAAATATATTGTAGTATTGTTAGCATAGAAAAAAAGAAAGACAACATAAAATAATTATCCAACCGGCAGTGGTACTTGTTTAATTTTTAGGAGTTTATTTTTTGTTGACTTTAATATGCATTATAAAACATAAGAGTAACATAATGTACATTTAAAACCTCACTAACAGGCAACATTATCTCCAATCATAATATACTAAAGTGGGGACAGATGCTGCAGTTTCTCGTTTCTCCTGTAAAATGCACAATAAAGAAAAAAACAACAAACTAGGTACCACAAATCATTGACCAAACCCTTTAGAATCTAATTTCTATGTTAAACAAGTTAAAACCCTCTTTAAAAAAGTAGGCATAATTATTTTCCCACAGGTACTTTTTTAACATCATTTTTTATGTGCTGGATAAGATGCTGCATGGGTTGTGGGACAGATGCCGCATGGAGACAAATGCTAGGCTGCTCATATTTTTTTTTTTTTTTTTTCAAGCAAGTCATATTTTTTTTTTTCAAGCTACTTAAAACGAAAATAAATAACAGTAAACTTACAAAAATTATATATATCACTAAATTGTGAAAAGTTTAACGAAAATGGAAAAGTATAATCTCTATAAACAAAACTGAAGACAAAAAGTGTAAATGAAAAGAAAATCATTTGAATTTACATAAATTGATATAATAATTACTGGAAACAATAGACAGCATAATTCCAAAAGAGATATAAATTACGGGTTTACATCCAGGCGAACATTACAGTTTGCTCTCAGTGTAAGTATTAGTTCTATTCTATTTAGGACCTAGTCTGTTTATTTTTGGCCTTTCTTCTCATTCTTTGATTTTGTATTCCCATTCGCCCACAATCACACCACACTACCCGTTGCAAAAGTAAAGGAAGCGTTTTTCATGCAATTAATGATTGAATTCGTTGCACTGAATCCTGTCTGCTTTAGACTTTGCTCCTGGATAAGTCTCCATCCACTCAACATATGCAGAGTCATCAAATTCCAATCCAGTTCTGCCGTCAGAATTTATAAGAGGAACAATTTACACATTGTCAGAAGATGACTCATATATTAGTTTTTTCCTCAAGTAAGGCGTTTTCAAGTTGATCTTTCCCTTCCTTTTTTTACACATTTTACTTCCGCCAAGTTGTCTTTCTTTGACGCTTTCTAGTTTCTTTTGTTTTTCATTTCCTTCTTCTTTTTTATTGTTTATAAACTCTCTGCTTGTAATATTTGCATCCTTTTACTTTTTCTTACATGGCTGTATAGAACTTTTGACCACTGGGGTAGGAGATATTTTGTTTAACAGTTTAGATTGTGAGAATTGTAAACGGCCTACGTTTTCCATATTCACACATGGTGAACCAACACTATTGCTGAGAATATTTTGATAAGTAGCAGCTAATATACATTTATTTAAATGTAAGTTCTACTTAAATCACAGTGGTGAATTTATTAAACCGAAAAACCAAATTATATTTTGCGGCATCTGTCCCTCAACCTCGGTGCGGCATCTGTCCCATATTGGCGGGTAAGATGCCGCGCCGCTATTTTGTGTCATGTGAGCGACGTGGTTGAAAGCAAGCCCATGTCTGTATTCTACGAGGATCTAGTCTATAGTTGCAATCGATTTTGGGATGAAATCGCTTTTTATTTTTCTTAAAATATGCAATAAAACGTCATTAGAATAATTTTAGCAGCTTATCACGCAGTTTCTAGCCATAAAAATTGGCATAAATATGTAAATACTGACAATTAAACAGTGGAAATGCATACAACACATCACACTGCACAGAGGAACACTACGAACTCTTAAAATTGGTCTAGGGAACGCTAGTGTCGCCTACACAATCTCCGCATCATCTGTCCAACCGCGGCGTCTGTCCCCACTTTACTATAAATTTTATGCCTGATCTGAGTAACCTGAATTCTCCGATCTCCGTCTACTACATTAAAAACATACAAGATGCGAGAGATAAAGAATGATAAGAGGCGGGATCAAAGAAGAATTGCAGTTTTGTTAATTCAGCGGTGTTTTGTTCCATTCAAATATCTACCACTGATTTCGACAAGCAATTTTGGCCTTAATTAATCTGTTATTAAATAAAGTAAATAATAGTATTTGGAAACAGTGTTTTTATCTGAATACAAAAAATCCACTAAATTGTGAAGACTCGAGCAGAGAGAAGGAATTCCGTATATCAATTTATTTGCGTCTTAAATGTGATTTTTTCCTCAAATGACCGATCATTTATCGCGTATTAAGCGGGATCGCGTAATAACAGTTCGCATATTAAACGTGATATTTTTGCATTAGCCTTATGGGCGAAGTTCAAGAAATCGGAAAAAATCCGCGTATTAAGCAGGATCGCGTATTAACAGTGAGCGTCTTAACCGGGTTCGACTGTACTTGTTTATATGCCAGAAGGTTAATTATGAACATTTAACTGGGAATCTTCTATGTTCTGTCAATTAAAAAAGGACATTTCCGTTTGTCTGCCTTAATACATTTGTCACGTGTTCTAAGAATTAAGAATGAAGTTTCAGTTTGTCTGTCTTGAAAGGAATATTACCGATTTTACCATTCAAGGAGCAAAGATAAACATCATTTGTTTTTATTTTAGGGGAATATTTGTGATTTCAGCTTAAAATCGACATTTTATGTTAAAAGAGAAAAAAAAATAATATTCGTATATTTATGGATTTTGTTTAAAACACTGATATTACGTACTGTTTTAAATAATAAAATTTGAAAGTGAAAAGTATGGAACAAAGATATTTTTGCTAACATGCTTTATAAAATATAGATGAAATAAAGCAAACTAAAAATGTTTAAACTTAAATTTAACTATATGCAAAACTACTTAAAAGATGACAATATTCAAAAAGATGCTAAATTACTTTAATACCTTAGTACTTTCAACCATAAAAACATGGTCTTCGTCAGAGGAATATAAGAAATACTATTGTTATTAACGTCTAATTGTCAAAATCCACGTAGATGGTGACGAAAGGAGTGAAAGTGGAAGGCAATTTTTAGATCCGGGAAACAATGGGAAAATAAAATATGGATATAGGAAAGTGAAATATTACTCGTTTTATGATACTTTAAGCAAACTGAGCCAAATACTGGGTATATTGTAGGATAATACATCATTACAAACGGTATTTTCTTTAGTAATAATTTCTATAAATTCGCGGATAATTAAATCATGATAATTCTTTGAGGGATATATAATTTTTGCGTCTTCGATATTAATATTCTTCGAAATTAACTTGTATATTCTGCTTCTGGTTAAGTCTTGACAGGGCTGTTGTAGGTCGGTTGTACTTTAAATCTCTCAAATGATCTTTAATACGAAATTTAAGTTTACGCGAAGTCACTCCTATGTATTCCAGGTAAATATTTTCTGTTTTCAGTGGAATTATATATACTCCAGAAACTTCATCTTTCGGGATCGGGTCTATTTTAGCACTAATTAGTTTATATATATATATATATATAGAAATTTATAGAAATTATTACTAAAGAAAATACCGTTTGTAATGATGTTTTATCCTACAATATACCCAGTATTTGGCTCAATTTGCTTAAAGTATCATAAAATGAGTAATATTTCACTTTTCTATATCAAAGTTTTATTTTCCCATTGTTTCCCGGATCTAAAAATTGACTTCCACTTTCACTCCTTTCGTCACCATCTACGTGGATTTTGAAAATTAGACGTTAATAACAATAGTATTTCTTATATTCCTCTGACGAAGACCATATTTTTATGGTTGAAAGTACTAAGGTATTAAAGTAATTTAGCATCTTTTTGAATATTGTCATCTTTTAAGTAGTTTTGCACATAGTGTAAATTTAAGTTTAACTTTTAAAGAAGAATTAAGCATTTCTATTTATTTATTTACTGATAAAAATGTTTAAGTCGTAATTTGTGATATACAAATCTACCTCCTAATATTTAAACCACTTTAAAAAGGATTTTTTCTTTTGCAATCCTTATCAATATTTGATTTCCAGGTTTTTATCATACAAGATGGTTGTTTATCACCAGACAAACTGTGCAGTACAAGAATATTCAATATAAGTGTATCAAGTTTTCTAAAGAACTGCACCTCAACGATGCATATTTGCTGATAAAATTTAAAAGTAGAATAATGATATCATATATTCCCTAATACTTTGTAATCTATTACTAATGCCCTGACTGACAGTAAAATACATATCGTAAAATCCCATAATTAGTATACATTATCACTATGCGAATAGTTCCCATAGTTTCATCCGCAGTCCTTTAAAGCGAACATAACAGCCGTTGTTCACTTGTAAATAGACACACCTCTACCGACCAGCTCTTTAGAAATTGCTCCCTTTTCGCAAGGCTGAGGTGTATAATTTTTTTAATCATATTTCATTAATTTTGCAGCTTTATCTGGATCACTAAAGGTTAATTCAATTTTTCCAGATGTGAGATCCTCTAGTTTCTGTATCGCTTTTTTACCGTTTTGGAGGTATGGATATTTACGCGCTCTTCATGTACTATGAGCGAGGATACTCGTTCTGCTACTTTTGTGAATAGGTATCTGAACACCCTCTATTTTTCTTGCCTGTATTTCTATGAGATAATAGTAATAGATACAATAAAACCTCCTTAAAGCGACCACTTTCAGTTCCAATAAAATTGGTCGCTTCGAGAGGTGGTTTCTTAATGGAGGTTTGTTTATATGTCGATTTTAATTGCTAAAGAAGGGTAACAATTAACGTTACTAAACCTTATTTTACACATTAGGGAAAAATATAAAAATTTAAGTATGAAAAACAAAAGTAAATTGCATAAGTTAATTACTGTAGAGTTTAAAAATTGAATATACATATTAACGTTTGATTTTATTATACGGTTTCATCTTTCATAAATTTTATTTCCAAATCCTTTCGAAGTTCAGTAAATAAATGCAATTTTTTTGGGACGGGAGAAAATAATGCGTATTTCATTAATTTATCTATTTCTTTAAAGTTTCCTAACAAAATAGGACTGGGGAATTTTGTTGAACTTAATCCTTAATTCGTAATCAGAGATAAATTCATTGTCTAAAAAGGCACAAAGGGAAATAAACACTTAAAAATTAACGGAATAACAAAAAAATGTGGACTTATTTTAGAAGTTTAATGAATAATGTGCCATCCAGAATTACTTTTTTAATTAAACCTTCTTGAAGCGACCAGGAAAAAACGGAATTTATTTCATTTTCTTTAATGAAAATGGTTATCCATGGAGGTAGTTTAACTGGGGTGTCTCTGAATGCAGGTAAAGTTAGTATTGAGCCTATGGGAATAAATTTCGTTCTATGAAAAAAATGATCTTTCAGGCAGGCGGTCGCACAGGAAGGTTTCACTGTATATATATATATATATATATATATATATATAATCTTCATTACATATGTATTAGTAAGATATTAAATGAACAAATTTTAAAAACATCATATTCTTACCAAATACACAGTTTTGCAGTTGGAATTAACAATTAGAAACATTCTTTATAAAGAAATATTCTTTATATTCTTTATCAAAATCCATTCATGCAAAGTTGCATTACTTATTCATCATAAACATTTGAAATGCCCCAAGCCAATACTAATATTTAATAAAGATAAGGCTTTTCTACATTATGGACTTCTGATATCATTACTTTAATTAAAATAAGAATATTTATGTTAAATAAATACTCCTTTTTCGATGAAAATCAAAACGTAATCCTTCTGTTGAAAATATTCAAAGAGAGGAATTCCAAAAAGAACTCATTGTAAAAGATTCCATGTAAATCTGCAAAACTATTTAATATCTTTTATGCTTGCGCTTGAAGAAAATTTATTCTCATGTGACCTTACAAAAGATCCAATATGAACTTTTGCTTTAATTAATAAACTATAGCTTTCTTCAAAACAATCTATTTAATTTAATGTATGAAATAGGATGTATGAAATAGGAATTCAATAATTTTTATAAAAAATCGTAATAGCAATGTTAATCGTATAGAATGCGTAAAGTATTAGAAAAGTAATACATTTTCGAGCCTGCATTTAGTAGAAATTCCTTTCATCTATTTCACCCGGTTTTAATCTTATATTTTAGACGGTTATTGGATATGGTTATATTATATAGATTACATATTTCACATATAAAAAAACTAAGTAATTTATAAAAAAAAAAATAACATTGTTTTTTCATTCATACTTAAAATATAAAATTCTATAATAGAAATGTTTTATATAAGTTAAAATAACATCATACACTATCAGTTCATGTTTTGGTTTCTGATGAAAAACAAACTGCACATAAAAAACAACAGTTATATCCATTCTCTGGTATTTCTATGAACGGAAGCCATTAAATTGGTTTAAATATGAAACTGGGATAAAAAAGTAGCATTACTTTTTCAACATCATTTTTTTTCTATAATTGAAATTTAAAAATTTACATTACAGAGCACTTTTCAAATTTCTAATGTACTTATGATGATAATCATGGAAAACCATTACTGTAATTGTGTTTCCAAGTATGCATAAATATTAAAATTTGAGACATATAAAACGTTTAGAGCCAAAAACTACGTGTTGCAATAAAAAATTGAGTTATTCTTCTATATCAACGTGTAGGGAAATCTTCGCAAACTAGCATGAATACTTATATTCTTCTATTTCATTCAAAACTATAATGTCACATTTCATGCCATTATATTTTTTGATTTTTTTTAAATACTGTGATTCAGAAACAAACATCCTAAGGTGGGTTAAATTTGGTAGGAAAGTACTTTTTATTTATTGTGATATTTTATTTTTAAAAAGTTAAAAACTTTTTTTTTTACGCGATGGATCATTAGTTTCATAAATAAAGTATTTTCAGACATATTTTTTTAATAAATAAATTACAATAACTCTTTAATTCCACTGCACAATAAATAATCGACATTATTTTGTGTCTTTATTTATGTATCACACAAGATTGTTCAATATTTTAATATTTTTTAATGCTGAAACTTGTAAATTTTAGGTAGGTTTACGCAATTTCACCCATGCTTCGGGTTAAACCACTGTAATTGGGGTAAATTGGATAGTGATAAAAAGACAAGTATAATCCCTCCACGTTTTATCGAAATCTATTAATTTTTTTGAGAATTTTTTATTTATATTAGCTAAAATTAACACAAAAAACTACCACTACCACGATTATAATATCAAGATTTCTTTAAGGTTTTGAGAAAATGAGATTTCTAAATACTCTAAGTCGTCATTTTCTGAATTATATTATATATAAAAATTTTGATTTAATAAATTTCACGATGCAACTTTCACCTATTTTCATAAATTATCTCAATGAAAATTTTCATTTAATTTTCACTGCTGTAACCCAATTACTTCACAATATTCCAATAATTCTTCAAGGAAAACTTTAGTTAATGTAGCGTTGTCTAGTGCTTCCATTATGTAATATATAAGAAAATACTCCTGTTATTTTAAAAATAGTACAATGGCATATGAATTGTACCCTGGTAGTGTCGATAATAATTATGGCACCATCAAAGTATTTCTAAATTTGAGCAAGCTCCCCCCCCCCAAAAAAAAAAAGAAAAAAAAGTAAATGAACCTCTTATATTTTCTAAAAAAAGCACAGAAATGGTATAATCATGCTGTACATTTTTATTTATAATTCCTTCAATCACAGGAAATTAATATAACTTTATTTATCATAGGCAAGCACCACATTTTTTCATTATTAATAACAAAATCATTTTTCTTCTGAATATATTTTGAAAGTTACTTCCGGCTAAAATAATGCTATCCTTTCTACGGATTAGCACTCTGCCAATTTTCTATTATGAACGTTAATTTGAATTACATTTTTTAAAATGAAAATAAGATTATCTTATTTTGTGTTGATACAGGAATGCTTTTATTTTTTTTTCGACTCTACATTAGATGTTCTTTTTCCTTAGAAGTTTATAATAAAGAATGGGATTTTTCATGTATAAGGCAAGAAATTCAGTCACCACTTCTCCACTTTTACTTCGAACGTGCCGTATAATTTGATTGGCATTTTTAAGTCTTTTTTATTCTTTCTGACACAGGTGCAAGGAGAAATTATTTTAATAGTTGCCTAAATTAAATCCTTGTATGGAGAGTAGATGACATAATTGGAAGAGATCCTTGAAGCGGACCCTGTTTCGGTAGAATTCCTAGTGTAGTTGATAAAAGATTTTTTCTTATCAACTATGCATTTTTCATATATCATATTTCTGTTTTCAATAACATAGTAAATACCAGACATTTTAGCATGTTACACGATATGATCACTCTTCATAAATTTAAATAGTTGCTTCAACCTTTAATTTTTAAACAGTTTTTGAATCTTAGTCGGCTACATAGTCGGCTATTTTACTATTAATCTTCAGAATTTTCTCCAACATTGGTTCAACAGGGCAAAACCTCAAACATTTGATGGTCAGTCTGGAAACACAAACATCCAAAGTGACATGTATTTGTCTAAAGACAAAAAAAAAAAAAAAAAAAAAAAAAAAAAAAGTGTCATTGTCGTCTGCTTGATTTGTCTTTTTGTGTGTCAGTTGGCTGCCATGAATATCAAATATAAAAGTAATTGGGTTAATTTTAAGCATTTTTACACGTTTGGCTGGAACGTTTTAACTCAAAGTTTCCCTTATTCCAGTAGGCGTACTTGTGAAATAATATAAACACATTTTTAATATATAAGATTAACATATTTACAAATTCAAGAAAAACTAATTCAAACTTATACCATTATTTTCTCTCCAAAGAATTACACAAAGCAAATACCACCGATTTTAAAATAATTTTAAATAATTATTTTATTGCGCTGAAAACAGCTTTTAAAGGATATTTTTAGGTGCGTTCGGAATTATATGACTACGTAGCTCCTATAGTCGTCGTTCAGTTCGTCTGTCCGCATATAACAGAGCAAAAACTACACAGCCGAATGGTCTAAAATTTTAAATATATAATTGGTGAAAAATTTTGTCGAGTCATTTCAAATTTTATGAAAATCGCATGTATAGTTTAACTAAGTCAAAAGTAGTCCATTACATCACGGCCAGCGGAAAAAAATGTCCTAAGTGCATTTTTTTGATGTTACAAGCTTTCGAACAGAATAAAATTGATATTCACTTATGAAGGGTACTAAAATATACATTCCATGCAATATTTGGGGGAAAAAAATATAAACTAGTTATAGAACATTTCATTTGCCACGTTTGATGTGCAATTTCTAACTTGTTTAGTTTAGTATTTACAAAATTTCAAATAAACTAATTCCTTTAACTAACTAATAGCATTTTCTCCATGACATAAAAATACTCATCAAACACGCAAATTACATTACTTCTTACCTGATTTTAATAAACTGTTTTTTTTTTTTTTGAGAATTCTGCAGAAGAATTAAAGGCAAATATTAATAAAAAATTAACAAAAAACATATTTTGGAAATTTTTAAGAAAACAACAAAAAAAACGGAGCATTATATAAGGAAAAAGAATGTTCTGTACATTACGAGTGACAAAAACTAAACTTGCTTATGAAATTTAAATGTTGCGAACAAACGTTTTAAAATAGTTTACGAAGTTATAGCAACTCTTTAATAGCACAATGCATAATCAATACATATGTTTTAAAAGCTGACTCATTTTACCATACCTTTAATTGGAATATTTGAAAATATACTTATTTCGGGTTAAAATAATTTTGACACAAGTTTCTAGTTTCTTGTAATCCCGTAATATATTTTGTTTAATAAAATAAATATATTCTGTGCTATTTTTCAAAGTATGAATACTTTAAAAAGTTAGAAACTATTAAATTATTAGGATATTATGATAGAGTATTTTCATTATGAAAGACTGAAAATGCAAAGGAGGATTTATTATTATAATACATGGACAACGAGGGTGTACATTTGCCATTATAATATATTCAAATAAACTTTTTATATTCATATAATGTACGTCTATTTAAAAAAAGAAGAAACATCGGAATTTTATTTTTGGCGTTACTCCAATGAAGGGATAATGTTTTATTCTAAATATCTTCTTCGATGAATAAACAAAAGGCACTTTCTATTTCAGTATGTCATATTTACTTAAAACAAATTATATTTAGTCCAACCATACATGGAGTATTTTAGCATATCTGCCTATGTTCAATCACACGTTTAAGATTTTCTCTTAAAACAACGAACATATTGTTAAATTTTTGAAATATATTCATATCAACGGAAAGAGGAAAAAATTAAAGCAAATGGATTTTTGAAAATCTTTATCAAACACCGTATGGTTCAAAATAGAGTAAATACGGATTATTTCTTAAAGTGTCATTGATAGAAACATATTTCCATTTTCAAAAAGTACTTAAATCAAGCATAACATTTAGATTTGGATTTGTTAAACGAGATAAAAAAAATACAAAATTTCGTTTTTTACGCGGAACCTTGACGTATTGTGCTGAAAACAGTGCACGTTTTACATATCTAGTAATAATACACCAAGCTCACATATTATTTTAACTCAATTTTTTATTAATAATTTTGATTTAAGTTAATGTATTGTGATAAAAATATGAATGAAACTTTGCTTTGTGCAACACGTCCCATCATTAGGACTAATGCCAGAAGCGATTAGCTTCTAAAAAGCCAGAATTTCTTTTTTCAAATATTGTAATGTGGTTGTCAGTTCATATGGTATCACCAATTTATGTTATGTCTCTAGCAAAATATTTTATGACATTAACACATTTTTCACAATGTGAACTAAATTTCTACAAAGATTCATTCCAGTATTTTCACTCTTTAGAATTTTAAGGGAAACTAGGTTTCAGCTACAATGAAATGCCGTGTATATCCGATTGAATAAATGGACTCGCACCCGATGTTCTAATAGTAATGGGAATTATTTTTGCATGAAGGTTCATTAATTTAGGCTATAAATTCTAATTACTTTTCCTCAAATTTGACAGTTATTAAATTTATGGTTATAATTTAATAATAAATTGTAATCAATGTCAAAATGAGGATTTGATAGGTCATGAATCGTAATTAACTCTCTCTAAGCTGACATTTATTAAAACATACATAACCATTAATGTCAAAAATGGAAATTACCATTTGTGGTGCAATCACAAGACCACACCTATTATAGAACATTGAGCCAGTTAAATTAAAGTTTCCTCCCAAATTGACGTGTTTGGCCTCGGCTGAAAAATAATCTAAATTCTTAACAAGTCTCATCTGCTCAGCCGAAGAGCTCAGACATTTCAGAGATTTGAGCTGTCTGTAAAATATCAAGTATGTGAGCCAAGAAAAATATGGTTTCTCGGGGCCTCTGACGGACTCCGCGAATGCTATGCTGCGTACCGTCTAATGACTAGGGTGTAAAAAAATCATGATTTTTTAAAAAAAATCAAAAAAATCCGATTTTTTTATTTAAATGAGATTTTTTTTATTTAAATCGGATTTTTATGATTTTTTTTCCCCAGCGTTCAAATACTGAATAGCTACCAAGAGTTTTAGGTTTCCAAACTGCAAATAAGTAATTTCATTAGTTGGTAGCACAAATGACAAAAAAACATCATTTGGAGCCCGTTTTGCATTTGCACTTAGAAAAATTATTGTTAATCACCAAAATCTAAACTTACACACATGTATGCGATGCGTACGCTAACCAAAAAAATTATGAAAATGAGTTAAAGCCATTCATACACACATACATAATAAATGTAAGGAGAGCCAGTTATATCTGAAATCCTCAAAATATTTATATAACAGTATTATTACCTCTCAGTGGGGATAATTGGTTTTCAATGGTTATTTTTTTTTTCTTTTTAAGAAAAGTTTTGCTACCTTTTCAATCCCTAATTAGTTTTTTTATTTAGCATATATGAGTTACAAAGTAAAAAAACAAAAAAAAGGAAAAAAACATTTATTCAACTTATACCGAAGAAGCTCTTGCTGTGCTTAACATTTTTATACCAATTAGTTTGTTTTATCTTATGCATTCATTTACAATTTAGCTGTTGAGCAGATGTTACTCTTTCATTCTTCCTTGACTCGAGATTGCTATTAATTTATTATTGCAATACTTGAACAAGAAACTCAGGCACTGATTATTTATTCTTTTACTTGCAGAAATTCATTACACTTGCTACGTTTATTATTATTTTATATAAAATAATGCATAAATTGATTACCTAAAGGAAATTATGACATTGCAAATTATATTAAATATCATTTTTAAATGAAACTTTTGTGTTGTATAAAAACGATGTTTTTTACAAACTTAACTGTTTTATGTTTTTACAATACTCAGTAATTAAGCTTAGAAACAATTATTTAAAGCTCTTTTTTTTCTTTATTCATAAGTCAAAATACCTGTAGAAACTTTCAAATTATATTCCTCTTAGATTTTAACACTTTTTCGACATTTTAAACATTTAGAAAATTTTTGATTTTAATCAATCCCTTTTTTTTTTAAAAATCAGTCGATTAAAATCACGATTTAAATCGCTGATTTAAATCAACTGATTAAAATCGCTGACACCCTATATAAAAAAGAAATTTATTTCAAAGAGCGAGGTTCCGAGTCAAAATTTTCCCGTATTCCGTATTCATCCAAGTACAATTATTTAATATACCTAAGGTTGTGACGGGAAAGAAACCCCGGAATCTGCCACGAATACATCGACATGAAGTAGAAATAAATGCAAGCGGAATCCTTTCATATATATATTGTACATATTTGAACAAAGATTCTTACGGAAAAAGAAATAGAATTCTAAATCCATATTAATAATATTTTCAGATCTTACATTCTTTCAAAACACATTAAACTTTTGAATTTATTTTGTATCTTCATTTATATGATTTTATATCCTATAGTTTTACAGCAAAATTAATGTAAAATAAAAGTTAGAATAAAATTAACTAGATGTGTTTTTTCTTTAATGCATGTTATTTACTGTACTTAATATCCTACTTTAAAACTATCGATATTGTTATAGGTCGAGAAATTATATTAAATTCATGGACGTGGTTTCAGTTTATCATGGAACAGCATGATGCAACATGCCCTTAGTGTCCTTAGTGTCCAATACCCTTTGTTGCGAAGATTTGCATATATGCAAACAACAGAATTTTGAATTTAATAGATTTATTTTTATTCGTATATATCTAATTCCCACCAGGAAATTAACTTAGCAATATTTGTTTTAATTAATAACGGACATTCCATTTTTATAATAAAGCGAAATTAATCATTTAAACTTTCTGTCGTAAAGTCAGATGCTCTGAACTACGTAATTTCTAGAATGTATTCTATCACGGTTATTAAAGGGTTAAAGGTTAAGTTTTGTAAAAGAAATAAATATATAAAATCAGAAATTTGGAGACATACTTATTGAAATATTTACTAATTTGCATTATTTTAATGTAAAACAACCACACGATAGTTGTTTTTACTTATATCGTAGACGTGCAATAGAAGAAAACATTGATGTATTATATGACAAATGTATCTTGATTTTTTTTTTCATTATTTTTCATGTGTAATAAAACATTCAGAGAATCATATATAATTTTTTGATACAAAATAAAAAATCGCGCATTTAAATCTTTATGTGCAATGTCTAAGTAAATAATACCATTTGTTCCCTCTAAATCAAAAATCCATTCATTGAAATTCATATTATTTATACTTACATTTTATTAATATCTGTGTACAAATTATAACCATTATTAATTTATTTTTAGGATATAGAACTTTTCACATATACTTTTAAAAATTAAAATGTGCATTTGTCGTGTTTGTGTTACCCAATATTACTATAATTTAGAGCCATGTACATTTCGCATACATCCATTACGTATATAAATAATTATAACCATTTTTAATAATTAATACATACAAAACAAGTGTATGTTTTATTAATTAGGGGGAAAAGCAACAGTTTGAACAATAAATAAGAGCTATTTCATGAAAATAAAAGTTACCTGAGAAAGAAAATTATATCCATAATGTTTTTTTGTTTGCATTTTCAAGGTTTAATAATTTAGTCCTAAATAGTAAGTAAATAAAAATTCTAATCATATTTTCTCGCTTTACTCAAATATTATAAATTTTAATATTTGCGTTATTTTTTCTATTATAAGGAAATTTTATTTTTATCTTCAATAATTGAAATCTGCTATTTTTTTTAAACTTAAAAGTTTCTATTATCACGATCATTATTTTATTAATTATAATGTGAAATATTAAAAAATACATTTATGTGCTCCATTACTTTATTTAAGGTTTTCTAATAAACTATCACGTATTGATAAAAAAATTGAATTGAGGATGCATTGTTCATTTTTTATATAAATATAGAGTAATTTCATTTTCTTAAGCAAGCTATTGAGCCGCCTTAAGGTATTTTATTTATTAAATAATTTATATTTTATGAATTTAAAAGTTTTCAGACTTTCATTTTCTTTATTAAAAAGAAATGTAAAAAGTAAAGATGTATGCTTAAATAAGTTATTCTACATTATTAACAATTGTAACACGTATTTAAATAAAATTGTATGTAAATATGATTTCTTTATATAAGTTTGTTAAATAAATGTTTAATATTTTTTTAAGAGGAATTAATAGTCGCACATACCTATTTTTAATGAAAGTATTTTCTTATTAATGACATTCAATCTACCGTATATCTTGGAAAAGAGGAATTTTTCTCTATTGGGTGCGTAATTAATAGAATAATATGATATTTTAGTACATAAGTGATAGAAATGGTCGAAAACAGTGCTACAATTTTTTGTAAACTATTAAAAATAATTATATAAGCTGGTTTGATATTATAAGACAAAAGAAACATCTTAAAGCAAAATAAAAATGTTAATAAATGCGCAAGACCTTTCGAAAAACTAGGCTTTCGTCATCAGACGCAGAGAACATGTCTTACTGCTTTGAAAACAGCAGCAATATTGTGCAATATTATATTATGTTCTCTGCGCCTGATGAAGAAAGACTAGTTCTTTCGAAAGGCCTTGCGCATTTATTAAAATTTTTCTGGTGTTTTAAAATACTATTTTTGTCTTGTCTTATTAAAAAAGAGTAATAAATACTACCATAAAATATATGCTTACTTTAGGGATGGAATGGAAAAATAATAGTTAAAATCTGATATATTTTAGACTACGAAAAAAAGAAATACACTTGCATCGTCTATGTTTCATAAAAGGCACACCACAAGCCTAAAATATAGTCGTATATGTATGGCATATATTTTTATTTGTTGGGTATTAGCGGGCGAGATATAAAAGTCAAAAAATATACAGTAAAAATTAACATTACGCAATAATGTTATATTAATGAAATAGTATTGCCATTATTTTTCAAAATGTCACACATTTTTTTTTTTTTTTCTATATCAGCATTCTAGAAAAAATTGTGCATTTGAATTGTTGTTCTTTTACTACATCAATATTATTATAAAATGGCTATTCTGTATCAGTAGAATTGAATCAGATGTACATCTATATAAATTTTTCTCCAAACTCCAAACGTTAACGGACAGTTACCGGATGCTTTCAATTCTACAGAATTTTTAGAAAACCTCCCGAATTTCTTCGCGAATTGTCTTTCAACTTATTGGATGTAAAGAACATGTTTCACAACATCTTTATCAGTGAAGATTTAATCGCGGGCTCAATTAGCGGCGGGGGGGGGGGGCAAGAAATGCAATAAAATTAATATTTGCGATCTCCCAAGTAACAGAAAATGTTCGAAATACCTTGTCACTGTAGCAAATTACTAACTGGGTCCCGTTTAATGTTTGTATGCATTTGTGTAAGCATATCACGGTTAAATTCGTGAACATGTTAACGTTTCTCGGAACAATTCTAATGTATTTCACTTTTATTGTTAGCACAAATGAATGACCAGCTTTAAAAAAATTATATTTTCAAAACTATTACACATATTACAATATGATATATGAATATAAAGAAGCACATTCCAATTTTTTTTTGAGTGACAAATGTTCGATATATGCATCTTTCGGAACACGACAAACACCTAATCTGTACTCAAGTTCGTTCCTTACATTTGGCAATTTTGCACAGTCAGCCATTTTTAAGGTTACATTGATGCATTAAATGATTAAATAAAGCAGCAATGATGAACAGTGTACATTTTACAGTCGATACAATCATTTGTTACAATGTTACGGTATGTTTTATTAATGCAAAGTCTAAAATTAAAGTTTATGAGAGAAGACAATTTTTATACAACTAAATATAGTAAAAAAGCTTTATTTTGGGGGTACTTATTTCTAATGCCAAATCGGAGTTCTTCAAAATAATTTGTGAATGGCCAACTGTTGTAGTATTTGCTACATTTTTATGTAAATTCTGATTTTATTCTCCGAATTTTTGTACAGTTGCCATAAGTTTTTCTTAAATTTAGAAAATATACCGACAGATTAATAAAAAAATGGTTACTCAAACAAATTTTTATATTTGCTCAGATAATTGCAAATAGATATCTTGATTAGTTTTTTTTTTTTTTTTTTTTTTTTTTTTTTTTTTTTTTTTAATTAGGCAATTCATGAAAATTGTCATAATTTTTACTGTCACAAACCATTCATTGACATCCACAAAAGAGAAATGACCACTAATTCACCGCCGCGTACCTTAGCTGTTTATATATGTAGATATATCAAAAGACGCCAATCTTTCCTACTTCACAAAGGCATGAAAAAACAAATTCATGGTACGACTCAAAAACAGAACGCAGATTATAAAATATGTTATCAAAAAAGCAAAGCGTATGCATGATAGTACAGTGACAAGGACCAGACTAATAAATTCGCTACCACATTTTTCTTTAACTTTTTATCACTCTAAAATTTAATTTTTAATATTGTCAAATAAGTAAAAAAATTCAGTTTGAATTTAAATTTGTCTGAAAGCTGTATCTCATTTTTCAAGGGTTTTAAAAATTATTTTCAAGCGTGAATATTAAAATACGTATATGTATCTAAAGCGTGTAAAACCCGCTTGCACATAAAAAAATTGAAATAGGTCAGCACTTGTTTCCGTCTGATAGTCTAAACAGGAATTAAAACTAGATAAATAACATAATATAATCTCAAATTCACCAAATAGGTAAAATTACGGTCTTAAATACAGAATATCACTATTAGGTACTCTTTCATTACAAAAAATTACCTATTGCAGTCCTTCGCGGGAATGTAATTTTAAAAAAATGGTATATTTTCACTGATCATGACCCTCAGATCCCGAAACCACCTCCATTCAAATGTTCAAATGATGATGTGTATATGTATATATATATATATATATATATATATATATATATATATATATATACATCTGATATTTGTCATGCTATAATGTATGTATGAACTAATTTGGATGTGACTTATTGAGTGCATATATTAGTGCATATATTGATAGCAATATATTAACTTAATTCGTTGACTAGCTTCATCCGCAATTTTGTTTATAAAGGACGGCCATTTAAAAGTTTAAAAAAAATTTAAGATGTGAAAAGAAGTACGCAAAAATTAGAAATTTAGAATTTGATTTTCTTGAGACTTTCACCTTCTACAAGGATTCTAGGGAAGTTTTTGTTTTGTCTTTATCTTAAAAAACAATTAAGTGCGAGTATTACTCGCGCACAGAGGGCTCTCTACAATAATATATGAAATAGTAAGTGTATTATTGAAATAACCGTTGCTAAAATAATACCAAGACTTTGTAAAAACTATACAACGTAGGGTTGTGTATAGTTGTATGTACTAGAACAGTATAAATAGATATACCATGAAAGTTCAAAGAGATATGGAACCTAAATAATATCAAATATAGCTATTCTGTATAACTCTTTTTTTAATCTTTTCCTATTCTGTTTAAAATGAACTTAATTCGGGGCTGACAATAAAAGTAGTTCATAGTTAAACCTCATTTAGCATTTCATAAACCTAAATTCAGCGTAGTAATAATCTTTTCTTTTTATAGTGTACCTAAAGCAAAACCCTTGTTCAAAATTTAAACTTAGCATTGTGCTAAGGGCGTTTCGAAAGGACGTTGCAAATTTCCATCGCCGCTTTGGTCCGTGCCGCGTTTTTCCATATAGGTTTTTAGTTAACTTTTAAATACAATGTAGATGCATTGAGAGAGCCATACAATGCAAACTAGTCGAGAATCCCATATTATTTATGTGATTAATTCTCATTAAATTAGTCTGCTTGTAACAATTTGCCGTTTATTGTTTTTATACTTTACTGGTCATTGCTGTACTAAATTTATACTTAATATTTGTTGTCTAGGCTTTAAAAGCGGATGGAGCATAGAATACGCCGTCCGTGTCATTATATATGTCCTAAACGTTCGTGTCTTTAAGGGTTAATATCTCGGCTAATTACCGACGATTGTTTCCTAAATTCCTGATCAACAATGCTTTTATACTTCTGCTACGATAGATACCTCAAACACTCCTCAACTCCTTTGCTGAACGCCCACAAATCGAAATTTGTGTGTAATGGAATAATGGGATTTTCTTGAAAACAATGTGACCTAGGCTAATTGGTATAGTTGTCCTGCAAGGCTTTAATTAAATTCTACTCCCCCTTATTTTTTCATAGTTTTAGATTAAGTAAATTTGGAAATAGAGGGGATGGCGATATATTTTCGTATAGCATTTTCGACAATATCTCTGAAAAAATAATACCTAAAATTAAATGAAATGTATTTTTGAGTTCAGCGTTATGAAAGCTTTCACACGATACCCCACACGATATACAAAGAAAATATTTTTTTCAAGTAACTTAATTAGATCCCCTCTACATTTTTCCTAAATATATTTATGAATATTTATTAATCTGTAAATATGTGGGTCGATAATCTTTATTACTTCTCCCAATTTGAACTTTCCACGTTCTATAGTTTACGAGTAAAAGGGCTGTGAGAGACGGACAGAAAGACACAGGAGTGATCTTATAATTGTTCTGTTTTTATTTTTTAAGTACGGAACCCTAAAAAAAAACTAAGATATAACAGTTTGAATTTCTAGGAGGGCGAGCATTTTGATTCGATTTGATTTCGGATAGCACTCGTATTATTGGACCGATTTGTATGTGACTTAGTATGGGAAAAAATACACCGGTGTCTGGGTCAAGTTCGATGTCCAGTTTCATAAGCCATATTGATTAAAAATTGCGGCCATTAAATACTTTTGAAAAATATATAATTTAAAAAGGGATTAAAAAATATAGAAATGGAAAATATTTTTTCTTATGTATTTGACCTTGTAACAAGGATTTTGGAAAAAAAAAATTCTTCTGCATTTTTCTCAAATATTGTCTGAGATATAGTGCTTTGAATTTTTAGGATGTCTGACATTTTGAAACAATCTGATATTTATCATGTGATGGCACGATTATTTATTGGCCGATTTGGATGTTGTTAATTATTTATACTAGCTATAACTAAGTCTCAACCGAGTTCGTTAGCCAGCTGCATCAGCTATCTTATTTCAAAATGGCAACCACTTAAAAATTAATTGAAAAATCTTCCACTTTGACAGTCAAGTGTTTGTTCATGATTCAAGGATTTCAAAGCACTTTTCCCCCCTTAAAAATTGGCTGAAATAAATGAGTGGATTATTTTTTAGTTAAATAACATGAGTGCAATTCGTTAAAGAGAATATTGGGAACTTATCGTCTGCGCTCTATAAACGAAACAAGTTGGAAATTGCACGACAAAGGTGGCAAATGAGGTGTGTTCGTACACACTTCATTGAGGTGTGTTCTACAAAGCCAACCCCTTCTCGCTTTTCGGTGTCTTTAATTTGTGTAATTTCCCTTTTAAATTTGTCCGGTTTTAATTTTTGATTTTTTGATTTTCTTCAACCTGGCTTTTGCTAGAGTGTCTTTTACACGGGACGTGGCTGGGGACCTATGAACCTTGCTTCCGCAAAAGAGTCGGGATAGAGTAGAAGAATAAAGGGCTGCGGACGAAGAGAGGCCGCTCGCTGCGGCGGTCTGAAATTCTAGGCAGCCGGACATTTCGAAACAATCTTACTTGTGTTTACTTTATATATATTTTTTTGTTGTTGTTATACTTTATACATATATATTTATTGTTGTTATACTTTATATATATATATATATTTGTTGTTGTTTATATATATATTTTGTTGCACTCGTATATATTAAGCGATTTAAATGTGACTGAACATGCATGTAATACTTGCTAAAGTCTTGACCAAGTTCTTTGGTTTGCTTCATGCACCATGTTGTTTTAAAATGGTGGGCACATTAAATTTTCGTCACATTTGGTGACCAAAGACGAATTGCTCTAAATGAAACCAACTTAGATATAGCTCACTTATTTTCGATGTTCTCATTTATAGTCATTATTGTCGAAAACAGATATTGAATCTTCTATAATCGAGCTCCACAAATTTTAATTCTGTGTGTTTGAGTAAATTAAGCTGGATTCTACAAAAATATGGAGTATGACAGCTACCTTTTTATCCGGGCAATGACCGGAAAGACTTTTTATATTTAATATCTCTATAATTAAGGTTAATTAAAAATATTCAGATGTTTTTATTGTAATACGTTATCGAATTGTAATGAATTAGTACAAACTTATAATAATTTTATACAGTCGTCATACAATTGTCAAGAATCTCCAGTTTTGAAATACAGAAATACAGATAATTTCAAAAACATATTGCGAATTAGTAATTTGTCTTAATGTTAGTCAAAATTAAACATTCTAGAAAATTATATTTTCCTGGATAAATAGATAGCGTTCAACTTTCAATATTTCAATTCTGAAAATATTATTTTTAATTCCCTGATTACGATCTAGGTAACTGGAATTCCAATAATCTGAGATTTACACTATTATAAAGAAATAAATTATCCTTAAATTGAACTGTAATTTCTGCAAAAAGAAATTCACTTTCGAAGTATGATTTAAATTAAAAAATAATAAATTTAAAAACGAAAACAATCTCTACAGGTTTACAATAGTAAATACCTTATAAATTTAGCAGAATAATTTTTATCACACTTTATCTCTCTCACTTACACACAAAAAAAGCATTTAATTTAAAAAAAAAACTTTAATGTTTTTATAACTGTAAAAGTTTTAAAATACAACATTTTGATTTTTTAAAATTAAATAATTGCTTAAATCAGATTTAAATAATAGCAATATAAATTATATATTGCTGCATGGGATTTATATAATAGCAGTATAACTTTTTAAAATAGCAATTTGTACATAAACAAGAATTATTATAGTTATTTTTTTTACCGGTATTACATCCAAAAGCTGAAATAACATTGTTCCTTTGTTCAGTGTAATATGCATAAAATTACAATTCTTTAATTTCCTGTAAATGAAACTTTATTGTGTTTGTTACAATGGAAATAATAAACATAGCATAAATAGCAATTAAGAATTATCCACGTGTGATTAACATACACAACTTCCATCCTAAACAATTTATAGCAGCAATAATTGCGTACATCTGCTAAACTCGGAAAAGCACAGGTTTGTGAGCTTATGTACTTTTCTCCTCTTAATACTTAAAGCTTAGAAATCCTGAAGATAAATGTTTATGGCCTCTAATATTTCCTTTCGTAAATTTAACCTTATTAACTTCTAGAAGATATAATAACATCATTTTGTCACTTGAAACATCTGTCCATGTTTTTACCTATGTTAGAATGTTTTAATGCCTGAGTGATTTTTTTACAACTCGATTAAATCCGTGGTGTATAGCATGACAATAAAATTTATTAAAAAAAATTGCACAGTTAAACTGATTTTATTGAGTTCACAGCCTATTCACACTAATTTTATATTATACTCTTATTTATGTCTATTAATCATAAAATAGAACTTACTATTTTTGAGCAAAACGGTAAATAATCATCGAAGTTCCAAATCAGAACAAACCTGTATAAAAGATTTTCAGCAAATCGGATAATTCTACACGCAAAAAAACTTTTTCTAAGTTAAGGGGGGGGGGGTCACCGAGCTCTGTCCCCCACCCTTTATACTTAACCCACGAACCTCCACATTTAATCAGGGAAGCGCCTTATCTGAATAAAACGGTATACTAAATTTGAAGCAAATTAGATAATTCTGCATAACAAACCCATTTATTTAAATTAAGGGGTGATAAGCGCCTTGTTAACCCCTTTATACTTAACCAATAAACCTTCAAAACTAATCACTGTAATTGCCTTTCATATTCCTTGTAGACATTCCAACAGAATATACCGTTGCTAATAGTGTCTCAATAACTCCATGCACTTGTCAATAAATCGGCGTGTACATATATTTCATGCACTTAGGTGTATTAATGTATATTTCCTGTCATTAATTATCATGTTTAAATATTCTTTCTTAATACACGATTTTAGCTCTGCTTACTGTAATTTAAAACTTTATACTACAGTGCAGTGTGAATAGCGCAGTAATGAATCTGATAGTCATAAAATAAATATCCATATACAAAGCGATATAACATAAGTTCAATTTTACTTTCTCAGTTCTGAAATATTTTAAAGTGAAAAAATTAGTGCTTTTTAAAGGTTTCTACACTAGGGTGGAACAAAAAAAAATGAATTTTTTTTAATCAAAAACGGGTAGGGGCCAAAAGTTGCCTTTATACTAATACATCATCTGCGTGCAATATTACCGCTGAACAAAAATTGCTTGAGTCTGCGCTTTTGGTCCAAATGTCGAAATTTTGGGTAAAATTTGGCATTTTTTCAAAAAAATTAAAAAAATCCTATAGAGCTGGCTCTCATTTAAAATTCTTATTTAAACCTTTGTTATTAATGACTTAGCATATTTAAACGATAAAACGATATCTTTGTTCTGTATAACGGGAGCAAAACTGACAACTTTTGGTGAAAAAAAGGCGTTTCCACTCTGTTGTGTCATACAACTAAATGCTGTTTGGAATACAGCTCTTACGTAGTTGCTTTCAAATCTACCCAGGAGGTATCACGTGGAGGTGGCTGCATTTCATGACACCACAGTGCATAGCTCGACCACCCTTCAATCTGAGCACAATGTTTTATTTATACATTAAATTGTGATTTTTTATCAAAGACTAGCATAAGTTTTCTATGTATCAACCTATTCCATCTCTTCTCTGTATCCACAAACGTTGGGTGATGCTGCAGTGACACTCCTTCACGTATATTTCTACTGCTTGTGTATGATAAGGTAAGCAGAATAATGCAGTGGAATAAATGAAATCTATTCAGCCCTCTAGTATCTTCATCAAAATTGCATCCAGTTACTGCATGGTGATTGGGAGTTCTGTTCCGACAACATTTTACAACATTTAGGTATTTCATCTTTGAGTATGCCACCATTTACTCTACCTCTTGCATTTTTTATATACTGATAAGCTTGTTGGTAAATGTGATGGCGATCGTCATCAAAATTGCAATAAGAATTTGCTCTCGGTCCATTGTCCAAAAGCTACCATTGTCCAAAATAAATTTGTTTAGTATTTTTTTTTTTTTTTTTTTTTTTTTTTTTTGCCGTTTTCTGTGATGTTTAGTAGCTGAGTAATTTTCCATATGTTTTTACATAAATTTTTTAGATGTGGATTATATTTGGTGTAAACCATCCTGCGGCATAAACTTGGATTACATACTTTGTGAGTGAACCAGACTCTGATGATCAATCAGTGCTTATATAAAGGCGAATAATTTTATGCGCCTTTGTGAGCCATTTTGCGTAGGACAAGTTTCTTGGGTTCCTATTGGCTAGTTCTTCTGAGCAATATCTTGATGAAATAACTTTGCAAATATCTAGCAGGTATTTCTGGTATGTGCTGAGTATCCTTTTCTCGAATTCAGGAAATAATGTTTGAAAATTACTCTCTATGGCTTCAAAAATTGAAATAAGAAGGGAATAAGCAAGCGGACAAAGATTTTCCTACTGGTCCCGCGAATCCTGTGGCTTAGAATCTAATTTCTGCCTATGATCTTGTCTAATAAATGACGCAAAGGAAATTCACTGGACTTGGAGCTGGCATATGATCACTTGTAATGGCTCATTCTAAATATGTCCCTCGCAGAATGGATGACAACGACTAACAGAATTTTCTGCCTTCGATGAGCACTCAATGCCCATCAGAGTCTCTGTGTTCACTCAAAAAAAATCCATGTTATCCAAGTTTGGCCCCAGGATAGTTTACAATCAAATGTACCACTTAAAGAAGGGATCTAAAAACTAATGGGAAATTACTCGGCTGCTAAACGACACGCAAAACGGAATAAAACAAATACTAAAAAAAGGTTATTTAAGACAATGGTTGCTTTGCATACGCAGAGGAAATTCTTATTTCAATGCTCTCTGACGATTGCCATCATATTAAACAGTTAGCTGTTCAGCACATAATAGATGAAAGATGAGAGTAAATGATGTCATACGCAAATCTGAAATATCGACAATCAACTTTGAAGCGGATAATTATATAAATCTAATTCATTGGAAAAGTGTTGTGGTAGCAGAACCTGTAATCAATATACATTTATTGGATGCAATCTTGATGAAGATAATAGACGGCTAAATAGATTACATTAATATCATCTACACTGCATTACACAGTTTGTATTCTCTTACGCAAACAGTAGAAAAATACATAAAGGAGGTCACAGCAGCAGCATCCAAAGAAGAGATGTACTAGGTTGATACATAGAAAACTCATGCCAGTCTTTGATAAAAAATCACAATTCAATGTATAAATAAAACATTGAGTTCAGATGGTAGGGTGGTCGAGCTATGCACTGTTGTGACATGAAATGCAACACGGTACCACCTCCAGGTGGTACCTCCTGAGTAGTTTTGAAAGTAACTAGGTAAGAGCTGTATTCTAAACAACAATTAGTTGTATGACACAACAGAGTGGAAACGCCTTTTTTTCACCAAATGTTGTCAGTTTTGCTCCAGTTATACAGAACAAAGATATCGTTTTATGGTTTAAATATGTTAAGTCATTAATAATAAAGGTTTAAATAACACTTTAAACTAATAACCATCTCTATAGAATTTTTTTTAATTTCTTGAAAAAATGTCAAATTTTACGCAAAATTTCAACTTTTGAACCGAAAGCGCAGACTCAAGCCATTTTTTTTTCAGCGGTAATATTGCACGCAGATGATGTACTAGTATAAACGCAACTTTTGGTACCTACCCGTTTTTGATTTTAAAAAATTCATTTTTTTCGCTCTACCCTATTCTACACATTATAACGTTTTTATAGGTAAATAGGTTTTATAAAGTAAACAGCGTCATTTATTGTATAAATCGTGAGCCATTCACTGTAAAAAAAATCTGTAAAGTTAATAAAGTTTTTCTAGGAAACTGTGATTCATAGAACTTTTTATGTAACGGCAACAACAAAAATTCCTGTAACAACGTCTGTTACAGGAATTTTTCTTGTTGCCGTTACATAAAAAGTTCTCGGAATCCCAGTTTCCTAGAAAAACTTTTAACTTTACAGATTTTTTTTTTTTTTTACACAGTTCCTTATTTTACTTTTTTCAATAGTTACCATCTACTTGATCAGCACCTTACATTTTTTAACTGTATATTTATTAAGGTTAACACTTTTCTTAATATTAAAGTTCGACACTTGATATAAAGTGTTTATGCACGAATTACCAAAAAATAAATCCAGTGATTATTTTATACTAGTGGATATTTATTGATGAGCTTTTTCCTCTCTTAATGCATTATTTTAGGAATGTTAACTAAAATCGACAAGTTTTGATCGACTATACAATTGACCTCTTTTGGTGCTGCTAGCACCTACTATCAAGACCTGGTGCATATTCTAGCCATATATATATATAAGTTACAGAACCAATAGTATGCCTCTGTTAAAATCATATTATATATATATATATATATTTTTATACTTTAACTTATTTATTATTGGATTTTTAGCTCACAGGCTATCAAGGCCTGAGAGCTCATGTGCCCGCCCGTTCTGTATGTATGTATGTGTACGTAACGCGATAACTCTTGATAGAAATATCCGATTTACTTCAAATTTTTTTCAAGGTTCATTCTGATAAGGCGCTTCCCTGATTAGTTTTGGAAGTTCATTTGTTAAGTATAAAGGGGGCAAATGGGGCTACCCCCCCCCCCCTTAAATTAGATAAATGGGTTTTTCATGCAGAATTATCCAATTTGCTCCAAATTTGGTATATCGGTTTATTATGTTAAGGAGCTTCCCTGATTAGATTTGGAGGTTCACTAGTTACGTATAAAGGGGGGAAAGGGGGAGCCACCCCCTTAATTTAGATAAATGGTTTTTTATGCTGAATTGTTCGATTTGCTCCAAATTTGGTATACCGGTTTATTATGTTAAGAAGCTGCCTTGATTAGATTTGGAGGTTCATTAGTTAAGTATAAAGGGGGGGAAGGGTGGCTAGACACCCCTCTTAAATTAGATAAATAGGTTTTTCATGCAGAGTTTTTCGATTTGCTACAAATTTGGTATACCGGTTTATTATGTTAAGGAACTGCCTTGATTAATTTTGGAGGTTTATTTGTTAAGTTTAAAGGAGGGGGCTGGGGCTAGACCCCCCTTAATTTATATAAATGGGTTTTTCCTGCAGAATTAATCGATTTGCTTCAAATTTGATATGCCGGTTTATTTCGATATGGTACTCCCTTTATTAGATTTGGGCCCCACCAGTGGCCGAGAGGTTCTTCTCTCGAAGCTGGTAGACGGGAGGTGCTGGGTTCGGTCCCAATCGCGCCCGTCATCCTAATCGTTCGGAGTTTTCGTGGTTTTCTTCGAACCTTGGTTTTTTAAGCGTAAATATGGGTTAGGTTCCCTTAGAAAGACCACCACGGAGGGCACTTCTCCCTTTAGGCCTTATAACCCTCACTATGATAACTGGCCGTCATAAACACAACCGTCCAACCATTAGTAGATTTGGAAGTTCATTGGTTGAGTATAAAAAGGGGAAAGGGGGCCAAGACCTCTCTCTTAATTTAGATAAATGGATTTTCATGCAGAATTATCCATTTTATTTTAATTTTTTTCTATGTTCATTCTGATAAGTAGCTTTCCTAATTAGATTTGGAGGTTCATTAGTTAAGTATAAAGGAAGGAAAGGAGGTTACATCTTCCCTCCTCTTAATTAAGCGAAATGGTTTTTTCATGCAGAATTATTTGATTTGCTTCAAATTTGGTATACCGGTTTATTATGTTAAGGTGCTTCCCTGATTAGATATGGAGGTTCATTGATTAAGCTTAATGTGGAGGAACGGGGGATAATCCCCTTCATTTATTTTTTGTGGGCATTATTCTTTGAAATAAGAATATAATGTACAATTAGTGTGAATAGCCTGTGAGCTGAAGGCCATCAGTTTAACTGGGCACTTTTCTTTTTATTATTTGTTTATTTTACGCCAAAAGAGTGTTAAGTCACCAAAAATAGCACAATTTTTTTGCCAGATTTATCCCTGTAGTATGTGTCCGGTACGTATTAGAATAAAATCAGATTGCGATTAGTTTCATAATTGATAGCATAAGAATCATTAATTAGGTTTTTTTCTATGCAGACGATAAATGTATAAGTAAATATATTTATGTTAAAAACTTTCAAGATCATTGAAAACTATTTTTTATGAAATAAATAATAAGCAAACTATTTCCTTTTGAAGAGAGTTGGAATAATGTTTCGAATGTTTAAAATGAAATTTTGTTGTATTAGTTGTTTTGTCTTTTGGTAAAAAACAATCATAAAGTTAATTATTATTTTTACACAATTTTGAAAATTCACTGTCACTAATTAGGTTGGATATTACAATTTCTAGTGACGTCCAAACCACTGCTCATACACGACAAGCAGCTATTAAATTGAGCTAGGATTGCCGGAAAGCTGTACTTTTGAAACGAAACGCCAACTTTTTCACCGCCAAAAATGTGAATATAATGTTGAATTTTTCCAAATCGAATTCATAATTTCTTGAAGGAATTTTTTAACTTCTTTTAATGTTTTCTACGCATTATTGACAAATTTAAAATTTTAAATGCTTTTTTTTTTTTTTTAATTCTGTCATAATAGTTCGAGAAATGCTTTCGAAAAGTATTCAAGAATAAATACTATAATTTTTCCTGATTGCATTATTTCTTGTCTCTGCATATGATAATACAAATGTTCACTTAAATCGGCAAGTGTATACTCTCATTATAGGTTGAACTCGTAGTGAAAATTTAATTTTTGTACAGATTACATATAGGTGATGTCGAAAACTATATATGGCACGAAGAGTAACTTTGACGCCAACTTTGAGGATTAGGTGCATTTAAATATTCTCTATTAATATTAAAACAAAAACGATTACAGTAATAGGCTATTGAAAACTAATGACACAAATGCCTTAATAGTGCGTCAATTAAAAAAATATATTAATATGATGAAAGGATTTCGTTAAATAATTTAATAAAAAATTTTTTAAGACATACGTATATGTATAATTTTAGAAGGTCAACCTTTTAAATAAACAAAAAGATGATTTCTTAAACTGTTTAATAACATTTCTTATGCAATAAAGATACTCTCTACAACGTTTATTTATTCAGTTCATCTCTAAAAACATGTATCTTTTAAAATTGCATCAAATGTAATACATGCCCAAAATTGAAAAAAATAGTTTTGTTAAATCGAAGAATAAGCTACTTTTGCTTTGAAATGAAGATAAATAATTAAAAGAAATGATTAAGAAGGAAAACATATAAAGAAGAAGTGATCTCTCACATATTATTTAAAATAAACCACACGCAACAAAATAAAAAATATAAACTTACTTCTTGATGCTGCACAGATTCTCTAATTACTTAAATAAAGAGCAGTGAAATTGTTACTTTTTTACTTATTTAATGTTACGAAGGAATATTTTATGTAAATTTTTTCGCAATTTAATTTAGAAACGGTTCTATTTCGGATTACATAAACGTGAGTCAAAACAGATGTCTAGACTGTTTATAAAGTACATTATTAAAAACTGTAATAGTAACTACTAAAGAAAAGTAGAAAAATCATTTATCATCTATAATATAGAGAAGAAATTTCATAAAAAAATCAGATTTACTTTTAAAAAATGTCATCGATTTTCCTCACGGCATTAATTCCTTCGAATTTGGTACTATAAATGATTAGTGCGATGCTGGACGCAAGAAATGGACAGCAGGAGGCAATAATATATTTTATTAAACTAAACATTATGTTTTATTTTATTTTCTACATATGGAGAAACTGCGTTGTACTCTGGGATAGTTTTTTATACTGTCAAAATGGAATATTCGGAAAATTTGTGAGTGCCCTATTTTTTTTTTTATTATTCAAATCTGTATTTAAATTTTTCAGTGTGCTATAAAATACATTTCTGATGAAATTATTTTTATATTTACCTGTAACGTATTAATTCTAAATATAAATTCTCCTCCTTGGACGTCTCTACATCAGTTGAAGGATATATATAAAACAATTAAAGCTCTGGTTTGAATTAATGATTCATTCTAAAGGCAGAAAATATGGATTAAAAATACAAAATAAAGTTGTACTGTTAATAGGAAGTAGGTCGTTGAAATTTTAAGCAAAGTTTTTTTTTCTTTTTTTTTTTCTTTTTTTTTCTTTTTTTTTTTATCTTACTTTTAAAAAGTATTTTCTTTAAACGTAGAGAAACTAATAAAGACATATTCATAAATATGAATACATAAATAGATTGATTAATAATTTTTCGAACCTACATGGTGAGTATAATTATTGCTGTTTTTATCAATGATTGGTGTTTCTTAAGAGCTCTAGATTGCTTTTTATAGTGTAGCACTTAATTAGGATTTTATTTATGTATTCTACAATCTTCTTGGATTTGTTTACAAGCTCAGAACTACCAACTTAATAGTTGGTACCATTGATATAAATAAAAGATAAATATGAATATCAAGTATGCAATTGATTAAAATGTATTTAAAAAACTATTTTAATATTTTAAGTGAAGCAGTTTTTGGTACTTTACATGGGTATTTAATATATTTTTCAGTTTATTATTACAAATCGTATCAAGTTTATTCCAGTTTTTAAAAGACTAGTTTTTAAAACTTGTTGGAGACTTATTTGAATAACTTAAGGTTTACTTAAATGCCAAAATAAACTTTAAAGAGTTAAAGAACTTGCGTTATCAATGATTGGTGTTTCTTAAAAGCTATAGACTGTTTTTTATAGTGTAGCACTTAATTAGGATTTTATTTATGTATTTTAAAATCTTCTTGGATTTGTTTACAAGCTCTGAAGAACCAACGTAACAGCTAACCACATAATGATAGATCATAAAAAAAAAAAAAAAAAAAAATGTTAAAAGAAACGATAAGTACCATTGATATAAATAAAAGATAAATATGTATACCAAATATGCAATTGATTAAAATGTATTTACAAAACTATTTAATATTTTAAGTGAAGCAGTTTTTGGTACTTTACATGGGTATTTAATATATTTTTCAGTTTATTATTACAAATCGTATCAAGTTTATTCCAGTTTTTAAAAGACTAGTTTTTAAAACTTGTTGGAGACTTATTTGAATAACTTAAGTTTTACTTAAATGCCAAAATAAACTTTAAAGAGTTAAAGAACTTGCGTTATCAATGATTGGTGTTTCTTAAAAGCTATAGACTGTTTTTTATAGTGTAGCACTTAATTAGGATTTTATTTATGTATTTTAAAATCTTCTTGGATTTGTTTACAAGCTCTGAAGAACCAACGTAACAGCTAACCACATAATGATAGATCATAAAAATGTTAAAAGAAACGATAAGTATCATTGATATAAATAAAAGATAAATATGTATACCAAATATGCAATTGATTAAAATGTATTTACAAAACTATTTAATATTTTAAGTGAAGCAGTTTTTGGTACTTTACATGGGTATTTAATACATTTTTCAGTTTATTATTACAAAGCGCATCAAGTTCATTCCAGTTTTTAAAAGACTAGTTTTTAAAACTTATTAGAGACTTATTTGAATAACTTAAGTTTTACTTAAATGCCAAAATAAATTTTAAAGAGTTGAAGAACTTGGGAAATTTAATTAAACATTGATGTGTGCACTGTAAAATAATCTGCTTAAATAATGTCAAAATAAACTTCAAATTTAATTAAATCTGGAATATAGACAAAAAGCAATGGAGTTTCATCAAGTCCATACTTGAAACTCTTAAATTGCTGCTCCATCATTATTGTTTCTTCTTGTGATTGCCAAACTTTTTTTGATTATTTGTGCAATAAATAATTACTCTTGCTTAAATTACAACTAAGCTGAACAAGAGAAGAGTGAATACATATATAAAATGATAAAAAAAAAAACAGAATTTATATTTTTGCGTTTAATTATATAAATTGTGGGGGGATTTTTTTAATTGCGACACAAATTTAATATTATATGTTTCAAGTTTCGGTTTTGTACGATTTAAAGACAACTCAAAATAATACAGGTTAAGTTTTCAAAGTACGTTCTGAGTTTCATGGTAAATTATACATAAAATTTAATTTTAGTAAAAGATGAAAAGAATTGCAAATGAAAACTTTTGTCTTTGATAAAGATAACAATGGCACGCAAAATTATCAAAACTTCACTTTCTTTAAGATAAAATATATATTATATTTTTGGATAAAATAAAAAAAACATTCTTCGTATTTAACAATAGTAATAAAGCCATACAAGTGAAGTGACTGGATACTTATTTCGACAAGTTTAAGCTTCAATTTGAAAGCAACTTACCCGAAATTTTGTCAAGTAATATTAATTTATCAAGTAACGTGCACTAAAATATCAAATGATAAATAAAATAATAAGATCAAATAGTAAATTAAAAATTCATCACAACAAACGAATGATTAAATCAATGTGCATAATAGCTTAAGCTTCTAAAATTTCTACGTTTACTATATGAATGAAAAAATGCTAATTTTAAGATGAGAATTATAAGAAAAGTGTATCAAGCATGCAATATATGCACATCTGAAGGAAGCAAACAGAGATGAATAACAAATAATATCTTCATAAATAATTAGACAAATTATCAAAATACCTCGTTTGAAATGTTGTTTCCCGAAAGAATTTACATTAAAATGTAAAATAATATTTTAATGTTTTATGTTCTTGTAACAGTGGTTTATAAGAAATATAATTAAAAAAAAAAACTTTTCAAAATAACAGACATTACATTACAAGATAAAAACACTAAAAACAATATAAAAGGACGTTTCGGATTCATTCTGAATCCCTCATCAGATAATTCCTAACGTAAAAGTCATACTAGATTATAAAGTTCAACAAGTAGAAAAACATTAATTACATCAAGTTGCCAAAAAATTATAGCTAAAACAAAACTGAATATTCTATTAATAGAGATGCAGCCTCGTTAATTGCTAAATCAGCGGTTCTCGTGTACCAAGCTTTCAAAAACATACGACTTGCATAAATGCTGCAGCCTGATTGATCTAATTATATAAGCATTCTCAAAACTCGGAAAATGATCAGTTTTCATGGCGTGGTCAACAATTTTAGAATTTAAATTTTTATTTCTAAAAGCATGTTTATGCTCCTTAAGTCTTGTTTCAAGTGTAAAGCTGGTTTCACCTATGTAGAGTGCATTACACCGTTTGCACGGAATTCCATAACATCTTTAAACTGTGAGATTGGATATCAATGCTTAAAATTGCTTAAAAGATGCTTAAGTGGTTTCTGTGGGATGAAGGACGTGTGAATGCCAAGTGGTTTCAAAAAATCCGAAATCTTCTCTGGAATACCTTTGTAATACGTAATGCTTGTGAATTTATTAACTTTCATACGTTGGAAGGGTGGAGGAGTATCCATGTGTGCACGAAGAAGCCATGCAAATTCAATATGTTCTTTTATTCAGTTTACAATTGAACATGAAACTGACCAGCAAATTCCGTTTTTGGATATTCTGATCATAGATGCATGGGCTCCACTTCGCAAACACTTGAAACTTCAGTTTACCAAAAGAAAGAAAAAAAGAAAAAAAAAAAAAAAAACGTTATCTGGACAATATCTCAATTTTAATTCCGAATCTCCTAAATCTCATAAGATGGCAGTTGTGAAGACTTTATTTACCAGAGCTATACGATATTGCAGCACTGAAGAGCTCTTTAATATAGAAATACAAAAAAATTTATACAATTTAAAGTTGAATAGTTACCCTGAAAAGTTTTGTTTTCGCATGTTTATGGAACTTCTTCGTGCACACATGGATACTCCTCCACCCATTCCAACGCATGAAAGTTAATAAATTCGCAAGCATTCCGTATTACAAAGGTATTTCAGAGAAGATTTCCCATTTTTTAAAACCACTTGGCATTCACACGTCCTTCATCCCACAGAAACCACTTAAGCATCTTTTAAGCAATTTTAAGCATCGATATCCAATCTCACAGTTTAAAGATGTTATATATGGGATTCCGTGCAAACAGTGTAATGCAGTCTACATAGGTGAAACCAGCCGTACACTTGAAACAGGACTTAAGGAGCATAAACATGCTTTTAGAAATAAAAATTTAAATTCTAAAATTGTTGACCACGCCATGAAAACTGATCATTTTCCGAGTTTTGAGAATGCTTATATAATTAGATCAGGTTGCAGCATTTATGCAAGTCGTATGTTTTTGGAAGCTTGGTACACGAGAACCGCTGATTTAGCAATTAACGAGGCTGCATCTCTACCAATAGAATATTCAGTTTTGTTTTAGCTATAATTTTTTGGCAACTTGATGTTATGATTTTCTACTTGTCGAACTTTAAAATCTAGCATGACTTTTACGTTAGGAATTAGCTAACGAGGGATTCAGAATGAATCTGAAACGTCCTTTTATATTGTTTTTAGTGTTTTTATCTTGTAATGTAATGTAATGTCTGTTATTTTGAAAAGCTTTTATACATATGAATGAATTCAGACGTAGTCCTTTTGTTTATCTCAAATATAATTAAAAGTTAAATTTTCTTTTATCTCTGTACATGTTTTGAGCAACTGGGGTGAAAATCTTTTCATATTTATATTTTTCATATTATCTATAAGATTAAGTTAGATTATCTTTGAATTTTCTTTTCCTGAAGAAATATTTTTTATCTTTCCGATACACATCTAACTTAAATATCTGACTAAGAATGAGAATTAGTAATGACATACAATAAAGTGAACTTAAATTAAATAACATGATTTATGGATGTTTTAGTAATTCAATCAAATCAAAGTTGAAGCTGTTTATTTTTATATTTTTAATACACAAATTGCGGAATTGAACTGCTCGTACTGGCATGATATAAACATTCTTTTTTGTTTTAAATTAACATTCTTTCATTGTTACACATTTAGTATTCATAAAAGTTTCCTTTCCAAACAGAAGCAGGAGTACATGGTCGGTGGTTTGTTTAGTAATTTTCATAGTATGTAAATTTAAATCATAAAATAAACTTATAAAAATATAAAAGCAAGATAGCAAATATTTATATTTTGATCAATCGAAAACTAAACAACTTTTTTCTTTTTATGCATGTGTGAAACTTTTGGAGAAAAATTAATAATCAACATACTGTTGTTCTCTTTTTAACAATGTAAAATATTCTACAAATTAAATATCGTAATTTATTATGTTTCCAATTTAAAATTTTTGACATGGGATAATTAATTGGGTATATGTAAAAAATTCTAGGCTCTTAAAAGATGGCTAATAATTTTTTAATGATCTGTGCACAACTTTTAAAGGTTTTAAAGTGTACTTTAGTAGTATATTTTTTAAATTTCTTTTCAAAATCTAAACAAACTCTATGGTTCACATCGTTTTTTTAAGTCGTAATTGAAAAAATCGCCCTTGACAAGTTAAATTCCATTATTTTTCCTCTTTGGAAAATAACGAAGGCTACATGCAATGAAGTATTGATGATATAGATAGAATAGTTTTAACGTATCCCAGGTTGTTCATGCTCTCTTGCCACGCCACCTTCAACGTTGCTAAAATTGTTTATTTATTATGATTTTTGAAAGGTACGCTGATATATATATATATTTTTTTTTAACTTAACATTTGGCCTGTCTGTTACTTTGAGCGTTAAATGCTCGCATACAAGTATTTTTACAAAATACAAAATTTTAAAGCATGCAAAAACCAAAAAAAAAAAAAAAAAAAAAAAAGATAAAAAAAAATCCCCGCCGGCTCGGCCTACAGGCGCACGAAGATTTCGAAGAAATTCTTCAATTCCACCAACAAAAAGTAAATCAAGATTTAGCCCAGTGGTTAGGGAGTCGAATTCGGAATTAATTAGTGGAAAGCTGAAAATTGTTTAAATCCCTTCTGTTTATTTCTAGAATAAATATGACATGTTTTCCCCATCGCACTCGGTGAGCTTTACGAAATATGTATAGATTTATAGTAAAAAAAAAACACGTTTTTTTTTCATACCATAACAATATCTCAAAACAGCTAACTCTGTCAAAAACATTGTCAATACAAATGTTATAGAGCTTAAAATTCTGAGTAAAACGAGTACCTACACCTAATATTTTTCTTGAACATTAAGGTCACAAATCTACTTTAAAGTTTTAGACTCGTGCTCAGGGGTTTGAACTCGGAATTAATTTGGAGAAAACTGAAAATTGTTTTAATCCCTTCTGTTTAGGTCTAAGTACTATGTTTTTTCCTCGTACTTGGGTAAATGTTAGAAAATATCTACGTATTTATCTTCGAAAAACGCGTTTTTTTTAAATTACATTAACAATATCTCAAAACAGCTACTCTGTAAAAAAACATTGTCGAAACAAATGTTGTAGAGCATAATATTCTGAATAAAATGAATACCATCATTATTATTTTTGTTCAACATTAAGTTCGCAATTCTATTTCAAAATTTTGCTTTAATCTCTAATCAAGATCTTGAAGCCAGGAGAGACCAAGTTAATTTAACAATATCTTAAAATAGCTAACTCTATGGAAAACATTGTCAGTACAAAAGTTGTTCAGCCTAGAATTCTGAATAAAATGAGTACCTACACTTAATATTTCTGTTCATTATTAAGACCGCAATTTTGAGATAATTTTAAGTTAACTTGGTCTCTCCTGGCTTTAAGCTCTTGATTTGAAAATTTTAGAAATAGAATTGCGACTTTAATATTGAACAAAAATATTAATGATGGTACACATTTTATTCAGAATTTTATGATCTACAACATTTGTATTGACAATGTTTTTTATAAAGTTAGCTGTTTTGAGATATTGTTAAGGTAATTAAAGAAAAACGTGTTTTTTAAAAATAAATATGACCCCTAGTTTCTAACATTCACCATAGTACGAGGAAGAAAACATAGTAAGTTCATTTTATACCTAAACTGAAGGGATTAAAACAATTTCCAGTTTTCTCCTAATTCTGAATTCATCCGCCTGAGTACGGGTCTATAACTTTAAAGTAGAATTGTGACGTTAATGTTCAACAAAAATATTAAGTGTAGGTACTCATATTTTTCAGAATTTTAAGTTCTACAACATTTGTGTTGTCAATGTTTTTGACAGTTAGCTGTTTAGAGATAATGTTATGGTATTTAAGAAAACGTGTTTTTTGACTATAAATCTGTACATAATTTCTAACACTCACCTACTACTAGGGGGAAAAATAGACTATTCATTCTAGACCTAAACTAAATGGATTAAAACAATTTTCAGCTTTCCCCTAATTAATTCCGAATGAAGCCTTTTTTTCCTCCGCTACCACTAGACTAATTAGAAATTAACCCAATTTAACAATTTTATCTGAGACCTTTTGATGAGTTTTTAATTTCATTTGTGTTAATGGGCTGGTTTTATCAGAATCATGTTAAGGCGGTATTCAAAAAAGTATGTTTCCATGCTCAACAACTTCAAATTTTCTGACACATTTTCAGGTTAATTTTTAAAAGTAAAACATGAACTTGCTAGTGTGGTTTTTGAAGAGACTTATAAGTGACCTGTATTTCTATTTTTCGTTCAATTAATTAGAACTTGATTTATAAACAAGTATTTTCTCTGTAGGAGCAAATTTTTTTTTCGTTTCCAGTACTATTGCTTCAGGAAATTCGGTTCAAAATATCAACTTTGACGGCATTTTTGAAATATAATCTTCCTTTATCAGAAAATTGACCAATGCGGCTCATTACACAATTTCTGTATAAGAGAGCTTGTAACAGTTGGATGCGTTTGAAAGCAAAAAATCAATTTCAAAATGAGTCAGAAAATAAACAGTGTGATATCGTACCTTCGCCACAAATTTTCGACGGGGGAAGCAACAGGCATTTCCGTGGAGGACAATAGTCTTTTGTGTAAAGGCATGCAGGGGAAATAGCAGGCATACTTCTGCCCTTGGGATCTGCTCAACAGGGTATTTTCACTTTTCCAAGAAATAGGGAGGACTGGACAATGTGTGGGAACTCGTCCCGATTGAGAAAGTAAAAAGAGGCTCAGGCGGGAGCTGATGAGGAGGCTGGATAGTAGACTCGGAGACACTGATGAAGTGAGGTTGTTTTTTACCAACGGAAGAGATGCGAGTAAAAATCGTTTTACTCAGGTTGGCTATGAGAAGTATAGAACTGTTAATTAAAAGTGAGAGTGTCTACCTACGAATGGTAAAGTTTGTTATTACATTTTTCAAATCTATTTTAGTTGTTCTAATAAAGGACTTTGGTAAGAAATATGTATTATTTTTCAACGATCATCTCACAAGAGCTTAGTGAACCAAAAAACTCTGGCCCACTACATCACAGCTATAGTATTATAAATGGTGGCAGCTTACGGATTAATTACGTCTAGCATAAATTAGACTGGACCCACGTGAACTTGATGTACAGAAAGAAACTCTGTTAGAAACAAGGACAGTTGGTGATGAAATCTTGTGTTTGACGAGAAAGATTTTCAAGTGTATCCGGTGAGGAACGGTGAAATCTGGAGTGTCGAATATGTTAGCTGGTATGTGACAAGGACTAAGGATCCGACGATATAGAAAATTTCTTCAGTAAACGTCCAGTGCAGTGGATAGAAGACTATTCATCGATCGCCCTTAGGAATCCATGGAGACAGCTTGTGTGTAAATTTCCCGGCGGAAATCAAGTTAGATCCGGAGATACGACAGTACCTGAAAAAAAAGTGCAGGAAAGCCTTGGAGCAGTGTGGAGAAATGTCTACATTTGAAGGTAAGCCCTTTTATGAAATTTTCCAGAGAGGTCTGTTAGGATTTAATATTGTATATGTCTGTTCTTGGTAATTTGTAAATGTTTAATAGATAAAAAGTCTAGGGTAGCTATTAATTTGGGATCGAAATTTTTAGTTAGAATTTTTTTATATTAAACGGGTTTCTTATGGTCTGTACGGTAATTCATTTGGTTTTGAAAATTTAGTATTTATGTATTTCATAATTTACTTGAGGATAGTAATTTACGGTTGATTAATAAAAGAATATTAATCATTAAAATTAATCATAGTTGTGGATGTAACTTTTAGTTATAAAGTTGCGGCATATACATCTTTTGTTTATTACAGCAAAAAGTTATTTGAAATTTTATGGGTATGCTGTAGGAAAAAGCGGGATTAGTTTTTTTTTATGTAAATTGTATTTATATAGTACTGTGAGTATTAAAATAATTTTGAGGATTTACTCAGTTTTAAAGGATATAACAAGTGCATGAAAATTTTCGGTAGGAAAATTGTATTATTGTTTTATGCATTGAAATATATCTAAAGGATAAAATCCTATTCCTTTATTGTTTTTTTTTTTTTTTTCTTTTTTTTGGTGTTTTACAAATTGTATATATTTGTGTATTTTTGTGATTAGTATATTTTGGGGAAAAATCATGGAAGAATTTCTAGGGAAATATACTAAAAATATCTTGCTTTTGCTGGCAGAGGAATTTGAGACCAACGTGTCGGCAACTGATAAGAAAAAAAGTATAATTCAGGCTATTTTAGAAGCATCGGATTATAATGAGAGTTTTGCTAAATCGAATTTCGAATGTATTTTTAAAGAGGATGCAGAACGTAAAGAAAACGAAGGACGTGAAAAAACAAGACAATTTGAGTTAGAAAAATTAAGAATTCAAAATTCTTCGGAAACTGTTAAGTCTTTTGTCTAGTGATATGAATGTAGGTTCGCATAGGAATCCAAAAATTAATTTGAAAGAATTAGTTCCACGCTTTGATTCTAAATTAATTGACATCACTCTTTTCTTTATGATCTTTGAAAAACAGGCGGAAAAAGCTAAAATTTCGCAAGAGGATATGGTTAGCCAATTAATTCCCTTATTGCCATCAGATATCGCGGAAATTATAGTCAAACAACCAGCAGAATTAGGAGATGATTTTCAATATGTAAATAAAGTTTTATTAAATCGTTTTAGATTGGGAACAGGTGCTTTAAAACAGAAGTTTGAAAATCATCAAAGGAAACCTGGGGCGTTATGGGTAGACTTGGTATATGAATTAAGGGTTTATTTGGATAATTGGTTGGAATCATTAGAAATAAAGGATTTCTAGTCTTTAAAAGAACTCATGCTCACTGAGCAAGTAAAAAAACGCGTTCCCTTTGAAGTAAAAAAAAAAATGGATGAATGGGATGAAATGAGAGAAGCTTCGAAGCTTGCTGATAAATGTGACAAATATGAGAGTATTAGAAGTAGTTTCAGGAAATCAGAAAAAAACATCTTGGGAAAAAAACCTTATTCAGAGATGCAAAGAAGCAATTTAAATCCGAAAATTAAGGGTGAAGTAAAAGCTAATTCGGAGTTAGAGAATAAAACGGAAAATTTTAAAAATGATAAATTTAAACAAGACCAGGCTTTTGAGAGGAAAAGGCAGATTAGGTGTTTTTTTTTGTAATCAACCAGGGCACATAAAACCAGATTGTGCGGAATGGTTAAAAAAGAAAAATCAGTTCAATACAGTTAATCATTTAGGTAATGATGTTGATTTAGGGGATTGTTTTAAACCTTATCTAAAAAAAAACTCTAATAAATGGGGTTGAAAGACACTATTTGAGGTACACGGGAGGAGGGATTGATCTATGCAATAGAAATTGGGTTAAATCAGAGGATTTTACTGGAGATATAACTTGGGTACGTCTACCTCTTAATAATGAATGTAAATTTTTACCATTAGCATGGGTGACTATGAAAGAGGATTTTGGTTGCATTAACACTAAGGCGGTGATTAAACCATCGGAGTCGGAGCAAGGTTACTATCTCTTAGGTAATAAAACTGCGGGGCTTATTGAGCAAAATAAAGGAAATGGTGTTCCTATAAATATGGTAGTTACCCGTAGTAGGACGGATTCTTTAAAAAAAAGAATGGAGCAACGGGATGCTGATAATGAAATGTCGTTTATTGAGCAGGCAAAGTTAGAAGAGCAACCAGGTAGGGTAGAGAAAATTGGGGATTGCTCACAAAACAAAGAAACGCAGGTAGTTCAAATGGATGAGAATAGACAGGATGAAAGTCAAATCGAAGATCTTATGTTATTACCGAAATGGGAGGTGAAAGATAATGTGGGATTGAATAAAATTACAGCGAAAGATTTCAGTTTAGCTCAGAAACAGTGCTTATCTTTAAAAAACATTATGGGAAAAGGCGAATAATGTAGGAGAAAAGGAATTTAAAATAATGGGAAATAAATTAGTAAGAGTTTCACATTCAAATAGTGGGGATGAGAAATTACAATCATGTTTGCCATTAGAATTTAGAGAGAAAATAATGAAAATGTGTCATGAGGAAATTGCGGGACATTCAGGGGCGACTAAAACAAAAGATAGGGTAATTCAATGCTATTTTTGGCCAAATTGTTACAAGGAAATTGAGGCATTTGTAGGAACTTGCGATCTATGCCAAAAGGTTGGTAAAAATAGAGATAAAAAGAAAGCCCCCTTGAAGATCGTGCCAATAATTTCAGAAGTTTTCTCCAGGATAAATATAGATGGTGTAGGCCCTTTAAATTTAAGCAAGAAAAATAATAGATACTTGATTACTTCAATTTGTCTTGCGTCAAAATATCCAGATGCGATTCATGTAGAAGATTTAACTTCTCCGTCAGTGATTGAGGGGCTAATACAAATATTTTCTAGGACTGGTTATCCAAAAGAGGTACAATGTGATTTGGGTAGGTCATTTACAAGTGAGTTGGCATCGGAATTTTTTGATAGGTTTGGTATTAAAGTTGTACATAGTTCAGTTTGCCACCCAGAATCGAATAGCGTTGAACGGATGCATGGTAGTTTAAAAAAGGTTATAAAGACATTATGTTTGGAGGCAGGAAAAGAAGCAGTCTTGCCAATGGCTTTATTTGCTTTGAGGACTATAAGTCATAAAAGCACGGGATATAGCCCTGCTGAGCTTGTACATGGTAAGAATTTACGAATGCCACATACTCTTGTATATGAAAATTGGATGGAAAAGGAAACGGTAAATCAGAATGTAGTGGACTATATTTTGAACTTAAGTAATAGATTGAAACATTGTCAAGAATTAGCGTGTAAAACAATGAAAGAGTGTCAGGAGAAACGAAAACAATGGTATGATAAGAATGCGGTGTATAGAAAATTTAATGTTGGAGATAAAGTGTTAGTTCTAGCTACTTCGAAACCAAATAAAATGGCGGTTAATTGGATAGTACCGGGAACTATTACTAGTGTAATATCTGAAACTAATTATACTATCGATATTCCGGAAAAGAGAAATAAGTCTACTATTTATCATGTTAATTTAGTTAAACCATATTATAGTAGACCTGAATTTTTAAATTTCTTGATTGATGAGGAGTGTGAGAAAATTGAGGATCAAACGGAAATTCCTTATCCCATTGCGTATCCCACTCAATTAGACTTTTGGGAATTAGTAAAAGAAAGTAATTTGGAAAAACGTGTTTCTACAGAGCAGATAGGAGATTTCAGGACAATGATTGAGCGTCATATGAATGTTTTTTCTACGGACCCTGGGAGTACCCCGTTAGTTAAAATGGACATTGTTTTAACAGATCATGTGCCGGTAAGATAAAAACCATATCGTATGTCGTCGAGGCAATTAGAGATTATGCGTGAAGAGATTCGGAGGCTTTTAGATTTGGGTGTGATTGAAATCGGGCAATCAGATTATGCTTCGCCTATGATGTTGGTTGAGAGTGCGAGTAAAGACGCTCGCCCTTGTGTGGATTATAGGAAATTAAATGCAAAGACCAGAACTGAATTTTTCCCTTTGCCAAACATTGAAGAGGTCGTTGAGAAAGTGAGTGCAGCGCCTTTTATTACCATTATGGATCTGACGAAAGGTTATTTTCAGATTCCTCTCACGGAAGAAGCTCAGAGATATGCGGCTTTTGTAACACTATTTGGGACTTTTTTACCTAAAGTCATGATATTTGGACTTTTAAATTCAGCATATTATTTTTGTAAATTGATTGCCATAGTTTAATATGGGTTAGAGTCATTTGCGGTTCCATATATCTATGATATAGCTATATTTTCTTTGACCTGGGAACAGCATTTAAAAGATGTGGAGGCAGTTCTTAAGCGGCTAAAAGAATCAAGTCTAACGGTGAAACCATCCAAATGCCAATTCGCGCAAGATCACGTAAATTTCTGGGACACGAAGTTGGGTCAGGAAAAAGGTCTCCTAATGAAGCTAAATTGCAGGCTATTAAAGATTTTCCAATTCGACGACGAAAACACAGCTAAGAGCATATCTAGGAATGGTATGATATTACGCGAGGTACATAAAGAATTATGCTACCATAGCAGTGCCGTTAACAAATGCTTTAAAAGGGAAAATAAAAAAAGAAAAAATCATTTGGGACGAGAAGTGTAATAATGCATTTGAAGAATTAAAGTTAAAATTAATAAAAAGTCCTGTGTTACATGCGCCTGATTTTAAGCAGAAATTCATTGTGCAAACAGCTGCGAGTTTGTATGGGGCAGGAATTGTTTTATCTCAAATTATTGCAGGTGAAGAGCATCTAATTTTGTATCTTAGCAAAAAATTTTCTCGTGCGGAGCGAAATTATAGCACGATAGAAAGAGAATTAGCGGCTATAGTATATGGATTAAAAAAGTTAAATTATTATTTGGATGGGCAAAAATTTGAAATACAAACGGATCATAATCCATTAGTGTACTTAAAGAAAATGGTTGGTACAAACTCTCGTTTGACACGTTGGGCTCTATTTTTGCAGCCATTAAATTTTGAAATTACACATAAGCCAGGAAAATTACATGGAAATGCAGATGGTCTAAGTAGGAAGATTTAGAATCAAAGTTGGATATTCTGTTTGGAATTTAGTGTTCAAAATTTTAATACTTGCAATTGGGGCGTTTTATTAAGATATTGTGCTGTATGTAAAAATTTAGTCACCTAGATTGTGTTATAGTGTTTTTTTCTTTTTTGAGTTAGTATTATATTCAAATATTTTAAATTTAAATTAATTGTTCTAGCATCAAAAATGTAAATTCTTTTTATTCTTTTGATTATTTATGTGTGAGGAAAATTCTAAAAATTCCATATTTTTGGTATGTCCTTTGAAACTGAGAGTGGGTATTCTTGAATTTAAGTAGAACTTTCATAATTGGGTCAAAAGTCTAAATGACATTTTATTGCTGATTTAATGGTGTACTTGACCTCTCGGGAAATCTATTAAAAGGGCTTATTACGTGAATTCATGCCAAATATTTCCTGTGGAAATCTCTTTTGGGGGGAGGTGTTGTGATATCGTACCTTCGCCACAGATTTTCGACGGGGGAAGCAACAGGCATTTCCGTGGAGGACAATAGTCTTTTGTGTAAAGGCATGCAAGGGAAATAGCACGCATACTTCTGCCCTTGGGATCTGCTCAACAGGGTATTTCCACTTTTCCAAGAAATAGGGAAGACTGGACAATATGTGGAAACTCGTCCCCAAAGAGAAAGTAAAAAGAGGTTCAGGCGGGAGCTGGTGAGGAGGCTGGATAGTAGACTGGGAGACTCTGATAGGGTGAGGTTGTTTTTTACCAACGGAAGAGATGCGATTAAAAATCGTTTTACTCAGGCTGGCTATGAGAAGTATAGAACTGTTAATTAAAAGTGAGAGTGTTTACCTATGAATGGTAAAGTTTGTTATTACATTTTTCAAATCTATTTTAGTTGTTCTAATAAAGGACTTTGGTAAGAAATATGTATTATTTTTAAACGATCATCTCACAAGAGCTTAGTGAACCAAAAAGCTCTGGCCCACTACATCACAACAGTTTGGATTTTAGTACACAGTACTTAATACAATAATTTATTCTTCAACCGCTATGTACTTTTAATTTGTTTTGGTGTAAGAATTGGTCCTATCAAAAACTTGTGAATATAAAAGTTGAAGGTAATACTAAGAAGATTTATAACAAATCTAATTGGATTTGATATCTTGTGAATTGACGAAGTTATGAATTTTTTTCTTCTTGAAACGTCTCTTTTTTGGGAGGGGTTAACAGTTGGTCCTATCAAAAACTTGTCAATATTATAGATAATATTAAGAAAATGTTCAATAAATTCAATATGATTTGCTATCTTGAGAATAGTCAAAGTTATGAATTTTTCACCCCCTACAGGCTGTTTTTTTCGCCCCCTGAGCCCGTTATTAAGTTTATCAAAAATCTGCCATTCATAAATATTTGGCCATTTCTCTAGAAGTAATGATAACTTTAAACTGATTTGATATGTATTATAATTAAGAAGTTATGTATTTTTTATGTTTTCACGAAACCCCTCCTATTTCCATCCCCTTGGTCCGATTTTACCCATTAACGAACTTCACCGAGATTTTCCTCCATTTGACTTTATGTATCAGTTTGGAAGATATTTTGAAGAATTATGGAAGTTATCGTGACCTTAAAAAAGTGATATATATCTATCTATCTCTCTCTCTCTCTCTATATATATATATATATATATATACATATATAAATAGACAGATTGATAGATATTAAAAAAGAGAAAGAACGTATGAAGACACAATTATAAATATATATAAAAAGCCTAGAACTGTTTCGAAACCTCTAAGGTTCCATTATCAGTGCTTAAACATCAATGGTAAAATTAAAACTCTGGTTAAAGGGAGGGGGGCACAGCGAGCCACAAAGACGCACCTTACAGCTCTAATATCAACGGAGAAATGCAACATAGGGCTGACAAACAGCCACGGAGTCGAACTCACGCGCACACACAGAGAGACCAATCAAAATCGCCCAATTGCTCCGGAAGAGTTGAAACAGAGATGAGAAAAAAGGGAGGAGTGAAGAGAACGAATTATAGAAAATTAAATCACTAGACTACCGGCCCAACAACCATAATTTTAAATTTTCCAAAGCCTCAATAGTACAGAAATACTCATCAATTTACGATCTTGACTTCTGGGAACCGCATCACATATGGAAAAATTCAAACAGTCTAGTTAATGATTTGTCCATTACGCCCAGTTTTTCAAAGATTTGGTTTAATTTTCTAAAATTCGTTCTCTTCACTCCCTCCACCTTTTTTTCTCTTCGCAGTTTGAACTCTTCCGGATCAATTGGGCGATTTTGATTGGTGTCCCTGTGTGTGCGCGTGAGATCGACTCCGTGGCTATTTCTCAGTTGTGCGTCGCATTTCGCCGTTGACAGTAGAGCTGTAAAGTAAACTTTTCTGGATCTCTGTCTTCCCCCCACCCTTTACACAGAGTTTTAATTTTACCATTGATTTTTAAGCACTGATGATGGAACCTTAGATGTTTCGAAACAGCTGTATGCTTTTTATACATATTTATACTTGTTTCTTTATACGTTGTTTCTCTTTTTCAGTGTTCCGTACTTAAAAAGTAAAAACTGAACCATTATAAGATCACTCCTGCGTCTGTCCGTCTGTCTTTCTGTCTGTCACAGGCATTTTACTCGTAAACTATGGAACGTGGAAATTTCGAATTCGGGGAAGTAATAAAGACTATTGACCCACATATTTTCAGATCATTAAACATTCATAAATATATTTAGTAAAATGTATAGGGGCTAATTAAGCTACTTGAAAAAATACTTTTTTCTTTTTATATCATGTTGGGTATCGTGTGAAAGCTATCGTAACGTTGAACTCAAAAATACATTCCTTTTAATTTTAGGTATTATATTTTCAAAGATATTGTCCAAAATGTAGCGCAAAAATATGCCCCTCCTTCATCTAATTCCGAATCTACTGAAACTTTGGAATCGTAGCAGAAGTTTAAAAGCATTGTTGATAATGATTTAAAAAAAAAAATGTCAGTAATTAGCCGAGATATTAACCCTTAAAGATGCGGTAATATGCACTTACATAATGACAGGGGCGGCATAATCTATGCCTAGTTAACAACTTTTAATGATATATAAGTGCAATGTAATGTCCTGTAGTAGTATAAAAGCAATAAACGTGAAATTGTTAAAAACAAAATAATTTAAGGCGTCTCGGGACTCTTAAAATTGGAAAAAAAGACCATTTGTAACTTTTAATGTCTTAAAGTGCATATGATTTATAAAACAATTTTTATTGTGATGAACGATATAAATATGTTCTTTCATTTCATGTATTTAAAAAATAGCAAGATGCGGATTTAGTATTTATAGGTGGCTCGAAACTGTTGGACATTTGTCGAGCAGAAAATTGGCATAAGATATTTCGCACAGGATTACAAAATAAATATTGTACTAGAAGGAAAATTTTGGTGCCTACTTCAGATTGTAATAATTACCCTGAAATTAAATACATTTGTAATTAAAACTTTTTTTAAACATTTTTAATGCAAAGTTGTAGTTAGCTAATACAAAACTTTGAAAACTTTAACAGTATACTGACCTAAAAATATATTTTTTTTGAACAATAAAAAGGAAATTTTGGGTTCAGTTTATACAGACTAACATGAAATATATGTTTCGAAAATTTCATGGAAAAATATTCAGAAGTTTTTGAGGTACCCTGCACGTTATGCCCAAAAACTTCAAAGAAAAATGACTTCAAAGTTTCGGAAACACCGCTTCAGCTAGTGAGCGGGTATAATTCTAAAAGCCATAACTTCTGTTCTAATGGTAATTTCAAGGAAACAATTATATAAAAATGTTCAGTAAAGATAGGAGTTTAACATCTAATAAAATTTAATTTTCAAATATTTTGAAGGGTCCTGAGACCACTTAATTAGAATGAATCAAATACTATGGGATTCGCGAGTAGTTTGCATTGAGTGCATCTTTCAATACGTCTCAAGTGACTTTAAAAGTTAATTAAAAAACTATGCGGAAAAACGCGGCACGGACAAAGGCGCCCTTGAATCTTTGCGACCTCCTTTTGAAGCGCGCTTAGCACAATGCCAAATTTAAACTTTTAACAAAGATTTTGTTTTAGCTACATTGTAGAAAGAAAAGTTATTACTACGCTGAATTTAGTTTTATGAAATGCCAAATGAAGTTTAAGTATGCACTGCTTTTATTGTCAGTGCCGAATTAAGCTCATCATAAACAGATTAGGATATCATTAAAAAATGAGCTGCACAAAATTGTTATATTAGATATTCTTTAGGTTCCATATCTCTTTGAACTTTTATGGTACTGGTATATGCAGCTATACTCAACACTACGTTGTATAGTTTTTTACGAAATCTTCTTTTAACAACAATTACAAATTCATATATTTATTCTACGGAACCCTGTGTGCGCGAGTAATACTCGCACTTTACTGTTTATTTTATAAGCACGAAGTGCAATCCTATCCCACTTTTTATATAGATAGATACATAGATGAAGTTTTTAACTGGGGGTGGTTTTGTGTTCTAGGGATCATGATTGGCGTAGATCTGCAAAAAAAAATTCCAAAATTCCATCATAGGGAGAATGTAACATCTACTATGTCTTACGAAATCTACCTAAAACGGCGGAAATTTGCGATAACAAAAAGCAAGCAAAATGGTGAGGAGTTATCTATACTAATATTATAAAGAAGTAAAAATTGTTTGTTTGTTAGAGGTTATCTCTGGAGCTACCAAACCGATTCCAAAAGTAATGGTATAAAAATGATGGTGTTAGTCCAAATTAGAACATAGGCTATATTTTATGTCGGTGCCATTAACCCAAAGAGGGCGCAGTAGCAAAAAACGTTCTAAAAATGCGATTTTTGCGTTACCGAAGGGCCTAGAAATATGAAATTTGAAATATTAGCTACTTATAAGATATAAATGATGTCTAAGAACAGTTCTTAAACAATTCGATATTTAAAAGGGATTAAAATGCGCGAAAAGCGTTCTAAAAACGTTCTAAATAGTGGTTTCTACATAATCTCAGAAAATACCAAACCGATTTAAAAAAAAAAAATAATGGCGTCAAAATGATGGTGACAACCTTTGCTCTAACATAGGCAGTGTTTTATGGCAGTGCCACTACCACAAAAGGAGGAGGGGTGGAGAAAAAAACATTCTAACTTGCGGTTTTTGCGTTATTGAAGGGCCTAGAATCATGAAATTTGGAATGGTAGATAGTTCTAAGATAGGTGAATGATCTCTAAAGACATTTCCTAAAATAATCGAAATTTAAAAGGGCGTCAAAATGCGCAAAAAGCGTTGTAAAAAACGTTATAAATTGCCATTTCTACGTAATCTCAGGAAGTACTGAACCGATTTCAAATATAATGGTGTAAAAATGATGGTGACAGATCTTGCTCCAAGGCTATATTTTATATCTGTTTCCCCTACCCCAGAAGAAATGCAGGAACAAAAAAACGTTCTAAAAATGCGATGCTTGAATTGTGGAAGGACCTAGACTAATGAAATTTTGCATGGTATGTATTTATTAGATATAAATACGATCTCTAAGAACATTTCTTTAAAAATTTGAAATCTAAAAGGGGTGAAAATGCGCGAAAAACGTTCTAAAAACGTTCTAAATGCCGATTTGTCAGCAATATCTCAGGAAGAATCAAACTGATTTCAAAAGTAATGGTAGGAAATTGATGCTGACAGCATCTGCTCTAACCTAGACGCTACTTCAAGTCGGTATCACTATCACCTAGAGGCTGCAGGAGCAACAAAAAACGTTCTAAATTTCAATTTTTCTGATCGGTAGGGGCTAGCAACTTGAAATTAGTCAAGGTACATATTTATTAGATATAAGTGATATTTAAGAACAGTGTCGAAAAAATTGGAAATTTAAAAAGGGGTGAAACGCGCAAAAACGTTCTAAATTGCGATTTCTACTCAATCTCTGGAAATACCAAAGATATTTCAAAAGTAATGTTTGCAAATCAATGGTGATAGTCCCTGCTCCAACCTAGGCTATATTGTATGTTGCTGTCACTACCATCTGGGGGTTTCAAAAGCAAAATATGTTCTAATTTCCGTTTTTTGCACAACTGAGGGATCTAACACTTTGAAATATGGCATGTTATTTACTTACAAGATGCAACTGCTTTCTAAAAACAGTCAAAAGAAAATTCCAAATTTAAAAAGATGAAGTGAGCGAAAAGTTTTCTAATTACAATTTTTATGCAATCTTATCAAATGCCAAACCGATTTAAAAAATAATGGTGACAAATTGTTGGTGATAGAATCTGCTCAAACATAAGCTATATTTTATGTCTGTGCCACAGCCGCCAGAGAGTTTCAGGAGCAACAAACTTTCTAAATTGAGATTTCTGTGATACTGAAAAGGCTAGAAACTTTAAATATGGCATGGTAGTTACTTATAAAATATAAATGCCCTCGAAGGACTGTCGAAAATAAATTCGAATTAAAAAGGGGTGAAGTGAAGGGGAGGTGCAAAAAGCATTCTAAAAAAGTTCTAAATTACGATTTCTATGCAATTTCAGGGAATGTAAACCGATTATAAAAGTAATAGGTGTGAATCAATGGTAACAGTATCTGATCCTACTCAGGCTATATTTTATGCCGATGATTCTACCACCTGGGGTTCACAGGAACAACAAACGTTCTAAAAAAGGTCTTTAAATTTTTTCTAAATTATGTTTCTGTGGAATATAAGAAATAATAAACCTATTTCAAAATTAATGTTGGCAAATTAATGGTGACAGTTCCTATTTCAACATAGCCTTTTATGTTGAGAGAGGTGATAGGGCAAGATCACACACCGGGGTACCCACCAAAATTTGGCATACATGTTAACTCCCCGGTGGAAGTTCCCCACTACTAACCATCGAAACTCAAATTAAGGCAACCGGCCCGGAAAAGTAACAGGTCCTAATTTAACTAAAATAAGTAATACAAAGCAAATGTGCCCCAGCACCAAAAAAAAAAAAATAAACATAAAAAGATCTTCATAAGAACTGTTAAAGGCAATTCATAATCTAGCAAATGTCTGTCTGTCAGTAAAGCTAAATTATAACAAACTTTTATAGACAATTACAGTCAATTACAGAGGTTATAGGACTTGGAATTTGAAATGATAGTTAATTTTAAGATGTAAGAAAGTTTCTAAAAAATTCAAAACTTCAAATAAATACTGAAATGAGCGTATTAATTGAGTATAAAATTTTCAAAATATTTTTTCTGCCTAATGCAGTGTAATAATGGTGTTTAGTCAAACTGTGTTTTAAATAGTAATTTTTGAATTATTCCTAAAAGTAATAAATACCTTTTTAATAAAAAACTTTTAATAAAATAAAAATTTAGTTAGTACTTTTTAATAAAAATTTGACATATATATATCACTTGGAGTATTTAAAATATTACGCGAGCAAAGCCGCGGGGTTTTCTAGTATCCAAATATCCGTTGATTCGTGTCAATATAGCGTACACAATATTTGGATACAAACCCTCATCTGTTTTTATTCCTTTTGGGAACAAGGAATTTCGAGCATATTCTATCGATGATTACATGCATAATTTTCAAGCTATATTTTTGAGATTTTCACAAAAGTTGCTCTGTACACTTAGCTAATGCATTATGCACGTTACACTATATGGTCAAACTTGACCGATCACTTGCAATTTTAGACGTTTTGTTAAATATCTAGAAAAAATGCATGAGGAATTAACCTGAAACTGCAGATGCGTAAACAGTATAGTATAGGTCATATATTTTCGCGAAGATTTTTTCCTGAAACCCCATAGGGGACTGTCAACAAATTGAAAAAAAAACGAATATCTTTTGTATAATCCTGTAAAAACTAATGCAGCAAAAGCGTTCAAACACGAGATTATTAATAAGTGGCTAATTGTAATGTACTGTGTTCCTTTTTATGGGGATAGCATGTATACTTGTAGAGAAATTAAGGTTTTTATGAAAACAGCCAAAATTTCGCCAAGTTTTTTGCTTATAATTTGCAGAGTTCTTAATATAAAAAAAAGTTCGTTTCAGAAAATATGACAAACAATATTGTACAATGTACTTTGCAATCAGAATTAAAAAATAATAAAAGTTGAATGAAAAATGAGCAGGTTTACTAAAAATTTTTTCACAGCGCATGCGCAAATGTAATCAAAATATAATGTGCATAATATATTAGCTAAGTATATAGATCAACTTTTGTGAATGTCTCAAAATCATAGCTTGAAAATTCTGAAAATAATCCAATTGAAAAACATAGAACTCAAATGAGCTCAGAGTGGAATGACAAGTTCACCTTGCGTTAAAATAACTAAAATTAAAAACTGCTTACTAAAAAGGTGCATAAAAATTTATTAAAATATTCCGTTATAAAATGAACTGGTCTTTAAAAACTTAAAAACCATTGATGTTAAAAATCATAATGAAACAGAAAAAGATGATTCCTGAGATCTTTCGATCGCAAATGCGATCATTTTCAAGGGATACTTTCACTGGAATGTCGCATTCACTGAGCTATTTATACACCAGTCTGGGAAAAAGGTTCAGTCTATTATTTGTTGGGGTTGTCTATGATCGGTTAAACTTGATATCTCTCATGTGCTCCCCCAATCTTTCTTTAAATTTTCGAGTGGTCATACCTATGTAGCTTAACTCCTTCTGATTTTCCGTTTGAAATGGGATAGAATAAACACCTGCAATTTCCTTATTAGGTATGGGATCAATTTTCCTTTGAATTAGAGCTTTTAGTTTTGTAGGAGGTTTGGATATTAAATTGATATCAAATTTCCTTAAGGCGTATTAAATTGATATCAAATTTCCTTAAGGCGAAATTTGATATCAATTTAATAGCCAAACCTTGTACAAAACTAAAAGCTCTAATTCAAAGGAAAATTGATCCCATACCTAATAAGGAAATTGCAGGTGTTTATTCTATCCCATTTCAAACGGAAAATAAGAAGGAGTTAAGCTACATAGGTATGACCACTCGAAATTTAAAGAAAGATTGGGGGAGCACATGAGAGATATCAAGTTTAACCGACCGTCTACAGCACTTTCCAGATTAAATCAACGCCAAAATTTAAAAATAGATTTCGAGAACGCAAGAGTTATTTTACCTACATTTGATTATTATGCTTTGACAATTAGGGAATCATTGGAGATTTTAAGTAAAGAAAATAATGTATGTAACGATGTTTTATCTTATGATATACCTCATATTTGGTTTAATATTTTAAAAATATCTAACACTTCAGTATTGGAACGAAACAACTTCAGAGACACCCCCAACAAATAATAGACTGATCCTTTTTCCCAGACTGGTGTATAAATAGCTCATTGAATGCGACATTCCAGTGAAAGTTTCCTTTGAAAATGATCGCGTTTGCGATCGAAAGATCTCAGGAATCATCTTTTTCTGTTTCATTATGATTTTTAACATCAATGGTTTTTAAGTTTTTAAAGACCAGTTCATTTTGTAACGGAATATTTTAATAAATTTTTATGCACCTTTTTAGTAAACAGTTTTTAATTTTAGTTACTGAATATAATCGTCGATAGAATAGGCTCGAAATCCGTTGTTCACAAAAACAAGCAAAAAGATCAGGAGTTGTATCCAAATATACGTGCTTGTGTGCGCTATCTTGACACTAATCAAGAGATATTTGATACAACCCCTGATCTTTTTGCTTGTTTTTGCAAAAAAAACGGATTTCGAGGTTATTCTATCGACGATTATTTTCAGAATTTTCAAGCTTTGATTTTGAGTCTTTCACAAAAGTTGCTCTATATACTTAGCTAATACATTATGCACATTATATTTTGATTGCATTCGCGCATGCGCAGTGAAAAATTTTTTAATAAACGCGCTCATTTTTCATCCATATTTTTTTTTTAATTATGATTGCAAAGTATTGTGTACAAAATTATTTGTCATATTTTCTGAAAAGCTCTTTTTTTATATTAAGAACTCTGAAAATTATAAGCAAAAAACTTGGCGAAATTTGTATCTGTTTTTATAAAAACCTTAATTTCTCTACGAGTACACATGCTATCCTCATAAAAATGAGCACAGTATATTACAATAAGCCACTTATTAATAATCTCGTGTTTGAACGCTTTTGTTACATTAGTTTTTACAGGGTTATCCAAAAGATATTCGTTAATTTTCAATTTGTGGACGGTCCCCTCCCCGGGTTTCAGGAAAACATTTTCACGGAAATGAATGACCTATACTATACTGTTTACACATCTGCAGTTTTGGGTTAATTCCTTATGTATATTTCTAGATATTTAACAAATCGTCTAATATCGCAAGTGATCGGTCACCTTTGGCCATTTAGAGTATATCTTGATTGCATTCGCGCATGCCCAGCCAACATTATTTAGTAAACCTGCTCATGTTTCATCCAATTTTTCTTATTTTTTAATTCTGATTGCACGGTATTGTGTACAATGTTGTTTGTCATAGCTTCGTAAAAGAACATTTTTTTTTTTATTATTATTAAGATTTCTGCAAATTATAAGCAAAAAACTTGGAGAAATTTGGGTTTGTTTCTAAAACCTTAATTTCTCTACTAGTGTACATGCTATCCTCATAAAAATGAACACAGTTTATCACAATAAGCTTCTTAATCATGTTCTACAGTTTGAACGCTTTTGCTGTATTTGTTTTTACAGTTATCCAAAAGATATTCGTTATTTTTCAATTGTTGTCGGCCCCCTATAGGGTTTCGAGAAATAAATCTTCGTAGAAATATAAGGCATATACTATTTTGTTTACAATAGTGGGGTTTCTGGATAATTCCTCATGTATTTTTTTTTTTTTTTTTTTTTTTAGATATTTAACAAAGCGTCTAAAATCGCAAGTGATCGGTTGGCATTGGCCATATAATGTATTTCTTTACATCCCAGCAGTTCAACAGAAGGTATCTTTTATATTATTATAAAAAATAGTTTTATATTTTCAGAAAGCCATATCGGGAAAGATAAGATAAATTGATTTTGAAGAAAATTATTTCAAAAAATTAATTCTTTTTGCGCTTTTTATTTAATTTAACTTGTCTTTTGTGTGTAAAGATGGAATTTTATAACCAATTTTTAACTCACATACTGGTATGATGGAATTATAAAAAATTATGTATGCGTGTGATTTTTTTTTATTATAATACAATATTTTATTTTTTTAGAATTTAATTTAATAAAAATAAAATAGTGAAATATGTACGTTAGTTAGCAGCAGGTCATAAATCGCCAAATAATGTTTGTTTATAACATTTTATGAGCTACAAAACAATGACGTCAATGCCGTGCCAAACTATGCTCGCTAAAATTTTCCTACTGGGTATAAAACTCAAACAACGTAGTGTTTTAAATACTAAATCTGAAAAAAAAAGAAAAAAAATTACTAATTTTTCTAAAAATACTCTAAAAGAGTATTTTGTAATAGAGTATTTACAAAATTTAATAAATATTAAATTATTCAAAGATAAAATCTTTGAATACTTTACATATTTATTAAATTTTGTTTATAAATTGGAGAAACAAGTTATGAATTCTAAAATCATCGTTTAAGTATTTATTTTTTCTTTCTTGTTATCAAAGCTTAAAAAAGTAACAAAGCAAAAACAATAATATGTTTAATTATCTACAGATTGCTTTTCTATCAGGTGCAGATTAAACGAGAAATTTCAATATTCAGTAACCATGCCAAATTAAATATTTTATAAATACTTCTTTTGGAATCATAAGCATTCTCGTCATGAAATTATTTTTAAGATGAACATTTATGCTTGTAAAAGAATGTTGATGTTGATATTTATTTTGTCCAGATCGAATTTAACATTTGAAAAATCCTTTTCTTTTCTAAATCAGTAAATGTGTTTACAACATTTTATGAGTTAAAAAAGCGTCGAGTTAATGATGCTCCATACCACATTCTCTAAAATGTATCTATTAATATGTAACTCAATTAACATAGTATATTAAGTACTAATTGTAGAAATAAATAATAAAAAATAAAGATTAGGAGAGACCGGGGCAAGTTTTATAACTTTTTATAATTTTACTTTTGTATTTTTTTTATTTTTATCAATTTTGATATCTACAGGACATCATTGTAATCCTAGACCTTTCTGTAAAAACTGGCATAATTATTATTAAAAAAACTAAATATACTTTTTCACAAAAATAGTTAAGTCTAATGATGTTACGTTGGAAAACGTGCCCCGTATACGGGGCAAGTTTTCCAGCCTACTAAAAATGGTCAGCGACAAGTTATCCAACTATACTTTAAATGGTAAAACACAGGTAACAAATCGTGCTTGTTAAATAAGTATTTTTTATTGTGAACTAAATGCACAGTAACATAAAAAACTGTTTTAATACATTTCACATTTCAAGACGAAGGTCCAAACAACTCCTTGGCTGGGATTGGATTTTGTTTTTTCTCGCACCTTTTATCTGACTCCTTTTTAAGTTTCTCTTTTTTTAGATGAATCTTTTTTTTCATTTTCAGTTGATTTTTAACAGGAGAATCAGTCAGTACAATACTTCCTATTTTTCTTTCCACACCGTGTTTGCCTCCTTAGTGCAGCCTTCGCAAATGTCCTAACTTCTTCTGGTGTAGGCAAAGTTTGTTTGGATGTAGAAGGAATGCATTTTTCATAAGCAATGGGGAAAGTTTGAGTAGAACTTAAGGAACAGCTTCTTTGGAAGTGGTAATCTGCGTCGGTGTCGAAGGATTTGATGCTTTGGAGTTGTTTTTTTTGGGGAGGGGGGAGGGGGGAGGTGGACAATCGATTATTGAGGAAAATTTAGAATCTTTTCAGGATTGTTGGTGTTTTTAAGATTATTGCGGCATGTGCTAGCTTGTAAGAAAAGTAGGATGGCATAAAAGCAGAGTCTGTAAATATTTCAGGATTCAGTGGGAAAATACTCGAACGTTTAAAACCTGCCATAATATTGACTGCGGATTAACACCAGTGGAGCAGCTCTATTTACGGTTAATTTGCTTTTTGAGGAGTCCATACACACTGAGATCTCAGTGTTGTAGCTTATGACTATAAATGCATAATTAACATAAAATGGATTCATTATATTAACCCATTTTAGAAAAAAATGACATTTTATTATATTTTTTATTTTACCTTGTTTTTTATATTGATAGTTTTACTGAAATAACTAAATGATCAAACTGGTTCGTAGTATATATGGTTATTTGGCAGATTTTACTTCACAATAAATACATTTTTGATAAAATAAGACTAGCTGATTTAGGAGGGAGGACGTTTTCCAAGAAGAAACATACTTGAAATCTCTGCCCCGTATGTCGTTGGAAAACCTGCCCCGTCGCCATATTTGAACTTTTACACTACCTGGATGAATATCGGTGTAAGTTATTTGCGAAACAAACGCATAGTTACCTGAAGAAAGAAACCCATTTTTAGTGCATGCAATGTCAAAACAGGAATTTTAACGCCAGTACGTTTATTTTACGTTTTAATAAAGACCTAAAATTTTACTCGCCGTTGAAAAAATTAAAAAAACAGCTCTCCTTACGAAGTGACAGCAGCTACTAAACTATAACACTTGTAGATGGTGTGTAAGATGTTGCCACTTCAGCCAGTTCACTCGCTAGCGTCCCCTAGCGTCTCATTTATAAACTAAACGAGTTGGAAAACTTGTCCCTATGGAAAATGTGCCTCGGTCTCCCTAATATATACTTTTTAAATGCTCTTTTTTATCTTTGGAAAGTTTAATAATATATAAATGAAATCACCAAAAATCAACGTTTAAACATACAATATATACATTGGGTAATGTGAATAAAACCAAACGTATACGTTTCGCGAGTTCCAGGACTCACATCATCAGTGATTAAAATATATGTATAAAAACGATATCCCCCCAACTACATGCAAGGCGAAAACCTATATGTCAGTAAACACTGCACCGAATGACCATCAAGTTCTAGCAACCAATGAAATCAAATCTGAAGTGAAACATCGTGACACAACAAATCCACCCAGAATGTTCAGATGTAGGGTGCATTAGACAAATAATTAACCAAGGATTTTTTAAATCAATGAATATGAACAGCTTAAAAAAAGTCTAAATCTAGAAGAGTAATGCGTTTCTTGATAATAGAAGCTGAGTCAAAATTGAAATTATGTCTTTCCCCAAGTAATGAAAAGCAATAGAGGGTTTTTGCAATTATTTTTTCTTCATATAATTTATATGTTCCTTGACTCTATAACGGGGCTTTTGTTTATTTTGTCCAATATAGAACAAACCACATAGACACTGAATATTTTAAACACCCCGATACTTTTGAAGAAGAATTTGATCTTTTAGCTGTGAAAAAGTTAATTTATTGACTGTTATAAAAACTACTCTAAAATCGAAATGTCTTAAGATATTAGCTATTTTAAAGATAATACTATTATTAAATGCTAAAATGATATGGTTAGGAAAAGAAACTGGAGTAACAGAAGAATTAGGATTATTAACATATTAATTATGACTAAGAGAAATTAAACTCTTGATATAAGATAAACCAAATCTACGATCGATAGCAACAATACTAATACAACGATACTATATAATTTATTACTCCCTCCGTCCCAAATTAGTTGCGATATTTAGGTCGAAAAATTTGTCCCAAATTTGTTGGTACATTTCAAGTGGGTGGAGTTATAAAATATCTTCCGATGCAGTTTAGTAGATCGACACCATTTTTTAAGGACTGTAGCGCCATTATACCACAAAGATAATTTTCTTCCCGAAGATTTAACGATTCATTAGCTAGAAGGTAGTTTTATGCGATTACTGGTGGAAAAATCCTTACAAAATAGGGCGTGGATTAAGAGCATGCGAACCCTGGATTTTTTAAACTAATTTCGTACTTATTTAAGGAGAGACGGAGGGAATGTTTGGTAAGTAAATGTTGTTGATTGATAGCATAGCACACTGAAATCTCTGCAAAAATTTTCAAACAAAATCATAAAATCATTAGTATCTAAAATCAGTACAAACGTGATCAAATGTAGCAACTAATTTGGGACAGAACGAGTATTATAAACTGAGAAAACGAATTGGAAATCTTGACAGCAAAATTTTTATAATGCTTTTTTTTCTTTCCTGTTCTCATAACTAAAAAAAGAAACAAATTAAAAATAATAATTAGTTTTAATTATTTAGAACTTATGTTTTCTATCAAACTTAAATGAAACGGGAAATTTTCAACAATCACGATCAACGCCAAATTAAAATATTGTAAAAATCTCTTTTGAGTTACAAGCTTCGCATTCCAATTATTCTTTCAATAGCAATAGCAACCAATATAAATATTAAGCGCGATTTTTAAGACGGTCATCTATGCTTATAAAACAATGATTTTTTTTTTCTGAGATCGAATGGAACATTTTAAAAAATGCCTCCTTTCTAAATCAGTAAATAATGTGTATTTATTTTTAGACCCTTTTCAAAAAATTTATCTTCTTTATAACTTTTTTTCTTTGTCAGAAGTATAAATATAACATGTAATTGGATTTCATATTGTCAACTGAATCTTGTTAATAAATGGTATTTCATTTTTTATGAATCGTACGTGAAGCTTTATATGTTATTTGGAAATGATTTATTACCTCTAGGAATTCTCTTTATCAAAATTTATTATCTTTTGTTGTGAGTAAGAGGAACAAAAAAAAAATGAACGTATTTATTTATATATATACATATTTAATTTTAAAAAGTTCTTTTTGGAGATATTTTCAATTTTATTGTATAACTAAGGGATAAGAGCGCTCCGACCCAAATGACCGATTACTGCCACTAAATTTTAATAGTATTTCTCGCATTATTTAATGACAGAATTTCTGAGATTTAATCAAGTAAAGAATACTATTAAAATTTAGTGGTAGTAATCGGTCATTTGGGTCAAAACGCTCTCATCTCTGATAACTATTGATTTTACATGTAAATAGTTTTTTTTAATAATGTATCATTGCTGAGATCACTAAACAATCATATCTGTTAAAATGAAATTACGCGAAACGTAGATTTCGTTTAACATGGATTATTCTCACAATCCTGTCAAAATCAACTTCGAAAAAAAGCCATAAATAGTGTGTGCCGATATTTAGCCCAATTTCTAACATTTTGGAAAACTGTATATATTTTTTGTTCGTCAGAAATACAACCAGTAACTGGATTTCATGAACTGCAACTGAATCATGTTAATAAATAACATTGGATTTTTTATGAATAGTATGTGGATATTTATATGTTTTTTGGAGGAAATTTATTATCTCTCGGAATTTCTTTTATCAAAATTTATCATCCTTCGTTGAGTATAAGAGTAAAAAAATAACCGTACTTCGTTTTATATATTCATGTTTACTTTAAAAAGTTCCTTTAGTAGGATATTTTCCATCAAATATATTATCTCAGTTGTCAACATCCCTTTTTTCAACTAAAATGTAGGCTATAATGATGAACGAGATATCTTTGGATAGGGATTTTTGTCCACATTTTGCATCGCATACTGTTTGTAACTATCATGTATCAAGCAAAAACCAATTAAGCATCATTGGATCTTTTGTTTGTTATAAATATAAATATAACCAGTAACTAGATTTCAGATTGTGAATCGAGTCATTTTAATAACACTGGATTTCTTATGAGTAGTATGTGGAGATTATAATGTTATTTTGAGATAATTTATTATCTCTCAGAATTTCTTTTATCAAACTTTATCATAATTTCTTATGCTTAAGAGGAAGAAAAAATAACATTATTTTTTTATATATACTTGTTTATTTTAAAAAATTATTTTTATAGAATATTTTAGATAATATATAGTATTTCTGTTGCTAAAGTCCCTTTTCTCAACGAAATGGAGTATGCAATGATAATCGAAGTATCATTGGATAGGATTTATGCTTACATCTGACTTCGCATACTCAATTTAACTAACATGTTGCAAACAAAATTAAATAAGGTATCATTGGATAGGATATTTTGCCATACTGAATTTCCATCATAGTTTTAGGATATATATCATCAAACATACTATTTCTGAGGTCAGCATCCTCTTTTCTATGCAGTTACAAAACCACCAATGATGAATGTTGTATTATACAAAAGATTTTTTGGGATTTTGACATAGTATATTCATATGGTTTAACAAATTATTAGTAGAAAAAAATTCAATTAATTATGAATTGATGAAAAATATAACAGAAAATAAACTCTAAAGATTGCAGTGCGAAGATCTCGCACGTGTCTTCTGATATTTTTATAATAGATGAGTATTATGACTAATATTAAAAATTATTGTTAACAAAAAAATTTCCATACCGTGATATAAATACACGAGTATTTAAAAAAAAAAAAAGAGATTAATATCGTGTTCACTGAAACAGTTTCTCACATACAACATGCAGCACTTATATAAAATAAAAAAAAAGTTCACATTCATTTTGTGTTGCTATACATGTTTCAAAATATCATCCCATCTGCGCATCTTATATCGTATGTAATTCTTAAAAAGTCGCCACAGGGGCTTAGATGTTATATATTCCCGCAGCCACCATCTTGAATTTCTCGGCGATGTTTTGTTGGAATTCATCGATAAGGCTACCCCGACGAGTGACGTGTTCTGGCAACCCCGTTAAGCCTAACATGCGCATAAATCTACTTGGCGACACTTACTTGGCGGAAAAGGGGTTTTCGCGCCAAGAAATTTCCAAGATGGCGGGAATAATAAAGAATCTGTTCCACCACAGGCAAGTTCAAACGCATTTATTGGTTTCTTGGGATGACTATTGATGGTTTTGATATCGTATCAGTTCTTTCAATTTAAAACAGATTATTTTTATACCGTCCTGAATTTACTTTTTTGTATACCATGCTCTTTTCTTACATTTAGACGTTGCTAAAGTTTCATGCTTGAGATTAACTCTTACAAAGAGAGTGTTGAAATATTTTTACAAATCGTCGTAGATACTTTTAGAAGTCTGATTAAAGTTGCCGAGGAGATCGCCCTAGTGAGCAATGAAAACTTCAATGTGCAGTATTATAATAAACAAATAATTTTGAAAAAAGAACATGGCATTCACATATGTTGGTCTTCAAGTTTTTGAACTGGTTATGGCCACAGTACATCTAATATTTCGTTAAAACAAGTCTTTTGATTAAAACAAATTAGTTATAAAAAAGTATCACAAAATAAAATCAAAATTTGCAGTGCGAATGCTTCGCACACGTTTACTGGTTTTAATATATAAATGTTGTTTTATTTACATGTAAAGTATTTAGAAATAACGAATCATATCCCAGAGCTTCATACTGTCGAATCTTGTAAAGGTGAATATGCTTAACGCTAATTACGTTTCACGTGAATTGTTCTTACAATCCTGTTAAAATAATTGAAAAGATTATGTTAATAATAAATCATTGTTAACTTGAACAATTTTTAATTCACCCTGAGTTTCACGCTTACAAGATTTGAGTATATAAAACAAATATTTGCAAAAGCCAGTTTCTTAAAAAAATGTTTATAGTAATCCGAAACACAAGATTATATGAGGGGCTCATAACCACAGTAGACAAAGTCCATTTTGAAAAAAGCGATAGTTTATTTAGAAAGGGTTTAAAATCTGTTTTATTCACTCACACGGTAAACCAAGTCTGTAAAAAAATGCCTGATATGAGAAAGCATGTGAAAACAGGCTTGGTTCACTGTGGGAGTGGATAAAACAGATTTATGCCCTTCTAAATGCATTATCTCACTTTTTTCAAAAAGGACATGATCTACTATGGTTGTGAGCACCTTATATATATAAAAGTAAGTTGTTTCTCGTTTTTTATCTTTGCAATGTATCGTTGTTTATATATATTTTTTCAAATAAACATTCTTGAACAAAATAAATTTAACTTCTTCTAACTTTAAAAATTCAAATATTGGCATATATAAAATTTAATGCATTTTTGATATAATCAATCTTTTCCATTTTTTCGTACAAAATAAAAAATGTTATTTCGAATTTCCAAAAATATCATATTATAAAAACATAATCATTTATATTAAAAATTGTCTTTTATATCTGTACTTTTTAACCAAGAGAATCACATTTTGTAAAGTCCCTCTCTCAAACCTAAGAGCTCCGAACTCTATTTAAAGAACATATGACTAAAAATGTCTTGAAATATGTCTATTACATAAGTTTTATGCAATAGTTTACATAATTATTACAAACAAATCATGTTTTCGGCGTAAACAGAAAATAAAGTAATGTAAATTTTATCCTAAATTTACACTCTTCTAACTTTTTATCAGCTATGCTAGAATAAATAACAATCTAAAATTATTACATCAATTTTAAACATCTCGAAATTTTAAAACAGGTATTTATACATGCTGTGGAGAAATAACATACAATGAAGTATTTTTTCTGGTCGTTTAACTACATGTTCTTTTGTCCAAAATAGAAAACCTTTAGACATGTGAAATAAAATTTACATTCACCTTAAATTTTATAATATACTTTATATAAAATGTAAAATTTTGTCCTATAATTCGTTTGAAAATATTTTTGAAAAGTTTCGAGTATATTTTTTTAAAGTGAAACACTAAGTTGGTTATGAAAGTCATTCCATATCATCAACAAATGCAAACATTTTATGTTAATATTTCCTTCTAAACATTTTGATAGTTAAGCAGAATTATTAAAGCTCAATGAACTTTAAATTAATTTTAAAGATGAGAAAATATAAAATTTATATTACATTATGAAATATAATAAAGCCATAAGTTTGAATTTGTGGCTTGTGGTGAAATTAAGTGAAAATGTGAGTCTTAATCAATTTTTTTGTACTTTCATGCAAATATTTGTTAAATTAATTAGATGATCTTTTAAGGTACATCTAAAGCTTATATTTTAAAAACACTTGATAATAGAATTGAAATGTAAAACTATTTTAATTAAATTAAAATCGCACTACATGTCACCTCCATGTTATGTCCCTCCATGCCTGTTTGTACTATACAACTTAAGTATCTCGCATAAGACGAAAGAAAATAATCATATAAAGTATATTAAGTTAAAAATTTGATAATGCAATATTAGTCATAGCTATATAAAAATCTACTATATGACAGCGTAATCTAGAGCTTGGAATAACAACTAAATACAGGAGGGCCCTTGTTGGATTAACAAAACATTTCAGAAGTATGATAAGTTATTATTTCATGTGGTTTTATTTAAAATTTTATTAATTACCATTCGATAATTTTCTAGGATGTCAACTCCATTTCAACGTTAATTGTGTCAGTTTTAAACAAAGCAGAATACTGATTATTCGTATTTCACATTACTCTATTTAATTTGGTATCCAAGCAGCATAAGTGAATGTTGCGCATAGTTTAGAAGTACCTGATCTAATATCTGATGTGTCACTTCCATAGATGTTAACTCCATTACATTGTTGTAACATGGATGTTACCATTGATACATAGATGTGACAATTATTGATGTAAACGATAGTTTAATGTTGTTTAAAATGTTTTAAAGTAATATTATAGAAGATATAATTGTATTTTAGGCTAATTTCATATTAATAATTATACGCGGTATGATGTGTCGCATGCATGCTTATATGAAAAGCAAAACGTGAAATTACGAGAAATAAATTTAAACCTTACACTCGAATGAAGATTTTTTTTATCTTTACAACTTAAAAAAAAATGTTGGAAACTCAACGTAAACGCAAGAGGATGATTTTTTATTGTTATTTGTTTAATTACCTAACTGAAAGTTCCGCTTAATTTCAGAAAAAACCGTATGTGGTTGTCATTACAATGCAAAATTTATTTATTTTTTATTACCTAGCTTACTAATTTTTTGAAGCTTGATATTCAGACAAAATTAATATTTAAACATTGTTATAAATGCGGATGTAAAAATATAGATAGTTTAAAGTATTTGCTGAGCTTATAATAGCTTCAATTCGCAATTTCGAAAGAAAAATAAGCATCATTTTTTTAAACATTTAAATAAACTTGCAATTATTATTTTTCTCAAACGAATGCTTCAATTTTAAATCGATAAGAACAAGAATAATTTTATATCAGGAGGTTAGTAATGCATTGTTTTCATAAGCAGAATTAGCAGCCTTTTAAAAATAATTTTTATTTGTTAGCTTGTTCTTATTAATGAAGTGAGCTAATAATTAACTGTTATGAAATATATAGTGATATCCATATGCATAAGTAAATGAAAATTTCTTTGTAGATGATTTTTTATATTCAATTACTTAAACTATTACAAAAAATGGCCTTTTAAGGTGTTCATTTACTTAAAGACCACTTTGATGTAACAAAGTGAATAATCAAAGCTGTAGTGTATTGACTACAAACTTATCTTTAGACTAACTGTTAAATAATTCAAATAATAGTATATAACATGCTAGTCACCTTCGCATATAAAACCAAAATTAGATATAACTTTAGAAATCATTTAAAGAAAACTGAATTATTAATTTTATCAATCTTTTAGATTAATAATTATTATATTAATTATCAATCTTTTAGATAAAGTATTTTCACTGAAAATTCTCAAAAACGAGAGTAATTAATAAGTTTTTTCCACGAATCTTAAAAAAAAAATTTAATGGAGAAATGAATTTTTAAACTAGAAAACTGGAAATCTGCTTTTTCAGAATTTAGTTTGGTCCCCGATATAAAACAAATATACATAAATATTGAGAGTACAAAACCATTTCAGTTTTAAGACTTAAAATACACGCTTTTATTTTCCATAAAATGGCGACATTCGCATAAGTTGAAGAATACCACATTGACGATCTAGTCTTAAACAATATCTATAGAAAAGTGTACATATAACGTTACTATCGCGGAATAATACACAAACCTTGCAAAAAGCGATGTCACCATTCTAAAAACTCGACAAAAAACGGCTATCTAATGATTCATATGCCTTCATTTGTTTGTAACATTAATATGGATTTTTAAAATTAAATATTGTTTTTAATAACTCCATGTTTTATCAGAAATCATTCATTCATATTTTTTCAGAATAGCACGTATTTATTTTTTTTTTCTTCAATTGTTGTAAAAAAGTCACAAAAAGATTTAGTAATCTACTATTTTCCCTTTACTTTCTACAGAAAGGGAGTACTTCAGTTGCCACATTACAGAGATGGCGTTAAACACTAAAAAAAAAAAATATATATATATATATATATCCAAAAAAAAAAAAAAAAAAAAAAAAAGAGATGCAGTTTACAAACGAATGTCATTTAAAAGTACTTTTTTCCCTATATGACGGTGTAAAAGTTTAAAATGTGCGATGCTTAGAAGTTAAAAAAATTACAGTAAAGATTATCTGTGTTTAGACGTGCCATCATATATCTGATTTGTTTTACGTCTGACTTATGTGACGTGACGTTATTCTTTAGGTAAGACACTTCAATTGTTGCCAAATCAAAATATTGTCGGGGACTAAAAAGATTTTCTTGTAAAAGCTCATTAAATTATCCATATATGTATCATGGCTACACTTTTTTAAACACTTAATCATACTGGTTGGTGCAAGTATCACCGAAGGGATGTTTTTCAACTGAGTAAAAAAGTATCCAGGCAGTGAGTTGTGGCTCGGACTTTCAGCCTTCCGGGGTATTTCATTTATTTAAGGAGCACTTTGACGTAACGAATTCAAAAATGAAACCTGTAATACTATTAGCTGCAAACTTATCCTTAGAATATAAGTGTTAAATAATTAAAATAGTAATATAAAATACGCTAAAAATGTTCTCATATATTAACAAATTTGCATCTAACTTTACAAAATTTTAAAAGACTATCTTTAATGAACATAAATTTTAGAAGACTTATTAGGAAAAGCTCCTTAATTCAAATAGTAATATCAAGCAGGACGGTCGTTCTGCCAAGCCAAGCTGATAAAAAATGCTAACCCCGCCAAACAGACAAACGCCAAGAATAACGGCAAGACAGCGTAACTGCTTATTATACTGATGACAACTTCTCCATGTTAAATGGACGAAATATGCCAGCGTAAAATTTCCCATATCAAAAGAAGCAATCATCGCAGAAAAATAAAACCAACACCAGAAGGACCTAATAAAGAAGATCTTCAATTTGAGATCAAATGCATCCTCATAAATTAATTATAAACAGAGATATAGATTTTTTAAAATAACGTCGAGATACTGAAAATGACAGATTTATTTTCTTCGTCACAACTTATGTTTCAATCGAGGTAGAGACTTAAATAATGGACAGAAAAAAGTAAGGATTGAATTTTTGGATAGATATTTACTCAATCTACGTGCTTTTATAAAATTCAGCTTTAAAAACATTAATTTTCTATTCATAATTAGTGAAAAACTGTTAATTAGTTCTAAAGTTTACAAATTTTGCCAAATAGCGATAAACCCGCCAAAATATTTTAGAAATCTTATACTTTTCTTTTATATTATCCTTTTGCATTGATTTCATCGAAGATAACTATGGCTGAGATTCAGATAGATTTTTCGCTGTTAGCGAAATGAGTTTGACCAATCTCATTTAATTTTCACTCATCAATTTGACCTGCATGTTTGAGAATATTTGCTGTTTGTGGATCCCGGCCTATGTCATGAAAGTTTTGAGTCATTTTTTTAGTGCCATGGATGAAGTGCAATGTTTGTAGAAATGTAGGCTAGGATGCAGATAGATTTTTCGCTGTTAGCGAAACGAGAATCGCCAATCAATAGCCTGCATTTCTGCAAACAGCGAAAAGTTCACAAAAATGCAGGCTTCTGATTGATGAATCTCGTTTCTCTGACAGCCAAAAATCTATCTAAATTGCGCACAATGGAGGATATTCCAAATATGGGTTCGAGGCTGAAAAAGTCACGTGATACCGGTAATTTATCCAAGGATCTTCTATCTGATAAGAAGGGAAGATACTACTACTTTGCCTCATGAACCGTTTCATTGGCTAGCGGGGATTTACATTACACGATTACGGAGCCTTCCCTTTTTTACGATAGAAGTTTTTACCTTGACCACGTGATCAAAATGTAGATGGAATATCCTCCATTATGTTGAACACAATTTTGCATTTCCACATCCAGGTAGGGTATTAATTGTCATAACAACAATACATATTCGAAACTATTTAAGGCACTGATTCTGAACTCCTTTGCTATACCTTTTAATATCAAAAAAGTTGTTGTTTCCATAGTAACAGTACTTTTCTGTATTGCTTTCTCTAAAACACAAATATAGAAATTTAACAAAGAGCGCTCAGAATCAACACCATAACAGAGAGCCTTCATACATAAGAGTGGTGATATATGCACAGGAAGCATGCTCATTTCAAGTTTTTGACGAAAGTATGGCTACAGTGTCTAGAATACCTTGTGTGGAAATATGCTATCCAAACAACGCTAAAAATTTGTATCCCTTAAATGTGCGACGATACTGCTAAAATCCCAAGTATCGATCACAGCGACATCTGCGGGATTTAGTATTACATTGTATAGACTAGCAATATCTTGCAGTTTGAGAAAATATCCTGCAGATGTCGCTGTGATCTGTATATTTCAGCAGCATCATTGCACAGTTAAGGGATACAATATTTTAGCACTTTTTAAAGTATTACAGGGATAGCCAATTTCCACACTATATATACAGCGCCTAGAAGATACAGTGTGGAAGACGGCTACAAAATAGTGCTAAAAAATTGAATCCCATAAATGTACAACGATGCTGAATAACAAGATGTCGATAGTAGCGCCATCGTAGTGATTTAAAAACGATAGTCATTCTAAAAGAGACTCTTTAACCTATTTCACGTCATTCCTTAACTAAATTAGCTTATAACAGACCAAAATATCCTATAATTATAGTTTCCGATATTTAACATTCTATAATTTTGGAAAACTCAGTGTTTATATTGAAAAGATGTACGAGATGGCGCTCGTATCAGCATATTGCCGCTGAACATTGTTGGAGATTTATGGGATAAAAGTTTTTAGCACTTTTTAAAGCATTATAGGAATAGCCGTTTTCCACACTGTATCTTCTAGGCGCTGTACTATAGCTCCGTTATAGGCCTAGATTATATGTTGTAGAAATCGACTATCGCAGCAATACTTAAAAAAGCGCGGAAATAGTGAATCCCTTAAATGTACAACGATGTTGAATTCCAAACAGTCATTTACAGCGACATCTGCAGGATATTTTTTAAAGAAGAAAGAGACACGTGTAATGCACCGCTATAGCGTCTAGAATACATACTGTGGAATTTTGCTATCCAAGCAGCGCTAAAAAGTTGTATCCCTTAAATGTGCACTGACGCTGAAATTCAGGGAGCTGATCGCAGCGACATCTGTGATAAACTTTCAAAGTAAACATCGTATTATTACAGCAGGCTTGACGCCAAGCACATAGGTCAGATGTATGTTAATAAAATGTAAAAAAAAACGCTACAGCGTCTAGACCAAATTATAGCGCCTAGAATATATAGTGTAGAAATTGGCTATCCCTGTAATACTTAAAAAAGTGGTAAAATATTGTATCCTTAAATGTGCAACGATGCTGCTGAAATATACAAATCGCAGCGACATCTGCAGGATATTTTTTATAACTGAAAGATATTGCTAGTCTATACAATGTAATACGAAAATCCCGCAGATTTCGCTGCGATCGACACTTGGAATTTTAGCAGTATCGTCGATCATTTACGGGATACAAATTTTTAGCGTTGTTTAATCAAATATTTCCACACTAGGTATTCTAGACGCTGTTACCAAATCGTCATGAAGTTTTAGGAAATATCCTGCAGATATCGCTGTGATCGACTCATTGGATTTCAGCATCATTTGAAATTTAAGAGATCCAATATATTAGCACTTTTTAAAGTATTACTGGGATAGCCGATTTCCACACTATATATTCTAGGCGCTGTAGCACCGCGGTAGCCTGTCTTTTTCGTTCACCTCGGAGTACATATAGATGAAGTAATTTGTAGCTGTTCCTAAACTGTGGCCAACAACATATAAGGCCAGTTCATAACGTCACACGGAGTTGATTATCTGTACACAGCAATGGACACAAAAAAAAATCGGCTCGCAGCTTTGTACTAATCATCGTGTAAAGATGATCCAACTCTGAGACTAACGAAAAAGACAGGCTACCGCGGTGGGTCCGATTCTTCTTTTTTTACAGACCGCTGGAGTCACGTGATGCTCGAATGCACCAAAGAAGGTGCGTGAAAAGAGCATCACGTGACTCCAGCGGTTTGTAAAAAAAGAAGAATCGGACCCACCGCGGTAGCCTGTCTTTTTCGTTAGCCTCGATCCAACTGCGTGCGACTTTTAAACATCATGAACTGGCCTATTATGTCATTGGTCGCGCTAACACCCTCCCTCCTGCGTCCACCGTATATAGCGGCATCTTGTACTGGAGACTGCTAAATGGGCTGCTATCGGTCAAAATCAAGAGAGAAAAGGGCAGAAGAGAGGGAAATAACTCGTTTTTTTTGGTAACTAGTTTTTCACACGGGAAGATTGACATGTCTGTTCCTCTCCTTTCATAACTTCATGGTGGTGAAATACGCCAAAGCATCCTAAATATCTGAGAAAGTCTTGACTCGCGTCACGAAAACATCACACAAAGCAGGCAAAGCAAAGAAACAGAATCATTCATCGGCTCGTGAATATGAACGAGCCAATGAATGATTTTTCTTCTTTGTTTTGCCTGCTTTGTGTGACGTTTTTCTGACACACGTGTCAAGGCTTTCTCCAATATTTAAAGGGCGTTGAATAGGCCGGGATCAATATAGATATTTCGCTATTAGCGGGATGGGATCGATCAATCAGACGTCTGCATTTTTCCGAACTTTTTGATGTTTGCAGTAAACACCGAAAAGCCTGCAAGGATAAAGGCTACTGATTGGTCAATGTAATTTTACTAACAGAGAAAAATTTATCCGGATCCCGGACATTAACTTTGGTTGGTTAAAACAATTTTGAATAAAATCAAATCAGGAAGCCAATGTTTGTTAACTTTTCTGGTTAGTTTAATTGAAATCTTGCTCGTCTATTACTGAAAACTGAGTTACCGTACTTTGGACAAAAAATTGAATATGAGTACACGACTTGTGCATATGTCACCACTCAAACACAGTGTTGCCAGATGGGCTACTTTTTTTAATTCAGATACTTGATTGGCACCACTTTTTTGAAATTGCAAAATGCGCCTTATTTAATGACATATTAATTAAGGCGAAAACAAAGGGAATTTTACCGTTTATAATAAGTGCTGGCAATCAAGAAATCTGAATTAAAAAAAAGTAGCCCGGTGGCAACACTGCTCTAACATATAAATGTTCTGTGTTATGACCATGATTCTAAGTGCAGTTGGTTAAATTTGAGTATCTGGGCATTAGAGAAAGCAATAGTGGCCCACTGTGGCTTAGTGGATAAGACAAAATGCCGCTAATCGCTTGAGAGCATAGGTGGAAGCAGATTCGAATCCCGCCGTGATCCGCATGTGATATGATGTATGTGTTCAATAAATCAAACAAACAAACAAGCAAGCAATAGTGAAAGGTACAGTTGGCATGGAAACAACGACTTCTTTAATTCGTATAGAAAATTGATGAATAGTAGTAAATGACTCAAGTTTAAAATGTAGGCAAATGGTCTGGAAATATCAATGGCTCCCATCTAGTATTTCACAAAATTAATTTAATGGTTTCACATGATGTATAACTTGATGCAACTCTTAACTATTGAAAATTCTGCAACAAGACTTATGTAGGTAGATCTTTTGAATGAATAATTCAGAATTCTGAGAACAAAACGAAGTTCTTAAGGCTCTTCCTCACACCCCCCTCAAAAATGGAAATACGATAGAAAGATATAAGAATTTGGATAGCTTCGATATGTCTGTGATCGTTTGTCAGAGTTCAGAAAAAGAGTCTGGGCATAAAAAAAAGATAAATTTAACGAACGATAAGACTATAGATTTCAGGCAATTTTTAACCGAAAAATATTTAATTCTAATGTATATGCGGCTTTAATAATAGACTATTAAAGATAATCAATTTAGGGGAAATTTTATAGTAAATTAATATCCTCACATTTATGCAAATAGGTATGGATAAACAGACTTGAGTAAAATTACATATTTATTCTTTCTTCTCTATAGCACGATCTAAATGAAGATGAAGTTATATGTACAGTTTATATCTCTAAATTTTTAGATTTTTTTTTATCAAAAATGTTCCTTTATTATGTCTAGAATTGCTAGATTTACAGATCTTCGATTCTTTAGATGCCTGCGGGTTTTCATTCTCGGATTAACCGTAGGTATTTGTAAAGGTAAATTTATTTTGCAAAACCGTCAGCAAAAAAAGTTAGAAAAAACAATTAACTTACAGACTAACTGTAAATATATATTTTATTTCGACTCTGTTTTTTACTAAATTTTCATCTTTCGTAGAAAATTTTAAGGAGATATAAATTGAGAAAGACTGATACTTTGAAAGAAGAAATTGACTTTCCTTACTTTTAAATTATTAATCACTATAAAAAATGAATGATAGGTAAACAAAATGTATAATATTGTGTTTGCTCCCTGCTTATAAAGGCTATACAAGGACTAATTTTGATTTGAGCTAGTAGAATTATTTCAGTTATATATCATTTGTTTTAAAAAAAGAACTGATATCTACTAAAAAACAACTTTTCAAAAGTAAAAAATAAGCCAAGCAAAAAAAAAAAAAAAAAAAAAAAGAAAAGAAAAGAAAAAAGGTGAAAGTTGTGGCTAAAAAATAGTGTGATATCAAATTTCCAAGCTTATATTGCGGTACTTATTTAACATTTTTTGATAAAAATTTACCATATGTAAGTCGAGTACCTAAGTATGCGTTGATTGAAAGCCTTTTCTCCTTTACTAAATACATCATAACGTGTTTCTGAAAATTAATTTTTTTTTAATTATGCATGATGGGCTTGGCGGCCATCTTTCCATATTTTACACAAATTTCTAAGCACTCAAGCGCGTAACATATTTGCATTATTAAGAATTTCGAAGTTATAGTTTTAGCTACAGACAGATAAATTAAGAAAGTTTTTTATTTTGAAAAAACAAATTGATTTTTACTGCTTTAACTAATTAATTAACCCCCCTCCAATAAAAGAGAATCATAAGATGAAACCTGAAGTTACTTCAGCTTTATTTTTAGACACAAATTTTTAGGCACTCATTTCCACAAATTAAAAGAATAAAATGTTTGCTTTAGTAACAATTTCGAACTTCCAATCTTAACAATGAACTTGTGTGCTTAGAAATTTGTGTAAAATATGGAAAGATGGCCGCCAAGCCCATCATGCATAATTTAAAAAAAAAATAATTTTCAGAAACACGTTATGATGTATTTAGTAAAGGAGAAAAGGCTTTCTATCAACGCATACTTAGGTACTCGACTTACATATGGTAAATTTTTATCAAAAAATGTTAAATAAGTACCGCAAAATAAGCTTGGAAATTTGATATCACACTATTTTTAAGCCACAACTTTCACCTTTTTTTCTTTTCTTTTCTTTTTTTTTTTTTTGCTTGGCTTATTTTTTACTTTTGAAAAGTTGTTTTTTAGTAGATATAACATTCTAGGAACTTTCTCATATAGTAACAAAATTACATCTACGCTATATGACCATTAATGACTGGCAACTTTAAATTTTAGAAATTTTGTCGTATATTTAAAAATATAATTGTCTGATTCTTCTGAAATTTTAAGACAAAAGGGAACAGCTTTGACTTCATATTTATCAACGTTGATTTTATTAGGATTACAATTAGGGGGTCAACAAAAAATTAAAGAAAAAAATAATACTTGTGATCACCCTGTAAAATAAAATGCACGAAATAATATATCGGTGCAGAATATTCATAGGCAGGCCTTGTACAATATGAGCATTGATTTGTGTAAGAATGGCATGTAAACTATTAGAGATGAAGCGATTTTTCTTTTAATTCTTGCATATTTTTTGCTTTTAACATACAGGATTTTTAACCAAATTTAACGCAGTTTCAGAAACATTGACAAAATGTAGTAGAAACAATATAGTGCAATTGGAATATAAATATATTAAATGTTTAAGGAAATATGGGCAATTGTATAAAATAATTTTTATCTGCGCATGTGCGGACGATAACAAGGAACTTTTGGCATAATTTAATAGTCAACTCTATGGTGCAAGTTATTAACTCTTTCGTTACCGAGGCTGAAATTATACCGGTCCTTCAGAAAACCGAAACGCCCGAAAAATTTCATACCCCTCTTCTTAGCAGAAACGTCAACTTAGAACTCATCAATCTTAGGAGTGGGAGGAAACGAGCGTAGAAAAGGATTAGCGTATTCCTCTGCATGGGGGAAAGGGAAGAATTCTGACTGAATAATACCTTTTTGCAAGGGACAAAATTCCGAGAGAGCTTTAGAATAAAAATGTAAACATCTATTGTCCAGTATTGGTTATCCAGATAAATGGAAATACCTTTACGATATGAATGTAAAACTTATTAGTACCGCTTTGTATTGAGGGAAACTTAAATTTTATGGTTTTCTAAATATTTTGACATACAACCATTTTTTAACATTGCCATTTTAGCATGAAATTAGAAATGTTGAAGCTGTCAATCCAGTGATGTATTTAAAAAATGTCTGAATTTATCGGAACTAGAAATGCAAGAACTATTGAATTAAATTTAAAACCTCGTGAATTGTCTCAAAAATTGAAGTTATAAGGAAGGTTTTCCTTTAGCATTTTGAAAGACGAATTAACCCATTAGTGTCTGAAATTTTTTTTTCAACTCAATATTATACTTAATTATAGTAAATGGTGTAAAATGAACGTAAAAATAATAAAAAAATTCTCTTTGAAAAAATGTTTATTTAACATATAAAAACCTAAACGTCCCAATTTTGGGACACTAGACACGAAAGGAGAGGGAGTTTTCTCTGTTACTATCTAAGCATTAGATCTATGTTTGATGCCATTTATTTTGTTACAGAAAGGTTATATATATTCGGGTTATTATTTGAATAAAAAAAATTCTTTATTATTACTATAAGGGGGGAGGGGGGCTGGGTTCGGCTGAAGAACAAGACACCCCCTCCTCCACACCCTTAGCTATTGGCATAGCAAAAACTTATAATAATCAATAATTACTAATAGAGTATATATACGAATATATTCGCATATACGCCGACCCCCCCCCCCTAACTTTTTATTTTAATTTTGCACATCAAACCAAAGATTTCACTTACTAATGCGAAAAATTAGTAAGTGAACAAAAACAAATCATTAATATTTTTTAATAATAAATTATTATTATTTGTATATTTTATATATTATTTTACTGTTTGTACACACAAAAAATCAGACTTTTGCAATATTTAATGTTTTTTTTTTTGGTTTTTGTAATTGACTCGAGTATAAGTCTACCCCCCCCCCCCCCCCAATTTACTTGCAGAAAACTGTCCGAAATTCTTCGTTTTACACATTAGTATAGATGGTGAAACAGAACTTTGATTATCCGACCCTCGATTAACCGAAACTCTCCGTAAGCCAATGTCAATATCCTGAATTTTTTCCTGCGGTTTTTTTTTTTTTTTTTTTTTACTTTCACATTTCTTGTATGTGCAAGCATTCCTTTAAAAACTACGAGTAGAGATAAGTATTTTGGTTTCCCTTTCTTCGAATTCAATGGAAATTAGCTTGAGATCCCGCAAGGTCCGATTCCGGTATAATTGTACTCTCCCCCCCCCCCTCTGTGTACACGTCCCTGTTCTAAGCAAATAAAATTATTTTCATGTATAATTTGAAGTTAGATATTTATTAAGCAGTTTAAACAGTCCTAATAGCAGTTCGATGACGATTTTAATGTTAAACTAGATGATTATTGATAAATTCTGGATTATCCCATGTAGGGACGGTCCAAATTACGTCGGATAATCGAGTTCTACTGTATATATATTAGTAACCTCAGGTTGTCAAATATTAAACTAGTACAAAACGGTATGATATAAATTTTTACTAAGCCAATAGCTAAGTGTGGGGAGGGGTGGGACTTGTTTTTGATCCGAGCCCAGACCCTACATCCCCCCACCTCTAATAATAACAGTTTGGGTGAGCCCAAGTTTGGGGGCCCCGGGCACAGATGCTTACCCCCCCCCCTCGATCGATGCTTATAGAAGGATTGAGCAAATATATATGCATATATATATATATTGAAAAAGTTACTTACTAAGATAATCACTAATCACTATTGGCTTTAATAATTACTTTAAAATATCAGTAAAAAATTAATTTTGATAATCATTAATTTGTTTTTAAATAATTATTTCACAATTATGAAACTAAAATGAGTAGATGTTTTACAATAAATGGATGGTTTTATAATACCTGGAATGATAAAGTATGCAACAACTAATAATAAATTTTTCGTACCAAGCTAAAATTATTTAAAATATTAGGGGGCTCTGCCACCTACGATCTACGCTCACCCACGCTCAAATGATCTGTCGAGAACAGGAACTAGATCAGAATTAAAAATATAATATAAATGATAAATATAGAAGAAAATATTCGCAATAATAAAGTAATTAAATATGGATGTTTCAGATAAAATATATGATGTTATAAAAATACAATATGAGCACAATAAAATGTAGAATGAAATGTAAAATTCCATTAGATGTTAAAACTACATTAGATTTTGAACAAGATTTTTTTTTTTTTTTTTTTTTTTTTTTTTTTTTTAATGGATAACTCAGTTATATTCCAAATCGCTTCAATGGTCAGCGTGCCAATTTTATGCAGTTACGTTTAAAAATATGTGAGGAAGTTTCGCGTTCTTAGGTGATGCCTTAAGAAGCTACACTATTCACGTGAAGAAACGTGAAATCTAATGTTAAACCCATGGAAGAAGTATTTATCAATTTCTCGCTTGTATTTTAATCTTTTAGAGTGATTTTTTTCCATTGGATACATGAAATCGGTGACTATTGTTGTGAGTTTGAACTTTTTAGATTTTAATTTTACAGTTTTTTATATGACTATAGTTTCACTTTCAAGACTGGTTCTAACTGGTTCGAAAAATAAAGGAGTCTGCATGTAAAAAAATGAACTATAATCAAAATCGAAAAAGTACAAGCGCATAACATTTGATACCGACCTCAGATATCCTTTATGAAAGAGAAGAAATGAAAATATTAACATGAAAGCGAGAATTACGTAAATAATTCTCTCATAGGTTTAACATTAGCATTCAGATTTCTTCGCTTGACTAGTATAGGCTCTTACAAGCTTCATAAAAGAAGTCTCATTTATTATGCAAAAAATTAGAAAAAAAGTTGCAACGGTAGTAAAATATATGACATTTCGCTGTCTAAAAAAACAGCGAAATGTCTTTATGCACATATTCTACATACATCTCCAATTTTTCACAAAAACGGGCTCGTTCTATGAGCCGTTGTAGATAATATTAAGAAGATTTATATATAAAAAAAAAATAAGCGGATTTGATATCTTGTGAATTGACGAAGTTGTGAATTCTTTTCTTCTTCAAACACTCATTTACGTAAGTAAATGATGTAAGTAAGTCATTACGTAAATAATTCTCTCATAGGTTTAACATTAGCATTCAGATTTCTTCGCTTGACTAGTATAGGCTCTTACAAGCTTCATAAAAGAAGTCTCATTTATTATGCAAAAAATTAGAAAAAAAAGTTGCAACGGTAGTAAAATATATGACATTTCGCTGTCTAAAAAAACAGCGAAATGTCTTTATGCACATATTCTACATACATCTCCAATTTTTCACAAAAACGGGCTCGTTCTATGAGCCGTTGTAGATAATATTATGAAGATTTATAAAAAAAAAAAAAAAATAAAATAAAAAATAAAATAAGCGGATTTGATATCTTGTGAATTGACGAAGTTGTGAATTCTTTTCTTCTTCAAACACTCATTTATTTATTTATTTATTTATTTATTTATTTATTTTTTACTGTAAGAGTTGGCCCTATTATAAACTTGCCCATTTAAAAGTTATAGATAATATTAAGAATATTGATAATAAATTTAAGTGGATTTGATATGTTCTTAATTGACGAAGTTATGATTTTTTTTCTTTTTAACACCCTATTCTTCTTCCCCTTGAGCCCATATTTAATGATATCAAAAATCTGTTATAGATAATTTTTTGGACATTTTCCCAGAAGTAATAATAACATTAAAGTGATTTGATATGTAGTACAATTAAGAATTTTTTTTTGTCTATTTTTACAAACCCGCTCCCTATTTCCACACCCTCGGTCCGATTTTGCCCTTTAACGAACCTGACTGAGAATTTCTGCCCTTGATTTTATGTACTAGTTTGGAAGGGAGTGCAGAATTATGGAAGTTATCGTACCCATAAAAAAGTGATAGATAGATAAAGTTATTAATCTGGGTGGTTTTGGGTTCTAGGGGTCGTGATTGGCGTAGATCTGCAAATAGTTTTTAGAAATTTCAACATAGGGGAAAATGTAATAGGTATTGTTTCTACCGAAATCTATCTAAGAAAAGGAAATTTCATTTCAATAAGAAACTCAAGCCGAAATAAAGAGCATAAACACACTTCATTTTCCCTTATCTGGTTCCTGAAAAAATCCCTTTTCTGAAATCAAGTTAACAAAGAGGAGATAATCCTCCAGACACACCCCACAACGCGCGTCTTGACATGAGCTCTGAGTAAGGCTACTAAATAGATGTATTTAGAAGCTCTAGCTCTGAGGACAAAAGAGGGGTTGAAATAGTCCAGGCGATTTCGGGCGCTTTCGGTATTTTGGATGACCGGGCGTTTGAGGCGCTTTGGTATTGAAAGAGTTAAACAAATCTGTCAAATACTGTAAAAATTCAGAGCAATATCGGCGTTAGAATGAGCTGTTTTTTTAGTTTCGCAATAAAACTCGCTGAATGACAAGGGATTGTCTACAAATTGTTATTTTTAAGTTATCTGACAGCGTTCGGAGCAATAACTTTGAAAAAAGCTATTTAATTATGGTTATGTTTAGGACGGTTTTGACTCTAAACTACGAAGAAAAGGAAAATATAGTCCATGCATTGTTTACATTTACATAAATTGAGGCGTTTATGGTAAAATTTTATGAAATTTAGCCCAATACGCAAAACACTTTACAGTAAATTCTATCGCATATATGTTTATTTTCTGTATAAACGCAATTAGTGTGGCAGTGGTGAAGCTAATAATCTAAAATCTAAGATATATTATACATTTTTCATGAGTTATGAGTAAATAACTTACAATTTGATTTTTATAGTGATATTGCTATAGCTTTTTGATAAATTACGTTTTGCATATGGAATTTTCGCAGAAAAATTGTAAAATACACTTATTTAACTGAAACATTTACTTAACTATTTTAAACTTTATTTAACATTTACTTGACAGTTATGTCAATTGGAAATTTACTGTACTTATCGACCAAGGTTTTTTTTTTGTGTGTGTGTGTGCCGTGTATATCTAAAACACAGTTTTGGCAGTTTTTGTACAAAGGAAAAAAAAATTAACGCTGAAATGTTTGGCACTTCCGTTTCATTCTCTGCTATAAAGTAGTTTTTAAATTCTGATAAGTTAGGTTTTATTTATAGTGCAATAAATATAGGCGCAGATTTGGAAGTGTAAATATGCGAGCTTTAATAAAATGTAATACAATGGAAACGAAAATTTTAGACAAAAATTGCATTTTAAATGTAGTCAGATATCTTAATTTGTATGCTATTATTCATTGCTTATTGACACTTTAGTTCTCCTTGGAAAACCAGCATGTACTTGGCGATTTGTTTTGAAACGGATGCTTTGATTTTGATAACTCTTTTTTCATTCGAATAGTCTCATTATGCTAGCTTTACAAGGAGATCTAAATTATCAATATAAAATGAAATAAAGTATACAGATTAGGATGTCTGATTACGTTTAAAATGAAATTCGTGTCTAAAATTTTCATTTTCTTTGTATTACATTTTATTAAAGCCTACATTTTTACCCTTCCAAATCTGCGCTTACATTTATTGCACTATAAAAAAATCTAAGTTATCAGAATTTAAAAACTACTTGACAGCTGCGAATGCAACCGCCAAACGTTTGAGCGTTAATTTTTTTTTCCTTCGAACAAAATTGCCAAAACTGTCTTTTAGATATAAACGGCATAAAAAAGAAGACCTTGATCGATAAATACAGTAAATTTCCAATTTACATAACTGTTAAGTAAATGTTAAATAAAATTTAAAATAGTTAAGTAAATGTTTCAGTTAAATGTATTTTATGGAAAGCTTTCCAGTGAAAATTCCATACGCAAAACGTGATTTCTCAAAAAAGCTATTGAAATATCACTATAAAAATCAAATTTCAAGTTATTTACTCCCTTATAACTCATGCAAAATGTCCAATGTATCTTAAATTTCAATTTATTGTCTTCACCACTGTTATTCAAATTACACGTATACATAAAATACATATATATGCGATAGAATTTACTGTAGAGTGTTTTGCGTATTGGGCTAAATTTCACAAAATTTACCATAAACTACTCAAATTACCTCAATGTAATCAGTGTATGGACTATATTTTCCTTTTCATCGTAGTTTAGAGTCAAAATCTTCCTAAACATAACCGTAAACCATAATTAAATAGCTTTTTCAAAAAACTTGCTCCGAACGCTGTCAGATAACTTAAAAATAAGTATTTGTGGACAATCCCTTGTTATTCAGCGAGTTTTGGTGCAAAACTAAAAAAACAGCTCACTCTAACGCCGATATATCTCTGAATTTTTACGATATTTGACTTATTTGTTAAAACATAAGTTGCTCCATAGAGTTGACTGTTAAATTATGCAAAAAGTTCCTTGTTATAGTTCGCGGATGCGTAGATAAAAATTATTTTATACAACTGCCCATATTTCCTTAAATATTTAATACATTTATATTCTTATTGCACTATATTGTTTCTACTACATTTTGTCAATTTTTCTGAAACTGGCGTTAAATTGGGTTAAAAATCCTGTATGTTATAAGCAAAAATCATGCGATTTTTTAATATAAAAAATTGTTATATCTCTATTAATATACATGCTATTGTTACACAAATGAATACATATATTGTACAATGCCTGCCTATGTGTATTCTGTAGCGATAGATTATTTCGTGCATTTTATTTTACAGGGTGATCCCAAGTATTATTTTTTTTCTTTAATTTTTTGTTGACCCCCCCCCCCCCCTAATTGCCCGCCTTATCAAATCGACGTCGATAAATATGAAGTCAAACCTGTTCTTTTTAATCTTAAAATTCCAGAAAAATCTGAGAAGTATATTTTTAAATATTCGACAAAATGTCTAAAATTGAAAGTTGTCGGTCATTAATGGTCATATAGTGTATGTTTGCAATTTTTTTTAAAAAAAGATTTTATCGAAAAAGCTCATGAATTTATCTATAGGTCATCGATGCAATTTATTTTTTAAACTTAATCATATCGATTTTTTAAGTTCAGAAATTGTCCAACTAAGCAAAAAAGTGCCCAGCAGGGAGTGGTCGGTCGGACTCGTTTCATACAGTTGGAAAATTCCCATGTGTCATTGAAAGATCGTAGAAGTAAATTAATAAATGAGGATTTATGTTATAGTTTGAAATATACTTTTTACGGTGTATTTGGTGCATATTTCATGTTTTTATTTTTTTATTTTTATTTTTTTTTTTCAGATAATATTTCTAAAAGATTCGAGTAAATTTTCATCTTACACATTAAAGGGTACTCTACATTTGAAGTGACCAAAATGATGACTTTTTGGTTATAACTCATGGTAAACTTATGCTGTTTTTATAAATTTCTTAAAAGCTCACATTCAACATTTTGCACTAGAGCAAATATTATAGCCAAAAGAAATGAAATATATTAATTATTACTTCTATTACACTATATGGCCAAATGTGACCGGTCACTTGCAATTTTAGACGTTTTGTCAAATATCCAGAAAAATACAGGAGAAATTAACCTGAAACTGCAGATGTGTAAACAGTATAGTATAAGTCATACATTCCGAAGAAGATTTTTTCACGAAGCCCCATAGGAGACCTTCAACATATTGAAAAAGAACGAAAATCTTTTGGATAGCCCTGTAAAAACTAATGTAGCAAAAGCATTCAAACTGGAGATTATTAATATATGGCTTATTGTAATATACTGCATTAATTTTTATGAGGATAGCATGCATAATTGTAGAGAAATTAAGGTTTTATAAAAACAGTCCCAAATTTCTACAAGTGTTTTGTTTATAATTGCAGAGCTCTTAATATAAAAAAAAGGTTCTTTTCAGAAAATATGAAAAACAACATTGTGCACAATACCCTGCAATCAGATTGAAAAAAATAATAAAAATTGTATGAGAAAGGTGCAGGTTTACTAAATAATGATTTACTGCGCATGCTCGAACGTAATCAAATGTAATTTGCATAATGTATCAGCTAAGTGTATAGAGCAACTTTTGTAAAAGTCTCAAAAACATAGTTTGAATAGTATAATAAGCTCAAAATCCGATGTACTTGCAATATTGTGTATGCTATATTGGCACTAATCAATGGATACAACGCCTCATATTTTTACTTCATTTTGGGAATAACGAATTTTGAGCTTATTATATAAACGATTATTATCAGACTTTTCAAACTATGTTTTTGAGACTTTTACAAAAGTTGTTCTATACATTTAGCTGACACATTATGCACATTGTATTTTGATTGCATTCGCGCATTCGCTGTGAAATATTTTTTAGTAAACCTGCTCATTTTCCATACAATTTTTATTATTTTTTAATTCTGATTGCAGAGTATTGTGTACAATGTTGTTCGTCATATTTTCTGAAAAGAACTTTTTTTTATATTGAGAGCTCTGCAAATTATAAGAAAAAATTTGGCGAAATTTGGAACTGATTTTATAAAAACCTTTCTACAAGTACACATACTATTCTCATAAAAATGAACAGAGTATAAGCCACTTATTAATAATCTCGTGTTTGAACGATTTTGCTACATTAGTTTTTACAGGGTTATCCAAAAGATATTTGTTATTTTTCAATTTGTTGACGGTCCCCTATGGGGTTTCAGTTAAAAACCTTCATTGAAATATATGACCTATACTATACTGTTTACACTCCTGCAGTTTCAGGTTAATCCCTCATGTATTTTTCTACATATTTAAAAAAACATCTAAAATCGCAAGTGACCGGTCACCTTCGTCCATATAGTGTATTAAGACATTTTTTGTATTAGTATTAATTATTATTTGACATGATATGTTTGGGGATATACTTTCTGGATTAGTGTAAGTTATACAAGTGTTTAATGTGTACTTTTGCACTATACTGTTAAAAAAAATTGTCCTGGGCTGAACAAACTTTTGATTACCCCTTCGTCTTCTTAACCTAATTTTGCTACTCTTTCAAGTATCAACAGTGTCTTTACTTACTTTTCCATATCAAATAAACCTATTGCTTAAATTCTGAAACAATATGATTTTAAAATATTTTTAACCCCTGCCAATAAAATCACTATCTTCAAACAAAAATACTCTGCAAATATATATAATTCCTGTAAGTATGTATGGTTTACCTTGTCAATGTTGTGCTTGTTACGTTGAACAAACTGAAGGTAGTTTAAAATTCTGAATAAAAGAGCACATTTCCTATATTTATTAGAATGAAAATAACAAATAAGCCACTGAAAAGCATTGCTGAGTGAGGAACCAGACATTTGCCTTTAATTCAAATAAAAGTATCTGTAAACTCACCTCTGTATTTGAACCTGTATTTTAGAAAGAATTCCTTATTTATAAAAATCATAAAATAGAGTATTTTATTTATGTTTCTTTTACCCCTTTTTCGAACTGTTGAAAATCTTATATATTTAAACTAAAAATTTTCGTATTACCTGCTCCTTATGTTATGCAATTTCTTATTGACTGCTCGCTGTATTTTCCTACAGTAGGTTAATAAACCTATACATTTAGTCTCTCATTCATTGCATTGATGACGGTACGCAGAATGTTGCGGAAACCAGTTTTCAAAAGTTATTAATTTTTTTTGGCTTAAAAGGTTTTTTATTAACGGTATGTATAATATTTTTTACGTTCAAATGTTTTAAAATTAACTTCATTTTTTATTTTCTTTATTCATTTTAGTATACGTCATAAATATATGCGTTATCTTTCGTTTATCAATGTTCTAAATGTATTCATGCATTTAAAATGTGAAAGTCATATAATTTAAATATCTATATTTTCGTAAAAAAACAATTTTCAAAATATCAGGCCTGCTGAAATATTCGCTTAAAGTTTTGAACAAGAGAGTCTACTAATTTAAACCTTACTTGCATTAAAACTTTTCGTAACTTTTGCAATTTTAAAGATTACTTACTTCTCAAACAGCTATTTTGATAAATTTATTCAACATGAAAAGTATTATGTAGGTACTTTACTAAAATTTATTTTAATAAAAGAGAATATTAACTTTATTAAGTAAACAGGAAAACAAAATATTTCACACTAAACTTGCACGTTGAAATATTAAAAAAATATGAGAGCTGTCCCTTGTGTACAATATATGCGCTATAAAAGAAAGGCAAGATATGAAACAAGCATTTTTACGAATAAATATATACATTTATTTTTAATTTTTGTCGCATATTTACAAATTATTACAGTGTCACGTATAAGCAAACTGCGATTGAATCGGATCATTCATGGATGTTCTCGTTTCTGAGACTGCACTTCTGTTTAAATTTTTAAAGGCTGTAATTCTTTAAATGGATGAAAATTTCAAATATTTTATGAACATAGAATGTTTACGATAAAATTTTATGTACAACGGATGCGCTATCGGTCCCATACCGTGACATAGGAGTTTCGTTAAACTGCATTAAAAAATAAATTTTTAACTTTAATATGTCTAGTATAGGCTTATGTGTTTTAAAAGACAGTGTGGGCATAAAAAATGACCGTATATTTTTTTAAGAAAAAGAAAGAAAAACCATGCGTTAAGCACACATTATGAAATACTTTCCAACACTTCATGAATGCTTTAACACAGCTTCGTTATTTAGGGAAATAAGGTATATGAGATAACTAAGTAAATATTTTAGAAAACGCATAAAACATTTGAAAAACTGATTTCAGCAGTTACCGTCCATAGCAAATACGTATTCCAATTCTTTCGAACAGCCCTGTATTCGATCTGTAGTTTGACATATATACTACATAACAGGGAAATTTAATTTAGTAAGAAATCGCATAACAAGTTGAAATTTCTCTTTCACCAATTTATACTAATAGATAGAACCATAATTGTATACTTTTGTAGATTCGTGTAGTTAACATAGTACCTTTATTACACGCCACTATTTAGCTAAAGTTTAATTCAAACTAAAAAAACTGTTAAAACTACTGAAATCACATTTCCAGAAATTATCATTTATAGGCGGCGATGTATCCAATTCTTTGCATGACCCTGTATATCATTTGATCTATGTTCTACAAACATTTCTTAGTAAACTAAATGCAGTTCAGCGTAAACATGCATAACTCATTTTAAAAAACCTTTAAGCAATTTGCAGTCATACCCAGTAACCATTACGAATTTCTTTGGTGTAGCCCTGTCTATGAATTATAGCACTCATACTTACCATATAGTATGCATAAATATAGTGAAACATAAAAGCACTTAACAGAATTAAAAAGGCGTTTCCAATAATCATCGCTACTGTACAGTACTTTGGATACAATATAGTATCTGAAATCTTTTGTGTGTCCCTGTAAATAAAATAGGTTATAGTAAACCTCAGCGATGTACATCAATTTCATTATACATGAAATAATTTAACATAATTAAAATACACCTCAAACAATTCCCCCCACCCCTATATCATTATGTAACAGAATTCTTTCGTATGGCCCTGTAAATGAATATTAACTATTCTTTGCACCGCATATTCTACAGAATACATATTTTAGTGCACTTGATAAGTGCATATAAATTTTATTATGTTTGAAAGCATGTAAAATCATTAAAAATCATTTAAAATGATTTTTTTACCATCAGCCCTATTGTAATGGAAAACTTTTGACAGTCCCTGTACATGAACTAAACATGCTAAAATCTTAGGAACTTCTTAGGAAATAGGGACCGTGCTATGGTAAACATTATTAAAATCCATAAATTTCAGGGTAATCCGAGTATATTTACGTGAGTTAGAGCGCGGGCAAACAATAAACCGAAGTCATACACACTTTTCAACTTTGTTGGAAAGTGTAAAAATAATTTCAAAGCTATTGCACATCACGTAAGTCATACATGAAAATAAATAAAAATATTACAAGTATTTTTTTCAGTTACAAATGTTCTACCTGAGAACAATTAGTCACACGACAAGGATCTAAGCTAGAATCGAATTTGTTCACCACATTTTGCAATTTTATATTGTGAACAGTTCTTAATGCAGAACTGGTGCGTTGCCTAAGATCTTTAAATGCTTTCGGCAATAGTGATTCATAAACAAGATCTTTGATGTGAACGAGATCTTTGATGAAAAAAACTATCCACCAAGTAATTTATTTTTTGAAATATTATATTGTATATTTTTCACTTCATATTGTATTAAAACGAATATTGTAACAACTTCGATAACTGCAAAGGCACAGGATGACAGAATCTCGGATGTATCTATGTACCTCTGAAATTTCATAATATTTGAGGACGCACGTGATTGATGGAATTCTTAAACTTGTTATTATACCATCGATTTTCCCTTGTGCAATTTAAGTCATTGATCACTGAACACAATATTCAAAGATTTTTATCTGATCATGTACATGCAATTTAGAAATAAACTTATATAGTTAATAAAAATTGCATTTCGATTTTTAAAAAAATGAACTTTTAGTATCGCTACATATATTTAAAAATATATATATAAATTAAAAATACAAGAAACTTAAAGTTTAATTGTCCATGCTTAAATATATTTTAAAAGTTAACGAAAATCTGTTGTTTATATACGCTATTCAATATCTGTAATGAAATTCAAATTGATTTTTTTAATAATATCTATATTATGCAAATAGTATTTAATAATATTTTTAACGACACCTATAACGATGATATTCCATTTTTGTGAAATTTGATAAATGCCACCGAAGATTGGCAAAGAAAAAGGATATTCATGAAAGGCCTTTGAAAAACACAGTTGAAGATTGATACAAAGGGGGGAAAGAATGCTTTCAACTCTAATTATTAGCTTTCCCGATTTCAAAACGAAGTGACGTATTTTGTATACATAAACAACATTTAGTTATCAAAATATTCTCTGAAGATGAACCTGGAAGGTTTGAAAGTATACTAAGAAGTTTTTAAATAAAATATATATTTGAAACTTATAACATCTTTTCATTACATTAATCGCCTTTTATGTAAAATTGTGGAATTTTAATGTTCAAACTATATGATATTTTAATTTTTTTAAATTTTTATGATTAAAAATTTTATTCTCATATAATGCTTTTTGATGTAATATAAGAAATGTAGAGCTATTGAAATGACTAATGCAACGGTTAAAAAAAAAAAAAAAAAAAAAAAAAAAAACAGATTAGTTTTATCTTTTTCCTCGATTACATATGGCATTTTTACATTCTTCTATCTTTACCAAAAGAAAGTAGTATATTCGTGAAGATTGTTCTAATTCCGCTTTTTGACGGATTTATACCGTTTAGAGGTCAGAGTCTTTAAAACATGTTTTTACAAAATGTCTGTCTGTGAATGTGTGACTCTGTCTGTCTGTGACACAAATCTGGTGGGCACTCTATCTCGATAATCAATGCAAGGAATTTTATAAAACTTTAGATTCAGTTAGTCCCTGATATAAATTGTTGCTGATTACATTTTATGCAAATAGGCCAACAGGTGACTCTGCTTATAACGAAGCTTTTTTGAATAGGATGGTTCCTTTCTATTGATATTTCAGACACATATGTAGGCTGCAAATCAAATATTGATTATTTTCAGTAACAAGACAAGAAACAGTGTAAGTAAATGGATTCAGTGATATGATGACAGAAGGTCTTTATTACGCCCGAGATTCGTTCAACCACACTGAGATTATCCGGCGAAAGACGATGTTGGAGAAGGGAGCAAAGTGTTACATTTTTTTATGCTCACCGAATCAGCGTTGAGAAGGAAGTGTTTACAATTACATTTTCTCCAAATGATCGAGTATTGGCATTCATGCTATATGGCGATTATTCATGCTATACGGTGATAATACCATGAGAGGAGAGATGCGGTCAGAGATCGCTAATTGTATTTGAATGGGGACCGTAAAAGGGTAATATGAGTTATTTACCGCCAATTGATTACCGCCAATTACGCAATCAATTGCGTAGAAATTGTAGTTCAGAAACCGCGAAGTAACGTTCTATAGGAGTTGCCAAAAATCTTACGGGACTGAAGGGGCAGAAAGCGAGCGTTAATAAATTAAAACAAAATAAAGACAAGGTACCAATAAGGAAATGACTAATATATTGCATCTGGACTAACGGTTACAAAATGTAGAGGTAACATGTCTGACTAATTTCTGCATATCATCAAAAGTAAGGCATAAGGAAAAAATTAGAAAGCTGTTGCTAGGCAGAAAATATATTAATTTTCTTTTAAATGCAGTGCGCTGCGGTTAAAATATTAAAGTGACTGAGAATAGACTGCTTAAATTATGAAAGGGAAAAGAGCGATAAAAATAAATTGAATCCAAATGCAGACAGATAATTGAATTTAAGAATTTAAAATGGCATAAATTTAAAGGGGGAATGGGGAAACTATTAATATTAATATGTGAAGGTACATGCCTTCACATATATCTCCCCAACAACCATTTGTCTGTACAGAAACTGCGGGATTTCTGTACAGTTGTACTGAGTTATCCGGATAGTTGTTGGAGTTGATAAAGATGTGAAACAATATTAAAAGATCGAATTAGTCCATATTCCAGAGAGAGAGACCAGCCGAATACTGCAAATCTTCTTTATTGACCAATTGGACACCAGGTTCGGAGTATTATTCTCAAGGCGAGTCCTCGGCAGCAGCCGAACGTTGGAGAGAGAGTATAGCTTTTACATTTTTTATGCTCACCGAATGAAAGTCAGGAAGGAAGTGTTAACAATTACATTTTCTCCAAATGATCGAGTATTGGCAAGGGTGCATGTACATTTTTCGTCAATTATGCATGCTATATGGCGAGAATACAATGAGAGGAGTGATGCGGTCAGAGATCGCTAAATATAATTGAAAGGGGGGCGTAAAAGGGTAATGAGTTATTTACTGCCAATACATTGCGTAGGAATTACGGTTCAGAAACCGCGAAGTAACATTCTATAGGGTTTGCCAAAAATCTCACGGGATTGAAGCGGCAGAAAGCGAACGTTAATAAATTGAAACAAAATAAAGACCGGGTAACAATAATTAAATGACTAATATATTGCATCTGGACTAACGGTTACAAAATGTAGAGGTAACATGTCTGACTAATTTCTGCATATCATGAAAAATAAGGCACAAGGAAAAAATTAGAAAGCGGTTGCTAGGTGGAAAAGTATATAATTTCTTTTCTTTTAAATGCAGTGCGCTGCGGTTAAAATATTAAAGAGACTGAGAATAGACTGCTTAAATTATGAAAGGGAAAAGAGCGATAAAAATAAATTGAATGCAAATGCAGACAGATAATTGAATTTAAGAATTTAAAATGGCATAAATTTAAAGGGGGCAAAGGAGAAACTATTAATATTAATATGTGAAGGTAGATGCCTTCACACTGCTAAGCTACATTATTCCTGATTTCCGCAATAGCTATCTTTCAAGAACTAATGCACGGATTTTCATCAAACTTCAGACTGAGGTAGCCCCTAATATAGTTTGGTGCTGATTACTTTTCGGTGCAAATCGTCCGACAGGTGCCACTGCTATGCTGTCTTTTTTTTTCGATTCCTGCAATGACTCTATCTTAAGAGCTAATGCACGAATTTTAACCAAACTTCAGATTCCGTTAGTTCTGATATAAATTTCGCACTGATTACTTTTTTATGTAAATCTTCCGTAAGTTGACGATGCTATGCTGCATTTTTCACGATTTTCGCAAAAGCTAAATCTCAAGAACCAATGCAGGAATTTTCTAAAACTTCAGATTCGGTTAGTCTCTGATTTAAATTGGTGCCGATTAGTTTTTGGTGTAAATCGCACAACATATATCGCTACTTTGAAGAATTGTTCACAATTTCCTTAATAGCTTTATCTCAAAAACTAATGAATGTATTTTAATCAAACTTCAGGTTCAGTTAGACGTTGATATAAGTTGTTGCTGATTAGATTTTGGTGTAAATCACGTACCAGTTTTGCTGCTATACTACATTTTTCAGGATTTACATGATTTGAGCAATAATATATCTGAAAAACTAATGCATGGAATTTCATATATTTAGAATCCTCGTGATGGGCATAGAATGTCATTCAATTTTGGCCCTGTGATACCAAATTTTGAAGTATTTATATGTATGAGATATAAAAAATTTCTGAGAAGGGTACATCCAACTAGTTTAAAGGTGAAATGATTATAACGTGTGTTGAAATGGAGCGGATTTCCTGGACACTCGCCGACGCGATCGCCGTCAGAATAGCAAGAACGTCCATTAGCATTTGATGAGGGTTTTTAAGAAATTTACCTTAAATATGTATATATTTTTTTCCAAATAATAAATATTTTTATTTTTAACAAAGAAATCTTATTTTTTTTTAATTTAAATTTTTAAACTCCTATTATAATTGGGAAGGTACTACGCACAGATGAGTATTTTTTGTGCTTCTCTATTACCATTAGAAATTATACATATTATACATATAGAAAATGGAAAGGCTGTTAAAAATGTAGAAAAAACAGAAAACATACTATCTATTATGAAATTTACCTACAGAAAATCTGTTTTCTTTTTAAATAGCAAGTATGAATATCTTTTTTAAAACAAAATTGTTCAACTAAGTGAGAAGGTTTCCATGTCAGGACTCGGAACACGGACCTTTGTCTTAAGCTGTTAACGCTTTGCCACCTGAACAGTCATTGACAAATTCGTGGGCACAATTCATTCAAACAACTTTTTGATAATGATATTTGTCATCTGAAACTGCCAAAATAGTTTTCAGAGATTTGGAATCTTAAAACAAAGGCCCCTTGTTCGAAACCTGGTTGGGCACTTTTCCCCCCAGTTCAAAAATTACAACTTCTCTGATTTATTTATCAATTGGAATATTTTTAAATTAATGTAGTGTAACTAATGCGCGTTGTGTTTTTTATAAATGAGTCCAAATGTGTCGATGTTGCGATTTCAACCGTGGGTTGCTAGTTTCGCCTTTACTTACAATTTAAAAACTTCGAATTCACATCAGAATTTCTAAAAGAAAATTTTTTACGTTAGGTAAGCACGAAACGTCTGTCATTAAATAAAGAAAACAATACTATACAGAATTTATGATGTGAATGTAAAACTTCAGAATTTAAAAAAAGGGCCAAACCTGGCAACCCTGTTTCAATCCAAGACTTTGGCTTAAGCTGCCAATGATTTACCGTTTAATGTTGTCTCAACAAATACGTTAGACAAGATTCATTGAAACAATGTTTTGACAATGACATATGGGCTGTTATATAAAGTAAGAGAACAAAATGTATCTCAGGTAAAGGAATTCCTTGGATGCATAATTACATTTTTTTTTCTTTTGCAGAATCTTTTTTCATTTGTTTACATTACGATACTAACATTTTTAACTGATTATTTTAGTGGCAATATAATTACTAATAGTTTAATATTTTTGGAACTTTTTGACTTTTTCAGAAGGGATTAATTCTTCTAAAAAACAAATTCAACTCAATGAAGGTTAAAGAAAAATATTTTAATTAAATGTAATATATTTAGTAATATTAATGGCAGGATATCCTTATGACTTCAGTTTAATGAATTGGGAGTACTAAGATCTTTAATGATATCATTTGCGTATAGTTTATTTATAAAGAACCTTTTTTTTCACAATGATCCTTTAAGAAATTCCAAGACTTTTTACACGTTTCCTAGATTTTTTTCGTAGCTTATATTTTACATTAAATAATTTCCATTTGCTAATGTTCTTGACATGTCAATTCAATACTTCCATCGGAAGAAAACAAATTATAAAATAAACCAATTTTAATAATCTAAATAATGCATCAGGTTGATCTTTTTAAACAGAATTTCTTTAACAGATGTTTAAATAGGAAATCCGATTGAATTTCAAATTCAGAAAGATATATCTTTTCCATCACAACAAAAAATTCACCTGAAACATTTAATCTGGATGCAATTTCAATAACAGAATACATGACAGATTCTATTATATTTTAGGAATCATTTATCTTCTTTCACTTTAAATAAAATTATAAAATTTGGGAAAACTAGAAAAAGCAAAATTGTCTTTGATAAAAAGTCATTGATGTTTATAGAATAAGTATGAAATATGGAACGCGTTCCTATAATATATTTGTTTTTATTTTTTATTTTATTTTTTTTTTGTCTATTTTAAAATAAATTTAAAGTAATGTTTAAAAAAAGGCTTAATAGCTTTTCCTTTTTTTGTTTTTTAAAGTACTTTTGGGAAAAAAAATAAACGTTATTTTTTAAACTGAAAATTTTCATTCATCATTATTTTGTCAAAGAAATGTACTTTCTTTTTTGTTGATTTCGTATAAAAAAGGATCGGAATATAATGCAATAGAAAAATATATTTTTAAAGATAAATTTGTTTTATACATTTGACCGATTTAAAAACACATTAAATTAATAAAATAGAAGTTTAAATGCAAAAATATAACATTTCGTTATACACACACACACACACATATATATATATATATGTGTGTGTGTGTGTATTTAATTATAAATTTTATGTTTGTTTTAGGTTTTATTTAACCTTTTGTATCAACGTGCTGTAAATCTGCAACATAAAACAATGCCTGCAAAAAACAATCTTACTTACGTAGTAAATTTTAAAATAGGATTTTTTATTGCTCCCATTTCCCAAAACAGCAGTTAATAGAAATTATTCTTAGAATTCTAATCAGGCGGCTATACTGCATTTTATTTTTCATATCAAAAATTTTTATATCATTTGAGCATTTATGCGCCGATGTTGCTAAAATTAACTTTGTCAAATTAAAAAAGCTGGAGACGTCCGAAACTAGATTTTTTAGAGGTAATTTTTATTAGAAACTAGACAATATTTGCTTGTGTAATTTTCTGATTATTGTAGGGATGGAAAAAGTACATTTTAGTCAATTTTTTTCAGTTTTATGCCCTAATTGTTTTATTATTTTTTACACGATTACAATAATGCATTCTAACATGTGAGTGAATGTTGTTGAGTCACAATACATTAATTGTGTAAAATAACTTGGATTGAATGATTTGGAATTTGGAATGAAAAAGTGAAATTCTTGTTATACGGATTTTAAAATTATGGATGCTTGTGTTTTTGTATTTTAATTTTTATGTATTGTATACCTATTATGGTACAGATTACAAGATGTTTTAAAATTAACGAAATGACATTTAAGATGCTGTTAGACAAGATAATCGTAAATAGATTATGATTTCAGTAAAACTTGTCACAATCCACAACTTCAAATAAAGGTACTATTGAACGTAATTTAAAACAGAAATTTGGGCTTAAGAGATGAAAAAATAATTATCTTCTTGGTATCTTTCTTGTGTTTAAAATATATCCAGTGTCTATGTCTGACATCTTGTATTAAATTACATTTTCGAAGTAGAGGACAATTAGTGAAGACGGATTGCTGGCTTGTGTATATGTAGTATGTTATTGCGTTTATATCATACCGTTTCTTGATGACGACAAAAACAGAGAACGGGTACTGTGGAAAAATATATTCTGATGGTGTATGTGTGTGTGTGTGCGGGGTGGTTAAAGATAAAGGCGAAAATCAGACGAAGAAAATTACATAGAAAGAAGCGGACAAAGATTTTCAATATTTCAAAAGATTTTCCGAGAAATGTTGGTGCACATAAAGCTATTATAATCATTGTACACGCATTGAATTCTTAAACCACCGGGTACAACTGTGTAAAAACGCCGACATTCGAGGTTATGTATCATCTTACAGATAAATTAATAACGTTTTGTGGTAATAAATTAATTTTAATATACTAATTAGTTTTCTTTTTCTGCAATATAAAAATTAAAATAATATGTACAGATTTCGATGTTATGTTTTAAGCTAGAAAACAGGAATTCTGCTTTTTCTGAATATAGTGTCGCCCCCGATGATAAAATATATATATGTACTAGAAAGGTAGTCCATCAAAAATGATGGAAAATTAGCTGTAAAGATATATACAACTCATGTGCATGAATATGAGATTTTCTGGCTTCTTCCGCAGTGATAGATGAAAATAACACATTTTACGACAGACGAGGCAAGAATTAACAGAACGAAACACATTTATAAAAATCTGCGTATAGTAGAAGACCACTAATCTGCACAGTTTGGTTCCAAGTGTTTATATGTTTTTTAATTCATATATTGGACAATTTAGATTGTTAATTCTTAGAAATAAATAAATTACACACGTGAAGTGAAGTAAAAACTATTGAACAATCGTGTACGATTTAATGAAATGGTATTATATGTCATTATACGTGTGTGCTTCACTATCTTGGTTCCGCCGGTGGCGAAATTGGCTGCATCGTCATAATCCTAAGTGTGTGGCCCGCTACACAAAAGAAGTAACTAATTTTTAATAAAATTTCTGATATAAAGTATTTTTCAAAAACATGTATAAAATTGCGTACCGTTCTGATGTTATGTCAGTTCTAGGAAAAATATTTGTAACACTGAAGAGTTTCCATGTATATGTGGAATTTAGAAAATCTTCTACAAATGAAAGGTCCTGAAATGACATTGTAATTCCTCTAACTTCAAAGTTTAATCGGGCCCTGATGTTGTGTACTGAAATCTAATAAATACAGTTATTTTGAATATTACAACATAATTAAACAGTTAAACTGATTTAGCTTAAACACGCTGTTACTTCAATGTTATTTTTTAGTATTAAGAAAGAAAATTATTTGAATTTTTCAAATCATGCATTTATATATATTTTTTAATTATTTAATAACTAAATAATGAAAAAATATATTTTTGTTCTGGACAATAAAGTAATGTAACTAAGAGACATTGCAAAATAAAATCTTTCTGAATTCAAACCATAAACCATACCGCCACCATTTTACCTACTATACCGTCATAAGAATATTGTCCATTGATTGTTGGAGAACTTACGTTATGGATAATTACCTCAATGGTTTAATATTCTTTTACGGTTCACGAAATCACTTGTGTTTGTTTAGGTTTATGGAATAAGATAATAAGCTGTCAATTTAATTTCAACTGAAGTTATCCTAGAATATATATACTTTTTAATCAAAATTAAAAACAATGCTTTAATCTCGAAATAAAATGTTTTAGTTTATATAATTCGTTATTTCTATTAATTATTTATCAAAGGTACTTTTTCCATTATAGCGCATTTTTTTTAAAGCTAGGCGCAATTCGGGCTTCAGAAAGTGAGTTATGTTGCCAAAATATGTAAGCAGCTATGAAAACAAATCTAATGAACTTTTATTTTTGTTTATATATGTATCTATATACATAAACAATCATTTCTAAATATATATAATATTTTTTTAACATACAAGTTACGGTACAGATGTCATATATACACCGGGGTACCTACCTGGCGCCAAAATGGTGTTATTTTGCCTGATATGGTAACACGACTATTGTTTTTTTATTTATTAATGAATTGTTTATTTACTTTTCTTTTCTTTTTTTTTATTATATAAACTGACTTGTTTCATAGTTATTAATTAAACTTTTCTTTATTTATTGTTATTTCCTTTTCAAATAATAGCAAATAATTAAAAAATATATAGGTAACTGGTATTCGAAAGCGAGATTTTTGCAAAATTGGCGTCGAAAAATAATCACGCCCAACCCAATGCATATATGACATCTGTGCAGAAATTACTTCCGTTTCTTTATAAAAAGGAATAAATAGCTTTTTTATATTAAATAAATTGTATACATATGGAAAAAATAGCTTGTGAGTATGAAACAGTAAATAGGGTAACAGAAAATTCGTTGACAAACTTCTATCTCGTCAAGAAACTTTTCTCCGAAGAACTGTACATAAGCAATGATTGCTGGAAATGCATTTTTAATTATGATATGTGCTTTTATTTTTTCACTACATTTGTGCATACTATACTCTGTGCATAAATGTTACAGTTTATATACATAGCTACACAACAGAATTCGTAAGGGTTACTGAGTATGAGAGTAAATTGCTTAAAGGTGGTTTTTAAAGGAGTTTTGCATTTTTACTCTGAACTGCATTTATTTTACTAAGAAATATTTGTAGAATATAGATAAAATGATATACAGGGTCATGCAAAGTAATGGATACATAACCATCTATGGATGATAATATCTGGAAATGAGATTTCAGTAGTTTTAAGAGTGTTTTAGTTTTAATTAAATTTTAGCTAAATAGTGGCGTGTAATAACGGTACAATTGGATATGGACGGTATCTGCTGTAATTAATTTTAAAAAAAATATGCGTTTTCTAAAATGTTTACTTATACTAATCTTGTTTACTTTATTCCCCTAAATAACTAAGTATTGTTAAACATTCAGGAAGTGTTGGAATGCGTTTCATAATCTATGCTAAACGCATGATTTTTCTTTCTTAATGAATTTTATTTTGCACTTATTAAATTCTTAATTTTTTAGTCTTATACTGCTTTATAGAAAAATAATATTTAATGTTTAATCTTTTCGCCAATGAGTGTGTATATAAAATGAAACAGTGTATAGATTCCCGGAAAATATATTGCCAAATTTCCTTTTTCGCCAAGGCACCTATAATGGAAAAGTACCTAATGCACATTAAAATCGCGCAGTAAGGAGCTCAGCGTCGTCTGTTGGTGGTTATTTTATTAGTAGCTTCGGGAGCAAGATGTAAAAACGTACATTTTCGGATATTACACTTTAAATTCTCACCCATAAATTTTGAAAAAAAAATCCTTAAAAGAGCGGAGTTAAAAAAAATTACGCTACTGTGGTAACCCTGCAGTAGTATTTTTCAACAATTACTCATTTCAATGAGGCGGTGCTACCGGAATTGTGAGGGACATAGAGACTTTGGTTTTACATAAATAAATATAAATATAGATAATACAAGCATATTTCAGTTTTAAGACTTAAAACACACGCTTGTATTTTATATAAAATGACGTTATATTCGCATCGTATGAAGAATTTCTCATTTACAATCCAGTCTTAAACAACATCTACAGCAAATCATTCATCGCACGTCAATATCCCCAAATAATACACGCACACACACACACACACACAAAAAAAAAAAAAAAATCAGATGTCACTCAAGAAACTCGACAAAAATATCGGCTGTCTAATGATTCATATACTTTCATTTGTTTGTAATATAGATAATTACATTAAATATAGTTTATAATAGCTCCATATTTTATCAGAAATCATTCATTTATATATTTTTTTCAAAATATCACGTATTTTAATTACATTTTTTTTACGTAGTTATGAGGAAATAACAACAAAAAGATATAATTACTATTTTAAAACTATTTTTTCTTTAGTTTCTGCTGAAATTGAGTACTTGAGTTGCCAAAATTAAACAAATGGCTCTAAAAACTACAAAAAAATTAATATCTCAAAAATAAATTGAGCTTCAGTTTTCAAACAGATTGCATTTAAGTACTTTTTTCCCAATACGACGGTATAAAAACCGAAAATGTGCGATACTTAGAAATTTAAAAAATTGAAATAAAATATTTAACAGTAAAATGACACATCTGTTTTGTTTTACGGCTGGCTTATACAACGGATCGTTATTTTTTGGAGACGACACTTTATTTGATGGAAGAAATAGCATATAGGGGACTAATAATAGCCTATAGATTAAAAAGCAAACTATTAATGGACCTTTCATGCTAGTTAGTTACAGAAAATAGTATCACAGAATGGTTTTCACAGAAAATGACAGGGTCACTTAAAATAATTATTCAATTATCCGACATAATTCCCTGTCGCTTCGCAGATAGTTAAAAGAAATTCTGCTATACTAGTTTATTAGGTTTCTAGAAACACACGTGTATGTTTATTTCTATTTATTATTTTTAAATTATACTTATTACAAATGTTTTAATCTTATTTTCTAATTTTCTTATTAAAATTTTAGAATTTACTTAAAATAAATACTTTTTAGTTTTATAGGAACAAATTATTTAAGATAGATGCGGTTAAAAATAGGTCAGATTGCTCTACATAAGGGTTGACTTCAGTGAAAAGACATTGGAACGTGAAGTGACACGACTTATCTTTCTTACATAAGGAACACCTTGGAATCCGTACACAGTAACCCCACCCAGACCACGTTGGTTTCGGAACTGGGAAAATCGACTTAAATTCCTCTATTTATGGTAGCATCCATTTTGTGCTTGAATTACCTTAAGTAGACTATGTCAATTTTTTAAGAAAGCTATTTTCCTTGTATAGTAGTACGCAATATCTAATTATTGCCACCAGTTGAGCCAGGTACAGTCGAGGAAAAAAAAGTAAACACCCCACTAACTCCTCAACAAATTATCGTAGAAGAAAGTTACTGGTACCGAACGATTGGAAATAAAGTCTACTTTTAAATGATGTATATAAAATTTGCTTAGGGGGCAATCTACATATTAAAACGAACCATAACTTTGTTTTTTTTCAATAGCAATACCCAATTCTGACAGCATACATGAACTCTACACCCTTCAAATAGCCTAAAAACAAATTTTTATGCAATTCGTACCATAAGTTTCCGAGAAATTAATTATTTTAAAACGAGCGTATTTTAAGGGCTGTATCCAAATTGAAGTTGGGTTCTCTATTGCTAACCGAGAGAGCCGCCTTCTTGATCAAGGCACCTTAAGCAGTCAATGAAGTCTGTTAGATAACAAGGCAGCAGAAGAAATTTCAAAATATCTACTCACTTCAATCACAGACGGCCCCTTAAACCATCATTTTGCCGTTTTTTAAGCATAATTTGAAAACTACTTGGAAGAAAAATATGAAATTTGGGATTTTCATAAAGCAGGACTTAATAAATCTAAATCCATCAAAAAATTGTAGGTTGCAATTCATAATTTTTTCGAATATTAATTTCATAATTCATAATTCATATCATAAAATTATAAAAATTGCAAATTCAGCATATTTATGTTTGGGTATATTAGTTTTATTTCTAAACAAAAAAAATAGCACATTAGCAGCATAATTTCAGAAGATATAAATAAAAATATGAAAATGTAATTTAACATTAGAAGCCCTCAATTTTGAATGTTTATAATTCAAAAACTTATCATTCAAATGACTTGAAATTTGGTGTCTAGGCATAGTTTGAACCGAAGATTTGAAATATCGCGTTAAAATTGGGTATTGCCATTGAAAAAAATGATATTTGGGTTCGTTTTAATATGTAGATGACCCCCTAAGCAAATTTTATATACGTCATTTAAAAGTAGACTCTATTTCAAATCGTTCGGTACCAGTAACTTCCGTCTACGATAAGCCCCACCAGTGGCCGAGAGGTTCTGCTCTCGAAGCTGGTAGACGGGAAGTGCTGGGTTCGATCCCAATCGCGCCCGTCGGCCTAATCGTTCGGAGTTTTCGTGGTTTTCTTCGAGCCGTGGATCCTCCATGCGTTAATACGGATTAGGTTCCCTTAGAAAGACCCCCACGGAAGGCACTCCCCCCGGGCCTATATCCCTCGTGTAGATAATTGGCCGTCAAAAATCAACCCAACCCAACCTGTCTACGATAAATTGTTGAAGAGTTAGTAGGGGGTGTTTACTTTTTTTTTTTTTTCCACGACTGTACCTTAATTTATGCTAAAATGCGAGTAAGCATGCAAATACACAATTTTTCTCCCAGTCTGGTTTCATATTGTAAAAAAATATATATGCTTCGTGTAAATATTTATAGAATGGATCATTCTACGAAACATAATTTGTTCTATACATGTCAATACAAAATTTAATGGAATATTTTAGATGTACTACATCATCAATAACAGTAGTTTTTTGTTACGGAGTTTCATAAAAAGAAACGAGAAGAATAACATAAGAAATTTCTTCGATGGCAAAATGCCCGTAAAACACATTTCAGACTTCACTTATTCAAGTTCAGCAAGTATGTTTATTTTTCATTCTACAATAGTCGTGGCATATTCATTTATAATTCTGACACATTTGCGGAAAGGAGCGGAGAATCTACACCATGCTTTATTGCTGATGAGGAATAGAATATATGTATTATTTTTTAATGTATACAAACTTTGGATGTATCACATACATAATACATCTATTCGGTGCAAGTGCTGGTGATAATTTTATTCTAAAGTTAAAGATACAAAAGTTTTTAGATTTTTGGGAAAATTTATTTTAAAGTTTTATGTTGTACAGTTTCTTCATTTTTATCTTTATTAATGCAGAAATAATTATGTTTATATATAAACACCGTATGATTGACACATAAATTTTTACAGTTACATAATTTAGAACAACCGGGTGCTAAACACATTTATAGTTAGGACTATATTTTCAAATTCAAAATTATGAAATAGTTGTTTAATTGCAACAAAAGTGTTGATTTTCTGAGGGAAAAAATTGGCGCTTAAAAAAAGATAAAATATTTTATTTATATATTTATCAATTCTTTTATAAATGATATTATTTATCAGAAGAAACATGATTTTAAAATACGTATTTTTGCGTTTTTTCAGATTTTATTCTTTATTCAAATTTGAATATTTCTATATTGTCCTGTTTTGGGGATACTCGGCGAGAAAGCGGGCATGTTTTCTACCGTACAATCAGTGCATTAAAAAAGTGTTTTATTCTCCTTGTTTTAAAAAAATTCATTTATATAAATATTTATTAATGTTTTATTAACTTTTTAAAAAAGCTTTCACTTTACTGAAATGTTTTAGTTTTAGTTTAATGCCTTTTATTTCTCTTTAAATAAAGTTGTCATTTTTTATGCAGAGGGGGGGGGGGGATAATTTCAAATACTCACTTAAAATTTGAGAAAATCCATATCATTTCGTTGGATTATGTACATATTTCACAATTTATGCTTTAAATGTAATTATATGTGAATTATTAGTATGGATATAGCTATATGATATAAAGCATGGAAATCCTTCGAAAAGTACTCTTTTTTGTTACGAATTTAAAACAATATGATTATAACATATTTTATGACAAATACTCCTTATGTGTTTTACTATTATATATATATGTGTGTGCGTGTATATATATATATATATATATATATATATATATATATATAATACGTTAAAATTTTAATTTGTATTAAATATGATTTTGTAATAAGTTTTGTCAGTTTCAGTTATCTGTTCAGGAAGCATTTGTTCTATTAGAAGAATTGCCCCATGATGAAGCGGTTATTATTGCTGATATTGTTATCGCTCTACCAACAAATGATAATTTAATAGATGTTGATTATGTTTAAGAGTTTTGCTTTATTAGCCATAGACAATTTCTCTCGTCGAAAATTACTTTCTTCAGTCCCAGTGAAAATAACATATAAAAGCGGTCAACCCAAATCGTCGAAAAACGATATACAAAGAATTGTTACCTCTCAACAAATAGAAAAATAAATCTATCAAACGACACTAGCTAGCTGAAGACTTAGTACGTTAAATACGAGAATGGAATGATAATCTAATGGTCCCCTAAAACGTCATTTCAATTATTTTTTAAACGTTTTTTCGAACAGATTCTTAAGCCTTTGTATGTTTGTTGTCTATGATGGTCGAGTATCTACACTGGGGATATAGATAAGACAATGGAACAATCCGTGGGGGTATTTCTCTGGGAACCGAACCCGTATTTACTATACCGAGAGGCGCAAACATGTTCGAAATCAAAAAATTCTGTCTCCCCAAAACTCCCAAAGAAGAACGAAAACTGTCAAAGCTTCCTCCTTTTTATTAATGTTGTGTGAAAATTTTTTGAATGTTTGCTTTGAAATTCAATGGAGCAGCAACTCTCACTATAGATGAAGATACGATACCCGAAATAAATTATCAACAATTCAGATATATTACAAGCAATTTATTCACCCACAATATTCTATTAAATTTGACGGTTTAAAACACGAAGTTGCATAAAACACGGTTAGGATGCGGAAACTGTATGCTGAAATTGATAAACTGGATTGTGTTTCCAAAACTTTGATACAAAGTTATTCTGAAGAAACAAAAATTGTTATTCTATGGATAAAAAACTTATTTTGATATCTTAGCTTAATAATGTAATAATATTTCATTGTTTTTAATAGTATTGCGAATGTCTCATGCAATTCCCACGTTTACTCCTCACTTTGAAAATTCTATGATTGCATCACGTTCTGACCACTCCCAGAGAGTCATTTTCCACAGCGACCAGAATTTGAGTGTAGAGGAGGCAGATGAAGTAGGAGGACGTGACTAATAATAGGTTCGAAGTAGCAATAGTCGTTTGGTAGCTTCAATAGTGTCTTTAATTTGTGTAATTTCCCTTTTAAATTTGTCCGGTTTCAATTTTGATTTTTTTTTTCAACCTGGCTTTCGCTAGAGTGTCTTTTACTCGGGACGTGGCTGGGAGCCTATGAACCTTGCTTCCGCAAAAGAGTCAGAATGAGTAGAAGAATAAAGGGCTGCGGACGAAAAGAGGGCGCTTGCCGCGGCGGTATTTCTTTAGTAAGACGTCCGTGACTGGACATCTGAGAAACATAAAAAGGACTAGATTTATAGGAATTGTATAATCAAGAAAAAATGTTAGTACTGAATACTTTAAGAATAGTTTAATTTTAAAGTTAATTTTATAAATAAGTTATAATTTAAGTGTGTAACATGTATCTTGAAAGTAAATACTGTACTATAATTTTAATCAAGAGGGTAGTACAATATATGTTTCCAAGTTTTTAGTAGGAGTTAAGTGTATTAAGTTCATTTAAGTGTTTCACTCGAATTACCCTCATTCAAGATCACTAACTAGTGTCGTAAAAAGCGCAACTGGACCTTTGAACGGAAGCTAGAGCTATGAGTATGATCTTTTAAATTTATTTCCTTTGAAGCAAATAAGAAGTGTCATGTTGTAGATATTATAAATATTATATCATTTCTTAAGTCTTATTTTACTCAAGATCGGTTTCCTCATTACCTATGGGTACCTTGTGTCACAAAATTGGGCTGTTTTGACTTTTGAAAATTAAAGGATGTGCCTATTTATTTAGTTTTTTAATACTGATTTTTTTTATCTTAAAATAACGCAAAATTTCAGTTTTAATCTTTCGGGGACGGATGTTTATGTATTGATAAAGTGTCATTCTTTTTGAAAAGACAAAAATCTACCTTAAAATCTAACAAAGCCTTCTCTCCGATATTTAAGCCACCCGTCCACAAATCGTTACTCACTGAGAAATTTTACTGAGGGATTTTTCACACTAGAACAGCCATAGAGTTAATTTTGATGGCGCCAAATAAATATATTTGGAATCCAGTCAAGTCTAATTCTTCAATCGAGTGAGCGATTGTATCTACCTGACACCGAGAACTTTATCTGGTATTATTAAATCCTGAACTTTTCAGCTTTAATTTGACCTGCAATCTAAATAAGAACTTTAACTTCTTCTTAACCTCCTGTAATGACTTAACCCTGGGTGTTCACTGATATTGCTCTAAGACCCATCTTCATTCAATAATTTTATGTATAATTTTCAATTAACTAGTGAAGGAAAATATTTATTTTATGAATGACGTTTTTCCTTACATAAAGATTCGAGTGCCTCCACTCAATCCTATCAACAGTACCGCATGTGCTCGGGTCCTTACAACATGCTTTGATTAAATTTATACACGAGAATGTCTTAAAAACTGTGAATCATACAAGTCTTTATAATACATAAAAGTTACGTTGCAATGTAGATGAAAATATAAAAAGATGAGATAAATTTTGAGGTTCGGTTATACGCACTGAAAGAAGCATTTACCATCAAAGATATTATGGCCGAAAATAAAATATAAAATTCACAATAGAGTGTCTAATACCAAGGCCGAGTCAAAGTAAACTAATAAAAATCAAGCAGGACGGTCGTTCTGCCAAGCCAAGCTGAAAAAAAAATGTTAACCTCGCCAAAACAAACAAACTCCAAGAATAAAACGCAAGACACCGTAACTGCTTATTATACTGAAGACAGCTTCTCCATGTTAAATCGACCAAACATGCCAGCGTAAAATTTCCCATATCAAAAGAACCAATCATCGCAGAAAAATACAACCAAAACCAGAAGGACCTAATGGAAAAGATCTCCAATTTGAGACCAAATGCATCCTCATAAATTAATTATGAACAGAGATATAGATTTTTTAAAATAACGTCGAGATACTGAAAATGACAAATTTATTTTCTTCGTCACACCTTATGCTTCAATCGAGGTATAGACTTAAATAATGGACATAAAAAAGTAAGGATTGCATTTTTGGACAGATATTTACTCAATCTACGTGCTTTTATAAAATTCAGCTTTAAAAACACAAATTTTCTATTCTTAATTAGCGAAAAACTGTTAATTCTAAAGTTTATAAATTATGCCAAACAGCGATAAACCCGCCAAACCATTTTAGAAGTCTTATACTATTCTTTTATATTATCCTTTTGCATTGATTTCATCGAAGAAAACTATGGCCGAGATACAGATAGATTTTATGTGTTTGACCAATCAGAAGCCAGAATGCTTGAGAATTTTTGCTGTTTCTGGATCCCGGCCTATGTCATAAGTTTTGAGTCATTTTCTTGGTGCCATGGATGAAGTGCAATGTTTACAGAAATCTAGGCTGGGATCCAGATAGATTTTGCGCTGTTAGCGAAACGAGATTCACCAATCAATAGCCTGCATTGCTGCAAACAGCGAAAGGTTCGCAAAAGTGCAAGCTTCTGATTGATGAATCTCGTTTCGCTAACAGCGAAAAATCTATCTAGATTGTGGCCAATCATGTTGAACACAATTTTGCATTTCCATATTCAGGAAGAGTATTGATGTCATAACAACAGTGCATATTCGAAACTATTTAAGGCATTGATTCTGAACTCCTTTGCTGTACATTTCAATATTAAAGAAGTTGTTGTTTCAATAGTTTTAATACTTTTCTCTATTGCTCACTCTAAAACACAAACATCGAAATTTAACCAACAGCGCTCAGAAACTATAGCGCCTAGAATATATAGTGTTGAAATCGGCTAACCCTGTAATACTTAAAAAGGCGCTAAAATATTGTATCCCTTAAATGTGCAATGATACTGCTGCAATATGCAGATCGCAGCGACTTCTGCAGGATATTTTATGCAACTGCAAGAAATTGCTAGTCTATACAATGTAATAAAAGTAATACGAAAATCCCGCAGATGTCGCTGCGATCGACACTTGAAATTTTATAAGTATCGTCGCACATTTAAGGGATACAAATTTTTAGAACTGTTTGGATAGCATATTTCCACACTAGGTATTCTAGGCGCTGTATCAGAAACAACACCATAACAGAGAGCCTTTATACATAAGAGTGGTGATATATGCACAGGAGGCATGCTCATTTCAATTTTTTGTCGAAAGTACGGCAATCCGCTTTCTTGAATAGAGGATATTCAATCTACGTTATGATCACATGGTCAAGGCAAGAACGTCTAGCGTAAAGAAGGAAAGGCTCCGTCTACGTAATGTAAATCCCCGCTAGCCAATGAAACAGTTCATGGGAGAAAGTAGTAGTACACTGTTAAAAATATCGTGAAAAATTACCTCTGTTTTTAAAGGCTATCTGTATTATGACCAATGAGAACGCTTCATAGGCGTTTATATAGCGTTCTCATTGGTTAGAAAATAGAGAACCTTTAAGAACAGAGGTAATTTTTCACGATATTCTTAACAGTGTAGTTTCCTGATTCCCTTCTTATCAGTAAGAAATTCTTTGGGTAAATTACCGGTACCACGTGACTTTTTCAGCCTCGAACCCATATTTGGAATATCCTCCATTAGAAGATACGCGCATGGACGATCTCTATTAGACTAGGGAAATAATTCAACATGCATTAGCCTGACGATAATGGCATGCTCACAAAGAACTTTAACGATTTGTTTTTATCACTTTTACCAATAAACATTTATTGACCGTATGTCGCTACTTCGTTATAGAGACACACTTGTTCCTAATTAGATCCTCCCCACCAGTGGCAGAGAGGTTCTGCTCTCGAAGCTGGTAGACGGAAGGTGCTGGGTTCGATCCCAATCGCGCCCGTCGGCCTAATCGTTCGGAGTTTTCGTGGTTTTCTTCGAGCCGTGGATCTTCCATGCGTTAATACGGATTAGGTTCCCTTAGAAAAACCCCCACGGAGGGCACTCCCCCCGGTCTTATATCCCTCGTGTAGATAATTGGCCGTCAAAAATCAACCCAACCCAACCCTAATTAGATCCCGGCCTTAATGTATCAAAATACGGAGTTTGCTTTCTGTACTATTCCTGAACTCAGTTATAGCGGCTAGAAATATAGGTCGGGATCCAGGTACATTTTTGCAAACAGTGAAAAGTTAGCAAAAATTCTGGCTTCTGGTTGGTCAATCTCGTTACGACAACAGAGAAAAATCTACCTAGATCACGGTCACAGTGTGGAAACAGGTTATTCCAGTAATGCTTTAAAAAGTGCTAAAAATTGAATCCCATAACTATTGAAAATACTGAATGACAAATGTCGATAGGAGCAACATTTTCTAGATCTTCTCTGAGCGAAACGTTTTCTTTTGAAATACTTACGTTGGAATTACCATATGTCGCTGTAATCGACATTCGTCGTTCAACCTCGTTCAACACTTATGGGATACAATTTTTTAGCACCTTTTTAATAAGCCAATTTTTAAACTATATTTTCTAGAAACTATAGCTCCGGTATAGTGTCTAGATTATATGTTGTAGAAATCCCAGCACTAGACTATCCCAGCAATACTTAAAAAAGCGCGGAAGTACTAAATCCCTTAAATGTACAACGATGTCGAATTTCAGACAGTCATTTGCATCGACATCTGCAGGATATTTTTAAAGAAGAAATAGACATGTGTAATGCACCGCTACAGCGTCTAGAATACATAATGTGGAAATTTGCTATCCATGAACCGCTAAAAAGTGTATCCCTTAAATGTGCACTGACGATGAAATCCAGGGAGATGATCGCAGCGACATCTGCGATATATTTTCAAATTTCAAAGTAAACATGGTATTATTACAGCGGGTTTGACGCCAAGCACAGAGGTCAGATGTATGTTAATAAACGTAAAAAAAAAAAAAAAAAAAATGTTACAGCGTCTAGACCAAATTGTCTTGAAGTTTTGGGAAATATCCTGCAGATATCGCTGTAATCGACTGATTGGATTTCCACACTATGTATTCTAGACGTTGTAGCACCTGCGGTAGCCTGTCTTTTTCGTTTGCCTCGAAGTAGATATAGATGACGTCATTTGAAGCTGTTCCTAAAGTGTGGCCAGCTCATCACGTCACACAAGGTTGATTATCTGTACACGGCAATGGACACAAAAAAAATTGGTGCACCGCTTTGTACTAATCATTGTGTAAAGATTATCCAACCCCGTGTGACTTTTAAACGTCATGAACTGGCCTATTATGTCATTAGTCACGCTAACACTCTCCCCCTTGCGTCCGCCATATATAGCGGCATCTTGCACTGGAGGCTGCTATATGGGCTGCTATCGGTCAAAATCAAGAGAGAAAAGGGCAGAAGAGGGAGAAAGAACTCGTTTTTTATGTAGTTTTTCACACGGGAATATTGACATGTCTGCTCCTCTCCTTCCATATCTTCATGATGGTGAAATAAACCAACGCCCCCTAGATATTTGAGAAAGTCTTGACACGCGTCACGAAAACATCACACAAAGCAGGCAAAGCAAAGGAATAAAATCATTCATTGGCTCGTGGATATGAACGAGCCAATGAATGATTTTTCTTCTTTGTTTTGCCTGCTTTGTGTGATATTTTCCTGACGCGTTTCAAGTCTTTCTCGAATATTTAAAGGGCGTTGAATAGGCCGGGATCAAGATAGATTTTACGCTATTAGCGAGATGAGATTGATCAATCAGAAGCCTGCATTTTTTAAAACGTTTTTATGTTTGCAGTAAACACCAAAAAGCCTGCAAGGATGGAGGCTACTGATTGCTCAATCTAATTTTACTAACAGAGAAAAATTTATCTGGATCCCGGACATTAACTTTGGTTGGTTGAGACGATTTTGAATAAAATCAAATGAGAAAACCAATGTTTTTTAACTTTTCTGGTTAGTTTAATTGAAATCTTCCACGTCTATTACCGAAAACTGAGTTACTGTACTTTGGACAAAAACTTGAATATGACGACTTGTGCATATGTCACCACTCTTGCATATAAATGTACTCTGTTATGAGCATAATTATAAGCGCAGCTGGTTAAATTTGAGTATCTGGGTATTAGAGAAAGCAATTGTGGCCCACCGTGGCTGAGTGGATAAGACACCACGCCGCTAATCGCTTGAGAGCGTAGGTGAGGGCGGGTTCATATCCCGCCGTGATCCCCACGTGATCTGATATATATGGGTTCAATAAAGCAAACAAGGAAGCAAAGTGAAAGGTGCAGTTGCCATGGAAAGGACGACTTCTTTAATTCGTATAGAAAATGAATGAATAGTTGTAAATGACTTAAGTTTAAAATGTAGGCAAATGCTCTGAAAATATCAATCGCTCCCATCTAGTATTTTACAAAAGTAATTTAATATATTCACATGATGTGTAAGTTGATGCAACTCTTAGCTAATGAAAATTCTGCAACAAGACTTATGTAGGTAGATCTTTTCAATGATTAATTCAGAATTCTAAGAACAAAACGAAGTTCTTAAGAGCTCTTCCTGCCCCCTCCCCCCTCAAAAAAGAAATATGATAGAAAGATATAAGTACTTGGATAACTTCAGTATTTCAGTGATCTTTTGTCAGAGTTTAGAAAAGGTGTCTGGGTATTAACAAAAAAAACATAAAACAAATTTGACGAACGATAAGACTATAGATTTCAGGCAATTTTTAACTGGAAAAAATTTAATTCTAATGTTTATGCGGCTTTAATAATAGACTATTAAAGATAACCAATTTACGGGAATTTTTATACGAAATTATATTCTCACATTTATGCAAATAGGTATGGATAAACAGACTTGAGTAAAATTACATATTTATTCTTTCATCTCTATAACACGATCTAAACGAAGATGTACAGTTTATATCTTTAACTTTTTAGATTTTTTTTAATCAAAAATGTTTCCTCATCATTTCTAGAATTGCTAGATTTACTTCTATAGAAGATCTTCGATTCTTTAGATGCCTGCGGGGCTTCATTCTTGGATTATCCGTAGGTATTTGTAAAGGTAAATTTATTTTGCAAAACCGTCAGCAAAAAATATTTAGAACCTATGCATTTGAAGTAATCTGCTTATTATTCTCTAAGCAGAAGCAAGACACTTGTTACACTTAAATATTTAATTTTTCTTTATACTTCTTCCGAAAAGTATATAAATAATTTAAATTTGAGCTTATAATGACAAATTACATTTCAATATATAAAAACATACATGAAACGAAAGAATATAAATAAATATAAAATGTTACCGGATACAGATTTTTTTTTAGATCTTTTATACATTCATGCAAATCCTGTCTATTTAAAATATATGAATGCAATGTTATAGTTTTCAAATTATAGATTGTTATCCTAAAAAATGTCGACTAAACTATATGAATTATAAAGTAAGTGCCTACAGGTAATATTAGGTATCCTATAGTTATCCATACAAAATGTCCCATTTTCATTGGTATACTATAACAATTTAATTTTGACTATTTACAAAATTCACACATGAAACTGAAGGTAAACTAACCTAGTTGTTTTCGTACAAATGTTCAATATGCGCACCTTTAGTTATTCGGGACATATCCAACCTAAAGTCCAATTCTTCCCACAATTAACTGACAGACTAACTGTAAATACATATTTTATTTTGACTCTATTTGATTTTTACTAAATTTTCATCCTTCATAGAAAATTTTAAGGAGATATAAATTGAGAAAGACTGATACTCTGAAAGAAGAAATTGACTTTCCTTACTTTTAAATTATTAATTACTCTAAAAAATGAATGATAGGTAAACAAAATGTATACTATTGTGTTTGTTCCCTGTTGATAAAGGCTATAGAAGGACAAATTTTAGCGAGTAGAATTATTTCAATTATATATAATCTGTTTAAAAAAAAAGACTGATATCTACTAAAAAACAACTTTTCAAAAGCAAAAAAAAAAAAAAAAAAAAAAAAAGGGGGGAGGGGGCGGGGAAGTTGTGGTTAAAAAATAGTGTGATATCAAATTTCCAAGCTTATATTATGGTACTTATTTAACATTTTTTATTAAAAATTTACCGTACGTAAGTCGAGTACCTAAGTATGCGTTGATAGAAAGCATTTTCTCCTTTACTAAATACATCATAACGTGTTTCTGAAAATTAATTTTTTTTTAATTATGCACGATGGGCTTGGCGGCCATCTTTCCATATTTTACACAAATTTCTATGCAGACAAGCTCGTAATATTTTTGCATTATTAAGAATTTTGAACTTCTAGTTTTGGCTACAGACAGATAATTTAAGATTGTCTTTTATTTTGAAAAAAAAAATTGATTTTTACTGCTTTAACTAATTAATTAACCCCCTCCGAAAAAAAAAAGAATCATAAGATGAAACCTGAAGTTACTTCAACTTTATTTTAAGACACAAATTTCTAGGCACTCATTTCCATAAATTAAAAGCATAAAATATTTGCTTTAGCAACAATTTCGAATTTCAGATCTTAACAATGTACTTGTGTGCTTAGAAATTTGTGTAAAAGATGGAAAGATGGCCGACAAGCCCATCATGCATAATTTAAAAAAAAATTAATTTTCAGAAAACTAGTTATGATGTATTTAGTAAAGGAGAAAAGGCTTTCTATCAACGCATATTTAGGTACTCGACTTACGTATGGTAAATTTTTAATAAAAAATATTAAATAAGTACTATAATATAAGCTTGGAAATTTGATATCACACTATTTTTTAACCACAACTTTCCCCTTTTTTCTTTTCTTTTTTTTTTTCTTTGCTTGGCTTTTTTTTTTTTGCTTGGCTTTTTTTTTTTACTTTTGAAAAGTTGTTTTTTAGTAGATTTATAAATACCTATGCATTTGAAGTAATCTGCTTATTATTCTCTAAACAGAAGCAAGACACTTGTTACACTTAAATATTTAATTTTTCTTTATACTTCTTCCGAAAAGTATATAAATAATTTAAATTTGAGCTTATAATGACAAATTACATTTCAATATATAAAAACATACGTGAAACGAAAGAATATAAATAAATATAAAATGTCACCGGAGACAGATTTTTTTTTTAGATCTTTTATACATTCATGCAAATCCTGTCTATTTAAAATATATGAATGCAATGTTATAGTTTTCAAATTATAGATTGTTATCCTAAAAAATGTCGACTAAACTATATGAATTATAAAGTAAGTGCCTACAGGTAATATTAGGTACCCTATAGTTATCCATACAAAATGTCCCATTTTCATTGGTATATACTATAACAATTTAATTTTGACTATTTACAAAATTCACACATGAAACTGAAGGTAAACTAACCTAGTTGTTTTCGAACAAATGTTCAATATGTGCACCTTTAGTTATTCGGGACATATCCAACCTAAAGTCCAATTCTTCCCACAGTTTGGCTAGCGGCGTAATGGAAGCAATAGCCCCTTAAATTGTAGGTCTCAACTCTGGTAAATCATTAGTTAGCGGCGTTACGTAAACACGATCTTTTATAAAGACCCAAAGGAAAAAAGCACATGTCTGTAACGGCTTTTTAAACTTCAGCCCAGAAATTACGTTTTATGCTCAGGAGTAACCATTTTGTATATGTGGCGCTGCAAACAATAAATTACAAAACAGTACTCGCCTCGCGCATGTGCTTTTCTAAAACTGTTTGAGTTGGTCATTATTTGTGACGTTGAACCAACATTCCACAACGCTTGCAGCTGATGCTATTAAAATGTGTAACTGGGACATTGTTTCATGGACGCCCTGTATATAAATAGACAAAGTTGCAAAATAACAACTAAGAAAAAAAAAGAGATACTTTTAAACCTTTCGGCCCTGACTTTTTCTTAAATTAAAAAAAAAAAAATTATATCAACTTTTTATTTTTTACTATTTCAAAGCTAGATGGCGCTATTTGTCCACTAAAAAGTCAAAATAATAAATACACGTATGTGATTATGAGGTTTTTACATATCTGCAAGGCGTTATTTATAGTTTAAAGTATTTTAAGTAAGGAACACATTTGTGACCGGCAGTGCCGAAAGTGTTAAAAGAATACACAGAAAAAAAAGAAGTTAAAATATTAATTTCCTGAGATGATATTTGAAATAATCGCGTTACAACGAATTTCTAGAGAGAACTGATAAAATTCGCTTTTCTGAAAATTCGTTAAAGTTAATATATTTATAATGTAATAGGATAATATAACTTTATTTTCCTATCCATATTATATGCGCTAAATGGAAAGTTCGTTAAACTGACATTCGTTGGAACGAGATTGCGCAATATACGAATGCATTCCACTGCCATACGTTTAACATTATCGAGGGGGGTTGGGGAGTGGAATGGCTAAAAGCCATATTGTGCTAAATACATATTTAAAAATTTTATTTTTCAGAAGCGATTTGCTTTACATCTACATATTTTAAATACTTTGTTTAGTTATATAATTCTTTAAATTTGACTTTTCATAAATTTCGAAAAATTTACAATAATAAAAAATAAAATATTATAACAGCATCTATCTTTACGAACTTATATTCCGTAAATGAAACAATTTTTAAAATTAAACGATAAAATATTTCTTGTATCTCAAATTGTTATGCAATATTAACACATAAAAGAATTTGAAATCATACTTACTCATTATTATAAAGAAATTGTACTTGCAAAATTTAATGATTTTCTTTCTTTTACTTAATGAATATTTGAAACATAGTTAAAAAGTTAAATAACATATGTTTTTTACTGAATTTAGAAAATTGAAGTATTAGGAAACACATATTTGAAATACTAATCTCCGTTATTTTCGCTCAAATTGAAATTACTATCTTGTTTTTTTTTCTAATCAAATATCGAAATTCCTATAGAATTCTAATTATAAATTTTAATTTCATATCGCTTTGAGCAATTTTAATATATATATATAACTAATTTTTTCGTTACATTAACTTCGTGTAATTAGATTAACTTTTAACATATGTATATTTTTTTGAAGCAAGCTCTGATTTTTTTTAAATTAATAATTTGTCTTTGTTTTTTACGAAATGTAAATTAGTAATGATTTTCAATAAATGTACGTAGAACATTTTTATGCACCTACGAAACTTTTTACTTCTTTTAAACAAAGTTTATTTGAAAATATATAAATTTTTCTATTTTTTTACTAGTTACTTATAAAAATGCGGTTTGTTAATGTTTGAAAGAGATAAATATGATTCATACTTTTACAAAAACAGTGTGAACTTTGTCTTTTTTTTTTAATTCCGAGAAATGTATAATAATAAAAGTATGTAGTACTAGTTATGTTTAATTGTATTTTTAAACTAGGATATAAAATTTAATCCTTAATTGCATGAATTATTCTTTTAGAATTGTGTTTTTTTTTTTTTTATATTAAGGATTAGACACCAGAAATCTTAAGATAGATTTTTAACTTTATTTATTAGCATATTATTGTAATTTTTAGAGGATTAATATTTCTATATAAATATAGTGGTTGTATGACCTTAATTTTTGTATTAAAAATTAAATAAAAAGGTGATGGAAATTTACATCACTATACAATTAAGGATTAAGAAATAATAATGTATGTATATTAAGCTAAATAGGTTATTCAGATATACAATATTGAAAGGTTTATAAAATCTCGTTCTATATAAAACTTATAAAACTGTGCTAAACGGCTCAATATGTATATTTAGAGAGGATATATATACATATATTGGGTGGTCCATTGCAGTTGGTCCCTTTTTTATTATGAATGAAAACGCATTTTTATGAGTGAAAATTGAAATTCTTAGTTGAACATGGAAGGTGGGTCTATGACATTTATGTATGGAATACATTATCGCAGATGTGGCCACCGTGGGGCCGCTTACATGCCATAATCCGAACATCAAAATTTTTGACTACTTTTCCTAGAGTGAGCGAATCCATGGCCAAAATGTCACCCCAGATGTTACGTTTGAGGTCTTGGATTGTGCGAGGGACATTAGCGTGCAATTTACTTTTCAAAAAACCCAATGAAAATAATCCATTAGGGTTAAATCGCATGATCTTGGCGGCCAATTCACATCAGAATTTCTTGAAATTACGCGATCTGTAAATTTCTTGTTCAATAAGTGGATGGTTTGGCGAACAATGAGTGCAGTTGCGCACCGTATTGTCATACAAATGGCATACATAATTCCAAATGGCATACATTTGACAGTTCATACATGTATGACGCATGACAGCTGACACAAATAACCTGGTCAGCTATCCGTAGTTCAAAAAAGAACCAACAGATGGACCACGCTATATAGGTTTCGAACATAATTTTCTTACCTAATACAGTAAATTAATTCGTTCCGATATTTATTCTAAAAAAACAAAACAACAAAAACAACAAAAAAACTTAAAAAAAAACATTTTATTACCATAAGTTTTTTTTTTTTTTTTTTTTTTTTTTTTTTTTTTTTTTTTTTTTTTTTTACAATAATGCAAATATTATAAACAATGGGATTTTACATTGTCAACGGTATCTTGTTAATAAATAGTGTTTTACTTTTATGAGCAGTGTGTGATCTTTGCCAGTATTTTAAAATGGTTTTCAAGCGGGATTTTTTATAAAAAGTTTTTGCCCTTTGTTATTCGCCATAAAAAAATAATTTTATTTTATATTATATATTTGTTAATTATTTTTAATTGCTTCTAACACATATGAATTCATATTAACAAAAAATATTTTTTATAATGTTGAGGAAGAAGGTACTTCTTTTCAAAGTTCGATAACAAGAATTATAATAATGACCATAATTAACAAAAATGTACGTCGTTTGTGTTTCAGCGCGTAACATGTAAAATTACTAATGTAATAAAAAAGTTACTATGTTACATTTAAAAATATATAATGTAAAGTGTTTTGTATTATTTTAATGACATCAAACAAAACATTAAAAAATGCCTTACTTAAATTCCATAAGTAAATTGATGGACTATTACGCCTTGAAACTAAAAGCTTCCTTCATAAAACGCGCTTTTCTGATGTACTCCTGTGCGTCCGTCCAAATAGAACTCAGTTTTCTTAAAAGAATCGCAGCTAAACATGGTTTTCCGGCAAAAGTTATTGATAAGATTGTTGTAGAGCATATGAACCCCCCTCCTAAGATTAAAGACGAATCTAAATCCATAGTTATCTACAAAAAATTTGGTTGTCACTAGTAAGCGATTCCTAAATCTAATGTTATTAATTTAATTTCAAGAAAAATAGACCTCCCCCCCCTCCCCCCCCCCTATGAGTTCATCCGGTGTTTATGAGATTATTTTAGATAGCGGGGAGAAAGTTTATTACATAGGTATGACTAAAAGAAAATTTGATACAAGATTGAAGGAACATAAAGCTGACATAAAATACTCGTATAATAGACAAATCACGGCCCTTGCAAAATTCTGTCCTAGAAGTCAGATTAAAAATATAGATTATGACAACGCAAAGATCATTTGGCCGTGCACCTATCCGCATAAAATTTTAATTAGGGAATCCATGGAAATTGAATTGTGGAATGATGAGGTATGTAATGAAGGTGTTTCTTAGGGCATTCACAAATTGTGGTTGGACTATCTGAAGCGAAAAGTTGAAGACGTTTGACGTCATTCACGACATTTATAATCTAGTTTTTTCAAGTTTTCTTTCTCTTCTGTGGTTGGATGGTTGTGATGCAGTTATAAAGATGTTTTGGAGCAATGCTGTTTTGAGACGTGCTCAACAAAGTATGTTTATTTTTTTACTTTTATGGGCTTATAAGTTTATTTTTCTCTTACACTGAAACATGACCCTGCTGAAGGCCACAGGGTGGCCGAAACTTGTTGGTTTTTAAATTTTAAACATTTGTTTAATGTTTTAAAAGTGTTTATTTGTAGAAAACATTTTTAGTGAAAAAAATGTAATTATTTTTGTGCTTTTAAATTTCATATTTATGGCAGTTAATGACTGGAAATCGAACTTACAATTTTTAATTAATATTTTTCACCTTCTTAAAGACAATTTTTTAAACCTGGGACTGATTTAAACTACTTAATCATTTAAGTTTTATTGTCAAATTATACCTCGTGTTTTTAGTCGCAAGTCATTCAGATTTAGAAATAATTACATTCTGTAGAAATATTTTCTTCTAAACTTTTTGATAGTTATACGGAAGACTTTAAGTTTCCGGAACTGTGTACTGTTTTTGGCTATTAAGCAGGATATAATAGTATTGCAAATATTGTTACTTTTTAATCATTTGGAAAAATGGTTATTGTCCTCGTCAGGGTAGGAAATCAACAGCATATCTGACACTTTTTATTGGTTGAATCCGCATTTTATTCGTTTTCTGATTGGTCTATACAGTATTCTGTATTTCCCTTTACTTTCAACAGAGATGGATACTTATGTTGCCACTATGGCACAAACGTAATAAAAACTACAAAAAAATAATAACTCAGAAACAAATTGAGATACAGCTTTCAAACAAATTCCATTTTAAAGTACATTTTTCCTATACGACGGTGTAAAAAGAAATATTGTGGGATGTTTAGAAGTTTAAGAATGAAATTTCATTAAAAATGGGTCGTCAGATTTTCAGGAAATCTGACGATGGAAAAGCTTTTTCCCGAACAGCCAATGAAATGCTTGGATAATACGTAAGTTTCAGGTGGATAACACGTAAGTTTCAGAAATCTGACGATTCGCAGGCGATTTTTGTCGCTTGCAATTTTTACGTGTAATAACACTATTAATGTTTAATTCATGGCATACGTAATGTATCGTGCGATTTTTTATGTCTTAAATTATAGTCTTCGAAAAATCATTTTCCAAATGGCCTTTGTAATTTGTTAAATTGCTTTTTTATTTTTAGATAATTTTTTCTTAGTACAGACAAAATGTAAAAATAAAATATATAAAAGGTTTTATCGTCAGATGGATTATTTCCTATTGAGTACAATTCTGAATATTTTTATCTTTTTTTATATAATTTGAAATATTTGTATTTTTTTTTTAAATTGACGCTTTCTAAAAACCCCATTTGCCTTGTTATATATCTAACCATTAATAAAATTATAGTAAGAGAATTTATATTTTATATAAGATTTTGTTTTCCAGAGTTTTTGCAGTTTCTCTAGGAAACTGGGATTCCTAGAACTTTTTATGTAAGGGCAACAAGAAAAATTCCTGTAACGGATTCCTGTAACAGCCTCTGTTACAGGAATTTTTCTTGTTGCCGTTATATAAAAAGTTCTAGGAATCCCAGTTTCCTAGAAAAACTTTAGTAACTTTACATTTTTTTTTTACAGTGTAGGTATAAATGAAAATTTAGTTTAAACTAATAAAAAATAGGATGTAATACGAGGGCTGTAAATAAAATAGTAGCAACATAGATAAAATACAATTTTTAATAAATTTTCAGGTAAATTTGGATTACATCCCTTCAATATAGTCATCAGAATCTTTAGTACCTTTTGCAAAAGGCCGGGAAGCAGTAGGATATCGTATGTTGTTGTTAACAACTACAGAAGACCCTGCTGCTCGACTGAGATTAACATCTACGGATAATTCTGGGACAGTCCATGGACAATATATGGAACCATTCAGGAAATAAATCTGATATGGCGGAATGGACGCCGACCTGCGCACTGCAAATTCACTGCTCAATCCGACCTGCACGAAACGCTTTGACCAATCGCGCAACCGACCTATACGAAAAGGAATTTTCACCACATCCTTCCCGTAATCTTCTATCAGGTTCAAACATATTTTTGCCACGGTCAACCAGGATTTTGATCCACGACCGCTTATCACGTTTTGTAAACATGCTTTACAGTGGTAAAAACGTCAATGTCCACTTTAACCTCACACCGCGACTCCCCCTTCTAACTGGATTAACTATTTTATGAACTCTACACATCGACAACAGCATCACCCACTGCTACCATATAGTGTTTGGGAATCCCGATCTTTCGCAACATTCTGAACTATGTTGCCACTACTGAATTTACAACCCATGTCTTTAATTTTCAACTTCTTTAGATTTTAAAATAAATAAGAAAACTTTTACTTTTTTAAAATATCAGAAAAATATGTTAGCTTTGCATTAAAAAAGGGGAGATGGAAAGTTAATTAAGAATTGATTATCGCGCATGGTGATACATGGTGTGGGTGCGCTTACAAAGATGGTGCCATAAATATAGATAGAACATTGACTTTCGATTGGAAAAAAAAAATCTTATATGAAGTATAAGAATATACAGCATACTTTTTTTCCAAAGTTGGCATTTCAATAGATATATTTACAATGGCAAACAAGTTCATCCAAAAATCAATTACTTTTCTCATTTCAAGGACAAATATTGTGTGAAGAAAATTTCTAAACTTCATTTGTTGAAGTTATACTGTTTTGAAATCAATATATATAAAATAAAAATTTCGCCCCGTAATTTTCTAGAACATATTTTTGTAAAGTTATTTAAGGAAATAAAATTGTACAAGAAAATTAAGAAATGGGGTCGTTAATTTTTCGATGTTAAAAATGGAATCAATTAAGTGAATGAACATTCTCATTTAATTTTATATTATTGGAGTGTGAAGTGAATAAGAAAATAAAATTAGTGTCCATTTCCAATTCTATGCTTCAAAAAAGAAGAAAATGATTGGAAAAATAAAAGAACATGCAACAATAAAAAAAATGTAAATTAATTTCTAAGCTTTTTACATTCTACCCTATCGCATGTATCAATTTTTCTGAAATTGGTACGGAGATTTATTCAACATAAAACGAAATCTGGTATTTCGTTGTTAGTTTAGTATATTTTCGGCAATCCGATCTTAGTTTCTTTTTTTTTGTACTCTGTGCAATCATTTGAAATTTTTGAAGATCTTGCCTTTTGTTATTTAGCATGATTGTAGCAAACAAAAAAAAAAGATTTTTTGCATAGATTTTTTAAAAAGTAAGATTTGTTGGGGTAACTGGAACCACGAGGTAACTGGACCATAGGCTATTTTATAAAAAAAACTTTTGGTGTTTTTTTAAGATTTAGCTTTTGTGAGCAATGCCTCTTTTTCTCTACTTCCTAAAACAGCATGTATCAACTCAATCATAACTCTCACTTTGCTGTGATAGGTTGTCAAAAATTTACGTTTCTTTTTTTAAAAACAACGTCAATATGGTTGAACTTCCTCGGATTTTTATTAAAATACTGTAAGTACTTTTATTAAACAATCTTTTTTTTTTAAAGATTAGACATAGAACTACAATAATATTATTAGGTATCTATACATATTTACTTCATGTTTTAAATGTAAGCCCGGTGCCCTTATTACCCCATAAATTTATCAAGAATGGGGTAACTGGGACATTTATCCGGGGTAACTGGGCCATGCTGGATTCAGTTACCCCAATAGTTATAAATAATTATTTTTTTGTGTTTCTCTTAATACTGGAAGTAAATTACTTCATTGGTTTTTGCTCACAATAAAGAAAATGATAAAATACCTTATTAAAATTCCGTAATGAAATTAAAAAAAAAAGCATATTGAGTGGTATCAAACAAAATTTCTTGACCCCTTGAGAGGCGGTGATGCCGTTATGGCATCACTTAATTTTAATTCTTAATTGCCACATTGGCACCTGAATTTTACAATTAAATTTTAACCTTTATTAAGTACGCGAAAATATACTTTTACTTGTTTTCAGATAGATTCTCTTGTAAATATTGGTGTCATTAACCCATTAAGCGCCGCTATATTAAGCACGTTAAATAAATAAAGTTTATTTATATATTTTATATATCTAAGGTGCCCCTATGATAAAGCAGTTGAAATTTTTTTAATAACTGTAACCGTTTAGAATGTATAACATGTTCCCGTAGCGGGAGCGTTGGCGTCTAATGGGGGTTGAACCTTCCTCTGAACTGCAAAGAAACGCGCGTTATTTTCTCCTGCCATAATGCAATTGCGATTAGAAAATTTAATAAAACTTCATTTTTAGGCATGATGCAAGCAAATAAACAAACATATAAACAATTACTAAAAATATATGGATTAAAATTTAATATTAATTTTCATAAATCACTTTCATTTAAATTTTTTAACGAATATTCAAAATATTAGAAATATAACGTCACTCTTTCTTTTTTATTATTTCCCTACACATTGTCTATGCAACTTGAAAGGAATAACTCAGATATAACATTATGCTGTAATAAACACTACACGCACATATGTATAAATTTGTTTTACACCTAGATTTCTGGCATATACTTATATTAGAATATAGTTTTTTTTCATCGACACGTAACTGATATATATAACTCTATATATTCCTAAATGATGTTTTGAATTTTCTTTATTACCTGTTTCAAATAAAGTAGTTGTTTTACAAATGAAAATTGAGACAACTCTTATTTCAATATAATAAATGCTTTTCACGTTACTATTACCAAACATCGATTTTCAAATTATTTAAAAATATATATATATTATCTCTTTAATAAGAGGCCTGCATATATTTAAAAATCGATCTACAACAGTATCACCGTTAGTACAATTAATATAACATGAAACAATTTAGAATTTTCGTAATCCTTCTTTTTCTTTTTTTATATTGTATATGAATCTACCTATGGATTTAAGTTTCAAAAGTAGCTGCCAACTACTACTGTATTATATCTTAATTTATGGTCAAATTTACTGTTACAAGAAATTACCAAATTTCTTTTTTAATGTTTTAGTAATAACTTACTTCTATGCAAAACGCAATTTTTTATTTTTGCATCTTGTATTTTAATTGTAATTTAAAGATTTTTTTTTCTGCGGATGAACATCATAAAGGTAAATTTTAAGGGTTTTTTTGTTCACAATGGTTTTGTTTTTTCCGTATAATATTACGAATCCACATTCAAGCGAACTGACATAAACTGCTTTGCATGAAAAATCAATATAAAATGTTCCTCTCTTTATGGAAGCACGCTTGTAGCAAAGGGACGGGAATGTAACCACAAGCCGCCAACGCTCCCGTTGTGGGAACATACGAAAGAAACCTTTCTTATAAAGCTTTAAATGAATATATTTACTTCGTATTAGGAATTTATTATTAGATGATCTGTTGGCTTTAAATATTCACTGCACTTGTAAAAACTAAAGAATTTACTTTTTTCTTTTTACTAATTTTACTTGAGGAAGTCTAAAAACCAAAAATTCTCTTTTTTTAAAAATCTGCAAAAAATAGTAAATATATATATATCATTCTGAAAAAATATGTATACTACACGCCATACTATTAACTTTTCGGCACAAAATGTATTTTTTAAATAATTCAAAAATATGTTGAGGGGAAAAATAACAAATTGTTGTTCCCGCAACGGGAGCGTTGGCGTTTAATGGGTTAAATTATTTCAACATTTTACGAATGCAAGTACCTTGCCCCTGAAAGCCAGATAGCCAGACCTTGAAACTGTACTATACACAGATAAAGTACTTAAGTACTTGCGTAGCCGTTTCTTCAGAGATTTACCTTGCTATTTTTTTCATTAAAATACCCATGTGACTTTTATACTTATTATCTATACTAAAGTACATAAGTACTTACTTAAGTTTTATATTTTTGATATAAATAAATCTAATATTTTCACTTTTAGTGCTTTTTTAGGCACACTGACAGCAAAGGTTTCCCCTTACAACGCTGTTTATTGACATATAATTTACATGATCTGCCTGGTTTAAAATTTTTTAAGTTGTTTACACTTTTTCGAACAGGACATGATATCCGATATGAAAAAATATAAACGCGTGTGGAGCATAGAGCCCCCCCCCCCCCCCTGGTCCAGGTACCCCATTTTGGGGGGCAACTGGACCCATGAGGAAAGAAAGGTTAAATATGCATATTTTTATATTTTTAAATATTAAAATGTAATTTTGAGCATTTCTGTCTGATAGAGGGAATCTAATTGACCACATTTACAGAAGTTCAGACTTTAATTGAAATGAACATCAGCTTTTTAAAGCTGAATTGTCAGAAGCTCCAGAGTCACATTGTAAAATCATGTCCCAGTTACCCCAACTAACCGTACATGCTTGAAAATTATTTAAAAAGTCATTTATCTACAGTTTTTAACAAAACTTCATTTGAATTTTTTTTTCTACTAGCTGTTTAAACCGTTCTACACACGGGGAGTTCATGAATTTAATTCTAAAACAAAAATTAAAAATAACTATTAGATTTAGAAATAATTTTACTACTACTTAGTCCAGGCAATAGAGACCGTATAGGGCCTCTACCTAGCAAAATTCATACTAGTTCTGTAAAAATGCTTACTATATGTTTTTTGGATCGCTGTAATCCGAATTTTTAACTTCCCACCAAAATTTCCCCCGGCAACCCCCCCCCCACCCACCCAAATTTTGGTAAAATGCCTCCAAAAAAGGTTTTTATTAAAAAAAAAATTTATTTTTTTTTATCGTTTTAGGGAAGAAGTATCTAGAAATTCAGAAAGTAGAAAAATTTGCAACAAATTAGATATATGAGATTATGACTTCGGATGAAGGGGTAGGGGGGGGGGATCTGCCTCGGAACAGGCGTGCGGTGCTGCGTGAACTAAGTTGCGCAATTCCACTTAACCACTCACACGTTTACATCCGCCCTCCCATCTCCTCTCCGAACTTTCTCTATATGTTTTACTTTAATTTTTTGGGTCGCTGAATCAGAATTTTTAACTTCCCCCCAAAATTTCCCCCCGAAACCTCCCAAATAGTTGTTTTTAATATAAATTTCTTATTGCTTTAGGGGAAAAGCATTACGAAATTCATAAACTAGACAATACTTGCAACAAATAGGATATATGACATTATGGCGTAGGATGAACGGGGAGTGGGAAGGCTGCCTCTGAGCATGCACTGCGGCGCTACGTGCACTAATTTATGAAGTCCAGGCAATAGGGGATTTTACCTGGCAAAATTAATACTAGTTCTGGTTTCTGGGGGTTTTCGGGGGGGGGGGAATTTGGGGGGTAAGTTAAAATTTCGGATTCAGCGTTCCAAAAAACTTAAAGTAAACCTTATAGAGAAAGTTCGGAGAGGAGATTGGAGGGCGAATGTAAACGTGTGAGTGGTTAAGTGGAATTACGCAACTTAGTCCACGCAGCATCACGACGTACGTTCGGAGGCGGACCCACCTTCCCCTTCATCCTAAGTCATAATGTCATATATCTAATTTGTTGCAAATTTTGTCTACTTTCTGAATGTCTAGATACTTTTTCCCTAAAACAATAAAAAAATAAAAACCTTTTTTGGGGTGCTTTTTACCAAAATTTGGGGGTGGGGGTTACCGGGGGAAATTTTGGTGGGAAGTTACAAATTCGGATTCAGCGACCCAAGAAACATAAAGTATGCCGATTTTCAGAACTACCATTAATTTCGCTAGGTAAAATTCCCTATTGCCTGTACAATACTGTACATTTTTTTAATGAAATTTAATTTATCATGTTACTATGGCAGAAGACGATAAAACGATATCTTTGGAATAAGAGAATAAATAGAATAAAAAGTTTTGTTGGTGTTTGTGATTAAATGTTTTTCTTTATTTTTTAAAAAGGGTAATAATTAAGCACAATTAAATAATCTCTAATTTTTGCATGTGACGCAAAAGAATTATCGCATTACCAGCTAGAGCGTTTTAGTATTGCAGCGTGTCGTACGTAATATACCTCTAATTATTTGTATGTCAGGTAAGAGAATTATCGTAATACGCTCTACAGCTTCTTAGTATTGCAACGTGGCGTACGTAATACGAATATCTCACATTGGTTAGTACTCGCGCGATTACGGGTTGAACATAAAAAATAGTGAAAAATTCGTCAAAAACATAAAAAAAATCTATTTAAAACTGTCGAATTTTTAGCCCCAATCATTCATCATGCCCCTACCAGCAACCATTGTTCCAAATTTCGTAAACCCGCGTCCTGTTTACCCGCGTGTTTTCCTAGTTTTTGAGGTTAGATAGATACGCGCACGGATTTTAATAGAATAGGTTCCAGACTATGGTTAAGTAAATAAAGCAATTTTTAGCAGCCGTGTATGAACAATTAAAGTGAAAGCCAGAGCGCAGGTATTTGCCGCAATAGTTAAACATTTCAGTTTTTTTTTTTTACTGAGGAATATTCGAAGTAAATGAAGTAAAACTTTGTTATTTATAATAAAACCACGTTTTGAATGAAAAACGCAAATAAAACCCAAACATATATATATATATTTTAAATATTCTTCCAAAAAATTTGGGGGATACGAAGAATTTAATTAATTATCCGCAAAGCATTTGTGAATTCTAAATTGATTTGAATAGTGTAGAATTTCATTTTACTTTTATTTATGCATTTTAGATTTTTTAACAAGTAAATTATCTGACAAGTGGCATGAAACCAACAAAAAATTCAATTTCGAAAAATAAATTTTTAAAGAGTAAATTGTCTTGTATTATATAAATAAAAATTCTTTTTAGAAATATACTTTTCGAATATAACAATTTGAAAAAAAGAACGTTAAAAAGCAATAGTTTGATCTCAAACGGGAATGTAGAACGTGTATGTTAGATTTAAAACAATTGCTAAGAAAAAATCTTGTTAAGAGTTAAGCAGAATATCGAAAATTCCATTCATTTTACAGTGGTTTTGAATTTTACTATATTTTATGGGAGCTATTTATACATTCAATGAAGGGTATATTCAAAAATGAATTTTGTTTTTGTTGTCTACTTCGCGTACTTAATAAATAAAAAAATAGATATGTGATATAAAATTTGAAAACAACTTAAGTTGCGTTATATATTTTATTTGAAAAGTAAAAAATAGCCTTTTCACATGATCGAAAATACTTTTCAGAGTTGTTTCGCATAAAAGTAAGAGATTTATGCGTATGAAGGCTTTATATATAAAGAAATACAGATTACTTTTTTATCGTAAGAATATTTTTTTAAATCAAATTCTTTATAATTACTCAGGTTTTTACATAGTATGTAATTTCACATTTTAGAACTCATCGTTTTTTTCCCTGTAAGAGGTAACCTAATAAGAAGCAGTTTTGAATCTACGACCGTTTTTAATAAAAGTAAAGTGTTTTAGGATGACTTTAAAATTTTTAAAAACTATGTGAGTCAGCTGACATATTTGTTAAATAAAAATAGTGCGATTTAGTGTTTATGTATTTTAAAATTTTAAAATTTTTAAAGGGAATTTCAGGCACGCTAATTCTTACATGTTCTCATTTTTTTTATATCTTCCCTGTAAATAAAAAAGTGATAAATTTTACAGGAATTTATGACGTAAACAGCCCTTATGTAAAACTTACTATTAACAGAAGTAGTGTTCTAAGAAGTATCTTTACTGTGATACAAATTGCAAATTTCTTAATGAATAAAAAAGTCATTTTAATATTAAAAATTAGAATAATTTCTCTGCTCACTTATCTTTTGTATAAACTTTTGTTTGACTGTTCATTCACATAAAATTAAAGAATAAGAATGTAAAAATCTATATACAACTCCAAACATTTTTAATACAATTTATTGCAATCAGGAGTAGAACAAACACTAAAAGACTTTTAGAAAATTAGGAAAAGGCTATAAAAGTAAATTACAAATTCTTATAGAGTCCGAGAAGTACTAAAGCTAATTTGTTAATCAAAATGCACAGATAAAGATTTAAAAACCCATGAAAAATGTAATATGATTATTGTGAAATTTTATTTATGCGCCATAGTAGTGAAGAAAAGAAATTACTTTTGAGTTATAAGTTTCCTTAATTTGGAATACCTTTTTTAATTATTTGCCTACCTGCTTTAATAACTGCTTTAAAAAATAAGAAATTTCCTCCAAAGATTTTTCATCTTCAATATGTACTTTAAAACACAGATACTTTTTACAAATGTCTAATAATCAGGATCATTTATTGATCATTTATTGATCATTTATTGTTTATTTGTCTTTTTTCATGTGGAATTTTTCAACACAGAATGACGCATGGCAAATATTGAATGTATGTTTTTCCATGCAATTATTTTTCCTAACAAATACCACCCAAAAATGTGTCTAACTAATTGTTTGTGAACCATAAGATAAGGTCAATAAGATTTCGCTCGTCAAAAAACCGCAATAAATATTGACACCTGAAGAATTTCATTATTCACCCGCTTCTGACGAAACATAACAATTTAGAAGTACTATTCGAGACTTTTAAATGGAACTATATTCTTACTTCGCAGGCTTGGTCAGGTTTGAAAATTGTCACGTTCAAGCAGTTCAGCCATAAATTAAGAAGTATGTCTCTATTGATGTTAAATAATATAACTTGTACTAGTGGAATGACATCGATTACTATATACAGCTTGTGAAAATTACTAGAAAAATTGTGTTTAATATTGAATATGATTAAATTATTTCACATAAATAATATTTTCTGTATTTATAGTAGGACATTTTTATAGGTAATTAAGTAAATAATATAACTGTTCGAAAAGTATTAAAAGAAACAAACAAACTGAGAAATTTCAAAGAAGTTTGATAAAATGTTGGGAGTGTGGGCACATTTCAGGGTCCCATATCCTCAAATTTATAAGAAGTAGCAGTTGTTTGACTTTAGTAAAGATACCATTGGACCTCATCTCATATATGTCCGTCACAAAACAATATAATGATTCTGCAGGTAAAATGTCCCCAAAAAGAAAAATAATTTTAATAACTTAAATGATGAAACTCTTGCTGATACACTGAGTTCTGTGTTCTTTGTGCACGTACAAATATTTGATTGTCCCAAAAGTTTCTTTCATTTTTTTTTCAAAGAAAGAACCATGCGAAATTCCAAAAACCTAATGATTTTATTGAAGTATGTATCTGTTATTCTGTCAACATCCTTCTGCCATTTTCCCGGAAGTCTCAAAAAGCTTATTTTCAAAGTATTTCTGATTTATTAGCAAATTACATATCGAGGTGATTTTTATCTTATCCAAAGACACATTTTTTTTTCTGACGAAGGATATTTTTTAAAGTAAAAACGAAATGTTAGTTGGACGAAGCAATGTCCGGAGAGTAAGGAGACTGGAAGAAGATCATCTCAATCGAACGCAAGGATTTTGCTTCTGATAACCAAAGTAAATGTGACCTGACGTTGCCATGGTGTAAGACAACGCACTGTAAAAAATCCGAGCAGTATTCCTGTAGGAATCTGAAAAATAGTTGCCTTTACCGTACCGGAAAATTTTCCGACCCAGCTCACAATAAAATCTGTAAAAAAAAGGAAACATTCATTAAAACGGTACTTTACGGATTTTATTCCAATTTTACGGATTTTATTCCAATTTTATGGATTTTATTCCAATTTTACTGATTTTGTTCCGAGCTGGGTCGGAAATTCTTTCGGTACGATAAGGGCAACAATTTTTCCGATTCCTACAGGAAATCTGGTCCTATTTTTTCTTTTTTTTTTTTTTAACCATTTGGAAAAATGGTTATTGTTATCGTCAGGGTAGGAAATGAAAAACATATCTGAAGGTTTTTATTGGCTTAATCCGCATTTTATCCGTTTTGTGATTGGTCCATACAGTAATCTGTATTTCCCTTTAGTTTCAACAGAGATGGACAACAGAGTGTTGCCACTATGACAAAAAAGTAATAAAAACTACAAAAAAAAATTAATAACTCAGAAACATATTGAGATACAGCTTTCAAACAAATTGCATTTAAAAGTACATTTTTTTTTCTCTACACGACGATGTAAATGTAATATTATGGGATGTTTAGAAGTTTAAGAATGAAATTTCATTTAAAATGTGTCATCAGATTTCTTGGAAATCTGACGACGGAAAAGCCTTTTTCCGAACAGCCAATGAAATGCTTGAATAATACGCAAGTTTCAGGTGGATAATAACTAATAAAAATGAAAGAAAATGAATAACAGTTTCTGCCAAAGAGTTAATTTTAATTTGTAAGATTTTCACGTGCAAAAGAAAAATGGAATAAGCCAATTAAAAATAACAAAAAATATAAATAGGACAGGAATTAATACATATAAATATTTCACTCCAAATACGAGTCGCAGGCGATTTCTGTCGCTTGGAATTTTTACGTGTAATAACACTATTAATGTTTAATTCATGGCGTACTTAATGTATGATCAACTCCGTGCGATTTTTTTAGGTCTTAAATTTTAGTCTTTGAAAAAATCATTTTCCGAATGGTGGTTGTAATTTGTTAAATTGCTTTTTTTTTTTTTAAAACATTGCACCTCGTCAGTTTGCTAATTCGGAGAGTTTTCTGTCTATCCTGTGCCTTTAGTTCGTCGAGTTATCAGCAGTATCTTTTAGAGTTGATACTCTAGTTCAATAGAAGTACCCCGTTTTAGATAACATCCTTCCAATCCGACCAAATTGCAAAATTTTCTTCCGGAGACACCGGCTTGAGCAACAGGAATGGGACCTTTACTCAGTTGTACCAGTATTATTTGCATACAACGTTCTCTTACAGTATCGGAATTTCGCCCCTGATGACCAATTTTTTCAAAAAACGATTTTTTTTTTTTGGAAGACAGAAATGCGGTTTAGAATTTTGCACCCTGTCAGTTCATGGGAACACTGTAAAAAAATACTGCCAGTTTTCCGGTTGGAATCGAAAAAATAGTTGCCCTTATCGTACCGGAATAATTTTCGACCCAGCTCGGAATAAAATCCGTAAAAATAAGGAAATAGTCAGTAAAACGGTACTTTACGGATTTTATTCCGATTTTACGGATTTTATTCCGAGCTTGGTTGGAAATTATTCCTGTACGATAAGGGCAACTATTTTTCCGATTCCTACCGGAAAACTGGCATTATTTCTTTTTACAGTGAAGAGTAGCCACTGTCAACTATTTTTTTTTTTTGTTATTCTATTCGTAATACTATTTTAAGAAATACGTTTTGTAGTATATATTTTTTTGCAGATATTTTCAGTGTATATGTGAAAGATTTTTGTTTTCAGATAGTGTTGCGAGATAAATAAAAAAAAAAAAAATATCACGCGAATTGATAAATAAACTTTTGGGATAACGTATTAAATTGTTCGTTTTTCTAGATGTCAAACAATTTCTTTTATATAAAATTGGATTATGGAATTTTGGAGAAGAACATCTAAAATGATGTAGAAATAGTTGAAAGTAGTTTCTTATTACCGTATTATTATTGGTATCGACTGCATGATTGAGAGTTATGAGACAGTAATTGAAATAAACATCTGCATCAAGATTCATTGTTCTTTAGCAAAAGTGGTGTTGAATTTCACACCTACCTTGCAAGCGCATTTTATTTAATTATATAAATCAGACAAAACAGGAGATGAGGAGCTGAACCATAACAGTGATCTTAAAGTAATGTGAAAGTGCGGGATGAAGAAGTATACTAAAATCCTATTTCAGAAGAAGATGTACCTCTGAGTAATTATGATGTTGGTTTTATTGCCACTTTGCATTTAACAAAGAAATTTATTTTCTATCACGATGACATTAATGCACACATTAAGTTTATGTAATAAGCTTGTTTAATGCTATAATTAACACAAATGTTTTAAAATTAATTATACAATTATTTATATATAATTATCTTACTAAAAAAATATTTTTACATTAAACATTATTTTAAAACTGACCAAATAAAAGTATTTTTTTAAGAGGATGTTTTCTCAAATGCTGTCTAATATATTATGGGACGCAGAAGCGTGACTGTAAGTTTTATCTGTAAATTCGTTTCTTTTCTTTTTTTTTTTTTTTTTTTTTTTTTTTAATAAAAATATTTCATTTAATTTTCGTGTGAATTGAACATTATGTATATATATTTTTTTAACTTGTCCCTTTTTGTTGTATTTTGAAAAAACTGATATGTATTATCATTTCAACAAAAAATTCGTGTTTTTAAAAAGAAAATTTTCATTTTATTGAATAAAATGAAACCCATAATGATTAATTCAATAAATACTTAATTGCGTTTCATTGGTATGATTTTCGTCGCATAGATTCATATTGATTTCCCATTAGTTAGATATTTAAGCTTCGTAGCTTCGTATAAATATTTGAAAGGAAATATGAAATATAATTCATTGTATACATGATCTAAAATTTAACAGAATGGCCAAATTTTATATACGCTCTGCATTTTTCAATAAATGTAGATTTATTACCTAACTTACTTTCATAAATAAAAAAGATAAAATCACAATTTCCTCATTGAAAAAATGCCAGTATAAGTGAATCAAATATAGAGTATTATATTGCATAATATTATAAATATTATTTACCAAAATTACACCAATTAGATTTTTATAGATAGCTTTCTTTAAGATCTAAATACTTTTTCCCTAGATATTGGGATATTTCATATTCTTGTTTAATAAGGAAAAAAAGTATAAAAACAATTAGAAAAAAAAAATCATCCTCTTCATAGATATAAGAAAACGTTTCTCTCCCTTCCACTTCTTTAGAGGAATCACTACAAATGCAAGTTCAAAGGTAATAAGTTTAGACTATAAGGATGATGGACCGGTGTTTTCGCGTAACATATTTTTTTCACCTAGTATGTGAAGACTTGCATTGACCCAAAGAACATGAATGAAACGTTTTTTAAGACCGATGTTAATATGTCTTAATACGCTCTGCTTTAATATTCTCCAAAAGCACCAATACAGTACTGCTCTTACATGTACGTCCTTCGTGAAGAAAACAGACTTACAATAACAGAAAACACTTTTAATTTAAATTTGGAATTAATCATTTAAATATGTTCTTCAATTTTTCTTTTTTTATAATTACCATAGTATAATAATTAAGTTCAACGGATGTCTTGTCAAAAAATAAATATTATATGATCCGTAAAAATCGTTCATATTCCTTGGAAGTAATATTTCTTGTTTACAATAATTGTACAGCTTTTGAAAATTGAAGGAAAACACCGATTACGGAATTTTCTGTCATCGCTTTATCCAGCCGCATTTCCACGGAGGTGCTTTACGATGTCGTCTTGTAATATGTATCCCAAGTTCATATGCTACTCGAACGTGGCTAGAGACTTTCTTTTTTTCTCACCTGATACGAATCGTAGCCTATAGTAACAAGAAATATTTTTAGAAATATAAAAACTCAAGCGACATATTCTAAATGATAAGATCTTTTCAGTCCAAAATATCAACTTTTAATGATATTATTGATTAATATAAAGTTCTGTAGTAATATAAAACTTATATATATTGCAAAAAAGGACAAAAAAGACTAATTTAATTTGAATTAAGGTAACCGAACAGTTTGAAATAATAGTAAATAAAACACGAATGGCATATACTATAAAGCATTGCCTTTTTAAGCCTAACTATCATTCTTGAATGGAATGTACCGTATTAGTATAGAAGAATAAAGATTAATTTTATAACAAATACGATTTTAATCTAGAAAGAAAAATGGAACAAAATGCAAAAATACATGAAAATGGCCGCAAGTCATTGGTGACTTGCCTCCGCAAATAATAAAATAGGGCAGAAAAATTTGCGAACTTTAACTTTGGAATTCGCAATTGTTTGTTCACTGAGTGGTGCATCCAATTAGCCGCTCGTCTTTTTAAAGGTTAATAAGAGGAAAATTTGTGGACTCAGATATTAAAATCCATGTGGCAAGAACCCATCATGAGTGAATTTATGTTTATTAACTTTAATTATATACGTAAATGTAACTTTTCAGAAAAAAAAAATATATATATATATATCTCATAGCAACTTCATCTACGAAAAATGCAAATTCGAATAACTGATAAAATTTCCAATATCTATATATATGTATATATATATATATGTATGTATATATATATATACAGAGAGAGAGAGAGAGAAACGTTTTTCGGATTATAATTTGGTCTTTAAAAAGTAAACTTTTTTAAAGATGTATTCTAGTTTTCGTACCTAGTTCTAGTTTTCGGCCTTTTAAAACTAAATAAAGCAATAATAAATATTTTTTCACAATAGTGCAAATGAACATGCACAACTCTTGAAGCTTCTCACCAATAATTTCTTTCGGGGGTCTGAGGCTGAAAATTAAAAAAAAAAAAAATGCATTTTGTTATTATTATTATTGGCTTAAAAAATGCGGAGTTTTTAGCGTTAAATATCGCAAACCGCATGCTTTTACCTTCATTAGATGCATAGATATAACACCTTTTGCCTTCAGAAAAGATGCATCAGCTGCCCTCTGACGAGAACTTTAACTTCATTTATCTCAGAATGATTTTTTTTCACGATTAGTCAACTTTAAAAGAATATATCTAAAGTTCCTTGCAAGATATATGTAATTTTCAAAAGATATTTTATGCTATATTTCGAACAAATTGTTTTCATTATTCTTATTTTTGAGTGATAATTGTGAAAATATGCTAATTAATACAAAACTCACTCATAAAAAAAACATTTTTTTTTTACCTATTTTTTTTAAATTCATAATCAGTATTTTAAGAAATCCTGAAAACAAATTAAAACGACACAATTTTCTCAGTACAAAACAACATTTTTTTCTGTACACTAAAGTGTAAAATTTTGTATATCGAGTAAGTACTTCCACAGTTATATCAAAAATTAAATATGTTTAATATTTTAAAATGTATTTATTTTTTTAAAAGATTTAAAAATTTTTGGATTTTTTTTTTTTTTACATGCAATATCTTTATTATATTAAAACATATTACAGAAAAAAAATTTCAATATAAAATTTTGAGCCCCGGACCCCTTAACATTATAAGTTAACAATTTTTTCTTACATAGAGTGAATCTCAAATATACGAAATATCCAAATTTTGCAAGCTAGTGTAATTTTATAACATATAAAATAAAATTGCTTTTACCGGGATTATATGACACTAAATAGTTTTTTCTTCTTGTTATTTAAAAGCGTTTTTCAATTTTAATAATTAATCTATATTCATAGTTTCTAGTTCGAAATTTACTAGTTGAAATATAAGCGTAATGCGTAAGGGGTCAGGTACCGTTAAAAGTGTAAAAAAATAAAAATAAAATTTAATAGCTTATACTAAAATTTGATTTGTTAGAGACATTGCAAAAGAACCCCCATGTAATCGTTTGCTTTATGAAAGAAGTTATGTCCAAAATAGCTTGAGTTATTTTTACACTCTTTTTCAGATCAGAAACTCTTAAGGGGCTACTTCAGTCGAGCGTAAAGACCCGCTCGGTAATGCTAATCTTATGGAAGAAATTTATAAAGATATCTCGGGCGCATTTCAATATTTTTAAATGATTTTTTCTTGCATTGGACATCTGAGATCGATCTGTACAAAGGACATTGTTTTACTTTTTCGATTTTGTTTACAGGTGTGTTTTTATAGGGATGCTTTCACTTTCAGAACCGGTTCCGAAAATGAAAGTGTCCCCAATAAAAACACCTGCAAACAAAATCGAGAAAGTAAAACAATGTCCTTTGTACAGATCGATATCAGATGTCCAATGCAAAAAAAAAAAAAAAAAAAAAAAAAATATATATATATATTTTAAAAATATTGAAATGCGACCGAGATATCTTTTTCTTCTATACAATTAGCATTAGCGAACGCGTGTTATCGTTTGACTGAAGTGGTCTCTTAACATATATCTCTTTTAATATGTGTTTAAAATTACATTTCACAAAATTAATCATATGTGGATTTATTACAATACATTTTATGGTAATTATAATACGTAATTTGTCAGTTTAAAGGTACTTGATATCTTATAAGTCCTAGTGCGGACTATGCAAGATGTCTCTTATGTTGTAAGAGTAGTTTTGTCTAATATTTTAAATATTGTCACTAATTTTCCAGTTTGATTAATAAGTGGCCAATAATATAAAACTTTAATGCCGGTCTTGAAGGCTTAATCGATGTCATATAAACATAGCAAATATTTAGAATTCATAAATTATATTCATAATTTGTGGCCAATAATATAAAACTTTAATGCGTCTCTCGAAGTCTTCATCAATGTCATATTAACATAGCAAAGATTTAGAATTCATAAATTATATTAATAAATTATTCATATAAATTAAATGTACATGCAAAATTAATTGAATTTTTCTTGTATGGAATAACTGAAAATAATCGGCAAAACCCATAACATAGGAATTTAAAACAAAATTATAATGTCTGAACTATAAAATAAAATATTTGAACTACTGATTACCTTTTTTTCTTTTAAAATACAAATTATTATCTTCTTTATCAAAATCTAGTATTGAAATTTCTAAAGGATACTAATTAGAAGTTTTAATTTTCTTCACTTTTTACATCGCTTCGAGCAATCTAATAAAAAATGCTTTATATTTTATTTTTACATTTTGATGGCTGTATGGAATTAAATTATCTTTCAATATTTGTCTCTGATAAAGATTTTGATATTTTAATACTAATAATTCGAAATTTTTAATTGAAAAATATCCCGATAAAAGTGCTTATATTTTCCTTGAGATATCCGCAGAAAAATATTTTTATCACCTAAAATTTATTTAAAACTATATAATTGGGTTTTTTTCATAATCCTCAATTAAATTTGGGAGTTAGGTTTGATAGAATAGAACTTTAATAGAACGTAAAACAGTTCGCTTTTATTCACTTGAAAATGTCTCTCTATCTTTATTATTATTTCCTTATATAAATCAACAACTTATTATTAGAAGTTATAAAAATGTTATCGAATAGTTAAGTTTAATTGGATTTCTAAATAAGTAAACTAATGTCTTCAAAATGCATAAAAGGTATTCACTCAAGCAGCATTTTTTTAATATTCTAGGAATTCGAGCTTAACATATAGGTTTTATATTAACGTGCAAATTAGTTTTGACATTTAATTGTAAGTATCTTCTTTAATTGTAAGTATTGTAAGTATATCTTTAATTGTAAGTATCATTTAATTGTAAGTATGCATTATATCCTTTCAAGTTTAAAGTGAAGCCCTCAAAGTTGAATAGGTTACAATTCTTTAATTCATCACTTTTTATTAAATTATTTTGTTTATTTATTTTGTTCGTTTTCTTTTTCGTTCTTTTTTTCGTTTGTTTCCTTTGTTCGTTCTTTTTTTCATACTTATTTCAGATAAAAGTATAAAAAACAGCTTTCAGGCAAAAGTATATTTTACAGACATGTTTGGAAAACATGTTAAAGTTTATGTTTTAAGCTTTTAGACTGTATCTATAAAAATGTGTCCATATTTTTAAATTTAAAAAACATTAATTATCAATATTTTACTAATTTACACCCATTAAACAATTTAACATCATTATGTTTTTAACAATTTAGTTCTGTAATACCATTTCAAACGAAATGTAATGATAGAAAAATGTAAGATTTCCTTGATATTGAGCAGAATAAAATCCTATCGTTAACATTACCTATTTTGTGACAAAAATATTTCGTTATTGGCTCCTTTTAGTGAAATAACTTTTGCACAACCGCGTGATTTTTGAGACAAACCCTTTAAAAGTTCAATTTTATATACGTTACTCTCAGCAGAGTACCTTAATAAACATGAAACTGGCCAACACAGTAACCTGCGTCGCGTCGTCTGGAAAATTGTATCCAAACTATGTCAAACCACAATCCTGATATGAAAATACTTGACTGGGAAAGTTCGATTGGATAAGTAAGATACATTAAAAATATTTACTCGGCAAAATCGGCAAACTTTGATTTAAAAATTGAAAAATCCTCTTCACCATTCAAGTTTTATTAAAATCATACATGGAAAATCCCTTACTCATGATAACAATCTGATTGCCAGAATAGATCACGTTTAACACACAATAGACAACTATAACTTTAAATTTTTGCCTTGTGCCTATAAATAAAACTATGCACAACACTGTGACTATTTTTAGCTTAAAACATGTCCTGATGTATTTGAAATGTAGAATTAAAAAATATTTTGAAATCTGTGCAATCACTACTGAAAACACTGCGGACATATGTACATAAATACGAGCACGCATAACGCTCGGGAACAATAAACACTTTTCTTTTCAAGTTACTTAACAATCCTGTGAAACTTTAATTCCTTTAGAAAACACATTTTCTGTATAATCGTGTTATTTTTTCTTTAACAATAAAAAATATTAGAAATATTTTTATTTCATAGTGTTTACTACATCTTCGAAATAAATTTTATTAATTTTTTCATGGGTAATGTATAAAGATTTGTTTTCATTTGCAGATAATTTATCATTTTTTGGAACTTTTGATCAAAGTTTATTCGCCAGTTTTGTTCATATAATCCATTTTTTTTTTTTACTATAGATTGCATCTGTTTGTTTACTTTTTGAAAAGCTATTTAGAGTACAGATTTATTTCAATGTGTAAATATTTTATCTTACATAAAGAGTGTTTAATAATAGAGTATCACTGTTCATATCAGTGTAAAAATATAAATATACATATGTTAGTCACAAAAATGACAAATCTGCTTCGCTTGCATCCAGTTTTCATCTATTAAACCGAAATTCGTCAATAGATGTATTTTGGGCGTAGACAGCCAACTAAAATACTTTAATAATCGATAGAAACTTTGATGTATAAGTAGCTGCAAAATATAGACATCAGTTTAGGAACGTAACTTAGAAGAAAATTGAACCTGTCAACCGCCATATACGTATCGACAAAAAATCTACAAATTGTGGACGACTGTTCAGTTTTTGCATATTTATGCGCACTGATGTGTGTACTGTTTCTGCCTGTTGACTATAAAACTATTAAGTAAAGTTTGCCTGACTGCTTCATCCACTAATATTTGCCTTTTTAAAGTGATGAGAGTCATTGCCGGTAACACTTTGTGACAGTTTCTCTGTATATATCAATTTCCAGCACCCCGTTACTCAAAATATACTTTGAACAAATGAAATCATTAAATTAATTCATTTTCTTAAAACAATACGTAATTCTATAAACAGGTATTTTTTCCTCTCTCCTTTTTTGCAACGAACTTAATTCAACACGTTCAAATACAAAGATTTACGATTTTTCTTTCCACTTATTCAAAATTCCATTCTCGCATAATTAATTTCTATTTCTTAACGGTCTTTGTTTAAAAGTAATCAAATAAAGACACATAAATCTAAGTGCAGCTGTCTTTTTAAAATTACACTTTTTTTTATCGTAGTTTATCCGCGTTGTAAATATGTCATTCTTAAATGCAGCTAGAATTTGGCGGTTAAAAAGAAATAACAAAAAATAAAATTATTTTATGGGAATTGCGGTTACAAATATATTTCATTTATCTTAGCACACATACTTTTGCTCTGTGTTTTCCATACATTCGTTAAGATTTCACACTCACATTTAAACAAATTTGTTGGTGTTAAAATAAACAAACCCAGACTTGATGTCGCTCTTACTCATGAAATAAAGTAGGGTTGCTTTACATCCCGTGAGTGAGTTCTGAAGGGGGGCTGCCACATTATATTCTGCTAAACCTCCCACCAATGCTTTGTCTCTATTATTCCGACGTCAAAATCTTTGTAAATTGGCGGTGATGTACTACGCCAAGTCATGTGATTCAGTACGCAAAAAGTTCAGTTGGCTTTCTCCCGCTGTGGCTGTTAGGTCCCAATAAAAGGGGCCGCTGCTTATTTTTTTTAACGTTACGGAGCACTTCCCCTCATATCTCCATGTGTATATATATACAACTAGATTTAACTGTGTTCTACATTATGATTGTTTTGTCGCTTCTATCTAAATAAAAAAAACCTCTATGCCGGCATGTATTACTATAGTTTTTCCCTTTTATTTACGAACCTGGAACCACCGTTTTATGGCGAACCAATACCTTTTTCACAGGAAATCGCCTTTAGACCCTTGGATTTTTTTTATGCATCAGGTATAAAATTGTTTAGTTTTCAACACTGTGAAGCCTAACAGATATGAATTTCTGGTATTTACTTAAAAAGTTTTTCTTGATATACGAGGGTGGCTCAATAATTATTGTCCCGAATGTGTATAAAATATTTGTACTGTGAAGATTGATGTGGAATATTGAAGACTACTGACTTAGATGCCTATAGGCTCAATTTCAGAACTCTAGCTGCTTTATTAACATATTTCTTTTCGTTTTAGGTGTGAGTGTTGGAACCTAGTTTGAAAAGGGTGGGGGAATGCTCGATTGGAGGTTATGGGGCACAACCTGAATGAATTCTATGATAGATGGTGAAAGTGGGTGAGACGGCGCTATTTAACTATGTTCCCGAGTTCAAACGAGAGTTACCATGTCTCATTCATTGTCATCGCCCCCCCCCCCCTCCCTTGAAAGCTAGATGCGACCTCTCACACAATAAACGAAAACATATAAGTTAATGTAGCAGCAACAGTTCTGAAATTGAGGCATTAGGTTTCAATATTCCACAACAACCATTGCAGTACAAATATCTTAATACTAATAATTTAAAAAGAAAATTCGAATTATTGTGATAAACAACATGAATTATTATATTATCGTTTTCTTGAGTTGTTTTTTAAACTATAACGTTAAAATAAAAAGATATAGCTTCTTATTTATTTTTTCATACAGGTGACGGTCTTGATACAGATGATCCTCTGAATGGCATAAATGCAACCAGGAAGACACACTATGTGTGTGCAATTCAGCCATGTTGAGTTGAACCCGGTACTACCACCGGGGCAGATGAATGTCTGTACGCTCTAGATCATGTCAATTTCTCATTACAGAGACAAAATATAATCAACAATCTTATTTAACTATTTTTTTTTCTTTTTGCGTTACCAAATTTGTGCAAGCAACATTCAACTGTACGTTTTTTTTTTTTTTTTTTATATATATATAATGTCGAAAAACATTCTTTATAAAATAAGGGTAACAGAAGCCCTATCAAGATCTCGAAAGTGTGAAATAAATAGTGTCTACATCATACATTTTTAAGTCAAATACACGTGATAATACAGATTATTATCTTATATTCTCTTAATATTTTATACAAACAAATTTAACATTTGCGCATGAATTCAGCACTGATTTTAAACGTTACACACTTTCATAATAGCTATTTATACATTCTATAGTTGAAGCATTTAAGTCTGAATTTCCCATAGCCTTTTTATTTGATTAGTTAAAGTAAAATTTTAGGCGCGTATTGTAAAAATTACAAACATCTTTAATTTATATAAAACGCTTTTTTGATGAAAAAAATTTATACATATTACTTGAATATACTCATTCAACAGTTTTGCATTCAAATTTTCATAAAATAAATTTCAGAGAAACAAGGCCATGTTACAATAATAAGCAAGCATTTAAGATATTTATACTCCTATAATATTTTTTCCTAAACTTTTTTGAAAATATTCTTTAAACTAGAAAGATTCAAGAATTTTACATTGGTTTGAAATATTATAAAGATTTATATAAACTATTTATACATTCTATGGAAGGAGTGTTTAAAAGTGAATTTCTTTATATCGAAAATTTACCAAAACTGTAAACAACATAAAATAGTTTATTTAACAGAAAGATTCTGCATTAAAATTTGATCAAAATATTTCTAGAAAAGTTTTCCAAACAAAACTTTAACTCAAAGAATTTTAATTTTGAAAGAAAGTTTTATATTTATCATATAATGCAGATTTTTTCATTGTATCGGAGAAATATTTTCTTCTAAACGTATATATTTACGAAAAATTCTTAATATTACGTCAATATCGCATGGATTTTAAATCAGTTCTTAGAGAGGAAACTTTCAGTAATTTGCGAGTTGTAATAAATATATAAACTTTTTTTATGCTATAGCCGTATAGCAAGCATTGTGGCATTGATGTTTCTGTGACGTCAGTTCACGACCAAGTTGGCACTTCACATCATTGACAGTAATGCATCAGAATGACATCACAATATGACTAAAATATGAACGCCATTAAGAACATTCAAAAGATTCAAGAACCTTTCAAAACATATTATTCACTAAAGAGAAAAAAAACTCTCGCGACGTCACAGTGACGTTACTAAAACGCACGTGGCACATAGCAAATATAACCGCCAAAACACCAGGATGAGAAGTCATAATATGACCATAATTTATTTTTAAATATCTTCGGGAATGATAAGACATCTCTTAAATAAACACGTCCTAATGTTTTTAAGGACCTTGACAATATTAAATTATGTGGCCAGTTATATGCCAGGCCTTTGGATATTAAGGGGCTAGTTCAGTCACATAATGACACTCACTAGCTACAGTTAACCTGTGGCAGCGTTCTTTTAAAATATATCATCTGATTTTCCATATATATATATATATATATATATATATATTTATATTTTTTCTGCATTCGATAACTGAGATTGTTCTCTACAAAGTCCCTTTTTACTTTTTCATTTGGGTATCCAGTTTTTGTTTATGAGGATACTTTCAATTTCGGAACCGGTTCCAAAAGAGAAAATACTCTCATAAAAATAAAACTATAACCAAAAAAAAAAAAAAAAGATAAGTGCCTTTGTAGTGATCGATCTCAGTTATCTTATGCAACAAAAATTGAAATTAAAATTGAGCATTTGGCGTGAAATTATCGTAAATCATAGAAAAATATAGAAAAAATCTATAGAAAAAATAAACCTTTCGCTTATTTTTTAATTTGTTATTATCCTATCACACAATCATCCTTTTTTCTGAAATAAGTCAATTCAATATAGTCTGCTACCTTAGTATTATTATGTAATAAAGAATTGAGAAATCAAGTCGAAAGGTGTATCGCCCTGGCAGACTGCTGATTAGTGTAACTTTCAAATGCTATCAGTAATATATAAGAAGGTGTTAATTTGTTTTACATAAATAAAAAATGCATCCAACTTTATGCATTAAGTAATGTAAAAATTAAAATACTAATATCAGACGAAACTGTAGAAGATTCGTTTTTATTAAAAAGTCTTAACAATGAGAATGTAACTAAAAAAGTTCTCAAGGAATCTTAAAATAGTTAGGGCGACCCAGCCAGTAGTTTATGAAATAAAGTCAGTGCTACGGGTTTTTTATTGTATTCCTTCCTTTTAAGTTTTAAAAGTAAACTATTATGTCTCCAAGAAAATTCTGTCGTTTAAAGTTTTTTCACGCCTATTTTTTTAAAATTCTGATTTCTTCATTAGCAGCACTTTTTTGAAATGGTAAAATTCCCATAGTTTTCACATTTGACATTAAAGTGAAAACAAACGGAATTTTACCATTTCAAAAAAGTAGTGCCAATGAAGAAATCAACATTATAAAAAAGTAGACGTGAAAGAACATAAAAAAGACAGAATTTGTTTGGAAACCTAATAACATCATTGTTACAACCCTTAACCCCTTAACGGTCGCTTAATATTTGCAAAAACCATCAAAAAAGTACCTACTTTTTTATAACAGAAATTGAATAATTATAAGGTTTCTATATAAACTATGCAGTTAGTTTTATTTAAGGCAAAAAATATGTTATAGAACAAATTCACATTTGTGGAAAATCCATTATGCGAGAATTGTGCGTTTTAATGTTTGTTTTACACTATGTAATTTAATGCGAATAAGACCTTTATTTTTCACATCTTAGATTTTTTTATCATCAAACAAATTTTTACTAATAATATTTGAAATAATATAATATACATTAAATTTTGATTATTAATATATTTTTTTAAATGTGATATATTTCGAAACATACAATACAATGTCCAACATCACAATCAGCGCCAAAAACCAAACCCAAACGCTAATATTCAATGTCTTCACAAGGGAATGCCAGTTAAATTTTTCTGGTTTCAGAAGTTTTATCCAGCAATAAATCTCCAGCCCGGAAATATGACGGGCACGACAAATAACGAACGACACCTCAGCCCACGATATTGATGGGAGCGAGGATTAAGGCGTTAATGAATGTCCTATAATGAACAAAAATAAAATCCACTGAAGTTAAATAGAAACAAAATAATAAATAAATGTTTTTTTAAATTGCCATTTTCATACTGGTTGATCAGGGGAAAGCATTCAATTGAAAATCTAAAAATTAATCTTTAAAATATCCTCCTTGGGCTGTGATTAACAATAATTCTTATAAAAATATTAGTTGAAATAAGCAAGATAGAAGTGGATTATTCTAACTTACCGTAATTGTCTCCAACTAATAAAAAACTAAATGTTTACACTTTCTAATAGAAAAAATTCCTAAATTGGCTTCTTCTACAGAAGACAGTTGACAACTTACTCCATAAAATTATTACTCCATAAAATTACTCCATAAAATTGGTGGCAGCATGCTGCCTCCAATTTTATAGTGTAATTTTTTTCGCTTATATAATGGTGTAATTTAAACTAATATAACTGGTGTAATGTTACATATTGTGTAACGTAACACCGGTTGCATCGTTTAAAGTACTCCATAAAACTGGAGGCAGCAAGGCTGCCACCAATTGTATAGAGTAACGTTACACAAATGTTTTACAGTGTAACTGGCGGGGTGTTCCTAGTGAAGAATCGATATTCTAATAAAATATTTTCGAGCAGAAATTAATTTATCTATAGATAAGTCTAGAATACTTCATAAAAGATACACATTAATTTACATAATATGTAATAACATATAATATTACATCATATGATATATTTCAGTTACATTTAACGGGAAACTTTACTGTTTACTTTAATCAGAAAATATTAAAGAAGCTATTTTTCATTGTAATTATAAAAACGTCGTAACAAAGTAACACATCTCTGCTTGAATATATTCAATAAGATTTAATAAAAGTAAAAAGGTTAAAATTTTAGAAAAGAAATTTTTAAGGAGTGGTACCTTTAAAACATCCAAACAACATTTTTTTTTTATTTACTCATATACCAATTGCTTAGTTAATTCAAAATATGTTAAACAGTACCATATTCAAAATTTCATGAAATGTGATACAGAATTTAACTGAATATGGTACACTGAAATACGACACAAGGAATTAGTGGACAGGAACTGTCTCAAAAACGCAACGTTATTTTGAAAAATCGATGGATGACGATCAGGGCATGGACTCCATTTTTTACACTTACATCCCATACTGAGACAATAAATCAAAATTATATTTATTAGCCCCGGTACGGTATGCTATTTCTTTCTCCCAGCTTATTTTGTGTCCAAAAAATAACGTTAGCTTACAGACGCTAGCAATAAACAAAGTAGATGTATCATTGTACAATTAAATGCTCTATAGCATTTTTTTTAATTTCTAAACATCGCACATTTTCAGTTTTTATACCATCGTATTGAGAAAAAAAAGTACTTTTTAATGCAATTTGTTTGAAAACTGCATCTCTATTTGTTTTTGAAATATTAATTTTATGTAGCTTTTAGCGACATTTGTTTCATTTTGGCAACTCAAGTACGCCATTTCTATAGAAAGTAAAGGGGAAATTGCTGAAAAATAGCAATTATATCTTTTTGTTGCCATTTTCTCATAAAATAAAAAAAAATATAAAAAAAATTAAATTGAAAAAAAAATTAAAATACGTGCTACTTCGAGAAAAATATAAATGAAGGATCTATGATAAAACAGGTCGCTATTATAAACTATATTTAATTTTAAATTTCTATATTAATGCAAATGACGTCATTTTACATAACATAAAAGCGTGTGCTTTAAGTCTTAAAACTGAAATATGTTTTGCAGTAGAGTCCCGATTATCCGAGTCACGCTTAACCAAGTTAATTTCTTCTGATGGACTGGTGGCTTCTATTATTATGAAACAGCCATTATAAATGAAGCGTTAGGTGAAGAAGATGAAAGAGCTGACGTAAAAAAGTTAAAACTCTGATTTTCTGGTCAGAATGGAAAAAAAAAATTGCCATAATTTTTTTTTAACGCTTCATTTATAATGGCTGTTTCATAATAATAGAAGACACCAGTCCACCAGAAGAAAATGAAGTAATGGAAATGCTGGGGCGACACTAAATTCTAAAAAAGCAGAATTCCTATTCTCTAGTGTTCTATAGTTATTAATTATTTTTTTTATTTATTTTTATTTGTTTGTAAAAATAACAGTCATATATTGTGCGATTGTGTAACCAATTTTTTTTTAAATATGATTTCGTTTTATAAATTACTGAGAAATATTTTTTAAAGTGTATTTTGTTTTTACTGCATAATATTTTTATTTACTTAATATCTATTCTGCAAAACATAGTTTTAAATTATATTTTAGTAATTCGTTGTGCAATAATTACCTATACAATTTCGCATTTCATAAACTTCGACATCTGGGTTCTCAATCCTACTGAGGGTCCAACCCGTCCCCTGAATATGAATTCAAATTCCCCTAGATTAAATTTAAAACGGGAAACTGTAACATAATTTAAATTAATGATATAATGTATGGAAGGAGGCTGAAGCTATATAATGAACATAAAACCATTGTTATTGGGTATATTTAGCCACATAAAGTGAATAATTTAATTTCTTTATGAGACAGTTTGCTTATATAAAATGACAAATATGAATGTTAAGACCAATGTCAGACGGGCGTCTTTTTTGCTGTGTTTTTGCTTAGGTATTATCCATTCCCAATGCTGCAATGGGAATGGATAATACCTAAGCAAAAAAGACGCCCGTCAGACACTGGTCTAAGTTTTTAAATACGTTTGTGCACGCAAAATCGTGACATTTTCTGGCATGGATGCATAACTTTTAATTTATCTTATCTACCAGTTTTCTATTTTGATAAATGCGTTTCATAATGAGTTTAATGCTGTATCATGTTGACATTTATCATGTTGTAGCGTCTTGAATATAGACTTAAATCGCCACATTAAAACAATTTCTACTCGATTTTTGTCGTTAAAGAAAAATGGAAAACGCTGTTTTAACTTTTAGATAGATTTCGTAAGAAATACTACCTATTGCAGTCGTTACCATGGTGCGACTTTTGAAAAATCCCTTCATAACTTTTCATTATATGACTCCAGGAACCCAAAACCATCCCCATCTAAAAAGTTTATATATATATATATGTATATATGTATGTACTAAATTTTGTCCGCACGGTATAAGTCGCAATTATGCACGGATCGTCTTCAATCTAGCCAAGAACTTCGAGATGGCTAATATCTCAGCGGGGATTGAAAATGGGCAAAATCCGCCCAAGGGAATGGACATGGGAAGGGATAATATTTTTGAATACCGTTTTAACATGGTTCTGATAAAACCAGCTCTTACATAACAATGACAGGAAAAAATAAATAATTTTCATTATAGCAGTTGCCAACAATTGAAAAAAAAAGAAATAAAATTCTCCCCACAACAATCCTTTTCTCTTGCAAGTTTCACGTGAAAAATTAAATTAAATAGTTTGATGAACAGAAAACAAGTTGAATATTACGTCATAAGTTTTCTAGAGCAAGATCTCGCATGAAAACTCAAAATTAAATAAATAGTTTGACGAATAAAAAACAAAAGCAAAATATTGCGTCATATTGGATATATAATGGATCTCAGCAGGTGAATATGTAACGTCATGGGAGTTTGAAGAAACGTATTAAAACATGACAAAAACCCGACTATGGAAATATTAACTTATTTTAACACTTTGAGGTTCTCTGAATTTGCTTTATCCATTTTTAAACCTATTCCATATACATGCGTGCGTGTATTCGTGTATATTAGAATTTTCGCAAAAAGTTTAACTCCCTAGAGATCATTCTTAGTGAAGAAAGCGTGTTTATCTCTAATCTTGATTTAAGTTTGTTGGTGATTTTAGTACTTAACTTCGAAATCTACCTGCGCCTGTAGGCCGAGTCGGCAGGGATTTTTTTTATTTACTTATTATTTATTCTGCAAAGCATAGTTTTAAATTACACTTTAGTAATTCGTTCTGCAATAATTACCTATACAATTTCGCATTCCATAAACTGCGACATCTGGGTTCTCAATCCTACTGAGGGTCCAACCCATCCCCTGAATATCAATTCAAATTCCCCTAGATTAAATTTAAAACGGGAAACTGTAACATAATTTAAGATATAATGTATGTAAGGAGGCTGAAGCTATATAATGAACATAAAACCATTGTTATTGGGTATAGTTAGCTACATAAAGTGAGTAATTTGATTTCTTTATGAGACAGATTGCTTATATAAAATGACAAATATGAATGTTAAGACCAATGTCAGACGGGCGTCTTTTTTGCTTAGGTATTATCCATTCCCAATGCTGCATTGGTAATGGATAATACCTAAGCAAAAAAGACGCCCGTCAGACATTGGTCTAAGTTTTTAAATACGTTTGTGCACGCAAAATCGTGACATTTTCTGGCATGGGTGCATAATTAGGTAGATTTCGTAAGAAATACTACCTATTGCAATCGTTACCATGGTGCGACTTTTGAAAAATTCCTTCATAACTTTTCATTATAGGACCCCAGGAACCCAAAACCACCCCCACCTAAAAAGTTTATATATATATATATATATATATATATATATATATGTATGTATGTACTAAATTTTGTCCGCACGATAAAAGTCGCAATTATGCACGAATCATCTTCAAACTCGCCTACAACTTTGAGATGGCTAATATCTCGGCGGGGATTGAAAATGGGCGAAATCGGCCCAATATGGTGGAAATGGGGAGGGTTCAAAATTTTGAATACTGTCTTAACATGATTCTGATAAAACCAGCTCTTACACAACAATGGCAGGAAAAAAATAAAAGTTTTTCGTTATAGCAGTTGCCAACAATTAAAAAAAAAAAAACAAATAATAAAATTCTCACCACAACAATTACTTTTCGTTTGCAAAATTTTCACGTGTAAAATTAAATAGTTTGACAAATTGAAAACAAATTGAATATTACGTCATAAGTTTCCTAGAGCAAGATTTCAGCATGAAAACTCAAAATAAATAGTTTGACGAATTAAAAAAATATGCATATTGGAAATATAATGGACCTCAGCAGGTGAATATGTAACGCCATGTAAGTTTGAAGAAACGTATTAAAACATGATAAAAACCCGACTATGGAAATATTAACATATTTTAACACTTTAAGGTTCTCTGAATTTTTTGTAGCCATTTTTTAAACCTATTCCATATATATGTGTGTGTGTATTCGTGTATATTACAATTTTTACAAAAAGTTTAGCGCCCTACAGCTCGCACTTTGTGAAGAAACTGGGTTTTATCTCTAATCTTGATTTAAGTTTTGTTGGAGAATTTAGTACTTAAGATCGAAATCTACCTCCGCCTGTAGGCCCGAGCCGGCAGGGATTTTTTTTAATTTATCTTATCTACCAGTTTTTCTATTTTGATAAATGCGTTTCATAATGAGTTTAATGCTGTATCATGTTGACATTTATCATGTTGTCGCGTCTTGAATATAGACTTAAATCGCCACATTAAAATAATTTCTACTCGATTTTTGTCGTTAAAGAAAAATGGAAAACGCTGTTTTAACTTTTAGGTAGATTTCGTAAGAAATACACTCTATTGCAGTCGATACCATGTTGCGACTTTTGAAAAATTCCTTCATAACTTTTCATTATATGACCCCATGTAGGTAATTGGCCCATTCTGCAGATATTTTTAAGAATATCTTAAGAAATTCTACAGATACTTTTAAGGTAAGCTAAATCTTCAAATTTTCTTCAGATTTCTGTAGAATTTCTGCAGAAAGTGGATATTCCTTCAGATAATCTTAAGATTATTTTTAGTGGGGCAGGAACCCAAAACCACCCCCACCTAAAAAGTATATATATATATATATATATATATATATATATATATATATATATATATATATATATATATATATATATATATATATGTGTGTGTGTGTGTGAATATGTATGTACTAAATTTTGTCCGCACGATAAAAGTCGCAATTATGCACGGATCGTCTTCAAACTCGCCAACAACTTTGAGATGGCTAATATCTCGGCGGGGATTGAAAATGGGCAAAATCGGCCCAAGGGAATAGAAATTGGGTGGGTTAAAAATTTCGAATACCGTCTTAACATGATTCTGATAAAACCAACTCTTTCACAACAATGACAGGAAAAAATAAATATTTTTCGTTATAGTAGTTGCCAACAATTAAATAAAGCAATAAAATTCTCACCACAACAATTGCTTTCCTATTGCAAGATTTTCACGTGAAGATTAAATTAAATAAACAGTTTGACGAATTGAAAACAAATTGAATATTGCATCATAAGTTTTCTAGAGCAAGATTTCTGCATAAAAACTCAAAATGAAATAAATAGTTTAGCAAATAAAAAAAAAAAAAAAAAAAAAAAAAAAAAAAAAAAAAAAAAAGCAATTTAACAAATTACACCGACCATTTAGAAAATAATTTTTTCAAAGACTAAAATTTAAGACATAAAAAATCGCACGGACTTGATCCTACATTACGTACGCCATGGATTAAACGATAACATTCCTGGACCCATCATGAACAAATTTTAAAAGAAATTTCAGTTTTACAATTTTCGGCACTGTAAATTTTTAGGCTTCTACGGAGCTGGTCATACATTACGTACGCCATGAATTAAAGATTAATAGTGTTATTACACGTAAAAATTGCAAGCAAGAAAAATCGCCGTAATAGCCAAGCATTTCATTGGCTGTTCGGGAAAAGGCTTTTCTATCATCAGATTTCCAAAAAATCTCACGACCAATTTTAAATAAAATTTCATTCTTAAACTTCTAAACATCCGACAATATTACTTTTTATACCGTCGGATAGAGAAAAAAAATGTACTTTTAAATGCGATTTGTTTAAAAGCTGTATCTCGATTTGTTTCTGATTTATTATTATTTTTTTTGTCGTTTTCATTACTTTTTTGTCATAGTGGCAACACTCTGTTGTCCATCGTTGTTGAAACCAAAGGGAAATACATATTTCTGTATATACCAATCAGATAACGAATAAATTGCGGATTAAACCAATGAAAACGCTCAGATATGCTTTTGATTTCCTACCCTGGCGAGAACAATAACGATTTTTCCAAATGATTAAAAATAAATAGTTTGGCGAATTAAAAAAAAATATATCAAAATATTGCGTCATATTAGAAATATAATGGGCCTCAGCAGGTGAATATGTAACGTCATATGAGTTTGAAGAAACGTATTAAAACATGATAAAAACCCGACTATGGAAATATTAACATATTTTAACACTTTGAGGTTCTCTGAATTTGCTCTAGCCATTTTTAAACCTATTTCATGTACATGCGTGTGCGTATTCGTGTATATTAGAATTTTCAAAAAATGTTTAGTTCCCTAGAGCTTATTTTTAGTGAAGGAACTGGGTTTATCTCTAATCTTGATTTAAGCTTTGTTGGTGAATTTAGTACTTAACTTCGAAATCTACCTCCGCCTGTAGGCCCGAGATGTCAGGGATTTTTTTCTTTCTGAATTTGAACACATTCAAATGTTTGCTAAATTCTTAATTCTGTTAGAAAGTAGTCCAATTGAATTTGAAGACAACTTTAAAGGGCAATCCAATAAAACAAAAGCAAATGCGAAAATGTAACAGGATTTCAACTTACGAATTATATGTAATTTTTTGGGTGACTACATTACAATGAAAGTGATGCAGCCGAGAAAAGAGAAAATCTTTCAACTTGTACAATCTAAAATACTAAGTACTGAAGCATTTTCAGAAAATTCATGTAATATTCTCTTAAAAGAATTGCGAGTGCAGGACAAATAGTAAGTTAACAAGTATTTCCATGTTTCGTTGAAATAATATCTGCCTGTACGAGCCTGATTTATAGATTTCTGCCGAGCCAGGCCAATGTCAAACTATTTCTATTTCAAACGGAATAAAATTTTGATAATTTATTCACTGTTTTTAAAGAATATTTTATTACGATTCAAAATATTTTCAAACTTTATGAAGTTTTTATTTTTTTATTTAATGAAAATAAATTTTTTTTTCAACGAAGGTTACTTAAATCAGATGCTACTTTTTTTAGCATTCAAGAATAACATACGTAATACACTGACATTTATTAGCGTTACTTTGCGAGTAGAGAATTAATTTTCAGTAAAATATACGTATGTCTTTATCTTTAATTTTTTTTTTATTATGTTAAAATATTTATAATGAAGTATTTAACAAACATAAATGCATAAATAGTCGTTTAAAGTTTTATAAACGCTGAATTAATAAGTTTTAACAATCAATAATTAAAAATTTTGCTAACTTTTAATTTTACCTGACGCCCTAACATATCTTGATGGACGAACATAGTAGTCATGGAAAATCATATACAGGAACTTTAGGACAAAATATTTTAACAAATCATAACAGGAACCATTAACATGAAAACAAAAGAAATTGACATTTCCCTTGTATTTCCAATTAAGAAAATAGATTTTAATTAGCGTCTAAATAATATTCAAACTACTATCATGACAAGAAAATAAATTTCATAACTGAATATAAGCGATTATGTGAGTGGCAAGCATCTTTTTTTTTCGCCTACGTAAAATGCATTTCACTAGAATAAATATATATATAGGCGCTACACGTAAAACTTAGTTTCTATTGCATATTTAGTGCTTTATAGCTTGTCACGTATTACCAAACTACGATTAAAATGAAATATTTATGAATGCACGTTCTCAGAGAAGTTTCTGTGTACGTTTTTCAAATCTATGAGCGTGCAATTTTTATGATATTAGTTTATGTACACTTTTGTTTCATATCATTTGGTGGTTGAGAATATTTGTGACACTGCAATAAGGAACAAAATCTTAAAGTGTAATTTTTATAACACTCTGAATTACCCATTTATTTCATAATACGTGAATTTTAACATTTCTTTCTGAAAAAAAAAGACTATTTAAGTTTTCAGGCATGTTTTATGTTACGATTTAATGTCCCAAAAGACTTAGTAATGGCAAGGCATGCACTGTAAATTCTAGAACGTATCGAATAATTTGTTCAAATTTATGAACCATTTTACAATGTTTTTAAAGCAGTTTTACCCATTATTATTTAATAAATAAGTTTCTAAAGGCTATTTTAAATAATAATTCACTACCATTTTATCATTTTTAATTCTAAATATATCAAACTCTAAATTTTGTATATTTCATGTGTTTTTACTAGCATTATATGTTCAAAAGACATATTCAAGAATAAATATATAGATATTCTTTTTCATATTTCAAAACAAACAATCAAAAAATAGTATATTACTAGTTCAGTTATTTTTAGCTATATAAACTGCTTCATTAAATTTACACGATTTACAACATTTTGTAAAATAAGAAATTGAAAATAAAATGAAATAAAGTGGTTTCAAACGTCCCATTTTAACCCTTAACTACTGTGACAAAAATTGCGGCATATCTTCTGTGAGAGGTCTCTAAGACCACTGAATCTAAACATGAGTAAAAGGCTACATTATCTCATAAACATTGTTTCTGCACTAAACATTAAGTACGGGACTATTATATTTAAAATTCACCTATTCAGAAGTGTCTAGTGATAGTACATGGTTTAAAAGAAACAAAATTTAACCAATATCAATAGTTAAACTGTTAAAATTTAAAAAAGCAGCGGTCTGTAAGTCCGCTAACAGCAGTTAAAGGTTAAGTAGATACTTACAGACAAATTACACCAAACTGATAACTAACTATTCCAAATAGAATTCAGTAAAAAATTTTAAATTAAAATAGTACATATTATCTCACTCTTTTTTTATAATATTATACAATAATATAATTAAAAGACTAAAAAATCCCCAACTCTTCTACTGCATGCTTCGGAATCTCAAGAAAACATATGAATTAATATGAATTAGCACATGGATAAAAATAGACTACCATGTTATAACTTTTAATTCTAAATATATCATATTCAAAAGTTTGTATATTTCATGTTTTTTTTTATCTGCATTATAGGGCAACTTAAGGTGAGATGCCGTGTTGTACAAGATGCCGTATCACGTAGTTTTCACATGCGCAGGCGATGAAGGGAAACGCTGTTCGGTTGTAAGGTCCCATAGTGATACTTTAATTTCCATTTGCGTTCTTTATAAAATGTTTTAAATGGTACTTTTTTATTGTTATTTCGTCTTAACACTTCTGGTAAGTGTCCAGTATATTTTACCTGACTTCTTTATTTGCCTATATAAGTCTTAGTTTAAACACCAGATAAATAAATCTCATATTTTTAGAGAGTACTGGTACCTGGCCTTTCTGTAAAACGTAATTGGTAGCCGATTCGCGTTTCTTCACGTCAGTGGGAGGCACTGGTGTCTTCACAATAATTTGGGGTAAGTCGACGAAAATTTTGTGGGATAAGATGCCGGTTGTTTTCCCTTGGGGTAAGATGCCGGTCATTTTCCGTTTCGGTTAAATGCCTGGTTGTATCTTCATTGCCTTATTTGTCATCTCTCTTGGCTATTAAAGAACTTGTCAACCACTTTAATCAGTTAATTTAAATCAGTGTCTAAATTTTGATTTTAATCAACTGATTAAAAAAATGATTGAATAAAATTATAAAATTTTTAAATGTTTAAAATGACATAAAGAAATATTAAAATCTAAGGTGAACATAATTTGAAAGGTTTCAATATTTATTCTACCTTATAAATAAACATTATTGGCCTTACAAATTATTGTTTAATAATTTTTAATTTTAATCATTGTTAAACATTTTATGTTACGTGCAGTTATAAATAATTTTATTAAATGTAAATATCGGTATTATATAATATAGTTTTAGATAACTAGGGGATTCTGCGCCCTACGAGCTATGCTCGCCAATTTCCATCCAGAAACCGCAGGCTTTAAAAACATGCTAATTTGATCTGATTTAAAAAGATTACGGAATAAATAATAATTAAACGACTAGTGACGATCTCCTGTAATCAGGTTTCTATTTCTTTCCCTTCGGCTGAGAGATTTTAAGACAGAATCAATTACTGTCTATACAGCTAACTGCTACTTTCGTGTTGATTAAATAAGATCAACCCAACAATTTAAAATAATCTTGTATAAACTGGCTAAGTAAATAATTTATAAAGACGCAATAAGAAATTTATTTTAAATTGGGCATTTTAAACATATTGTTTTAAATATGATGTAATTTTCACCAAAGTTTTTTTTTTTCTCATTTTAATATTCAAATAAATATAATTTTTAAGGCCTATAAAAAACAAACTAAATCGGTGTCACAATAATATCTGCGAATTTTCAGGTGTCTCAAGCCTTTCTAAAAATGAATTAGATAAGAAGTAAACGTGTAGAAAGGTATAATCTTCAACTGACGATGATATGGATGATAATTAAATTCCCTCCCAAGATTCTGAACACAAAGATTTTTTTTTTTCTAATTGAATGAGAATGATTGTTCACTTTGCCTAGCAGAGTGCAATAAATCCTCGGGACATGCTTATGGTATCAAGGGCATTCACTGAAAATGTTGGTTATATAAAAGCTGCTCAAAGTTCCTAAACAAATGTGCAGTTTTTGACAGACAGATATTGCTAAAAAAGAACAAAGGGACATATGAAAAACATTAACAAAGAAGCTTGACTCTAAAGCTCTTCACAGTGGCTTTACCGTAGTTAAACTATTTATGATGTTTAGAAATAGAAATAATTAAGAGCCATAATTCTTTTAAATATTATGTAGAACATAATATATTAAATAATATACAAACAAATTTATTAATGTAACATAAATAATTATGTAACAAATAAATATTTGTTTGTTCTCTTATTGTATTGCCAAAGCTTGTTACATTCATATTTTCCCAATTTCCTAATATTATGTAAGTTAACAACTTTAGTATGTCTAAAATATTAAAATTACTTTTATTCGTCCCATTATGTTTTATACTGTTTCACAAAAATTATTGTTTACATTGAAACTCCATAAGACATCTTACCCCCAGATAGTTGGCAATCTTACCCATATCTATGGGTAGAGTGAAATGAATTTTTAAATCATACACAAAAGTCTAAACAAGAAATCATTGAATAACAAATATAAACAACGGGCGATTTTTAAATCAAAAACTACGGCATATTCACCCAATCTACCCTATCTTCAAAAAACATTTTGAAAAAAAAATTTGATATCCTTTTTCATATTTCAAAACAAGCAAATTGAAAATGTTATATGACTAATTCAGTTACTTTCCGCTGTATAAACTGTTTCTTTAAATTCGTAGGATTTTTAAGATTTTGTAAAATAAGAAATTTAAAATAAAATTTCAAAAAGTGGTTTCAAACGTCCCATTTTTAAGTAAGTACCCACAAAAATGACTCCAAATTTGTAACTAACTATTCCAAATATAATTTAGTAAAACAGTTTAGCCTGCAATAGTAAATACTATCTCTCTCTTCTTTGTCACTGTTATATAGTAATGTGATTAAAATTATAAAATATTGTCAACCCTTCTACTGGCGTATTTCGGAATTTCAAGAATACTAATCAATGCAAACATGAAATGCGATATTTTTTTATGCATAAACACAAATGAAATTTTCAATTATAACAGTTAGTAAACTGTAACTGCGTATCTTTTTGTAAAAAAAAATTAACTAGTCGGATGTGCCAAGCCCAAAACTTTCTTCTATATCATGCATGTTAATACTTCAAAAATCGCTATCATGATGCCAAAATTAAAGAACACTATATGTCCATCATGTGGTCTAAACATTTTATTTATTGAAATATAACTATCTCTAAAATAGTGTAAATCCTGAAACATGCAGCATAATAGCGCCATCTGGTGGGTGATTTACACCAAAACCTAATCAGCAATAACTTAAATCAACATCTAACTGAATCTGAAGTTTGAGGAAAATCCGTGCTTTAGTTTTTCAAATAGATATATTGCGGAAATCGTGAAAATTCTGCATAGCAGCGCCACCAGTAGGGCGATTTACACCAAAACCTAATCAGCACCAATTTATATCCGGGACTAACTGAATCTCAAGTTTGATGAAAATTCGTGCATTAGTTCCTGAGATGATATTGCGGGAATCACAAAAAATGCAGAATATCAGTAAAAACTATTAGACCTTTTACAACAAATAATGATCGACGCAAATTTAAAGAAAGGATTAACTGAATCTGAAGTTTGATGAAAATTAGTACATTAACTTTTAAGATCTGCTATTTCGGAAATCATGAATAATGCACCATTGCAGCACCACCTGTTGGGAGATTTACACAAAAAAGTTATCATCACAAATTTATATCAAGGACTAACATAATCTAAAGTTTTGTTAAATTCCGTGGATTAATTCTTGAGATAGAGCAGTGACGAAATTTGTGTAATATACGGACAGACAGACTCACAGAAAGACACTTTCTAAAATTACACAAATCGTGTACAGGACCTTCTAAAACATGTAAATCCGTCAAAAACTGGAAGTCGAATTTTTCACGAATCTAATACTTTCTTCTTGTAAATATATAAGAAAGTGAAGATGAGGAAAAGTGTATCTTACAAGTACTGAATTATTATGTAACATAATCCTCAATAAAATATACAATATATTTTAAAAGTTTGGCTGAAAACCTGCACATATATTACGAAGATTTGTTTTTCTATTCTGTAACCAATGGTATAACACCTTAAATATCAAATTTGAGAAAACATTAATTGTTAATTGGCAACACTCGTTTACATTAGAAAGAAAACGACACATATTAAAATTTTGAATGCGATTTTTTATTGCTTTAATTTTATGTAAATAAACAAAAGGATTATTTTCGAAATTCAGCATAATACATCAGTTTCTGTTTCAGAATATTAGTGAGAGTTTGCATTCAAAATCCTTTAAATCATAGAACACTCATAAATGTTTTCATTTAATTTATATGTCTTTTATCTTTTAATTCTATACTTTCAAAGCACGAAAAGGAATTAAAAATAGAATTTAAGTACTCCTTTTATTGAATAGGCTTTCAGAGAACCACTTTTCATTGAAAGTGTAAATACTATACCCAATTGAAATTCGGCTTTAGAAAGTGTTGACACTTTCACCATTACAAGAAAGAGGTTTTGAAATTTTCACCTAAATATAATCGTAGATGATACATAAGATATTTTGGGTCTAAAGCCAATACAATTTATTTTCTAATTAAGTAATTCAAATTCATCAATAGAAAATAAATGATATTTTTAATGTTCAATTTATACCATATTATTTAAAAATAGTTTTAATAATAAAATGTTTTTAAGAATAATTAAAACAAAACACTTTTATGATGTTTATTTTAAATAAAAAGTATTTTGTATTTCAATCATAAAATGTCCTTAAACTATACGAGAGGATGTTAATAACAAAACGCCTATCATTTGTTTGAACGTTATTTTATCTTTTAAAATATTATCAGCAGCACTCGAAAATAAATGAAAAATGCAGTTTTAATACATTAGTTGTTCTTTTGGAAAATCACTTTTGAGCGAGAAAGCGAATGGTAAAACCTTTTGCTTTTCAAGCTCAGAAAAAAAAACGATTATATTAGATAACCAGGCGATTATTATATTAGATTTCCTGACAATATTCGGTTGGATTCTGTAGTATTTGAATCGTAAAATATAAAGTACATTTTTTTTATTATTTCTCTTTTATGTTCTTTGAATGTTAAAATAATGTCAAAACATTAAAAATCATTATTAATCAGTTTATTTTTAATCATTTAACTTTTACATTTAAGGAAAGAGTGAATTTTTAAATTCTCCAATTACAGCAGAAGATACCTTAAATTTTCAAATATTATAATGCACAAGTAGGGGTGGTAGGGGAGGCTTGAAACATAGGGAGGGTTGATACATTGACAATTTTTCTCACAAATTGTCATTAACAGCCGTTCAAATACATGTAAAGGTTTCTTTTATTTGCATAAGTCATCATTAGCTGGACGAAGTGAAGATCAGTGAAGAACTGACAACTTTTCTTTTGTTTTAATTTTGAGGTTTTTGGAATGCCAATGTAATTTTTTTCAATTACAGATTTTCTTTCATAACTCTTATTATTGTGAAGATAATATCTTGTATTTTTTTTGTTATTTATAAATGACATTATTAGGATTAGTTTTACTAGAAAGTAGATTGCCATTTTGCAACTGCATTTATACGAAGTGATTGAAAATCCAATAAGTCAAAATAGGGTGAAATGATAGATTGGTACTGGGGAGAAATGATACACCTGTATATTTGAAATTTTATAGTTATTTTTAAGTAGCAAATTATTATAGGACTGAAATATTCATTATTGCTTTACAGTAAGAGCTACTGATATTGGTAAGGAGGTTTAATTGGTAAAGCGTTTCCGAAATCCTTTACTCTAACAAATATTTTATTTTATCTGGATTTTAAATGATTTAAATTTATCATTTTGATCTTAATCGTTTCGACAATACCTACTTTTTTTTTTATCCTCAACATCTTCTTGTGATAAACTCCACAGAAGCAGTGAGTTAAATATGAATCAGTTATCTACTGACACGACACCTAAAAAATCTTTATGGAAATATAGGGCCGTCACGTACCAAACTTACAAGTCTCCCAAGATCCCAAGGATATTTGATCTTATTCCAAGAAAACAGCTTCAAACACAAAGGGTGGAAAACGTAAAGCAAAATCTTTAATATTGATTGACATGACTGTAAAAAAAGCTTGATGAATAAGTTAAAGTTAAGGATTTATTTTCGAAAAAGTGTGTTAATAGGATTGTTTATTTATTTATTTATTTTTGGAATAAACATTTCTGAAACAAAAATATCTCGATGTCATGTCTTTTTATATTTTACTAAAATATTTCAAGATTTACCATAAAAATTGTATGACACAAAAATTGAATCGTATGCATATATATATTTTTCAATTTACATAAAAATGTATCAAATCTCCCTGGCAAGTTTATCAGCTCTCCCCAATAATGGGGAGATTTGTTACAATAGTAACCATTCGTAATAATTAAAATATATTTTGTGAAGGTTTATTTTTTAAATTCACTATCTATATTATAAAGGGCAAACATATCTGTGCGTAACGCATACGTCATTTTGCGAATGGCAACACTTTGAAATTTGAAATGAAATTTCGGTTTTGCAATTTTCGCTACTGCAAATTTTAAACTTCTAAACATCGCACATTTTCAATTTTTACACTTTCGTACAGGGGAAAAATGTGCTTTTAAATGCAATTTGATTGAAAGCTGTATCTCAATTCATTTCTGAGATAATAATTTGTTTGTAGTTTTTAATACAAATTTTGTAATGGTGGCAACTGAAGTACTCCATTTATATTGAAAGTAAAGGAAAAATAGTCATGGTTTATTATTTTTATTTATTCTATCCTTATTGATGCCATTTTCACATTACAAATAAAAGTAACGTTTTTATAATTTTTGAACAGAAAATGACGTTCAGACATTAAACAAAACACGCATTCTTCTTCATAAATCAGTTACATTTCAATATTTTTACATTACGCTGATACCGAGTTTGAAATTCTAGGCAAAATGATTCAGTGGGTGAAAATGATGTCATAATTAAAACAAAACGATAATTTTTTTTTTTTTTTTTTTTTTTTTTGATGAAACTATGACAACTAAAGACAAATTTCTGATTTTTTTTTTCGCAGGTACTGGGATTAGAACTTAAAGTTGTGCGAATGTTCACATGAAAAGTTGTATCGGACAAACGTGACTTTAAGTTTCATTGCATTCATTAATAATCTATTGCGCGTTAAAATACTTTCAAATTGTGAATTTGAGTAGTGCGTATGTAAATTATGAGAATTTGAAAATAACGTACAGTTTAGATTTTATGGGGTAAAATTTTATGTGACAAAGCGAAATACTTTTTACGGATTTTTCATCCCGTAAAAACAAACATAAGAGCCTCAATCGATAGCTTCATCATAATTACTCATCTTGATTACGTATTGTAATAAAGTTTAATTTTTCAATAATTTCAGCAGTTGAAGTTTGTGGAAATAATATTTAGGTCCTTTTAGGTTAAAAATATCATTTGTTTTAAGAGTTAGACAACCAATGTAAGATGCATTTTTTATTGTAATTATTTTTGTAGGTTTATTATAAATTCGATCTGGCAGTTTCTTTCTAACATTTTAGTTCTTCGAATTTCGACGGGTTCCAACTCGTATTTTTAATAATTAAAAGGTCACTTTATAAGAAAACCAGAAAACTTTGCTTAAAAATAGCTTTCTAAGTTTTATAAAAAAAATAGTAAAAATAGTGTATCATATCTCCCCTACCTCCCGTATTATTGAAAAATACATACCTATTGTTCCATACAGTATGTCAGCTGCTGCTTCGGAAAGAATTTTTCAACGAGCATTTCAAAAACAGAAATTTTTGGATTTCAGATCCAATAGATGGCGTTACTTGCATCACTATAAGACATTAATTTCTACTCTTACGGCTGAATACTATAGGATGTTGAAAAAGACTGACACTATTACAAATTTTCATAATTTTGGTATATAAAATGATTGGCAGAAACGCTGTAAGCAAAAAGAGAAAATAAAGACCAAAATTTTGTTTGCGTATTTCAAACATGTTGTAAATAGTTCTTTTGAGACACACAAAAAACATTCTTGTAATTGAAAATATATTGTAAAGAACGACAAATATTTATTAATAAATCTGTTACCTTTCTAAATGTTTATGAAAAAATAATTTTAAACATTTGTCAATTTAAACATTTAGAAAACTTATAATTTTATTCAATGATTTTTTTAATCACTTGATTAAAATCACTATTTAATCACTGATTTAAATTATGTGATTAAAGTTGTTGACAAATTAGTTAATAGTTAGTTAATAATTTAAACAATGAAGAAATAACCTACCAGTCATTTTACCGCAAAGGAAAATAACCGGCATCTTCACCCAAATGAAAATAACTGGCATCTAACCCCCAAAAATTTTCGTCGACTCACTCCAGAGTATTGGGCAAGACGTCAGCACCCCCCCCCCCCCCCAATGACGTGAAGAAAAGCGAATGGGCCACCAATTATGTTTTACAGAAAGGCCAGTTACCAGTACTCTCTAAAAACATTAGACTCATTTATCAGGTGTTCAAACTAAGACTTATATAGGCAAATAAAGAAGTCACGTAAAAGATTTTCGACACTTACCAGAAGTGTTAAGATGAAATAGCAATAAAAAAGTACAACTTAATTTTTTTAAAGAACGCAAATGGAAATAAAAGTATCACTACGGGACCCTATTCCTTACAACCGAGTAGCTTTTCCCTACATTGCCTGCGCATATTTAAACTACGTGTTACGGCATCTTGTACAACACGGCATCTCACCTCAAGTTACCCTACTATAAAAGTAAGTATAGGCTATTATATGTATGTTTGTGTTTCATTTTGTTCAATTTATGTTTCGTTTGATAATGGAAAAATTATATTTCTGAATAAATTATTTAAAAGCTTTTAATAGTTTTAAAATATTTTTTTATAGAAGAAAAAAAATGTTTTAAACTGAAATAGTATACTATTAATCATTATGTTCAGAAATTTTAAATATTTTTTTCAATTGTATATTTTTAAATGATATAAAATATATATATTTTTAAATATGAGAATGATTTTATAATTTACCTTGATTTAAGGAAATCCCATGGCATCATCTTTACTTTCTTTCTTGACTTACTTTCTTTTTAAATATTTAGCGAAATTTCCATTTCAATTTTTCTTTGAAATTCTCTAAAAATACAATAAATTTTATCTGCGACTGTAAAATTTAATTTAAAATTAAAACATACACGTATTATAATTTTAAGCATTTCTGATAATAAATTTTCTCCACCATTCTAATGTAAAAATAAATTTATTTAACCCTTTAAACATCCGGCCTATTTCTTACTTTATGTTTAATGGTTCATAAAATAATACCTATGACAACTATTTGTATGGGGATTTGTTTATCATTACCATACATATTTAATAAGCTTATGCACTAAAAAAAATAACATTAGTATCAGTTTTGTATTAAATCAGGCCTAGTGTTAAAGTGTTCTTGTGTGTTGAATCATACTGCTTTCAATATTCCCGCAAAGTTAATAAATTGTGAGACCAGATAACAATATAGATAACAATGAAAAGAAAGCTATGAGAATACTGTAGACATGCTAGCAATTCCTATTCCAAGGAATAACTGAAGGGTGCTGTTTTTGAAGGAAGTCTCTAAACTAACTAATTATAAAATCAGGTTTGTTTCTCCATTTTATTAAATAGTATGCTTCTTGTAATAGACGAAAGAGCAAACGTGCAGTTCTTTCATGAAAACTGTTTCCCCTAAAATTATATAGTCGCGAAAGGAGTAGCATACATGAATTAGGATTGAGAAATGTCCGCGTCAGAACTTCCAAGGAATGTTCTGTGGGCCGACAAGAAACAATTGAGAATATTTCAAGTTATCCCAGTACTGATCTTGTTCTTATAAAACTCCAAGGGGTTGGATAACAAGAATGGGATGTCTTTTAACACTCCCATATTCCTTCATATATTATTATGAATTCTTCAAACTGTACGAACATATGATAAGACACATATTTCTTACTTGAGAAGATATTCTTTCGGATATTGGTCGATTATACCTGGAAATTTTTACGTATAAAATTTATGTTACATTTGGCATCATCAATAAATATTGCATTACTGTGTAGATATGCTTTAGGATTGCACTAAGGAAATGTAAAAGTGTGTGTGTGCTCTTTAGAATAATGGTTCGTATGATATGTCATTTTTGCTATGGTTTTTTTCCCCATCACCTTACAAAAGTAAGACCAAATTGACATACAATCATGATTATGTTAAGAGTTGTATAGTATAAATCAAAATAATGATTAATAATATTTATTTTTGTATTAACATTGCATTATATACAAAATTTATTAAATTAATTTTAAGAATAAATTAAACTCTTTCTAAGGAGCTTACATGTTGCTGATATTGCACTGCTGTGGAGTTGTCGACTTGTATAAGTACATACCAAAAAGAAATCTATTGAAAGGAATGCTAAGCAGAAATTTTACTAAATAAATGCTAAGATGTGAATCTTCGAATATTTTATCGACAAATATAGTGGAATGTTTAGAAATCTAAACTGAATACGGCTGTCCCACAAACAAGAGTCGATGATTGGAAAGTAAAACGTGGACATAAATGGCTTGAAGAAGAGTACAAAAGACATCAAAAGGATCAAGGTCTGTAAGCCGCGTTTTTGGTCCATGAAATAGACTAAAATTCGATTACTTTACCCTGACATAATTATTTATCACTTTTTAATATTTGAATGTATATATTGTAAGATTTTAACAGTAGTTTTATACAACTTACTCAAGCTCAAAGTTCGTATAATTCTAGTTTTGATGAAAAATACGCAATTTCTGCAATTTTTTCCTCAAGTATTTATATGAGCGAAATCGTGCAACACTTTGTTCTTCACATATATTATAAACACATCAAAATGTACAAAATCTGTTTAAATAAGAGGGTTGCAAATCCGCGCTCATAGTAAAATATTAAAAATAGAGAGTAACTTGATGGTAAAAATTGCAGAAACTGTGTAATTTTCATTAAAACTACAAAGTATACGAACTTTGAGCTTGTATAAGTCATATAAATCCGAACAAAATACAAAAGCTATTGTTAAAATCGTACAATATAAACTTTCTAATATTAAAAAGTGAAATAATTAAATCAGTACAACGCAATCGAATTTTAGTCATAGTTCATGTGCCAAAAACGCTGAACGACCTGATCATTTGTTACGTATTTTAGTTTAATTTTTTTTTTTGCAGTATTTATGAGTTATTACTTCGAAACCAAAAAAAGGTACGATTTTATAATCCAAATAGTGCATTTTATGTTGCCGGTTACCTAAATCGAACATTCATGGCAATTTCAAACTCTTGTGTGTGTAAAACCATGGTGTTTTCTGGTTTCATTTCGGGTTCTAAACTGTTGACGAAAAAAGTTAGTGTAAAATTTATTAAAATTAGTCTTTTAAACATAATTATTACTTTTCCATATCATGAATAATTAATTAATACTATGATTTTGGTATTATTCTTTTAAAAGGAAATGAGTAGAGATTAATTAAAGAAAATGCAAAATTTCATTTCACTGAAATGGATTATATTGATTGTGTATTGATTACATATTGATTTCACATAATTAAAAAAATAAGTCGCATATAAAAATTTGTTATATGAAATTATCTGCTGAATATAATTTATTGTTTACTCATCAATATTAAAATTAATGTAATCGCAAATTTTATATATGAACTACAACATCAATAAATGTAGATTTATTGCCAGACGGAATCTCACAAGAAAAGAGAAACGTAAACAATTTACGCAACGGTATAATGCCAATAAAAAATATTTCTGACTTTATTTATTTACATAAAACAAAATGGTTTAATTTTACATTCTGCGGTTGCTGACAGTGTATGCTTCAATAATTCATCTTTGCTGAAGTAAAATGTATTGATATAAACTCTACGAAGTTTTAAATCTGAAGAAGTTCAGAACAGATTCATTATTTTCAAATGTTTTCTATGCAAAAGTAGATTATAAATACGGTTTTTATATATTACAAATACTGTTTATTATTCCAGTGTAGAATTGAGTGCACAGACATTGGTTGCTAGATTAAGATATGTTTTCTTAATTTTGTTTGGTTTATTTTACATTATAATATGCAGGGGTTAATTTACGCAAGAGATTACCCGAGCAGAGCTTTGTTTCTAGTCAATATTTAAATATTTATATGAATTTACAGGAGTTCATAAATAATGTGCACCTTAGTCCAACAGAACAGCTTTACCCAAAAACCGAAGACTAAATGATATTTTCCCTGAATATTAATGATGTGAATTATCACATTGCTACAAAGCGTAAACCAACTTAGTGAAAAATGTCCAAGTCGGGAATGGAACCCGGGTCCCTTGAATAGATCTCCAGTGCTCTACCACTAAACCACAAGGACGATGTCCAGCCTGGCATTTCTCACTTATAAAAGTCGGTAAGACTGCTACTGCAGCACAAGATGGAGAAGTCTTCATGAGCACACATTCTAGCGGCGTAACATGAGACGCAAATAAACCCAGCATCGGTGAATATACAATTTTTAATTAAATTTTCAACTACATTTCAGCAGTGAAATTACGCTTGAAATTATTGAATATTAATGATGTGAATTATCACATTGCTACAAAGCGTAAACCAACTTAGTGAAAAATGTCCAAGCAGGGAATCGAACCCGGGTCCCTGGAATAGATCTCCAGTGCTCTACCACTAAACCACAAGGGCGATGTCCACCCTGGCCAGCCTGACCTATAAGTGAGAAATGCCAGGCTGGACTATCAATCGGAACCTACAGGATCTTATAAATACTGCACACCAAAGCCCACTGATGTTATGTTTTCATAGTTGATATCAAATACACTATGGTTTCTTTCTGTACGGAAAACTGTGTGTGTTTATCTAACTAGTAAATTAACACGAGATGTAAATAAAATTATATATTGAAAAAACCTATATTGACAACTTCCTGCATGTACAGAAATGCGTTTTGTTAAGTTTAACAAGAGCCAGGCTTTGTGGATGCCCGGTTGCGTAGATTAAAATGTCACAGCTAAAGTGGGTTGCTGCGTGCGCTTTGGTTGAAAATTCAGCTCCATCTCATCTTCTAGTGTAGTTGCACTTGGAAGCAGTCAGAACGAGGAAGTGTCCTTGAAAGTGTTCTTGATATTAATAAACAAAGTTATTTCAATAAGAAAATGAAAGATAATGTCTTAAGTAAATATTTAAACATGAGATATGGCTTTCCTAAATAACAGCAATTATTTAGAAGAAATGTATATTTGGCACAAATAGTCCATAGCAATAAAGATGATGTTTTTAAGTAGAAAACTATTTCAGATGATTTATTGTTTCAAAATTGTAGTAATTGCTAAAAGAAAATTAACAAACAGTTATCTCACAAAGTAATGATGAAGTTGTGGAATGTTTATATTTCTAACACCACAGGAAATGATTCATGATTGATTGATTACTTTTTCAATAAACGTCAAATAAAGTTTCTCCCAGATTATAATAAATGTTAAATAAATGTTTGTTGCATAAACACTTTCACTCCAGAAATTTAGAGCTCCGATGCACTTTTCGTTAGAAATTAAGCCCTGTATATATGGAATAGTAAAATAATTAACTTTTGGCATGCCTATAAACAACATTGTAAATGGAACATTTACCCAGAGCCTTTAAATTTGCAGAAAGACCACACACTAAACACAAGAAAAAGAAAAAGCCACAAATTCCTTTTTTAAGTATTTTCTTTTTTTTTTTTTTTTTTTTTTGATTTTTTGAATCCCTAAAATCTTAAGAATAAGCCCCTTTAAAACATATTTTCTTTTCAAACTATATTTAAGTTGTGACAAGCAGTTTAACTAATAATGTCATACTAGGAAAAATGATGAAGAAAACATTTAAAGGCATTTTTCTAAAAACAAGTTTCGGTGTACGTCATCACGACTAAATCTTTAATTCCATCCACTTTTTTTTTCTTAAATTAATCAAAAATTTTAAGTGCACAAGAACCTTCAAATTTATTTTTTAATTCGTTTAAAATTTCACCTTAAATGCAATAATAATCCAAGGGCACGCTATATGCATTATGGCATATATTTATCAAACTAAAAACAAAAAGTTTTTTTGAGAAACATAACGAATTTTCTTGAATATTTTAAACGTTATTAAGAACTTTTGAAAATACCATATGCGCATTTCATATGAATTAAAATCCCCAATATTTTTAATCTAATTTTGTTTTATAGATACAAATGAAACTGTGCATGTTTTTTTTTTTTAAAACTAAATATAATTGGAAAAGTTGAAGGTCGTTAAGTGCAGAAATATGTTCCAAAAATGCTGAAAATTTCAAATATTTTTTCTTAACTTTATATTCAAATATATAAAATTCCATGCCCAGTTTTATTTCTATATATAAAGCTAACTTGCATAAAAAATATTGGGGATTTTAATTGATATAGAATGACCATGGGGTATTTTGAAAAGTTCTTTATAACGCTTAAATTATTCCAGAAAATCCATTGTTTTTCTCCCAATTTTTTTTATATATTTCATGTGTGATATATATATGCCATAATGCATATAGTGCGGCTCTTGAATGATATTTAAAGTGAGATTTTTAAAACAATTAAAAATGTATTTGGAGGTCCCTTGCTCCCTTAATTTGAGAACAAACCTCAACAATTTAATTGTTTGGTAGTTTTGATTTTTTTAATTGTTTCATCCAGGAATGCTTAGGCCGAAAAACCGATCCCAAATTCCAAACAGCCATCATTTTCTGACATTCTGTTTACTATAATAATATTTTTTGCCATTCGGCTAAATTAAATTGATTTTAAGAATCAGCGAGATTTCCTATTTTTAGATGATTATTAAAACGAAATCCCTTACAATACTTTACTGTGCACACCGTGCGTAGTAAAATTTGGAGAAGTTTATATCAATTTAAAATATCAACTTTTTCATATGACAATGTTCGTACAGTTGGACGAAATATAAGTGAATGGAAAAACCCTTTTTTTCTTTCTGCATTACATAAATAATAACCTCACCCACACACACAAAAAGAAAATCCCTCGAATACCTTTCAAATCCAACAGTATCAGAGGAAACTTCCCTTAAGGATCATTTACCCACATAGTATTTTTAGTTTGCAGAAGTCTTGCTTTGAAAACCTGCAAAGTTGCAGCTAGCTCAGCATGACAAGTCTGAAAGTTCATAACTAGACTACAGCAAGATAACGCAAACGCCAAAGTCACCACACTTTGAACTTGCATTTAGTTTGTCGTGCAAGTTAAATTAATGCTGCATCAAATTTATTGCAAATTAACGGCAAACAAGTAATAAAAAATACTGCAAACTTACTGCAAAGTAAATCTTTCCATGCCACATTAAGTGTTTACAACAGCTACACTATAAGTTTAACCTCTTCGAAGAAGTCCATAGACCTGATCAGGTCTATTGATGCACCGTTAAGGTGCTTGCATTGTTTTTACCACTATAAACAAGTTATGATAACATTTGTTTATTTCAATTCGAGCCTTTTTTGGTATTTGATAATTATAGCGTTTAAAAAAAACGGTGCCAACCGAATAAAATTTCTGCAGTTTCTGCGTATCTCCTGATTGTCTATTTTCTCAAAAGAGAGACTTTTTGCTTTCGTCACTTTCGTGAATAAAAAACAGTCTTGCCATCAGTTTCATAACAAACAACTCATCAAGTAGGTGATGGTATACTTTGCGGGAGATTTGCTGCGAATTTCTCAATTCAAATTTGACATGGCAAGATAATATCAGAAAAAATCAAACTTGCTGCTAATGTTCATGCTATCTGGGTAGTTCCTGTAATTTCTTTTCATACGTGAGTAATAGAACTAAAATGATTAAGATTCGCAGTCATTGCATCAGCATACACTGTCAAAAAACTGTAGGAAACAGTCTAGTCATTCGACAGTTTTTTAATGATAACAGTTACTTGGCCATATTATTAAGATTATCAGATCACGTTAATGACTATATTATAGTCTTAGAAAGTTAAATTTAAGTTATGTAAAAGTTTTCTGCAAAAACCGTCGAATGACTAGGCAGTTGAAAACATTTAACAAGGTATGAAGAAATGATAATATTATAAGAAAACTACATATTGTTTATAATCTTTAAGACGGTGTATGATTTTTCAAAACATCTCTTTTTAAAACAATTTTTCTAACATCCAATGAAATTTTAGTGATTTTTTAAATTTTTTGCTTAAATAATTCCCATAGAAAAAATTATTCTGGTATTGGTACTATTGTAATTTAGCTTGTGTATGCATATTATCTGAATATATTAAGTTGCTTAAATGTAAAAACATAAAATTGATAACACAAATAAAAATTTTCTTTGAATTGGTCCTTTAATGAAGTTTTAGGGGCATTTTTGCCACTAGTGTTTCATTTTGATATGTGTTAAAAGAAATAAAAAATAAAAAATTTGAAATTTTTAAAAATATGTAAAACTACTTGTTTTAACCTTTAAATGCCTGGTGTTGATTTTCGGCAACATACCCAATTTAGGCTCTAACATACTATTAGAATAATATTGAAGCTATAATGATCAATGCTATAATGATAAAATACATTCTGAAAAAATTATTAAATCGATTTTGAACATGTAGTTGGCAATACTTGTGCTGTTTAAGAATAAAGATAGATTTATTTTTTCAATTGTTGCTACTTGTTCTTTTTGTTTTATTTGGAAGCTTGCGAAATAGCCTATTTTGTTCTACAGTGAGCAAGTAAAATGTATTTCTTATTATAGTTCCTAAAATTCTTGTGTGTTTAATATTATAGAATTTTATCACGGAAAATTATTTTTTGAATTAAAGACCAGTATTGCCGATTAGTAACAAACTGTTTTTTAGCCTTAAACCATACTTAAAACAAAATATGATATTTTAAAGTATTTTCCCCATGATTTATTTAAAAAATGAAAGCCGAAAAACATTATTACAATGATTTTTGAAAAATCAGGCATTTAAGGGTTAAGACAAAGTTGTTTAATGTTTTTGATCTGAAAATCATATTTTTGTAACAAAATAATGATATTGCTTGTCACGGCTCAGCCATTGGTTGAAAAAGAACGGTTTTGAGGTCACATTCCGAACGCTTTAAAATATCGAAAAATGCAATAACAACAATAACAACAACAACAACAACAACAACAATATTAATAATAATAATAATAATAATAATAATAATAATTGAATTCTTAAAAGATTGCACGGAGTGATTCCACGCATAAAAGATAAAGGTATTATTCTTCATATTTTAAAGTATTCAATGAGAATATTTTGTTAAAACTTGATCAAAAATATTTTTTTTTGTTAACACTTGGATTAATAATATGTTAACATTTTTTTTTAATATAAAACAAGCCAACACTGATTATGTGTAAGAGAGAGCTTTATTTCTTGGTTTAGCAAGAAGGTTTACAAAATTATTTACAGAAATATCATAAAGCAATAGATTTCCAAATTTTAAAGAAGAATTTTTTTAAGTATGTTTACCAGCTCATAGACCTGTACATTGAATTAATTTTTTAAATGAAATTATAAAGTTTTTTTTTTTTTTTTTTTTTTTTTTTTTTTTTTTTTTTTTACACGAAATATTGATTTGTTAAACACTTTTAATTTAGACCGGGACCAGGCAAAACAGACAATCACCTCATCGAGTTCACGGATGAAATTCTAGGATTAGTTAAATCTTGATTCGCATATTAAAACGCAGTCGGTCATATCTTGGTGCAAAACACCTGAAAACCCGATTTTAGCGGCTGATTCGTAGGTTTACCATTGTGTTTTCCTGCTCCCAGTCCTCCATGTTTTCATACCTTTGTGTGCAGGAAAACACAATGGTAAACCTACGAGTCAGCAGTTAAAATCGGGTTTTCCGGCGTTTTCCACCAAGATATGAGTTGAAAGACCGATTGCGTTTTAATATGCGAATCAAGATTTAACTAATCCTAGAATTTCATCCGTGAACTCGTTGAGGTGATTGTCTGTTCCGGTCTAATTCTCAAGTAAACATTTTCAGTTTAAATAAATGTGTTCAACTGGAAAACATGCTAAATTAACAGTATTATTAATAACATTAAAATTAATATTAGCTTATTTCTATTGAATATATAAATTATGTTACGGGGCTCAAAACGTTCACTTGAAATCAGATTAAAAAAAAAAAAAAAAAAAAAAAAAAATGCGTGTTTTAGAATTAGATTAATACGCTATAAAAACTACTAGGAATGTTTCGAAAATTTCGGGTAGTAAAATTACCTTTTGCTTATTTAAATCTCGAAATATGTTGGTTTCTGGTGGTTTCTAACAATAAAGATTAACGAACGATTTTGGTAATAATAGGAAAGTCATTATTGTACTTTCATAAACCATCTAGCTGGTTTAAAAAATTGTTTACAGTATGATACACATGCACAAGCAAAGATCTATTATAAGCGCCACATCAGGAGTAAAATGGACCATATATATATATATATATATATATAATAATTTAACACGGTATTGATTTAGTGTCGGTTATCCCGCCCTTTATACTAATTATTTTTCAATAACCTTTAGATAACATTTATATAACATTCATCCTTAAGGTTTCCCTTTAAATATGCAAAGGGGAAATCATATGTAGCTGTTCATAAAAGTATTTCGTATACTATAATAATGTTAAAACACATTCCTGCTATTTTCTTGTAGTGATATTCAAAAGCAGAATTGAAACTGGTCGAATAGACCTCAACTAGATCATTAATGTCATTTTATTTTTAACTCTCCCCGAAATTACAAAGCTTACGAACAAAATGTATAATTTTTGTAAACTGAAATCTAATTTGATTCAAAAATAATTTTCTAATATCAAATGAAACATTTCTTTTCTTTTTTTTACGTTATTACCAAAGCAGCGAAAACACCGAATGCAGCAATTAGTGTTCTAAAAAAATTCTCGCGACAAGTGTCGAAAAATCTTTTAAAGTTTCGAAAAAACAAAATTGTGTTATAAAAATCAATAAATTTGGTAATTAAACAAACCTGTATGTTGAATTCGGAATTTATTAAAAAAAACCAAGATTCTGATTATAAAAAAATGAAGTTACTGTTTTAAAATATGGTTATTTTGCAGCTTTAAAGAACTCAGTTGATTTAGTTATATCTATTTAAAATATTTCACAAAATCTATTTGAGTTTTTTTTTCTTTCTTTAACACGTATTTTCAATTTATATTTCTGAAGTTTAGCATGTCATTTCTGCCTTACGAGACTAAATAACAAATATTGCGTACAAAGTAAAACATATTTCATTTTATTATTCACGTTCAATGAATTTAAAACAATAATTATGTTTACTGAATGTATTTTATGTAAATGTCTTGAGTTACTTTTTTTTAAACCGAATTTGAATTGTAAAATATAAAAATAAAATGAAGTTAAAATGAGTGTACATTATTGAATTACAAACAATTTAAAATATTTATTTGACGACCATTTACAAAACGATGAAGTATGAATAATATGACATAAACTATACATTTCTTAACTTACTTAATGAAAGCTAGTGAAGAAATGGGAGTTTAACTTTTATGAGAAATTAAAAAAACACAAATTACATTAGTTTTACATTAGATGTTTTGAAATTTCTCAGGGTTTTTTAATTACATTTTAAAACAATATTGTCGATGCATTATGTTAAAATTTTCAACTTGGGCGTTTTCAATTTAGATTTCGGGAAGCGAAAATAAAAACTTCACTCTTCAAAGTAAATATATTTAGATATTTGCATTTAATTTACTTTAATTATTTTTCTTCTTAAATTTACAAAATCTTGTTTTCACATTTGCTATTTTATACAAGCAAATTGTTTTTTGGGGAAAGGAATTTACTCATGTTACGCAACTGAAAATATCCAATACTGGTTGCTTTTTACCATGCAGTGTCCTTTTATTATATTATTATTAGAAATGGCGCTATTTATTCTGCAAAGTTTTCACGTAAATCTTAGGGGATTTTAGTTGATTTCTAGTGGGAAATACTTAAGTATCAATTACAGGTTAATCACGGGTACTATAATGCTATCTGAAATATTTGCTATTCTCAGTTAGTTTATTCTCGCGGCTTAATAACGCTGAAAGTGGGGTTATTTTGCAGACTCAATAATTAGTGTTAGTGTATGAAGCAAGTGGAATATTTGGCGAGGAATTTCTTCCAAAATATTTTAAAAAGTTGTGTTAATTACAAGAACGCAGAACAACTATTTTTAGAGCACTCTGATTAGTATAATTCGTACTATTGCATACTGTATGAGATAAAAATAACTATCAGTTCATAATTCGCAAATTTAGGAGAGCTAGTCACACGATTTTTCGACAGTTTTCCCTCTCAAATCCTATTTATCAGGAAATATCTCATATTCTCGATGTTAAGGTAGTATGTGTTACAGCAGCATTAATAGAGTTTGTGGGAATATGTCATAGTTTTGTACTTTGAAAAGGACTCGTAACATTATTTTATATAAACGTAAAAAAGTGTTAGATGTTTCTTTTATACTAATAAAAACATTTTTCTGTATAGATCGAATGAATTGAATGCTTTAAAACATTTATCTACTGACGGTACCTATAAGTATCATTAAAATAACTTGGTATAAAATTCATTTAATACATCGATTATTTTAGAATGAGTTATAGATACTTTATCTTGTTCCAAAAGCATTATTGGTTACACAAAATAAAAATATTTTTAAAAGGATGATTTCTTTTGCCTTTGCATCTTTTCAGCTTTCTGGGCGTTGGGGGGGAGGTGATTTTTGAATTGGGAAATATTTCTATTGTAAGAACATTATATTTAAATATTTCCAAATTCTACAAAACACTAAGAAATATATTTAAAATAAAAGATTTGATTGGGGTTATAAATATTGCAGTAAAATCCTTATAAATTCAAATTTAATTAATATTTCTAAATCCTTCAATCCTTCTGAAAGCCTTGTAAAATTTATTAAATGATTATGTAAATCTTCTAATGTCGTTTAAACAATTCACGAAAAATGCTTTAGAAGATAAAATTTTCATGAATTCATAATTCAGTATATATAGTGTTAAAACCTTTACACCATGTGCTTGGACAACATCTGTCCGAGAATGCATGGTACAGCTGGACAGATGATGTCCGAATAAATCGTACAACAAAATTACAATAAATTGCCTTGTACATAAATCGTCTGTTCTACATTTTTCAATAATGGAAGAATAGGATTTTATTTTCCATTTAAGACAAACAACATAAAAAACGCCAGCAAAAATTTCCTCAAAGAAATTTCGATTGAAAACGCCCAAGTTGAATATTTTGACATAATGTACTGACAATATTGCTTAAAAATTTAATTCTAAAACCTAGAGAAAATTCAAAGCATCTAATGTAAAACTAATGTACTTTGTCATTTTTTAATTTCTAATAAAAGTTAAACTTCCATTTCTTCAATAGCTTTCGTTATGTAAATTAGAAATGTGTAGCTTATTTTATCTTATTCATACTTTGCCGTTTTGTAAATGGGCGTCAAATAAAAATTTTAAATTTTTTGTAGTTCAATAACGGACTCCCATTTTACAATTATTTCACTTTTACATTTTGCATTTCAAATTCGTTTTAAAAAAAGCAACACCAAACATTTACATTAAAACTGTATTCAGTATAGAATAATAATTTTTTTTCAATTCATTGAGTTTAAATAATAAAGATAAATATGTTTTACTTTGTACGTAATGCTTGTGATTTTAAATAAATAAGTAAGATATCTTCTAGATGATTCAAAATTGTACTTATTCTTATAAAATCTTCTGATTAACAATTTTCCCTTTATTTCTTTTTTAAAAAATTGTCTTCGCTACTTTTTGAGACATAGCTTTCACGCAAATCATAAAATACCCAACACAGCAACACCACTTGTGGGGCAATATACAACTAGACGTAATCAACAGTAATTTATGTCAAAGTCAGCACTAATTTATGTCAAGGTCAAAATGAATCTGATGTTTAAATAAATTTCGTTGGTTAGTTCTTGAATTAGATAGCCCACAAAATTTATCTCATACACAGACATAAAGACATCTAAAAACAGTCAAATCCGGTTCAAAACCATTTAAAATGTATAAATCTGTCGAAAACAGGTAGTTCAAATTCTTCACGACTACAACACGTTCTTCTTGTATATGTAACAAAGTAAAAATACAAAGAGACATCGAAACAAAGAAATGCAGAAAACTGTCTTAACATTTATTTAATACAGCACATAGAATGGATAGTTTTGATAGAAAGATAGCATTGATACAAAGTTTGTCAACTTCTTTCTAAAAAATGAGTAGAGAGCTCATAAATTTAGAAGAGATACGAAGTATAGAACCTTCTATATTGTGAAAAGTAACATTTTTTATGCGCTAAAGAAATATTCTATAGTGTAAATCTTGAATAGGCTGTGTGAAGCTTAAAAATCATCATTAAAGCATGCTACATTTATCATTTTATTTTTATATATATTTGGAAAATGGCTTTTTGAAGATTTACAGCTTTTAATATTTTAGAAAATGGTCTGTTTAAACATATTTTATAAAAGTTTATTAAAAAAAAATATCTATAGAAAGCACCTATTGCATCTTATAGAAAATATAAATATATAATAGTGCAGTTTTGCAAAATATAACAATCGAACATAGTAGATATCAGGATATAAAAATATTTGCGTTCCTTTGAAAATGATAATTAAGCTGCAAATCTGTATATAATTTTAGGATGACGCATTTGAAATTGAACATATTCTATATTATATAAATAGGAGAAACTGAATACGAATTTGGCAATTTTCATAAAAACTATTTCATATTGAGTACAATCTTAACCCTTTATGTACTGAATTATGAATTCATGAAAATTTTATTTCTAAAGCATATTTCGTGAATTGTTTAAATCACATTAGAAGATTTCTAAAACAAAATTCTGTGGCTATACAATCCATGAAGGATCTGGGCCGACAGCGCCCATCTCTGTTTTCTAGGCCCTGGGCCCCGAGGTGCTATACAGCTTGCGTCCTGGCCAGGTGGTCAGCCTAACGCGAGACCCTTGGTGTTTAGTTCCCAAGCAAGCTTGGTACTCATTTTATCGAACCCAAAGGGATGAAAGGCTGAGTGAACCCAGTCGGAAGTGGAACTCTCGACCGGCGGTGCGGCAGTCAGATGCCCTGACCACTGCACCACTGGATTTCACCATTAGAAGATTTACGTTATCATTTAATAAATTTCAGAAGGATTTTCGACGGATTTAAGGCTTTAGAAAGATTAATTAAATTTGAATTTATAGGGATTTTGCGCAATATATACAACGCCACTCATATCTTTTATTTTAAATAGATTTCTTAGTATTATGTAGAATTAGGAAATGTACAAATATAATGTTCTTACAATAGAAATTTACAAATATTTCCGAATTAAAAAAAACCTCACCCCACCCCTCAACGCCAAGAAATCTGAAAAAAATGCAAAGGCAAAAGAGATCCTTTTTTTTTAAATATTTTTGTTTTGTGTAACTAATAGTAATCTTGGAACAAGATAACGTAATGTACCTATTACTCATTCTAAACTGTATTACAACTAATCGATATATTAAATGAATTTTATAAGAAGTTATTTTGATGGTACTTGTAAGTACCGTCAAAACATAAAGGATTGGATCAGTTTAGGTTACAATTATTTTGTGTAATTTTTTTCTAGATATGAAGCTAGAAATTTATACGATAAATAAAAGTAATCAAATGATTTAATTTCCAGATAATGTTTTAAATTGCAAAATTTTATCTCATTCCTTCCAACTTGAAAGATGTCATATACGTTAATGTCCAAAAAGTCTATCCAATCCATAATTACACTTTTGAACACCATTTTTGTGCACAAAAATTTTTCTATTAATGTATGTTTTGTAAATATTTTTATTTGGTTGTTTTCTGCTTTATAGGGGAAGTTTTTAAACAAATTTGAAAATTTAAGTATATGTGATGCCTATGTCAGTATATTCATCATTATTAAATGCTATCCTTCTATATATAAAAAAAAAGTTTTGATTTGGAAATGGACCAATAAAAATCTGCGTAGATATTCCGGGTAGATCCACATCCAATTTAAATGCTTAAGCATGGCCTTTCATCGTTAATATTAAAACAACTGTTGCATACAAAAATATGAAAATCGGTGGTATTATAGAGAAATGTTTGACAAACACGCTGATGCAGACAGTTTTCAAATCGAAGAATTGTTTTAAGAGATATTTAATGGTAAATTTGCACAAAATAGTTCCATTAAAAAAGTTTTATTGAAGCAAAAACTATACAGGAGAGTTTAATCATTTTTAGATCATTTTATACATTATAAGTTCCCGGTGTGCAGATTGTATTTATTTTTCTTATTTGACTAATTTTTTGAGGTTTTATTTCAATTTTAAATTCAAATTTTCAGCATTTCGAGAGATATTTTTTACAAATTTTAGAAAATGTTATTAATTTAAACTGTTGCCAGTTGTATAAACAGCGCAAACAATAATGTTTACTTCAAATTAAAAATTTATTTTACACGTGACTATTATAAACAGAAAATATAAAAAGCAGGAACTCATCATAAAAATTATAATTACACGTGAATTTTAAAAGAGACAGAATATTGTAAAATAATAAATTCATAAACATGCGTTAGAAGTCTTAAATAAGAGAATTTACGTCACATTACACTTATTATATAAAATGAACAAAAAATAATATTGCAAAACTTTAAAAATTGCTCGAGACATTTATTTGATATTTTAAGATGATCAAAATTACGTCAGATTATAATTCTCAGATTCAAATTATAATTCAATCTTCCGAAATCTTTTTAAAGCCGATTAAATTATCGTGCTGTTAGAGTCGGCGGTGTCTGAAGGGGGGTTGACGAGCGTAGCTCGTATGGGGCAGAGCCCCCTAGTCTTGTTAAAAGAAAACTCTTTAAAAATTATATTAATTAAGTGTAGAGGAAAACGATTTAGGATATTTCATAATTGAATAATTTGTGAAACCTTTATTATAAGGTTAGCATTTATGTAAGGAAACATTTATTGTTAAGTTCGGTGGCGTATTGTTCGTAGTTAAGATTACTAGTAGTTTAAAGTAAGTAAAATTTTAAGATTAATTCATAACTTGTATATTACCAATATCGCTATTGGAAGTGTTGTAAGTTTTCGGATATCCGTCACTTCCCAATTTTGCATACCTGCCAACATCCCGCTTTTTTTTAAACGAAAAAGCGTACTTCAACCAGAAACGTTATTAAATGAAATGTTTTTTAGTTCAATGTGGTAGTTATTTGAAACCTACATGATTTCATTTATTAAATAAAATTTAAGTTTTAAAGTATGTTTTGCTGATTTAAAAAAAGCGAGAGGTTAGCAAGTATGATTGTACATGGAGGCGATCAACCAAGATACACCAAGTAGCTCGTTTTACCCTATATTTAAGTTCTTATTAAATATAGTGTACTCTATTTAAAGTGTCTCCTCTTAAGAAATATATCCAGTTAATGACGGCAATTTGGTTAGGCTGATCATTACTTATTTAAAACTAAAGTTACAGACATCGCTTAAAGGATGCTAAAAATCGGATGATGCAGACACATTTTTCACTAACTGAACGAGAAAAAGTAAAACTGCTTTTGTACATTACTTTTTTAAATTTGATACAACTTTTAGGAAGATTTCGTAAGAAATACAACCTATTGCAATCTCCCCTTTGTTGGAATTTTCAGATTTTTTTTTTTCATATATACGCCGATCATGACTCCTAGAACCCACAACTACCCCAGTTCAAAACTTTATCTATCTATCCATCTATCTACCTCTTTCTCTCTCTCTATATATATATATATTTATATATATATATCACATTTTTATGGACACCATAACTCTGCCAAAATTTCTTCCAAACTGACACATAAAATTAAGGGAAAGAAATTCTCGGTTATGTACTTTAATGGACAAAATCGAACTAATGATGTGGAAATAGGAAAGGGTTTCGTAAAAACCTATAAAAACCCATAACCTCTTAATCACAATAAACATCAAATCAGTTTAAAGTTATCATTACTTTCTGGAAAAGGTCCGAGAATTTAAGTATCACAGTTTTTTGATAAAATTAAAAATGGGATCATGGGCCAAAAAAAATAAGGTTTGCGGGAGAAATAAATTAATAACTTTGTCAATTCTTGAGATGTCAAATTCACTTAAACTTATTATAAATCTTCTTAATATTATATTAAACTTTTATATTGACAAGTTTTTAATAGGGCAAAGACTTACCGCAATAAAGATTAAAAACGAAAAACAATTGGGGGGGGGGGGGGGGGCGAGGGGGAGAAGAAAAAAATCCACAACTTCGTCAATTCACAAAAAGTTCAATCCGCTTAAATTTATCATACATCTACTCAATATTATCTACAACTTTCATATTGACAAGGTTTTGATAGGAACAACTATTACATCAAAAACAAATTGAACAAAAATAGGGGTTGGCGAAAAAATTATCGTGTTAATGGTGTACTCAAATCCAAACGGCTTATTTTCTGACACATTTTAGGTAGATTTCGTATGAAACATTACCTATCACATTCCCCCCTAAGAGGGAATTTCTGAAAACCTTTTGCAGATCTACTCCGATCATGACCCTTAGAAGCAAAAACCATCCCCAGTAAAAAACTCTCTCTCTCTCTCTCTCTATATATATATATATATTTATTTATACACTTTTTTATGGACACGATAACATCCATTATTCCGAAAAAAACTCTTCCAAATTCATACATAAAATCAAGGAACATAAAATCTCGGTCAAGTTCGTTAATAGGCAAAATCGGACCACGGGGCTGGAAATAAAGGGGGGATTTGTGAAAACTGAAAAAAAAAAAAAAACATAACCTCTTAATTATAATGCGTATCGAATCAGTTTTAAGTTATTGTTACTTCTAAAAAAGGGGTAAAAAATTTATATATGACGGATTTTTGATAAAATTAAAAATGGGTTCAAGGAGCGAAAAAAATAGAGTTTTAGGGAGAAAAAATTCATAACTTCACCAATTCTCAAGATATAAAAAAAAATTAATTTATTATAAATCTTCTTAATATTATCTACAACTGTTATATTGGCAAGTTTTTGATAGGACCAATTTGTATCGCAGAATAAATAAATAAATATGAAATCAAAAAGAGGAAATTGAGGAAGGAAAATATCCATAACTTCGGCAATTCACAAGATATAAGATACGCACGATTTTTTGATATTTTTTCTTAATAATATCTACAACATTTATATTGACAAATTTTTGATAGGACCAATTCTTACAGCAAAAACAAATTAAAAATACATACCGGTTCAAGAAAAAAATCATCGTATAAAGGGTGCACTCAACTCCAAACTGCTTATTTTCTGACTAATTTTTAAATTCAGTTTTGCTCTCAAACGCATCCATTTGGTAGATTGTCTTATTTAGAAACTATATAATGTGTCTAAATGTGTATAACTTTTGATAGAGGCAGAATATATTTTTAAAAATTATGTCAAATTGGGCATTTTTAACTGATTTTCCCGAAGCGATTGTATTGGAAACGAAAAATATTGTCCTACTGAGAAAATAATTGTTTATAAATCAAGTTTTAATTAATTGAAGGAAAAGTAAAAACACAGGTCGCTTATAAATCTCTTCAAAAATCTTGTCAGCAAGTTTCATATTTTTTTTCTTTTAAACATGAATCTGAAAATGTGCCAGAAATTTTCGAGTTGTTGAACACGGAGAAATATTTTTTTCAATACATCCTTAACATGATTCTGATAAAATCAGCTCTCGTATAAAAATGAAATTAAAATTTCGTCAAAAGCGGCCAGATAAAATTGTTAAACTCTATTCATGATTCAGTTTTTGTTGTTGAAATTAGTACTTGACTTCTAACTTGACTTCTAACTTAACTTCTAACTTGTTATTGAAATTAGTACTTAAATCTACCTACCCCTGTATACCGAGCCGGCAGGGATTTTTAAATTAATTTTTTCTCTCAAACGCATGCAGTTGGCAGATTCTCTTATTCAGAAACTATATAATGTGCAGTATTGGTGGATTGTTTAACAAAGACAGAATATATTTCACAAAATGGTGTCAAAATGGGCATTTTGAACCGAGTTTCATGAAGGGAAAGTGTTGAAAACGGAAAAAAAGAAAAACTCTCGATTCTGGGGCTCTACCACGATAAGATCGAGTTCCTTCCGAAGCGAGAAGAACCCGAGGTCGAATTTAGATGTTTCCCGAAAATTTTTTCCGATACACAGATTAAGTGCTACCACGAAGAGGTCGGCAAAAGCTCACGGATTCTAGATTCCTTTTCAAGTAGGCATCGGAAAAAACTAGATTGCACTGTAAATTAAAATGTCTGAAATTCAAACACTTAAGTGTCTGAAACGGAGTGTTCAGTTTTCAGACATTTTAAAATGTCTGAATTTTTTCAGACACTTCAAACGTCTTAATAGCATCCATTTTTTTTTGTAAGCATCATACGTAGCCATGTTTGACCACGTTGAATCCTGGAAAAATATTTGGCTGGGGTCCTGCCCCCCCCCCCCCCCCTACAACCTGATTTTTCTGGTGCTCCCAATTTTTGTACGCAATTTTTGTTAAGCTGATAATTTAAATCTTTTACGACATTTTACTGATTATAATCAATATTTTGAACTTCAGGAGTAGAACAAGATTAAAACAAAAAATATTTATCTAAATATTAGATTTTTTTTAATTTGTTTTATTTTTAATCTTATTTTACTTTAAAAGTTCAAAATATTGATTATAATCAGTGGAATTTGGAAACAGATTTAAAATATAAACTTTACAAATATTGCACATCAAATTTGTGGGCACTAAAATCGTAGGGGGGCGGGGCACGGCCCAGTATGCCAAAGATTAAAACAAAAAATATTTATCTAAATATTAGATTTTTTTAATTTGTTTTATTTTTAATCTTATTTTACTTTAAAAGTTCAAAATATTGATTATAATCAGTGGAATTTGGAAACAGATTTAAAATATAAACTTTACAAATATTGCACATCAAATTTGTGGGCACTAAAATCGTAGGGGGGCGGGGCACGGCCCAGTATGCCCATTCTTTAATCAAGAAGTTCTTTTGCAAAAAATGCAACGCTGCATTATTGTTATCTTAATTGAGATGTCCGGTATTCGGGAGTATCCGTTGTGGAGGTTAATGGACATTCCCGAATAGCTATTCTGAAACATCTATTTAGCGAATACTTTTTTAATCCGCATGGCATACATATTTCTATATTTTTACCTCACAAAAGCAGACATCTCCGATTATCGGACAAATTCAGCGGCAAGGGCTATTGAGGGCTTTTAAAGTACATGGATAAATATATATATATTTCTTATAATCTTGTCCTACTCTACTTCATATAATTTAAAAATAGATTTTTTAAAAATTTATATTGCCACATAGGCAATTTTACATATATATCAGATGATAATCACAACAGCTATTTAACTATGAATAAATAAATAAATATTCTACTTTACCCTTTGCACTCGAGGGCTCCGGAGCGGAGCCATTTAAAATTTGTCTTCAAATTCGAGGGCTCCGCTACGGAGACAATGCAAATAATTTTGGGATACCTGTCTAGAAAATCCGAGATTACATGGTATCACAAAATTATTTGCATTGTCTCCGTAGCGGAGACCTCGAGTTTGAAGACAAATTTTAAATGGCTTCGCTCCGGAGTCCTCGAGTGCAAAGGGTTAATATTGAGAAAAAAATTACTTCGGTATTTTGTTTATTTATATTTTGTATTTTTTAATCTTGTCCTACTCTAAAAGTTCAAAACTTTCATTATAATCAGTGCAAGATTTAAGGTATCAACTTTACGAAAATTTCATACAAAATCCCCCCCCCCCCTCCCCGAAAAAAAAATAAAAATCCTTATCATTTAAAAATTAGATTTTTTTTAAATTTATATTTCCACATGGGCTTATTGTTATCATTCCTATGAGGTACTAAACAAGACATCTTTAAAGCAAAATAAAGGCAAAAAAAAAAAAAAAGTTAGCACATGATATCACTATGATACAAACTTGCGATGCTTATCAGTAAAGTCTAATTGGAAAATGACCTTTGAATCCACGCATGCAGCGAAATCTAAATAAACAAATTATTTCATTTTTCCTGACTGGCTTACTTATGTTTCCAAATCAAAAGTTTTCACATATTAAAAGATTTAATAGCTTTAGAAATATATCTAAGAAATACTTGAGATAAACATTCATTTTCAATTATATATAAATTTCATGAAAATCAATTGATTTTTTTTTTCCAAAAGCGAAAGTTTATAAATATATTTTTTAATTTCAGCTGAATATTGTTCAATGGAAAAAAAAAAAAAAAGGGCAATCCCGAAAATCCCGGAATTTTCCAGTAAAAATTCCGAGATTTTCGGAGTTAAAATTAAAGCGGGATCCCGGGATCTCAATCCGGGATTGTAATCCCTAGCTAGGAAGTAAGAAAACTTTAGGAGATCTTTCAAAGTTTTTTTTTCTATATTCTTGTGGTCGAGTATGAGATAAGCATTAGCCATTGAAATTGAAACTAAGAACTGCCATATTGAAAACAAAACAAAACAAGAGAATGAACTTAACTTTTAAATATGTCTGTTTTTTAGTGATGTTATTACTTTAAATTTGGGAAAAAAGATGAGAATAAATAATACATAATTTGTAATAAAAGACAACGTCATAAATTTAAAAATATATACTTCTAGAATTAATGGTTTTTTTTTTTTGCAAAAAGATTCAAAACTAATTAAATTTCATGTAAGATTTTGTTTAGTACAATAAATAAAATCATAAAAGACAATAATTTTAGTACTATAAAGAAATTATAACACTTACCTCTTGCAAACAGCGATTGAAGTAAGAAATATTCCTCGATTTGAAATTTTAAAAACTACCACAACCACAGTGAGGGAGAAAGACTTTCATCAGTTTAAAAGGTAATCCCATAATACATCCGACTAGCCATATTTAAAGAATGAGATGTTTCATCCTAAAAACAGGACCCGCCAGACAAAAGTTTCTTTTTTTTTTTTTGCCAGCTTCGACAGGACGAAGATGAATAACACAATGTTATTGATATAAATTGATACGAGTTAACACTAAGCCCATTGCACACGCTTTGTAGAATTTCCGGGTGTAATCTTCAACCGTCGTCTACTTCTGTTCTGTGTCTATCCCGCCCTTGTATCGACGACAGCTTCTAAGAAACATTTGATGTCGAGCACACACGTCAGATGTATGTATTCAATAAATAAATAATCCAAGTTAATACGAATTAAAAACACAGTACTTCACATTTCGCAAAAAACGAATTAAAATACACGCGTACATAAAAACAAACTTTGTTTGAATTACAACGTATACCACTTCGAACGAAGACATCTAAAACGCATGCGCAACTGGGAGTGCTAGTGCCCCCTGGTGGTTATTGCGTCGGAAGAATCAAAACGTCTGGAATTAAGACACGTTTAAAGCAATGAAGTGTCTTAAAATAAGACGTTTGCGGATATTTTAGACATTATTCTCAGTTCGTTTACACCATGGTCATAGTAAGACACTTATGTATCTTAAATTAAGACATCTATAATGTCTGAATTTTCAGATTAAGACACTTAAGTGTCTAAAATTCTTTTTCAGTCACATATGTGTCTAAATTTAAGACGCTTCTATTTGCAGTGTGACCACTTCAGTTACGAGACAATTCTCACTGACCTTCCCTCTTTTTCTCCCGTTTGAAAAGAAAACAAATGTTTAATTTTGCTTTCTGTGTTTATTAAAAATGCCATCTACACACACCTAATTAAGATATTTTCATAATCTTTCTTTTTAACGAATGTGAAATATACAGATTTTTAGCTGTTAAAAACTCAAAATCATACGACCGGTAGATCTTTAGAAAATGATAAATAAAAATGAAATTAGCTTTTTTTGACTAAGCGGGAGCTTTTCTTTAAAAATTAATTAAAAATTAACAAATTACTCTAGAGATATTTAATAACTATCATAAGAAAGGCGTTATTCTAAACTTTAAAATGATATGAAAATAAATTTTTTGTGAGTTTTTGTTAAGTAAATATTAGCATAAATACCCAAAAATTTCAAGAAATTCTGCTTAAATACAAAATAAACGGGAAAATATTTAAGCTTTGAAACTCATTTTAAACACTAATAATAAATGTACTTTGAAAATATTGCATGCAGTTTTTGGTAGATTTAGATTGATGCAGTATGGAGTCCGTGTTTGTAATGAAAATTCAACGCAAAATTAAAAAAAAAAATAAATTCTAATGTGAATTAAAAAAATAATAATTGCAGTACATATTAAAATATAGTTTAACAAAATATCGTGTGTAAGTTTATTAATTTCCTTTAAATAAACAGCGTGTTATGCTAAGAAAACTCTAATTATACAATAGTTGTCGCATAAAAAAATTAGCAGAGAAAACATGCTGTGCTTACTAGAAAATAATTGACTAGATATTTTTGCTAAAACTTCTTTATAGCAAATATAACATTTCTGAAAATATCGAAGCCCACTATCCTTGTTTACCCAAATAAATCAAATATTCAAAATTTCCAAATATTTATTTATATAGATTATTAAATGTTGTATCAGTTTTAAGATTTGTTATTTGTTGCTTAAATAACAAAATACTTTAGTAAATAGATAGAGAATTTCTTTTTAGAACAAGATAAAAATATTAAATAAAAAAATTTTTTGCGCAAAAAAAGAAAAAAAAAAAAAAGTAAATATCTTTGGAAAGTATTGCAGGATTTTGAATACTTTAAGATACTACATTTTTTATACTTCACATTTCATTGGATATAAAATAAATTGTAAAGTTTCTAATAACATAAAAAAGCAACTTATTTCATAGTAACTTTACAGTAAATTTAGAAAAGATAACAAATATATTATTTGAAAATGATGTGAATCAGTCTTCTTAGATTTTTATTTTTTTGTCTCCGTCTTTAATTTCTATATAAAACTAATCTTTCAAAATATAAGTTAAATATCACTCAATCTACACACACACACAAAAAAAAAAAAAAAAAAAAAAGAGGACTCTTTGGCGATCCTAATATTAAGCTTTATTTACTTCCTTTTTTTTTTTTTTTTGTTAATTTGAGCAATAATTATTTTATATTCCGAAAAAATAGTTTTATAATCAAAGGCAGAAAAAAAATGAAAAGTGAAGAAGACTGATTCACATCATCTTCAAACAATATATTTTATTTTGTTTGAAAGTTTTCGAAATTTATTGCAAAAAAGTTACGAGGAAATACGTTGTTTTTTGATGACCTTAGAAATGCTACAATTTATTTAAATTCCATAATAAAATATGCCGTTCAAAAACATGCAAAACTTTCCTAAGATTTTTCTTTTTGATTACTGAAAATTTTGAAAACTTTTTGATTAAATATTTTGATTTTGTACTAATCGAAAATTCTCATTGGATGTTATTAAACGATTTTATATATTTATATATAGATATATATATTATACAACAAGTCATTAAAATTAATACAGCAAGCATTTAATAATAATTTTAAAAAAAGAAAAGGAAAATCTTTTGGAAATTTTGGATAATTATTTTGTTTGAGTAAACAACGATAGAGCGCACGTGGGCTTAAATATTAGCATAAATGTTATATTTAGTATACAGAAGTTTTAGTAAAAGTATATGGTCAATTATTTTTGGGGCATATGCAGCGCTTGGTCACACTGCTAATTATTTGTGCAAGAACTATGATATAATTAGCTTTCTGGGTATTGCGCTTTGTTTATTTAAAGCAGATTAATAAGATTGTGCGTGATGATTTGTTAAACTATGTTTTAATAAGCATTTCAATTACTTTTTATCAACTTATTATTAGTTTTTGTTATTTTAAGTTAGCATTTCATTTTAAAGAGATAGCGTATCACAAAGAAAAATCAATCTAAATCTACAAAAAATTGTTTGCAGTATTTGCAAAAAAAAAAAAAAAAAAAAAAAAAAAGAAAAAAAGAAAAAAGAAAAAAGAAACGCTTATTATTAGTGCTAAAAATTAGTTTCAAAACTTATAATATTTTCCCAGTTATTTTACATTTAAGTAGAATTTCTTGAAATTTTGGCGTATTTATACCCATATTTGCTTAAGAAGAACTTATAAAACTTTTCTTTTTATACGATTTAAAAATCTGGAATAAGATCTTTCTTATGATACTAATTAAATATTTGTAGGTTAACATGTTAATTTTTTATTAATTTTCAAAGAAAAACCCTTGCTTGGTTAAAAAAACAAATTTCCTTTTTATTTTCCATTTTATAAATAACTATCCGTCATATCACTTTGAGATTTTGACAACTGAAAACCTGAACATTTCACTCTCGTTTAAAAAAAAGATTATGAAAATATCTTAATTAGGCGTGTGTCGATGGTATTTTTACTAAACAGAGAAAACAATATCAACCGCTTTAAAATCTCTCCCCAGAGACGCACTTCCGACAATATATGCTTTTCTCACTCCATTCAATGGGGTCGGAAGTTTTCGTTGAGATCTCGATGACAGTAATCCGATGGAAGACGTTCTCGATTGTGTCGTGGTAGCATTTATTTCAGAGTCATCGGAATGCAACGTCACATCGGGAAATGCAGAAGATTTTACGAGAAAGGGGAGAATTCGATCTGTTCGTGGTAGGTCTCCTGGTCTACAGGCGAAGGTAGATTTCGAAGTTGAGTTCTAATTTCCACAACAAAAACTAAATCATGATTAGAGATAAACCCACTTTAAATATTTTATCTGGCAGCTTTTGACGAGTTTTTATTTCCTTTTTATATAAGAGCTGATTTTATCAGAATTATGTTAAGGCGGTATTAAAAAAAGTACTTTTCCATGCTCAACAACTCGAAATTTTCTGGCACATTTTCAGATTCAATTTTTAAAAGAAAAAAAATATGAAACTTGCTGACCAGATTTTTGAAGAGATTTAAAAGAGACCGTTTTTTTTTTTTTTTTTTTTTTTTTTTTTTTTTTTTTTTTTTTTTGGCATATATACGCCGAACATGACTCCTAGAACCCACAACTACCCCAGTTCAAAACTTTATATATATATATCTTTCTCTATCTATCTATCTGTCTACCTCTTTCTCTCTCTCTCTCTCTATATATATATATCACATTTTTATGTACACTATAACTCTGCCAAAATTTCTTCCAAACTGACACATAAAATTAAGTGATACAAAATCTCGGTTATGTAATTTAATGGACAAAATCGAAGTAATGGTGTGGAAATAGGAAAGGGTTTTGTAAAAACCTATAAAAACCCATAACCTCTTAATCACAATAAACATCAAATCAGTTTAAAGTTATCATTACTTTCTGGAAAAGGTCCGAAAATTTAAGTATCACAGTTTTTTGATAAAATTAAAATTAGGATCAAGGGCAAAAAAAAAATAAGGGTTGCGGGAGAAATAAATTAATAACTTTGTCAATTCTTAAGATGTCAAATTCACTTAAACTTATTATAAATCTTCTTAATATTATATTAAACTTTTATATTGACAAGTTTTTAATAGGATAAAGACTTACCGCAATAAAGATTAAAAACGAAAAACAATTGGGGGGGGGCAGGGGGGGGAGAAGAAAAAAATTCATATCTTCGTCAATTCACAAAAAGTTCAATCCGCTTAAATTTGTCATACATCTACTCAATATTATCTACAACTTTCATATTGACAAGGTTTTGATAGGAACAACTCTTACATAAAAAACAGATTGAACAAAAATAGGGGTTGACGAAAAAAATTATCGTTTTAATGGTGTACTCAAATCCAAACGTCTTATTTTCTGACACATTTTAGGTAGATTTCATATGAAACATTACCTATCACATTCTCCCCTACGAGGGAATTTCTGAAAACATTTTGCAGATCTACTCCGATCATGACCCTTAGAAGCAAAAACCACCCCCAGTAAAAAACTCTCTGTCTCTCTCTCTCTCTATATATATATATATATATTTATACCCTTTTTTATGGACACGATAACGTCCATTATTCCGAAAAAAACTCTTCCAAACTGATACATAAAATCAAGGAACATAAAATCTCGGTCAAGTTCGTTAATAGGGAAAATCGGACCACGGGGCTGGAAATAAAGGGAGGGATTTGTGAAAACTGAAAAAAAAACATAACCTCTTAACTATAATGCGTATCGAATCAGTTTTAAGTTATTGTTACTTCTAAAAAAAGGGTAAAAAAATTATGTATGACAGATTTTTGATAAAATTAAAAATGGGTTCAAGGAGCGAAGAAAATATTTCATATTTTTTTTTCTTTTAAACATGAATCTGAATATGTGCCAGAAATTTGCGAGTTGTTGAGCATGGAGAAGTATTTTTTTCAATACATCCTTAACATGATTCTGATAAAATCAGCTCTCGTATAAAAATGAAATTATAATTTCGTCAAAAGCGGCCAGATAAAATTGTTAAACTCTATTCATGATTTATTTTTTGTTGTTGAAATTAGTACTTGACTTCTAACTTGACTTCTAACTTAACTTCTAACTTGTTACTAAAATTAGTACTTAAATCTACCAACCCCTGTAGACCGAGCCGGCAGGAATTTTTAAATTAATTTTTTCTCTCAAACGCATGCAGTTGGCAGATTCTCTTATTCAGAAACTATGTAATGTGCAGTATTGGTCGATTGTTTGATAAAGGCAGAATATATTTCACAAAATGGTGTCAAAATGGGCATTTTGAACCGAATTTCATGAAGGGATAGTGTTGAAAACGGAAAAAAAGAAAAACTCTCGATTCTGGTCTACAGGCGCAGGTAGATTTCGAAGTTGAGTTCTAATTTCAACAACAAAAACTAAATCATGATTAGAGATAAACCCACTTTAAATATTTTATCAGGCAGCTTTTGACGATTTTTTATTTCATTTTTATATAAGAGTTGATTTTATCAGAATTATGTTAAGTCCGTATTAAAAAAAAATACTTTTCCATGCTCAACAACTCGAAATTTTCTGGCACATTTTCAGATTCATTTTTTAAAGACACAATATGAAACTTGCTGATGTGATGTTTGAGAAGAGATTTATAACAGACCTTTTTTTTTTTTTTTTTTTTTTGATCAATTAATTTGAACCTGATTTATAAACAATTATTTTTTCAGTAGGACATATTTTTCGTTTCCAACACAATCGCTTCGAGAAATTTGGTTCAAAATGCCCACTTTGATATGATTTTTTGAAATATATTCTGCCTCTATCAAAAACTCGACCAATGCGGTACATTATACAGTTTCTGAACAAGAAAACCTACCAATTGGATGAGTTTGAGATCAAAAAAGAATTTAAAAATGAGTCAGAAAATAAGCAGTTTGGATTTGAGTACACGCTTAATACCACGAATTTTTCTTAAAGCACTATATAATCTTAATTGGTTTGTTCTGTAAGAATTGGTCCAATGAAAAACTTGTCAATTTAAAATTATAAGGTAATATTAAGAAAATATATAACACATTCATGCGGATTTTATATCTTTTGATTTGACGCAGTTATGGATTTTTTCTTCTGCAAACCCCACCCTTCACCCCCACTCACACACACACACCCTTTTTGTTTTCGTTTTTATTTTTATTTTTTTAGCGGTCTGAATTCGTTCTATCAAAAACTTGTCAATGTAAAAGTTGTAGATAATATTAAAAATATTTATAATAAATTTAATTGTATTTGATATCTTGAGAATTGACGAAGTTATGATTTTTTTTTCTCCCCAAAACCCTATTTTTTTCACCCCTTGAACCCATTTTTTATTTTATCAAAAATCTGTCGTATATAATTTTTTGGCTCTTTTTTACAAGTATTGACTGATTTTACAACTTTAAACTTATTCGATATGTATTATAATGAAAAAGTTATGTTTTTTTTTTTTTTGGTTTTTACAAAAACCCTCCCTATTTCACCCCCTTGGTCAGATTTTGCCCATTAACGAATTTTATGCCCCTTGATAACAGATTGTCGCTCATAAATCTCTTCAAAATATGGCGTCAACAAGTTGTTTTTACTTTTAAAAATGAGTGTGAATTTGTGTCAGAAAATTTCGAGTCGTTGAGCGTGGAAAAACACTTTTTTGAATACGCCTTCATATGATAAACCCAGCTCTTATAGAAAGATGAAATTAAAATTACGTCACAAGCGGCCAGATAAAATTTATTAAACTGGGTTTTATTCCTAATCCTGATTTAGTTTTTGTAGGGGAAATTAGTACTTAAGTTTGAAATCTACCTCCACTTGTAATCCGAGCCAGAAGGGATTTTACTTATTGAGATATCAAGCAAATGTCAGTTAGAATAATCTATATCAACAAAATTTTCTACCACCAAATATATCAGAGGTTAAAAAAAAACTAATTGCTGATCCCAGATATTACCCATTAGAATGTGGTGTAAAAGAAGAAATTTTTATTTAATTATATCAGAAAATATTTGACAAAACTGAGTAACCTAGCAAATTAATATTAAATTATAATGTATAATGTCGAAAGAACATAGAGTAACTCCGGGAGAGTCACCGCATACGGGATAAATGCCGCACCCATTGTATTTCTTGTAATTATCGATAGATGGTCGTCAAACGCACAGTATAGGTGCGCAATGAGATTATTTTAACCAGTGTATAGCGTGAATCCCATTTCGATTTTTACTTGTAGAAGTACAATCCTTAATTTGACGTAAGTGCACGATTTCACTGTCCAAACTTTTAAACACGATATGTTTAAAGACTTTTCATACACTAATTACTAAATGCATATGTTGGGTCGTTTTCTCTTCTTCTAATTATACTCCATTTTTAATTTATTCAATTAACTGTCACTAATGATATTAGCCTGACCTTAAAATTTTAAACAAGGTGTGAACAGTTTACCAACACCTGGATGTTGTTACAAAAAGAGGAAAAATAAAAATAAGCAATATGCTTAGAAAGATACTAATTTGATTTAAAAAAAAACTCTTAGAATAATTACCAATAAAAAAAAAAAAAAACAAAAAAAAAACAAAGAGGAAATGCATAAACTAACTTAAAGTAAATCAAAAAATTACTATTAGAAATGTGAAATTAAACCTTAATTATTTAACAGTAACAACATCCTCAACCAATCACAACTTATGAAGAGAAAACTACCAACACTTCTGAATTTGAGAATACAATGCATTCACAACAAAATAAGAAAATCTAAATTGATTACTACAGAACTTCACAACCGAAAGGCAAACTCTTGAGTCCGCATTAATCAAATAATATGTTTTGATAATTTAAAAGGATTTAGTATCAAGATTGTGACTGTACTTATACTCTCAAATCCAGGGGCCAAATAATCGTATAGTGTAATTAGCATTGAAAACCATAAAATCTGATGAATTTCACTTCTGACAAAATTCTTTCTTAAGCCACTCATTTATGTATCAAAATTTGTATTAATTATTCCAGTGGCTATCTAGATTTCAGTATTCATAGTTTTTTTTTTTTTTGAAACAATGCCTACTCTGTTCAGAAGTTAATTACTTATATATAATACTTTATTTTTTTTTTACTGAGGGAACATATGTGCGACTGAATTTCCGTCTAAAATGGATCCTGTTACCATATTACCTAACTCCTTAATTTAAAGACTTAAGAACCAGCATGAGTATAACCAGAAAAATAAGTTAATAAGAGGGGTAACACACATTAAAATTAATCCACATAACACTCATAAAATGAAAGGGAAATGCATAGTAAGTATAAAAGCCACTAATAAAAAAAAAAGGTAACAAAACCCTCAATTCATTTCGCACAGTATTCCTCCTTTAATACTTAATCTTACTACTGATACAGAGTTAAAAGATCTTAAGATTCTTTAGTATTTATTTCATTTACTAATGAGATTAAAACCCTTTTCTTTTTTTTTATTTTAGAGATTAATTTAGTTGAAAGAGAAGTGAGCAAAGCAGAGCAATACATTTGACATCATTTTATTAAACTTCAGATCTTATTCAGAATTTAATATTATTTTTGCCAATATTTTGCAGTGAAATTTCAGTATAAAAAAATCAATTAGATACATGACAGGGTTTAACTCAAAATAGTTTTTAATTTAAAAGACTCGTTTAACTATTATCATATTGCAGAAAATTTTCAATACAACAAAAACGCAATCAGATATTTAGCAAAGAATATCTCAAAATAGTTTTCACTTTAAAATAGCCATTTTAACACAACAAATTGCGAGGGTATTTCGATTCCTTCTAATACTTTTGACATAAATAAATATGTAAGAGATAATCAAAACAGCACAGAAAATTCTACTTACATTAAAGGCAATTCAAGAGAAGGTGCAGGCTATAACATCATTTTACTCTTCTTTATTTATTTTTTTTAATCTGTTTGGCAGTTCTTCTAATAGGGTGGAGACAAGGTCGATCGGCGTATACTTTTCTTTAGACGAATGGATGTTGGTATTCTCCCATTGAAGCTATTTTTGCCCATATTAACTCTTTCTTTAAACCCAGGGTAAACACGGATATCACAGACAGTTCGTAAAAAAAAAAAAAAAAAAAAAAAAAAACGTTCAAAGGATCACCTATCAACTTTCAGTGAAGATGCACTAAATCTTTATTTCCTCGACGATTTCATTACACACACAAATCCAATTTCTATGCTGCGAATCTCCTCAGACGTACCTGAATTCTGAAATCAAGGCGATGACAAGCACAAGTTGACTGTGTTTCGCCAATTTCGGAGAATGATCATAGGTTTTTTTTTTCTCTTCTCTTAGTTTCTTAAGACAACGTGAGCCTCCAAATGTTCAATGTTAAAGAATCCTGTTCCAACGGTGCGAGTGGGATCAATCATGGCTGCCGCTGCACCCACGCTTGGTAAAAAAAAAATTCTTTCAAAGATCGCAGGACCATCTGACACGTCCGTTTTCTTGAGAGACTATCTTCTTCTCTCCTCGTTTTAACAAATTCGAAAACCTCATCTGACCACTGGTCAGGGGGAGGGCTAAACGAAAGCCTCCTTTCCCCCTACCCCCACTCACTAAGAGAAAAAAATCACATCCTTTTTGTCTGAAAACTCCTGCCTTAACTAACTTATTCCCCGTATCGTGTAATAAAATTTCACACGTGCACTCTTACTTGCTGACGTCAGACGCTCCTATTCGCTAACCTGGTAGGGTTCAACCACTTATGTAAAAGGGGGTGTAATCCGCTTTCCACCTTATACACTTTTTCTAATGGGCCACCCATCTTTAAATGCCAAGCAAACTACCTTTTTCCCACGGCAGTTTCCCATAAAATCTCCCAAATTGTCTGTTTGACAATAACTTTTAAAAGGAGGGTTATAAAATTGCACCAAGCATTTTACTTAAAAGGCTCATAAAATTTTATATATATGGATGGCCACCCAAGCAGGCTTTTAGGCTGTGATAACGAACGTAGTAAAAGAAGTGTATGAAATTCACCTGGAAAACACGTTTTTACTGCATCCTATGTGACATTACAAAGGCAGACTGAGGGCGTTTTCATTTTACGAGCTGGCGTTGCTATGGTAACACCGCTCTATAGTGGGGAAATACATGACCGTTTCCAACAGCTGCCCAAATCCAAGGTTAAACGAGGAGTTTCGCATTTTTCTTGAAAAAAAAAAGGACGGGATATCTTGCTTGTGTTTACGTTCTCAGATAAAAGATTACACGTATCCTAGTATTTCTTTCCACTGAAATAATACGTGTTTTTCTAGATCTGAAACTGAGAAAAAGGAATTCTCTGGCATTAAGTAATATTCTTAAACTATGAAAATTTTGTCTGACATTTTTCTTTGAAAAAGGGGGGATATAATTGAAGAAAATTAATAATTTTAAGATGAAAGCATACAATGTTATATATATATATAAAGAGGGGGGATTTTAATAACCCCAGAATTTGTCAAAATAAGGATATTGTTAAATATTCTACAACACATACATGATTTCGAAGTCAAAATTAAGTGTAGCGTTTGTAAGAGTACTGTGTGTATGGTTACGCCATTCCCCTTAGTGATGGCAGGTAACTGTGATGGCCGACGTCTGCACCATGAAAAGTGGGATACATGCCGCACTGCTATTCCGATATACATGCCGCAGTTTCTTTTGTACGGGATGATTAAGTGTTATTAACTTTTCCTTTTCTTTTTGCACAGATTAGCAATGTTAAGCATGTTATCATGTTTACAAAAACCAAAGGGAAAAAATGGGGAAAATAAAAAGTAAGAAGAGCAAAAAAGATGCAAGTCAAGATGATAATAACAAAAAAGTGGATTACGCGTAACGGAGACGTTCTTTGCAAACAACTCTAAAAAAGAGGAAGTGTAATTGGCTTCGTTGCATCATGTGTTTAAATGTAGTTACATAAAGACTGTACTTTTTCGACTTTTTACCTGTAGATTGCAGTCGAAAAAACAGGTATTGTAACCCATTCGGGACCATAGGTGCATATAAGCATCTATATAAAAAGCTTACAAAATTTGTTTCTGGCACCAGTAAAAAAGAAAAGTAATATTTGCTTTGTTTAATTAGAGCATTTTCGTGATTATTTAAGCAAAGGTAACTTCTTTTAAAAATGTTGTACCAACTAATTTGTGTAAAAGCCACCGATCACGAAAGGGTTAACAAATGAATTATGTAAACACAATTTTACTTTTTTTCTTTTCCCTTTCTAATACATTGATGTTACGTTGTTGCTGAAATAGCAATTAAAATTTAATGTAAAAAAAATAAGTCGATAATTTTAATAGTAAAAGTAGGCAACAATTATAAATTTGAATCTACTAATAGGTTTCATTGTACTCATTTAGTTTCATTTTGTTATTACATTGTTAATTATAGTCCAGATATGAATATTTTTTAAAATATTTTTATTTATAATATCATTCTGTTCTTATTACAAGCGCGGCATTTCTAACGCACAAGTGCGGCGTCTCATCCTGAATGTACGGGTGACGCGCCGCAGAGTAATGTTTTAGAAAAAAATCGTTAAAAATATTAATAATTTGTTTTGAATTTTTTGTCGCACTACACGCGTTGCATATTTAACATTAAATGGCACGGAGTGATTTTTTTTATTTTATGCCCACCATGGGACTTTATACACAAATTCAAAAAAATGTGCGCCATAAATCCCGGAATTATCCTACATGAAATAGTGATGATATTTCTTTGTCAAAATACAAATTATTATCTTCTTTATATTAATCTAGATTCTCAAGAATTCTAATTATGAATTTTAATTACTTTTCTCTGTATTTATAGCTTAGAAGAATTTCATTAAGTCCTGTTTATAATTTGTTTTTCCATTTCAGTGACTGCTTGAAATTCTATTATGCTTCAATATGTTTTCTTTTCTTTTTTTTTTCATATGCATAACTTGTTTTTATTTTAAAATATTACAAATGATTTTCTATAAAATCTCGGTGAGGTTTTGAAAAAATATACACATAACTTTTAAACACCAATATAACGAACTGTATCAGAATATATAATATTAACTTTTATAATAATTCATGATAAGATTTCGTACGATAGGAATTTTTATGCTATTGTGATCTATACATATTTTATATTTTACAATAACACTAAATTTAGAATAATTAAAAATATGAAAAACAAAAATATCTGCACTCGTCTTTTTTATCCGTTATTGCCCGGTATCTTAAAAAAATTAATTTAAAATTGTATTTTTTGAAAAAAAAACATTGTAAAAAACAATGTTCATAAATGGCATAATATGATTGTATTTTCTATACTAATATATAATATTACTTTTTATAATATTTTACGATAAGAACTGATTTCGTATGATAGGAAGTTTAATGCTATTGTGATCAATACATATTTTATATTTCATAACAACTCTCAATTTAGAATAATTAAGAATGTGAAAAACGAAAACGTCTGCATTCGTCTTTATTATCCATTATTACCCGATATCTTAAAAAAAAATAATTTAAAAATGTATCTTTAGTAAAACAATATTCACAAATGATATAATAGGACTGCAGTTTTATACTAATATATAATGTTACTTTTTATAATAATTTACGATAAGAACTGATTTGATGCAATAGGAATGTTTATGCTATTGTGATCTATACATATTCTATATTTCACAATAACACTAAATTTAAATTAATTAAGAATTTGAAAAACGAAAGTATCTACACTTTTCTTTATTATCCGGTAACTTAAAAAATAATTTTAAAATGTTGTTTTAATAAAACAATAGGGTAACATGAAGTAAGATGCCGTGTTGTACAAGATGCCGAATCACGCAGTTTTCATATACACAGCCGCTGTTGAGAAACGCCGCTCAGTTGTAAGGAAGAAGGTTCCCTACTGATATTTTAATTTCCGTTTGCGTTCTTAAAAAAAATTTATAAGTGGTACTTTTTTATTGCTATTTCATCTTAACACTTCTGGTAAGTGTCAAAAATCTTTTACGTGACTTTTATATGCCTATATAAGTCTCAGTTTAAACACCAGAGAAATAAATCTGATGTTTTTAGAGAGTGCTGGAACCTGGAATTTCTGCAAAGCATAAATGGTGGCCGGTTGCCGCTTCTTCACGTCAGTGGGGGAACCGGCGTCTTACGCAATGCTTTGGGATAAGTCGACGAAAATTTTGTGGGGATGAAGATGCTGGTTTTTTTTTTCCCTTGGGGTAAGATACCGTTTATTTTCCGTTGCGATCAAATGCCTGGTTGTTTCTTCATTGTTTAACCCTTTCGTGGTCACGCACGCGTATCCGCGGTCGCACTTTGGTACTTGTAAGTGGTCGTGAACGCATATAGGCGGTCAGACTTTTGTACTTGTAGATGGTCACAAGCGCGTATAGGCGGTCAAAATATTCTACTTGTATATGGTTATGAACGCGTTTGCGCGTTTGTGCTTCCCCCCACTTCTCGAGACTGGGAGTTAAAGAAGGCGTTTATCAATCACCCCCTCTTTCCACGCACACAATAGGCGTTAGGCAGACTATTTGTCAACTGGATTACCGTATTTTAAGTCGAATGCCTTAGGGGATTTCGTTTTCTGTAATGCTTAAGAATGACATTGTATTTCGAACCATATACTAGGCAATTTTATAGAATATCATCGTTTACTTATTTTATTTTATTATTTCTGTCCATAAGATTCTAATTCATTACTATAATAATTATTATTTTATATCATTTGCCATATAATATTTATTTATTTTGCATGTTCATTATTTATTATGTAATATTTATTTATTTTGCTCTTTTAATGAATATACACGTTCTTTTCTTTCCTTTTTACTTCCAAATGTATGTCATTTTTTTCATTTAACTATAATACTAAATAACTAAACTGTTTTTTTTTCTTTACTTACAGCACTTTTGTTGTGTAATAATAATAAAAATCTCAAATATCCAATTTAACATTACACTTCAAAAATAATATTTTTATTTATTATTGTTGCGCAAATTTTATTCAAATTCTAGCATGATTTAAAACTAGCACCGTGAAACCTGTCTATAATGACGCTGAATGGGCCAGAAAAAGCATCGATGTAGATAGGTTTTAAATTTCATTATAGGTAGATTGGTAAACGGAAAAAAGGTGACCGGAAAAAACGGGACCGGAAAAACGTGACAAGGAAAAAAGGTGACCGGAAAAAACGTGACAAGGAAGTGTTAAATATTGAATTTGGAAACAATGAACCTGGAAAAAAAATTAAAGCAAATCGGATGTTTCTGTCAAGAGTTATCGCGTTACGTACATACAGACGTAAGTGCATACATACATACATACAGAACCTGCGTGCACATTAATCCTTGGGCTTTGATAGCCTGCGAGCAAAAAGCAGGATAATGAAAAAATTCCTCTAAAGAAAATGCCTCCTCTCTTCGTCTTTATTTTGTTCCCTTTACAGGCTGTGTATGTAATTTATTCCCTCCCCCTCCGCCTTATAAAACATCTTTACTCATATATAAACTATCAATAGCGAATTGAAAGAATCAATAAATTGTATTTCCTTAATCCCCCCCCCCCCTCCGTGGATAGCACTAACTTGTCTTTTGTAGAAGTCATAATAAACTTCTCTTAATGAAATGTTAAAATTGTATTTTCTTGGACCAAATCTTAGAGTTGTCAAACTCACCCATTAACTCTGCCCCCCCCCCCCCCTACGCTGTAAGAAACTGACAGTGGAAAAACTTTACTTTAGTTTTTAGCATTTATTTATCGACAAGTTCAATATTTAACACTTCCTTGTCACGTTTTTTCCGGTCACCTTTTTTTCCTTGTCACGTTTTTTCCGGTCTCGTTTTTCCTTATCCCGTTTTTTCCGCTCTTGTTTTTTCTGTCACGTTTTTTCCGGTCACCTTTTTTCCTAGATTCAATATTATTCCTAAGGAAGAATTTTTTAAAGATAGCGTGCTTGCATTTCAGTATTTTTAAACGATTTTCTTTGATTTGAGTAGCTGAGGTTGATCTGTACAAAGGACTTTTTTACTCCTTCTATTTTATTTGCAAGGTTTTTTAATGGGGATACTTTTACTTTCGAAACCGGTTCCGAAAGTAAATGTATCCTAAATAAATTTAAAAAAAAACTTTAAACAAAATCGAAAAAGAAAAAAACGGTCTTTCTATAGATCGATCTTAGGTAGCCAATGCAAAAGATTCGTTTAAAAAAATGGAAATAAAAACGAGGTATCTTAAAAAAATTCTTCCACCAAATAAACATTAGCGAGCGGGTGCTTTCGCGTGAGTGAAGTAGCCTATTAATTGTTGGAAGTAGATCAAAAACTCCACGCAATTAAACATCATAGACGGCTTTATTAAGTGCAATTGCTCGCAGTAATCTGCAATGCTTTTTTAATATTTTAGAGCAAAAGTAAAGTAATTTTATTTTTCAATTTGAAACTTTTCCTTTATCATATGAGACAAAGTTAATGATAATTCTACCGTGAAGGCTGTATTTCAAAATCTCTACAAACGTATCATATATATATATATTTTTCTTGTTCTTATCTCGATTTTCCTTTTGTTTATATGGCAGTTTACATACAAAGAGATTTGCCATGAAAGAATTATTTCAATCAATAAAATGATGTTTACACAGTACTTCTCAGGTTGGGAGATATAACCTATCATCTCACCAATATGATTAAGCAAAGTAAACAATAATAATCATTTTAAGATAGGTAATGCAGTCATATGCATTAAAGACAGATAATCTTAACAAAAGTTACTCTTCTTTGTTTTTACTTGCATTAAAAAATAAATAAAGGTGTATTTTTACACATATTTATATGTGTGGTTTTCATTATATTCGACCTACTTATATTTTTGAATAACTGGATACTTGATTTCTTTTGAAAGTTGAGAGGGGGGGGAGAGAATCCAAAAACCATTCTTATGTTTATATCACTGGCTGTGTCCACTTGGAAAATTAAAAACATTGTGCATTATTTGTGCTTTCTTTATATAACGAGTCCCAATATAGCGACTCTTACATTAAAACTGCCATATTAAAAAGCCCTAAATCTTATTTATTCTCACAGTTGTGTTTCACAGAGAAGAACCAGAGGTGTAGCCAGAAAAATGCTTATGAGACTACACTTCCCTGAACGATATCTACAATTATCATTATTTTTTACCTAATCATTCTACTAAATACAACAGAGTTGACCAAATATTCCAGTGTAATTAATTCCAATGATACTTTAAAAGTTTCTATGAGTTTTCGTTGAAGTAAGGTTTGAAAGAGAGTAAATATCTCCCATTGATATCTAATCCAAACTCTTGCAACCCATGAATGACATCGAAATACTACCTGTAAGTGACGCTTTGAGCTTTGAGAAAACTATGATTGACAGCCCCACCCCTTCCCTTGTAAAGATGATTTCTAAAGAAAACAGTTCACAGGAACAGTAAAATTCCAAATAGTGGTAGCTTGCTACATATTTTTTTCATTGTCGCTTATTTAATAAAAGGATTATGAAATGTTTATGTTTTAAACTAGTTCTTTTAAAATTAGTATTAATCAATAATTATTAAATCATGAATATTGCACAATGTAACATAAAAGATTGTTGATATAAAAATAAAGTAGGGCATCATTAAAAAAAAACCTTTTCTGACATCACAGCAGAAATCTTAGAATAACTCCCCCCCCCCCCCCCCCCCTCCCCAACGGAAAATAAAAACTGATAGCTGAAGAGTTATCTTTATTGTAGCCTAAGAATTATTATTAAACTTATGGTTATTTTTAATAATAAAAACTTTGTTGCACATTTTCTGTATGTTATCAAATTCTGCCCCATTCCGCAAGCGTGTTTATAGAAGAATTTAGTAATTTTGTTATTCTACCTAAATACTTTTAAATAATCACTTTCAATGGTCTACTTTAAAAAAAATCAAATTCGTGATATTTGATATACGCATGTTACCTCCGATATCGTAAAATCAAGAAAATTTTTCTCCGATTAAGTCACACACTAATGACAATTTGTAATTCTAAATTATGAGGAATTTATTTATTTTACATTTTCCAACATAGTTGAAAAGGGTTTATGACTTCAGTTTGTCTGTCAGTGCTCTATCTTGCGCAAATATAATTCGATTTCCCTGAAATTTTGTGTGTTATTGACATTTACTATCTCACGATCACCATTGAAAGTGAAATATGTAGCATGTACAGTTCCCTTACAGGAGCATTCAAAAGTATGCCGTTAAATTACGACCAATGGGAAAAAATCGTTTCAAGTGCAGCACTAAAACATGCTTTCTGTAGAATATGAAATGCAAAGAATTTATTATTCATTTCCAGAGTCGCACAAAAGAATTCCGTTACATAATGATTTACGCGGGAAAATCGTTTGCAGTATATTTTAATGTAGATACTCTATTTCAAATGAATTTAGGTAAAAAGGTCAACGGTGAAAAGGTCTTAGCAAAAAAAATCAGTGGTAAAAATAATAATTATTATATATACTTAGATGAACCTAAAATTCAGATCTATTAGTTATTAAAGTTACATATATTTTCAGTTATAGAAAACTAATTCTAAGCTTCAACTAAAGCCCGTGCTAAGTCCGCATATCTATTATTGATATCAAAAAAGTATATTAAACATAGCGTTACGCTTAAAGGACACTAACAAATAGGTGCTGTGTATTGAAAAAATATATTCTGCTGGAGACGCCGGCTGTTCATTAGTAAGCCCCTAGAAAGGGCGGGGTGGTAAACAGAAAATACAATCTATAGATTCTCTCAATTTAGTACATGGATAGCTTATGTATAAGGCTATTAACTTTTATATATTTATGGGAACTTTAACCAAAGACAGCCTTTTGGTGAAGAGAAAGGGGAAGGACATGGAATTAAAAGAAACAAATTTTTACATACATTTAAAGGGGTCAAAACATAAACAAAAGTACTTTTTTCAAAAGTGAAGGTTTTTCATTATCTTGATTTTTATAATGTAAGAGGGGAGCAGAGTTAAGAGCGGGGTGTACGTGTGTGTGTGTGTGTATGGAGGGGGGTAACAATAAGTGGGAGTCAAAATTTTGAAGTTTCAACAAAGAAAACAAAATTTAAGGAATGCACAGCAGAAATGAAAATATTTTCTTGAAAATAATTTAAATAATACTTAGGATCTAAATTTATTGAGTATGGCGTAGAGTCCTGCATCGGGTCGGGAAACCTTTCTTTTTTTGTCGGGGGTTGGATTAACTTCTACAATTTTGCTGCAAATCGGGTTGATATCCATTGTTTCGGGTTAAGTTTTGTCTCTTGCGGGTCCGGTTCGGCTTGACCCGATTTTTCAAAGAATTTCTAAAATATTTTTTCTGTTGAAAAATCTGCATACAATAACAGTTTTTAAAGAAATGGAAAAATTGAATACACAAGGAAAATTGTAAAATCTAAATAATTTAGAAACTAGTTTAATTAAGCTTGTCTTAATACAATTTAACAGACATATTACAAAAATGGGATCTGTAGGTCGAAGGGAAAATTTATGATAGTCATAGACCGTTTATTCAGAGCTATATTTCAATTTACATTTGTGAATATACGATCTTCAGCTGTGTATCGACCTATCTTTAACTACATTGTCAAAGGACTATTTCATCTTATTCCTCTATCCAAGATAAGCAAACGATATTACGTCGTTCAAGCCATTAAATAAAACTGTCATACAAAATTTCCCACAATTGGACTATTATCGTTCTTCCTCTTAATCATTTGATTTTCCTCTAATTTTTTGCACGCACGCAAAAAAAAAACAAAAACAAACAAAAAAAAAGAAAAAAAAAGAACTGGAAAGTAAAAACTTTTTTTTTCTTCACCATTTGAAAAATTAAGAAAGATATAATGAAAGTAATGTTTTATTAAATTTTGAACTCGAGTGTGAAAACCAAATTTCAAAATAAGACAGTTTTCTTTATAGATATTAAAATTATTTTAATTTCAGCAATCCAACCTTTACTAAAAAATATTTTAAATATTCACAAAAGTGCCCTTTTTCAACCGTCCTTTTTTAGTGCACTGTTCTTCGGTTGTCTTGGAATTCCTCTGTTAATGATCAGTAAACACTACGCGCATTATTATTACTATTAATTTTTATGGGAAACAGACTGCAGTGCACATTAGCAAAGTGTATCAATTATTACGGTTGGAATAATATACTACTATAAAAAAAAGTACTACTTAAAACAATCATAATGAAATGAATGTATTGAAACTGGAAAAAAAAAAAGAAGTTAAACTAGATTTTGATGATTGAACTTTTCATTTCGTTACCATGAGAATTAAACTAAGAAAACATTTATTTTAATGCATTAAACTACACTAATACTGTATAATGCACATTTATTTTAACGTATTTAAATATCCATTTTTAATTATAGATTACTTAGAGATCACAAATATATTTTACAATTAATGTTGATTTCTTTCCTGCTCATGCTGACTGATAATTGTTACATCATATAAATCCAACTTATTGCAATTTCTTCAAGGTCTATGACACTAAATTTGGGGGGGCTCTGGGCGAATGCCCCGTACAAAAGCTGCATAATCTTCCAAATTGATTTTTTTTTTGTGACACATTCCTGAATTCAGTTTTGTTCATAAACACATGGAATTGGCAGGTACTCTTATTCAGAAACTATAAAGTCGAACAATTTTTTTCAATTTTCGATAAACATAGGAAGGAAGTCTTTTAGAAAATGCTGTTAAAGTTGGCGTTTTGAAAAAAAAAATTCTGCACACGGAAGCCCGATAAAGGTTACAATGGGAAAACGCTTGTATTTCTCATGTAATTTATTTGTCGAAAAGTGAAAAAAAGAAAAAGTGAAAGAAAAAAAAACATTTGCTCTCAAATCATTTACATAGTCATACCTGCATTTGTCAAGCTTTTACACTTATATATTAATTCGTTAATGTGTCAAAGTTTTTATTGTTAAACGAGCAATTTTTTTTCATCTAAATAATATTTACAAAAGTTAGCGGTAGGGCAGGCGGAAGAGCATTAATTAACCACCATATACAGGGCAGCGTCCGACTTAGGCTATGGGGGGGAAAGGTAAGAATCATTCTCCCCCCCCCCCCTCTATCTATCTATCTATAGATTTTTTTGTGAATAATGTGGAAGTAGCTAGTAATAAACTTCATACTATTGTATTATATGCATAAGTTTTATATCCGGTACTGCTTACATCTGTATACAGAGTGTCAAAAAAAGATAATCAAAACTTTAAGAAAAAAATACTTGTAGGAAAATAGTAGAAAAAAAATGATAGATTGTTTGATACGAGTATTTCTTTGCAAACATTTACTTTGCTTATCTACGTACGTTATAAGATGTCTAAAAGAAAACGTCCCAAATTGGTTTTAAGTATTGGTTTTAACTTGCCACGTTAAGAGAAAAACGTTAATAAAGAATTGCTTTTGAAAACTATAGAATACTAAATTGTCATAATAAAATATTAATCATTAGTTTTCTAATGATATTTGCGTAGGTGGAGAGGTTACTGAAAGCGGAGGGGGGAAGGGGACCACACTTCCTTCTTAAAAGTTCGAAAATGTATGAATTTTGGTCACTATTATTTAATTTTAAACATTTGACACCATTTAAATAAAAATCCCGACTACTCTCATGGGAGTCCCCTAAAAAGGGGGACCCGGGGAAGCTTCCCCGCATGCACCTACATAAGTCGGGCCCTGACAATATATATGTAATATACATATATATATATATGTATTTAATGGACCACCATAACCAATAATTTTATATATTAAACTTTATTTTCAAAGATCTTTGTAAAACATTTTTATTTATGCAATGTATTGCCTAAATTGTGTTTCCTTGCGCTAAATACTGAATTTTTTACTCATACTTTGTTACCCCCCGACCCCTTTAACTCTGCCCTCTCCTACATTGTAAAGATCAAGATGATAAAATTTCCGTTTGTTAGTCAACATGTTTATTTCAACCCCTTTAAAATATCTGTATGTAAAGTTTTTTTATGTTCCCCCACTCTCTTCCTTCTCACCCCAAAGACTATCCTTGGTCAAAGATTCCATAAATATATAAAACTCGCTGTTCTTATACATAAGCTATCAAAGTACACTCTAAATTAAAATGTCTGAAATTCAGACACTTAAGTGTCTGAAATGGAGTGTTCAATTTTCAGACATTTTAAAATGTCTGAATTTTTTCAGACACTTTTTGCGTCTGAATTTCAGACACTTCAAACGTCTGAATCGCATCCATTTTTTTGTAAGCATCATACGTAACCATGTTTGACCACGTTGAATCCTGGAAAAATATTTGGCTGTGGTCCTGCCCCCCCCCCCCCCCCAATACAGCCTGATTTTTTTGGTGCTCTCAGTTTTGGTATACAATTTTCGTTACGTTGATAATTTAAATTTTTTACGACATTGTACTGATTATAATCAATATCTTGAACTTCAGGAGTAGAACAAGATTAAAAAACAAAAAATATTTATCTAAATATTAGATTTTTTTAAATTTATTTTGTTTTTAACCTTATTTTACTTTAAAAGTTCAAAATATTGATTATAATCAGTACAATTTCGAAACAGATTTAAAATATAAGCTTTACAAATATTGCACATCAAATTTGGGGGCACTACAGTCGTAGGGGGACGGGGCACTTCCCAGTTTGCCCTTCCTTTAATCAAGAAGTACTTTTGCAAAAAACGCAACCCTGCATTATAGTTGTCTAAATTGAGATGTCCGGTATTCGGGAGTATCCGTTGTGGAGGTTAATGGACATTCTCGAATAGCGAACACCTCTATTTAACGAATACTTTTTTAATCAGCAGACATACATATTTGTATATTTTTACCTCCAAAAAGTAGGCATCTCCAATTATCGGACAAATTCCGCGGTCCCGAAGTGTTCGCTATTAAGGGCTTTTAAGGTACATAGATAAATGTATATATATATTTTATAATCTTGTCCTACTCTAAAAGTTCAAAATATTTATTATACTCGGTTGAATGTGGAAAAAGATTTAAAATATCAGATGTACGAAAATTGCAAAAATCCCCCCCCCCCAAAAAAAAAATGAAGATATAAAAAAATATATTGCCACATAGGCAATTTTACATATACATCACTTGATAATCACAACAGCCATTTAACTATGAATAATGAAAATAAATAAATATTCTACTTTAATAACATTGGGGAAAAAATGACTTTGGTATTTTGTTAAATATATTTGCGTTTTTAAACTTGTCCTACTCTAAAAGTTCAAAACTTTCATTATAATCAGTGCAAGATTTAAGATATCAGCTTTACAAAAATTCATGCAAAATCCACCCCTCCCCCCCCCCCAAAAAAAAAAAAATGAAAATACTTATTTTAAAATTATGTTTTTAAAAAATTTATATTTCCACATGGGCAAGTTTTTATGTAGATCAGAGGGTACTCACAAAATCTATTCAACTATCAATAAAAACAAATAAGTACATATTCTATATTAAAAACATGAGGAAAAAATAACTTATGATTTCCAAACTTCTTTCGTCTTAAATATATACAGTAACATCTGTCATTTTTGTATTTTTCGTATAAGTGCATATAAATAAAGTTACCACAATTTTAAATACGAAATCTAGTTAGAGGTTTTTACTTTTTCCCATTATAAATTTCAAATTACTTTTTTATTAAAAATAATAAAAAAATCAGTATTAGAGTTGATTGCAAATCAAATACATATGTATATTTTTACAGGCAGCTTCATATAATAGACCAGTCTCATTTACTTTATTTATCTTTTTTTAATCTGCGGTTTTATGCCAGGAAGTAAGAAAGCATTAGGTCATCTTTCAAAGTTTTTTTTTTCTTTACTTCCTTGTGGCCGTCATTTACTGCGAGATAAAAATTATCCTTTGAAACTAAGAACTGACATTGAATATATAATTCGTAATAAAAAGAACGTCATAAGTTTAAAAATATATACTTCTAGAATTAGTGGGGTTTTTTGCGAACAGATTCAAAACTAATTAAATTTCATGCAGGATTTTGTTTAGTACAATAAATAAAATCATAAAATACACTAATTTTACTACTATAAAGAAACTTACTTGAGTTGCTGCAAGAGGTAAGAAATATTCATCGATTTGAAATTTTAAAAACTACCACAACCACAGTGAGGGAGAAAGACTTTCATCAGTTTAAAAGGTAATCCCATAATACATCCGACTAGCCATATTTAAAGAATGAGATGTTTCATCCTAAAAACAGGACCCGCCAGACAAAAGTTTCTTTTTTTTTCCAGCTTCGACAGGACGAAGATGAATAACACAATATTATTGATATAAATTGATACGAGTTAACACTAAGCCCATTGCACACGCTTTGTAGAATTTCCGGGTGTAATCTTCAACCGTCGTCTACTTCTGTTCTGTGTCTATCCCGCCCTTGTATCGACGACAGCTTCTAAGAGACATTTGATGTCGAGCACACACGTCAGATGTATGTATTCAATAAATAAGTAATCCAAGTTAATACGAATTAAAATCACAGTACTTCACATTTCGCAAAAAACGAATTAAAATACACGCGTACATGAAAACAAACTTTGTTTGAATTACAACGTATACCACTTGGAACGAAGACATCTAAAACGCATGCGCAACTGGGAGTGCTAGTGCCCCCTGGTGGTTATTGCGTCGGAAGAATCAAAACGTCTTAAATTAAGACACGTTTAAAGCAATGAAGTGTCTTAAAATAAGACGTTTGCGGATATTTTAGACATTATTCTCAGTTCGTTTACACCATGGTCATAGTAAGACGCTTATGTATCTTAAATTAAGACATCTATAGTGTCTTAATTTTCAGATTAAGACACTTAAGTGTCTAAAATTCTTTTTCAGTCACATATGTGTCTAAATTTAAGACGCTTCTATTTGCAGTGTAGCGCGTTGAAAGAACAGATACACCTGCTTTACTTGAAACGCAGAAAAAAAATATAAGTATTACTGACTATGGAAGTTGCTTAGAGAATAGTTTTAATTGTGTGATGCATTTTCTCGCTGAACTATATTTGTATGCCAATAGAAGTTTGTGGAACATAAAAAAATTTATACAGGGATACGCAAACCAACAAGATACATGGCCGTTTGGGTGCGTAATTGACTATTTTTTTTAAATTATTATAGAAGGTAATTGATAAAACTGGATTTCTAAATGTGTTATATGTTTACCATACTGTTTACTCACATATCTTCCTGCCACATATCTTGCGCCTTATTTACCGGTAAAATTTCAGTACAGTTTTATAGATAGATAAATGTGTTGGAAAGTATTTCACAATCTATTCTTGAAATCTATTCTCACAATCTATTCTTCGTTCTTATTTTTATGAGCTTTTATTTTTTATGCTGGAGAAAGTTTTCAAAATTTCCATACATACAAATACGCAGAGATAATAATTACTACTATTTGTTTATTAATATTATTTGTTTAAAAATTAAATGAAAAAAATAAAAATATCTTGAGAAGGAAAATTAAAACTGGTTTCATCCAAATCCTAAAACTTAAAAAAAGGATAAATCTTAAAAAGTGATAAAAAGTGTCATTTGATTTTTTTTTTTTTAACTCTTTCCAGTATAGTTGAAAAGCGTTTATAAATTCGGTTTGTCTGTCTTTCCTTCTGTCCGTGCTCTAATTCACATAAATTTAGTCCAATTGCCATAAAATTGATATATGTTATTTTTGTTTAATTTGGCATGTTCATTATTGAAAATGAAATGTGTAGCATGTAAGATTCGTTTACAGGGACACGCAAAAGAATGCCGTCACATTACGGTGAATTAGAAAAATCGTATATGGTGTAGTTTAATGATATTACACTATTTTAAACATATTGGAATTTTTATATTTCACTAAGGAGTTGTACACTACAAGGCGATTACTGTAGAATATGATGTGCATAGAATTTATATTTCATTTTCAGGGACACACAAAAAAATTTGGCCTATGACCAATAATTGCTATAAGTTCGTTATCAGTTGCGGTATACGTTTTTAAATTTGACTGTTGTTATTATTATTTTTTTTATATTATGTGGTGTTTATAAATTCAATAGGTCATATACTGGGAATCACTATCGCAAGTACAATTCCGTTTATTGACAAAAATTGCTGAATGGGAATTTTCCTGCGGAACTAAATTTTTGCATACATACATACAAAGTTATAGAGCATATACAGGGCTGCACAAAAAATAGATATTTTTCCAACTAACTGACAGCAATTGCAGAAATTGGGTTTTCAAATGCGTTATGTGTTTTCTAATTTATTTATTTAGACACCAACTTTCTCCGTAATAAGCTGTAAAGTTTTGTTTCAATATTCTGAATGTATTGGAAAGTGTTTCATAATTTATGCTAGACACATGATTTTTAGCTCATGTTTCTTTTTACAAATATTCTTTTTCAATTTCTCCAAAGAATTTTTGAAAAAATACGGAGTCTTACTGTACTAAATATAAGAAAAAATACATGAATGCATTTCGAAATTATTAAAAATAGTGCTTAGTTTCCATCTGGTCTAAGAATGTTCAACTTGTGTCCCGCAGAGTTGCGAACTTATTGTTGTAAAGTTTAAATCCTTTTTATCTCTTTATGGCCGATGGACGCTGGAAGTTTTATGGGAGATAAAGTGAGGGGGGGGGGGGAGGGAGGTATTACTCTTCACAGATATTTGAAATGGATTGTATTTTTCTCATTTTCAATAGGAGAATATATTAGGTACCTAAAATAATTCCTGTTATCGGAAAATTTTAAATGTAATTATTTTTCCTAGGTGGTGAGGAGAAAAATGACACCCGAAAAAAAAAAGGGCACTTTTATTACAATGGAACTTACAAAAAGCACATTTATTTTGTATATTACTATGCAGACTCTCCATTGACGTATTTATACATAGTAATACCTGTACTAAGCGGAATCTTGCCTTAAAAAAAGCCAAAGTTCTTTGGAAAATTTCTAATTCAAAATTATTATATTGCCCCTTATCATTTCGTCTTAAAGGGTTTCATTGTTAAAATTAAAACTTGCATTTAATCAGTAATACAGTCGTTCCCGTTTAAACGATTATTTTTGGTTCCAGAAATAATATTCGATTAAGCGGGGTTTTTGATTAAACGGGGAATCATAACTGTAATATGCGTAATAAAAAGGGAAAATACCCATCTACGGTATGTTTAATTAACAAAATAATAAATCGTTAATTGAATAACATAAACTAAAATAAATACGAATTCTAATATAAAGTAAATACTTATTAATTTAACGTCAGTATATGCATTTATATGGTTTACATCACACTTAATGCAGCTCGTTTGAGTTTGGTCAAAACTTTGCTACTTATAATTTATGTTACTTATACTGCCTTTAAAAAATCGTTTAAAGTGGTTTGTTTAAGTGAAACTTTAAAGGAGTAAATATAGAGTTATTTTTCGAATGAGTGCAAAATATCACAACGACCATCTCGAGTCTCGAAGTGACGACGCATTGCCATTAAAGCCTGATTAACAGCAAGAAGCGATGGTGGTGAGATCAAGGTGGGGAAATCATTTGACCTGTCCATTATATACCTGCCGACCGAAATCATTGCAGGAAGAACTGAAAATTTGTTTTCAGCGTAAAGGAACCGGAAATGACAAAAGGTGGAAGGAAATTCTAGCTGAAACGGGCTTTCCGCGCCTATTTTCAAACATCGGTCACACAGTTCTTATTCGATTAAGCGGGGAGGTTCGTAAAAGTTATTTGGTTTAAGCGGGGGAAAATAACATAGAACCAATAGGAATAAATTCGGTTCCGGAGAATTCTATTCGAATAAGCGGAGTATTCGATTATCCGTGACCCGATTAAGTGGGGAGGACTATTATACATATGCACAAGTATTACACCTATAATTCGTTAATGATGCAATACTATGATCACTAATTAATTACAGTAAAACCTGTAAAAATGAAATCCATGTATAACATAATCCTGCCTTAAACGGAGAATTTTATGTTCCCAAATACAAAATATTACACAATTACACCTAGTAAAACCTGTCTAAAACAGAATTTGTTTTCGTACCTAGTGATCTCGTATTAACCGGTTTTATTGTAATATACAGTGGTACTGTGCAGTGTTACTGATTAATTAATTCTGTAAAACTTAAATAATATATCTTTACTATCTCTAAACATGATTTAAGTATAAGAAATAGTGTACTTTATAAAAAAGAAAGGCCTTAACATGTTTGGTTTTACTGTACTCAAACAATTGCCTGCCGAGACGAAAGGAAAGGTTGAAATAATTACTGCCACTTTGATTACATCAATAAATGTTTTTCTTTTAATGTTCTACATTTATCAGTAAAATAATAGGAATTAATAAAAATTCAAATTTGTTATCTGGAAGCTAAATTATAAGATCCAAAAATCCGCCTGTTTTTTTTTTTTTTTTTTTTTTTTTTTTTATGTATGGCTGGAAAAAAGTTTGTCAGTTTGTATTTTTTTTCTTCCTTTTTTAAACAGGAATTTGCACATTTTGAAAATCTTATTAAAATTTGTTTTAATTCTTTTATTGCTCACAAAAAAAAAATAAGTTAGAAGAATTATCATTTAGAAGAAGATTTTTTCCATTTATTTTGAATGCGCATTTGAAATACTTTATAACAAATCACTTTTTTTTTTTGGTGGTGGGGGGGGGGGGGGTGTTAGAATATTTTAATGTATTTTCAACTGGTATATTCATCAGGATAATGTACAATATATCAGCTATCTCAGATTTATATCACAGAAAATCAAAGAAAGCAGATGTTACACTAATTTGCATAATGAGAAATTATTATTATTATTATTATTATTATTATTTATAAAAGAAAAAATAAATAATATTAGCATTAATTGAAATTGAGATACGATGAATAACCCTATCTAAAAGTGTAACTAAAGTGTACTAAATGTTTAATTGAGATTCGTTGTATAGTGAGATCTATCGCTATGCGTGCGTTTTATAAAATGTAAATTTATTTAAAAAATCGATTACTTCCATTTTAATTTTGTAATTAAATCATTACAAATTAATAAAATTTACAAGTTTATGTAACAGAAACTGTTTAGAAAAAAAAAATGCATTTAGAGGAAATGAAACATGCTTGTTATTACGAAGATATAAATTCTTTTCAAATTTAGATAAAATTTAATAGCATATAAAGCAAATTATACTACATTAACAGTTTGCAAACATTATTCTAAGCAACACGAAACACACACCTGTATTCCTGAAAACTGCTATTTCGTTACATACTTTCAGATGTTGCCTGGGATTAACCAGACAATCGTTTTCGAAAGCTATTAGTCAACTAGTTTTAAACGCCCATTCACGCCTCATAAAAGACAGTGGACAGCCGTTTCAATCATTCAGTGTCAGAAAGAAGGGGAAAGAACTAAATCCCTTAGCACTTTTCAACTACAAAATCACATAACCCCTTCTACCTTTTCAAACAAGTTTTTTTTCCTAGTCAAGGCCTTTTTAAGGTACATTTTTATAATCTAGTGAAACGCTCAATGGGTTAAATTACTCTTATATATTAACTTAATTGTCAACAATTATAATCAGATAATTTAAATCAGTGATTAAATCGTGATTTTACTCAATTTATTAAAAAAATCATTAATTAAAATTATAAATTTTCTATATGTTTAAAATGAGATAAAGAAATATTAAAATCTAAGGTGAACATAATTTGAAATCTTTCTATATGTATTCTGCCTTTAAATAAACTTTATTGACCTTATAAATAATTGTTTAATAATTATTAATTTTAATAATTTTTAAAATTTGATGTTAAATGCAGTTATAAGTAATTTTAATAAATGTAAATATCGGTAATACATAATATAGTTTTAGATAACAAGGGTGTTCTGACCCCAACGAGCTACGCTCCCCAACCTCCACAAAGAGACCTCAGATTATAAAAGCACGCTAATTTGATTTGCTTTGAAACAATGACGAATTAAATTTTCTTCCAAGATTCAGAAGATTAAGATTTTTTTCAGTGAAGGAGAATCATTGTTCAGAGTGTCTAGGAGAGTGCGATAAAACCAGTGATAAATGTGATTTGATCAAATGCATTCAGTGAAATTGTTGGTTATGTAAAAGTTGCTCAAAGTTCCAAAACAAATATGCAGTGTGTGGCAGATCTGAGTTTAGTGAAAAGAACAAGGGGGCATATGAAAACACCAATAAAAAAACTGCACTCTAAAGCACTTTATCACAGTGACTTTATCGTATTTAAACTTATTATAATGTTTAAAAATAGGCATACTTAAGAGCCATAATTCTTTTAAATATTAAAGAGAACATAACTTATATTTTCAAATGTTAGTTTTTCCTTTTATTAAATTGCCAACGTTTGTGACATTCATATTTATGTAATTTCCGAATATTAAGTAAGTTGACAACTTTAGTATGTCTAAAACATTAAAGTTACTTTCATTCGTCCAATTATATTTTATACTGCTTCACAAAAATTATTGCTTACATTCAAATTTCACAAGGCATCTTACCCCTAGATAGTTGTCCATCTTACCCATAGGTATGGGTAAAATGCCGAAATTAAAATGTTTACAAAAACAAAATTTTTGATGCTTCATATAATATTTGTGAAGTGAAATAAGGTTTTAAATTATACATAAGATTGCAAACTACAACAAGAAATCAATGAATAAAAAAAATAAATAAATAAAAATATAAAAATAAAAAACAGGCGATTTTTAAAACAATAAAGTCAAAAGCTACGGCATTTTCACCCAATTTACCCTATTCATAAATGACATAATATGATTGTATTTTTTGTACTTATGAATGGAACCTTCATTTTTAAAATAATTAATAAATGTATAAACATAATTCACAAAAATCAGTAACATAGCAATTTAATGCAAAATTATGAAGTAAAATCTCGAAACCACACATTTGAAAAAATGATGATCAATATTTTTTTTTTCGTTAAATTACAAATCATTATTTTACTTTTTATAATTTAGTATCGAAATATCTAAAGAATACTAATTATAGTTTTTAATTATTTTGCGCTTTATACCTTCGAGAAATTTAATAAAAAATAGTATTGTTATATACTATTTTTCATTTCGGTGACTACGTAAAATTAGATTATATTTCAATATTTTCTCTTAAGAAATATTTTTATGTTTTAATATTTATAATTTGAATTATTTCATAACAACAACAACAAAAAAAAATAATAATAATGATTTCCGATAGAGGCACGCAAATTATTTTTCAAAAGTAAACAGCAGAGAAAATCATTTTTTAATTATTAAAACAAGTTATTGGAAAAAGTACATTTCCTTCATTTTTTTTTTGTTAGACAGTATAAAAATTTGGGGATATGTTGTTAATGCCAGCATAATATAATCATAATTAGTGTTTTTATAAAAAGACGCTCAGGCTTAATTATTTTATTTTGTAAAATTTTAGGAAAATACGTGATGTGCTGGAATTTATCGAATTTAAATATCAGGAGGTACAATTTAAAACACGAAAAAAAAATAATGTTTTTTTATATCTCTAATTATATATTTTAAGTTTTATACGTTATTGGAAAATTTTAGAAAATAGAGCTTCTTATAAAAGTTAAATTAACCTTTAAAATGGCTCTGAGTGTGTCCTGGTGAATTTTGCTTGATATTTTTTGTTTAGTCTAAAGGTCAAATATATAAAATAACATTAATGAGAATTCTTAGATTTTGTTTTCTCTCTCAACTATACTTATGTTCATTATTATTCGAAATAAAATAGTTAAAAGTGCTTTCTTCCAACTTTTATAGAAACCATCCAAAGAAGACCAAGAATAATTAATGGCTTATTTAGCTCTCCAACTCGAGAAATATTTTTAATAATGTAGAACCGTAATTAATGTTTTTGTCCACTAATATACTTAAATTTATTCTCACCCTTTTATACATAAAATGTAACTTGGAAATTAAGTTTTAATGGTTTACGGTACAGGATAGGGTGCCATTGATTTTGTGGAAACGTTGTAGAAACGCTATCACACTTGCTGGAGTTGATCCTTCAACAATGATACCTCTTCATTTTTGGATTTTACTTTCGAGTTTCTGATTCAGTAAAAGCATTTTTTATTGCAAAAAATAATTGTGTGTTCTATTAGGAATTGCAAAATATGAAATATTTTTGTCAGTAAGAAACTTTTTATTTCCTTGGCCTAATGGTTGTCATAAATGTAATATCTCAATCACTGATTTGCAGTGTTTCTTGCAATGCACCCTGGTAAAAAAATAAAAATAATAATAAACAAAAGAAAGGGAAAAAATCATGCGTAAATCATAGATTATGAAACACTTTCCAACACATTCAGAATAATGTAACAAAACTGCAATGTTTGGAAAATTAAAATATTACGTCTTATTCAACCATATTGAAACGCATAATACATTTCAAAACCCAATTTCAGCTGTTCCCTTCCACAATCGGAAATTATGCGAATTTTTTCAGCAGCCCCGTATACGAAAAATAGATTTGAATCTATTAACTACATGCATGCCAAAATTTAGTTCACTTAAGATATATATATACTTCAGTTGAAAATTTACCTGCAGCAATTTCCTCTAATGAGGAGAACAGTACGTGAATATTTTTATGCAGCCCTGTATTTGGTGTATATAATTTATATATAACGTGTAAAATGTAAAAAAAATAATTAAATTTAAAAGCACATACCGTATTTTAAACCGTACACTCCAGCAATTATTACACAAAGACAGATTTCTTTTGTGTTTCCCTGTAAATGAATGCCTTGTTCTAAAGAGATCGTTACCCTAAATAACCTTTATCAATTTCATGAAAATCTGAGTATATTTATGGGAGTTAGAGCGTGGACAGACGGACAGACAATCCGAATGCATAAACTTTGTTGGAAAGTGTTAAAAATAGGCTGTTAATATAGACGGGTTGCACATGACGTCACATGTCTGGAATCGCTTCATATGGCGCCCAAACATAAGGCGAATGTGGTGCTCTCCATTTGACTCATTAGGCTTATTTGCACTATAATAATAAAAATAAGAAAGATCTAAATTAAACAGCAAGATAACACGTGCTTTTAATGGCATACGGGCAGTTCTGTGCTCCACGTGTGTGCTCCAGATGCAATAGTATCAGTCGTTGCTAATAGCAACGTGACGTCAATGCAAGGGGTCTATATTTAGAGTTCATAACTGGATAAATCAGAACTATCATCTCAGACTGAGATATATTGAATTCCCTGCTCTCGGACCATCATCATAAAATCAAGTTTGACATGCAATAATAACTAACGAAGGCCGACATTACCGAAAATGAGAACAAGGCTTAAAATAAAGTAGTATTAGGACTGTGGCTGAGTCCTTTCTTTGCAATATTCAGAAATACAAAAACAAAATATTGAAAATAATCGCAGAAAATAACGCGAATCGACATTTAATTATCTAATTTTCTTCTTTATCCCATGACATGCCATGCAAGCACAAAAGAGCCGAACGTATGACATGATAAGCCATCCAAGTACAGGTTAAGTGCTTCTCTGGTCTCTTAAAGCTTTATTTATTTATTTTTTGACTTTTTTATATGTTAAACTCCTATCTTTTCTGAATATTTTGATGTAACTGCTTCGTTGAAATTCCCATTAGAAGAGAAGTTATGACTTTTAGAAAGATACCCGCTCAATAGCTGAAGCGGCGTTTCCGAAACTTTGAAATCAATTTTCTCCAAATGACGTTTTGGGGCATAACGCACACGATATCTCAAAAACTTCTAAATATTTTCTAACGCAATTTTCAAAATATATTTTTCATGTTAGTCTGTATAAACCGAACCTAAAATTTATTTTTTATTGTTAAAAAAATATTTTTTTATGTGATTATACTGTTAAAATTTTCTAAATTTTGCATTAGCAAAATAGAACTTTGCATTAAAAAAATAAAAATGCTTTAAATGCAAATGTATTTAGTTACAGGGTTAATATTACAATCTGAAAGGTAAGTAAGTCTGAAAGGTAAGGCACTAAAATTTAAATTTTAGTTGCAAAATTCCTTTTGTAATCCTGCGCGTAAGATGTTATACCAATTTTCTGCTTCTCAAATTTTTGACCGTTTGGAGCCCTATATAAATGCTAATTCTGCATGTTGCAATTTTTTAAGTACATAAAATAAAAGAACACACTTATCCCAATAAAAATGTCATTTTAAAATCATATGCATTTTAAGATATTAAATGTTGAAAATGGCCTTTTTTTCATTTTTTCCAATTTTAAGTGTCCTGAAACCCTTAACGCAAATGTAGATGAATTTATTCGTTAATTAAGGTGAAAATCATTACTAAAAATTAGCATAATCTAATTTTAATTAAATAACGCAATTACTGGAAGGGTGCATCCGTTATCGAATTTCTTTTCCCGTAGCATCGCGAATACTCCCCAGATCGTCTGACAAGCTATAGTGGGAATTCAAATTGAAATGAATTCATTCCTTTATTGAGATGGAAATCACTACTAAAAATCAACATAATCTTATTTTTATTACCCGACTGCCATGAAGGGTTCATGTGTATCTGGATATGCGGATTACTTATACCCTCGAAATATCCCAACGGCCGGATGGATTTTAATGAATGAGGTGTCTATCGATTCGTATTAAACGTTCAATGGTTATAGGCTAAGGTTTTGTTTTTATAAATTCAAAATAGCGGCCGTAAAATACAAAATGGTGGTAGAGACGGGAAAAAATTACGAACCCTATTGAGTGGCATATCATTGGATGGGTGTTTCAAAATGAAGACGATGTTTCATTAACTATTTTACAGTCATAAGCTCGTTTTAAACTTTACGCAACCTGGAAGTTGTATAGGTAGGATCGCTCTGCAACTCTAACCTTTATAGACATCTATAGTCCTCATCAAGACGGTGTTTATAGATAGGAACTAACAAATAAACACAACTTAAAAGTCATTCATACAAGTAAATAAAAAAAATATAGGTAAATAATATAAAATAGTTTCACATTGATGAGAAATAATTAATTAGTTAGCTTTTTACGCAGTCGGGTTTTTTGATTTTTTAAATTTAATTTTTTATTGTTCAAATAATGCATTTGAAGGAATGGGGTGTCTGTTAGGATCTTTCTTTTCCCGTAGCAATTCCAACACTTCCAAGATCGAAAGGGGAAGTTATAGTGGCAGGATTATAGTGAACCCGAAGCATAATCCCGAATTTCAACCCGCATGTGTTGCTTTGGATTGAGATAAAGCTTTGCATGAAATTTAACGCAGCAGAGTAACAGTATAATAGTATGCGAAATTTAACATGCAAAGTAGGTTTCAACACTTCAAGTTACAGTATGTGATCTCCTTGATATGTTCCTGTAAATGTGTTTGATGTTGTAAAAACGCTGTCGCACTCGATGTTGTCTATCAACGATGATTTATCTGACCATTAATACGAATTCAGATGATTTTATTCGTTAATTATAGTACAATCGCGAATAGAAATTAACATAATCTAACTTTTACTTAAGCAACTCATTTACTAGATTGGTACATCTATAAGCATGCAGGGCTTAAATTGCGCTGGAGCCTAGCAGAACTCAGCTTCGGTACTTCTCTGCTTTTGGTAAATATTTGAATATTTTCGGAATTCCAACAAAACCGAAACTTAAATTACCATTTACTTTCCGTCTCACCTCCAAGTTTCTGCATTCGTTTCTATCAAAACACTTATATGTGACATAGGTTGTCGCACACATAGGAGATTGAAATGAAACGGTGCGTAAGATTTTCTGAAAAATTTCTGATAAATTTTTTTTTCTAGTTGTGCATGCATCATATATGCATAGCTGCGAATAATTCCTTTGTTGTGTTAGCACTATTTCGTATCATAATCCCTACCTTATTTAATTGCGAATTTCGGGGATTAATTAAAATTAAAATTAGGCAAAGTTTTCTATTCGGAAGGACTAATAAACTAAATGTGGAATAAGTGACAGTTAAGTATTTGCAGGCAGATATATTAAAAAAAAAATTATTTTTCTAAAGAATAAAAATATTTGCAAATAATGTATGATTAAATTTTGTAAATAATGTATGAAATATAAATATGCAGATTGGAGTGATGGCGGATACGCTACGGTTTTAGTACTGAAGAATATTACGGCTCAAGAACTTTTTTTGTTAGAAATTAAGCCCTGGATAGCAACTTCCTTTTTCCGTAGCATCGACAACACCTCCAAGATCGTCGGGAAAGTTAAAGTTCTAGGTTTACAGTTAATCATTCTTCTTCTTTTTCAGGAGTTTCCACTAAAGAGTGGGTTTTCTCGACCCATAAAAATAGTTCTGAGAGATCCTTTCCATATTCTCTCTATCCAGAGTGATATTATCATTTAAACTATATGTATTCATTGTCTCTCGAATAGATATTTGACAACTCATCGTCGGTCTGCTCTTCCTACGTTTACCTTTCGGACACTATTCAAAGTTAAATTTAGGATGGCGTTCCTCTTTCATTCATCGGACATCACGGTGCATCTAAGCTTGTTATACTCGACTGTATTAACAATATTTTGTTTGGCTTGCATTATTTCACGTATTCTTGAGTTTCTAATTTTATCCAGCATAGACCGTGTCGCTGATCTTCGCCAAGAGTCCATTTCGGTAGAGATGAGTTTCTTTTTTAGCTACAGATTTAATGTCTATGTTTCTGCGCCATACAGCAAAATGCTTTGCACAATGATATTATAAATTAATCGCTTACTTTTTATATTAATTTTAACACAATTATTTTAGGTGGTAAATAAATCATACTGTTTCTACATTTCCAAATGACTGAAAAATACCTAGGCAAGGATTCCAACCAAGGACCCTTTTGGCACTGGCAATGCTCTCGCAACTCAGCTAGCTATCTTGGTGAAATATGACGGTCCTTTTCACCCAGAAAAACGATTTGATTATGACATCTCGTCTAAAATCTGAAACAACATAAAAGATGACAAGAAATTGAACTCCAAGAAATTTTCTATACGTAATCACACTACATTAATTTTAACACAATTATTGTAATTAGTAAGTAAGTCGAGCTGTAATTTTTCAACTAAGTGAAAAATTCTGAAAGCCAGGAATCGAACCAGGGAGCCTTTTTGTTGTAAGCTGGCAACGGTCTCCGAACTGAGCTATTTTTGGCAGATCTGGCAGTGTTTTCTCACCCATAAAACATTGATGATTACGACATCTGGCCTGATATCTGAATCAGCTGAGCAGTATAAATTTATTCTTCTTCCTGATTCTAATCTTGGCTCGGATACAGTTGGAAAATTACAACTCGTGTGAGTGATTAAAATCATCCCGAATCTGAATCCGCTCTAGAATAAAATTTGATGATGATTCGCATGTATCTTTACTTTAAACATTTTCAACCACTCGTACGAAATCTTACACAGAAAAGTAACAACGAAATAAGAGATATCCGTTAAATAAGATGCTCTGCCCTTGCCATTCATGTTGCGCCTCCCTCTGTTCTCTGAAAGAGTGTTTAAAGTTCTACATGAACATTTCTATGAAACACACAGAAAAACTTCGTGACATTATTGTTCTCCTATTCTACAAAAAAAAAAAAAAAAAAAAAAAAAAAAAAAAAAAAAAAAAAAAAAAAACGTGTGGTCCTAAGTTTAGCTTGACGTGCAGCCAGAGCTACCAATAAAAGTAAATAATTCCTTTCGAAACGTGTAAGGTTTTCTTCATTTAAATAAGGCGTCTAAGTAGTTTCTTTTGACTGAATTGTTAATTAATTCCAAAAATTTTGTTTTCAGTTGAACTTTAAAATTTTCTATTTAAATTCAATTATTTTTCCATACAATAGTTTTATCAATTTCATATTAATAACATTTTTTTTTTTTCAATTTCGAGATGATATTTCTCCTTCATTATAATTTGAACATATCTATGAGTCTGAACATCTTAAATTTAATAGTATTAAAAAGAAATTATTATTGCTTCATTTACTTAGAATTGTATTCATATATTGTATTTAAAATGCAAATATTATAGTCTTCTTTTATTCTTGGGTCTTTCATTATTTATTCAAAGTTTAAAATTTCACAGAAAAGCCACTGAAAGTTCTAATATTACAGGGTTCCTACAGATCAGGGAATTTCCCTGACTTTCAGCCTGATGAACACCAGTATTTTCTTAGAGAAAAAATCGCCTTTATGAATCGTGCGATTTTATAAGTCGAGTTTTACTACATAAAAATAGTGGTATTTCGCCTAAAAGTGTAGGAACCGTGTATTAACTCGTACTAATCTATAAACTTTTTGTTTCCTTAGAATTATTTCAGAAAATCCCTTTACGAAGCGTTTTGTGCTTCTTTCACTGGAACACTTAAAAATTTCTATTCCTAAAATTTAGGTTGTGTCTTCTCATAATCCTGACACATTGACTTATGGACATTACATTAAATAAAAATACAATTCTTTTCCAGGATTTTCCATAACGCTTGGCTATTGACATGTAGTATGCGTATGCAGGTAAAATACAAAGGGTTTAAACAATCCGCCAATTTGAATACGACTAATTTTTAAGAGAATCTATTCTTATTTATTCAGAAAAAAACAGAAATACAATAACGCAAATATTACTATTCGGGAATTCTACTATTAAAACGTACAAACTGGGCAAAACTTAATGCGTATGTTTTGACTGTGACGTTGTCAAGCGATTAATGTATAAACAATAATTTTCGAGCAGTATTATTGACATAAATATCTCGTGTTTGTTTTAATGCGATTTTAAAACGAGTACATAGAAATTTAAATACGTGTAAGATAAATGTATCATAAACAAATTTAAGGTTTTATTTAAAGCCAGTTAAAAATCAAATCATAAACTGATTAATGTAAGTAAAATAAATGAGAAATATTTAAAAATAAATAAAAATATTAAAAATATTTTTTAATAACAGTTTACAACGGAATGCTTTCTTCCGTAAATTTTTTTCAGATACACTCAATCCTCCATAAGTTTAATGATGAAAAATATTAAGTTCCAAACCAGACTGAAAGTTTTTGCTATAAATGCACCTTTTAATGTTGAGCTATAATTTATCTGGACTACTAATATTTTTTCCAGATAACTACTTATTATTTTTTCCTAGTTATGTACTGCAATTAATTTTAGGTTAATAAACTGAACGCCAAATTACTATCCCTATATTTTAAAAAATATATGCAATAACATGTTGTCTTTAAAATCCATTATCAATAGCTTTAAGTTTGTTTTTCTGCATTTAGTTTTAACATCAATTTTAAGGTTATATTCTTGTTTATTTCTCGCGTTGTGTATTAAACATTTGTACTGTAATGGTAAATATTCAATGATCTATGTAAAACTAAGACAAATAAAAGCAATCAGCTATTGTTTGTGTAGACATATTTCACAAATTCTCTTTAGAAAATATTTTGTTTTTGTTCATAAGAAACGAAAACAATTTACATTTCAAAAATCTCTTTTGTTTTTACTTCTCTGAAACTTGAAAGTCTTTATTATAAACATTCTTTAAAAAGTAAAATAAAATTCGGTTCAATGTTTTAGCTTAATGAATTTGAAAACAATATTTTTCAACCACTAATGTATTTTTCAATTCATTATTGACATAAATGTCTCATGTTGGTTTAAACACAACCTTAAAATAAGTAAACTAAAATAAAATATGTGTAAGATAATTGTACTATAAACATGTTTAATGTTTTATTTAATGTCTGGTAATACACAATAGTGAGAGTTTAGATAGGATGTAGAATGAGTGTTTTTTTTTTAGGAATGTTTCTTTTAAAAATATCAGTAGTATATTTAAAAATCAGAATTTGCGTCTTTGCAATAAAATAAAGATTTTTATTTACTTATAAATTGCAAAAATTCTATTTAAAACGTGAACATTTAATCTTTTAAGACCCATATATTTTAACACAGTTTTCAAATAATATATTTTCGGCATGCTTTTATTTTTCTTTAATATACTATTTATTTATAAATGGTCACACATTTTATTTTAATTCTAACAAATATTATACCCAGTACCAGTTCGACTGGGTACTTAAAATATTTTTCTAGAAAACTAGGGGGCTCGGCCCCCTACGAGCTACGCTCGCCAACCCCCGTTCAGACACTGCAGTCTCTAAAAGTACGCTAATTTGATCGGCTTTAAAAAGATTTTGGAAGATTGAATTATAATTAAAAAAAACAAAAGCGATCTCCCTATAAACGGGTTTCTATTCATTTCTCTTTGATTGGGGAATTTTACAGAAAAATCAGCTGCTGTTAAAAGATACAATGGCATTTCAAAATCATCTAATATAAAATGAATTAAGCAAACAGAGTCTTTGTCTCCCGGTATTTTTTAACAAAGCGAAAAGAAAGTCCTTTTAAATAAGATATTTTAAATATATTGTTTTTAATCTGACGTAATTTTCACCAAACTTTTCTTTCCCTTTTTAATATTCACGTGAAAATGCTTTTATTAGAAATGAAATATTATTTGCGCTGTCAAAAAAAAAAAAAAAAAAAAAAAAAAAAGTTGAAAAATTCATCTCAAAATATCAAGTAAATGTCTCGCGCTATTTTTAAATTTATACTGTTTTGCAATATTATTTTGTGTTCATTTTATGTAATAACTGTAATGTGACGTAAATGTGAGGTAATTTCTCCTATTTAAGACTTCTAACGCATGTTAATAAATTTATTATTTTACAATATCCTTTCTCTGTTAAAATTCATGTGTAATTATAGATGAAGTAATTTTCAATAAGTTCCTGCTTTTTATAAGTAATTATTTAATTCTAATTTGAAAGTTTTTTTCTGTTTATAATAGTCACGTGTAAATAAATTTTTAATTTGAAGCAAACATTATTGTTTCCGTTGTTTATAAAGTTGGCAACAGGTTAAATTAGTACAATTTTCTGAAATAAGAAAAAAATATCTCTCGAAATGCAGAAAATTTTAATTTAAAATAGAAATGAAACCTCGAAAAATGAGTCAAATTAAAAAAATAAATTAATTCTGCACACCGGGAAATTATAACGTATAAAATGATCTAAAAATTATTAAATTCCGATGTATAGTTTTTGCTCCTATAAAACTTTTTTAGTGGAACGATTTTGTTCAACTTTACCATTAAATATCTCTTAAAATAATTCTTCGATTTGAAAACTGTCTGCATCAGCGTGTTTATCAAACATTTTTGTATAATACTACCTATTTTCATATTTTTGTATGCATTATTTTTCTTAATATTAACGAAGAAAGACCTCCGGTCACAAAAAATTCAAAACCGGCGGCGGCGTCGGCGGCGGTGACAGCGGTAGTTACTTTTTTTTAGAATAGAGAGACAATTTAATTATTTTATCCCCATTGTTATCACTGGAATTTTCGTGTTGGTTCGAGGCAACTAAATTTTTTTAGATATTTTAAACTAATACCCGCTAATATTTCACATTACCCCTGACCACCAAGCAAAAGGGCAAAATTGTAAGGTTGTTTTCTCTGAAATTTTTCTTGAATTCTAAAAAAAATATGTTTTTCCAAAATGATATAATTTTTTTCAATACGTATAGGCATATGAGCATTCAGAGTATTAATCGTAACTTAATTTCTTAAAATTGGATTATATCTGTAGAATTATAGTAATTAAAATAATGCTTCCATTGCAGTAAAACCTGCAGCTTAGTGAACGGATATATCAGTTCGCGGCGGTGAGGAGGTTAACCCTTTAAGCCCTGACACACAAAATTATGCGGGTGATACTAAAGTAAAAGAGAATGATGATTTCCTGTCTTTGTAAGATTTAAAACCAAATCTGCACATTTATATGAGTTAATTTACTTCAGATTTTTTTATAAGACACAACTAGGGGGCACCAACTACAATACAGGGCTAGGCTTTCTGCATTTAAAAAGACAATATCATCTGACAGCAATAGACAAAAAGTATGTACTGTCGTAATTTGTTTTAAATATGATTTTTAGTGTTTGCTTAGATTTAATTTTTCTTTTCATATACTTTATTCATGATTAAATTAAGGCTTTACAAAAGTTGAAAATCAAATGATCCACACAGTTGTGCGGGTCCGGCATTAACCATTTCCAAAATAGATATTATTTCTAATATATAAAATTTTTATTGTTAAGTGATTTTTTTAAACTTATGTTTTTAGCATTTTATTTTTAATTAATTACATTTTTAAGGCGGATTAATTTTAAATTAATAGGTTTGTACTATTCATGATTTCTATTTAAAGTTGATAGTATTAGATATATATAATATGCACATGTAACGAACTGTATGTTTTTGCTCTGAGTTATATATGCCATATATGATTTATAAATTTTATAGGAGTTATATGCATACCATGAGACATATTTTTAAGTTTGATAAGTTCATTCCATTTTCTCTACACAGCACGTAAACCACCAGGAATAAACAATAAATTATGGAAAGTTCAGCAAATGCTCGACAGATTCCGTAGCGTCTGCTTGAATTTACAAGGAGATAAGGGAAATTTTTTAATAGATGAGCAGACGATTCCTTTTATTAGGACGTGCCTCAGTAAAGCAATACATAAAAAACAAACTACATTCTGTTGAAACAGCATCATCTGGGATAGTTTTAAATTTTGTAATATACCAGTGGGAAAGTACAGACCTGGTCCACAAAATCTAGGCTTACGATCTGCTGTAGTCCTTACTCTGGTTCAGACCCAGTTTTATGCACTTCGATCGCTGTTTCAACAAAATACCGCTGCTGGAAAAACTAAAACAAAGATATTTGAAGGATCAGGCATCATCCAAGCGAAGTGAAGGACATAATATTTCCAAAAATTGTTTCAAATATTATCATTGAGGCTGGTGTAAATTATCTCAATAAACAACATTTTTTTTTTTTTTTTTTTTGCTTTAACTTTTATTTTTATATATTTGTACACCTAATCCCAAACTACGCAATTGTGTAGATTAAGCCCAAAAATGGCTGTATTAAGGCCTAACCCACACGATTGTGTGCGTCCTACCTTTGCATAACCTGACATCGGGTATTTTTTTATATATTTTTTTAATGAAATAAGATCCTATCGATAACGGGAAACCACCCAAACTTTCAATTTCTAACAAAAAAAAAAAAAGAAAAACTGTTTTAAAGGGTTAAATAGAGTCTATCAAAAGCATTATTTTTTATTTGTTTGTTTTGCATTTAAAATTATCATTATTTAACAGAGCGGTGAAAAATAACTGGTAAATATTTTGTAGCTCGTAATTCTTTAAATAAACAGGTCAATTTAATTCCGATTCCTTACAAGAAAAGCATAGATCTTTGGCCGAAAAAAATTGTAATTTCCTGAAGTAACCGCCTTTTGCTTTTATGTAATGGCATTTTGGAATCAATGAAACAAAACATTCTTCATAATGTTTAAGGTTAAGATGGATGATTGACTTTTAGACTTTTATTAAGAAAAGCAAGATATTTTTTTGTAATTAGATAAATTTCACTCCAAGTAATAACAGGATGAAGCTGCTGACATTATTCGATAATGGTTGATAGACTAAGTGTGTACTTCAATCAAATTCTATTAATGTGTTTTTTATCGTCCGTTTGACTACAAAACGTTTACAAAATATTTTTGCAGCTGAAAATGGGCAATCTGCTTTATGGATGGTATCCACTTTTTAAGTCTAAGATAACAAAAATTGAGAATATCTATCGAATGCTACAAATAACGAGAATTATTTCATTTTATTATGCAGGAATCCCTGGAACCTTTTCTTAATCGGTTAAACGTTTTCGTATTTATGTTCATGTCTTCAAAGAATTTCTTTTTCGAACCGCTGAGAATGAGTCTAATCTTTTTGCTGTCTCTAACTGAATGTAAGCCTTTAAACATTTACCAAAGATTCATAGTCGGGACCAGGTTCAGTTATTGATGAGTGGATGAAAGATGTAGTATTTATACTAGAGATATACGATCTGAAATGGTTATTTACAAAATTTGTTTATTAAAAGTTAAAAGTATAAATGCAAAGTTAAACAGTCCATACAGAAACGGATAGGGATGTTAAATGAGAGTAATTTTAAGTAATGCGAATTTACATTACTGACTTCATAAAGCAACAACCTGAGAAAGAGATCCAACTGACCAAGTGGTGATTTTGTAATACCCACATTGGCATCGTAAAATTACCATAAGAGCAAATGAAGTGCACCATGCCACAAAACGTGAAATTACATGTTACCATTTAGGTATTTTAATGAATTTTAATTTAGGGGAGGCTACAAGAATAGCAGTCTTAAAAGCAAGCCAGTGTGAATTGTAACGCCAAATGTACGTTCGGCTAAAAGCATGAGAATTGTCTGAACGAACTTTTCCAAACAATAGGAGAAAACTGATTTTATCTACTCAAAAACTTTACGAACTAACGAGGAATTTATAGGGGAAGGTGTTGTTCCTTTGACCACTTTGCAAAATTTTAATTTTCTTAGCTTAACAATTAAATCTAAATTCAATTTCTTTGTTTTATTATAATAAGTATCATCTGGTTTATCATATGCAATTTTTTCAAGGTTCTAGCTTTATATTTATTATGTTTAATTTCATTTTTAAAAAATAATAATATTGTGGTCAAAGGTACAACTATGTGTTGTACCTTTGACCATGGGATGTTGTACCTCTGACCAGCCAATTAGATAACACAGCAATGAAGAAAGAAAATCATTTTATTCAATATCATTGTTTCTTGAGTTTAGGCTGTTTTTTTTTTCAGCTTCAATAATTAGCCCATCAGGAGTATCAGTCAGGATACGAGATTTCCCTTTATGCAGACTTCTATTTGACATTTCCCTTGCTTTCACTTTTGGATGAGGCCTCACACTTTCAGGTGTTATGATAAGTGGCGATAAATTTGAACTGCTTCATTGAGGAATGATATTGTCAGTTTGAGTTGCGCCACCCGCTGATGGTTCATCAAAATCAGTTTCATGAAGCAACGCTCTGCGTGTTACAGTAGCTGCAAGAAACTCTTCATCAGAGGAACGTTCTCATTGAAAGGCACAAACCCTGTGACCTTAAAACCTTTCATAATATTGTTTGGAACTACGACTTTAGAATCTGCTATGCCCTCAAGTTCAGCAGTGTTGTAGATTGTAAGAGACTTTCTAACATTTCCTGGAGCAACCAGAGAATTATTTACAGCGTAATTATAAAAGGCTTTAAAAGAACCATAAACAACCTTATTAAGGGGTTGCATTTCATTGCTAGAGTTTGGATGAAACGTCATTAGTATCTCACCAATTGCCTTGGCTATCTCAATTATTGGTATGACAATATGAGATTCATGGTTATCAAATAATAACAATACTTGTCTTTCAGTACTAGGTCTAACATTTTTCAGAAAATGTTTAAAGAACTGTTGTAATATGGTCTCATTTGACCAGCCTGGTGGGTTTGTAGCCCCGATTGATCCAAGAGGCGTTTTCTAAAGCATAAATGGTTTAAAGTTGACACGATGTAAACAAACAAATGGGGAATGATGTTTCCGGATGCACTAACAGCAGTAATCATAGTGATAGTTGTTCTCTTACGGCAGACGTTATCATCTCCAACTTGTTTTTTTCCTGAGCTCAGGAGGTACGTCAACTGTGCTTATCCCAGTCTACATATTTTTTTATTATTTATGAACAACTCAAGTACAAAATATCCTTAATTAATTTCAAGCCATTTGTAGTAAGTAAGTCATAAAAATTGAAATGTTTAGAAAATCTTTTAAGAGTGTTGTACCTTTGACCTGGTCAAAGGAACAACAACTGATAATGGTCAGAAGTACAACACCATGCTAGTGCAAATTACAAAGCATGCTACAGTGTTAGGGTTAGTATAATCAGTTTCACAAGCCGCACCATATTTATAAAAGTCTATAGCTACCATGTCAAATTATTTCTATAAAAAAAAAAACAGCACCAAAAATAATTTTAGGCAAAACATTAACAAATAAATAGTTACATTTTTATGATGGAAATGGATTAATATTATTCACAGGAATTCTCTTTGACTTGAATAATCCACATTAGGTTGCACAAGCCCTCTAGTGAAGGAACTATGCACTAATTACACCAAAATTCATAAAATGCTGCTAGATGGCGCTACAGCCTACGTGGTCAAAGGAACAATACGGTCAGAGGTACAACACCTTCCCCTACTCAAATATCAAGCAGAAAAAACACGTATTTCTAACGAACGTTGGACAGAATGAGAATAAAATGCAGACCAAATACAAAGTCAATCTATGTCACTTTTGTTTTTACTTGATATCCATTACCGATTATAAATCATATAAACAAATACCTGTGTGCGAGGTGTTAATAATAAAGTCGTGCGATAAATTTGAAATTTAAGAAAAACATGTTTGAATCCACATCTCTGTGCCACTTTGCATATTCTAAATATGTTAAAAATTGCATTTCACCTCAGTTTCTTCCATGTCTATTATGGCCAAGCGAACAGATCCCTACCACGGTATCCGATATCTTAGAGCTTTCATCACTGGAAATTTTTGTTGATTGTTGCACATCGTCAGCATGAAATACAAACAATAGAACAAGTTTTGCTAGTGGAACATTAATACAATATTTAAACAACATATTAGTGAGATCCAAAGTTTATTTCTTATGTAAAAATAAGAACGTTTAGTGATGAAGTTTAGAACTTTAACAATGTTTGTGTTATTTCTCTCGTCTCGTAAAATGCACAATTTCGTTTATTTCTTTTATTACATTTATTCAAAATTTGTACTTTTAGAAAAATACATAAGCTCAGTTTAACATTAAAACTTGAAACGTTACAAGCCGTATAAATATCGCAAAAATCTTCTTTACGAAATATTTTGTATTTCTTTCACTGTGACATAAATAATTTATATTTAGAAAATTTAGCTGTGTTTCCATGTTTTAAACTTGACATATTGAATGATGAACATTACTTTAAAATAAAACTACATTCCGCTTCCCGGTTTTAACTTAATGGTCTGAAAACAATATTTTTCTGCCAGGTGAATGTTTTATTGACATGAATGTCTCTTAATAATATAAATGTTTCAATAAAACGTGAAAGGTAAAAATGAAATACATGTAAGATAAATGAAATAAAACTTTATAAACAATTTTTAGTACTTTCTTAATGTATGTTTACGAATGTATATATAGACTGACTGAAGTGAAGTAGACTTTAAATTTATAAAAGGGATTTGAGTTTTGACGCCATTAATAATAAAAGAATGTAATTGTGTGTAAAAGTGTATTTGAAATGTTATGAAGAATAAAATTGTAACTGTCAACATTATTATTATAAAGAATATAATTAATTGTCAAGTTAAAAATTAAGTCTTCTTTAAAAACGTGTTTCCCTTTTTTAAAATCTCACATGTTTTTGACGATATTTTATAATGCTATTTTTATAAGTCAGAAGAAAACGGTAGACTTTAAATTGATCAAAAATCCATTAAACTTCATTTTTTAAAAAACTTATTAATAAATTATAAAAATATATGAGTGTATTGCCATATATTTGGGAGAAAGTGTGTTTTCATTTTTAATAAACGTATGTAATGACATGAACATATAATGTATGGCAATTGCATTTTGATAAAAAATTCTGCACTTTTTAATATTCAAACTGCATTTTTCAAAATGAGTGACAGAATGCTCATGTCGGGAGTCGAACCCAAGACCATTTATTTAAATAGTGAACGCTCTATCATTTAAGAAACTGGGCCAAAAACAAAGTCAGCTAACTGGGGAGGCTTACCAAATGGCTTAAGCTCTCACAAGCCCCACCCAGCGGTTTGCATCTACTACCGCTGTCACCTCCACCATAAAAAAAGGGGGGGGGGACGGAGGGACCTACAGAAAAGCCAATTGAGAATTTAAAGACATTTCCTTCAATTAATATGTGTCTACTTATTTTTCGTTAAATGGACTTCCATTACCTGTGCTATTTTTGAAATGAACATGACAGAGAAGGTGCTATTTCAAAATGGTTAACTGGTGAAATGTGTCCGCTGGTTGTCGATCCAGTAATCTTAATATGTAATCTTTGGAAATGTCAATAGTTCTTGACTTCGTCTACCGTGTGAAATAATAAAGTATCTTTAAAATTCTCTGAAATATCCCCAACATTTCATTTTCGTTAAATGTTTTAATATATTATACAAATTTCATACATATTTAAACAATTCATATTTGAACAAGAATATTTATTTATCATGGTTCTAAAATTCTTAATAAAATTAATTACATATACATAAATATTAATAAAATTAATCTATGAAATATGTTGGAAATTCAGTTCCGTGTCAGCGTTTTATTTTAATTTTAAAATAAACCAGAAACAAAAAAACATCCGTCACGCATAGAACATGCAACTTCAAATCTTTCCAAATACTGTAACGAAACATAACCGTCAGATAAGTTTAATGATAATATCTCAGTAAACAAATTAAAAAACTCATAACACATCCGAAAGTCCTATTTGAGTAATAACAGTCTATAGTCGAAAATTTTGTTGATTTTTTTTTCAGCAGTCATGTATATGAACTATAGATTTTACAGTACACATTGTGCTAACGTTTAGTTTTGTTAAAAAATGGATAACACAGTTCAAATAGATAGAATTTGCGCAAATATATGGAAATGCACTAGAATCGTCTTGTATGGAGCAGTTGCTCACCACCAAGAAAAGTGAAACAATTCAGTAAAATTAATTTTGTGTTTCATTCCACTAGTAGGTCTGTCATAAGGGCGTCATGTTTCACAAAAAGTTTCAAAAGTGTAGTTAACCGGAAAATAGATTTATTACGCAATATGTCCATTCGTCATTGTGACATTATGGACAAATTTCTAAGAAAAGAAACACCAAAATACAGAAAACTATTTTTTTGTAAAACGACGGTTATAATCGACATATTTTGTAAACAATACAGGCTGAATCACATTGACCAAATATCTTATTTATGATGAAGATTATATTGGTACAGCATCTTCAACTAACTATCATTGCTTAATTTTAAATGCGAGGAAATTAGGTTGAGTGCAGGAAGTTCAAAACTCCACTAGACGCTCATTTATTTCAGATGAGCTGACATTCCCAACAGTGTCACTGAATGAACTATAAACACTTTTCGGTGTTTTTTACGATAACATAACATTTGACCACAAGCTAATGTAGTTGTGTTGAAAACTTCGCTTAAATACTTTTGTTATTTCTAAAGGGTATAACGAAAGACCAGGATCGAGTTGAAGTTATACACATTTTTTTCACTGAATCAGTAAAGTGTGACCACATTTTTAAAACACAAAAATTGTTAGTTATAATGTGTGGTACCATTCATTGGAGTATGGCTCATTCTCAATAAACCTAAACATCCAGAATTCCTCAAATACTAGTAACGCGTTGAATATTTTTATTTTTATTAGCTCCCGGTACGGTGTGATATTTCTTTCTCCCAGCTTATTTTGTGTCAAAAAATAACGTTACCTTACAGAAGCCAGCAATAAACAAAGCAGATGTATCATTGTACAATTAAATACTCTATAGCATTTTTAAAAATTTATAAGAATCACACATTTTCAATTTTTTTTACCGTCGAATTGGAAAAAAGTACTTTTAAATGCAATTTTTTTTTAAACTGCATCTCCATTGATTTTTGAAATATTATTTTTTTTGTAGTTTTTTGCACCATTTGTTTAATTTTAGCAATTCAAGTACTCCATTTATGTAGAAAGTAAAGGGCAAATAGTTAAAAAATAGCAATTATATCTTTTTGTTTGCCATTTTCTCATGACAACCGAAAGAAAATGTAATTAAAATACGTGCTATTTTGAAAACAATATAAACGAATAATTTCTGCTAAAACATGGAGCTATTATAAACTATATTTAATTTAAGTTATCTATATCAATGTTACAAACAAATGAAGGCCTTTGAAATATTAGATAGCCGTTTTGTTGTAGAGTTTCTTCAATGACGGCATCTTTTTACAGCATTCGTGTATTATTTCGCGATAGTGACACCCTATGATGCTTTATTCTAGATGTTTAAGAGTGGATCGTAAATGCGGAATTCTTAATCGGATGCGAATGTCATTATTTTACTTAAAATAAAAGTGTATGTTTTAAGGCTTAAAATTTAAATATGTTTTGTACTATTTATATATACATACATATATTTTTTTTCATCTTGGGCGACACGAAATTCTGAAAAAGCAGAGTTCCTGTTTTCTAGTTTTTTTTTTTTTTTTTTTTTTTGGTCGACATAGTTTTAATTTAATCGTTGTTTCGGGTAATGTTTGAGATCAGATAAAATAGGTATAAGGTTTAAATAATGACAAATTTATGACAAATGTACTTTAAATGATATTTTTTTTAGCTTTAAATCAATAAAATAATATCATTTTGTTTATTCTTTAAAAAAAAAAAATCATTCTATATTTGAGATTAAATAGACAAATTGATTCAAATACTTCTAACTAACAAATAAACATTAAAAGTTGCACTTCGTTTCCATAGAAACAAATCATTTTTTTTAAATTAAATAATCTCTATTAACTTTATCAGGAGAATTTTTATTTTATATCTAAAAAAATTAGTTAAGTTTTTTTGCTTTAAATTTCATAGATGTAATTGTAAACATTGCTTTATACGCGCGACTTTATATACTTACACATTCTACAGTCTACTTTAACGAAAGAATACACACTTAATGCGGAAAAAATTCAAATATTTTTACATTGGTAACAATCACAACTATATGCAACGAAAACGTAAGCATAAATGTTTCAATAAGAAAAACTTGGACTTACGCTGTCAAATTTAATGATTAAAAACTCTTACGATACTCATCAGAGTACAACATAAATAAAGACTATATTAAAAATACATTAAATTAAACTCAACGTTTCATGCTCTTTCTAATGAGCCATCATCAGGGGGGGGGAGGGGGGGGTTCTTGACCTCCACGGAGCAAAGTTACGTACAACATAATCACTTTCACAACACCATACTGTTTGACCATCACAACAGTTGGCCAACATCAAAACAACGTATAATTTTAATGTGTTTTTAATATAGTTTTCATTTATGCTGTACGCTGATGAGTATCATAAGAGATTTTAATCAGCATAAATGTTTGTCAGCAAAAGTTCATTGCCCTTAGAACCAGCTGGTCTTCTTGTTACTTTAGATTTTTCTGATTAAATGTCTGAAATAGGCTATTTGCTACATGTTATACAAATTATTCTAAAAAACTTAAAAATACTTTAGTAAAATGCTAAAATCACTACTCCGTCGAACATTTTTTTTATAGTGGATTACTAAATGATGTATAAGAAATTCCTTAAATAGACAGAAAAGTAATAAAATTTCATGAGACGAAAATTTAAAATAAGTAACATACTTATAAATAATCATTTTGCAACAGGAGACAAATTAAAACACGTACTACAACTATACAACTTTCGATACGACCAAACAGGGAAACGTGAGTGTGGTTGGTGTAAGCCCTCTAGAGATTCAACAAGTTTCACGAGAGTCGGTAACACAGTATAGAACATTTTTTCTCAATAATAGGCATTCAGTAAAAAATAGTTATTAATGATCATTTATAGAACTTATCTTAGATATTGGATAAATTTTAAGAACTGATTTTTGTCCGTTTATATTGCACTTCTTTCATGAGTGCGACGTTATACGAAAAAAGTATGGTATTTTCTGTTTTAAAAATAATTGTAAGTATGACCTTTATACATAAAAAAAATTGTTTTCATTTGCTAATTCAAAGTGTTTTAACTCTTTCAGAGGCAAGGCGCTTTCATTCATAATGTATTGAAATGAATGACGAAACCGGAATGTTAGTAAATTTTTTTTCGGGGGTGGGGGATAAGAAAAACTATATTTCACATTCATGATAAGCCGTTTTTTTTTACACAAAATTCTTGTGCAATTGAGGGATTTCGGAATTAAAATTATGTTGTTTTATAAACGTACCACCACCCTGAAAATGTTATAACAAATATTAAAATTATTTGTATCTGTTAGATGTACATTATTAGGATGGGATATTTTTACATTCTTGTGACGACCTCATCTATAATGTCTTTTGATCTCTCTATATGATATCTAATACATAGTTTCATGTTGACAAACATTGCATTTGAAATATTACATTTTTGCATTTTTGCAACGATAAAATCTGTGTATAAGGTATATTTATGACATTTCTATAATATACATTCGTGAAAGAGAATAAATGTATTAAAGTATGCTATAAGAAATATTTCATTACATATCCAATACTAGATATTCAGGGATATTCTTCTTCGAGATTGGTAACACGCTGATGTCACCTGCTTTCTAAAAAATGAGAAAATAGGTCATAAATTTAATATAGGAGAGGGAAATAGAACATGCAATGTTATATCTCATGCTAAATAAAGATTTTATATGCATTACAGTCATATTCCATAACATAAATCTTGAATTTTCAGCGTGAAACTAAATAACTTATCGTTTTAAAATCATTCTGTCTCGGTAAATTAAAACCTCTTACTTTTATAGCACTATTTGTTAAAATATATACAGAAAATGGTCTGTTCCAGATAAATAGATATTAACATTTTACAAAATGTGGTATTTAAAACATCTTTCATAAAGGAATTTCCAGTGTTCACAAGTTAGAAACCTGTAACTATCTATATTATAAAGGACAAACATATCTGTGCGTAACGCATACGTCATTCTGCGAATGGCAACACTTTGAAATTTGAAATGAAATTTCGGTTTTGCGATTTTCGCTGCACATTTTTAAACTTCTAAACATTGCACAGTTTCATTTTTTACACCGTCGTATAGGGAAAAAAAGTACTTTTAAATGCGATTTGTTTGAAATCTCTATCTCAATTTATTTTTGAGATATTAATTTTTTTATAGTTTTGAGTACCAATTTTGTAATTGTGGCAACTGAAGTACTCCATTTCTATTAAAAGTAAAAGGAAAATAGTCATGGTTTATTTAATTTTACTGATTATATCCTTATTGATGCCATTTTCCCATTACAAATAAAAGTAACTTTTTTCTAATTTTTGAACCGAAAATGACGTCAGCCATTAAAAAAAGAAACACGCTTTGTTCTTCATAAATCAAACAATTGAAGAAGATATTTCAATATTTTTATATTACTCTGATACTGAGTTTGAGACGCTCGGCAAAATGATTCAGTGAGTAAAAATGATGTCATATTTAAAACAAAACGATGATTTTCTTTGATAAAACTAAATATTTGATCAATACTAAATGGCCAATACTATGGCAACTAAAGGCAAGTTTCTGAATGGTAAATTTTCGTGGGTACTTGAGATTAGAAATTAAATTTTATGTGAATGTTCACATGAAAAGTTGTATCGGACAAACATAACTTTAAGTTTGGAAATACATTCATTAATACATTCATTAATAATGTATTGCGTTTAAACTACTTCTAAATTGTGAATTTGAGTGGTGCGTATGTAAATTTTGAGAATGTAAAAAATAACACACAGTTTAGATTTTATGGGGGGAAATTTTATGATGTGACAAAGCGAAATCCTTTTTACCGATTTTTAATCCCGTAAAAACAAACATAAGAGCCTCAATCGATAACTTCAACATAATTACTCATCTTGATTACGTATTTTAACACAGTTTAATTTTTCAATAATTTAAGCAGTTGAAGCTTTTGGAAATAATATTTTGGTAATTTTAGGTTAAAAACATTATTTGTTTTAAGAGTTAGATAACCAATGCAAAATAGATTCGATCTAACAGTTCCATTCTAAATATTTTAATTCGTCGAATTTCGACGGGTTCCAACTCGTATCTATAAATGTAAATTTATTTATTAACCATTTGAAAATGGTTGTTCTTTTCGGTCGAGGATGGGGCCAAATGATTCTCGCATTTTATTTTTTTAACGAAATTCAACGATGTTTTTTACTTTGAGAAGAATTTTTATTTGAAAAAGGCATAAAACCGTTAAAAATTGTTTGAATAGGTAATCGAAAGGCATAAAGTCGTTAAAAATTGAAAAAGTTACAAAATGGGTATTCGCAAATTATCAGATATGGAAAAATCCAAAGCTAACGAACGACGCCGAAATGAAAATCGTCTTGCAAAGCAAAAATCAAAGTCTTCCACTCATTATGTAGGCCATGAAAATCGAGGTCTTCAACTGCTTATGTAGCCCATGAAAATCGACGTCTTCAACTGATTATGTAGCCCATGAAAATCGATTACAGAATAAAAGACGAACGCGAAAAAGGAAACAATATAATGGTTAATTGATTGATAGTAAAAAGCCATGTCTCGAGTGCTCCAATCCACTAGTCACGGCGTTTTACAATCGGTCGATTCTAACCGGGACAAATTGAGCTCAATATAGGTAATTTTACGCAATCTGTGGATGATTCGGTGGAACTGCTTTCGATTTGTAAACTGTTTTTCTTCTCGAAACGGGACTTGTAGAGTTTATCGATGAAGGTTTTGTTCGTTTGAAGTTTGATCTTTGCGATATGTTGTTGAAGAGGATGAGACGGAATTTGGTGGACGAAATAAATTCCGAATGGTCGTTGTAATCTATTAAATTACAATTTTTTTAAATATATGTGTGTATGAAATATAAAGTTTTTTTTAAAGATAATTGTCTTAAAGTAGAACTAGCATTTACCTTTGACGCCATTCACGTAATAAAAAAAAATACATTTATTAATAAAAAACATTTCTCTCCTGATAATGAAAAACATATACTATAATTAACCACATCTTTGTCACATTTTATAGGAGATGATACGGACTTTCCTACTTATAGGGGCCCTAAAATTATTCAATCATAAAAAAAAGTTAAATTTGTGCAAAATTATACAAACAATCGCAAAAATGAAGCTGCAACCACATAAAAAGGAGTGTCAGGTAAAATCGTGAAAATCGACGAACTTCTCTTAGTAGAACGAAAAAACAATGCTGGGAGAATTCCATTATAGTAGTGTATTCTAGGTGATATTTGATGTCAAACTTCTATACTTATGTATTGCAACATATAAGACTACAAAAATATATTTTAAAAAAGCATTAAAAAAACTTTTTTTTAATGACAACATATTTTTCTTTTCTAAAGGTAGAAGATATGTGGAAATAAAACCTGTTGTCAAACCACAATTTACAAATGCGTCTCCAATCAGGACATACCAGATCTATACTTTTATTACATATGCCACCCTCCAATATACATCCAGTTTCCGAGAAATATTTTAATATCTTTGGGTTTTATGAATGGAAAAACAACTTTCTTTTAATAATGTAATTTTTATTCATAGTTTCTGCAATGAAAGGCTTTAGGAATTACTGCTCGTCAAAAATTGTTTTTTTTTATCAGTAACCGAGTTATTTTTTTTAATAATAAAATTATTTTTTTTCCGCTAATCATGACGTCATTTTCGAAACGGATAATTTTAAGGTGCATATTATTGATATCTAAAATCCATTTTCCTTTCAAACTCTTTTTAACATTTTTTTTTTAAATTTTAAATTAAAAGTTAGATCTTTGTATTAGCCATGCGCAGACGGTAAACCCTCAAGAATTGCTAAAAATGTTCTTTAAATAATGATATTCAGTACTATAACCCAAGGCCATTTTCTTTTAACATCAAAGCACATCCGATTTATTTTCCATGACGTCTTATTCGCCTGTTTCCGTACTTACTCAAATTCATGCAACTTATATTATTAAGAAATATTTGAACATTTCTGTTTTATTTCCAATATGATGATATATTAATCCCTTTTTTATTCTCATTTTTTTTTTTTTTTTTTTTTTTTTTTTTTTTTGACGTGGAAATCCTTCAATAGAAAATTAATTGTTGAAAATAAATTTTTATTCCGGTTTTTGATGCTAATCACGACGCCATTATTGACATGGATAACTTTATGGTACATTTTATTGACATTTATTATCCATTTTCTTTCCAAACTTTTTTTAAAACTTTTTTTTTTTACTATTTTAAATTAAAAAAATAAATCTTTACATTATTTATTTGCAGACGATCAACCTCCAAACAAACGGTTGCTATGTTTAATTTCTTACTTAATATAATTTGCCATAGAGTAAAGAGAAAAATATAAATGAAGTGTGGTGCCTGGAGGTGACGCCAAAAATGTAACCCTAAAATCCGCTACGTTCGGTCCAAACACAATCACGTGCTTTCGGAAAAAGAAAAGAAAACTTCTAGTAATACTGTTTTTAATTCATAATACAATGAAATGCTACTTTAGAATGCTTAACTATAAGCAGATCATTTTCATTTAGAGAATAAAATGCACGGGCGATGTCAAAGAATTCTCTACCTGTCCCGCATGCTTGTTTTGTTTGGGCCCAATGAGGGCATTTATTTGATCTATAACCTGCATTATAGTATTACAAACCCTTTTTACGGCCTACTCCAACTCCATCTATCTTTTTCCTCCATGATAAATCGTGGAAAATGTTACCACTGCTTATAAAGTATTAAAAACATAGCTGAGAGATAAAGCTATAAATTATAACTATAACGTACAGATGAAATAGAAAATGCAAAGTAGCAACCGTTTTTTTTTGGAGTCAGTTTCCAAGCAAAATGCCATGATTGACGTCATCCTAAAAGCATCTACTCTTAATTTTCTTTTATTTTCAAGTTTCCAAGCAAAAGGTCATGATTGAAGTCATACTAAAAGCATCGATTCTTATTTATTTTTTTTTTTCATTTTTCATTTCCCTGTGAAAATCTTTCAGTTAAAAATTATTAGGGGAAAAGTTATTGTGGATTTCTATTTTTTGGCAACGTAAAAGAAATATAATTAAAGGGTAAAAGAAAAAATGTCAATTGAATTCACTATGAAATAATGAAATCTAATCAAAAACAACTCGTTGTAAATGATCCCGCCAAGCCACAAACCTAAAACGTCAGTCATAAAAAGAAGTGATATCACATAAAAAGAAGCGATATAGAAGTGCATACTACGAGTGCCGTGTAAAAATCTATCACTACTCATAATGCTTCCAAAGGACTCGGAGTGAGGTACAATATGTGAAAACTGCTTGGCGACCTGCACTTACATATGACTATTTGTTTAACAATTTTCTTCTTGAATTATTGATCCCTTTAAATTGTGAAAAGTTGAAGCTTTTGGTGTTTACATGTCCATTCTTATTTAACATCATGGGATCGATTTGTTGATTTTATTTATTATCATTTGAACAAGAAAGACCACTTTTTTTACGCGGAGGATTTTCTAAGTAAACATGTAATAAACATTTTGAGTTTGTGAAATAACAATAAAAAATAATGATCATATGAATATTACTAACAATGCACCTAATAATAGACGTTAACTAAACTAAGATATATTGCAGTAAAGCTTGCGTTAACGGAATTGCACATGACAGGGTAAAAATCTGTTCTAGTAAGGCTTTGTTACAATAGCATTTCATAATATTCATTATGTCGGAAACATGACATTTTACGTTTAAGAATTAATTCTGTTATAAACAGTATTCATTTTACCAGTTTTCCCTTTAATTTTGAAACAGTGTGTATTATTAAACGTATTTATGTAATTAAACATTATATTTAAAATATTGAAAAGTATAATTGTAAAAATCGATGATTACCACAATTACATACTATTTTCTGCTTGCCTTACAAATCTTTCTGATTTATTACAGATCTTCCTCCTACAAATATTTATAAGACTTATATAATGAGAATTTAAAATTAATTTTTTCGACTTTCACAATTTTTGGAAATTGATGTAGGTACTGCATATATTACATATACGCCTGCAGGTTGCCAAGCAGTTTTCACATACTGTACCTCACTCCGAGTCCTTTGGAAACATGAGTAGTGATAGATTTTTACATGGCACTCGTAGTACGCACTTCTATATCGCTTCTTTTTATGTGATATCACTTCTTTTTATGATTGACGTTTTAGGTTTGTGGCTTGGCGGGATCATTTACAACGAGTTGTTTTTGATTAGATATCACTTCTTTTTGTAAAGTATTTCATTTGCATTATACATATTCCATTTTAATTCAGAAAAGAAAAGGTAAACGAAAGACGATAGAAGTAAAAAAATAATTTAATAGCGATGCTATAAGCTTTTCAAAAGTGTAATATATCTAGTAAAACATAATGTTGGACTTTTTTTAAAATAATTCAAAACCATTCTATCGATCTTTCAAATCTCAGAAGAAATCATTTATTTTTTAGAAATGATAAAATCTGTCGAAGTAACCGGGAATATTTATTTCTGTCGTTCAATAAGCTATATGGTGATTCATTAATTAACTCATCAAGGATTTTATCCTAATAACTTTTCAAAAACTGCCTTTACATTCTCAAAATTGACATCATTTTACACAAAATATGTAAAGACTTAAAAACAAACTGAATAATGATAATTTGTTTTATCACCGGGCATGCTTGAAGTAATTTTTAAATAAAATTAGTTTTTTTATTTCAGGAAATCAAACGTCCATCCGAAAAGCGCGACAGAAACTCAAATTATCTGATTAAGCTTTTATATTTATAATTTTTAAATATTTTCATAAGCTCTAACATATGTTGAATTTTCTGAATTTTCAGTGCATGTACTTTCTAAATTTCTAATTGTTTTTTATGTGACTAACAAGGCATACTAAGTCGTATGCCCTCCATGTATTTTCTCATGTATTTCGGATAATTCATCCGATAAATTGCATTCATTTCAATAGAAGTTCAGAATTCGATATTCCATCATTATGAAATGACTTTCCCTAATTTCTGTCATATTTGTAAATTTTTAAGTAGCTCTATAATCTGATTAAAAATTAACTAAAAGCTATTGGCATATTGATAGCATTCTTTAATTACCAAGTCCAATATAAGAGTCTATTAGTTTAATAAATCCCCTTATTAATCTTTTTAAATGAAAAGTAAAACGAAAAATTTTAATAAAACTACCAAAAAATTATTTGATATAAAAGGATTTTTTAAAAAAAAATGAAAAAATTTGTGTAATAAAAAGAGACTGACTGTATTACCTTTGTAAAAGGGTTTAAATTCAATAAATTGCAAAGTTTGGAATTTTGAAAAAAATATTTGAGTATATGTGCGTTTTAATATAAAACCCATACAGAAGAGAACATTTACCTGCTTATTTCAATATGATACACACTAGACATCATTCCTAAAGTTCTGTCCAATTGTTTTCATGACTATAAGTATCTATGATTCACTAAAGTGTTTACATTATCTTTCTAAGCACGTTCTGTGGTTCCTCCGTAGACGGTATTTACCTAGAATCTTTCCATAATCGAGGTCCACTGGCACGTTTCTATAATATAGTTTCTCCTCACAAGGAGAGGGCCAACCTTGTTAATCACAGATTTTGATTATTTTAATATATGTTGTAGGGTAGACACCCCTTAGTGTCAGGTTCAACGGATTTTATCCAATGCCCCTTAGTTCTTGAAAAACCAGGGGGTCTAATATTAGTAGACAACTTAAATACTTACTTCGCAGCAAAAATGACAGGTTAGTTGGCATGGCGTTTGCCGGCTGAACCGAGGGTCGGGGTTCGATACCTGAATGCGCTACATTTGTTTTTCTTATTTTTTGTTTTATAAATATAGTTATAATTAAATTTAATAATTTCAATTAAAAATTTTAACACCAAACATTAATTATAATATTAAGAAACTTAAATTTATCATTTCTTATTTGTAAACTATCATTTCTCATCCATTAAAGGGGTTTAAAAAGAAAATGGATCTATTATTGAATGATAAAAATTCCAAAATCGTGACAAATTCTGTTGTGGTGCCATCTAGTTATGATAAAAAAGAAGGAATATTCAAATAAAATAAATGCAGAAAAAAGATAAAGGGGAAAGCAAAATAATTGAAAGCGCAAGCATACTTATTACAAATTTAAAAATCTTTAATATGCAAAAAATCGGTTGTAATTTAATTCTGATGCTAATTTTTAATATGATTATGCTTGTTACTTTAAAAACAGAATAATAATATTATCGCATTGACTTCCATTGTTAAAGCAATGCGTAAATGATGTTTCTTTAAAATCACGAATTGACACAATTGCTCAATATCATTGCAACGATAAAGAATATATGAAATACATTTTAAAAGTGATTTTTTAAAAAAATTAACAATTTTATGATGTTTTATTACAACTATTCAGTTAAAAGTAAAAAATTAAATAGGTTAAAATTATAATTGATATACAATATTAAAAATTTTAATTGACAGTGAGATTATTAAGTTATATTTACAAGTAAATTTATAAAACAAAAAAATGAGAAAAACAAATGTAGCGCATTCAGGTATCGAACCCGGGCCCGCAAACCAGCCTGTTAACACCATACCAACTGAGCTACGACTGACCTATCATTGTTGTAGCAAAGTAAGTATTTAAGTTCTGCACTAATATTAGACCCCCCGGTTTCTCAAGAACTAAGGAGCATTGGATAAAATCCGTTGAACCTGACACTAAGGGGCCAATACCCTACAACATATATTATCAAAATCTGTGAAATCAAAATCAAATAAATAATCAAAATCTGTGATTAACAAGGTTGGCCCTCTCCTTGTCAGATATCAGCAGGACATTCCGCGATGATTATTGTGTGCAGTACCTTCGTCAAAAATCATTCCGATTTTGTGCAAAATAAAATTTCATTTAATTGTGATCTAAATTTTGTGTGCAAAAATACCCATAGTTCTGGAATTTTAAAAGGGTGTGTGCTAAAATCTAGAAGTATCTTTAATAAAGTGGATCATAGAAACATGTGTCATAAAGTAGAAACCTGGATTGAACCTAAATTACTATTAAATAAAATTTATTTAGTAGTTCAATAATAAGCTATTTATCTTTCAATTTTATGTATTTCAACTATTTATTAACCCTTAACTGCTGTTAGCGATCTCGCAGACCACTACATTTTTCAATTTTTACAACTAAACTTGTAATTTCCAGTTAAGGTATGAATACTGTTGAAATTGTTTTCATTATGAGCTCTAGAACTATTGCTAGACATTCTGAATATTTTTAGTTTAATTATAATAGTTCTGTACTAGTTTAGTACAGAAACAGTACTTGTGAGTTAACAGAGCTTTTCATTCATCTTTTAATCAAATGGAATCGGAGAACACACGCAGTAGTTATGCGACAATTCCTGTCGCAGCAGTTAATGGTTAAGTAATTCCAAAAATTAATTGCAATTTACCCTCAACTGCTGTTAGTGCTGCTTTTTTTTAATTTTCACAGTTTAACTTGTAATTTCCAGTTTAACTATCAATACAGTAAAATTTTGCTTCATTTGGAGTCCAAGTACAATTGTTTGAAATGTTTGAAAAAGCAAGATTTTATTAGAAATATTACTCTACAAACAGTTTAGTGGAAAAACAGTATTTTATGATTAATTGCGACTTTTATTCATCTTTCAATCGAATAGTTTCGCAAACCTTTTGCATCGAATAGTTTCGCAAACCTGAATTGTTATGCAGCAATTTTCTGCAACAGCAGTTAAGGGTTAAATGAACTTTTTCAGATGAATTCTCATGTGTAAAATGCATTATTACATTTAGGACTATGGACATCTCATTCAGGTTTTAACTGCCGTAAATGCGACAAAAATTACCTAAATGCGACCGCCAATCGTATATTGTGGTGACTACAGATAATTATTAAATTTATACAAAACAAGTTAGTTTTGAACTATAGCTACAGTATTCAGTATTTGCTGCTTAATAAATGTATACTTATATAATAAAATGCCAAATACAGTAAAACCTCCCTAAAGAGACCACGTTCTCTTAATGGAGATCATTTTTAAATCTAGATTTTAACTGTTGAAAAAAGGTAACAACTAATGTTACCAAAATTTATTTTTCACATTAGGGAAAAATATGAAAATTTAAGCATAAGAACAAATGTTAATTAGATAAATAAACTACTGCAGAGTTTAAAAAATGAATATATTTGTTTTGATTTTACCGTTTTACCTTTTATAACTTTAATTACCAAGTCCTTTCAAAGTTCAGTAAATAAATGTTTTTTTTTTTTTTTTTTTTTTCAACCATTTGGAAATGGTTGTTGTTTTCGGTCGAGGATGGGGCCAAATGATGCTCGCATTTTATTTTATTTTTTTAACGAAATTCAACGATGTTCTTTACTTTTAAAAGGATTTTTATTTGAATAGGTAATCGACAGGCATAAAATCGTTAAAAATTGAAAAAGTTACAAAATGGGTATGCGCAAATTATAAGATATGGGAAAATTCAAACCGAAAGAGCGACGCCGAAATGAAAATCATCTTGCAAAGTAAAAATTGAGGTCTTCAACTGATTATGTAGCCCATGAAAATCGAGACCTTCAACTGATTATCTAGCCCATGAAAATTGAGATATTCAACTGATTATGTAACCCATGAAAATCGATTACAGAATAAAAGACGAACGCGAAAAAGGAAACAATCTAATGTTTAATCGATTGATAGTAAAAGGCCATGTCTTGAAGGGCTCCAATCCACTAGCAGCGGCGTTTTACAATCAGTCGGTTCTAACAGGGGAAAATTGAGCTCAGCGTAGGTAATTTGTCGCAATCTGTGGATGATTCGGTGGAACTGCTTTCGATTTGTAAACTGTTTTTCTTCTCGAAACGGGACTTGTAGAGTTTATCGATGAAGATTTTGGTCGTCTGAAGTTTGATCTTTGCGATCTGTTGTTGAAGAGGATGCGACGAAATTTGGTGGACGGAATTTAGATTTTTCGGTTAAATTTTGTTACGAAGGGGATTTGTCGCGATCTGTGGATGATTCGGTGGAACTGCTTTCGATTTTTAACCTCTTATCTTTCTCGTCTTCTCTTGTAGAAATCCCCCAAAATTAAAACTAAGTAAATATTAAGTCAAAAAAAAAATCCAAATGGTCGTTGTAATCTATTAAATTACAATTTTTTTTTTTTTTGACGGGAACAAATAATGACGATTTCATTAATTTATCTATTTCTTTGAGAGTTTCCTCGTTTCTTGACAGAATAGGGTAGGGGAGTTTATTGACCGTCATTCTTAATTTGTCATCAGAGTTAAATTCATTGCCTAAAAAGGCATAAAGGTGTTTAAACACTTAAAAGTTATAGGGATAAAAAAAAAATCTAAACTTAGTTTAGAAGTTTGATGAATAATGAGCTCTCCGGAATTATTTTTCTAATAAAACCTTCTTCAAGCGACCAGGAAAAAACGGAATTTGTTTTATTTTCTTCAAGGAAATGGGTCGCACATGGAGGGAGTTCTACTTGGACGGTCTCTGAATGGAAGTAAAATTAATATTCAGCCTATGCGAATAAATTTCGTTCTATGAAGAAATGGTCGTTCAGGGAGGTGGTTGCACAGAGAGGTTTCACTGTATACCCTAAATGCAACAAAACTATGGGGAATCGCGTCTCATTTAGGTACAATGACATTACATATTACGTACGCCACGCTGAGCTCACATGGAAATATAAGTAGGGATATTATTACGTACGCCACGTTGAAATATAGGAGTAAATTACTTTAAACTGGTATAAATGAAAAACTAATTAATATTTTTACATGAAACTTTCAAAGGTTTGAACTACTCATAAAAACAGTTCAAATGCCATAAAGCGCTAAAAAATCTGATAATTACACATTGCTGTAGCCCTGTCAACAGATTTGGTCGGAACAAGAATTTAAAAAGTGCAAAAAACAGCACTTTTAAAATCGCATTTACTAAAAACCTATTCGCCGGATTCCACTTTACTTTCGTTTTCTGAGTCATGTGACACGCCCCATTCCATAGGTTGGTTGGAGTTTTATGGCACAAAGTCCCTGTAGGGACATGCTGCGCCAAGAAAAAGTTGAGTAAAACATAGTTAAGAATTAAAAGTTACAGCAAAATACTGTCAGAAATATAAAAGTGAAAAAACAAAGTAAAATGAAGAAAGCAATGTGATGATACATGTAATTAAAATAATGCACAAGGAAAGTGACAATACACAAGGTTTTAAAAGTTAAAACATAGTTAAAAGACAAGAATATTTAAGTTAAAAAATTCTAAAAGTTCTAAAGTTATGAAAAGTTATATGTTCAAGAAATAAAGCATAAAATGTTATATAATACTGCTTTAAGAACGAAGTTATAATTCAAAATTTTAAAACGATATAAAGCTACGTAGGATGAATAACTTCAAAAACTGTATTATTGTCATCGTTATCAGAGTCATAACTACAAGAGTCTATAGCCTCTTCTGCATAGTTGAGCAGCTGTTTGTGATCTTTAATGTTAGTTATTGCTGGGCTAAGACATGATTTATTGCCTTTTCTCTTCACAGTTTTCCACTGTGGAGAGATTTGAGTTGGAGGTTTCTTTCTTTCTTTTTGCACACAAGTTTTTTCATTTGCTTTCGGAGTTGGACGAACAATAGGTTTCACAGATTTGCTTTTATCTGGAGCTGGCGTTTGTTTAGTCTTATGTTCGGCGGATATTTTTGATTGAACTGATGATGATCGGGGAGAATTAGGTTTCTGTAATGGTAGAACTGGAGATGAAGCAGCCTTAGTTTCAGTCTAATGATTAGATGATTTTTTGGATCCAGCTGGAGATTTCTGTGACTCAGTAAGACGATATTCTATTGTAACAGGTTCTGAGGATGGTAGCCAACGTTCTAATAATGGGGTAGCATAGCATTTACTACCACAAGATACATCTCTGGTTTCTCTATTTGAAGTGCTCGTTGATTGTGTCATTGGTGGAAAACAAGAGTCTGTCTGGGTGCTTATGTGCCTTATAGATTTTGATTGTTGTTTGAGTATACTAGAGTAAGAAACCCCGATAGTCGGGGTTCTAGACTCAACAAGTTTACGAGCTTCGGGATAGGAAATTTTTTTGGTTATTTTAATAGCAATTATTTCTTTTTCACGGATCCAGTTAGGACAAGAACGGGAGTATGCTGGATGATCACCCTTACAATTTATGCAGCGTTCGGATTTTTTACAAGATTTACCGTCGTGGCCTACTTCTGCACAACGAGGTCAGGTAACAGTACCACGACAAGTAGTGTTGGTATGACCATATCGTTGACATTTGAAACAACGGAGAGGATTTGGAATATAGGGCTGGACAGGACAGCTCAGGTAGGCAGCTTTAATTCTAGTAGGTAAATTAGGACTATTGAAAGTCAGAATGATGTGCTTTGTGGGAAGCACTTTCTCATTCCGACGAATTGTTATACGGCGTACATCGATGACATTTTGGTCTTTTAAATTTTCTAAAAGTTATTCTTTTGTAGACAGTAAAAGGTCAGGTTCCGATATTACACCACGGCAAGTATTCAGAGTTTGATGTGCTGTAACAGAAACATAGAAAGGTCCTATTGTATTAGAGTTTGAAAAAAGCTGAGATTGGCTGGCTGAAGAGACCTCAACAAGCAAATCTCCAGAATGCAGTTTTTTAAGTGAACAGTTGTCACCAAATACAGAATGAAATGTGTTTGCAATAAGAAAAGGTGAAGTTCTCTTAAAAGAACTATCAGAGAGGCTATCAGTGCGCTTAATTACAAAAAAACGAGTGAATGAAGAATTCGGTTCATTTGGCTGCTCCCCATTCCATAGGAACAAGAATTTTGTTTCTATCATAAATAGTTCTCGAGCTATAGATGTGTCAAAATCCCGTTTTGGTCAGTCCGGAAAATATAAACTAGACAGAGTACTAAAAATTTTTACAAAATCGTTTGGCATCAATTGGCGGAAATTCCTTTCATTTACGGCTCATTGCACTGTAGTTTCTTTTGCTTGGTGAGAAACTCTGTCGAGTTTCTATGATCTATGATGATATTGAAATATTAATAAAAATATTTGAATAAAATAAGTAAAAATTAGCCTATATTCTTTTCAGGGCTATAATCTATCTATATGCAAAGCTACAAATACATTAATTCATACGTTTTGATGCTGACTTCATTCAAACTTTCGGATACACATTCGTCTTTATAATATTATATACTAGCTGTTACCCGTGACGTCGTTCACGTAACATAAAAAGAAAAAAGGAATTAAATACGCAAAGTATTTCCCTTCCGATAATTAAAAAATATATATATAATAAACCAATTGTTTATCACATTTTATAAGAGACAATCTATATATATAAATATGTATTACGCTATCGTACGTGGCACATAAATCGCAATTACGTGTTAATTGTTTAATGGCAACACCCAAATGAAATGCATCTCATTGGTTATTGAACAGCATTTAATGCATCTATACCTATAAGGGAGGGGGGTATCCGTGGGGACCGTATTCTACCACCAAAAGTGACGCGAACTTGGCGATATCTCTAATAATTCGCCAAATTCCCATAGACTTCCATTGTAAACCAATAGGGTTTATTTGCTTACAGAAAATCAACAAATGGAGATATTTTAATGCAACTTAAACTAATATTAGCTTAAGAGATTTTATTAATTATATTTAACCCTCTCGCTGCGTACTTTTTTTTTTTTTTTTTAATCAAAATAGGTTCAAAAATCACGCATTTTTTTATTACATATTTCAAATCTATATATAGCTTAGAGTTTAAATATGTAAACATTTTCTGTAAACGAGTTCAAGATCTTAAATGGGATATGATATTAGAAATTAGGCGAAATCAGGACTGTCAATGGAGACTATTTTTATAGTCTCGCACCACTATTGTAAGAAAATCAATTTTGCAGTATATTTCTCTTGTAGATGTTGTTAAAGTCTATATGAAATTTTTTGTATTTAAAAAGTGGTTCGAGTTGAAATAAAAAATAGTCGCCAGGTGAAAAAATGAATCCCCGAGGAAATCTCGGATTGCGCAAATTTTGCTACTTTTACGTTGCCCGAGGAAATCTCGGGTTGCGCAGCGAGAGGGTTAAGGGGGTTCCAGTAAATTAAATTAGTAACAGGATACAATGCTTAGCATGCTTTCCTAAACATAAAATTTAAGGGAGACCAAACTGGTCGCCAAGGGGGGCAAGTATGAGTAATTTAAAGTATTTCTTTATTATAAGATCATTGACGTAACTTAGGTTTATACACTGAACCAGGATGTCTGTTTATATCATGAAGTAATAAGAAAATGGCAAATATGTCATATATGCAACGGGGTACCTAATTCTCGCCAACATAGATTATTTTGCTTGACATGGTAACCGAGCTATTGTTGTTTATTTATTAATAAATAGTTTATTTCTTTAATTTTCTTTTAAAATTATATAAATTGCTTTGTTCTATAGTTCTTAATGAAACTTTTTTTTATTTATTGTTATTTATTTTTTTTAAGTAATAGAACACAATTTAAAAATTCGAAAACAAGTATTAAGTTTATTAAGTAATTAATTTATTAAGTAATTAAGTTAATTAAGTAAACAAGTTTAAGTATTCGAAAACGATGTTTTCTCCAAATTGTTATCAAAAACAGATCGCGCCGAACCAAGTGCGTATATGGCATCTGTGCCAAGGAAATTATCGGATGATACTGCTTTATATGTTTTAAAATCATACTTGTCATCAAAGGTATGCGAAGAATTGGTCATCTGAAATATTATTAAGTCTTTACCACACAAAAAACAAACCTATTTACAATTGTAAATAACAATGTATTTACTTTTGCACCTAATTTCTTTCTCTAAAAAAAGCAAATTGATTAAGAACCCGATTACAGAACATAACCTTTCTATCTAGTTACTTTTTTTACTTTTTAAGAATGAAAATACATATTTCCTGATAATCATTACGTCATTTTCGACATTGATAATTTTACTGGGCATATTATTGACATTTTCTATCCATTTGCTCTTCAAACGTTTATTTTTTTTAATTTAAAATTGAAATTTAAATATTTTTGTTAACCGTGCGCAGACGATAAACCGTAAGCCTTGATAACAATTTTCTTTAAATAATAAGAATTAATACCATAATACAATCTCATTTTATTTCGACATCAAAGCATATCCGTTTTACATTTTCCATATATGACGTCACATTTGCCTTCTTTCCGCACTTTCTCAAAATTTATGCACCTTGTATTATTAAAAATACTTGAAAATTTCCATTTTAATCTTTTAATTAGAAATTAAATTATTATTATAAGTTTTTATTTTTTGGCAAAGAAAAAGGGAAGATGGTTAAATTTTATCGGAAAAATGTCAATTCATTGTGTATGAAAAATAATGAAATTTTGGATTATTAAACAAGATATTTGAATAAAATAAATTAAACATAGCCTATGTTCATTTCCGGCTTGTAATCCATCTATATCCCAAAATACAAAAGCATTAATTCATTCGTTTATATGCTGACTTCATTCAAACATTCGGACACACATTGACATTTATAATATTATAAGGATAATGATAAAAAGATTGAAATAACTTGATTCACTGACTTCTTCATAAACAGAACTTCGTTTATTAAGCTCTTTCAGGATACAATATTCATTCACCATGTTGCAATAAACTGATATTTTCGCACGCGTTTTCACCTTTTGATCAGCTCTCGAAGCTGGCAGACGGGAGGTGCTGGGTTCAAACCCAATCGCGCCCGTCGGCCTACTCGTTCGGAGTTTTCGCGGTTTCTTCTAGTCTTGGTTTTCCAACCGTAAATACGGGTTAGGTACCCTTAGAAAGACTCCCACGAAGGGCACTTCCCCTCTTAGGGCCCATATTCCTCGTGTTGCTAATTCGCCGTCATAAACACAACCAACCAACCAAACTTTGATCAGCATTTATAATATATTCCAGCAAGAGTTATTTTATAAAATTTGGAAAAACATTAATCTTATTTGGTTAAATAGAGTTTCTGATTAATACTCGGATTTTTGATTAGATAATAGGGAGCCTAGTTATGAAAAAGGCAACATTCACGGTATAACATTTGACTAGTTACGTTGATTCTGGACAAAAGCAAATCGCCAATCATCTTGAACAGCCTGCCATTATCGACAAGCTAATACTTCTTAACTTTTCTCATTCATATAATCAATCTCGTCCAGGTGAGTATCGCCTTGTTCAGGATAAGAAAATACCAAAGTTTTCTAGGTAAACAAACTCGTCTGACTAAGTACAGTCTCGGCATTCTGTTTTGCCACTCTCATATCGAGACACTATCGAGAGAGAGTCAGAAAGATCTGGGTAATAGTAAAATCTCAAACTGTTGTTAATTCCATAAAATTTCACATCTTTAATTTTAGAGTTTGTTTCAATTTAAAATCTAAAAGTAGTAATTCTTCGATTGGGAAACCATTTTAAAAGCGGTAGCTTTTGAAGTAGGCATTAAGGTTTAGAACATACTTAATTAGAAATTAATTAAAATTTTAGATTAAAATTGGGATTTTAATATTTCAACACCAGTCATCTATATATATATATTGTAATGAATAAAGTGAAATACGAAAATTAAAGTGCTATTTTTCGGAGCAACTAAAAGGCTAACGTTGCTATTTTTATGCAGAAATGTTACAAACTGGTTAATATTACTTTGTTTATTGTATTTTTAATTTTAAACACATTGGACATAATTATGTGACAATTAAAATAATAAATCTTTATAAAAAAATCACCATAAAATAAAATCAATACAAGGGACGCGTTAACAGATCGTCATCAGCTACACCTGTCCGTAAGTGGACAAAAACAAAAATGAACAGAAAGGTAGGGAGTAGAGCTTGCAAAAACTGGGTGCTGTTTGCCAGATAATTATGTGATCTGCAATTAATATATATATATATATTAGAAAATTTAAAACTTGCCGCCAAGATTAAAATTATTCTATATAAATTTCTCTTTTAATAATAATCCTTATATTATCCCGGGTTATTAAGCTAAAACCCAATTCTTAAACTAATCTATTAACATCCATATGTAAAGGTATATGATCCAAATCTACCTAATAATATTTATTCTAAATTGCGTAAATCTAAAAATGGCGCTAACTATATACATTCCTTTAATGAAATTCTTTTATTATTTACATCCTTAGTAAAATTCGCTATCATTTTTCGATAAATCAAACCCCTCTAAATTCTTTATTTAATTGCTAAAATATCATAATTCATATTTTATCCTGTCTAAAAAACCTATTTATTTAAAATCATTCTTTTATTAAAAAAGATCAAGGTATCTACTAGAATCTGTCAATGCTTTTTAAACTTATTCCGCGGCTATAAATTCATTTTTTTTTTTTTTTTTTTTTTTTTTTTTATTATCGTCTGACGGCAAAAAAAAAAGCTATTTTGAACTGCAATCTCGACAGCGGGGACTAAACTGTATTTACGCCTTTTTCATCTTGGAACAATGTTTCGCGCCAGGAAACTTATTTACTTCCATATTAATCCGACCTGAAATAGTAATAAACAGTCTAAAAAGCAATTATGATTGGGAGTGAAGAATCAACTCTGCACCGATATACCAGTATAAATACTGATGCGGTAGCCAGTGCGGTATGCAGAAGTAAGTGAAAAAACTGTGTAGAGCTGTGTGAAGAGATGTTTGGAGAAATATGTGTACGGAAACTCGAAAAACGCCAACTGCTCTTCTTCAAATCACCACAATAAAAGTCAAGTCAGCAAGGATAAAAATGACAAGAGCGGTATGAACTTGGTATTGCTATGGTTGAAAGGAAACAATGTTCGAAAATTTTCTTCAGAGGAATAAGAGGCTTTAAATTCTAACATCAAAATTTATTTATATGGCGGCTATACGGAGATTTATTATGAAGGTAAAGGTGCTTATGTTGAAGCATGTGTGCTCCTGGTCTTTAGTTCCGGAAATCTGCGTCTCCAATGTGTTTGAAGTTTATATTTCTGATGAGAACAAGATTCATGGAGTGAGTTATTTTGCAAAACATTTTTGCAATTGTTTTGTTTATTGTAAGAGATACACCTATATAGCTACGTTTATATGTGCGAATCATTGTACACAAGTTTTCTGTTTTACACATACTTTTGGTGCTTGCATTCAATTATTCCTTATTATTAAAAATATTTTAAATTATGTATTCAAAAATATCAAAACGACCACATTTTCATAAGCACTTATTACAAATAAAAAAGCTAACATTTGGTTTTCCATATTTCTATGACAGATATCTTATTATTTGCTATACGTGTACTTACAATAATTCAAATACACCTTTAAAAGCTGCCTAATTATTTTTGTTATCAATTTTCTTTTCAAATTAAACAAAAATATTATGTCTCTATTAAAAATCATCATTACGTTTTTAATAATTGATATATTTTATATTTAAGTACATGACTAATAAAATGATTACGGAAAATATGCACAAAATAAATATGCACAAAATAAATATACCAATTAATCCTCCTTGGTTATTCACAGCAGTTATTTTTTTGGTAAATTTTGCCTTATTTAATCGGAGCTTTTTCCCGATTAAATTAGACAAAAATGTTTGTTTAGAAAAACCGGTGGCAAAAGAAGTTATTTAATTATTTTGAAGCTATTTTCATAAAACAATTACGCAGCGAGAGGGTTAAAAGGCTAGACAGCTACAAAATTTTATATGCCGGGCTTGTATAATATTCTTCATATATTGGCGAAATATAAATAAAAAATATGTTATATGAGAACAACGAAAGCTGTTGAAACATGAAATAATGTATTTTTTAATTACTATGCGTACATCTACATTTATTTTTTAGCAAAATTCGCTTTGAATTTTAGATGGGTGACTTTTGTTTATAATGCTTCAGATATGAAAGATATGAAAGAAATAAAACAAACATGTTTTACCCGAACGTTGAAAGCTACTCAAACATAAAATGATACATCTCTTAATTACTAAGCTATTGTGTGCATGTAATTTTGCGCGCATTTTCTTATTTGAGTTTTTCTATCTTTCAAATATGATAAAATTATAGAAATGATTTTATATTGGGCAATGAAAGTAGTTGAAGCATAAAATGAAACATTTATAATTACGAAACTTATGTGATCATTTAATTTCCAACCTATGTTCTGCTTTCAAATTCAGATGCATGATTATTATCCTTTTTCAAATATAGGAAAACAATATTGCAAAAACAATTTTATTAAATCATAACATCCATACAATTCTTAATTAGTAAGATAATGAGTGAGTTTAATTTTTGGGCTCTGCTTTGATTTTGAGATATGTAACTCTTGTTTATAAAGCTTTAAATGTAATGAATTATAAAATAAACAACATTTTATAATACAACGAAAACTTTTAAAGCAGAAAGGAAAAATTCTTAACTGTTAAATATATATAATTCAAATTTTCACTATTATTCAGCCTTAGATGTTTGTTTAGAGTTTATTTTCCAGTATTCATTATTCTTTAAAAATATATTTACTTCGGATTATAAAACAGGTAAATATTTGTTTCAAATACGGGAAAGCAAATTTTGAAATCGTTTTTTTGATATTGAAATAAAGAATATGTCACCATTTGCAAAACACTAATTAGCAATAAGTCAAATAAACTTTTAATATATTTTCAATGGTTTCTGTTAGAGATGTTCACTTTTTATTGTTAAATATTTATAATGGCTACATAATAAATTATCATAAAGTCTCTAGTTTTCAAAATATTTCTACATTTGAAAAAACGAATAATAAAAGACATTCAAAAAATGCATAGAAAACATTATATTACGTGTTTTTTTTATGTAAATGAGAAACCTCAAAGTGATAAAGGTTATAAATACCAGAAAAAAGTATTTAAAATAAGTGTGACTGCGTGCTATTGTGTGTTTCGAATAACATTATAAGGCTGGCTTAACAATAAAAGAGAATATTTCGATAATGTTTCACGTTAGTAAAAGAAATAATTTGAGAAAAATTTATTCTCATTTATAGACGGTAATTAAAACAAGCATAATTACCACTTTCCGCCACTTGGGGATTTACGAAGAGTCACTAAGTTTCTACACTGGATGTGACACACCCCGTTCGTAAACGTATTATTTTAAGCGCATTTATTCAAAATTTGTTTGTTAGATATGTGCGGCCATATGTATAGATATCTTTTCAGAATAAATTACTCAAAATTATACATAAGATGTCGCTTATAATGTGTTTAATTAAATAACTATAAAAAATATTATAAAATGTAACGAAATGCAAGTAATTCAAGTATAAATAAATAATAATAATAAAAAAATATATTGTTTCTGAAAATGTGGTTTAAGCATACATAAAAAGACATATAAAAATATATATATATAAAGATGTAAACTAGTAAAAGTGCTATTCTCCATGTTTTTACTATTCATTTGTCAATTCGGACTAATGATCGAGTTCAAAGTAGTTCAATTTTCACAATCCATATGAGGTTCACTGCTCTCTACTCCCCAAGACACCAAAACATTCTCGAATATAATATCAAAAGGAAACTACTGAAAGATATGTAAAATCAGAAATGAAAAATTTATAAGATGCATTTTTAAATATTCCCAAACGAATAATGTTCAAGACCCACAACACCAGTTAACATAAAAAAAAAGATTTTTGACTCTATAATGCAAACGGACATACAAATTTGTAAAACATTTCTTACATAGTTGAAGAAAGTTGGTGACTTACATTGATCTGTCTTTCTGAGCTTGTCTATAGTTGCTCTTATTCTCGTAAAATTATTCGGATTGTCATGTAACTCATGTATTAAATTTTTCTTTTATTAAATACGTGAGCAAATTTTTTACATATTTTTAAACGAATTTGTTTGTAGATTCTGGTGTCATTCACTCATTTCTGCATTTTACGAATGGAAGTACCCCTCCCCTGAAAGGGTTAAGCATTAAATATAAAAGATGTAAACTAGCAAAAAGTGTTTTTTTTTTCCAGCTACTTGTTAATTCGGGCTGTTCATCGAGTTATAAAGTAGCTCAAATTTAACAAATCATATGAGATGTATCCATTTCCCGACTCTCTACTCTCCAGTCAGACACCGTAAAAATTACTTGAATATCATATTATATAAAACGTTTCTACTAAATAGTGTGATGGAAAATCAGGAAATAGAAATATATACGACGGTTTTAAAAAATATTTCCAGACGAACCACGCCCAACACGCACTACACCGGGTGAAAATAAAAGATCCAGATTTTAGGCTATAAAATGAGCGGAAATACAAATGTTTTAACACTATGTTGGTGACTTATATTGGTCTGTTTCTCTACCACCTGACTAATCTAGAGGTAACTCTCGTAAATGTATTTGTATTGCAATGTAATTAATGTAATAAATAGAGGCCTATTTTAGCATGTGCATAATTAAATATCAAGTGAGTAGTATTTATAGTCCGTTTAAAAGAAAGCACAAAAAAAGTCGTTATATTATGGTCTATGCCGAAAAATGGCGTAAAACAATTTAACTTTTATTTCGATATTTTAAAAAAGATGAAATTCCCTTGCATCACAGCTGAGAACTTTAACATTCTTTCTGAAATATTTAAAGAAAATTGCATTTATAGGTTTTACAAGGTTACATAAAAAATATGACATATGGGGAAAAAATGTTTGCAGAGTATTTCAATGATGTAGTATTAAATGAAATAATTAGTAGTATTGAAATTCATATCGGTCAGTAAGGTACATTATTACATGCTTTATATAATTTATGGAGTGTATAGTGAGATTTTCTGGAATTACGTTTTCTGTTATTTTATCTATTTTTTAATTTAACACATATATGTGATGAGTAAAAATTCTATAGATTGTATACAGGACTTCATAAAGAGCTTCCGAAAATTACCACATAGAGTCTGCAATTACTGAAAATGGTTTTAACGGTATTATTTGTTTTTAAAAGTGTTTTTTGAGATATATCATTTCATTCCAAGAAAAAAAAAATATTTTATCTATAAAAATATCTCACAATATTTTCCTCAAATTGAAATACTCATATAAATAAATTCTATTGAATCTATAACATATAATTATCAATAACTCCTAACAAGTCAAACTATTTACACATTGAAACATATTAACTCAACTTTTACTAATAATCACGAAAATAACACATGACATTATATCCATTTATTAAAAATGATCAGAAACTAAGCAAAAGCATAAATAATTGATTTTTATGACATAATTAATTATGTAATTAACATTTTAGAGCCGTTTGATCACATGTACAATTATTTCTCATTTTCATTTAAATAGTTTAATATTCATTAATTTATATTTTATTACGGTTGGCAATAAAAAAGTGTACGTTTTTAAACTTAAATGTATACTGTTTAATAGAGCAACTATTTTCAAGAATTTTGGAGTTGCTATACAACAATCACAGGCTGTAATTATAATCTATGGCATTTGGAAACGACAAACATGTTTGTAGCAGATGTATTAAAATACATCTACACGTTAAATTTGTTTTGGAGTGGATAAAAATTCTTACATTGTCCACAATCAAATACATTACACTAGATTTCAGCAGACAGTCAGGTAATAAGCTAACATTTCTAATCTGATTTACAGGCAGCTTAAAATACGAGGGCAAATCAAAAAATAAGTTAAACTTCCAAGTTATGGACATTTATTAAACCACATATACATAGGCAACACGACTATGACAACATACAATATAAGTTCACTTTCCACATAGTCCCCAGGAGACTGTAAACATTTCTCGGAACGATTAACCAACTTTTCGATTCCGGACGCGTCGAAATCTCCTCCAGCGTTATGTAACAACCCGGAGATAGCTAATTCCAAGATAGTCGGTAACCATGGAGAACACACTGCCGTACGAAATGTTCAGCATGCTGGCAATTTCTTGGAGTGTTATGCACTAATTTACTCTAAAATGTTGCATCCACATTGTCAACATTTGCAACGGTACTGGACGTTGCGGGCCTGCCTTCGCGATATTTCTCCGTGATATCTTTACATGTTGATGCTGAACCAACATGCTTTAAATTTCGTAATGCAGTGTGTTCATTGTTCACGAGCCCCTGTTTATGCATGTATAGAACGTATTACAATTCCTGTCAAAGTATGTAATGACACTTCTGTGAGTTTCAGAGTCAAAAACAGCAAACTGAATTTATTTTTCTGCATGTTATTAATTGTTTTAAAATATTGCAAATACTAGTCATTGTTAATGTATCTTACCATATCCAGTGGATTTGAGTCCCCACCCCGAGATTGGACTTGTTGTCTAAAGTGAATGCTGGGTTTCCGGAGCGGTCATCTTTGTTCATCCCTGTTCAGGAGCACTTTCGTGCTGTGAACACACTCTCTCTGGGATCACGCTGTCTCCGACTGGTTATATAGCGCTGGAGGAAATTTCTCTGCGTCCGGAATCGAAAAGTCGGTTGACCGTTCAAAGAAATATTTACAGTCTCTTGGGGAGTATGTGGAAAAGTGAACTTACATTGTATGATGTCATAGCCATGTTGCCTATGTATATGTTGTTTAATAAATAGCCATAACTTGGAAGTATAACTTATTTGATAATTTGCCCTCGTATTTAAATGCTTAACTGTTCTTTATAATTACGCATACATTTCCGAAACATATTTTAATGAATTAGAAAGTACCCTGATTATGTTAAATTTTACCGTCAGATTTCTAATTTTTAATAATTTTTTATGTACATGTAAAGAATCAATAAAATATTTTAAAAATATGTATACAAATTCTAATATAACATGTATCAACTGAAAAAAGAAATAAAAAAAACTTTAAAGTGAAGAATAATTTAATAACGTAGAAGAATAATTTAATAACGTAGAAGAATAATTTAATAACCATGTATTGTACATGCATGTATTTCAAGATTTTAAAAATATATTGAAAAAAATTCATTTACAACACAATAAAAAATTAAATATTTCGGTCTATAAACACGATTTATAAACTTTGAAAATAATTATAGTATCTTTTGAGTTCCCATCAATATTTTAAACTGTTCCATAATCGAGAGTAACCTGAAAAACGAATATGATTCAGAGATTAAAGAATAATTTACCCGGAATTTAGTTTTCGTAGTCTATTCATTAGTTTTCTCAAATTAGTATCGACACGAAATATTTTTATTTTGGCTGCTATTAATTAATATTTTTTGGTGTGTTTCTACTATTGCCAAAACGATGTTCTTCCCAAATTTTTGCAAATGGCAAAAAGTTGTGGTTGTTAAACCCTATTTTGCTTGAACTAAATAAATTTTCATGATTTAAAGAAGCGATTTTGAAAATAAAGTCTATTTTCCTTCTCATAATTTTCAGAAAAGTTACGAAGTAGTTTTCACTGTGCTTCATTGTTTTTTCTTAAGATGGTATAAACAGGATATATATGGGTATTTCCCTATGCTATGAGTTCTCAAATGAAATGTACCATCTTCAACAGGCAAATATGCTAAATCAACAAAGAAATATCAATATTATTTTGTTATTCTTGCATGCATAAATTTTAGAATATTACCGTAAAAATAAAATAAATCACAAGTTCACTAAATACTGTACGCAGAATGTTATAAAGTTAAAAACTAAACAAACATTAAATTAAAATTATATCAATCGACGTTTCGGACATCATCTATGACCATCATCAAACAAGTAAAAATTAAATTTAAAAAATCAAAAAACCCTGAACTAATTAATTATTTATCATCAATGTGAGACTATTTTTTATTACTTACCTTTTTATTTATTTACTTGTATTAAAGACTATTTAGTTGTGTTTAATTGTTAGTTCCTATCTATAAACACTGTTTACATGAGGCATATCTATGTCTATGATATAGATGTCTATAAAGGTTAGAGTTGCAGAATAGATAGAGATCCTACCTACACAACTTCCAGGTTGTGTAATACACTGGTGAAAACAATTAAAGGGACAAATGCTCTTTGTGCAATTAAAAAAAAAAAACAACAAAGCAAATAAAACCAAACTTGGCCAAAATATCATTCGATATAAGATCAATATATGGGAATAGAAAAATGGGCACAACCTGCACCCTAAATAAGGATACTGGTCACGTGTCCACCACAACAGCTGACCGACACCCTGTCAGTCAGAGAAAAACATGTCTAATAGGGAGTATGATCGCCAGTAACAGCTACACCACACTCGCATCCGCGTTTCATACTGTTTACCAGGGTCCTTATCAATCCCTGTTGCAACTGCAACCACTCTTGCACCAAGGCACCCTAGAGCTCATCGATGGCCATTGGAGCTGGTGTTCGAGCTGCAATTGATGGTCCAAGGGCGTCCCATACGTGTTTGATAGGATTAAGGTCATTGGACATCGCAGGACACTCCATTCGTTGAACATCCTACGATTAGTGATATTCGCTCACCAACTGAGCCCTATGTGGACGCGCGTTATCGTCCATTAAGACGAAATTTGGTTCATATGCCCCATGGAAAAGTCTCACATAGGTTGCAATGATCTCGTCCCTGTACCGCTGACCTGTCAGAGTACCTCTATCAAACCCATGAAGGTCGGTATGCCCGTCTGACATGATACCTACCCAGACCATCAGGCCACCTGTACCATAGTGATCCTTTTCAACATTCTTAGAGGGCCAATATCAACTCCCGGGTTCTCTACAGATGAGAACACGTCTCGAGTCACTGTCCAGACTGAATAGCGATTCATCACTGAAGAGAACAAGCCCCCAACTATCCTCAGTCCAGGACAGGTATTCTCGCACCATGTTAGACGGCGTTTTTTGTGGCTCACAGTCAAAGGGATGCAGACTACAGGGCACCTGGCATACAGGCCACCTGCATTGAGTTCCTGGGTGACTATTAGTCGTGAACTGGATGTTCCTGTTGCATTATACAGGTGACGAGACAGGTTGCTGTCGCGGACCTATCCCTTTTGGCTAGAAGTCTCAAATAACGCTCTTCAGCCGGCCTTGACCAGGTCGGTGGACCACTGTTCCTGTCTCACTGAACTGTTTCCACAGAGTGGACACCACATTTCTCGAAACACCGAGGTCATTACAACAGGTAGCCTGTGATTGGCCGGGGCGCGAATCTTCCAACAATCCGCCATCTTGTGGCATCATCTAGACGATGAAAACTAACCATACTAACAATGGGTAAACAAAGAAATTCAAAAAATAAGGATTGGGTTATACTACGATGTTTCAAAACGTCCTTACGCTACAAGCTTCGGCGGTCAAATGAGGTACCTCTGCACAAACGGGATCACAGCGTCACTGCCTTATGACGACACAGACCACTGCGTGGCAGGTGTGTCCGCGAAGAGCTTAACTATCATCTGATACTTTATTTGCGCATGGGGATAACTTATTTTTTTTTAAACCGTTTGTCCCTTTAATTGTTTTCACCAGTGTACTTAAATGGAGTTTCTGACTGTAAAATGGTCAATGAAAAAGCGTCTTCATTTTGAAAGACATATCCAATGATATGCCACTCAATATGGGGCGTAAAAATTTTTTTTCGTCTGTACCGCCATTTTGTATTTTACAACTATCATTTTGAATTTATAAAAGCAAAACCCAGCCTATAACCATCAGACGGGTAAGACAAATCGATAGAGACCTCATTCATTAAAATCCATCCAGCCGTTGGGATGTTTTGAGGGTATAAAGAAATCAACTTACACAGATACGCATGAAACACATAACACTTCATGGCAGTCGCGTAAAAAGTATTCTCATATTGCTTTTAAAGTTTTAATGAACAGTTTCCAGCGGTCTTGCATTTGAATTGTTCGTTACGTTCTCAATCGATTATCGCTTCAACCAATCATCGTTTGGCAATGTACAGTAGGATGGATCAAAAAATCGAAATGTGGATAATCGAATAGGCGCGGGGTACAAATTTGTCTTTTATGTATACTAGTTTACATGTGTTTTTTAATTAAAATCCATTTATATCTTCCGGCGCCCCAATCGTGCCAAAAATAGACAAAAATGGAAATTTTTATGAAAATTTACAACATTTTTTTGCTTTTGATTTTTTTTTAAATTGCTTTCGGCGCGGGGTGCGAAAATTGTGTCTTCTGTATATTAGTTTACATATTTTTTTATTGAAATCCATTCATATCTTCTGGTTCCCCAAGCGCCCCAAATGTAGTTAAAAAATAATGTTTTATGAACATTTATATATATTTTTTGTTTATTTATTTTTTTCATTAAATTACTTTTGGCGCTGTTTGCGAAAGTTTTCATTTAAGTATACTAGAATACATGCAAAAATTTTCAGCTTCCATAAATTTCTTCCGGTGTTCCAAGACACTTAAATATTAACCGAAAATCGATTTTTATGCAAATTTTGAACTTAAACATATAAGTAAAAATAAGTGTTAAAGAATCATTAGTATAGTGTAAAAAGTACTCTGTATAAAAGATGCACAATTGTTTATCGTTTATTATTAAATGTATAAAATTATTTTTTTATACTATATAGAAAATACCGCATAAAAGTGCAAGTGATGAAAGGACCAATGTTCTACACAAAAACCACAAAGGATGAACATTATACTCTAGTAAAGGAGTACTCTCAGTATTTTGGACAAGTTTCAGTTGCAAAAGGAGAAACAGCTAAATCCATAATAGATGCAATAATAAATTTACATCAAATAACATACAATTATATTAGCTTACAGTACTTGGATGCGACTGAACAAATGAAATATTAAGAACAAAGGATGAGTTATTTGCCTGATGGAGCTGAACTCAATAAACTCTTACAGTAGCCATTTGTTTGCTTCATACAAATGAGTTGCCTTTACAACATTTACTAAATTCTTTACATGGTGCGTGCAACAATCGGTTCTACAGCCTTTTGTGGGCCAAATGGAACAACAATCAAACCCTGCGAAAAGCTACCTGTAGTTTCCCTTTCTTCAATCAGTGTGGAGAATATGCCAGATAACATACTCAGCAATGATCAATAATATTTATATAACATTTTCATAGTAATATCCCCTGGTGAATGTTGTTCTGACCTGGCTTAAAAAAGAACCTGCTCCAGTTGTTAACTCAAGGTGACTGCAACTGCAGATTGAATTTTAAGGTTTTATGTGGCCACAGAAAATCCATTTAAGAATCTCATTATTCTTACAACATATAATATGGAGGTATACTCCCCTGTATAGTTCCATATTAAACCAAATCCCTTCATAACAAAAGGAGCGCGGCATATTTGGGAACTTATCACTCATTCTAGATATTTTGAACCCAACACAACAAAGATAGTAGACGCTGAGGTTCAACGATATAGTTTCTTTGATCATCGTGAAAATTTACTATTGGCATGCTATCAGATAACAGAGAGCATGTCAGGACTACAACAACACGATAGCTAATTTGTACTAGAAATGAAAATAGAAGAAAACCAGAAAGAAATGTTTTTCAGGTACCAAAAATACACTTCAAAGCAAAGGATTGTTGCGAAGTTTTGAACCACCTCTTTTGATGAATGTGCCTTGCGAATAAATTAACGTCATTGTAAATGTTTAAAAAACGGAGAAATGTTCAATACCATACCCGCGCTGTTGAAAGATGAATTCGCCTAGTGTCTGAGGCATCAGAAAGCGTATCTGGACAAGAAAAGAGATAAGATTTCATATTGAATAGAATAACACCAAGAAATCATATACAAAATTTTAACACCAAAACTCATTACAAACTTCAGAAATATGTAAATCCTCAAAATGAAAGAGGTCAAATAAATTTCTACGTAAGTTCAATTTTTTAGGTGCGTTCGTAATTACATAAATACGTAGCACCTATAGTCACCGTTCAGTCCGTCTGTCCGTCTGTCTAACTGCATAAAACAGCGCAAAAAGTACCCAACCGAATGATCAGAAATTTTAAATATATAATTATTGCAAAATTTTGTCGAGTCATTTAAAATTTTATGAAAATCGGATGAATTGTTTAATGGCAGGAACAGTCAAATGTTTTCCATTACATTACGGACAATGGGAATAAATTATTGCAAGTGCATTTTAATAATGTTACAGCCTTCCGAATGGTCAGAAATTTTAAATTTATAATCGTTGGAAAATTTTGTCCAGTCATTAAAAAATTTTATGAAACTCGGATGTATAATTTAATGACAGGGACAGTCAAAAGTTTTCCGTTACATGACGGGAAATGGGGGAAAAATATTTCAAGTGCATTTTAATGATGTTACAGCCTTTCGAATAGAGTGAAATGGATATGCACTTATTGAAGTGCACTAAAATATACATTCAGTACAATATGATGTGCAAAAATATTTATAAAACTAGTTATAGTACGAACGCACCCCATTTCCCACGTTTGATGAGCAATTTCCAACTTCTTATAATTTGTACGAATTAGTGCTTTTATTTTTAAATTTATATTTCATGTATTAAAGTTATTATTATTTATAAGTTTATTCTTTATTAACTAAGCAATTTGCCAGATGAGTAAACAATTTTCGTAAATTAAAAATGTTTAATTACATTTTCTTAAAAATTACAATCTATAACTATACTTGGGACGCCGGAAGATATGAATAGATTTTGATAAAGAATAATGTAAATTACACAATTTTGTAGTACAAACAATACACAACTTTCTCACCAGGCGCTAAATGGAATTAAAAATAAATAACAAAATAAAATTAAGAATATTATATTTTTTCATAAAATTTTCATTTTACGTCTATTTTAATCAAGGGCCATAAATTCTCGGTCAAGTTCGTTAAAGGGCAAAATCGGACCAAGGGGATAAAAATAGGAACGGGTTTTGTGAAACACGAAAAAAAAAAAAAACCATACCTTCTTAATTTTTGTACATACCAAATCAGTTTAAAGTTTTCATTACTTCTAAAAATAGGGACAAAAATTTATGTATCACAGATTTTTGATACAGATTTTTGAAAAAAATTCACAACTTCGTCAATTCTCAAGATATCAAATCCAATTAATTTAATTATAAATTTTCTTAAGATTATCTACAACTTTTACATTGGCAAGTGTTTGATAGGACAAATTCTCACCGAAAAAAAAAATAAAAAAGAAAACAAAAAAGTGGGATGGGGGGTGGGGGGTGGGGGGGGGGCGTTGAAGAATTAAAAAATCCATAATTTCGTCAGTGTACAAGATATAAAATTCGCATGAATTTATCATATATCTTCTTAATATTATCTATAACATTTATATTAAGTTTTTGGTATAACCAATTCTTGCAGCAAAAACAAATTAAAAATACATAACGGTTGACGAAAAAAAAATCATCCTATTAAGGGTGTATTCAAATCCAAACTGCTTATTTTCTGACTCATTTTAAAATTAATTTTTGCTCTCAAACACATCCAATTGGTAGATTCTGTTATTCAGAAACTATATAATGTACCTCAATGGTCGATGTTTTGATAGAGGCAGAATATATTTCCAAAAATTATGTCAAAGTTGGCATTTTGAACCGTATTTCTCGAAGCGATTGTGTTGGAAACGAAAAATATGTCCTACTGAGAAAATAATTGTTTATAAACCAAGTTTTAATTAATTGAACAAAAAATAAAAACACAGATTGCTTATAAATTTCGTCAAAAATCACATCAGCAAATCTCACATTTTTTTCTTTTAGAAATGAATCTGAAAATGTGGCAGGAAATTTCGAGTTGTTGAGCATGAAAAAGTACTTGTTTTATACCGTCTTAACATGATTCCGATAAAACAATCTCTTATAGAAAAATGATATTAAAAACTAGTCAAAAGCGGCCATATAAAATTGTTAAAGTGCGTTTAACTCTAATCATGATTTATTTTCTGTTGTTGAAATTAGCAATTAACTTCGAAATCTACCTGCTCCTGTAGCAGGGATTTTTAACTATTTTTGGGGCGCTTGGGGCACCGGAAGATATGAGTAGATTTCGAGAAAAAAAAAAAAAAAAAAAAAAAAAAAAAACGTGTAAACTGGAGTACATAAAAGGCAAATTTGCACCCCGTGCCAAAAGTAATTTCTAAAAAAAAATTTTTTTCGTATACTTTTCGAACCACCCTAATGTACAGCTATTTATGTTTCTAGCAATGTTCGCCTTTTTTTTATTCAATTTTGTATTTGTTTTCATCCTTTTATACTGGATGCTATATATCATTGCATGGTATATCGTCCATTCGATTTTTCTTATATTATGTTATGCGCATCACTTATTCTTATTCAAAGATACAAATAAAATAAAATATCTTTTTATGTTCAAATTATGGACCATTAAAATTAGTTAGATCGGTGACTTTTGCGTAGTAGGTATCAAAAATAAGAAATACGCAAAAACTCTTTTATCAAATCAACGAGAGCTATTCAAAAACAAAATGTAACTTTTCTATTTAATATTATTTTGTGTATATTTATATTTTTTGTATTTCTGTATTTTATAACGGGTGTCCTAAAATGGAGTGACATTTTCAAATTTCAATAACTTGGAAATGGTGACAGCTATTAAACAAATTCTATATACCTGCAGCTTACATGACATGCGTATAATCCATTGTTGCGCAAGAAGGAGATTAAATATATGGAGTGGGTCTCCGCCGCCAATGCAATCTTGTTTCAAGTGGCACACTCTATATGTTTAACATCCTTTATTCCAGTGAATGCGGGGAAACGCTCGTAGCCAAAAATTCGGGCCTTTATGTAGCGCCTATAGCTTGCAGAGGAATCTATCGCTTCTATTTGGAACTAAACTGGGAATCGCAGTAAAAAACTCCTGATATCTTATATAACCCTCCCGCAAGGATTATTTTAATACCTGACTCCATTTGCATGTTACTGAATTTTAAAATCAGATTATTTTAGGATACACGATATGTTACGTTTATTTTCCGTTATAGATATTTCTAAAAAAATATTGATATATCTGATTTGGATTCTAAAGTAGGACAATAAAGAAAAATCTCTTTGATTTGTAATTTTTAATGAGTCCAGACAAATTTTAGTTTTAAATATTAAGATAATGAATATATTAACATTTGCTACACGCATCATTGCAGTAATTTCAAATACATAAGCGTGATTCATTCAGTGACGTGACAAACGTTAAAAATCCTAAATTAATATCAATAAATAAAATTATTGTAGTATCGTTGATAAACAGATCAGGCGTAAGTTGTAAATCATGATTGTTTCAGGTATATCCGAGTAAAAGGAGCTATCATTCTACAAATATTTCTTTTTTTTTAACGATCACATAAGTAGAGAAAACCACGATTTTAAGAAAAGACATGCGAAGTTTATAATTCATAGGAGTTCCTGCTAATGTACAGAATATCAGTTTGAAATTGACTTTGTTCTATTTGAAAATTAAATTTTCATGCGTTTATATATATATGTATATATATATATATATATATTTTTTTTTTTTTGTTCAATTTAAAATCATTTATTTTGTTTATATGAATGAAAAATTCGATGATTTTAAGGATTAAAACTAATAAGCTCCTTTAAACTTTTCCTAAGGCTCCTAAGTTTTTAGAATCACACTTTATATATATTTTATGCTCTAAATTTGTAATCAAAATTTGCATCATGTATATTTATCTTGCACAATATTGGATAATCATGCATATTTAAATGCATATAAAGTGCAGAAAACAAAGCCCTGTCATTATTTTGAATAATAACAAAAGGACCTAAAAGCGGTTAACATTATCTATAATATAAAAGAAAATATTTATAGATTATCTGTAGAAATTTATTAAGACATATATGTTTATACAAATGTATAAAATATACTTCAACTAGATATCAGATAATTTTCTTCTCAATATACATACAATATTTTATTTGAAGTAATAATGCAGATTATTTTCTGTTCTTCAATAGAGTTTGATAGATAAGTAATAAGTCAAATGATTTTCCCAGATTGTTTAACTTTATTAAAATTTGGAATATAAAGAAGTAAACTACATGTGTTTCAGAATATCTGCAAACAAAATCGTATAAAATAAAGATTTAAATGCATATAAAGTATAGGAAACAAAGCTCCACAATAATTTTTTTAATTTTTTTTTATTTATTTATTTTTTTTTTTTTTTTTGTACAACAAAACAATCTGAAATTAGCTGAAAATTGCTAATATATATTATTATTAACGAAATAATGAAATTAAAATTCTATTTTATTGTAAATGTTTTGACAATGTATTGAATAAATTAGAACTTAATTTGCAACAATAACGCAAATTGCGGCAATGTATAAATTTTCTGAAGCTCAGCCGTATCCAGTTCAGACTGTTAGAGAAAGTAAAGAATAAGCTCTTTTCTATCGAAAATATTTTATTCCTTTAGGAGGTGGAACCAATGATTTACCTGAAAGTATAATTTTCAGAAAAAATCATGAAATCTATGTTAAATAAATAAAAAACAACGCAATAAAATATATTTATTTAAAAATACGTAAAACAAAAATGTTATAAAAAGTAAAAAGTAATGAAATATAAAATATGTTATGAAAAATACATAAAGTAATAAATGCATATAAAACAAAATGCATATAAAACAAAATGCAAATATATCCATGAAAAATATGCGCATTTTTATCAGCGAATATATTGACAGTGTATTTTCCAAGTTCATTTAAAATCATTTTAAAAAGAAAGCTTTTTTTTGGAGGGGAAACGCCTAATCTTAGTAGTGATATTTAAAAAAAACACGGGAAAATGTTATCTTGAATTAAAAAAATTCTGAGAAAAACCTTAAATGCATTTCTGTTAGCCGGTTGCCACTAATATACAAAATCTCGCCAGCCATTTTTTTCTCGCGAAATCATTGTGCAGTAGTTTCTGAAATGTATAAATTTCGTTAAATCCCCAATCACTAAATTGGAGAAAAAACATCACTGGATGCATGGAGTTTTCTGTACGGCAGTCTCTAAAATTTTTGAAATTCTGTAAAATCACAATAACAAACCGGTGTGTGGGCGCTACGCGCGCATTAAACAAAAACATTATATCACCGGATGCATCAAATGCGTTGCGCAGCAGTCTCTAAAATTTATAAAATTCGTTAATCCCCAATCATAAACCGACGTATGAACGCTACACGAGAATTAAACCGAAAAAATCACTTTATGCAAGAAATTCGTTCTGTACCAGTCTGTAAAATGCACGAAAATCGTTTACACTTCCCCCAATCACTAACCGATAAATGAGTGTTACGGGCCCAATTAAACCAAAAACAAACCACTGGATTCATGAAATTCATTTTGCAGCAGTCTCTAAAATGAAAGAAATTCATTAAATCTGAGATCAATATAATATATCTATATGTACGCCAATATCCGCCACTATAACATAATAGTAATTTTATATACCCAATATCTCAGTACTGTATTATGATATCTTACAATATTTAAAAATGGATAAACTATATCAACATGAATATTTAAATGAAACATGGCGTAAACTACAAAAGATTTCTTCAGTAATTCACGTGATTGAAGATACCGTAATCTGTCATCTATTCACTCCAGCCGTACATAAACCTCAAACAATTTAGAAAACACATTCGACTTGATTGAAACTACTACCTTGATGAGAGCAATTTTTAATTCAAAGAGTACGAAAATTAGTTCTCCATCGAATACTATCAACAAAATATAATTAATTTTGCGTCCACTCTTAACAAACACCTTATCATGCAAAATACCTTGCCCTTGAAAACAGTTTAGAACTTCTTGCTCCGTTTTCATCATTACAAAACGAAACGCAAAGACACAACAGCATTTCAATTATAGCGTACGAACGAGAACCATACGTCGGGAAATCCGTATGAAATGAATGACGGGGAAATTTTACAATTAAAATAGCGCCAAACGAAACAATACTTGGCGGATTATCACTGGCGCAAGGCTAACAGAATAGAACTAGATTACATAAACACTAAAAGCTACTAGCTCTAGAAAATGCATTTTGGAGAATTGAGAACAAGTGAAAGAACATTTTGAAAGCTTTCATTATCAGATTAATATTTTTCGAAACATAATCATTTATATTTAGTTTAATTGTAGTAAACTAGTTACAGCACGATATATAAACTTCATTGGATAAACAATTTATGTGGAACGATGAAACAGCCAATTCTTTAAAAAATACATGAATCAATTCCATATGTAAGTCACATGTAACAAACACAACAGGTTATAACTTTCGAGAAAAAAAATATAGATAAACTATTTTGTGAAAATACAATGTCACATTAAATTTTGCAGAGAACGGCTTGAAGCATATTTTTATTTTTTCTGGGTCTGATATCGAATCTTCCGTTGGTGCATTTATGCAAACTCATTGACTTTTAAACTACATTTTTCTAGTACATTAATTTAAAAAAAATAATTTTTTTCCGACATAGTAGAGAAAGTTTCGTTTTATGATTATACCGCTATGTATTACTAGCTTTTCTACTCTAGATTACCTATTACCCTTTTTAAGTGTATGGTGTGTGCGATGTTTGCTTTTTCAGTAGCATCAATTATTTAAAATTCGCGATGTATCAGATAACACTGAAAATTCACAAACTAGAAAGTATCATAATTCAGTAAGTTTTGGTTATAAAAGAACTACATTCTTTTATAGTTTTTTTAGACACATTAGCATTTTTCGAAATCTAACTTATTGGAAAAGACGTATACAAATTTAATTTTGTATTTTTATATGTATACAGACCCTTTTAAAACGACTGCAATAACTGAAACATCTACTATATATGCATTTATTGTGTAAATTTGAAATATGTTTTTATATTAGTCGCTTTCTGATATAAGCACCGTTAATTTTGCTTGATATCATTCGTTATATTCTACCGAATACAATTAACCCAAATTCACTAAAATAGATAAAGTGATGTGAAATAACCAAAACTTCTATTCTGAATAACATGGTATTAAGAATAGCCTTTTTGAATAAAAATAATGACGAAAATGTTAAAGTATAACATAATATAGTGTTAGAAAGAAAGTTTATTAGTAACTATTTAAATTTTAATTATTCATTATTAATTGTATCGCAAAAAATGCAGAAATGCCTAAACATTAATCTTTCTATTTTCATCTGTTGCCATAACATTTTTATATTTTCAATTTATTTATAAAAATATTTATATGCATTAAATCACAATACCGCTTGACGAAAAAATACTTTAATTTCAGCACTGATACTATGATTTCCAAAATAACAATAAAAATTTATTCAAGGTAACTGCATAAATTGATATTGGATTTTCAACTTGGGGAGTCGAGCTACTACATTCCTATGACTAGTGATAAAATAAAAAATATATATATAAGATAACGAAATATTTTTTAGTAAACTAATGCATGGACTTTAGACTAACTTTGTTTCAACGTAATTGGTATCCCTGTTGGTAAAATAATCAGATCATTATCTCATATTCTGTACGGCCATATCGAAGAAGAATGGCGCGTTTGATGACAAACAAGTGATATCAGTTGTTTATCAGCATCGGTATCTAAAAATTTGAATGCAGAAAAATACTTAAAATTCAGCACTAACACTACGATTTCCAAATTAACGATAAAAATTTATTCAAGGTAACCACATAAATTACTATTGTAATTTTTACAAGGGGCACCTAGGACGTAAATTCCAATGACTAGTGGTAAAATAATAAAACATAAGATAATAAAATATTTTTTAATACACTGATGCGTAGGTTTCGACTGACTTTGTTTCAGTGTAATTGATATCCCTGTTGAGTAATAAATCAGATCATAATATCCTATTCTGTACGACCATATTTAATAACAATGTCACGTTTGAGGAGAAACAAGTGATCAGAATCGGTATATTAAACTGTGAGCGCAGAAAAATGCTTTCAGCTGCAAAAAGGGATGAAATATACTCAAAATCCCTCTCACAGTTCAGATCAATCTGTCGCAAGAGATAACCAAAAAAAAATCTGTAAAGTTACTAAAGTTTTTCTTGGAAACTGGGATTTCTAGAACTCTTTATGTAACGGCGACACCAAAAATTCCTGTAATAGCGTCTGTTGCAGAAATTTTTGTTGTTGCCGTTACATAAAAAGTTTTAGGAATCCCAGTTTCCTAGAAAAACTTTAGTAACTTTACAGATTTTTTTACAGTCTATACGTAATACTATGTCACTCATGCTAAGTTTAGGATAATCTTTAGTAATATGGACATGAATTTCAGCTCCTTATACATCCCGTGAATTACGAAATAGTATGAATGAATACTAGTCACACTTTGCAGGCGTTTCCATTTTCCCTAAAATTACTATGAAATACTTTCCTTAACATTTATGTCTAGCCAATGGGATGTACTACTCGCATGCGCACTCTTACAATTACTGTGAAGATGAAATGCAAACAAATATGCACTAAATTAAAAATGCAGTTTACTTCTGGGCTACACTTTGTTACTATAGATTTTTAAACAAATTTATACCTCCTTTAGGTGCAACACAATGCGGTAATTTTGGAGACCACTTTCCACTATTATCGCACCGATATGATGCTTCTGCCACAGGAGGTTTATCTTCGTAATGATTGCAAGAAATTTTGCATACTGGGCCATTTCCATCTGCGTCAGTTGTATTACATGCATAACGTCCTGAGCCAACAATTCTTAGAGCACAGTCAAGAAAGGCTAAAAGGAAAAAAAACCAAAGAAACTATTAAGATTAATTATGAAAAATATTAGAGAATTATAATTCTGGTATATGCAACAAAAACTCTTGATATGATGTTGATATGAAATAAAAACTCTTGATATACAGTGTGTCCACGTATAACCTGACCGACCTTTATTTTCGCAACCGTTGGTATTAGATGCATACATCCAATTACAAAAATGGTTTAAATAAGGTAAATAATTATTTTTAAAGCAATTTGGGTCAAGAAAAACATTTATTAAAAAATTACGAAATTTAAATTTTTATACGGTCCCCCGGTCCTATAAGTGATATTTAGTAAAAATTTACTGTGACACTAACAAGTAAGACAAAAAAGTCCCATTCTTCTAACATTAAAATTGACCGAGTTATGAAACTTTGAAATTCATGACTTATACCACTTTTTTGCATATCAAAACAGATGATTTCTGCCATGCTTTCAGGGGTCGTATATAAAGTACTTCAACTTATTTCAAGGTATCTACGCTTTGAAAGAAATAATACAACTATTACGATTGAGTTAACTTAAATTTCAGATTAGTTATAATAATTGTATTTTAACGTATGTTTTATTTTTTAAGGATTTGCGGCTATGATTTATTTTAACAAAAATTATGATATTTTCACAAGGTTTTATTTAACTAGCAACGATCGTCTTTCCAGTTTAAAATTTGTACTCGAAATTTAATTCTAGTTCAAATGTCCGATCGAAGTTAAATTTTGCATACTGACTTAAATCGGATGACAACGTAATATTATTATGATTTTCGACGCTTACCATGTTATACATACTTATATTAGAGAATAACACACAAAAAAAAAAATTCGGATAGATTACCGTCAAAAAGTTTAAGAAAGAGTTTTAGATTAGATAACATAAACCTGCGATGGTTGTGTTTTTTAACTTTTATAACTACGTTTTATGTATTTTTTAACGCTGAATGAAAAATTATCTTCGCTTTTAACCATCATGTCAGGATTTTTCGCAAATCGTAAATTTCAAGGTTAAAAATGGCAAAATAATCTGATACTATAAAACAGATGTAAGACTTTTTTATTCAGTTTAATTTTATTTAATTCAATAATTTATTAAATTTTTTGGCTTATACTAGGTTTCTTACAGCTAAACAGCTCTGGGGTCCGATGAGGTTGGGAGGGGAGAGGGGATCAATTTTAACTTTTAGCTTTTTAACTTTGAAATTTGCGATTTGAGAAAATTCCTGACCTAAGGTCATTTTCAGATTCAGTGCTAAAAAATTCATGAGTATCAATTTTCAAAAGCTAAAAAACATGCCACAACCCAAAATTTGAAAGACAGTGTAATCTAATAGCATTTTAAAATATGTATCATTTTGTAAAGAATTGAGTCTGTTGTTTTTCATCCTATTATTTAACATAAAATCTGTTATTTTTATCCTCTTATAATATTCATTACAAATTGTACATTTTGCAGTAATATGTCACAATGATTAAAGATTTCAAATTTATATTGCAATGCTAATTTTACTCTCAACCATTTCTTTAATATATCTGACGAAAATATATTTCTAATAAATTTTTGAATGACCCTTAATATGCAGCAAAAAATATACTCCAACTTTAAACAGCTATTACTCGGTAAATTTTAATCGTAGAATAACGGGACTTTTTTTGCCTTACATGCCAGCATAACAGGAAAATTTTACTAAATGTAACTTATAGGACCGGGGGAACGTAAAAAAAATTAGATTCAGTAATACTTCACTAAATTGTTTTTTCGCTTCAAACCATTTTTATCTTAACCCTGCACCTTAGTTTGACCATTTTTGTAATTGGAAGTTTGCATCTAGGACCAACGGTTGCGAAAATAAAGGTCGGTCAGGTTATACGTGGACACACTGTATACATGTATAATGAAAATGTATTACTGTTTGAGTATTTAATTAGCGAACATTTGGTTCTTGTAACGTTCTAATTTACAGATTTTTTTTTAAACCCTATCAAAGATAACTTTATATTATAAATATTCCATAACCATACTATAGAAATATAAAAAAGTTTCATAGTCTGAATATTTCGTGTATTTAATTGGACTTGTATGTAAATGTACGGCTGTCTCTTTTAAATAATAAATTTTAACGGAACAATAAGGTAAGTTACTTTTTGAATCTAGGGTAAATAGCAAAGAAAATATAGAGTTTCAAGTAATAATTCTTTTCAAACACATCCTGTAACCTAGATAAATCTACATTACTATCAATAAATAATAATGGCTGTTATTAATAATAACGCTCACGTTAACTTTAAGACTTTTACCAATAAAAACACAACCTGTATTTAAAAATGTACATGTGAGATTTAGAACAAAACTTGAGAAGCCTGTATACGTTATATATTTTCTAGCTCACACGCCTTTTAAAGCCTATGCCCTTGAGAATAAATTAAACATAGCTAAACCCAATGTCGAAAAATTTTATGTTTAAAAAAAATCTATCCACCGAACCTAGTGTTCATGTCCCTACAAACCCCTAGATATTTGAGAAAGTTTTAACACGCGTCACGAAAACGTCCACAAAGCAGGCAAAACAAGAAAAAAAAATACGAACAACTTAATGTTTCGATTTCGTTGAATCGTGGAATTATTAATTGTTATTTTCTAATAATAATTAATAACTCCACGATCCAAAGAAAACAAAACATGTAACTGTGATTTTTTTTCTTTCTTTTGACTGCTTTTTGTGACGTTTTCCGACTTGACGTTGCGTGTAAAGGCTTTCTCAAATATCCAGGGGGCGTTGGTCTGAACCGGCTTTCACAATGTGCACCTGGAATACTGTTCGGTTTGTTTTGAATATATATTTTAAAATCTTCCGAACGAACATAATGTTGGGGCCCAGTGCCTTCGGTAGCGTACATCCATTGCACACAAGCAGTGCTACGCACACTGAGACCTGTTTGGGTTTTATATTTTGAAGTAAACGAAAATCTTTCCAAACAAATACAATTCTCTGAACCAAAAGTAAGGTCAACTTCATACTATCTGTTTGATTTGGTGAAACTTCCAGCTAAACATAATATTACACAAAACTACAATGTCAACAACTAACGTATTGAAAATATATAGTACTTTACGAACTTTGACCTGGTGTATCAATCAATAATCACTAAATTGCAACAGTCTAAATATTTTAAAATAATGTAATATCGTATAACACTAGGTATAAACAAATGGATGCTGTTATGCTAAGTATAAACTTGGCAAAGAGTGTATTTTTATATATTTTACAGATTAGTAAAGAAACAACATATTGTAATGTATTTAAAATTAGTTTTACAAAAAGAAAAAACTTCCAATTATTATAGCGGAACTTTAGTATCCGCGGTTATATTATTACGGTTAAATGGTTCCCATCTTCCGCGTTACTAATTGTATTTACCTCTTACAATACACTGAATAGTACACTGCAATAAAATATAAAAACACATATCGTTACAGTAAATTACGTAGAAAAGGCAAAATTTTATAACTGTTTATTAAAAGTTTAAATAAAACAGCGCCTACGCTTTTAAAATGTAAAATCTTGGATGGTATCAAATTAAGGAGCAGGGAGATCATCGTTTTATATCATCAGAACGACTACATTTAAATCACTTTTTTTAATCCCAAAAGTCATAAAATTCGTTTTGAGTGGAATGCTTTACCGCCAATATATATATATATATATATATATATATATATTGGCATTCATAAAAACCGAAAGAGAACGTAAATTAAAAAAGAAAGAAAAATCCGAGAATTTCGGCAACCTTGCTTAACATGAACCTCAAAATGCATGAAATTACTTAATTCAACGATCACTTGCATGTTGTAGTAATTATGTTAAACAACAATAACAACAATTAAATTAAATTGTTACGTTTGTTTTTTCGACCCAAAATGCTATTGTTGTACGAGAACCAAATCAAATTATATTTCTGGGACAAGAGTCCCAGAAATAATTTCTTCAATGTGGCAGTGTTCGATAACTAAGGTTCTACTGTAGTTTATTACTGTACATTCTTTAAATATATGGATATAGTGATCGTTTAGATATGAAAGGCTTTCACTTTCAATAGTTTTTATGTGATGAGTAGTAGCGCAAATCCTTTTTTATAATGTAGAAAGTAATGCATCAAAATAAAAACCATTAACAAAAAATAACAGCATAAAAGTTTATTCATATAGAAATTTATGCTGCGAGTACTATCACCTGTAAAATAATATTTTGAAATTTAATATAATGATATATATATTGATAATTTGTACTCACGTAAACATTCTTCCATTTCATCGCTTGGTGACCATCTGTTCTCTTCATGTACGCATTTATAGTCTCGCGAAATTCCATTACTTAAAGTGTGTCCAAATGAGCAAGTTTGTTTGCATATGCTGTAAAAAAAAAATAATAATAATAATAATAAAATAAAAACTATTATTTAAATTTGTTTTAAGATATGTTTTTGGCTAAGAAATCTGTATTCATATTATGTGAAGTTCATTTTATAAAATATACATATTGGCATTTTCATATAATATAGTTCCTTTATAAATTAATGGAATATTTTAGGGATGATACTTCGCGTAAATGTATACAACACTAAGATCACACTTTATTTATTCCTGAAAAACACTTCGTTTACCCAGAGAAAAAAAAAAAAAAGTTTAAACATCTTCATTACATTTAGTATTATGCAAAAAATTCTCAATTTGACTTAAAATGTACAAGTTTGACATAGCCAAGGTTGGTGTTACTTAGTGTTATTTATGACGGCTGATTATCTGCACGAAGGATATAATGAGGCCCTAAGGGGTGTGCCCTCCGCGAGGGTATTTCTAAGGAAACCTAACCCGTATTTACGCAAGGTTTCCCAAGTATTGAAAAAAAACATGAAAACTCAGAACGGTTAGGAAGACGGGCGCGATTGGGTTGGAACCCAGCACCTCCCAAGACATAATAAAGGAAACATCTTGTTTTTTTTATATATAAATTCTCATGCATTGACCCGTATTATCCACTCTGAAAATTATTTATCTTGCTTTAAAATAAATAAATAAATAAATTGGTGTCATTACAAAGCAATATTTAAAAAAAATCTGAGAGTGTTCAGCAAAATAAAATCTTTGTGAAGGAAAAAAAAAATGTTGCGTTGTGTGTTTCAAAAAACAAAAATAATAACGGTGTATATGCTGGACATGCGGAAATTTAAACGTCCTTGGATAACTTGGTAATTTGGCAATGAAGTAGTGAAAATCATTGCAACCTTAATACTTTATTTATTATTTTATTATTTTCATATAAAGAAAAATAGTTAATTCAATGTTTTAAAAAAAATCGAAAATTTTTGTTCGTTTACAGAAAAACTAACAAACTAAAAACTTGTAAATGGAAGTCCCTTACATTAAACAGAAGATTTCATACTGCTGGAGTGATAAAATAACAAGAAGATTATGACGGCAGATGCCGCACGTTCTGAAAGAGACTAAGACAGCTGATTTTTAATTCAAACCACATGGTGTTCAAGCAAAAAGTGTAATTTAACAAATACTTAAAAACTACTTACAGTATAAATTACTTTTTTTGCAGATTAACTAATTCATTATCTGAAAATATATTAATAGTGTCTTCTATGCCAAAATAAAATGAACAAAAAATCACTTGAATAGATCAGATTTAACAGCATTAAGAAAATCAATTACTTGAAATAATAGTTTTCCTATCAGGTATTTTAGAAAGTACCTATATACAGAAAATTTACCATTACTTCCTGGTAACATCTTCAAGTAAATTAAAACAGAAGAAATTAAACATAGTGCTCGCTTGCATTATGGCGTAATATTCTCTTCGTTATTAAAAAAAAAAAAAAAAAAAAAAAAAAAAAAAAAAACATAGATATTACTAAATATAGACATTTGAATTTATATTCTCAAAAATAAATATTAACTTGGAAATTACTATTATAGCGTGTTTTAACTAAAAGTGTAATCTGTAACTAGTCATATACATAATTATTATTTACGAGTAATACTTAAAACAATAATCAGCACCTAAAGTTTCTTAGCTTATTCTCTACTCGCTACAATATTACCTTTACTGAGACATTAACAGAAAACCATTTAATTGGCTATGTCCAGGCGTACTTGTAATGTAAATAAAAAGGATCAAATTCCTATGATGTTTGACTACCAGTACTTCAGAACGGAAAACTGTGACTTATTCTATCGAAAATGTCTTATTAATTGAATAATGCGAAGAGAAATTTTCGAAAATTAATTTTTCCAAAAAGCATTGCTGATATCAGCTATGTGACCTACACTACAAAAACCCATGGAACCAGCGAATTAAAACTCTGGATAATTAAACTGGTGGTTGGAATTCCAACGATGTTTAGCTATTGTAGATTTCTCTCATTCCTGCCTTCTAACGTAAGTCTGGTTTTCGTTCATCCAATAGCTAAACCTTGTTGGAATTCCAACCACCAGTTTAATTTTCCAGAGGCTAAAATTATTCAAGAATGTAATTCAGTTTTCGATCTAGACTTTTACGTAACTTATTATATTCATAAACATGAATGATATGACAGCACCCCTTTTTAGGTGGTTCGTAATTATCTAAATTTGTATCACCTATAGTCGTCGTTCAGTCCGTCTGTCTGTCTGTTCGTCTGTCCGTCCGTCTGTCTGTCCGTATATAACAGAGCAAAAACTACCCAACCGAATGGTCTGAAATTTTAAACATATTATTGTTGCAAACTTTTGTCGAGTCATTTTAAATTAAATGAAAACCGGATGTATAATTTAATTACAGGGACAGTCAAAATTTTTCCGTTACATTACAGCCAATGGGGAAAAAAATATTGCAAGTGCCTTTTAATGAAGTTACAGCTTTCCGAATGGACTAAAATTTTAAATATATAATTGTTGTAAAATTTTGCCGACTCATTTCAAATTTAATGAAAATCGGATGCATAGTTTAATTACAAGGACAGTCAAAAGTTTTCCGTTACATGAAGGGCAATGAGAAAAAATTATTTCAAGTGCATTTTAACGATGTTAGAGCCCTTCGAACAGAATGTAATAGATATGCACTTATGAAGTGCATTAAAATATACATTTAGTACAATATGCGGTGCAAAAAATTATTATAAAACTAGTTATAGTACGAACGAACCTCATTTGCCACATTTGACGAGCAATTTCCAACTTGTTTCTAGCTAGTGTGGAGGGATCCTGCGCAGTGACTCCTTTTTCAGCTACTTCAGGTGAATTACGTCATTTCTTTAAAACTCACTCTTGCTTTCGCCTTTGGAATCAGTCCATTAGCCTGTACCCGAGGCTATAACCGAGGGGTTCTTGGAACCCATTTTAATTCTCCTCTTTCTTTCTTTCTTTTTATTTCACACTGAAGAAGGGGATCCAGGAATCCTCGAAACGATCGTATGTGATTTTATGTTTGATTTATGCTTATAATAGTTCTCGGCTTAGACAATTATCCACATAGTCAAAAATATATTTATTCATGAAAAAGTTCTTTTTTGCTTTATTGAAAACTAATAATTTAAACTTGTGTACATTTCCGTCATACAAAGAACAATCCCCCCCCCCCCCCTATTAAACACATACAATATAGAAAAAACTATACTAACACATATTTAGGATACCGAACACACAATAGAGTTGAATGTCCTGTTTTTGGAGGTATCTGACATGTATCAGCATCTCTTGCCGTACGATTCAGCTTTACATCAGGATTTTCAGAATCATTTGAAGAAAAGAGAAGATTACGCATGGAGATATGGTTATAAACTCGGACTCCATCTTCGAATATTGTAGCTGCTGTAAAAATTTATACAAATGAATTGCAGCTAAATATATTAAACAAAAATGAAATTAACCCTTTATGTACTGAATTATTAATTCGTGAAAATGCTATCTTCTAAAGCATTTTTCGTGAATTTATTAAACTACATTAGAAGATTTACATAATCATTTAATAAATTTTAGAAGGATTTTAGAAGGATTGAAGGATTTAGAAGAATTAATTAAATTTGAATTTAAAGGGTTTTTTGTGCAATATTTATAACCCCACTCAAATCTTTTATTTTAAATATTTTTTTCGTATTTTGTGGAATTAGGAAATGCACAAGTATGATGTTCTTTCAATATAAATATAGAAATATCTGCGAATTGAAAAATTCCGCACCAATGCCAAGAAAGCTGAAAAGATGCAAAGGCAAAAGGAATCGTCTTTATAAAAACATTTTTTGTGTGTAACCAATAATGCTTTTGGAACAAAATAATGTAATATATCTATAACTAATTCTAAACTGTATTACACTGTAAAAAATATATGACCAGTTTTCCTGTAGGAATCGGAAAAATAGTTGCCCTTATCGTACCGGAAAAATTTCCGACCCAGCTCTGGATAAAATCAGTAAAATACCATTTTATTGACTATTTCCCTGTTCTACGAATTTTATTCCAAGCTCGGTCGGACAATTTTCCGGTACGATAAGGGCAACTATTTTTCCGATTCCTACAGGAAAACTGGTCGTATTATTTTTACAGTGTACAACTAATTGTTTATTAAATGAATTTTATAACAATTTATTTTAATGGTACTTATATGTACCGTCAGTAGATAAAGGGTTAATAAGATAAGAGTTTGTGCACAATACAGTACACAAAAGATTAAGGGGTCAGGTACACTTTGAAATGACAAAATACATGAAAAAGTAGCCTCTAAAAGAATTGCAGTAACTCAAAAACTAATTAACTTTTAATATAAAATTTAAAAATACATATTAAGAAAGATTTATTTTATCATTTAAAGTTCTGAAAAAGTACACACATGTATATATTTTTTTTATTAATATTTATAGATATTTTTTTTTACGAAATAAGTATTCTTGAATGCATTACGCACATAATTTTTCACAATTGAATGGCTAAAGCAACCAAAGATTATTTAAACATGAGTATAAATCTAATGTGTTTTCAAAATTACCTACAACAAAAAAAATACCGAGAAAAAAAATTCTTTAAATTTTTTTTTTTTTTTTTTTTTTTTGACATATCGAGGTTTTAATTTATACAAATGCAGTTGTGAATTATAAATGTAGTACAGAATAATAATAATAGGTCATTCTGTAACCCGTTACGTTTAATACATTCAGTGAAAATTTAGTGAAATTCTTGGCTACCATTTTTTAGAAATCGTGTGTACGATGATCAAAATAGCCGTTTTGAGAAAATTGTCTTCAAATATTAAATCACATTTCGATCATATAGAAAAAAAAATTTCAAAATATTTAAAACATAACTTCTCATATAATACGAATTTCTGAATGCCTTTTTTTTTGTGTGTTCCTTTAATGTTCCTTTTTAATGTTCCTAAATCATACTTAATTATAAGCTATTTTTTAAAAAATCGATTTTTTGCCGCTTTAAATCGTCCTGCCCCTAATGAATGAAATATTATATATTTTTATACTTTTAAAAATATATTTTTTAAACTTGATTACTATAAGATATCTTTCTGTTTGGCATGACTTCCTGAAATAGGTTCTATCATACTTTTTTTTCATTTTATAAAAATAATCTCATATTGTTCCATTTTAATTTTTACAACAACATTATACCAGATGTAATACGCGATCCCGATTAATACTCGACTTTTTACCAATCCCTTGAAATGCGTCTTTACAGGGTTCGTCATTAATTGCTCTTCCAACATATCTCTTACTATATCTAAGGATAATCTTGCATTTGTAAGAGCGCATTTACTGTCTATAAAAAATACGTCACAAGCATACGTGTGGAAATATTTAGAGCGGGTCCCCTGAATGGGAAGTTACATACACTATTATTTTTAACACAACCATACCGATTGGTAAAGTTTTCATGCGAATTGAATATTTCAAACTGATGGAAAAAATCCCTAAGCCAGAAACTGAACCCAGATCCTTGGTTTATAATGCCAGCGATCTATCGTTTAACCCTTTATGTACTGAATTATGAATTCATGAAAATTTTATCTTCTAAAGCATTTTTCTAGAATTTTTGAAACTACATTAGAAGATTGACATGATCATTTAATAATTTTAGAAGGATTTTTGAAGGATTGAATGATTTAGAAGGATTGATTAAATTTGAATGTATAGGGATTATGAGCAATATTTATAACCACACTCAAATCTTTTATTTTAAATATTTTTCTTAGTGTTTTGCGGAATTAGGAAATGTACAAAGATAATGTTCTTACAATAGAAATATAGAAATATTTCTGAATTGAAAAATCTCCCTTTTCCCGCACCCCAATGCAAAGAAAGCTGAAAAGAGACAAAGGCAAGAGAAATCATCCAGTTTAAAATTGTTTTTGTTTTGTGTAACCTCTAGTGCTTTTGGATAAAGATAAAGTAAAGTATCTGTAACTCATTATAGTTAGTATTACTACTAATCGATGTATTAAATGAATTTTATAACAAGTTATTTTAATGGTACTTATAAGTAGCGTCATTAGATAAAGGGTTAAGCTACCTTAGCTGACAACCAGCGAGCATATTTCGCGCATAAACCTTATTGGTAATAAAAGTAAAATATATATTATAAAAAGATTCGTAATTAAAAATAAAAATAATAGTACATCTACGTACTCTTCGTTTATATGGAGTTATTTTACCTGCGGTTTATTTTGTTGAGCTGTCGACCTGGCAGAGCAGATGTTATTGGCAATAAGGTTTTCGGAACGAAATATGCCCGTCTGTTATCAGCCCAGGTAGCTTAAACCGTAGAGCATTGGCAATGTAAGCCAAGGATCTGAGTTCATTTCCCAACTTCGGCATTTTTTCGCTCTGTTGGAAATATTCAATTCCCAAGATTACATACAGCTGCACCATATTTTTGAATAGAACATTTCTGCTTATTTTGTGTCAGAAAATATTACAAACTCTTCAAGTAATCACAGAAAATCTTTTAAAGAAAATAGTTGTGCCAAACTTCATGGAATTTTTTAAGGGGTGTACGTAAGTTGCGAAAATTTAAGATGGTTTTATAAAGAACAAGCAGGAGAAAGCTTAAGTGCAATCCATCAAATGTATTACTACAATATAAACATCTGTACTTTTATGAAACAACTGAACAATTATTTTTAAAATACTTTACCTTTAGAATCTTTATAGTTTCCACCGGGATGGTATTTCGAATCCACAGCTTCTACCATTTTTACATACCCGTCAGGCACAATGTCGAAAGAATCAGCAAGAAATAACAGGAAAACCGTAATGTTTAAAACTGTTTAAAAATATTTAAAATGAGTTATAAATGCAATCAAGTATTTAAAGAAAAAGTAATATTCAAAGTGATTTTATTTGATAAAGGATGCATTTGACAATAAACGCAAATAAAGATTTGGAGCTTTACAGCTGAATTTCTTAAAATGAAAAGGAAATATTTTGTCATTTACCACTTTTATTATCTGAGTTCTTCAAATCTATAAATAAAGCTGAATAATAAGGAAGCCGGGATTTAAAGAGGAAGGTCTAGGAATAAGAAAATAGATTAGTGTTGAAAGCAAGAAAATTAACTTCTTTGCTGGGTAAGTATTTGATTTTAGCAGGAAGCGTTAATAGGGAAAAACAATGATTCCATGCGATGTGTTGCTGTACACTCAAATGAAATTCGAAAATTTCTCAGCAAAACGTATTTTCTGCTAAAAAACCAATTTACGATCAAGTAATCTGTAGAATCACAGATTTATTTATTTATTTATTAAATAGCGTTAAAAGTATCGTCTGTTCTTGCTACAAAAATTTTTGTACCCAGTTACAAACTACAATGTTAAAAAAATGGTGCACTAAACTACAAACTACTGTAAAAAAGTAGATAGTACCGTATTTTTGCTACTTATGGGGCGCTGCGCCTGACCCATGGAATAAAGTAACACAAAAACTTATTTAACTACAATTTTTTCATAATTATTACTATAAAAATATTTTTATCAAACAATTATTATTATAATTGAAGGAGATATGATGAATTTCACATGATTACGCTGAGCGCGCATCGACCCGCACTGTATAGTGCGGGTCGGACTGACTTTACAGACTGAGAATGTCGTCTGAAGCAAACAAAATATATTTTTTTTTTCAAAAAACATGCTGCATTGATAAATGCATGGATTTTAGTGAAATTGATCGAACTTTGTTAAAATGGTAGTCGTTCGAAAAAAGCAAACCTTTTTTCGCCTATATTCTATAACTTCAATGTGACATATAAAGGTTTTCTTTCTGTATCCTTTTTTTTCTTCGAAAAGGTTCATGGTTTTAGAAAATAAATAATCTTTAATTTTTTTAAAAAGAAAAAAGTCCATTGGTTAATCCATTTAAGCATTACTTTACACGGATCACTAAATAATGCCATTTCAACAAAAACGCTTTAAGGTTTTACTAAAGAAAAGATTATAAATAATTTTATTTAATAATATTTTTCAAATCATAGTCCGCGATTATACCTACGAATCAAAGAATTCAGCACACATCCAGCTGAATCCCGACGGATTTATATATATGGTTTTCAGCTGGCTCTTATTTGCACTATTCCTGATTCTAATTCTAATAAATACGCTCTAACTTACAATTCATCATTTTTGTGATTATGATAGTACTTAAATAACTTTAAATTATATATGAGTAACAATTAAAGACTATCACAAAACAATGTTTTGTAAGAAACTAGCTAAATTTTGAAAAATACAATGCAATAAGTTAATAAAAGTAGAAAATGGGAAACTTTGGTTAAAAACAATTGCTTATAATCAATTTTTTCTTTAAATTTAGTTCTTTAAAATGAGCAACTGATACATATATTTTTATATAGTTTGAGATTGTTTTCTTTATCAATAAATATATTTAGCAAATTAATTCTACTGATACAATCTGTTTGTGAAGCAATTTGAAAGGCTTGTTTTCATTAAAATATGTAATCATGAAATTCGAATTATTTATAGACAAACACACAAAGTAAAAATATCTGCAAATATAATTTTTATGGTATTTTCTTGCAATGTATGTAAACATATAAATGGACTCCCGTTTCATAGCACGAGTTCATCAAGTACATTGAAGCAAAAACAAAACACATCAAATAGAAACATAATTAAAAATTAGTAGATCCGTATGAAGCTTTCCTATTGTAATGTTTGAAATCACTTGTTGATTTGTTTTTCATTATTTATTTATTAAGTCCAAATTATATTCAAAGAAATGCATTTAAAAAATGTGGGTGCGCTATTTCAAAAGCATAATGAAAAACGTTTTTCATGATTCTAATGCTTTTATGCGCTTAAAAATAAGCATCAGAAAAGAATATACAAAGATTGCAAAAACTCTGTTCTTCTGGATTTAATTGTATAGGTTCTAAGACTAGGGTTCTTGTTCTTTTTTCTTAAGGAAGATCGCAATAACAGGGTAAAAAATATCTTTTCAGAAGAATACAATGTTTAATATAAAGAAAAAAAAATCTATACTTGTGAAAAAGATAATAAGTTGATATTATATCAATTTAACGCCATCGTAATAACAATTTTAATGATTAGTAAATTATTGCAAATTTGAATTTTAAAATTTAAAATATAGATGCAAGTTTTGGAATAAATATTACGCTAATTTAAGTTCCGTATAAAGCCATACATGCAAGTTGGAACATATAAAATTTCATGGTTGCATGACTTATTATTTTTTTAGTTACAATTAACAAAATGAAAAGTAAAAAATATAAAAATGCTGTAACATTAACTATATAGTGAAAACATTTGCAATTTGTTTCAATGTCTTTAGCGATAATCTTTGTTCTGATAGGAAATTTTGGAAAATACGTTTTAAATTAGATTGGTAACTTTTCTGGGTAATCGTGATAAAAAATTCCGAAAAATATATTTAGTCAATGCTTTCCCCTCAATTAAGACACGCTTTTTATGAAAAATGTATTGTGTTTTTAATTTACAGAGTTTGGAGACAAATTTCAATAAATTATTGTTTTGTTTTCTAATAGTTGATATGTACAAATTTGTTTAATTTTTAAAGAACAATGTCGCATAATCAAATTAAAAAATATTTATATTTATTTTAATATATTTTTAATATATATTACACAAACTATTTAATGGTTTGTATTAACTTAAAATGCTATCTTAATTTTAGTGAAGCATGATGTAAGAGACATAGCTTCTTACATGTTTCAAATTTTAAATACTTGCGAGTTTTTATTGGTGATGTAAAACATATCAGTAAGGAGAAGATCTGCGAATAAACAAAAAAAAAAAAAATGTTAGGAAAAACTCAGAATCAAATGCATTAAATACACATTTATTGCATTCAATTTAATAACATAATTTATATTTATATTTTTGAATTTAAAATTTTATAAGCACAATACAGCAAATTATTGTAGTTTAAATTTACAAGTTTGTACGATTAGTTGGGTAATTTTTATATTGTAATGCATATAACTATATGCGTATATACTAAATAGATAGATTGATAGATATGTAGATAGACAAATAAGTATAGTTGAATTAGGTAAATACTATATGCAATGTTACATAGATAGAGAGATGGATTACTAGATAAATAAATAAACGACTCAATATAAGCAAAACATTAAATACATAATACTTCTTTACAATAATTTTGTTAAATAAATGTATTAAAAATTATAAAGTAAAATATATTTTGCAGAAAGATAAATAGATAAATAGGTATAGTAAAGAAGGTAGATGGTATGTGCAATGTTATATAGATTGAGAGACAGACTGCTAGATATGTCCACAAACAAGCACAGTTTTTAAAAAATGTAATAATACACATAATACACACATAATACATATTTAAAATATTTCGTTAAATAAATTTGTCAAATAATATCCAGCAAAATATACTTTTCAAGAAATCCACTAATATATTGATACTTTTTAAATAGGTGAAAAAGTATGAAATATGTAAAAGATAGAAAAAATAACCTGTAATTAAGAACCTATTTAGACCCATGTTGATGTCTAAAAGGAAACAGCAGAAATAAAATACAAATAGACGTCTCCTCGCTCAATTTTGTATAACAAATGGATGAGTAATCAAAATTACAGAATACGCGGAATGTATGCGGATATGTTTAATATACATTTTTTCATCTTTCTTGTTTTGTTTTATTGTATTTTATTCAATGTCGAGTTTTGATCACTTATATTACTTATAATTTTAGATTTTTTCCAGGAACTTTGAATTATACATAAATGTAGTATACAAAAATAAAATAATCAAACCATAATTGCTTTAAATTCTTTCTTTATTTCTATGCAACTTTAAATATCTGTTTCATTTTTGCTATTAAATTTGATTTATTACAGCAATTAATTGAAATATTTATATATGAGAACGTACAGTTTCAAAACTAGCCTTATCCAACATTTTAAAAATCGAGTTTTATCAATCTATCTATACTATAGGTGTGTTTCTGGCATTGTAAAATCTAGGTTTGCAATGAAAACCAATAGACGCAGACAGGAGGTTTTTGGAGATTTCCCAAAACTTGATTTTCTGTATAAGGTCCGTTTTGAAATTCACGTCCTAAGATACATACATATACGTATACCGGGTGATTCAAGAGTAAAAGGCGATTAAAAAAATAAAATTCTATGGGTCGGAGAGACATGGGGTTTGCCAATGTCAATGAGTCACTGAGTGTCCCGCGTTAGGCTGACTACCTGGAAGGACATATGTTGCATAGCACATCAAGGTCCATGGTCAAGAAATCAGGATTGGGAAATTTACGCCAGGATTCTTAATCGATTGTAATCTCACAAGTTTAATTTTTAATTTTAAGTAAAAAACAATTTTGTCGCAGAAATTTTGACATGGGCGCGTCTGTTGGTATATTAAATGAATTTTCAAGTGCAATCAAAGATTTAGAATAATCTCTGTTTAAAATTAAGATTACAAAACTATGTGAAGTAAAATTTATTAAAAAAATAAAAAGAGAATCATAAAGAGAACAATTGTTATAAAATAAATTTTCTATTCAACTAACACAGATAGTAATAAAAGCAATGCGTAAAAAAATGAAAAAAAGTTGCAATCTACTGTCCAGCCATTCCACCATTTTTATAGTGAACGGTTTCATAACCGTAATTTAACTTTATTCTGACAATAGGATGATCAATAATATTGTCAGTTAAGCTTAATAATATGGATTGAATGCTGTGGTAATGTGGTGAATAGTAATTGTTCGGGGTCCATGGAGCTCCCTAAAATTTGGAAAGAAATGCTGCACAGAATTATGAACAATAATATAAAGTAATTCACATTCACAAAATTTTCCTTTTTAACCCTTAAATGCCTGGTTTTTCAAAAATCATTGCAATAACGTTTTTCGGCTTTCGTTTTTTAAATAAATCATCCGAAAAATACTTTAAAAAATCATATTTTGTTTTAAGAATGGTTTACGGCTAAAAAACAGTTTGTTACTAATCGGCAATACTGGTCTTTAATTGAAAAAATAATTTTCCTTGATAAAATTCTATAATATAAAACACATAAGAATTTTAGGAACTATAATAAGAGATAAATTTCATTTGCTTACTGCAGAACAAAATAGGGTATTTCGCAATCTTCCAAACAAACCTAAAAGAACAAGTAGCAACAATTGAAAAAGTAAATCTATCTTTATTCTTAAACAGCACAAGTGTTGCCATCTACATGTTGAAAATCGATTTAATAATATTTTCAGAATGTATTTTATTGGCAACATTAGGTATTATAGCTTCAATATTATTCTAATAGTATTTTAGAGCCTAAATTGGGTATGTTGTCGAAAAGCAACACCCGGCATTTAAGGGCTAATATTGCAAATGATTCCATTATCCTTGTTTTCGCAGGATATTTTTTTTCTTACTAGTTTTTCGATTCGAATTTTTGCGAAAATATTTTTATAATTTTTTTTTTTTCTTGAGAATGCTGCCGTCTGATGCAATGAAACATGTAGAAATGTAAATACATGAAAATTAATTTAACTTTTTTTAAATTTATGTTTATCACTTATAGCAATAACTGAATATTTTAGTGTATTTACTATTTCCGCAAAATAAATATATTTTATTAGCATATTTTGAATAAAAGGAAATAATAGTTTTGTTATCACAAGTTGATAATGAAAATTACACAGATTTATTTTAATAGACACGAATAAAAGGTCACTATTTTTATTTTAAAAACTTTTTGTAAAGATAATGGGATTACACCTATAAAAAGAAAAACTAAACAACTTTTTAAAATATTCTGTGCATTTCGCAAATACTCAAATGAAAAGATTAAGAATAATCCGAAAAAGCAGTATTTTCTTCGAAATCGACGAGTGGCTGATAAAAATTGCGGATACATTTAGATTTTATTTATTTATTTATTTATTTTTTTGGCTTTTATATCTCATTCTCTCTGTAGAGTGAAAAAAAAAGTCCTTCAGGCCAGTGGCGGGAGGAAGAGGTAGCTTTCAAATTCCTTATTTTAAAAAAGCCAACTTATATTATTCAAACACACGAAGCTCAACTTAGTGGAAACCGAATATAGGAGATTCAATACTAATTTTTATCAATACTAAGTCATTATGAATGAGAATTTCACGAAATTAGTCAGCTTTATCCAAGCTGCTTTTATTTAAAGTAACTTATATTTGGCTGAGATGTTGATGTGTACTATCCACATGCCTTCTTACATGGAAATAGGCGAATACGAGTGTTATCGTGTGACAAATACATGATCGCTTCAAAATGTTAGCCATACTAGAAATTCAAAGTGCTATAATTCAACCATTTTTTAAGATATAAACAAAAGAATAAATTTTCAGAAACAAAATCTGCTCCGGAATCTTTGTATCAAGGCCAAACACATAAAAAATCTTTTTCGTTTTCCAAATTTTTAATATCTTATTTTAAATGGCAAACTTTTTGAAACAAGATGGCGAATGAAGCTGGCCAACGAACTCGGTCGAGACATTGGTATGTCCTATGTACCGACCAAGTAACATCCAAATCGGTTCATAAATACACTTGTTATCGCGTGACAAAAATCAGGTCGTTTTAAAATGTCAGCCACAATAGAAATTCAAAATCCTATAACTCAGTCATTTTTTTAGATATAGACGAAACAAAAACTGTTCCGGAATCTTTGTATTAAGGTCAAACACATACAAAAAAATCCTTTTCATTTTCTAATTTTTTGGTATCTCATTTTAAATTTTAAATTTTTTAATTTTTTTAAATGTCCGCCATTTTGAAACAAGATGGCGGATGAAGCTGGCCAACGAACTCGGTCGAGATATTGGTATGTACTATGTACACACAAAAGTACATCCAAATCGGTTCATAAATACGCCTGTTATCACGTGACAAATATCAGGACGTTTCAAAATGTCAGCCACGCTAGAAATGCAAAATGCTATAACTCAGCCATTTTTTAAGATATAGACAAAACAAAAACTGCTCCCGAATCTTTGTATCAAGGTCAAACACATAAGAAAAAAATATTTTTTCAATTTTTAATTTTTTGGTACCACATTTCAAATTTAATTTTTTCTTAAAAATTTAAATGGCTGCCATTTTTAAACAAGATGTTTGATGAAGCTGGCCAACGAACTCGGTCGAGACATTGGTATGTACTATGTACAAACGAAGTTACATCCAAATCGGTTCATAAATGCGTCTTTTATCGCGTGACAAAGTTCAGGACGTTTCAAAATGTCAGCCACGCTAGAAATTCAAAATGCTATAACTCAGCCATTTTTTAAGATATAGACGAAACAAAAACTGCTCCGGAATCTTTGTCTAAAAGTCAAATACATAAGAAAAAAATATTTTTCCTTTTTCAATTCTTTGGTACCACATTTCAAATTTAAAATTTTTTTAAAAATTTTAAATGGCCGCCATTTTGATGCTGGCCAACGAACTCGGTCGAGACATTAGTATGTACTATGTACATACCGAATTACACCCAAATCGTTTAATAAATTCGAGAGTTACAGTATGACAAATGTCAGATATATATATATATATATGGATATATATATATATATATATATATATATATATATATATATATCAACTTTTGAACGGAGGGTGGTTTCGGGGTCTGGGGGTCATGATCGATGAAAATATACCAAAATTTTTTGAAATCGCTTTCCTCCGAACGGCTGCAATAGGTAGCTTTTTGTAATGAAAGCTACCTAATAATATAAAACATGTACTATTTCTAACAAAAGATAGAACCGACTTCAAGGGGTTGATTCTCATCTCAGTGTTTTTGTCGAATTCTCATCGAGTTAATTGCCCTACAATTGTGTTTTGCACGTGTTGGACATTTAACTGCTCGAACTCAAAAATTCTATATGACTTGATTCTATTTACTTTTTTATTACGATGCTGTGTTGCAGTGTCAAAAAGGATTGAAAAACGGTAATTTTTAACAAAAAATAAAATCGAGTTCAAGGGATTGCTTCTCATCGTAGTGTTTTTGTGGTAATGTTATAGTGCTATCTCTACTAAAATCTAGTTCCACACGTATCGAGTATTTAGCCGCTCAAACACGAAAATTCTATATGAAGTTAAATTCTTTAGCTTTTACATAACAATGTCCCTGTGTAGTGAAAGTGAGTATTAACACGTTCGCTGCCCCCTGAGAAAGTTAAAGTGATTACCAGAGTGCCAAACGTAAAAAGACTAATTAACCCTTTCTGGACGAGAGTCTTTTGCAGAATTTTTAATCTTTTGTCACCGATAATCACCATTTTGTCACCAGTCAAAATAAAAATTTACTGGTGAAAATAAGCAAGGATTCTGAGCACCGTATGCGTAAAATTCATGAATGGAAGTGGGTTTTGAGATAATCTTTCCGGCACTGGATCAAAAATGTGATTCATTTAGCGCCTCAAAAATTATTCCAAAACCCACTTTCATTCATGAACTTAACTTTCTTGAACCAATCAATATTAATAAAAATCTTTAAAATGTTTATATTTGTGATTTTGCTATTCCTCTGTTGTCAGATTGCTGTAAAATTTATATAAAAACCTCAAGTTCATAAATCCAATTTGCATGATTTCACATTACATATATTACATCTTATTGGCTGTTCTCTAAACATTCTTAAAATTCTATTGTCCAAAAAACTTTATCTTTGAATCTACTTCTCTTTTATTGGCTGTTTCCTAAAATTTCCTGTAATTTTATTGGGTAATAAACTTTATAATTGAATTCGCTTCTCCTACATTTCAGCAGTTTTCTTTTCTTAGCAATCATATTTTGCGCTGATGATGGCACGCTATGGATACTGAATCTAGTTTGCAATAAGAAATAAAGCGTTTTCGTGCTTTAAACTTTGTTTTTTTTTTAATTTATATTGTACTAAGCTAAGTAATTTTGCATTGTAATTTAAACCCAAATTCAAACGGAGGTGAATCTTGAACAATTAAATTCAACTCTATCGCAACACAAAACATTTATGTAATTCCGACCTAACCAAACAGCATACTTGGTCAAGATAAGCTAAATCAGGTTCTTAGCCCGATGCAAAATAGTAGTCCATATTTAAATTAATGTCACTGTTCTTAATATCTCTTATTTTAATGTGCAAAAGACGATGATATTTTTAATTTTTTTAGTTATATATACGACGATTATTTTAAAAACTTAAACTTGTGCTATTCTCTTTAAAACCATATTAAAATATCTTGATGTTTGATACATTTTTACGAAAATTAAAGGGTAGGTATAAGTTTTCAAAATAAAAATTTGTAAACAGGCACATAAACATATCATTTATATCCAAACGAAAAGTTTTCAGATTCAGACCTTTTAACAAAAAAAGTTACAAGAACCGAACAATCAGTTCAAGAGTTATGGATTCAAGAGTTTAGTATATACATAGAAGAAAAGCCTGTAGAACCTCCATCCTTAGAAGTCGAAAAATAATAAATTTCTGCACACAGAAAATAATCAATGTAGTATACTGATATTACGTCTAGACTGTAAATTTGATAAGCTGACAGCATAAGACAGAACTTAAATATTTGTTTTTTATATTATTATGTAATGTGTGTAGCTTTTTAGTTTTTACAGTACCACTTTTTTGTCTTATGTTTACTCAGTTGTACTTAAAAAATTAACAAGAATATATTTTTAATATATATTTATATTCTATATTTAATCTAAACATCCTTGTATTGTATTATTTCAGGCTCGAGGTCTAACATAAAAAAGGTGTACCTTTAACTTTAAATATGTAAGATATTAAATATTATTTACAAATATAATAATGACAGAAAAAAGAAATACTATTCTATTTGAATATTCTTAAATATATTATTGCCTCCTTAGAATGGAAATCTGAATGCATTTAGGGAAATCTTTCGGCATTTTACAAAATGTTAAATGGAATAAGGAGATACAGATTTGTAAAACACGTCATTTTTTTGCAGAAAATCAGGTCATATCGATAAAAAATAGCGTACATTTTGACTGTAAATTTTCCGATTCTTACATTATAACAATGTTGTAAACTGACAAAAAAGAAAATAAATTTCCTTAGATTGAAATTAAAAATGCAATACTGGTATTTTTCCTAAATTGCAGATATTTGGCTGTGACATCATCACATCATTTATGACAACAGTTACTTTAGATTTTAGTGGGAACATGTTTTTAAACAGTTTTTATTTTTTAAATGTAATTTATTGTGTATGTACATTTATATAGATTTATGGAGAGCATCCTAATGTACCCAATCAAAATAAAAAAATATATAAATATTAGATATATTGCATTCGTAATTGTTAATACATGTATTGCTTAATTTGCATATTTGTGTTTTAATGTGATATAATGGGACATTTTTAATTTTTAATAAGTAAAATAATAATAATAAAAACATTAAAATTTTCATGAGTTCAATAGTTACGAGTTCAAGAAAAAAAATATTTTTCATTAAAAAATAAAATAATAATAATAATAAAAGTATTACGCCCATAGATGAAAACTCAAGTATTTTTTGAAATGTTCTATGTATTTCACGAAAATAACAAATAAAGAAGCGAAAGGCATATATCTGCTGTCGTTTTATATGAAATGCCATTTTCTTGGAAAACGACAGCAGATGGATGAAAATGCGAATACATTTCGACTTGAAAGCTTTTAGCTTTTATACTGAAACTTTGTTGTAGACTACAAAACAGAAACCAAAAAATCCATTTTCTGACATCGAAAGCAAACAAACTATTACTGAATTTATTTATAGATTTTGGTTTTCTAATTTCATCAGATTACTGTTACATTACATACTTTTTATGAATTAGATTACCATCTATATAGCATCTAACTTTTTAAATCTACAATTTTAATTCCACAATATATAATATATTGTGGTACGTTTATGTAAATTACTTTAGAGATTTGTCCAACATTAACATACACTTTTATTCTGTAAATGTATTCCATCTGTAAACGTTTTATAACTCATTGAAATATTTCAGACAAGAGGTATAATGTAATACAATAACATATATAATGTTTTATTAATCAAAATATTTGACAATTGCTTTTGTTGCCAGAAAAATATCGTGTACTTTGTCTTAAAGTCTCCAGATAAATGAAAAAAAAATCAAGAATTTCTACTAAAGAGTACTCCCGTTAGTGCACTTCCAATAAAGACTATTTTTCGTCCGCGCTAACCGAAGTCTGCATTAAATAATGTTCTTCTTAACATTAAATAATGTATAATGGAGGATACGAAATTGTCCACGTTATCCGGAGATACGTCTTAAGCGGAGACGCGTTAACGAGAGTTCGCTTTATTCACGCCTTTCTGTGCTAGCCCCCTCTGGCTATTGCTTATTTCCCATAAATGTATGCTAAGCATTGCAACATATTGCTTTATTCATAATTTAGCTTAATTGCTTAATCCTTCGCCAAATAGGAATGTTCTGATAAAGAAATCAAGAAATATCTTTGCGATGATGGCAAAATTTCGGTAGTTTTTGTTGTTATGTATTTTATCTTTCTTGATAAAAACCGCTTAGCTCACTTAGGCATTTTCTCTTCATGTTAGTTTGCTTATTAGTTGCAATACGTTCATTATACGGAGAATTTAAAACCTATTAAGTAATCATCCGTAACTGGGTCTACTGCCTATTGGCGTATATTATCTAATAGGATTCTGTCAAAAATATTTTGCGTTAATCCTTTCAGGAGCAAGACATTTTCATTGCTAAAATGTTGAAATATATGAATTCCACCAGAATTTAGCAACAAATTTAATTGTAAATTAGAAAGAAGGCTATATTTCACTTTCATATTAAATGGAAAATACTTCACCAAAATTCTGGTGCCATTGTGGCGTTTCGGAATTTAAATTAAGTCGTTTCATAAACATACCACCGCCCCTAAAAGGGTTAAAAGTCTTTAATGGTATCTACACTTACATTAAACCAGATTGTTACTAATATATTTTGGGGATAATTTTCCATTATCCGTAAATCATGTTACATGAAAAAACTACCGCCAAAATATTAACAAAATGTTAACGCCTAGTATAAAAATAGCCGTAACTTGAAACGTTTTAAACTGATCAATTGTATCATCACATTTTTATAATGGTTGTTCTCTTTTAATATTCTGACGTCATCACTTAATGACGTATTTATTAATTTCATTAACGAAAACAACTAATGTCTGTAAAACATAAAAAGCAGTTAAACGTCGAATTAAAAACGTCGTCCCTTCATGGCGTAACAAATACATGTAATCAATCTGACGCCAAGTGAATGTGACGTACCGATCATTCATTTTTTATATGTATTTAATAAATGTTTACTAAGTTATTATTTTGTTTTATTTTAGTTAGTTTTTATATTATTTACCATTTTTAATGCTGTTATGTATGTAATAAATGTATATTAAAATACTGTTTTGAATGCAATTGCCTATTGACAATGGTTAATATAAACGGTTATCAACAATCATTTTCGGTAATCTATCTTCCTGTGCCAGACAATGCAAAAATATCAAATTAACTGATGATACGTTTTTAACCTTGATTGATTAAACGGTATCACATGAGCTGGTATTGCTTGCATTTCACTTGCCTAAAAAAGATCGTGAAGGAAGTTGACTTTCACAGCACTCTAACTAACAGAGTGATGTTAAGCTTTGATTGGCTTACACATACGAAAGTTTTTTGCACTGAAATAAATAATCGCTGGATAACTTGCTGGACGAAAGATTGCCTTCATTGTTTAATATTTTCGACGCTCACTATGAGTAATTATTTGTATTACTATCAACTAATCTTATCTCAGAATATATACATATTTGAATGAAGCTCGTCTCTCAGTTTTGTTGAAGTATCGTTCTAAAACGTAATTTTTATGCAATTTTATTCGAAAAATAATTTTTAGTCAAAATCTCCGCCTGGAATATGAAAAGAGAAGACGTCATCCCGTAATTGTTTATGACATGACTTCGACAATTATATTATAAATGATATTAAGGGGTCTTGTACCTTTTAAACGCGACGAAAATTAACGAAAAACTTCAAAGTTTGAATTAATCTATCTTCAAAACCTTTTTTATGTATAAACATGAAATTTTGGATATTATTTAAACAGATTGTGATTCGTAATATACTACCATTAGAAATTTATTAGCCCTTTACAGAATTTGTGTATTGTTGCAATCAAAATAGCTCTTTTTTTACCCCATAAGTCATTGGGCGCATGATGTGTAAAGTCTTGAGAAAGTAAGTATGGATTGACATGAAATTTGGTAAATATACTAAACATATATGTGTGTTTAAAATGACCTACTCTTAGGCTAAAATTATTTATTAATTATATAAAAAAAATATTTTCGTAAAAAAAAATAAAAATTTTGCTTTTTTAATGAATAAAAATATTCATAACTAAAAATATTACCATTGTAAATACTTAAAAGTAGATCATTTTAAACATACATATTTGTTTAGTATATTTACCAAATTTCATGACAATCCATACATACTTTCTCATGATATCATACGCGCAATGACTTATGGGGTAAAAAAAGAGCTATTTTGATTTCAACAATGCACAAATTCAGTAAAGGGTTAACAAATTTCTAATGGTAATATATTACAAAGCTTAATTTTTTTAATCAATATCCAAAATTTTATGTTATACATGAAAAGGTTTTGAAGATAGACTAATTCAAACTTTGAACTTTTTCGTTAATTTTTGACGCGTTTAAAAGGTACAAGACCCCTTAATCTAAAAAAATGCAACACTGCGAACATTTCGCAATTATATTCAATTGTTGAAAAATAGTTTTTCCTTCGTATTTGTTGGACTTAGTTGTCTATAATTAAAAAAATGCAATCTTAGGAACATTTCGCAATAATATTCAATTGTTGAAAAATGCTTAGTTTTTCCTCCGTATTTGTTGGACTTACTTGTCTGTACGTTACAGATGTTTCGAGTGTTTTACGTCATAGTTAAACAAGCTTCATACTGTCCCATTTTCATAACAGGATTTCGAAATAACAATCTTTGTCTTAGCCTATCGCATAATTGCTATCATTCACAAAAGCCAATATTAATATTTGGTTAAAGTGGTACTGAAATTCCAGACACACACTACGAACACTGTCTAATTAACCAATGAGTACCTCAGTACGAATATATTTTTAAAAATAGATTTAAGAAGATAAGATGTATCAAGATGGGAAATATTGTTGTCGGTGTACAAAAGGTAAGTAGATAACTATGTAAAGTGTGTACTGAAGTATCAAAAGAGTACAATGAAAAAGATGTTGGCATATATCAAAAATATTGGCATATATATTAACTACCGAACTAGATAATAGGTACAGTTGAAGATTAAACTAGCACGATTAACACTGAATCTAGTATCTGGTGGTTGGATTTTTTTTTTTTTAATTACGACTACTATGGTCCTCTTTTGCACACGATATGATGTCTAAACAAACCAACACGTACGTTTAAGGAGTCTCAGATCTCTAAATAAAAAAAGACCTTTTGAGCATTTAATATCATATAATGTATATGATTTAAAAAAAAAAAAAAACAATTTTTATTGGGATGAAAGATGTAAGTATGCTCTTTCACTTCATGTATTTAAAAAAAAATCCCTGCCGGCCGGGTCTATACAGGCGGAAGTGTACTAATTTCACCAACAAAAACTACGTTATGATTAGATATAAATCCACTGTAACAGTTATAGCTGGCCGCTTTTGACGAGTTTTTATTTAATTTTTATATAATAGCTGGTTTTATCAGATTCTATGCTTAGCAACAAAAATTTTCTGGCAAATTTTCAGATTCATTTTTAATAGAAGAAATATGAAACTTGCTGACGTGATTTTTGAAAAGATTTATAAGCGACATGTGTTTTTACTTTCTTCTATCTTCAATAGAAGAAAGTATTGTAATCGAAATTTTTTTCGACTTCCGGTTTTCGACGGATTTGCATGTTTTAGGGGTCAGAGATTCCAAAAAACATGTTTATAGAAAATGTCTGTTTGTCTGTGTGTCCGTCTGTCCGTCCGTCCGTCTGTCCGTCTGTCTGTCGCCATTGTACCATCAAAAAGTGTATGAAGTTATGTATAGAATAAAACCAAAATTTTGTTATAAGTTTTTGGCTATGGCAAGCAGGTCCTCCCGGAATTTGGAAAAAATTCGCCGGTAGGGGGCGCTGATATAACAATTTTTGTGTGATTTTGAATATTGTACCATCCAAAAGTGTATGGAGTTATGCATAGAATTGAACCAAATTTTTAGTTTAAGTTTTTGGATATGACAAGCAGGTCCTCCCTGAATTTGGAAAAAATTCGCCGGTAGGGGGCGCTGTAAATGCGTTTTTTGTGCGATTTTGAATATTGTACCATCGAAAAGTGTATGAAGTTATGCATAGAATTGAACCAAATTTTTATTTTAGTTTTTTGGCTATGGCAAGCAGGTCCACCCTGAATTTGGAAAAAAATCGCCGGTAGGTTGCGCTGTAATAGCGATTTTTGTGCGATTTTGAATATTGTACCGTCCAAAAGTGTATGAAGTTATGCATAGAATTAAACCAAATTTTTATTTTAAGTTTTTGGCTATGGCAAGCAGGTCCTCCATGAATTTGGAAAAAATTCGCCGGTAGGAGGCGCTGTAATAGCGATTTTTGTGCGATTTTGAATATTGCACCATCGAAAAGTGTATGAAGTTATGCATAGAATTGAACCAAAAAAAAATTTAAGTTCTTGGCTATGGCAAGGAGGTCCTCCCTTAATTTGTAAAAAAATCGCTCGTAGAGGGCGCTGTAATAGCGATTTTTGTACAATTTTTGTACCATTTTGAATATTGTACCGCCGAAAAGTGTATGAAGTTATGCATAGAATTGAACCAAATTTTATGTGTTTATTTTTGGTCATATCACGAAGGTCCTCCCTGAATTTGGAAAAATTCTGCCGGAAGGGGGCACTATAATTGCGATGTCTGTACCATTTTCATTATTGTACCATCGAAAAGTGTATGAAGTTATCCATATAATTGAACCAAATTTTTTGTGCATGTTTTTGGCTATGGCAAACAAGTCCTCCCTGAACTTGAAAAAATTCCGAAAGAAGGGGGCGCTATAATTCTGATCTCTCTGCCATTTTCATTATTGTACCATCGAACAGCGTATAAAATTATGCATACAATTGAACCAAAATGTTTGTGCTTGTTTTTGGCTTTGGCCAACAGGTTCTCCTTGAATTTGGAAATATTGCGCGGTAAAGGGGCTCCGTGCTAGTGATTTTTGTATACTTTTCTTGATTTTTCGTAGTTCTATTGTGCATCGGCGGCTCCTGCAGCGGCGGGAACTCGCTTCCTGCTATGCCGGCTATTCGCAAACAGCTGATAACGACAGAATAAGGAAAAATTAATAATTTTAACAAATATCATGATATAGATTAACTCGTTTTTAGTCCGTTTAATTGACTTGAGCAGAAATTTAAGATTAAAATCAAAGTTGGTATAGTATTGAACTAATAATATTGAAGTATTAACATGTGTAATTAGGTTTTGAAATATTAAGATGTATAAGATAGAAGAAAGTTTTGGGATTGGCGCATCCAACTAGTTATTTTTCTTTCAGTTAATTAAAACTTGATTAATAAACAATTATTTTCTCAGTAGGGCAATATTTTTCGTTTCTAACGCAATCGCTTCGGGAAATTCTGTTCAAAATTCCCACTTTGACATCATTTTTTTTTTAAATATATTCTGAATCTATCAGAAAATCGATCATTACTGTACATTATATAGTTTCTGAATAAGAGAATCTACCAATTGGATGCGTTTGAGAGCAAAAATGAATTTAAAAATGAGTAAGAAAATAAGCAGTTTTGGATTTGAATACACCCTTAAAAAGATGATTTTTTTCTTCAACTGCTATGTATTTTTAATTTGGTTTTACAGTAAGAATTGGTCCTATCAAAAACTTGTCTGTATAAATGTTGAAGACAATATTAAGAAGATATATGATAAATTCATGGGGATTTTATATCTTGTGAATTGACGGAGTTTTGGAATTTTTTCTTCTTCAACCCCCCCCCCCCCACCCCATTTTTTGTTTTATTTTTTATTTTTTTTTGCGGTACGAATTGGTCCTACCAAAAACTTGTGAATATAAAAGTTGTAGACAATATTAAAAAGATTTTTTTCTCCCCAAAACCCTATTTTCTGCGCCCCTTGAGCCCATTTTTAATTTTATCAAAAATCTGTGATAGATAAATTTTTGGCACTATTTTTAGATGTAATAAAAACTTTAAAATGATTTGATATGTGCAAAAAATAAGAAGGTATGGGGTTCATTTTCGGTTATCACAAAACCCCTCCCTATTTCCATCCCCTTGGTCCGATTTTGCCCATACTTGACCGAGAGTTTATGCCCCTTGATTTTATGTATCAGTTTGGAAGAGTTTTTTTCGAATAATCGACGTTTGTGCAGAAAATAGATTTGTGCAGAATTGTGGAAGTTATCGTGTCCAGAAGAAAGTGATATATATATAGAGAGATAGATAGATAGATAGATAGATAGATAGATAAAGTTTTTTACTGAGGGTGGTTTTAGGTCCTAGGGGTCATGATCGGTGTAGATCTGCAAAAATTTTTCAGAAATTCCAACATAGGAATGATACCAATAAGTAGTATTTCATACGAAATCTACCTAAAAAATGCAAGACGCGGAATTAGCATTTACAGGAGACTTCAAAGTGTCAGACATTTGACGAGCAGAAAATTAGTATACGAGTTTACGCGCATGATTACAAATTAAATTTTACATATAGAATGAAACTTTTCCTGCCTAGATATACTTTCGATTATAATAATTACCTTGAAGCTAAATAAATTTGTATTTAAAGTATGTTTATGTTTTTAATACAGAGTTATATTTAGCTAATGTAAGGATATTTTGGGTTCGGTTTATACAGTCTAACATGAATTATTTTTTTTTTTTAAACTTCATGAAAAAATATTAAGCAGTTTTTAAGATATCGTGCACGTTATGCCCAAAAACGTCATTTGGAGAAAAATGACTTCAAAGTTTCGGAAACGCCGCTTCAGTTATTGAGCGGGTATAATTCTAAAAGCCATAACTTCTATTCTAATGGGAATTTCAAGGAAACAATTATATCAGAATGTTGAGAAACTGAATGAGTTTAATATCTAAAAAAAATAAACTTTCGAAAATTTTGCAGCTTTTAGAGGCATGTGACTACCGAAAGTGTGATCCATCCCACTACAAATACCCATAACAGATTGGGTTTCGAAACAGCCACCTCTTATCCAGTAACTAGCGCTTTAACCACTATACAAGCAAATGGCCAGCATCTGTTAGATCTTTCTATCTTTTTCTTTTATTTATACTAGAGGGTCCAACCCGGCATCCCGGGTTACAGAGTATAAGAGAAAAACATTTTTTTATATTAATATATTTTATTTTAGGTTACCCACTAACAAATCCCAAAAGCAGTTTTAATTGAAAAGTATCAGTTTTACATTTGAATAAAAATTTGAAATTTATTAAAGCAAGACTTTCGTATGATTTAATAACTGAAGAAAGCGCCAAAGATTTCGTAACTTAGGGGATGTGGGGGATGAATGGGACATTTTCACAAAAATATTTTTTTATTTAAGTTACTATCAATATTATATATCACATTTCATACATTAGGTATTTGCCAACATATATGAACAATATTTATTCTAGATTATGATTTATTCATAAAAATATTATGAAATCAAAAAAACGTTCCTCCCTGTCCCAATCATCCCCACAGTAAGGATGAATGGGACACTAATAGGGATGGATGGGACACAAAGATTTTCCTCCCTGTATTTAATTTTACCAAATTAAAATTTATAATTATAACCTTATATGAAAATTATATTTGGAATATATGATTTTACAGCACGAATCGATATGTTTTTTTTTTTTCAATAACTTCTTTTATTGCAGTTTTAACTTTTAATGCGGACTTCGGCTATCAACCTGTTCTTATGAGGCATTTTAGATTTGAAATGAAAGTGCAAAATGTCTTTTAAATATAGCATAGCTAATAATTTTCAATCATAACTTATTAATTAATATTAATTAAATGTATCGTAGAAACATGCAGAACGGAAATTATTGTGTCGATCGGAAAGTCATGTCGTTTTGGGAAAATCAATTCGTACCGGAAAATTTTGCCCGATAATTATTAGACATTAGATATCGGAATCAATGTCTAATAATTAAATGATTGAATTTTCCGGTACGAATTGATTTTCCCAACACGACCCGACTTTCCGATTGACCCAATATGTTAGGGGTAGGGATTTATTTGTGCAACATTTCAAAATTCAATATAATTTCCCCCATTTGATCGATACACATATACTATTTTTATCAATTTTATCTATTTTGATTAAGTTTTCGTACCAATTATTTGATAATCCATTAATAATTATTACAGTACAATAAGTAACACTCAGAAATTTTAAATAATAACAACTCATATAATACTATTTAATACTATTAATTGACGTAAATTATTACTTTATCATCCTATATAATACTATTTAATTAATAAATAAAATTTTCAACATCTCTAGGGAGGAGTGAGAATGTTCCATTCATCCCCATTTGAAATGTCCCAATCATCCCCATGATGCATAATATCCCTTCTCAGCCATTTTACCTCAAAAATTATTTTGTCACAATGGTTACTATTCATTCATTTTAATTATTGATATTGAACCTTAAAATAAATAACTACAACATAGCTTAATTTTTTATATTGTGTAAGATATTTCACATCTTCAAATGTAAAAAAAACTTACTTTTAAGCAGAGATTTCAGAAAATGCAACTTTGAAGGAAAATGAAAACAGCAATGTTGTCCTACTTTTATTTCTGAAGCACACTGTGGTGGAGGTATATGGGGTTAGGATGCAATTTAAAATAAATGTTTATTGCCTGAAATATTGAGAATGTCCCATCCATCCCTTTTCACATACATCCCCTAGCTCCCGTACAACGGTATATTTTTCTTTTGATTATTTCAGTTGTTTAAGCTCAAAGTTCGATTACATCTCTGTTAAATATCTGCTTATATTAGTGTATTTTATGGATGAAAATGTTTCTTTCTTATGGTATATCAGTCGCAAAAAAAATGCTGAACTATGTATACTGGTGCCTGCCTACGTACGGAGCAATTTTTTCCAAAAAAGCTATTTAATTATTTTTTAAACTTATTTTTACTAAGATTAGGACTAGAAAATGTGAAAAAAAAGTAAAAAAATATTTCATTTATTGACAAAATTTTGGTAAATGGTGGAATTTATAGTAAATTTTAGTGAAATTTGGTCCGAAACGCAAAACGCTGTAAAGGAAATTCTACTATATGTATCTTAATTTCCTTTTTACACTTCATATTTATGACATTGGTGAAGGCAATGAACTAAAATCTAAGAGATTCTTCAAGTATTTCAAAACTTATAGCATATCGCACCTGTTTACATGTTAAATTTCATAAAATTCATCGATGTCATTCCACAAAAACATCCATAAAACAAAAAATATTTATTCTAAATTTAAATCTTTAGTTCATTGCCTTCACAATAGAGTAAATAACATATATTTTAAATTTCATAGTGATATTCCAATAACTTTTTGAGAAATCATGTTTTGCGCACGGAATTTTTACCGAAAATTACATTTTACAAAAAATGCATTTAAAGTTTAGATTTATGTTTTACCCCAAGAATTTACAGTAATATACATCTAAATTTCATGAAGCATATTATTTACATTTCTTATTATTAAACAAATGCATCCAAAATCGCGAAATTTCCCCAAACATACGACCCTTTTAAAGCAATTTAAAAATTTAAAAATTTAAACAGCACTTCCGGTTTGAGTGACAGCTGTTGATCAGTTTTAAAACCGCTATAACTCCGGATTTATTTTTCGTACAATAAAAACAAATACAGTTTTGGAAAGGTAAAAAGTTGGTCTTTAATAAAATAAAATAAAATAAATTTGACAATTTTGGTCGAAAATTCCATTTTCAACGTAGTCAGATACCTAAGTGGAAATGGGCTTACCTTTTATAATCGTCTGAATGCCATAGAGGTAGATTAAAAACAAATCATGCTTGAAAATTATTTTTAAAACAATAAAAAATAAGTAAAATGCGGTACGGCTTTAAAATAAATTACAATGCAATTTTGAAAAAAAAAGTTGCATTTCTAAGTACATTTTTCCCCCATTCAACTGCGTAAAACTGACAATATGCGATGCTTAGAAGTAATAAACATTACAATAAAAGAGAAATTAAACCACCTGCGGGCACCTGTTTGCAACCATCAAAATGGCGTCATCATTACGCACGGGCACGTTTGTCCTTTATTATATAGATATTTCGTTGACTAAAAAAAAATTACCCGTATTTCGCGAAATGATGTACTTGGGAAGAAGTTCCTATACTTTTTTTTAAATTTTCATTGCAAAACCATTCAAACGACACCAGTTGTGGTTCCATACTTCAGACAAACTTTTGGCTTTACCATGCGGTTTGCAATATATGATAACTGCCTAACAGATTTAACCGGAGCCGAACGGTGTTGTCCACAATAGTTTAGTTCGTAGAGAATTTGCAGAAAAAGCCTAAAGTCCGGGGTCATGCTTCCTTTTTGTATTACTTTCTATTAAAAAAATCCACCTTGCCTGGAATCTGTTTAAATCAGTTTCACATACTTCAGATCTGTTTTAATAAAGCAAAGTTTTGCTCTGTCTGTCTCTGTGCGATGGCTAGCAAAATCTACCGCACATAGAAGTCTAAAAATTTAGGTGAGTATAGTCCAAGACAGGTCCTTATGCACCTGAGGTTCAGATTTTTAATTTTTTAAGGGCCGGTACCCCTGGGTCCCTTTAAGTTAGTATGTACTAAATTGTTAATTATTTGCCCCCTTTTTATCCAATCTTCTTCGGTTTGGGGAACCTTTCTCCATTTAGTTATTCTCGCCATTGTACTCCCCAGATAAGACCCTGGCCCCTTGGGGCCCTAAACAGGGACCCTTGAAGTTTTTGTGCAAATAATGCAAATAAAAAGTTAATAATCCTTTGGTTCCTTTTAATCAAATCTTCATTTTTCAGATTCTTTTTCCATTTGGTTAGTCTCACATTTCTGCATTCCAATTTAGATCCAGAGTCCCCTAGGCTGACGTAGGACTCGTTTCATGTCCCTTTTGAACTTTTTGTGAATCAAGAATTTTTCATCTCCTGATTTTCTCATCTTCTCAGTACATAATTTTAAAGTTGAGTCTTGGACTCTTCTTCCTGGATCAACAGACTCATATTTTCATTGGGACCCTAGGGCCCTTTTTTAAACATTTACCCAATTTTTGTGCATTTCTGTAAAATATTACTCTAACAAATAAGTCATGCCCTATGCTTAATTTTGACTAATTGAAGATCTAACGCGCTACGTACTAAGGCCATTTTTAGGTGTTTTTATGTTAATTCCCTGTTATAAAGTATCAGTGGGCCCCTTTTGGGCCGCCTACTATAGCTTCTTTAAAAATGGTCTGATTCACAAACCTTTTTTCTTCTAACAACATCTTAGGTATTCCATATACTACATGAACGACAAAAAATTTTCTCAGAGTGCAGCTACCACCAATTTTGAATATTAATCGCCTTCTTGGGGGCCTTAGCGCCGGTTCTTTAAAAATGATCTGAATTGCTTGCAATTTTCTTTAACATAGTTCTAGCGTCCTCTGATTACTTTAATTTTAATTACTTGAAGATCTCAAACACTAAGTACTAAAACATTTTAACATGTTTTCTTGTTAGGGCCTTGCTCTCAACTATCAGTTGGACCATTTTGGGCTCCCTATTATAGCTCTCTTAAAAAACGGTCCGATTCAATAGCTTTTTTTTCTAATAATATCTTAGTTTCTCTAACAACTACATGAAATACACAAAAAAATATCAGATTTCAGATACCAATAATTCTGAATATTTAATCGCCTTCAAGGGGGCCCTGGATGCAGCATCATTAAAAATGATCGGAATTGCTTGCAATTTTCTTTAACTTATTTCTAGCATCCCCTGACTACTTTAAAAACTATTAAAATATATCTTTATACGTAACTGCATGCCACTTAAGTCCCTGGTCCCTTGGGATCCGGCACAGGTCCCCTAAAAACTTTTGCACCATAAATTGTTAATAAATTGCCTCCTATTAATCTGATCTTCATTTTTGGAACCCTTTTTTCATTTAGTTATTCACCCGTTACATTGTTCTTCGAGAACCCTAGGTTTCCATAAGGCCCGGTTCTGGGCCCCTTGACTTTTTCTGCGGCATGCATTTTTCCTCATCTAATTTTCTCCTATTTTCAATGCAAAATTTTAAAGTTGAATCTTGCACTATTCTCCTCGATCGAACATCCTCTTACTTTTACTGGGCTCTAGGGCTCTGTTTTAAGCATTTCCCCCCATTTTTTACGCATTTTTTAAAAATTTTGTTCTAATAATAGATTTATACCCTATATTTAATTCTGACTATTTGAAGATCTAAAGTGCTAAGAACTGAGATCTTTTAACAAGTTTTCATGTTAGGGGCCTGTTCATTACTATCAGTTGGCCCTCTTTGGTCCCTTTGTTATAGGCCCCTAAAAACGGTCCGATTCACTAGCTTCTTTCTTTAAACTACTTCTTAAGTCCTCCTGCGACTACATGAATAGCAAAAAAGACCGAGTCTTCAGCTACCACCAATTTTGAATATTAATCTCCTTCTTGGGGCCTTTGTTGCAGCTTCTTTAAAAACTATTCGATTCTGTTAGATTTTTTTAACATAGATTCAGCGTCCTCCAGCTACTTTAAAACTACAAAAAAAAAAAAAAATAATTCCTTATACCCAACTACTTTCCAGTTAAGACCCTGGCCATCAAACCCGGGTTTTTTTTATATACCTGAGCTACAACATTTTAAAAATATTAATCCCCTTTTTCAGCATCAACTTACGTTTACAAAATATAGCCGTAAAGTAAAAATCGCGTTCTTTTAAAGGTGGTGCCCCACTAGTGGCTGAGAGGTTCTGCTCTCGACGCTGGTAGACGGGAGGTGCTGGGTTCGAACGCAATCGCGCCCGTCGTCCTAATCGTTCGGAGTTTTCGTGGTTTTCTCGAACCTTAGATTTCCAAGCGTTAATACGGGTTAGGTTCCCTTAGAAAGACCCCACGAAGGGCTCTCCCCCCTAAGAGCCCATATCCCTCGTGTTGATAACTGGCCGTCATAAACACAACCAACTAACCTTTAAAGGGGGCTTTAGATAAGGGATTTCATCCGTTTATTAAATATCGTGTTAATGTTAAAAGTAATACGTGAAATTTACAAAGGAAGAGGGCATTTTCCACCGCTTGGGGGCGAAATTATTTCCTCGTATTCTAAGGACCCAATTTCATCGAAATTTGGTTCATTCAACTTAGATGACAATTCGGCTACTTTCTGTATTATAAAATTTTACCTTCAGATACCAACATTTTCTAACATGAAAGATGCATTCTTTTTTTTCCTTACTACGAGATTTGGCTCACTCACCTTGGTTTTCGATTGTCTCCGGCAAATGCGAGCATTTCAGGTACATGTTGCCTTAGGTAACGGGGACCCAGGTTACAAGGTTGTTCGGAAAGAAATTTGTTGGGAACATTCTAGACGCTGCGAAATGCAATGGGGTCCTCCGAAATTAGGTTCATTTAAAAGAATTTCAAAAGATATAAAATCATACAAACTTCAGTTTTTTTTAAGGTTATTATTTATGACCCCGGGCAATGGCGAGCTGGACTTCTTGTAAAACAATAAATTATTTATTAAACATATCGCCTTTTTCTCAGCCGTTTTTCTTCATGTAGTTGATGAATTAAAGAAAAAGTGCAACAAAGTTTTGAAATAAGTTTTACATCACAGACTATCCACGCCTGAGAGATAATGTACCCGCAGGTACTGTATGTACATACGTATGTATGTACGTAATGCGATAACTCTTGATAAAAATATCAGATTTGCTTCAAATTTTGTAAGTAGGTTCATTCTATTAATGCGCTTACCTGACTAGTTTTTGGGGTTCATTGATTGAATATAAAAAAAGGCGACAGAGGCTAATCCCTCCACTTAATTTAGATAACTGCATTTTTCATGCAGAATTATCCGATTTGCTTCAAATTATGTATGCTGGTTTATTTTGACAAGTCGCTTCACTGATTAGATTTGGAGGTTTATTGGTTAATAATAAAGATAGGGAACGTGGTACTAATCCCCCTCAATTTAGATAAATGGGTTTTTCATGTAGAATTGTCCGAATTGGGTCAAATTTGGTATACCGATTTATTATGATAAGGCGCTTCTCTGTTTAGATTTGGAGGTTCACTGGTTAAGTATAAAGGGTAGAAATGGTGGAGCTAATATCCTTCCCATTATTTTAGTTCAAATGTTTTTGTCAATTTCTTTATTTTTCGACTGGCATTATTCTTTGAAGTAGGAGTATAATATACAATTAGTGTGAATAGCCAGTGAACTAAATGCCAAAAGTTTAACTGGACATTTTAATTTTAATTGTTTCAGAAAAGAATGTTCAAGGTATTTATAACTATCAATGTACTGATAAATTGCATAGCTATTACTTTTTGTAGCAATAAACGTATATCCAAAAACATCTGAAGCTATAATCTTAAGCATTATCGTACGAAATTAAAATCTGCATAATGGTTTTTTGTTTTATTCTTATATAAATCATAATTTTATTAAATATATATCAACATTCCTATATTAAGTTGAATGATTTACATTAAAAAATACCAGGATTTTTTTAATCATATCTGAATTCGAATATATATACATATATAATTCGTTCTCGGAACATAATAATACTTGAATATTAAGAAAATTTTCCATTTTACAGTTTGCGGATTATTATTGCAGTTTAAATTATTCATTTATTTTTTTACTAAAAGCGATTTTAAAATTGCCTAGCTAAAAAGCCGCGTCACTCGATATGCTGAAAAACGAAATGCGGAACAAGTATAATTAAGCCACTTGAAGTTATTGTTGCACTAAAAAAAGAGGTCTTTATTGTTCTAAGGAAGTAATTAAAAATTGTTTGTTTTTTATATATGTTCCACTAAGCACAATAAAGGTAAAAAGGGATTTAAGAGAATGCATAAAAAAGGTACTTAAGCAAAGAATATGTACATTAATTTTGTCTTGGAGAAAAAAAGAGATTGCTGAAAACGAAATAATTAAAAAAAAAAAAAACAGAAAATGTAAGGCTATTTAGTTCACATTTTTATGGCAAAGAATTCAATGTTCTTCGATATAAGTTTTGTTCAAGAGAAGAAAAAGGCAATTTGATTCACAAACTTTCATATGATGAAGTACACTGTAAAAAAAAATCTGTAGTTCTACAGATGTAAAGTTACATGCTTACTAAACTTTCACCTGTAACTGTACGAAAAAAGCTGCAAATCTACAAAACTAGTTTTTGAAAAGCTACAAAAATCTGTAACTTTACAAATGAATCTGCTAAAATTTCAGTAATCTTACTAAACTTTTATTTGTAACCCTGGCTGCAGTTACATGAAAAGTTCTCGGAATCCCAGTTTCCAAAAAAATCTTTAGTAACCTTACAGTTTTTTTTGATTTTCGGCGCAAAAGTGTGTCTGTTACATGAAATTTTGTTGTTGCCGTTACATGAAAAGTTCTAGGAATCCCAGTTTCCTAGAAAAACTTTAGTAACTTCACAGATTTTTTTTTTACAGTGTATTAAATTATTTATTACACGTTCGTGTTGCATTGTCCATTGCACTCAAACGTTAAAAAAACAATTTTTGTTTGCGTATTGACATAAGTATTTATACTTTCAGAATATTAAGTTAATCAGTTAGATACTGAAATCTAATTATTTATTAGAATTTCGTATTGTATTGACCACTGCATTTAAACTGCAACTAACCAATTTTTGCTTTCATATAGACATTTATATATATAAATTCAGAATATTAAGTTAATTTTTTAGATAATGAAATCTACATGTATGTATTAAGATCGACGTCAGTTGATTATAAGACATATACATGTATATAATCATATTTAAAAATGAATCGCCGCATGCTAGCTTGTGTTCAAAACGAATTCAAAACAAAACACAGCATTACATAACTAGAAAAAAAATTCCACGGGCATTTTAGACGGGTTGTATGTGAAATTGAAATTCATGATGTTCTATTTTCTTTATAGTCATATTCAGTTCACTAAAATTTTAAAACACTCTTCTAAGTCGCTTGACTACGAATTATATTACCGGTGCTCGATATGTTGGAATGAGATTTCGCCATTTTATGATTCCAATTACTGCAGCACCAAACGTTAGTGCAACAAAACACAGAAATTTAAAAATAATAAGAATGAGATAAGTGTTTTAAGTTTTTACGCATATAAGTAAGTATGTACACAGTGCATAAAATATGCCTATGCAACAGGAAAATCATTAACCAAACTTATAATATTGTCTTACAATTCTTAAAATCCTTTAACAACTAATTATAATCATAACTATCCCTTCACGTAAATATAATTTACACGGAAACAGTGGTTGCATTATTATTTATATTATAATGTTATTTTATACTGTTTTAATAAATAAAGTATACACTAGTATATCTTCTAGTAGAATATGGACAAATTACGTATGTTACCAAAATAATAAAGTTTCTTTTAATTTTTTGCTATACCATAAATTTAGCTATAAAAGCTGTGTAAAAATTATAAACGGTAAAATAAAGATAAAATCCTCATAAATTCTATTATTTAAATTAGCTTTATTTCTCAACAAAGTCGAAATCTCAATGAAGTAAACATTGAGATAAAATAGCAGTAATTGATTTTTTTATGTAAATAGATTCTTTGCAAAATATTCTCAAAAAAAAGAAAAAAAAGAAAAGAGAAAGAATAAAAAGAAAAGAAAAAGAAAAGAAAAGGAAAATCAGAAGAAAAAATATTTTATCCATCGAAATATATTATTATTATATTTAAATAAATGTTAATATTTTAAACTTTTTATGTATATTAAGTTAATTATGCAAGTTAAAAAAAAATATTTAAAGAGATTGTTAAATTGTTTCGTCTATTTTTTTACATTTCCATAGAAAAATATATTTTTTTTTATTTTGACTATTTTTCTGTTCTTTATATGTGCATTTCTTTCATAAGCGTCCTGGTAATGTTTAGAAATGTTTTTCGAAAGTTCAACCACATTTATTTTTTCTTAGATGAGTAGAATAAAATTTATTATGTTTCGTATTTTTTGTGGCAAAATAATAATTCATTACAAATCGTGAACGTATAAGGTATATGTATAAATCCAGTTTCGCAATCCACCATTCCAACATCTGATATTCCTTTCGTAATCATCATGTAATATATTTGTAGAATATCTGCTGGTATGGGAACTTTTCTGAAAATTCATACTTTTTTCCATTTAATGATCTTTAATAGCTACGTTTTAATCACTAAAGATTAATAAAACACTTTAACATTTATTTTTTATTTTATTTTATATATATTTTTTTTAACAGGTGGACAAATGTGATCAAAGATGGCATAAAGGGTTTCGTTTAATTTTACTTTCAAAACACTTTATGCTTTAATTAATAAATCCAAATAACTAATTTTAAAACATAATTATCATTTATAAATACACTGTCTAACTAAGAACTTGGATGGTTGCACAATGAAATTTAATAATAAAATGATGACAAGAGGAAGGTCCAGAACTGCTTTTCAGAGAATTCTAACAGCATATATGTTTGTAGATCTGAAAAGCTTATTTAATTACCCGATTTTTATTTTTTTTCTTAAATAAAAGACACTTAAAATTGAAAACAAAATCTAAAGTTCTTGTAATTAAAACTATATGAAACCCATTAAAACATGATAGCAAGCAACTTGATGGAAACAGAAAAGTTTTCATAACCGAAAAAAAAGACAGAAGTTATTATCTGAAAAATTTTACAAAGAAAGAAATTTTTAAAGTTAATATTTTATTATCTTTCCCAATTATAAACATTTAAGTGCATTATATATCATACTAATATAAGATAATACTGTTTCTGTTGCACTCACCTTTATGTACAGTCGTGGGGGAAAAAAGTAAACACCCCCTACTAACTCCTCAACAAATTATCGTAAACGAAAGTTACCGGTACCGAACGATTGGAAATAAAGTCTACTTGTAAATGATGCATGTAAAATTTTCTTAGGGGCCCATCTGAATATTAAAACAAATCCAAGCTTAATTTTTTTCAATGGCAATACCCAATTTTAACGAGTTATTTCAAATCTTCGGTTCAAACTACGCCTAGACACCAAATTTTAAGTCAATTGAGTGATATGTTTTTGAATTATAAGCATCCAATATTAAGTGCTTGTAATGTTAAATTGCATTTCATATTCTTATTTATATCTGCTGAAATTATGCTCCTAAAGTACTTTTTTTTAAAGCAATAATACTAATATACCCAAACATAAATACGCCCAATTTGCAATTTTTATAATTTTATGATAAGAATTATAAATTATGAAATTAATATTCGAAAAAATTATGAATTGCAACCTACAATTTTTTTAATGGATTTAGATTTATTAAGTCCTGTTTTATGGAAATCAAAAATTTCACATTTTTCTTCTAAGTAGTTTTCAAATTATGCTTAAAAAACGGCAAAATGATGGTTTAAGGTGCCATCTATTATAGATCAGTAGATATTTTGAAATTTATTCTGCTGTCCTGTAATCAAACCGGCTTCATTGACTCCTTGAGTGGCGCTTCAGATGCCTTGATCAAGAAGGGGGCTCTCTCGGTTAACAATCAAGTACGGAACTTCAATTTGAATATTAAAATAATTAATTTCTTGGAAACTTCGTTTTAAAATAATTAATTTCTTGGAAACTTATGCTACGAATTGCATAAAAAATTGTTTCTAGGCTAATTGAAGGGTATGGAGTTTATTTATGCTGTCAGTATTGCTGAAAAATTGCAGAAATTCTATTGTCAGTATTGGAGAAATTGTACGCTTCTATTGAAAAAAAAAGTTGTGCTTCGTTTTAATATGTAGATGTCCCCAAAGCAAATTTTATATACATCATTTAAAAGTAGACTTTATTGCCAATCATTCGATACCAGTAACTTTCTTCTACGACAATTTGTTGAAGAGTTAGGAGGGGGTGTTTACTTTTTTTTCCACAATTGTACAGCAGCGGGATTCAGTACAGCCATCTAAAGAAGAGAATGACCCCTAACTATTTACTTAACAAATAGTAATGAATAGTTTACTGAATAGTTTAATGAATAACTTAACAAATAGTAATGAACGGTTTTAATGAAACTTTTTATTATTTAAAATCGTAAAATCTGTGTAAAGGAATTATACACGCAAAATATATGTAAAATATATATGTAAAAAAAAACATCAAGTCTGTAACTTAAATAGTTTCCAAATATGATCGCTGTGACCGACAGACGAACAGGCAAAGAAGTGAGACTACAAGGGTTTCGTGAGACGGACTAAACGGTAAAAATTACATGCAAATTGTACAATATTAATATGTATTTATTTGCTGTAATTATTCTGTTAAAGATTATAATTTCTTTTGTAAATTGAAATTTGCATTCCAGCCAACTTTTGTTATATTTACATTACCAATTAAAGTATATAGTTCAAACAACTGTCGAAACATATAATACAATAAAATCTATTGCTTAAAAGACGTCCATTTCAATAAAAACACATTAAAAATATTAAAATTTACATGTTTCTAAACATTTAAATTTTAATATTTTTAATGTTTTTTTTTATTGAAATGGACGTCTTTTAAACAAATAATTATATTTTAATATAGGTTTTGACAGTTGTTTGGAATATATATTTTATGGCATGTTTAATAGTGGGCGTAATTAAAACTATTTTACTTATATTTTATTTAGACTATAATAAATTTTAATTTTAAAACAATAAGCCGTATCCATTTTTTATTTGTTTTGTTTCTCTTTATATTGTTATATTTATTGGATGTTTCAGCAAACAAAACTAGATTATGTTTATTAACCTGCATACAGGGAGTTAAAGTAATAGTGTAACATATTTCATTATGCTACAATCTGATCGTCTGTATGAATTTCAAAACTCCTTCCCCTAAAATATGGAATTAACACAACGTATCTCAATGAATCGTAGGATGGTATATGCGTTCTCAGAATTCTGAAATTTGAATTACATTTAGACATAATAAATACTTTGTATAGTTTAATGATAATTTATGTATTGATGGTGCCTAATTTCTCCATTTTCGCCATGCGATATAGGTCCGGAATATTGGCTGGTCAATCGAGTGTGGATATCGTATTATCCTCAAAACATTTATCTATGTATTGTAACGTAAAATAAAATTAGACGATGAATTATACTTCAAATTAAATAAAGAGAACTTTCGTTCCTTCCTTTTACATTTTTTTCACGTTAGGACAGCACAGCACACAACACATAAAAATCACAGTAACATTAAAAACTTCAAAGTCAATCGGAGGCTTGCTCGCCCCCTCTCTTTGCAACGGCCAAAAAGCGACCGGACTAGATGGTTCTAAAAAAGGAATCTGCTCTCCGGGACTACATGATTTCTTGAGTCCGTCTTAAGTAGGTTGACCACACCAGAGTCTTGTTCATCGCATCACAAGTTTTATTTGTTTCGAATCGTGTTAGACAGCCACTTTTCACCGAGAATTAGTATCTCATTAAAACAGTTTATAATTCCACATCTGGAGTCTGTGAATGCATTGAAATGCGACGTAGAGTCGAGGCATCTGGTGTAATCTGTCTAAAGTTAAGAGGCCATCTGATTTTTGTGTATGAACTCAGATGGAACGTCACAGCATCTCCGCTCCCCACGTACAGCTTTTTCTTAAGAGAAACATTTTCTGAAAGTATGGTGCAAAATCACAATTTAATACAGGAGTTAATGTTATCCAATAACAAAGCAACCTAATTCAATTAAATTTTTCAACAATCAAAAAACATTTATATTTGAAAGTACTCCGATACCATGGAAAGGTTTCAGCATTATACACAATAAACACAGTACAATTGCACAACAGTTACATAACAATATTAAGATATATGTACTCCAACAAATACAACAATCCAGAACCTTCGTTAAAGGACTTATTTTTTACATAATCAAAACATCACAGGTACTTTAAATAACAGTTCAATTTCACACGTTTACATGTATAAACAACAATAATTACTATATAACGATAACTTAATTAATAATAAATTTTAATACAATAATAAAAACAAATATACTTAAACTATTTTAATAATAATAATATAATTTTAGGCTTCACATGCTGCTCTGCTTAGACTATCAGCATTTTGGGGCTTTTTTCCCACTCTATGTTCAATTTCAAAATCGTACGGTTGTAACGCAAGACTCCTACGCATAAGACTTGGGTTAGAACTCGCATGAATTTGTAAAAAACGCAAAAGATTATGATCCGTTACAATCCTAAATTCCCTACCATTGAAATAGTAATATAATATTTTTACTGCGAAAACAATACTTGCGCATTTCCGTTCGGTTGTGCTATAACGTTGTTCTACAGGAGAGAATTTTCAACTCAAATATACGATTGATTGTGCTTCTCCTTTCTCGTTTTCCTGGCTGTTCCTAAACCGCAGACGGAAGCGCCCATCTGGACTATGAATTCACGATGAAAGTTCGGCGCATATAAGACCGGTCTTTCATTTAGTTTCTCTTTCAGTGTCCGAAAAGCGCCAATACACGCGGGTGTCCATTGGATCTTGCCACGCTTGGATTTTCCTTTCAGCGCATCGGTCAGGGGAGCTGATATCACCCAGAAGTTTTTTTATATATCGTTGGTAGTATCCTGCCAAGCCGAGAAATGCACGGATATGTGTTTTTATGGGTGGAGTAGGGAATTTTTTACACATTCTATCTTGGTCTCAGCTGGCGAGCGTGACCGAATTCCGACAATATGGCCTAAATATTCAACACTATTCTGGGCAAATTTACTCTTAGAAGGTTTTATTTTAAGACTTGCCTTTTGAAGTCTATATAGAACTAAAGCAACATGTTTTAAGTGGTCTTCTAAGGTGTCTGGAAATACAGTGACGTCATTTAAATAAGGAATTGAAAATTTCTCTATATCTCTTAATAGCCCTGCCATCATTTTACTAAAGAACAAGGGCACGTTTCTTAATCAAAAAGCCATTTTCAAGCACCTAATACAACCAAAAGTTGTACAGAACGCTGCATACCGTTGATTACTGGGACTTAAGGGAATCTGCTAATAACTCTTCGCTAAATCTAGGAAAGTTATGTATTTAGCAGATGATACCTGTTCCACCCTTTCTTCTATATTCGGGAATGTGAAATATTTTGTTCTAATTACCTCATTTAGGCGACTATAATCGATACACGGTCGTATGTCTCTTACTGGAACTTCTAGTAAAATTAATGGCAACGTATAATCCGACTCGCCCAATTCAATCACTCCTAATTTTAACATCTTTTGAATCTCCATTTTTACAATTTCAGTTTGTCTATGCGACACCTGATAAGGTTTCGCTCGTACTGGTTTCTCGCTAATTAAAGTTATATCATGCTCCACCAAATCTGTTGTACCAGGGTCGTTCGAAAAGTTTGCGGTATACTTATTTAAAAGGTCTTTTAATTGGCTTATTTGTGCTTCGTTTGATTTTTTCTAACTCACTAAGTGGAAGTATTTACTGAAAGTCAAAAATTGTTGGATTATTTTCTGAGTACGGAATCTAAATCCTGATCTTCTATTAAATTTGAATTATCTTTGGAGCACGACATACTTACATGTTCGGGTCAAGTATAATATGGTTTCATCATATTAACATAATAAATTTGGATTTTAGTCCTATTTCCTGGCAGTTCTACTACATAATTTGTCTCAGAAATTTTACTTTTGATTTTTCCCTGCCCTATCCATTGGACGGACTGTTTATTTGGTCTAGTCATGGCCAAAACTAACACTAAATCACCTTCTTTGAATTCTCCTTTTACCACATTTTTATCATATCAAACCTTACGTTTACCTTGTATTTCTCCCGTATGCGTGACAGCTACTTCGCGACATCGTTTCAAGCGATTAATTAATTTAAACGCATAATCGGTCACTACATCATTTCCAGGTGGGGGTTCAAACCAACGTTCCATTATCAAAGTTTCAGGTGTTCGAAGATTTTTTTCATACACCAACTCGGCTGATGAGTAACCGCTACTTTCATGAACTACGTTTCGAAGAGCTAACAGAATTGCAGGCAAATTGTTATTCCAATCGGCGCCTGTTTCAATACTCAGAGCCCTCAAAGTCGTTTTAATGTCCTATTATATCTTTCAACGGGATTACTCTGGGGATGATAAACGCAACTATAAGTGATCTTAATACCAAATATATGAAGAATTTCTGTCGTAAAGGTGATGTAAAAGACTTTCCCTGATCGCACTGGAGTTATCTGGGAAAAGCTATGCGAATGAAATATTCAGCGGCACCTCAGTCACTCTAATAGATGAGAGATCCACAAGAGGAACTGCCTCCGCATATTTGGACGCCATACATGCTGCAGTTAAAATATATAGATGTCCATCGTTGGTCAGTGGTAAGGGTCCACATACGTCAATGTTTATTTTACTGAACACTTCCTGAATTACTGGAACACGTTTTAACGGGGCTTTCTTTTTCTCGTTCACTCGACCCGCCGTTTGACAAACATTGCAAGTTCACACAAATTCATCCATTTCTTTATAACAGTTTGGCCAATAAAAAATACCGACTAATTTATCCTTTGATTTCGTCCAAACTAAATGTGCTGCAGTTCCTTCATGACACAATGATTTTATTTTCTGCAGCAACCCTTTCGGAATAACTAGTAATGTGGTATCGTTTCGAAAATGATCCTCTCGATTTCTAACAAGTAACCCATTGATAACCGAATAAGTTTTTGTCGTACCCTCAGTATTGGCCTCGCCCACCCGGTTAAACAATTCCTTTAACTATGCACATTCGTGTTGTGCCTTCAAAAACCCCACTTTATCTATTTTAACAAGTCCAAATAAGGGGCTTCAGCTTCTAATGCTGGAAATGCAATAGGTACCTAACTTTTCATTGAATCACGAAGTCTCGTTTCTTCCTGATCCGCTAAATTCAACTCACTGGGGGTTTCTATTTCCTAAGCTACCCGTTCGAGTTCCTTCTTTTGTAACTTTAAGCGTCTAGTAGTCGCACGCGTTTGGACTGCATTTACCTGTCCAGTTGACAAAAATTCATACTCCGTTTTCTCTCTTATTATCACGGTAGTTTTATTTTCTAATATATAGCGGTTTTAGTTTAAATGATTTCCGCAAACAGCGGCTTTCGTACAAATCCTCCCGAATTCATCCTCTATCTCTACACGCGCTAACGGCAAACAAATTAACTCAAAACTAAGCGGTTGTTGGACCCAGATATTCTCTCCACAAAAATCCTGCGGATCAACAAATTTTCTACAAATTAAATCAAGCGTCGCTCCAGTATCTCTTAGGATTCCTATCTTTCGGTTCTTAACAACTCCAGAAAATGTATAAGAATCAATAAATCGTTCTTTGGTACATCTTGCAAAATATTTACGGAGCCTGACGGAGTTTTTTTCTGCAACTTCGGGCAAGACGAACGCGGATCGATTTATATATTGCGTTTCGGACCCGCAATTAAAATATTTCAAATTTACTCTTTTTTCAAATACTCTTTATCAATTTACCGGCCCGTGCACTGTATTTGCATTTGAAGGGGGGAAGAACCGCGGTCTGGTTTCTCGGGGCCTATCGTGAAAGAATGGTCGCGCTTTTCCCACCCTAACATCACTGGTATTCTTGACCTTCTGAATAAAGGCCCTTGCACTCTCATATTATCCAATAATTCCACTATCTCGGATTCAGTTTTCAACATAGGCCAATTGTCTATGAAGTGCTCACGCACTTCAAATTTACAAGTCTTTTGATTTGGTTGGTTACCAAAAGATCTTTTAATACTTCGAAAGTAGTTACTGATAAGCCCACTAACTGTTCATCTAGGTAATTTCGGATCTCGAACGCGATGTCTTGCCAATTTAAAGCGGGTAATTTCTGGTGGCTAACAAATTTCTGTCTAAAGATTTCCGTGTTTATTTTAAATAATCCGCAAATACGTTTTCCTCAAGATGCTTTTAATGTTATTATAATCATCGGATTCGGTTTCCGGTTGTCGGGCAATAATTGAAATTATTTCCACTGACAAAAGACCAATTAGATGAGAGACCCAATTTTCCTTCGGTATTCCAACAAGTTTGGATTGGCGTTCAAACAAAACCAAATATAAACTATTGTCGGATCTCTCAGGATTAAATTCCGGGATTATTTTTATTAATTCTTCAGTGGAACGCGAACTCCATTATTTGTACCTTCCTGGGCAAAGGGATCTCTTTCTCCTTTCTTATATTCTCCAGCTCAAAATTCGAGATGTAGTGTCTGTTTCCACAATGCATCTTCTCGTGATATTGCCTTTAATCGGGCCCGGGTGCTCTCTTGTCTTTTTAATTCTTCCTGGGCTGTCGACAGCATGGCCTCATAGACTGACTGGACATACGGTTCATCGTAATCTTCGGACTCCAGAACTAGATGTTTAAGTTGAATACGGATTTCGTTTCCTTCACGGGCAATCTCTAGCTCATCGACTAACTGCTTCAAATTCTCTTTTTTTCCCTTTCCGAAGAACGCCATTCCTAAACCCCTTTTTTTCTTTTACTCTCGAAATAATTCCTTTATGTAAAATATAATATAATACGCATATATACAATCAAATATAAAAGATAATACAATAACAATATGTAAAATGCCGACTCACACCCCAATTTCCATAATAGCGCTTTTAAACAAAATTGCATAAAGTTTTAAAATTTTAAATTTAAAAAATCACCAAAATTTAATTATACCAAAAGTTTTAGAATTTACGATTTATAAAAATCAGTAATAAATATTTTTTTTTAATTTCAATTGAACTCCTAAATTAAAATGAATTTCTCGTTTGACGCTTGTTCAGGCAAATATCTAAGGAGAAAATTTCTTCAGCCTTATAGGCCCACTACACAATTTTCTATCCAGCACGGAAGACTCAACACAATCTTCGACCAACGACCCAATCAATGCACTTTTTTTTCGATCCACATATATACTGGGGAAAATAATCGCAATTTTCTTTCGATCAAACGGATCCACTAACAATTTTTTTCTCTTCTTTCCTTCCAAAATCAGGGCTCCAAACCTTTTATCATCACAGCTGAGTAGGGGCACACTTTCTACCTGTTCCTCCCAACAGCTGATCCGAAATCCTCCATCTTCATCCGGCCGTACCGTATCCGAAAATCTCTTTATTCGGAAGGGGGGGGGGGGGGGGCAACAAAATTTCTCTTTTCCAACGCCGACTGGACTCCGGAACTGCACGGGAAAAGCACGGCCTCTCTTTTCCAACCGCGGGCGAGGATTCCGCAAGTACTCTTCCTCTTTTTCTCTTTCGCAAGAGCAGAAACGATATCAGGAGCATTTTACTCTAATGGCCGCACCAACCTTTTTCCAGCATTTCTAAGATTCGCTTCTGTCGAAAACAATCGATTGTATTTTGATGGATGGTTTCAGCTAATAATTAATTCACTTGAATTCAGTTCGCTTGACGCGATTTTCTAGTTCAATCGTAGCGAATGCTCGCTTATTCTCAAAGTCAGCTTGCATGCATGTGTGCAACCCTTACAAAAACCTTTCGTTAAACAATTTAATCGAATCACGACTTCTGACAACCAACTGTAACGTAAAATAAAATCAGACGAGGAACTATACTTAAAATTAAATAAAGAGAACTTGCGTTCATTTCTTTTACAATTTTATTTCACGCTAAGACAGCACAACACGCGAAACATAAAAGTCACAGTTACAATTAAAACTTCAAAGTCAATCGGAGGCTTGTTCGCTCCTTCTCTTTGAGACGGCCAAAAAGCACCTGCACGAGATGGTTCTAAAAGAGGCATCTGCTGTCCGGGGCCACACGACTTCTTGAGGTCGTCTTAAGTGGGTTGACCACGTCAGAATCTTATTCATCTCATCACAAGTTTTATTTATTTCGAATCGTGTTAGTCAGCCACTTTTCACCGAGAATTAGTATCTCATTAAAACAGTTTATAACACCAAATCTGAAGTTTGTGAAGGCATTGACATGCGACGTGGAGATGAGGCATCTGGAGGCACAATTAAAATTGTTGACTAAAGTTATGTGGCCATGTGGGTTTTGCGTATGAACTTAGATAAAACTTCACAGTATTTTGCAAGATGCATTACCTTGTTGAAAAATATAGTTAAAGCAGACATTTCTTTTCATCCTGATCCAACAAATAGCGCTCTAACACGTAAATAAACTTATTTTTTGTTTTGTCGTCCATTGGATGTACGCCTGTAATCTAAATACTCGAATGAACATAAATATTCATAAATATTTGCAATAACTTTGTTGCATTGAAATTCACTATTTAATCAATTTGCTTTTCAGATATTTTCGTTTACACTAACTGAACGCTGTGTAATAAAAAAAGATATATAGAAAGCTCCTTATCCAGGTACAAGATATTTTTTTATTATTCATAGCTCTTCATATTTATATCATGTCTACATCTTTTTTATGTACATCTAATTATAACTTAAAAAAATATATTTTATGACTTTTCCTAAATTATCTCTATATACAATGACTTTTTATTTTTAGATAAGATTAAACTTGTCAATAAATGCAAACAGTCATTTGTAGTTTAAAAATAAATTTCTCTAATAACAATATAAGTACAGTTTTACAAAGAATTCAGTTTAGAAATTTTCTCCTTATTTAGAAGAAGAAAAAATTAGCTATTCTGCAGTTAATTACAGAAAGATTTTAACTCTGTTTATAAGTTTTCTGATTATATATAATGATGCCATATTCCTTATAATTTTTTTTAAAGTATGCACCTTGGTAATATATAAATAATTAAATAAAAAATAATATATAGTTAAAAAAGTATTGATTATTTTTGCCGAATTTATGAATGAGTTTTTATTTTTATAAAATTAGGTTCTGCGCATTTTTTGATTAAAAAAATTAGAATAAGCAAAAATATAAGATATCTAATTTGGTAATCCGCTTGTGATATTATCTCAGTAGTCAAAAGTTCTATTTAATTTGTAAATTATACATATTGAATGAAACATCTAAAAACATAAAGATTATATGCATATTTCTTCATTACCTTCAATGTAAAATAACGGTATATTTCGAGATAGCGAAACATTTTTCATTGTTGAAAAAAGAGTATCCTGTAAGTAAAAAACATTTTCAGAATAAAATAAGAAACGAAGTAAAGGAATAAATAAAATCAGAGAAAGCAAAAAAGCGGTTGATTATTTTCAAGGATTCTATTATCTTTTTTTTACATACAAGCAATCAAAATCACACATTTTTTATACGCACAAACGATTAAAAAAATATGACATATACACTGGTTATCAAAAATTAAGGAAAAGTAACTAAATGCTAATTTTCAAATACGCGAACACTCAAAAGGAAATAATATGATTCGAGTAATTACTATCTCTACAACACAGCTAGTCCATATAACATCTCATTCATGTCACACATGGTCAAAAGTGTCACAGTCACTACGGTGAAGCAAAAAAAATAGGAAATTCAATACATATCATTATGAGTCTCAAATGATCACTATATGTGACTCCACTGAGACGTCACTGTGACTGCTGCTTTGTGACGAGTCACCATGTGACTTTACTATGTAGTTACATTGTGACTCTCATGTGATTGTCATTTGTAGACTCAATTTCAAAGTCATCGTGAACGCTGCATTCTGATAAGTTACCAAATAATGTCACATTAAAGTCACATGATGACTTTCAGGTGACAGAGAGACTAGTGTGATGTCACCATTGTGCTCTTTTGGGAAAAGTCTCCATGTGACTATAATATGATTTATTTGGTGACTTATCATAATGCAACATTCATGATGACTATGAAATTGAGTCTAAAAATGACAGTCACATGAGAGTTACAGTTTAACTACATTGTAAAGTCACCTGGTGATTCTTCACAAAGCAGCAGTCACATTGATTTCTCAGTGGAGTCGCATATAGTGATCATTTGAGACTCATAATGAGATGTATGGAATTTCCTATTTTTTGCTTCGCCGTAGTGACTGTGACACTTGTGACCATCTGTGACAGGAATCAGATGTTATATGGGCTAGCTGTATTGTAGAGATAGTAATTACTCGAATTATATTATTTCCTTTTGAGTAGTCTCGTAATTGAAAATTTTGTGACTTTTCCTTAATTTTTGATAACCAGTGTACCTTAATACTGCTTCTTTATTCTCTTAAAAAGAAGAGAAGATATATATATTATGTTTGAATAAAAGTTATTTGGATAAAATATCTTGCCACATTTCAGAGTTTTCAGCAGAAAAGGAACGAGAATTTTCTATGGAATAATGAATGCGTGAAATATGTGACAAGTAACTATTTTTTTTTTTCATTTCACTTCCATCTCTCTTATAAAAATATAAATAATTATCATCTTCCGAAAGAAAAATTTCATCCATGAGGATTTTTCCATGCACGTTCAAAATATTTTCCATGGTTTATTATTTAAAAGAAATATAAATGTTTCATCTTTGGATGGTAAATAAAACTTCTCTATTTCCTCTATATCTATTTAAGGTATTTCTTAATATAGGTTTGTTAGTTTAAAAAAAGCTGTACCAGAGCCTATAATAAAATAAACATCATTTTAGTAATAAGTAAATAAATGTATAAATGAATAAACATTTAATAAAACAAATTATGGTACTTTTCTGTTAGCTAGGCGCCAGTGTTATATATACATATATAATTATATATACATGTATGTATATGGACATATACAATATATGTATTTATATATATATAGAGAGAGAGATAGATATGTGTAAATATACATATACTATGTATGTATATATATATAAAGAATTATGTGTATATGTTTATATAGCAATGGCGGCCGGCTAACCAAAAAGTAACGAAATTATTTATTTACTAGCAGGATTCTCCCGGTACGTTAGGCGGCTTTTTTCAAACGAACTTTGAATCAAACGAAATATATCAATGAATATGACCTTGTGTTTTAACTCAAAAAAGGAAATTAACCTGGAATGTCCTTCCTTATTGCGGAAAAAATACGAACATCATAGCGCTATTTAACAAAATTTAGGGCTGATAATGGGCAACTCTCTTAGTTGATCATTTAAAATTGGATTCCGTAAAAACCGACAGATAGAAATGCAATATATTAAAAACATGCCTGAAAAATAATTAATAACAATGAAAGTCTCATCAAAATCCGCCCAGTAGAACTTTTATTAAAGGCTGATGTTTCCTGATTACGCACACATGATTATAGTACTACCCCTTAAATTGCTATAACTAAGCAATATAGAAAGATATGTTACGCTCTAAAACCTTTCCTGTTAAAAAAAATCTAACTTATAGTCCCATCCAAATCCTTTAATAAATCTGTTTAAAAGGGCTAATATTTCAGAATCAGTTTCATCTGATTAGAGAGCTTTCGCCATAATGCCATAATTAAAGAACGTAGAATGATGTGCAGTATACCGAAATCATCCTTGACAATTCTAAACAACCATACAAGTCTTATCGAAATCGCCCCAATAGAAATTCTAAACAAAGACTCGTATATCATAACTGGGTTTACCTGATTCAGAATTAAGCAACGTAGACCAATATGCAATATATTTAAACTTTCCATGATGAAGTATCTAACTAATAGTGCAAGTTGAATTAAAATCAATTCAGTCAAATTCACGTTATAAGTAGTCGGAACAAAATTTTCATTTTCATTTTATATATTTAGTAGGTTTTGTCTTTTTAAATATTTTATAATATATACAAAAATAAGAAATATATATTTTCGTACAGTGTACGTAAACGACGTGCAGAATATTTTCTGAGATATATTTAAATATTATAGAAGAAATAGTTGATGAATTTGTTGCTTTTAATATAATATTTCAAATTGCTTAAAAGGCATGCAGCCAACAGAGTGAAAAGGTGTCCAAGCCGGACTCGATCCCGGGTCATCGGCACAGCGCACCAATGTTCAACCAACTAAACCACTTGGAACGATACACAGCCTGGTACTTCTTAGTATCATCGATACCCAGCCTGGCACTTCTCACTGTAGTATACTGGCAAAGCTAAAACCGCAGAGCCAGATGGAATACTTTTTCGTGAGCCACCCTGCAAGGCGTGTAAATTTTTCTACAGAAAATTTTCCAAGAATTATATAGATTTTAATATATATATATATATATTTATATATATTATATGGATTATAAATTATATTCTTTTATTCACACACGAAGGAGGCGAAACTGTATGTGACACATGTGATAAAACATAAAGTTTTCATATAAGGCGAGCAAAAATACATTTATTTTATGACTTTAAGTTATTTGCAAGACATTTCAATGCAAATTTTAGAGTTTTCAATAGCAATGGAACTGGAAAATTTCTCTTGACTGTTCAAAGCGTAAAATACGTGTATGTTTTTCTTCTTCACCTTTTATCTCCATCTGTTTTATATAAATGCAAATGACTTTCAGCTTCTGAAGCAAAAATTTTTCATCGAAAATTTGTTTCGTCACTTTCAAATATATTACATGATTTAGGATTTGAAAGTGAAAATCTATATTTCATTGCCTGAGTGACCTTTAAAATTTTTAGATATTCATGTGATAGGTTATATTTGCATTTTTGAAATTCGCATTTGTTCGTATAATCAATTAAGTGGGTATAATATATTATGCATGCAGTAATGAATATGTATGTGTATTACATAAAAAAATTAAATCAGCCTTAAATTTATTCTATATTTTATCCAAATTAATCCAAATTATTCTCTCTTAAAATATAGTTTTCCATTTGTAAATACGCTGCATATGATTTGTTTTTTGTTTCTACACATCGCTTTTCGATATTCGTCTTAGTCGGACACCAATAATATTTTTTTCTTTTATTTTATTACATATTATTTCATAATATTCTTTCGGTTGTCGATCTGTCATTCCATTGAAAAACTTCTCGTTTATTCTGTCTAGAGCTTTCTATTCCTGCCAAAAACTTGCTGTTTTACAACTATTTGATGCATCTACCTAGACTTCACCAATTCGTCTTCTCATTCGATATTTGCTCTACCGCATTGCAGATTTTTGTGATCATCAGCGCTTGGTATGAAACATAATCGCTTTATGTCAGATGTGTATAAATGCATTATATTTGTATATGTGCTTTCTTTTGATTAGTAAAGCCATGCACCCTGAATATCTCAATCATCTTATCAACATGGATCTTCGAAGGGTTAATAACTGTTATTACAAATATTTGGGGATAAAGAACTGAATCGATTGGGACTAGTTCATTGTGAGAAATCTCCAGTGTATTCAATCATTTATGTGCCCCGGATATTCTACTAAATGATTGCATTAATCTAGTTTACAAAGTCTGCACTATATAAATTTCAACTATATAAGATATTGCTAACACTATACTAAAATCGTTATATACTATTTAAGAATAAATGGCTGATTTATCTTCATCTTTTTTTAATAATATTTTTATGCATATGATATTAAAATTACAAATTTTTATATACTCATAAACAATGCCAAAAACACAATATTAATATTTCCAAAATTTTCCTTTTTTTTTCTTTTAATCAAAACAGATGAAATAAGTTTCATTTTTTAATTTAAATTATTTGGGAACATATCTTGAAGAATTCCGTAGTTGTCCACTGCAGTGAAAGTGGTATATACCTCTTGAACGTTTAGAGTGAAGTAGGCGTAACACTTTTCATTTCCCTCTTTTTATATCGATCCCATTTACAGAAATGTACGAAAAATATTTATTTGCTTTTGAAACGAAAACTCTGTTATCTGGAATTTGTTTCATGTGATTCAAAAATACTATTTAATAAATTAAAATTTCAAAAAAGAAGATATATATTTTAATAATGGATGAAAATTGAGGGAATTCCGTATTAGATTTTTATAAGAAAACAAAATATGCGTCGAGTATAGATTATGAAACATGTTCCAACACACTCAGAATAATATAACAAAACGCTGTCCTTTATTAATGTGAAATATTTTGAAAACGCATAACGTATTTCAAAACACCATTCAAGCAAATCCGATCTACAATCAGAAAGTTATCCTAAACGAAGATATTTGAATGATTGATAAATTCACTGAAAATATTGATTTTAGTCAATTGATTTATTTCAAATATCAACAGATGTTTAATTTAGTAGATGCCTTTACCAAGATTGTGTGGTTCTACGCAGTGAAATCCAGCGAAACACGAGAAATCATTGAAAAAGTATCCTTACAACAAACAGTAATCGTGAATCTATGAAGAATAATATTGGATCGGGAATCCGCCTGCAAGAAACAATGAATTGAGCACGTCAAATTAACAACCGGAATGTAGATTGGAACGATCAAGTGGAAAGAATTCACAAAATCTTAATACACCGCGTCCCCAAAGTTTAGACAATCAATAAAATTTGCATTAACATAAAAAGTAATAAGGTACAATTAAAATTCGTGAGATAGGTGATAAAGAAAAGCAATTTTATGATATACACATATAAATTATGATCAAAGGTTTGAAATTATAAAATATACATTGAATTATATAAAAATGTGCTGTCCCAAAGGTATAGACAATTGTAATTTTAAAATCTTAAACAACGATTTTTACGCACAAATAACATACAAAACGATAATATACTCATACGATCGTTTCAAGGATACTTCTATCCCCTTCCTCAGTGAGAAAAAAAAATATATATATATAATTAAATAAATGGGTTCAAAGAACCCCCGGCTATAGCCCCGGGAACTGGCTTATGGATTGATTGAACAACACAGATGTAAGAGTTTATATATCCCAAAGAAATGACATAAATGAACAGAACTAACCGAAAAAGAGTCACTGCGCAGGATCTCTTCTCACTGGTGAAAGAAAGGGGGTGCTGGTTATATCATTTACTAAGATGGAAGTATGTTTATAAATATAGTGAGCTTTGTAAAAGTCTAGATCAAAAACTGAGTTACATTTTTAAATGATTTTTGCCTCTGAATAATAGAACTGGTGGTTGGCATTCCAACAATGTTTCGCTATTGTAGATTTCTAAATTTCTTGCTTTCTAACGTAATTCTGGTGTTCTTTCAGCCTAATTCTAAGTGCACGATTCGTCTGCCCAATGTAACAGAGGACGCACTCACAAAAAATTCAGTAAATGCCCCAGGTATTATGATCGTCAATAGGATCTTTAAGATTGGAGAAAGAAATTTTATTCGTTGGAGAGAAAACAACTTTAAAACTAAACTTGTTGAGAATACGATAAATTTGTGTATTGATTTTAGGAAAATAAGGTAAGACCAAAAACATTTTTAAATTCTTTATTTGCTGGAACAGAATCGGTGATTATCTGAGGTTTAGATAAAATGCGGTTGATGATATTCAAACTAAATCCACGATCGATGAGAACTGTTTTTATAAACTTAATTTCACTATTAAATAAATCAGAATTTGAAAAAATTTTACGTGCACGGAAAATAAGAGTATTGAAAGCTGCAAGTTTTTGATGTGGGGGATGATTGGACTTATGATGAGGGAGTAAGCTCACAGCAAGAGGTTTACGGTAAACTGTCGTCATAAACTCACAATCATTACGAATTACCAGGACATCCAGAAAAGCTAGACGTTGTTGAGTTTCAATTTCAAAAGTAAACTGTATACATGGATCAATTGAATTAAATAAATCAAGAACAGCATTAATATTATGTTTAGATAAATTAAGCAAAGCAAAGGAATCATCTACGTAGCGTCTATAAAATGGAAATTGTATTAATTCAAATAATTTAACTTCAAAATAATGCATGTAAATATCACTCAAAACATGGTTTAAAGAACCCATTCTTTGAACCCATTTATTTATTTATTTATTTATTTTTCCCCTCACTGAGGAAGGGGATAGAAGTATCTTTGAAACGATCATATGAGTATTTTATCGTTTTGTATGTTATTTGTGCGTAAAAACCGTTGTTTATGATTTTAGTTTTTTATTACAATTCGCACAAAGTTTATTCTATGCTTATAATAGTAATTTTGTTTGGTTTTACATTATTAAAAGTAAGAATATTTAATTGTATTGCCACGGCACTTTATAACATCAAATACACATTGTTCCATAGAATTAACTAAGCATTGCATTACAGAAGGAGTTATTTCATACCAGCTTTGTGAATTGGAATTTTTAAGTCATTTACACATGTATATTGCTTTCCATTTTCATATATTTTACGAAATAAGATCCCTCACATGTTTTCCATGGGATTCAAATCTGGACTAAGTGCTGGCCAGTCTAATAGTGTGATATTGTTTCATCTAAACCATGATTTCGATGATGTGGAGGTAATGGATGTATGCCCCATCTTGTTGGTAAACACAGTCCGGTCCTGCTAGCAAATCCAAATTACGTAATGATAGAATGTTATTAAAAATGGCTTCAGTTGATAATTTATCTCTGCGTGAAATTGCATCAATTTCCAGAATTTCAAAAAGTACTGTACACAGAAGGATGAAAGCTTCAACAAAAATTGTTTACAGGAGAATGAAAGCAAAACATTGCTTAAAGCATAGACGTCATAAAGATGCATGTCTAAAGTGGGCTAGAAAGCATATGTCATACGGTGAAAAATGAATTACTGTCTTCTTCAGTGATGAAAAGAAATGGAATTTAGACGGCACTGATGGTCATAAATTTTACTGGCATGACTTAAGAAAAGAACTCAAGGACTGTTTCAGCAAGTAACAAAGCGGGTGATCCTTAATGACCTGAGGAGGGTTTTCTTTCAAAAGCCAAACATTTCTACAATTTATGGAAAGAAAAATGAAATCAGAGGATTATCAGGTTATTTTACATACCAATTTACTGCCAATTATGAATTTGCGAGCAGGACCGGACTGTGTTTTCCCACAAGATGGGGCATCCATCCATACCTCCACATCATCGAAATCATGGTTTAGATGAAACAATAATCACACTATTTGACTGGCCAGCACTTAGACCAAATTTAAATCCCATGGAGAACATATGGGGGATCATATCTTGTAAAATATATGAAAATGGAAAGCAATATACATGGGTAAATGACTTAAAAATTGCAATTGATAAAGCGTGGTATGAAGTACCTGCTTCTGTAATGCAATGCTTAGTTAATTCTATGGAACAATGTGTATTTGATGTTATATAGTGCCGTGGCAATACAATTAAATATTAAAAGTAAGTTTTTAGTTACTTTTAAAAATGTAAAACCAAACAAAATTACAATTGTCTATATTTTTGCGACAGCACATTTTTATATAATTTAATGTATATTTTATAATTTCAAACCTTTGATCATAATTTATATATGTATATCAGCAAAATTGCTTTTTTTTATTAAATATCTTACGAATTTTAATTGTACCTTATTACTTTTTATGTTAATGCAAATTTTATTGATTGTCTAAATTTTTGGGACTCGGTGTATAAGTTTTCACTACACTGCAAATTCTCAAACACAAAAATAAACACATTTTACAGCACTTTTTGTCCAAAGTAACAACACATTGATGTGTGGTGAATTAGAAAACTTCATATACAAAATATTTTTGAGTTGTGATTGTGTTCTTAATATGTTACAAAAGTGTTGCTATCTAGAAAGTTGTACATAATATGTTACAAATGTTTTGCTATCTAAAAATATGCTCTAAATGTGTTGTTAATTGTGTTGAAATAGTGTTGTAACCAAATGTTGATGAAAATATTTTAGTACAACAGTGTTGCACGAATTGCACAACACTTTTTCACCAAAGTAACAACACATTGTAAACACCGCGCAATTTAGAACACTATAAAACAACACATGTGAAATACTTTCAAAACACTTTCTACATGGTGCCCTTAAAATAACACGCACACACACTTAAAACGTACTATTTATTAAACATTTATCACACAATTTTAAAAATGATTGTTTTGAAAACACATTTTTCCTCTTGCAATTCTTAACAACACTTTTTTCACAATCTTTTATTAGGCAAAACATATTCGCAACGCAGTCGAAAATGATTTTAGTTAGACGTGTTAATTATTATGTTCAGTTTGTGTTGCAAAAGTGTTTCACGAATTTTCAGTGTAAGTTAATTTAGAGAGACGAAACGAAAACATATAAGTACGCACCTAAACTCCAAAGGATAATAAATAGCTACCAGGAGTATCAGACACAATACTTTTAAAGCAACGATAGGCGTAAACATGAAAGATGGGGACATGCAAGACATTAGAGAGTTATATGAAGAAGAATACAACAAGAACGTTATAGAAATGAAAGAAAATGTGAGAAAAGCAGCGAAAAGAAATATTTTGAAGATAAAAGAAGAGAACGGCAGAGAACAGGGCCGAAAACGTACCAAATTGGAGAGCATTTACCTATTCAGAATACGCACTGTGGCTCATGTATGAAACGGAGAGAAAATTTCAAGGTCCCTATAGAGTTACCACAGAAAAATTAAACCACGGATACGACGTGAGGAAAGTTAGAGAACACGATGGACCAAGCCAAACATTTTCATACTCCGAGTACACGAAACACTGTTCTATGAATTAAATGTTGTGTGTTATGTGATGTATCATGTACCTGTAGTGCAATTTGTACAGAACTATGCTCGTAAAGTGTAACCGTCTAAAGTATGAAAATCATCACCTAAATACATATTTAACTACATGAGGAAAAATTGAAAATCCATTCCGGTGGGTCACAGGATGGCCTAATGTGGGAAGATAAATAATATCCGTGTATAAATTAAAATCCCCAAGCATGCTTGGCAACAGTTTAAAGGGTTCGAATAATAGATGCACGTTATCATATAGAAAAAAAAGCATCGCATGTAAAGCATGGAAAAATCACAAGATGAATATGGTGCGATCTTCCCCTGGATATAGGGTAATTCTAGGATAGATGGCCATAGAGGAGAAATGAACAGTCTAAATGTTTCAAAAATTATACCATAGATTGCAGCATAAACTTTGTTCGTGAGAAATAGTTCAAAGTGTTCATTCATTGAGACTTGCAACTGTATTTTTCAAACATAGAAGGAAAGTGTAATTTTACTGTTTATTTAATTTAGTGGTTGGATATTTTTGTTGAATTGGGTATCTGAATGTTTTGCAGCACCCAAGTTACATTTGTTTTACTATAAGGAATTTTAAGGCCCATATATAAACCAATCTTTGCTTTTAAATCTAAAACAGAGACGTGCAATTGCAGAGCGATGGACGTACAGTGACGCTTTAAATTCGGTGGCATTCTGCCCATCAGATTTAGGATAGATGGCCACATCAAATCGAGGAGAGATGAGCACATATAATACATTTAAAAATTATACGGAGTGAGTATTTTAACTAAATATAATTATTTTAAAAATAATTATATAATTTTTATGTTTTTAATTAAATTAATTGATATAATTATTGAAATTTTAACTAATATAAATATTTCAATACCGATTATATAATAGGGCTTAACGATGTATTTTGTTTAAGAAAATATTGAAAAACTTTGGAAACGTCCATTCCAGAAATAGGTAAATTTGATAAATAAACTTAAAACCGAAAAAAAATCTAAAATAAACGAGGGAAAAAAAACAAAAACAAAAATATGACACTTCCAGTATCGAAAAATATGAAACGCATTTGAAATTATTAGATTCTACAGATTCCGAGGTAATAGAATTGAATAAGGATCATTGTGTTGGCTGTAGAGAAGAATACCACAAGCAAAAAGGATTACTGGATGCAATGCATAAGGCGTCAGAAGTGGTTCCATGAAACGTGGTCAAACCATCAAGATCTTTGCCGAGAATATGGTAAAGTTTTACGAAAACAGAAGGATTTCAATTGTACTTCAAATTTTGTTTATTCAAATTTTATTCATTGGTTTCATTGATATAATTGCATCTTTACAAATTTCTATGTGTTTTTCATGATTAACTACATAAATTGTGCTATTTTTTGCTATTTTGTGCTATTTTAACTTATTTTTTTCTTTCTTGTATTGGATGGCGATCTCTCCTCCGCCTCAAGGAGAAATGACCATAGGCCACTTTAATTCAATTTTGTTTCCCACATTTTTTTCTCGGTATTTAATTATTTTTGTCCAAAATATGATGAGTATATGTGTAAGAATTTCAAATATGCATAAATATTTCTTGTATTTGCATTGTAAGAATTTTTATTTTAATCTTTTATTTCAATCTTATATATATATATATATATGTTACATTATCAGATCTAATTCCGCGATTTCCTTATCTTATTCTAAATTACTACTTTATATTCACCAAATCCTTATTCTTAAATAATCTCTATCGTTAACTGTGTTAAATGCCCTTTAATTTAATGTCTCACTTATCTAAATTGCTTAAATATTGCGCTTTTAGTATTCTTAAATTAAATGTTCCATTTCCGCGCTTTTTTCTTTCTAGAATGTTCTTTTAACAACCATTTTATTTTCTCTTCCGAATGTTACTTTCCCGCGCATTTCCGATGTTATCCTTTTTCCCTCCAAATCCATCCGTTTGCTCTGTCCGAACTCTTTCCATGCCGTGGTTTTCTTAATTGTTCATTGGTTGAGAGCGCAATCTACGTCATATTTGTATTCCTACACTTTACGATCAAAAAGCGGATGCTCACTGTGTTTCAGCAGAGATTGAGTCGTATTTTTATTTTCATACCACCCCCTGGACACCGTCCATTTATTCGATTATCTACAACTTTGTTTAACCCTCCGAGCGTCTTGCAAAAGGGTAAAATTGTGATGTTGTTTTCTTTGCATTTTGTTTTAAATGCTAATAAAATATGATTCTTTCAACATTATAAAAAAAAACTCAATTAAAAATATGAATGTAATCCTTAAGAGTATTAATAATTCTTCAATGTATTTAAAATTCCATAAATCTATAGAATTATGTTATCTTAAATATTGCTTGTATTGCTGTGAAACCTGGAGCTTAGTGAACGGAATAATACGCCCCAAACACTTAGAGGGTTAAACACTAATTACTGCTATGGAGAGATTTCTAATATTCTTGGTGGAAACTGCGCTGCCGAAAGATGTTTTAATAAATTGCTGAGCTGATATTACGTTTTGTCTCAATTATTTCTGGGGAAATTTTCACGGAAAAATGTATTCCGTAGCCTTCACTCGTCGACTGATACAGCTTCCAATCATCATCAAATCGTCGTTATACTAATACAACAGGAACGAATTACCTGTTCTGACAACTTATATTACGCTATTGCTGCTGGATGTGATCGACTACTGATATCGAGAGAGCCAGTAACTTCATTTTTAACTATAGAAATAATCCAATGTTACTATTAATGCAACACACACACACATATATATATAAATGATTTCTGCCAGAATTCTATTGTGAATCTAAAAATGCATCTGTATGAATGTGTTATGTGAATGATGTCTATGAATTTTCGTGAACAGCTGTTCATATTATTTGTTCGATTAAGGAGTCCCACTACTCTTTGGAAAAAGAATTAAAAAAGACTATTTTCAACATTTCAATCTTGTCTTAAAATGTGTATGATTTTAAAGCAACATTTTTTATGGGGATGAAAAATATAAATAAGTTCTTTCATTTCATGTATTTAAAAAATTGCAAGATGCAGAATTACCATTTATAGGGGGATACAAATTGTCAGACATTTGACGCTCAGGGAATTGGTATAACAGCTTACGCGCATCATTAGAAAATAAATATTGCAACTAGAATGCAAATTTTGATACCTACTTATACTTCAGATTGCAATAATTACCCTGAAACTAAATAAATTTGTATTTAGAGCAATTTATATATTTAATAGAAAGTTGTATTTAGCTAATGCAAAATTATGAAAATTTCAACAGTGTAATCACCTAAAATGATATTTTTTTAAACAATAAAAAGGAAATTTTAGATTCAGTTTATACAGAATAACATGAAGCATATGTTTTGAAAATTTCATAAAAAAATATTTAGAAGTTTTTGAGATATCTCGCGCGTTATGCTCAAAAACGTGCTTTTTGAGAAAAATGACTTTAAAATTTTAGAAACGCCGTTTCAGCAATTGAGTGGGTATAATTCTAAAAACCATAACTTCTGTTCTAATGGAAATTTCAAGGAAACAAATATGTCCAAATGTTCCGAAAAGGTGGTAGTTAATATCTAAAAAAATTGAATTTCGTAATTTTTGAAGGCTTAAGAGTCCTGAGACTCCTTAAGTAATAAATATGGTAAAAAATTAATAAGTGAAGAGACATATTCATTAGCCGTTATAAGTGAAGCCAAGTTTTAAGTAATTATAAGATCAAATCATACATCTATTTGTATTATAAAGAACAAATATGCCAGTGCGTAACGCTTACGTTAATTTGACAGTGTCAAAAGTAGACAATTAAATTTGGCTTTTACAGCAATTTTTTACCAACTTCCAAAAAACGCACATTTGAAATTTTACATAGTTGAATAGGGGAAAATGCACTTTAAATGCAATTACTTTGAAAAGTTGATCTCAGTTTAATATTTTTTATGGTTTTTAAGATAATTTTCAAGTATGCATTTTTTTTCAATCTATCTCTATAGCGTGCAGACGATTTCCAAAGATAAATACATTTCACTAAAATTAATATAAATAGGTCAGCATTTTTTTTCCAACTTATATTCTATAAAGAAATTAAAACTTCACAAATAAATAAATAAAATACAAAATAGAAATAAAGCGCAAATTTAAATATATAACCGTTCACCGCGCATAAACCACTGAAATTATAAGAATTAAAAGGACTGAGGTAAATAGCGAATTGTAGCGATTTCTTTTTCTTTAGCTGTTAACTCCTGGCATGTGTCCAATATTAAAGTATCGCTTTTTATAAATTTCAAATTTTGATCTGAATGCGTAATTGTTATTTTTCATATAAAAATTATTTTTGGTATTGCTAGAGGGCAGTCTAGTAAAATACATTAAACTAGAGAAGAAGATTTCTGCTTTTTCAGAATTTAGTGTTGCCTCCGAAGAGAAAAAAAAAATGTATATAAATATAGATAATAAAAAACATATTTCAGTTTTAAGATTCAAAACATACACGTTTATTTTATATAAAGTGACGTCATTTGAATCCTCTGAAGGGATTCTCATTTATGATCCAGTCTTAAACAACATCTACAGTAAAGCATTCATAATAACGTCACTACCCTTGAATAATACACAAATCCAAAAAAACAGCTGTCACGATAGAAACTCGACAAAAATAATCGGCTATCTAATGATTCATATGCCTTCATTTGTTTGTAACACAGATAATTAAATTAAATGTAGTTTATAATAGCTCCATGTTTTATCAGAAATCATTCATTTATATATATTTTTTAAAAAACGCGTATTTTATTTGCATCTTTTTCAGTATTTACGGGAAAATGACAACAAAAAGATATAATTACTATTTTAGAGCTATTTTTTATTTACTTTCTGTAGAAATTGAGTACTTGAGTTGCCTAAATTAAACAAATGGCGCTAAAAATTACAAAAAAATAATATCGCGAAAATAAATTGAGATGCAGTTTTCAAACAAATTGCATTAAAAGTACTTTTTTCTTAATACGACGGTATAAAAATTGAAAATGCGCGATGCTTAGAAGTTTAAAACATTGCAGTAGGGTATTTAACAGAACAATGATGGCAAATATTGCAACTAACTCCATTTCTGGGAGAAAAAAATTAAATGAAAAGGTAACTAATGCGATATGGTCTGCTGTACGAAATGGTGACCATTCATCTTTATTATTGTTTTGTTTATATAAATAACTTTAATGGTTTTATTTTACATTCTGTTCAAAAAATACACTATGTAGAATATTCATATGAGCCACTTTCACATGTATGAAAGTTATTTATATATTATTGCTCGGTTTCAAATAATAATTTCCTAGTTTATTTAAAATGTAAATGAATGGACATTGATTGAACAAGGAGTTCTGATTTGTGAGTCTAAACATACGAATAAAACATACGCTAACATTAAAAGTTTTTGTCCAAACCCTAACAACCCACACTGCAGAACTTAGTGGTAATTGTCTGACGAAATTATCTAAATCGACTTAGACAAGTAGACCAACATTATTTTGGCAATAATGGCAAACTCAAAATTTTATTGCTATTTGTTCTCGTTTTAGGAACGTTTCACCCATATGTTCACATTTTGTTAATAATCGATTTCACTATAATTGCATCAGAATAACGTAATCTGCATGACATAATGTTTGTATGTTTCAGTTCATTTACGTTATAAACAAGATTTCTTGTAAATAATAATAAATAATAATAATAATATTAACATTACAAATAACGTCCCTAAATGTAGAACTAAATTTGATTTTTTCCTTCGCAAAAAAAAAAAAAAAAAAAAAAAAACGAATGATTAATACAATTGAAATGCACGGGATCCTTTGTGAAATAATTTATTTTTGAGAAATACATTTCAAAATTATTTACCATTTAGAAAAAATAATACTAGTATATATTTTTCAAACTACTTCATAATTTGAAATTTCAAATAGTACATATAATATAGTAATATATTCTCCGTCTTAATCACCTATAGCCCCACCAGTGGCCGAGAGGTTCTGCTCTCGAACCTGGTAGACGGGAGGTGCTGGGTTCGATCCCAATCGCGCCCGTCGGCCTAATCGTTCGTGGTTTTCTTCGAACCTTGGTTCTCCAAGCGTTAATACGGGTTAGGTTCCCTTAGAAGAAAGACCTCCACGGAAGGCACTCCCCCCCTTAGGGCCTAGATCCCACGTGCTGATCATTGGCCGACATAAATAGAACCAGCCAATCTTAATCACCTGTAAAATTTCATATTTTTAATGATTTTATTATTGTATTCTTCAAAATAAGAAAATAAAAATTTTATAGAAAGAGAGTTTTTAAGAGAATTTTTTTAAGGATAAAATGAAAATACATATGCTAGTATTAACATGTGTATGGCGCATAAAGAGAGCCTGCTTTCACTTACTTTGAATGTATTTGAAAAAACATATTTTACTTGAATTTCAAAATTGTCCAATGCAATGGAAGCGGAAAATATCTTTTGAACGTCCAAAGCTCGAAACATGTGGCACCTGATTTTTTTTTTTTTCATTTGACTATTTTCATAGAAATGCAAATATATATATATATATCTGCAAAAAGATTATGTAGAATTTGTTTTGTCACATCCCCGTGATTTTTGAAAAAAGAAATAAAAAGAAAAATATTTCTTTTTGCAATAGATTATGATTTTTTTTTACCTGTAAAATATTTTATTAATGATTTTTTGAAATGTAGTAAATGTTAGGGCAAACCTTGTTAATCACGGATTTTGATTATTTTAATATATGTTGTAGGGTAAAGGCCCTTTAGTGTCAGGTTCAACGGATTTTATCCAACGCTCCTTAGTTCTTGAGAAACCAGGGGGGCCTTGTATTAGTACACAACTTTAAATACTTACTTTGCAACCGCAGTGATAGGTTAGTCGTAGCTCAGTTGATATGGTATTGACCGGCTGATTCGCGGGGCCGGGTTCAATACCTGAATGCGCTACATTTGTTTTTCTCATTTTTTGTTTTATAAATTTACATATAAGTATAACTTAATAATCTCATTGTCAATTAAAATTTTTAATATTGTATATCAATTATAATTTTAACCTATTTAATTTTTTGCTTTTAACTAAATAGTTGTAATAAAACATCATGAAACTGTTATTATTATTTGTAAATCACTTTTAAAATGTATTTCAAATATTCTTTATCGATGCAATGATATTGAGCAATTGTGTCAATTCGTGATTTAAAAAAAAACATCATTTACGCATTGCTTTAACAAAGGAAGTCAATGCGATAATACTATTATTCTGTCTTTAAAGTAACAAGCATAATTATATTAAAAATTAGCATCAGAATTAAATTGCAACTGATTTTTTGCATATTAAAGATTTTTAAATTTGTAATAAGTATGCTTGCGCTTTCAAATATTTTGCTTTCCCCTTTTTTTCTACCCTCTTTCTGGTTTTAATTTTATTTTATTTGAATATTCTTTTATTTTATCATAACTAGATGGCACCACAACAGAATTTGTCACGATTTTGGAATTTTTATCATTCAATAATAGAACCGATTTCTTTTTAAACCTCTTTAATGGATGAGAAATAATTGTTTACAAATAAGAAACGATAAATTTAAGTTTGTTAACAATATAATTAATGTATGATGTTAAAATTTTTAATTGAAATTATTAAATTATAATTACAACTATATTTATAAAACTAAAAATTAGAAAAACAAATGTAGTGCATTGAGGTATAGATCTCGGGCACTCGGATCAGCCGACAAACACCATGCCAACCGAGCTACGACTAACCTATCATTTTGGTTGAAAAGTAAGCATTTAAGTTGTGTACTAATATTAGACCCCCCCCCCCCGGTTTTTCAAGAACTAAGGAACATTGGATAAAATCCGTTGAACCTGACACTAAGTGGTCTCTACCCTACAACATATATTAAAATAATCAAAATCTGTGATTAACAAAGTTGACCCTCTCCTTGTTAATTAAATTACTTATTTTATTGAATTTTTTTCGAAAACTTGAATCCTTTCGATTCATATTAGTATATGACTCGTTAAAATTGAATATAACATAATAATAATAAATAAAAAAAAACGAAAGTTAATATCATTGTTTGAAAACAAAATGTAGTACCAATTGTGTGTCAGTATTTATTTTTAAAATTTTGTAGAATATTTTATGAATTTTAAAGCCAAATTCTCATAATTTTACAGTACATATCTATTTATAATTACACACTGTAGATAATTACACCTTGTAATAAGAGTCCTTTTTCCAGCTTTCTAACTGGTTTTGTTGCATTCAAGTAATGATTATGTTAAATTGAATGGTTAGGATATATAGTAGATATATTTAAACAAAATTTTGTAAACACGACTTCTCAGACTAAAAAATAAATTTTAACAAACATTAATAATTAATTTAAAATGTAGCTCTTGGCTATAAAGCTGTTGATACATTAAATGTCATTAGTTTCAAACGAAATATTAAATATTCTTGATTACAGTACTCATCCAATATATTTTACCTTAAAAAAAGAAACAAGCCAGAAAATGTACGTCAAACGTGGCAAATAAAGAGCCTTCGTACTATTAGTTTTATAAATATACCGATCTTGATGCAACACCTGTTTTACTCTTATGCAAAAATGCATGAATACACAAATTATTAAGATTATATATATTAAATTCAGGAATACGGAAATAATATGATTCCATTTTAAATAGGACTTAATCAACTTGAAAACCTAGAATCTTTATCTATCATGGAATACCATTGAATTAATTACGTATGATAGGATTTAATGGAATTAAGAAAAACTTCTATTAATACCATTTTAAGTTTTTACTTTATTCAATTTTAATAAAATTTGAAATGACTTGACAAAATTTTGAAACAATTGTATATACAAAATTTCAAATCATTCAGTTTGGTAGTTTTTTAGCTGCTATATGCGGGCAGATAATATGCGCACCTAATAAAAAAGAAACCAACATATTCTTTGAGGAGGGGCCTTATAGAATTATTACTAAGCTGCACTGCAAACAATTTTTCTCCGTAAATAATAATGTAACGGAATTATTTTGTGTGTGCCTGTAACCGAATTATAACAGTTACACATATAATTAACAATCTCATCTTAGATTTTTGCAAAATAAATGCGCCGTTACAATTAGTTTTAAGTTAATTCACTATTTAGGCCGTCTTCATAATGACAAGTTCTGCAGTATATAGAGATGACTACATACATAAACTAGTAAATATGCAGATAGGGGACTATAAACTCAGCTCTGCAACTCAGAGCTTTTAATTCCACTTTACTATATTACTTGACATCCTATTATCCGCAATTTAATTTTAATAAGTTACGGGTAATATAGATATTTAAAAGCAAGATTTTTTTAGAATTTAGTGAAGTCAAACTAAAAAGAGTTTTGAATAATGATATAGGCAGAGACCACAACACCACACGTAGTCTGATTAAATTTATATTAGGTATTTCCTGTTTTCTGTGCTATAAAATGAATGTAGTATACCTTGGATTCCTTCTGAATTCCACTTAACACTGTGGTTTTACTATGATACGTATCAGTTTGGAAATAAAAATACTACGAACGTCGGAATATCGGCGTCTGACGAAGAAATTGAATAAAATCGAAAGTTATTTAGCAAAATATTCACTGAATTTGTTACACTTATAATTTAGAAACCTAACGTATATGTGATTTTTATTTGGAAAAAAAGTTTTGGTGTTCATTCTATAATAACTTAAAAAAAGGTGTTATCTAAATACCTCGTAATCCATTTCTATTGCAATACAGGGCTGCTACGGGCATAGATTAAGAACCAAGATGGGACATTTACGGCAAAATCTGTAATGGCAAAAGTACTAGTGTCACTACCGTCAAGGGGTAAGATTTAACAAGCATCCGAAATTTACCTATGTTGAAGAAATATGTTTACCCTCTACGCTTTGAATATCTATTCTTTCTTAAAACTAAGCAGGTATCAGACAATATTCTATTCATATATGCTTTATTTATTTAGCTGCTTTTTTTTACCGTCCTTCTATTGGTCAACTTTAACTTGCAAAATAATAATTAGAGCAATAATATAAAAGAAAAACCCTAGAAAATTCTGTTAATAACGTAAATATGTATGTTTATGAGATTAAATTGTAAGATATAAATCCAGGTATTGTGTTAATTTATTCATATCGAATAAAACTTTATTGAGTTTATTGTCAGTACCGCTATTTATTTTTAACTGTTAGATTTATATAATTCAAAAAAATTGTCGAAATAAATTTTTCCCCATCTGTAATTTTATTATTATTTATTATATGTTAATATCATAAATATTATTGAATTTATTGTACGTTATTTACATTAAATACAATATTTTTATTTTAGCTGTAAGAGAGTGAAAATTAGTAAATTTTAAAAGATTATTGTAACGATTGTTTAATACGTTAAACTTCATAGATTAATAAAACATCGGCTATAAAAAATTTCCTATCGAATGGGAATTTTTAAGAAATTTTCAGGGATTTGTAGAGTGCAATACTTCGTATAATTTTATATTACACCATTACTTATGTAGCTTTAAATCCAATTCTATCACATTTACTTCATATATAGCATTCAAAACGAAATTTTTACCCTGTTTTTCGTTCCACTTATATCGTTCACTCATCCTGTAACAAAAGAAAAAAAGAAAAAAAAAAAAAAAAAAAAGAAAAAAGAAAAGAAAAAAACATATATCCGTGCATGAACATAGAAATAGATATTATATATATAAAATACAATATATATTCTATGTTCAAGTATCGGTGTAAGATTCTATTGAAAACATTAAAAAAATAAAGATCACAATAAGGTAGATGCTCAACAATAAAAATTTTACAAGGATGGGGAGTTTCTTCCCCATTGTCACTAATGGCGCTACGATCGAACCGCATTACCATTACGCTCTATGGAAATGTCCCATATTGTATGTTAATATATGGCTACCGGCGACTATTTTTCTATTCTGTTCACATCACTATTTAACAAAAAAATTTTGTAATATATTTTTCTTGCAATTTTTGTCGAACTGTTTGTCAAGGGTTTTTATTTTGACAGAGTGGTGCAAGATAGAATTAAAAAGAGTCACCAGTGGCAGCCCTGCTATAGCACACTAAAATCCCCCCCCCCCCCCCAAAAAAAAAAAAAAAAAAAAATAGGTATATTTGAAGAGCTTTAAAGCTATTGTTAAATTATCTATTTTCGTGCGTACTATCAATTGAATATTTTAGAAAATATGACTCAGGGCTATAAAGTATTCCTTTTTTACATACTTTTAATTCTTCTATCCATATTTAATTTAAATCGCAATGTCATTCATACTTAGCACAAACCCAAGTTGTAGATATAATTGTGGATGATTAGCTAGCCTTTTTTAGGTGCGTTCGTAATTATATAAATACGTAGCACCTATAGTCGTCGTTCAGTCCGTCCGTCTGTCCGCCCGTTTGTCCGTCTGTCCGTCTGTCCGCATGTAACAGAGCAAAAACTACCCAACCGAATGGTCTGAAATTTCAAATATATGATTGCTGCAAAATTTTGTCGAGCCATTTCAAATTTTATGAAAATCGGATGTATAGTTTAATTACAGGGACAGTCAAAAGTTTTTCTTTACATTACGGCCAATGGGAAAAATTATTGCAAGTGCATTTTAATGATATTACAGCCTTCCGAATGATCTGAAATTTTAAAGATATAACTGTTGCAAAATTTTGTCGAGCCCTTTCAAATTTTAGAAAAATCGGATGTATAGTTTAATTACAGGGACAGTCAAAAGTGTTCCGTTACATTACGGGGAATGGGAAAAAAATATTGGAAGTGCATTTTAATGATGTATCAGACTATGCGCTTTATGAAGTGCAAAAAATTATACATTCAGTACAATATGGGGTGCAAAAAATAATTATAAAACTAGTTATAGTACGAACGCACCTCATTTGCCACGTTTGACGAGCAATTTCCAACTTGTTTTCTCTTATGAGGGTTTTATGATTACTCTTTAGTAATCGTGAATATTGTAATAATTTTTTATACACTATAATATTCGAAAAATCTTAAAGGAAAGAGGAAAAAATGAAATGTGTATGAATGAAAATATGTTAAGTTGAAAACAAAATGTTTTTGTTTTTTTCAGTCAGATATATAAAATCCCATCGACAGTTATACACCTTATTTAAACAAGTTGGAAATTGCTCGTCAAACGTGGCAAATGAGGTGCGTTCGTACTATAACTAGTTTTATAATTATTTTTTGCACCCCATATTGTACTGAATGTACATTTGTTTGCACTTCATAAGTGCATAGTCTGTAACATCATCAAAATGCACTTGCAATAATTTTTTCCCATTCTCCGTAATGTAACGGAAAACTTTTGACTGTCCCTGTCATTGAACTATACATCCGATTTTCATAAAATTTGAAATGGCTCGACAAAATTTTGCAACAATTATATATTTAAAATTTCAGACCATTCAGAAGGCTGTAACATCATTAAAATGCACTTGCAATAATTTTTCCCATTGGCCGTAATGTAAAGAAAAACTTTTGACTGTCCCTGTAATTAAACTATACGTCCGATTTTCCTAAAATTTGAAATGGCTCGACAAAATTTCGCAACAATTATATCTTTAAAATTTCAGATCATTCGGAAGGCTTTAATATCCTTAAAATCCACTTGCAATAATTTTTCCCATTGGCCGTAATGTAAAGAAAAACTTTTGACTGTCCCTGTAATTAAACTATATATCCGATTTTCATAAAATTTGAAATGGCTCGACAAAATTTTGCAACAATCACATATTTGAAATTTCAGACTATTCGGTTGGGTAGTTTTTGCTCTGTTACATGCGGACAGACGGACAGACGGACGGACTGAACGACGACTATAGGTGCTACGTATTTATATAATTACGAACGCACCTAAAAATAATATCTGGAAAATATATTTACAAAATTTCAAACTAATAAAGTAAAACTCCATAGAGAAATTTTAGCCTAAATAATTTAACATTTAAATCAAATATCCAAATGCGCTTTTACCATTTCAAACAAGTTGGAAATTGCTCGTCAAACGTGGCAAATGAGGTGCGTTCGTACTATAACTAGTTTTATAATTATTTTTTGCACCCCATATTGTACTGAATGTATACTTTTTTGCACTTCATAAAGCGCATAGTCTGATACATCATTAAAATGCACTTCCAATAATTTTTTCCCATTCCCCGTAATGTAACGGAACACTTTTGACTGTCCCTGTAATTAAACTATACATCCGATTTTCCTAAAATTTGAAATAGCTCAACAAAACTTTGCAACAATTATATCTTTAAAATTTCAGACCATTCGGAAGGCTGTAATATCATTAAAATGCACTTGCAATAATTTTTCCCATTCCCCGTAATGTAACGGAACACTTTCGACTGTCCCTGTAATTAAACTATACATCCGATTTTCCTAAAATTTGAAATAGCTCAACAAAACTTTGCAACAATTATATCTTTAAAATTTCAGACCATTCGGAAGGCTGTAATATCATTAAAATGCACTTGCAATAATTTTTCCCATTCCCCGTAATGTAACGGAACACTTTCGACTGTCCCTGTAATTAAACTATACATACGATTTTCCTAAAATTTGAAATAGCTCAACAAAACTTTGCAACAATTATATCTTTAAAATTTCAGATCATTCGGAAGGCTGTAATATCATTAAAATGCACTTGCAATGATTTTTCCCATTGGCCGTAATGTAAAGAAAAACTTTTGACTGTCCCTGTAATTAAACTATGCATCCGATTTTCCTAAAATTTGAAATGGCTCGACAAAACTTTGCAACAGTTATATCTTTAAAATTTCAGATCATTCGGAAGACTGTAATATCATTAAAATGCACTTGCAATAATTTTTCCCATTGGCCGTAATGTAAAGAAAAACTTTTGACTGTCCCTGTAATTAAACTATACATCCGATTTTCATAATATTTGAAATTGCTCGACAAAATTTTGCAACAATTATATATTTGAAATTTCAGACCATTCGGTTGGGTAGTTTTTGCTCTGTTACATGCGGACAGACGGACGGACGGACGGACAGACGGACAGACGGACGGACAGACGGACAGACGGACAGACGGACGGACAGACGGACGGACTGAACGACGACTATAGGTGCTACGTATTTATATAATTACGAACGCACCTAAAAAGGACAAAATTTGAAAATCGTCTGAATTCCCATATAAAAGCATTGTGGCGTAAAAGAATATGTTCTTTATTTTCCGATAAAATCAACCAAATTTAACCAAAATATATGCAGCTGAATCTGGGAGCCTAACACTACTCACGCGGATAAACTCAAACGCTAATATTAATCCTAAGGAACGGTTGTTTGCAGATTTCTCGCTCGTATTTTAATATTTTAAAATTATTTCTTTGCTTAGGATTTCTGAGTTCACGGGTTCAGAATAGATTCTATCCGTTTGTAACCGGCAAAAAAATTCATTTTAAAACATTGAAATACGAACGAGAAATCTGTAAACAATACACCCATAGGATTAACATTTGCTTGAGATTTTCTTCCCTTGACTAGTGTAGGCTGTTAATCCCGGTATCCCACAGGCATTCTTACATCAATGCAAACTAATCGGAAAACTTTTTTGGCAATTATCGGGAAATATTTGGTTGTCCGGAAATTTCGTAACAATTTTTAATGAAAATTAAAATGCAGAAGATTTAAATTTTAGTATACACGTATTAAATTATATAGGTAAAATTCTGTTCCTCAACCTTCTTCCATCTCTCTAGAAGTCTCACAATGCCTTATTTCTAAAACATTTGTGATTTGAAGGCTAAATACTTATCGATACGCTTTTTTATATCAATCAAAGAGTCATTTTGTTGGCAAAGGGGAATTTTGAAAAAAGAAACAAAGAATAGTCGGGCGGAGCAATGTCCGGAGAATACTGAGAGAGAGTCAGAATGCCTCAAACGAATACAAGGAGTTTCTTCTTGACAGTCAATGTTTGTACCAAAAGTTTCTTTATCAAATCATGTGATATTTTAAATTCATCACTCACCACGTTTTGAAAAAAAAAAAAAAAATACATCTTCAAAACAAACATACTATAAGACGTATTTTTTTAAATAGTGGTACGGATAGACTACAAAAATAGTTACCAGTGGGCACGAATTGGCTCAATCTGTCTGTACAACGCAATCAATAAGACAGTCTAACTAACAGCAAACAGCCACAAAATATTTTTGGGTCTTTTGAGAAAGCCTCAACTAACTTTCCGCATTGATGTGATTGCATTAGGGTGTTTTCTTAAGGTGCCCGCCTAAGTTTAAAATGGAATTTTCGGTAAAAAATCCTATTTTCCATATTCGATTTAATATTAAAGCATGCCATTTTAGCTTTCTATATGAGTCTGAAAATTGTTTCTATCTTTCTTAGAACTTGAATTCAGACATTTTAATATTAGTCAGTCACAAGTTTTCAGTCGGTTTTTAATTACATTTCCTGCTTTTTCTCAAAATGAGATTTTTAACATTTTGCTTTATCGTAAAACGTCATAAATCGAAAAATTACAATTCTAACATTATGAAACTTTGCAAAAATACTCTAAAGGAGTTTATGTAGGTAATGTGCCTTTACTATAATTATTGTTAATTTTTGTTTCATATTTTAGTTGATGCAAGTTATGAATTGTCATATTTTTTATTGATTTTTCTGTGTTAAAAAACGTTAACTTCTGTAATTTTTAACAACTATTTATAGTTATGGAACTGCTTCAGTACTTCAAGAATGTTTCATTAATAGTAATACAATTTACAGAATAAAAATAAATTCATTTAAATCTGAGTTTTGATGTTCTGCAAAAGTGTTATTTCATAGCAAATTCAATGCATGTTTTGAGCCAAAAATATTCTATAATATAATGAACATAAGTAGGCAATTTTTAAAATAAAAAAAAAAACTTCCGCAGTTAGGCAGGTACCTTAAGATATCTATGAAATGATTTCTATAAATATTTTATTAGTAACTTATTACACATTGCATGTAGAACTGCTGAAATTGCAGTAATTATTTTTTATTTTATTTATTTATTTATTTATTTTAAATCAGGGATTTAGAATAAACTACATTTATAAAAGTTGCAGATTACTCCAGAATTCAAAATTTAATTAATGCGATAAAAGAGGAAGGAAACCAAGTTTCCGATGCAAAAAATGATGTATTTTTGAGTGTTTAATAAACAACACAGATACATTCACAAGTACAACTTCATTATCTTTCAGAAAAGCAGATTATTAATAATTTAGTCGATAGCTCTTAAGTTTCAAAGATTTTTTTTAAACATAATGACTCCTTTTTAATTAATGATATTAATTTCCCTGTTTTAATGAATCTTTCACTTAACTAAATAAAAAAAAAAATTCTTAATTTTTGTTCTGTATATTTCAATACACTAACTAAGAATCATACTTACAAATAATCGTGTGTATAATTACATTATATAAATTGATGCATATAGAAATACCTTGAAATGTGTATAGAAGTGTTTGAATTTAGCTGTCCCATAGCACTTTCATGATAAAGCCTTCTAATTATAAATAATTATAAATAAACAATTATAAAATTATATAAAATTAATTATAAATAAACAAATAATTTAAATATATATATATGTTTAATTGTAATCTTTTACAAAGCCGCTTTTAAAGGTTATAATTAATATTGCTTCACTAACATATATATATTTTTAAATCCTCATTAATAAAATTTTCGGGTACCGATTATATCCGATACTTTGAAGGTAATAGTACCGTTGTTTAAGATGCACGCGTACCACCGGTTGTCTGTAGCAGAACGGTTTGGGTATACGCAAAAATTAAAAAAAAAATTATTGGCAGAAAACACAAGAAATTTATTGTTAAAATACAAACACGAGAACTCGCCTCCTTGAATTAAGCCCCAAAATCACATTGAATTTATTAGGACATGTGTATGCGTATGAAGATGAATAATCTTTGTGAAAATAGATGATTCTGTGATTTTCTAAAATGTGTAAATTCAAAACTTTAAAAACAGTAAAAACTGTTTTAATAGGCTGTTTACATCTTTCTGTGCATTGAATCCGTTACAAAAACAAACAGGAATATTCGAAAATTCCACGATCCATGATGTAATGTTTCGCAACGCCATAATTCAAATCATTACATCATAGATTATGCAAATTTAGAATATTCTTATTTGTTTTGATAATATCTTCTGTTAAGCCGAAACGTGTAAACAGTCTAATAAAAAAATTTTGCTGTTTTTAAAGTTTTTCGTTTTACACTTTTATCATTTAAAAAGATATATTATTTATTATAGGTTGTAATAATTTGTTATACATTTAAATTATAGTGTTTTGAAAGTAGGATATGCGTTTCGTATTAAGATGAATAATCTTTATGAAATTAAATTAACGTGTTACTTTTATTTTCTAAAATGTGTAAAATGAAAATTTAAAAAACAGTAAGAGCAGTTTTAATAGGCTGTTTACATATTTCGGTCCATAGAATCCATTACAAAAACAAAGCGGAATAAGTAAAGTTAAAAGCAGTAAATGGAGGAAATTATGTCATATTTAAAATGGCCACATAATAGCATTGCCAAACAGTTTAAATTAAAATTATATTTACACGAGACATTCATTTTATATTTCGAAATGATCTTTTTAACTATTGTTGTCAATTCTAGGACAGCACAAAAAATATTTTCTTTGTAATAACAAAAGCATTTTCACAAAAATTTTAAAATAACACAGAAAAATTTAAAATAACGAATTTATTAATATGCATTAAAAGCAGTAAATGGAAGACATTACGTCATATTTATAAGGTCCTAATAATAATATTTCCGAATAGTTTTAATTTAAAAATAGATATACACCAGTCATTTATTTCTTACTTCGAGATGATTTTTTTAAACTACTGTTGCCAAATCTATTGAAGCGGAAAAATTAAAAATTGTTTCTAACAAAAAAAAAAAAAAAAGTATTTCCAACTGAATATTAAAAACAGAAAAATACTTTGGTGGAAATTACATCAGATTTAAAACGATACATTTAAAATGCCTTATGTAAAACAATTTTCTTATAGTGTTGTTAAAAAATACCGGAAGTCAAAGGCTCTGTTTAATTCATTTTATATTAGCTCATCTCCAAATGTTTAACTAGTGTTATTTATATTAGAAGTAAATTTCCAACTGGGCGAAAAATGTCCGGACCAGGATTCGAACCCGGGACCTCCTTGCTGAAGCCACCAGTGCTCTGCCATCTGAGCTGTCCGGGTTCGAATCCTGGTCCGGACATTTTTCGCCCAGTTGGAAATTTACTTCTAATATGATTTGTTTACCAATTAGAATAATTGTGTGAAAATTAATCTACTCTCTTAAAACGAATGAGTGGATTTGGTTGCTCAAAAATGAGTTCTAATTTATTGGATCGTGAATGAGTTGATTTTTAAATGTTTAGCTCAACTTGATTTCAGCTGTTATTTTTCTATTGTGCTCAAGGAGAGCTAAAATTAAACAACTCAACTTGATAAAAATTCACTCATTACCGAGCCGTTCTTTGCGATTCGTTCGTCTCGTCTCGTCTCGCCGTCGCGCCTGTCCTCACAAGATGGCGAATGTAAACATGAAGTTAAAGAAGTTTACTTAATGATGAAACATTGAGGAAGAGGATGGACCTGTTTTACTCGGTAAGTTTTATAAAAGCATTTAATTTATACTTAGTTTTTAGTGGAATTGTATGTACTGATTTTATTTTAATCTTGAAGCACGTGGTAACGGATTTCGTATACACACTAGCTTAATTTACACACATACTGTGCCTCCCTAGCATATAAAGCTTTAAAATTTTGAAAAAATTCTCCTGCATTTCTTAATTTGTTGTAAAAATAAATAACTAAAGATTCCTGCATATGCTCAGCGTCACTGCCGGCAGCTTATTTTAGAAATGCTTCTATATTTTAAAATTGTTCTGCCCTTTTATTTTTTACTTATTTATTTTCGTTTAAAATGTCCTGTTTATTACTTTGTTGATAAATAAATAAATAAGCTGATCATAGCGTCATGTAAAACCAAGGGGGGATGAGGGGAGGTGAAAATAATAAAAGTTTTCTTTTTCGATTGACAAACTTTATGTCAGATATAACAGTACTAAGTATTTTGTGAAAGTAATTTTTCAGATGAATCATATCAACCAAAAATATGTTTTATAATTTGTAGTAAATAATTTTGTGAAAAATTACAAGAATTTCGAAAGAATTGTTTCCATCTCTATAATAGGTAGATGTGCCAGTAATGGACAGCCCTTGATGTTTTTGGTTAAAAAAAAAAAAAAAAAAGATAAATATTTATCTTTAATTATTTATTTTATAATTCCCCCTTGCACTGGGTTATTGTTGACACTTTTAATCAAACCCATCAAGAAGCAGAAAATGTTTTAAAGTTTCGCTGTTTTTCTGTGAAAATCTTAATGAAGAGGTTAAGAAATGGCTTTGTTTAATTAATTTATATATTTTTTATTTTCTTGCAATATTTGAATGTTTTTGTTTGAGTAGCAATAGAAAACTTAGAATTTTATGTACTAACGGCCATTTACAAAATTTCATTTATTTTTAAGATTTTAAGACCTGTCTGTGTTCATTACTGGAACACTTAATTAGTCAATTTCCAGTAAAGGACACCCCATGTAAGCATTGCTAAAAATGCAATTTCAGTAACATTCATAATGCATTTAAAATCCTTTGACTTAACTGAAAACTTAAGTAATCAATTTTTAATTTTTAAATTGCACTTACCAGAATGTAATAACACTAAAATTTTTATAAATAACTGCTTTTAAGTTATTTTATTGATTGATAAAATTTTAATATTTTATGCTTTTTTTATATATACCTTGCATATTTTATAATCTGGCAATCAAATCAGCCAGGAAGCAGAAAATATTGTTTAAGAGCACAGTCAAAGAGGGGCTCATAGGGCTTAATCCCTCTCCGTTTAAATAAAAACAATTAAGTTACAGAAGCTATTAAAAATCTATTTTCTGTCTTAAATGTTTCCTTGTTCACCTCTGAGCCCCCCGCCACACACACACACACACACAAAGTAATACTATTAATGAAAGTTATAGATAATATTCATGAAACAAGTAAATCTGCAGATCAGTGGCCTCAAACATCAGTTCTACAGTTTTATTTTGAAATTATTTTATTTAGTGTTTAAAATATTCAACTCAAATTATCATTTCTTTCATATTTGTAATATTAATTATTATAAATGATTCATCAAGTAGTCTCCGGAAGAATAATTGCTAAAAATAGTGAGACTAAACACTAATATTCCAAAACTTTTTTTTAATTATACCTTTTAAATTCCCGTTTCAATAATTTGATAGCTGTAATTGCCTGATATTTAGTATTTTAAACTATCCATCTAAAATAATTAAAACATCGATCTTCTTATAATTACAATAACTGATGGAAACAGTAAATGATTATCACAAATATTTTATTAATAACTGGTATCCTAATTGTTAAATTTATTTGAAAATAACTATTTTGTTTCATTCTATGTATTCATTAAATTCTGTTTCTAAGTACAGTCATAAAAACAATTATATTTATTACTTTTTATGGATTGTCCTGTCCATTACTGGGCCAGAGGTTGTCCACTGTCTTTTGTGTGTTTTGATACATTTCTGTTATTTAAAATTAAATTTTGGTTCATATTGGGAAATAAGACTGTCAGAAGGGTTATTTAAACTTGGTAAAAACAAACTAGCTACATATATACTGGGCTTAGCAGTCATTTTGTTTTTCAGAAAGTAGAACAAAGTGTTTTTAGTGAATGAAAAACCTCTTTCCAGAAAAATATACTACAGGAAGAATTTGTTATGTATTGTGAAAGTGATTCGGAATTGAACTGTATTTACCATTTTGTGATCAATAAATTAGCTGTTGAGTTATAAGCATTTTTGATCGTAAAAAATAAACTGTTTGGATTTTAAAGAAGGATTTTTCTAATAGAAAACTCAAAAAATGAGTAAATTTATTTATTCAAAAAAATTTTATAGCATTTCTTGTCACATGGGGTAAAATAGGTATAAGAATATCTTTTTCACTATGTTGGCCTTTGCGCCTTTTAAGCAATTACTTTGAAATTTGATTTTCATTTGAAGTATAGGTATAAGCCATCTTTTTTATGCTAGTTGAGGTCAAGATATGAATGTATGAAAATTGATCAAAATTGAAAGACTTTTGAGAGCAAATTGTTATTGATCCTGTGTTTAAAACTGAAATTGTGCTTTGTTATATGAAATTAGGCTATAAATTAGTTGCGAACATCTGTTAATCCGCACTTCGCTTTGGAATGCGCTTGTAACCATTAAAAGCGTTATAAATCAAGCGAATGTAAACATTAAAAATCGCTGGTAACCGACAATTTTTGAAAAATCACATTAAATCAAAGTACCATATTTCCGGTCATAAATTAAATTAAAACATATGTTCTAACTTTATTAAATTGGGTGGATTAAGGGTGTATTCGAAAAAATATTTTTCCACCCTCAACAGCTCAAAATTTTCTGGGACATTTTCAGACTCATTTTTAAAAGTAACAACATGGAACTTGCTGGGGTGATTTTTGAAGAGATGCATAAGAGGCCGTGTGATTTCATTTTTCGCTCAATTCATTAGAATTTGATTTTTAAACAATTATTTTCTCTGTATGACCATTTTTTTCATTCCCAGATCTCCCGCTTCCGAAAATTCGGTTCAAAACGCCCACTTTGACAATATTTTCTGCATTTATCAAAAAATCGAAAAGCACGGCACATTATGTAGTTTCTAAATAAGAGAATTTCCCAGTTTGAGGCGTTTGAAAGCAAAAATGAATCAGAAAAACAGCAGTTTGGATCTGAATACACCCTTATAACAGGATAAACAGTAAAAAGAGTCGAAGCAATCCAAGGAAGTTAAACCTTTAAAGTATATAACTTTTCATTTTTGCTTTTGGCGGCAATACAGCACTCGGAAGGAGCACGGCGTTTTTTGCAGAAAATTTTAAAGAAATTATTTGAGTTCGCAGACAGTTTTACATTTTATCTAAGTCTGCTGATGTGGAGGCATCCCAAATTGTCAGGAAGTCTATCTCAACCAAGCTGTACCAGTCGTTGCCATATACATATTTTGTACATAAATTTTCTTTCACTTATAGCTAGTTAACTTTATAAATTGCTTTTGATTTAAAATATTTTTCAGTTAACTTAATTTCTCATTTTTTCCTACAGATACTCATGCTGATATCTATCTGCTTTTGAGCTGCATTAAATTAAAAAAAAAAAAAACAACTTTTAAAATGAAACACTGTTAGAAACATGATTCAGAGCATGGACGTAAATTGATGTGGTGAAAATTAAGAACAGTTTTGGGGGGGGGGGGATAGGATTTGTGTGTACTTGTATCTTATTTCTATTAGTTTCATAAGAGATTTTATTTGTCAAGAAAAAAATGTAAACAAAGTGAAAGAGACAGTTTTTTTGTCTTCCCTCCTCGCCCCAGTTTACATATGATTCAGAGGATGAAGGTACAAAACTTTTAAATGGTCTATACATTAATTATAATGTAATTCAACTTTAACCAGCATATACCCATTTTACCCCGAACTGAGATAAAATGGGTAATTATGTTGAATTTAGACCTAAAGTACATAATGTAAAAAATATTGAACAAAAACATGATCCTATTTCATAATGTTTCTGCTATGAAACATTAAAATAAAAAAAAAGCTTTTTTTATACCCATTTTACCCCGGGTGACCCTAACTAAAGTTCCACTTTCCTAATGTCCCCAATAGCAGAATTTTCGATGTCCATCTGCAGCAAACCAAAATTTATCTGCAACCTAACAATACTGAAACAAGCTACTATCTTAAATACTTATACTGACCCATAAAATAAACAGAAATTGCATTTCACATAGAAAATTAATAAGAAATACAAAAACTCTTAAATCAAAGTAAATTTTTGGTGAATTTTTTTAAGCACAATATTATTTTTAAGCTGGTAGATTAATCTGCAAGGTCTAAAATAACCTGCATCGCTGCTGCCGTGCTGCACAGTTTCTGCTACGGAGCTAACACCTAACTTCGAGTTGTCGGATTAAGCAGCATACACCGAGGAGGAGGGAGAAATTACATCCATCCTAACTCAATTTTAGTTCTTGCATATAAACCCCACCCACCTCACTCCTTTGGAAGCATGACATTGTCATGACAAAAGTTTTTTGGAGGTACCTCATAAAAACATCAAAAAATTTCTGTGTCCGCAACACTAAACCACCCAGAAGTGAAAAACTTGTCATGTGATCAAAAACGCTTATAACTCAACAGGTGATTTATTGATCACAAAATGGTAAATACAGCTCAATTCTGAATCTCTTCCATAGTCGAGCTTTCCAATTTTATATCTTTCTGTTAAAAAATGAATTTGAAAATGTGTCAATGTTTTGTACTTGTTGAGTAGTGATGTAGAGAGGGACCACACTCGAGTGCTATTCCTATGAGGAGGTTTTTGGCTGATCTCATTTGCATTTTTTTTTCTTTTTTTGTGGCATTGTATAGCTGATTTGATCTTCAGTGCCCCTTGTTTACTTTAATTTTAATCGCAGGTTTTTTTTTTTTTTTTTTTTTTTAAGACAATACTTTTATTTTTGGAACAGATTCTAAAAGTAAAAGTAATTTCTCTAAAAAAAAAAAAAAAAAATTCTGCAATCAAAATTGAAAAAGTAAACGAGTGCCATGAGGATCAAGCTCAGATGTCCAACCCCCCCCCCCTCCCCCCCCCCAAAAAAAAAATTATATGTATACATACATATATATATATATATATATATATTCAAAATGCAAATAAGAATAGCATTAACCCGCGAGTATCTTCACATAATGGGGTAGGGAAAAAAAATACAAAGTTTGTCAAAAGTTAAAAAGCACTAATTTCATTAAAACGCGAATATTGCCAGAGAATTATAAAAAAAACAAACTCAAATTTCACTAAAGAATCATGAAAAAAATATGAATTTTGTCAAAGAATCTTGTGGTGTGTGTGTGGGGGGGGGGGTAATGTTTTTGCAGTAAAAAGTCTTTTTATTCTAGTCAATACTGTGTTCGCTAAAATTTCTGGTATTTTTTATGATGTACCCCCTCCCCCGACTGATCAATTTAGCCATAATTTCACATAATCTAAAAAAAAATTAATAAATGAAAATGATTTGAGAAATATATCATACAGCAGTAAAATTTTAAAACATTTTACTTTTTCATATCATCAGGCAGAAACTAATTTCATTAAGTGGCAGGAACTAATAATTCACACATGTATTTGATATGTAAACAATTCAGTTAAAAATTAAAACTGAAGATTATGAGTGTTGTTCAAAGTAGCAAGTTAGGTTTAATGATGTACCGAATAGTGATTTGGCCGAATACTGAATATTCAGCTAGCCGAATAGTAACTGTTTGGCCAAATACCTTTTTATATTTCAAAGTTTAAAGGTATTAAAATGTCATTTTTTAAAACAACTTTACATAATATTTAATAAAACCAATTACATTTACATAGTAAATTTCATATTGGGAAAAAAACTTGCTTTGTGTTTATTTAAAGGATGACCTTTTTTTTAATTAATAAAATTTTAAATTTAATGGTTTCTTCTATGAATTAACATTTGTTAAAACAATCGATAATTATTTTTGTTGTAGGTTGAGTAAACTCTGTTTTTGGTTCAGGTTGATTTGAGGCTGAGTGTGAATTCCTGCAAGTTGGGTTCGGGTTAAACCCAAAATTTCAAAAGTTAGTTTGGTATATTTTTTAAGTTTAAAAACTATCCCTGTTATAATAAACATAGATATTTGTGTACGTGCTGTTTTCTAAAGAGACTTCCATTTTTTATGTAACCCTTTGGAAAAATTTGTGTTTTTTCTGCAACCAGACTTCTATAAAACCAAAAACTTTCTGTGCACATAAATATTGGGTCAAAAACTATCTGCAAATTAATTTAATGTTTAATAACGTAAAATACCGTGTTATGTTATTTTAACGATATGGATTAGAAACAGTAGTTTTAAAGTAATTACCATTTATATTTAAAAATAATTAATATTAATCAAAGAATAATTATTTTGGTTAAAAAAAAATAAAGCTAAAAATCCATGATGAGCAGGGCAGAAATAATGTGACATTGCTACTGAAACAACTAAATCACATTTTGTAGGGAGAGGTCCATTCATGGGTATCATCATTAAAGAGACCGGTGAGTTTTTACCGTGGCCCTTTGACAAAAATCATTTTTTTCTGTGGCCGTTTGACGAAATTCTCGTTTTTTTTTTTTTTTTTTTTTTTTCTGTGATCATTTTACGAAATTCACATTTTATCTGCGATCCTTTCATGAAATCAGTTTTTTCCTGCAATCCTTTGACGAAATTCGCATTTTCCTATGATCTTTTGACAAATTTCGCACTTTTTACGCAGCGCTTTGACGAAATTTGCATTTTTTTTTCACGATTCTTTGAAGTAATTAGTTTTTTACGCGTTCTTTTACGAAATTTGCATTTTTTTCACAATCTTGACAAAATTCGGGCTTTTTTCCATTATGCTTTTAAGAAATTAGTTTTTTTTCGTGCACGCTTTTGATGAAATTTGCTCTCTTTTTTGCAGTCCTTTGACGAAATTCGCGTTTTTTCTGCAATCTTTTTACGAAATTCGTGTTTTTCTTGCGTTTTTTACGGAATTCACACCTTTTTCTATGGCCCTTTGACAAATTTCTTTTTTTTTTTTTTTTTTTTTTTTCCGATCAATTGATGATAATTTTTCCGCGATTCTTTTACGAAATTTGCTCTTTTTTTTTTTAATCCTTTGACAGAATTTAGGCTTTTTCCGCGCTATTCTTTTACGAAATTCGTTTTTTCCTGCACTCCTTTTATGAAATTCTTTTTTTTTTTTTTATGATCCTTTCACGAAATTTGCGTTTTTACGGCAACCATTTGTTGAAATTCGCAGTGGTATCTTTTTATGTCTGAATTTTTGGACTGATGGCTGATTTTTTTAAATTTTCAAAACCAAATGCCTTAAATTTTCTGAAAATTTGGAACAGAATCATGTCTGTCAAACAATAACAGGGGTCAATGCAGACAAAATTTGGGGCCTATTTAGGGCCCTTTCACAAAATTCCATTTAATAAAATAGGCCCCTTCATAAAAATAAATTTAATAAAATGGGCCCCTTCACAAAAATGAACTTAATAAAACAGGCCCTTCACAAAATTCCTTTTAATAAAATAAGGCCCCCTACGTAACATTCTTTTTCATAAAAACTGCTTTAAAATGTGTAATTTGTAAATAAAACTAGGTTACAAAACTTTAGCAAGGGGATGTAAAAAATGATTTTGTTCATAAATTCTTGGTTCAAATTTGAGTAACTGGATTTCAACTTTCGTTTAAAAAATGTTATTTTTCACAAAAATATAATAAAATTAATAAAAATAACTTCTACTTTTCGCAAAATGGGCCCCAAGAATAAAAACCTGCATCGACCCCTGAATAATAATCTATCTGGCAAATAAATCGTACATAAAATTGGAGAATATTTTTAATTTTTCGGTATTTAAAAAAAAATTTACAAGGACAAAAATTAAGTTTTTTTTTTTCTAAAAAATTTTTCCGCAAAGTTCCGAATTTTTGGAAAATTTTCCGCACATGCGTCTATATTATACAACTGTGTCTGCAACACTTTGGCAAAATTTATTTCATTTTTTTGCAACCCTTTGGCAATTTTTTTTTTCTGCAACGCTTTAGCAAAATTTATTTATTTATTTATTTCAGCGACCTTTTGATGAATTTCGCAAGGGGGGGGGGGGGGGGGTCCTGCGACATTATGACTAATTCCACATTTTTCGCGTGATCCATTGGCAAAATTTATTTATTTATTTATTTATTTTTTGTGGGTGGGGGGGTCCCTTGTCAAAACGTTTTTTCTGCTATCTTTTGGCGAAACATGCATTTTCTTTCCGGATTCTTTTACAAAATATGCTTTTTTTTTCCGAAATCCTTTGAAGGAGTTGCCATTTTCTTTTCCCTGCTATCTTCTAACGATACAGGCATTTGTTCCCCATCTTTTGACGAAATTTTCATTTTATTTGCAATCCTTAGACAAAACTTATTTTATTCGTGATCTTTTTAATTACGGGTGCACAACTTTTTTAAGATAAGGGCTTTTTAGAAAAAGTCTGTTTTGTCGAGGCCCACACGTGAGAGAATTCTATTTCGAGTAGCCGATCGACGAAATTTGATTTTTCTGCACATTATTGACAAAAATTGTGATATTTTCATTTCAGACCAATGAAATTCTTGATTTTTCTGAGACTGATCAACAATTCGCTATTTTCCATGCATTATGGACAAAATAACATATTTTCGTGTCTGACCAACGGAATTAGTGATTATCAATCAACAAAATTTGCAATTTTTCTGACTGATCATGAAATTCATGATTCTGCATTATCTCTGATGAAATTAAAAAAAAATTTCAGGCAATAAATTGACAAATTTGAGATTTCTTTTTCTCTCTATAAACTGATGAAAATCATGATTGGTTCTGCAGTCGATCAACAGAATTCTCAATTTCTTCGTGCATCGAGAAAATTCGCTATTTTACCATAACGAAATTCTCAATGTTCCTGTACACAATCGACAAAACGCACAATTTTTCCATGCCCGATCAATGAAATTCACGATTCTTAAACTGACTGATGAAATTTTCAATTTTTTTTGTGGCAAATTGACGAAATTCATTGCAGGCCACAGGTTTTGGCATCCCTACTTTTAACAAAATTGGTGTTTTTATTTTAGCTAACGTTTGACGAAATTGATTTTTTCGGTGACAATTTCTCGAAATATGAGACATATTTTTTTATGTCCAAATTTCCAGACTGATGAATGATTTTTCATAATTTTTGGAACAGAATCGCCCCTCAATTTGCAATCAGTCACAGAAATTAACGAGAAACTTGTCATTCAATCTCCGGGGGGGGGGGGGGGGAATCTCAAAATTTGTCTCTCGGTTGCAGGACCAAAATATGAATTTCAACAATCTTTTGCCGCAAAATGTATCAACCTGTCATCCGAAAATATCACAAGGTTCGCAGGATTTGTTTTAAAATGATAACACTTTTTTGAAAACAAATTTTTTAGATGGAAGCCTCCTGCTCATGATGTGTTTTTGGGTGGGATTTCAAAATTTTGGTGATGAATCCCGCCCTGAAATTAAAGTCCTGTACTGTGTTCTACAGTAGTCTTTAAAATGAAGAAATCATGTGTTAAGCATTGATTATGTAACTGTCCAACTCTTCCTGAGAAAGTAATAAGTAACTATTTTCCCATTGGGTGTAATGTAAAAAAATACTTTTGACTGTGTCTGGGTGAATGTAACTCTGGCAATAATGGGTCATTTGCCTGGATATAAAATGCAGGGGTTTTTTTTTTCAATTATTGAAAGTTTTCCTAAAAATTAGCCTTTAAAAATTTCTTTAGCTGTAAAATATTTTTTTTTCTGTGGTGCTTTCAAATTGTTGCCATCAAGTTTTGGCGGATTCCATCTAGTTTATTTTTAAACATGGCATCATGGCGTTGTCTTTGGTTTATTAAATTTATCTTGTATTCTATAAATAACTTCGTCCTTTATTAAAATTGATTGAATTAGTTTTCAAAATTTCGTTGTCATTCAAACATTAAAAAAAAAAAAATCTTTGTTTACATTCAAAAAATTTATCATGAATTATAGGTCAGTGAATTAGGTGCTCTACTGTATATATATATTTTAGAGGAGGCGTGGATTGGTTATAATTTCTCAAAATTAAATTCAGCCAATTACAAATACCACAACAGTGCCAGTTGTTAGTTTAGTCTATTTTGAATGATTTTTGAGCTTCAGTACGATTTTTTCAGATTACGATTTCAGATTTTTTTGTCAAATCTGAAAGGGTAGAAATTTAAATTTTGGTATAAGGCAGAATTGATACCAATTCATAACAATATGTGCATATATAGGTAGTGAAGGAAGTGATTTAGATTTTTCAAAAATAACCTTTTTTTTATTTAAAACAAAATCTAAATTTTTTGACAGTTTGAGAAAACAATTCTTCTAAGCATCTAATAAAAAAGAAATTAATTATAAATATGAATTTTGTGATGAGATATTCCAAGAATTGTGGGGCATTTCAAAGGCCATTGAATAACACAGGAAAGTGAAAAAGCAACTTATCTCTGAGAAGGAGCTTTAATCTGATTATTCTAATAAATTTTAATTGCAACAAAGGGATAGCTTAATGCAGTGAGTAGCCAGTTATCCAAAAACACGTGAACCCAACAATTCCAGATAATTTACTTTATACTGTATATATTTTTAATTATGCAACAGTCCCATCGGTCCAATTTATTGCTTGGGTAAATTGGAGGGAAATGAATTTCCTTTTTTGTATGTTTCAGGCACTTTCGTATAAACTCATCATTACGTCTGTGTTTTGAAATTTTAAGTTAAAACCATTGAAACATTTTAAATCGATAACATTGTTTTTGCACATTTTCATTTTAGGAACAATACTTTGATCCTATCGCTCAAGCTGGTATGGTTGAATGGAGGTTTAGAACAATGAAGTTAAATTTAACACCATCCCAAAAGAAGTACCAACAAAGAGGACTATCAAAGAGGCATGTGATAATCCTGAGGAGGTGTATTATCAGCAAGAAATAGAAGACAGGGTATAAATTTACATATTAATCTTAAATATATTTTTTAAGTTTTTTGTCATTGGAATTTCTTTTTTTTTTTTTGTGTGTGTGTGTGTTTTGTAATTGTTTTGTGACCTTACAGATACATATGTGAAAAAAAAAATTATTTTCATATTAGTAAACTTCATCTTACACTATATTGCCATTAATGATCGGCAACTTTCAATTTTAGACATTTTGTTAAATATTTAGAAATATGCTTGACATATTCATCTGGAATTTCAGGATTGAAATGAACAGGTATGATCTCATATTTAACAATGTCGATTTAATAAGGGGATCAATTAGTGGGGCAACAAAAAATCAAAGAAAAAATATATATACTTGGGATCACCCTGTAAAATAAAATGCACGAAATGATCTACCGCTACCGAATATAAATAGACATTGTGCAATATGTGTATTTTTTGTGTAAGACTAGCACGTATATTAATAGAGATATAGCGATTTATTTAAAAAAATTAAATTCTTGCATGATTTTTGCTTATAACACGCAGAATTTTCAAGCCAATTTAACGCTGGTTTCAGAAAAATTGACAAAATATAATAGAAACAATATAGTGCAATTGGAATATAAATATATTAAATATTTTAGGTAATATGAGCAGTTGTATGAAATAATTTTTATCTGTGCATGCGTGAATGATAACAAGGATCATTTTACATAATTTAATAGTCAACTCTATGGAGCAACTTATTTTTAAAAAATCTAGTCAAATGTAAAAATTCAGAAAGATATCGGCGTTAAAGTGAGCAAATTTTTAGTTGTTCTTTAAAAGCAGCTGAATGATAAGAGATTTTCCACAAATTGTCATTTTTAATTTTTTTTTTTTTTATTTCCATTTTTTATTGATGCTTTAGTTATTGGATAACCACCAGAACGAGCCTATACCATGATCAAAAGAAGTATAAAAATTGAAGCATTTTTTCCAAATCTACTCGTTGATACTTACTAAATACTTTTTTCTGAAAGTCAGTTAATAAAAATTGACAATTTGTGGAAAATCCCTTATCATTCAGTTACTTTTAGAGAAAAACTAAAAATTTGCTCACTTTAATGCCGATATCCTTCTGAATTTTTACGATATTTGACTAGTAGATTTTTTTTAATAAGTTGCTCTATAGAATATTAAATTATGTAAAATGATCCTTGTTATCGTTTGCGCATGCACAGATAAAAATTATTTCATACAACTGCTCATATTTCCTAAAATATTTAATATAGCTATATTCCAATTGCACTATATTGTTTCTATTATATTGTCAATTTTTCTGAAACTGGCGTTAAATTGGGTTGAAAACCCTGCATGTTATAAGCAAAAAATATGCAAGAATTTTATTTTTTTTAAATAAATCGCTATATTTCTATTAATATATGTGCTAGTCTTACACAAAAAATTACACATATTGCACAATGTCTGTTTATTTATATTCGGTAGTGGTAGATAATTTCGTGCATTTTACAGGGTGATCCCAAGTATTATTTTTTTCTTTGATTTTTTTGTTGGCCCCTAATTGCCCCCCCCCCACCCCACCCTGTTAACAAATCGACATTGTTAAATACAAGATCATACCCAGGGATATGTTTAGGAAAATTTTAGGTCTTTTAAAGGACCCTTCACAAAATAATTTATCTTAAAACAGGACCCTTCACAAAATTTTTTATCCCCAAACAGGACCCTTCACAAAACATTTTATCCCAAAACAGGACCCTTCACAAAATTATTTGTCTCTTAAATAGACCTTTCACAGAATATTTTCACCTTCAAATTGAATTTTTCACAAATTTAGTCATTTAAAAATAAAATCTGGTCTGTAAGTAAACAGTTGAACTCACCAAAGAGCATATTACTTAGCTTTTTTTATATGAAGGATAGAACATGAAGACATCGATAATTTAAAATTCACAAAATTATGACTAGAATTTTCACAAAAATAAGAAAAACTTCACAATTTCACAAAAACAGGACCCTGTGAGAAAAGTGTGGACAGACCCCTGATACCTGTTTTTTTTTTTTTTTTTTTTTTTTTTTAATACTGAAATTTCAGAAGAATCTGTCAAGTATATTTCTAAATATTCGACAAAATGTCTAAAATTGAAAATTGCCGGTCATTAATGGCCATATAGTGTATCTTTCCTATGTGTTTAGAATGCAGTGCTATCCAGTTTCAGTTCATTTATTTAGTATCATCTATCAATCAGATACATTTGCCCAATAATGCACATTTTCTTCCAAGATTAGATAGAAATCCGTGACATGTGTTAGATTTGGAAGTTTTTCTTTTTAATGATAGGTAATTTTTAAAATAGAAGAGAGTAATGTTGGCGGTATAGAAATAGCATATAAAATTTAATTTTGTCATAACATTATGCAGTTTAGAAAAACAAGTCTGTATTTCTGAAATAGATATTCCTAACATGTATTTAATATGAAAAACATTTTTGTTAAAAATAGTTCCAAAAAAAAAGGAAGCAAATTGCAATTGGATTTTCAAAATTCACTGTTTATTGAAAAAGTTTTAACAAATTTCAATGAAAGTAAGCCTTTCGATATTATTTTTTCCTTACATAATTATCACTTTGTTATTAATTAAATTATGATTAAAGGTACTGTTAAGAACATTGAAAGTTTCGATTATCTTTGTGAAATCTAGAATTTTTTATAAATCTAGTCTTAGTCTTGATTTTCGAGGTTATACTGTATTAAATTAGACATGTATGTCTCAGACACATGCATTTGACTGTTGGAAGAAAACTGCCGTTTGGCTGCTTAGTTAGATTTTATGGGGTAAGGTTAAACATCATTGTTGTAATAAAACATTTCATATTTAGAATGAATTTAAATGTAGTTTCTCCCCCCCCCCCCAAATTTAAATGATATTTTCGAAAGTATCAAAAATATCTGATATTTTTGATATATATCCGATATTTTCAAAATAGTCACCTTATTGCTGATAATAAATATATTCAAGCATAATATAAATTAGAAACTAAAACATATTCCACTTAACATGAAAACTTAAACAATACATTAAAAGTGCAGTTTTCTCTTTCTTTTTTTTTTACACTTAGAACAAAATTTAAAATCAACTAATTGAAAACAGAAACAATTTGCTTTATACGCTTACATCAGATTCTTTTATAGTGAAGCTGTATATATAACTGAGTATCTAAATTAGACAGTTTATGTTTCAGTGTCTGTTCTGAATTATGTCCCTCATAATAATCTACAGTTAAAAGTAAAAAATTCAAACATAAAGTTTGAAAAAGATATTTGTTTTCTTCGGCTAAAAAAGTAACTATCAGAGACATAAATTCCTTATTTACAGAACAACACAGTCCATAACAGTTGGAAATTTCATTTGCATTTGTTTTGACTGAAAATATCAAAAACATCTTACACAGTGATATTTTGAAAATAAATATCAGGTAATATGAAAATATCAAAAATCTTGATATTTTGAAAATAAATATTGGATATATATTGATTGATATATATCAACGAACCCCGGTGATCGCACAGAGGGTTTCATTTTCCATTTTATTCACAATTGGCTGAATTTTCAGTGGTGTAACTTTTTATATAAAGCTAAAAGTTTTAGTGTATGGTTTTTTATTTCATTTTTTCTTTTCTTTTCTTTCAGAATATGCATGGGGAGGCGATTGTTTGTGTGTGTTTTGTTTGTTTGTTTTTATTCTTGGGGCCGATTTTGTGAAAAGTACAAGTTATTTTTGTGAAAAATAATATTTTGTAGCGAAAATTGAAATCCAGTTACTCAAACTTAAATGAAGAATTTGACAAAACTCCTTTAAATCCCCTTGCTAAAGTTTGTTTTCAGTGAGCTGGTTTTATTTACAATTTACACATTTTAAAACAGTTTGTATGAAAAAGAATGTTACGAAGGGGCCCATTTTATTAAATTTATTTTTGTGAAGGGGCTTATTTTATTAAATAGATTTTTGTGAAGGGCCCTAAATTTTTCTTGGAATGACCCCTGTATATGTATTTTCATATTTAGAATAAATTTAATATGAAATGTAGTTTCATTTTTTTCCCCCAAATTTAAATTATTGTTTAAAAAGATATGTTTGTATACATTTTGAAAATGGTAACAAAGGTGAATTTTCAACAATATTTTAAGAACTTGCTTAAGACTTTAAGAATTTATTTATATTTACTTTAATCTAAAAACTAAAATGTTTTAAAAGGTTCATAATCACTCCTTTACATTACAATTTTTGCTATTTAACTTAATTTCAATATTTTCTTTTAACACAGGAGAATAGTGACCTCATGGAGAAATGCAATTCCACTGCGAGGAATGTAATTCAACAGCCCTATCGAATCTCTGAAGGATCTTCAGCAGAGAAGAATACATATTTTCTTGTCTTGACGAGAAAATTTTTAATGAAAACACTGCATCTGTTGTTAAAATTGCTATCATTGCTAAGTTTGTTTTTTCTTTTTGTTAAATAAAATTGTTAGTAAATAATGTTGTTGTTTTTTTCCCCCCACAATATTTTGAATTGCACATTTGGCTCCTGCTTTTGACATAAAAAGCTACAATCTTATGCCATTTTAAAGTTTTATATTTCACAACAAGATTAAGAAGGAATAACTGCAAGAGAGTACCTAATGGGTTGGTGTTTATCCATTCAAGACATTGTTCCTTCTAATCCAGAAGCTAAATTCTAAAAATTATTATTGAACATAATTTAGTTTCAACAAATGATATAAAGAATTAAGTTGCACGTTGTTTGAGTCAATAAGCTCAATTTTCAGTTATTTATGCATTTGACTTTTATACTACAATATTTAGTGGAAGGTTCTTCATATACAAAAAAAAAAAAATAGTATCATGATCAAAATTCTAGCTATAAGTTTTAGGATACTTGAATCCAAATCAAATGAAAGTACACATAGTGCATGAAAAATGGATAAAATTCCTAACATTTGCATATCGAGACAGATTTGTAAGTCTATTGGGCAGTAAAAGGCCATTTTAGATTTTCATTTGCATTAAAAGATCTTTTCAAATGTTAAATAGTGAACCCAAACCTTATTTTTCAATATTCTACAGTTATTTTGGTGCATAATTTATTTGTAAATGTATCAACTGCATTAAATTGACATTTATCACTCAGTGCTAATTAGCATAAAAAAAGGCTTAACAATAAATATTTCTTTAAAAGTTAGTCTATTAAGAAGTAGTGTGAATTAAATCAAGGGATAGTTACAACAAAGTATATAATAGGTGGGTGTTTATCTTTTTTGAAATATTTTCAATTTTACTTATTAAGGCCTAACACTAGCCATGTGACAAGACCTGTGATAATGTTAATTCCATGGGGAAGTTATTTTCAAATATCTTGCTTGGATTTTTAATATTTGTACATGATTCTTTTTGCATATGGTAGCTGAAGACAATATGTATTGTGGCTAGTCTTTACTTTTTTAATTCAGGTTTTATATTTTATTGTAAATACTTTCATTTTTGGAACCGATTCTAAAATTTATATCTTAATACAGTAGACGCTCGATTTTACGAACTCAGTGGGATTCATATAATGTGTTCGTAAATGGGAGTAACATCAGTTCGTAAAATTGGACATCTACTGTATAAGAGAAACTAACCAAAATTAAAAATTAGCCTGCATAAAGATCCTATATCCCTCCCCCCCCTCCAAAATATATATATATATATATATATATTTTTTTTTTAAATCCAAACAATGTATTTGAAAATAACTTCTCCATAAGATTAACACAAGCATCCAGATCTTTTTTAGCGACTAGTGTAGGATCTTAAGGCTGTTCTTAACTGGTTTGCTCAACAAGCACAAAGCGTTTTGATGCATTTACAAAATAATTTTTTTAACGGAAAGATATAAAATTGGAAAGCCTTGTTATGGAAGCAATTTGGAATTGAACTGGATTTTCCATTTTTTGATCAATAAGTTATCTGTTGAGTTATAAGCGATTTTGATTATGTGACAAACGTTTTCGCCCGCTCTGGTATGTTTTTTCTCCTTTTGCGTGGAAATTCAGTTCAAAACTTCCACTTTGACACTATTTTCTGAAAAATCTATTGTGTTTAAAAAAAAAAAATGGAAAAAGCAGCTCTATTACATAGTTTTAGAACAACACCACCAGCTGGTTTCATGCATTTTCGATCAAAAATAAATTCAAGCTTATGTCAGAAAGCTGCCCTTTTGAATTTGAGAACACCCTTAAGGGGAGCAGTCATCTTTTAAAAGTTGTCATTGGGATTTTTCCTTCCCTTGGCGATTTCAAGTTTTGTTTTTTTTTAGTTGTAATTTTTATTTAATTATAAATCACAGTTATTTTTGTCATTTACTATTAAATAAGAATTACAGTTATATAAACCAATATGAAGGAGTATAAAATTAGTTATTTTAATTTGAAAATGTGGCAAGAATTCTGCGTTATTTTGAATTATGTTGATAAAAATCAATCACAGGTTACTGAATTTCATTTAAAATGACATGATTTTATTTAATCAGTTAATTAGAAATCGCTCAAGGGTTTTTTTTGGTAATTTTGGCGAGTTCTCTTATGAATGAGTTTATTAGAAATCACTCAAGGGATTTTGGATGAACTCTTAAATGAGTTGATTTAATCCATGTATGAATTGTTACAAATCGCTCAAGAACTACTGGATTAAATCTGAAATGACTTCATTTCACTCAAGTTTGAATTGATTACAAAACGCTCAAGGGGTACTGGATTTAGGCTTAAATTATTTCATTTCACTCAAGTATGACTTGGTTACAAATAGCTCAAGTGCTACTGGATTTAGTCTTAAATGACTCAATTTCACTCAAGTATGAGTTGGTTACAAATCACTCAAGTACTACTGGATTTTACCTTCATTGATTTGATTTCACTCAAGTATGAGTAAAATAGAGACCACTCAATCATGAGTTGCCTAAAAACAACTCATTCACTCGAGTTGTTTCAACTCTTTATGAGAAGCTGACTTTCAAATCATGAGATGAGTGGATTTCGGCTCAACTTGAGTTATTTTGGCTCTTTCGTTTTAAGAGTGTAGTGTAGTGTTATTTAATCAAACATGAAAATAGCCATTAGATTTCATATCATTGTCTGATTCGACCTTAAAATTTTCTAATCTAAGAGGAATGAATAAAAGTCCGTTTACAGGGCAATCGCCACTTGTTTTTTAATAATAATTCAATCGTCCGTAATATTTTTAAGGCCTATCAAATTAGCGTGTTTTAAAGTCTGTGATTTCTCAACGGTGGTCGGCGATCATAGCTCATAGGAGTCAGAGCCTCCTAGTATTAAATAATATCTTAATTTTATAACTGAAATGCTTTTAATGTAAAAGAAAATGTGCATATTTTCTTTTGAATTCTGCATCTTCTTCTTATAGAAAAGAAATTCAATAAATTTAAACATTTAAAACTTTAAATTCTGATTGTCCATTATACAATTTGTCGTTTTATACGTATTTTAATCTGTAGCTTAACGCTTTCAAGATGCATGTAAAATTACAGTATTCTTCTTAATTTTTATATACCTGCAAATTATTTTGTATAACAATTAAAACACTTCTATGAATTATATAGCTTTTCCTTCTTTTAAATATTTAAAAAGTAAGATCTTACATGATTAAAAATTTAATAAACAAATACTTACTTAACTGGTTAAAAAAAGGACAAATGCATTATTTTGAAAACAATACATTGCTTATAATACTAGGAAAAAAAATCAAATTAGATGACTTCCGGGAATTTCAATTTTCCATACCTAAAAAGACGCATTATCAAATGACGTAATTGAAATCATTAAGAGGATTGCATAAGAAAGAGAAAGAAAATTCCGTTTTAGAAAAATAATTCGAAGGAAATTTAAGAGGTATTACGTTATAATCGAAAAAGAATAAGCATTTCCTAGAAACGTAAAAGCTTTTGGACAATCAGAAAAATGCTTGGATGGCTAAATGCTTCAAGTATGATTTTGAAAGTTATAAAAGAATTGATAAAAGTAATGAACTGTCCGAATTTGCATTTCTTGAATAATATAGCATACTTATTAGATATAGCATGTGTATTAGATAATAATAAACATGCTGATTTTTTTTTATAGATTATATAAAAATTAAATATTCATAAAGTTTTATATATTTACTATTCATTACATTATTATACATTGTATTTTTACATTCAATCACATCTAAAAAATCTGACATTATAAAATAAATCCACTTTTCTTAAAACAGCTTGAAATAGCCAGATTTAGAGTTGTAATTGTTTTTTAGCTTTATAATTATGTAGAAGTATAATGTTAAGTAAGCATCTAATAAAAACTTTTATCTTTCTCCCCATGAAAACGTGAAAAGGTTTTGCATATAGCGGAAAAATCGACAAAATACGATTTGGACAGTCACAGTGTTTTGGTTGACGTGCTCAATAATTCGAAAATCATTTGTATAGTTCTGCATTTTTATAGTATTTGATATTATTCTTTTTATGAAATTTTTGTTTAATGTTTTACTACAGTATTTGTATAATTTGTATTCCAACAAAAAAAGATTATACTCAAATGCGTCCAAAAGAAGTCAAAAGGTTGAGCACACACGGACATTGGAGATTTTACAAAATGGCAGAGTAAATTATATTTCATGAAAATAAGCAGAATTAAATCTACGAAAAAAAGATTACAGAAATAAAGAAAAAAAATTATCAAGTGCGAGTATTACTCGCGCACAGAGGGTTCCGTACAATAAATATACTAATTAGTAACTGTATAATTACCAAAATAATCGTTGCTGAAAGAATAATAAGACTTTGTAAAATAGTTGTCAACCTATGGTTGGGTATAACATTATATACTAGGGAACTTATAATATGTTTATGATGAACTTAAGGGAGCCGGGAAAGCAAAATTCAACCAAAAAATCGATTTTTACTTTTTTATATCATTAAATAGTTTAAACTTTTATCTTTCCAACGATGTGTCACGCATGTTTATATATATAAAAATAAGTGTTGAAATTATTCATTCGTTCTAAGAGTACTTACCAAAAATACTAATTTAAAAATGACTTTCAATAAATAAATAATAATTAACTTTGACTTTCACTTAGAAAGAAAATGGCCTTTTAAAATACGTAAATCATGTTATTCTAACTACTCTAAATAATCTAGACATCTATATTTAACCATTTCTGAGAAAAAGGTACATAAATTTGGTGAATTTAACATGGTCGAAATAGGGCTCTCCCGGTCCCTTAATTCGGTGCTAACAATAAAAGTAATGCATATTTATACTTCATTTGGCATTTTACGCACCAAAATTCAGCGTAGTAATAATATTTTCTTTATACAGTGTACCTAAAACAAAACCTTTGTTCAAAGTTTAAACTTGGTATTGTGTTCAGCGCGATTCGAATGGAGTTCGGAAAAATTTGCAACGCCGCCTTGGTCCATACCGCATTTTCCAGATATGATTTTAAATAACCTTAAAGATATGGGTGGCGTATTGTGAGAGCCAAACTAGCCGCAAGTCCCACAGTAATTATATGATTAATTCTGATTAAATTAATCTGTTATTAACAGTTTGACGTTTATTGCTTTTATACTACTACTGGGCATTACATCACACAAAAATATAATTTTTTATCTCGGCTTTAAAAGTCGATCGCGCCTACAGTACGCCGCCAGTGTCTTTGTGTATGTCCAACCATCCGTGTCTTTAAGGGTTAATATCTTGGTTAAAATCAGTTTTTTTTTTCCGAATATCATTATCAACAATCCTTTTATACTTATGCGACGGTAGGAACCTCCAGCGCAGCTCAACACCTTTGCTGAAAGACCGCAAATCGGAATTTGTGTGTAACAAAAAAATGCGATTTACTTGAAATCTATGTGACCTAAGGTAATCGCGGTACTTTTGCTGCAAGGATTTCTACTATCCCTATTTTTTTCATAAATTTAGTTTCAGTGGATTCGGAAATATAGGTAGGGGGACATATTGTTGATTTACATTTTTAACAATAACTCTGAAAATCGAAAATATAAAATTAAAAGAAATTCATTTTTGAGTTCGGGGTTAATAAAGTTTTCACTAGATACCAACACGATATACAAAGAATTTTTTTTTTCATGTAACTTAATTAGCCCCTCTACAATTTTCTTAAATACATTTGTGAGTGTTTAATAATCTTTAAATATGTGCGTCAATAGGCTTTATTACTTCAGCCAAATTGAACTTTCCACTTTCCGTAAGTTTGTGACATGGCTGTGATGGACGGATAGACAGACACAGGAGTGATCTTATAATTGTTCCGTTTTTACTTTTTTAGTACGGAACCCTAAAAAAGTAATAATTTTCGAGAAGTATGGATTAAATGAATGAATTGTGATTACAGAATTAGACAAATAGTTAACCTAATACCTACTAATAAATATCCTCTAAGGTACATTCTAAAAGCTTGATAATGAATTATTTTAATTGTTATAGTTAAATTGCTATTCCAAAAAAATCATATGCGCGTGTATATGAGATGTCGATGGAAACCAAACCATAGAAAATATATTTTGAACCGCTTATTTCTGTTATTTTATTTTTCTGGGTTTTATATAACGTCTATGTGGGCGAGTGGATAATAAAACTCATCTTTCGAAAATTTTACTCTTCATGACTCTCGAATACGCGTTATCTAATGACGCAATTTATGATACGTTTTCTAGACGATTGCATAACATAAAGAAGCGAAATTCTTTTTTTTTAATATAAATATAGATTAAGGTAAATATAAGGAGAAGTAATTATGTCAATAGAGAGAAAAACGTATTGGTTCTTATATAACGGCTACGTGGGCAATAGGATAAAGGTACATATCTTAAGGGAATTGTGTTTGCCTCATAATAGAAAAAGAATGCATGAAATATACTATTGAAAGTTTCAGGAAATTTGATGTCACCCATTGAAATAACATTCTACAAATATAATAACTTACAGTTACATTATTGAATTTAAATATTGGAAGAAATGTTTCAGAAATATATGGATAGTATTAGTAAATCTATGAGACAAATTAATTTATATGTGACGATTGTACAAATTAGTAGAAATTCGTTTACTAACAAGTCGGATGTGTAAATTCAAAAACTTTCTTCCATCACATTCATGTTACTACTTGAAATAAACTTAGTCGAAGCTGAAAATGAATCCTAGTTTAGACACTTGAGTGATTTAGTGTCATCCTCCCCTATCTTCTCTGGTTAGTGAATCTTAAATTATCCCATCACGCATCCACGCATTTCCAGCATTCTGGTCCCGCGAAGCCGTCGAATTCTGAACAACTAGTGTATAACAGCACAACAGCTTGATCTATCCTATCCCAAAGATTGCGCAAAAATCTCTGTCACAGAGACCCTTTCTGGGGGAATACCCAATTTTTAACTGGGACATGAAGTCATTAGTCAAAAACATATATATAAAATTTGGTTAAATTTTATGCGTCACTGTGTACCGGTTCCGATGATACAATAATGAAAATGGCACAAAAATCTCAATTACCGCACTCCTTCCGGCCGAATATATCCCCAAATTCAACTAGGAATTTCTGACCATAGCCAAAAAGATATAGGTATGAAATTTTGTTCAATTTTATACATAACTTAATGCACTTTTCGATGATACGTTATACAAATGGCACAAAGATCGGTATTATAGTACCTTCTTTCGATGCAATATTCTCAAATTAGAGTGGGAAAGTAATAATATATCTAGATTTAATAACATTTGGTATTGGAATGCTTATCTGGTTTTTGAGAAAGAATATTTTAACTTCGTGTATTAGGTTTATTAATCATTGGCTTGGCACAAATGTAGAAATGGGTTTGAATTGTAGCATTGCGGTAAACTTACTCTGTACATAACGTACAAATTATCATAGATTCCTGTGGTTTGTTTTACCTAGTTATTTAGTCAAAGCGTTATGATTGTTTTCAGATGCGAGGCATTCTGACATAATTTTGACTCTTGAGTATTTGAATAATAATTTTTATTTTAGTACATATTGTTTTTTGCTTTTTTTCTCATATTCGAAACTATGCCATTGCATGATTTTGCAACAATATTATCGAGGTGAATAAGTTTTGGACGATGTTGGGAGTCAAAATGTGCCATCAAATTCCTTACCGTTCCATGTCCCTCATATTTATTTTTAAGTTTGGAGCTGTCTGTATAAAATCGTTTCAATAAAAGTAACTCGACGTATTTTTTTCAGAAAGTGGGACGATTATTTTATATAAATTTTCAGCAAAAAAGTTAACCTGCACAGATTTTTACGGTTATTATTTTTTAAACTCTGTCCTGGATTTTAGATTTCTTATCGCCTCTCTTGTTAAATTATGCAGAAAATCACCCCATGTGCAGCCACAGAATTTTTTTTAACTTTTTACTCATTTAAATATCAATTTCAAGCATTGCGGATTTATTGGTACTGTTAACGTCCCCAAGATTTATTCCTGCGCCTTTCGAGATATTTTTTTCTTATTATTTAATCCAATTAACTGTTGCTAAAAATCAGCGAACATTGTGGATATTACTTAGTCTTAACATGACTTGCCGAAAAATTGGTGGTAATTTTCCTTACCGTCCCTTCCTTACCATTCCTGTTTTATGTCAGTAATAAATGGATTTTAAGGATCTCACTGGGATAGTACAGTATTAACCTTTAATGTTGAATAAGAACATTTTCTAATTATAGCTACAAGAACATGAAAGTTTAAAACTTAAAATTTAAAAGTGCTGCTTTATTTTAAGTTGAATGTTACATGTTTCTTATTAATGAAAGTTAAAACTATAGGAGAATGCCTCACATGTATTTTTATATAAATTACACTACCCAACATCAAAAATGTTTCGAACTCAAAATTAGTTATTTCCGAAGTATTTTGTCTCGCTAAACACGAAAATCAACATAAAAAGTTAAGACTAGCTCTTGTTTTTAAGATAGGAACCAACTTGAGAAATCTCACTATGGCTGTTTTATGGGAAATCGAATCTTCGGAAGTTGGTACTCCTAATAGCTGTAATTCTCCACAAATGCATACTCTGTGTAAGAATCTTTTTCCCCAGCAGATAGAAGCTCCTTCCCTGGGACCGGCCGTCTTTTGAACCGGTGAGAGCGTCAGTAGAACGAAAAAAGATAACAGTGCACGATTCAAGTGACATTCTCTGCTATTCGCCTTACAACTGAAGGTAAGCAATTTAATTATATCAACTGTATTAGTCTAATTGACGGTATCCATCACTCTATTTGACCTTTTGAATAAAGTTTCAAATATTTCAGGCCACTTTGGAGTTTAAAACCAGTAAAAATTGCTGTTTTGAGGCTATATTTCAATTACGATTTCTGACATTTTGATCATAGAGCTTGCGATTTCAACAGGTTTAGTGGATGTACATTAACACGCTTGGTATCGTTTTTCAGAAAAATATGGGCTTTCAAATACAAAAATTAAAAAATAATAATAAATTTGACAATTTAAAATCGAATTACGATTTAAAAACTATTTTTTAATACTTGTTATTTCAGAATTAATCACTCAAACTAAAATTTTAAATTTTCTGCTTTCAGATCAGAATGCCACGGAAGTGTGTTAATGCCGTCAACAACTTTTGTTACATCTGTGGTAAAATAACTTTTGAAGCCCAGAAGCGAACCATTAGCCCAGTTGTAAAGACAGCTTACTTCCATTACTTCGGTGTGAAGGTAGGTGACCAGGATAAACCATGGGCATCACATGTTTGTTGTAACTCTTGCTCAATGAGACTGCGAGAGTGGCTGAATGGCAAGAAACGAACAATGAAGTTTGCTGTACCTATGATTTGGCGTGAGCCAACAAACTACGTTCACAATTGTCATTTCTGCATGACGCCCTCCATGAATCGAGCTTGGACAAAAAAGGTAAAGGAATTGGTACAATATCCCGTAAATCAGCCACAATAGAACACCACCATTGGTTCAAATTTGTGCTGAAAACACCAATGCTATATACTAAAATAATAGATTGTGTGCGGTTACTAGAAAACAATCAACAAATTTTTCAAAACCCACAAATGCCAATAGATGAACAAGATTAGCACTAATGAACAGAAACATGAACTTCAGGCCAAACAGTGCCTAACTAAATCGAGAATATAAAATTTAGAAAACTCTTGTACGTAGAACAGCCATACACTCAGGTTATCCATAACCTTAAAGTTATCTCACAACAAAACACTTGAACTCATGAAAATAACTATTAAACTAATGCACCTGAGAATATGTAGAGCTTAAGAACATCTTATTCATCTGCTGCTTTTGTAATTAATCAATCATATTCGTGTTGAAAATAATACACACTTTCGTCTGTAAAGCGCTCAGCTCATCTGTTCTATTATTACTTTTATTATTATATTTATAATTACTATTATTATTATTTGTACTATTACCATTATTTCTTATTGTTAAAACTATTGTTAAATATTGTAATTTTTTTTTTTTTGAATAAACTTGCAACGCGGGATCTGGAAGCCTATGCCAATGGTGGGTTATCCCGCGTTGTAGAAAATGTAAAAAATGGTACAATATCCCAGTGTTCCATCAGCCATTCGGCCCCTTCCTCACTCGGCTAATCTGCCAATTCCTGAACCACCTCAAAATTATGAGATTGAAGAGGATGATGCTATAGAAGAGGAAGTCACTAGACCTGGGACTTCCCATGACCCAGATTTCGAAACAAAAGATTTGAATGAGCCTCACAGACTTAACCAGACAGAATTGAATGATCTCGTAAGAGATCTTGACTTGACAAAGGAGAAAGCAGAGTTTCTGGCATCAAGACTGAAGCAATGGCATCTACTCCAACCAGAAGTCAAGATCACAGAATTCAGGACTCGTCACAAGAATTTTCTTCATTTCTTTGAGAAGAAAGAACATGTTGTTAATGGTGTTAATGGTTTGATGAATTCCATGAACATAACTCATGATCCACAGAAGTGGAGGTTATTTATAGACTCTTCGAAACTTAGTTTGAAAGCAGTCTTACTACACAATGGCAACATTATTCCTTCCATTCCCATTGGACGTTCCGTTCACATGCAGGAAACTTACGGGAATGTGAAATTACTTCTCGAGTCAATCAAATACGACGATCATAAATGGCAGATTTGTGGTGACTTGAAAATAATTGCTTTACTCCTGGGAATGCTATTTTGCTATACAAAGTACTGCTGTTGTTTTCTGTGTTAGTGGGACAGTCGAGATAGAAAATCTCACTACATAAAAGACAAATGGCCTTCAATAAATCTAAATCCCGGGGAGAGAAATGTCCAAAATGAGCGTCTAGTTGATCCAAAAAACATTCTGCTTCCACTCCTGCACATTAAGCTGGGATTAATGAAGAACTTCGAGAAAGCCATGACCAAGGATATGGAGGCTTTCTAGTACCTTAGAGCGAAATTTCCAAGACTGAGTGAATCAAAGGTTACAGAGAGAATCTTTGTGGGCCCTCAAATACGCACAATAATGAAGGACACTGCTTTTGATAAAGTTTTGGAAGGGAAAGTGAAAGCAGCCAGGGAAGCCTTCAAAGATGTGGTATGATGATTTTTAGGCAACAGAAAAACCGAGAACTACCAACAGTTGGTGAAAGAACTCCTACAAAAGTACCATGACCTTGGATGCAACATGTCTCCGAAACTTCATTTCCTCCACTGCCATCTTGATTTTTTCCCTAAAAACTGTGGAGCTATAAGCGATGAGCACGGTGAAAGGTTTCACAAAGATATCTCTGTAATGGAACGCAGATATCAGGGTCGTTGGGATGAGTCAATGCTGGCCGACTACTGCTGGACTGTTACACGAGATGCTCCAGCGTTGAAATACAAGAGGCAATTCAAAAGAAAACATTTGCAAGAATAGGCTAAACACAACCACTGTTTTCTGAAAAATGAACATTGTTTAATGAAACATGCCTATTGTATTGTATTTATTACATAGGAATTTTTTTTCTTCTTCAATTTGCTTTTAAATTGATGTGTGTCTTTCTCCAGTGTGCTGTATTGTATCTTGAAAACAAGAGCTAATAAAAAAATTTCATTTACATATTCGTTTCTTTCAACCCAAAATTAGTAAGAATTGACTATTTGGAACCAGGAAACTGACAAAAATATTTTTTTTGTTGGGTAGTGTTATTCTTTTTTTTTAAACGTTTAAGTATACCCTTTGAGCATTCAAAAAAATTAAAAAGTCTGTTTATTATACAGTTTTAATGAAATCTTAGTAATGGATTCTTTAAAAATAATGATCCTATATTTATTTTTATTTCTTACCGGTGTGGAAATCATTTTCTTCAATAATAGCATCAAAAAATTAAATTAGTTAAAGATAATTTACTTCTGTGTGTCTCAAATGTAAATCCACTAGTAGCAAAGCTTTCAATCTATAAATAAATGCAGTCGTTTATTAATACATCTTTACGTTTACTTACCAGGCTACATTGGCAGCAATACCAATTACGTAATATTTGATTATTATTATTTAATAAGAGATATTTCTCGTACATAAACATTTTATTTTTTCGGATTAACAGCAGCCTCTCGTTATTTGTTCGCGACCAATAGTTGGAGAAAATTTGTTCTAAACATTTATTTATAATTACTTGCTACAGGCCTTACGGTCCCTACTCTTGTATTTCTGTTTGCAACCCTACAATTCTTTGTAAAAAACTTTAAATAACAAAAATTATTAATTTGTTTGGATCCCTGGTGTATATATATAATAAATTGGCATATCTAGAGCATGTATGTTACAAGTAAACAATAAAAAATAAAATAATTATTAAAAAAATTTAAACTACTAAATTTCAGCATTTAAGGCAATACTATACAGAAATTTTGTACTAAAAATACTAAACTGTTATTATTTCTTATTTTAATATTCTATCGGTATTATGTGAATTCATTATAAGTAAAAATTTAGAATAAAATAAAAAGGTTAGAGAGATAAAACGTTATGGGGGCGGTAAGGAAAATTAAACTCGCATGTTTAACTTTGTTCTGCAGTTAAATAAAATATTATTAAATATAATTTCTGATGACTATTATTTCTTTATTTTGAATCATTAAGGTATTCTTTTATAAGTTTAAAATTTTATTGTATTAAGTTTAATTTCATCAGATTTTTATTCTTGAAAGTTAAAATTATGTGAGAATGCATCTATTCGTATAATGTATGTAGTGATCTGTCCAAAGTTGCATATCTCGTTCCTTTTTATTGTTATATTAATTATTTCTTGTTATTATTTTTGCATGTATAGAACATAGTACAATTCCTGTCAATTTATGTATTGGTGAAACTTATTATAGACTTTAGATATTACACCAGCAAATTGAATTTAGTTTGCTTTATATAATTAACTGTTGTATAATATTGTAAAAATTAGTCTTGCATATTTCATCAAATTGTAAGTGGAAATTAATGTATGCAGAGGATTTGAGTCTTTCCTCGGGATTTTATTTATGCTGTAAACCGGAAGCTGGGTTCCCGTGGTGGACTACCCTGTCATATATATCAAAATCATGGATCCTTATATTGGGTGCAAAAATGTGACTTTGCCTACCGGACATATTACCTCACTATCTTCATCCCAGTAAAATTCCAAATAATAAGTTACGAACCCGTTTTCATGGACTTCTTTCAATATATAAAACATATGCATATTATTTGCTGCAATAGTAGATTGTTTCTATTATTGAGGTGCATTTATCGTAAATTAAACCAGTTTTTCTCGTTGATTGAAAGCAATAAGCAACAAGCTACTTAAAAAATATTTCTATAAAATATCTTATTACTGTTTTTCTAACTTTGTTTAAATATTTGCATGATTTTATATTTAGTCTATTTAGAGAGAAAAAAATGTTTACATTTCTTCATATTCACGGAAAAGGGAAAATACTGAAATAACTGATATTTCATTTCGTTGTATTAGTTAGTTATATAATATAAGGAACATTACTTTTTTTGATTATTTACATTATTTTGAAGCTATTTTGAAGGGAAAATCTTGCTATCATTTCAGAGTTATCCATTATTCTAGAACTAGAAATTCTCCCTTCAATGTTCAAGGCGTAAAATACGTGACACTTTTCCATTTTTCATTTGACTTTCATGTTTTTTATAGAAATGTAAATAAATTTTGCTTTTGAAGCTAAAGTGTTATCATATGATATATTTTTCGTCCCATTCAAGAAATAGTCTATGATTTAGAATTTTAAAGAGGCTATATATATATATTATAAAACTATAAAAATTTTGAATATCTACATAATTATAAGGTTTCTGAATATAGTTAAAAAATTTAAATTTGTACTATAAGGGAAAAAAATAAAAGCAATCTCCAAAACGTTGAAGATAAACTTATAAAAAGATAATTTGAAATAATAATAATAAGAAGATTGACTATCTCATTAAAACTGTCACTCACTTTTGCAGTATAAACAAGGGAAAAGGATAGTCCAATCGGCGACAATCGAACATCAATCAAAGATCCTTGCTGTTTTATGAAAAGGTGAAATTTTCAAAAATATATAATAACTACCATGGCAAAGCAAAATTGATAGAATTGCCTATTCAATGCTTGTACAGAGAAGATACATAGGAAAAATGTGCATTTATCACTTACTTAATTCATTCATTAAAAGATGAATAAATATCCACTAATCATAACAGATGAATACTGAAACCATGATCTCATAGTTATTTAAAAAAAAAAAATAGGGTTGCTCTTCTGAAATATGAATACGACCGGTAGCAACCCTCTAAAAATAATGGTTACTTTTGGACATTGTCTTGGTTCACTAATTATTAGAAGAAACTAAACCTATTATGTAGCGTTGATGATATCCTATTGAAATATATAGTGTTACCTATTGAAATCGTGCCGAAAATAACGGAAATCCTCCAAAATTAGAGCGCAATTTTGGGAACCTACGTAGATCATTAATTAAGGCGGTGTTATACCTTTAAACCTGCAAAATTTTCAAACTTTTTTAAATACATATTTTGATTCCGTAATCCTTTCTAAACAATATGCAAAAAACCGCATTAAAAATTTCAGATTAGTTTACTAATTATGGCAGTTTTATTAAGACTACATATTAAGACTACATAGGATAATTAAACTTTGTGTTGCATTTATTCAAAACGATGAATTTTGATACTGCGCGCAGTGTTACTAAAAAACTATGCATCGCAATCAAAAGAATTTTTCACAACATATTCATTTCTGTATTATCTACAACTTAAAACCAGAAAAAGGTAAGATTTTATTTTATTTCTTGTTTTTTACCTTGAAAATATTTTTTAAAAAGTGAATTTTTTTAATTTTTTGTTAATTTTTTAATTTATTCAAAATTTTTGACAAATATTCTTATTTTAGTATGAAGGTCACAGTATTATGTATTTATTTTCACACAAATTTTGTCTTTATATGCATATTTTCAAATTTTATCATACGCGCAAGATTTTTTTCTCTTATCGTATATTTTTAGACTTATCATTTCAATATTTATTTATGAATTTACAAGTATATACATATTTTTAAATATAAATATATATATGAGCTTTTTATTTAAATGAAGTTTGATTTTTATTTTTGATTTATTACATAAGTTTTGAAGCTTGGAACATATTGGTATTTGTACTTGTTCGTTGTCTTCAAAGGTATCCTACCTCCTTAATAGCTAAAACGAACGCTAAAAAAAGGTAAAAATTACTACTAAAGTATATATCAAAATCGCGATGCATACGGTGCAAACAACAAAAAGTATACGGATATTTTTGTTACTTAATTTGGTTATTAATTAAAAATAGAAACCAGTAAAATGGAATTTTTTCAATTTTCTATTATAAAGAATAGCTTTGCCACATGAAATCATATGGTTGCATTACGGCTATTATAAGAAACGTCATTAGTTCCTAAATTAAAAGATGAAACGAACTTTAAAATGTAAACCTTATTTATCTCTATTCAAATATACATATCTAGCAAAACCCGCGGCTTTTCTCGCGTAATTGTTGAAATATGCCTCGTGATATTTTTATGGTCTAATTTTTATTAGAAGAAGTATTACTTTTAGGAATAATTCAGAAATCACTATTTAAGTCACAGTTTGACAAAACTTCATTATTTCACTGCATTAGACCGAATGACATTCAAATTAATACGAACTAAAACTAATTCTATGTAAATGAAAATTTAGAAAGTATTTTGAAGCTTTTATCTTTATTTCATATGCTCCTTTGTTTATTCATACGAAGTTTTAAATTTTTAGAACCCATTTTTAATACGCATTTACATCTTAAAATTAACCATCAAGACATATTCAAGCTTCTTATCTAATGGTCTACCACATGTCTGGTAGTAGTGGAACTAACATAAAATGCCTATGTTTAAACAGGGACTGTCACCATTAATTTGCCAATATTAATTTTGAAATCGGTTTGGTATTTCCTAATAATCCATAAAAAACGTAATTTAGAAAGGTTCTAAAGGCTTTAATAGAATGTTTGTTGTTCTTGCCAAACCCGGGTGGTAATGACACCTGCATAAAATGTAGCCTGTGTAGGATCAGAAACTGTCACTATTTATTCGCAACCATTACTTTTGTAATCGGTTTATTATTTGCTGAAATTGCATATAAATCGTAATTTAAGACTTTTTTAGAACTCTTTTCTCTCCTCCCCTTCTCTTCTCTCCTTTTAAATTTCAAATTTATTTTAGACTGTTCTTAAACTACCGTGTTAAAAGTTTCTAACCTCTTCAGTATCACAGAAATTGCAGTTTAGAACGTTTTTTGCTATTGCAACCTTCTTGTTGTAATAGCACCAACATAAAATATATCTTATGTTTGAGCAGGTTCTTTCACCACCAATTTGCAACCATTAATTATCAAATCCGTTTGGTATTTCAGAACAATGCATAAAAATTGTAATTTGGAACGTTTTTAGAATGAAATCACTCACTTCATTCTTTTAAATTTGGAATTTTCTTTCGACGTCTCTTAGAAAGCATTGGCATCTTTTAAATAATTACAATGACAAATTGCAAAATTTTATATCCCTTTGTATCACAAAAAACACAATTTAAAACATTTTTTTGCTCCTGAAAACCCCAAGTGGTAGTGACAACAGCATAAAACGGAGCCTATCTTGTTACAAGGGCTGTAACCATCAACATCCAACCATTACTTTTGAAATTGCTTTGGAACTTGTTGAGACTGCATAGAAATAACAAATTAGAAATTTTTTGAACGTTTATCATCCATTTTCGCAACCTTTAAATTCTGATTTTTTTAAATAAATATTGTTAGAGATCATGTATATCTTATAATAACTACCATGCCTAATTTCAAGGTGCTAGCCCCTGCAGTGTAAAAAAAAAAACGAAATTTAGAATGTTTCTTGCTCCTGCAACCCCCAGATGGCAGTAAGACCGACATAAAATAGAGGCTATGCTAGAACAAGGACTGTCAACATCAATTTTTAAACATTACTTTTGAAATCTGTTAGATACTTCCTGAGATTGCGTAGAAATACAATTTAGAAATTTTTTAGAACGCTTTTAGGACATCCCCCCCCCCTTTTAAATTTTGAATTTGTTAAAAACTTAGCTTTGGTTTCATCTTTTAATACTGGTGAAACGAAATTCAAGATTGTATTAAAAATATTAAGACTTCTAAGTGTCTAATAAACAAAACCTAACATTCGTAATTAAAAAACTGTCTTTTTTTTGAAGAATAAGTTTTTTAAAATTTAAGTCGAATAATTTTTTTTACAGGGGAACAATATTTGGGAACAATGAGATGTATGTAAAATACATCTCATTCTAGTATTCTAGATAAACTTCTACCATTAAATAAAAAAAAATATCTCAGTCCAATCCTGTTTGTCATTCAAATGAATATGAAAATAGTGCGACCTGCATTTTAACAGAAAAACTTTTTTATAACAATGGCAGAAACTAGAGTGAAGCTTCTGAAATGGTTACTTTTATTATTAGAATGAACGCTAAATATACAATTAATATGTAGAATAAACTATATATTGCAAATAGACTTCTTTTTTAAATAGGTTTTATAAACAACAAAATAGGAAAAAAATCATTACTTTTGATGAAAAGTCATTGATCTTTGTGAGCAACTTTTTAAAGTAAATGATATTTGTTTACGAAATTTATTATATTTATCATTTTGAAAAGAGTCACCAATCAAAAAAATAGTGATTTCTTTCTTTATAATATTTTTATTAATATATTTTAGAATTTAAAAAAAAATATATATAAATATAGAAACCATTTCATGATTTGGAAATAAAACATCAGTTTTTTGTACGAAAGAAATAGTGGATGATATAATGTCAGCTGTATACTTTTCGAGTATCAAATCATTTTTCATACTTAGGTTTAATTGTTGTGGATTATATGGCATTTTCTACACTATAAAAAATAAAATATTTTCCAAAAAAGATTAAATAAATAGCTGTGTGATTGATACTATTTCTTCACAGAAGCTGGAAATTGTCATCAATCAACCATGAAAAACATTTAATAACTTTTTTTTTCTTTTTAAGAAATTTCTTAGCTGTAATATGATAGTGCAATGTTATACATATACTGTATGGCCATTAATCACCAGGCACTTTCAATTTTAGACATTTTGTCGAATATTTAAAGGCATAGTTGTCGGACGTTCCTGGAACTTCTGAATTATGAAGAATATGTTTGACTGCGTATTTATCAATGGCGATTTGATCAGCGGGACAATTTGAGGGCAAGAAAAAAATCACATAAAAATAATAATATTTAGGGTCACCCCGTAAAATAAAATGCTCGAAATGATCTATCGCTATAGCTTACGAAAATTGTTCATATTGTACAATATTGTTCATATTGTACAATATGTGTACCCATTTGTGTAAGAATAGTATGTAAATTCATGGCAATATATCGATTTTTTTTTTTTTTTTTTTTTTTTTTTTTTTTTTTTTTTAGTTTAAACAATTCATACAAGTTTTTTATTTATATCATTCAGGGTTTTCTACGAAATTTAACGCCAGTTTCTGAAAATTTTACAAAACTTAGTAGAAATAATATGGTCTAATTGGAATTTAAATATATTAAATATTTGATGAGATATAAGCAGTTTCATGATTTTTTTATATGCGCATGCGCGAACGATAACAAGTATATTTTTCATGATTTCATAGTCAACTCTATGGAGCGTTTCATAAAAAAAGGCCATTCACATATCATGAAAATTCAGAAAATTGAAGGTGATTGAGTGAGAGGATTTTTAGTTTTTCTATAAAAACACCTAAATGTTAAGGGGTTTTCCATAAATTGTCATTTTTTTTTCATTTTATATTGATGCTTTAGTTCTCCTTGGAAAACAACCAGAACGAACTTAATACAAAAAAAAAAGAAGTATCAAAATCTGCGCATTTCCTCTAAATCTAGTCGTTGACACTCATTAAATACAAACACCTTTGCTGAAAGCCAGTTAATAAAAATTAGCAATTTGTGGAAAATCTCTTATCATTCAGCATCTTTTAGAAAGCAACTAAAAATCGACTCATGCTATTGCCGACATCTTTCTGAATTTTCACGATATTTGACTGGCTTTTTTTTATAAGTTACCCCATAGAGTTGCCTATCAAATCATGAAAAAATATGTTTTATCACGAACGCATGCGCAGATAATGAATATTTCATACTACTAACAGCTCATATTTTATTAAATATTTAATATATTTATATTACAGTTGCACTATATTATTTCTACTACAATTTTTCAGATTTTCAGAAAATGGTGTTAAATTTGGTAGAAAGCACTGCATAATATAAGCAAAAAACATGCCAGAAATTTTTTGAACTTAAAAGAAATCGATATACCGCCATGAATATACGTACTATTCTTACATAACTGAATACACATATTGTACAATATCAACATATTCGTAATCTATAGCGATATATCATTTCGCGCAATTTATTTTACAGGGGGAAACTAAATACTATTATTTTTATGTTACTTTTTGCTCGCCCTCAAATTGTATTGCTGATCCAATAGCCGTTGATAAATATTAAGTCAAACACATTCTTCGCAGTACTTAAGTTCCAGGAAAATCCAACAAGTATATCTTTAAAAATTCGACAATATGTCTAAAATTGAAAGTGTCCGATGATTAGTGGCCATATAGTGTATATATTGCGTAGTTTCATGTTATGAAACATTACTTTTATAAATTACTGCTTATTTTAAAATATAATATTTTTTTAATATTTTCTGTGCTTTACTATTTAATTTTCAGACACATTTATCTAATTTCATTTATCTGTTACACTTATTTAAAAAAATACAATCTTTCTGTGGGATTTGACTAATGCAGTTGAATTTTCAAAGCTAAACCTTCGGTTAGAAAAGGTTTCAATCATGCATTTTATTTTAATAAAATATACTCATACATATTGGTTTTTAATATAATATACTCACGCCATTTCTCAAGAATTTATCTTTCATTACGGTGCCATAAATTAAATAAATAATTTAAAAAAAAACCTCCTGCATTTAAAAGGCTGCCAGCACACATTTGAAAAGAGGATGAATAGAGGAAAACTTAAAAAGAGTTTAAGTGAAATGCTTTACTCCGAATATTTCATTTTTTGTAATTTCATTTTACCTCAATGGTATTAAAATATCATTCAAGTAATTAACAGAAGATATGAAATACAGCAAAAATTCATTGAAATATGTTGATATTTCACAGGTAATATTATTAAATGTTGATAAAGTAAATTTAGAACAAACATCTTCCTATTTGCCTTTTAATAGATTAGAGAATACAACTGCAGTTTCGAGAGTAATTAATTAATTACCCGCTCTCTTCGCAATGCTAATTATTGACCGAGAAAACTAGCTCAAGAACTCTTTTATGGTTGTTGGGTTAAAATATTAATCTTTGTACACGGAAATGTTAAAAATATATATGAGGAGACGAGTTTCAAAACTCGCCTTATCCAGAAAATTAAAGTTTTGAAAATCTCGAAAAACCTCTGACTGCATCCATTGGTTTTCATTGTAAACCAAGATTATACATTGCCAGAAATCACGATAAAAGTAGATTTTTTGCAGATTGCAGTCTTGTTTTATGCAGTGTCACCAAGAGAATAGATTGATAGAGAAAACTGGATTTTTGCAATTTTGAAAAGGTGAATTTTGAAACTCCCGACCTCATATGTACTACGCAGACAGTCGAGACACGATTTAACGAATTTCTCGATATAGCGAAGTTTTTATGGTTCCGGTGAAAGAGGAACAAAATAATTTCGATTTAACGTTTTAACGATTTATCAACTCTGATTTAATTAATGACTTTCGATGTAAAAAAAAAAAGAAAAATTAAAAAAACATTTCAATATCCTTAATTGTCAGTTTTCGGACTATGCATCTTCTGACGCAAAAATATCGAAAATGTACATTACATTGAGATTATTAAGGGGTCTCAGGACTCTTAAAATTGGAAAAAGTGAAAATAAAGGACCATTTTCAATATTTAATATCTTAAAATTTATTTGATATTAATACAAAATTTTAAATGGAAATGAAAATACAAGTATGTTCTTTCATTTCAAATATCTGAAAAATTGCAAGATGCAGAATTAGCTTTTACATGGGGCTCCAAACTGTCAGGCATTTGACAGGCAGAAAATCGGCATAACAGCTTATGCGCACGATTACAAAATAAATTTTGCAACTAGAATGAAAAATTTGGTGTTTACTTATACTTCAGATTATAATAATTACACTGAACCTAAATAAATTTGTATTTAAAGCATTTTTATATTTTTAATACAGAGTTGTATTTATCTAATGCAAAATTTTGAAAATTTGAGCAATATAAACCCCTAAAAAAATATTTTCTTTTTACAATAAAAAAGAAATTTTAGGTTCAGTTTATACAGACTAACATGAAACATATGTTTTGAAAATTTTATGAAAAAGTATTCAGAAGTTTTTGAGATATCGTGCGCGTTATGCCCAAAACCGTCATTTGGAGAAAAATGACTTCAAAGTTTTGGAAACACCACTTCAGCTATTGAGCGAGTATATTTCTAAATGCCATAACTTCTGTTCTAATGGGAATTTCAAGATAACAATTATATCAAAATGTTCAGAAAACATAGAAGTTTAACATCTAAAAAAAATTAAAATTTCGAAAATTTTAGAGCTTTAAGAGTCCTGAGACCCCTTAATAGCAGTAGTAGTGTATCCTATGATGAAGATGAACCATGAAATATTCAAATAAGAACTCAGCTGATTGGATATTTAGAAACACTATATGATGGTTCAGTATGCCCACGACACTGTTTTTGTTTTCTTTTTCTTACAGCTTCGTGAAAAAACGATAAAGACGTTCTGAATACAAAATCTGAAGAAAGCAAACAATCATCTATAAAATATATCTTATAATTTATTCGGAATGAATATATTTTTTCTTAATAACAATGCTTGCTAGTCCTGAACAATTGATTAAATCGGGGTTTGACTGTATAATTCAGTTGATCACATAGCTCATACTCTATAAAAAAGAACATCAAAACCCTTTAAAAGAGTCATTTTCTTACGTTTAAACAGCTAAACAAAATGTATAATTAAAAACTGATTGAATCCTGTGCCAGCTTCAGACAATAGTGTGAGTGTTTTTTCAGATTGTTGCAGCACAGAGACACTTATCTAAAATCACTACAATTATTTTAAACTGATTCTGCACTATAAAATCTTTGACGAAAATGTCTTTACAACAACAGTTGAAAAATGCTTATGAATTTGGTTTGCCTATTTCGCCTGTCCATCTGTCCATCTCTGCGTGCGTTAAATCTGGTAAATTTAATCACATTGTCAAGTAATTTATTTAAAAATGTATGAATCGTTTGTTATTGAAGTTAATAATAAGTGTTCGGTTTTCAAGATGAAGTGGGTAGCATTTATATTTAGACTACAAGGATATTCAAAATATTTCCGTTACACTACGGTCTATGGGGAAAAGTCGTTTGAGATTCCTTTTATTAATTTTAAAATATTTCAAACATAATTAGTTTAATGTGCATTGTACAGATGGATAAAAACATGTTTATACGGTAATTTACAATAAATAGCATTTATATTTACTTTCAGGAACGCACAAAACTATTACATTATATTGTGATCTATGGTAAAAATTGTTTTCTGTGCATTTGAATGATGTTAAGATAATACACACCCATTGAATAAAAAATCTTTCTGGAGAATTACAAGTTTTTTCTTATAGATTATGGAACAAATAGCATATATTATTCATTTATTAGAGACTCATAAATATTCGGTTACGGAAAATACTTTAATTAATAATTGCTGGTTAAGCGTTTTCTGCTGTCGTATGCATCTACCAAATTACAGTAATACCCCGAATTACGTCAGCAAATTGTTCCAAGACTGGCGATGTAAGTCGAGATACATGTAGATGAACAAAAAAAGGATAAATAACAAAAAATCACAAAAATCTAATGAACATATTATTTTATTGTATTTAGGGATTATGTTACATACATTTAGCATTAGCAAAAAAAATGCGTTTGCGATACAAGAATTTGGAAGAAATCAATAAGTTCTTAACTTACAATTTATTGTTCTTCTAGCTTCCCCGTTCGAGTCTTTGAGCATGTGAAAAAAATCTTGCACTGAAATTTGACCCAACAGTTTTTTTTCTTTTTTTTTTCTTTTAGGAGCTCTTTGTAATAGCAGAACGAAATTTCTAAGCTTTTCCTAGTCGTTGCTACGCTTTGCTAGTCTGAATCAATATTTTGAAACGTCATTCCAGCTTCAATAAGGTTTAGTCCTTTTGCCAATTTTGCAACCATCATGATATTCCCCACCCCCTTCCCCCTAGGCTTAAAATCTTCATCTGATTCTTCGACAGTACTTTGTTTCTTTAATTCGATGAATCCGTCGATTGTTAATTACGGATCACAGGAATCTATGAGTTCAACAACATCTTCAGTATCCACCTCTATCTTAAGTTCCCTTCCATTTTCGACGATTTCATCAATTAAGAGAGATTCGGAGTCACATTTTTCAGATATTTTCTTAGTCATTTCGAAGGGAAAGTGACACAACCTGTTTCAAGCATCTCTGACTGTTTTTTGCTGAACTTCTCCCCATGAATTTCTTTGACTGTGACTGCATCAGAGATGTTAAATATCTATGAAATGGATTAAAAAAGTTCAAACTGCATCTTACTTTAAAAAAAAAATCCAGGCCAGACGGCGTAAAGTAAGTCGAGGGGACCCCGGGGTACTAAAGTATCTAATTTTTAGCGCATTATGTGGTTGTATTAATTATAATGATCATATACATTTTTATAGATCTTATATTACTGATCATGTATAATTTTATAGATCTTATAAAATCATGTACTGTGAGGTCAAAAATAAATGCTTATCTACGTATGTCCTTTAATATGTGTGTGTCTATTATGTGTAAATGCATGTAAAACAACTATTTAACACTATAATCTCTCTCTTAACCCTCTCTCTACCAGAAGGGTCCAATGGACCCGACATGTACATTCAAAATATTTATTCAAACCAGAAATTTCTTCAAAACAAACTAAATGTATAAATCAGACAATAATAAGTTAAATAAACAAATTAAATAGTTTTAAGTAAAAATTCTGGTGTAGAATGTTTTTATAAAACTTGAGTAAAATTTCCGGTAGTTCTAGGGTTAATTATATATATGCTACACGCAACAGAAATATCTCGTTTATGTTCTATATTTATTCATTTTGACTGAACTGAGAAATTTTTTATGGATGATGTAAGCGGAAAATTCGTGTCAGTTTTTTTCTTCGTTTCCATTATTTTCACGGAAACCTAAATATCTTTTCGCTTTTGAAGCAAGAAGTTTATCATCAAAAATCCCTTTCTTCATGTTTGAGAAAAATGAATTTAGAGAATATATTTTCTCAGTGAATAAAACTTTTTACCCAGTCAAAAATTTCATTTTTTACTTTAATGGTTGAAATACCAGAAAATAAGTTTAAAATACAAACGATTGGTGGTAAATATTAAAAACAATAAGATATATGGTAAGAAATTAGTTCAGTATGAATCTCAGACAACGAAGGAACAAAGAAACACCTTCCTAAATTTATAATTAAAACAAATTCAAAAATACAGTTTTTAACTTTAAGTTAATCTTACATTTCTAATAAAAATTTCCATAAATCTGTATACATATACAAGGGCTTTTCGAAAAGTTAAGATTTTATGCCGCATACACACTAAAAAAAAGCATTTGATAAAATGTTTATTACGAATTATTTACATCTATATACTTTATTTTTCAACATAATTGCCGCCGTTGTCCAAGCATTTGTTTAATCTGGATACAAGCTTCTGTATCCCACTGTCACAGAAGTTTGCCGCCTGTTGTCGAAACAACATTTCAACTTCAATTTTGATCTCATCATCGTCGTGGAACCTTTGCTCTGCAAGGTGTCTCTTCAGGTAAAGGAAAAGTGGAAGCCAATAGGTGCAAGGTCCGGACTGTATGTCGGATGACTTAAGACTTTCCACTTGAATTTCATCAGCCGCTTTTGCATAACGCGTGAGGAAGTTGAGTGTGTAGTCCATTCTCTTCTTTTTGTGATTTTCGTTAACGTTTTCGGAACCTAGCGTGCACACAATTTACGGTACCCTAAAGTCACAGTCACAGCTTCGTATAGAACTGTCATAGACACTTCAAGTTTGGTTTTATGCAACTCGTTCATTGTGAGATGCCTATTTGCTCGAATTGCTTCCTTCGTTGTTTGAAGAAGGGCATCAAGAGATCACAGATGGTGTACCTGTTCAGGGTTCTTCTTGAACGTTGATCCTACCAGTAGAGAAAGCACAACATCATTTCGTTACATTTTGTCGATTCATAATGTCCTCATAGACAGAAACAATTTATTTGTGAATTTCAGCTGGACGCTTCTTTTTTGCATGAAGAAAACGTATGACGGATCAAACTTCACATTTGGCGGGATTTTTAGTGGATGCAGCCATTTTAAGCATTTGCTACACGAAGCAAGATCACCATAGAATTAACGAATGGCTGCGAGGGAAAAGTCAAAAGTTCGTGGTTACAATCTGTATTGCCAACGCGCTCATTAAAACTTTTTCCCCTATCTATCTTTACTTTACGTTGTATATTTACTTTTCGAAAAGCCCTGGTATTTTTGTCGTTGAAATATACCTTCAATTCAAAATTTTATTATTTTTCAATATATATATACAATAACTTTCCAAATGTAGTATTTTTTTCAAATTTTAGAATTAATTAATATAGCACCTTTTCTATATACTGTTTGTGTATGTGTGTGTGTGTGCACGATAGCTAAGGAAATTTACCACACATAAAAGAGTGAAAATTTGAATGAGTACAGTCCAAGGCATGGTCTAATGCGCATGAGGATCACATTTTTATTTCTTGAAGATTAAAAAATGTATTATTTAAACTAAACAATTTAAAAATCCTGACGAAATCATCAGGATCAAAACGCATCGAAACGCATTGGGGCTTTTCGATGATCTAGGTGGGCAAATTCATTTTTCCGATCATCTCAGAATTTAACAAGACCGCGTATACTGGTAGCTGAACGTCTCTTTTTTCGAGATCCGTGCGAGTTTTATCGTAACAATTCATGATGTCGTTTAAATACGACCGTAAAGAAACTGTTTGGGTAACTGGTTTGAGGGAGTTTCAGCGGTTTCATTAGTTTCCTGTAAGTTCGAAAGCATGTCGTGACTATTCGATTTTATTTGAAAGCACGTCGTGCCTATTCTGTTTTATTTGAAAGCACTACTTTACTGGACATGGATCACATGTTTGTCAGGTAAGATTTAACCTATTGCTGTTGAAAATTACATCCATTAAACTCGCCTAAATGCTTTTTTCAGAGTTTGTGATTCTGGATAATGTATGTTGTTGTTTACAAAGTTTATCTTGGCTTTGGACTTAGTATTATGCATTATTAAGCAATGCATATTATTTTAAATCAAAGTGTCATTCCTAAAGTATTCAAAACTTAAGAAAACTACTGCAAAAGTTTGAAAATCATTAAGTTTTATTAACACTAGAACCGCGGAGCGGGTGAATTTGACCCAAATCGATGTTTAATTTGTCGCCGCGCAAAAAAATATTAATCTAAAAAAATGTTTCCTTTTCTGTATTTTGATATTTTAAGGTAAACAACAACTTATCGAATTTAAAAGCAAATAACATGCATAAATTTCCAGTTATAACCATTTATACCTAGAACAGCGAAGCGTGTCAGTTTGACCCGTAATAAGTTTTTACACATAAATAACGAAAACGAGATGCATTTTCTCGGAAGTCATGAGAAAGTACATCTGCCTCACACAGAATTCCTCTAATGGGCAGAATCGGAAGGTGGAATAGTGAAGGTTTTTAATGAAAATTGTATTTGCTTGGTGGGAAGAGGGCTCGAATGCAGTTGAAAATTGCAACAGATATTTAGAAGATGTATTCAGATTGCTTTTATTCTGCATTAATTTTAAGTATAGATACGATTTCACGATGGCGTAGTATTACCGTCAAAGAAGCTTTGGAATATCGGTAACTATTATCTGAAAATAATTCAGAGCGTGATATTAATGATTGCAGTCTATTAGTGTTGAGCAGCGAGAATGAATATCTGTCTGCAAATGAAGAAAAGTTGAATTCTGATGAAGAAAATGAAAGTAAAGACAACTTTGCCAATGCTCTCACAATTGTTGGAACTTATCATCGCAATGTAGATCATAATTTATCAGTATTAAACGAAAGTTCGTCATACTTATCAGATAAAAATGAAGAATCAAGAATTTGAAAAAGGTACTTTACACTCATGGAAATCTGAAAAATAAATTTACAATAACTTGCGTATTCACGTAAATTATCACGTTAATGATAACTTGCGTATTCACGTATAAAGACGTTAGCAAAGATGGGAAAATCTGAAACGTTATACCAATAGGAACAAGCAACAAAAAGAGAAAAACACTGCTTAGCGTTTTGAAGGAAGTTTGTGGCCCAGCGCCAAATACTAAACACAATATTATCGGTAACAGCCCACCAAGTGCTTGGGCTTCTTATAAATGAATGGATATTGAAACATATAACGAAATGTGCGGAAAATAAAGCCCATTGACAGATTCATGAAAATAAATACGTTATAACACTGGACGAATTGACGCTTTTATATGAATTTTATAAGCACGGAGCAAATATTCTGTAAAAACGATCGAACTGGATTGCATGTGATCTATGAACTGTAGACCACCGCTTTCTTTCGAAATACAATGAAAAAAAAAACATTTCGTTAAATAATGGGATTCTTACGCTTCCATATAAAATCAAACCGATCAAGTAGTCGTGGGATAAATAAAATTCCAATGATTTCTGATATCTGGAATCGTTTCATTGCAAGACTAACTATATACCAGGGCCTAACAAAAGCGTAGATGAGCAGTTATTACTTTCAAAATCTACGAGTAGGTTTACTCAAAATATACCTAACAAACCAGAAAATTCAGTATCAAATTCTAGTTGCTTGTAGATGTTCATAAAGAACGAGTTTTATACAAACTGCAAAACGCTCAAGAAGTGAAAAACCAGTCTGTAAAAAATGTCAAAATTGAATTTTTATGAGGCTATTGTACTAACACATATCAGCCTAACTGTTTACGAGGAAAAAAAGATAAAAATGCTAAGATTTTGCAAAAGATTTTGCAGCTAAGCAGTCTACATCCAACTGTCGAAATTTTAGATAATTCTAAAAAACTACTTAATAAAGCTTCTTACTGCAACGCAACTAAATGAAGTGTAGATGTGATTCATTGTACACATGACAAAAAAGTATACTGTCAAGTCTGCTTCATGTAGGAGGCCGTTCCATCGAATTTATATTATTTTGTATCTTGCTGCAACCATTGCTTGGATTTTATAGAAAGCCGTAACTGGAAAATCTATTAGTAGACGTTAATTTATTAAAGACTTAATTGAAGAACAGTTTGTTTTCTCTCTGAAAAATAACTATGTAATTTGGATGCGAAGATATCACTGAAAACGATAGAAAATCACAAACTAAGCGTAAACGAGTCAGTTACCACACTTCAAAAAGCGAAAATAAAACTACAGATATTTGTTCAAGATGTAGTGTACTCACACGTTTGTGATAATTGTACAAAACCTATAACCAAGTTTTGAAAGCAAATGCATACAATAAATTGAATTAAATAAATCTATAAAACTACTAAGTAACTGGTATTTTTTATACATCTTTAAATTATTCTTAGATTTTATGTCTAAACTTATTTGAATGTATTAATCTATTTTCTATTAAAGTTTATGAAGTCTAAATTTATTTTTGTATAAAATATATGTTATTACACTTAAGGAAATACAATTTTGAATTGTTTCCTGAATTGTTGGTAATGTCTGCTGATTTTACATATAAAATGTAATGTAAATGTTAATAAATATTGATAATTATAAGAAAATATAATATTTTAATTAACCAAATTCAAAATTTGTGCATATTTATATATCCTTTTCTATCTAGCGTCAAATTGACCCGCTCCCCGGTTCTAGGTATACCGAAAGTCCCGCGGTTCTAGTGTTAATAAACAAGATTTATATTAACTTGCAGTGTATGTATGTTTAGTTCAAATCTTGCAAGTCAATTTTAAACCACTTTTATTATCCGATTGAGCTAAAACTTTGAATACATGACAATACAATACCGGGTGATATAAAATACACAATGACATAAACATCACAGTACAATATTATTTATCTTAAATATCTTTTAAATTGAACATAAAGTGTGTAGCAGTAGGTTTATATATGTTATTGATTTATCCAACAACATTTTTACAACTTAAAATAATTTGAGTAGCATATATAGTTTTACAGGATCACACAAAACAGAACAGCTTCTTTTTTAAGATGTGTTTTTATTTCAAAACTTTTTTTTTTCAGCATTATTAAACGAATTTCTCGTCAGTCTGTTGTTGACCTATGTGCGACTAACCCAAAGGAAGGCAAATTGGAAGCTGCCCTTTCGTTTTTATTGGAGAAACTAGGAAATTCTCCATTATATGAAGACATTCTGGAGAGTTTTAAATCAAATCAGCAAATGTTTATTACTGTTTGAGCATTTCATTAGTGGTACATTTGAATAACCAGCAAAATAAAACAAACATAAATGCAATAATTTTGCCACCCTAGATCGTCAAAACGCCCCACTGTGCGCCCTTGTGTGTAAAATATCGTCCCGGAGCGCAGAAGCAGAGAACATTTCACTATCGAAGAGTTCCACTTTTTGTCAGGCTTCTTTTTACGTGCGCATGGGTGAAACCGTTCTAAATACTGAAAGTGTAAAAGACATTCTTAAATTTTGTACTTTTTTTCGAACGTCTCACTTTGCTTCAAAATACGAAGTTTAACCCTTTCTTGTTTTCTTTCTCAAAAACGCCCAATTTCGCAAGGTTTTATTTATTATATTATTATTATTATTATTATTATTATTAACACTAGAACCGTGGAGCGGGCCAATTTGACTCAAATCGATGTTCAATTTGTCACTGTGCGAAAAATATTAATTGAAAAATATTTTACACCTTGACTTTTAATATTTCAAGTTAAACAACAACTTATCAAATTTGAAAGCCCATAAAATAAATAAATTTCCAGTTATAAAAATTTATACCTAGAACCGCGAAGCGGGTTAATTTGACCCGTTATATGCTTTTACGAATAAATGACAAAAATGTGAAGCATTTTGTTAGAACTAAGTAAAAATGTACATCTGCCTCACCCTAAATTCCTTCAATGGTTAGAACCAGGAGTAGGAATAGTGAAGGTTTTCAATTAAAAGTCATATATGCTCGTTATGAAGATGTGCTGAATGCAGTTAAATATTACAATATATGTTTATAAATATTCTTGAAGTTGCTTCTATTCTGTATTTATTGTAAGTATAGATAAGATGCCACGATGTCGTAAACTTAGCGTTAAAGAAGTCTTGGAATAATTGTAATAATTATCTATAAATGATTCAGAAAGTTATAACAATGATGATAGACTTTCGATTTTGAATAGCGAGAATGCGAATCTGCCTGCAATTGAAGGAAATTAGAATTCAGATGTAGAAAATGAAAGTGACGACGACTCTGCCTGTGTCCTAACAATCCCTGGGACTTCTCATTGCAATGATGATAATACTACAAACATTTTTTAAGCAACACTGGAGCTTACAGAAACATTGAAATCCAAAAACACAAGATTTGAAGATGTAAAACGTTCAATAGAAATATCGTTCTTTATGAAAATGTCAAAATCGGAACTGCATGTACTAACCCATAAAGACATTCATTCTAAATGTTTAACAGGGGAAAAATATATAAAAAATTTTTGTTGCTCAGCAGTCTACATCCAACTATTGTAGTGTTAAAAAATTCTAAAAAAAAAACACCAACCTTATACACTTGCGTACTACAGCGCCACTAAATTCGGTGTAGATGTGATTGACCATAAGACAAGGAAGTATGTACTCTCAAATATGCTTCATATAAATGACAAGTTCATGCATAATATCTTGCTTAAGTTTCATACAAACCCATTAATGGAAAATCTCTTGGAAAATGGCAATTTATTCAAGAATTAGTTGAAGAGTTTGTTTTCTCAGGGCAAAAAAAAAAAAAAAAAAAAAAAAAAAAAAAAAAAAGTGTCATTTGGGTGCGAAGCAACAACTGAAAACGATATAAAACCATAAACAAAGCATAAACAAGACCTATCTCGTACTTCAAAATTTGAGAAAAAAAACCTCAGAATTATTATTTTATTTTTCAAAATGCATATATTTGCGGTATATGTACAAAATGTATTACCAAGTTTTGAATGCACACAATAACATGGATTAAACAAATCTGTAAAACTAGTAAGTAAATGGTATTTATTTTATATATTTCTTTAAATTATTTTTAGTAATTATGTCTAAACTTTTTCCAATGAGATAATCTATTTTCTATTAAAATTATGAAGTCTAAGTTTATTAATGTTTAAAATATATATTACTCTACTTAAGCAAATGCGATTATGAATAATATCATTTTCTAAAGAATTAGGTAATTTCAGGTGATTTATACATAAAATGTAATGTAAAGTGTGAGAAATATTGTTTATTATATGGAAATATAATGACTTAGTTAACTAAATTAAACATTTGTGCGTATTTGTATATTTTCTCTACCTAGGGTCAAAATGACCCGCTCCGCGGTTGTAGGTATACCGAAAGTCTCGCGGTTCTAGTGTTAAGAAAAAATACACTTGAAACTTTGACATACTGAAAACTAGAAATAAGCCCATTTATTCGAATATGTTCGTCCTTACGATTATACAATTTCTTTCGAAAAATATGAATAATAATCTTTAAAAAAAAAAAATCACAGCAGTTATGTGATATCAAGAAAAACTGTTTTAGGATAAACAAAATTTTATTCTCTGCCAAGTCTCGATGTTTACAGGAAGTGAAATTTCAGATAGAAACAAGTTTTAATATTTAATGAAAAAGACATTTACAAAATTTTGTATATTAAAATCTATATTATACTGCAAAAAAGTCTCTAATGTCATACCGAAGAATTAACAATCTTTCAAATCTAATTCAAATTTTCATTAATTGTTTAACTGCTAATCTATTCTTCTTTCTATTTTTACATTGTCGAAACTGGAAGAAAACTTTCAAATACACATTTTATGAAACATGTACCGCCATTAACTGATTTTTTTATGGTTTTTAAAATAATTTCTAATCATGCATTTTTTCAAATGATCGATATCGAATAGATCTCGAAAACCGGCGATTAACATGTTTGCAATTACGACAATAAAAATGGTTCAGCATTTGTTTCCGGCTAATATTCTAAAAAGAAAATAAAACATAATCAGCGCAAATTTCGCAGAGATGTCGAACTACGCGCTTAAACACTGAATTAAACAGAATAAAAGTCGTTGCTATCATTGTTTTTTTTTTTTTTCCCTGTTTAGTGCTGTTCGTTTTCCTTTTTGCTAACCATTCGTTATTATTTATTTGCATGTGATACATTACGTATGATACATAATAAAAATAATTTAATTATTCAGTATTTAATATATATGTTCAATTAAAATTAATTAAAATGTTCAAGTTTAATAATGTTCAAATTCAAATAAAACAATATCCTAAATAAATAAATAACTATGGAGACATTTTTTTTTGTAAAGGTGGCTTTTACATAAAACTGCTAAAGCATGCTTCTTTCATTTATGAAGAAACTAAACGAATGTTAAAACACAAGCAAATCACGAATTCTAAAAAATAATAAAACTAATAATTTTATATGAATACTGGTTATAGATAAAAACACAAGACAACTCAAGTCACGGACGTAAAATGAGTCGATTTTTAAATGCCTAATAAACACGGCAAACAATACAAGAAATACGACTCAATATTTTTTAAAAATTAGATTATGAAGTATTTATTTGAATACTATTAATGTTGGATGATATTTGTCATAATGAATTATTTTTATTTTTGTTTTATTAAAATCCGATAATGTTACTTTTGTATTAATGACTTTTATTGAGTTATTGAGTTTTCTAAATAAATTATTTAGAAAACTCGTAACACATTTTAAAACTTAATTTCCGTATGTATCATCCATAAACTAAAATGCACTCATTTTTTTTTTCTACAGCAATGTATATGATCGATAGTCTATAGACTTTTAGATATTCTACATAGTATCCTAAAATTTACTTTACTTAAAAAGTTAAAACGGGATGGAGAATCTTTATTCAGTATATTTGCAAATAGATGGAAGTTTGCGCAAACTCTTTAGAGTAGCACTTTGTTTTATCTAGAGACTTTTATACAGTACCATATTTATGTAAAATTTAATTCAGGCAAAAATCGTTAAAAGCTATTAAAATGACACTGTCATAAATTACCATGAACAGCCGAAAATGTATTAAATGTATTACAACTTGAAAATGCACAATAAATTTAAAACAAAGTTTGACTTACTTAGCAAATCTTGCAAATTCTTTGGTATGGTGCTGTATATTACCTATAGAACTAATACACACCACATATGGTATGCAAATTTTAGTAAAACATAAAATCTCATACTACAACTGAAATTGCACACGCTTCAATTATCGCTAATAGACAGTACTGAATTCGATAACATTTGCGTGCCACTGAAAACCAACAATAATTGCTATACAGTAAGTGAACCTCCCTTATGTACATTATTTGTAAAAAAGTACCCGGAATTTATCACTTTAAAGATGGCCGTAAAATATAGCGCAACAATATTTTCCCTTTAAGCTGATATTACTGTATGGAGTTAAAAAGCGAATAATGAGCGGCATTTGCGACTCCGTGTGTTGATAGCAGTTCATCTTTTTTTTTTTTTTTTTTTTTTTTTTTTTTTTTTTTGCCATTACTTCTGATTTCTGATTGCTCTGAATTTTTTGACAATAGAAAAATTATTTGTACAAAGACTTTCGTTAAATTAAATGAAATCCGTTCATTTGTAGTTGTGCCCGTACAAGCTATTTTTTAAAATATTCACATTTTTATATTAAATTTTAATTTAAAAAAAAATTATGAAATTTCTTTACCGTGGTGGCAATTGGGTTGCTTCCATTTTTACAAAGAAAAAGGAAATAATGGGAATTACTACATCTTTACTGATACTATATCTTGATTACAATTAAACATATATAAATTTCTTTTAATGTGAAATGACGTTGTGTTAAAAAAACCTGCTTTACCCCTCATAAAGCTGTTACATTTCAATATTTATTCATTCCGCTGATATTGAGTTTGATACGCTAATCACAATGAGAAACGAAATGCTTCAGTGGATGAAAATGATGTCATTGTAAAAAGAAAACTAATATTTTATGTGATAAAACTAATTATTTAACTATGAATGAGTCTAAAATAATTAAATTATGAATTTTGTAGGTACTGGTATTAAAACCTTATGGCAAGTGTGCGGATGTGCATATGCAAGGTTCTAGCGTGGAAATATATTTACTAATAATTTATTGCACGTTAAAATATTTTAGAAATATGGGATATGAATATGAAAAGCAAGACCTCCTTATCTTAATAATTCGTTATCTTTATCATTTGTTATATGACAAGGGAGTCTTGATGAACAGTAAGTACAAATTTTACGACAGTGAAAATGACAATGACTAGGTATCGTTGAAAAAAAATTTATTGAATCGAAATAGCGCAATTTCTGCTAATTTTTCATTTACACGTTATAGATTAGACTAATAGATATATTAGTAAAGACTTATACTCTTATTATAGATATATTTAGTATGTATGTAATTTTTTCCGCACGATAAAAGTCGCATTCATGCACGGATTGTCTTCAAACTCACCAGAAACATTGAGATTGCTAATATCTCGGCGGGGAATGCAAATGGGCAATATCGGCCGAAATGGGTAGGAATGGGGAGGGTTCAAAATTTTGAATTTCATATTAACATGATTCGGATAAAAACAGCTCATACAGAACAATGACAGAAATGAATAAACATTTTTCGTTATAGCACTTGCCAACAATTAAAGGAAAAAAAATCTCTACACAACAATTACTTTTCTATTGCAAGATTTCCACGTGAAAACTGAAAATGAAATAAATAGCTTGGCAAATTAAAATAAAATAAAATATTACGTAATATTGGAAATATAGTCAGCAGGTGAATATGTAACGCCATGCGAGTTTGATAATATATACTGAAGCATGATAAAAACCTGATTAACGAAATATTGACATATTTTAACATTTTGACATTATCTGAATTTGTTTCCTCCATTTTTAAAATATTTTCCAATACGAGTATATAAATGAGTGCGTACGTGTATATTAGAAAAATGAAATTAAAAAACTCGTTAAAATCGTCTGATAAAATAGTTAAATGTAGTTATCTCTAATCTTGATTTAGTTTTTGTTTTAACTTCGAGATCTACCTCTGCCTATAGGGCAATATGGGCCGCTTTCCGGGGCGGTTGAGTAATAATATTATTATATTTATATAGTGTAATATAGTACTAGAGACTAACAATGAGCTCGAAGTAGCAGTGGTTGGTCGGTAGCGGTGACAACCGCCACGGCGAGCGTCCTCTTTCCGTCCGCAGCCCTTTATTGTTCCACTTATTCCGACTCTTTTGCGGAAGCAAGTTTCATAGGTCCCCAGCCACGTCCCGAGTAAAAGACACTCTAGCGAAAGCCACGTTGGAAAAAAAAATCAAAAATTGAAACCTGACAAATTTAAAAGGGAAATTGGGCAAATTAAAGACACCGAAAAGCGTGAAGGGAAAGATCAGGTCAATGAAGCTACTGAATTACTTCTGCTACTTCGAGCTTATTATTAGTCTCTCTACTTACTATATAGATTACGTATAGGAATAAAATAATTTGAAATGTTTAAGTTAATGGAAACAGCCATTTGGTAACTTTATTTTTGTTTGAAGAGCTGGCCTAATCAATGTACGATTGATATACTATTTTATCGTAATTATTCGTAAAAGATTTTATAAATTCAATCTAACCGATCTTCAAATATTTTCATCCGTCGGATTCGACAGGTTATTACTCGTATGTTTTACATGAATTCCGCGTACCAAACATTTTAAAAATATCCAAAATTTCGTGTGGATTTTGCACCACGATTATTCACCACCCACAAAAATATCGTGGAGCAAGATTTTTTGACCACAAACGCAGCTAATATCATCGACTAAGTATCGTACTAGTCTGATAAGGCCCGTGTGTACTTTTCCCTTTATCCAAAGCTGAAATTTCCCTTTCAGGAAGTCGTTTTGAATCAATTGAAATTATAAAAGTATATTTGCTCAGGTAGCACTGAGCTCTATATATAACAGGAGATCTGTCTTCCTATTTCCCGACATTATTTCCAGCGGTCAGCGCGGAAGCATACAATGACGATGAGCTGATTCATGTCAAAAAATGATGTTTATCGCATTACCTTAAATGATTAGAGAATCATTTATTAATTTGATAAGTATAGCTTAATTAGATAAGCATAAATAAGGAGAATATTAAATGAGAGCACTAATATCTAACATTGACAACGCGGACTATTTTTTATCTTTCCCTTGCATGCTTCATTTGCCTTGCAAGATTCTGGCCGCCAACTCAGAACCCCTGTTATATATGGAGCTCAGTGTCAGGTAGCACGGACCATACCTCAATCAGACAACTAAAAATTTATCGATGAATAGATCAAACATTGTACAGTTGTGTTGGACTTTACATGGACTACTTTGAAAGTCAGAAATGAAATTTTGTGAAGAAATTAGTTTTGTGTTTTATTTAATAATGTCGGGTTCTTTTTTACGCAGTAAAAGTATCACTTCAAAAATGTTCAGAAATATTACATTTTAACTGTAACTTAGGATTACTTAGACCAAACAAATATGTATATATAAATTGAATAAAGAAGGGGGGAGTGTAAATTTGTCCTAGGTCTCCTATAGGGAATTATGTCAATACTCTCAACACAGAAGAACTAGGACTGATTAAAAAATTTCTGTTGCTGTTGTTGTGGCTCCTAGTAACACTGCATTATGGTATAGCTAACTTTTTGCAAGAAATTTTCTAAATAAAACAGGCATCTAATTTTCACTGTTACCTTATAGTAGTAATTTTTAATAAAAAAAATATTTATGTAAAAAGTAAATTAAAGTATTTTCGTTGAGTGTTTTTTTGTCGATAAAAAAAAAAAAAAAATGTATCGTTATCACAATCTTAATAAGCAAACTTTTCTCTCTTAAACGTCGATTCAGCTCATGTTTCATTATGTTTGATGTACTGAAACATATTTAATATGCCTTTTCCTGGAGTACCACTATGTAACAGAATTATTTTGCATGACACTGAAAATGAAAGATAACTGCTTTGTATTGCATACTCCATGAAAGCATGTCTTAGTATACCTCCAAACGTTATATCAATTTTAATATAAACAGAACAGAGTAACATCATCAAAATGCATCGAAACAATTTTCTCTTATAGGCAATAATGTAACGAAATTCTTTTAAGCGCTACTGTAAACGAACTACAAATACTACAGAGTTCATATTCTACAGAAAGTAATTTTAGTGCATCTGTGAAATTCATATTAATTTCTTCATGACTGTATAACAGTGAAGCATCATTAAAAAATGCGGCAAAAAATTTTTTCCCATAAACTAAAATGTAACGGAATTGATTTGAGTGTCCCTGTAAACGAAATATATATAACACAAACTTAATTTTCAATGTCAAACGTATCCTAATAAACAAAATAAATATATAACAATTAAATGGGAATCTGAGTATATTTACAACTGTTATAGCACGGATATTAAGAAAGACGACAGACAGATAATTTGAACTCATATACGCTTATTAACTATATCTGAAAGTGTTAAAATACATTTAAAAATATTTTATATCAAGTGAAATATAAGTGTAATTTGTTTCCGGGAGAATTTTACTTACTTTTTACATTATGTTTAAAAGAATCATAAAATATTGCTGTGAAACTTTAAAAAGATATTTTATGAAAATTAAATTTAAAGAAATAATCATTGAATAAAATAATCAATTTCTGTGTCTAAATTAAAATAATTGTTAGTTAGTAAGTTTAAATAAGAAAATATATGTAAAAAATATTGTATGTGACTGTAAAGAGATACTATGAACTGTTAAATTTCGCTGTATGAGCGTAATGAATTGAGGTAAATTCAGTGTTGACATTTCTCTGCGATTAAAAAATAAAAAATATCTAACCCATTTTGAATGCAGTGATATATTTTAAATCTCATCAAAAAATTCGTTTATCTTTATTTACACTGTGTTCAGTAGAAATATCTCACTTATGTTTCAGATTAAATCATTTCCGAAGAATTGGGAATATATATATATATATATATATATATATATATATATATATATATATATATATATATATATATATATATATATATATATTTTTTGTATTTCCAATGCTTAAAGTACGTGCCACTTTTTCTGTTAATTTTATCACATTTATCAAAATTCAAATAACGTTGCTTGGGAGGCAAATAAGTTTTCTTGAAAAATCCATTATTTCCATTCAAAAATTGATTTTAAACAGAGAATTTGGGAGTAAATCAACATACCTTCTTCATTTTAAAACATAATCTGGAACGTAAATGGTTAAGCTGTATAATCATGTTTAAGTCAAGCGGAATATTTTTTTTTAAACTATAAAATTACAAACTGCTTGGTCAAATTTTTAGATACAAAAACTGTTATAAAATGTCTGACAAATACTAAAACATTGTACACATTAACGTTACAGAGTTTTTATATCCTTTTAAATCTTATGTAATGAAAATAAAACATTACAAATGAGTACTAAGGTAAAGCAATTTTTATGTCAGTAGTACAAAATATTTTGAACTTAAACGATTTCTTATAAACTACAAACCTAGACTAAGGACACAAAAAATTCATTTTAGTTGTGCCCATGCTTAAATAAAAAGCCGCGCAACCGCTCCTACCAAAATAGGAGAGTTTGTTAATTTGAAGATCTGTTATGCATCTGTTACTTAGAAGAGATGGCGCATTTCCTTATAAGTTTCAGTGCTAGAAGAGATTACGCAGCTTACTGATAAATTTGCATGAATTGCATACGTGTAAAACATATGAATGAAGCAATTTCTGAAAAAGACATAATTATCGAAACTAAATCTGGCAGCAAAATTACCTCTCCTACCCTGTAAAGAGAGATTGCATAAAATAGTTTTCTTGGTTTTATTACTGCTGTTCTATTAAATTGAAGGATAACAACAAAATAACAATGGAAATGCATAAAAAACAAATGAAGTCAAAATTATTCACGCATAGTTGAACAAAAAAATTATATTTAGATTTTTTATTCTTCTACTTTTGAAATGTGCGCAGATTCTCTTAGCTTTACCTTATGCAATATATAAATAAGGAGCTGCCGGAATTTTACGTAATGACGTATTGGGTCAACCATAATACATTGTAACTTTGGATGATTTTAAATGCGTTGGATAGATTGGTTTATGAGCAAATTTATTGGTTTCTAAAACTGATAAATATTTATCATGAAAGATGTCATCTTTTTATGTTTTTCAATTTTGTCTGACATTAGAACACCAGAATTATTCAATAAGTAGCATGGTTTTTCGACTGAAAGAATAAAAAAATCTCACAATGCAGTTGTCCAAAACATACATTTTTAAATAATGTTTTTATTTTATGAAAAATACAGAAAATACAACAACAAAAGTCTATGGTCTTTCCACATATTTTCGCTGTACTAACATTATCTATTACTATTTAAAACTCCAAAAATACAGTAAAATCAAATTTACACAGCTGACAACTGGAAAAGTTTTAATTTAGATAGCATTTTAATGTTGCATTATTTTGAAAATAGTCTGTTAGAGCATATCATTCTTCAAATAACTGAAAAATAAAAAAAAAAAATAAAATAAATAAATAAATAAATAAGGTCATCAAACAGATTTCTATGTTTTTTCGTGCGTTTTGAAATATACGTTTTATAATTACTGAACGTGTTACAAATTATGTATAATTTTCGTAGTGAATTTAACCTTTTAATTGGGCATAATAATTTGATTTACACAAGTTGCTGAAAAGTTAATATATAAGTCTTATAACTCAGACATTGGATAAAATCCCCAGTCACTGAAACCTTAAAATTTTTTCCGGTTCAAATCCACTAATACAACATATTAAATCCATTTTATATTTATTTTTCTTTTTGAAAGGATATTAGATGCATTAAAAATATTACGGTAGACAAAATTCACAAAAATTATACATTGCATTTTTAATTATTAATGTTTTATTAATATGGTAAATAAGTACAGTAAGTGACACCCCATAATCATTTTGAAAAAAAAATCCAATAACTTGCACAAAGTGAATCAGTGTCTGGCACTTTGCTTGCAAAGATAAGCCAAATGGTCATTTTATATTTCAAGGCATTGCTCTAAAAAAAGAAAATCTTTATTACGCAAACAAGTGGGTAAGCCTGATCGCAGATTGCACAGAGGGCTTCGTTTATCTTTTAAAACATTTTATCCTTAAATTAATAAATAAAAATTGTTAATTTATAACTATTAAAATATTTCATAAATGGCAGTGCCATTATATTTAATTTTACAATAAATTAAAAAATATATTTTAATCAAATTCTAAATATTCAAGTAAAATTATTTAAATAAAATTGGAAGATCCGAATATTTTCAACACTTAAAAAAATTTAGCGGAGGTATAAATATTAAATAATATTTTTAAAAGAAAGAAAATGTTTAAAACATATTTAAAAAGCTAAAATAATTCAGTAAAAATCCATATTAATTCTTTCACTTTTCAAAAACTCACTAGATGGCGAAAAAAAAAAAAAACGTTAACATATATTAAAATTCGAAAAAAAAAACATTCATCAGTTTTTCAAAGTTTAATTCTTTTTATTTAGGAATTTTCCTTCTTAATGTTTTGGTGTGTGAGAGAGAAGGGGGGGGGGGGTCGTCGACCACACAATACTTGTTAAATTTATTTTTAAAATGAAATTCCGCTAAAATAATTGCAATTTAATTAAAAAAAATTAAAGCTATTCCGTTTTAATATGTTTATTCTTTTTCTTTTTTTTTTTTTGGGGGGGGGGGGGGGGAGGAACACATAATACTTCGCAAATTTACTTTAAAAAAGAAATTCCGCCGAAATATTACAAATTTAAGTTTCAAAACTTTCAACTTAAACTTGGATTTGAACTGACGGGAACAGTCTAGATGACTACATGACTTAGATCTGGAAGATGACTGACTAAAATAGACCTCTATTCTAGTCAGTCACCTTTTCCATTTTGAAAATGAACGCTTGTGCATTTTGAAATATATAAGGGTATAACATAATATCTTTATATATTTGTAACAAATTGTAAGTAATTATAACTGTGTTTTAAAGTTTATATTAATAACCAGGTGAAAATTCTTTCACGACACTATTTTTTTAAATACAGTGTTGTGACTCTAATGAAAAGTGATGTCAATCCAATTTTTATAAATACTTAAAAATGATAACAATTTGGGACATATTTTTCAAACGTACTTTTTTATTTAATTTATGAAACGCATTACGTCTGTTGAAAAGTAACCATTGCAGATAAAATTTAAGATTATTTGAATGAAAGAAATGAAGTACACATTTTATAGAAATTAAGTTATGAAGTTCAATAAAAAGATTCATTTTCAAAATTTCTACAATTGAACAAATGTTTTTGTTTAAAATAATTGAACATTGCTTAACGTCTGATAAAATAAAAAAATTAAAAATTAAAAAGTATATTACAATTCATCACAACAAACAAATAAAAATTACGTATATGCATATACAATTAAAAATGCAAACGTTTTGGGCTAAGTTTTAGACCCCAATCAGTGCAATAACATTCAAATGGTCAGAAAACTATGTATAACTTATTAACTGTAAACATGATATATTGTTTTCTAGACACTCGAATGTTATTGAACTGATGAGGGGCTAAAATTTAGCCCTAAATGTTTACATTTTTTATTGCATATGTACACTGGTGTCCAAAATTAAGGACCAATCACAAAATGCTAATTTTCAAGTACTCGAATACCCAAAAGGAAATAATATAATTCGAATAATTACTATCTCTACACCACAGCTAGTCCATATAACATCGCATGCATGTCACACATGGTCACAAGTGTCACAGTCAGGTGACTTTCAGGTGACAGGGAGACTACTGTGAAGTCACCATTGTGATCTTTTGGGAAAAATCACCATGTGACGATAACGTGATATTTTTTGGTGACTTATCATAATGCAACGTTCACGATGACTTTGAAATTGAGTCTAAAAATGACAGTCACATAAGAGTCACAATGTAACTGCATTGTAAAGTCACCTTGTGACTCGTCTCAAAGCAGCAGTCACATTGACGTCTCAGTGGAGTCACATCTAGTGATCATTTGAGACTCATAATGAGGTGTATGGAATTTCCTATTTTTTTTTTTTTTTTTTGCTTCTCCGTAGTTACTGTGACACTTGTGACCATATGTGACATGAATGAGATGCTATATGGACTGGCTGTGCTGTAGGGATAGCAATTATTTGAATTATATTATTTCCTTTTGAATATTCGCTTACTTAAAAATTAGCATTTTGTGACTGGTCCTTAATTTTGGACACCAGTGTATTTATTTAGTTTTTACTTGTATTTCTGATGAATCGTGATATATATTTTTTTAATTTTTAAATGTCTTTGTTATTAAATTTTTAACGGAATTAGTCTTTACATTCGCGTTGAAATATTTAGCCATATGATTTTACTCACTTTTATGTGAACTAAAGTGATGTAAACAAATTTCATGTGTAAATATCTCTAGGAACATAATTAACGATTATTGTAATTGTTTATAATGTGTGGGTAAGTGTGGTAAGCGTTTGAGAATTATGTTTGAAAAAAGAATTTAGCTTTACTTGTCCTATTTAACACAAGAAATAGTTGCCTGTACTCCAAAAATTAAATATTTTTTGTGTAAGAAAATAAATTACAAATAAAATTAGAATTTTAATCATATTAAAGCAAAAAAATGCTTTTAATAGACACAAACTATGCTTAATTTGAAAGTTTCATGTGAACTAACGTATTACAATTAAATTTATTTAAATTGAAAGATTGCACATTAGAGCATAATTACCGAATTTTATATAGCAAGAATCCTAATATGGATGTGTAAACAATTTTAGTTTTTCTAACATAAACTAGACTCAGAGTAGTAAATATCTGTGTGAAAAATCTACACATGTAAAAATAAGGGAAATGCAGTTATATAATACATGAGCATTAAATTACAAGCTATTAAGTCCGGATGTGTAGTATTCCAATCTTTCTCCGTTAAATTTTATCAAAGCATTTTATGCATACATGTCATATGTATGTATAAAAGCATTAAAATTTATATAGCATTAGATTTTATAATCTTTACGCTCCCGCTACATTTTTCCTTATTTTTGAGATTTAGCCAGAGTTTTTAAGTCGCTTTCAAATATATAATATTCCATTGAAATTTCTTTTATTTGATGTATAGAAATTAAGATTTTCTTCAGTTATAAAATTGCTTCATTAGCAATTCAAAATTTTGTGAGTATGAATTATGTTATCACATTTTAATTAATATATTAAATCCAAATTGTTCGATATTCTTTTGTGATGAAAAATAAACCCTAATCTCTCAGCAAAATTTTCAAAGAATGCAAATTGCAAAAAAGCACTTTATTATAAACGATTCGGGGAAATCCGTAAGAATGCCAGTTAATCTCTTTTATGATTAAACGTGAATAATACTTATTCTCAAGTGATTCCAACTAAAAAAGAACAACAATGTTTGCCACAAATAAAAAAATAATCTTCTAGGAAATTCGTGGGTTTTTTTTTTTCTTTTTTCCACAAAGGACTTTGTTATAAAGTATCGAATGACTTTTAATCCCGGATTTAAATAGTGCTGCATTAATACCGAGTAACTGAAATTAAAATAAAGAAAATGCTTTTAAATTTTGCTTAAGTTGTAATTTATTTATGCAGTTATTAAGGCTTATGTAATATTGCATTTAATCTTTTTATAAAATAATTTGTAACACATGAAGTGAAATATTTATTAAATTTACATTAATAAAATATTTAATTTATCTTTATACATAATTTGCATATGTTACATTTTTCTTTTATCCCCCTTCTTTTTTTTGAGATAACTTATTTTATTGTATGGTTAATCGGAAAATCATGTCACAAAATTCAAAACTTTCATACTCACTTTCGATCTGTTGACTCAAATAAAAAATACTTTCATTTGTCTTTTTTCTTCCTTTATACAGATAAAATTTATTTCATGTCACGAAAATAAATGTAAAATTAATTAAATCCTGTCACAAAAAATCCCACATGGAATGGGTCTAATATAAGACATCACTATTTACTTAAATGATTGTTAGCACTGTAAAAATGAGAATTATGTAACAATGTTGCCCCAATGTTTTAGCTGTATTATTTAAATTATTTTATCTTTCATTTCATGGTACTTTTTAGACAAATTGGATGCATCCATCAATAAACTTACACACTACAATAAACTCCCTTCTTAATAAAACCAAATTATGACTTATGGTAAGAAGATAAGAAGAAAAGTATCTGCAACAGTTAACCTTTATTTGTATGAGTGTTTAGAAGAAAATTCGCAATGGTATTACATTCGTTATTGCAGAATAAAAAAAAAAAACATGCGAAATGTCCACTGCGATAATGATTGATTGGGTTAATTCATTGTTTATGAATATTATAGACACGATCATTAAAAGAGTTTTTTTCTAATTTTTAATGTGGTTTCATGGAAATGCAGGGCAGTAACAGCGTACATATTGTCCAGTGCAAAGATTACATTTTTTACACATGATATCCGTCTTTACAACGTGTTTGGAACACCTCAAACCTTGGATTATTATCGCTTTCGTCAGAATCTACTTCCTATGTGAGACAAACGCATTTACAGTGAGTTGATTTATGTAACTACATTTTTAATGTCAGCTAAAACAAAAATTCTTTGCTTTACTATTCTCTTTAAAGATTGGTCTACCGTATATAACTGGGTCATTTCTCCCCATTTGTCATTTGCAAGGAAGTATCACAGTGATTGTTCATCACTACCATTCAAAGAAGTAAATTCTTCCCAGTCTGTGCCGTTTCCTTTGAGTAATTTATCAATGATATTTTATATTTTCACAACTCTTTATTTTCTATCTTAGTGCACCGATAACTAACTGGGAGTATGGGTAATAATATCTCTGCTTGTGCAATGTATCTTCATCCTAAATTTCTCATAAATTGTTTTCAACTTTTGCATATTAGTTTTCTCTTTATTGTATCAAAATTTGGTTTGCAATTCATCTGCAATATTTTTTTTTATCCTCTTCTTTAGCTCCTTTCTTTTACAACATTTGTTAAGGGATTTAAGGTTTTGTGTTTTGATTTTTCTTACAATTTTTGTGTTTTTAATCTTTCTGTCGCCTATCAATTCTTCTTTATAATAACTTTTGAACTAGCATCTTTTTTTTTCTCATCTTCTTTACAACATTAATTTTAGTTATTTGTCAATTTTATAATCTGTGCAGAAACCATACCAACAATATAATTTGTGATTAAATTCTTCTACTTCCTTTCGGTACATTTAATGATAATTGCAGCTTAAGTTGTAAAACTGAGTAGTGAAATCAGCTAGCTAGCATTTCATATCATTAGATTAAAATCCTATCACATTTGTAATAAGTTTTCTTTTAGGCTTAGTAAAAAAGAATTTGATACATGGGTGTTATTTAAAAGTGAAACGACAGCAAACGATTAATACATTCTGTTATTATATGTGGTGACTGTTTCAAGCTATATTATAAAATAGTATTACTACAGTCCCAAATACCATCTTATATTATGCACAAACACCGTATCATGTTAGGTTTGTACACTGTCTCATATTAGGTCATGGTTTGATCGTTTATAACTCAACTTACATTAAACCTGTCCTAAAGTTTAAAGGATAAAACGATTCAATATTTCTTACTGAATATAAGCCTATTAGAATAATTTAAGCAAATAATATCAAATAATGTATTGCTTAAAAAATAATCACAAAGCCTCTATTATTGCTATGCAAATTGGCAACATTTATCGTGTGTATCACATGATCCCCAATTTATTGGGTGTGTCATATATGCCACAACTGACCCTGCTTGTTCATATTCGCATGAATATAAAAACCGGGAAATCTACGACGGATAAAATAAATTATTATGAATAATTAAAAATTGATTTTCTAAGCAATTTTGGAATATTATAGTATGAAAGACAATAAATAATATAAATCTAAAATATGAAATTTACTAAATATAAAAAATATGTGGCTCTGAAACTCATTTTCAAACTATTCTATCTGTTTCTCTCTTATATGAATGAAAAGAACATACATTCTGGTAAAATTAATGAAATCATCTTGTCTAGTTTCTCATATAACTACAAAAACCTACTACTTACAACACTGGAATGTATGTGATTTTATGTATAATCTGTCTCAATACAAACATAATATTCCAATTCTCGTATTGAAAAGAAGACTCACTCGACTTTCTAATTATATATTTCAAGCACATTTTCTGTTTTCGTCCTGTTATACAAGTATAGTTTTATTTACATTATTGGAAATGTACTACTGTTTACAAAGCTTGCATTGTACATGAAATGATAATGCATTTTAAATATATTTTTACTGTATGTTTTCTATCTCCGATAACTGTTTGCTTTCTACATGACATTGTAAATTTCAGTTACTTTCCAGAAATAGTTTTCCTGTTAATTATTATCAGAGGCATTTTTAAAATAACACGATTCATTTTGAAATTTCACAATTGAAAATTTTTTTATTAAAATGTATGTACTTGTCAAACATATACATACACAGATATAACATATACACAGACAAACATATATGCATATCAAAATAAATTTAAATGTTTTAAATATTTCTCAATTTCTAACACGTGACATGCATAGACTTTGAAGAAGTGGCCAAAGAGTATTTATCGATATAGTTCACAATTCCTAACCGCGACAATGTTTGGCAATTTTATGAAAAATGTTCATGTTAAGGGTTTTTAATTCAAATATATAGAAGTTTACATAATTTACACATTGAGAGACAAAATTAAATCCCCAAACCGTAATAGCTAGTGGATTACGGTTTTCTAAATACATGGTAATAAATTATCAACAGTACTGTATTAAAGCAATAAATGCCTTCAATGAAAAAATTGATGGCACGCGCATTCGTGTGGTTTAGCACCCTGGAAATTATTCTGGTACATATATTTCTGCATCATAACAGTCACTGTGAAAAGCATTCACGAGAAATATGCACTAGCAACTCTAAATATTATTTTTAATAAAACAGATAATATGTATTTTTTTCAAAAAACATTATTTTTTTCGAAAGCAAGTTTATGATAAATGAAGTAAAACGTGAAAAATATATGAAGTTGAAAAGTGTCTAAAGGATAAGGGAAGTAAGAAACGTTTCGGTTGTAAATTCATCAGCAAGTTCGTAAATGTCACACATTTCTTATTTGAATAAGAAACATGCATTTTGAGATAGCTAAAGATACTAATGTGTATCGTAATATCCGTATTTATCTTTTTAAGGACTAGAACATAATCTTTTTCACAATCGTATTCAGTGAAAACATAACATTCTAATTTTAGATTTAAACAAACGATTGTAATATAAGCCTAAAGAGAAACGTTTCTTCTAATTCACAAAAATAAGAATAGTTGCATAATCGTTAAATGAATTTTAATCAATAAAATGGATTATGTTTTACTAAAAACGCATCTCACATAAACATAGTGTATTTGAAGAACTTTTTGCGTTTTCTTTTTATATCCGATATTTGTTTTTATTATGTTAACATTATTCAAAGTTCCCCTAATTTTTCAAATACTATTTGTTAAATAATGTTTCTAATTTAATACGGAATACAGTTAAACTGTTTACATTGCATCATCTATAGCAAAATTTATTGTTTCCTAAACAATTACCATATTTCGTACAATATGAATCGCCGATATAAAATATAGCAAATAAAGCAAAAGTTTCATGTAAAATGAACTTTAAGAAAAATTAATACATAGAGAAGAAATTACCACCACCAATTTTTTTATGAAAACTGTGACCGTCATTGCATCTACAGTTACTCTGAATTTGCTGCGTAATAAAATAAGCGGAAAACTCTAAAATGAACACATTTAAAAGGAAAAAGATATACATTATCTGCTTCTGTAGTTTTCTTTTTTTGTATAATGAACTTATGTTCTAACACATCTATAATAATACATCTAATATAGTATTTAATAACATACGTAATTTCCAACGCGTACCTTTTTTAGACATTTCGTAAATACACAGTTTCCTATACAGCCTGGCAGAATACAAAAATTACATCCGAATTGGAGAACTGAATAGAATAGAAGACTCATTTTGTCTTCCAGTCGTCTACATTAAGAAACAATGTTTTTATATTATACACAAATATAAGTATACCAACGAAACACATACGATCCAATTACACCCAGGCTTGACCTATTAAATTCGAAATACGCCTATAGATATATTTTGGACGTAGAGTGGCTGCTGAATTACGTCCAGAGTTTGTTTAATGTTTGACGTATACATATCTATGAAATATCTACAAAATTTGGACGCCAATTTAGCTATAATTTCAAACGGCATTGATTTTACCGTTTTACAGTTACCTGATGATAATAAAATTGAAAAAAAAATGAGGGTTTTGTATTTACATATAGAAAAAGGCAACGAATTAATGATTTTCTGGACCACTTGAAATAGATTGACTCTATGACAGTGAGAGCAGCGTATGTTACATTTTTAGAACAGGAAGATCGTGATTTTTCAACTGATTTACATACTATTTAATCATAGTGATGTTTCTTATTCTACTTAAAAATTATTCTCATACGGACTATGAATGACTCTTTTTAAAAACCAGTATAGTTTACTTCCTAGTGATTTACCGCTTTGTTAAAATTTCAGTGGAAATGTTATATACTATTCTAAATATATAAATGTACATAATAATAAGTAACGTATGAAAATATATGAGATTACAAAATATTATGATCAAAGAACATGAATTTAGAAAAAGATAACTTATATTTTACAAATATATGACACTTAAAATTTAAGAGCAAATAATTATTATATAATAAATTAGTAAAATAAAACTCATATTTAATACACTTTATTTTTGTGAATCAGGACATCGCTACATAATCTTTATGAAAAATGATTCTAAATTATGATGAACAGTGCCCAGATGTCTTCTACATCATTTGACAATGCCCACAATCTCTCAACAGAATGGTTATCACATCTAGTGTTAGGTTCGACAAATTCATATTTGCGACTTACTACGAAGCGTTCGTAACCAGCATCTCGCAATTCGCCAGTTATATATATCCTCTTCATCAATCTGTAAAGGTAATATTCCCACAACTGAAGTTTTAGATGTCTCATAAGGGAGAGGTAAAAAAAAAATACTCATGTATTTCACGACATAAACCATATAATATCCATTTAGGGGGGAGAACACGTCCTGCAAAGCTTTTTCTTCTGATGAAGCATCTACTTCTATATCTACGCCTTCAATTTTCTTAGGTCCACCGATTTTTCCGTTTGGTCTCGAACACAAAGCATTTATACAAACTTAACTCAAATAGCCATCCCATTTCACTGTTGCGTTATGTCTTATTTCGAGTTCAAGATCACAAAACTCAATTAAATCAACTATTGGAACCGCAAATATATAAATCTCAAAACATTAAAAAAAGGACAACAATGATGCTTCAAACCATGTTTTCATTAGTCTTCCAGTGTTTTCTCGTCATGATCATAAACTACATCATCATTGCGTATAAAATACCAAATTGATCCTTAATTTCATTTTTTTTTTTTTTTTTTTTTTTTTTTTTTTTTTTTTTTTTACATGAAAAGAAAAAAAACCATATTTTTATGCAAGACCTGAGAAAAAACAGAATAGGGAAAGAGAATAGCTGTTAATGTTGACATACTTGTTGAGACATGATCAAATGTGTCAAAACACATTCCTGCTTATTGGTTTAAAAACCACAATTTTAATGCTGCTTACCAGTCATTGAAACATGCTCCTACCATAAGTATGTTCCTGTAAATGAAACATTATACAATATTACCATGCATCAGCCTCAAGTAATTTTCAGTAAGTAAAGATATCCAAAGCCCTTTCAATATGCATGCTGCAGAAAAATGACATTTATGCATAAGAATTAAGCTAGAAATTATTAATGAAGTGAGACTTGCACATAGTTATTTCAAAGTTTATTTCTATGAGCCAGCAGGGCCAAAATTTTCAATCAACTTATCAAGAGAAGACAAGACATGGTTCCTGCAAATAAAATTTTGAGAAAGATCAAAATTGAGGTTTTTAAGCCATCAAGCAAGAATGTGTTTTGACACGTTTGATCATGTTTCAACAAGAACAGCTTATCTTTCTTATCTTATGGTTATCTTTCCCCATTCTGTTTTTGTCTCAGGTCTGGAATAATTTTTTTTTCTCTATGTAAAAGTGTCGAGATTTCTTTTAGTTGCTAAAATTACTTACAACAAAAATTACTGAAACCATACAAAATCTATGGCCTTAGGCATAATTATTTTTTTATTAATTTCTAAGCTTTGCAAAAGTCTTTATTTTCTGTTACTATTATTTAAAGGTAATAAAAAATAAATTTAAATGACACTCTATGGTAAATACTTAGCTGTGACTACAACGAAATAATAGTTTGGCAGTATTGTTTTGACATGTTGCCCTTGACATATCTCAGCTTGTAGTCAAATCTCCATCCTGAAATTTCTTGTGCATAACATTACCATACAATACTCTCAGAAACCAGAACTTCATATTTTTATCTCGTGCCCCACCAGAGATATCAAAGCCTCAAAAGTGCGATTTTTGACATTTTTGAAAAATTTGGGAATTTTTTTAGCGAAGAGAAAGCAAGTCCATGATCTGAAACTTCGCGTGTAACTACAAGTACTTTCTGCCTATTTGTAAAAAAAAAAAAAAAAAAAAAAAAAGTCATGTTGACAGTTTTCGTTGCTAGAAAAATTTCCTCATGTAAACGGACAAATTTTGGAAAAAAAACTGAAACTGTATGCTTAAATTTAACCAATAAACATTTAGTTTCGGAAACTACTCTATTACCAAATTTTTAGCACAATGTATTCTGTACAAATTGCTTTAATCCGCACTTGAATTGGAGAAATAAACGATGAATTATTTACAATTACGTAAACGCTTCCTGTGAGAAAATTGCTGCAGACGATGAAACAAAGATGGCCGTCATGCACAAACAAAAGTTAATAAAATTAAATTAATAGTCATTTTGAACTTCTATCATGTTAGGGTTGTTGTACAAAAAATTTCTGATTTTTTAAAAATGGTCGAGCAACCAGTGCTGGATCGCTTGAAATAGATTGACCCCATACCTGAATTTTTTGTGATCGGAATTTTTTTTCGCTTATTTTAAGAAAACTATTGAATGTAAAAATACGCAAATTAATTTAGAGAAATGAACGAAAAAGGCGTGGAAGCAGATATTTTCCAAATCGAAAACATATTCTATTTGCCATTTAAACTTAAAATTGGTCAAAATAGTTTGCTTAAAAAATTCTCTTGTATCAAATACTATGCATAGAAATTTAACCATCTTTCGCAGGTACATATTTGACGAGATTGTATTTGTCAGTGTGTAATAATAATTTTAATTTGACTATTTAGTTTTTTTTTCTTTTATTCAAAATTTCATTGTCTGAATACAGATTTATTTGATAGTTCAAGAGGGCAAAGAAAATCTGGTACATATAAAGATCTAATGCACTAAACTAATACTAAATCTAATGCTAAACATATTTTTTAATATCATTTAAAGACTGCACTCTTCCCACTTCTTCTTAAAAACAATACAATTAATTACTGAAGTATCATATTTCTCAAAGCAAACTTCTTTTCATAAACTTTAGCTATATTATGTAAATAAAACGCACCATACTGGTACAACGCATGTTTTGTTTTTAATGCATTATTATGCCTTTAATTATAATGTCTATATTAATAAAAGACAGTTGTTTGTCTGTGAGCAATATCTAGGAACATCTACGACCCGTAGATGTTTAAAAATTCGGATTAGAATTCTCTAAGCTGATCCTAATGCATCTGAGATTGATTTTTAAGTTTTTTATAATTAGCCTAAATATTAATCAAAACCCGCAATTAAAAATGTGTTGCCGAAAAAAACATTCAAAGATTCGTGTCGGAAACGGCCTTTCGGAACGCCGAATCTGAGAAGAACCCGTAATGGAATTTTTTTTTTTTTTTTTTTTTTTTTTTGTCAATTGTTTTTTTAAATCTGCGTCGACCGAACCGTTTCAAATTATTGAAAAATTGATCACACCAAGTTAATCTCAAACGGCTAGAGAGTCATCTATTATAAGTTTAAACAACAACTGTAATTGTAAGAAAATTTTGAGAGTAAATTATATAATCTGCAATATATTATAGGCAAGGTATATAAATGTTTTAGCGGTTTTCCTTATTTCGGAATGCGATTCAGGTGTTTTTCTCTTTACAGAAGTGTGTTTAAAAGATGGACGATACTTATCAAAATGCCTCTCCTGCATTTATTTAGATAAATAAGGGGGGGGGGAGGAAATTCTGAGCTAAATCAGGTAATTTAAAATTCATTTTGAAATGAATTTTTAACTCATTTGCATTGCGATTAACTAACAAATATTGAAATATTTCATAAGAAAACACAAATATTTGCGTCAAGTATTTATTTTTCTTTTATTCAAATACATACAAAACTTTTATTTTATGTTCTTTTCTTTTACAATGTTACCTACCTTTTCTATTTTGAATTCAAAATTTTACGTCTGAAAACATTTTGTGGGAAAAACATGCTCAGGAAATGTTATGCGTTTTTTCTACATGTCGGATAGTATCCTTTGAATAGTATATTTACGAAATAGTTTTGGAAACTTAGTTTACATATATTTTTTTACGTTTTCCCAAAACAAACTTATGTACCATTCAGAGTTTTCTCTCAGAATAAGTAAAATTTTTATTCCTTACATTGCAGGTTATAGAATAGTATTATTAATAAATTTGTAAAAGTAATTGCAGAAATGAGAAAATTTATTTAAAAGTTGTAAATTATGAAAAATTTAAATTCATTTTCCATTTTTAAAGACATAGACCAATACTTATTGTATATACTGTGGTTTAGAACTATATGCCAAAAATATAAAAGCAGTTAGAGGGGATCTAAATAAGCAGATTTCATATAGGAATGTGGGTGCAGATATGCAGTGTTGAGGCAGTAGAGGGTGATGTTGAATGCGGTGGATGAATGCGTTCGTTGGCCTGAATCGTCATTTCCCGCACGGATTTCGAGCAACATAGATTATTAAACAGATGCGGATCTTACCGACATGCATTTCATGTATGGGATTGCGCAAGGAAATGGATTGGATTCTCAAAGTACTTGGATTGAACGATTCCCGTGTAGGATTCTGACGTATCCTCGAACATTTGAGCGTCTTCTTTACGATTTGTGCGCGAGTGGATCGTTTTATGCTTCCAGGCGTGATAAGAGCACTGTAAGATATCGCAGAATTCCTGCAGTGGAAGAAGCAATATTACGCACAGTAGAGGACAGTCCTTCGACAATCTCAAAAGCTGTTGGACGTTCGTTGTGTCTGAACCATTTCCTTGCTTAGCCTCATACATAAAATATATGTCGGTGAGCTTCACATTGATGTAACGATGCCTGTTGCTCGAAATCCGTGAGGGAATGGAAATTCAAACTAGCTTAGCGCTTTCATCCAGCGAACTTAAAAGCGCCCTCTTCTGCCTCAATGCTGCATTTCCACACACACAGCCCTATACGCAAACTACTTATTTAGGTCACCTCTACCTGCCTTTATATTTTTTACATATCGTTCTGAACCACTCTGTATACATATTACATGTACGTACAGCCGATGAAAAAAAAAAAAGGTAAGAACCCCTACTAACTCTACTACAAATTACCGTAGAAGAAAGTTACTGGTATCAAACTGTTTTAAATAAAGTCCACTTTTAAATGATTAATATAAAAATCAACATATTAAAACGAAACTTTTTTTTTTCTTTTTAATAGCAATGTTTGACACCATAAATAAATTCTTCACTCTTCAATTAGCGTAAATACAAATTTTCATAAAATTCGTAGGATTTGTCTCAGAGAAATTAATTATTTTAAAATGGGGATATTTTATGGGCTGTATCCAAACTGATGTTCGGTACTCAATTGTTGAAATGCTACAGAATGAATTTTCCAGATCTATTAACGTATTAATTCTTGCCAACATGACCATTTCACTCTCATAATATGCTTCGACTGTTGCAAGCCAGAATGTTTAAAATATATGTATATATATTTTCAAATTATGCTTTTCTGCACATCATAGAGGGCCCTCAAACCACCATTTTAATATATTTTTTATTATAATTGGAAAACTACTTTGAAGAAAAATTTCAAATTAAAAATTCGCATAAAGCAGGGCATAATAAATAAAAATCAATCAAAAAAAGTTGTAGGTTGCAATTCATATATTTTTTAGAATGTTAATTATAAAATTGTTAATTCTTATTTTAAAATATCAAAAATTTCAAACTCAGTGTATTAAAAGAGGGTCCGAAATTAAAAAAAAAAATAAAGAAACTTCAAGAGAACATATCATTCTGAACCCAAGATCAAATTCATGTAAGAAAATACGAGTTACTTCGACTGTTAAAAAATGTGATTATTCTGTAGATATTATTGTATATTGTGTGATATTGTTGTATTATTTATTCAACGTTTATATTCAATATTATTTATTAAGGGGACAGTAGAGTTTAAAATCCTTAAAAACATTTTTTTTTTTTTTTTTTTTTTTTTTTTTTTTTTTTTTTTGTAAATTTTACCCTAAATATTAATCAAGGGTACATTATATGCATTATGGCGTGCATTTATTACAAAAAAAAATATTTTTGAGAAGAAAATTGAATTTTACCCATCGTCTCAGAAATCTTCGAAATGCCCCCTGCGTCTCCCATATCAATGAAAATCTCCAATATTTCTTATAAAAATTTTGTTTATATATATAAACAAAATGGAGCATCGAATTTTATATATTTGAATTTAAAGGTAAAAAAAAAAATTCAAAATTTCAAAATTTTTGAAAAAAAAAATTCAAAATTTTTGAAAAAAAACTTTTTTAACCTTTAAATTCAAATATAATAAAATTCGATGCTCTATTTTATTTCTATATATAAACCAAACTTTTATAAAAAAAATATTGGGGATTTTCATTGATGTGGTACGCGCAGGGGGAACTTCGAAGATTTATATGACAATCGCGTAAAATTCCATTTTTTTCTCAAAAATAAATTTTATTTTTTATTTTGTTTGTGATAAATGCATGTCATAATGAATATAATGTACCCTTGAATAATATTTAAGATGAAATTTACGAAAAAAAAAATTGAAAAATTTTGAAAATTTGAAAATTTTTCGAAAAAATTTCAAAAATTTTCAATTTTTTTTCCTTTAAATTCAAATATATAAAATTTGATGCTCTATTTTATTTCTATATATAAACCAAACTTTTATAAAAAATATTGGGGATTTTCATTGATATGGGAGACGCAGGGGGCATTTCGAAGATTTCTTAGACGACGCGTAAAATACCATTTTTTTTTCTCAAAAATAATTTTTTTAATTTATTTTTTGTGATAAATGCATGCCTTAATGAATATAATGTACCCTTGAATAATATTTAAGGTGAAATTTACAAAAATAAAATAAAAAAAAATATTTTTAAGGATTTCAAACTCCACCGTTCCCTTAAAAGTATCTTTTTGAAAAAGTACAAGATAACAGCTTACACATAACAGTTTCTCGCATAAAACTGAACAATCGTCTGATTGGCACGATTTGGTCTGTGGTATTAACGTTTACTTCCTACAATGGATTGGAGTACTTCAATTAGATAATTTTGAAAAATTATAGGAATTAATCATAGTTAATAAAATTAGATATAATTTGCTTGTGGAGAAAAAGGAACATTTCGTTGAGGAACTATTAGAAATCTAACATATTAAAGGCTCAGTCAAAAATTTATTTCCTTTCGAAACTGCACGATAATTTTTTTTTTTTTTTTTTTTTTTTTTTTTTTTTTGATAGTCTAAGAGGGACTGCTCGGTTACCGGTTTTCTTAATTAAAGTTTTAAGAAAAGAAAAGATGTTTTTAAAAACGGCAAGACACTTTTTAGTCTTTTAAAGTTAAAAGAAATGTGGATTTAAAATCCAGTTGCTAAAATACTGTTTACAAACGTATCTCGATTGCACGAATTTACTTCAAGCCCTCGAGTCTTAATTTCAATACTGAAAAGGGGAAAATGCTGTTACTTTGACGTAACCATATTACATATTTAGGCTTTATAAACGAAACTGCAACTTGCTTTAAAGAAATAAATTCATCAGATTTTTTTTAGACAAAAAAGGCTTTCAAAAATAACCCTCGTCATGAATTGTTTTTTTCAGCAATCGATGTTGTTTTTCAGAATTATTTTTTTTCGCTATAAATGACGTTATTATCGACCTGAATATTTATGCGGTGCGTACGTATATTGAATTTTAAAGGATATTTCCTTTCAGTTGCTTTTTCTTAAAAAAAAAAAATAAAAAAAAAATAAAAAAAATAAAAAAATTAAAATTAAAACTATGGTATCTTTATGTTAACCGTGCGGAAACAATAAAGCGACATATTTTTATCCCATCATTATGATTCGTGTTTTTTTCATTTAATTTAAAATTCAAATCTTTCATTTATTTTATGTAAAATACATAACTTTAACATTTTTTTTGAAATTAATAAAAAATAATGCAGTAACCAATGACCATTTTATTTCAACATCAAAGCATAACCCTTTTAGTTTTGTTTTATTACGTCATATACGCTTGCATTCCGTATTTGCTCATATTAATGAACCTTGTTTTATTATCAAATACTTACAGATATTCTTTTTTTTTTTCAATATCTTTTTTGTAATTCTTATTTTTTTTTATTTAAGTTTAATTTTTCAAGTGAAAATGTTTGAATTGAAAATTTATAATTCAGGGAAGATTATTATTTCTGGTATTGCTTTATTGGCAATATTAAGAAATGTAGTTGAATTGAAAAAAAAAAAAAAAAAATACTGATTTTGTATGAAAATAATAAAATTTCGAATTAATAAGAAAAATATTGAATAAAACAAATGAAACATAGACTATGTTCATTTCCGTGTTACGATCTACCTAAATGCAAAATTACAAAGGTGTTAAATCTTCCGTTTTGACGCTGACTTCAGCCAAACATTCGTATGCACATTCACATTTAAAATATTGCTAGTGAAAATGCCAATCCTAGGACTGTAAGTAAAAATTGTGGTTTTCACTTAAAATTTGAAATAATTGATAAATAATAATGCAGTAACCAATGACCATTTTATTTCAACATCAAAGCATAACCCTTTTAGTTTTGTTTTATTACGTCATATACGCTTGCATTCCGTATTTGCTCATATTAATGAACCTTGTTTTATTATCAAATACTTACAGATATTCTTTTTTTTTTTTTTCAATATCTTTTTTGTAATTCTTATTTTTTTTTATTTAAGTTTAATTTTTCAAGTGAAAATGTTTGAATTGAAAATTTATAATTCAGGGAAGATTATTATTTCTGGTATTGCTTTATTGGCAATATTAAGAAATGTAGTTGAATTGAAAAAAAAAAAAAAAAATACTGATTTTGTATGAAAATAATAAAATTTCGAATTAATAAGAAAAATATTGAATAAAACAAATGAAACATAGACTATGTTCATTTCCGTGTTACGATCTACCTAAATGCAAAATTACAAAGGTGTTAAATCTTCCGTTTTGACGCTGACTTCAGCCAAACATTCGTATGCACATTCACATTTAAAATATTGCTAGTGAAAATGCCAATCCTAGGACTGTAAGTAAAAATTGTGGTTTTCACTTAAAATTTGAAATAATTGATAAAAATATTCATATACTGTTTCTGGACAAATAGTAAAACTTACCTGAAACGTTAAGTTCCGAGCCTGTATAATGCATAGGCCCTTGGTATTTTAACAAGTAATTTGTAATCTTATGCTAATACGATGACAAAACAGAGGAGAAATTACGAATATATCTTAATTATTAAAAGCAAATAGATACAGATTGAATGCAATATCAGCACAAATACGAGGGAAAATGAAAAAATAAGTTACACTTCCAAGTTATGGCCATTAATTAAACCACATATACACTGGCTACACGGCTTTGACAACTTACAATGTAAGTTGTCATAGTTGTCTTTTCCACATAGTCCCCAAGAGACAGCAATCTGGTGTAAATAAGATGACAAAACAGAGGAGAAATTACAAATATATCTTAATTATTAAAAACAAATAGATACAGATTGAATGCAATATCACACATATACGAGGTGAAAAAAATAAGTTACACTTCCAAATTATGGCCATTTATTAAACCACATATACACAGGCAACACGGCTATGACAACTTACAATGTAAGTTGTCATAGTTGTATTTTCCACATAATCCCCAAAAGACTGTAAACATTTCTCGGAACGGTCTACCAACTTTTCGATTCCGGATGCTTAGAAATCTCCTCCAGCCCTATGTTACCACACGGAAACAGTGAAATCCAAGGTCCCCGTGTAAAATGGAGAGCCCACTGGCCGTACGAAATGTTCAGCTTGCTGGTGATTTCCTGGAGTATTATGCGCCGTTTCTGTCTAATGATCGCATTCACACGGACAACTTTTGCAACGGTACTGGACGTTGTGGACCTGCCTTCAGGATAATCGTCCGTGATATCCTTTCATGCTTAACATTTCGTACGGCAGTGCGATCTTCATTGTTCACGAGTACCTTGGAATTCGCTGTCTCCGGGTGGTTACATAGCGCTGGAAGGTATTTCTTACATTTTAAGTTGTCATAGCCGTGTTGCCCATATATATGTTGTTTCTAAATAACCATAACTTGGAAGTGTAACTTATTTTTTGATTTGCCCTCGTAGCTTTTACTGACTTGTACTGTAAGAAATATAAAAATGTTTTTTATACTATTCATCGACAATAAGGAAGACTTACCGGAAACATTAAGTTGAGGGCCTAAATAATACATGTGACTGCCGAAGTAACAGCACATTTTTAATTTTATGTAAATAAGGTGTCAGATGAGCGGAGAAATTACAGATATTTCTTTATTAGTAAAAGAAAATAGATATAGATATAGATATAGATATAGATATAGATACAAATGTAGTTTTAATTTAAGTTTTATTATGTAGTCTTAATTTGGTTATGTGATATTACCCAGAACGTTGACCTATTTATATTGTTTTAAGTGTAAATGTATTAAGGTTTCGTAATCGAGTTGTTTTGTTTAAACATAATAAAAATCAGTAACTTGAGATTATGTGATCTTGAAAAGTAATTAAGTTTCGAAAAAAAAAAAGGAAATTGATTTGTGATTCATCAAATCAATTAATTTAACAAAAATGAATTATACTTAGAAACTTGAAACAAACAAACAAAAGACAACTTGTATTACCTTTTACATTGCAGAATTTAGTAGGAAGGAAATTGAGTTACGTTGTGGAAAAGTTTACTTCTAAAACAAAGAAAGATAAATTTCACTAGTTTATATTCGAATGACGTCAGAGGAACTTTATGCTTTTCGGTCATTGACCTTTAATTAGTTTTCAGTATTTTATACAAAAATATGTTGAGCAGAGGAGATCTGAGGCAGAAGAGATTCGTATTTAGATAGTTTTCTCACACTTCTCTAAAGGGAATTAAGCCTAACATGCACTGGCACCCATGTTATCGCCGAAAGGTGAGATGAATGGGTTCTCACCGGCATTGTCACATTATAAATATTTCACATTATACATACGTCACATTATATATACACATATTATATTTGATTAGGATTAGGATGTTCATTTCCGGGTTATATTCCATCTATATTTAAATATCTAAAGACATTAAATCAATCAACCGTTTGTACGCTTACTTCAGCCAAGCATTCCTACATATTTTCAGATTTATCATGTTATTAAGATGAAGGATTTCGACGCTAAATTTTAAATATATTTAAGAATCTTCTTCAATCGAAAATTCTTCCTTCCTATTGCAAAATAGTTTTAATGTTCAGTGTTTTTTTTTTTTTTTTTATTCCATAGGAACAAATCAAAATTCAACTTAATGAATTTGGAATTCACTGAATGAATGTCATTCCTGAAGCTAGATAAATTTATTTATTTCTACTCAAAAATATATAATGGAGATTTAATGATTCAAAATAATTTATTAATTGTCCAATGGAAATATTTTCAAAATAATGATAAAGATTTCAGCATCGTTGATAAACCATTAAACGGTATTTTGTAGATTCATTTTTAAAGTAGTGAAAATAATTTAAAGTGCAAATAATAGTGTAAGTCCGGGGGGGGGGGGGGGCTTTTTTTATTTTTATATATTAACTAGCAAACCCCGCGACTTTGCTCGCGTAATATTTGAAATATGCCAAGTGATTTTTATATGTCTAATTTTTATTAAAAGGTACTAACTAAATTTTTATCTTATTAAAATGTAATATTTTATTTTATTAAAAGGTTTTTTTATTAAAAGGTACTTATTACTTTTAGGAATAATTCAAAAATTACTATTTAAAACACAGTTTGACTAAACATCATTATTACACTGCATTAGGCAGAAATGAGACTTAAATTAATAAAACGAAATAAAACTAAAAAAAAAAAATGATAATTTCGAAAATATTTTGAAACTTTTATGCTCAATTAATACGGTCATTTCAGTATTCATTTGAAGTTTTGAATTTTTTAGAAACCATCTTCTTACATCTTAAAATTAACTATCATGTCAAATTCTAAGTCCTACCACCTCTCTCAACATAAAAGGCTATGTTGAACTGTCACCATTAATTTGCCAACATTAATTTTAAAATCGGTTTGTTATTTCCTAATATTCCACAGAAACGTAATTTAGAAAGCTTTTAAAGGCCTTTTTTAGAACATTTGTTGTTCCTGTGAACCCCAGATGGTAAAACCATCGGCATAAAATATTGCCTGTGTAGAATCAGAGACTGTTACCATTGATTCGCAACTATTACTTTTATAATCGGCTTATATTCCCTGAAATTGCATAGAAATCGTAATTTAGGACTGTTTTAGAACGCTTTTCGCACCTCCCCTTCGCTTCACTCCTTTTTAATTCGAATTTATTTTCGGCAGTCCTTTGAGGGCATTTATATTTTATAAGTAACTACTATGCCATATTTAAAGTTTCTAGCCTTTTCGGTATCACAGAAATCGCAATTTAGAAGTTTTTTTTGCTCCTGCAACCCTTTGGTGATAGTGGCACAGACATAACATATAGCTTATGTTTGAGCAGGTTCCATCACCAACAATTTGTCACAATTATTTTTTAAATCGGTTTGGTATTTGGTAAGATTGCATAAAAATTGTAATTTAGAAGGCTTTTCGCTCACTTCATCTGTTTAAATTTGGAATTTACTTTCGACTGTACTTAGAGAGCAGTTGCATCTTGTAAGTAAATACCATGCCATACTTCAAAGTGTTAGGCCCCTCAGTTGTGAAAAAAACGCAAATTAGAATAGGTTTTGCTTTTGCAACCCTCAGATGGTAGTGACAGCAACATAAAATATAACCTATGTTATAGCAGGGATTATCAACATTGATTTGCTACCATTACTTTTGAAATAGCATTGGTATTTCCTGAGATTGAGTAGAAATCGCAATTTAGAACGTTTTTAGAACGCTTTTCGCGCATTTTCACTCCTTTTAAATTTCGAATTGTTTAAGACCTGTTCTTAGAAATCCTTTATATCTAATAAGTAGCTAATATTTCAAATTTAATATTTCTAGGCCCTTCGGTAACGCAAAAATTGGATTTTTAGAACGTTTTTTGCTCCTGCACCCCCTTTGGGGTAGTGGCACCGACATAAAACATAGCCTATGTTGGAGCAAGGGTTGTCACCGTCATATTGACACCCTTATTTTGACACCATTATTTTTTAAATCGGTTTGGTATTTCCTGAGATTGTGTAGAAACCACCATTTAGAACGTTTTTTAGAACGATTTTCGCGCATTTTCACCCCTTTCAAATTTCGAATTGCTTAAGAACTGTTCTTAGAAATCCTTTATATCTAATAAGTAGCTAATATTTCAAATTTCATATTTCTAGGCCCTTCAGTAACACATAAATCGCATTTTTAGAACGGTTTTTGGCTCCTGCACCACATTTGGGGTAGTGACACCGACATGAAACATAGCCTATCTTGGAGCAAGCGTTGTCACCATCATTTTGACATCAATATTTTTTAAATCGATTTGGTATTTCCTGAGATTGTGTAGAAACTACCATTTAGAACGTTTATTAGAACGCTTTTTGTGCATTTTCACCCCTTTTAAATTTCGAATTGTTTAAGAACTGTTCTTAGGTATCATTTATATCTTATAAGTAACTGATGTTCAAAATTACATATTTCTAGACCCTTCAGGAACGCTAAAATCGCATTTTTAGAACGTTTTTTGCTCCTACACCCCCTTTGGGGTAGTGGCACTGACATAAAACATAGCCTATGTTCTAAGTTGGACTAACATCATCATTTTGATACCATTACTTTTGGAATCGGTTCGGTAGTTCCAGAGCTTATCTCCGACAAATAAACATTTTTTTCCTCTTTATAATAGGAGTATAGACTAAGCATTAAGATAAAGAAAATTTTCAAAAGTTTTAACAATTGTGAGAATCGTCTCATTAAACCTTCGGAATATTTTTAGTATTTAAATATTGATATAACATTTTTTACATAGTATACATAATTTTTTTTAAAATATTGTCGTATTTAAATTCATATTACATAAATTTGAAAAAGTTCAGAAATATATTTTATAGTTTCAGAAATAGAAAATGTGCGATTATAACATGACTTACTTGCTTACTTTCTTAACCTCTAAACTTTGGGTTCCTGTTCAAAATCTGTCCGAGAATACATGCTAAAATCGGACAGATGCAGTCCAAGATCCCGAAGTAAAGGTTAATAAGATGCTGTGTGTTACATGATATAGTCTCGAATTTAAAGAAATAAATCTGTGTACACAGTTTGATCACTGTTTTTCAGCAATAATGCCAATTTTAAGTTTTAACAAAAAAATCATAAGATTGATTCTTGCTATTTACAGTGTTTTACATTTATTTCACATAGTTTTGAATAGAGTTGTTGGAATACAACGTCCATTTATCTTACCCTTTTCTTTCAGCGCATGCGCGTACAGTGACGTTTCTACAAATCCGCTCTGCGAGCGAGATTATTTAGTTCTGTTAAAAAACATGTCAGTGCTTAGTCGCACTTAAGCTATGTATATATTTTTGTCTTCGTGTTAGTGTTAATAAATGTTTATGTCGAGCTATTCTGCTAACTCTGTGTGCCCCCAAAACCAACAAAGGTTATGGGTACCAGAGACGCTACTCACTGCGCTATAAATAGCAGAAATATTTTTTAATTCGAACTTTCGAATTGTAAAGTCTTAAGCCTGAACCGAAACTAAGAACGCTTCTACGTTCTGATTAACTGTTTTGATTTGTGGCTGCGAGATATTTTATTTAATCATGTCACATGTTACGACAATTGAAAAGCTCGGCAAAGATAACTTTGATAGCTGGAAACTTCAAATTGAAGCAGTATTAATAAAAAATGATCATTGGGATTATGTAACCGGCAAAGAAGAGAAACCGGCCGAAGGTAGCGCTGATGAAAAGAAATGGCTCCAGGCTGATCAAAAAGCTCGTGCTGATATAATTCTGGCCATAAATCCTAGTGAATTGTGCCACATCAAGCATTGTGCGACTTCGAATTCTGTATGGAATAAATTGAAAGACGTTTATGAATCAAGAGGCCCCGCAAAGAAAGCAACGCTGTTAAAACAGCTTCTGTTTCGAAAGATGAGTTTCAGTGAAACGATGTCTGAACATTTAAATATCTTTTTTGAGATTGTTGATCAATTAAAAGAAATGGAAATAGAAATTGCGGATGATTTGTTATCAATTCTTCTACTCTACAGTGTTCCTGAGAATTTCGAAAATTTTAGATGCGCTATAGAATCGAGAGATGAATTACCTAAACCCGATTCTTTGAAAATTAAGATGCTAGAAGAATGGGAAGCTAGAAAAGGAAAAACGACTCATGATTCACAAAATGCATATTATATAGAAAACAAGAGAAACAATCAAGAACAGAAGAAAAATGAAAAATGGAAGACTAATACAAATAAAAATTTTCCTGCAGAGAGAAATTATCGTAATTTCAAGTGCAATTATTGCTCCAAAATCGGGCATAAAGCTAACGAATGTAGAAAGAAAATAGCGGACAGAAAGCTTACATCTTTAAATAAAGGAAATCAAGGTTCAATGATTAGTTATGAAGAACCGGTTAGTATGGCATTTAACGACGTATATCACGAATCTCCGGCATGGTGTTTAGACAGCGGTTGTACATCTCATATGTGCAAAGATAAAAATTTATTTACAGAATTTCATCCTCGTGATAATTCTACAATACAGCTTGCGGTTGATAAAACAGCAAAAATCACAGGAATAGGAACAGTTCTTATTACGGTGCCTAACGGTAGTGGGACTACTAATCTCACACTTAAGAACGTTTTGTGTGTACCCGAGTTAAAATGTAATTTGATTTCAACGTCAAAAGCAACGGCTAATAATCGTTCTGTGCTTTTTAAAGAACGATATGCTAAAATAATTGAGCCTAATGGTTCTATACTAGTACAAGCTGTTCGTCAAGGTGATTTATATTATGTACATCCAATCCCCGAAAGAGCTGCAATAGCACAGGTAAGTGATTTTGTAAAATGGCATTTAAAGTTAGGACATTTAAATGAGTCTGATTTAAAGAAACTTAAATCTAATAATATGGTTAGAAATTTAAATTTCAATGATGATGAGTCTCTTAAAGATTGTAAAGTTTGTATTCAAGGTAAACAAACTGTCCGCCCTTTTCCTAAACAATCAAATTTTGAAAGTAATGATTTATTATTTCGGATCCATTCAGATTTATGTGGGCCCATGAGAGTCCCTTCCCATGGAGGATCGCGATATTTTGTTACTTTTATTGATGATAAATCACGTTATATTGAAGTTAGTTTTCTTAAAACCAAGGATGAGGTTAAGAATGCATTTGTTAAATTACAAAGCAGCAGTCGAAAACCGATTAGGAAAGAAAATAAAATTTCTTCGTACAGATAATGGCTTAGAATATCGCGGTGAAGAATTTGATAAATATATCGAAGAATGCGGTATAAAACGAGAATTTTCTTCCCCTTTAACCCCTCAGCAAAATGGCACCCCTGAAAGATCGAATAGAACGTTAACTGAAATGGCAAGGTGTTTACTATTACAAAGTAATCTTCCACAATCTTTTTGGGCCGAAGCTATAAATTGTGCTGCTTACATACGCAATCGCTGCCCGAAACGACGTTTAAGCGAAAATAAAACTCCATATGAAGTATTCTTTGGCATCAAGCCAACTTTATCATACTTCAAAATATTTGGGCAAAAATGTTTCGTACTTAATAAAAGGCAAAATAAGGGAAAATTTGATCCTAGATCAGAAGAACATATCTTTGTAGGTTATTCTAATGAATCAAAAGCATATAGGCTTTGGAACAAGAAATCTAGAAAAATTGTTATAAGCCGTGATGTTCGATTTATTAACGAATTTGAAAATGATCCCTCCTGTAACACCGAAATAAAATTAATTTTTCCTTTCTCTCAAAATAATGAAAATACGAGCGCAAATACAATTACGCAACAATCAGAAATATTTTCAGTCATGAAAACGGAACCAGACAATTCTAGTGGCGACAGTGAAAGAGAAATTGATTCGCAATCTGATGAAATTTCCGAGCCCCCCTTCTTTCAGAACGCGCGGGAGGCCAAGAAAAATAAAAACAGGTAGAAAAGGGAGACCTCGAAAGGAATATCAAACAATTATTATTCCGAAAGAAGAAAAATCTCAAACTGCAGTAAATAATTCTTTTGACTCTTGTCCTGAATTATTTGAAGCTCTAAATAGTCCGTATAAAAACGAATGGATAAATGCGATAAATATAGAATTTAATTCATTAATGCAAGAAAATGCATGGCAAATAGTAGATAGGCCAAAACATAAGAAAATTATAGGATCTAAGTGGGTTTTAAAAACAAAATATAAGCCAGATGGGTCAATCGAGAAATTTAAAGCGAGATTGGTAGCAAAAGGTTGTACACAAAAACCTGGTATCGATTTTGACGAAAATTTTTCTCCTGTAGCTAGATTAAGTTCAATAAGAACTGCGATCGCATATGGCATCCAAAATGGGTTCACTGCATATCAATTAGATTTTATTATGGCTTATGTAAATGGTGATTTAACTGAAGAAATATACATGGAATTACCTGAAGGTTTTAAAAATGAATCTAATGATGACAAAGTTTGTTTATTAAAAAAATCCCTTTATGGATTAAAACAATCGGGTCGCCAATGGTTCAAAAAATTAGATGAAAAATTGAAACAAATGAAGTTTAAATCACTAAATGCTGATAAATGTGTGTATTTTTCTAAATCTCCCATTGAAGCTATTATCATTGTTTATGTTGATGATCTCATAATTCTTACTAAATGTAAAGAAGATTATCAATATATTCGAGATGAATTAGCAAAATCATTTAAAATGAAAGATTTAGGTCTCTTACACTATTGTTTGGGCATAGAATTTATGCAAAACGGGGACAATATTAAAATTACACAAAAGAAATACATTGAAGATATTCTGAGCAAATTTAATATGCAAGAATCCAAACCAATATCTACACCTTTTGATAATAACGTGAAGCTTACTAAAGATATGTGTCCCAAAACTGAAGAAGAAAAGTCTGAAATGAATAATATTCCCTACCGTCAATTAATAGGATCCCTTATGCATTTATCAGTTGCTACTAGACCTGATATAACTCACGCTGTGAATTTCCTAAGTCAATTTAACAACAATCCAGGTAAACCTCATTGGATAGCTGCAAAAAAGAATTTTGCGATATCTGAAAGGAACCCAAGATCAAGGACTGATCTTTAAACGTGATTCTGAATCCTTGATTGCATTTGTCGATGCCGATTGGGCGTCGGATGTGAATGACAGAAAATCATACACTGGCTACATTTTTAAATACGCCAGTGGAGCCATATCGTGGGAATCGAGAAAACAACGAACTGTCGCCTTATCCACAACAGAGGCGGAGTACATGGCATTGTCAGAAGCCGCCAAAGAGATTTTGCATCTCAGACGGTTTTTAAGTGAACTTTCTCCTGAAACAGTTACTGCGCCTACTATAATATTTTGTGATAACCAGTCTGCTCAAAAATTAGTACGAAATCCGGTTTACCATTCGCGCACCAAACACATCGATATTCGACATCATTTTGTGCGTGAAATTTACGACAATGGCGAAATAGAGGTTAAATACCTAGAGACAGAAAATATGCCTGCAGACATTTTAACCAAAGCTTTAAACGCTTATAAACATAAAAAATGTTGTGAAATGATAGGACAAAATGTTTAAAATAATTTTCAGCATTATTCTGTATCCTTTTGTATATAAGTATATAATTTGTATTTGTAATTTTTATATTAATATTATTTCTCTGTAATTTGCTTAATAGGAGAACATTGTTTTGTTAAGAAAATGCACGTTGTAAAGGGGGAATTGTTTGGAATACAACGTCCATTTATCTTACCCTTTTCTTTCAGCGCATGCGCGTACAGTGACGTTTCTACAAATCCGCTCTGCGAGCGAGATTATTTAGTTCTGTTAAAAAACATGTCAGTGCTTAGTCGCACTTAAGCTATGTATATATTTTTGTCTTCGTGTTAGTGTTAATAAATGTTTATGTCGAACTATTCTGCTAACTCTGTGTGCCCCCAAAACCAACAAGAGTTTTAATTTTTAGGAATAAAAATGCTCTGATTAGAACATTTTATTGAATATTTAATAAACATTCATTTTAAAATAAGTTCCATTTCATTTAGAATATTATGAATGATTTTAGTTTATTGATAAAATTTCGAATTATTCAACTACTAAAATGTATTTTCAGTTCCAGAAATAGACCAAGTATAAGAAGTGGTAAAGATCACAGATTATTTGTTGTTATTTATTGCTCCATTAGTTACGATTACAAGATTCATATTCTTTCATCTTTTAATACTATAATATAATATCTTTCAACTGCGTATTTTAAGGAACTTCCGCCGATTTGTCCTATGTGTACTAATGATTAGTTGTGTTTTCCGAAGGATTGTCTTGATTTTTTATTCGGTTGAAGATTGCCAAACGACAGCATGCTTTTCAAGCTAACAAATGTTACTATCAGCACAATTTTCTCCAAATTGGACTATCATCAATCTTCTCCGTGACCCGTCCTTTTTGTAAACATTACGTATTAAAAGTGTAGAATAAACTATATAACGTGTATATAACGTGTAGAATAAACATAAATATACAATGGATTGGTGTTAAAATGTACAAAGAAATGTCTTACTTTATATAAGGAAGAAAGTAAAACTAGATAAAAATGCCTCTTGTCAAAATTTTTAGAATTAAATTAAAATCTGATTTTATAAAGAAAACAAAAATATTCTTACGTAAAAGTGAAACTTTCCAAACTGTTGTAATATGTAAAACATGTTATTTAATAGGAATTATATAATGGCTGAGATAATTTTCTAGGAAATGTTTTTTTTTTTTTTTTTTTTTTTTTTTTTTTTTTTAAGAATCTCTTACGTAAAACTTTTAGGTAATAGACTTCATGAAAAACAAAAAAGGCATATGTTTATCATAAAAAGGAAAATTCAGATTTTTTTTATTATTTTGCCATAAAGATATCCTTCTCCATAATCTAAAAACTTTCTTCAGAGTTAAAAGAAATACTTGCTGTTCCGTTAATATCGTACTAAATTTAAATTTTCTCTTTTGGGAAGGGGAAATCTTTAACATTTTGATCGCATTAATAATATGTTCATAACTTTTACTTCTTAAAATGACTTTCCAGAGTTGATAGTTAACGTTATTTTTTTAGATTTGTTTTTTACAAATATGTCTAATATATAGAGTACATTTTTTTCTATTTAATTATATGTTATACATTTATCTTTTTTGCGGGAATATCTTACAATGACCTAGGTAAAACTTAATTATTGTTTTTTAATCTGAAAAACTAGTATAATTAGTAGTTTACTCAGAGAAGGGAGTAAATAAACTAGAAGATTATTACCCGAAGTTGTACTAACTATTTTAGATGTAAATGATAAATTCCTTCGAGCAATAAATTAAAAAAAGAAGAGAGAAAAACACTGTATAACAAAATCGAATGTAAAATATTATTTAAATAATTTAACATCAAAGTGATGTTTCAGGTACAAATATGTGACATCGTCATCAGTGTACATCTGATTAAGGACGGTAAAAAATCCGGGGAGGAGGGTCTTCAATCTAATTTTATCTTTATGAAAAGAAAGTAAATAACATCTAGCGGTTGACGTGTAGAGATACGAAAGTATAACGGTAATGATATCAAAGATAATATGTGAGGCCCAAAAAAATGTTCTTTAATCAAAAAGTTTTGGAAAAATTCAGTGGTTGTGGAAATCCAGCCACCTAGAAATGTTATGAAAACCAGCTGTCGAAGAGAAGAAGTTGCAGAGTTCAATGAGCAGAAACAAGAACAAACAAAAACACATTTCGAAATTACGAGTACTCCAACAAAACTCAATTAGAAAATCTGATAGTCGATGACCAAAATAATGGTACAACGGTAGAGGAGAAAATATGGAACTCCATGTCGAGAAAAAGCTGTGATAACCAGTTGTTGAAGTCAACCTATTCCAGCGGTAGAGAACAAACTACGCAAAACATTATTCGGTGAAAAAGATGATTGCAGAGGCCGAAGAATAAGCATCCCAAAGTAGTAAAACAGACAGCAATAAATTTTAATGAACGAGGCAGTAACAACCGGAGAGTATTGTTATGAAGAAGAGATTGTTATATTAGAGAGAGAGTTTGAAGAGGAAAAAAGTTATATTAAAATCTGCGAAATATATTTATCAGAAACAAGTTGAAAAGTACTACGATAACAAATCATAAACTACGAAATCTAGCAGTTGAACGGAAAACTAGGGTCACAGAGTTAGAGAAAAGTGGGTAACTCGATGATAGAGGACTCTGAATTCCAGCTGTAAAAAATTATAGTGGTAGAGAATAAATTAATAAAGGCAGGGGTCGCTGAAAAAGACGATTGAATTGGTATAGCAATAAGTAACCCAAAGTACTTCACACGGTCACGCCAAAGCTTAGATAATGCAAGCTCTCAAACTATTTTCTTTGGTTTTATTATTTAAATACAGTAACCTCTCACGTATATGACTTGCAAGGGACCGTAAAACAAAGTTGTATATCTGAGAGAGGTTCGTTAAGGGAGAGACTGTCTTATTATACAAGTTTCAAACTTTATATACATTAATTATTTTACCTATATTAAAAAGATAATTTCTGAATACTAAGAACGTATTTTAACAAAATAAAATATATTAAAAAATAAAACATAAAATGTATTAAAAAATATGTTCGCAAAATAGTTCACATACCACTATGTATATTTCATATATATACAGATCAAATTTACTTGTGCGTTTAAAACTGTAGTGATATTAGTTTGTCTCTGTGGACGATGAAAACAGAAAATAATTTTTAGCTAAGCTTAGAGTCTAATAAAGCTTTAAAGGTATTTTGTGAATAATAATTTTGACGGACACAATTCTTTGATGTATGTAAAGCGGCGCTTGCTTCTGAAAATTTTACACAACAGGAACATTGCTCTCATCTTCTACATCTTCCTTGTTAATGTCTTCATTATTGATATCCGCAAAGATATCTTCAGCAGTTATCATTTCTGACAGAAAAAGTTTTTCATTAAGTTATATATATATTAATTAATACATTTGTCCATAAACTTTTCATCCCAGTCTTCGTCATTAAAGGATTCCCATATGCTCCCAAAATCGGGTAAATTCTGTGAACTTCATTTTTATTTTGTTAAAAACCACATTTCCTAAAACAATGACTAATTGTCCTCCGATGTCACATTTTTTTTCCATGCATCAGTTGTAAGAAGCAAAGCATTTAAAATAGAAATAGCTTTAGCTTCCTTTTTGTTTTCCCGATCAAAAATAAAACGACGAATCAAACTCCTTCTGTAGTTTAAGTTGAAATTCTTTATAAACCCTAAATCTAATGGCAGTAACCTGCTTGTAGAATTTGCAGGCAAACTTGAATTTGTTGCAAAAATCGTAGATCGTTTACATCTAGATGAGAATGGCATCTATCCTTAGAAAGAAAACATTTCTTTGTTGTTTTCCGAATTTATCATCCATCTCTTTTAAAAAATCAATGAAAATCTGTAATGCCATCCATGCTTTTTTTTAATTTCTGTAGCTACATGTAAATTTTTTCATATTTTAAAGGGACAAGGGACCTTATAAAATCCTTAAAAATATTTTTTTTTTATTTTTTTGTAAATTTCACCTAAATATTATTCAAAGGTACATTATATGCATTATGGCATGCATTTATCACAAAAAAAATCATTTTTGAGAAAAAAATGGAATTTTACGCATCGTCTTAGAAATATTCGAAATGCCCCTGCTCATTCCATATCAATGAAAATCCCCAATATATATATAGATATATATATATTTTTATAAAAGTTTGATTTCTATATATAAATAAAATAGAGCATCGGATTTTATATATTTGAACTTAAAGGTTTAAGGGGTCTCAGGACTCTTAAAATTGGAAAAAATGAAAAAAGGGAACATTTTTAACATTTAATATCTTGAAATGTATTTGATATTAAGACACAATTTTAAATGGGAATAAAAGATACAAGTATGTTATTTCATTTCAAATGTTTGAAAAATTGTAAGATGCAGAATTCGTACTTGCAGGGGGCTCAAAACTGCAGACATTTCACGAGCAGAAAATCGGCCTAACAGCTTATGCGCACGATTACAAAATAAATTTTGCACCTAGAATAAAAATTTTGGTGCCTACTTATACCTCAGATTATAATAATTACACTGAACCTAAATAAATCTGATTTAAAACATTTTTATATTTTTAATACAAAGTTGTATATAGCTAATGCAAAATTTACAAAACTTCAACAATTGTTTCAACCCCCCAAAAATATTTTCTTTTTACAATAAAAAGGAAATTTTAGGTTCAGTTTATGCAGACTACCATGAAACATATGTTTTAAAAATTTTATGAAAAAATATTCAGAAGTTTTGAGATATCGTGCGCTTTATGCCGAAAAACGTCATTTGGAGAAAAATGACTTCAAAGATTTGGAAACACGGCTTCAGCTATTGGGCGAGTATAATTCTAAATACCATAACTTCTGTTCTAATGGGAATTTCAATATTCCAATTATATCAAAATGTTCAGAAAACATAGAAGTTTAACATCTAAAAAAATTAAAAATTCGAAATTTTAAGAGCTTTAAGAGTCCTGAGACCCCTTAAAAAATTAAAAATTTTGAAATTTTTTCGAGAAAATTTCAATTTTTTTCAAAAAAAATTTTTTTTTTGCTTTTAAACTCAAATATATAAAATTCGATGCTCTATTTTATTTTTATATATAAATAAAACTTTTATAAAAAATATTGGGGATTTTCATTGATATGGAACGCTCAGGGGGCATTTCGAAGATTTCTAAGACGACGCGTAAAATTCCATTTTTTTCTCAAAAATAATTTTTTTTGTGATACATGCTGTCATAATGCATATAATGTACCCTTGAATAATATTTAAGGTGAAATTTACAAAAAATAAAATAAAATTATTTTAAGGTAATTATTTAAAGCGTCGAGAGTTTCTTGTTTTCCTGTTCCTAAAATTTCTATCACTTTTGAAGAATCATAATTTGTGAGGAAAAAAACAAAAAAACAAAAAACAAAAAAAACGATAGTTAATCTTTCTTTACTTTCTCAGCCTTCGTGACATTAATCTCCCTTGTATGATAATGTCTGATGTGGCATAAGTAAGAAAAACACTCTCGTTTCATCACTGTTAAACGTGTCTTTTAGTTTATAATCCTTAATTAACATAGGTAGATTTTGCAATCATTACCTAACATCATTATCATCACCACATGCACTTTCTCCTGTGATGCGGCAATTCGGAAACCATCTTATTCAGTTTCGCGAACCACACCCGAGTCGCTGAAAAATACTCTATTGCATATTTCTCAGCAAGATTGCGAGCCTTTATTTTTTTTTTAATTGCATCATTTCTCTGTAAATTTGAAGCAGTCATTTCGCTAAACAACACGATTAAAGCCGATTCCAGTTTTTCAAATTTGCCACATTGCATCCTGGATTTCTCTGAATAAAAATCATTTAATGCATTAATAATGATATATTTCTTTTTTAGAAATCTTTTTACTGTCGTTTCTCGGAGGTTGAAGCGATCAGCTAATACCTTGTTTGATTGCAGTACATGTCCCCCATATTCTTTAATTATTAAAAATTTGAATTGTATCTTTAATGCTTTAAGTTTTGAAATATTTCATTTTACGTATCGACTTGCAGCAAACTAAAAAAATTACAGCGAAATGAATGACCTTTCACGCATCTAGTACGGAAGCTTGTAGCGATATGCCTTATTCTCCGTTTTAAATACGTACAGCCAATGAGCGAGAGGCGCGCTGTGATGCATGTCTTTTCTTTCTTCGACCTGCGGGCTGTAAGCGTATCGGCCGTTTGGAGCAATTCTAGCTTAAGATGTGTTTCCGATATGTTCTCTTTTTAGTTTGTTTTCACGAACTCCCATTTTCGATTTGTTAAGTTTGAAATAAAAGTCTACTTCTCTTTGAACAACCTCTTTCCGAAAAGTCGACGCATTCTTAAAAGCAATGAAATTTTTCAGGAAAGTGCATTTTGCAATAACCCTGATTTTGTAGTCAGTACTATGCAGAGAATTGATCTGCATGTGGTGATTTAGTTTTTGTTTATCGCTTTTGTTAAATAGCAAGCACAAGAGAAATCCATACAACCACCCACCTGCCAAATATTTCATCGTTAATAATGCACAAAGGTAGATAAGAAATTTTTTTTCATTATTTATAAACTCTTTAACAATAGTGGCAGGATAAAGATAAGAAATAAGTCAATGATTTGTACTTTTAAATTATAAAAATTAATTTTTGAATGAGAAATGGAAAATCGCCTGAACCGTTTAAAACGTCGTATACGTGAGAGAAGCAGTCGTATAACTCGGAGAATTTACCGATATTACCCATAAAGCGTGAAGGTGACCAAGAGAATTCGGCGTATAACCGAGAGGAGTCTTTTAAGTAAGAAGTCACTGTATCTATAAGATATTATTTTTAGCAACAAGTTAATTCACTTCCTGTGCACCAAGCACATAGACATTACATATATTTTCTACGACATTACTCGTAATTGGTTATTAAGGAGATTAATAACAAGTTATCTAGTAGATGGTAAAGTAACCCAGTTTGCCAACTTCGAGTACTCTTGTAGATGACAGAGAAGATGAGAAATATGCAGCAAGAACTTCTTAAAAAGAAGTTCGTAACATCCAATGAGTATCGTCATAAAGAGAGAGACGAAGGAGGATGAAAATGAAAATGCTCACGAGATAAGTAATTGGCTAATATATATAAGAAAAAAACTTTAACTTTAGTCTGAGATGTCATTAAAAAACAATGAAAACAAAACAATGAGTTTCATCATCAAGAGTGCGAGGGTGGAGGATGAAGAGGAGAAAAGTTAAATATATAAATAAGTGCCAAATATAAGAAAAAAAGGTGTATCTGATATGTCATTAACAGAACAATGAGAATCCTTTAAACTATGAAATTATTTTCAAAAATGCCTTAAACACTGGTTGATAAATTACAAATATGGTCACATTTCAAAGGACAATAACTATACTGAACATAATAATGGTCATAAGAGACGCTTTAATCGTTTAAGTTTTGCTTGTTCGATTCACAATGGTATTATGTTAGTTCTTAGGCACGCAGAAAACATCAATCAGTTTGTCCATTTTTATCTAGGTAATAGCATGTTCGCAAAAACACTGAGGTCAGTGTTTCCGCTATACACATATTATATATATCTACTGTTGTATGCAAAGAATATGTATCTCCATAAAAATTAGTCACAATGAATCATACACATAACTTTTAACTATCTTGTGTGAAATGTATTATCACTTTGATTGTTTATTTATGACTAAAAACAGCCAACTCAAGAAATTATGAAGTACGCAAAGATAAATGTTCTTCTATTTTGTGTTTAAAGTGTTTCGTTCGATCATTTCTGTACAAATAAATTATGATCAGTTGCATTCGGGTCATTGTTTTTTAAACGTGCTGTAAAACACATACATTCAGATAAACGCTTGATAGGTTTATTTCTCTATCATTTAAAAATACACAACCACTTAATCTGTTTCGAATCAACTTTTTGTATATCTCGGATAAAAAACTGTATCACATTGAAACATACTACGCAGAAATTTATCACTTATGTTTCAGTTTTATCTATTTTGACTGAGCTCAAAAATCTTTTATCGCTGTTGAAAGCATAAAATGTGTGCCATTCTTATTTTATCTTCTTTCCATCATTTTAATAGAAATGTAAGTAGCTTTTCACTTTTGTTTCAAGGGTGTTATTATGAGGAATGTTTTTCTACGTCTTCAAAAGAAAATTTAAGACTTCAGAATTTCTGAGAAAAGGATATTTATCATTTCGTATAAGGATTTAATATATATGTGAAAACTTCCTGCTGGATGATCAAATTGAAATAATGGTTGTAACTATTTAATTAAAAAACAATAAAACCTCGTACTTCAACATATCTGATGTGACAAAGACAATCCCGTCACAGCCGCCACGAGATAATTGATACCTACTCAGATTTATTTCTAAAACACATTTTATAAAAACTAAAATGGTTAAGGATTGCAGTGAAGCAGCTAAATTTAACCTACCTACTCTCAAAAAAGTTTACTTTAACCTTCAAATCCAATTTCAAAATATAAAAACGCAAAATTACTATGTCTAAAATTAACTTACATACTAAAGGCTTGCTTCTACAATTATATACAAAGAAGGCTTTCGATGTCCGACACTGCTGTCACTGAAAACAATTTGTTAGCTCACAAAGTCAAAAATTTTATGAAAAGGTCACTAAATACTAGAACACACGGTTCGAGCAAAACGTTATTGATTACAGCGAAATATATTGTTAACAAAGTAGCATAGTCTCTCAGCTAACACTAGACTTCGTGTATCTCAGGACACTTGCAGAGCTTCAAATCTCGAAAAGCGGAGAACAGTCTTAAATTAATCTATAAGGCAGAACTCTACACAATATTTATTGATATCAAATGTCAATCCAACTGTTATACCACGTAGATTTACTAACCTTTTCTTTACATTTCTTTGCATGCCCTTTCGTATTAGCATCATACTACGGCGAAAAACAACGAACGACATATTCCAAGAGTCTCATAATCATTTGAGTATCTTATAAAATAAATAGATTTAATATAATCTAATATTAAATTAAATCTCATGTGGCATTTATCCGAGATTAGATTGACTATGTTTTGACTAATTCATTTTCACATATTCAGAATGGTGTTTAAGCACTTAAAGAGTTTTTGCTTACATTTTATATTCTCACAGGGGCACGTGTAGAGGTTAAATGGTTCTAACTTATTTATCTTTATGTCAGGTGCACAAAAGAATGTACTATTAATTATATCTGTCACTGTTGGTCCTTGCGCCGTTCAATTTCCATATCGCCAAACTTATGAACTTAGCATTTTTTTTTCATGTTTCTGTGTCTTATGCAGTACCAAAAGTTGTTCCTGTTCAGTTATGGTAAACACTGGTTCTTTGTAAATTAAATGGTTTAATAATAGGTTATTTATTCTACAACATAATAAAAGAACAAAGTATGTTTTCTAAAGATTTGAATTACTATTTGCTTTTAAAAACTTCTTGAATCTGGATATTCAGTACACGACGCCGGTAATGAAATACACTGCTCAAAACAATTAAAGGATATTTGAAGTTTTATATAAAATAAAGATATAAACGAAATTTTTTTTGCCGAAAATAGAAGAAGAGAATCAGAAATGCAAATTTTTCTGGTTTTCAAACTGTGGATTATGCAAATTTTGAGTTCGACGTCAAAAACGTCGCTTCAGCGGCAGCGAATGAAATTTGACTTTCAACTGGATAAAAGAGAATGAAGACAAGGATGATCGGCATTCAGTGATTGCTTTGTTTCGATGAGTACGATGTCTCAGCGAAGTCATTTGACAGATTCAGAAGCTTTGAGAATTGTTGGTAGGTTAGAAGGGGGCCAAACTCAAGCCGAAGTAGCGCAAGCCATTGGAGTGTCACAAAGTGTCATTTCCAGGATCTGGAACCGTTTTTTGGAGAGTGGATGTGCAGGCCGAAGACCAGGGCAAGGTCGTAGACAGGCAACAACGCCCAATGAAGATCGGTATTTAGCGTTAACAGCTCGGAGACACCGAACCATGAACGCTACTCTTCTCCAACAACACCTTCGCTCGGCTACATGCACCACGATTTCAACTCAGACTGTTCGAAACCGGCTCCATGCTGTAGGTCTGTATGCTCGCCGACCGATGGTATGTGTTAGATTAACATCAAGGCATCGTCGCGACCACAGGGAGTGGGCAACCGAGCATGTCAACTGGAGGAGAAATGAATGGAGCAATATTCTGTTTTCTGACGATTGCCGATTTTCTATGCATCCGGATAATAGGCGTATTTTCATCTGGAGGGACCGTGGCAGTAGGAATAATCCTGCGTTCATGCACGAAAGTGTCAGATTTGGCGGTGGAGGAGTGTTGGTGTATGGTGGCATCTCCATTGATGGGCGCACTGACCTCTACATCATTCGAGATGGAGCTCTGACTGGTCGCCGATATAGGGATGAGATCCTCAGACCTATTGTAGTCCCTTACGCTGCAGCAATCGGAGATAACTTCATTTTAATGGACGATAACTGCAGGCCACATCGTGCAAACCTGGTGGAGGATTTCCTTTTCGAGGAAGGAATCGTTCGAATGGAATGGCCAGCGTGTTCTCCAGACATGAATCCAATCGAGCACGTTTGGGACGCTCTAGGAAGACGAGTTTCTGGCCGCCAACAACCCCCACAAACTCTCCAAGAACTGGAAAGAGCTCTTCTGGAAGAGTGGGGCAGAATACCCCAACTCGTCATTAATAGCCTCATTGAGTCCAAGTCTCAAAGGTGTTCAACGTTGCTGGCCGCCCGTGGAAACCATACCCCCTACTGAAAATGATTTTCTTTGAAGAAAACACCTTTTCTTATTCTTTTTTTCTCATATGCACAAATTGTGTTTTTTTCCTTTAGTACACAAATGCGCAATAAAATGCATTTTTTTTCTGCCAAACATGTGTAATTTATTCTCATATAACCTACTATGTCTGTCGACCATGTATCAATCAGCTAAACAGTTTACCAGATACAAAATCCACCTAAAACTGCAATATCCTTTAATTGTTTTGAGCAGTGTATTTTCCATTCAATATTTCTGATTGAAAGACTTCACCATAGTGTTGAAAACCAGAATGGACTATACCACATTTTTTTAATGAGTTTGAAGTGACAAATAAATGTATGCAATCTCTTTAATTTTCTGTATAAAAAATATTATTTTAAAAATATTCAAAATGACAGAGACAGTTTAACAGAAGGTCCAAAGCAATGTAGATATCAAGTTGTTAGTACAAGTGTGGATTAAGTGGCATGATCCAATCTGATACTGTTAACTTAATAGCCATATGCTTACTTCAGTAAATTTTTTTAACTTGTCTCTGGCACAAATGACCTGAACCAGTTACATAACTTTTTAAACAAATCCTGGAAATCATTTTTCTCGAAACCAAGCTGGTTATTTTGGTCCTTTTTGATTCTAATACCTGTCATATAAAGTTGATCAAATTAAAATTTTCGAGCCCTTTAAGCGTCCTGCACAATTCTTCATGTATGTTCAATGTTTCATAAAATAATAGATATGAAAAATATTGTATGAGGATTTGTTTATGATTAATTTGCATATTTATTTATCATATCACTGCATATAAATAACATTAATATTAATTTCGTATTAAATCAGCCTTTGAATTCAAAGATTATATGGCGGAAAAACACGGTTAGGCCGATTAAACGATTAAAAGACATATTTCAAAGGCAGTGTTTTAGAGCTATTATAGAAAAGACCTTTTTCTTATATTTTTAATACATTTATAGAAAAAGCAGTTTTAATTAATATCTATTTATTAACGTGTTATTTAGCATTATATATTTCTAGATATTAACTTCGATCAATTAATAGAATGTATCTAAAAATAATATGTTACATTAAAATTTAACAATAAGTACTGGTAATTGAAAAAAAATATATCTGGAATCCTTTCTGGTATTAATTTAATCAAATTCTTTATCCATTACCAAAGCCATGGGATTCACATATATCTGAAAGAAATATCAATATTTTTTTAACCTGAATGAAAGATGTGAAACTGTAAGACTTATTTTTACGTAAAATCTCAAAATAACTACTGATTGTGATTCTAAACTAAATTACTCGAATTCTATAATGCCGTAAAAATAATTGTCTTATATGCCAATATTATCTAATTTTAGATGTTTGATTTCAACTATGTATTACTAAACGGATTTTGTCCATAATACTTCATTAGGATTAATATTTTTATTTATTTATTTTTCTGCAATCAACATTCTTAAATGTCATTATACCTGTATTAATCATAACCTAGTACATCATTTGAACCCTAATTATGCTCGCATTTAACATCTACTTCAACTGCCGGTCAAGTGTAAAATTCTCGATCAAATGCTCATCATTAATTGGTTTAATCTTTGACTGCGAACAGGTTCAATCATTTTAATAGTAAATATTATTTTACCGTTTTCACAGTTTTGTGGTTTAGATAAACGGAGAAGGTTATTTCAAAGTAGTCTATTTAATATGGTAGATTTCAATTAAAATTCGAAATGTGAAATGAAATTTTGGAACAACTGGCGGTTAAGTGTAAAATTCTCGATCAAATGCTCATCATTAATTGGTTTAAACTTTGACTGCGAACAAGTCCAATCATTTTAATAGTAAATATTATTTTACCGTTTTCACAGTTTTGTGGTTTAGATAAACGGAGAAGGTTATTTCAAAGTAGTCTATTTAATATGGTAGATTTCAATTTAAATTCAAAATGTGAAATGAAATTTTGGAACAACTGCCGGTCAAGTGAAAAATCCTCGATCGAGCGCTCATCATTAATTTGATTAGAATTTGACAGCGATCAGGTCTTATCAGGTTAACAGTAAATATTATTTTACCGTTCGAGCTTTCGCGGTTTAGCTAGATGGTGAATACGAATGTTATTTCAAAGTGGTATCATTTTATGATAGATTTGAATTTCAATTCAAAATAGAAAATGTAATTTATGGAACAAAACACATTTAAAGATTGGTAGTGATTTAAAGTTCATATACCTGTCGTTCATCCCTTTTCGGAAACTTATTAAAACCAACTAATTTAAATCACTAAATTACAGATTAAGATTACTCTATTGTAATACGTTATCATATTAAGTAACATTCCATTGACTTTAATTTTTAATTTTCAGTGAAAAATCTAGCCATAATAGTATAATTTACTTTAAATAATGTAAAGTAAGTATGGAAAATAAATTAAATAATGTTAGAAACGAAATACGAAGATCGAAACGTACTAAATAAATAGTATGAAAATACGAAGAAAAATAATATTTGTTTTGTGAAATGCATTTGCATGTCTGCTATTTTTTCGGCTTTCTTATTTGAATAAGAAAGGTGCTTCCATTTTAAAATATTCGAAGCAAACATCCTATCTGTATGTGAGTACAAACGTCCGCTTTTCCCTTCGCTCAAATATATACTCTTTCATGTATAACTTAATTCTATTTAAATATTACATTATAATTTTAGAATTGAATATCAGATTCTAGAGATATTCTAGTCGTAAATTTTCAGAATTTCGTTTCCTTCACTTTTCTTATATAGAAATATATATATCCTTTTCTTTTACTTTTGTATTATCAATAAGAAAGTATCTTACGAATGATTCCTCTTACGTAAGATTGCCTTTGCATCAAGGAATTTCAACTTTAAAGGAAATCTTTATAGTTTGCTTTCAATTTTCGTTAACAATTTTGTGCTGTTTCGTCATCATAACTGAAATTTAGTGTAATGATATGTTTGCATTACTGATTTATTTATGAGCGTTTAAAAATTTAGTATGTTACATGATAACGGCATTTACCATTAAATGAGACGCATATTAGATATATGCATACCTACTTCATCATTTGAACATAATTTGTTTTATTAATAAGTTTAATGTATTAGTTATAATCAATATATTTATGAACTGAAAAGTTTAGATTATGAATTTTTATGGTTGGTTTGTTAGCAATTTCAAAATATCTAGCGAAATATATTTTAAATAAGTTCCCATTCAATTTCGTTACATTAATTTTTTGAGGCATTTTTAAATATTTATGTCTATATGATACGAATGTACGATGAATGAGTTTAGAAATATGAACCTAATTACTCTCGCATTCAACATCTACCTCAACTACCGGTCAATTAAAAATCCTCAGCAGAACGCTTATCATTAATTTGATAAGAGTTATACAGCGAACAGGTCCAGTCAGGTTGAAACCTTTAAGACCTGAAGATTTTTGGTGGTTTACCCTAATTAATAGCATCATATTTGTTTTAAAGATATTTAAATAAAAATACCCTATGTCAGGTTATGCCAAAGGAGGATCCACGCATTCCCGTGGGTGCACGCTCGACTATAAATCGCACAGAAAAGGAAAAAGTTTTTTCCCCTTTTCTTTAGGTTCACTTACACTAATGTGCATGCCAGGTCTTAACCTTTAAATGCCGGGTGTTGCTTTTCGGAAACATACCCAATTTAAGCTCTAAAATACTATTAGAATAATATTGAAGCTATAATGCCTAATGTCGCCAATAAAATACGTTCTGAAAATATTATTAAATCGATTTTCAACATGTAGATGGCAACACTTGTGCTGTTTAAGAATAAAGATAGATTTACTTTTTCAATTGTTGCTATTTGTTCTTTTAGATTTGTTTGGAAGCTTGCGAAATACCCTATTTTGTTCTGCAGTGAGCAAGTAAAATTTATTTCTTATTATAGTTCCTAAAATTCTTGTGTGTTTAATGTTATAGAATTTTATTAATGAAAATTATTTTTTTAATTAAAGACCAGTATTGCCGATTAGTAACGAACTGTTTTTTAGCCGTAAACCATACTTAAAACAAAATATGATTTTTTAAATTATTTTTCCCATGATTTATTTAAAAAATGAAAGCCGAAACATATTATTACAATGATTTTTGAAAAATCAGGCATTTAAGGGTTAAAGCGTTAATAGTAAATATTATTTTACAGTTCGAGCATTCGCGGTTTATTTAGATGGTGAATACGAACGTTATTTCGAGGTGGCCTAATTTTCTTGATAGATTTCAATTGTAATTGAAAATAGAAAATGAAATTTTTAAACAAAACCCATTTAAAGATCAGCAGTCATTTAAAGTTTTTGTACCTATCGTCCATTCGATTTCGGTAACATTTTTAAAACCATACAATTTAAACCTCTGAATTATTATACATTAATATTATTCTAATGGAATACATTATCTTAAACTATAACATTTCTTAAATTTTAATTTTTTATTTTCAGTAAAATCTCGTTATAATATCCATAATTTAATTTACCCTATAAGTTCTGACAGGACTTTTAAGGCCCATTAAAGAAAATGCAATATACAATTTATTTAATTCATCTACTAATAAAAGTATATGGTACTTTTCATAGAAAATACTACTTTGCTGGATCACATTCAATAAGCACAGAGAAACAGTTGAAGCTAAATATTTTATAATGTGGTTATTTTATCAACCATTTACATGGATTTAGCTTTTCACCTATAAAAAGTGTTTTAGGAAAAAATTGTTTAAAATAAGTGTTTTACGAAATACTTCTCTGTTACAGATAGGATCACAATACATTTAATTGCATTGTTCTTATAAAAATTGTGAGGTTTCCATAACAGTATTTTTTGGTAATTCATCAAATTACTCTAGTATATATATATAACCAAAACAACTTTAACTACAGATTTAATAAATCAGTTTGATTTAAGAATCTAACTTATTATTATACCGTCAGTTGTCTCCGATATCTTCAAACATTAAGGAAGGTAATTATTGAAGAGGGGCAAATTTCTGATTTATAATTCGAGTTATAAACCGTTAAATGATATAAAATAACTGAATTAAATAAATTAAATAGTTTTATATACGAAATATGAAAATCGAAACGAAATAAATAAATATCATGAGTATACGAAATAAAAAGTATATTTTTCCTATGAAATGCATTTCCACGTGTACTATTTTTTCGGCTTTCTTATTTGAATAAGACAGGTTCCTCAATTCTAATGTATCCGAAACAAACATCCCACCTCTATTTGAGTACAAATGTCTGCTTTTCCCTGAGCTCAAATATATACTCTTTCATCTACAACTTGATTCTATTCAAATATTACATTTTAATTTTAGAATTGAATATCAGATTCTAGAGCTATCCTAATCGTAAATTTTCAGAATTTCGTTTTCCTTTACATCTCTTTTAAGGGAATATATATATATATATCATTTTGTTTACTTATCTTTTATCAATAAGAAACGTTTGCGTCTTACGAAAGATATCGTTTGAATCAAAGGAATGCAGCTTTAAAGAGAATCTTTATAATAAAACACACATACTACAATATATATTAAAACACACATAAATAACGCCTGCATTCAACAGTTAAAGGTAAATATAAATATTATACAGCCATACATACAATAAATACAATAAACCCAACTGGAGTGAAAAAATAGCCAGAGCCAGGAATCGAACCGGGGATAGTGGTGGTAGCTCAGTGGTTAGAGCAACAGTTTTGTATACTGTGGTCCTGGGTTCGATTCCTGGCTCTGGTTAATTTTTCACTCCAGTTGGGTTTATTGTATTTATTGTGTATATGTCTGTATAATATTTACATATAACTTTTAACTGTTGAATGGAGGCGTTATTTATGTGTGTATGTGTGTTTTAATATATATTGTAGTATGTGTGTTTTATTATATTTATCGTAGATCGATGTAATAGTAAAATCTATCGATCGTTGTCCGGTCATCCAAGGCTGTCGTATAGATGGCTGGTGATTTCCCCAACATGGTTTATTAGTGAGAAATTGCAGACTCAGGCATAGGCCGGAGTAGCTCAGTTGTTAGAGCAGCAGTCTTGTATACTGTGGTCCCGGGTTCGATTCCTGGCTCTATCTATTTTTTCACTCCAGTTGGGTTTATTGTATTTATTGTATGTATGTCTGTATAATATCTATATATACCTTTAAGAATATTGATTGTTTGCTTCCAATCTTCGTCATCAACTTTCTGCTATTTCATTAACATATGTGAAATTTAGTGTAAGGATATGTTTAAATAGTTCTTTTTTTATGTGCGATAAAAAAACTTAGTACAGTAAAGCCCCGATTATCCGAACAAGTCGGCGCCGGCCCTAGTTCGGATAAGCAAAAGTTTGGATAAATGGACAGCAGTTTAAGGGATGTTTCTGACTATACTAAAACCTTCATACGCCATCTAAGCTTAGAACTGGCAGCACCAGTTAGCGCTGGCATGTTTAAAAATTGTTTTTTCTTTCTTTTTCTTTCTTTCTTTCTTCCTTTTTCTTTTTTTTTTGTCTTTTTAATTTTTTCCTGTTGTTTATATTTTTATCATTATTTTTTTTCTCTCTCTTTTTATCATTTTATGAACTCCAGAGATTATAATTTAAGCAAAACAGCCTTTGATAATTCCTTGCTTCAACAAATACATTCTTTTCAATGCTGCTATATCTCTAATTCTTCTTAAGTATGTTAGTTGAATAGGATAAGCGTTGTTCTACTTTTCGAGCCAAACATTCAACAGCTTCGTTATGTAATGGAAGTGGATTGTTTTCAGAGCATTCATTTTCATTTTCTTCAATTTCTTTTTCATCATGAATCTCATCCACAATCTCATCATCATTTAAAATCTGATATCCAGGGTCATGTACATCACTATTTAACCACTTGTTAATTTCATTTTCTTCATAGCTTAGAATCCTTCCCATCTCCTATATTGTTTTTATATTCCTCATTTTCTGATCCGCTATCGGTTTTTTCTTTCTTTAAAATTTTATTCCAAGACAGTAGATAATTGCGAGTTCGGTTAAAATATTTTTGGGAGAAATAAGCTGTTCAGATGACTCGAAGTTCCGTCAATTTTTTTTTAGAGAGAAATAGGCTGTTCGGATAATTGGAAGTTCGGTTAATTGGAGTTCCATAATCGGCGCTCTACTGTGTGCTACATGGTAACGGCTTGTACATAAAACGAGACGCATATTATGCATATATGTATACCCACTTAATTATTGTATATTGAACATATTTTTTTTATTAATTTTATCATTATTATTAACTGTTTATTTTATTATTAACCAGCGCGGCTATACCCTCTACGCTAGTCCTATTTTTTCAACTTGAATCTAACAAAATAATACCTGTGAAAATAATATATTTTAAGACTATATGGATTCCTACCTGGAATGTATTTCGTGATTTAGGTAAACGATGTAAACATCATTGCCCAGTTATATTTTCTATTGTGTTGGGACAAAATTTTAGTTATTAAGCACCAACTATTTTAGTTGATCAATTATAGTTTGATTTAGTAGGAAAATGAAGCCGTTATAACAACAGGAATAAAATGTCCTTTAATTGACCTTTAAATAACCTTTAAGTGCATTACAATGATTGCAGAGATTGTCCATTGCAACTAAATAAATTCAGGTGATTTCGCATTTCTTAACTTTTAAACTCCGGGCTTCTTGGCTTTGCGTCAAGTGTGATTCTGGTAGTTTAAGTGCTGTATCCTTCTACGCTCTGTCGTATTTTGTAAAATGCAATTCTGCCACAGTTCATTTCGATTTTAGCTTGAAAAAATGTAGTTTAAACTGTAATATCAGTAAATAATTCTATAGCCTCCACCATCAGTTAAATTACAGCACTCTTTTTAATACGACATGAAAAGGCTCAATCAAATAGAAAAAAACTCTTGTTTTACTGAAGGTAATTCTTGATTACACTTATTCTACTTACTCAAAAGTATTTATTCTTGAAATTCTTTTAAAAAAAAGTTATGTATAATAATCGGGTTATCAGAATTAAGAAATTTCTCCGTAATTATATAACTAAGCGATGTAGAACGATGTGTTGTATACATACTCCTAAAAACTGACATTGGAATTTCTATCAAAATGATATAAACCTTTCAGTCGAAATTCAAATGAATACGATAAAAGATGATATGATTTTATGTAATGGAATTCATCATGGATGTTTTGCTTCAAACAAAACCAATTTTAATATGTCAAATGCCGAGATATTCAATTATGGAATATTAGCCAGAAACGCTTTGAACGGTATACTATTTGATTATCTCATCGACCAAAAAACTATCACCAAAATGTGAGATTAAATGCCAATGATGGATAATCATAAATGAGAAATTCACTTTCGTTATTAATAATTACTGAAAATTTTGATTATTTTTCTTCAATCCTATATCAAATGTGTACATACATTTTATATTGTTATACGTTTACGTTTTTTTAGTAAACTAGGGGGCTCGGCCCCCTACGAGCTACGCTCGCCAACCCCCGTCCAGACACCGCAGACTCTAAATGCACGCTAATTTGATCGGCTTTAAAAAGATTTCGAAAGATTGAATTATAATTTAAAAAAAAGTCGCGATCTCCCTATAAACGAATTTCTATTCATTTCTCTTTGATTGGGAATTTTAACGCCAAATCCGCTGCGGTACTACTTGATTATCCTGTCGACCAATTTCGCCAAATTAATAAATCGCCAAACTACTCGCCAAATTATACAAATTGATATAATTTTTATTTTAAATAACGAAAGAACAAATAAATTCGTACAACATTAATGAAAACACAAATAAAACGTCGAAATAAAAATAACTTGATGACGTATACACGTGTAACAACATTTCAAAATAAGCTAATATAAAAGGAATTAAGTAAAGAGAGTCTTTGTCTCCTGGTATTTTTTAACAAAGCGAAAAGAAAGTTCTTTTAAATGAGACATTTTAAATTAATTCTCAAAATATCAAATAAATGTCTAGCGCAATTTCTAAATTAAACTTTTTTGCAATATTATTTTGTGTTCATTTTATGTAATAACTATAATGTGACGTAAATATGACGTAATTTCTCCTAAGACTTCTAACGCATGTTAATGAATTTATTATTTTACAATATCCTTTCTCTTTTAAAATTCACGTGTATACTTTTTATGACGTTCCTGATTTTTATACGTAATTATTTAATTCTAATTTGAAAGTTTTTTTTCCTGTTTATAATAGTCACGTGTAAATAAATTTTTAATTTGAAGCAAACATTATAGCTTGCGCTTTTTATACAGTTGGCAACAGTTTAAATTAGTACAATTTTCTGAAATCTGTAAAAAATATCTCTAGAAATGCTGAAAATTTGAATTTAAAATAGAAATAAAACCTGAAAAAATGAGTCAAAATAAAAAAATCAATGCAATCTGCACTCCGGCAAATTCTAACGTATAAAATGATCTAAAAATGATTACACTGCCATGTATACTTTTTGCTGCTATAAAACTTTTTTAGTGGAACGATTTTGTCCAACTTTAGCATTAAATAACTCTTAAAATAATTCTTCGATTTGAAAACTGTCTGCATCAGCGTGTTTATCAAACATTTCTGTATAAAACCACCGATTTTCATATTTTTGTATGCATTATTTTTGTTAATATTAACGAAGAAAGGCCTCCGGTCACAAAAAAATGAAAACCGGCGGCGGCGGCGGCGGCGGCGGCGGCGGCGGTGACAGCGGTAGTTATTTTTTTTAGAATAGAGAGATAAAGCGCATTAGGTTCTTTATAAGTTTCCGTTGAAATCATCTAAATAAATCAAATTTTATATTTGGTATGTCGCTACGCCATAAGTGCATCAGCTACGCCATCATTAAAGTAACCCTATTCTTTAAGGATTTTTAAAATTTAAATTCATTAATTTTCCTATTTTAAAATTTTAGAATGGCAACATACTTTCTTTTGTATAATTTGGGAAATAGTTTGGCTATTTGTATAATTTGGAGAATTTAGTGACGGGATAATCAAATAGTACCTAATAAACAGATGATATAAGCTTTTATTTAAGAAGCATATTTCAAAATCGCAATATTTATATGCAAATGATGTTAATTCATAATTCTATAAATATCCCTAAGAATAATCTTTAATTCCGAATCTCCGAGGCGGTTAATACTAACAGGAGAAATCGTATATTTTGCGAAGAGTTCTGTATCCTGTCCCGGTTGGCGCAATTGGCAGAGGGTTCCAAAATGGCGTATAATATACCGTTTTAGAACCTTACCAATTTTTTCAAGATGGCAGAAAAATATGTTTTTTAAATATTTATAAACATACATTTTTAAATAAACTAAGCAAAACATGCTATAAAAGTGATAAAAATATCTTTATCTTGATTAACGCACGTTTCATCACACAAACGGCGACACATTCAAAATCATTCTGGATAGAAATATTTCAGATTTTTTTTAAAAACAAGAACTTGGTAAATAATGTCATGAGACATCATGCATAATGAAAATCAGTGCAAACATAAAATAAAATAAGAATGGATATTTGTGATGGTGAATTAATTTCTACTTTTGTTACTAAACTTGCACAGCATCTCTTTCCAAACATTGAGTAACTAAAGAGAAACTGAATCATTGCAAATATTCTCGCTGCGTAAAAATATCTCTATTGATTCCAAGATAATGGATGATAGATAAAATCTTGAGATTAAATTATTCTGCGATTTTTAAAATCGATCTGTAAAGGATCTTTGCTCCATAATCTGGCCAAAGCTGTGGTTCTCCTGTTTTATTTGATGTCTGATATACAGGGTGATCCAAAAAAGATGGGGAAAATTTTAAGAGGTGATAGTACACACCCAAACAAACATTTTGTATCAAAGAATGCATGGTCGAAGACTAAACGTAAAAAAAGTTAGAGGGCGCCAAAAGTTATGTTCTTATACGAGGCAAAAACACACAATGAACGATTAAGTTAAGTTACGAAAACAAATTTAATGGCATTTGATAATTGGCATTGTAATCAAATGCCATTAAATTTGTTTTCGTAACTTAACTTAATCGTTCACTGTGTGTTTTTGCCTCGTATAAGAACATAACTTTTGGCGCCCTCTGACTTTTTTACGTTTAGTTTTTGACCATGCATTCTTTGATACAAAATGTTTGTTTGGGTGTGTACTATCACCTCTTAAAAATTTCCCCATCTTCTTTGAATCACCCTGTATGTTCTTAATTTCTAGTTTTAAGTTTTCTGCTTGTCATACCTATATAAAACTGCTTTGTTCCATCTTCTTTGGTGAAAGGTATTTCATATACTCCTGATAAATGGTTTGATTCAACTGGATCTATTTTCTTGCATACTATGTTTTTTAATTTCATGGGAGGCTTTGCAACAAGGGAGATATTGAATTTATTGAGTTTATCCTTCAAACGTTCGAAGAAAGCAGTAAAATGTTGTAAAGTGGGTAATATGGAATTTTGTGGACTGAAATTTCTATTCATCTAATTTTTCACGCTCATACCTAATTTTTCTATGGTGCTTCCATTGTATCCATTGTTTCTGCCAATATGATTTATTTTATTAATTTCGCTATTTAACTGCTCGTGCGTACAGACTATGAAAGATCTTTGAATAGAATGTCTAAATGCCGAAGTATTGTATGAAACATTTGCTTGAGCATTATGAGAGATAATGGAATGACTCTCTATGTGTTTTCTGTAAACTGTGCTTTCTATTCCCGGGTGGATGTGGATTAAAATACATCTAAATAAGGTAGCGTATCATTAATCCAAACGGATAAATCTAATAAATTAGCGATATTAAAGACATATGACTATAAAAATAAAATAGTACAATGTATTTACAAAATGAATTGCGTAGAAGTTAAGAAGAATTCAGTTAACATAATTAACAAAAAAGTTAATGCGTTAGTCAATAAAGGGAGATGGTCTGATAATATAAAAGTAATAATCAGAATTAGTAAGTTAGCAATAATCCCAAAAACACTGGGCAGACTCAAAGACCACAAAATGGGAATGCCAATAAGGCCAATCTATACTAATAAAAGAACAAATCGCTCTGTGTGTCTGTCTGTTTGTATGTCTGTCTGTGTGCGATGGTTACCGAAAACTACCGCACGTAGAAGTCTGAAAATTCAGATGTGATTAGTCCAAGACAGGTCCTGATACACCTGAGGCTCGGATTTTTTTTTAAGGGCCGGATCCCCTGGGCCCCTTTCAATTTTTATGCACTAAAACGTTAATAACATGCCTCTTTTCTATCCGATCTTCTTCGTTTTTCGGGTAAATTATCCTTTTAGGTTCTACCCCATTTCTACATTTCACTTAAGACCCTGGCACACTTACAAGGGGCCTGGTGCAGGGCCCCTTGTTGAAGTTTTAGTGCACTACATTGTAAATAACATGCCTCTTTTCAACCCAATCTTCTTCGTTTTGGGGGTGAATTCTCCTTTCAGTTTCTACCCCATTTCAACATTTCAGTTAAGACCCTGGCACCCTTGCAAGGGGCCCAGTACAGGGCCCCTTGAAGTTTTAGTGCACTAAATTGTTAATAGCATGCATCTTTTCTATCCGATCTTCTTTGTTTTTGGTGTGAATTCTTCTTTCAGTTTCTGCCCCATTTCTACATTTCAGTTAAGACCCTGGAACCTCTGCAAGGGGCCCAGTACTCGGCCCCTTGAAGTTTTAGCGCACTAAATTTTTAATAACATGCCTCTTTTCTATCCGATCTTCGTCGTTTTTGGGGTGAATTCTCCTTTTGAGTTTCTGACCCATTTCTACATTTCAGTTAAGATCCTAGCACCCTTACAAGGGGCCCGGTACAGGGCCCCTTTAAGCTTTAGTGCACTAAATTGTTAATAGCATGCATCTTTTCCATCCGATCTTCTTCGTTTTTGGTGTGAATTCTTCTTTCAGTTTCGGCCCCATTTCTACATTTCAGTTAAGGCCCTGGAACCTCTGCAAGGGGCCCAGTACAGGCCCCTTGAAGTTTTAGCGCATTCAATTTTTAATAACATGCCTCTTTTCAATCCGATCTTCGTCTTCTTTGGGGTAAATTCTCCTTTTGAGTTTCTGACCCATTTCTACATTTCAGCTAAGACCCTGGAACCTCTGCAAGGGGACCAGTACAGTGCCCCTTGAAGTTTTAGCGCACTAAATTTTTAATAACATGCCTCTTTTCTATCCGATCTTCGTCGTTTTTTGGGTGAATTCTCCTTTTGAGTTTCTGACCCATTTCTGCATTTCAGTTAAGACCCTAGCACCCTTGCAAGGGGCCCGGTACAGGGCCCCTTTAAGTTTTAGTGCACTAAATTGTTAATAGCATGCATCTTTTCTATCCGATCTTCTTCGTTTTTGGTGTGAATTCTTCTTTCAGATTCTGCCCCATTTCTACAGTTCAGTTAAGACCCTGACGCCTTTGCAAGGGGCCCAATACAGGCCCCATGAAGTTTTAGTGCACTAAATTGTTAATAACATGCCTCTTTTCTATCCGATAATCTTCGTTTTGGTGATTTATTCTACTTTCAGTTTCTACCACATTTCAACATATCAGTTAAGACCCTGGCACCATTGCAAGGGACCGGCACAGGGCCCCTTGAAGTTTTAGTGCACTTAATTGTTAATAACATGTCTCTTTTCTATGCGATCTTCGTCGTTTTGGTGTTGAATTTTCCTTGCAGTTTGTGGCCCGTTTCTACATTTCACTTAAGACACTGGCACCCTTGCAAGGGGCCCAGTATAGGGCCCCTTGACGTTTCAGTGCACTAAATTTTTAATAACATTCCTCTTTTCTATCCGATCTTCTTCGTTTTTGGTGTGAATTCTTCTTTCACTTTCTGCCCCATTTCTACATTTCAGTTAAGACCCTGGCACCATGTCAAGAGGCCCAGTACAGGGCCCCTTGAAGTTTTAGTGCACTAAATTTTTAATAATATGCCTCTTTTCTGTCCGATATTCTTCGTTTTGAGTGTGAATTCTACTTTTTAAATTCTTTTTTCAGTTTCTACCACATTTCAACATTTCAGTTAAGACCCTGGCAACCTTGCAAGGGGGCCAGTACAAGCCCCCTCTAAGTTTTAGTGCACTAAATTGTTAATAACATGCCTCTTTTCTACCCGATCTTCTTCGACTTGGGGGTGAATTCTCCTTTTAGTTTCTACCCCATTTCAACATTTTTGTTAAGACCCTGCACCCTTGGAAGAGGCCCGGTACAGGGCCCCTTGAAGTTTTAGTGCACTAAATTGCTAATAACATGCCTCTTTTCTATCCGATCTTCGTCGTTTTTGGGTTGAATTATCCTTTCAGTTTGTGGCCCATTTCTATATTTCAGTTAAGATTCTGGCAACCTGTCATGGGGCCCAGTACAGGGCCCCTTGAAATTTTAGTGCACTAAATTGTTAATAACATGCCTCTTTTCTATCCGATCTTCTTTGTTTTGGGGGTGAATTCTCCTTTCAGTTTCTACCCCATTTCTACATTTCAGTTAAGACCCTGGCACCCTTGCTAGGGGCCCGGTATAGGATCCCTTGAACTAAATTGCTTCCTTTTTATCCGAACCTCATTTTTGGGATACTTTCTCCATTTAGTTACACTCCCGTGTCTACTTTCCAGTTAAGACCATGGACACATCTAGGGTTCTGTAGGGCCCTGTCCAGGGCCCCTTAAATTTTTTATGTGCCATTTGTTTTTCACACCCTAATTTTCTGACCTTCGCAAAGCGTAATTTTAAAAGTGAGTTTTAAACTCTTATCCTTAGACCAACAATCACATATTTTTATTGGGACCCTAGGGCCCTTTTTTAAGCTTTTCCCCAATTTTTTGCACATTTCTTTTAAATTATATTCTAATGATTAATTCGTACCCTATGCTTAATCTCAAGTAATCGAAGATCTAAAACGCTAAGTACTAAAACGTTGTAACATGTTTTCATGTTAGTGCCTTTTCTGAACTATCAGTTGGCCCCTTTTGGGCCCCCTGTTATAACTCCCTTAAAAATAGTCCGATGTACTAGCTTTGTTTTCTAACAACATCTTAGGTTCTCCAGCTAATTACATGAACGAAAAAAAAAAAAAATTCAACTACCACCAATTTTGACTATAAATCGTCTTCTTAGGGCCCTTGGCGCACCTTCTTTAAAAATGATCCGAATTCCTTGCAATTTTCTTTACCATAGTTCTAGCGTCCTCAGATTACATTATAGCCAAAAGCGGAAGGCAATGGAGCCTCCTAAATTAGGTTCATTTCAAAGAATTTCCAAAGATATAAAATCAATCAAACTTAAGTTTTGTTTAAGGTTATTGTTTACAAATCCCGGGCAACGCCGGGCGGGTCTGCTAGTAGTAACTAAATGCTCTAGCCCCACATATTACATGGAAAAAGCTTTTGTAGTTTTATTGAAAAAAATATTTTGCTTAGTTCTGATTGTGTAATAAAATCAACTTATGAATTCATTCATTATTTGAATAACTTTCACTTACCCCACAATTATTTAATAGCCAGTCTTGAAGTAGTCTCTTTATACCCATCTACTGACACCCAAAAAGTTGTTATAAGAATAAATAACTGCATTGACCGCAAGGAGAATATTTATGAAAAGTACATTAAGAGCGCTCTTAATCTTATAGTTAGTAATAAGTACTTCACTTTCAACAACAAAATCTACAAAAAAATAATAATAATAATAATGCGGCTACAATGGGCTCTCCTATATAAGGGTTATTGGCTCAATTCATATTACGACCTCTTGAAATGGTTAGATATAAATTGGATTATACACCCATACATGGATCAGATACATGGATGATATTTTCATTATATGCCAACATGCAGATACCTTGCTCTATAACTTTTCAATCCAGATTAATAGCCTTGATTTCAAAATTATATTTACAGTGGATATAGAACAGAATGGTACGCTACCTTATTTAGATGTATTATTAATCAAGACGCACCCGGGAATAGAACGTACTGTTTATAGAAAATCCATAGCTAGTCAATCCATTATCCCTCATACTGCTCAGTCACCGTTTTCATACAATGTTTCTGCATTTAGACATTCTATTCAAAGAACTTTCACAGTCTGTACCCCGGAGCAGTTAAATAACGAACTAAAATAAAATATATGATACTGCAAGAAACAATGGATACAAAGAAAATACCTTAGAAAAAAATTAATTATGCGCTTGAAGAATAAGAAGAAAATAAATTTCAATCCAGACAATTTCATATTAACCTGTGTACAATACTTTCTTGGGTTCTTCGAACGTTTGAAATATAAACCCATTATTATAGTATGCAATAAAATAAGTCTAATTAAATCAAACCAGTGATCAGGAGTATATGAAATACCATTCACCAAAGAAGTTGGAACAATGCAGTTTTATATAGGTATGGCGAGCAGAAAACTTAAAACTAGAATCAAATAACATTAGCAGACTTCAAATACAACAAGAAAACCACAGCGTTGTCATATTATTCAGAAAATAACCTTTAAAAATTGATTTTAAAAATAGAAGAATAGTTTATTTGTGAAGATTTTATCTACCATCCATTATTTGGGAATCTATCGAGATATTTTTATGCAGATAGAATATTTGAAATAATTCAGTGTCCATTGAGTTACATGCAATTTGAAAAGAGATGCTATGCAAGTTTAGTAACAATAGTAGAAATTAATTCACGCTCACAAATTTCCATTTTCATTTTATTTTATGTTTGCACTGGTTTTCATTAGGCATGAAGCCTCGTGACATTATGTACCCTTTTCTTCTTTTTAAAATTTTAGGTCAGTTTATTTCATTATAAGATAATATCATTCATATTTTTATAACATTTATGCAATGCTGGAATGAATAGATTTGAAGAGTTTGATAAGAAAATATTTTTGCGTTCTAAATATGAAATACTATGCCTGGATCGTGAACATATATTATTGATATAGAAGTTTCAATTCTTTAAAAAATAGATAATAGTATATGCCGTCGCTAAAATGAAAAACATATTGTAATTGCAGCATTTTTGTTCAAAATAACATAAATTCCTTTCATAATTCTGTAACGAATCTACGTAGGACTATGTGTTATATACTAAAACCGTCCCTGAAGTAATATCTATCTAACACTGCAAGTTCCATCAAAATCTCTTAAGTAGAACTCTAGCTATAAGCAGCCGGAACGATATTTCCGTTTGTATTATATATATATAAGTAAATGTATATATTATGTATTAGTTATTTTCAACAAACGTATGCATTACAACATTTTTGTTAAGAATTTTTATCGATGCTTTGTTAAAAATTTCAAAATATCAGGCTATATGACTTTTAAATCACCCAGGTAAAAAAATCAGACACAAACCTTTAAAATTTTTGAGATGTTGCAGCCATTTTGAAGGTTTCAGCGGGTATCTTTAAGGAAAATGAAAACTAAAGGTTCTCTTAAGAGAAGTATACCGCTTTTTAAAAGATTTCATACAGGTTTATTTCTGTAAGTTATCACCTCCAAATTATCTTCAATGACTTAGAAAATTTTCGTGAAATCGCTTGAGATATTTTCAGGGAAAATGAAAACTGTTTCTCATGCAGGTAATATGAAGGTTTTACTTGAAAGTTTTATTATTGCACATTATGGTATCTAAGATTTTGATATGCCTGTGTTTCCTCATTAATAATTTTAATAAATTTCTAAATTAATATTTTAGATAATACACGGAAATCATTAAGTCAATGACAAGTCTTCCATCCGTACAATCAAAAATTTTTAACTTCTGAAATTATTACAAGTAACATTACCTCTAACACGCTCAAAAATTTTAATCTCAGAAAATTCCCCCTAAAAAGAGAAACAAATCACAAAGTTATTTCGAAGCCCTTTTTGACCTTAAATTTGTCACAATTTTTTCTAAAATTATAACCAGGAACAATATCACCTCAACTCTAACACGCTCAAAAATTTCAATCTCAGAATATCCCCCTCTATAAATAAAATAATAATCACGAAATTATTTCAAAGTCTCCTTTTTATCCTAAAATTTTTCATAAATTTCTCTTAAATTCCCACTAGTAAAAATATTCCCTCAAACTCTAACGCATACAAAAATTTCAATCAACAAAAATTGTCCCCTAAAAAAAAATCTCCAAATTATTTCAAAACCCCTTTCATTAATATTTAAAATGTATTCAAACACGCACAAAAATATATTTTAGTTAAATTTTAGTATCTAACGATGGACAATGGGGCCCCAATTTCCCCCACCCCCTTTCTGTAAATGTCTTATTTAGTTTTTCATTTTAAGTTTTCCTAAAAGAATAAATTTTACTGTGTTTTTCTAAATCTGTCAAAAAAAAGAAATTTTAGTTAATTAAATTTCAAAATACAGAAGGGACAATGGCACTCACCCCTCCCACCATGCTGCTCTTTCATCCAAGCGCGACAGTCATAGTTCCTCTTTAAAACCGCCCCACCAGTGGCCGAGAGGTTCTGCTCTCAAAGCTAGTAGACGAGAGGTGCTGGTTTCGATTCCAATCACGCCCATCGGCCTAATCGTTCGGAGTTTTCCGTGGTTTTCTTCGAACCTTGGATTTCCTTGCTTTCTCTTAGAAAGACGCCAGAGCACCCCCTCCCCTCCCCTTTGGGCCCATATCCCAAGTGTAGGTAATTGACCGTCATAAAACACACCAACAACAGCTCTTTAAAAAAGAGGAACTAAGAATTTTGCACATACAATCTATATTACATCTACTATATTACACTATCTACATATATTTGCTAAAATAAAAGAGGCTCTTTTAATTTAGTTACTCGTTAATAATAAATTTTATATTGTTTTTGAAAACATAAAAAAATATGTCCAGTAAAACCTCCCTAAAGCGACCACGTTCCGTTCCAATAAAAATTGGTCGCTCTGAGAGGTGGTCTCTTAATGGAGGTTATGTTTAAATCTAGATTTTAATTGTTGAAAAAAGATAACAATGTTACTAACATTTATCTTTCACATTAAGAAAAAATATAAAAATTTAAGTATCAAAACAAAAGCTAATTACAGTAAAACCTCCTTAAAGCGACCACGTTCCGATCCAATAAAAATTGGTCACTCCGAGAGGTGGTCTCTTAATGGAGGTTATGTTTAAATCTAGATTTTAATTGTTGAAAAAAGATAACAATGTTACTAACATTTATCTTTCACATTAAGAAAAAATATAAAAATTTAAGTATCAAAACATAAGTTAATTACTACAAAGTTAAAAAAATGAATACGGTTTTATCTTTTATAACTTATCCAACCAAGTCCTTTCGAAGTTCAGTAAATAAATGCTTTTTTTTTGGGGGGGGGAGCAATAAATAATGAAGATTTCATTAATTTGTATCTATTATTATCTATTTCTTTGAGAGTTTCCTGACAGAATAGGGCAAGGGAGTTTATTGACCGTCATTCTTAATTTGTCATCAGAATTAAATTCATTGCCTAAAAAAGGCATAAAGGGGTTTAAACACTTAAAAGTTACCGGAATAATAATAAAAAAAAATCTAAATTTAGTTTAGAAGTTTGATGAATAATGCGCTCTCCGGAATTATTTTTCTAATAAAACCCTCTTCAAGCGACCAGGAGAAAACGGAATTTGTTTCATTTTCTTCAAACAAATTGGTCGCTCATGAAGGGAGTTCAACTGGGATGGTCTCTGAATGGAGGTAAAATTAGTATTGAGCCTATAGGAATAAATTTCGTTCCATGAAAAAAAATAGTCGTTCTGAGAGGTGGTTGGTTAATGGAGGTGGTCACACAGGGAGGTTTCACTGTAGTCACTTAAATTTCAAAATCAATGGAGGGGAAGAGATTCTCCCCCCCCTCTCCTCATTTTGGGGGCGTCCACGATAAAAGCTGAAAAATATAGGTGGGGTTATTGCATGCATAATTTGCCCTTATTCTCTATCAGGCGTGACTTCCAGTTTTTATAAAAATTACTTCTTCAAAAACAAATGAAAAATGTATAATTCGTATTAATTTATTTATTTCAAATTTTCGTTGGAACATTTGATTTTTGATTACGCCGCTCTATTTCTGACTCCATGTCACGGGAGAATGAGAAGGAAGTACCCAACTCAACTCTGAGACCGTGTGTTTACGTTTTAACCGCCATTCGGAAAATTAGCGGGACTAATCGTCACGTTGTCATGTTGTTATTGTATTTTTTTCTTTTTGCAGGGAGTTTTTCAACAGTATAGTAGTCGAATTTTAACTAATTTTTAAGTTGATATATATATATATATAGCGTAAGAGGGCTGTATTACACTTCTTTTTAATATTAATATTGATATTCGGCACTTTGTATTCGCTACGCATTCGACAAGAATCATGTTCGGTAAAAAATATCGCCACATTAATTTAGAAATGCTGTGGTATGGGGAAAACTTTTTATAAGAAATTTTCGTGTACAACTAAAGATAAATTTCACTATTTTTTTAAATAATAGCGAAAAATATATTCATATATTTCCATTATGTTTAAAAGTGAAAGACTGATTTTACTCCTAAATAATTAAACTTGTAAAAAGTTCAGTTTGGAGGTGGGAAAATTTTGTGAAGGATCTTGTTTGCAGGTGAAAAGTTTGATGAAGGTTCCTTGTTTTGAGGTGATAAAATTTTGTGAAGGGTCCTTTAAAGGACCCAAGTTAATAGATCCATGTATTGGAATACAAATTTTACTAGTAAGTACCTGATTTAGTTTCCTTTATAAATTGAGCAGCTATAATCTTTTTGGGAACATAACTGCTTGATTAATGCACAGTGAAGGTGTAATGTCTCTTGCAAATCATTTAGCAGGGCTCAATATCTTTGGCTGCAATATTCGACTCATAAAAATAATTGGTACTTTTCGGTTAGCTGTTTGCCAGTGTTATATATACATACATATATTGCATGTATGTGTACATATATATACACATATATATGTATATATAACACTGGCGCCCAGCTAACCGAAAAGTACCAAATAATTAAAAGAATTTTTATATATTGTAGATTAATTTTTTATGTAGAATATGAAATATGGAAAAAATAAGGTACTTTTCGATTAGCCGGGCGCTAGTGTTATATATTACAATATATATGTATATATAACACTGGTGCCCGGCTAACCAAAAAGTACCAAAAATAATTTTACATGTGTATAATTATTTTAAATAAAGTAATTTTTTCATGAAAAAACAGTTACAAATTTAAAGCAATATTTTTTTCAGATGAGTGCAGAATTTTTGCAATTTTTTCCCGCAACCAACTGATGAATTTTGCAATATTTTATTTCTACCAATTTGCATTTAAATGTTGCATTTTTTCTTGCACCCAATTGGTAAACTTGTGAGGTTTTTCTTTTTCTTATTTTTTTTTTTTTTTTCATGTGATCACTGGGTGAATTAAGCAATTTTTTCCCTGCTACAACTGAAGAAGAATGTGATTTTTTCATCGTAACTGACTGGTGAATTTATATAATTATGCATTCTTTTTTGTTTACATTGATGTTCAATAATTATTATTCAACGATAATATTCAATTGTCACTTAATGTGATTAATTTAAAGATTTTTCGCTAATTTTCTGCATTCCATTTTTTTTTTGCAACCGAATGAAGAATCTCATGATTTTTTTTCTCACGATTGATTGTCCGCTACGTTTCATTATTTTTTCCATAGCAGATTGACAAATTTCACAATATTTTAAAGCAACACACTGAAGAATTTCTTTTTTTTTTTTTTCCCCCAATGACCCAATAGCAGAAAATTCTCCAAGTGTCTGTGACAGATCTTTCAGGGACTGAAAATAATCTGCAGGTAAAATGTTACAAATGAACCTTTAATTAATTAATCATTTACTTTTAATGTTTTTAAGCATTTTACTCATTTTTATTAATAATAAACTTAAGTTTTAGTAATAAATAATAAAGAACTAAACATAATATAAAGTTGGAAAAAGATCCAATGGAAAAAAATATCTGCAAAAGGGAAAAGAAAATCTGCGGCGCACGTCACCCGTCAGGAACTTTCTGCTACCGGGCCCAATGATTACTGGTGAATTTCTCAGATTTTTTTTTTTTTCCCCTGATGACTGAATGAAGAATTTTGCAATTTTTTCTTGTAACCAATTGACGAATTTTGGGGTATTTTACTTGTACTGATTGGCAAATATTGCATTTTTTCTTGCGAGCAACTAGCGGAACTGAATATATATATACATAACAGTCGACTGACATAACAGTCAGTTTATGAATTTTGTCGATCCCCCCCCCCCTCCCTTACCTAAGCTGATCAACAGATCTCGTTTTTTCTGATAAAAAGTTGATAAATTTCCATATTTTCCCCCCACAACTTACTAACAAAACATTTTTTTTTCATGCGATCAATGGATGAATTAAATAATTTTCCCCCCCCATGACAATCAAAGAACTGTGTGATTTTTTTTAACCCTTTACTGACTGATAAATTTCTTGGGGTTTTTTCTTTTTCATATGACCAGTTGACAAGTTTATGATGCTTCCCCCTGACCTAATGATGAAACTTAATGTTTAAAAATTAGCAAAATTCTTCATTTGATTACGGGAGAAAGAAATTGTGACATTCATCTGTTGCTTGAGAGGACAATTGACAAATTTCAATCAGTCGTGGGAAAATATCAAAAAATTCTGTTGAGAAATGGGAACATTAAACAAGCCAGTTCCAAATATTGTTTTTTTTTTTTTTTTTCTGTTTCTTTACAAGGTACAAGTGTGTCCTTTATTAAAAAAATCTGTGCCTGATGGGCACTGACCCGTTTTTTCTACAGTAAACTTCTAGAAAAAAGGGCACTCGTATGCAGCGATGTAAACGTAAAAAAAAAACAAACAGAGGGTATATTCAGAGTTTCTCCCATGTTTAAAAAAGGGCAGGGTGCTTCTTGTAGGAAAAGGGCACTTTTGGATTCCGAAAGGCATGTTTTGGATTTTTAAGGACACTTTTTTTAATTTTTAAAGGCATCCTTTTGATTTTTAAAATTACTTTTAATATTTAATAGACAGGACGCTATTTTAAAGACAGCAATGAGGCAATTTTTACTATGCAAGTAAATTTTTTAATAAAGAAAGGAGTAAAGGCACTTTTTTCAGCTGGGGGCAACAAGGGTGCTAATGTTTTCCATCAGGGGTAAGAGGGCTGCTGTTTTGTAAACCTAAGGGCAGGCAGGGTGCAGCACCCTCCTGACACTGTCTACGGGAAACTCTGGTATACCTTAGAGTGTATATACAATAACTTTTTTGAGAAACGGAAGTTAAGCAGTGTTACTGAAAAAGAACCAGAAGGTATAAGACATTTACCTCTGTATACCCTCCACTTCTGACAGCAAATTTTTTCTCTCTTTTTTGCGAACGATAATATTTTTTTCTGCTACCGATCGACGAATTTCGCATTCTACTCGTGACAGATCAGTGAAAATTGTGATATTTTTTCACAGTCGAATGATAAACTGTGTCTTTTTTTCAACTGATTGGCCAAATCTCGAGGGGTTTTTTTAGCATGGCTGATCGACAAATTTCCATTTTTTTCTCTGATCTACTGACGAATTTCGCTTTTTTTTTTTTTTACCGGTGACTGATTTTTAAATTTTGCTATATTTCTCTTGAACCAGTAAGTATATCTTGAGGCCGATTGGAGAGAGTTTTTTTCCGCTACTGATGTACGAATTTTGCAGTTTCTTCCGTCGATCTACTGACGAATTCCGCGATTTTTTTTTAGCCACGACCGATTTGCAATTTTCTGGATTTTTTCTTTTAACATAGGTGAATTTTGAGACTTTTTCTTGCGACCGATTAGAGAAGATCGTGGGTTTTTTCTGGCGGTGCACTGACGAAGTTTTTTACCTGCAACTGATTAGCAAAAATCATGGATTTTTTCTCGCAACTGTTCGTCGAATTTTGTATGTTTTTCCACAACAGGCTGAAGAATTTCATGGTTTGTTCTCCATGACTGATGAACTGTACGAGTTTTTCTCGTGACCCATTGATGAATTTCATAATCTTTTTAATAAAGATGAAAATAAGGAATTTTGCTTAGTAGCCACTGGCCGGTAGGTTGACTTTATTTAGTAGGCAGTTACTAGCGAGTGAGAATAATTTCTTTAGTAGCCAGTAAGTACATTTATGTCAGTGAATATTTAATTTATGGGTATATTTTAGGTATGTTTATCCACTGAGTAGCAGGTATGATTCAAAATTGAAAAAATAGGTTTAAAAAATCTGAAATTTGCAGCAAATTTTCTGAAATGTAAAGGGAGGGTTGGTAGGGGATCCCTCCTGGTACTAATTATGCATTTTTTCCAGATACTTTGACGAAATTCACGCTTTTTCCGGATCTATTGGCAATGTTTTCGTTTCTTTGGCGTTCCTTTGACAAAATGTGCGTTTTTTTCACGATCTTTTGACAAAATTCACATTCGTTTTCGCAATTCTTTGGCAAAATTCTCGGGTTTTTTTTTTTCGAAATTCTCATTCCCCCCCCCCGGCGATCCTTTAACTAAATTTGTGTTTTTTGACGATCTATTGACGAATTTTGTGTTTTTGCCATGATCCATTGTAGATATTTGTGTTTTTTCTTTGCTCTATTGATGATATTTGCGTATTTTCGCGATTCTTTGACGAAATTTTGGATTTTCAGAGATCGTTTGATGAAATGTGTGGATTTTTTGCGATTCTTTGACGAAATTGGTTTTTTTTTTTTTCTGCGATGTATTGACGATATTTGTGTTTTTTTTCCGCAATCCACTGACCATATTTGCATTTATTCCAGAATCCTTTGACGAAATTTCGGATTCTTTGCGATCTTTTGATGAAATTCGGGTTTTTCCACGATCCTTTGACGAAATGTGCTGTTTTTATTGTGATTTTTTGACAAAATTCTCGCTTTTTTGTGATTCTTTGATACAATTCGCTTTTTTGGTGATCGTTTCATGAAATTTACATTTTTTTTTTCGTAATCCTCTGACGAAATATGTGTTTTTTCGCGATCTTTTGACAAAATTCACATTTTTTTCTTTCCCAATTCTTTTACGAAATTCCTTTTGGAAAATCTTGCGTTTGGCTGGTACTTTCCATATTTTTAATCGTCAGTTTTTCACATTTACTCGTTGAGTGGCGACTGGCGATTGCTTATTTTCATCTTTACTTTTTAAATGAACGATTAAAGAATTTGGTGATTTTTTTTCTAACCAATGAGTGACAAATTTTGCGATTTTTCCTACATTGAATGGTGAATTTTCTTGAAAATGAAAATTTGAAATGTTCTGCAGTGAAATCCGTTATTCTGCGATGTACGTCGCATTTATAAGCATATTCTGCTTTGGGGGATTTCATTATCTCTTACTTTTCGGACTTTTTTTGAAATTGCAGCATTTTCATCGGAGGTTTCCGATAAATATTATTTGTAATATATAAAAATTTCAAAGGGTGGTGGGGGGGGGGGGGCACAATACTAAAGCCCAAAGTGTGGCACTTTTCTAACTTTTACCAACACCTGTCCCTATCGTGTAACACAGTTGGAACGGCCTGTGACCACTTATTCATGTTATACACATCCGATATCCATGCTGCCACTTTGCTCCCCCCTGGGAGGGGCACTTTTCTAAATTTTGCCGGCACCTCTCATGTGACATATCGTTCAAAAGGTCTGTGACCACTTATTCATGTTATGCCCCTCCCCCCCACTTTGCCCCACCGGGGGGGGGGGGGGCACTTTTCAAAATTTTGCTGACACCCCTCATGTCACATATTGTTGGAAAGGCCTATGACCACTTATTCATGTTATGCACCTCTAATGCCCCTCCCCCCACTTTGCCCCCCCTCAGGGGCACTTTTCTAAATTTTGCCGACACCCGTCATGTGACATATCGTTCAAAAGGTCTGTGACCCCTTATTCATGTTATGCACCTCTAATGCTCCCCCCCCACTTTGCCCCCCGGGGGGCACTTTTCTAAATTTTACTGACATCCCTGATGTGACATATCGTTCAAAAGGCCTATGACCACTTATTCATATTATGCACCTCTAATGCCCCTCCCCCCACTTTGCCCCCCCTCGGGGGCACTTTTCTAAATTTTGCCGACACCCGTCATGTGACATATCGTTCAAAAGGTCTGTGACCCCTTATTCATGTTATGCACCTCTAATGCTCCCCCCCCACTTTGCCCCCCCGGGGGGCACTTTTCTAAATTTTACTGACATCCCTGATGTGACATATCGTTCAAAAGGCCTATGACCACTTATTCATGTTATGCACCTCTAATGACCCTCCACCCACTTTGCCCCCCCCCGGGGGGGGCACTTTTCTAAATTTTGCTGACACCCCTCATGTCACATATTGTTGGAAAGACCTGTGACCACTTATTCATGTTATGCACCTCTATTGCCCCTCCCCCCACTTTGCCCCCCTCGGGGGCATTTTTCTAAATTTTGCCAACACTCGTCATGTGACATATCGTTCAAAAGGCCTTTGACCACTTATTCATATTATGCACCTCTAATGCCCCTGCCCCCTACTTTGCCCCCCCGGGGGGCACTTTTCTAAATTTTGCTGACACATCATGTGACATATCGTTCGAAAGTCCTGTTACCACTTATTCATGTTACGCACCTCCGATGCTTTCCCCCCTTAGTTTTTTTTATTAATATGTTTAGTTTATTAATATGTATCAAATCCATGTCGAACTGGATATGTAATCATTATTATGTATTGATCTGATGCGAATTTGCACAGAAGGCTGTCCGCATGCAGGTGCAACGATATAATGTAAAGAGAAGATACAGCTTTTATACCTAAAGGAAAACTGCAGATATTTCTGCCAAAATCGGTGAAGGGAAATAACAGGTTTTTTACCTGAAGGAAAACAGCAGGTATTTGGAACTCAGAAGGTTAAGGGAAAATACATGTTTTTTACCTAAAGGTAAGCTGAAGGTAATTTTAGTTCCAAATACCTTCAGTTTCCCTGAAGATTTTTTTTTAAGGTTTCTTGCTGACTTTTTTACCTGGGCAACTTCCTTTAAATTTCGTTACACTATATTTACTAAGGAAAGCGACATTTTTAAATATCTATGTCTAGCTGAGACGAATGTAGGACAAACAATTTTAGAAGTATGAATACTTTTTAAATTAATAAATTCTACTAGTATAATTTGCGTGCAAAAATAGTACTTTAAACTACAATAAAAAAAAGGTTCAAAATTTTGAACTGATCAATGTGGTCTTAAATCTTAATTTATATATATATATTTTTTAAATCCAAACAATATAAAAAGATTTATAAAAATAATTACTAACTTATGTAACTTTTGTTTTTACATTTTGTATGTTGGGGATTATACTTCACCTGCATTAAACTAAAATTAAATTTATTATGAAAATATTACATGTATCATTAAATAAATTCCTGCATTGAAATCAATTTTGAAATAATATTTAGTATTTACTGAGTAAACAAGCTACGATTGTGAAAATATTTTTTTTATCTATTAATTAAAATACTTATACACTAATATAAATTTTACATACCACAGGAACGTAAATATACAGCAATAATTTGAAGAATTAACTAACACAGTATTTAAAATATATATTCTGCGAATTACACTGAATATATATATATATAAATTTATTTACTGCACTCTTAATATTTCAGCTATGAATTAAATTCAAAGAAAACATGAGTATTTGTATTCAAGACTTTATATTTTATAGAGTGCACACAAATGTTTCTTTCATACTGTTGTATTTTACACTATTACATTTTATATTTTGACTTCGAAATTTTATGTTTGAAAACATTTGGGGACAGAAACACACACACACGTGCTATAGGTTTTTCTTCATATTGGTATGTATTCATATGGATAGCATTTTTCTTACTATTTTTGTTACTTTAATTTGCTTATGTATATTTTGCATGTTTAATTAAAGCAAAATTACATAATATTCGTTTTCTTTCTCACAATAATATATTTTATAGTTCCTATTTTATAATGCAGTAAAGTATTTTTAAATAAGTAGATAACCCAATGTATTTTTAGAAACAGAAAACTTGGTATAGTGTTCCTACTTTGATAAGATATTTATTTAAAATATAAAGTTATTTCTTTTAAATTCAATTTACGAAATTTTAAAAAGAGATTTTAAATAATATAAAAAAAATATATTTCACGTTTAAATGATCTAAATGTACAAGGTGTTCAAAAAATCTTTCTTTCATTACAAAATTTATAGATATCCGCTATATATATCATAGACCTGAAACTGTTGCCAAAATTTTGGAAAAGTAACCGGCTTTTTTTGTTTAAGTTTCTTTAAGGCAGTTCTATTGTAAAGTTTCTATGACCAAGAAACCATAAATGTTAACAAAACACATATATATACTTTGGCATTACTACACCAAGTTACCAGAACAATGCAGCTGGATCAATATATCAGATCTTGTAAGACTGTGACAATGGATAACCACAGACTTTACATCGATCCTTACTGTGATATTGGCTAATGCACGAATTGAAATTGACTTTCCACTAAATGATGTTTTTTTTATAATAGATAATGTGTTTATAATAAAACATGATATGTATGAAATCCCTTTACAACAAACACACTACTAAATCAATTAAGGGGTCTGAGGAATCTTAAAGCTTAAAATTTATCGAAATTTTAATTTTATTATATATTAAACTCCTATATTTGTCATTTTTAAAATATAATTGTGTCCTTAAAATTCCCATTAGAACAGAAGTCATGGCTTTTAGAATTATAGCCACCCGATAGCTAAAGCGGCGTTTCCGAAACTTTGCAATCATTTTTCTCAAAACGACGCTTTTTTGGTATAACGCGCACAGTGTCTCAAAATCTTCTCTACATGTTTTCATGAAAGTTTCAAAATATATGCTTCATTTTAGCCTGTATAAACTGAATCTGGAATTTCTTTTTTATTGTTAAAAAAATATGGTTTAGGTGATTATACTGTTGAAATAAAAAAAATACATCAGCTAAGTACACTTTTGTATCAAAATATATAAATGCATCAAAAATAAATTATTTAGGTTCAGGGTAATTATCATAATTTGAAGTACAATTAGGTATCGAAATTTTCATTTTTTATGAAATGAAAGAACATACTCATATCTTTCATCTCTAAAAAAATTGTGTTTTAAGATCATATACATTTTAAGATATTAAATGTTGAAAATGTTCAATTTTTTTTTTCATTTATTCCAATTTTAAGAGTCCTGAGACCCCTTAAATACATTTTTCCGATCATCGGTACTCTATTGTAATAAAATGAAATCGTAAAAACCTCAAATAATTTGTTCTATAATATAAAGAAGCACCCACCAATTAAAATATAAAGCTTAAAAGTACTTAAAATATACAAGTACAATTTTAAATTAGATTATTTTTTAATGTAATTTTTAATTTTTATAAAAAAAGCCTCTTTTATGTATTAACACAATACAATTTCAAACAGACAATTACATTTATAATTACAATAATAAATTGGTATATTAAATTTCGCTGTTTAAACAACTTTTTAAATGATCTTTATTTTTCGAACAATGTACTCTGTTTATTTTAAAATATATTAATTAAAACCTATCCGAGAATTTTTGCTTATTTATATTATACATTTCTATATATTTCTTCATTATTTTCAATTTTAGATGAAAATGGAAATTATTAATTTAAAGGTTTAATGAAGTTTATCATTTTTGTATAATTTTTAAAAGAATGTGAAATAAATTCGAAATAAGTTGAGAAGAAATCGCATAAATAACGAAAAAACTGTAATAGAAAGAGTTACTATGGATATAGCGAAGTTTTAAGAATACCTTGCTTTCAAATTCATTTCCATATCTACTGTATCCGTACTTTCAATATTTGAATAAGGAAGGTTCTTCCTTTCTGATAGATCAAAAGTAAACTTTCTATTTTCGTGTTAGTACAAGCGTATGTTTTTCCCCCACGCACAAATACATTCTAATATAAAACTTGATTCAGTTGAAATATCATATTCTAATTTCCGAATTGAATTTCAAAATCATTTATATATTTCCTTCATAAGCGGTCTAATAAAGTTTAATTTACTTGGCTATATAATAAAATATAGTTAACGTCTCAACTTCTTCAGAATTTCATCACTGAATATTCTGTACCTTTTACACCAAAGGATAATAACTCTTAAAATTTTAATGTTTGCTGATAACATTCGTTAACAATTACGTTGTTCCATTTCAATATGCGATAATTTGAACAACTTTTAGCCTTTTAAGACCGGGAGATTTTTTGGTAGAAATTGAAAGTTTGGGTGGTTTCCCCTTATCGATCCCCTTTATTTGATTTTTAAAAAATATTAAAAAAATAGTCCATGTCAGGTTATGCCAAGGGAGGGCCGGCACAATTGTGCGGGTTCGAGCTTAATGCAGCCGTTTTTGGGCTAAATCTACACAATTGTGTAGTTTGGGATTATGTGTGCAAATATTTAAAAATAAAAATTTAAGCAAAAAAGTTGTTGTTTATTGAGATAATTTTCATCAGTCACAATGAAAATGTTTGAAACAATTTTTGTTTTTGGACAGACCACAACAATTTCATTTTCACAATGCTCGCACTCCTCCAAAGAGCCGATGACCCTTCACTCCGTTTGGATTGCGCCTGATCCTTCAAATTTCTTTTTTTTAGTTTTTCCAGCAGCGGTATTTTGTTGAAATACCGATCGAAGTACATAAAACTAGGTCTGAACCAGAGTAAGGACTACAGCAGGTCCTAAGCTCAGATCCTTGTGGACTAGGTCTGTACTTCCCCACTGGTAAACTACAAAATTTAAAACTATCCCAGGTGATACTGTTACAACAGCGTGTGGTTTGTTTTTTATATACTGCTTTACTGAAGCACGTCATAAAAAATGGAATCGTCTATACATCTATAGAAAATTTTCCCTGATCTACTTGTAAATTCAAGCAGACGCTACGGAATCTGTCGAGCATTTGCTGAACTTTAAATAATTTATTATATATTCCTGGTGGCTTACATGCTGTGCCGACAGAATGGTATGAATTTATCAAATTTAAAAATCTATCTCGTGATATGAATATAACTCATATAAAACTTATAAATCATATATGACATCTATAGCTCAGAGCAAAAACGTACTGTTCGTTACATGTGCATATTATATATGTAATACTATCAATTTTAAATAGAAATCATGAATATTTTAAATAGAAATCATAAATAGTACAAACCTATTTAAAATTAATCCAGTTTAAAAATGTAATTAATAAAAAATAAATTGCTAAAAACATAAGTTTTAAAAAAATCACTTAATAAAACATTTATGTATTAGGAATTGTACCCATTTTGGAAACGGTAAAACCCGCCGGGACGGACCCACACAATTGTGCGGGTCATTTGTTTTTCAACATTTGTAAAGCCTAATTAAATTTATGAAAGACAAAATAAATTAAAATCATGAATAAAGTACATGAAAAGAAAAATTAAATCTAAGCAAACATTAAAAAATATATTTAAAAGAGATTACGACAGTACATACTTTTTGTCTATTGCTGTCAGATGATATAGTCTTTTTAAAAGCAGAAAATCTAACCCTGTATTTTTGTTGGTGTCCCCTAGTCTTAAGAAAATATCTGAAGACAATTAACTCATATAAATGTGCATATTTGGTTATAAATTTCGCAAAAACAGGTAATAGCCATTCTCTTTTACTTTAGTATCACCCGCACAACTGTGCGGGTCAGGGCTTAAAGGATTAATTTGTTTTTCACATTTTCTTCGTTATGTGCTTTAGCATGTTAGTATAATATAAGATGACACTTTAGTAGAATAATATTTCATGAATAGAGGTATGGATCAGAGATAGTGTTCCCAATATATTAATTTCTACTTCTCATAATTTCAAAAAGGCGAGCCTTATATTAATAAACTTGGTGTCTTTGTATTATAAAGTGGAAATTCGCTACGCGATTACACTTTTTACAGTAAAATAACCGATGCAGTTATAGGTCCTAGCTGAAAAACCGTTCACGGATATGGATAAAAATTCAAATTTAGTGTTAGCAGTAACCTCGATTTAGAATGGACTGATATTTCACACGCAGATTAAACAACTTTAGTAGATACCCTAATGTGCACTTATTTTACATCCAATCACCAGATTAATTAATTCACTAGTTTCTTGAAGATGTATGACATAGTAAGAAAGGCACATATTTACTTATAAAATTAACACTTGGAAGTAACGTGCCATTTATTTTAATGAGAAATTTTTTTTCAATATATTCACTCTTCCAATCATTAGTAGCCAATACCTCATTCATCCTGCATGTGTTGCTATAGTGTGCACACTAAGAATTCTTAAATTGATTTTATTATAAAAATGTATTTTAAGATGCTTGTATGTGTTACTTTAATTCGTACAGTGCGCAGCGAAAGTTTAGACAATGATCGATTATGCGTCCGTACTGAGACGTATCTCTCTATTCTAAAAAAAGTAACTTACGCTGTCACAGCCGCCGCCGGTTTTGAATTTTTTGTGACCAGAGGTCTTTCTTCGATAATATTAAGAAAAATATTGCATATAAATATATGAAAATCGGTGATATTATAGAGAAATGTTTGATAAATACGTTGATGTAGACAGTTTTCAAATCGAAGAATTATTTTAAGAAATATTTAATGCTATAGTTGCAGAAAATCGTTCCATTAAAAAAGTTTTGTAGGAGCAAAAACTATGGGAATTTAATCATTTTTAGATCATTTTATACTTTAGAAATTCCCGGTGTGCAGAATGTATTTGCTTTTTTAATTAAACTCATTTTTTGCGGTTTTATTTTTATTTTAAATTCAATTTTTCAGCATTTCGAGAGATATTTTTTACATATTTATAGAAAATGGTATTAATTTAAACTGTTGCCAACTGTATAAACAGCGCAAACAATAATGTTTGTTACAAATAAATAATTATTTACACGTGACTATTATAAACAGTTACAATGCCTTCAAATTAAAATTAAATAATTACGTATTAAATGCAGGAAAATATTGATAATTAAAAATTGATAATTACAGTATTAATAAAAATTGCCAAAACATAATATTGCTAAACAGTTTAAATTTTAAAATATACTTGCACTAGCCAACTTGGCGATATACCGCCATATTTGGCGAATTTCGCCAAATTCTTGTAGACTACCATTGTAAACCAATAGGGTTTACTTGCTTACAGAAAATCAACATATTGTGGCATTTTGAAACAATGCAGATGTTATTGAAGAGGCTACAAGAGTCGCATTGCTCCCGTGTTGAGAATTCGAAGGCAGTGCAAATAATATTCCCTTTCTAAACAACAAAAGTATTTTCACGTGAATATTAAAAAGGGAAAGAAAACTTTGGTGAAAATTACGTCAGATTTAAAACGATACATTGTAAAGCCGTTTAAATTAGCGTGCTTTTAGAGTTTGCGGTGTCTGAACGGGGGTTGGCGAGAGTAGCTCGTAGGGCGCTGAGCCAACAAATTGTTGTAACTCAGCTGTCATGTATTAACTGGGGACTTAGCCTTAATTCACAAACAATAAATTTTAATTTATACACTTTACATAATATATAAAGCGAAAAAAAACAACATTGTGGCAAAAGTATAGACAATCTATAAAGGTGGTGGGAGAGGATTGTATTTTGTGTCAATATATTAAAAAGAGAGAAACAACTTTTACAAAACACAAATGTAAGTAATTTTAAAAAGCATATAGCTATTTTGAAGCCTCTTAGGAAGTGGTTCCCAACCTTTTTTCGGCCGCGTCCCACCTAAGCATCTCTAAAATCATGATGTCTCCCCTTCCATTCTATATTATATATATATCTTATTATAAAAAAATAAACTTTTATTTTCCTGGAAGAATCTGAAAATAGCAATAACTCTGATTCTTTCTTTCACATTCTTTAGTTTATAAAAATAATATTTTTTTTTTATTACAAGTATGTTTTTAGCATAACTCTAGGAATCAATAAGATCATAGATCTTCGACTTTACATCTACAAATGTTTTATTTATTTTAGCAACTTACCTCAAATTTAAAAGTGATAGTCAACATTTGTATCTTCATAAAATTTCTTGAATTCTCTCTCACATTTTGTATTACATCTGATAGAATTGATACATTTTATAATTGATTTTAGTACTTCATTAAGAAGAAGTGATATTTGTTTATTACTGAGACTATATGGATAACATAATTCACTACTAGTAACATTTTTGGAATCGAGCTTTTATCTATCTTAAGTAAATAGTTTTCCGCCATGACATGCTTCTTTGATAGCGGGCTTTCTTTTACCCATTATTATTATTTGGCTACCATGTTTTCCTCTATTTTAAATTTTAACATACATATGTCATGAAGTATGTTTATATATTGTGTATGTGGTCTACAGAAGAGCCATAAGAAGTTTACTTTCTATCCATTCCCTTGCGTGATGTGCACGGGGATTTATTAATTTCATAAAAGTAGAACATCATTTAGATAATTCAGAACATTTTTTAGGTTAAACAAGTCCAAATAGTCAATTTTAGATATACCCTACAAAATCTCATATGAAAAAGTTCCTTCATGGGGTATATTGTACTATGAATAAATGTAAAAGTTTTAAAAAAAAGAGTATAAAAAAGAAGTGTGTTTTACTAAAATAATATTACAACCAGAAAAATTATAATGATTTTTTGTATATGTTACCGGCCAAACTAGATTGGCCTAGGCCAAACCAACCTATTGTAACGCGCATCGGATAAACTAGTTTTTCCTAGGCCAAACTTGTTTATCCTAACGCCCATGGGATAAACTAGTTTTTCCTAGGCCATATTAGTTTATCCTAATGCCCATAGGATTCCTAGGCCAAACTTGTTTGGCCTAACGTTCATAGGATAAACTAGTTTAGCCTGCTATTCATTGGTCCGAACTAGTTTATCCTAGGCCAATTCAATTTGGCGTGATTTTCATCATCCCAAAGACCGCAACGGCGCCAACTTTCTAGTTTATCGTAGGCCAATGCAATTTGACGTGCTTTTATTGACCCCAACTACCGCTCCGGCGTCAACCTTGTGCAAAGTAGTATTGCCGTCACTCCCCGTATAATAAAATTTATTTGATGAGGAGTGGGATACTGTCCCCCTATCTTCCCCATTTCACCGCCGCCGGTAGTTACAAAATATGTTCCATATAACAAATTGTGTGCTGGAGTACCGAAGAATGGGATGAGAGGTTATCATAAAATTTAGGAGAGGAAGAATTTACTGCTTTTTTTTTCACATAAATATCATTTGGCTTTGAATTATTTATGAATAAATGCATTCTTAAGAATATCAGAAGTACATTTGATATTCTTTCAGAAATCTGGAATTTTCCAAAATCCGGCGAAGTCCCGGTACCAGTTTGGCCTAAAATACATATATTTTTAAGCTACCATTATTTCACAATTAAAATTCTCTTTAAAGAATAGTACATATACATTTATACGATGGAGATACAGTACTGTGAAACCTGTTAGAAGAATCTGTGTATGACGAAATTCTGTATTAAACGCAATTTTTTTTAATCGGTACAAATTGGATACAATAATCCGTTTGAAAAAAACATAATACATTTGCTAGAGACGATGGGCCTGCTAAAAAGGGAACTTAACTATAACGAAGTTTTTTTCTGACCTATGTGATTCCGACTTTGAAGTTTTTCCTATATAATTTTTTTTCAGATTTTCAAGTCTCCAAGCCGTGTAAAAAAATTACTGGTAAGTATTCAGATATTTACATAAAAATAGATATTCATTACAAAATCAATATATTTTACAATAGAATTATTAATATCGTTAATACACATTCTGTGGCTTGGAGATTTAAAAATTTTAAAAATCCTATACAATAAAATCATCTAAGATGAAACTGCACAGGGAAGAAGAAAATTCGTTATAGGCAGGTTCCCTTATTAGAAGGTTCATCGTCTGTTGCAAATGCATTATATTCTTTTTACAAGTAACTAATATCCTCATTTTACAGAGATCAACATATTTTTTTTAAACACGGGATTCCGTCATAGTCTGGTTATTTTTTCTCAGGTTTTACCGTACTTCAATTGTATTACCTAAAAATGCATCTACTCACGTTAAAACTAGTAGGATGTACCAATTCCAGTACTTTTTTCTATCTCAAACATGTTAATACTTCAAAATCCGCTATCACAGTGAAAAATTAAATGGCAATCTATGCTCATCATGAGGATTCTAAAGATATGAAATTCCGTTAATTAGTTCTTGAGATATGACTATCGCTGAAATCGTGTAAAATTAGCAATGTACAGCATAGCAGTCTGTGGAGTAATTTACACCAAAACCTAACCAGAAACAGCTTATGTTAACGTCTAATTGAATCTGAAGTTTGAGTGAAAATTCGTGTATTAGTTTTGAGGTACAGATACTTCGAAAATCGTGAAAAATCCAGTCCAGCAGCGTCACCTGTTGAACGATTTACACATAAACATAATCAGCCACAATAATAATAAACGTATACTTAAATCTGAAGTTTTATGAAAATCCGTGCATTAGTTCTTGAAATAGAGCTATTGAGGAAATCGTGAAAAATACAGAACAGCAGCGCCACCTATTAGGCTATTTACACCAACACCTAATCAGCATCAATTCATATCAAGGACTAACTGAATATGAACATTGTTGAAAATCTGAGCATTAGTTCTTGAGATAGAGCTATTGCAGAAATCGTGTAAATCCTGCAAAATGCAGCATAGCAGCACCACCTGTTGGACGATATGCACCAAAACCTAAGCATCACCAATTCATATAAAGGACTAACTGAATCTGAAGTTTCATGAAAATCCGTGCTTTAGCTCTTAAGATAGAGCTATTGCGTAAATCATCAAAAATGCAGCATAGCAGCGCCACCTGTTGGGAGATTACACCAAAAAGTAATCAGCACAATTTATATCAGGGACTACCTGAATATACATTTTTATTAAATTACGTTCTTGAGATAGAGCGCCCACAAAATTTGTGTCACATACATACATACAGACAGACATTTTGTAAAAACATGCTTTGGGGAATCTCTGACCCCTGTAAATCTGCCGAAAATTTTCACAAATCCAATATTTTAATCTTGTAAAGATAGAAGAAAGTAAAAATAAAGTAAAAATAATAAATATATAAATTTTAATTGTGGAATAATAGCGATTTATAAAAACGTGCATAAAAAAAAAGTTTGAACGTGCCAAATGTTACTGAATTTTTACTGAACAGACCAGAGATGGGTCGAAATGATTTTCATATGAGCTGGGTTGGAAATTGGACTTAACATTTCTGCCTGTGCAGACATCAAGATGAATGCAGTCCAGTCCCAACTTAATCCGGAAAAAAATTGATTCCCGATCCATCTCGGTCCGAACCTCTCGAAAAAAAGTAATCCCAAACCAAGCCCGGACTGAGTGTCGGGAAGGAAAATTGGGCAGGTCAGTAGAGACCTTTACATCGAATAACCAAAGACTAGCTTACAAAATTTTGTAAATTTGGTCGCTAAACTTCTATTATATTTAAAAATAATAATTAAAAATACGAGTTTTTAGTGGACTTCCATAGATGTGTTTGAGTTGAGCAGATTCGTTTGAATAATTTTGAATTTGAGCTTGAACTTGACTGATTTTTGAGAAATTGAATTTGAGTTTGAATTAGTTCGGTTCGGTTCTTTTTTTTTCATTTTGTGGCATCAATATAAGAATGTCAAATTGAATTGGCGTAGGATAAACTAGAGTGGCCTAGGATAAACTAGAAGGTTGACGCTGAAGCGATTTTTGGGATCAATAAAAGCACGCCAAATTGAATTGGCCTAGGATAAACTAGTTCAGACCAATTAATAGCAGGCTAAACTAGTTTATCCTATGCGCGTTAGGATAAACTAGATTGGCCTTGGAAAAACTAGTTTATCCGATGCGCGTAAGGATAAACTAGTTTGGCCTAGGACACTCCAGTTTGGCCGATAACATATATAAAAAGGTGACAAAATATCTCTCAAAACATCACATAATTATTCCGGTGTCAGTATATTTTGAACTTTTAAATGAGAAAATTTAGAAAATTAATTTTTATTCAGTTAGTTATACATTTTTTCATCTATTACTTCTATTTTTCGACTGCTCTATGGCCTCATCAACAGTGCTTATAAATTAAAGATACAATAAAAATAAAACTGTGGAATAAAAGAGGGAAGGCAGAGACAGTGTGTGAGGTGCACTTCTCTGACTCTGTCTTCCCCTCTCTTTTATTCCACAGTTTTATTTTGATTTTATCTTTAATTTATAAGCACTGATGATGGGGCCTAAGAGGCTTCAAAATAGCAGTATGCTTTTTAAAATTACTTACATTTGTGTTTTGTAAACGATGTTTATCTTTTTTTAATATATACAATCTGTCTATTTACAGAAAAATGTCCATAAATTAAAATCGAACTGCACCTATATCGTCTGTGTTATTAATGCAAAAATGTGACTTTCCATCGAAGAAACTAAATTCCGCATCACTTGGGGGTCTAATTCGTACCAAACACGTTCAACAGCAGACCGAAGTTCACTTATAAAGGAGTATTGTAAAAAAAAATTGCATAAACCGTTTGAAATATGATGCCACAAATGTTTTCGATTCGGTTCAGATCAGGTCTACACGCGGACCAGTCAAGAACAGTAATATTTTGCGAGTTAAACCAATTTTTTTATTTCTATGCAGCATGAATAGACGAATTATCCTGCTTAAATATATACTTTGGAAGAGCTAAAAGTTCACCAAATGGCTGTAAATTGTTTTTCAATGCGTGTATGTAGTCTTACGTTGCTTGGAGACCATTGAGAAACTCCAGACATACTTCAGAATTAAAACAAAATGAGGCCCAAATCATTAACACTTTCGGGCGCAAAGAACACCTAATTTTAATTCCAAAAGTGACAAACGGCTGCAAGAATATTTAATTAAAATTTTCGTTTTATAATGTACGTCAAAATAAGCAATTTCGTATTTTATAATGAATTCGTTTATAAATTCTTGTGTCAGTCCATTATTTCATCAGTTTATAAACAGAATTACTTTGCGACGGAAAGGGGTCATTTTGTTGTGAGATTTCAAGGCAGTTTCAAGTACAGTTTTATCATTTTCATGTAAACTAATTTACATCTTTCTTTAATTTATCTACGAAAGTATCCGTTGACACAGAAAGCTCTGACTCACTTTTAATGCGATTAGCAATCATCATTTGTCTAGATGAAAGGTTATGGATACTTCCATAATCTCGTTTTCTGGCCACACGAAACCTTCCAGATCTATGTTTTGCTTTGAAAGAGTCACCCTTAGACAGTACTTGATAAACAGACTGCTTTGGACTTCTTGATAGACAAACTCCTTTCAAAGTAGCTGAAAAATCTGCAACAGTCTTCCCTTTCGATTTCAGCTTCCATGTTCTAATTACTTCATCTGACTGGAAGTTTCTAGCTCGCGGCATCTTCACTAACTGATACTTTCGCGAGGTGCACTTAAATGCTTCATGCATGTGATGTCATAAGTTTGAAATTTCCGTTTTTCCGTGAACAGTTGCCAAAAAATCACAAAAAGGCATAAACTTTTGCAATGAGCAAATTTAGTTTGTTCAGTTAAATTAAATAATATCCCACATAAAAACCGTTATTTCCATCCTAAAATGTTTAATATACATTTAACAACAAGTACAGTAATTTATATATCCAAGTGTTCGTATTTCTTATTTATAAGTTAAATATCACCAGTGTTCTAAACTTTTTCTGAGGACTGTATGTATGCATCTTACTTCTAATGGCACACGGTGTTATTAAGCTGGTCATAGGACGTAAAAAAAATACATTCCGTTGGTTGTTATATAATAGTTTTCTCATCTAACATAAATAAAGGACGGTTTACAATTTCTTATTTGACAGTTTTTACACTTCTCAGAACGATTTTTCAGACTGCAACGCATGATCTGTAGTTTGCTTTGCTGTCTGAATAGTGAGTACTCTAATTGCAAGCGATCACCACGCACAGCGCTTAGACCACTTTTAGGAACTATCGCCGTTGTGAAGATAATGAGGGTGGTTAACACGAGAGTAGTCGCGACATTTTTTAGAACGTTAGTAGTCGCGTTCGGTCCATTTGCCGCCGTTACCAGCAGGCCGAAAACGAAGGGGAAACTTGCCGGTGTTATCAGATGATCGAAAACGGATAACGTAGGGTGAAAATATTGACTGAACTTTAAAAGATTACACCTATTTCGCTTAAGTATGTATTCAGTTGGCATCTAGATAAATGTTTTTAATAACTCTTTCTTGGTTTTGCGTAAATACTTAAATGTAAATAGTAAATGATTTGATTGAAATTTTGATGTTACTATGAATCAATAATTAGTAGGAAAACATTTACGAATATGAATCTAAATTCGTGATAGGGGTATTTTTATTTTTTTGTTGTTATTATTTATGTGATTTTGATGCTATTATTTTTATTATTTTGATGTTACTATGAATCAATAATTAGTAGGAAAACATTTGCGAATATGAATCTAAATTCGTGATAGGGGTATTTTTTTTTTTTTTTTTGGAAGGACAGAATCAGAGTCAGGTAGATTTTTATGATACTCCGACACTCTATATCCATTTAATAAAATAAAATTAATAAATTTAGCATCAATATATTACACTGACATTAAATTGAACAATTAAACTGAAAATAAAAATGGAACCTATGACATGCAACAGCAAATCAAATACAATACCACTAATTCACCAGCATATTATATATATATATATATATATATATATATATATATAATAAAGAAAAAGGTAAAAAAATACTTAATTTCGAAATTATAAATGTAAATGTTGTAACTACGTTATATTTATTTATTTTGTGGGGTGTCTATGTATGTATGAGGGGGAGGGGAGGGGGGGGGGCTCTCGAGATTTTATGATTAAATCCATTTTTCAAATGAAAATACACGATTTGTAGTTTTTCTACTTATTTCAGGGTGGGATCAGTGCCCCTTAATAAAAACTCTGGATACGAACTTCGCTTATATAAAGTAAATAATAAGTTATTGAAATTATATATTTAATTTAAATACATTTGCAATTGTAGATTTAAAGCCTAAGATGGATAAATTATTATTTATTAATAGAATCACTGAAAGGTTCATCTTAATAGGGATGTATTTTACAGCAACTATTTAATTAAAATAAATATTCAATTGTACATTTCATAATAAGGTATTATTGTTATAATTTATTGTTTTATAATAACATTCATTAAAATAATAAAAACAATAAGAAATTTTTCTCCGAAATAATAAATATGCAGCGATAATTTTATTTAAATGAATTTTCTCTCGTATTCTGAAAAACATTATTCTGAAAAATAGTTTGAACAATTGATGAAGGGCAACAAATTTAAATTTGTTAGATACCGTCCCCAAGCCTCTATTGGATTTCAATAATAATAATAAAAAACATTTTCTGCGGCATTGTTTAAAAAAAAAGTGTTTTTACTTACATTATGAAAATTTAAAGATAGATAAATTTTAGAAAAATACTTAAAATATTTTTTTAAATCATCGTATAAATATTCACTGAATTATCCAAAAGAGATTTTTATTTGCGTAATTTCTAACCTACATTATAAAATTCTCATTATTGTGCAAATAAATCATATGTATGTTCTTCGCAGATATACATACTACATTTCTGAGAAAACTGTTTTATAATTCGAGTTTGTTTTATTGTACAAAAACGATACTTTTGAAATTTTGGAGATACGGCAATTTTTTTACTGATTCCCACAAAATTCTCTTCTCTCTTTTTTTAATGGTTTGGCTGTGTTATTGTCTGTTTTTTTTTTCATTTATAAGTTCCGGTAATAAATGGAAAGCAACTTCTTTCAAATAATGATGATGAATTTACCTTTTTTCCATATTTAAACGATTATCAATTTGAGAATTTATTCCCGCAATGTTTGACAATGAAAAAAAAAATGTAAGTGACCATCAATCAGTTTTTTGTGCGAACTGACTTCACAACTAATATAATAAAACAATTTTAAGTAACATTCTAAAAGTAAAAAAAGTACTCTATGAACGGGAGAAGAAAAGAAAGAAGAAAGACGAAATAACAACAGACAGAGAGTCCGTACTTCGAAGAAACTTTCCCCCACAGATTTCGCGGAAATGGGAAAGGATGAACACGAGGGGGGAAAATTCAACTAACGCAAGTGGTCGCAACGCGGTCATTTAGACCGATTGAAACTTAAGAATGCGATAAAATGCTAAGAAATAGCAGGAATGACTTGCAATTTTACTACACAAGAGTGTGAACACTCAAGGTCAGCTACACGGAATTTGGCTATCGTAACTTTAACAGGAAATGAGTTACAGGAAGATAACGAATTTCGGGCGGGGAAAAGACCAACGCGCGACTATTAACGGGTTAACACCTTGTATATTTACATTATCTTTAAGAATATTTTCTGACATTGTATTCTTCTGTTCTAAATAAAATTAAGAATATTTAATTTCAGAATCATAATATTTTTAAGAAATTAAGAATATTTGGCTAAAATATTTCTAAAATACTTTGTTGAAAATATTTGTACTTTTTTATTCATTTCTGTTAAGTAGCTTTTATTAGGGATCATGTAATCTCTTAATCCTTGTTTCTATAATACAACGCTTGCAAACGAATATTAGAGGTTTTCAGCTTTAAATTTTAGATATATTTAAATATATTCTTCAATAGAAAATTGCTTCTTTCCTGTTACAAAATAGTCTTAAAGGTCAGTATTTTTTTTTTTTTTTTTTTTTTTTTTTTTTTTTTTTTTTTTTTTTTTTTTGTTAATGGCATAGGAACAAATCAAATTTCAATTTAATGAATTTGGAATTTGCTGAATGATTGGCTTTCCTGAAGCAAAAAAGATTTATTTATTTTTATCCAAAATATATAATGGAGATATAATGACCCAAAATAAGTTATTAATCCACCAATGGAAAGATTGTCAAAATAATGATAAAAATTGCATCCTTAAAGAATCGTTAAACTATATTCTGTAGATTTATCGTTAATATGTAAGATCAGTCTGCCTAAATGAGAAACGATTCCCCGTCGTTTTGTCGCATTTAGGGTATATTTGGGATTTTATTACATAAATGTATATTTTATTAAGTAACAAATTACTGAATACTGTACCTTTAGTTCAAAACTAACTTGTTTTGTAGAAATTTAATAATTATCTGTAGTATAAAACCACAATATAGGATTGTCGCATTTAGGTCATTTTTGTCACATTTATAGCAGCTAAAACCTAAATGAGACGTTCATAATGTGATAATGCATTTTATGCATGACAATTCATCTGAAAAATTTTATTTCACTATTAACTGCTGTGACAGAAAATTGTCACATTACAACAGTGAGCGGTTGCCGAAACCATTCGTTTGAAAAATGAATAAAATGCGCGATTAACACATAAAATACTGTTTTTGCACTAAACTGTTTGCACAGTACTATTTCTAATAAAATTTCCATTATTCAAGCATTTCAAACAACAATACTATGCTCCAAATTAAGAAAAATTTCGCTGTATCGATAGTTAAATTGGAAATTACAAGTTAAACTGTGAAAATTTTAAAAAGCAGCTGTAACAGCAGTAAGAGTTAACTGTAGTTATTTTTTTAATTAATTAACCTTTAACTGCTGTAACAGGAATTGTTGCGTAACTACTGTGAGCGGTCTCCGAGGCCACTTGATTAAAAGATGAATGAAAGTCTCTATTAACTCACATGGTTTTTAAGTACAAAATTTAAATACAGGACTATTATAATTAAACTTTTCAATATTATTCATGAAATGTTTATAACGGCAGAGCAGCGTGCTGTTTAACAATTTTACACTGCTAATATGAAAAAGTTATTTGAATGCTGCGTATAATGGCTAATATAAATAACCCTCAAATAAATAATTGCGTTCCTAATATAAAAAAAAACTATCATCCCTCTCTGCCAAGGAGCTATGGCCATAACTAGAATTAAATGATTGTCACAGAAAACATCGTTTAAAATTCACGAAATTCGCGGGTCAATATTAACCCATAATTTATACACCAGTGCGAGTTGGGTTTCCGTAACTTCAACTCCACATAATTTTGCTGACAATCTGGTGATAATAAAATATAATTACATGATCCATATACGAAATTTAATAAGAAATCCAAATGAAATATTTCATTTTATCAAAATTCTTGATTTGTGAATGAAAATGCGAATTAATTAAAGACGCCGACATTTCGGCCAATGCAAATTCATAGTGTGGAGCTAGTTATGTGACTCTAGTTCACACTAGTTATGTGACAATTTCTGTGACATCAGTTAAAGGTTAAAAGAGTATTTAAAAGATATTTATAATATTGTTAACAAGGCTATTTATTACATATAACTTTATTATAAAATGTCACATGATAAATATATCAGCCTTAGACATAGAAAAAATCGTACAATATTTATGATAATTCTGATTAAGCCAAAGATAAGCTCTGTGTCTGGTATTCTGTTGCACACCCCGCCCCCTCTTCATTTTTCTTGCACTTTAACAAAATAATTAACATTTTCTGTACTTATAAATACGTATATGGAAACAAATATTCATTTAGATAAATTGGATTTATTTATTTTTTATCTTTTACTAACTTAAAAGTAGAAAATGTCGATTATAACGAATAAAAAGTGAAAACAGAATTAAAATAGCAGATTTTATAAAAGTGCTAACAAAAATTATGACTCGTAAACCAGAGAATAACTCAGTTGCATCATGTTTTAATCGGAGACAGCATTTAAGCTACCGCACTCTAAATTAAAATGTCTGAAATTCAGACACTTAAGTGTCTGAAATGGAGTGTTCAATTTTCAGACATTTTAAAATGTCTGAATTTTTTCAGACACTTTTTGCGTCTGAATTTCAGACACTTCAAACGTCTGAATCGCATCCATTTTTTTGTAAGCATCATACGTAGCCATGTTTGACCACGTTGAATCCTGGAAAAATATTTGGCTGTGGTCCTAACCCCCCCCCCCCCCCCCCAATACAGCCTGATTTTTTTTGGTGCTCTCAGTTTTGGTATACAATTTTCGTTACGTTGATAATTTAAATCTTTTACGACATTGTACTGATTATAATCAATATCTTGAACTTCAGGAGTAGAACAAGATTAAAAAACAAAAAATATTTATCTAAATATTAGATTTTTTTTAATTTATTGTGTTTTTAACCTTATGTTACTTTAAAAGTTCAAAATATTGATTATAATCAGTACAATTTCGAAACAGATTTAAAATATAAGCTTTACAAATATTGCACATCAAATTTGGGGGCACTACAGTCGTAGGGGGACGGGGCACTTCCCAGTTTGCCCTTCCTTTAATCAAGAAGTACTTTTGAAAAAAACGCAACCCTGCATTATAGTTGTCTAAATTGAGATGTCCGGTATTCGGGAGTATCCGTTGTGGAGGTTAATGGGCATTCTCGAATAGCGAACACCTCTATTTAACGAATACTTTTTTAATCAGCAGACATACATATTTGTATATTTTTACCTCAAAAAAGTAGACATCTCCAATTATCGGACAAATTCCGCGGTCCCGAAGTGTTCGCTATTAAGGGCTTTTAAGGTACATAGATAAATATATATGTATATTTTATAATCTTGTCCTACTCTAAAAGTTCAAAATATTTATTATACTCGGTTGAATGTGGAAAAAGATTTAAAATATCAGATGTACGAAAATTGCAAAAATCCCCCCCCCCCCAAAAAAAAAAAATGAAAATATAAAAAAATATATTGCCACATAGGCAATTTTACATATACATCACTTGATAATCACAACAGCCATTTAACTATGAATAATGAAAATAAATAAATAAATATTCTACTTTAATAACATTGGGGAAAAAATGACTTTGGTATTTTGTTAAATATATTTGCGTTTTTAAACTTGTCCTACTCTAAAAGTTCAAAACTTTCATTATAATCAGTGCAAGATTTAAGATATCAGCTTTACAAAAATTCATGCAAAATCCCCCCCTCCCCCCCCGCAAAAAAAATGAAAATACTTATTTAAAAATTATGTTTTTAAAAAATTTATATTTCCACATGGGCAAGTTTTTATGTAGATCAGAGGGTACTCACAAAAGCTATTCAACTATCAATAAAAACAAATAAGTACATATTCTATATTAAAAACATGAGGAAAAAATAACTTATGATTTCCAAACTTCTTTCGTCTTAAATATATACAGTAACATCTGTCATTTTTGTATTTTTCGTATAAGTGCATATAAATAAAGTTACCACAATTTTAAATACGAAATCTAGTTAGAGGTTTTTACTTTTTCCCATTATAAATTTCAAATTACTTTTTTATTAAAAATAATAAAAAAATCAGTATTAGAGTTGATTGCAAATCAAATACATATGTATATTTTTACAGGCAGCTTCATATAATAGACCAGTCTCATTTACTTTATTTATCTTTTTTTAATCTGCGGTTTTATGCCAGGAAGTAAGAAAGCATTAGGTCATCTTTCAAAGTTTTTTTTTTCTTTACTTCCTTGTGGCCGTCATTTACTGCGAGATAAAAATTATCCATTGAAACTAAGAACTAACATTGAATATATAATTCGTAATAAAAAAGAACGTCATAAGTTTAAAAATATATACTTCTAGAATTAGTGGGGTTTTTTGCGAACAGATTCAAAACTAATTAAATTTCATGCAGGATTTTGTTTAGTACAATAAATAAAATCATAAAATACACTAATTTTACTACTATAAAGAAACTTACTTGAGTTGCTGCAAGAGGTAAGAAATATTCCTCGATTTGAAATTTTAAAAACTACCACAACCACAGTGAGGGAGAAAGACTTTCATCAGTTTAAAAGGTAATCCCATAATACATCCGACTAGCCATATTTAAAGAATGAGATGTTTCATCCTAAAAACAGGACCCGCCAGACAAAAGTTTCTTTTTTTTGCCAGTTTCGACAGGACGAAGATGAATAACACAATATTATTGATATAAATTGATACGAGTTAACACTAAGCCCATTGCACACGCTTTGTAGAATTTCCGGGTGTAATCTTCAACCGTCGTCTACTTCTGTTCTGTGTCTATCCCGCCCTTGTATCGACGACAGCTTCTAAGAGACATTTGATGTCGAGCACGCACGTCAGATGTATGTATTCAATAAATAAATAATCCAAGTTAATACGAATTAAAATCACAGTATTTCGCAAAAAACGAATTAAAATACACGCGTACATAAAAACAAACTTTGTTTGAATTACAACGTATACCACTTCGAACGAAGACATCTAAAACGCATGCGCAACTGGGAGTGCTAGTGCCCCCTGGTGGTTATTGCGTCGGAAGAATCAAAACGTCTTAAATTAAGACACGTTTAAAGCAATGAAGTGTCTTAAAATAAGACGTTTGCGGATATTTTAGACATTATTCTCAGTTCGTTTACACCATGGTCATAGTAAGACGCTTATGTATCTTAAATTAAGACATCTATAGTGTCTTAATTTTCAGATTAAGACACTTAAGTGTCTAAAATTCTTTTTCAGTCACATATGTGTCTAAATTTAAGACGCTTCTATTTGCAGTGCGAATAGTATAATGTCGGTAAAATTAACTTACTTAACCGCATTAACCCGTAACTGGAGACGGGAGTCAGAATGACTGCGCGTTGTTCTCTGGGTCTGATTATCATGTGTTTTTTTTTAGTCCTTGAATAAAATCATTCCTCAGTACCGACAAGTAGTTCCTTTATCATTACATACTTTCCAGAATATATTGCGTTTCTAAAAAAAAATTCCAATGCTGTTTACAAAAGACAAAAAAGGAAAATATCATTATATCTCTGAACGCGTAAGAAAATTTTTGTCTCCAGTTATGGGTTAAAATAAACATAAATTGTTTTTTATCTACACAAGATTTTCCAGAATTTTCATTTTGTAAAATTATTGCCAGTTCCTTAATTATATGTCTATATTATGTTACTGGAATAGACACTGCGTTTCTTACACCCTTTTTATTGGAAATTTTAAAGAAGAGTATTTTTCTTTTTTGATCGTCTTAAACACATATTTAAACACCTGGTTAAAGAAAAACATTAATGGAGGATTATGCTGACTCAACACAGCTTAATTAAACATAAAATTTGATTTAAATATCATTTAAACGCAATAAAAAATCCCATGTAATCTTCTTCGTTAATCTTCAATTGTTTCGCCGCATTTACAGCAATATGTATGTCGCTATTAGGCACAGGCTGAAAACAAGCTCTCCTAAATTCGTAGTCCAAATCCTAACTCGAAAACTGGTCGCCTTTTCTTTAGTTTAACTGGTCAGGTAATTGAAACGGAAAATGTAGCTCTTGACGTTTATAAAGTTATTTGATCTTCAAAGTTAAAAAATAAAAACCGTGAACCACTTTTGGGAATTTTTGTCGCATTTACAAAACATGGGGGCTATGTGAAATGAACTTGTGTATTTGATTTGAAATTTCTTTTAAAGAAACCATTTTACATGCATAAAAAGTTTCGGGTTTGTTTCTGAAGTTCATATGCTTCATTATATTACATTTATTTACGATTCTTGCATTAAGATTTTATGTAAAAGAACATTGTCCCATTTAGGGAATATCACATTTAGGCAGACTGACCTTATATATAATTTTTTTTAATATACTGAAAATTTCCAAAAGCATGCAGTGTAATTCAGGCGGTTTCCTATTGATTCTTGTTATTTACAGTGTTTAGGAATTTCTTTAACGTAGTTTTAAGTAGACTTTTCATTTTCAGGCATAACACTTTTATTTTGAGAATGTTTTATTGCATATTTAATTAACATTCATTTTAAAATAAATTTATTTTATTAAACAATATCCTAAATGAATTTCATTTAAAAAAAAAAATTAAATTATTCAAATTATCAAAACGTAGTTTCAATTTCAAAAATAATTCAAATATGCGAGGGAAAAACATCACAATTATTTATTGTTATTTACTGATCTGTAATTTACAAGCTTGAAATCCACATTCTTTCCTAGTTTTATACCTTACATTGTATTTTGTGAGGGACTTACATCCTTTTTACGCATTTATACTAATGTTCAATTGTATTTTCCGAAGGTTCATCTTGATTTTTGCCTTGGTGGAAGATTTCCAAACTTTTCAAGCTAACAAATGACAGAATTAGCACAATATTCACCAAATTGCACTATTATCATTATTCTTAGTGACTCTTCCTATCTGTAAACATTAGATATGAAATATGTGGAATAAACTATCGGTTAAAGACTAAAAGTAGCAAAATATTTAAATATACAATGGATGGGTTTTAAAATGTACGAAGAAATTGTTTTCCTTACATAAGAAAAAAATGGAAGTCTGGATAAAATTGAAGCATGCCAAAACTTTTAGAATTAAATTTCAAATCTGTATTTAAAAATAAAATAAAAATCTTCTGGCGTAAAAAGCAAAACTTTCTAAACTGTTGTAATATGTAAAATATGTTATTTAATAAAAAATATGCAACAGCAAAGTTAATTCGTTTGGAAATGTTTCTTTAAGAACATCTTACATAAAACTTTTAGGTAAGATGCTTGATGAAAAACAAAATAGGCTTATGTTTAACATAAAAGAAAAATTCGAATTTATTATTATTATTATTTTGCAATAAAAATATGCTTCTAGATAATCTAGGAACTTTTTCATATTTAGAGAAAATACTTGCTGATCCGTTAATGTTGTACTAATTTTAAAAAAAATCTCTTTTGGTCAGGGAGAAACTTGAACATTTTGAGCACATTAATAACTTGATTAGAACTTATACTTCTTAAAATAAGTTTTCAGAGTTGATAGTTAGCGTTATTTTTTAGATTCGTTTTTTACGAATATGTGTAATATACAGGGCACTTTTTTCTTTTAATTATACATTTTATGTTTACCTATTTTCGTGAATATCTTACCATAAACTAGGTAAAACTTAATAATTAATTTTACTATGGGGGTTTCGCCCTCTGCACGCAACGCTTACCAATCCCTCCCTTAATTGCTTCTCGATCTGTTCGGTATCGCAATGTAATCCCTATTTTCTAGCCAACCCCAGACGTAATTGTTTCGTGTTTCCATTTTAGATTGCTTCGCGATCCCTTATTTTCTACGCGTTCAAAACTTTTGATTCCATTAGACAAAAACGCTATTCCCAGTTTCTGACCCGCCCTCATTTGTTTTAATTTTTATTATGTATTATAAACTATCTTAAAATTTCAAACTGATCGCCTCGTTATATTTCCTAATTTTGTTCATGCGCCTCCCCCTCACCCCCGAAATGTGACGCGCCATACTTTTTTTTTATAATTTTTTATCGTGCGTGTGATAAACTATCTTAAAGTTTAAAACAGATCCCCTTGTTAGATTTCCAAATTTCAACATAATCGCCTTCTGTTAGTTCCACATTCCACCACCAGAAAGCACACTCTATTCTTAACAAAACTGTATGTGTACGAAACTCCGTTAAACAACCTGTCAGTAGATGTACAAGGTGGCCATAATTAAACTGACGGTACTCAGAGTGTTCTATAGCGCGATCTATTTGCGAGAATGGCGCCAGATTTTGTAGGAAGATTAAACAAGACGGGGGACGAAGGATTCCGCGAAAAAAATAGTTCCAAAAATCACAGCCAGGGGAATATGTGGCGCTGTGTATTCGAAAAAGAGAGTTTCAAAAAATGAAGAATCAATACTGAAATAAGATTACAGTTTATTTAATTTAGCAATTTAATACAAGTTCAAAATCGTAACAGTTTATAAAAAGCTAAAAATTTATATAAACACTGCTAAAGTTTTTTTATCTGCAATTTCAATTACAGAGCCCCAAAGAAAGCAACAGCAGAAGAAGAAGTTCTTTATTGAAATTTCACGTTACATCTTTTGACCCAGTGCCAACTTGTTCGGCTATAAAAGGTAATGTTCTACTGCTAGAAGCAATTTCATTGAAATTTATCTTTCATAATATCTCTTTCTTTAGTCGAGCGAGCTCTACTAGACAAATTCTTTTACCTGATCCAGTGCAATGCGCCAGCCGCTCTTCGTCCTTTTAGAAACCACAAAAAATGCATAAAGGTAACGGTCCTTTGTCAGTTAATGGTTTACAAGCAAGGGTTGAGAAGTTTGAGAAAACAGGTTTTCTAAATGTTCAGTCAGAAAGAGGACGAAAACCCGTATCCCAGGATACAATCGAAGAAGTGGCAACGGCGATTGTCTACAGAGCACCAGACAATATTGCTACCACTTCCAGCGCTCGTGGGATAGCTCGGAATCTCGATATGCCTTATTGTACGGTATGGAAAATCCTACGAAAGGTTATCCACTTCTATCAGTAAAAGATGAGTCGTGTACAAAAGTTACGTCACACAGACCATGATAAACGATTGACTTTTTCTCTCACTTTTCTTGCCAGAATGAAGTTGGATGATGCTTGGCCCCGGAAAATCTTATGAGGAGACGAGGCCCACTTTTAACTGAATGGAACTGAAAAATACCCAGGGCTGCCGAATTTGGGATAACAAGTCACCAAGAGCATTCAAAGAAATTTCTTTACATTCTACAAAGATAAATGTTTTGTGTGGTTTCACAGCAGATATGATCATAGGACCATTCTTCTATGAGAACATCACTCCGACAGGACCTCTAACTTGTTCTGTTACCGGAGACAAATATCGTCAAATGCTAAACAACTTTGTAATTCCGGCACTTGAGTAAAGACAGTGCCTGGAGAAAATCATTTTCATGCAAGATGGGGCCCCTCCACATATTTCTTTGCGAGTGCAGCAGCTTCTACGGCAGAAATTCACAACAGAAAGAGTCATTAGCTGCTGTTTCCAACTGCATGGCCACCTCGTTTCACCTGATCTTAACCCAGCGACTTTTGGATATGGTGGTACCTAAAGTCCAACGTCTATCACGGAGGTGTACAGGACCTGGCTACGTTGAAGGCTAACAAATCACGAAATGTATGGGAGACTCCTGCAGACATGTTATTATCTGCTGTTGTAAATGCTGTTCACAGAATGCAATATGTGGTCCACAAAAACGGCGTCCACATCGAACCTGAGTTGGATGTGCTAAATAAACGGTAATTTTATTTCAGTATAGATTCTTCTTTTTTGAATACACAGCGCTACATATTCCCCTGGCGGTGAATTTTGGAACTAATTTTTTTTCGAGAAATCCTTCGTCCACCGTCTTGTTTAATCTTCCTACAAAATTTGACGCCATTCTCGCAATTAGATCACACTACAGAACACCCTGAGTACCGTCAGTTTAATTATGGCTACCTTATATTACTCGAGGGGGTATCCTTAAGCAAGGATTTAGGATATTTGATGATATTATCATTCGAAAATAGTGGTAACTAAACTTTTGACATTTTTATATTAAATAAGTAGATTAAATAAGTAACATTTATGCAGTATTTTTAAATATTGTAGACCGTTCTGAAGAAGGATACTATAGAAATCACGTGACTGTCTTTTAAAATGAGCAATTAATAGAAAGAAACCAATTAGTGAAATAATAATTAATATCGCAGCTTGTAACTACGATATAAGAATAAATTTTATAATATCTGAAAGGGGATTTTTTTTCCCGTCTGTCTGTCCAAATTTCGAGTTTTTACGCCCCTTAGATTCTGAGATAGGGACATCTGGTAACCCTGCCGTTATAATTCTGCCAACCCGTGGGCGAGAAATAAAAGGAATTTTTTATCAATCGATTTTTGGACGATTTTTTCGGTTCGCATCGGAATAATGTTTTGAATTTCTGAAGTAGATTTTTTTCTGCGTATATCTGTGTGATTTTCGAGTTTCTCGGCCAAGTAGTTTATGAAATGCGAATCGATTTAAAAAGCCCCAGTTCACTTTTTCGATGCGATTTCGCGGTATCTACGCAGATTTTCATTGGTCCATTTCCAAATCGTTACTTATATATATATATATATATATATATATATATATATATATATATATATAAGGACAAAAAAAAACTATAATTAGTAACTTATTCAGACAAGTGAATAAATAAAAAAGAAGACTATTACTCTAATTTCTGCCAGTTAAGATATATATAAATTATATTTGGCTTCGGATATAGGATTTAAAATAAGACTGAAACAACATATATAAAATTCACACGTAAAACATTATTTTAAAAATCTAACAGCAATCTGATGTTAAATTCCCAAGTATTTAAGACCTCTCATCAATGTACATCTGATTAAAATCGGTGGAGAATTCGGGGGGAGAATGTGTTTCGATCTAATTATGTCTTTATTGAGAGATAGTAAATAACGTCTAATGGTTTACGTGTAGTGGTAAGAACATGTAACGGTGATAGTATCCAACATTTGTGAGGCAGCAAAAAATGTTTATCAATAAAACATGTTTTGAATATTCCGGCGGCTGTAGAAAACCAGCTGTCGAGAAAAGTTATGGAGAGCAGAGGTCGAAGAGAAAAATTTGTGAAATTTAATGATCAGAAACAAGAAAGAAAGTACTACGTTAAAAAAAAACACCATTACAAAATCTGGCAATAGAAGCGCAATCTTGTGCTACAGCGGTAGAAGAAAATGTGTGGATCTCGATGATTGAGGACAAAATGTGACAACCAGTTGTTCAAGTCAATGTAGTCCAGCTGTAGAGAGCAAACTAAGCATCTCGATGTTGGATGAAAAAAAGATTCTAGTGGTTGAAGAACAAGAAACCCATAGCAGTAGAATAGGCAGCAATAACTATAAATAGGTTAGACAGTAACAACCAAGGATTTTCGTCATGAAGAGAGAGAGTGAAGAGGGAAAAAGTTATATAGGAAGCAACGGAATTCAATACAAGTTGAAAAGTACGACGATAACTGAAATTAAACTAATGGTTATGGACAATCTCTGAAGTTCAGTTGTTCAAGTCAAAGAATTCAAGCTTGAAGAGAACAAACTAAGGAAAGAAATGATTGATCAATAAGATTATTCCATTGATCTAACAATAAGTAAACCAAAGTACTTAACACGTTCGCTGCTAAAGCTTAAATAGTATAAGCTTTTCGATTCGTTTCTGTTATTTTATTATTTAATTACATATAAAAGATTACTTTTATCTACAAATAAATTGACTTCCTGCGCACCAAACACTTAAACATTGCATGGATTTACCATGATATTCCTCGTAATCAATGATTTAGGTAAAGAAATCAATAACGAGTTATCTGGTAGCTGACAAGGAAACCCAGTTTGACAACTATGTATGTTCTTGTAGATGGCAATGAGCTTAATCATGGAAGACGGTAGTATTCCGAGTGACGCAGCCTTAAGCCTAAAATCGTATCGTATCGTATCGTAGAATTCGTAGATGGCGGAACTCATATATACAGCTAACTCGACATCAAAGAAAATGCGAAAAGCCGCCTGTTAATAACTCAGCAAATATAGGTCCTATTGTTCTGATTTTTTTAAAACAGTCTTATATCTGCAGTCTAATCCTCTTCTGAATTTTTTACAATTCTACGTGCAGTATATTTTCAGATCTGTAAACCCATTTTGAAAGCAATTTCGATGGTGTAAGTTTGTCTTTTTTTTTTCTCCGAAACGGTCTAGATTTTTTAAAAAACATTAATATATAAAATGAATCTGTTTTTGATGAAATGGATAAGACTAACCTAGTATCTAGGAAAACTCTTAATTTTTATATAATCCGCATGAAAAATTGGACTTCTTAGGATCGCGGATTACATGTTATTCTATGGGCTAGCAGACAGAACGTTGCACATCGGTTTTGCGCGGTTGAGGTCACAGTTAAAAATCTGAATATTGGCAATAAATCTTTTTTTAAACTACAAAAACAGTTTATTGTGTGCTTTAAAATACTTAGACTGTTTTTTTTTAAATGAGCAGTATTTTGTAATTATATGTATTTTATTTCATTGTTATTCATAGTAAGTAAACATTTTTTAAGGAGAAAATATTTCACATTAAAAAAAAATTCTGGTATTGAAATTCGATATTTATCGAAAATTCTCGTATCGAAATGTAAATTCATCGCGTTCGCCATAAGACTTCGCCATGTATCACTACGCGATACGCGAAGTTGACTGAAGAAATAAGAAATATCAAAGATCTTGAAATGGTATTCCAAGGGGAGAAGGTGAGTACAATTTCTAATTATCCAGACAGCATTCTTTGCAACCGATCCTTTCTAATTAGTATTTTGTTCTGAATTGTTTTTATTTTCAACAATACTTATAACTCTGTTTTCCTTACAAAATAACGTTCATGTGTGGCATAGGTATTTCTTGTGATATGTGAATGTAATACAGATAGATTACTAATTTAATTTTGTGTTTTGAGTTTTCTTTTAAAGAAATTAAACAAAATCTTTCATTTTTAAAGAACGCTCAATTTAAATAAAAGGCATGACGAAATCAAAATTAAGATTTCCAATCCCGTTTATAAAATGATTCATTTGCGAATCGTTTCTAATAACATTATAAACGAAAATTGACATCTTTTTCGAAATGTGTATTCTTTCTGTGTATCTTTCGTTTATTTATTTATTTATTTTTTATAACTCTTTTCAGCTTCAAAAATTAAAGCATCGTAGTATTTTATTTTTATAAAATTAAACCTAAAGGGGAAAAAAAAATTCTTATTTCCGTTTATCTCTGTAACAAAAGAAAAACAGAAAAAAAAAACTGAAGCATTTCTTTTAGGCTAATTGATTACAGCCATGGGTGCAAGACCTTCAGTCTTGGACATATTTTTGACTGATAGTAAATTCTACTTTATATACTACTTAAATTATCACGATTAGCTCAAAGTGAACCATTTTATCCTGACTGGTTGTTTTGAGCTCTTAAAAGTAAAAATTTTCATCATGATACTATTCCTTATTTAGTAATTAAAGTTTATAGATAAATAAGATAAAACAGTTTTTTTGCAAAAGTAAGATACTTGTTTTTATTTAATTTTAAAGTTAATATGCTTAAAAGAAAGCTTTAAATGATTTACTTAAAAAAAATATAGGGTCACCCAGGGTAATTTCTGGTCAAAAGGCATTAACATCTAATTATTATAAAAACTATTAAAGGTATTGTTCCCAATTTTTTTGTGGAATAAGCCCCTTCTGATGGCTATATTATAAAATGCTTACTTAAATATATATTCACTAATAATTAAAATAATTATCATTTTTAAATGACCAATAATTACCCCGGAAATGGGGTAATTCTTGGTCACTTCTGTGGTAATTATCGGTCATTATCCTTTTACATGTAAATAAAGTGGTGCAATTAATTTTTTTTATGACTGAGTAGTAAAATAAGTAGAATCAATCTTCAAAAAGTTTTGCTCATCTCATAATTGTGGAATAAGAAAGGTTAGACTTTGATTTGGACATAAATACAAAGTTATTTGATGTGCAAAAGACTCTTGTACATTTTACAAAACATTAATTAGCCAAAGAATTTTGATGCATTTTTACAACATTTTTAAGCAGTATTTACTACTTTATTAGTATCCATTGTGAATGGATTTATTAATAATTTGCAAAGTTATTGGTCCATAAAAACTATAACTGAATGTTTGTTAATAAATAAGAACAATTCAGAACATGTTACTATTTAGAAAAGATTGGTTTCACAAACTTTCATTAGCAGCTGCATTGTAGCTGTCATGATAATTAGACTTTGTATAAACTAATAAAGTGATTACCCAGTAACCATTTCAATTAATATATTAATCTGACTCCCATCTTAAATTAAATATTAAGTTTTTATTCTGCTTTCATTAAACCATTCACTATTCTTTAACATTCCGCATATTCCGACTACAAAAACACTTTTTTATCAATTCCACCTGTACACTGGGGGGTTGCCGTGCTAGCGCGTTTATCGCCTAGTTGTGCAATAGCATTTGAAAGATCACCACACTAACATAAAAAAGTAGCAATAAAAGAAAAACAAAATTAATCAGTTGATTATAAAAAACCGGCTCCATTCTCGGTCGGGGGGGGGGGGGGGGGCATCACAAGAAAAAAAACCCTCGCGAAATTTGACAGTATGTCAGGGAGGGGGAGTGGGGGGGGGAATCCAAAACTTCAGAAAAATAGTTGTAACTTTTCTAATAAATATGTTACGTGTAACATATGGTAGTAATAATCGGTATATCTGATGAAAATACAAATAATTTTTTTAAAATGAACTATTTAATGATTTTTTTTATCCCTATTACTGTATTGGATTAATAGTAGTTTAAGAGCCGTAATTTTATATTCTAAAATCATTAAAAGCACTCTGCAAGCTATTGAAAAAAACAAAGTTATGGTTCGTTTTAATATGTAGATGACCCCTTAAGCAAATTTTATATACATCATTTAAAAGTAGACTTTATTTCCGATCGTTCGGTACCAGTAACTTTCTTCTACGGTAATGTGTTGAGGAGTTAGTAGGGGGTGTTTACTTTTTGTTTCCATGACTGTACGTTAGGGAAGTTAGTGCTTATTTATTTATTTATGTTAGTGAGCAACAAATGTTGCAGATTTTTTTTTTTTTTTTTCAAACTAACTTTTGAAAGATTTTATTATTTAGGTAAGCTGGAGAGGTGGGTGCAAAAGCAGAAGTGGAATCTTCGGAGCTCAGGGGATTATTTTATATGATTTATTATTATTGTTAATAAAGAATTTTAAATAGGGATGGGGAAAGATTATTTTATATAAAATTAAAGAATGTTTAATTTTTTTGCACTAGGAATGAGAAAAGGGAGAAGCAGAAATTTGTAGTTTTGGATTTAATATAAATGTATGTAATTACTTTCATAAGTAAGCGATGATTATTATATATATATATATATAAAGGTTTAAAGAGTAATATTTCTGGCTATATTTCTTAACAAAGTAAATTTTTATATAGTAAAATTTAACAAAGCTTTTTATATCTCTGAAACAAACCAACAGAAATACCCTCTAAACATGCATGTTGTACATTACTTCCATATCTTACCAAAGAGTTCTTATAAAAATCTCATTGTACGGTGCTCTTTAAAATTGAAGTATGGTCATCCTTTTTTGCGGGGTGGGAGGGGGGAGAGATTGAAGGTGAATGGAAATCCTGACTGTGAATTCTTTGTATTGGTCTTTAATTTTTTTTTGTGTGTGTGTTTATGGTTTTATTTATTTTTTCAATAACCTCAAAAAAGTAATGATATCAATACAAAACCCCTTAACGGGTTAAAAGTTTGTGACGCAGCACTTTATCTTATGCTCTAAGAATTTTAAATATGGAACTTAAAAATAATGATATCAAATTTTGAGTGACGCTATACTATTAATTATAATCTCTGTATATATTATTTATTTCATCTTTTTATTTTTTTATAATCGCATGTGCAAAAATTATGTTCAATTTTAAAAAAATGTATAAAAGTTTATTCATTGATGCTTTAACATTTACACCTCTCATAAATTCCAAGTATGAGTTTTAAAAGATATGATATCAAAATTTTAGTGACGCTTTGATGTGGCTTTAAACGATTTGTTTTAAAATTAAATTTAAATTATTTTTTGTTTTGGTTAAGATATATTCACACATCTAAATAATAGTTTTAATTTTCCAATTTCCTTTAAATATGTCACTTTCACTGAATTTATATAATGCATTTAAATGTATTTATTTGAATAAATTAATTTATCCTTTGTCCAATGCTATTAAAAATTTAAAATAAGATTTACGTAAATAATTTTTTTGCGTCATTGTATCCAAACTAAGTGAAATGTATTCAAATGGATACTATGAGGCAAAAAAATTATTTACGTAAATCTTATTTTAAATTTTTAATAGCATTGGACAAAGGATAAATTAATTTATTCAAATAAATACATTTAAATGCATTATATAAATTCAGTGAAAGTGACATATTTAAAGGAAATTGGAAAATTAAAACTATTATTTAGATGTGTGAATATATCTTAACCAAAACAAAAAATAATTTAAATTTAATTTTAAAACAAATCGTTTAAAGCCACATCAAAGCGTCACTAAAATTTTGATATCATATCTTTTAAAACTCATACTTGGAATTTATGAGAGGTGTAAATGTTAAAGCATCAATGAATAAACTTTTATACATTTTTTTAAAATTGAACATAATTTTTGCACATGCGATTATAAAAAAATAAAAAGATGAAATAAATAATATATACAGAGATTATAATTAATAGTATAGCGTCACTCAAAATTTGATATCATTATTTTTAAGTTCCATATTTAAAATTCTTAGAGCATAAGATAAAGTGCTGCGTCACAAACTTTTAACCCGTTAAGGGGTTTTGTATTGATAAATATACAGCAACAACTTCCTATAAAGCAGGCCGTAACATCCAATGATTATGTTCATCAAGAGGGATAGGACGGAGGGTGAAGAGGAGAAAAGTTAACCATATAAGTACTTTTCTCTTCCTCACCATATAATTAAGCGCCTAATATATAAGATAACGGTGTGTCTACGGTGTCATTAACAAAACAACAAGAATCCTTTAAGGTATGAAAATATTTTCAAAAATGTCATCAATACAGATTTTTTAATTACAGAAAAGACTCTTTACAAAATACTTATAACTACTTAAAAGGTGACACAAACATGTAAAAATATTGTTTAATGCAGCCCCGAGTTCTTTCGAACTCACACGCGGTCATTTCAATAGGAAAAGATGACTGAATGAATAGCAAATAAATTAAAAAAAATTATAAATAAATTTTTTATATTTATTTTCTACTCAGTAAGTCATATTTTCCCTTTGAAAATGAACGCGTGTTAGTTCGAGAGATCTCAGATTTGCATTAAATAATATTTTTACATGTTTGTGTAACCTTTTAAGTAGTTATAAGTGTGTTTTAAAGTTTATTAATAACATTGTGATTACATGTGAACATTAATAACATTGTGAAAATTTCCTTCACGACACTAGTTTTTAATTCAGTGTTTTTACTCTATTGAAAAATGATTCTATATAAAGGACAATAACTATATGGAAAACAATGGTTGATAAAAAACTTTAAGGGTAATACAGAAGAAAGCTCAAAGTTTAGGTTATGCAACTGCTTTAAGTGTGTATTTTAGATGCACAGAAAACATCAATGTACTCCATTTTAATCTAGGAAACATCATGTTCCTAAAAACACGGATGTCAATATTTTCGCTGTACAAATATTCTGTATGTCTACTGCTGTAGGCAAAGATTATAAATCCCTGTAAAAAAGTAGTCACAAGGAAGCAAAAACATAACTTTTCAAATCTAATGTGAAATGTATTATCACTTTGACGAATCTATTTGACTAATAACAGCCAATCCAAACAATTAAACAAAACGTAAAGATAAAGTATCTGCTGTTTTATGTTTGAAGTGTTCCTTCCGATCATTTCTGTACAAATAAATTATGATTGTTTGCAATCGTGTCATTCCTTTTTAAACTTCCTATAAAACACGTATATTCTGTGAAACATTTGATGGATTTATTACTTTGTCATTTAAAAATACAAAACCTTATAATCTGCTTCGTATCAACTTTTTTTTTATGTCGCGGATAAAAACTTTATCGTAAAAAAATATACTACGTACGTTCAATAGAAATATATGATTTATGTTTCACTTTTATCTACTTTGACGGAGCTGAAAAATCTTTTATCATTGTTCTAAGAATGAAAATGTTTCTTATTTTATTTTCTTTCCATCACTTTAATAGAAATGTAAGTAGCTTTTCACATTTGAAGCAAACATGTTATTATGAGGACTCTTTTTCTACGTGTTCAAAAGAATAGTTTTTTCTTGAGAATTTTTGAGAGAATATACATTTATGACTTCGCCTGAGGTTTGAATGTACATATTAAAACTTCCTGCTAGATAATCACATTCAAATAATAGCTGTAATTATTTAATTAAAAAAGCAATAAAAGAACATGCCTCGACAGAACAAATTTGTCAGCACCATCACAGCCGCCACGAGTTAATTGATACTTACTCATATTTAATGTCAATATAAATTTTATTATAACTAAAACAGGGAAGTGCTGCAGTGGATCATCTAAATTTAGCCTATGCTACTCTTAACTAAGTTTACTTTAATCTTCAAATAGACTCTCACAATATTTAAAAGTGCAAAATTACTAAATCCAAACCAAACTTACATACTTCAGGATGGCTCCTCAATTTATATCGAAGAATGTTTTCTATGCCCGAGACTACTGTCGCTGAAAGCAAGGTATTAGCTCACCAAGTCTGAAATTAGATAAAATGTCACTAAATATTAAATACACCCATTGTTGTCGCAAAACTGTATTGAACTTCAACGAAATACATTATTACCAAAATAGCATAATCTATCAGCTAACGCTATACTTTAAAAACCTCTGGACACGTGGAGAGCTGCAAATCTCGAAAGGCTGAGAACTCCAGTCTTGATTTCTCGGCGAAGTAGGACTCGACACAATATTTATTGATATTAAATCTCAATCCTACTGTTATACTCCACATATTGGCCAGGAATGCCTTTATTATCATAATACTGCGCTAGAAACCGCGAACGACACAATCCCAGAGCCTCATAAGTTTCTGGGTAAATTATTACATAAATAAATCTAATACAATCTACTATTAAAACAAATCTCAGGTGGCAGCTATCAGCGGACAGCTTGACTATATTTTGACTAATCCTTTTTCACATATTAAGAAATGGGTTTCAACAGAGAAAGAGTTTTTGCTTGTATTTCATATTCTCACAGTGGTGATTTTTTACGGTTAGTACAGACTTTAACGGTTGAACATTCTTTTACTTTAGTCCAGAAGCACAACATAAAATACTAAAAATTATATTAACCGCCATTTATGATTCTTGCTCCGCCCAAATTCCATACCGCTAATTTTTTTCATATACCTGGGACTCACTCAGCACTAAAGATCGCTTATGTTTATTTTTGGCCCACTCTGGTGCTATGTAATCATTTTAAAAATACTGTATTTACTCTGCAACAAAATAAAAGCTAAATAGTTGCTAGTCTTGCTAGATAGTTGAATTACCATTTTCTTTTGAATAAATAGTGAGCCTGTACAGTGATCACACTTCGCCGGTATCGAAATATTTTCCTACAATATTTTTTTTTTTGTAAGTTTTCACCATAGTGTTGGATAAAAGAATGGACTATGGCGCCATTTTTTGGAAAAATGAGTTTGAAGTGTCAGAGCATTGTATGACATAACATACATTTCCAATGTAATGAATTTATTCTTTTTAAAACTTTCCATGTATCAGAGGCAGTTTCACAGAAGGTACAGCGTAATGAGTATTTCAAGTTGTTAATGCAAGAGTGGATTAACTAACATGGTCTACTGTGGTGCTGCTAAATTAACAACCATATGCTTGCTCAAGCATATGTAAATTGCACTATAACACTTTTTCGTACTTTAAATCACAAAAATAATACTGATTGTGATTCTAAACAGGTGCATTCAAGTTCTATATTATGGTGAAAACATTTTCTAATCTGTCAGTATTGCCTGATTTCAGGTGTTCTATTGCAACTATGTAATACTAAACGGATTTTGTCCAAAACGCTTCTTTGGCGATATTATATCTTTTTAATTTTATATTTTTTATTCAACATTCCTTACTACCGTTATACCTGTATTAATAAAAATCTCGTAAATGATTTCAACCTAATTAAGCTCGCATTAAACACTGACCTCTATTGCTGATTTCAGTTGTTCGATTGCAACTATGTAATACTAAACGGATTTTTTCCATAACACTCCTTTGGCAGTTTTATATAACCTTTTTTATATTATATTTTTCAATAAACATTCCTTACTACCATTATACCAGTATTAATCAAAATCTAGTAAATCATTTGAATCTAATTACGCTCGCGTTCAATATCTACTTCAACTGCCGGCCAAGTGTAAAATTCTCGATCAAACGCTCATCATTAATTGATTAATTTAGATTTGACTGCGAACAAGTCCAATTATGTTAATAGTAAATATTATTTGACCGTTGAGCAGATTTTCACACTTTTGTGGTTTAGATAAATGGTGAATACGAACGTTATTTCAAAGTGGTCTAATTAATATCATAGATATTAATTTAAATTCAAAATGGAAAATGAAATTTTGGAACAAAACACATTTAAAGATTAGTAGTCATTTAAATTTTTTGTAACTACCGTCCATCCGATTTCGGTAATATTTCAAAACCATATAATTTAAATCTCTGAATTGCACATTAAGATTATTCTAATGTAAAATATTATTCTATTTACTAACATTTTGTTAATTTTAATTTTTCTTTTCAGTAAAATCTCGTCATAATATGTATAATTTACTTTAACCCTCTATTCTCATACCGGTCTTTTAAACTCCATTAAAAGAAATGCAACATATCTGGTTGTAACGAAAGTTGCACGCCTCAGCTAATACGGTCTGTGCAAACAGTTCGCGTTGACGTGTTTGCTCATATTTTGTCAAACGATTTTTGGTATTTGAAAGAAAGAGACTTCCTTTATAACACTCTATTGTGAAATTTGTAAAAAATATATCGTTATCATTAAGTACATTATCACGTACATTAAGTACGTTATCATTAAGTGTCTGAAATTGAACTATCACGCTATCAGATTAGAACCATCATTTACTTCCAGTTCTGTTTCAAAAAGTAAGCTACAGAATGTCACCGAATAAAGTGTACAGCTTTAGATACTAATGTTGTATCATATGACACTGTGAAGGTTTGGCGGAATGGTGGTTATATATAAAACTGCAGTTAACGATATATATTATAATTAGTATTTTGTAATGGGGATTTGGCGGAAAACTTTCGTTACAACCTAATATAATTTATTTAATTTGTCTACTAAAAAAAGTATATGGTACTTTTTATAGAAAATAATTTGCTGGATCACATTCAGTAAGCAAAGCGAAACAGACGAAGCTAAATATTTTTTAATGTTGTTATACACTCAAACCATTCACATGGATTTGGCTTTTCAACTATTAAAAAATGTTTTACAAAAAATTTGCAACTACAAAGAACTTCTCAGTTACAGATACGATCACAATACATTTAATTGCTTTGTTCTTGTAAGAACTGTGAGAATTCCAAATATTCTTGTAAATATTTTACATAAAAACACTGACTACTGATTTATTAAATCAGTTTTATTTAAAAAGGCTATCTAAAAATCAAATATTATTATACAATAGAGTCAAAACACTGTTTTAAACACTAGTGTCGTGAAGGAAATTTTCACCTTGTTATTAATAAACTTTATAATATACTTATAAATACTTAAAAGGTGACAAAACCATATAAAAATATTATTTAATGCAAACCCGAGATCTGTCGAACACACACGCGTTCATTTTCAAAGGGAAAAAAGATGATTGACTGAATAGAAATAAATTTTGAAGACAAAAACAAAAATAGTACGCATGCGCAAGCGAAGTTTAGTCCATTTCTCTGCAGAGGGGTGAAAAGATCAGCTCATATTATCAGGAGGTCTGGCAATATTTAGGATATTGTACCAAATTGCGGGAATATTATAGGAAAGGGCATCGTTACAAACATTATCACTTCTAAGTAAAATTTCAATGGATTCACGGATTATTGACGAGTAGTGGTTAGACGTTGAAATGATAATTTTAGCTTTTTTGAAATATATCTTAATATTTTCTTTTTGATGCAATCTGGATAAAGCTGTATTTGGTTTGTTAAACTTGATATCAGAAATGTGCTCTTTTAATCTTTCCTTAAATTTTCGACATGTCATACCAATATAAAATTTGCATTAAATAACATTTTTATATGGTTTTGTTACCTTTTAAGTAGTTATAAGTATATTATAAAGTTTATTATACAAGTTGTTTTGTATATCTTCAGACATCAACGAAGATATTTATTAAAGAGGAGCAAATATATGATATATATTTCGGGATATCAAGGGTTAAATAATAAAATAACTAAGTAAAATAAATTAAAAAATGTTAGGTACAAAATACGAAAAGCGGAATGTACAAAATAAATATCATGAGATACGAAATAAAAATAATATTTTCTATGTGAAATACTCTTGCATGTCTGCTATTTTTCTTTGCTTTCTTATTTGAATAAGAAAGGTGCTTCCATTCCTGAAATATCCGAAGCAAACATTCTATCGCTGTGTGAGTACAAACGTCTGCTTTTCCCTAAGCTCAAATATATACTCTTTGACCTGATTCTATTCAAATATTACATTTTAATTTTAGAATTGAATATATCAGATTCTACGGATATCCAAGTCGAAATTTTTCAGAATTTCGTTTCCTTTACATCTCTTATGTAGAAATATATATATCATTTTATTTTAGTTTTGCATGATCAATAAGAACGTTTTGCATCTGATGAAAGATGCCGTTTGCATCAAAGGAATCCAACTTTAAAGAAAATCTTTATTGTTTGCTTTCAATCTTCGATAAAAGTTTTGTGCTGTTTCATTAACATATCTCAAATTTAGTGTAATGGTATGTTTGCGTTTACAGATTTATTTATAAAATAAATTAATAAATTTTGTATGTTACATGGCAATGGCTTTTCCATAAAACGAGACGATTATTACATTTACATATACCCACTTAATTATTATCTATTCAAACTTAATTTTTTTAAAAATTAATAACTTCAAAGTATTAGGTATTCTCAACTAACTACATCATTTAGGTTAAGAATTTGCGTCTATGTTTTGTTTAAAATTTCAAAATATCTAGCTAAATGTCTTTTAAATCAAATTCTATTAAATTTTGTATCTTTCATTTTCCTAAGTAAAGAGACATTTTTAAATATTTATACATATCTCAGAGGAATATATGATGATAGATTTTACAATATGAATAAATTTTACATTAATAAATTTCACTAGAATGATTTTGTATGCCAAAAAAGTACTTTAAATCACAATAAAAAAATTTCGAAATTTTAAACTGACCAAACTTGTCTTAAACCCTAAAATATTTTTTTTGTTATCCAGCTAAAATAAAAAGTATATAATTTTTTTTGTATCTATAGCATTGATATTTTCATTTTGTATGTTGAAGTCCCTGGGTCAATCCATTTCAAGTGGTCCAGAAAATGTCATATTCGTTGCTCGACCATTTTTAAAAAATCTGAAATTTTTTGTACAACAACCCTAACATGATGGAAGTTCAAAATGACTATTATTTTAATTTTATTAATTTTTGTTTGTGCATGGCGGCCATCTTTGCTTCATCGTCTGCAGCAATTTTCTCACAAGAAGGTTTTACGGAATTGTAAATAATTAATCGTTTATTTATCCAATTCAAGTGCGGATTAAAGCAATTTGCACAGAATACATTGGGCTAAAATTTTGGTAATGGAGTAGTTTCCGAAAATAACTGCTTATTGGTAAAATTTAAGCATAAAATTTCAGTTTTTTTCCAAAATTTGTCCGTTTACAAGAGTAAATTTTTCTAGCAAGGAAAACTGTCAACATGACGTTTTTTTTTTTTTTTTTTTTACAAATAGGACGAAAATACGCCGAGTTCCAGATCTGGGACTTGCTTTCTCTTCGCTAAAAAAAATCCCAAATTTTTCAAAAATGACAAAAATTGCACTTTTCAGGCTTTGTAATCTCGTGGGGCACGAGATAAAAATCTGAAATTTTTTATGGTAGTGTTATGCACAAGAAATTTCAGGATGGAGATTTGACTACAAGCTGAGATATGGCAAGGGCAACATGTCAAAACAATACTGCCAAACTATTGTTTTGTTGTAGTCACAGCTAAGTATTTATCTCAGAGTATCATTTAAATTTATCTTTAAATAGTAACAGAAAATAAATATTTTGCAATTAATTAAAAAAATAATTATGCCTAAGGCTTACATTTTGTATGGTATCTGTAATTTTTGTTGTAATTTTAGTAACTACAATAAACCCCAGTCCTTTTACATATATATATATATATATATACAAGACCCGAGACAAAAGCAGAATATGGAAAGAGAAAAGCTGTTAATGTTGGCATACTTGTTGAGACATGATGAAACTTGTCTAAACACATTCCTGCTTGTTGGTTTAAAAACCACCATTTTAATGCTGCTTACCAGTCCCTGAAACTTGTTCCTACCATAAGTATGTTCCTGGAAATGAAACATTATGCGATGTTACCATGCATCAGCCTCAAGTAATTTTCAGAAAGTAAAGATACCCAAAGCCTTTTCAAAATTTATACTGCAGAGAAATCACATTTTTCATAAGAAGTAAGCTAGGAATTATTAATGAATTGAGACTTGCACATAGTGATTTCAAAGTATATTTCTATGAGCCAGCAGGGCCTAGATCTTCAATCAAGTTATCAAGAGATGACAAGACTTGGTTCCTACAAATAAAATTTTGAGAAAGATAAAAATTGTGGTTTTTGAACCAACAAGCAAGAATGTGTTTTCACACGTTTGATCATGTCTCAACAAGTATGACAACATTAATAGCTTTTCTTTTTCCCTATGTTGTTTTTGTCTCAGGTCATGTATAAAAATATTTTTTTTTCTTTATGTAAAAGTGCTGAGGTTTCTTTTAGTTACTAAAATTACTTACAATAAAAATTACTGAAACCATACAAAATGTATGGCCTTAGGTATAATTATTTCTTTTATGAATTGCTAAGCTTTGCAAAGGGCTTTATTTTCTGTTACTATTATTTAAAGGTAATCAAAAACATAAATTTAAATGACACTCTGAGATAAATACTTAGCTGTGACTGCAACAAAACAATAGTTTGGCAGTATTGTTTTGACGTGTAGTAGGGTGGTGCGAAAAAAGTCAAGTTGATATTTCCGAGTTGCTATAGTGCGGAAAAGTTGCGATTGGTAAATACAAGAAAAACAAAAACAAAATTATTTAAATCGGATTTTATCTTCCGATCCCGCAAACCGCCTAAAAATTAAAAAAAATTGAAAATTTCCGATTTTTTCAGAATTTTTTTCTTTGTTTACGGATATATATTCTTTCTCGCTATAGTGAAAAATATTTGCAGATTGTAATGTTTAATAATAATAAAAATAAACAGTTGCGTTTAAAGAATAGCTTCCGATCACGCAAGCTCAATACAAATCGGCAAAAATTCAATTTTCAGTGATTTTGATGAATAAAGAAAATAATCACCTGAGATTAGTTTGCGTTCCAATATTAACATTTGCATATAAATTGTACAATGTACAACTCTTTGCTTGTTTAGATATTTTATAATGTTTAAACAAACCAGAACTCACCACGGGAAGGTAGCTGCACTTCGAGTTCAAACCACACCCTATCTTCCATCTGACCAATGAGGGTATTTGCTATTTACATTACTTAAATATATAGTTTGTTATAATAGAGTCAAAACACTGCATTAAAAAACTAGTGTCGTGACAGTATAAGATATACAATTTGTTATGTCATCTGTTTAAGTCTGACTTTTAGACGCAACTTTGTACTGCGATTTGGTGGTAATGTCTGGTATTATGGACATTGATGTCAGTGTGGTCCTGATGCTCTCTTGATTGGGGCCCACATACCTTAAATGATGCTTCCGTTACCGATTTAACGCACCGCTGGACATCTTGCGTGTAGTTGGGAAACTTTTTATCATCCCAGACTGAGATATGACCTGATTGAACGAAGAAATGTATTTCTTCATGGGTTATTCTCCGAAAAAGAGGTGGAAATGTTAATTTTGCTACATTGTAATCAATTAATTCTGGATTGTAGGAGTGATAAAGATTCAGATACCTTTACCCTTTGAAACATTTTGCCTGGCTTTTAATACTCTTCTTAGCCCTAGCTCTCTTATGTGCCCCCTCTTATAAAAGACCATTGCCACCAGTAGGTTTTCCGGGTGAGCAAAGAACGAGTTTCGTTCAGTTTCAGGGACTACACTTTCTTCAGGTTGTCACGAAAGTATCGAGATGTTTCAATTGCTCTGTACAGATGAATAGGCCCGTTTGTAATGTACTTACAGCATTTTATTTCAAAACAAACTGGAAAGTAAGATTTTAAAATAAATGCCAATATGACTTTAAGGCATCCGATGGGTTTTCCACGCTCGCGTAAAGTCGAAGGGCTCTATTTGCACAAGTGAGCAATCTGGCATGTGAAATTGGGCCGGAGTCACAATTTAATAAGTCATTTGGAAAGTTGCCACTTTTAATTGCTTGACTTATGCCAAGAAGATATCTTTGGTCCTTACTCAACAGTTGCCTGTCCACTTCTGGAATTTCACAACCAGTCAATTGAAAATTTATCACCGAGAACTTTACACAACAAAGATATTGTGTCCAAATGGTGTACTAAATGATCTTCGGCCAGCTGTTTCAACATTTAAATGTTGAAAAAGATGGCGGAAAGGTAATTCAACAAAATGGAATAAACAAACAACCCACTGCAGTGGTCGTCAGAGATGAACTTCAAGCTTTCTGATAGCACCACCTTTCTATCCAGTATTGGTATTTGTACCATCACAGCCTACCAAATCTAAGTATTCTAGTGAAACCCTTTGTTCAGTAAGACATGATACTATGAAAGCTACAATGTCCTTAGCAGGCCCGGAGTTTGGAGGCACATGGCCTAAATAAACTGAGCCACGTTCTTTTATGACAGGAAAGTGTTCCTCTTTAATAGTTCGACGAACCTGTTTAGATGCAATCCTTTCTTTAACTTGGGTATCATCCTTTCTTCCATCAAAATAGTATATGCCAAGCAGTTCATCCGAATCCAGTTGACTTTTCTGTAAATTTTATGGAGTTAGGTGAGACTAGGTGGGAGCGCGCACGCCGACTTCAGCGTTGTTTTCCTACGTGGCTAACGGCAGTTGGGTGCACTACTAAACTTTTCAGACCTGAAACGAACTCTTCGTGGTAAGTTCTAGGTTGTTTAAAAATAACTTAATATGCTCAATAGTATCAACTAACATTTAAATCTTAACCTGAGACTGCAAACTGACCTCACTTGATTATATTCTTAATGCATGAAAATCACTCAAAATTGAATTTTTGCCGATAATTATTAAGCTTGCGCGATCGGAAGATATTCTCTAAACACAATTATTATTATTATTATTATTAAACAGTACAAACTGCAAATATTTTTCCCTATAGCGATAAAAAATATATAAACGTAAAAAAAAAAAAAAAAAAAAAAAAAATCTGAAAAAAATCGGAATTTTTCAATTTTTTGGAATTTTTAGGCGGTTTGCGGGATCGGAAGATAAAGTCCGATTTGAAGAATTTCTTTTTTGTTTTTCTTGTATTTACCAATCGCAACTTTTTCGCACTATAGCGACTCGGAAATATCAACTTGACTTTTTTCGCACCACCCTAACGTGTAGCCCTTGACATATCTCAGCTTGTAGTCAAATCTCGATCCTGAAATTTCTTGTGCATAACACTACTATACAATACTCTCAGAAACCAGAACTTCAGATTTTTATCTCGTGCCCCACCAGAGATATCAAAGCCTCAAAAGTGCAATTTTTTACATTTTTGAAAAAATTGGGAATTTTTTTAGCGAAGAGAAAGCAAGTCCCAGATCTGGAACTCGGCGTGTGAGTACAAGTACTTTCAGCCTATTTGTAAAAAAAAAAAATGTTATGTTGACAGTATTCCTTGCTAGAAAAATTTCCTCTTGTAAACGGACAAATTTTGAAAAAAAACCCGGAAATTTTATGCTTAAATTTTACCAATAAGCAGTTAGTTTCGGAAACTACTCTATTACCAGATTTTTAACCGAATGTATTGTGTACAAATTGCTTTAATCCGCAGTTGAATTGGATAAATAAACGATGAATTATTTACAATTCCGTAAACCCTTCTTTTGAAAAAAATTGCTGCAGATGATGAAACAAAGAAGGCCGCCATGCACAAACAAAAATTAATAAAATTAAAATAATAGTCATTTTGTACTTCCGTCATGTTAGGTTTGTTGTACAAAAAAATTCAGATTTTTTAAAAATGGTCGAGCAACCAGTGCTGGACCACTTGAAATGGATTGACCCGCCTTCATTCGTAGTAAACTGAACTTAAAACTATTATTAAAATATTACAATTATAATTTAATTATTTCATTTGCATTTAAATCGATTTTGAAACTACAAGCAACGTGAAAGTGAAACAAGCTATGATTGTGAAAAAAATTCAATCTATTAATTAAAATTTTAATACACTAATATAAATTTATCATTGCGCAGAAACTTAAACACAGCAATAATTTGACCAATTTAACTAACTACAAAACTAGATTTAAAATAAATATTTTTGGAATCACACTGAATAAATGAAGAGCTGAGTGGAAGAACATGTCATGCTACATTTTCTTAAAAATTATTTTATCTTTTGGACGACGGTGTTATCAGGTATTATATCACATAGTAAAGCTAAAATACCAAAGTTCTATTTAGCCTTGAAGATTTAGGACATTATTCATTAATATTTAATATTTTAATATTTAATAATCCAAATAATATTATATATATTTTATATTTTAAAATTAAATATGAATAACTTTTTTTGATAGAGTTTAGTACCACACTTGTTAATATTTTAAACACATGGTATCAAACAGAAAATAAATCATTAAAATTGACAACTAAAACTTTCAAATCAAATTTCTTCAAATGTAATTTTTGTTACTTAACATGTTCTTCCACTTAGCTCTTCAAATATAAATTGATTTATTTCATGCTAATATTTCTTCATTGTATTACATTCTCTATTTCTATAGAAGATTTGTTCTTTCATATAGTGCTGTTGTTTGTTCTTTCATACTATTTTGTATTACAGTATTATATTTTCTGTTTTGATTTCCAAAATTTTATGTCTGAAAACATTTGGGAAACATATACACCAGACACATACAGACCAAGTGCTATAGGTGTTTCTTCCTGTTAGTATGCATTCTCCTGAATAGTATTTTTCTGACTAGTTTTTTGTAATTTTGTTTGCATATGTATATATTTCATGCTTACCCGAAGCTAGCTTATGTATTTTTCATTTGCTTTCTCACAAAAAGAAATTTTTTATAGGTCTCATTTTTTCATGTTTTGAAATATCTTCATACAAATTAAAAATAAGTAAATAGAACAATGTAAATTTAGAAATAGAAAACTTATGAATTGAGTTTACCAACTTTGACATAGATATTTATTTAAAAGATAAAGTTATTTCTTTTATATTCATTTTACGAAAATTTACAGAGAGTTTAAAGATTGATTAAATGAAATAAAAAAAATATGCTTCAAGTGTAAAAGTTATAAATATACAGTATGCCAAAAACGTCCTTCTCTAATTACAAAATTTATACGTAATCACTAAAATAAGATAGACGTATGAAACTGCTGATAAAATTTTGGAAAACTAACCACCTTTTTGTTTATGATTCTTTGAGGTTGTTTTACAGTAGGGTGGAGCGTAGATAAAACATTTTTGAATTCAAAATTGGCCTGATGTATCCCGTATAACAAACATGTATCCCGTAAAAAGTATGTTAATATTCTCTATTTGATTTAGCCAGGATAAAGCAGAATTACCTCTATTGTATTTTATATCCGCTATATGTTCTTTACATCTGATATTGAATTTTCGTTGGGTTATACCTATATAATAATTTTTGATTCCCCCCTTCCTAATAAATGGAATCATACAAGCTCCTGAGAGGTCATCTCTATTAATCGCATCAATTTTAGTATTTAAAAGAATTTTTAATTTCGGATAATTTATATAGGTATAACCCAACGAAAATTCAATATCAGATGTAAAGAACATATAGCGAACATAAAATACAATAGAGGTAATACTGCTTTATCCCGGCTAAATCAAATAGAGAACATTAACATACATTTTAACGAGAGTAAAATCATCTACAGGTCTAATTTTTATTTACAATTATTCATAAGAGAGCCCATTGAAATTTATTTAAGAGGTTCAGGAATTTGTAACGATACATTATCTTTTCGTATTCCGAATTTATGGGTTGAATGGTTGAATAAATTACGGCATCACGAAATAGAGGGAACACGAGCAATCGCGAAAATATAGGGCGCGTTACATGATTACTTGTTTATTTTCGATGATTTTTTTCCATTTTGCATTATGCATTTGTATGGACGTAATTTTGACTTACTACTCGCACTTATTTACATTTGGAGTTGTAGCTCATTCAGTTCCTACTATTAGTTCACACTCTCCCTATATTTATTTATTTATATATGTTGTTCAAATTTTCAATCGTTAATAAAATACTTATTATTCATCCAATCAAGTTGAAATAATTTTTTTAAAACTTGTACTGGATGACAATTGATGTTAATACAGATTTTTCAAATATTAATTCATTAATTAAATTTTAATTAATTAATTTTAGTTTTATATGAGAGACAAAATGGCGGCCATTGTTTACTGAACAGCATTTAATGCATCTTCATATCTTTACGGGAGGGTTACCATAGGGGGGACCCTGTTCTGTCGCCAAATACCACTAAGTTTGTCTCCAACTTGGCAATATATCGCCAAATTTGGCGACCTAAATGAGTCGCCAAAAGTGACGCCAACTTGGCAATATCTCTAAGATTTCGCCAAAGTCCCATAGACTTCGATTGTAAACCTACTTGCTTATAGAAAATCATCAAATTGAGATATTTTAATGCAACCAAAAACTAATATTAGCTTAAGAAATTATATTATTTTTTCTGTGATGACCTAAGTAGGAATTGACTTTAAACACAAAATTTTTATATTACTTGTTTATATGTAACATACAAATAACCCACTGAATAGTACGCTCCAAACTAACTGACACCAATCTTATAATTCCATTATCCGCACTGATTCTGACGTTAGAGCCGTCACTCGCTATCACCACAAGACCATTTGTCACAATTTCTTTCTTTTTCAAATATGCCAGAATTTTCTCTTTGATGTTAGAACCCACACCATTACCACGTGCAACATGTTAAATATAAATAGAAATGGGCTCTTGTAACAATAGTAGAAATTCTTCTTTTCTTAGGATATTTCAAAACTTATTTCCTACTTTTTATTGAAACAACGTAGTGTCCTTCCGGCCACAAAAATGCAGCTAATAGAAAATTATACTGTGATTATGGCATATCCTGCCTTAACGTCTCATTTCCCCGTCTTTCGCTATTTCTGCCAACTACCTTAAACTTATCAGCATCGTGGATGTTCACAAAACCAGTAGCGAAGACAGATACAAAACAAGAATGTTTGACAGTTTAGGGTACCAAAAAAGAATTGCAGCAGCATGTGAATTTAATTGATGAAAATCAAAGATTAGAGAGAGATTCGGAAGAACAAATGGAGATTCCAATTACCAGGAGATTGGAGATAAAAGAGATTGAAAGGTTCAAGAATGGTGCACTAGGTGCAGCCATTGAAACTCTTTCAAGATAACTGAAATTGCCATGTCACACACAAGCAACAGGAGAATTGTTAAATTTGTAACAGAGGTGGCTGATACAGCATGTGGATATGAAAGAAGAATGTATACATTCGGACTAAAATTCAGTCATGTTCATGGATGGAAACTTTTGATACCAAACGTACAAAAGACGATACAAAAGTACAAACTAAAAGCCATTAAAAAATTCGCAGTACTCTGACCTATTATAATTATTTGGTACTTAATAAAACTGAGCAATTAAATGAAAACATGCAAAAGGAACATATATACTAAAGCCTATTGTAGTCTAAATTAATAAAAATTTCAAAGATTAGCGTAAATCTTAATTTTTATTATGTAATAGAATCTCCAACGAAATTTTTAAAAAAATCAAATTTTGCCAAATTTCATAAAGTTTTAGCCCTACCGGGGAGCATGAAGAAGATGTTTCAAACATTTTACATATGATAAGGTGACATAATAGAAATGTATTCACAATGGGCCAAGAAAAAATTTAATTTATTAATTGCTATTAAAATTCGGGAAAATTAACGTAATTTATCTAAAATTCTACAATTTCGTGAAAATATCAACTCAGGGGTCTGCATTCTATTACACAGTAATACAATACACAACTTTCCGATACCGGGTCGATTTTGATTTTAAAAAGTCCTTCCGGCCAGTGCCGGGAGGAAGAGGTAGCTTTCATGTTCCTTATTTTTAAAACGCAAGCTTATATTATTCAAACACACGAAGCTTAATTTTGTAGAAACCGATTATAGGAGATTCAATACTAATTTGTATCAATACTAAATCATTATGAATGAGAATTTCGCAAAATTATTCAGCTTTATCCAATATGCTTTTTTTTTTAAAGTAACTTATATTTGGTTGCCAAATTCGGCGATATCTTGAAGTTTCTGCCAATTTAAGACAACATGGTGGATGAGGCTAACGAGTGAACTTGGTCGAGACCATAGTAATTCCTGTGCACATGCTCACTCACATCGGAATCGGTTGATATATACAAGAGCTGTCGCAGGCAAACAATCAGATTTTTTTTTAATGTCACACACATTAGAAATTGAAACTGCATTATCTGAGCCATTTTTTAAGCTAAAGACAAAACAAAAAATGCTCCGGAATCCTCATATCATGGTCAAATACTTAAGAAAGAAACCTTTTTCAATTTCTAATTTTTTTGCACCTCAATTTAAATATAGTTTTTTATTTAACGTAATGGCCTCCATTTTGAAACAAGATGGCTGATCGAGATGGCCAGCGAACTTGGCCGAGACATTACGATATACTGTCCACATGTCTTCTTACATCGAAATAAGTTAATAAATACGCGTGTTATCACGTGACAAATATCACATCGTTTCAAAATGTCAGCCATGCAAGAAATTCAAGGTGCTATAATTCAACCATTTTTTAAGATATGTACGGAACAAAAACTGCTCCGGAATCTTTGTATCAAGGTCAAACACATAAAAAAATATTTTTTATTTTTCAATTATTTTAATAACTCATTTTAAATTTTAAATTTATTTTTTTTATAAATGGAAGCCCTTTTGAAATAAGATGGCGAAAGAAGCTGGTCGAGACATTGGTGTGTACTATGAACACACCAAATTACATCGAAATCGGTTCATAAATACGCTGTTATCACGTGACAAAAATCAGGTCGTTTCAAAATGTAAGCCACAATAGAAATTCAAAATGCTATAACTCAGCCAATTTTTTAGATATAGACGAAGCAAAAACTGTTCCGAGATTTTTCCATTAAGGTCAAACACATACAAAAATTTTTTTTTCATTTTCTAATTTTTTGGTACCTCATTTTAAATTTAAATTTAAAAATAAAATAAATGGCCGCCATTTTGAAACAAAATGGCGGATGAAGCTGGCCAACAAACTCGGTCGAGACATTTGTACGTATTATGTATTCACCAATGTACATCCAAAACGATTCATAAATACGCCTGTTATCGCGTGACAAAAATCAGGTCGTTTCAAATTGTCAACCAAGCTAGAAATTCAAAGTGCTATAACTCAGCCATTTTTTAAGATATAGACGAACAAAAAATGCTCCTGAATGTTTGTATCAAGGTCAAACACATAAGAAAAAAAATATTTTTCAATTTTCAATTTGTTAGTACCACATTTCAAATTTTCATTTTTTTTAAATTAAATGGCCGCCATTTTTAAACAAGATGGCGGATGAAGCTGGCCAAAGAACTTGGTCGAGGCATTGGTATGCACTATGTATACACGAAGTTACATCCAAATCGGTTCATAAATATGAGAGTTATTGTGTGACAAAGATATTATATATATATATATATATATATCAACTTTTGAACGGAGGTTGGTTTCGGGTCTGGGGTTCATCATCGATGAAAATATACCAAAATTTTTTTTTTAATCGCTTTTCTCCGAACGGCTGCAATAGGTAGATTTTTGTAATGAAAGCTACCTAAAAGTTGTTTTCTACGTTCCATCCTATTCTACAGTAAGAGTGTCAATGACCAAGAAACCAGACATTTTAACAAATCAGAAATATGTCCTTTGGCATTTCGAGACCTAGTCACCAAAAACAGTGCAGCGGGATCAATATATCAGATTCTTTACAACTGTGACAACGTATAACGACAGTCACTACATCAATTCTTACAGTGATATTGGATAATGCATGAATTGAAAATTACTATTCACTAGGTATGCAACGTGCTACCAAGGGCGAACACGTGGAAACATTTTGATGTGAGTTTCTTGTTGCTCATTAAAATCTGTAGATTTCCAACCTGTTTGCACCAGTTTCACATGTTTATCTTATTTCTAGCAATTTAAAGTTTCTACATAAACATCTCCGTCACATATCTAATCTATAAAGAAACAAAAAAAAAGTTACCAAAAATTCCCTCATGTGAAATTCAATGTAGGCACAGTGGAGGATTTCAATTAATGACATTTAAAAATAATTGACAAAAATATGCTTATATTTTGTACAAGATCATTTTAATTGTTGAATTATATCAGTAAAATATCCTAATTTCTTCACACTTTTTATGTGCTTCATCTAGAATAAGTATTTTAAAAAAATACAATTTATGTTAAAAATATACCCGGTATGCATATGAAGCCCTTTACATTTTAATGATTTATAAATTTTGAACAATTTAATCCTCTTTTTTCATTACTTCAAAATATATAAGCTATATTGCGAAAATGTGTATTTGTAGTTTTTTTAGTTGAAAATAGTTGAAAAACTTAAATAAAGCGGTAAAAGTAAATCTATCCTGATTTACTACTTTACATAGATATTCTTTAATTATTTAATAAATTTCGTATTTCAGAAAAAAATCTAAGGCGGAACTGTAATAAGATGCAATAAAGAAAGCAACGAAATTTTACTAGATTTCAGACAAATGGTGCTTATTCAAAAATGTCCATTATTAAGATTTTATCTCTTTTTTAATGAGCATAAAATTAGCTTTTATGTGTATTTTTTTAAGAAACTACGTCACTAAGCATTCAGAAATTTTATTTTATTCGTTTGGTTTTTATTATAATGAATAATCAATTTTGTATTCAAAAGTCTAGCTAAAATATTAATGAAAAATATTTTACGAAACGCAGAAGAACAAAACGCGTATTGGTGGGTTTTAGTATAGCATATTTATGCAGTACTTTTTCACATTTAAATACAAAAAGCCATAATGTTAAAAAATATCCCGCTGAAAAAAAATCTTATTATAAAACAAGCAACTTTTCATTCAGTTCACATATTGAATTTTTTAACATGATTTTACATTTTCGTTTTAAGAAAGTTATCTTAAAAAGTTTGCATGCATAATACTTTTTATAAAGAATAGCTGATTCAGAACCAAAAGCTTAGTTGTGTTATGCAGAAATAAAAAGTAAAATATGTAGCCTGTTATATTAAACGATAGAATTTATTAATTTTTCAATAAATTAGAACAAAATGGAAAATTTTAAATAGTTTCCCAGATTTTTAATGTGGTATCAGGGAAAGGCAGGAATCAAAAGTATCCACAATGTCCCTTGAAAATATATCTTATTTTTACATACATATAGTCCTTATAATGTCCGTTTAAACCAGGGTTGGGTTTTTGACATGACAAGCGTCAAAAACTGGTTTAAACTGTCATAAACTGGTTTAAACCGTCGAAAACTGCCAAATACATGTAACACACTAAAACATTTTAACAATAGGTAAACATTAAATAAGTCAATGATTTATGTGATCTTTTATTGAAATTTAATCATTTAAAAAACATATTTGCAATAAAATATTTTTTTTTTTTTTTTGGATTTTTCAAACAGAAGAAAATAATTTTGTACAATTAAATAATCCGGATCAATTTTACAATGCAGCATACCACGTGTTTAGCACATTTATTTACACCCAAAAGATTTTTGAGTTTAGAGTGTGTATGAAGTGTTAGAAAATAGTTTGTCTCTTAATTGATGCTGAGCTAGTAGGACTTGATAGCAAAAGCATTGCCAGATGAGCAAGTTTTGAAGCAGACTCAAAAAGCTGTTGCATTTAATGATACCTTTCCACCAAGCAATGGAGTCCTCCCTATAGCACTGAAATAAAAAGACGGGAAAGGGAATTCTTTTAGCTTCATACACAATCAGTATGGGTAAGGATCCATAAATTCTCTCTGTAGCTCAAGTGCGAGCTGAATCAACTGATACAGCAGTTAACCCTTGCTCCTGATGGTTGGGATGCAAAGTATAAGCCACACAATGGTATGGTTTCATGATTTGATCCCTTCTATTATGCACTTTTTCAATATGGGCTTAAAGGAATTTCCTTCCAATTTTGTTCAGTTTTAAAATCGAAAACATTTTTATATATTGAAAGAAAGTATGTTTTAAAAAGATTTTGACTTTAAGCTTTTTTTTTAATTCTCTTATTTTGTAAATGTTTAAAATTAATAATCCAATTTCAATTTTGAATGGAATGGTTATTGCCTAGACTAGAATAACATTGATGCATATTATCTTGTTATATATACAACAAAATCTGCACTTTTCTAAGCTTTTTTTCCCCATAAAAAAAGCTAGCTAATGCTTTAAGCTCTCAAAATTAAGATAAATTAAAACGATTTTAAGTAAGAGAAAAAATGTACAGCTCAGGTGAGCTTAATGTCTACTTTTTAGAAAAATACAATTTTACACAAAAAAAAATTTAAATAAAAATTTTACCCTGTTAAAAATTTGTACTTAACAATAATACTTTACTATGTACCAATTACTGACATACGAGTGAATTTAAAATATTACATGTAATGTTGTCATGTGTGACATTTAATTTGAATTTTTACAGATCAAATTAGTTTTTGAGATTTTTGACATAACGTTTTAAGCTATGGTTTAAACCCGACATAAACTGACATATGTCAAAAACCTGTCAACCCTGTAATTATTACAAATACTAAATACTAATTATACAATTACAGTAATAGTGAATTTTAAATGTCACATCTAATGTGAAATTTTACAGATCACTGTAGTATTTGAGTTTTTTGACAAGGGGTTTTTGACATGACGGTTTAAACCGCAGTTTAAACAGTCAAAAACTGACACGTGTCAAAAACCTGCCAACCCTGGTTTAAACAACACAAAGCATGGATTGTTACATGTCTTTCGTCACCATCGACTTTGTTTTCTAGAGACAAATGCAGTTATAGTGAGTAGACTGTCTAACTCCATGTTTAACGCCAACTAAAACAAATAAACAGAAAATAATAATAATCTCATGAAATATTGGTGCATCGTAGACAAATGGATGAATTTCTTTCCTGCTGGGGGGGGGGGGGGTCATTTGCAAAGAAATCTGATAACGATGAACATTCACTATCGTGTGGGGAAGGAAATTTATTTCTAATAACACTGTGTTCTTTGAATAATTTACCAAGCAACTTTGGTTATTTTACAGCTAATTCACTTGTAGGTTACTGCAGTAAACACTGCTTGCGTAATAATATTAGATTAATTTTTAACACAATTATTTAATTGTTAAATAAATCATAACATTTGTAAATTTCTAAGTGGGTGAAAAATGTCCGGGGCACGATCCGAACCAGGGATGTCTTTGCTAAAACTACCAACCTCCGATTTATTAAGTTGAACTGATTCAAATATCAACCAGATGCTGTGATAGTTACAGGTTAGTTGGGTAAGCTAGTCCTCCAGATACGTTCGTGATTACTCAGTTGATAGAGCATTGGCATCTTCGGCCAGGAACCCCCTGGTTCGAAACCTGGTCCAGACATTTATTGTCTGAGCGAAGCGAAGGCTAATACTCAACGCAATATTACAGCTACGATTGATATTAAGGCCATGCCCTACTAAAAAAAAAGCCCCAATAAAAACTTTCGTCAAGCATAACTCAAAAAATATTTTCCGGATTTCGTTTCTGAGTGCACAGAAGGTACCTATGAGGGTCGCCTACAGAATGCTCCTACTATGAAAAATAAGTTCCAAACCGCTTAAAAATTATATAAAAAAAACTGATAAAAAAGCAAAATTTATCTGCATGCGTCACAGATATTTGTTGTACGTCACTTTCACTGGTAGATGTTTTCGTAGACAACTGGATTCAACACATGGAGTAAATAATAATAAAAAAAAGCACGCAGTAATAATGCAGTGCCATAAAAAATTTAAATTTAATCAAACAGGAAAATAAATCTGTTTGTTATTCCATTAAAAAGAGAAATAATTAAATTAATAATTCCATTAAAATAATAATCTCATGAAATATTGGTGCATCGTAGACAAATGGATGAATTTCTTTCCTGCTGGGGGGGGGGGGGGGTCATTTGCAAAGAAATCTGATAACGATGAACATTCACTATCGTGTGGGGAAGGAAATTTATTTCTAATAACACTGTGTTCTTTGAATAATTTACCAAGCAACTTTGGTTATTTTACAGCTAATTCACTTGTAGGTTACTGCAGTAAACACTTCTTGCGTAATAATATTAGATTAATTTTTAACACAATTATTTAATTGTTAAATAAATCATAACATTTGTAAATTTCTAGTCGTAATTTAATACTTTGGGCTCCACGTGTGTATTTTAAACAATTCTTTCCAATTGAGCCTTAATTAGGTTGGAGGCGTGAAATTTTGCATACTTATAGCTGAACACCTCACATCAAATGACAAACTATAAAATTTTGAAAAAGTCCTTCATTTAACCCTTTGAGCTCCCACATGTGTATTTTAAACAATTTTTTCTAAGTGAGCCCTTATTAGGTTGGAGGCGTGAAATTTTACATACTTAAAGCTGAACACCTCACATCAAATGACAAACCATAAAATTTTGAAAAAGTCGTTCATTTAACCCTTTGAGGTCTTACATATGTATTTTAAACAATTCTTTCTAAGTGAGTCCTAATTAGGTTGGAGGCGTGAAATTTTGCATACTTATAGCTGAACACCTCACATCAAATGACAAACTATAAAATTTTGATAAAGTCGTGCATTTAACACTTTGGGCTCCCACATGGGTACTTTAAGCAATTCTTTCTAAGTGAAAACCTAATTAGGTTGGAGGCGTGAAATTTTGCATACTTATTGCTGAACACCTCGCATCAAATGACAAACCATAAAATTTTAAAAAGCCGTACATTTAACCTTTTGAGCTCCCACATGTGTATTTTAAACAATTCTTTCTAAGTGTTAATAAGTCACGCCTACTTAGGTTAGAGGCATGAAATTTTGCATACTTATAGCTGAACACCACATATCATACGACAAATAATAAAATTTTGAAAAAATCGTACATTTAACCCTTTGGGCTCCCACATGCGTAATTTAAGCAATTCTTTCTAACTGAGAAATTGGAGATTTGAAATTTTGCATACTTATAGCAGAACATCTGAGACCAGGCGACAAATCATAAAAATCTTGAAAAAGTCTTACGTTTAACCCTTTGAGCTACCACATATGTATTTTAAGCAATTCTTTCTAAGAGAGCCCCTAATTAAGTTGGAGACATGAATTTTTGCATACGTATAGCTGAATACCTCAGACCACACGGCAAATCATAAAATTTTCAAAAAGTCTTATATTATTTACTCCTCCGGGCTCTAACTTTGGTATTTTAAGCAATTTTTCTGACCTCCGCCCTTTTCACCCGGGGAGCACTTTTCCAACTTTGCCGACACCCCTTTGACCATTCTTTCATATTTTGCACCATATTTAGTCCCACTTTTTACCGCCAGGGGCGTCGTCTTATCTCGGGTGCTATCGGCCCAATTCCCTCGACTAATATATCAACGGATAGTATATAAAACGTTGTTTCGTTCGGATAGAGGTTTGTTTAGAATAGAGTGCGCCCCTGGTTGCGAAATGTGAAACTAAGAGATTTTTCAAAAGGATAAAGTGTTTTGAAAGGAATATTAAACGAAACCCTCTGTGCGATCTGTGATCACACTTACCTACTTGTTCACTATATTTATGCATACTCTAAAGTACGTATAAATGCTATAGTTCATATACAGGGCTACAAAAATGAATTCGTAAAGGTTAGTGAGTATGAGCATAAATTGCTTAAAGGTGGGTTTTAAAGGAGTTATGCATTTTTACGCTGAACGGAATTTAGTGTATTAAGAAATATTTGTAGAATAGAGATAAAATGATATACAGGGCCACCCAAAGAGTTGGATACGTGGCCGTCTATGGGTGATAATTTCTGGAAATGTAATTTCAGTAGTTTTAAGCGTGTTTTAGTTTGAATTAAATTTTGGCTAAATAGTAGCATGTAATAAAGGTACTAGGTAAACTACAGGGCTGTACAAAAGTATTCAAGCATGTTTCCATCTGTTAGTATAAATTGCTGAAAGTTGAATTTCAACCTGTTATGCATTTTCTTGCTAAACTAAATTTCCCCATTATATTGTATATATATCAACATACAGATCGAATACAGGACTGTTCAAAAGAATTGGAATACATATTTGGCTGTGGGTGGTAACTACTGAAATCAGATTTTTAAATGTTAGTTATCTTATTTACCTTATTTCCCCAAGTAACGAAGTTTTGTTAAAGCTATCAGGGAGTGTTGGAAAGTGTTTCATAATCTATGCTGTACGCATGATTTTTCTTGCTTGTTTTGATGTTTATTTTATGTTGTATGTTAAATTTTGAAACTGATTTTTCAGAACGAACATTCTTCAAACTCTAGGCAACGTCGGGCACTTTAGTTTGTAACAGATAAATGGCTTCTGTATTTGTACATCTACGCTAATATTATAAAGCGATATAATATTATATAGTGTATAATATTAATAATGTTTGCGCGTTTGTGAGGTGTTAATTCTGAAACTACATAGCCAACTTAAAAAAATGTTGGTGGCCATTTCTGCTCCGAAGAAAAGACTATATTTTATGTCAGTGCAACAACCTACATCACTGCAGGAGCAAAATATTCTAAAATTACGATTTCTGTGATAGTGATTGGGTTAGAAACTTTAAATTCGGTGTGATGGTTACTTTTAAGATGTAAATACTCATTATGAACGCTCTCTAAAAGGTTCGAAAATTCAATTTGACAGATAAAAGTAAAAATTTCTACAAAGATTCTAAATTATGATTTATTTGGAATACGGATACTGTTGGGGTTAGAAATTAGAACTTTGGCATGCCAGTAATTTATATGATGTAAATGCTCGTTGTAGAATGAATTCTAAAAAATCGAAAGCGTAAACAAAGCGAAAAAAAAGATCTACAAATGATCTAAGTAACAAAGTACATGGAACTGTTAGGAATATAAACATGAAAATTGACATGGCTGTATTTATCATGACGTAAATTCTCGCAATAGAACAGTTTCTAAAAATGTTGCTATATAAAACATTGCAGAAACAAAAAACTTTCGAAAATTTTCTATTTCTGTGTTACTGCTGAGCCCAAAACCTTGAAATTTTGCTTCGGGTTAGTTTCAAAATTTAATTGTCTCTGTGAATGGTTTCTAAAAAACTTTAAATCTAAAAAGATTAAATGAATGGAAAGCGTTCTCAATTAACATTAATTTGGAATTATTAGGCATAGAAACTTTAAATATTTCATAATGCCGCATTTCCTCCACCAAACATGCAATTTAAATGCAACAAAACAGGCACCTAGCATTAAATAAATTGTGTAAATATTAAATAAAGACCTGTATGAAACAGTGAGCAGGTTGCCCGAAAGTACTTGTTAAAGTGTTCCTTCTCAAGGCTTTTCTCTCTCTCGCAAAGGTCACTAACAGCGGGAAGTGCCGTTTTAAATTTGATATGATTTTTTTTTCTTATTCATTTTTCTAGAGATTTTATCATAAGGTCATATTCTCAATTGAAATTAGTAGATTTTTTTATATATTAACTTATTTTGGTGAAATTTCGTAATCGGGTTCATATGAACGTATTTTAGCTTGAATGATTTACTGAAAAAATATGTATAGAATTGTAAATTACTTCAAATGACACTTTGACAGCTCAAAGGTTGTGCAGACGATGTATTCAGATCTTGTGTCATACTTTATGCTGCAATCATGCCGATTTCTTTTATTTAATACATGCTAAATAGAGCTCAACGTGTGCAGAATATCTTTGAAAACAAAACAATATAGCGTATGTAGTGTCCAGCAAGCACTCATCATTTAAATCCGATCGAGCATATCTAAAATAGACTCTAACGATGCATTGCATGCCACTATTGATGTGTTCGGTACTTTGATACTACATCAGATTTATTAGGCAGAATTCCTTAATTCTTATCCACAACCTCATTGCATGCGTGGAAAACAGATATTGTACAATATTAACTTTTCCGGGGGAGCACACACTATATAAAGTTATAGTCCATTCTTTTCAAACATCACATATTTGTCATTTAGTTACTCAAATTGGTGCGGAGCGTCTGATTGGGCTTTTGACATCATTTTATACAGTTACAATTACGATATAAAATAATTTAGAGTTTCATTTTCTATTTTACTTTTAATATATTGCGTACTTACAATTTTATATCCATGCATGTCTGTCTTGCATGATTTGCTTTCCCACATTTTAAACAGTGTATACGAATTTATATATAAGATTTTGTAATTCTACGACTCGTTTATTTTCATCATCTCAATTTATCGCAGTATATGGACAATTAAAGATAACATCTCACTTTCCTTGCTTCCGCATGTTATTATTAAATCTATGATCTCACCAATATCGCTCAGACTAATCCCTCAAAGGGAAGTCCTAGTTACTGTTATGATTTATTTACCAACTGAATAAATGTGTTAAAAATCAATCTAATATAATTCAATTTTACTTCAGTCTACCCTTACATTGTCTGCTTATTTTTGTGTTAATATCTGTATTTGCACAATTCTCCACATTTTTAAATAATCAACTATAGTTTTCGAAACTTGCATATTATTTTCCTGTTCTGGTATAATGAAATTATTTGTCATAATTCTGATTTTTTCTTTGTTTATTTTGTTTTACTTTCTTTCTTTGGCTTTACTACATTTGTTAAAATATTAAAGTTATATTGTTTCTACTTCCTAATTTCTATTCATTATTTTTCGATATTATCCAATCGTCACTAGTACTTACTTTACAAATACCATGCATTATTTTGCTTTACTTTTTTAAGGCATCATTTTTATTTATAATCTGTAAAACAGCATTTTAAAAGAACTTGGATAAATTACTAAATCTTCATTCACATAAGTTACGAAAGCAGTCATATAATGTAACATGTTTTGCATCGGTATGGTTTTACGGACCCAAAACAATCTGGGAACCTCACGATATTTACAAAAGCAGAGTAGTGGTTCACAATTAAATATAGTATTTCTTGGCTTCATCTTAAATACTTTTTCGATGAATCTTCACTTCCTTTGTGTTTACAATTACACATTATTTTCAACAATGCAAAGATTTAAAACTTAAATGTATCTTTTAGCTTGAAGTATAAAATTTAGATGTAAAATTAAGTAGTTAGTGTTTCATATCATTAGTTTAAAATAATAAGTATAGAATAATATTTGTAGGCTTTGAAAAAAAAAGTACATTAAGTGAATGAAAAAAAAAAAACCTGTTACATATTTACACTTTTTATTTTTATTTATGGTAGATGTTATAAGCTATGTGATAGAATAATATTGTTACAGTATTCAATATCCTAATTTACATTAAAGTTACTTGGGCTTTCTTTTGAAAAATAGAACCACCCAAACCCGACCTGCAAGAATTATGACAAATGAAGTCAATCCGACAAGCAACGAAAAAGTAGAAGACAACAAGTCCCGAAACGATAAATCGCAGCGTCAAACTGATCCGACCCGAAACGCGGGTCCCTTACGAAAATTTCCTATAGAATTCTAAAAATATAACTTATTGAAAAGTTCTTATAGAATCCTATATAATTATGGCCCGTTTTTCTATAAGCTAGTTTAACCAAAAGATATAGAAATCATATAGATTTTCTATAAAAAATATTCGCATTGTCAATAATATATTCGAACATCGCCAGCTTTTTTCAGTTGGTCACACTCCCAAGTACTAACCGCGGTCGGTGCTGCTTCTACTTTGGCGACCGATCTCGACCGGGCACTTTTAGCTTGGTACGGCCTTTGGCTGGTTATTAGATCTTATTATACTATTTCAACTTTTTTTCTGTTGTTATTTGCTTTCCCAATTATTATACCCGTATAGATTTTACAGCGATTCTCAAACTGTATGAATTAGAAACCCGAAGCTATTTGTAAAATAGAAAATTTAAGGATTGAAAAAAAGTCCGTTAATATAATTTATTGATTGATTGATTGATTTTGTTGGTGGTTTTTAAAAAAAATTAATGTGAATCATAAGCAAACTAATTAACCATCATTTAAATCAGTAGTTCAACTGATATGGTATTACATTAACATTTAATCAAAATCTATTAGAACTGAATGAAATTATAATCAAGGAAATTAAATCTAAAGAATACTATTATATTAAACTAATGTATTACAGAATTAATTATTTTTTAACATATAGGTGTAAATCAATTAGTACGCATAAATTTAAAAGACTAATATATATATACATATATATTTACACATTATATATATTAATGTATAGAATAATTCAACTATTGAAATTCTATAACGTATATGTACCGTATAGAAAAATATTCTAGTATTCTAGAAAAAATATTCTACAGAACTTCTATGACTTCTATAGAAACATTTTCTTTAGAAAAATTCTATACGACTCCTTAAAACTTTACACAAACAAGATTTTATAGAAAAGCAATTCTATGAAAACAGTTTCTTTAGAAAAAGTAGTTTATAGAGGTCTCCAAAACTCTGTAGAAATAGTATTCTATAGAAATCCTACTCTATACAAACAATTTCTTTATTAAAAGTATTCTATAGAGTTCTTCAAAACTCTATAGAAATAGTATTCTATAGAAAGGCTATTCTATAGAATTTGTAAAGAATTCTATAGAGTTCTATACAACTCTATGAACTATTTTCGTAAGGGGTTCTATCGAGTTCAGGAAAAGTCAGGTTTTCCAACACAATGCAGGTCTCCAATCCAGACGCAATTCAAAACGTCCAAGGTAGTAAATGATCATGCATAATCTTAATATAAAAAAATAAGAGCAGGAACTTAAAATATTTATAAAAATGTATATGGAAATTGTCTTATTAACGTATTTAATGTAAGCGACTTAGAGCATAAGGTTAGTGAATACTTCACTTTTATTTTAAAAATGTATTTTTCACTAACTGCCGTGCAGAAGTATTAATAAAAACTGCAGATAAGAAATATGTTTATTATGTTTCCAGCATTACGCAGAAAAGTACGGGTGCTGAATAAAAATAAATATATAAATATATATGAAAAATTCTATGTAAATAAAATATGCAGGTAAAAATATTTTTTAATGTTTTCCTAGCTATATATAAAGAAGATGAGTCGCGAAATGAAAATTGAAAGTATAAAAAATATATATGGAAATTTCTGTAATAATGAATATTGCAGATGCGGCAGATTTTTAGTGTTTTCCCAGCATTACGCAGAAAAGATGGATTTATAATGAAAAAAATTGTAAAATATATAACAGAAAATTTTTGTATTAACGACATCTACAGATGAAATTTTTATGTTTTCCCGGTATTATGCAGAAAAGACAGGTTAATACTAACAATAATTATAAAATATATGAAAGAAAAAAAATCTTCAATCATAAAATATGCAGATTAAACAGTTTTACAAGTTTTTCTTTTCTTTTTTTTTTTTTTTTTTTTTTTCCAACGTCATGTAGAGAAAATGGATTATAAATGAAAATAATTATAAAACCTGCCAGAAAAATCTCTGTATCTATGCAATCTGGAAGTGAGTTATATACTTTATAATTACTTCATTCTACAACACATCTTCTCTACGTAGTACTGTAAACACTTTGCAGTTAGCATTAATACGAAAATTTTCTTGCATATTTTATTTTATTAATTTCATTCGCAATTCACCATTTCCAGCTAATGCTTGGAAAATTTAAAAAATCTACCTTACTTAAAGGTATTAATGATGCATCTTCAAGGGGTTTTTGGGAAAAATATACCCTTAAAATAAAAATGAAGTATTCACTAACCTTAGAATCCCAGTAGCTTAAATGAAATCTCTCAATAAGTGGCCGTCCACAAATGATGTCACACTTGGAGGGTGGAAGGTGTTCGGAAAATTGTGACAGTTTGTGACAAGAGGCTGGGAGGGTGTAAAATGAAGTGTGACATCACACATAATTGTACACTTTAAAGTTACATGCTTACTATACTTTCATCTGTAACTGTACAAAAAAAGCTGCAAATCATCAAAACAAGTTTTTGTAAAGCTACAGAAATCTGTAGCTTTACAAATGAATCTGCTAAAATTACAGTAATCTTACTAAAATTTTATCTGTAACCCTGGTTGCAGTTACATGAAAAATTCTAGGCATCCCAGTTTCCTAAAATATTCTATTAACCTTACAGATTTTTTGATTTTCTGTGCAAAAAATTCTGTGTTACATGAATTTTTGTTGTTGCCGTTACATAAAAAGTTCTAGGAGTCCCAGTTTCCTAGAAAACTTGAGTAACTTTACATATATTTTTTTTTTACAGTGTAGTAATTGAAGTTAAAATCTCACCATAGTCTTATTAAAATACATTTCATGTAACTGCATAGTTAGCACCTAAATATGGATTCCATTCTTTTTAATACTGTAACTGTTTTGTACTTGCATTCATTCAAAATTCATATTTCCCTTAGCGTTGCATTGTTCTATGACGAACCTTTCATTAAAATCCGATGTTTGCAAATAACCATGTTCTTTTATTTACAAAACAACTTGTATTTTTGTTTTGTTATTTAAAATTTATTATATAATTTTCATTTTTATGCTTTCAGTTGCAAAATTCTGATATGTGATTTGTTTCAGTTAGATTTACGCTTTCTTAACACATCCAGTAAATCATCAATTTTTAAATGTGTTTTGTTAAAATTTTTCTGAGATAAAAATTACATTTAGTTGTAATATATGTAAACATTATACAGTTTTGCACATAATAGTTTGTTAAAACAAGCGTAAATAAATTTGTTAACTGTTATTGACTGTGTCCAAGAAGCTGATCCTGTCCTCCAATTACAGAGGAGGGGAGCACCGGTCATGTATCTTTTTTTAGGGGACTGGGGGGAGGATCAGATGTCTTCATTAATAGCTTTTATGTTTTTGATCAAAATTGGGGTATTCTCTGGCATATACGCGGATTTACTTTAATTTCGTAAATGCATAAACCTTTCCGGTAGAATATAAAATTGGCTGGTTTTATTAATAGACTAAAGAATTAGTTTTTTATAAAAGAAAAGAATCTTACAGAAAATGTTCCCAAAGTTCACATTTTAAAACTATTTTAAGGCTCGACTACTTCGTGGCTGGAAAACAATTAGATAAAAAATATTTTTTTTTTCTGCTCAAGATTGTGATACATTGAACTTTGTGTCTACTATTTGAAAAAATCTGTTCAGCAGCTGAATTTTAAAACAGTAAAAATCTATTTATATTCATTTGAAATATAAAAAGAATAGCATTCAAAAATATGGTTTTTAGTAATTTTCTATAACATCTTCATGTTATATTTTGAGAGGGATTTTGTGGAGACCCTATGAAAGTCGAATAAATTCTGATGTTAATAAGTTTTTATTTTCCTCAAAAATGTTCACTTTCAAGTTAGAAATTATTACTTTTAAATTATACTTTCATTATTTTAATATTAATATTTTAGAAAAGTCATCATTTCTAAAAAAAATAAATGTTAAAAACAGATAGTGTCCTGAAAAAATCGATAAAAATCGGAAAAATAAACCTTTCTCGGTATATTAATTAAAGGATAGTGACCGGAAAATGTTGTTTAAAACAGAAATATACCCTTCTATCTATATTAATTATTGGACAATGTTCAGGAAAAAGTTTATGGAAACGGAAATGTACGTTTTATGCTACATTAATTAACGTATAGAGACCTGAAAAAAAGTTGCTGAAAAGGGAAATATACCCTTCTTTTTATATTAACAAACGGAAAATTGCCATTCTGGAAATAGGAAATAACGAAAAAATACCAACATTGTAACGGAAAATTACCATTGCATAAAACTGAGTTTACCCTTCTTTTATCTCCCAAAACGGAAAATTTAGTAACGAAACGGAAAAAGTCCGGCAACTTTGCTGCCAGTTGTTTTACTCTGAATTCACTGATTTATTTTTAACAGTTTATATTTTTTTTTTAACGTGAAAAAATATTTTGGAAATTCTTTTGAAATATCGTTTCAACCCGACCGGGACCGCAAAAGTGAAAACTCAAGCAGAAACTGACCCGAACTCGAAACAATGAAATCTAACCAAACGCTAAGAGAAGAAGTAGACTTCAACCGGATTCGAACCCGGGAAATAACGGAAAAGTATGGGTGCAACTCGACCCGGACACGGGTCGTCTATAGTTAAAAGCGGGTAACCGTACCAGGTGCAGGACTCCAGTTCAAAGATTTTAATCGGCATTTTACCATAACTACTTTATCGACTGATTTTAAGTTTTGTATCCCAAGGTACAATTTTTTTAAAATTCAAATATGACACAAAATTTTACAATTAATTATTTTCTTACATTTCATTATAAAGACCACCACACACACCCTAAGCCCAACTTTTTAGCATAAATTGAAAATAAGACATAATTCTCAGTTGAATTGCTGTTTTCGATTTTCTCTTTGACAAGCTCAAGATTAAATTTCATGGGATTTCTTTTTTTGGAGGGCCGACTGTATTTGAATTTTAAAACATTAGCTTAAATATAGTGCCAAAACTTCAAGTTTTGAGTACTATATTATTCGACTTTTCATATTTCAGCAAGTTAACAACCTTACGCTCGCAGCTAAAATTGTAAAGATGTAGTTATTGTTTCCTTATAAAATATATTTTCTCATTCGCTTGATCTCCAGGTAGAAGAGTGAATGAAACTTTATTGGTCGTATTTCAAAAAGTATATAAAAGGTACTTTAGAAGCAAATTATCCATAAGAACACTTTTACGATAAAAATAAGCAAAGGTCAATAAGTCATCTAAATATAACCCACACCATAGGGATACAAATAAATAAAAATAAATAAATAATAATATTTAAAATAAATACACAAAGAAAGAATAAACAAAATTGGATTTATGGTTTGCCAGTTTTATTTAAATTATACTGATATTACTCTCTTTCTTGATTTACAATATAGATAACTTCTTAATGCGCATATTATTACTTGTGTAAAAGTTACGTTAAAGGAAAAGTTCAGTATTATAATTTTAGATTCTTAAATAAGTAAAAAAGTAAAAATAGCACTGGAGGACAGTGGTTTTGTCTTAGAACTAAAATTAGTTGATTCTAGATCAGTTTTTGGTGCTGATTCCGAATGTGTTTTCCATTTATCTCTAGGTAGTCCAGGTTTTGAGAAATTTGCATATTTAAGTTTATGCAAATTTAAGCTTTTTTGTGCTATTTTATGCAAATTTTAGATACAAAATATGTCACATCTAATTACGTTTTCTAGATAATGACTACATGACTATTTTCTTTAATAAATGTCACCATTTGCATATTCTTAACATTTATTTATCAGTTATTAAGCCTAGTTTGCATATTTTTCAATGGTGTAATGTTTACATCACTATCAACTTTAAAATAGTTGTCACAGAATTGACGTAAAGTTTTTCCAGACTAGATTTTTATGCTAATTTCAAATCTGTAGTCTTTTTTCTTATGTCATGTCTAGTTTTTGAGTAAGATGAATTTCTACTTTTGCACGGCATTAACACAGATTTGATATAAGATGCTTTTAAGGGGTGTGTAATTCATTGATAAGAAGGTGAACAGGGTCAGAGTCATACCAGAGACATAAACAAAAATTTATATAATCGAAAAACAATAAGTAGTAGAATCTATCCTAACTAGTTGAAGTTTATCATACAAATTATCATAAAAAGCTATTAGTGGCTTTTTTGACCAAAAACTAAACGTTCACTTTTTTTCAAAAACTAGGCATGATAGAAGAAAACAGATACAAGATTTGAAATCAGCTCAAAAAAACGGTTTAGAAACATATTAGCGTACTCGTGCGGAGAAATATTTGAACGTCAAGAAACATTATTAGAAAAAACATGAAAAATATGCAAATTAGGTACAATATTTCACAGTCACATGTCAGTATAATCTCAGAAACAACGTTTTTGTGAAGTAAGTTAGGTAGTAATCATAACATAAAACAAAAAATCCTTTCTAATATTGCTTTATACCTTAAATTTGCAAATAATTGTATAAAATTTACTAAATTTGCATGAATTGAAATATGCAAATGTCTCTCAAACTTGACGTGCTGGAGTAAATCTAAAACTAGATTCGGAATCAACACAAAAAACCGCAAAAAAAAAAAAAAAAAAAAAAAAAAAAAAAAAAAAAAAACTAATTTTTGTTTTAGGACAGATCCAAAGTTCAAATTTGTTGACTAGTGTAGTCTTTATTAAAACATTCTTTTATAAACAATTAATGTTTATCCTAAAAATCACGCCTAATTTTATGACCTAATTCACGCCTGATTTCATTCAATTAAAGTTGTTCATAAAATATTACCGCTGCAATAGGTTAAGTTGACCTGCGCACCGATTATCAAAAAATTACCTCTTTTAATTACCCTTAATAGGAATCGTCAACTAATGAACTCATTTTTAAAAAAATGATAATTTTTCCTTCGTTTCTTTTTTAAGATATGGCAACGGGGAAAAAAGTAATACTTAAATAAATTATTTGAAACTAAATTGTTTTCGTATTATATAATCATAACTTTATTATTATTAATCCATTAATTCATTAAAACGTTTTTAAAAATATATATTATTTTCTATTTTTTATTTATATTTTCTACTTTTTGGTGTTTAAAATATTTTATTGCTGGGGTTTCACAGTCAGTTATAATAAGTCCCCATAATCTGGCTGTTAAGAGAACAAATTATTATGACTTTGTAATTATTTTTTGTTTATTGCATTGGGAATAGCATGGTGAATTAATGGAAACACAAGACATATTTTCCACGTCCCTGAACAACGCTTTTTTAGAACGATATACAAAGTCGTATTGCCAACGAAATTTTTTAAAACGTAATTTCCTTTTTAGAAAGACAATTATCGTAATGAAAATGCTGTAATAATCTTTTGAAATCACAGAAATATATTTCACCCAGGCTTTTTTTATTTTTTTATTTTTTCAACTTTGACAAATATCAAAATTAATTCATTCATCTGAATAAAGACTGATAAAACAACATAATTTTAGACAACATATAGGTACAAAAGTATGACTTGAATTCAAGGTTTATAACTTTTTATGTCTACAGAAAGAATTTTACGAATTATTAAAAAAAAATACAAAAAAATCTATTTTATTTAAGAATTTAATGGTTTTCGTAATTTTGTTAAATAGTATATTACATATATGGGGCATTCTCACAATCTTTTGACTTTTGGGGGAAAAAATCTCACAAAATTAAACATTTTAATCTGATAGACGAATGCCTTAATGATTCAAAATAAAGAAAAAATGGTCAGCAGCGAAATTTTTTTATTTAACTAAGGTTTAAGTTAAACTTGCGGGTTTAATTTTCCTTACCATTTTACCGCTATAACTTTTTATTTTCTTCTAAATTTTTACTTATAATGAATTTGCATAGTACCCACAGGACATTCAAATAAGAAATAATAACAATGCAGTACTTTTAATACAGAATTTTTGTATAACATTGTCTTAAAGGGGTGTTAAAGAATGGACGGTAAGGTAAAAAAGGGGGATGGTACTGGAAAAAAGGTACAAATGGTAAAAAAAGGGACAGTAAGGATGGAACAGTCAGGAAAATTACCACCTATTTTTGGGGAAATCATGTTAAGACTGAGTGATAGACACAATGTTCATTGATTTTTAGAAACAGTTGTTAACATTGAATTAAAAATGTTTTTTTTTTTTCAATTAAATTTACCTCGAATAGTGCAGAAATAAATCCTGGGGACGGTGAGACTACCAATAAAGCCACGATGCTTGAAATTGATATTTAAATGCTGATTTAAATTCTACAGTAAATTTTCTGCCAAAGAATTTTAGACATTATTTCCCTAGCATACTTCTGCATGAGAAAAACTTGAAAACAAATTCTGTGGCTGCATCTGAAATGATTTTCTGTATAATTTTAGCAAGAGGGGTGGTAGGGATTCTAAAACCCAGGGACAGAGTTTAAAAAATAATAACAACCCTAAAAATGTGTGCAGGTTAATTTTAGCTACATATTTATATAACACAATAGTTCCAGTTTCAGAACAAAATTACATCGAATTATTTTTATTGAAACAATTTTATCCAGACAGCACCAAACTTAAAAATCAGCATCAGAGACACGGGACGGTATAGGCGTTTACCAGGTGTTTGGACCCCCAACATCGCCCAAAACTTATTTATCTAGTTAATATTGTTATGCAAACATGCAATGGGATGTTTCCCAGTATATGAAATAAAAAACACACACAAAAAGTGTATTAAAATAAAAATTATTATTCAGGGACATGAAAGTCAAAAGATTGTGAGAATGCCCCATATAGGAAACTGACTTCAATGCGAAAAAGGGGGTGAATATTACAAATTAGCATCTTTTAGACTATTGTAGCTGTTTATTTTTTTGTATCGATTCATTTCTAAAGAGATATAGTCTATAGTGTTGCATACAAAAGCAGTAAAAAGAAATGCCATACGAAATTAAAAGGATATACATATACAATACTGTTATAAATTTGAAATATAATATCAAAATATAATAATCTAAAAATTTTTGATATATTTTTCGTACCAAATTTCTTTAAAGTATAATAATAAAAATAAGAATTTAATAATAATATTTATTTCTCTGCCTTTTACCAAAATTCAAATTTTCGGTGTAACCCTATCCAGATACTTCACATCTATATTCTAAAAAATATCGAATTGTAAAAGAAAAAAAAAAGATTATATGTTTTAAATATTTAAATGACTAGGAAATACAGTACCTACACTTAAATTAACATGTATTTAAATATTATTTTAAAAAAAAAGAAAAAACAAAGAAAAAACAGTAAAGGTATATATTTTTATATAGAGTTTTGATATTAAAGTTCTTTAATTATTTAGTTATCTCTCGCTTCAGAAAAAATTACCTCTGAACAAAATTAAAGACGCGATAGAAAAAAAAAGTTTCGACAACATTCCATTAGTTTTTGCGAGAACAGAAAGCTTATTTAAAAATGTATATTAAATACTGGCGTGTTTTTAGGATGTATAAAATTAACCTTTTTTAAAAACAAAGGCCTTAAAAATTTCTTATATTTTTTTAACTCTTTTTTGTATTTTTATGTACTTTTTCAGACAAATTTCTTTTAAAAACTTATAATGAAAGAGATTTTATGAAACGAAAATTAAAAACATTCATTTGTACGATATCATTAATTTCTTTTTAACTAAAATTTACTTCTGTTTAGTTCTATTTATAGTGTTTTGTCAAAATAAAAGTAAAGCCAAAATGCTACAAAAGTATTCTTTTGAATAAAGGTTTACTATGAAGCAAACGACTTTTCTGTTCAAATATTACCTTTTTTTAACTTCATTATGAATTTTCGTTTCGAGAGAGTTCTTCTGTTAATTTTAAGCACATGACTTTTTATAAGAAAGTAAAAACTTGAGAAATTTGATTAGCTCTTTGTTAGAGCATTAGTTTATTTAAAAATGAATATCATTTAGAGGTCTATTTTAATGGGTATAAAATTCTTTAATGTTCGCTTTTTGTCTAAAAATAAATGCATTAGTATTTTTTCTTCGTATTTCTCTCCATAAATTTTTAACTTTAAAAACAAAAACCTAGTTAATTTATGTTCTTAATGAAGATAATTTCACGAAATTAAGAAAGCAAAATAAAATAAAATTGTAAGTGTTTTTACGACTGCACTAGTTAATATTAAAATTGCATTTTCGCCTATTTAATTTTTATCTAAACAAATTTCTTTTATTAAAATTTTAAAAAGAAAAACTGTAATGCTAAATCATTTTTTTAAATAAAATATCAATGTATTTCACATTGATATTCAATGTGACAAATTAATGTAGACAATGTAAACAATTTGACAATGTAACAAAAAATTCTTCAAGTGTACACATTATTTTTTTATATGATTATAATTGTATTGTTTCCATAAGCTTTTCTTTTTAAAATAAATGATTTAACAATGAAATTCATTAATTATCAGTTATCTAATTAGAAAATTTACGTTTAGAAACTTTCAGGAATTTTATTAAAGTCTTCTTAACAATTTCGGACCTGGTCTCTCTTACTAAAATTTTATTCGTTTAACACCAGTTATTTTTAAAAGGACACTTTTACTAACATAATCATGAAAGTGCTGAAATTATATACAGCAAATATTTCTTTTTTTTTTATTTCTGTTGTTAAAAAAAGTTCAGGATGTACTTTTTGAAAGTGCATATATGCACCGAAGATCCGGAACGTGTTAATATTTTTTTTTTTTTATATATACTGCTATAATTTCAAATGATAATTAAAGAATCCAACAATATAGAGATGGAGAATTGCTGCACCATACTATATATAGATATATATATTTCACCATTGCTCTTTTATTTATTTATTTTATTTTATTTTTTGACAAATACCAAAATTATTTCATTACAAGGAAGGAAGATTCATTAACTACATAATTTTTCAAAATATAGGTTCTGAAATATGACTTGGATTTAAGATTTTTATTTCTGTAGAAAGAACTGCACCAACTAAAAAAAATTCTTCAAATCCATTTATTTATGATTTTTGTTGTTTAGATTTTGAATGCTAAGTATATTTTGTCTGTCTTTCCGTTTGGGCCACACAATAAGATTCCCGTTACACAATCTATAAATGCCAGTCACCGATCACTGACGCGGCCTAAACGGAAGTTCAGTGTCGGTCACCGGTGACTGAAATGGCACTCAACGTGTTAAGTAATTTTGTCAACTCGGATATTAACCCTTTGCATTCGAGAGGGGATTCTCACTGACCGCTAGTATCCCGCATAAATGGATTCTACAAATGCTCTGGACACCAGTATTTTAAACTAATTTTATTTGCCTTATCTAATAGCCGAATAATCTATGATAAAATATGGCGAAAAAAGCTGTAAGATATTAGTGGTGTACAAAGCATTTGGCGTTCCGACTTACGAGAAAAACCTGACAACACTATTGGTGAATGAGAGTCCCCTATCGAGTGCAAAGGGACATGTAGGACATCAACTTCATTGCGAAAAATAGATGAATATTACAGATTAACACTTCTTAAAATATTGTAATTGTTTCAACTTTTGTATTCATTTCTTTCTTTTGACTTATACTCCACAGTGTTACCCGCAAATGCATAAAAATAATTGCCATGCAAAATTAAAAGAATACACAAAGTGGATTTCTGTTACAAAATTGAAATATATTGTAAAAATAATAATATTATAATTTTTTGATATATTTTTTAACCAGATTTTAAAAAATAATATTAATTTAATTAAAATTTTAATTTTTCTGTTCCTCAGGCAGAATTTTTTTTCTCCAGCAAAATTTAAAATTTCGGTGCATCCACAGCCAGTTACTTCACTTCTACGGTCTAAAAAATATCAAATTTAAAAAAAATCTTTTGTCTTTTAAATACTTAAATAATTATGAAATACAATACCTACATTTAAAATAACATGTGTTCAAGATCTTTTTCAAACTGTTTCATAAAACACGGAAAAAGACGGTAATTTTTGAACAGAGGATTTTACTGTTCCTTAATTACTTAGTTATTTTTCGCTTCAGAAAAAGTTAACTGAAAACTAAACTATAGATGCGATAAAAAAAAAGTTTCAACAAATTCCATTAGTTTTTGAGAGAACAGAAAGCTTATTTAAAAATATAGGTTATTTACTGGTATATGTTTTAGTATGCATAAAATAAGCCTTTTTTTCAAAACAATATTTTTCTTTGTACTCTTTTTTTTTCATTTTATGTACTTAAGTAATTTTTCAGACAAAATTCTTTTTCAAGATTTCAATGAAAAAGATATTAAGAAACGCAAATAAAACACACGCATTTCTACGATATCATTAATTTCTTTGCAACTTAAACTTATCTTTGTTAAGTTCTATTTATACAGTCTTATCATATCACAAATAAAGAATAAAACCAAAATTCCACAAATGTTTTCTTTGAATAAAAGTTACTTTGAAGCACACAACTTTTCTTTCTGTTCAGATATTTTTTTTCACTTCTTTATGAATTTTTGCTTCAAGAAAGTTCTTCTGTTAATTTTAAGTACATGATTTTTACATTAAAATAAAAACTTGAGAAATGTTATTAATCTTTGTAAGAACAGTAGCTTATTAAGAAAAAAAAATGAATATCATTTAGAGGTCTCTTTTTAATGCAAATAAAATTATTTAATATTTGCTTTTTGTCAAAAACAATGCCATTAGCATTTTTTTTTTATTTTTGTATTTTTCTCCATAAAATTTAAACTTTAAATACAGAAAACTAGTTATCTATGTTCTTAATGAAGTTGATTTCACGAAATTAAAAAGACGAAATGAAATAAACTTGTGTTTTTACAACAGCACAAGTTAATTTGAAATAAATTTTTCTTCTGTTTAATATTTATATAAAAAATATTTCTTTTATTAAAATTGTAAATAAAACTGTAATTCTAAAACACACCTTTTTTGAATAAAAATAATATGAAATAAGAAAAAAAATAATCGGGCGTACACTTTACATTTTATAAATGATTATAATTACATTGTTTGTTGAATATTTTCTTTTTAAAACAGATGATTTAACAATTAAATGCATTTAATAATTGTCATTTATTTATTTAGAAAAGTAATTACATTGATGAACTTTCAGGAATTTTTAACGACATTTTAATAAAGCATTTTTTGTTACCTATTCGTATTACATCAAATGATAATCAAATAATCCAACGATATAGTGTTGGAGGATTACTGCACTATTCTAAAGTGTTCTGTGAAGTTAATATATCAGAATTTCACTTTTTAGATATTTCAATTTTTTGCTGTTCAATAAAACATATCAGGTTGTAACGAAAGTTTAACGACACATCTAATATAGTCTGCGCAAACAGCTCGCGTTGACGTGTTTGCTCATATTTTATCAAACGATTTTTGGCATTTGAAAGATAGGGACATGCTTTATAAGACAGCATTGTGAAATTTGTAAAAAAAAAATATCGTTATCATTAAGTACAGGGTGTCTGAAATGGAACTATCACGCTTCCAGATTAGAACTATTATTTACTTCCAGTTCTGTCGCAAACAGTCAACTACAGAATGTCACCGAGTAATGTGTACAGGTTTAAGTACTAGCGTTGCATCATATGACGCTGTGAAGGTTTGGCAAAATGGCGGTTATGTATAAAATTACAGTTAATTATATTTATTATAATTCGTATTATGTAATGGTGATTTGGCGGAAAACTTCCGTTATTACCTAATATATTGTAAAATAGTGTTTACTTAATTAACACTTTAAAAAGCAGTTATAAAAAGCAGCTATACCTGGCATTCTTTTTCATTCATGTATAAAATTACAGCCATTTTCTTCCAGGAATACTATACTATTGGAATACTTTCTTTTTCTTCAAAATACCAAATAACTAACAAATTTAGGAGTGTACGTGAAAATAGAAATTTCATTGCAGATGTACATATTTTCATTGTGATAGATTTCAATCAAGAAAAAAAAACTAAACTTATATACGTATATAAATATATAAAAAAAAAGATTTAAACTTCTGAAGGTCACCTTTATATATTATTAAAATTTTTTATGAGAACATACGTCGTATTTACTTGATCATTATTTGATTATGCACGTATTCTGTGATTATACACTTTTAGGATGCCCACTAATGTTCTGTCCACCTCCATTTATTATAAAACGACGTCTTCTATAATCATTAAACATGGTATAAAGTTATTATAAATTATTAGCCACACTGCACGGTGGGTGATTTTCCTGTTCCAGCTGTCCAAAATTATTTTTTGCATCTTTATAGTCGCATCGCCATGAAATTGAAAAATGTTACTGCTACTCATAAGGGAACCACTTTTGGTGTTGCTCGCACCTAGCATTGAGGCCTGGTGCATTTTAAAGCCCTATATTATGAAGCTTGAGAATCTATAAAAATAAAATAATATTTCTTGATTATACAGCAGCATAACTTTCTGAAAATGCAATTTTCGAGACCACTTATCGGACTATTAACATTGATTTTTTTTTTTTTTTAAGAAAAGCATTTAAAAATAAAAAATAGTTAATAATAAATATAAAATATTGAAAAAAATTTGAAAATTCCTTCAAAAACCCACGAATTTGATTTTGAAAAATTGCAACTTTATATTCATATTTTTGGCGGGGAAACAGTTGGCGTTTATTTTCAAAAGTAGAGCTTTCCGGCAACCCTAGCCAAATGTCACAGCTGAATTTGTAATAGCTAGAAATTGCAATGTCCTATCTATTTCGCCACAGTAATTTTATAATTGCCCATCAGTTATAAAAAAAAAAAACATCGCAATCTGATATAATTCTAGTAATATGTTCTGTTCATTTTCTCTTTGGATCAAGCGGGCGGGAAAATTGTAGCGCCATATTTGGCGACTTAACTCACTTTTGGCGTGAAATAAACAAATAAATATGTAATAATAAAAAAATTAAAAGTATAAAAAAGTGTATAAAATATTATTTTAACAGAGAAATTTTTTCGGTTCTCTAACTTTTATGTATAGGGCTACAAAACGCACCAGGTCTCGATGCTAGATGCGAGCAACACCAAAAGTGGTTCCCTTGTCAGTATATAATGATAGGTGTTGCAAAATGTAGCGTTTAGCAGTCATAATTTCACTACAAGGACATTCAAAAGAATTTCATTATATTACGAACTATGGTGAAAAATCGTTTAGTGTGGTTTTTAATGATGTTTTATAATTTAAAACACTTTGAAATTTATATACATACCTATGAAGTGTATTACAAGATGATTGCAATAGAATATGGTATGGATAGCATTTATCAATCATTTACAGGTACACTAAAAATAACTATGTTACATTACGTTCTATGGAGAAAAATTGTCTGTGGAGTATTTTGTTCATGTTATATTATTTCAAAAGTATTTAAATTCATATATATCTCCAATGTGCTCTATAAGATGCTTATTAATGAATATGATGTGCATAGAATTTATCTTTCATATACAGGGGCGCTCAAAATAAATCAGTTATATTTCTCTCACTATGAACAATAATTGATGAAAGTGCGTTTTCAATTGTGGAACATTTTTTTTAAATTATAGAAATTGCATACTATTTAGTGCGTATAAACACTATAAATCATATAGAGGGCTGCACAAAACATCGGAAAAACATTTCCGTTTATTGGCGGAAATTGCAGACGAGGAATTTTCAACTATGTTATGCGTTTCCTAACTGTTGCATATTGTGAATTATCTGATAAATTTATTGTTCGTATACAGGTATGTACAAAATATTATGTTAGTTTTTCGACTTTGGTTGAAATTGCGTTTTCAAACGTGTTATATGTTTTACAAATTAGACATATTTTTCACGTTATTAAGGTATGAAGTTTTATTATAGTAGCCCGAATGCATTGAAAAACGTTTTATTACCTGAATGACGCATGAGTTTACGTTATTCTTGATAATTCTAATGATACTTTCTTAACGGTATGGAAGCTAATGTGATAAAATTATTTTTGTATTATTAAAACAAATCCTAAATTTTCTTTTTCTAAAATTTAAGATACGGGACAAACCTTCGACAGCTTTAATAAAAATTGCTGCGTTGTATATTCTTTTGTATATTTATATTTATCTCTGCACAGAGAAACCTTATGTAAAGAATGGGAATCATAAGATATCATTGGAAAATGTCTACATTATGTTTTGTATTGTATCAAATCTGAATTTGGAGAATTTGTCTGAATCAATTTTGTAACCACTCGAAATTTGCAGCCATGTAATATATTTTACATAATTTTGTCCTGAGATATCTACATACAACTGACAACTTTTGTCCAAATTTGGTCATAAATTTAAACATTTCGCGCTTCAAAACGTGCTCTTCATTGTAATTTTCCACTATAAACAAAACATCTTCCCCCAAATTCACATTCTCGTTATATTTTAAATATTTTTGCAGTTGCATAATGTTGTAAAAGTTTATTTATGTGACTAACTTAAATTCTGCTGTCTTTGATAAAAATAAAATGGTACTTGAGCTAAAAATTAAAAAATATATATATATACTTAATAAGCTAAAAACAATTCTAAAACCTAGGGGGGACACCTAAGGGAAGACAAATTAAGTTGGAATGAAAAGGTAATAATTTAAACTATTTAATCATATCAAAAATTGAGTTCAATCGTGATTTATCATATAACTTTTTCTATATTAAAACTTAAAAATTGTAAAGAAAAAAATACAGAGTTTTTGCGACATCAAATATGAAATAACAGCTGAAATGTGCAATATTTATGGACATAAATCCGATAAAATAAAGTCCTTATTTTGTTCGGAGGCGTCCATAATTGAGCAGTATATTTTATTTCGCTTCAAGTAACAGATTAAAGAACTATACTCAAAATGATTGATTCATTCCCAACTAAGAAGCACCAAATTTGCGGTAGACTATGGACCACACAATTAAATTTATATCAAAACCAATAGCAGCGTACAGCACCTTAACTATTGAGCTATATAAAAATAAATTACGCTAGGATAAACAATTAAAAATCGACTTTTGGCCAGCTAGAATCGGCAAATTACTCACCGTGCACTGTAAGACCGCTAAGTGCCTCTTACTGGCAAAACTTCGGTTTTGTAATTTTCGTCTGGAATATCATACGGCACGCAGTGAAAAAAATAACTAGAATATTGTAGAGTGTCCTTTATTTTCAAGGAAATTGTCTTACATATCGCTAACGCGAAATAAAAGAGACACATCTCGACGAAAGTAAACGACGAAAGAAGGAGAGGCAAAAGACGATCCGCAGTTTTTTAACGTGACATGAAATTATACTGCATGCAGCAGTAAACACTTGCAAAAAAGCGTAAACCACTGAAGAATGAAGATGTAGATGAGCTTTGGACGGTTTAGTAATTTTATCTCGCCCCACAATTTGCTCCCATTTCTGTTGTCACGAATGGACATTAGCGTAATAAAGCTATGTGGAATAAAACCCAAAATGTATTTTTGAGAATTGTGCCACATTTCCTGCAGGTGAGCGATATATGAATATCTCTATTAGTTGTCCTGAAATGTAATTTTTTTGTCTGCTCAAGCAACCATTATAAAAATGCCACTAATCCCATGCTACAATTTATCATTTTAAAACAGGCGTAAATTTATTAAAACAAAAATAACATATGTAAGCAAATTATACTTTATTTTAAAAAAAAAATCAGGATAAGTATGAGTCCACTATCGGCATTTGAATCAACTTGATTTTCCATACAAGTATGAACATTAAATTCGGATCCGTGTTTCGTATGTACATGTTTCCATTAGTGGTATATTTTATTTTACGACTTAATAGGAATATCCGTACTAAGAATTTAGTTGATAAAATAATTATTTTTAATTAATGCTTACATTTACATTGAGTATATTAATTAAGTACCTATTTTCGCCTTGCAAAATTCTATAACAAGGGTAAGTCATTTGGTGGAAAATATATTGAAGAAAATTTATCTACTATATTTTATTTTTCGAGACGATGTAAATTTTTTCATGCATCTGATATGAAACTCAGAAACTAATCCTATATTTTCACGATTTTTTATTTTATACTTTTTATTAGAATATAAAAATTAATTCGAATTTTATGAACGATCAAAATAATAAGCTTATTCTGTAATGCAGTTTTTATGTTATCTTTTATTTTTAACGAAACGGACGAAATTAATGCGTGGGTATATTGACAGTAGTTATATGTACATTCTTGTGAAGAAATTATATTTTATACCTAGAAAACCGTATATAAGCAACGCGGGTAAAAATTAAAATAAAATATTTGACATTTCTTTTTGATTCTCTATCGATTTGGAATATCTTTTCTCATATAATTTCAAGCATTTCTTGTTTGAATTGCTTCACTGTCTAATCCAAGTACTTGAAGTTTAATAGTTAAAATGCATTTTAAAAATTAAATTACAAATCGTGAATTTCTTTCTCTGTGAAAATAGATAATATTTCCTTTTAGTAATTCTTATTAGGTTTTTTTTCTGCAAATAACCTGCTCTTTCAGTAAAAGGAAAAGAACAACATTAATTTCTTTAATAAACTGTATTACTTAGAATATTAAAGTAACTGATATATTTTAAAAAGAGCATTATTAAAACTGTTCTATTTAAAAGGATAGTTTACTCATCTAATTTCGTTTCTTCTTTGGAAAGAGCATATATTATTCAAATATATTTTATTTTTCATGTTTTTTTTTAATAGTGAAAAAAATTTCCAGTTTAAAATTAAAATACTTTTAAAATATTTGTATTTTTTAATGGCAATTTTATTAACAAATTTGCTTAAACGTTTACTCACATTTTATTAGCGTTATATTTTTGATTATGTTGAATTTTAAATTTAAGTTTGCATTAAAATTTAATGTATGAGGCATTGCTGAATAATGACTAAGTCTGCAAATTTCTATTTCTTTAGACATAGTATTGAAAATTTTACGGGAATTTTACGAGAATCGATTTAAACTCTAATAGTTTAAAATTTGTTTTACAACAAAAATTGAAAAACTATTGATAATTACAAATACGTTTATAAACTGTTGATTTTAAAAACTTGTTTTGGCATCTTCACACGTAATATCCACTGCGTCTTATATCTTAAAAATGCATACTCAAGATGATAAATAATAATTAAACAACTTTATAGTGTCATATTTCATTTAAAACCTGAGATGAAAGAAGAATTTTATTTTTTATATATGCATGACAATGTACTGTGTACATTTTTAAACATTTTTTATTCTATTTTTACAAGAATTTTGTTATTTTTTTTATATCTAGCCTTCCTCTACTGCTTAAAAAATAAACATAGTATTATTTCGATCAGCCAAAAAAATAGAATGATGGATTAATCTTTCTATATATGACATATTAGATATATTATATACGTTAAATGTAAACTACTTCGGGGTATATATATATATATATATATCAAAATTTTAATTATTTTATTATTATATCTTGTTTAATTTTTCCTCTTTATGTTACATTTAAAAATTTTTTGACAAAGATGGAAAGGGAGAACGTGTGTAATCATAATAACCAAAAAGTGGTCAAATGACGTTGGCTATCAAATTATTTTGCATTTCTTTGCTTGTTTTTGCTTATATGTAAAATATTGAAAAATAATATTAATTCATTGTTTAAACTTAATAACGAGAAAATTACATTAAAAAAATTATAAAAAGACAATTTCTTACTGGGGTGAATAAGAAAACAACTGGGAAAAATTATTTTAATACTCATTTATAATGACTTTTGAATAATCATGAGATTATTGTAAATGTTTGGTAAAAGAGTAAAAGAACAATTAAAATTTCTTTAAGGGAAAATTGTATATTTCAAAGTATAAAATTGACAGAATTATTTAAGAGGAAATATTTATAAATGTGACATAAGGTAATAATTAGTGGAAGAGTTTCATAAAAATTGCCGATTCCTTTTTTATTGTTATTTTTACGTTTTCTTTATAGTGAAAGAGCATGATTTAACTCCTTCATGGCAAGCAATTAGATTTCTGTAATGTCGAACTCACACCTGAATTTGCGAAAAAATTTAGTTAAAAATAAAGAAAAGGAATTTTTTAACTGAACAAGTGAACAGCATTGAGGGGTTTCCTAGCTGGTGACAGTTTTACACCCAAACTAGGAATTGAAGCCATTGGGAGAAATTTAATTGTACTTTCGAACTACCTGAGAAATAAATTAAGAAATTAAAAGAGAAATTAAATCGTTAAGAATTTAAAAGAAATAAGTTAACATTAAGTTAGGACTTAAGAGAAATAAATGGCAAATATTATAAAAGAATATTTAAAATGGTCTAACTGTAGTTATAAAACTACTATAAAAGGTTTAAAAAGAGAGAAAGATTTAGAACTGTTCAGAGTTGCACTTGCCAAGCTTGAGAAGGACAAAGCTGAAAGGAGGTAGCAAAAGCCACAATAACCAACAACTTGGAAATTGCTCGTCAAACGTGGCAAATGAGGTGCGTTCGTACTATAACTAGTTTTATAATTATTTTTTGCACCCCATATTGTACTGAATGTATATTTTTTTGCGCTTCATAAGTGCATAGTCTGTAACATCATTAAAATGCACTTACAATAATTTTTTCCCCATTCCCCGTAATGTAACGGAAAACTTTTGACTGTCCCTGTAATTAAACTATACATTCGATTTTCATAAAATTTGAAATGACTCGACAAAATTTTGCAGCAATTATATATTTAAAATTTCAGACCATTCGGAAGGCTGTAAAATCATTAAAATGCATTTGCAATAATTTTTTCCCATTGGCCATAATGTAACGGAAAACTTTTGGGTGTCCCTGTAATTAAACTATACATCCGATTTTCATAAAATTGGAAATGGCTCGACAAAATTTTGCAGCAATTATATATTAAAAATTTCAGACCATTCGGAAGTCTGTAACATCATTAAAATTCACTTGCAATAATTTTTCCCATTGCCGTAATGTAAAGAAAAACTTTTGACTGTCCCTGTAATTAAACTATACATCCGATTTTCATAAGATTGGAAATGGCTCGACAAAATTTTGCAGCAATTATATACTAAAAATTTCAGATCATTCGGTCGGGTAGTTTTTGCACTGTTATATGCGGACGGACGGACGGACAGACGGACAGACAGACGGACTGAACGACGACTATAGGTGCTACGTATTTATATAATTACGAACGCACCTAAAAAAGGGACTTTAAAGGGCTGAGTCAAAGCGCTATAAGTAAGCGTACAAAGTTAATGCTGGGATCTGCCGTAAATTGAAACAGCTGCGACATCTTGTGAATGGAGTGAATAACGCAAATACGCGGGTTTTTTGTATGACGTCATATATGACAGAATATCTACCATCTGCGCATCTCGTGCGCAGGTCTATTTGAAGATATTTACAATTTAAGAGTTATGGGCGGAAAAGCAGACAAAGCTATTTTAGAGAGTACCTGTTAAAATTTTAATCATGAATTTCAAATATTTACTCACTCATGGAAGATGAACCTTGTTTACCAGATATATTAATTATTAAATACATACATTTTTATCAAAACAAGCTGTAACAAAAATATTTTGCAATAAATCTGGTAAAGAAGGTTAATCTTCCGTGAGTGAGTAAATATTTGAAATTCACGATTAAAATTTTAACAGGTATTCTCTAAAATGGCTTTGTCTGCTTTTCCGCCTATAACTCTTAAATTGTAAATATCTTCAAATAGGCCTGAATTTTATGCAAGCTATTCAGGCTAAAAGAAAACCATTTTTGTTAATAAAAGTTATAGGCGTAACTTTTAATTCCATGGTTTTTTCCAGGTTTTTTTCCACATTGGAAGAAACTTGCCCACCTTGCGTTTATGTTATTATTTATTAGGAAAAAAAATGTATTTTAAATATAATGAGCGAAAAGCATGTGTTTAAATTGATGAATATACCAGTATGTATGTATTTTAAATAAAGTTATGTTTTTCGAATGACGAGTATATTTTTAAAATGACTTTATATTTTGTATGAAATGAAAGCAACATAAACGCTGGTGATGGGGAAAATATTTGACGGTTTATGAACTGCGGCCGGCTAACATAAAAGTACTTTTTTACACTGTTTATTTAATCTAACCCTGTTCATATATATGAAAAGGTAAAAAAATTTAACCGATTTTTCCCTCCCAGATATCCTAGAAAAATAAAAATTATGTATGTTTGTGTATGGATGTGTTTCTAGTAACAATACAGCATTTTAGTATTTTTACAACTTCATTATAAATTAGCAAATCAATTTTACGTTATCTAAACGTAGCTGATAAATCCTTAAACATTCTTTATGGTTGTTACAACTGTATATACAAGTACAACAATTGAATAAGTTATGTAACAAACTACGATTTCTAAAATATACCAGCTGGTTGGGAAATTGCAAAAGAGAAATATTTAAAACCTTTAAGCATCTTAAACGTGATTTTCAGCCCTAAAATTTTCTTTTATAAAAAAGTTAAAATATTATTTAATATATATTATTAAATGTCAGTGATTTTAATATGTTCAATTGGCCCATCTCCGTCCGCAGCCCTTTTTCTACTACTTATTCCGACTCTTTTGCGGAAACCAGATTGAAAAAAAAAATTGAAACCGGACAAAATTAAAAGGGAAATTTGAAACTATTGGCTTCCGGGCAACAACTGCTACGTCGAGCTTATTATTAGTCTATATTTTTCCGTTATTGACAATTGTTGTGTGCTTCATAAGCCTTTTTCAAATTTGGAAAATGTTCCGCAATTGGGTTATTTCGATAAAAGTTACTTTCATTTTCTAACCATTATTTAACTTTTTTACAGTTACAATTGTATACTGTTTTCTCATTTGACGCCAATCATGACTATCGGCCCGATTACGGAAAGTTATCCATTTTACCCCTGCAAAGAACCGGTGTAAGATAATAAATGTTTAATTGAGCATACCACGTATTATTTGTAATTTTTTTATATTTTATTCCAATTTTTGAAGTTTCTTCTATACTTTGTATGCTTTCTGCAATGTTATTCACCTGTGCGAAGTGCAGGTATCCCATGAAAACTATTTTTCCCGCATATGACACAATGACCGACATATTTCTAGATTTTTTTAAAAAAAAGTAATTTGTCGATTTTAGGAATTTTTTTAAAGCTGTTGTCTAAAATTCTCAAAATATTTAAAACTATAAATAATCAATTATTGCTGGTTTAATAGTACAAGAATTACTGCTTGCATTTTAAATTAAAATGGATCCTAATGTAAAATTAAATGAGTTTTAAATGGAATGAATGGAGTGCTTCTATTTTAAATATTATAAATACAATTCGATCAAGAGAATATTTGTCAATTTATCGCCCGGTAAATAAAAAATATGCCTTAAAATTAATTAAATAATTTATACTTAAACTCTAAGCGTAATAAACCGTTTAATTCTAATTGGAAATACACATGTTTATGTAATTTTTATAACTTTATCTTATCAGGAATTGAATTAAAAACGCTGCTGTAAAATTCTATCTTAACATACATTAACTAATTTTTATATGTCCTTGTTCATTGCATTACAAAAACATAATTCAAATAGAACATATTAAAATCACTGACATTTAATAATACGATATAATAATGGGCTCGAAGTAGCTAGGAGTCGTTCGGTAGCTTCATCGCCCCGAGCCCAACCCTTCTTGCTTTTCGGTGTCTTTAATTTGTGTAATTTCCCTTTTAAATTTGTCCGGTTTCAATTTTTGATTTTTTTTTTCAATCTCGCTTTTGCTAGAGAGTCCCTTACTCGGGACGTGACTGGGGACCTATGAAACTTGCTTCCGCAAAAGAGTCGGAATAACATGAAGAATAAAGTGCTGCGGACAAAGATGGGCCGCTCACCGCGGCGGTTTAATATTATTCGGTGTCTTTATAGTAATATTATAATAAGCCAATAATATTTTAACTTTTTTATAAATTATAATAAAACACAAAACTAACCTGTTTTTCTCTTTTGGGAAGCGAAAAAAAAAATGAGTTCTCTCAGATAGAGAGTTATTTTTGCAGTTTTGAAAACTGCAATAATTAGAACACCAACGTGGTATTTTCCCAAATAATATAAGTTCTTAAAAGAACTGATTTTGTTTGAATAACTAACTTCAATTAATAAATTAAATAATGACGAATAAATAAATCGAATTATATCTATACTTCCAGCAATTAAGTAATGCAGACGACAAACGAATAAAATCACGGCTGCGCGTGCGCAAATTGGAAAGAAGTTAATAATCCTCTTGTAGTTCACTCCGTCCGCTGGGTGGCGTATGACCTTGATTGACGTGACCTCGCCTTTAACCTTGCGGTTACCTCTCCCATTTAAGATAGGATGCTTACTTATATCGCTTTGGGCTGAGTTTTCTAACATAATATCAAAGTTGAAAAAGTAAAATTTCTTTAAATGTTTCTGGTGAGAATCTTGATTAAAATTAGGTGGTGTATTATATATACTTCCGCCCCCCCAAGTCGTTAAACAAATAGCATAAGAGAATTTTCCTTTTTGAACAAATTTTCTAATTTGATTTCAAAATAGTTGAAAAATTTATAATTATACTTAAAAAGATATTACCAATGTTTTGCATGTAACAGAATGCAGATTTTATATTTTTACCCTTTAATTTTAATTTTTTTTTGTCCAAAATTTCAAATGTTTATAAAAAATAGAAAAATTGGTCGATTCGTTTGCGGTTTTCGCTAAAACTATTCTTTATGTCAGTCTTTTCTTGAAAATATTTTTTTTTCGAAATAAAGTTTAAAAAAATGCCGATAGAGGGCACTTTAGCCTTTGGAGTAATGAACAACAATTTTTTACTCTTATTTTTTGTATCTCATTAAATGCTTTCAAAAGCTCAGACTTAAACTTAAATTTTGAGGTCAATATCTCAATCATTGGTAGTGGTTAAGTAGCGCAAACGGAACTGTGTTCAGGAGTTGAAATTTGAACTCCTCCACCCCCCCCCCCCCCTCATGAACACAGTTCAGTTTGCGCTTCTTTACCACTCCCAGCGATTCAGATTTTGAGCTCAAAATTTAAGTTTGAGTTTAAGCTTTTGAAAGCATTTAATGAGATACAAAAAATAACGGTAAAAAATAGTTGTTCGTTACTCCAAAGTCTAAAGCGCCCTTATGGGCATTTTTTTTAATTTTATCTTTAAAATTTATTTTCAAGAAAACGCTGAAATAAAGAATAGTTTTAGGGGAAAACGCAATCGAATCGACCAAATTTTCGTTTTTTATAATCATTTGAAATTTTGGACCCTAAACTTTATTGGCGCCTTTCTCCTTAGGAAGACTTTTGGGATCCTTAGTTTCAGATTTAATATTGTTTGTCTGAATGCGTACTATCATCCCATAAAGTTTTGTCCAAGAGTTTAGATACACCCTGTATAGGCATTTCTATTATAGACACTTCTATAGCTGCTGGTGAAACTAGCTCGTAGAAAAACGGGACATTATTCTATAATACTTTTTCTTTAAGTTTTTTTTTTTTTTTTTAAATAGAATTATATAAGAAATTTTTGTAAGGCAAAGTGCTGGGCCAGCAAAGGAATTGCAATAAGATTTTTGTTAGCACTGCAGGAAAAGTGCCGGATTGAAGTAATGTGACGGTATACCAATGCTGGCCTGCTGTTGGCCATCACTGATGACGCAGCTGCATTCCGCACGGACACTTTTATACTGGTTTAGGTAATGGCACCATTGCACTTTACCGCTGATGGCAGTGCTGGCTGCCATCTTTTTTCCAGCTGATGGCCCACTATTTCTTTCTTTGCTGGACTACGTCAAAATTATTTTATTATCCATGTAAAAAAATATTTTTATGAAAAAAAATAATTTATTTTTTTTTATTTATTATTTTTTTTAATGAATAAAAATATTCATAACTAAAAATGTTACCACTATAAATACTTAAAAGTTGGTTATTTTAAAAGCACAAATGTGCTTATCATTTATTTCAAATTTTAATACAATTCATACATAGTTCTCAAGATATCATGAGCGAAATGACTTACAAAATAATAAAATAAATTATTTTAACTTCGATAATCTACAAATTCTGTAAATGTTTAGCGAGTTTCTAATGGTAGTACATTAAAAAATCTAGCTTGTTTAATCAATAGTCGAAATGAATGTTTATACATAAAAAAGGTTTTGAAGATAAACCAATTCAATCTTTGAAAGATTTTGCTGATTTTCGTCGCTTTTAAAAGGTACAAGACCCCTTAAATTTTATGTCTGTTTAATGAAGGGAATTGCATTTCGCATTTCATTTATTTAGGGTTTTTTAATATTTGCGACATACTTTAGGATAAACGCATATAAGATTTTTTTTTAATGTTTTACATTTTAAGTAACTTTATTTGAAAATGGAATACTTTTCATTAATAAATGTTTCGGAAATAAAATTCATTGGAATAAGTAGTTTTATTTAAAAGGAGATATAATTAATCAAAATTGAATTAATAGATTTTGAACTTCTTAGAAAAATACATTTTCTAAGCAAATTTACTTATTTTCATGCAAAATTTATAATGGATCTTTAATGACTAAATCTAAGGTAATATTGTTTTAATGAAAATATTTTCGAAACAATGATAAAATCTTCAGTGTCTTTAAAAAACCGTTAAAATGTCATTTGCACTCTCTATCCTTTAAGCAGTAAATATTTACTCAGAACTCATTTAATTTATTCAAATGTACTATAAAAGTGCTTATAATTTTTTCCTAACTTGGCGTAAGGTTAAAGGTAGTGGAGACCGGGGCTAGTAGGAGCAGTCTTTAGTTATTATTTTTTATTAATTTTTTGTTTAAGTTTTTTAACAAACTTTAACTGCGCTTTTCAAGAACCGGTCTTTGGCTATAAATGCTCCGGACTTTTGAGTTTGTAGCTTTTGTAGTTTATGTTTAGCGGAAGCCTAAAGTAAAAGGAAAATTGTGCGCCAACCTACCCCATCACGGGCCAAGTTGCCTATATCTATGGAGTAAGTTGGCACACGCTTTATAAAAATTTAAATAAAACTCAAATAAGCCACGCAGTTAAGAGGAATCAATTTCATTATTACCAGTAAGTTTAAACAAAGGCGTTATCGCCGTGCGATGTAAATTCTAAATTATACAGACATAAAAATATTGAATAAAACATCAACATTGAGTAACTTCTATCCTACTCGGCATCATCATCACAGTTACAGTTGTCACAAATAAAAATTCGACTGTCTCCGTTTGGGCAATACTCATGTGGTCAAAATCTTGCATTGCAACCACTTTTCTCGGTGTTTACTGTTTTTCAAGCTACCAGCACACACCAGACCGAGCCAACTTGCCCCGTGTTCAATGCGCCTACTAGCCCCATAATAATTTTTTTTCACAAAAGGGACACGTAACCTTCTAAACATAAATAATCCAAGTAAATCACAAATGGGGTAGGTACAGTTAATCATACACTAAGAAAAACTGCACAAACTAAATAGCAATTATTAAGATAAGTATTAGAAATTAGAAAAAGAATGAAGCAACAAAAAAATACTTATGAGTACAAAAAACTGAAAAATCGTAATAAATGTCCACTGCACGTAGGTAACGCTGCAAAACTACAATGAGGATTGTAAAAAGCAAGAAGAAAGGTACTCTGGGACTGGTTGCGCAATCTATCCACAAACAGGCGATTTATGAGGACTGCGCCTACTTACCCCTGTAGCCAACTAGTCCGGGTCTCTCCTAATATGAATTAGTATAAATTAATGATCACCACATTTTAATTCCATATATATGAGCAACTAAATCGAAAAAGAAATATTTAAAACATTCTTGCTTTTACTCTGGGTATTCACAGACTGACAGGACACATGTCTTTATAGTTGTCTCTTAAATGTCAACGGATGAAATTTTCAATGTAAAAGTTTACACAGATAGGTTCTCTTTATGCAGTTCTGTTGGCCCCACTACAAATCATTTTGAAGATAACGGAATGTCAATCAGGATCGCCGTTTGTAAATTCGTAACGCTAACGTCACGCGACGGTGGCAACAGCAGAATATTAAATTTTAATTTTATATCAATAAAAATTTAGCACATTTTAAATGTTTGCACCGAGGGAGAGATAAGAACTTACTTTCAAATTCAATTTGTTTGAAAATTGTATCGTAATTCGTTTGAAAACAGTATTGCAATTTACGCAAACTTTATTGTTTTAAAAATAATTTTCAAAATGATTTTTTTTTCTTCAAAATTATCTCTATCGCGTGCAGTCGATTTTGAAAGATAAATCCTTGAACGAGACCAAAAAGAAAATATCTCTTTAAGTTTGAAAATTTTGTTTTAACGCATTGTTGTTATTTTTTATTTAAATAAGATTTTTAGCATTGTTAGTAAGCGCTAAAAATATATTAAATGTAAAAAATGTATTAGCGTTATCAATTCAAATAAGTTGGAAATTGCTCGTCAAACGTGGCAAATGAGGTGCGTTCGTACTATAACTAGTTTTATAAATATTTTTTTCGCCGCATATTGTACAGAATGTATATTTTAGTGTACTTCGAAAGGCTATAACATTATTAATTTGCACTTGAAATAATTTTTTCCCATTGGCCGTAATGTAACGGAAAACTTTTGATTGTCCCTGTAATTAAACTATACATCCGATTTTCATAAAAATTGAAATGACTCGACAAAATTATGCAACAATTATATAGTTTAAATTTTAAACGATTCGGTTGGGTAGTTTTTGCTCTGTTATATGCGGACGGACGGACAGACAGACGGACTGAACGACAACTATAGGTGCTACGTATTTATATAATTACGAACGCACCTAAAAATATAAAATAAGAAAGTTTTCAAAAACTGTAGACCCGTGCAAGGCTTTCTCACTGCAGTATTTGAGATTATGTGCTGTTAGGTTTTTCATTAATTTTTGATTAACTGCGTTTTATAGGTGCATTCGTAATAATATAAATACGTAGCACCTGTAGTCGTCTTTCGGTCCGTCCGCATATAACAGAGCAAAAACTACCCAACAGAATGGTCTAAAATTTTAAATATATAATTGTTTCGAAATTTTGTCGAGTCATTTTAAATTTTATGAAAATTGCATCTATATTTTAATTTCAGGGACAGTCAAAAGTTTTCTTGTTACATTACGGACAATGGGAAAAAATTAAGTGCATTTTAATGATGTTACAGCCTTTCGAACAGAATGAAATTGATATGCACTTATAAAGTTCAATAAAATATACATTCAGTACAATATTTTTATTTATTTATTGAAATGCACACCACAGACGAATCCATTTACATTGTACTACATCATAAGAAATAATGAAAAAATATATATAAACATATAAAAATAAATCACATACAACACGAATATAAAGACAAATTAAGAGATTAAAAGTTTAGAACAATTGTCTTTAAAGCAGTAAAGGACATAAAAAATATCATGTTGTACAGGAATTTTATTAAATATTTTGTAAAACTTATCTCTCTATTCTAAAAAAAAGTAACTACCGCTGTCACCGCCGCCGCCGCCGCCGCCGCCGCCGGTTCTGAATTTTTTGTGACCGGAGGTCTTTCTTCGTTAATATTGAGAAAAATAATGCATACAAAAATATGAAAATCAGTGGTTTTATACAGAAATGTTTGATAAACACGCTGATGGAGACAGTTTTCAAATCGAAGAATTATTTTAAGAGATATTTAATGCTAAAGTTGGACAAAATTGTTCCACTAAAAAAGTTTTATAGCAGCAAAAACTATACATGGCAGTGTAATCATTTTTAGATCATTTTATGCGTTAGAATTTGCCGGAGTGCAGATTGCATTAATTTTTTTATTTTGACTCATTTTTTGAGGTTTTATTTCTATTTTAAATTCAAATTTTCTGCATTTCTAGAGATATTTTTTACAGATTTCAGAAAATTGTACTAATTTAAACTGTTGCCAACTGTATAAAAAGCGCAAGCAATAATGTTTGCTTCAAATTAAAAATTTATTTACACGTGACTATTATAAACAGGAAAAAACTTTCAAATTAGAATTAAATAATTATGTATAAAAAGCAGGAACTTATTAAAAATTACGTCATAAAAAGTACACACGTGAATTTTAAAAGAGAAAGGATATTGTAAAATAATAAATTCATTAACATGCGTTAGAAGTCTTAGGAGAAATTATGTCATATTTACGTCACATTATAGTTATTACATAAAATGAACACAAAATAATATTGCAAAAAAGTTTAAATTTAGAAATTGCGCTGACATTTATTTAATATTTTGAGAGGATATTTTCAACTATTTTTGTTAGGAAACCGCAAATAATATTTCATTGCTAACAAAAGTACTTTCACGCGATTATTTAAAAGAGAAAGAATAGCTTGGTAAAAATTACGTCAGATTAAAAACGATTAATTTAAAATATCTCATTTAAAAGAACTTTCTTTTCGCTTTGTTAAAAAATACCAGGAGACAAAGACTCTGTTTACTTAATTCCTTTTATATTAGCTTATTTTGAAATGTTGTTACACGTGTCTACGTCATCAAGTTATTTTTATTTCGACGTTTTATTTGTATTTTTATTAATGTTGTACGAATTTATTTGTTCTTTCGTTATTTAAAATAAAAATTATGTCAATTTGTATTATTTGGCGAATGGTTTGGCGATTTATATAATTTGGCGAAATGGGTCGTCGGGATAATCAAGTAGTACCGCAGCGGATTTGGCGTTAAAATTCCCCAAACAAAGAGAAATGAATTGAAATTCGTTTATAGGGAGATCGCCACTGTTTTTTAAATTATAATTCAATCTTTCGAAATCTTTTTAAAGCCGATCCAATTAGCGTGCATTTAGAGCCTGCGGTGTCTGGACGGGGGTTGGCGAGCGTAGCTCGTAGGGGGCCGAGCCCCCTAGTATAAATAAAAATTACTAACGTAATTATATTTAAGAAAAGATAATATAAAAAAAATGAGCACATCTGAGGGATCTGGCCGAAACATTAAAATTAGTAGAATTAAGTATATCACTACAATCATTCATGTTATTAAAAACCTTGTAAAAAAATAAAACACAAACAAGATCCCGTGTAGATTTCAAACTAGGAATGTGAAAAATACGACGTAGGTAGGAAGAAGAAATATCATAAGAATATATATGATTACTCTTGAACAATAAATAACGTGTGAATTTAGACTGTACTTGCTCGAGAATTTTAATTTTATTTTTATAGTAAGGATCTTAAATGAGATTGTAATATTCAAGATTAGGACGTTTAAAGCAAAATATAAAACTTTTAATGCATGTTGATTGAAGAAATCTTTAGTTTTACGCTTATGGAACCCTAGTTTTTTATACGCGTTTGAAACAATATTATCAATATGGAGTGAAAAATCAAGTTTAGCATCAAAAACAATACCCAAGTCTTTTACTGTGCTAGGACGACATAAGGCCAGGTTATTAATCTGATAAGAATAATTTAAGGTATCAGTTCTACGAGAATAACGTAAAACGCTACATTTATTAATATTAAGGAATAACTTATTGGGAATGCACCAATGCAGTGCAAAAAATATTTATGAAACTAGTTATAGTACAAACGCACCTCATTTGCCACGTTTGACGTACAATTTCCATTTTTTTTTCTTTTTTAATCAAACAACGTGTCTTAAATATATGTAAGTATCGTACTAAGTATATGTCCGTCAAAAGGTGCATGCTGAACCTTTCGAAAAATCCTGATTCATCGCTGTACCTTTGGTGTCTGCAGAGAAACAATGATGTTGACATCAGAAATAATATATATGGAAGTTTTCACGTATAATCTGCGGAGCATGAATTGATTCGTTTGTTTTATTTAATAGAAAACTGATTATATCATAATTCTAGTTATCATAAATTTGTTATCTGTTATCTATTAGTCCCCGGTATGATATTTCTATCTGCCAGCACATAAAGTGTCGTAAACCAAAAAATAACGTTCCGTTGTATAAGCCAGCAGTAAAACAAAGCAGATGTATCATTGTACTCTTAAATCCTCAACTGAATTTTTTTAACTTCTAAGCATCGCACATTTAAAATTTTTATAAGATCGTATTGGGAAAAAAAGTACTTTTAAATGCAATGTGTTTGGAAACTGCATCTCCAAATATTTTGAGATATCAATTTTTTTGGAGTTTTTATCGCCATTTGTTTAATTTTGGCAACGCAAGTACTCCATTTCTGTAGAAAATAAAGGTAAAGGGAAAAAATAGTTGGAAAAATGGTAATTATATCTTTTTTTGCCATTTTCGAATAACAACAGAAAAAACATGCAATTAAAATACATTGTATTTTCAAGATGAATGATTTCTGATAAAACAAGGAGCTATTATAAACTATATTTAATTTTAAGTATCTATATTATTATTACAAACAGATGAAAGCATATTAATCATTAGATAGTCGATTTTTTTTTTTTTTTTTTTTTTTTTTTTTTGCGAGGTTTTTTGCCAAATCTTTTTTTGGATTTGCGTATTATTCAGTGATAGCTGTCATCGTCCTGTGCATACTTTACGTAAATGTTATTTAAGACTGTATCGTAAATGTGGAATTCTTCATCAGATGTGAATGACGTCATTTTATATGAAATAAAAGTAATAAATAAATTTTGTAGCAAGCATATAGTAAATACATTTTTTTAATATAAAATAAATTATATATATATATTTTTTTTTTCATTGGAGGCGACATTAATTCTGATAAAGCAGAATTCCTATTTTCTAGTTATAAATTTGTTATCTGTTATCTATTTATTTTCTTCTTTTGAGCTTCCTGTATATAGGTGTTTGAGTGTATAGGTCCTTTATATGGTTTCAGTAAAATATAGAGATTTTCAATCCATACTTGCAACTCATTTCTGATATTGTGTACTTCCTCCTGTGCTGGATTTATATGAATTGTAAGATCTTAAATAAAAAAAAAAAAACCCACAAAAATTGAATTTATAATATTTTCTACATTTAATTGGTGACAACAATGGAAAAATAACATCAGAGGTGACATTGACTTTCCATTTTTTGGTAACTATTCAAACGATTTCAATACTTTTTTTGAAAATTTGAGGCAATAGCTAAACAATAAACTATTTATAAAAACAAGTAAAAGTTAAATTTAAAAAATCAAAAAACCCGACTGCGTAAAAGTCGGACTAATTAATTATTTCTATTCAATGTGAAACTATTTTGATGAGGCCTACAGATGTCTATGAAGGTTAGAGTTGCAGTAAAGCAAGAGATCCTACTTACACAACTTCCAGGTTGAGTAATATTTAAACGGAAATTCTGACTGTAAAATAGACAATGAAACATCTTCATTTTGAAAGGCCTATCTAATGATATGCCACTTAATATGGTGCGTATTGTTTTTCGTCTCTATCACCATTTTGTATTTTACGGCTGCCATTTTGAATTTATAAAAACAAAACCAGGCCTATAACCATCGGGCAGTTAAGACGAATCGATAGAGACCTCATTCATTAAAATCCATCCAGTCGTTGGAAAGTTTCAAGGGTATAAAGAAATCTACATACCCAGATACGCGTCATACACATAACCCCCTTGGCAGTTGGGTAAATACAATATTTGTGTGATTTTGAAATAAAAAAATGTTCGACGTTGAGAAGCTTTATTTTATTAAATACTGAAGTGAATGGAAAACAATTAAAAAAATTTGAAGGAAAGCAAAAATATATTATGATAGTTCAGAAAAAGAATAAATAAAAAGACACAGTAAAAAGATCACACCATGATTTCTGAATTATAATTCAGAAGGTGAAATTTAAAATGCGAAAAATCAATGCCAGAAAATGTTTAAAATCAAAAATATTTTCCGTATATTTTTAGAAAATTTTAATTTCCTATGTAAACTTACCAAAATATTAAATTATGTAAGATATGGCATTAAATTGAAAATATGTTGATACTACGGCTAAACTAATTTAGATGAATATTTTTCCTTTAAAGATTTTTTTTCTTTTATGTAAGAGATTTAATGGCTGACAAAATGTTATATTTTGATCATAAAAAATAAAATGAAAAGATTCTTGTAATTTTCCATAAAAATATACTTTTCGAAAACATAAAAACACTTTAATACTTACACAGAATACTTGATGATGCGTAAACACTTTACTGTTTTTAAACTTTTCTTTTTGGGAGAAAAGGGAAAATTTGAAAATGTTGAAAGAATTAATAAACTGATCAGCATTTTCTGATTTCTGAAAAAAAGTTCACAGTCTTGCTAGTAAAAATTATTTTTGTGAGATTTTTTTCTTTGGGGTTTATGACTAGTTTACAAAAAAATATTCTTTAATTTTTATTTTATCACATGTTCGATTTATTTTTTTTTATATTTTTAATTTTCTGCAACATATTAGATTACAGTAAAAGTTAACTTTTTTTTTTAAATTAAAGATTATAAGTTTGTTGAGTACCTTTCATTTTTAAAAATAAAAGTTTGTTTTAGTACTTCAATAAATTCCAATTGTTTTAAATATTTATACACGAATTTTTTTTTATATATGATACTACATATGATATATATGATGCTATATATGATATTTTTTATATATCATAAAGCGGCGCCAATTTATATGGGCCCATGTGACACGAGTCCACCCAATATCTTGATCTCTTCGCCTACTCAGTTTCAATTGATTTAATTCATAATTTATTTTTTTTTATTATTTAATCGCTGAAATGAAATATGTTTTATTAACGTTCTCAAAATGGCTTTGTTTGAAAAATAGTAAGGACATAAATTGGTCTTACAGAAGTACCGAAAATACCCCTTTAGCGGATGTATAGTTAAATTTCTCACGAAAACAAATTTCCTGGATATTTTGCCATCTGTTTTTATGTCTTGAATTGATAAAGTACTTGGTAACTAAAGTGCATGCTGTTCTTTACATTTGTTTTTTTTTCTGCACTTTCAATAGTTAGCAATTACAATGTTATTTAAAATAATATTAATGCACCGTCAACCGGGGCTACATTGGTCCATGCGGGGTGTTACTTTGGTCCATCCCATAAAAAAGGTTTTATTATTTGTATTGAACAAACAATACAAGATAATTTGGAATTTTTGTCCTTGAAAAATATTTTATACCCTACTATAGGGTATTTGAATAGTTTGTGGGTAATTTAATTGTTTAATGGAAACACTGGATGTGTTTGTAAACAACTGTTTTCATGTGTGAATTTTAAGTCTCCAAACTTTCTATAATGAAAGAATCTGGATAAGAGCGACAAATAAGGTAAGTGTCGAAATATTACCTTTAGTAACCTATAATCCATGTGCGATCATAGTTTTTCCATTAACATTTTATTTTGACACGAAATGTTTACACTTTCATAAAGATAACAAGAAAATTAATACTTCGGGGCTACTTTGTGCCAGGCCTTTTTTGGTCCGAAAATAGGCCCAATTACTAAGAAATGCCCTTTATACAACCAAATCTAATAAAACATGTTTTAAGTATCATTTTTTTTCAAGTGTTACTGTAGCAAAATGTGATATTAATTGTTTTTGTTCCAGTTGTTGAGGATAACACAACGAAAACTGCTTCTCGTTTCTTTATTATTAACAATTGTTGCATTGTGTTTAAAATCTTAAAAAAAAAACAAAAAAACATTTGTTTATCGAGTTTGCTGTTTTGATTTATTTATTAGCAAATGATATTGCAAGGGGTTTTCAATAAAAAGTATTCATGTATATATGAAATGTTTTCATTTTAAATCTTTTCAGAGCTTTCAAATAAAGCAAGTGGAAACGTGACAAAATAATCCAAAGTCATTCATTTCTAGCAAAAACAATAAAATAAAAAGAAATATATTTTTCTGAAGAAAGTTACTAAAATTGTTGGTTGTTTAGATTTATTTTAAGTAATTTGCTGTTAACTATTAAAATAGCCTTGTATTTAGATCATAAATTTTATTTGTATTTAGATCGTGTGTACGGAGGAAGTATACGGGCTGTGTCTGATTTGAAAGCAAGCCTAACTCGTCACGATGCTGCAATTGATCAAGAAGCCCTTCGCGCTACAGTTGAACAGGACAAACATTGACAGGACTTGACGCAAATGGAATGCCCATTGAACATATGGTGTAAATAAAAAAAGTTTTGTGTTTCCAGTTTGAGATTTTTGATCTTCATGCGCCTCCTTCTCGCCTGGTGTCGAAATTTGAACTATTTTTTTTTTAAATTATTGCAGGTTTCATTTCCCCATGGTCTATATAACTTATATTCTAAGTTTCATCGATATCTATCAACCACAGCGGACACTACGTATGTCTAAACAGGGTAACTTTCATTATAACCACCCTGTATAAAATTATTTAAATTATGACATAAATTATATAAACCTGTGATATTAGCTTTTTTTCTTCATTTGAATTCTACAGAGTGAAAAACCTCCAGGCCAGAAGTTAAATTTGTAATCTTCTCAAAACTGGTTGTTGTTGCTAACAGGATTTTTTAGTGAATTGTGTCCGAAAGAGATATATGGGATTGCTTTGTTAGCAGAGCAAGTCAAGTTCAATTCCTAATCTTGTCTGATAACAGAATAATAAGCGATTACTGAAGGCAAGAAATTAGTGGTGTAGGGAGCATTTGGAGCCCTGATTTACGCTGGACTTTAAAGCTGAAATAATATATGCAAGAATAATGAAACATATGCAAAATAGCATGTGAAAACGGAACCTGCCTGTAATAAAATCTTGTGTTATGTGAAATTATTTTGTGGTTACGGCAAACAATTACCATGTAATTATACCTGCCGAGGCCTGTAAATTTGTCTAAAACGTAATGTATTTCTGTCACTTGTAATTTCCACCTTAACATTTTGCATTATGTATTTTTTTCTAAAACTTATAATATATTATGGAATATGTTAAACATGTATCTTAAAGAACGCAGAGTATACACCAGGATTCAATATAGTTATACGAAGTGAATTCTGTGAATTTTCACTTAAAAAAATACACCATAGAGCTTTACCTAAAATGTACAAATTCAATTATTCAGCTGAAAAGTTCTATATTTTACTTGCAAAAAAACTTACTTGTAATATGCCTCTGAAAAAACTCTACTTAAAAGGTTTAAGTGAGTGGCATATTGTAAATAATGTGTAGAAGATGGTTCGCGGACATTAAAGAATTTATTTTAGCTGGTAAAAATGCTTTTTTTATTGTAACTTATAAAGTTTTATGATCTAAGAGAAAATTCTTTGTTGGAAATATGTTTTCTTTAACCAAAAGAAAAAAAATGAATGCATTAATGCATTAATGGAGTCATTCGAAAAAATATTTTTTTTAGATAAAAACATAAAAGGAGCTCAACAGTTAAAGAGTAGGAAAGTTTGTAACCTACTATATATTCTTTAAAACGGAATAATAAGTGCCATTTAGTAAAAGGTTGCAAAATGTATGTAAATGGCAAACTAAGTCCTGGATATTTTAAATAAATTTACAATAAAATTTTACTAATAATATAGAATATTTACGAGAACGAATCAAACATAAAGAGGAAATATTAACAGATTATTTTTAGAATTTGATGTACCAAAACTGAACGAATGCCTTGCAATCTTTAACATTCACACATAAATATATGCGCAGAGATATATAACATACACATAATACATACAGCTTTCTTTAACATCACTACACTCTTCTTCCTACATACTGGGAGCTTATTTATTCTCTTGTAATGCAAAAAGTTGTAACCAATATGAGGCCAATTACACCTTTTTTTACTTTATCTGATTATAATATTTGCATTACAAATGCCCATTTAACTGTATCCAATCAAATGATGATTTGAAGTTGTAAAATTTTAACTTTAAGTAGCGTGGTCAACTATCGCCGAGAAAAATATATGTTTTGATTCACCTGTTGTGTGATTTCTTTCATTGTCCTGGAGAATAAGGTCATTCCACGAAAAATGAGCAAAGATTTTTAATAAGTCGTGGCCATATAGGTCGTAACTAATTTTATTAAAATTTGATACACAGATTCAATTCATATTCAAATAGAGCACTGCGGAATATCTTGACAAAAAATTATTTTCGTAGTTCTGGACATTTAAAAACTTGTGAAATAGAATGGCATGTGTGAAATTGTCCAAAGTTGCAAGTTTGAAGTTCCGTATCTTAAAAATTATTTAGCAGAAATTAAAATTTTTGATAATACTATAACCGCTGTAAAATTAACTTCATATTTATTTAGTAATAATAATCTGGTAACACCATGTTTAATTTTAAATTATTTGTAAAAATTGCAAATTTGTAAATTTTGTGAAAATTAAGAACGCTATAAAAATCAAAGGAATTTAAAAACAACTCTCAAATTGAAGCCTGATCTAGCATTAGATATGAAGACCAAATTCCCCAAGTTTGAAAGTTAACATTTATTTCCTTCATCTTCAAAATAGCTTAGAAGCTTTAAAAAAAATACAAATCATAATTTTTCTTCTTATGTATACACAAAAATTTAAATAAAAGAAAGTTCAGACATTGACAATATTGCACAGACATAAAGTTCAACATGTCCATAATAAGGTAAATAAAATTCAAGATTGCCTTTTGATTCCTATCATAACAAAATTGGGTTCAACAAGATAATATTTTTTGCATTCCATGAGTTATTCCTCTTCGAATTCTCGCGCGTTTCTTACGATTTCAAAGAGAAAAATTATAAAGCTCTCTTTATTTTTTCTATCTGGATTTAGTGTTAATATATAATATTTTGTTCAACTGAATCGTTTTTTCTACTCTAATTGAAAATATGCTTGAGGCAAAAATAAACTGAAATCAGGAATAAAAGTTTCTATATTTAAAATATACAATTTATCAATAATATCAAATAATTTAAAAGTTTTAAAATCTTTCCTTCATGTTCAAACAAGTGATAGGAATATTGGATTTTTCCCTACAGATTTTTATTATTTTTTTTTCTCATTAAGAAATAAAAATGCAAGAATTAAACTTTCTAAATTTAAAATATATATTTTTATCTCTTACGTCAAATAATTTTAAAATTTTAAGAGCATTCCTTCTTGTTCAAGTGAATAAGAGAAATATTCAATTTTCCCTTAAAAATTTTTTCTTTAGTTATTCTTTTTTCTCATTATGGTATAAAAAGACAACATCTAAATTTCGCCAATCTGTTACTCATTATATTTTCTTAATTGTAAATAATTTTTAATATATTCTGAAATATAATTGAATATAATTGAAATTTCAAGCATGTACACAAAACCTTGATTTTGCATCAGCATTTAATGTAAGTTTCAATACCTAAATAAACGGTAATGAAATCTATTATTTCGCATTTACTAATAAATAAATATGATCTACATATATGATGATTTTCATTAATATCTATGACATGTCAGCCACAATTGATTTGCACATTATGTATGGAATGACCCATAAGAAAAACCGCATAAGAATGCAGCGTTTTTCATCGTTTTTAAGACAGACATGCTAGTTTAATTTTTCAAATGACAAATCACATTGCTACACAATATTATATGCAAATTATTCGTAAAGACTGTCACTATACACAATACACTCTAAATCCTAAAACTGTTTAGTGAGAACATTGTCAGTGTTCGCTTCAGTGGAGCAGTAACGTTTTCTGAGTTTTTCCATACTGGATCGTCTTTTTTAACCTTTTCACGGTCAGTTTTAAACGGGTTGTTTTATTTCCGTAGTTGAAGCCTGTATAGTTTGCTTTTCGAAATTGTACATTCAATTTGTGCCAATTTTCAATAGGTTTGACATTTTCAAGTGTTGAAAGTTTAATAACTACATTTTATGCCCCCGCACTGGGTACTTCAATTTTATTCCCAAACCTAGTGATAAATAAATACACATATTAAGAATAAAATGAGACAAACGAATTTTTAAATAGCAAACATCTTATCACAGTTACTATGACAACAACAAAAATCTATTGATATTTAAAAAGATTTTTTAAAATATTTCATTCACCTTTGAACATCAAATTGAATATCTATACAGAGGGCTTCAGAACTATATGTCAAAAATGTAAAGGCCTGTAGAGGGGACTTAAATAAGCAGATTTAGTATAGGAATGTGGGTGCAGAAATGCACCGTTTAGGCAGTAATTGGTGACTTTAAGTTCGGTGGATTAAAGTACTTCGCTGACTTGAATCGCGATTCCCTCACTGATTTCGGGCAACTTGCATCGTTACACCAAAGCGGAGCTTGCCGACATGTATTTCATGTATGGGGCATGACGATTCAAGCCAACGAAGAGCATTCATCGCCGCATTGAACAGCGCCCGCTACAGCCTCAACACTGCATTTCCACCTCACATTCCTACATGAAATCTCCTTATTTAGGTCCCCTCTATATGTCTTTACATTTTTGACATACAGTTCTGAGACACCCTGTATAATAACATAATGTTACGAAAAAAAAATTCTTAACAGTGTTTCCTTTTCTATCTTATATTTATTTTAAAAAAATAATATTATGCATGACTTGTATTAAAACTGAATTTTTATCCCAAGCAAGTGCTAAAAATCAATATTTATTGTTAACTGCTGATTTCAATAGTTTTATCAAGAACGGAAAAAAGCACTTTAAAGATACTTATTTTGCTTATCAATAAATATTGCTTTATTCGTTTATGAGTCGGTTATGAGCGATATATACAGGGTTGTTATAATTAAAGTTCGCCTATTCAGTAGGCTCTAGAGCCGGTTCTATGGCTCCAAACGAAACAAAATTTCACCAGTACGTAGTTGAAGAGATGCGCTCTGCAAAAATCGAAAAAAAAAATGTTACATTTTTCGTCTGTATGTTGTGTTGCGCCAATAATTAAGGCGATGTTTGCAGATTCATTATATCAATTTCAGTCAATCCAGACGAAGCATACAAATTTAAAAGTTTTAACAAACTTCGAGGAACTGCGAATTGTTATAATTAAACTTCACCTAATCAGGCAGCTCTAGAGCCTGACCTATGACTCCAAACAATACAGAAAAATGAATACAATTTCATGTGATATAATCTGCATCAACAAAAATAACACATGTCGCTCGGCAACGAGGAAATAACGAAGAATAACATTACGCATGCATATTGAATCCTCCACCATTTTCAATAACGCATTCCATTCTCAGAATTGTGCTTTCTACAACATTGCGTAAACAGACCTGTGAGATAGAGCTAATATGAAGTCTAATACTGTCTTTCAGATCAGTGATTGTCTGACATATGTCTTTAGATACAGAATCTTTCAAAAATCCCCACAACCAAAAATCGCATGGTGTTAGATAAGGCGATCGTGGTGGCCAGACTGTTTGAAAATAATGACTTTATGATGCAGTCTTCTCTAAAATGGCTTGTTAAGAAATCCCGACGTGCTCTAGTAATGTACGGTGGTGCAACGTCGTGCATAAACACGATATTTTGAAGGCAGCCTCGATGTTACAGCTCGGGAATCAGAAAATTTGACAACATATTGAGATACCTTCTCCCATTTACGAAACATGTAATGGGTCCTGTGGATGTTAGTTCCTCAAAGCAATATGACCCTATCATAAACGTAGCTGTGAAACCTCACCACACAGACACTTTAGCTGGAAGAAATGGAACTTCTTAGACAACATTAGGAATCTCTTTCGCCCAAATTCGACAGTTGTGTGTGTTAACTTGTCCGTTTAAAAAAATGCGCTTCATTAGTCCATATAATATCCCATGGCCATGAATTGTCCACATTTATTCGTGCAAGAAACTGTAGTGAAAATGATAGCCGACTTTCGGTATCACCCTGTATTACTTGTTGCACCCTCTGAATCTTGTATGGATAGTAGCGCAAAATTTGAGGCATCCCTTTTCTCACAGAGGAAATCGGCATAACTACTTCATTTGCAATAGCTGGCACACTTGCATTACCAAATGATGACTGGCTTGCTAAATCCACGGCAGCAGTAGCAATATCTTCAATGCTAGAAATGTCTGTCTTTTTTCGTTCTCTGACAGGAAGAATGTCGAGTTTTCCTGTTTCCTCGAACATTTTAATCATTTTGTGAACTCCACGATCCGATATTGGCCCACGTCTAACATCTTTTAGTTTCCGGAATTCTCGAAGAGCTGCAGCTGCGTTGCTGTTATTTTGATAAAATAACTTTACAAGAAGTGACTTTTCTTTCAAAGTTACCATTCTCCACAAAGCGTAGATTCAAATGCAAGCAGCAATCAACTGTTCCAGTGTCAAAGAAATCACAAACACAGTTTATCAGCAAGTTTTAAATCGTCAGGTGGTTAGAAGTGTATTTCAAGTTTCGAGGTTGCGACGTCACTTTGACATCGTTCGTCAAAAATTTGAATAAAATGTGATCTTTTTCAAGCGTTGGATGAAATTTTGTGATTTTGTGTGTTTCATCTGGATTGACCGAAATTGATATAACGAATCTGAAAAAGTTTACTTTTACCAACTGTGATATAATATTTCCTGTATTTTGTTTTTTACAAATTAACGGAATCTGCAAATATCGGCTTAAAAATTGGCGCAGCGCCAGCTATTGACAAAAATTTTAACGAATTTGTTTTTTCGATTTTCGCAGAGCGCATCTCTTTAACTACGTACTAGTGAAATTTTGTTTTGTTTGGAGCTATAGAACCGGACCTAGCACCTTCTGAATAGGCGAACATTAATTATAACAACCCTGTATATTTACAAGGTCACCATAACTAAACAGACAGTATACAGTGTAGTGCGATCTAATTGCAAAGATGGTGGCAAATTTAGAATGATTAAACAATACGGGGGGAGGAAGGACCAGTGAAAAACAATTAATTCTAAAAATCACCATAAGGGGATATGCTTGGCTGTATTTTTCGCAGAATTCTTCGGCCCCGTCTTGTTTAATCAAGTTACAAAAATTCTTTCCATTTGCCACAATTATATCTCGCAGTTTAATTATGTTGACCATGATGTGGCTATTGTTGATCGGTTACCTTAAGGAGACAATTACGTGCTATATAATGGAGATAATAGAGTCAAATTTTATAGAATAATTAACACTGGAACGTTCTGCATGTGTCGATTTGTTACCGACAGAATGGCGATATGTTCATTCCAACCAGAACTTTATTCTTAAATAAGTTAAATAAAAACTACAGAGAACTGAGTTAAATAAAGCAGTTACGTAGTTTTAAATAATAATTCTGATGTTAAAAGCTTTTTTTCAAGGTTGAGTAAAATATTCGGATTTTCTCTTTGTAAAAAAGACCGGAGACAAAAAATTCCATGTATGTATCAAATGCGGCAAATTTGATTCACATTCCAGAGAAGGGAAGGGGAGGCATTCCTTTAGTTTTAAAGTATTTTCATTACAAATTAAATTAATATATTTAAAATTTTCAACATCTATGTAAATATTGTTAATTGAGATTACTAAATTAATAGAGAAATCAAAAATTGCGTTCCATATTAATTATTATTATTATTTTAATATTCCTCCAGATTATACTATATAATGAAATTTACATTTTTGAAACTAAAGAAATGAAATAGTCCATGACAATTAAAAAGCAAAGTACCAAATGTAATGTAAATTTTTAATAGATTTCATAAAAGCAGAACAACAAATATAATTGTCAAATACAATAAAACTCTCAAAGCGTAAATTGAAATATTTAAATTATATTAACTTTTATATTAAATATACAAAATATCTTTGTTTTAAAAATTAGTTTTTTTTTAAGCTGCTGTCTCTAAAATAAGCCTTTATTTCATTCAATAACGTACGTAATATTATCTAATTTGAAAAGTCATAATTGTCTCAAACTTATTTGAAATAATACAAAATAAATCGCCTCTCGTTTAAAATAAAGTTTCAAAAAAAGAAAATAAGTAATATGCGCGAGACAAAGGAAAAAAATTCAAAATATTTAATATATATATATATATATGTATATATATATTATGTTTAAAAGTTAAAAATTTCTTTATAAGATTATAAAAAGTTTTGTTATCCGAACGGTTACTTCTGCACAGTGATTCAAAATTAAGTGGTTAACAGTAAATTCATAACATAAAAATTAATATTCATACATATTAAAATCAATGGCATTTGTTGCATAAATAAAAATAATATAAATAGAAACAAATTATAAGGCATTTAGATTTTGAATATTTATATATAGATATTCATATATGAAATACTAAAATAAAACTTTAAAGATACAGAAATATTTAAGAGAAAAATAATTCTTTTAAATTTAAATTAGATAAGATGTAGATTCCCCTCTACCTCAGAAGAATGAACATTAGACACTACGACATAAACAGACTCCAGGTATAGTAAAAACACACAAACAGTTTGTTTGCAGTTTTGTATACACTATAACAAAAGGCGTCTCAAATTTAGACATACATGCGACTCAAATGGAATTTCAGACACTTAAGTAAAACCCGTTTAAGAAGTTCCCGCTTAAGAAGTTTTCCCGTTTAAGAAGTTTATATTTTCGATTCCCATTTTTCTCTTATTCTTACAACACTAAAATAACTCGTTTAAGAAGTTTAGTTCGAAACTCTTTCCGGCTTAAAAAGTTTTATTTTTCCTTCCATTTTTACTTTCAAAGCGCGTTTATTTTGTCTTTTTGATTATTATTTTATTTTCTGTGCTGGAAATATCTTTCTTTATTATTCTTCGCAATTCAAAAAGGTCAATGTTTAGGACTGATAGCAGGTGTGGTCACCTCTATTTCACCTTAAAATCTGTATAACGTATTTGAGGGAAATGGAATGGGGGTAGAGGATGGGTCCCTCGTCAGTAAAACAATAGTGACTGATAAAGAGAAAAGGGATTTTCTCCGCCCTACCGATGAGTGGTTCTTTCAGTTCAATAGTTGCCCCGCCGGTGTCCGAGAGGTTCTGCCCTCGAAACTGGTAGACGAGAGGTGCTGCGTTCGAGCCCAGCCGCGCCCGTCGGCCTAATCGTTCGGAGTTTTCGTGGCTTTCTTCGAACCTTGGATTTCCAAGCGTAAATACGGGTTAGGTTCCCATAGAAAGACACCCACGAAGGGCACTCCCTTCATTAGGGCCTATATCCCTCGTGTTGATAATTGACCGTCATAGACACAACAACAGTTCAATAGTTACAACAGATTCTTTCCCACCACCCTCTTCCATAAGTGTAATGTACCAATGCTGCGTTTGGTTTATTCATTTCACAGTTTTTAAAGCAGTGTAAAGTGCATAACATCAAAACTTTCTCGTTAGAAAATACACGAACAAAAAATTCTGTTTTTTTTTCCCAAAAAATGTTGGGCAAGGCAATTAAAAGGAAAGCTTTGTCAATTGAAGACAAAATCAAAATTTTGAAAGAAGTTGGTAGTAACGCGAAAACAACAAGAGTTGAAATTGCAAAGAAGTTGAACATACCAGTGACTACTCTGAATGGAATTGTAGCAAAACGAGATCTTATTTTAAACTCTTCTCAAAAATCTCGTAAAATTAAAAAGGTGAAAAGAGGAAAATATGAAGTTATGGAAGAAAAGTTATTGATTTGGTTCAAACAAACCAGATCCGCCAATATTCCTATGAGCGGACCTATTCTTAGAGAGAAGGCTGAGGAAATTGCCAAAAAAAATGGAGATTGAATTTACTCCTTCAAATGGATGGATTGATAGGATGAAGAAAAGACCTGGATTGACGTTTAATTCTATACAAGGCGAGAGTAAAAGTGTCGATCCACAAGAAATCGAAGAGTGGAAGAAAATCTTACCAGATTTGATAACCGGCTATCATCCTAAAGACATTGTCAATATGAATGAGTGTGGACTTTTCTATAATCTTTTACCGGATAAAACATATTCATATAAAGGCGAAAAATATCACGGAGGTAAAAGAAATAAGGAACGACTTACAATTTTATTGGGTGCCAACATGGATGAGAAGTTGCCAATTTTAGTTGTTGGAAAATCGAAGAAACACAGATGTTTTCAGAATGTGAAATCGCTGCCTTGTGATTATGAAAGAAACAAGCCTGCGTGGATGACAATTACAATTTATGAAGATTACTTGAAAAGATTGAATGATAAAATGAGGAAAGATAAGAGGAACTTCATCATTTTCGTAAACAACTGTGCCGCCCATTCCAAAGACACGAAAAACTTGAGCAACATAAAAGTCCATATTCTACCACCGAACTAAACTTACGTTTTACAACCTATGGATCAGGGATTAATTAAAGTGTTTAAGGAGCATTATAGAAATCGGCTAGTGAAATGGATGATTGAAAAACTTGACAATACTGGAGAGTTATAAAAAGTGAACGTTTTGGAATCTATTCATTTTATTTTATCTGCATGGGAGTTAATAACCCTATCTGTCATTGCCAATTGTTTTCAAAAAGCGGGATTCTTGGATGGAGAATCAACAGAAGAATATGAATTTGATACTGAGGATGATTGGGAGACTCTTCGAAGAAGGATGGATTTCACTGCATCGTTTGAGGAGTACGTGTCGGTAGATGCTGAAGTAGTACCATGTGAAATGCTTACAGTGAATGATATTTGTGAAATGACAATAGATGGTGAAGAAATGAGTGAAACTGAGGAAGAAGATGTGGAAATTCTTATTTTTTCGGAATCTGTAAAAGGACTAGAAACCATTCGGCGTTTTATCGAAAGTGTCGAAAATGTGCCTGAAGAAGCTTTCAAAAGCTTAAGACAATTAGACTGTTATTAATTAAAAGTTTCCGAAAAAAAAACAGAAACAAAAACACATAACCTTTTTTTTTTTTTTTTTTGGTTAAAACATATCAAATGACTCTTAAAGAGAAATTTTTTGTCTTGGATTAAATAATGAGTTTCCAAGGTCATTATGTATTTTTACTTTATTAGCTAATTTTTTAAGTGTGCAAACTAATTTAAATTTCTTAAGAAAACTCAATTTTATAGAAAATACTCTTTGTATTATTGTACTAAGATAAAATAAACACTCTTCTAAATATCAATATTTAAACTATTAATTTTTTTCAAAAAATTCTAATTTTCCCATTTAAGAAGTTTTCCTGTTTAAGAAGTTTTTCCCTTGCATTCCCTTGGGAAACTTCTTAAGCGGGTTTCACGTATATGACTGAATCTGAATATTAAGAAATTATAGATGTCTTAATTTAAGACACGTATGATCATGGTATAAACGATCAAAGAAAAATCTCTGAAAAATTACTAAATGTCTTATTTTTATATGTACTGATGTTTCTGTTTTCTGGTAGCTACCAGGGGAGGACTCTCAGTTGCGCATTTCCTGTTAGATTTCTTTTCTTCGAAATTTAATGCCTTGCAATGTTTGTTTTTATGTACGTGTACATTTTAATTAATAATTTCTTTTACATTCTTTCATTTTTTACGGAATGTGAAGTTCTGTCATTTTAATACACATCTACTTAGTTTCTGTATTTATTATATGCATACACCTGACTTGTATGCTTGACGCTCAACGCAAACTTATACGCCGTCGTCGATATAAAGTCAGGATAGGACGCAAGGAAGTACACAACTCTTGAAGATTACATCTGGGAACTCCATAAACAGTGTGTAACAGACTTACTATTAATTTGTATTGATTTTATATCAATAATATTTATTAGCCTTCGTCTTGTCAAAGCTGGCAAAAAAAGAAAAAATAATGTCTGGCGGATTAAGGTTTGAGGATGAAAAAATTCATTATTTTCATATAACTAGCCGGATATATGAAGGGATTTCCTTTTTAGAAGATGCAAGCCTTTCTTCCTAACTGTGACATTTTTTTGAAATTCCAAATCCAGGAATTTTCCTTACCAACTGTGAAGCGTTTGAAGTAAGTTTCATCATTTTGTTTAAATTTTATATTTTACATACATATATATTTGAGTTGAAATAAATTCTAATATTAATTTTTTGATTACTTTTAGTAAAGCAGTCTTTTAAAATTAAAAATGGTATTAATATAAATCTAGAATTTTATATATTTACTTCATAACTAGATTTTGGACTTAAAATTGTGCTTTTGATAACTTTATTTAAATGCTTTTCATAAAAATAAATAAGTATGCTGTTGCAGGATTATTTCAGCTCTTCAATATAATATTAGCGAATTATACATTTTCTTCACCGATTGTTTATTTCGTAAACGGCTAAATTACAAGTGATAAAAATAAACTACAATGCACTCCCGATTATCGGGGTTAATCACCTGGAGGAGTCGCACGGACAATGGAACTCCTTTTTATTAAAGAAAAAATCAAGATCAGTCCAATGTTGATCAGTGACAGTTGCATGCTGTATAACATCAAACTGGGAATTTTCCCTTTAACTTTTACGGCTTAAAAAAAATCTGTAATGCATCTTTGCTTCTGCTGTTTGTTCATCTCTTCTCGTACATTGACACATATTTTACGAACCGTAGTAATATCAACGTAATCAAGTCCTCTTTGTCCCTTATAATCTATTAAACAGTATTTCCCATTTTTAATATATCTTCTGCATCAGTATAATCATCACTATTAGATTTAACAACACAGTAAGTAACAATGTCTTCATCTGTCAAATACTGAAAGCCAGGCTCACATGCATCCCTTTGAAAACCAATCTTCTCAATTTTCTCGTGATAACGTAGACAATTTTACCTTTGACCATGCTGATGATTTTACATATACTACAAATAATAATGAATATTGCTTCCAAAAATTTTGTAGTGTTATAACTTCATGAATCAATTTTTTCAAAAGTTCAGATCTGTAGTGTTGTTTCATTTCTGAAATTTCATCTTGATTAATAGGGCGCATCGCTGCCCTAACATGTGGAGGGAGAAATTACTTCCCTATCTGGAAGATAAAGGGGTTTTCTCTTTTTTATATATCACACACAGTTTGTACTCCAATTTGATAATCCTCTGTTAACTTGCTAGCTGATTCTTCATTATCAAGTTTTTGAAGGATTTCTAAATTTTGTTTAGCATTTAAAACTTTTCGTTTTTGTTTCCCGCCAATCATTTTTACCAGTAACACATTTCATGTTACTAACTGACGATAAAAAAGACGTAAAAACTAAAGTAACACCTGCGAAAGTGATAGGGGACAGCTGAGAAGCTATTGTACAAACAACATTCCGATCCCTCCCATCCCCTTCAACTCTACACCGAGAAACAGGTTCCTGAGCGTTTGATATGATCTCTGCACACTTCACAATACTATCAGCTAAACCGGACAAGATACTAATTTACATCAAGATCGATTTTACATGCATGATAAGCGTGAAAATATTTCTCTTTAACTTGTTTTGTGAGTCCGGAATGAGCACGGATAATCCGCAAACCGGATAATCCGCACACGGAAAATCTAGAGTATACTGTACTAATGACCTTTAAATTCAATATATTAGCAATTTTTAACGCAAAATTTCCTGGCTCCTCCATTTAATAAACATCTGACAACATGTGCGATCATTTTACCTAATTTCGAGCACAGCAGAAAAGTCTGAAAAAAAATAAGCTCAAATGTTTATCATTCACTTTTTTCCCCTTTACAAAGAAGGCTATTTTCTCTTAGTGAATCATCGTGGAGGGTTTTAAAGTCACAGGTAAACATGTAAGAGCTTTTGCAATTTTGCATACATGACTTCTTTTCCAAATATTTTGTAGTCAAATGCACAATTTTTGGAATATAAATATGTGTCCCATATTAGGGAATCTTCCCCGGAGCCCCATTAACCTTCATAACGGACAGTCTCAAATACTGGAAAACTCTATGTATAGAAACATAATGCAGGGTTCAATTTTTCACAGAAGGATTTATTAAAGCATGGGCAAACTGGTCAGTGTTCCCTTCATACGCGCTACGATTTTAGTGGCCCAAAATTAGGTAAACAATTTTTGTAAAGAATATATTTTAAATCTGTTTCGACATTGTACTGATTATAATCAATATTTGAAACTTTTAAAGTAGAATAAGATTAAAAACCAACTAACTAAAAAAAATCTGAATACAATAAAACCTCTCAATCGCGGGTACCACGGAAACGCTGAATTTGTGTGCTATTCGAAAGTGTTCGCATTTCTCAAGTAAAAATGTATATTTATATTGAAAAAGGGGAGTGTTCGCAAAATAAAGTTGTCCGCATGAAACTTTTGCAGTAAAATCTCCATAACGGACAATCCTATTCAGGAAAAACATTTTTTATTCACAGCATGCACATTTATATACTTTTACCTCAGAAAAGCAGACACCTCAGAATGGAGGACAAATTCCAGGGTTACGAGGTGCCCGCGCTTTTGAGAGATTTTACCGTATTAAGACAAATATGTATTGGTTTTTAATCATATTCTACTCTAGCCTCTTGAGACCCAAGCTCGCATTTTTGGCGAAAATTTTACCATTTTAAGGATTAAGGCTCTTTATGGGGCTAGAAAGCTTCGGATATATTCATTTATTTTTAAAACTGAAAAATATATAGAGTTTTGGCATGTCTAATATAATGGACATTCGGTCTTTGTCCAGTAAAAAACATATTATTGAATTATTTGATTCTGAATGAAAAATTCTTAATTGCAAAGTTTTCTTTCATTATAAATGTACTTTTATCGTTCATACATCACCTTTAAATATTGCAAAATTTAAATTTTTTCAGTATCAAAGAAAAAAAGTCTTTTTGGATGAAATTTATTTGAAAAGTATAAATCAATTTAATGACTTTTTAAATAGTTCTTTTAAAAGGAATTATAAAAAAATCTATCGCACGGTTATCACAATTTACATTTGGATGCCAAAAGTAAATTAAAAAGAAATAAAACACAGGTTATTTATAATCTTAAATTATTATCTTCAGTTATATATTTTAAAATTTTTATTTCTGTTTTAAAATTTTCCTTCATTATAAATGTGCTTTTATTGTTCATACATCACCTTTAAATATTGCACAATTTAAATTTTTTTCATTATCAAATACAAGAAGTATTTTTGGAGGAAATTTATTTGAGAAAGCATAATTCAGTTTAGTGACTTTTTAAATAGTTTTTAAAAAGGGAATTAAAAAAAATGTATCACACCAATAAAAGTTTTTTTTTTTTTCTAAAAGAATTATAAATAGTTAGTGGCACGATTACCACAATTGGCATTTGGATACCAAAAGGAAATTAAAAAGTAATAAAATGCAGTTTATTTATGATCTTAAATTATTATCTTCAGTTATATTTTCTTTAAATTTTTATTTCTGTTTAAATTCGATTAAATGAACTAATTTATTTATAAACAACATAACAAATTTATTTATAAACAACATACGAACAGTAAAATAATTTAAGAAACCTGCAATTATTTTTTATAGTTAAACGAATATACAAATACAAGTTGCATTTCATCCACACAACTTTATTTTATTTTATACTTATCAAGTAAGATAAAGTCGCTACACAGGCTTAAAAAACCAGATATTTAGCATCAAGTTCCTATTTCGTTCACTACAAAGTTTGTTGACATCAGAAGTGTGTTTTAATCGTTTATACGTCACTTCCAAATATCCGAGGCTAACGAAAAAGACAGGCTACCGCGGTGGGTCTGATTCTTCTTATTTTACGGACCGCTGGAGTCACGTGATGCTATTTTCGCACACCTTCATTGGTGCATTCGAGCATCACATGACTCCAGCGGTCTGTAAAAAAGAAGAATTGGACCCACCGCGGTAGCCTGTCTTTCTCGTTAGCCTCGCAAATATCACATAAATTCAATTTTTGCATCATCAAATAGAAAAAGGGTACTTTAATACAAAAATTTAATAACATTTTGTTTTGTTTTTAAATTTTCTTAACACCAGTCATTTGTTTGTTACAATAATGATAAAAATTAGGGGTACAGCTGCCACAATTGGCAAGTAAATGCCAAGAAGAAATTTAAAAGAAATCAATATGAGTTTATTTATAATCTTATGCAGTTATCTTTAATTCTATTTTCATAAAATTTTTGTTGCTAATTAAATATGATTAAATTTATTAATTCAATTATAAATAGCATACTAACAGAAAAATAATACCAAAAAATAATTACAATGATTAAGAATAAAGCAAAATAAAAGCTTAATTATAAATATCTATATTTACCAAATGCTGCAAATATATATATATATATATATATTTCACTGAAATAAAAAATTTAACAATGTACTGGTTTAGGACAAGCATCTTATCAGTAAAATTAGATATTTTTAGGATAATATTTATTTATTTATTTTTTACTTATTTAAGAATATATATTATCCACTTCTATATCTATTATTTGTTTCATTACTGTGTTGATTTTTAAGTAAAACTTAATGCCTCTTTTCAGTATACAAAAAGAATCTAACATGAATAAAAACAACTGATGAAGACCCAACGTCCAATAGAATGGTTATTAATTTTTTTTTTGTTGTTTTCTCTAAAATATACATCAGCTTACTTAAACTGCATGTCATTTCATTCATATAACATTCAAAATTAGATGTGTGTAGGATTAATATCAAAATATTTTTAAAATATATATAAAATTAGTACTATAACAGTCGACTTGCCTTCAAAAGTCTTTCTCTTGTTCCCTGCCACATTCAAATGATTAAAATACATAGTTAGCTGCAATATTTCTTTTTATTACGGCGTACAGATAGCAGCTCTAGACTATCTGGTATAATGGATAGCAAGTATTTACAAGTTCCAACTCAAATTAAGTATTTTATGTAAAAAATTAAAATGTCCAATAGAATGGTCTTAGGAGGCTACAAATTCAAAATAGTGATTACAATCAGTGCAATGCGGAAAAATATTTCAATTATCAGCTTTACGAAAATTGCATACCAAATTTTAGAGCCACTAAAATCTTGCTGTGTGGGGTAAGGGAGCAGGTCATGGCCATATATTTTTCCAGAATTCATAGTGGTCAAATATAGCTATGTATAATGCTTACCAAAAAATGTCTGCGAATCAGACGTTTGAAGTGCCTGAAATTCAGACAAGAAAAGAATCTGAAAAAATTAAGAATTTTAAAATGTCTGTAAATTGAACACTCCGTTTTAGACTGTTTCAATCTGTTTCAATCTCTCCGTTTCAATCTGAATTTCAGACTTTTCAGTTTAGATTGTGAGTATCTACTTCATTCAGAAAACACTGTCTAGTTGAAAACACTACTGGATTTTGGCAACAGCCTCAATGGCAACTCATTATGCTCACTCACAACATATTTGTAAAATATACTAGATAGAGTTATATAGCTCATCTCTACCAAAAAGATTTACAAGAATTTCTAAACAACATCAGAAATCCTTAACTTTCTTCTTAATCCGCTTTTCAAAAGAAAATTATTTTTATTCTAATAGCCATGAATCATTTTCTTTCAATAACTTCAAAAGATTATTCTAAGTTATATTTACTCTCATCAACGGAAATTGAAGTAACTCGGAAATTACGGCCAGTAGGCAAAAATAAAACAAACCGACATTCTACGTTCAAATAACTTTTATAGTAAAGTCCCGTTGATTAAGAAATTAACATTTGAAAGAGTGCTGGCAATTAAAAGTCTTTTCTAATGGCATACATATTTTAAAAATTAAAAGAACTTTAGAGAAGGAAAATTAATTTAAATTTTAAACGTCTTAAATCTAAAGTTTAATATAACACATTCATAACGCTAAAAAAAAAACTATTTGCCACAAAATACACCTGTTTACCAAAACATTGGAAATCCATTTCAGATTCATTATGGTTTTTAATTTTTCAAACAAAACTCAGTAAAGATAATGACATTTATTACCGATGACTCATAACTTGTTATTGTTTGAGAAGAACGCCTGTCTATCCTGAGTATCTTTATAGGACAGTGTTTAAAAGTTTTGTCGAAGCTAGTTTTCGAAAAGTTTAAAGATGCACAACACACATATATTATTCGTTGTATATATTATCTTAGTTATATACATATATTCATATATATATATACATATATATATATATATATATATATATATATATATATATATATATATATATATATACATATATATATATACACAGGATGCAATTAGTTATCCATCGCCTAACTTTAATTTCTCAACTGTTGTCCGTAAGCATATATTTCCAATTACGAAAATGTTTCAAATGCGGTAAATATCTATGTTGTGGCATTATTTAAAGTAAAAAGATCAATTAAAAAAAATTATGAAATCTAACTTTGTATACGGTCCCCCAGTCCCTATAGTTACATTTAGTAAAAGTTTATACATATCATAACAGATGTAACACAAAAAGTTCATATGTACTACAAAAATTGACACACTTATTATATTTCAAAATTTGAGATTTTTGCACATGATTTTGTCTTTCATTGAGGGATCAGTTAAAAGATGAATTAAAGTAATACAAGATCAAAATCAGGGTACAATGTCCTTTGTACAATCGCCAAATCGGGGAATCACCAAAGAGGGTTATTTCATCTAAAAATTTGAGCTAACTTTTAGGGGTCGAGCAACATTCAAACATCAAAGTAGGTAGAATCGACAACCGGGAAATAAAATATACTCTCTAAGGACTAGATAAATGGCAATGGAATGCAAACGATCAGCCGAGCTATAATGAGCATGGAAATTGGAATTATGCAAATTACAATAGTACCCCTACGTCACACTTTCGGGATAAAAAAGAGCCGTCTAGCAGTGGCCTGAACATGATAGTCAGCGCTGAGATCGTGATGGCAAGCTACGCATACATGCAATATGCCGAAGTGATACTTATTTATGGTGAATATCAAAGGAATGCCAGTGAGGCTGCGAGTGTTTATTCAGATCGTTTCCCTAAAGATTTACGTCCAACTCATGAAACTATAACTGATGCATTGCACCGTCTTAGGGAGACCGGCTCAGTTTCACCACGACCCAGAACAAGTAGCCAGGCAAGGTATAATATTCGAGTGACACCGGAGGAGGTGCTGGCATTCGCCATTTTAATTCCCCAACTGAGCACGGCGGAAATAAACGAGGAGTGTGGTCAGCATGTCTGGTATTTTGTACATGCAAATGATGCGCATTCATGCTATCCGACACTGGTGGAACCATTGATGCTGGGTGAGCACGCACGGCGATTTGATTATTATAATTTCATGCTCTATACCTTAAAGGAAAATACGTCGTTCCTTTGTGACATTCCGTGGGCATATGAGTCAATGTTTACACGGGGCGGCATTGTGAACTTGCCCAATGTGCATTACTCGTCTCTGGAAAACCTCCTAAACGCCTGCACACTGCACAGTACGACACGTGTGGCGCGGTTTATGGAGAACTCAGATTGTTGGATCCATCTTCTACGATGGGACCTTAACGGGTGATTGTTAGCTGCATCTACTACAAAATACGGTACGTGACTGGTATGAAGAGCTGCCTCTTCGACATACATGTCGGGTGTGGTTTTAACATAATGAGGACCTCTCTGTATAAAACATCAAACGTCCGGGCATATATGGCCAACGAATTAGTTCAACAGATCCTTGGATATGGTGGTCCGGTAGAGTGGCCACCGCGTTCACCGGACTTGACTCCCATGGGCATGTAACATCAAGGTTTAGGTCTATGTGACTGAGACCACTTCTCTGGTCTATCAGGCAGCACATCATATTTGATTGTCGCACAGTTTGCACATTTGCTTTGCTCTAACGTGTCCAGGATTCAGTACTGTCACGTATTCAATTGTACATTGCCACCAATGGAGAAAATTTTGAACAGTATTTCTGGTAGATTCCGGAGTTTGATGAATTAATTTTTTTATAGTTGACCGTTTTCTGATATTATAATAAAGTGATATTTATTTTTCAGTTTAATTTCAATATTTCATTCTTCGTTTTGTATACGACCCCTGAATGTCATTTAAAATTTTTTTAATGAAATAACCCTCTTTGGAGGTACACTAATTTGGCGATACCGGCTAAAGGTGGTTTCGCCGTAAAAAGGACATTCCACCCTGATTTTGATCTCGAATTACTTTAATTCATCTTTTAACTGATCCCTCATTGAAAGACAAAATCATGCGAAAAAAATCTGAAACTTTGAAATTTAACAACTGTGTCAATTTGTGTAGTGCAGATATCAAACTTTTTGTGTTATATCTGTTATGATATGTGTAAACTTTTACTAAATATAAATATCGGGACTGGGGGACCGTATAAAAAGTTAGATTTAATAATTTGTATAAAATTGATCTTTTACTTTAAATAATGCCACAACATGAATAATTACCTCATTTGAAACGTTTTTGTTAGTGGAATTTATATGTCTACGACTAAAACAAAATGGTTTATTTTTAGGATGAAAGCGTTATGAGGAATTATATCATATGGAAAAACTAAAATACCAAAATTATACTTAATATTGAAGATATGGGACTGTATTTTTAAATATTTAATAATTTAAATGGTGAAAATAATTTCTAATATTTAATCATTAAATGTTAATATTATTTTCTAAGAGAGTTTAGTATTGCCTATTAACATTCAAACCAATGATACTAAGAAGTAATTAAATAAACATATAAATTACAACAATAAACTTTTACTTCATTTGTCTCGAAATCTAATTTTTGTTACATAACATATTTTCCCACTCAGGTCTTCACTTGTCTAGGAAGAAATGTTTTACTTATTTTCAAACAACTTTGCACACATATCCTGATATCATTTAATAGATTTAAACGTTTAACAAATAAAGAAGTAAGTCTCTGAAAGGGTTAACCAGAGGGGATATTGTTTTATTAATTATATTTAGCTTAATATTTTATCAAAGGGAAAAATATTTTTATTATTGTTGATATAGAGCACTTTATTAATTTCATTTTAATAATTTTATTTACTTGTAATATAAAACTACATTTTTATAAGAATTCGGTCAATTTACTTTAAATTATGTGTCGTGAAATTGAATATTACAACAAATGAGCCTCAATGTACATTTTCCCTGAAATTTCAATAGCAATAATTTTAAATTTTACAGCCATATAAAAAGGATGAAAAAAAAATCGAAGAAAACTTCGGCATCAATATATTTTTTTTTTAATTCATTAAACCAAATAAAAATATTCAGTCTGTTAATTATGCATAATGATCACATGGGTTAAAATATAAATGTTAGCTTAGCGTATTGCATCACATTGAAGAAATGTATTTCCCATTTTATTTCAACAGGATTATTTAAAGAATTTTATTCCGAAAAAATTTTCACGACTGTACAGTTATAATAAAATGGTTGTTAATCAGAAGTTAACATATTTCCTTGTAAATAAATAGGTAAAGGTTTTTTTAAATATAATTTTTTAAAGTGACCTTTACTAAACAAAAAATTATACGTTAAACTATAAGAGCTTTCTTCGTAAAATTATAAAAACAGTTTGTATTTTATTAGAAATGTACAGATTTCATAAAGGTTAAAACAATATTTATATCTGGATTATGAAAAAACAAACACATTAGCTATTAAATAAACGGTCCAGTGCGAGCATTACTCGCGTACAGAGGGTTCCGTAGAATAAATATATGAATTTGTAATTGTATTATAAAAAAAAAAAAAGTTGCTAAAAGAATACTAAGACTTTGTAAAAAAACTATATAACGTAGGGTTGGGTATAACTGTATATATTAGAAAAGTGTAATCGGGTATACCATGCAAGTTCAAAGAGTTATGGAACCTAAATAATAACAAATATAGCTATTCGCTCTTTTTTTTAATATTATCCTAATCTGTTTATGATGAGCTTAATTCGGTACTGACAATAAAAGCAGTGCATAGTTAAATTTCATTTGGCATTTCATGAAACAAAATTCAGCGTAGTATCTTTATTTCTACAGTGTAAATAAAGCAAAGCCATTGTTCAAAGTTTAAATTTGGCATTGTGCCAAGCGCGCTTCGAATTGAGGTCTCAAAGTTGCAACGCCGCCTTGGTCAGTTCCGCGTTTTTCCAGATAGGTATTTAATTAACTTTTAAAGTCACTCGAGGCGTATTTAGAGATACAATCAATGCAAACTATCGCGAATCCCACAGTATTTATGCCATTCATTCTAATTAAACCTTTCGAGGGCGATGCCCTTAAAAAACGAACACCTAATTTTAATTCCAAAACAGACAAACGGCAACCAAGAATATTTAATTAAAATTTTCCTATTATCATGTACGTGAAAATAAGCAAGTTCGCATTTTCTAATAAATTCGTCTAAAAATTCTGGTGTCAGTTCATTATTTCATAAGTTTATAAATAGAATTACTCTTTGCGGAAAGGATTAAGTGGTCACAGGACTCTTAAAGCTTCAAAATTTAAGAAATTTAAATTTTTTTTAGATGCTAAACTCCCATCTTTTCATAATATTTTGATATAATTGTTTCCTTGAAATTCCCATTAGAACAGACGTTTTGGCTTTTAGAATTATACCCGCTCAATAGCTGAAGCGGCGTTTCCGAAAATTAAAGTCATTATTTTCCAAATGGTGTTTTTTGAGCATAACGCACAGGATACCTCAAAAACTTCTGAATATTTTTTCATGAAATTTTCAAAACACATATTTCATGTTAGTTTCTATAAACTGAACCTAAAATTTCCTTTTTATTGTTCAAAAAAATATTTTTTTAGATGATTTTACTGTTGAAATTTTCAAAATTTTGTATTAGCTAAATGCAACATTGCATTAAAAATATAAAATTGCTTTAAATACAAATTTATTTAAGTTTAGGGAAATTTTTACAATCTGAAGTATAAGTAAGCACCAAAATTTTCATTCTAGTTGCAATATTTATTTTGTAATCCTGCGCGTAAACTGTTATGCCAATTTTTTGTACGACATATGTCTAACAGTTTCGAGCCCTCTATAATTTCTAATTCGGTATTTTTCATTTTTTTTAATACATGAAACGAAAGAACATACTTATATCTTTCATCCCAATTAAAATGTGTTTTAAAATCATACACATTTTAAGACATTAAATGTTGAAAATGGTCTTTTTTCATTTTTTCCGCTTTTTAGAGTCCCGAAACCCCTTAAATTAGTATGTTTTTAACAATTTGACGTTTATTGATTTTATACTGATACTTGACATTACATTACACATATATATCATTAAAAGTTGTTAACTAGGCATAGAGTACGCCGCCCTTGTCCTTGTGTAAGTCCAAACTGACCGTACCTTTAAGGGTTAATATCGCGGCTCATTACCGATGATTTTTTTTTTTGAAAATCATTATCAACAATGCTTTTATTCTTCCGCAACGATAGGTATATTCAGCGATTCTCAACAATTTTTCTGAATGCCCGTAAATCGAAATTTGTGTATAACAGAAAAATGCTAATTACTCAAAAACAAATTTACCTAGAGTAATCGCTATAATTTTCCGGCAAGATTTATAGTAACGTCTACTACCTCTATTTTTTTCATAATTTTAGTTTCAGTAGATTCGGAATTAGATGGGGGCGGGGGGCATATTTTTGAACTACATTTTCAACAATATCTTTGAAAATATAATACATAAAATTAAAAGGAATGTATTTTTGAGTTCAGTGTTGCACACGCTTTCACAGGATATCCCACATGGTATACAAAGAAAATATTTTTTTTTCAAGTAGCATAATTAGCCCCTCTACTTTTTTACTAAATATATTTATGAATGTTTATTAATCTGAGAATATGTGGGTCAATGGTCTTTATTTTTCCACGTTCCATAGTTTACGAGTAAAATGGCTGTGACAGACAGACAGACAGACGGACGGACAGACACAGGAGTGATCTTATAGTGGTTCCATTTTTACTTTTTAAGTACGGAACCCTAAAAATCTGAAGTATTCCGTTTATCATTTTTATTTTCCAAACAATATAAGTTATTTTAGATAGCAAATTATTTTCGAATATTGCTTTTTATCACTGATGTTAATGCATATACATTGCATACAAAGAAAAAAAAATACAATTTCAACATTCACAAATATTTTTACGTGACATTTACTATATATTCACACATATTTCTTTTATAAGACTATAATTACGCTAAAATATTTCATAATGCCAAGCTGTTACTTTTTTCCAACATACAATTTTTGTAATAAATTTCTCTAAAAGAAGGGGGAAATATCTCATTTTTCAAAATGAACTTTTATTAGCAGTAATGTCTTCTCCTAAAAATTAAATTTACTATACATACGATCATAAAAACACTTTCCACTAATTATAAAGATAAAAGACGCGCACAGCTACATAAAAATATCATTTGGGGTTTATTCCAATAATAATAATAATAATAAAAGATTAGCTTTGAAAAAGTCTCAAGAGTCCCGTTTATTTAGTTTTAGATCCCACAGAACACAAATTATTTTAGATAACTAATGTTTGTTGAAAAATGTCTTTCAAATACGTTTTTCTTTCTCTTATTGATTTTAACGAAAATAATGCATGCAAAAACCAGATAAAATTGCTGATATGTTTTTATATTTTAATAAACATTAAATAAAAGTTGACTTAAAATATTTTTATACGACTCTATAATTAGGCCGAGACATTTAACTTTAAGCGAGACTTTCTTTTAATATAGAAATTTTGTAATATTTTACTTTTATAGAAAGGAAAATTACCTTATGTTTTTATGTTTTTACAATGTAAACATTTATTAACAAGTATCCATTTCTTGAAATTTTATTTTTTTTTGTCTCTGCAGAGATATAAAAACACTTTGGGCTAATTAAGAAAAGCTAACAGCATGCACACGTTTTTCAGAAATAATATGTAGCTTAATAAATAAAAACTGTCAAATAATCAATATAGAATTCTAATGTGTTCCATTTGTTGTTTTTACTATCTCAAAAAAATTATTAACGAAATTCATTTTAGTAATAAAGTTTATACATATACATGTACAATTATAAAGTACATGTACAATTGATCAAAATGTTAGTAAAACACAACAACAAATGGCCATTCACAAAAATTCGAAAAACTTCGTTTTAGCACTGGAAATACAAATCCTGTGAGTCCACAAAAAATAAAGTTATTTTACACTGCTTTGGTCAGTCAAAAGTAAGGAATTTTTACTGAGCGAGGGAGATAATCAAATTTTTAAAGTATGTCAAGTGAGATATCGTTTAATATGTATTGTTTAATTCTGACTCGAAAGAGATCATCCGAAAGACAATATGACCTTTTGTTACAAAGACATGGTAGGTTTTATCAATATAAAATCGAAAGTTGGGGTGTTTCAAAATAAACGGAACAATAAAAAATCACAGATGTGACTGCTGTAAAGGGTTTATTCTTTTAAATGCAAATTTAACATGAAACTATAACTATACAAGTTTCTAAAGATGTGGGTCCGCACATAACACGGATATTGTCTATGCGGTAATCCAATTTCTGCCACACTTTTGCTAGCATATCCGGTGTTACTGAGTGCAACATGTCACATATCTGCTAGTTTAATAGCTGTAAGTCCTGGGGAAGTTTGGACACGAACACTTTGTCTTTTACGTAACACCAAGGGAAAAAAATCTCACACTGTGTTATATCTGAGGACCCGGGCTGTCAAAAAAGTAATGGCACCTCATTTGACTCACACGGCTACCCACTGCCGCTATTTTGAATAACAGCGCCTCAACAATGAAATTTCGACAATTTCGAAAATAGGAAAATTTTCGTTACTAACCGATAAAAGTTGCATAGTTGTGCTATCACGCTTTTTTTCTAATTAAATCCATTCCAGCTAGTTAACATCACTTTCCTTTTTGTCCCATTCCATTTGAATCATCCTGTACTTTAGTGCATACAAGATAGGTTTTTACAACAACAACTGACGGCTACTCACGAACGTTTGGGAAGAACTTCGTGTATAACCATAAATAAAGTTGCGATGAGTCACCAAAAATTAAAGTTGTTTTAAAATATTTACGGGGACCAAAATAGGAACATTTCAACTCTAGGGAAGATATAAATTTTTTTAAACAAGTAAAATGGGTATTTGATTTTTATGTATTTTTAAATTCTGGATCGAATGACACTATCCACAAGTCCATATGATAATTTTTTTACAATATTGCGTCAGGTTTTAGGATAAAAAAAACGAAATTTTTACTTTATTATTGAGCACAGTTTTGAAACATTTACTTTAAGTTCAAAACATGTTTTTTTTATATCATATTAACTAATCAAACTTATTAAATGCTGTTTAAATAGGCAAAGGAATATATGATCATCTGAGTTTTCTTCAAATAAATTAAGGTTGTCAAAATCATTATATTCATAAAACCAGTCATGGCTTTTTATTCATAAAAACTGTTATAACTTTGTAACAGATAATCATCTCGACCTGCTTATGATGTCATTCGATTTTGAATTTTAAATATACATAATAAACGATGCCGCACTTAATATATTTTAAAAAAAGTTCAGTTCTTCCCAACTGGGTTATAATGCTCCCACTAACCCCCTACCCCCCCCCCCCCCAAAAAAAAGAACAATGTAAAACAACTTTAATTTTGAGAAACTCATCAGATTTTCTTCTCAAGTACCAAAAAAAGTTCTTCCTAAATTTTCGTGAATGACCATCAGTTCTTATGTAAAAACCTATTTTATCTGCACTTTGAATTCATAAAAACTGTCGTAAATTTGTAAAATCGAAGGATGGTGTCATTCGATTCAGAATTACAAAATACATAATAATCGATATCGTATTTGACCTACTTAAAATAATTTGATTTTTTATTCTTTCTAAGTTCATTTACCCTAATTTTGCCTCCCAAAAAATATAATAATACAAGTATATTTTTTGGGACGCATCGAATCTTCATTTCTAGTACCAAAACGAAATTTTCTTGAATGGCCATCTGTTGTCTCTGAAAAAGCTTATTTGACCTGTACTATAAAAGCAGTAATTACTGCTCTCGAAATTATGCGGTGTAACTGTTAATTATTTATTGACTTAAATAGGTTTACATACCTATAAATATGTTCAAATGTCTAAAAAAGCGATATCGTGTCTTTCTTTTGATACTGCATTTTGTATGATAATTTACATTAAAATGATGGGGAAAATGGGTGTCGTAAAAAATGAAAGTGGAAACTTCTACAAAATTCCAAAGAAATTTCAAACATATTTATTAGCTCTAAATTACACAATATAGTGAACTTGAACTTCTTTCAATTTTTATAACCCATTAGCATGCCTAAAGATGTTCAGGAATACAGTTTCTGCTAGACAGGTTATTATTATGTTTACAAACTCGCTATTCATTAATCAATTAAATGTTTAGTCGAATAGCCATACACTAGTGTTTTTGAGAAATAGTTTTCTCAATTTTTGAAATATTTCTTGTTGTAAAAATGAACTTTGATAATGAATAACTCCCGTCACCGAAAAACACTCTGTTGACGTATCACATGCATGCTCGTTGTTGGAAACTATTTTGAACTACGACCACTGGGCCACTCCCACTTAACCGATAAAATAGCAGACTCAAAAGTTTCATTTGATGTTTGTCAAACGCTTTTTGTGCTTGTCTTTCTAGTATATGGATTATTTAAAATGCAACTAGCAGTTGTTTTGTACACACTGTACCACAATTATTCAAAGTGAAGATTTCGTAATTTTAATGGCTTCCTTTAAATTATAAATTTTCTTTTCTGAGAATCATAAAAACATCCTTCAATAATTATCGAGGCAATAACAATGCATAAGTAAAATAAAAACATAATTAGTTTATTAAAATAAAATTTTCCACATCATCTACGTGCCTAGTTACACATAAAATTTAGGATATAATTTATATTACGCATGGCAATAAATATAAATCACAACAAATGTTCTTACACGATTTTATAATAACACTAAAACTTTTTAAGTTGCAAAATTTTGCCTTCGATAATATCCTGTAAAAGAAAGGTAGATACCTCAATTTTCTTTAGGGAATTTTTATTAACAGCAACAAACTATCTTAAAATTAAAATTTTCTCTTTGCATGGTGATAAAAACTATCCTTACTAATTAGAACGTGCGTAGGTGATAAAAAAGCATTATTAAATTGTATATTATGACACTTTAGCTATAAAAAATTATAAGGATAAAATTTTAAGTAAGTATTATTAGTCAGTTTATCACTTTTAACTTCTCGGGAAAATTGTTTGCTTTTGCTAGCAAATACTTTTGTAAATGATATGCAGTACATCTATAATTTATTTCAGTAAAGTCTGTTTTAAATATATTTTCGAATGTATTTATTTTCATGTTGCTGATGTTATTTAAATAAAGAGCTTAAAAAACGTAAAAAGTTCGTAGAGCTTAAAAAACGTAAAACGTTCTTACTATTTTTATTTCAAGGCATTAATATAAATTGGCAAAAATATTTGACATGTATATGTATACTAATAAAAGAACAAATCGCTCTGTGTATGTGTCTGTGATGGCTAGCAAAATCTACGGCAGGTACGATGCTCAAAATTTTTGTGAGAATAGCCCAAAGTCTCTCCTGATGTACATGGTTTTTAGAATTTTAAAATTATAATTATTAGCTGAGTAATTAATTAAGAACTTTAACTCACTCTCATTAAAAAGCCATCAAACGACCGGATAAAAAAAATATATTTCCTCAAATCAACACGCTGACTAGATTCGGAGCCCGATCGAGGCTAGCACAAGACTGCCCAATCCAAACTCTCCCCTTGAAATCTCAATAGCTTTGAGGCGAAGCTAGCGTACTGCAGAAGTTAAAGACATTATGTCTGCTTTGAAAAACACCTTTTTTTCATTTTGGATAGTGAATGAAAACCACAGTTTAAAATTTTAATGGAAGTTCAAATTTAAATATTTTTTTTTAAATACAGCATTTAGAGATTTGAAACTTATGCATTTGGGACTATATTTGGACAATAATTAAGAATACGTAAATTTCAAAAAAATTGATTCAGAACTTTATTTTCATTTTTAAAAAAAATCAATTTTCAAAAGGAAAAAGACATGCTTTTTTAAATAGCGAATGAACGCGAATTTGTTAAAATTCGGAAAACGAACTAATCGATCGATTTAATGCTTTCAGATAACTTATAACAGCCCTTTGAATACTGTTTCGTAGAGTAATGTTTGTATAGCCCATACTATGCTCCCTGTCGGTTTAAAGTTGAACTAACCAATATTTTCGAATAGTAATTTAAGCAAATTTCTTAATTTCTTATTTTTGTCAACATCCTTAATTTAATATAATCTTTTCGAAGCATCTAAATAGACCAGATTCACAGCGCTTACAAAAAAGTTCGGACGGGCAGAAATATGTTTTACAAAATAAAATGTGTGAAAATGTTCACGAAATCAGTAAAAACCTGAGTGTTTTGTCTCGGTTTCGACCGCTTTTGGTACGCATAGACACAAAAAATCAAATTACGCAAAATAACACGTAGTACCATCAATTCAAAATTTTTCGTGCGATTTTTTTTATTTAAAAATATAAATTTAGACAAAAGGGAATTAAAGGTATAAAATAATAGAAATTTGAGGTTCAATTAAGGTTCATTTATCACGGGCCCTGGCAATGCCGGGCGACTCAGCTAGTTATTAAATTGAAATTATTTCATAATGCGTAAATATTTCGACATATAACTTTTTGTAATAATTTCTTTTAAATGAAAGAACACGTAACTTGTATGTTTCAAAGTGAACTTATATTAACAGCAATGGGATACCTAAAAATTAAAGTTTCCAACTGTACGATGATGCAAGCTCTTTAACAAATTAGAAAGGTAAATAATGTGTATAAGTTACATAAAACATTATTGCATGGGGTATTAAAATATAAAAGGAACACATTACCTAGGAATAAATATAAAATATTTACATTTTGAAATAAACTTTGGCACACGAATGCTCATAGAAGTAAAAATATTTCTAAAATACGTAACATAATTCATATAATTTAATCCGTTTGAATGGTATTTAATGTATATTTTTAACTAATATATTCACATAACCGTGTTACAGAATTGTGTTAAAATGTATCGTAATGCGAAATTCTGTCTTTCTGTATAAGCAGTAATATGTATTTTTTAAAGAAAAAAATAGCTAAACTTTTAAAACTGAATTTTAAATTAACAAAGGTAGCTAAAATTTTTAAAATTTCTCTGCGTAGAATTTAAAAAAAAAGACATTTTCCACTCAATAGAAGTGTGGAAAATGCGTAAGGGGCATATAAAACAATATTACGCGGTTTCTGAAAATACAAATTGATGTGCATTATTTATCAGAAATACCTAAATATTTAGTTAATGAATTTTAATTTTCCAATGATAAAGTTTATTTTAAATAACAAACATTTTATTAAAAAATATATGTACTATGTATTCAAATATTTCGAGGGTTTTTTTAGAACCAATTTTCGAATAGTAATGTAAATAAATAACATAAAATAATGCGTAAAATTGTTTACATTTTTAAACTGTTTGCATGGCTTCCATAAATAGTATGCCATGGCCATTACACAAATTTCTTCTATACTGGTCTTTTATAATCTATTCATTTAAAATAGCATCAACGATTATAAAAATAAAGCATAGTGCACTATCACGGAATGAAAAGAAGAATATAACAACAGTGGTCCATGTTGGGACAAAAATTATAAAATTAGATGAACATATACATTTTTAATCGCTAAACGCAGACATGAATTTGGTGTTTTTATACAAAAATAAAAGATACAACTATAATGTTTATCTATAAAAGAATAGATCTAATATTCATTAATTGGGTTCAAAGCTAAAATTTAGCGTCAAAAATGAGTGATTATGGCAACAATGTAGTTAAAAATGTATGATAATTACAGATCTCGGTGCTGTCTCAGAGCAATACTTTTGCAACCACTATTTCATTGAGAAAATTTTTGCTTAAGATTTATCTTGGAAATGTCGTAGGAACCCACTTCGTGGTGTGCTTTTCTTTCTCCTTTCTAGGGGAGCCTTTCTGGCTTTCTGGCGCCTTTAGTATCACGAAAATCGGAATTTTAGAATTATTTCAGCACACATTTCTCTTTAAAAAGAAAGCTATTTTGTGCGTGTCCGTTTGGGAAAATCAATTTCGCCCGGAAAGTTATTTCATTTAATTATTATACAATGGTTTCGATATCTAATGTCTAACAATTACCGGGCAGAAATTTCCGGTACGAATTGATTTCCCAAACGGATACGACTTTCCGAACGACCCAATATATCTTTAACAATTCCATAGAAATCGTAATTCTATAGAAAACTTTTTCTGGCATTTAAATCCTTTTTTAATTTTGAATATTTTCGAAACTGTTTTTAGAGAGTATTTACATCTTGCAAGTTACCATTAAGTCAAATTTCTAATTTTTATACCGTTGAAAATCACAAAAATATGCATTTTAGAAAGTTTGTGCTCCTAAATATAGCCTATGGTGAAGTACAGACTGTCACCATCAGTTTGCCAACACTACTTTAGAATTGCGTTATTAGCTCCATAAATTAACTCCTACAAACAAATGTTTCTTCATTATAATATTGGTATTAAAATAATATTTAAAAATATCTAAAGTTAAAATTGCTTTGAATTATGTTTAAAACTTAATTAAACATACTGAAAAACATAAATTTTCTGTTTTTGTAGATTTTTACTCACTAGATACAAAGCCCGGTCTAGATTGAATCCCTCTTGAACAAACGTCATACACCGAACTACCTTGCACTGTAGAAAGCTTAAAGCTAAATTTTAAATATTCATTGCTGGCTATAGACGCTAGTTGGGATACCAAAGATAGGCAGTTTGGATGTAGTTCCAGCCTAAAATAGTAGTTAATTATGCCATTTACAAAGGAATGTCGCGCGAGTACAAGTATCGAATAAAATGGACATAAATAAGAGGAATATGCTATTATAAATTTGTTATCAAACACTTTGCTTTAAATGTTTGAAAGAAATAGATGTATTAAAAACTTTAATGACAACAAATTGCTATAAAATATAAAAAATAAGTGTAGGCCATCACTACTGTGATCATGAAAAAACAGCATCTGTAGTGCCCACCCCTATAGTTATTTTGTTTTAATATGTTTTATACAGTTAATATGTTTATTTTGATAACACCAATATGTTTACATATTCTTTAAACTTTATGTAAGTTATTAAAATTTCCTTTTTTTCGTTTATCCGACTTGAAAAATTCGTACACAACACGAAATCCAACTTTGCTCACTAAAACTCTTGCTAAGACACCACAGCTGAAACAGGAAAAAAAGAAGCTTCGGTAGGAGCAGACACTGTTCACGTGACGTCCGGTGATTTGTCAAAAGAAAGGCATAATGTGACAGTCGAAAGACCATTTTATCACTTCTCATTGGCGCTAAGTTCAAATGTTGGGCGTTTCGCGTCTAGCGTCGTAGGAATATTAAATGGGCCATTACTGGTATATGGGCCATAATAGGTAATTTTACCCTATTTTGTAGAATTAGGAAATGTACAAATATAATATTCTTACAATAGAAATATAGAAATATTTACGAATTGAAAAATTACCCTCCCTCTCCAACGCCAAGTAATCTGAAATGATGCAAAGGCAAAAGAAATCATCCTTTTAAAATATTTTGTTTTGTGTAACCAAAAATGCTTTTGGAACAAGATAAAGTGATGCATCTATAACTCATTGTTAACTGTATTACTACTAATCAATGTATTAAATGAATTTTATAACAAGTTATTTTAATGGTACTTATAAGTAACGCCAGTAGATAGAGGGTTAATATAGAGAATCCTTTCTGCAAAATATGTGATGTATCTAATTCTGTCACTTAAATATTAGGAAAAATTCATTTTGAAATTACTTTCGACTATATTTTGCTTATTAACGAGACTGATAAAGTATATTAAAAAATACTTAAAGAAGAAATAAAATTATTAACATTTTAAATTATTTTTACTCGACAAGACATAAAAATTAATATTAAATAATCTTAATTGATTATAAATTACGTTAAAATATTTCACTAAGCGAAATTGAATCCATCTTTCCAAACAGTAATTTTGTAAACAATGGAGCAAAATCAATTAATTTGAAATTTGATTTTCATTTGAAATATTGTATGCAAGGTGAATGTTTCTCTCTGGAAAAATTTCCAAGTTTTAATATAGTTACAATCGCTGCTGGATTTAATTATGTTTCGTGTTTGACCCATGTCGGTGGCTCACGATAAATATTCCCTCTTGTGCTAGGTTTGTAGCCTTGCCAACATGTAATAGTGAGAAATTTCCCAGTCTGGGTATCGTTCCATGTGGTTTAGTCGGTAGAATGCCAGTGTGCTATACTGATGGCCGGCGTTCAATCCAGGCATGGAATCTGCTTCACTATGATGGTCTTTGCGGCTTTTAAGCAATTAATTTGAAATTTGATTTTCATTTGAAATGTACATTGACTCATTATATATGAAAAGTATAAAGTGTTACCATATTCATCAGAATGTATTTCGTTTTGGATAACGAATATTTCGTAGAAAAATATGCTATGTATCTTTACAACATTTTGGAAAAGTTATATATATATATATATGGACTATATTGCCAAATATATAAGTTTTACTTTCTATTACTCTTTTAGTTGCACTGTAAAAGTAAAAGATTATTACTATGTTGAATTTTGGTTTATGAAATGCCAAATGACGTTTAAATATGCACTAATTTTGTTGTCAGTACCGAATTAAGTTCATCATAAACAGCCTAGGATAAGATTAAAAATGAATTATGCTGATTAGCAATACTTGATATTATTCAGGCTTCAAATCTCTTTGAACTTTTTATGGTATACACACTCATACTTTTCTAGTTTAAACAGCTAAAGCCAAACCTACCTTGTACAGATTTTAAAAAGCCTTATTATTCTTTTGGCAACGATTTCTTTTAATAATGCAGTTAATAATATTTATTGTACGGAACCCTCTGAGCGCGAGCAACACTAGCATATATTTTGTTGTATATATATTGATATTTACGCAAGGTTTATTTTCGAACATATTATTAAATTTCTTTCACTTTCTTCTAAGCGTGTAAATGTAAATAATATGTGAACACACGTGAGATTTCCTGTATTCTTTATATTTTTTTTTCGGGCAAATAGATATAAATTGAAAACAAATCTATGTACATTATTCTATAGTTATGTTAAAAAAAAGATCGTTATTCAAAATTGGTTACTTAATTGCAAAAAATAATTTCAGAAGTAATTTATTTTAAATGAAGGTAAGGAATATATTTTTTAAAGCGAATTTGTATTCAAAGTACTGATATCCGTTAAATTGAAAGATTCTCTCCATATGATCATAAAATCACATTCCGCTGTTTAGGAAAGTAAAGAGCTTGACAGGTTATATAAACTGGTTATAATATTATTACGTTGACAGGTTATTGCTATTATTACGTTGTTTATTAAAATTAAAAAGTGACGCATTATCTGTGAAAGAAACTAATGTATTTTATTGTACATTTTAATTTCAGAAGAATATATTTTATTTCACAAATGAAATATTGAATTGCAAAATATGCAAATTATCTATAAATTTTTCTACCAACGTTTTCACGAATGTATCTTCGAATATATTTTACTTCATTCCATTGACGTTATAGCAAGTAAATTATTTAAATAACATAAATCAATTTTTCACATTATGAAATATTTTTACATGCCATTAAATATAGATTGACATGAGATATTTATGCAGTAAGCGCAAAAAATAAAATAAAAATAAAAATAAAACACTAAATTATCCCAGAAAAAATTTAAATAGCCATTGAACTAGAAATTGTGTATTTTTAAATTTCATTTAATATATATATATATATATATATGTATGTATGTATATTCCGTTGTCGTTTCCAAGTTGAAATTGTACCAAATTCTGAATATTTCAATACCAACACGCTATTTTGAGGTTTCTAGACGAGATAGCCAACCGGATGTCATTCGGTGAAAAAGTTTGGGAAATATAATGGGGGATAAGTTTGGGAATTTTAATTTGATAATATTAAATAAATTTTTAATTCTTACAAAACTGATTGCAATAAGGATAGGTCTTTAAGCAAAATTCAAATACCATTTTTGGAAAGATAAATATTTTTATATTCGCATATTCAAAGCTTCTATAAATCTATTTCTGTTTAAAAATGTATAGTTTAGAGTTTATATTACTTTCGAATATTAATTTAAAAAATATATATTTTCAAAAAAGTTTTTGAAAATAGTATGAAAAGTAACCTATGATTTCTATAAAAAATAATAGAAATTTCTTGAAGCTCCAAACACCTTTCGAAAAAGTTTTTTTTTTTTTTTTTTTTTTTTTTTTTTTTTTTTTTTTTTTCTAAGATAAGTTGGAAATGAAATTCGTGAAAAAAGTCATTTTTTATATTTTTTACTATTTTGAATCCTTTATTAAATTATATTTCAATATTTTGAATCATTTTCCACCTTTCGAATGGTATATTACTTTTGTTTTAGACAACAAAATGTTAAAAGAATTTAAGTAATTCAGAGTTTGTTTACATCATACATATACATTACATACGTAAATTTAAATTATATTTTCTCAAAATTTGATTTTTGAACTTCTGTGTACCTTTTTATAGACACTACTACACGTTATTGTTTTCAATATTGCCAAAATATTTCACATGCATCTCTGACCAATCTGAAGTGAAAATTTGTTACAATAATTTGTACTAACATTTTATTAATTTTTTTCTTTGGAAAATTCAACGTTTTTGCTATCTAAAATTAGTTTTTATTCCAGGTTTTTTTATATAAAAATAACTAAAGGTTATCTGTTTAAAAAGTTGGCTTCAATTTATTAGGAATAATTTATATTACGTATAGATAAAATTTCAAGCGAATATCTTTAGTAGTTTCTGAGAAATGGTACATTAATTATGGTTGTTATATTGATATCCAACTTCCGTTAAAAAACTGCAGGATTTTAGTTTCTTTTGCAATTATTGATATTGAATTTAACATTCGGAGTTATAAAGTTATACGTAATTCCAAACGTACGTGATTCCAAATCTACTAAATCGAGTTACTTCCCGTTTGCTATCCTACACGAAAATCTACCGACATAGCAAAATATGATGTTAAAATTCTGTATCCATATTGAAAAATTATTATTACAGTATATTTTCTGTATGAAGATAACGCTCTAAGATTATATGTTTAAACATAAATGGAATGAATAGATAATTTCCAGTCGAATCACTTTTTTATGTTTTACCTTTCTTTGACAATTTATATTAAAATGCATGAGGTTTTCACTCATTTATCTGCAGTACATGACTCTGTAAATACTATACAATATTTCGTTTTACAAAATTTTACTTTTCTTGCCACATCGTCATTTTTGTAATTTTTCACATCGTAATTTTCTTTAAACGAAGGATAATTATCTCAATACTTCAAAGAGAACTTTTATTGACAGCAATAATATTCGATTGAAACTTAAATTTTCTCTTCGAGAGATAAAAAGGCACTTTGAGGTAATTAGAAATGCAAAAGGCCTTCATGGGTTATATAGTAGCTTTATTACATGGAATTTAAGAATAAAAAGTGACACATTAGCTCTAAAAGGTATATCTAAAGTGTTCCGTCAATCTCTTTTAACTATAAATAGCAACTTACTTGTTAAAAAATGTTCAGTGTATTTAATAAATATTATTCATGATTTTTAAATATAACGTACAATATACTTTGCTTAAAAACAGTTATTTTTATAAAATTTAATTACTTATAAAATATTTAAATTTTTATCTATTTTAAAATATTTTCTCATTGTACTAGTCTGTAAATAGTTTAGTAAGATGTTGCAGTTAAGTCAGACATCAATGTGCAAAAATGTATCATTCTTTTTATGTAAGTTTATATCATAATAATTTACTTTAAAATAAATATTCGATACTTAAAATTGTCAATGTAAACTTTTATTAACAGTAATGACTTCAATTGAATTTTATATTTTCAAAGGTAAACAGTTTGCTTAGGATTTAGAAAACATTACCAGGTAGTTTATTTAAATATAAAATATTAGTTTATCTATGAAAATGTGGACAGAGTTTCGTTATCAATTTTATTTTTCAAGAATATAATTTAGTTTTGATACCAAATAATTTCTGAAAAATGTCTGGTATATAGACGTTAAATTATTAGTTTTTTTTTTTTCCTTTCTATCACTGATGTTCATACGGAAATTTTATTAGAAAGTACATATATTTATTTACATTATTAAATATTTTTCTTACATTAAATTCACATTAAAATACGTATACTTGCGTACCTGCAATTACGTTGAAATGTTACAGGATGCATAATTATGCCCAACATTTTATTAAACATGTTTTTTTTATATTATTATTCAGTAAACAGAAAATAAGTTTAAAATCTTCATTTTTTTACAAACAATACTGATGTCCATTTAAATTTAAATTACTAAAACTCATCAAACTCTTTTAAACAATTAGGTATATGCAGAAAATATTATTGGGTGGTTTATATAAATGTTAAAAAATAGTGCATCAGCTATCAAGTAATCTAAATCATTTTGTTTATTATTGCTAATTTTCCCAAAATAGAACACATTTAATTAAATAAGCGTTTGCGAGAAAATACTTCTTTTAATTCTTGTGAATCTAATATTTTTAAGGCATTCATTCTGGAAAATATTTTAGATTATATTTCACTTTATGCCGCTTATAGTAATATATAATATAATTCATAGATTGTTAAAGAAAACCCGAAGGTGAGACTATAGATAAACCTATTATTTTTAAAACATCGAAATTCAGGATACATATGATATACAATCTTATACAGATGGCTACTAAGGTCTTGTCTACATACGTTAACTTCATAACAGCCAAAACTATAGTTATAAACATGTTGTCCTGGCATAATTTTCTGTTTTATTTATTTATTTTTAGAAACATACATTTTGCTACGTTATAGTTTTGTCGTTCATCCTCTACTAGGCTATACAAATTACATTTCGTCGTGCACAAAAAAAAAAAAAAAAAAAAAAAAAAAAAAAAAAAAAATTTAGTATTTTGATTTGAAATTGAACATAAAAATAAATTATGATCTGTAGATTTGCACAATATTATTATTATTTTTTTTTCAGAATAACGCTAAAAAATGTATTATTTTAATTAATTTATTTTACATGTTTTTCCACTACGGACGCATTTTTGCAAATAAAAAATGAAACGTATATTTTCAGAAGAAAAAATAAATCATGGAATTACAATTTCTTTTATGAAACTTTTAAAATAACTTTTTTATAAAAATTATAGCATATTTTAATTAATTAAAATTTGCGAAAATTCAATTATTTACATTCAATTATAAAAGTATTTTTCAGTGTTAAGAATTCAAATACACAATTTATTCTTAATATTGTAAATCATTTACGCAGACATCGCGCTGCGCATTTTAAAAGAAATACTTTGCGGTTTTTTTTTGTTTTTTTTTTTTGTTTTTTTTTTGTAAAGTGGCAACAAAAGAATTGTAAACAAATAAAATTAATTGTTAAATTCGTTATATAAATATTTTGTAAAATTTTGCTTCGAAAATATTTTTATTTATACCAGTCTTATATCATAAATGAAAAATTCCAAGGAAATTCTTAGTTATTTGGCTGAATTTACATGTCTAAAATTAAATAGCACCGAAACAGAAAATAACGTTTTTGTTTAATAAAGATGCGAGAATAATGTAAAAAATATTGTTACTTTCAAACATTTATCTTATTAAATAATGATTCGTGAAGTCAAACAAAGTATGACTTTTGCTAGAATTTAAGTAAAAAAGGGATTTTGTTCCACTGTTATTTCAAAGATTTTCGATGGAAGGGGAAAAATTCATTTTTCCTGCCGGTAAGTAAATATCCATTAAAAAAAATACTAGAGGGCTCTGCACCCTGCGATCTATACTCGCAAACGTCAGTTTAGACTTCTTTTCTTCTAAAAACATACTAATTTGCCGTGTTATACAACTATTTCCAGGTTACGGAAAATTGAATGACATGATGACGAACGACGGTTATCTTCTATAATCGGGTTGCCATCCTTTTCGTTTGAATAGGACAGTATACGGTTACCAGAGCCTCATTCAAATCTGTCGTGCTTTTGGGATAGTGTTGCTTTTGGGATCGATATGTAAGATTAATTAAATATTTGAAAATAAGCTAGAGAAAAATGCTGCTGCCTCTCCGATTTTCATACTGATGCCATAGACAATGTTCTTCTTATACAATCGAGGTTTTAAAACTCCGTCTGTTTAGAAAAAACATGCAGAACTACGGTATTGAAAAGCAATTTGTTTTGAAACATTACGCTTATAATTTATATTTGGACCTAGTTTTATTTATTTTAAGATATTTTTACATTTAAATATTTAAAGGTATAGCTTTTGCATAAAATATTTTCTCTCTTTCATTATACCATCATGCATATTTTCATGTTATTTTTAACATGTAAATTGTTTATTTTAATTCATTTAATGGACTATTTTTTTTAATTGTTAATTTCTGAAATTTTCGTACAATAACGTACATTTTCATGTTATTTTTTAAACGTAAATTTTATATTTTATTCAGTAAGTGTGTGCGAATTTCCTAATACTTATTTATCGAATAGTAATTCGTTCAAAACAAATCGAAAGAACTTTTCCCATGCATTTAATATTAAATATACGAATTAATTAAAAAACTACTGCTGATTATTAATTTAAAAAACAATTATTAGACGAAACAAAACGCAAGAAGCAAAAGATTTTTTTATTATTATTTTATTATTGTTTTTTAAAGTTTTGATACAGAACGACAAAATTTCTTCAACACAATAATCAATATACTTTTTTTAATTTAACGATACAGTAAGTGATATATAACAATAGAAATACAAAAGAAACAGTTTTATTTCTTTTCTCAAATACGTCAGATTTTCTGATCCATGCTTAGATACTGTGTTTTTCACTTTTTTGTGCAGTCATCAGTCTTATTTGACAGGAAGCCATTGAGCTGAAAAGAAAAGTTCAAACGGTCGAATGAAAAATAAAATGTGTGCAATGAACAAATAAAGTTTTTATTATTATTATTATTATTATTTAGAAGTTAGAATGTATGTTAAGAAAATTTTTCAATGCTCTCTCGACTATTTCAATAAAATCTTTTAAACATAATCTGCTTCAAGTTCATATTTTAAACAAATTAAATCGAATAATTATGTTAAACATAAAGCTTAAGGTGATGGAAATCTTTCTTAAATGCATGTAGCGTTTTGTTTGTAATGTATTATTGAATTTTGAATTTGAATTTTGAATTTTAGATTTTGAATTACAAGTGATGAATATTTTTAATTATTATTTTGATCGTGGAATACAATAATTTTAAATAGGGGAGACTAGAAGGGGTTGACCAACTTTTTACAAAATGATTTTTTATTTTTTAAATATTGAACGTAGAATAAAATTTTATGTATTATTTTATTCCTTATACAATCAGTTATCAAAATAAAAATGCTACATAAGTGTAACGTATAAGGAATTTGGAAAATTATTGATTTTAATCATGAAAAAAGTAATGGGTCATGGCTTCCCACATATGAGAGGGTTGACCCACTATATGGGAGGCTTGACCCACTTTGTTTTATATTGCAATATTTGTGAAGAGAAATCAAATCAGTTTAAAAAAGCAAAATAACTTTATGCTACATGCTTTAATTATTATAAAAAAATATATTTTAAAATATGATGCTTAAACAAACCTGTTGAGACGCAATCGCAAGTCAGAGGAGATAAATTTTGTTTTAAACAGGATTTTATCTGAGCAAGTATGATTGTACAGCAGGGAAAATGAAATTTATCATTTAAGGCAGTATTCTGTTAGAGTCAGGTTTGATTTCATAGTGTTTCGTGTTATTATGTCCGGATTTAGGAGCCATTGTCCCGCTTCTTTTTTGGCTACCTGTCCTATTTTTTGTGACTCTCGACCTGGCAACTCTAGTTGTCACATAGCTTGGTTTCATCTCACTATATTCACTCTGGTGAAATTTGTCTACATTCCTTCATAACGTTTTTCGATCGATGCTATGTTCTTTTGCAGCCGCATGAGCTCTTAACTTATCATTAACACGATTTAAAGCTTCAAGGAGCAAAGTACTTTCAGTATTAAAATGTTAAAATAAATGACTGGCACCGGAATTTACGAACACATTTATTTAGAAATAGGAAAAAGGCTGTATTTCACATACATATTAAATGAAAATATTTTAGCAAAATTCTGGTTTCATTGTGACGTTTTGGAATTAAAATTAAGTGGTTTTATAAACATATCACTGCCCCTGAAAGGGTTAAGAATGCCGCTTTCATCCTTTCTAGTTCTTTATAGTATTTTCCACTGTTTTTATATACCTATTGTAAGTAATATTTAAAAGAAAAAATTTCCTATCAACTTTCCCATTTTCTAGCAATTTTTCACATCTTTCTTTAGTCAGTTTTAACCATTTTCTTTTCCATCACCCCATATTACTGTAGCTTTACAGAAGAAATTTACATTATTTTATATATATAACCATTAACTTTTCATTATGCACAGTGTATAATAAAAAACGTTTCCAAAACCACTTAATTAAGGGAGCCTTGAGCATCTGGTCAACCATCCTCACACTGACTGTGTCAAGCCTCCCTGCATAGACCTTTTCTAAAGAATAGCACATTGTTATGTTAAGCCTAACTTACTGTACAATTTTTATGCCTATAATGAAAGATCTATATTTCTGCATTACTTTAAACCTACTTACTTAAATTTCTAAGATATAACTTATCTGAAAAAAGCTTGCAAAATATTTCTAAAAAACACAACTTTTAGGTTGAAAACACTCACAATTGATTTTTTCAACACCTATTTCGATTATCTCTATGAAACGAAGACTGTTGTTTGAGCATTTCGGTAGCTTTGGTTGACACCTATTCATACAATTCTTTAGTTCTTTTAAATATGAAAATTGATGGGTTGGGTCAAGCCTCCCATATGGTCAACCGTCCGTAGTCTACCATATACGAAATCTGCTTTTTCGAGAATTTTTTAACATTGAATATTGATTGTTGGAGAATCATTACTTTGAGATATAATAAAAATTAATGCTTATTATTTGTTTAAATAGTACGTTTTCACCAAAATAATTAATAAAATATAGTAAAGGAAAAAACCAAATGACTTTCATTTACCATGGTTATTATTTACATTATCTGATAATGTCATAGATAAGTCATCGTAAAAGTGAAAAATATTTCCCGACATACCATTTTGACATCAAAGAACCTTTTCTTAAATTATATGAAAAATAAGACATGGAAGTACACACAACTTTCGTTAGGGAGAATTGAAAATGTGGCATAGTGTATGGAGTAGGGAGAACGGGGTAGGAGAGCGAGTTAGAAGAGCACTAATTTTTTGAGATGGCAGAAAAATTGCTGTCTAAAAAAATATAGTAAAAAATGTAATTGACACTAAAGGATATTTATTTTGATATGTCATTGCCACATAAAACCGAAGCGATGGTACTGTTAGAGAAGAGCAGCTGTGCCTAAATGGTAAATTCTCTTTGAATAAATGCCGTTAAAAAAGTCCTTCCGGCCAGTGCCGGGAGGAAGAGGTAGCTTTCATAATCCTTATTTAAAAAAAGCCAACTTATATCATGCAAACACACGAAGCTCAATTTAGTGGAAACCGAATATAGGAGATTAAATACTAATTTTTATCAATATAATGAATGAGAATTTCGCGAAATTAGTCAGCTTTATCCAAGCTGCTTTTCTTTAACGCAACTTATAATTGGCTGCCAAATTCGGCAATCTCTTAAAGTGCCTGTCATTTTAAGACAACATGGTGGATGAGGCTAAGCAGTAAACTTGGTCGAGACCTTAGTAATTGCTGTCCACATGCTCACTCACATCGGAATCGGTTAATATATAGGAGAGCTGTCGCAGGCAAAAAATCAGATTTTTCAAAATGTCACCCACAATAGAAATTGAAACTGCTATATCTGAGCCATTTTTTAAGGTAAAGACAAACAAAAAATGCTCCTGAATCCTTATATCAAGATCAAATACTTAAGAAAGAAACCTTTTTCAATTTATAATTTTTTTGCACCTGACTTTAAATATATATATATATTTTAATTTAATGGCCGCCATTTTGAAACAAGATGGCTGATGAATCTGGCCAGCGAACTTGGTCGAGGTGTTGATGTATACTATCCACATGCCTTCTTACATCGAAATAGGCGAATACGTGTGTTATCGCGTGACAAATACATCATCGTTTCAAAATGTTAGCCATGCTAGAAATTCAAAGTGCCAAATCAACCATTTTTTAAGATATCAACAAAAGAACAAATTTTCAGAAACAAAAACTGCTCTGGAATCTTTGTATCAAGGCCAAACACATAAAAAAAATCTTTTTCATTTTCCAATTTTTTAATACCTCATTTTGAATTTTAAATTTAATTTTTTTTAAATGGCAACCCTTTTGAAACAAGATGGCGAATGAAGCTAGCCAACGAACTCGGTCGAGAAATTGGTATGTACTATGTACAGACCAAGTTACATCCAAATAGGTTGATAAATACGCCTGTTATCGTGTGACAAATATCAGGTCGTTTTAAAATGTCAGCCACAAGAGAAATTCAAAATGCTATTACTCAGCCATATTTTTTAGATATACACGAAAGAAAAACTGTTCCGGAATCTTTGTATTAAGGTCAAACACATACACAAAAAATTTTTTTCATTTTCCAATTTTTTGGTATCTCATTTAAATTTTTTTATTTTTTAATTTTTTTAAATGGCCGCCATTTTGAAACAAGATGGCGGATGAAGCTGGCCAACGAACTCGGTCGAGATATTTGTATGTACTATGTACACACCAAGGTACATCCAAGTCGGTTCATAAATACGCCTGTTATTACGTGAGAAAAATCAGGACGTCTCAAAATGTCAGCCACGCTAGACATTCAAAATGCTATAACTCAGCCATTTCTTAAGATATAGACGAAACAAAAACTGCTCCCGAATCTTTTTATCAAGGTCAAACACATAAGAAGAAAATATTTTTTCAATTTTCAATTTTTGGTACCACATTTCAAATTTAAATTTTTCTTAAAAATTTAAATGTCCGCCATTTTTAAACAAGATGGCGGGTGAAGCTGGCCAACGAACCCGGTCGAGACATTGGTATGTACTATGTATAAACGAAGTTACATCCAAATCGGTTCATAAATACGCCTTTTATCGCGTGACAAACTTCAGGACGTTTCAAAATGTCATCCACGCTAGAAATTCAAAATGCTATAACTCAGCCATTCTTTAAGATATAGACGAAACAAAAACTGCTCCGAAATCTTTGTATAAAGGTCAAATACATAAGAAAAAATATTTTTCTATTTTCAATTTTTTGGTACCACATTTCAAATTTTAAATTTAAAAATAATTTTAAATGGCCGCCATTTTGAAACAAAATGGCGGATGAAGCTGGCCAACGAACTCGGTCGAGAGATTGGTATGTACTATGTACATACCGAATTACATCCAAATCGGTTCATAAATACGCCTTTTATCGCGTGACAAAATTCAGGACGTTTTAAAATGTCAGCCACGCTAGAAATTCAAAATGCTATAACTCAGCCATTTTTTAAGATATAGACGAAACAAAAACTGCTCCGGAATCTTTGTATAAAGGTTAAATACATAAGAAAAAAATATTTTTCCATTTTTAATTTTTTGGTACCACATTTCAAGTTTTAAATTTTTTTTAAAAATTTAAATGGCCGCCATTTTGAAACAAAACGGCGGATGAAGCTGGCCAACGAACTCGGTCGAGACATTGGTATGTACTATGTACACACCGAATTACACCGAAATCGGTTCATAATTACGGGAGTTACAGTGTGACATAGGTCAGATATATATATATATATATATATCAATTTTGAACGGAGGGTGGTTTCGGGGTCTGGGGGTCATGATCGATGAAAATATACCAAAATTTTTTGAAATCGCTTAACGGCTGCAATAGGTAGCTTTTTTGTAAAGAAAGCTACCTAAAAGGGGGGGGGGGGGTCAGTGGAAGGCAACTGTCATTACTCTGATTTTCAAATTTAATTCATTAAATTTTCTTTTAATCTGATTATTAAAAAATTAATCAAATTCATTACTCAAAGTGACTGCAAAATAATTTAAAGCTAATACATAGCTGTGAAGTTTTACACTTTTTTCCACCACTACATTTTTAACAGAAAAATTTGTCTTTTTCTGTCATCAAAAACATAGGATTAAAGAAAGCACTTTTTCTCATTAAAAACAGTGGTAAGAAAAAAGCGTAAAAGTTGGCAGCTATACTAATAGAAAAAGGAACTATGAAGTTTTCACTTAGGTAACCCTTTTTGAACCCCACGTAGGGGATAATTATAAATTATGTTTCTACTTTATTTAAAAAGATCTTGGGTTTCGGGGGTAAGGCGACCCTAATTATAGAAACTGTCTATATTCTTTATTTTTTAAAGTTCTCTCCAACTTAATTTTGAATTTTAATATTTCTACAGTCATAACATATAGTCTTTCTATAATAGTGACCATAGAATAATTAAATACCACTAAAAAAGGAACTATGAACCTTTTTTCAGGGCAACCTTTTCTGAAACCCTCGTAGGAGATAATTTTTCATTAATTTTCTAATTTATTTCCAATGGGATTGGGTTTCAGGAGTAAGGAACCCCCTAACAATAGAAACTGCCGCAATTTATTATTTGTTTAATGTTTTATGAAACTTTATTTTGAATATCAAATATATCTACACTCATAATATATAGTCTTTCTATAATAGTAGCTATAGAATAGCTAAATAGATGAAGGAGAAAGAACTAAGAAGCTTTCGACAGGTGACCTTTTCTGAAACACTCGTAGGAGATAATATTTTATTATATTTTTAATTTATTTTAAGTTACCTTGGGTTTCAGTACTAAGAAGCCTACTAACCAAAGAAATTGTTTATATTCCTTAAATTTTAAATGTTTTCAGAAACTTTATTTAAATATTTAATATTTCTAAATTTTTATATATTTGTCTTGCTTTTATGTGGAAATTTATTTTGCATTGTCTGCCAAACATTGTAAGTTTAGTTTATTTCATGCTTATATTATGATCTAAACAAAACGGTTCATTTTGAGGACCATAGCACGTCTGTTCTAAAATCTTACCTCTTCATGCATTATTTGCTAAGAGGACTTGTATAATTTTTACACAAGTTCTATGGCCTAATGAAGATACATATTTTTAAACCGGTACAAAATTTAGAGGGTGAAAAATATTTCATCTGTTCAAAAAGATTCGCTGATGGTCTTGGCATACATAGTGATACATTACATTCATCACAAATATGACACAATTGTTTAAACAATAATCATAGTAAGACACATATCTTAGATGTCTGAAATTTTATATTCAGGCACTTAAGGTATTTAAGACCCTTATTTACAGTGTAAATAAATAAATAATAATAAAATTCTTCTAAAATTAATAATTAAAATTTAACTCTTTGAAGGGCGATAATGCCGTCACGGCATCACATAATTCTAATGTCTAATTCACACATTGGCACCGGAATTTTATAATGACTATCTTACCTTTCTTAAATATGCAAAAATATGCTTTTACTTGTTTACAAATAAATTCTCTTGTAAATACTGGTGTCAATAAATTATTTCAAAATTTTATAAAGACAAATACCTTGCCCCTGTAAGGGTTAAAGAGCTATATTTACGTGTTAAATCTAATCATGGTAATAAATCATCGAACAACTATTCTTCCAAAGTACTTTAAAAAATCGTATGTGTGTTGCTATATACATATATGTATTCAACAATGAGTTTTTGTGGCAGATAAAATTATTCAAATAATAATGATCCGAAAACATATATTTATATATAAAAAATCAAACTTTATATAGGATTTGAATTTTAACTACCATATATTTCTGTGTATAAGCCGATACGTGTTTAAGCCGAGTATACGAACTTTGAATGAAAAATCGTCCAAAATTGAAAATCCGAATTTAAACCGATTTTAAGCTAATGTGATGAAAAATTCAGCAAACAAAAACTTACACATTTTTTTTTTTTTTTTTTTTTTTTTTTTTTTGCTATAAGAAATAAATAATCGAATTTAATAGAAAAAAAGCGCTTCCCGACATTATTGATATCTCCTAGAGATCTTTAATAGATCCCCGGTGGCCTAACTTATATTCTTTATCAGTCGGGTGCTCTTCTAACTGAATCATTTTAAGACAGACTCCGTTCGAAATCGACTGAATAAATGTCATCTGTGGATGCAGCTATGTCAAATGGTGGTATTTTTTTTTTTTTTTTTTTTAAGTTGACATCGTTGCTATCTCAGAATGGAGAAAAAGTTTGGCTTGAATTACCATAAGAAATTATCGTCCTTTCTTTCAAAAAATGTTGCATGAATAATGCGATGGATGGAACTGAGGATGTTGCCATTTTTGAAGAAAATGGCGATGAAAATGATGATGAATTAGATACTGATGATATTCATCTTTATGTACCAATGAAATCAATTTTAAGGAGTTGCTTGAAAATTCTGATAATCACTTGGATAGTAAATGATGATACGTTACTTTTTCATTGTACAAGAAAGAAGCGTTAAAGTATTTTTAGAAATTTTAAAGTATTTCTTATGTTTTTTTTTAATATTTACCATCTTTTTTATTTCAGAATATCAAGTTTGAAAATTTTATTAGACTCGTGTATACGCCGACCCCCCCCCCCCCCCACTTTGGAGCCAAAAAATGCCCAAACATCCTCAGCTTATACGCGGAAATATACGGTATATATATTTTTTTTTTCACTTTTCCGTTACATTATTAAGTTGAAAGTAAAACGAGTTATATCTAGATGGATAACACGAACCTTTAAGTACAAATTATTTTCATCGTCCGTTTCGTTTGGCGAGAATATCGTGGGATGAATCTAGACCTAGTGTAAGTAATACTGTCATGCCGTAAAAGAAAAATATTAATAAAATACCTGCTGAAGCGTCCGGAGTGACGTTTATTCTAGTCACATATATGAGATTTAACAGTTTACTTAATATGTAATCTTATTAACCTTAAACACAAAGCGGAATTCAGATTTAAAAAAAAAATTGACAAGAGAAACAACAAGAATGGTAATACTTTTAATAAATATTCATAAAAAGTAAATATGAAATTTAGTCTCATAAAATTACGTAAAAATAAACGATTATTTTCTGGATGTATAACACTGTTTTTTTTCTTTTCATTTAAAAGTAATATATCTTTTTTTAGATTTCATATCCAACGAAACTGAAGCTTATACTCATGACATCGAAACAATTTTACAAATATTTTACGTCATGTTTTATGTGGTTTGGTGCTTAACCAAAGTAAAATGGTTGTTAGTCTGTCTTCTATTATTCTTACATTTAAATGTATTAAAAAAATATTTTAATTACAGTACGAAGAGGATAATGAATGTTAATTAAAAATCCGCAACAGTTACAAGGAAAAGTTGTGCACTTGTGTAATAAAACTTTTATTTAATATCACCAGCCTTCAAAATTAGGGTCCTGTCATGTGTATTAGATTTTTGTAATTAATTTTTATGTATTTTGTACCTCTGAAACTGAAAATGACCTTTATTTATAACCATCATTACAGGAATTTTCTCAAATCGTAAATTCCGAAGTTAAAAATTAAAAAGATAGTGAAAATCTGATATCATAAAATAGATATGATAGCTGTGTTTTTCAACTTTTGAGATCTAATTCGTTTGTTTTCTAGGGTGCTGAATCCGAAAATGACCTTCATTTTTTATCATCATATTCAGGATTTTACAGAAATTGCAAATTGTAAACTTTAAAAAAAAATGGAAATATTGCGAAAATTGTATACAATAAACTAGACGTATACCTTTTTTTATATAATAATTTATTCATTCCATGGTTTATACTACGCATTTTTGTAGCCAAACATGTAAAATGTTGTGTATTTTAAAATCTGTACAATTTTATCCATGTGTGGAAGTTTCTTTGGACCTCTCATGTTCTGCCTCACGCTTTTCCTTTTATGTTCTCTATGCGGTCCATCGGGATGTAATATTCAGCACTAGTCCACCATCATCTTAGAAGACCATTTTCCTTGATACCTTCTTGCCATTTCTTTTGTGTCCTGATGAATACTTTCACTCATTTTTTGGTAACGTCACCCATCTTTTGTACCTCTGAAACCAAAAATTAGATACATTTTTATCCATCACTTCAAGATTTTTCGCGAAAATCTGACACGATAAATTAGATATGACAGCTGTGTTTACTTTTCATTTCTAATTTTTTTTATGGTGCTGAAGACGAAAATGACCACCATATTTTTTTTCATCATACTCAGGATTTTTCAGAAGTCGCAAATTGTAAAATTTTTAAAAAATCGAAAGCAGAAAAATTCGAGGACAGAAATATTTTAAAAATTTTAGACTATTCAGATTTTCCGGAAAATAGTCCAATTGTGCGTTTTGAAAGTAAACCTTCAAGCTCATAAAAAAGCCTACATTTTTCTACTTCTGCAACAAGTTTTTAAAACTCGAAGTTCATAAAATTCATTTGAAGTTCGAATCCTTTTTACTGCCCAGAAACTTGCTTACTACGTCTTTAAAGGCTCCTGAAACTTCATTTTCCGCAACTTCCAGTTGTTTCACAAAATTACCATACTTGAGATATTTAATAATGGTCAGAACCGGACCCTCTTTTATTTTGGTGGTTGATAAGGCTGGAAACTTCTCACATTTTCGCTATTTTTAATTTTATAAGTTTGAAATTTGCTATTAAAACAAAAAAATGCTTACGTGATGGTTAAAAAAGGGTCATTTTTAGGTAATGCACTAAAAAATACATAAAAATAAATTATCAAAAGTTAAAAAATACAACAATCACATTAATTTAATAGTATCAGGTTTTTGCTATTTTTCGAATTTTAAACTTTGAAATTTACGATTTGCGAAAAATCTTGAAATTACAACAAAATAAAGTCATTTTCGGATTCAGCGCTAAAAAACACAAAGATAAATTATGAAAAATAAAAAACGCAGTTACCTTAGGCTTGTGGAATTACAAACATGTAAACATCAAAATAATATTTCTGAGAAATATATACGTATATATTGGTTTTCTATAAGTAAAAAATTAGGAAAATGCATGTTTAAAAATTCAGAGTATCGTATAATAAAAGCATAATAAAAGACATTGAATGCACTTTATCTCCTATTTTCTCCTATTTAAATATCTCATAGGATTTTAAATTATTCCAAAAAACTGACATCATCATCTTTTTAAATACAAAATGTAATGGAAAAATCTATTTAATTCAAGATGAGACGGATTACTTGCTGTTCCTCAAACGCTTATTGAAAGGGAATAAAATGACTAAGGAAGCTTTAGAGTTTTAGCATCAGAAAATGGCTCTTTTTTTATGAAAATTTCCATTTATTTGAAAAAAATGCCTGCAAAAGACTTTCATTTTTAAAATGAAAAGGAAGTTCTTTTATTTGTTTTTGTTTTTGTTTTAACTGAAAATACTCGTTAATTATTTTTAAAAAAAATCGCTAGAATTTCCCATACATTCACTCAACCACATGCGCACAAAAATGTATATGCATAGGAGTGTGTGTGTATGTGTGTTAGTATAAAACGTTCAGCTATTATAGTGGCAAACTTACAAGGATGATTTCATTCTAAAGAGAAATAAATTTTTCATTTGAACTGTTTTTCGCAACTTTATTATTCAGTCGAAAAAGAACTGTACATGAAACTATGTAAATGAACTATGATCTGTATTAGTAATATAGAAAAAAAAAAGAATAATATAGTAAAAATTTGATGAAAATTACCTGATTTTATGCAAAATGCAATAACATTCATGTTAAAATTCTTAACTATCCGCACACAGTAAGATCATAAACTCAACATTCTATATTTAGAAATGTTTTTCTCATTTATACAATACCGCTGACTGAAATAATTTGCTTATACATTACTTTTCTTTATGTCATCACAATTCAAACAAGTCAAAGCATGTCTTATTAAATCTTTCTTTACAATACCTTTCTCTTTCACAAATCCAAATATTTTTAGCAACGCAAACCAAACCATCATACTGAAATAACATTAAGCGTCACAAAAACAGAAGAATATGTTCTTCTTCGGAACGTTTCGTCAGGTATGCCTGCATAATGTATTCACTACTATGCTCAGGCAGAACCATGAGGTAAATTCCATAAATGAATTAAATTAGTGCCGATTCAAACGCTTTCAGCGAAGCGATTTGGGCTTCATGTGTTTGCGTATTAAGATCTTAAGCGTCCAACAATGGGCGTTATCAAGATTAAAAGTTCCCTTACTTATTGAACTGCTATATCTGTGAACAAAAAAGACGCAGGAAGTGTCTATCTGTCACATTCTATTGATGAAACCGAGTAGCATAATCCTTTCTGTTACTATTCTTCGGGCTTTAAATTATAGAACGCGCTGCAATTTCTATGGATGCATGTCGTGTCCAAAGAGAATATGATTAACTTGACGATGCAATTAACTTTCAAGTTAATATCCAAACGATTAACTTAAAAAAGAAAAAAATCATAAGGCTATCGATCAATTTATATAATTGAACTAACATTTTCCTAATTTAAAAGATTTTCCACTGTTTTCTGGAGGCCTTATCAATAGTTCACAAATCATGACAGAACTCTCATATAAACATTTCCTACATAGCTTATGGTGTAATTATCGTAATACGAGTGTTCCGAAAACTTTCCAGGTAGACACAGCATCTCGTTCTGCACAATTCGCTACTTTACATGCTAAATGCATGTTGGCATATTCAATATTTGTGTAATCCCGAATTATGTAACATCAGCAGGCCATTCTAAAATGACAGTTTCCAATATTAACATTGCTCAGTCGAGTTTCTATATAACATTTTCGAATTTACGAAATGCTCAAATTTACTGTTTCTTAAAATTAAGTTATATATTTTAGATGTAAAAAAATGTGTAAATAATGAAAATCGATCAATTAAGGGAAGGCTTTTTACAGAGCGATGTTCTTAAAAATTATGCACATTACACAATAAACGGAAAACTTCTGCCAGTTGGTATAACATCCCATTTTTCTGCCAGATTTATTGTGAGACACTAGTAAAATAGTATAGGGATATATATTTCAACTTTCATCAGCATAGTAATCAACTCAGTTTTGACACAGGTTCAGTTTTTGTCATAATCATTTTTTAATTATTTTTTTAATATTAAAGTTTTGATAAAGTTTATTTATTACGTATGATTAAAATATGATTTTCCAGAAATTATAGACTGATATTTATGTAATACCTTTAAGAAAAATTATTTAAGGTACGTTTAAAAATTTTGTCAAAACACGCCTCGTTCAGGTATTTCATCTATTAAAGTTTTTCCACCAGTTGACGTTATTCAACCTATTAAAGCTATTGAGCATCACAATCAATTTACGTTTTCAAAGAAACTTACAGATAATAGTAATTCGTTTATAAATCCAAAAGTTTCAAGCTCATAAAAGATTCACAATATTCGAAAGTTTTATAATTACTTTGCTTTTAGTCAAATTTTCTTAAAAACTCTAATAAAGGTTTATTTTCATTATTATAATACTAATGTGTTATTTTCATATTCGTTTACAGTGATCTCTCACTTATGCGCGTTTTTTCGCGGTCTCGGACAGGGAATTAAGAAAATCAATGGTAAAGGTTATTCATGTATACGCCGCACTGAAAAGATACCTCTCACTTTTACGTGGCCAAAAAATGCGTTTCCTTACACTTCCCCTACTGTTCATATTCTAGGAACAAGACCTTTTATACACAAGGATGTACATGAGGGGGGTTCTTGTGTTTAAGGCCAGTAAAAGTTGCAGCCAATTAGACAAGTTATTATGGTACGGATCTATTGGCATTGGTCGTTAATGGAAGAAATACTCTTCGAGTTCTGGTTAGATGGTTATGTTTTAAAATGGCGAAAGGAACGAGATTGTCGCTTTAGATGGATGAATTTTGAATGAATTTGAGCTTTTAAATGGATGTTATTTAAAAAAAATGGAATAAATTCCTTGCACCCCCAAAAAAACTTTAGCGTAGAATTTTAATGGCCCAGAAACGACATTGAGAGGGATTTTAAAAAATCTGGATGCTACAACAGTAGTTCATTGACAATGTGGAAATCAGCCGAAAAAAAGAAGCAGAATTCAAAGTGAATAGTTCGAAGAATTTGAGAAAGTTCGTTACTATGTTTTAAAGATACTCATGCCTCGAATGTTCCTGTTAATATTACGATAAAAAAATATAATAAAAGTTTCGAAATGGAAAATTTTTCTGCATCGCATGGATAGATTGAATAATACAAAAATAGACATGGCTTGGCAAGTTGTGTCCTTTCAGGGGATTATAAGATTGTCAATGAAGGAACTGTAGAATAATGCCATGAAGACGTCAATAAAAGCCTACTCCAGTAAACAAATAAAAACCCAGAAAACATCTACAATTATGAGGAAACATGAATTTTTTTTTAAATGTTGCCCGACAGAACCTTAATATTAAACGGAGAACCGTGCCATGGTGTGGAAAAAAGCAATTAAAGTCTAACTGCCTTGTTGTTTTGCAACGCCGATGATTTGGAAAAATTTACGACATTGGTCATTGGCAGATCAAACAACACTCGCTGCTTTAAAATCTTGAAGAAGTTTCCTTGGCACTAGACTGGCAACAACACAGCGTGGATGAAATCATACATTTGCTTTGATTTCCTTCCTAAATGGGACAGAAAAATGGAAAAGGAAACACAGAAAGTTAACACATTTATGGATCAGTGTCCTGCTCAACAACAAGATCTTCCGACTTTCAACAACAAGATAGTTGTATTTTTTCGATAGTATAGTATTTTTTTGTGCGTTACAAGATTCAATCTTTGGATCTTAGTCTCATACGTTGTGTGAAAGCTCAATACATAAAAACTTAAATCCGTCGACTTCTGAGTGCGTCTGAAACAAAACGTGCAACGAAGAAGAATTGATGCAAATTACCGTTCTTGATTTTATTCATATGTTGTGCTTACCATGAAGAATCATCGCTGACAAGTGTATTAAAAGATACTTTGAGAATGCAGAATTATCGTTACCGGCAGAAAATTATTGTGAGGGGCTAAAAAATGAAAGTGAAAATTGTAAAAAAAGACATAAACGAAGTTGTCAGACGTATACTTTCAACGAGTTCGTTGATGCAGATGGAAATTTATTCAAAGTTAAATTGAGGGAAATTGGAGACAATGTAGTTGAAATAAATGGTGGCGATAAAGATTAAGAATAGGACGACAATGATGAAGAAGATGCGGCGATGATGCGTGCCCCCAAATCACACACCAGCGTCAGAAGCATAAGAAATTCTGCGAGACTATTTGCAGCTCAATTATGAAAGTTAAGGAACTTTTTCATGTCCTTATTAAATGATTTATTTTAAAAAATCTCAAAAACAAAAGACAATCCTCGATAGTAAATTACTTTGTCAGAAAGTAATAGGAGTAAAACAATATTTGGGTTTGTAAGCATTTACGTTTTCTTAATGTTTTTAAAAGTAATTAACGGGCGTTATACGCATATTTGCATTTTGAAACTAATCTTATTTCCTTTTTCCAGTAGTATACAGTGTGTCCGGTCTCAACGGTGTCCAATGGCTAATTCCTAAACCGTTAGTCATAGACATATAGTTCCAATTACAAAAATGTTTTAAATCAGATAAAGAAATATTTTAAAAGCAATTTGGGTCAATAAAAACATTTCTTAAAAAATTACGAAATTTAAATTTTTATACTGTCTCCCGGTCCTATAAGTTATATTTAGTAAAATTTTCATATTACACTGACAAGTAAGACGAAAAAAAAGTCCCATTCACATAACACTAAAATTGAGCGAGTTATAAAACTTTAAAAATGCATGACTTATGGCACTTTTCAGCTTTGAAAACAAATGAGTTCGACTTGTCTTTGAGGGGTCACATATCAAGTGCTTAAAGTATTCGAAGATCTTATTTCATGTGTATCTGCGCTTTCAAAAAAATCGTACAAGTATTACGATTAAGTTACCATTTATTAAGTTTCAGATTGGCTAAAATAACATATGTTTTATTTTGTCAGGATTTGAGACTGTTTCTTTTATGCTTTCTTTTAACAAAAATTATGTTATTTTTATAAGTTTTTATGTTACTTCAACGAACGTATGTATGCTTTTTCAGCTCTTTTTCAAAATTTGTACTCGAACATTAACTGACATTTAAATATCCGATCGAGATTACATTTTACATGCTGGCGCAAATCCAATAACAATCTAATATTACTATGATTTTCGGTGGTTACCATTTATACTTATTTTACAGGATAACACAAAGAATTTCTGATAGATGAGCCAAGAAGTTTAAGAAAAAGTTTTAGATTAGATAATACAAGACTGCGATTGTTAGAGGTTTTTTTTTAACTTTTATGTATTTTTTATCACTGAATCCGAAAATTACATTAATTTTTATGAATCATGTCATGATATTTCGCAAATCATAAATTAATAACAAGTTTCCTATTCATTCAAGTGAGTGAAGAGTCCCCTTAAGCTCTTTCTAATTTTAAAAATAGTGTTAAATTTGAATATTTACTACTTTAAAGAAAACTGTAATATGTTATTTCAATACTTCAAAAAGCTTATTACCCTTATAATCGTGTTTATTGGATTTTCATTTACATTTTTAAAATTTACATTTTAACCTTTCTGATCATTCGAGGGTTGTATCGGACAGGGTGTTGAGTTTTAAAAAAGTCATTAATGGATTTAGAAACAACTTATTTTTATTTCATTTGTTGCGGTCTTTACTATTTTTTTTCACTTTAACTTCTTGTACAATTTAAGATTTCTTTTCATCCATTTAATGTGTTTTTCTTCCATCACTTGTCTCTTTGCTTATGCGATTTGTTCTTTCTCAAGTTTCTCTATTTTCTTCTTCATAAGATGTTTTAAACGGCGGTGATCTCGAGATTTCCTTTTTTCTACACGACTTCACCATGTTGCGAGCTTCGTGCTTGAAAGACGTGAAATCTTCTCTAAAATCTGTTTTGATTAATTTTTATTGTGAAAAATCTCTGTGCAGATTAGACCTAGAACTGATTCGTTTTCTAAATGCTCTTTCTCTTATTTTTCATCTATTACTATTTTGAATTCATGGAAGTCATCTATTCATGGAATTTGAACCAGGAGGTTTTGAGGCATACTATAATCAATATCTTTGAGTTCACAATATTTTTCACTGACTTCTCTGATTGTCATTTCAGAAATTAGGACTTTTTATGTAGCTTCACTCATGTGATTTTCATTCCGAGTATTACCTATTTTCTCCAACCTAGGATAAAACACAGAAAACAGTAAGAATTTAACCTTTTAAACCGATACAAACCCTCCCATTGCTTGTCGCACACAACCAGTACGTTGACTTCGACACCTTGACTACCTATCACATTCTTATTTCCAGGTCTAGACATTATGGCCTACAGAGCAAAGGATAGTAAATCATACATCTAACAAAACACTAAAAACAATGTTGTACTTGCTTTCACCGAAGCTACGTAGCTCCAAAGGTATCTCCGTGCACTAGAAACCTCGCAAAATATAAATATCTTACTACTTGCAAACGCACAGACTGCTTTGTCCAATATGGCGCAAGTGTCTTCCTTCTGTCTTAATAAACACGGAAATGGTATAGAACGTTCTGCTACCAGCGGCCAATACTTGAAACATTACTTGTCCAGTAAATACCTCTATCCTATACTATCCAATTTTCCCCCATTAGCACGTTTAAATATATAGTTTAGCTGTTTCCTTTTTATTACAAAATTTTGAATTCGTACTAGAAATTCTGAATAGTTTTGCTGTATCGTGATTACATAAAGTAAACATTCGTAGTGCAGAATTTCCGTCATGGATTCGAAATTTTTGAATAAAAAGAAATCTACACATAAATGCGGTTATGATGCAAATGAGTTAAAAGGAATATTATATAACAATGGACAGAAATAAAAACATCAAAAATGGCATGTGTTTACTGTTGTAACTTAACATGGTTGTGCTGACGAAAATGCATGTTAGGGATCAACTTCAGTTCGAGAATAAATTCCGCAACGGTTTAGTCAGTGAGGGAACTACTAAAATGGGAAAATTTGAAGCGTGCATCCTTAATTTGCACCAGATAATAATTTTTAAAAATGTGACAATAGATTATGGGCAACTATTTAAAAAGAGCTAATTAGTTGTTCTGCACTTAATTTATTGAATTACACATTACATTACAATACAATTAAGATATTCGTTACAAAAATGCAATCTGTATAAACAACAGAAATTTACACTGAATACTCGATACACTTACACGTCGATATTAAAAAGAAATTATAATCGACATGTAGTTATAAAAATGTGCTTTCCCGATAAAAGTGTCCTTATACTCTCAATTCTTTTTCTGACATCATTCTTGATTAAACATTTGTTAAACTAGTTCTTTAGTCAATTAAGTGTACTGAAAGATTTAAAAATATATGGACATAAGTAATAGAAGACTTAATTTTTTTTTTCCACGATCATTCATATTTAAATAAACTTGTATATGACTTCGGTGTTAATCTCGTGTGTGGCAAATAATAATTCAAATTATGGGCAAAATGTTTAATGTCTTATTAAAAGGGACAATCAATGCAATGTAGAATATTTAAGATTTTTGCTCCAGACGGATAATGTTAAAACAAAATATGTCTCATTAATGGTAGTTATTGAGTTCTGTCCAAACCTTTTTTTACTTTTTGTTACAGCAGTACGCCTTTGTGTGAAATTTACCTATACTTTTCGGGTTTCGCGCTGCAAGATACGAACTAGTGCTTTGGCTAAACGGCTTGAGTTCGGAAAAAAGAACCAAAAGCTGAAACTAACAAGATACTTTTATAATATAGTGATCTCTCATTTATGTGCGGTCACAGGGGACAGCGAAAAACCCCGCAAAAGTTGAGACGCGCATAAATGAAAAACCACAAAAAGGAGTTTAAAAGTGAAACATAAATGCAGCGAACATATTTTGTTAATAACTACGATATATACAGGGTGTACGGTCTCAACGGTGTCCAATGGCTAATTTCTAAACCGTTAGTCATAGACATATAGTTCCAATTACAAAAATGTTTAAAATCAGATAAAAAAATATTTTAAAAGCGATTTGGGCCAATAAAAAGATTTCTTAAAAAATTACGAAATTTAAATTTTTATACGGTCCCCCGTTCCTATAAGTTATATTTAGTAAAATTTTCCTTTTACACTAACAAGTAATACACAAAAAGTCCCGTTATTCTACGATTAAAATTAACCGAGTACTAGCTGTTTAAAGTTGGAGCCTATTTTTTGCTGCAAATTGGGGGTCATTCACAAATTTAGTCAAAATATAATTTCGTCAGATGTATTAAAAACTGATCGATAGTAAAATTAACATTGCACTATAAGTTTGAAATCTTTAATTATTCTGACATATTAATGCAAAATATACAATTTGTAATAAACATTTAAGAAGAAAGAAAAAACAGAATTTTTGTTAAATAGAATGATGCTAAATTAACAGCCTCAATTCTTTACAAAATGATACATATTTTGAAATATTATTAGATTACACTAGCCTGCAATAGTTGGGTTATGTTATGTTTTTTAGCATTTGATAATTGATTCTTTTCTATTCTGTGCCGCTGAATCTGAAATTGACCTTCATTTTTAACCATCACATCTGGATTTTTCGCAAATTTCAAAGTTAAAAAGTTTAAAGTTAAAATTGAAGCTCCTCCCTGTTCTCATCGGACCACTCAGCTATTTAGCTGTAAGAATCCAAGGATAAGCAAAAATATCGAATAAATTATTGAATAACATAAAATAAAATAAAATAAAATAAAATAAAACAAAAAAAGTTTTACATATGTTTTATAGTAAGAGATTTTCGTTATATTTTAACTTACTTATTTACGATTTGCAAAAAGATTGTAACGTGATGGTTAAAAATGAAGGTCATTTTCAGATTCAGGGCTTAAAAGTACGTAAAAATCAATTATCAAAAGTTAAAAAACACAACCATCTCCTCTACATTATAGTATCCGATTTTTGTTATTCTTTAACTTTTACAATTTATGATTTGCGAAATATCATGACATGATTCATAAAAATTAATGTAATTTTCGGATTCAGTGATAAAAAATACATAAAAGTTAAAAAAAAACCTCTAACAATCGCAGTCTTGTATTATCTAATCTAAAACTTTTTCTTAAACTTCTTGGCTCATCTATCAGAAATTCTTTGTGTTATCCTGTAAAATAAGTATAAATGGTAACCACCGAAAATCATAGTAATATTAGATTGTTATTGGATTTGCGCCAGCATGTAAAATGTAATCTCGATCGGATATTTAAATGTCAGTTAATGTTCGAGTACAAATTTTGAAAAAGAGCTGAAAAAGCATACATACGTTCGTTGAAGTAACATAAAAACTTATAAAAATAACATAATTTTTGTTAAAAGAAAGCATAAAAGAAACAGTCTCAAATCCTGACAAAATAAAACATATGTTATTTTAGCCAATCTGAAACTTAATAAATGGTAACTTAATCGTAATACTTGTACGATTTTTTTGAAAGCGCAGATACACATGAAATAAGATCTTCGAATACTTTAAGCACTTGATATGTGACCCCTCAAAGACAAGTCGAACTCATTTGTTTTCAAAGCTGAAAAGTGCCATAAGTCATGCATTTTTAAAGTTTTATAACTCGCTCAATTTTAGTGTTATGTGAATGGGACTTTTTTTTCGTCTTACTTGTCAGTGTAATATGAAAATTTTACTAAATATAACTTATAGGACCGGGAGACAGTATAAAAATTTAAATTTCGTAATTTTTTAAGAAATGTTTTTATTGACCCAAATTGCTTTTAAAATATTTCTTTATCTGATTTAAAACATTTTTGTAATTGGAACTATATGTCTATGACTAACGGTTTAGGAATTAGCCATTGGACACCGTTGAGACCGGACACACTGTATACTACTGGAAAAAGGAAATAAGATTAGTTTCAAAATGCAAATATGCGTATAACGCCCGTTAATTACTTTTAAAAACATTAAGAAAACGTAAATGCTTACAAACCCAAATATTGTTTTACTCCTATTACTTTCTGACAAAGTAATTTACTATCGAGGATTGTCTTTTGTTTTTGAGATTTTTTAAAATAAATCATTTAATAAGGACATGAAAAAGTTCCTTAACTTTCATAATTGAGCTGCAAATAGTCTCGCAGAATTTCTTATGCTTCTGACGCTGGTGTGTGATTTGGGGGCACGCATCATCGCCGCATCTTCTTCATCATTGTCGTCCTATTCTTAATCTTTATCGCCACCATTTATTTCAACTACATTGTCTCCAATTTCCCTCAATTTAACTTTGAATAAATTTCCATCTGCATCAACGAACTCGTTGAAAGTATACGTCTGACAACTTCGTTTATGTCTTTTTTTACAATTTTCACTTTCATTTTTTAGCCCCTCACAATAATTTTCTGCCGGTAACGATAATTCTGCATTCTCAAAGTATCTTTTAATACACTTGTCAGCGATGATTCTTCATGGTAAGCACAACATATGAATAAAATCAAGAACGGTAATTTGCATCAATTCTTCTTCGTTGCACGTTTTGTTTCAGACGCACTCAGAAGTCGACGGATTTAAGTTTTTATGTATTGAGCTTTCACACAACGTATGAGACTAAGATCCAAAGATTGAATCTTGTAACGCACAAAAAAATACTATACTATCGAAAAAATACAACTATCTTGTTGTTGAAAGTCGGAAGATCTTGTTGTTGAGCAGGACACTGATCCATAAATGTGTTAACTTTCTGTGTTTCCTTTTCCATTTTTCTGTCCCATTTAGGAAGGAAATCAAAGCAAATGTATGATTTCATCCACGCTGTGTTGTTGCCAGTCTAGTGCCAAGGAAACTTCTTCAAGATTTTAAAGCAGCGAGTGTTGTTTGATCTGCCAATGACCAATGTCGTAAATTTTTCCAAATCATCGGCGTTGCAAAACAACAAGGCAGTTAGACTTTAATTGCTTTTTTCCACACCATGGCACGGTTCTCCGTTTAATATTAAGGTTCTGTCGGGCAACATTTAAAAAAAAATTCATGTTTCCTCATAATTGTAGATGTTTTCTGGGTTTTTATTTGTTTACTGGAGTAGGCTTTTATTGACGTCTTCATGGCATTATTCTACAGTTCCTTCATTGACAATCTTATAATCCCCTGAAAGGACACAACTTGCCAAGCCATGTCTATTTTTGTATTATTCAATCTATCCATGCGATGCAGAAAAATTTTCCATTTCGAAACTTTTATTATATTTTTTTATCGTAATATTAACAGGAACATTCGAGGCATGAGTATCTTTAAAACATAGTAACGAACTTTCTCAAATTCTTCGAACTATTCACTTTGAATTCTGCTTCTTTTTTTCGGCTGATTTCCACATTGTCAATGAACTACTGTTGTAGCATCCAGATTTTTTAAAATCCCTCTCAATGTCGTTTCTGGGCCATTAAAATTCTACGCTAAAGTTTTTTTGGGGGTGCAAGGAATTTATTCCATTTTTTTTAAATAACATCCATTTAAAAGCTCAAATTCATTCAAAATTCATCCATCTAAAGCGACAATCTCGTTCCTTTCGCCATTTTAAAACATAACCATCTAACCAGAACTCGAAGAGTATTTCTTCCATTAACGACCAATGCCAATAGATCCGTACCATAATAACTTGTCTAATTGGCTGCAACTTTTACTGGCCTTAAACACAAGAACCCCCCTCATGTACATCCTTGTGTATAAAAGGTCTTGTTCCTAGAATATGAACAGTAGGGGAAGTGTAAGGAAACGCATTTTTTGGCCACGTAAAAGTGAGAGGTATCTTTTCAGTGCGGCGTATACATGAATAACCTTTACCATTGATTTTCTTAATTCCCTGTCCGAGACCGCGAAAAAACGCGCATAAGTGAGAGATCACTGTAAACGAATATGAAAATAACACATTAGTATTATAATAATGAAAATAAACCTTTATTAGAGTTTTTAAGAAAATTTGACTAAAAGCAAAGTAATTATAAAACTTTCGAATATTGTGAATCTTTTATGAGCTTGAAACTTTTGGATTTATAAACGAATTACTATTATCTGTAAGTTTCTTTGAAAACGTAAATTGATTGTGATGCTCAATAGCTTTAATAGGTTGAATAACGTCAACTGGTGGAAAAACTTTAATAGATGAAATACCTGAACGAGGCGTGTTTTGACAAAATTTTTAAACGTACCTTAAATAATTTTTCTTAAAGGTATTACATAAATATCAGTCTATAATTTCTGGAAAATCATATTTTAATCATACGTAATAAATAAACTTTATCAAAACTTTAATATTAAAAAAATAATTAAAAAATGATTATGACAAAAACTGAACCTGTGTCAAAACTGAGTTGATTACTATGCTGATGAAAGTTGAAATATATATCCCTATACTATTTTACTAGTGTCTCACAATAAATCTGGCAGAAAAATGGGATGTTATACCAACTGGCAGAAGTTTTCCGTTTATTGTGTAATGTGCATAATTTTTAAGAACATCGCTCTGTAAAAAGCCTTCCCTTAATTGATCGATTTTCATTATTTACACATTTTTTTACATCTAAAATATATAACTTAATTTTAAGAAACAGTAAATTTGAGCATTTCGTAAATTCGAAAATGTTATATAGAAACTCGACTGAGCAATGTTAATATTGGAAACTGTCATTTTAGAATGGCCTGCTGATGTTACATAATTCGGGATTACACAAATATTGAATATGCCAACATGCATTTAGCATGTAAAGTAGCGAATTGTGCAGAACGAGATGCTGTGTCTACCTGGAAAGTTTTCGGAACACTCGTATTACGATAATTACACCATAAGCTATGTAGGAAATGTTTATATGAGAGTTCTGTCATGATTTGTGAACTATTGATAAGGCCTCCAGAAAACAGTGGAAAATCTTTTAAATTAGGAAAATGTTAGTTCAATTATATAAATTGATCGATAGCCTTATGATTTTTTTCTTTTTTAAGTTAATCGTTTGGATATTAACTTGAAAGTTAATTGCATCGTCAAGTTAATCATATTCTCTTTGGACACGACATGCATCCATAGAAATTGCAGCGCGTTCTATAATTTAAAGCCCGAAGAATAGTAACAGAAAGGATTATGCTACTCGGTTTCATCAATAGAATGTGACAGATAGACACTTCCTGCGTCTTTTTTGTTCACAGATATAGCAGTTCAATAAGTAAGGGAACTTTTAATCTTGATAACGCCCATTGTTGGACGCTTAAGATCTTAATACGCAAACACATGAAGCCCAAATCGCTTCGCTGAAAGCGTTTGAATCGGCACTAATTTAATTCATTTATGGAATTTACCTCATGGTTCTGCCTGAGCATAGTAGTGAATACATTATGCAGGCATACCTGACGAAACGTTCCGAAGAAGAACATATTCTTCTGTTTTTGTGACGCTTAATGTTATTTCAGTATGATGGTTTGGTTTGCGTTGCTAAAAATATTTGGATTTGTGAAAGAGAAAGGTATTGTAAAGAAAGATTTAATAAGACATGCTTTGACTTGTTTGAATTGTGATGACATAAAGAAAAGTAATGTATAAGCAAATTATTTCAGTCAGCGGTATTGTATAAATGAGAAAAACATTTCTAAATATAGAATGTTGAGTTTATGATCTTACTGTGTGCGGATAGTTAAGAATTTTAACATGAATGTTATTGCATTTTGCATAAAATCAGGTAATTTTCATCAAATTTTTACTATATTATTCTTTTTTTTTTCTATATTACTAATACAGATCATAGTTCATTTACATAGTTTCATGTACAGTTCTTTTTCGACTGAATAATAAAGTTGCGAAAAACAGTTCAAATGAAAAATTTATTTCTCTTTAGAATGAAATCATCCTTGTAAGTTTGCCACTATAATAGCTGAACGTTTTATACTAACACACATACACACACACTCCTATGCATATACATTTTTGTGCGCATGTGGTTGAGTGAATGTATGGGAAATTCTAGCGATTTTTTTTAAAAATAATTAACGAGTATTTTCAGTTAAAACAAAAACAAAAACAAATAAAAGAACTTCCTTTTCATTTTAAAAATGAAAGTCTTTTGCAGGCATTTTTTTCAAATAAATGGAAATTTTCATAAAAAAAGAGCCATTTTCTGATGCTAAAACTCTAAAGCTTCCTTAGTCATTTTATTCCCTTTCAATAAGCGTTTGAGGAACAGCAAGTAATCCGTCTCATCTTGAATTAAATAGATTTTTCCATTACATTTTGTATTTAAAAAGATGATGATGTCAGTTTTTTGGAATAATTTAAAATCCTATGAGATATTTAAATAGGAGAAAATAGGAGATAAAGTGCATTCAATGTCTTTTATTATGCTTTTATTATACGATACTCTGAATTTTTAAACATGCATTTTCCTAATTTTTTACTTATAGAAAACCAATATATACGTATATATTTCTCAGAAATATTATTTTGATGTTTACATGTTTGTAATTCCACAAGCCTAAGGTAACTGCGTTTTTTATTTTTCATAATTTATCTTTGTGTTTTTTAGCGCTGAATCCGAAAATGACTTTATTTTGTTGTAATTTCAAGATTTTTCGCAAATCGTAAATTTCAAAGTTTAAAATTCGAAAAATAGCAAAAACCTGATACTATTAAATTAATGTGATTGTTGTATTTTTTAACTTTTGATAATTTATTTTTATGTATTTTTTAGTGCATTACCTAAAAATGACCCTTTTTTAACCATCACGTAAGCATTTTTTTTTTTAATAGCAAATTTCAAACTTATAAAATTAAAAATAGCGAAAATGTGAGAAGTTTCCAGCCTTATCAACCACCAAAATAAAAGAGGGTCCGGTTCTGACCATTATTAAATATCTCAAGTATGGTAATTTTGTGAAACAACTGGAAGTTGCGGAAAATGAAGTTTCAGGAGCCTTTAAAGACGTAGTAAGCAAGTTTCTGGGCAGTAAAAAGGATTCGAACTTCAAATGAATTTTATGAACTTCGAGTTTTAAAAACTTGTTGCAGAAGTAGAAAAATGTAGGCTTTTTTATGAGCTTGAAGGTTTACTTTCAAAACGCACAATTGGACTATTTTCCGGAAAATCTGAATAGTCTAAAATTTTTAAAATATTTCTGTCCTCGAATTTTTCTGCTTTCGATTTTTTAAAAATTTTACAATTTGCGACTTCTGAAAAATCCTGAGTATGATGAAAAAAAATATGGTGGTCATTTTCGTCTTCAGCACCATAAAAAAAATTAGAAATGAAAAGTAAACACAGCTGTCATATCTAATTTATCGTGTCAGATTTTCGCGAAAAATCTTGAAGTGATGGATAAAAATGTATCTAATTTTTGGTTTCAGAGGTACAAAAGATGGGTGACGTTACCAAAAAATGAGTGAAAGTATTCATCAGGACACAAAAGAAATGGCAAGAAGGTATCAAGGAAAATGGTCTTCTAAGATGATGGTGGACTAGTGCTGAATATTACATCCCGATGGACCGCATAGAGAACATAAAAGGAAAAGCGTGAGGCAGAACATGAGAGGTCCAAAGAAACTTCCACACATGGATAAAATTGTACAGATTTTAAAATACACAACATTTTACATGTTTGGCTACAAAAATGCGTAGTATAAACCATGGAATGAATAAATTATTATATAAAAAAAGGTATACGTCTAGTTTATTGTATACAATTTTCGCAATATTTCCATTTTTTTTTAAAGTTTACAATTTGCAATTTCTGTAAAATCCTGAATATGATGATAAAAAATGAAGGTCATTTTCGGATTCAGCACCCTAGAAAACAAACGAATTAGATCTCAAAAGTTGAAAAACACAGCTATCATATCTATTTTATGATATCAGATTTTCACTATCTTTTTAATTTTTAACTTCGGAATTTACGATTTGAGAAAATTCCTGTAATGATGGTTATAAATAAAGGTCATTTTCAGTTTCAGAGGTACAAAATACATAAAAATTAATTACAAAAATCTAAAACACATGACAGGACCCTAATTTTGAAGGCTGGTGATATTAAATAAAAGTTTTATTACACAAGTGCACAACTTTTCCTTGTAACTGTTGCGGATTTTTAATTAACATTCATTATCCTCTTCGTACTGTAATTAAAATATTTTTTTAATACATTTAAATGTAAGAATAATAGAAGACAGACTAACAACCATTTTACTTTGGTTAAGCACCAAACCACATAAAACATGACGTAAAATATTTGTAAAATTGTTTCGATGTCATGAGTATAAGCTTCAGTTTCGTTGGATATGAAATCTAAAAAAAGATATATTACTTTTAAATGAAAAGAAAAAAAACAGTGTTATACATCCAGAAAATAATCGTTTATTTTTACGTAATTTTATGAGACTAAATTTCATATTTACTTTTTATGAATATTTATTAAAAGTATTACCATTCTTGTTGTTTCTCTTGTCAATTTTTTTTTTTAAATCTGAATTCCGCTTTGTGTTTAAGGTTAATAAGATTACATATTAAGTAAACTGTTAAATCTCATATATGTGACTAGAATAAACGTCACTCCGGACGCTTCAGCAGGTATTTTATTAATATTTTTCTTTTACGGCATGACAGTATTACTTACACTAGGTCTAGATTCATCCCACGATATTCTCGCCAAACGAAACGGACGATGAAAATAATTTGTACTTAAAGGTTCGTGTTATCCATCTAGATATAACTCGTTTTACTTTCAACTTAATAATGTAACGGAAAAGTGAAAAAAAAAATATATATACCGTATATTTCCGCGTATAAGCTGAGAATGTTTGGGCATTTTTTGGCTCCAAAGTGGGGGGGGGGGGGGTCGGCGTATACACGAGTCTAATAAAATTTTCAAACTTGATATTCTGAAATAAAAAAGATGGTAAATATTAAAAAAAAACATAAGAAATACTTTAAAATTTCTAAAAATACTTTAATGCTTCTTTCTTGTACAATGAAAAAGTAACGTATCATCATTTACTATCCAAGTGATTATCAGAATTTTCAAGCAACTCCTTAAAATTGATTTCATTGGTACATAAAGATGAATATCATCAGTATCTAATTCATCATCATTTTCATCGCCATTTTCTTCAAAAATGGCAACATCCTCAGTTCCATCCATCGCATTATTCATGCAACATTTTTTGAAAGAAAGGACGATAATTTCTTATGGTAATTCAAGCCAAACTTTTTCTCCATTCTGAGATAGCAACGATGTCAACTTAAAAAAAAAAAAAAAAAAAAATACCACCATTTGACATAGCTGCATCCACAGATGACATTTATTCAGTCGATTTCGAACGGAGTCTGTCTTAAAATGATTCAGTTAGAAGAGCACCCGACTGATAAAGAATATAAGTTAGGCCACCGGGGATCTATTAAAGATCTCTAGGAGATATCAATAATGTCGGGAAGCGCTTTTTTTCTATTAAATTCGATTATTTATTTCTTATAGCAAAAAAAAAAAAAAAAAAAAAAAAAAAAAAAAAATGTGTAAGTTTTTGTTTGCTGAATTTTTCATCACATTAGCTTAAAATCGGTTTAAATTCGGATTTTCAATTTTGGACGATTTTTCATTCAAAGTTCGTATACTCGGCTTAAACACGTATCGGCTTATACACAGAAATATATGGTAGTTAAAATTCAAATCCTATATAAAGTTTGATTTTTTATATATAAATATATGTTTTCGGATCATTATTATTTGAATAATTTTATCTGCCACAAAAACTCATTGTTGAATACATATATGTATATAGCAACACACATACGATTTTTTAAAGTACTTTGGAAGAATAGTTGTTCGATGATTTATTACCATGATTAGATTTAACACGTAAATATAGCTCTTTAACCCTTACAGGGGCAAGGTATTTGTCTTTATAAAATTTTGAAATAATTTATTGACACCAGTATTTACAAGAGAATTTATTTGTAAACAAGTAAAAGCATATTTTTGCATATTTAAGAAAGGTAAGATAGTCATTATAAAATTCCGGTGCCAATGTGTGAATTAGACATTAGAATTATGTGATGCCGTGACGGCATTATCGCCCTTCAAAGAGTTAAATTTTAATTATTAATTTTAGAAGAATTTTATTATTATTTATTTATTTACACTGTAAATAAGGGTCTTAAATACCTTAAGTGCCTGAATATAAAATTTCAGACATCTAAGATATGTGTCTTACTATGATTATTGTTTAAACAATTGTGTCATATTTGTGATGAATGTAATGTATCACTATGTATGCCAAGACCATCAGCGAATCTTTTTGAACAGATGAAATATTTTTCACCCTCTAAATTTTGTACCGGTTTAAAAATATGTATCTTCATTAGGCCATAGAACTTGTGTAAAAATTATACAAGTCCTCTTAGCAAATAATGCATGAAGAGGTAAGATTTTAGAACAGACGTGCTATGGTCCTCAAAATGAACCGTTTTGTTTAGATCATAATATAAGCATGAAATAAACTAAACTTACAATGTTTGGCAGACAATGCAAAATAAATTTCCACATAAAAGCAAGACAAATATATAAAAATTTAGAAATATTAAATATTTAAATAAAGTTTCTGAAAACATTTAAAATTTAAGGAATATAAACAATTTCTTTGGTTAGTAGGCTTCTTAGTACTGAAACCCAAGGTAACTTAAAATAAATTAAAAATATAATAAAATATTATCTCCTACGAGTGTTTCAGAAAAGGTCACCTGTCGAAAGCTTCTTAGTTCTTTCTCCTTCATCTATTTAGCTATTCTATAGCTACTATTATAGAAAGACTATATATTATGAGTGTAGATATATTTGATATTCAAAATAAAGTTTCATAAAACATTAAACAAATAATAAATTGCGGCAGTTTCTATTGTTAGGGGGTTCCTTACTCCTGAAACCCAATCCCATTGGAAATAAATTAGAAAATTAATGAAAAATTATCTCCTACGAGGGTTTCAGAAAAGGTTGCCCTGAAAAAAGGTTCATAGTTCCTTTTTTAGTGGTATTTAATTATTCTATGGTCACTATTATAGAAAGACTATATGTTATGACTGTAGAAATATTAAAATTCAAAATTAAGTTGGAGAGAACTTTAAAAAATAAAGAATATAGACAGTTTCTATAATTAGGGTCGCCTTACCCCCGAAACCCAAGATCTTTTTAAATAAAGTAGAAACATAATTTATAATTATCCCCTACGTGGGGTTCAAAAAGGGTTACCTAAGTGAAAACTTCATAGTTCCTTTTTCTATTAGTATAGCTGCCAACTTTTACGCTTTTTTCTTACCACTGTTTTTAATGAGAAAAAGTGCTTTCTTTAATCCTATGTTTTTGATGACAGAAAAAGACAAATTTTTCTGTTAAAAATGTAGTGGTGGAAAAAAGTGTAAAACTTCACAGCTATGTATTAGCTTTAAATTATTTTGCAGTCACTTTGAGTAATGAATTTGATTAATTTTTTAATAATCAGATTAAAAGAAAATTTAATGAATTAAATTTGAAAATCAGAGTAATGACAGTTGCCTTCCACTGACCCCCCCCCCCCTTTTAGGTAGCTTTCTTTACAAAAAAGCTACCTATTGCAGCCGTTCGGAGGAAAGCGATTTCAAAAAATTTTGGTATATTTTCATCGATCATGACCCCCAGACCCCGAAACCACCCTCCGTTCAAAATTGATATATATATATATATATATATCTGACCTATGTCACACTGTAACTCCCGTAATTATGAACCGATTTCGGTGTAATTCGGTGTGTACATAGTACATACCAATGTCTCGACCGAGTTCGTTGGCCAGCTTCATCCGCCGTTTTGTTTCAAAATGGCGGCCATTTAAATTTTTAAAAAAAATTTAAAACTTGAAATGTGGTACCAAAAAATTAAAAATGGAAAAATATTTTTTTCTTATGTATTTAACCTTTATACAAAGATTCCGGAGCAGTTTTTGTTTCGTCTATATCTTAAAAAATGGCTGAGTTATAGCATTTTGAATTTCTAGCGTGGCTGACATTTTAAAACGTCCTGAATTTTGTCACGCGATAAAAGGCGTATTTATGAACCGATTTGGATGTAATTCGGTATGTACATAGTACATACCAATCTCTCGACCGAGTTCGTTGGCCAGCTTCATCCGCCATTTTGTTTCAAAATGGCGGCCATTTAAAATTTTTTTTAAATTTAAAATTTGAAATGTGGTACCAAAAAATTGAAAATAGAAAAATATTTTTTCTTATGTATTTGACCTTTATACAAAGATTTCGGAGCAGTTTTTGTTTCGTCTATATCTTAAAGAATGGCTGAGTTATAGCATTTTGAATTTCTAGCGTGGATGACATTTTGAAACGTCCTGAAGTTTGTCACGCGATAAAAGGCGTATTTATGAACCGATTTGGATGTAACTTCGTTTATACATAGTACATACCAATGTCTCGACCGGGTTCGTTGGCCAGCTTCACCCGCCATCTTGTTTAAAAATGGCGGACATTTAAATTTTTAAGAAAAATTTAAATTTGAAATGTGGTACCAAAAATTGAAAATTGAAAAAATATTTTCTTCTTATGTGTTTGACCTTGATAAAAAGATTCGGGAGCAGTTTTTGTTTCGTCTATATCTTAAGAAATGGCTGAGTTATAGCATTTTGAATGTCTAGCGTGGCTGACATTTTGAGACGTCCTGATTTTTCTCACGTAATAACAGGCGTATTTATGAACCGACTTGGATGTACCTTGGTGTGTACATAGTACATACAAATATCTCGACCGAGTTCGTTGGCCAGCTTCATCCGCCATCTTGTTTCAAAATGGCGGCCATTTAAAAAAATTAAAAAATAAAAAAATTTAAATGAGATACCAAAAAATTGGAAAATGAAAAAAATTTTTTGTGTATGTGTTTGACCTTAATACAAAGATTCCGGAACAGTTTTTCTTTCGTGTATATCTAAAAAATATGGCTGAGTAATAGCATTTTGAATTTCTCTTGTGGCTGACATTTTAAAACGACCTGATATTTGTCACACGATAACAGGCGTATTTATCAACCTATTTGGATGTAACTTGGTCTGTACATAGTACATACCAATTTCTCGACCGAGTTCGTTGGCTAGCTTCATTCGCCATCTTGTTTCAAAAGGGTTGCCATTTAAAAAAAATTAAATTTAAAATTCAAAATGAGGTATTAAAAAATTGGAAAATGAAAAAGATTTTTTTTATGTGTTTGGCCTTGATACAAAGATTCCAGAGCAGTTTTTGTTTCTGAAAATTTGTTCTTTTGTTGATATCTTAAAAAATGGTTGATTTGGCACTTTGAATTTCTAGCATGGCTAACATTTTGAAACGATGATGTATTTGTCACGCGATAACACACGTATTCGCCTATTTCGATGTAAGAAGGCATGTGGATAGTATACATCAACACCTCGACCAAGTTCGCTGGCCAGATTCATCAGCCATCTTGTTTCAAAATGGCGGCCATTAAATTAAAATATATATATATATTTAAAGTCAGGTGCAAAAAAATTATAAATTGAAAAAGGTTTCTTTCTTAAGTATTTGATCTTGATATAAGGATTCAGGAGCATTTTTTGTTTGTCTTTACCTTAAAAAATGGCTCAGATATAGCAGTTTCAATTTCTATTGTGGGTGACATTTTGAAAAATCTGATTTTTTGCCTGCGACAGCTCTCCTATATATTAACCGATTCCGATGTGAGTGAGCATGTGGACAGCAATTACTAAGGTCTCGACCAAGTTTACTGCTTAGCCTCATCCACCATGTTGTCTTAAAATGACAGGCACTTTAAGAGATTGCCGAATTTGGCAGCCAATTATAAGTTGCGTTAAAGAAAAGCAGCTTGGATAAAGCTGACTAATTTCGCGAAATTCTCATTCATTATATTGATAAAAATTAGTATTTAATCTCCTATATTCGGTTTCCACTAAATTGAGCTTCGTGTGTTTGCATGATATAAGTTGGCTTTTTTTAAATAAGGATTATGAAAGCTACCTCTTCCTCCCGGCACTGGCCGGAAGGACTTTTTTAACGGCATTTATTCAAAGAGAATTTACCATTTAGGCACAGCTGCTCTTCTCTAACAGTACCATCGCTTCGGTTTTATGTGGCAATGACATATCAAAATAAATATCCTTTAGTGTCAATTACATTTTTTACTATATTTTTTTAGACAGCAATTTTTCTGCCATCTCAAAAAATTAGTGCTCTTCTAACTCGCTCTCCTACCCCGTTCTCCCTACTCCATACACTATGCCACATTTTCAATTCTCCCTAACGAAAGTTGTGTGTACTTCCATGTCTTATTTTTCATATAATTTAAGAAAAGGTTCTTTGATGTCAAAATGGTATGTCGGGAAATATTTTTCACTTTTACGATGACTTATCTATGACATTATCAGATAATGTAAATAATAACCATGGTAAATGAAAGTCATTTGGTTTTTTCCTTTACTATATTTTATTAATTATTTTGGTGAAAACGTACTATTTAAACAAATAATAAGCATTAATTTTTATTATATCTCAAAGTAATGATTCTCCAACAATCAATATTCAATGTTAAAAAATTCTCGAAAAAGCAGATTTCGTATATGGTAGACTACGGACGGTTGACCATATGGGAGGCTTGACCCAACCCATCAATTTTCATATTTAAAAGAACTAAAGAATTGTATGAATAGGTGTCAACCAAAGCTACCGAAATGCTCAAACAACAGTCTTCGTTTCATAGAGATAATCGAAATAGGTGTTGAAAAAATCAATTGTGAGTGTTTTCAACCTAAAAGTTGTGTTTTTTAGAAATATTTTGCAAGCTTTTTTCAGATAAGTTATATCTTAGAAATTTAAGTAAGTAGGTTTAAAGTAATGCAGAAATATAGATCTTTCATTATAGGCATAAAAATTGTACAGTAAGTTAGGCTTAACATAACAATGTGCTATTCTTTAGAAAAGGTCTATGCAGGGAGGCTTGACACAGTCAGTGTGAGGATGGTTGACCAGATGCTCAAGGCTCCCTTAATTAAGTGGTTTTGGAAACGTTTTTTATTATACACTGTGCATAATGAAAAGTTAATGGTTATATATATAAAATAATGTAAATTTCTTCTGTAAAGCTACAGTAATATGGGGTGATGGAAAAGAAAATGGTTAAAACTGACTAAAGAAAGATGTGAAAAATTGCTAGAAAATGGGAAAGTTGATAGGAAATTTTTTCTTTTAAATATTACTTACAATAGGTATATAAAAACAGTGGAAAATACTATAAAGAACTAGAAAGGATGAAAGCGGCATTCTTAACCCTTTCAGGGGCAGTGATATGTTTATAAAACCACTTAATTTTAATTCCAAAACGTCACAATGAAACCAGAATTTTGCTAAAATATTTTCATTTAATATGCATGTGAAATACAGCCTTTTTCCTATTTCTAAATAAATGTGTTCGTAAATTCCGGTGCCAGTCATTTATTTTAACATTTTAATACTGAAAGTACTTTGCTCCTTGAAGCTTTAAATCGTGTTAATGATAAGTTAAGAGCTCATGCGGCTGCAAAAGAACATAGCATCGATCGAAAAACGTTATGAAGGAATGTAGACAAATTTCACCAGAGTGAATATAGTGAGATGAAACCAAGCTATGTGACAACTAGAGTTGCCAGGTCGAGAGTCACAAAAAATAGGACAGGTAGCCAAAAAAGAAGCGGGACAATGGCTCCTAAATCCGGACATAATAACACGAAACACTATGAAATCAAACCTGACTCTAACAGAATACTGCCTTAAATGATAAATTTCATTTTCCCTGCTGTACAATCATACTTGCTCAGATAAAATCCTGTTTAAAACAAAATTTATCTCCTCTGACTTGCGATTGCGTCTCAACAGGTTTGTTTAAGCATCATATTTTAAAATATATTTTTTTATAATAATTAAAGCATGTAGCATAAAGTTATTTTGCTTTTTTAAACTGATTTGATTTCTCTTCACAAATATTGCAATATAAAACAAAGTGGGTCAAGCCTCCCATATAGTGGGTCAACCCTCTCATATGTGGGAAGCCATGACCCATTACTTTTTTCATGATTAAAATCAATAATTTTCCAAATTCCTTATACGTTACACTTATGTAGCATTTTTATTTTGATAACTGATTGTATAAGGAATAAAATAATACATAAAATTTTATTCTACGTTCAATATTTAAAAAATAAAAAATCATTTTGTAAAAAGTTGGTCAACCCCTTCTAGTCTCCCCTATTTAAAATTATTGTATTCCACGATCAAAATAATAATTAAAAATATTCATCACTTGTAATTCAAAATCTAAAATTCAAAATTCAAATTCAAAATTCAATAATACATTACAAACAAAACGCTACATGCATTTAAGAAAGATTTCCATCACCTTAAGCTTTATGTTTAACATAATTATTCGATTTAATTTGTTTAAAATATGAACTTGAAGCAGATTATGTTTAAAAGATTTTATTGAAATAGTCGAGAGAGCATTGAAAAATTTTCTTAACATACATTCTAACTTCTAAATAATAATAATAATAATAATAAAAACTTTATTTGTTCATTGCACACATTTTATTTTTCATTCGACCGTTTGAACTTTTCTTTTCAGCTCAATGGCTTCCTGTCAAATAAGACTGATGACTGCACAAAAAAGTGAAAAACACAGTATCTAAGCATGGATCAGAAAATCTGACGTATTTGAGAAAAGAAATAAAACTGTTTCTTTTGTATTTCTATTGTTATATATCACTTACTGTATCGTTAAATTAAAAAAAGTATATTGATTATTGTGTTGAAGAAATTTTGTCGTTCTGTATCAAAACTTTAAAAAACAATAATAAAATAATAATAAAAAAATCTTTTGCTTCTTGCGTTTTGTTTCGTCTAATAATTGTTTTTTAAATTAATAATCAGCAGTAGTTTTTTTAATTAATTCGTATATTTAATATTAAATGCATGGGAAAAGTTCTTTCGATTTGTTTTGAACGAATTACTATTCGATAAATAAGTATTAGGAAATTCGCACACACTTACTGAATAAAATATAAAATTTACGTTTAAAAAATAACATGAAAATGTACGTTATTGTACGAAAATTTCAGAAATTAACAATTAAAAAAAATAGTCCATTAAATGAATTAAAATAAACAATTTACATGTTAAAAATAACATGAAAATATGCATGATGGTATAATGAAAGAGAGAAAATATTTTATGCAAAAGCTATACCTTTAAATATTTAAATGTAAAAATATCTTAAAATAAATAAAACTAGGTCCAAATATAAATTATAAGCGTAATGTTTCAAAACAAATTGCTTTTCAATACCGTAGTTCTGCATGTTTTTTCTAAACAGACGGAGTTTTAAAACCTCGATTGTATAAGAAGAACATTGTCTATGGCATCAGTATGAAAATCGGAGAGGCAGCAGCATTTTTCTCTAGCTTATTTTCAAATATTTAATTAATCTTACATATCGATCCCAAAAGCAACACTATCCCAAAAGCACGACAGATTTGAATGAGGCTCTGGTAACCGTATACTGTCCTATTCAAACGAAAAGGATGGCAACCCGATTATAGAAGATAACCGTCGTTCGTCATCATGTCATTCAATTTTCCGTAACCTGGAAATAGTTGTATAACACGGCAAATTAGTATGTTTTTAGAAGAAAAGAAGTCTAAACTGACGTTTGCGAGTATAGATCGCAGGGTGCAGAGCCCTCTAGTATTTTTTTTAATGGATATTTACTTACCGGCAGGAAAAATGAATTTTTCCCCTTCCATCGAAAATCTTTGAAATAACAGTGGAACAAAATCCCTTTTTTACTTAAATTCTAGCAAAAGTCATACTTTGTTTGACTTCACGAATCATTATTTAATAAGATAAATGTTTGAAAGTAACAATATTTTTTACATTATTCTCGCATCTTTATTAAACAAAAACGTTATTTTCTGTTTCGGTGCTATTTAATTTTAGACATGTAAATTCAGCCAAATAACTAAGAATTTCCTTGGAATTTTTCATTTATGATATAAGACTGGTATAAATAAAAATATTTTCGAAGCAAAATTTTACAAAATATTTATATAACGAATTTAACAATTAATTTTATTTGTTTACAATTCTTTTGTTGCCACTTTACAAAAAAAAAACAAAAAAAAAACAAAAAAAAACCGCAAAGTATTTCTTTTAAAATGCGCAGCGCGATGTCTGCGTAAATGATTTACAATATTAAGAATAAATTGTGTATTTGAATTCTTAACACTGAAAAATACTTTTATAATTGAATGTAAATAATTGAATTTTCGCAAATTTTAATTAATTAAAATATGCTATAATTTTTATAAAAAAGTTATTTTAAAAGTTTCATAAAAGAAATTGTAATTCCATGATTTATTTTTTCTTCTGAAAATATACGTTTCATTTTTTATTTGCAAAAATGCGTCCGTAGTGGAAAAACATGTAAAATAAATTAATTAAAATAATACATTTTTTAGCGTTATTCTGAAAAAAAAATAATAATAATATTGTGCAAATCTACAGATCATAATTTATTTTTATGTTCAATTTCAAATCAAAATACTAAATTTTTTTTTTTTTTTTTTTTTTTTTTTTTTTTTAGTGCACGACGAAATGTAATTTGTATAGCCTAGTAGAGGATGAACGACAAAACTATAACGTAGCAAAATGTATGTTTCTAAAAATAAATAAATAAAACAGAAAATTATGCCAGGACAACATGTTTATAACTATAGTTTTGGCTGTTATGAAGTTAACGTATGTAGACAAGACCTTAGTAGCCATCTGTATAAGATTGTATATCATATGTATCCTGAATTTCGATGTTTTAAAAATAATAGGTTTATCTATAGTCTCACCTTCGGGTTTTCTTTAACAATCTATGAATTATATTATATATTACTATAAGCGGCATAAAGTGAAATATAATCTAAAATATTTTCCAGAATGAATGCCTTAAAAATATTAGATTCACAAGAATTAAAAGAAGTATTTTCTCGCAAACGCTTATTTAATTAAATGTGTTCTATTTTGGGAAAATTAGCAATAATAAACAAAATGATTTAGATTACTTGATAGCTGATGCACTATTTTTTAACATTTATATAAACCACCCAATAATATTTTCTGCATATACCTAATTGTTTAAAAGAGTTTGATGAGTTTTAGTAATTTAAATTTAAATGGACATCAGTATTGTTTGTAAAAAAATGAAGATTTTAAACTTATTTTCTGTTTACTGAATAATAATATAAAAAAAACATGTTTAATAAAATGTTGGGCATAATTATGCATCCTGTAACATTTCAACGTAATTGCAGGTACGCAAGTATACGTATTTTAATGTGAATTTAATGTAAGAAAAATATTTAATAATGTAAATAAATATATGTACTTTCTAATAAAATTTCCGTATGAACATCAGTGATAGAAAGGAAAAAAAAAAACTAATAATTTAACGTCTATATACCAGACATTTTTCAGAAATTATTTGGTATCAAAACTAAATTATATTCTTGAAAAATAAAATTGATAACGAAACTCTGTCCACATTTTCATAGATAAACTAATATTTTATATTTAAATAAACTACCTGGTAATGTTTTCTAAATCCTAAGCAAACTGTTTACCTTTGAAAATATAAAATTCAATTGAAGTCATTACTGTTAATAAAAGTTTACATTGACAATTTTAAGTATCGAATATTTATTTTAAAGTAAATTATTATGATATAAACTTACATAAAAAGAATGATACATTTTTGCACATTGATGTCTGACTTAACTGCAACATCTTACTAAACTATTTACAGACTAGTACAATGAGAAAATATTTTAAAATAGATAAAAATTTAAATATTTTATAAGTAATTAAATTTTATAAAAATAACTGTTTTTAAGCAAAGTATATTGTACGTTATATTTAAAAATCATGAATAATATTTATTAAATACACTGAACATTTTTTAACAAGTAAGTTGCTATTTATAGTTAAAAGAGATTGACGGAACACTTTAGATATACCTTTTAGAGCTAATGTGTCACTTTTTATTCTTAAATTCCATGTAATAAAGCTACTATATAACCCATGAAGGCCTTTTGCATTTCTAATTACCTCAAAGTGCCTTTTTATCTCTCGAAGAGAAAATTTAAGTTTCAATCGAATATTATTGCTGTCAATAAAAGTTCTCTTTGAAGTATTGAGATAATTATCCTTCGTTTAAAGAAAATTACGATGTGAAAAATTACAAAAATGACGATGTGGCAAGAAAAGTAAAATTTTGTAAAACGAAATATTGTATAGTATTTACAGAGTCATGTACTGCAGATAAATGAGTGAAAACCTCATGCATTTTAATATAAATTGTCAAAGAAAGGTAAAACATAAAAAAGTGATTCGACTGGAAATTATCTATTCATTCCATTTATGTTTAAACATATAATCTTAGAGCGTTATCTTCATACAGAAAATATACTGTAATAATAATTTTTCAATATGGATACAGAATTTTAACATCATATTTTGCTATGTCGGTAGATTTTCGTGTAGGATAGCAAACGGGAAGTAACTCGATTTAGTAGATTTGGAATCACGTACGTTTGGAATTACGTATAACTTTATAACTCCGAATGTTAAATTCAATATCAATAATTGCAAAAGAAACTAAAATCCTGCAGTTTTTTAACGGAAGTTGGATATCAATATAACAACCATAATTAATGTACCATTTCTCAGAAACTACTAAAGATATTCGCTTGAAATTTTATCTATACGTAATATAAATTATTCCTAATAAATTGAAGCCAACTTTTTAAACAGATAACCTTTAGTTATTTTTATATAAAAAAACCTGGAATAAAAACTAATTTTAGATAGCAAAAACGTTGAATTTTCCAAAGAAAAAAATTAATAAAATGTTAGTACAAATTATTGTAACAAATTTTCACTTCAGATTGGTCAGAGATGCATGTGAAATATTTTGGCAATATTGAAAACAATAACGTGTAGTAGTGTCTATAAAAAGGTACACAGAAGTTCAAAAATCAAATTTTGAGAAAATATAATTTAAATTTACGTATGTAATGTATATGTATGATGTAAACAAACTCTGAATTACTTAAATTCTTTTAACATTTTGTTGTCTAAAACAAAAGTAATATACCATTCGAAAGGTGGAAAATGATTCAAAATATTGAAATATAATTTAATAAAGGATTCAAAATAGTAAAAAATATAAAAAATGACTTTTTTCACGAATTTCATTTCCAACTTATCTTAGAAAAAAAAAAAAAAAAAAAAAAAAAAAAAAAAAAAAAAACTTTTTCGAAAGGTGTTTGGAGCTTCAAGAAATTTCTATTATTTTTTATAGAAATCATAGGTTACTTTTCATACTATTTTCAAAAACTTTTTTGAAAATATATATTTTTTAAATTAATATTCGAAAGTAATATAAACTCTAAACTATACATTTTTAAACAGAAATAGATTTATAGAAGCTTTGAATATGCGAATATAAAAATATTTATCTTTCCAAAAATGGTATTTGAATTTTGCTTAAAGACCTATCCTTATTGCAATCAGTTTTGTAAGAATTAAAAATTTATTTAATATTATCAAATTAAAATTCCCAAACTTATCCCCCATTATATTTCCCAAACTTTTTCACCGAATGACATCCGGTTGGCTATCTCGTCTAGAAACCTCAAAATAGCGTGTTGGTATTGAAATATTCAGAATTTGGTACAATTTCAACTTGGAAACGACAACGGAATATACATACATATATATATATATATATATATATATTAAATGAAATTTAAAAATACACAATTTCTAGTTCAATGGCTATTTAAATTTTTTCTGGGATAATTTAGTGTTTTATTTTTATTTTTATTTTATTTTTTGCGCTTACTGCATAAATATCTCATGTCAATCTATATTTAATGGCATGTAAAAATATTTCATAATGTGAAAAATTGATTTATGTTATTTAAATAATTTACTTGCTATAACGTCAATGGAATGAAGTAAAATATATTCGAAGATACATTCGTGAAAACGTTGGTAGAAAAATTTATAGATAATTTGCATATTTTGCAATTCAATATTTCATTTGTGAAATAAAATATATTCTTCTGAAATTAAAATGTACAATAAAATACATTAGTTTCTTTCACAGATAATGCGTCACTTTTTAATTTTAATAAACAACGTAATAATAGCAATAACCTGTCAACGTAATAATATTATAACCAGTTTATATAACCTGTCAAGCTCTTTACTTTCCTAAACAGCGGAATGTGATTTTATGATCATATGGAGAGAATCTTTCAATTTAACGGATATCAGTACTTTGAATACAAATTCGCTTTAAAAAATATATTCCTTACCTTCATTTAAAATAAATTACTTCTGAAATTATTTTTTGCAATTAAGTAACCAATTTTGAATAACGATCTTTTTTTTAACATAACTATAGAATAATGTACATAGATTTGTTTTCAATTTATATCTATTTGCCCGAAAAAAAAATATAAAGAATACAGGAAATCTCACGTGTGTTCACATATTATTTACATTTACACGCTTAGAAGAAAGTGAAAGAAATTTAATAATATGTTCGAAAATAAACCTTGCGTAAATATCAATATATATACAACAAAATATATGCTAGTGTTGCTCGCGCTCAGAGGGTTCCGTACAATAAATATTATTAACTGCATTATTAAAAGAAATCGTTGCCAAAAGAATAATAAGGCTTTTTAAAATCTGTACAAGGTAGGTTTGGCTTTAGCTGTTTAAACTAGAAAAGTATGAGTGTGTATACCATAAAAAGTTCAAAGAGATTTGAAGCCTGAATAATATCAAGTATTGCTAATCAGCATAATTCATTTTTAATCTTATCCTAGGCTGTTTATGATGAACTTAATTCGGTACTGACAACAAAATTAGTGCATATTTAAACGTCATTTGGCATTTCATAAACCAAAATTCAACATAGTAATAATCTTTTACTTTTACAGTGCAACTAAAAGAGTAATAGAAAGTAAAACTTATATATTTGGCAATATAGTCCATATATATATATATATAACTTTTCCAAAATGTTGTAAAGATACATAGCATATTTTTCTACGAAATATTCGTTATCCAAAACGAAATACATTCTGATGAATATGGTAACACTTTATACTTTTCATATATAATGAGTCAATGTACATTTCAAATGAAAATCAAATTTCAAATTAATTGCTTAAAAGCCGCAAAGACCATCATAGTGAAGCAGATTCCATGCCTGGATTGAACGCCGGCCATCAGTATAGCACACTGGCATTCTACCGACTAAACCACATGGAACGATACCCAGACTGGGAAATTTCTCACTATTACATGTTGGCAAGGCTACAAACCTAGCACAAGAGGGAATATTTATCGTGAGCCACCGACATGGGTCAAACACGAAACATAATTAAATCCAGCAGCGATTGTAACTATATTAAAACTTGGAAATTTTTCCAGAGAGAAACATTCACCTTGCATACAATATTTCAAATGAAAATCAAATTTCAAATTAATTGATTTTGCTCCATTGTTTACAAAATTACTGTTTGGAAAGATGGATTCAATTTCGCTTAGTGAAATATTTTAACGTAATTTATAATCAATTAAGATTATTTAATATTAATTTTTATGTCTTGTCGAGTAAAAATAATTTAAAATGTTAATAATTTTATTTCTTCTTTAAGTATTTTTTAATATACTTTATCAGTCTCGTTAATAAGCAAAATATAGTCGAAAGTAATTTCAAAATGAATTTTTCCTAATATTTAAGTGACAGAATTAGATACATCACATATTTTGCAGAAAGGATTCTCTATATTAACCCTCTATCTACTGGCGTTACTTATAAGTACCATTAAAATAACTTGTTATAAAATTCATTTAATACATTGATTAGTAGTAATACAGTTAACAATGAGTTATAGATGCATCACTTTATCTTGTTCCAAAAGCATTTTTGGTTACACAAAACAAAATATTTTAAAAGGATGATTTCTTTTGCCTTTGCATCATTTCAGATTACTTGGCGTTGGAGAGGGAGGGTAATTTTTCAATTCGTAAATATTTCTATATTTCTATTGTAAGAATATTATATTTGTACATTTCCTAATTCTACAAAATAGGGTAAAATTACCTATTATGGCCCATATACCAGTAATGGCCCATTTAATATTCCTACGACGCTAGACGCGAAACGCCCAACATTTGAACTTAGCGCCAATGAGAAGTGATAAAATGGTCTTTCGACTGTCACATTATGCCTTTCTTTTGACAAATCACCGGACGTCACGTGAACAGTGTCTGCTCCTACCGAAGCTTCTTTTTTTCCTGTTTCAGCTGTGGTGTCTTAGCAAGAGTTTTAGTGAGCAAAGTTGGATTTCGTGTTGTGTACGAATTTTTCAAGTCGGATAAACGAAAAAAAGGAAATTTTAATAACTTACATAAAGTTTAAAGAATATGTAAACATATTGGTGTTATCAAAATAAACATATTAACTGTATAAAACATATTAAAACAAAATAACTATAGGGGTGGGCACTACAGATGCTGTTTTTTCATGATCACAGTAGTGATGGCCTACACTTATTTTTCATATTTTATAGCAATTTGTTGTCATTAAAGTTTTTAATACATCTATTTCTTTCAAACATTTAAAGCAAAGTGTTTGATAACAAATTTATAATAGCATATTCCTCTTATTTATGTCCATTTTATTCGATACTTGTACTCGCGCGACATTCCTTTGTAAATGGCATAATTAACTACTATTTTAGGCTGGAACTACATCCAAACTGCCTATCTTTGGTATCCCAACTAGCGTCTATAGCCAGCAATGAATATTTAAAATTTAGCTTTAAGCTTTCTACAGTGCAAGGTAGTTCGGTGTATGACGTTTGTTCAAGAGGGATTCAATCTAGACCGGGCTTTGTATCTAGTGAGTAAAAATCTACAAAAACAGAAAATTTATGTTTTTCAGTATGTTTAATTAAGTTTTAAACATAATTCAAAGCAATTTTAACTTTAGATATTTTTAAATATTATTTTAATACCAATATTATAATGAAGAAACATTTGTTTGTAGGGGTTAATTTATGGAGCTAATAACGCAATTCTAAAGTAGTGTTGGCAAACTGATGGTGACAGTCTGTACTTCACCATAGGCTATATTTAGGAGCACAAACTTTCTAAAATGCATATTTTTGTGATTTTCAACGGTATAAAAATTAGAAATTTGACTTAATGGTAACTTGCAAGATGTAAATACTCTCTAAAAACAGTTTCGAAAATATTCAAAATTAAAAAAGGATTTAAATGCCAGAAAAAGTTTTCTATAGAATTACGATTTCTATGGAATTGTTAAAGATATATTGGGTCGTTCGGAAAGTCGTATCCGTTTGGGAAATCAATTCGTACCGGAAATTTCTGCCCGGTAATTGTTAGACATTAGATATCGAAACCATTGTATAATAATTAAATGAAATAACTTTCCGGGCGAAATTGATTTTCCCAAACGGACACGCACAAAATAGCTTTCTTTTTAAAGAGAAATGTGTGCTGAAATAATTCTAAAATTCCGATTTTCGTGATACTAAAGGCGCCAGAAAGCCAGAAAGGCTCCCCTAGAAAGGAGAAAGAAAAGCACACCACGAAGTGGGTTCCTACGACATTTCCAAGATAAATCTTAAGCAAAAATTTTCTCAATGAAATAGTGGTTGCAAAAGTATTGCTCTGAGACAGCACCGAGATCTGTAATTATCATACATTTTTAACTACATTGTTGCCATAATCACTCATTTTTGACGCTAAATTTTAGCTTTGAACCCAATTAATGAATATTAGATCTATTCTTTTATAGATAAACATTATAGTTGTATCTTTTATTTTTGTATAAAAACACCAAATTCATGTCTGCGTTTAGCGATTAAAAATGTATATGTTCATCTAATTTTATAATTTTTGTCCCAACATGGACCACTGTTGTTATATTCTTCTTTTCATTCCGTGATAGTGCACTATGCTTTATTTTTATAATCGTTGATGCTATTTTAAATGAATAGATTATAAAAGACCAGTATAGAAGAAATTTGTGTAATGGCCATGGCATACTATTTATGGAAGCCATGCAAACAGTTTAAAAATGTAAACAATTTTACGCATTATTTTATGTTATTTATTTACATTACTATTCGAAAATTGGTTCTAAAAAAACCCTCGAAATATTTGAATACATAGTACATATATTTTTTAATAAAATGTTTGTTATTTAAAATAAACTTTATCATTGGAAAATTAAAATTCATTAACTAAATATTTAGGTATTTCTGATAAATAATGCACATCAATTTGTATTTTCAGAAACCGCGTAATATTATTTTATATGCCCCTTACGCATTTTCCACACTTCTATTGAGTGGAAAATGTCTTTTTTTTTAAATTCTACGCAGAGAAATTTTAAAAATTTTAGCTACCTTTGTTAATTTAAAATTCAGTTTTAAAAGTTTAGCTATTTTTTTCTTTAAAAAATACATATTACTGCTTATACAGAAAGACAGAATTTCGCATTACGATACATTTTAACACAATTCTGTAACACGGTTATGTGAATATATTAGTTAAAAATATACATTAAATACCATTCAAACGGATTAAATTATATGAATTATGTTACGTATTTTAGAAATATTTTTACTTCTATGAGCATTCGTGTGCCAAAGTTTATTTCAAAATGTAAATATTTTATATTTATTCCTAGGTAATGTGTTCCTTTTATATTTTAATACCCCATGCAATAATGTTTTATGTAACTTATACACATTATTTACCTTTCTAATTTGTTAAAGAGCTTGCATCATCGTACAGTTGGAAACTTTAATTTTTAGGTATCCCATTGCTGTTAATATAAGTTCACTTTGAAACATACAAGTTACGTGTTCTTTCATTTAAAAGAAATTATTACAAAAAGTTATATGTCGAAATATTTACGCATTATGAAATAATTTCAATTTAATAACTAGCTGAGTCGCCCGGCATTGCCAGGGCCCGTGATAAATGAACCTTAATTGAACCTCAAATTTCTATTATTTTATACCTTTAATTCCCTTTTGTCTAAATTTATATTTTTAAATAAAAAAAATCGCACGAAAAATTTTGAATTGATGGTACTACGTGTTATTTTGCGTAATTTGATTTTTTGTGTCTATGCGTACCAAAAGCGGTCGAAACCGAGACAAAACACTCAGGTTTTTACTGATTTCGTGAACATTTTCACACATTTTATTTTGTAAAACATATTTCTGCCCGTCCGAACTTTTTTGTAAGCGCTGTGAATCTGGTCTATTTAGATGCTTCGAAAAGATTATATTAAATTAAGGATGTTGACAAAAATAAGAAATTAAGAAATTTGCTTAAATTACTATTCGAAAATATTGGTTAGTTCAACTTTAAACCGACAGGGAGCATAGTATGGGCTATACAAACATTACTCTACGAAACAGTATTCAAAGGGCTGTTATAAGTTATCTGAAAGCATTAAATCGATCGATTAGTTCGTTTTCCGAATTTTAACAAATTCGCGTTCATTCGCTATTTAAAAAAGCATGTCTTTTTCCTTTTGAAAATTGATTTTTTTAAAAAATGAAAATAAAGTTCTGAATCAATTTTTTTGAAATTTACGTATTCTTAATTATTGTCCAAATATAGTCCCAAATGCATAAGTTTCAAATCTCTAAATGCTGTATTTAAAAAAAAATATTTAAATTTGAACTTCCATTAAAATTTTAAACTGTGGTTTTCATTCACTATCCAAAATGAAAAAAAGGTGTTTTTCAAAGCAGACATAATGTCTTTAACTTCTGCAGTACGCTAGCTTCGCCTCAAAGCTATTGAGATTTCAAGGGGAGAGTTTGGATTGGGCAGTCTTGTGCTAGCCTCGATCGGGCTCCGAATCTAGTCAGCGTGTTGATTTGAGGAAATCTATTTTTTTTATCCGGTCGTTTGATGGCTTTTTAATGAGAGTGAGTTAAAGTTCTTAATTAATTACTCAGCTAATAATTATAATTTTAAAATTCTAAAAACCATGTACATCAGGAGAGACTTTGGGCTATTCTCACAAAAATTTTGAGCATCGTACCTGCCGTAGATTTTGCTAGCCATCACAGACACATACACAGAGCGATTTGTTCTTTTATTAGTATACATATACATGTCAAATATTTTTGCCAATTTATATTAATGCCTTGAAATAAAAATAGTAAGAACGTTTTACGTTTTTTAAGCTCTACGAACTTTTTACGTTTTTTAAGCTCTTTATTTAAATAACATCAGCAACATGAAAATAAATACATTCGAAAATATATTTAAAACAGACTTTACTGAAATAAATTATAGATGTACTGCATATCATTTACAAAAGTATTTGCTAGCAAAAGCAAACAATTTTCCCGAGAAGTTAAAAGTGATAAACTGACTAATAATACTTACTTAAAATTTTATCCTTATAATTTTTTATAGCTAAAGTGTCATAATATACAATTTAATAATGCTTTTTTATCACCTACGCACGTTCTAATTAGTAAGGATAGTTTTTATCACCATGCAAAGAGAAAATTTTAATTTTAAGATAGTTTGTTGCTGTTAATAAAAATTCCCTAAAGAAAATTGAGGTATCTACCTTTCTTTTACAGGATATTATCGAAGGCAAAATTTTGCAACTTAAAAAGTTTTAGTGTTATTATAAAATCGTGTAAGAACATTTGTTGTGATTTATATTTATTGCCATGCGTAATATAAATTATATCCTAAATTTTATGTGTAACTAGGCACGTAGATGATGTGGAAAATTTTATTTTAATAAACTAATTATGTTTTTATTTTACTTATGCATTGTTATTGCCTCGATAATTATTGAAGGATGTTTTTATGATTCTCAGAAAAGAAAATTTATAATTTAAAGGAAGCCATTAAAATTACGAAATCTTCACTTTGAATAATTGTGGTACAGTGTGTACAAAACAACTGCTAGTTGCATTTTAAATAATCCATATACTAGAAAGACAAGCACAAAAAGCGTTTGACAAACATCAAATGAAACTTTTGAGTCTGCTATTTTATCGGTTAAGTGGGAGTGGCCCAGTGGTCGTAGTTCAAAATAGTTTCCAACAACGAGCATGCATGTGATACGTCAACAGAGTGTTTTTCGGTGACGGGAGTTATTCATTATCAAAGTTCATTTTTACAACAAGAAATATTTCAAAAATTGAGAAAACTATTTCTCAAAAACACTAGTGTATGGCTATTCGACTAAACATTTAATTGATTAATGAATAGCGAGTTTGTAAACATAATAATAACCTGTCTAGCAGAAACTGTATTCCTGAACATCTTTAGGCATGCTAATGGGTTATAAAAATTGAAAGAAGTTCAAGTTCACTATATTGTGTAATTTAGAGCTAATAAATATGTTTGAAATTTCTTTGGAATTTTGTAGAAGTTTCCACTTTCATTTTTTACGACACCCATTTTCCCCATCATTTTAATGTAAATTATCATACAAAATGCAGTATCAAAAGAAAGACACGATATCGCTTTTTTAGACATTTGAACATATTTATAGGTATGTAAACCTATTTAAGTCAATAAATAATTAACAGTTACACCGCATAATTTCGAGAGCAGTAATTACTGCTTTTATAGTACAGGTCAAATAAGCTTTTTCAGAGACAACAGATGGCCATTCAAGAAAATTTCGTTTTGGTACTAGAAATGAAGATTCGATGCGTCCCAAAAAATATACTTGTATTATTATATTTTTTGGGAGGCAAAATTAGGGTAAATGAACTTAGAAAGAATAAAAAATCAAATTATTTTAAGTAGGTCAAATACGATATCGATTATTATGTATTTTGTAATTCTGAATCGAATGACACCATCCTTCGATTTTACAAATTTACGACAGTTTTTATGAATTCAAAGTGCAGATAAAATAGGTTTTTACATAAGAACTGATGGTCATTCACGAAAATTTAGGAAGAACTTTTTTTGGTACTTGAGAAGAAAATCTGATGAGTTTCTCAAAATTAAAGTTGTTTTACATTGTTCTTTTTTTTTTGGGGGGGGGGGGGGTAGGGGGTTAGTGGGAGCATTATAACCCAGTTGGGAAGAACTGAACTTTTTTTAAAATATATTAAGTGCGGCATCGTTTATTATGTATATTTAAAATTCAAAATCGAATGACATCATAAGCAGGTCGAGATGATTATCTGTTACAAAGTTATAACAGTTTTTATGAATAAAAAGCCATGACTGGTTTTATGAATATAATGATTTTGACAACCTTAATTTATTTGAAGAAAACTCAGATGATCATATATTCCTTTGCCTATTTAAACAGCATTTAATAAGTTTGATTAGTTAATATGATATAAAAAAAACATGTTTTGAACTTAAAGTAAATGTTTCAAAACTGTGCTCAATAATAAAGTAAAAATTTCGTTTTTTTTATCCTAAAACCTGACGCAATATTGTAAAAAAATTATCATATGGACTTGTGGATGGTGTCATTCGATCCAGAATTTAAAAATACATAAAAATCAAATACCCATTTTACTTGTTTAAAAAAATTTATATCTTCCCTAGAGTTGAAATGTTCCTATTTTGGTCCCCGTAAATATTTTAAAACAACTTTAATTTTTGGTGACTCATCGCAACTTTATTTATGGTTATACACGAAGTTCTTCCCAAACGTTCGTGAGTAGCCGTCAGTTGTTGTTGTAAAAACCTATCTTGTATGCACTAAAGTACAGGATGATTCAAATGGAATGGGACAAAAAGGAAAGTGATGTTAACTAGCTGGAATGGATTTAATTAGAAAAAAAGCGTGATAGCACAACTATGCAACTTTTATCGGTTAGTAACGAAAATTTTCCTATTTTCGAAATTGTCGAAATTTCATTGTTGAGGCGCTGTTATTCAAAATAGCGGCAGTGGGTAGCCGTGTGAGTCAAATGAGGTGCCATTACTTTTTTGACAGCCCGGGTCCTCAGATATAACACAGTGTGAGATTTTTTTCCCTTGGTGTTACGTAAAAGACAAAGTGTTCGTGTCCAAACTTCCCCAGGACTTACAGCTATTAAACTAGCAGATATGTGACATGTTGCACTCAGTAACACCGGATATGCTAGCAAAAGTGTGGCAGAAATTGGATTACCGCATAGACAATATCCGTGTTATGTGCGGACCCACATCTTTAGAAACTTGTATAGTTATAGTTTCATGTTAAATTTGCATTTAAAAGAATAAACCCTTTACAGCAGTCACATCTGTGATTTTTTATTGTTCCGTTTATTTTGAAACACCCCAACTTTCGATTTTATATTGATAAAACCTACCATGTCTTTGTAACAAAAGGTCATATTGTCTTTCGGATGATCTCTTTCGAGTCAGAATTAAACAATACATATTAAACGATATCTCACTTGACATACTTTAAAAATTTGATTATCTCCCTCGCTCAGTAAAAATTCCTTACTTTTGACTGACCAAAGCAGTGTAAAATAACTTTATTTTTTGTGGACTCACAGGATTTGTATTTCCAGTGCTAAAACGAAGTTTTTCGAATTTTTGTGAATGGCCATTTGTTGTTGTGTTTTACTAACATTTTGATCAATTGTACATGTACTTTATAATTGTACATGTATATGTATAAACTTTATTACTAAAATGAATTTCGTTAATAATTTTTTTGAGATAGTAAAAACAACAAATGGAACACATTAGAATTCTATATTGATTATTTGACAGTTTTTATTTATTAAGCTACATATTATTTCTGAAAAACGTGTGCATGCTGTTAGCTTTTCTTAATTAGCCCAAAGTGTTTTTATATCTCTGCAGAGACAAAAAAAAATAAAATTTCAAGAAATGGATACTTGTTAATAAATGTTTACATTGTAAAAACATAAAAACATAAGGTAATTTTCCTTTCTATAAAAGTAAAATATTACAAAATTTCTATATTAAAAGAAAGTCTCGCTTAAAGTTAAATGTCTCGGCCTAATTATAGAGTCGTATAAAAATATTTTAAGTCAACTTTTATTTAATGTTTATTAAAATATAAAAACATATCAGCAATTTTATCTGGTTTTTGCATGCATTATTTTCGTTAAAATCAATAAGAGAAAGAAAAACGTATTTGAAAGACATTTTTCAACAAACATTAGTTATCTAAAATAATTTGTGTTCTGTGGGATCTAAAACTAAATAAACGGGACTCTTGAGACTTTTTCAAAGCTACTCTTTTATTATTATTATTATTATTGGAATAAACCCCAAATGATATTTTTATGTAGCTGTGCGCGTCTTTTATCTTTATAATTAGTGGAAAGTGTTTTTATGATCGTATGTATAGTAAATTTAATTTTTAGGAGAAGACATTACTGCTAATAAAAGTTCATTTTGAAAAATGAGATATTTCCCCCTTCTTTTAGAGAAATTTATTACAAAAATTGTATGTTGGAAAAAAGTAACAGCTTGGCATTATGAAATATTTTAGCGTAATTATAGTCTTATAAAAGAAATATGTGTGAATATATAGTAAATGTCACGTAAAAATATTTGTGAATGTTGAAATTGTATTTTTTTTTCTTTGTATGCAATGTATATGCATTAACATCAGTGATAAAAAGCAATATTCGAAAATAATTTGCTATCTAAAATAACTTATATTGTTTGGAAAATAAAAATGATAAACGGAATACTTCAGATTTTTAGGGTTCCGTACTTAAAAAGTAAAAATGGAACCACTATAAGATCACTCCTGTGTCTGTCCGTCCGTCTGTCTGTCTGTCTGTCACAGCCATTTTACTCGTAAACTATGGAACGTGGAAAAATAAAGACCATTGACCCACATATTCTCAGATTAATAAACATTCATAAATATATTTAGTAAAAAAGTAGAGGGGCTAATTATGCTACTTGAAAAAAAAATATTTTCTTTGTATACCATGTGGGATATCCTGTGAAAGCGTGTGCAACACTGAACTCAAAAATACATTCCTTTTAATTTTATGTATTATATTTTCAAAGATATTGTTGAAAATGTAGTTCAAAAATATGCCCCCCGCCCCCATCTAATTCCGAATCTACTGAAACTAAAATTATGAAAAAAATAGAGGTAGTAGACGTTACTATAAATCTTGCCGGAAAATTATAGCGATTACTCTAGGTAAATTTGTTTTTGAGTAATTAGCATTTTTCTGTTATACACAAATTTCGATTTACGGGCATTCAGAAAAATTGTTGAGAATCGCTGAATATACCTATCGTTGCGGAAGAATAAAAGCATTGTTGATAATGATTTTCAAAAAAAAAAATCATCGGTAATGAGCCGCGATATTAACCCTTAAAGGTACGGTCAGTTTGGACTTACACAAGGACAAGGGCGGCGTACTCTATGCCTAGTTAACAACTTTTAATGATATATATGTGTAATGTAATGTCAAGTATCAGTATAAAATCAATAAACGTCAAATTGTTAAAAACATACTAATTTAAGGGGTTTCGGGACTCTAAAAAGCGGAAAAAATGAAAAAAGACCATTTTCAACATTTAATGTCTTAAAATGTGTATGATTTTAAAACACATTTTAATTGGGATGAAAGATATAAGTATGTTCTTTCGTTTCATGTATTAAAAAAAATGAAAAATACCGAATTAGAAATTATAGAGGGCTCGAAACTGTTAGACATATGTCGTACAAAAAATTGGCATAACAGTTTACGCGCAGGATTACAAAATAAATATTGCAACTAGAATGAAAATTTTGGTGCTTACTTATACTTCAGATTGTAAAAATTTCCCTAAACTTAAATAAATTTGTATTTAAAGCAATTTTATATTTTTAATGCAATGTTGCATTTAGCTAATACAAAATTTTGAAAATTTCAACAGTAAAATCATCTAAAAAAATATTTTTTTGAACAATAAAAAGGAAATTTTAGGTTCAGTTTATAGAAACTAACATGAAATATGTGTTTTGAAAATTTCATGAAAAAATATTCAGAAGTTTTTGAGGTATCCTGTGCGTTATGCTCAAAAAACACCATTTGGAAAATAATGACTTTAATTTTCGGAAACGCCGCTTCAGCTATTGAGCGGGTATAATTCTAAAAGCCAAAACGTCTGTTCTAATGGGAATTTCAAGGAAACAATTATATCAAAATATTATGAAAAGATGGGAGTTTAGCATCTAAAAAAAATTTAAATTTCTTAAATTTTGAAGCTTTAAGAGTCCTGTGACCACTTAATCCTTTCCGCAAAGAGTAATTCTATTTATAAACTTATGAAATAATGAACTGACACCAGAATTTTTAGACGAATTTATTAGAAAATGCGAACTTGCTTATTTTCACGTACATGATAATAGGAAAATTTTAATTAAATATTCTTGGTTGCCGTTTGTCTGTTTTGGAATTAAAATTAGGTGTTCGTTTTTTAAGGGCATCGCCCTCGAAAGGTTTAATTAGAATGAATGGCATAAATACTGTGGGATTCGCGATAGTTTGCATTGATTGTATCTCTAAATACGCCTCGAGTGACTTTAAAAGTTAATTAAATACCTATCTGGAAAAACGCGGAACTGACCAAGGCGGCGTTGCAACTTTGAGACCTCAATTCGAAGCGCGCTTGGCACAATGCCAAATTTAAACTTTGAACAATGGCTTTGCTTTATTTACACTGTAGAAATAAAGATACTACGCTGAATTTTGTTTCATGAAATGCCAAATGAAATTTAACTATGCACTGCTTTTATTGTCAGTACCGAATTAAGCTCATCATAAACAGATTAGGATAATATTAAAAAAAAGAGCGAATAGCTATATTTGTTATTATTTAGGTTCCATAACTCTTTGAACTTGCATGGTATACCCGATTACACTTTTCTAATATATACAGTTATACCCAACCCTACGTTATATAGTTTTTTTACAAAGTCTTAGTATTCTTTTAGCAACTTTTTTTTTTTTTTATAATACAATTACAAATTCATATATTTATTCTACGGAACCCTCTGTACGCGAGTAATGCTCGCACTGGACCGTTTATTTAATAGCTAATGTGTTTGTTTTTTCATAATCCAGATATAAATATTGTTTTAACCTTTATGAAATCTGTACATTTCTAATAAAATACAAACTGTTTTTATAATTTTACGAAGAAAGCTCTTATAGTTTAACGTATAATTTTTTGTTTAGTAAAGGTCACTTTAAAAAATTATATTTAAAAAAACCTTTACCTATTTATTTACAAGGAAATATGTTAACTTCTGATTAACAACCATTTTATTATAACTGTACAGTCGTGAAAATTTTTTCGGAATAAAATTCTTTAAATAATCCTGTTGAAATAAAATGGGAAATACATTTCTTCAATGTGATGCAATACGCTAAGCTAACATTTATATTTTAACCCATGTGATCATTATGCATAATTAACAGACTGAATATTTTTATTTGGTTTAATGAATTAAAAAAAAAATATATTGATGCCGAAGTTTTCTTCGATTTTTTTTTCATCCTTTTTATATGGCTGTAAAATTTAAAATTATTGCTATTGAAATTTCAGGGAAAATGTACATTGAGGCTCATTTGTTGTAATATTCAATTTCACGACACATAATTTAAAGTAAATTGACCGAATTCTTATAAAAATGTAGTTTTATATTACAAGTAAATAAAATTATTAAAATGAAATTAATAAAGTGCTCTATATCAACAATAATAAAAATATTTTTCCCTTTGATAAAATATTAAGCTAAATATAATTAATAAAACAATATCCCCTCTGGTTAACCCTTTCAGAGACTTACTTCTTTATTTGTTAAACGTTTAAATCTATTAAATGATATCAGGATATGTGTGCAAAGTTGTTTGAAAATAAGTAAAACATTTCTTCCTAGACAAGTGAAGACCTGAGTGGGAAAATATGTTATGTAACAAAAATTAGATTTCGAGACAAATGAAGTAAAAGTTTATTGTTGTAATTTATATGTTTATTTAATTACTTCTTAGTATCATTGGTTTGAATGTTAATAGGCAATACTAAACTCTCTTAGAAAATAATATTAACATTTAATGATTAAATATTAGAAATTATTTTCACCATTTAAATTATTAAATATTTAAAAATACAGTCCCATATCTTCAATATTAAGTATAATTTTGGTATTTTAGTTTTTCCATATGATATAATTCCTCATAACGCTTTCATCCTAAAAATAAACCATTTTGTTTTAGTCGTAGACATATAAATTCCACTAACAAAAACGTTTCAAATGAGGTAATTATTCATGTTGTGGCATTATTTAAAGTAAAAGATCAATTTTATACAAATTATTAAATCTAACTTTTTATACGGTCCCCCAGTCCCGATATTTATATTTAGTAAAAGTTTACACATATCATAACAGATATAACACAAAAAGTTTGATATCTGCACTACACAAATTGACACAGTTGTTAAATTTCAAAGTTTCAGATTTTTTTCGCATGATTTTGTCTTTCAATGAGGGATCAGTTAAAAGATGAATTAAAGTAATTCGAGATCAAAATCAGGGTGGAATGTCCTTTTTACGGCGAAACCACCTTTAGCCGGTATCGCCAAATTAGTGTACCTCCAAAGAGGGTTATTTCATTAAAAAAATTTTAAATGACATTCAGGGGTCGTATACAAAACGAAGAATGAAATATTGAAATTAAACTGAAAAATAAATATCACTTTATTATAATATCAGAAAACGGTCAACTATAAAAAAATTAATTCATCAAACTCCGGAATCTACCAGAAATACTGTTCAAAATTTTCTCCATTGGTGGCAATGTACAATTGAATACGTGACAGTACTGAATCCTGGACACGTTAGAGCAAAGCAAATGTGCAAACTGTGCGACAATCAAATATGATGTGCTGCCTGATAGACCAGAGAAGTGGTCTCAGTCACATAGACCTAAACCTTGATGTTACATGCCCATGGGAGTCAAGTCCGGTGAACGCGGTGGCCACTCTACCGGACCACCATATCCAAGGATCTGTTGAACTAATTCGTTGGCCATATATGCCCGGACGTTTGATGTTTTATACAGAGAGGTCCTCATTATGTTAAAACCACACCCGACATGTATGTCGAAGAGGCAGCTCTTCATACCAGTCACGTACCGTATTTTGTAGTAGATGCAGCTAACAATCACCCGTTAAGGTCCCATCGTAGAAGATGGATCCAACAATCTGAGTTCTCCATAAACCGCGCCACACGTGTCGTACTGTGCAGTGTGCAGGCGTTTAGGAGGTTTTCCAGAGACGAGTAATGCACATTGGGCAAGTTCACAATGCCGCCCCGTGTAAACATTGACTCATATGCCCACGGAATGTCACAAAGGAACGACGTATTTTCCTTTAAGGTATAGAGCATGAAATTATAATAATCAAATCGCCGTGCGTGCTCACCCAGCATCAATGGTTCCACCAGTGTCGGATAGCATGAATGCGCATCATTTGCATGTACAAAATACCAGACATGCTGACCACACTCCTCGTTTATTTCCGCCGTGCTCAGTTGGGGAATTAAAATGGCGAATGCCAGCACCTCCTCCGGTGTCACTCGAATATTATACCTTGCCTGGCTACTTGTTCTGGGTCGTGGTGAAACTGAGCCGGTCTCCCTAAGACGGTGCAATGCATCAGTTATAGTTTCATGAGTTGGACGTAAATCTTTAGGGAAACGATCTGAATAAACACTCGCAGCCTCACTGGCATTCCTTTGATATTCACCATAAATAAGTATCACTTCGGCATATTGCATGTATGCGTAGCTTGCCATCACGATCTCAGCGCTGACTATCATGTTCAGGCCACTGCTAGACGGCTCTTTTTTATCCCGAAAGTGTGACGTAGGGGTACTATTGTAATTTGCATAATTCCAATTTCCATGCTCATTATAGCTCGGCTGATCGTTTGCATTCCATTGCCATTTATCTAGTCCTTAGAGAGTATATTTTATTTCCCGGTTGTCGATTCTACCTACTTTGATGTTTGAATGTTGCTCGACCCCTAAAAGTTAGCTCAAATTTTTAGATGAAATAACCCTCTTTGGTGATTCCCCGATTTGGCGATTGTACAAAGGACATTGTACCCTGATTTTGATCTTGTATTACTTTAATTCATCTTTTAACTGATCCCTCAATGAAAGACAAAATCATGTGCAAAAATCTCAAATTTTGAAATATAATAAGTGTGTCAATTTTTGTAGTACATATGAACTTTTTGTGTTACATCTGTTATGATATGTATAAACTTTTACTAAATGTAACTATAGGGACTGGGGGACCGTATACAAAGTTAGATTTCATAATTTTTTTTAATTGATCTTTTTACTTTAAATAATGCCACAACATAGATATTTACCGCATTTGAAACATTTTCGTAATTGGAAATATATGCTTACGGACAACAGTTGAGAAATTAAAGTTAGGCGATGGATAACTAATTGCATCCTGTGTATATATATATATGTATATATATATATATATATATATATATATATATATATATATATATATATATATATATATATGTATATATATATATGAATATATGTATATAACTAAGATAATATATACAACGAATAATATATGTGTGTTGTGCATCTTTAAACTTTTCGAAAACTAGCTTCGACAAAACTTTTAAACACTGTCCTATAAAGATACTCAGGATAGACAGGCGTTCTTCTCAAACAATAACAAGTTATGAGTCATCGGTAATAAATGTCATTATCTTTACTGAGTTTTGTTTGAAAAATTAAAAACCATAATGAATCTGAAATGGATTTCCAATGTTTTGGTAAACAGGTGTATTTTGTGGCAAATAGTTTTTTTTTTAGCGTTATGAATGTGTTATATTAAACTTTAGATTTAAGACGTTTAAAATTTAAATTAATTTTCCTTCTCTAAAGTTCTTTTAATTTTTAAAATATGTATGCCATTAGAAAAGACTTTTAATTGCCAGCACTCTTTCAAATGTTAATTTCTTAATCAACGGGACTTTACTATAAAAGTTATTTGAACGTAGAATGTCGGTTTGTTTTATTTTTGCCTACTGGCCGTAATTTCCGAGTTACTTCAATTTCCGTTGATGAGAGTAAATATAACTTAGAATAATCTTTTGAAGTTATTGAAAGAAAATGATTCATGGCTATTAGAATAAAAATAATTTTCTTTTGAAAAGCGGATTAAGAAGAAAGTTAAGGATTTCTGATGTTGTTTAGAAATTCTTGTAAATCTTTTTGGTAGAGATGAGCTATATAACTCTATCTAGTATATTTTACAAATATGTTGTGAGTGAGCATAATGAGTTGCCATTGAGGCTGTTGCCAAAATCCAGTAGTGTTTTCAACTAGACAGTGTTTTCTGAATGAAGTAGATACTCACAATCTAAACTGAAAAGTCTGAAATTCAGATTGAAACGGAGAGATTGAAACAGATTGAAACAGTCTAAAACGGAGTGTTCAATTTACAGACATTTTAAAATTCTTAATTTTTTCAGATTCTTTTCTTGTCTGAATTTCAGGCACTTCAAACGTCTGATTCGCAGACATTTTTTGGTAAGCATTATACATAGCTATATTTGACCACTATGAATTCTGGAAAAATATATGGCCATGACCTGCTCCCTTACCCCACACAGCAAGATTTTAGTGGCTCTAAAATTTGGTATGCAATTTTCGTAAAGCTGATAATTGAAATATTTTTCCGCATTGCACTGATTGTAATCACTATTTTGAATTTGTAGCCTCCTAAGACCATTCTATTGGACATTTTAATTTTTTACATAAAATACTTAATTTGAGTTGGAACTTGTAAATACTTGCTATCCATTATACCAGATAGTCTAGAGCTGCTATCTGTACGCCGTAATAAAAAGAAATATTGCAGCTAACTATGTATTTTAATCATTTGAATGTGGCAGGGAACAAGAGAAAGACTTTTGAAGGCAAGTCGACAGTTATAGTACTAATTTTATATATATTTTAAAAATATTTTGATATTAATCCTACACACATCTAATTTTGAATGTTATATGAATGAAATGACATGCAGTTTAAGTAAGCTGATGTATATTTTAGAGAAAACAACAAAAAAAAAAATTAATAACCATTCTATTGGACGTTGGGTCTTCATCAGTTGTTTTTATTCATGTTAGATTCTTTTTGTATACTGAAAAGAGGCATTAAGTTTTACTTAAAAATCAACACAGTAATGAAACAAATAATAGATATAGAAGTGGATAATATATATTCTTAAATAAGTAAAAAATAAATAAATAAATATTATCCTAAAAATATCTAATTTTACTGATAAGATGCTTGTCCTAAACCAGTACATTGTTAAATTTTTTATTTCAGTGAAATATATATATATATATATATATTTGCAGCATTTGGTAAATATAGATATTTATAATTAAGCTTTTATTTTGCTTTATTCTTAATCATTGTAATTATTTTTTGGTATTATTTTTCTGTTAGTATGCTATTTATAATTGAATTAATAAATTTAATCATATTTAATTAGCAACAAAAATTTTATGAAAATAGAATTAAAGATAACTGCATAAGATTATAAATAAACTCATATTGATTTCTTTTAAATTTCTTCTTGGCATTTACTTGCCAATTGTGGCAGCTGTACCCCTAATTTTTATCATTATTGTAACAAACAAATGACTGGTGTTAAGAAAATTTAAAAACAAAACAAAATGTTATTAAATTTTTGTATTAAAGTACCCTTTTTCTATTTGATGATGCAAAAATTGAATTTATGTGATATTTGCGAGGCTAACGAGAAAGACAGGCTACCGCGGTGGGTCCAATTCTTCTTTTTTACAGACCGCTGGAGTCATGTGATGCTCGAATGCACCAATGAAGGTGTGCGAAAATAGCATCACGTGACTCCAGCGGTCCGTAAAATAAGAAGAATCAGACCCACCGCGGTAGCCTGTCTTTTTCGTTAGCCTCGGATATTTGGAAGTGACGTATAAACGATTAAAACACACTTCTGATGTCAACAAACTTTGTAGTGAACGAAATAGGAACTTGATGCTAAATATCTGGTTTTTTAAGCCTGTGTAGCGACTTTATCTTACTTGATAAGTATAAAATAAAATAAAGTTGTGTGGATGAAATGCAACTTGTATTTGTATATTCGTTTAACTATAAAAAATAATTGCAGGTTTCTTAAATTATTTTACTGTTCGTATGTTGTTTATAAATAAATTTGTTATGTTGTTTATAAATAAATTAGTTCATTTAATCGAATTTAAACAGAAATAAAAATTTAAAGAAAATATAACTGAAGATAATAATTTAAGATCATAAATAAACTGCATTTTATTACTTTTTAATTTCCTTTTGGTATCCAAATGCCAATTGTGGTAATCGTGCCACTAACTATTTATAATTCTTTTAGAAAAAAAAAAAACTTTTATTGGTGTGATACATTTTTTTTAATTCCCTTTTTAAAAACTATTTAAAAAGTCACTAAACTGAATTATGCTTTCTCAAATAAATTTCCTCCAAAAATACTTCTTGTATTTGATAATGAAAAAAATTTAAATTGTGCAATATTTAAAGGTGATGTATGAACAATAAAAGCACATTTATAATGAAGGAAAATTTTAAAACAGAAATAAAAATTTTAAAATATATAACTGAAGATAATAATTTAAGATTATAAATAACCTGTGTTTTATTTCTTTTTAATTTACTTTTGGCATCCAAATGTAAATTGTGATAACCGTGCGATAGATTTTTTTATAATTCCTTTTAAAAGAACTATTTAAAAAGTCATTAAATTGATTTATACTTTTCAAATAAATTTCATCCAAAAAGACTTTTTTTCTTTGATACTGAAAAAATTTAAATTTTGCAATATTTAAAGGTGATGTATGAACGATAAAAGTACATTTATAATGAAAGAAAACTTTGCAATTAAGAATTTTTCATTCAGAATCAAATAATTCAATAATATGTTTTTTACTGGACAAAGACCGAATGTCCATTATATTAGACATGCCAAAACTCTATATATTTTTCAGTTTTAAAAATAAATGAATATATCCGAAGCTTTCTAGCCCCATAAAGAGCCTTAATCCTTAAAATGGTAAAATTTTCGCCAAAAATGCGAGCTTGGGTCTCAAGAGGCTAGAGTAGAATATGATTAAAAACCAATACATATTTGTCTTAATACGGTAAAATCTCTCAAAAGCGCGGGCACCTCGTAACCCTGGAATTTGTCCTCCATTCTGAGGTGTCTGCTTTTCTGAGGTAAAAGTATATAAATGTGCATGCTGTGAATAAAAAATGTTTTTCCTGAATAGGATTGTCCGTTATGGAGATTTTACTGCAAAAGTTTCATGCGGACAACTTTATTTTGCGAACACTCCCCTTTTTCAATATAAATATACATTTTTACTTGAGAAATGCGAACACTTTCGAATAGCACACAAATTCAGCGTTTCCGTGGTACCCGCGATTGAGAGGTTTTATTGTATTCAGATTTTTTTTAGTTAGTTGGTTTTTAATCTTATTCTACTTTAAAAGTTTCAAATATTGATTATAATCAGTACAATGTCGAAACAGATTTAAAATATATTCTTTACAAAAATTGTTTACCTAATTTTGGGCCACTAAAATCGTAGCGCGTATGAAGGGAACACTGACCAGTTTGCCCATGCTTTAATAAATCCTTCTGTGAAAAATTGAACCCTGCATTATGTTTCTATACATAGAGTTTTCCAGTATTTGAGACTGTCCGTTATGAAGGTTAATGGGGCTCCGGGGAAGATTCCCTAATATGGGACACATATTTATATTCCAAAAATTGTGCATTTGACTACAAAATATTTGGAAAAGAAGTCATGTATGCAAAATTGCAAAAGCTCTTACATGTTTACCTGTGACTTTAAAACCCTCCACGATGATTCACTAAGAGAAAATAGCCTTCTTTGTAAAGGGGAAAAAAGTGAATGATAAACATTTGAGCTTATTTTTTTTCAGACTTTTCTGCTGTGCTCGAAATTAGGTAAAATGATCGCACATGTTGTCAGATGTTTATTAAATGGAGGAGCCAGGAAATTTTGCGTTAAAAATTGCTAATATATTGAATTTAAAGGTCATTAGTACAGTATACTCTAGATTTTCCGTGTGCGGATTATCCGGTTTGCGGATTATCCGTGCTCATTCCGGACTCACAAAACAAGTTAAAGAGAAATATTTTCACGCTTATCATGCATGTAAAATCGATCTTGATGTAAATTAGTATCTTGTCCGGTTTAGCTGATAGTATTGTGAAGTGTGCAGAGATCATATCAAACGCTCAGGAACCTGTTTCTCGGTGTAGAGTTGAAGGGGATGGGAGGGATCGGAATGTTGTTTGTACAATAGCTTCTCAGCTGTCCCCTATCACTTTCGCAGGTGTTACTTTAGTTTTTACGTCTTTTTTATCGTCAGTCAGTAACATGAAATGTGTTACTGGTAAAAATGATTGGCGGGAAACAAAAACGAAAAGTTTTAAATGCTAAACAAAATTTAGAAATCCTTCAAAAACTTGATAATGAAGAATCAGCTAGCAAGTTAACAGAGGATTATCAAATTGGAGTACAAACTGTGTGTGATATATAAAAAAGAGAAAACCCCTTTATCTTCCAGATAGGGAAGTAATTTCTCCCTCCACATGTTAGGGCAGCGATGCGCCCTATTAATCAAGATGAAATTTCAGAAATGAAACAACACTACAGATCTGAACTTTTGAAAAAATTGATTCATGAAGTTATAACACTACAAAATTTTTGGAAGCAATATTCATTATTATTTGTAGTATATGTAAAATCATCAGCATGGTCAAAGGTAAAATTGTCTACGTTATCACGAGAAAATTGAGAAGATTGGTTTTCAAAGGGATGCATGTGAGCCTGGCTTTCAGTATTTGACAGATGAAGACATTGTTACTTACTGTGTTGTTAAATCTAATAGTGATGATTATACTGATGCAGAAGATATATTAAAAATGGGAAATACTGTTTAATAGATTATAAGGGACAAAGAGGACTTGATTACGTTGATATTACTACGGTTCGTAAAATATGTGTCAATGTACGAGAAGAGATGAACAAACAGCAGAAGCAAAGATGCATTACAGATTTTTTTTTAAGCCGTAAAAGTTAAAGGGAAAATTCCCAGTTTGATGTTATACAGCATGCAACTGTCACTGATCAACATTGGACTGATCTTGATTTTTTCTTTAATAAAAAGGAGTTCCATTGTCCGTGCGACTCCTCCAGGTGATTAACCCCGATAATCGGGAGTGCATTGTAGTTTATTTTTATCACTTGTAATTTAGCCGTTTACGAAATAAACAATCGGTGAAGAAAATGTATAATTCGCTAATATTATATTGAAGAGCTGAAATAATCCTGCAACAGCATACTTATTTATTTTTATGAAAAGCATTTAAATAAAGTTATCAAAAGCACAATTTTAAGTCCAAAATCTAGTTATGAAGTAAATATATAAAATTCTAGATTTATATTAATACCATTTTTAATTTTAAAAGACTGCTTTACTAAAAGTAATCAAAAAATTAATATTAGAATTTATTTCAACTCAAATATATATGTATGTAAAATATAAAATTTAAACAAAATGATGAAACTTACTTCAAACGCTTCACAGTTGGTAAGGAAAATTCCTGGATTTGGAATTTCAAAAAAATGTCACAGTTAGGAAGAAAGGCTTGCATCTTCTAAAAAGGAAATCCCTTCATATATCCGGCTAGTTATATGAAAATAATGAATTTTTTCATCCTCAAACCTTAATCCGCCAGACATTATTTTTTCTTTTTTTGCCAGCTTTGACAAGACGAAGGCTAATAAATATTATTGATATAAAATCAATACAAATTAATAGTAAGTCTGTTACACACTGTTTATGGAGTTCCCAGATGTAATCTTCAAGAGTTGTGTACTTCCTTGCGTCCTATCCTGACTTTATATCGACGACGGCGTATAAGTTTGCGTTGAGCGTCAAGCATACAAGTCAGGTATATGCATATAATAAATACAGAAACTAAGTAGATGTGTATTAAAATGACAGAACTTCACATTCCGTAAAAAATGAAAGAATGTAAAATAAATTATTAATTAAAATGTACACGTACATAAAAACAAACATTGCAAGGCATTAAATTTCGAAGAAAAGAAATCTAACAGGAAATGCGCAACTGAGAGTCCTCCCCTGGTAGCTACCAGAAAACAGAAACATCAGTACATATAAAAATAAGACATTTAGTAATTTTTCAGAGATTTTTCTTTGATCGTTTATACCATGATCATACGTGTCTTAAATTAAGACATCTATAATTTCTTAATATTCAGATTCAGTCATATACGTGAAACCCGCTTAAGAAGTTTCCCAAGGGAATGCAAGGGAAAAACTTCTTAAACAGGAAAACTTCTTAAATGGGAAAATTAGAATTTTTTGAAAAAAATTAATAGTTTAAATATTGATATTTAGAAGAGTGTTTATTTTATCTTAGTACAATAATACAAAGAGTATTTTCTATAAAATTGAGTTTTCTTAAGAAATTTAAATTAGTTTGCACACTTAAAAAATTAGCTAATAAAGTAAAAATACATAATGACCTTGGAAACTCATTATTTAATCCAAGACAAAAAATTTCTCTTTAAGAGTCATTTGATATGTTTTAACCAAAAAAAAAAAAAAAGGTTATGTGTTTTTGTTTCTGTTTTTTTTTCGGAAACTTTTAATTAATAACAGTCTAATTGTCTTAAGCTTTTGAAAGCTTCTTCAGGCACATTTTCGACACTTTCGATAAAACGCCGAATGGTTTCTAGTCCTTTTACAGATTCCGAAAAAATAAGAATTTCCACATCTTCTTCCTCAGTTTCACTCATTTCTTCACCATCTATTGTCATTTCACAAATATCTTTCACTGTAAGCATTTCACATGGTACTACTTCAGCATCTACCGACACGTACTCCTCAAACGATGCAGTGAAATCCATCCTTCTTCGAAGAGTCTCCCAATCATCCTCAGTATCAAATTCATATTCTTCTGTTGATTCTCCATCCAAGAATCCCGCTTTTTGAAAACAATTGGCAATGACAGATAGGGTTATTAACTCCCATGCAGATAAAATAAAATGAATAGATTCCAAAACGTTCACTTTTTATAACTCTCCAGTATTGTCAAGTTTTTCAATCATCCATTTCACTAGCCGATTTCTATAATGCTCCTTAAACACTTTAATTAATCCCTGATCCATAGGTTGTAAAACGTAAGTTTAGTTCGGTGGTAGAATATGGACTTTTATGTTGCTCAAGTTTTTCGTGTCTTTGGAATGGGCGGCACAGTTGTTTACGAAAATGATGAAGTTCCTCTTATCTTTCCTCATTTTATCATTCAATCTTTTCAAGTAATCTTCATAAATTGTAATTGTCATCCACGCAGTCTTGTTTCTTTCATAATCACAAGGCAGCGATTTCACATTCTGAAAACATCTGTGTTTCTTCGATTTTCCAACAACTAAAATTGGCAACTTCTCATCCATGTTGGCACCCAATAAAATTGTAAGTCGTTCCTTATTTCTTTTACCTCCGTGATATTTTTCGCCTTTATATGAATATGTTTTATCCGGTAAAAGATTATAGAAAAGTCCACACTCATTCATATTGACAATGTCTTTAGGATGATAGCCGGTTATCAAATCTGGTAAGATTTTCTTCCACTCTTCGATTTCTTGTGGATCGACACTTTTACTCTCGCCTTGTATAGAATTAAACGTCAATCCAGGTCTTTTCTTCATCCTATCAATCCATCCATTTGAAGGAGTAAATTCAATCTCCATTTTTTTTGGCAATTTCCTCAGCCTTCTCTCTAAGAATAGGTCCGCTCATAGGAATATTGGCGGATCTGGTTTGTTTGAACCAAATCAATAACTTTTCTTCCATAACTTCATATTTTCCTCTTTTCACCTTTTTAATTTTACGAGATTTTTGAGAAGAGTTTAAAATAAGATCTCGTTTTGCTACAATTCCATTCAGAGTAGTCACTGGTATGTTCAACTTCTTTGCAATTTCAACTCTTGTTGTTTTCGCGTTACTACCAACTTCTTTCAAAATTTTGATTTTGTCTTCAATTGACAAAGCTTTCCTTTTAATTGCCTTGCCCAACATTTTTTGGGAAAAAAAAACAGAATTTTTTGTTCGTGTATTTTCTAACGAGAAAGTTTTGATGTTATGCACTTTACACTGCTTTAAAAACTGTGAAATGAATAAACCAAACGCAGCATTGGTACATTACACTTATGGAAGAGGGTGGTGGGAAAGAATCTGTTGTAACTATTGAACTGTTGTTGTGTCTATGACGGTCAATTATCAACACGAGGGATATAGGCCCTAATGAAGGGAGTGCCCTTCGTGGGTGTCTTTCTATGGGAACCTAACCCGTATTTACGCTTGGAAATCCAAGGTTCGAAGAAAGCCACGAAAACTCCGAACGATTAGGCCGACGGGCGCGGCTGGGCTCGAACGCAGCACCTCTCGTCTACCAGTTTCGAGGGCAGAACCTCTCGGACACCGGCGGGGCAACTATTGAACTGAAAGAACCACTCATCGGTAGGGCGGAGAAAATCCCTTTTCTCTTTATCAGTCACTATTGTTTTACTGACGAGGGACCCATCCTCTACCCCCATTCCATTTCCCTCAAATACGTTATACAGATTTTAAGGTGAAATAGAGGTGACCACACCTGCTATCAGTCCTAAACATTGACCTTTTTGAATTGCGAAGAATAATAAAGAAAGATATTTCCAGCACAGAAAATAAAATAATAATCAAAAAGACAAAATAAACGCGCTTTGAAAGTAAAAATGGAAGGAAAAATAAAACTTTTTAAGCCGGAAAGAGTTTCGAACTAAACTTCTTAAACGAGTTATTTTAGTGTTGTAAGAATAAGAGAAAAATGGGAATCGAAAATATAAACTTCTTAAACGGGAAAACTTCTTAAGCGGGAACTTCTTAAACGGGTTTTACTTAAGTGTCTGAAATTCCATTTGAGTCGCATGTATGTCTAAATTTGAGACGCCTTTTGTTATAGTGTATACAAAACTGCAAACAAACTGTTTGTGTGTTTTTACTATACCTGGAGTCTGTTTATGTCGTAGTGTCTAATGTTCATTCTTCTGAGGTAGAGGGGAATCTACATCTTATCTAATTTAAATTTAAAAGAATTATTTTTCTCTTAAATATTTCTGTATCTTTAAAGTTTTATTTTAGTATTTCATATATGAATATCTATATATAAATATTCAAAATCTAAATGCCTTATAATTTGTTTCTATTTATATTATTTTTATTTATGCAACAAATGCCATTGATTTTAATATGTATGAATATTAATTTTTATGTTATGAATTTACTGTTAACCACTTAATTTTGAATCACTGTGCAGAAGTAACCGTTCGGATAACAAAACTTTTTATAATCTTATAAAGAAATTTTTAACTTTTAAACATAATATATATATACATATATATATATATATATTAAATATTTTGAATTTTTTTCCTTTGTCTCGCGCATATTACTTATTTTCTTTTTTTGAAACTTTATTTTAAACGAGAGGCGATTTATTTTGTATTATTTCAAATAAGTTTGAGACAATTATGACTTTTCAAATTAGATAATATTACGTACGTTATTGAATGAAATAAAGGCTTATTTTAGAGACAGCAGCTTAAAAAAAAAACTAATTTTTAAAACAAAGATATTTTGTATATTTAATATAAAAGTTAATATAATTTAAATATTTCAATTTACGCTTTGAGAGTTTTATTGTATTTGACAATTATATTTGTTGTTCTGCTTTTATGAAATCTATTAAAAATTTACATTACATTTGGTACTTTGCTTTTTAATTGTCATGGACTATTTCATTTCTTTAGTTTCAAAAATGTAAATTTCATTATATAGTATAATCTGGAGGAATATTAAAATAATAATAATAATTAATATGGAACGCAATTTTTGATTTCTCTATTAATTTAGTAATCTCAATTAACAATATTTACATAGATGTTGAAAATTTTAAATATATTAATTTAATTTGTAATGAAAATACTTTAAAACTAAAGGAATGCCTCCCCTTCCCTTCTCTGGAATGTGAATCAAATTTGCCGCATTTGATACATACATGGAATTTTTTGTCTCCGGTCTTTTTTACAAAGAGAAAATCCGAATATTTTACTCAACCTTGAAAAAAAGCTTTTAACATCAGAATTATTATTTAAAACTACGTAACTGCTTTATTTAACTCAGTTCTCTGTAGTTTTTATTTAACTTATTTAAGAATAAAGTTCTGGTTGGAATGAACATATCGCCATTCTGTCGGTAACAAATCGACACATGCAGAACGTTCCAGTGTTAATTATTCTATAAAATTTGACTCTATTATCTCCATTATATAGCACGTAATTGTCTCCTTAAGGTAACCGATCAACAATAGCCACATCATGGTCAACATAATTAAACTGCGAGATATAATTGTGGCAAATGGAAAGAATTTTTGTAACTTGATTAAACAAGACGGGGCCGAAGAATTCTGCGAAAAATACAGCCAAGCATATCCCCTTATGGTGATTTTTAGAATTAATTGTTTTTCACTGGTCCTTCCTCCCCCCGTATTGTTTAATCATTCTAAATTTGCCACCATCTTTGCAATTAGATCGCACTACACTGTATACTGTCTGTTTAGTTATGGTGACCTTGTAAATATACAGGGTTGTTATAATTAATGTTCGCCTATTCAGAAGGTGCTAGGTCCGGTTCTATAGCTCCAAACAAAACAAAATTTCACTAGTACGTAGTTAAAGAGATGCGCTCTGCGAAAATCGAAAAAACAAATTCGTTAAAATTTTTGTCAATAGCTGGCGCTGCGCCAATTTTTAAGCCGATATTTGCAGATTCCGTTAATTTGTAAAAAACAAAATACAGGAAATATTATATCACAGTTGGTAAAAGTAAACTTTTTCAGATTCGTTATATCAATTTCGGTCAATCCAGATGAAACACACAAAATCACAAAATTTCATCCAACGCTTGAAAAAGATCACATTTTATTCAAATTTTTGACGAACGATGTCAAAGTGACGTCGCAACCTCGAAACTTGAAATACACTTCTAACCACCTGACGATTTAAAACTTGCTGATAAACTGTGTTTGTGATTTCTTTGACACTGGAACAGTTGATTGCTGCTTGCATTTGAATCTACGCTTTGTGGAGAATGGTAACTTTGAAAGAAAAGTCACTTCTTGTAAAGTTATTTTATCAAAATAACAGCAACGCAGCTGCAGCTCTTCGAGAATTCCGGAAACTAAAAGATGTTAGACGTGGGCCAATATCGGATCGTGGAGTTCACAAAATGATTAAAATGTTCGAGGAAACAGGAAAACTCGACATTCTTCCTGTCAGAGAACGAAAAAAGACAGACATTTCTAGCATTGAAGATATTGCTACTGCTGCCGTGGATTTAGCAAGCCAGTCATCATTTGGTAATGCAAGTGTGCCAGCTATTGCAAATGAAGTAGTTATGCCGATTTCCTCTGTGAGAAAAGGGATGCCTCAAATTTTGCGCTACTATCCATACAAGATTCAGAGGGTGCAACAAGTAATACAGGGTGATACCGAAAGTCGGCTATCATTTTCACTACAGTTTCTTGCACGAATAAATGTGGACAATTCATGGCCATGGGATATTATATGGACTAATGAAGCGCATTTTTTTAAACGGACAAGTTAACACACACAACTGTCGAATTTGGGCGAAAGAGATTCCTAATGTTGTCTAAGAAGTTCCATTTCTTCCAGCTAAAGTGTCTGTGTGGTGAGGTTTCACAGCTACGTTTATGATAGGGTCATATTGCTTTGAGGAACTAACATCCACAGGACCCATTACATGTTTCGTAAATGGGAGAAGGTATCTCAATATGTTGTCAAATTTTCTGATTCCCGAGCTGTAACATCGAGGCTGCCTTCAAAATATCGTGTTTATGCACGACGTTGCACCACCGTACATTACTAGAGCACGTCGGGATTTCTTAACAAGCCATTTTAGAGAAGACTGCATCATAAAGTCATTATTTTCAAACAGTCTGGCCACCACGATCGCCTTATCTAACACCATGCGATTTTTGGTTGTGGGGATTTTTGAAAGATTCTGTATCTAAAGACATATGTCAGACAATCACTGATCTGAAAGACAGTATTAGACTTCATATTAGCTCTATCTCACAGGTCTGTTTACGCAATGTTGTAGAAAGCACAATTCTGAGAATGGAATGCGTTATTGAAAATGGTGGAGGATTCAATATGCATGCGTAATGTTATTCTTCGTTATTTCCTCGTTGCCGAGCGACATGTGTTATTTTTGTTGATGCAGATTATATCACATGAAATTGTATTCATTTTTCTGTATTGTTTGGAGTCATAGGTCAGGCTCTAGAGCTGCCTGATTAGGTGAAGTTTAATTATAACAATTCGCAGTTCCTCGAAGTTTGTTAAAACTTTTAAATTTGTATGCTTCGTCTGGATTGACTGAAATTGATATAATGAATCTGCAAACATCGCCTTAATTATTGGCGCAACACAACATACAGACGAAAAATGTAACATTTTTTTTTTCGATTTTTGCAGAGCGCATCTCTTCAACTACGTACTGGTGAAATTTTGTTTCGTTTGGAGCCATAGAACCGGCTCTAGAGCCTACTGAATAGGCGAACTTTAATTATAACAACCCTGTATATATCGCTCATAACCGACTCATAAACGAATAAAGCAATATTTATTGATAAGCAAAATAAGTATCTTTAAAGTGCTTTTTTCCGTTCTTGATAAAACTATTGAAATCAGCAGTTAACAATAAATATTGATTTTTAGCACTTGCTTGGGATAAAAATTCAGTTTTAATACAAGTCATGCATAATATTATTTTTTTAAAATAAATATAAGATAGAAAAGGAAACACTGTTAAGAATTTTTTTTTCGTAACATTATGTTATTATACAGGGTGTCTCAGAACTGTATGTCAAAAATGTAAAGACATATAGAGGGGACCTAAATAAGGAGATTTCATGTAGGAATGTGAGGTGGAAATGCAGTGTTGAGGCTGTAGCGGGCGCTGTTCAATGCGGCGATGAATGCTCTTCGTTGGCTTGAATCGTCATGCCCCATACATGAAATACATGTCGGCAAGCTCCGCTTTGGTGTAACGATGCAAGTTGCCCGAAATCAGTGAGGGAATCGCGATTCAAGTCAGCGAAGTACTTTAATCCACCGAACTTAAAGTCACCAATTACTGCCTAAACGGTGCATTTCTGCACCCACATTCCTATACTAAATCTGCTTATTTAAGTCCCCTCTACAGGCCTTTACATTTTTGACATATAGTTCTGAAGCCCTCTGTATAGATATTCAATTTGATGTTCAAAGGTGAATGAAATATTTTAAAAAATCTTTTTAAATATCAATAGATTTTTGTTGTTGTCATAGTAACTGTGATAAGATGTTTGCTATTTAAAAATTCGTTTGTCTCATTTTATTCTTAATATGTGTATTTATTTATCACTAGGTTTGGGAATAAAATTGAAGTACCCAGTGCGGGGGCATAAAATGTAGTTATTAAACTTTCAACACTTGAAAATGTCAAACCTATTGAAAATTGGCACAAATTGAATGTACAATTTCGAAAAGCAAACTATACAGGCTTCAACTACGGAAATAAAACAACCCGTTTAAAACTGACCGTGAAAAGGTTAAAAAAGACGATCCAGTATGGAAAAACTCAGAAAACGTTACTGCTCCACTGAAGCGAACACTGACAATGTTCTCACTAAACAGTTTTAGGATTTAGAGTGTATTGTGTATAGTGACAGTCTTTACGAATAATTTGCATATAATATTGTGTAGCAATGTGATTTGTCATTTGAAAAATTAAACTAGCATGTCTGTCTTAAAAACGATGAAAAACGCTGCATTCTTATGCGGTTTTTCTTATGGGTCATTCCATACATAATGTGCAAATCAATTGTGGCTGACATGTCATAGATATTAATGAAAATCATCATATATGTAGATCATATTTATTTATTAGTAAATGCGAAATAATAGATTTCATTACCGTTTATTTAGGTATTGAAACTTACATTAAATGCTGATGCAAAATCAAGGTTTTGTGTACATGCTTGAAATTTCAATTATATTCAATTATATTTCAGAATATATTAAAAATTATTTACAATTAAGAAAATATAATGAGTAACAGATTGGCGAAATTTAGATGTTGTCTTTTTATACCATAATGAGAAAAAAGAATAACTAAAGAAAAAATTTTTAAGGGAAAATTGAATATTTCTCTTATTCACTTGAACAAGAAGGAATGCTCTTAAAATTTTAAAATTATTTGACGTAAGAGATAAAAATATATATTTTAAATTTAGAAAGTTTAATTCTTGCATTTTTATTTCTTAATGAGAAAAAAAAATAATAAAAATCTGTAGGGAAAAATCCAATATTCCTATCACTTGTTTGAACATGAAGGAAAGATTTTAAAACTTTTAAATTATTTGATATTATTGATAAATTGTATATTTTAAATATAGAAACTTTTATTCCTGATTTCAGTTTATTTTTGCCTCAAGCATATTTTCAATTAGAGTAGAAAAAACGATTCAGTTGAACAAAATATTATATATTAACACTAAATCCAGATAGAAAAAATAAAGAGAGCTTTATAATTTTTCTCTTTGAAATCGTAAGAAACGCGCGAGAATTCGAAGAGGAATAACTCATGGAATGCAAAAAATATTATCTTGTTGAACCCAATTTTGTTATGATAGGAATCAAAAGGCAATCTTGAATTTTATTTACCTTATTATGGACATGTTGAACTTTATGTCTGTGCAATATTGTCAATGTCTGAACTTTCTTTTATTTAAATTTTTGTGTATACATAAGAAGAAAAATTATGATTTGTATTTTTTTTAAAGCTTCTAAGCTATTTTGAAGATGAAGGAAATAAATGTTAACTTTCAAACTTGGGGAATTTGGTCTTCATATCTAATGCTAGATCAGGCTTCAATTTGAGAGTTGTTTTTAAATTCCTTTGATTTTTATAGCGTTCTTAATTTTCACAAAATTTACAAATTTGCAATTTTTACAAATAATTTAAAATTAAACATGGTGTTACCAGATTATTATTACTAAATAAATATGAAGTTAATTTTACAGCGGTTATAGTATTATCAAAAATTTTAATTTCTGCTAAATAATTTTTAAGATACGGAACTTCAAACTTGCAACTTTGGACAATTTCACACATGCCATTCTATTTCACAAGTTTTTAAATGTCCAGAACTACGAAAATAATTTTTTGTCAAGATATTCCGCAGTGCTCTATTTGAATATGAATTGAATCTGTGTATCAAATTTTAATAAAATTAGTTACGACCTATATGGCCACGACTTATTAAAAATCTTTGCTCATTTTTCGTGGAATGACCTTATTCTCCAGGACAATGAAAGAAATCACACAACAGGTGAATCAAAACATATATTTTTCTCGGCGATAGTTGACCACGCTACTTAAAGTTAAAATTTTACAACTTCAAATCATCATTTGATTGGATACAGTTAAATGGGCATTTGTAATGCAAATATTATAATCAGATAAAGTAAAAAAAGGTGTAATTGGCCTCATATTGGTTACAACTTTTTGCATTACAAGAGAATAAATAAGCTCCCAGTATGTAGGAAGAAGAGTGTAGTGATGTTAAAGAAAGCTGTATGTATTATGTGTATGTTATATATCTCTGCGCATATATTTATGTGTGAATGTTAAAGATTGCAAGGCATTCGTTCAGTTTTGGTACATCAAATTCTAAAAATAATCTGTTAATATTTCCTCTTTATGTTTGATTCGTTCTCGTAAATATTCTATATTATTAGTAAAATTTTATTGTAAATTTATTTAAAATATCCAGGACTTAGTTTGCCATTTACATACATTTTGCAACCTTTTACTAAATGGCACTTATTATTCCGTTTTAAAGAATATATAGTAGGTTACAAACTTTCCTACTCTTTAACTGTTGAGCTCCTTTTATGTTTTTATCTAAAAAAAATATTTTTTCGAATGACTCCATTAATGCATTAATGCATTCATTTTTTTTCTTTTGGTTAAAGAAAACATATTTCCAACAAAGAATTTTCTCTTAGATCATAAAACTTTATAAGTTACAATAAAAAAAGCATTTTTACCAGCTAAAATAAATTCTTTAATGTCCGCGAACCATCTTCTACACATTATTTACAATATGCCACTCACTTAAACCTTTTAAGTAGAGTTTTTTCAGAGGCATATTACAAGTAAGTTTTTTTGCAAGTAAAATATAGAACTTTTCAGCTGAATAATTGAATTTGTACATTTTAGGTAAAGCTCTATGGTGTATTTTTTTAAGTGAAAATTCACAGAATTCACTTCGTATAACTATATTGAATCCTGGTGTATACTCTGCGTTCTTTAAGATACATGTTTAACATATTCCATAATATATTATAAGTTTTAGAAAAAAATACATAATGCAAAATGTTAAGGTGGAAATTACAAGTGACAGAAATACATTACGTTTTAGACAAATTTACAGGCCTCGGCAGGTATAATTACATGGTAATTGTTTGCCGTAACCACAAAATAATTTCACATAACACAAGATTTTATTACAGGCAGGTTCCGTTTTCACATGCTATTTTGCATATGTTTCATTATTCTTGCATATATTATTTCAGCTTTAAAGTCCAGCGTAAATCAGGGCTCCAAATGCTCCCTACACCACTAATTTCTTGCCTTCAGTAATCGCTTATTATTCTGTTATCAGACAAGATTAGGAATTGAACTTGACTTGCTCTGCTAACAAAGCAATCCCATATATCTCTTTCGGACACAATTCACTAAAAAATCCTGTTAGCAACAACAACCAGTTTTGAGAAGATTACAAATTTAACTTCTGGCCTGGAGGTTTTTCACTCTGTAGAATTCAAATGAAGAAAAAAAGCTAATATCACAGGTTTATATAATTTATGTCATAATTTAAATAATTTTATACAGGGTGGTTATAATGAAAGTTACCCTGTTTAGACATACGTAGTGTCCGCTGTGGTTGATAGATATCGATGAAACTTAGAATATAAGTTATATAGACCATGGGGAAATGAAACCTGCAATAATTTAAAAAAAAAATAGTTCAAATTTCGACACCAGGCGAGAAGGAGGCGCATGAAGATCAAAAATCTCAAACTGGAAACACAAAACTTTTTTTATTTACACCATATGTTCAATGGGCATTCCATTTGCGTCAAGTCCTGTCAATGTTTGTCCTGTTCAACTGTAGCGCGAAGGGCTTCTTGATCAATTGCAGCATCGTGACGAGTTAGGCTTGCTTTCAAATCAGACACAGCCCGTATACTTCCTCCGTACACACGATCTAAATACAAATAAAATTTATGATCTAAATACAAGGCTATTTTAATAGTTAACAGCAAATTACTTAAAATAAATCTAAACAACCAACAATTTTAGTAACTTTCTTCAGAAAAATATATTTCTTTTTATTTTATTGTTTTTGCTAGAAATGAATGACTTTGGATTATTTTGTCACGTTTCCACTTGCTTTATTTGAAAGCTCTGAAAAGATTTAAAATGAAAACATTTCATATATACATGAATACTTTTTATTGAAAACCCCTTGCAATATCATTTGCTAATAAATAAATCAAAACAGCAAACTCGATAAACAAATGTTTTTTTGTTTTTTTTTTAAGATTTTAAACACAATGCAACAATTGTTAATAATAAAGAAACGAGAAGCAGTTTTCGTTGTGTTATCCTCAACAACTGGAACAAAAACAATTAATATCACATTTTGCTACAGTAACACTTGAAAAAAAAATGATACTTAAAACATGTTTTATTAGATTTGGTTGTATAAAGGGCATTTCTTAGTAATTGGGCCTATTTTCGGACCAAAAAAGGCCTGGCACAAAGTAGCCCCGAAGTATTAATTTTCTTGTTATCTTTATGAAAGTGTAAACATTTCGTGTCAAAATAAAATGTTAATGGAAAAACTATGATCGCACATGGATTATAGGTTACTAAAGGTAATATTTCGACACTTACCTTATTTGTCGCTCTTATCCAGATTCTTTCATTATAGAAAGTTTGGAGACTTAAAATTCACACATGAAAACAGTTGTTTACAAACACATCCAGTGTTTCCATTAAACAATTAAATTACCCACAAACTATTCAAATACCCTATAGTAGGGTATAAAATATTTTTCAAGGACAAAAATTCCAAATTATCTTGTATTGTTTGTTCAATACAAATAATAAAACCTTTTTTATGGGATGGACCAAAGTAACACCCCGCATGGACCAATGTAGCCCCGGTTGACGGTGCATTAATATTATTTTAAATAACATTGTAATTGCTAACTATTGAAAGTGCAGAAAAAAAAACAAATGTAAAGAACAGCATGCACTTTAGTTACCAAGTACTTTATCAATTCAAGACATAAAAACAGATGGCAAAATATCCAGGAAATTTGTTTTCGTGAGAAATTTAACTATACATCCGCTAAAGGGGTATTTTCGGTACTTCTGTAAGACCAATTTATGTCCTTACTATTTTTCAAACAAAGCCATTTTGAGAACGTTAATAAAACATATTTCATTTCAGCGATTAAATAATAAAAAAAAATAAATTATGAATTAAATCAATTGAAACTGAGTAGGCGAAGAGATCAAGATATTGGGTGGACTCGTGTCACATGGGCCCATATAAATTGGCGCCGCTTTATGATATATAAAAAATATCATATATAGCATCATATATATCATATGTAGTATCATATATAAAAAAAAATTCGTGTATAAATATTTAAAACAATTGGAATTTATTGAAGTACTAAAACAAACTTTTATTTTTAAAAATGAAAGGTACTCAACAAACTTATAATCTTTAATTTAAAAAAAAAAGTTAACTTTTACTGTAATCTAATATGTTGCAGAAAATTAAAAATATAAAAAAAAATAAATCGAACATGTGATAAAATAAAAATTAAAGAATATTTTTTTGTAAACTAGTCATAAACCCCAAAGAAAAAAATCTCACAAAAATAATTTTTACTAGCAAGACTGTGAACTTTTTTTCAGAAATCAGAAAATGCTGATCAGTTTATTAATTCTTTCAACATTTTCAAATTTTCCCTTTTCTCCCAAAAAGAAAAGTTTAAAAACAGTAAAGTGTTTACGCATCATCAAGTATTCTGTGTAAGTATTAAAGTGTTTTTATGTTTTCGAAAAGTATATTTTTATGGAAAATTACAAGAATCTTTTCATTTTATTTTTTATGATCAAAATATAACATTTTGTCAGCCATTAAATCTCTTACATAAAAGAAAAAAAATCTTTAAAGGAAAAATATTCATCTAAATTAGTTTAGCCGTAGTATCAACATATTTTCAATTTAATGCCATATCTTACATAATTTAATATTTTGGTAAGTTTACATAGGAAATTAAAATTTTCTAAAAATATACGGAAAATATTTTTGATTTTAAACATTTTCTGGCATTGATTTTTCGCATTTTAAATTTCACCTTCTGAATTATAATTCAGAAATCATGGTGTGATCTTTTTACTGTGTCTTTTTATTTATTCTTTTTCTGAACTATCATAATATATTTTTGCTTTCCTTCAAATTTTTTTAATTGTTTTCCATTCACTTCAGTATTTAATAAAATAAAGCTTCTCAACGTCGAACATTTTTTTATTTCAAAATCACACAAATATTGTATTTACCCAACTGCCAAGGGGGTTATGTGTATGACGCGTATCTGGGTAAGTAGATTTCTTTATACCCTTGAAACTTTCCAACGACTGGATGGATTTTAATGAATGAGGTCTCTATCGATTCGTCTTAACTGCCCGATGGTTATAGGCCTGGTTTTGTTTTTATAAATTCAAAATGGCAGCCGTAAAATACAAAATGGTGATAGAGACGAAAAACAATACGCACCATATTAAGTGGCATATCATTAGATAGGCCTTTCAAAATGAAGATGTTTCATTGTCTATTTTACAGTCAGAATTTCCGTTTAAATATTACTCAACCTGGAAGTTGTGTAAGTAGGATCTCTTGCTTTACTGCAACTCTAACCTTCATAGACATCTGTAGGCCTCATCAAAATAGTTTCACATTGAATAGAAATAATTAATTAGTCCGACTTTTACGCAGTCGGGTTTTTTGATTTTTTAAATTTAACTTTTACTTGTTTTTATAAATAGTTTATTGTTTAGCTATTGCCTCAAATTTTCAAAAAAAGTATTGAAATCGTTTGAATAGTTACCAAAAAATGGAAAGTCAATGTCACCTCTGATGTTATTTTTCCATTGTTGTCACCAATTAAATGTAGAAAATATTATAAATTCAATTTTTGTGGGTTTTTTTTTTTTATTTAAGATCTTACAATTCATATAAATCCAGCACAGGAGGAAGTACACAATATCAGAAATGAGTTGCAAGTATGGATTGAAAATCTCTATATTTTACTGAAACCATATAAAGGACCTATACACTCAAACACCTATATACAGGAAGCTCAAAAGAAGAAAATAAATAGATAACAGATAACAAATTTATAACTAGAAAATAGGAATTCTGCTTTATCAGAATTAATGTCGCCTCCAATGAAAAAAAAATATATATATATATAATTTATTTTATATTAAAAAAATGTATTTACTATATGCTTGCTACAAAATTTATTTATTACTTTTATTTCATATAAAATGACGTCATTCACATCTGATGAAGAATTCCACATTTACGATACAGTCTTAAATAACATTTACGTAAAGTATGCACAGGACGATGACAGCTATCACTGAATAATACGCAAATCCAAAAAAAGATTTGGCAAAAAACCTCGCAAAAAAAAAAAAAAAAAAAAAAAAAAAAAATCGACTATCTAATGATTAATATGCTTTCATCTGTTTGTAATAATAATATAGATACTTAAAATTAAATATAGTTTATAATAGCTCCTTGTTTTATCAGAAATCATTCATCTTGAAAATACAATGTATTTTAATTGCATGTTTTTTCTGTTGTTATTCGAAAATGGCAAAAAAAGATATAATTACCATTTTTCCAACTATTTTTTCCCTTTACCTTTATTTTCTACAGAAATGGAGTACTTGCGTTGCCAAAATTAAACAAATGGCGATAAAAACTCCAAAAAAATTGATATCTCAAAATATTTGGAGATGCAGTTTCCAAACACATTGCATTTAAAAGTACTTTTTTTCCCAATACGATCTTATAAAAATTTTAAATGTGCGATGCTTAGAAGTTAAAAAAATTCAGTTGAGGATTTAAGAGTACAATGATACATCTGCTTTGTTTTACTGCTGGCTTATACAACGGAACGTTATTTTTTGGTTTACGACACTTTATGTGCTGGCAGATAGAAATATCATACCGGGGACTAATAGATAACAGATAACAAATTTATGATAACTAGAATTATGATATAATCAGTTTTCTATTAAATAAAACAAACGAATCAATTCATGCTCCGCAGATTATACGTGAAAACTTCCATATATATTATTTCTGATGTCAACATCATTGTTTCTCTGCAGACACCAAAGGTACAGCGATGAATCAGGATTTTTCGAAAGGTTCAGCATGCACCTTTTGACGGACATATACTTAGTACGATACTTACATATATTTAAGACACGTTGTTTGATTAAAAAAGAAAAAAAAATGGAAATTGTACGTCAAACGTGGCAAATGAGGTGCGTTTGTACTATAACTAGTTTCATAAATATTTTTTGCACTGCATTGGTGCATTCCCAATAAGTTATTCCTTAATATTAATAAATGTAGCGTTTTACGTTATTCTCGTAGAACTGATACCTTAAATTATTCTTATCAGATTAATAACCTGGCCTTATGTCGTCCTAGCACAGTAAAAGACTTGGGTATTGTTTTTGATGCTAAACTTGATTTTTCACTCCATATTGATAATATTGTTTCAAACGCGTATAAAAAACTAGGGTTCCATAAGCGTAAAACTAAAGATTTCTTCAATCAACATGCATTAAAAGTTTTATATTTTGCTTTAAACGTCCTAATCTTGAATATTACAATCTCATTTAAGATCCTTACTATAAAAATAAAATTAAAATTCTCGAGCAAGTACAGTCTAAATTCACACGTTATTTATTGTTCAAGAGTAATCATATATATTCTTATGATATTTCTTCTTCCTACCTACGTCGTATTTTTCACATTCCTAGTTTGAAATCTACACGGGATCTTGTTTGTGTTTTATTTTTTTACAAGGTTTTTAATAACATGAATGATTGTAGTGATATACTTAATTCTACTAATTTTAATGTTTCGGCCAGATCCCTCAGATGTGCTCATTTTTTTTATATTATCTTTTCTTAAATATAATTACGTTAGTAATTTTTATTTATATAAATTTTACAAAATATTTAATAAAATTCCTGTACAACATGATATTTTTTATGTCCTTTACTGCTTTAAAGACAATTGTTCTAAACTTTTAATCTCTTAATTTGTCTTTATATTCGTGTTGTATGTGATTTATTTTTATATGTTTATATATATTTTTTCATTATTTCTTATGATGTAGTACAATGTAAATGGATTCGTCTGTGGTGTGCATTTCAATAAATAAATAAAAATATTGTACTGAATGTATATTTTATTGAACTTTATAAGTGCATATCAATTTCATTCTGTTCGAAAGGCTGTAACATCATTAAAATGCACTTAATTTTTTCCCATTGTCCGTAATGTAACAAGAAAACTTTTGACTGTCCCTGAAATTAAAATATAGATGCAATTTTCATAAAATTTAAAATGACTCGACAAAATTTCGAAACAATTATATATTTAAAATTTTAGACCATTCTGTTGGGTAGTTTTTGCTCTGTTATATGCGGACGGACCGAAAGACGACTACAGGTGCTACGTATTTATATTATTACGAATGCACCTATAAAACGCAGTTAATCAAAAATTAATGAAAAACCTAACAGCACATAATCTCAAATACTGCAGTGAGAAAGCCTTGCACGGGTCTACAGTTTTTGAAAACTTTCTTATTTTATATTTTTAGGTGCGTTCGTAATTATATAAATACGTAGCACCTATAGTTGTCGTTCAGTCCGTCTGTCTGTCCGTCTGTCCGTCTGTCTGTCCGTCCGTCCGCATATAACAGAGCAAAAACTACCCAACCGAATCGTTTAAAATTTAAACTATATAATTGTTGCATAATTTTGTCGAGTCATTTCAATTTTTATGAAAATCGGATGTATAGTTTAATTACAGGGACAATCAAAAGTTTTCCGTTACATTACGGCCAATGGGAAAAAATTATTTCAAGTGCAAATTAATAATGTTATAGCCTTTCGAAGTACACTAAAATATACATTCTGCACAATATGCGGCGAAAAAAATATTTATAAAACTAGTTATAGTACGAACGCACCTCATTTGCCACGTTTGACGAGCAATTTCCAACTTATTTGAATTGATAACGCTAATACATTTTTTACATTTAATATATTTTTAGCGCTTACTAACAATGCTAAAAATCTTATTTAAATAAAAAATAACAACAATGCGTTAAAACAAAATTTTCAAACTTAAAGAGATATTTTCTTTTTGGTCTCGTTCAAGGATTTATCTTTCAAAATCGACTGCACGCGATAGAGATAATTTTGAAGAAAAAAAAATCATTTTGAAAATTATTTTTAAAACAATAAAGTTTGCGTAAATTGCAATACTGTTTTCAAACGAATTACGATACAATTTTCAAACAAATTGAATTTGAAAGTAAGTTCTTATCTCTCCCTCGGTGCAAACATTTAAAATGTGCTAAATTTTTATTGATATAAAATTAAAATTTAATATTCTGCTGTTGCCACCGTCGCGTGACGTTAGCGTTACGAATTTACAAACGGCGATCCTGATTGACATTCCGTTATCTTCAAAATGATTTGTAGTGGGGCCAACAGAACTGCATAAAGAGAACCTATCTGTGTAAACTTTTACATTGAAAATTTCATCCGTTGACATTTAAGAGACAACTATAAAGACATGTGTCCTGTCAGTCTGTGAATACCCAGAGTAAAAGCAAGAATGTTTTAAATATTTCTTTTTCGATTTAGTTGCTCATATATATGGAATTAAAATGTGGTGATCATTAATTTATACTAATTCATATTAGGAGAGACCCGGACTAGTTGGCTACAGGGGTAAGTAGGCGCAGTCCTCATAAATCGCCTGTTTGTGGATAGATTGCGCAACCAGTCCCAGAGTACCTTTCTTCTTGCTTTTTACAATCCTCATTGTAGTTTTGCAGCGTTACCTACGTGCAGTGGACATTTATTACGATTTTTCAGTTTTTTGTACTCATAAGTATTTTTTTGTTGCTTCATTCTTTTTCTAATTTCTAATACTTATCTTAATAATTGCTATTTAGTTTGTGCAGTTTTTCTTAGTGTATGATTAACTGTACCTACCCCATTTGTGATTTACTTGGATTATTTATGTTTAGAAGGTTACGTGTCCCTTTTGTGAAAAAAAATTATTATGGGGCTAGTAGGCGCATTGAACACGGGGCAAGTTGGCTCGGTCTGGTGTGTGCTGGTAGCTTGAAAAACAGTAAACACCGAGAAAAGTGGTTGCAATGCAAGATTTTGACCACATGAGTCTTGCCCAAACGGAGACAGTCGAATTTTTATTTGTGACAACTGTAACTGTGATGATGATGCCGAGTAGGATAGAAGTTACTCAATGTTGATGTTTTATTCAATATTTTTATGTCTGTATAATTTAGAATTTACATCGCACGGCGATAACGCCTTTGTTTAAACTTACTGGTAATAATGAAATTGATTCCTCTTAACTGCGTGGCTTATTTGAGTTTTATTTAAATTTTTATAAAGCGTGTGCCAACTTACTCCATAGATATAGGCAACTTGGCCCGTGATGGGGTAGGTTGGCGCACAATTTTCCTTTTACTTTAGGCTTCCGCTAAACATAAACTACAAAAGCTACAAACTCAAAAGTCCGGAGCATTTATAGCCAAAGACCGGTTCTTGAAAAGCGCAGTTAAAGTTTGTTAAAAAACTTAAACAAAAAATTAATAAAAAATAATAACTAAAGACTGCTCCTACTAGCCCCGGTCTCCACTACCTTTAACCTTACGCCAAGTTAGGAAAAAATTATAAGCACTTTTATAGTACATTTGAATAAATTAAATGAGTTCTGAGTAAATATTTACTGCTTAAAGGATAGAGAGTGCAAATGACATTTTAACGGTTTTTTAAAGACACTGAAGATTTTATCATTGTTTCGAAAATATTTTCATTAAAACAATATTACCTTAGATTTAGTCATTAAAGATCCATTATAAATTTTGCATGAAAATAAGTAAATTTGCTTAGAAAATGTATTTTTCTAAGAAGTTCAAAATCTATTAATTCAATTTTGATTAATTATATCTCCTTTTAAATAAAACTACTTATTCCAATGAATTTTATTTCCGAAACATTTATTAATGAAAAGTATTCCATTTTCAAATAAAGTTACTTAAAATGTAAAACATTAAAAAAAAATCTTATATGCGTTTATCCTAAAGTATGTCGCAAATATTAAAAAACCCTAAATAAATGAAATGCGAAATGCAATTCCCTTCATTAAACAGACATAAAATTTAAGGGGTCTTGTACCTTTTAAAAGCGACGAAAATCAGCAAAATCTTTCAAAGATTGAATTGGTTTATCTTCAAAACCTTTTTTATGTATAAACATTCATTTCGACTATTGATTAAACAAGCTAGATTTTTTAATGTACTACCATTAGAAACTCGCTAAACATTTACAGAATTTGTAGATTATCGAAGTTAAAATAATTTATTTTATTATTTTGTAAGTCATTTCGCTCATGATATCTTGAGAACTATGTATGAATTGTATTAAAATTTGAAATAAATGATAAGCACATTTGTGCTTTTAAAATAACCAACTTTTAAGTATTTATAGTGGTAACATTTTTAGTTATGAATATTTTTATTCATTAAAAAAAATAATAAATAAAAAAAAATAAATTATTTTTTTTCATAAAAATATTTTTTTACATGGATAATAAAATAATTTTGACGTAGTCCAGCAAAGAAAGAAATAGTGGGCCATCAGCTGGAAAAAAAGATGGCAGCCAGCACTGCCATCAGCGGTAAAGTGCAATGGTGCCATTACCTAAACCAGTATAAAAGTGTCCGTGCGGAATGCAGCTGCGTCATCAGTGATGGCCAACAGCAGGCCAGCATTGGTATACCGTCACATTACTTCAATCCGGCACTTTTCCTGCAGTGCTAACAAAAATCTTATTGCAATTCCTTTGCTGGCCCAGCACTTTGCCTTACAAAAATTTCTTATATAATTCTATTTAAAAAAAAAAAAAAAAACTTAAAGAAAAAGTATTATAGAATAATGTCCCGTTTTTCTACGAGCTAGTTTCACCAGCAGCTATAGAAGTGTCTATAATAGAAATGCCTATACAGGGTGTATCTAAACTCTTGGACAAAACTTTATGGGATGATAGTACGCATTCAGACAAACAATATTAAATCTGAAACTAAGGATCCCAAAAGTCTTCCTAAGGAGAAAGGCGCCAATAAAGTTTAGGGTCCAAAATTTCAAATGATTATAAAAAACGAAAATTTGGTCGATTCGATTGCGTTTTCCCCTAAAACTATTCTTTATTTCAGCGTTTTCTTGAAAATAAATTTTAAAGATAAAATTAAAAAAAATGCCCATAAGGGCGCTTTAGACTTTGGAGTAACGAACAACTATTTTTTACCGTTATTTTTTGTATCTCATTAAATGCTTTCAAAAGCTTAAACTCAAACTTAAATTTTGAGCTCAAAATCTGAATCGCTGGGAGTGGTAAAGAAGCGCAAACTGAACTGTGTTCATGAGGGGGGGGGGGGGGGTGGAGGAGTTCAAATTTCAACTCCTGAACACAGTTCCGTTTGCGCTACTTAACCACTACCAATGATTGAGATATTGACCTCAAAATTTAAGTTTAAGTCTGAGCTTTTGAAAGCATTTAATGAGATACAAAAAATAAGAGTAAAAAATTGTTGTTCATTACTCCAAAGGCTAAAGTGCCCTCTATCGGCATTTTTTTAAACTTTATTTCGAAAAAAAAATATTTTCAAGAAAAGACTGACATAAAGAATAGTTTTAGCGAAAACCGCAAACGAATCGACCAATTTTTCTATTTTTTATAAACATTTGAAATTTTGGACAAAAAAAAATTAAAATTAAAGGGTAAAAATATAAAATCTGCATTCTGTTACATGCAAAACATTGGTAATATCTTTTTAAGTATAATTATAAATTTTTCAACTATTTTGAAATCAAATTAGAAAATTTGTTCAAAAAGGAAAATTCTCTTATGCTATTTGTTTAACGACTTGGGGGGGCGGAAGTATATATAATACACCACCTAATTTTAATCAAGATTCTCACCAGAAACATTTAAAGAAATTTTACTTTTTCAACTTTGATATTATGTTAGAAAACTCAGCCCAAAGCGATATAAGTAAGCATCCTATCTTAAATGGGAGAGGTAACCGCAAGGTTAAAGGCGAGGTCACGTCAATCAAGGTCATACGCCACCCAGCGGACGGAGTGAACTACAAGAGGATTATTAACTTCTTTCCAATTTGCGCACGCGCAGCCGTGATTTTATTCGTTTGTCGTCTGCATTACTTAATTGCTGGAAGTATAGATATAATTCGATTTATTTATTCGTCATTATTTAATTTATTAATTGAAGTTAGTTATTCAAACAAAATCAGTTCTTTTAAGAACTTATATTATTTGGGAAAATACCACGTTGGTGTTCTAATTATTGCAGTTTTCAAAACTGCAAAAATAACTCTCTATCTGAGAGAACTCATTTTTTTTTTCGCTTCCCAAAAGAGAAAAACAGGTTAGTTTTGTGTTTTATTATAATTTATAAAAAAGTTAAAATATTATTGGCTTATTATAATATTACTATAAAGACACCGAATAATATTAAACCGCCGCGGTGAGCGGCCCATCTTTGTCCGCAGCACTTTATTCTTCATGTTATTCCGACTCTTTTGCGGAAGCAAGTTTCATAGGTCCCCAGTCACGTCCCGAGTAAGGGACTCTCTAGCAAAAGCGAGATTGAAAAAAAAAATCAAAAATTGAAACCGGACAAATTTAAAAGGGAAATTACACAAATTAAAGACACCGAAAAGCAAGAAGGGTTGGGCTCGGGGCGATGAAGCTACCGAACGACTCCTAGCTACTTCGAGCCCATTATTATATCGTATTATTAAATGTCAGTGATTTTAATATGTTCTATTTGAATTATGTTTTTGTAATGCAATGAACAAGGACATATAAAAATTAGTTAATGTATGTTAAGATAGAATTTTACAGCAGCGTTTTTAATTCAATTCCTGATAAGATAAAGTTATAAAAATTACATAAACATGTGTATTTCCAATTAGAATTAAACGGTTTATTACGCTTAGAGTTTAAGTATAAATTATTTAATTAATTTTAAGGCATATTTTTTATTTACCGGGCGATAAATTGACAAATATTCTCTTGATCGAATTGTATTTATAATATTTAAAATAGAAGCACTCCATTCATTCCATTTAAAACTCATTTAATTTTACATTAGGATCCATTTTAATTTAAAATGCAAGCAGTAATTCTTGTACTATTAAACCAGCAATAATTGATTATTTATAGTTTTAAATATTTTGAGAATTTTAGACAACAGCTTTAAAAAAATTCCTAAAATCGACAAATTACTTTTTTTTAAAAAAATCTAGAAATATGTCGGTCATTGTGTCATATGCGGGAAAAATAGTTTTCATGGGATACCTGCACTTCGCACAGGTGAATAACATTGCAGAAAGCATACAAAGTATAGAAGAAACTTCAAAAATTGGAATAAAATATAAAAAAATTACAAATAATACGTGGTATGCTCAATTAAACATTTATTATCTTACACCGGTTCTTTGCAGGGGTAAAATGGATAACTTTCCGTAATCGGGCCGATAGTCATGATTGGCGTCAAATGAGAAAACAGTATACAATTGTAACTGTAAAAAAGTTAAATAATGGTTAGAAAATGAAAGTAACTTTTATCGAAATAACCCAATTGCGGAACATTTTCCAAATTTGAAAAAGGCTTATGAAGCACACAACAATTGTCAATAACGGAAAAATATAGACTAATAATAAGCTCGACGTAGCAGTTGTTGCCCGGAAGCCAATAGTTTCAAATTTCCCTTTTAATTTTGTCCGGTTTCAATTTTTTTTTTCAATCTGGTTTCCGCAAAAGAGTCGGAATAAGTAGTAGAAAAAGGGCTGCGGACGGAGATGGGCCAATTGAACATATTAAAATCACTGACATTTAATAATATATATTAAATAATATTTTAACTTTTTTATAAAAGAAAATTTTAGGGCTGAAAATCACGTTTAAGATGCTTAAAGGTTTTAAATATTTCTCTTTTGCAATTTCCCAACCAGCTGGTATATTTTAGAAATCGTAGTTTGTTACATAACTTATTCAATTGTTGTACTTGTATATACAGTTGTAACAACCATAAAGAATGTTTAAGGATTTATCAGCTACGTTTAGATAACGTAAAATTGATTTGCTAATTTATAATGAAGTTGTAAAAATACTAAAATGCTGTATTGTTACTAGAAACACATCCATACACAAACATACATAATTTTTATTTTTCTAGGATATCTGGGAGGGAAAAATCGGTTAAATTTTTTTACCTTTTCATATATATGAACAGGGTTAGATTAAATAAACAGTGTAAAAAAGTACTTTTATGTTAGCCGGCCGCAGTTCATAAACCGTCAAATATTTTCCCCATCACCAGCGTTTATGTTGCTTTCATTTCATACAAAATATAAAGTCATTTTAAAAATATACTCGTCATTCGAAAAACATAACTTTATTTAAAATACATACATACTGGTATATTCATCAATTTAAACACATGCTTTTCGCTCATTATATTTAAAATACATTTTTTTTCCTAATAAATAATAACATAAACGCAAGGTGGGCAAGTTTCTTCCAATGTGGAAAAAAACCTGGAAAAAACCATGGAATTAAAAGTTACGCCTATAACTTTTATTAACAAAAATGGTTTTCTTTTAGCCTGAATAGCTTGCATAAAATTCAGGCCTATTTGAAGATATTTACAATTTAAGAGTTATAGGCGGAAAAGCAGACAAAGCCATTTTAGAGAATACCTGTTAAAATTTTAATCGTGAATTTCAAATATTTACTCACTCACGGAAGATTAACCTTCTTTACCAGATTTATTGCAAAATATTTTTGTTACAGCTTGTTTTGATAAAAATGTATGTATTTAATAATTAATATATCTGGTAAACAAGGTTCATCTTCCATGAGTGAGTAAATATTTGAAATTCATGATTAAAATTTTAACAGGTATTCTCTAAAATAGCTTTGTCTGCTTTTCCGCCCATAACTCTTAAATTGTAAATATCTTCAAATAGACCTGCGCACGAGATGCGCAGATGGTAGATATTCTGTCATATATGACGTCATACAAAAAACCCGCGTATTTGCGTTATTCACTCCATTCACAAGATGTCGCAGCTGTTTCAATTTACGGCAGATCCCAGCATTAACTTTGTACGCTTACTTATAGCGCTTTGACTCAGCCCTTTAAAGTCCCTTTTTTAGGTGCGTTCGTAATTATATAAATACGTAGCACCTATAGTCGTCGTTCAGTCCGTCTGTCTGTCCGTCTGTCCGTCCGTCCGTCCGCATATAACAGTGCAAAAACTACCCGACCGAATGATCTGAAATTTTTAGTATATAATTGCTGCAAAATTTTGTCGAGCCATTTCCAATCTTATGAAAATCGGATGTATAGTTTAATTACAGGGACAGTCAAAAGTTTTTCTTTACATTACGGCAATGGGAAAAATTATTGCAAGTGAATTTTAATGATGTTACAGACTTCCGAATGGTCTGAAATTTTTAATATATAATTGCTGCAAAATTTTGTCGAGCCATTTCCAATTTTATGAAAATCGGATGTATAGTTTAATTACAGGGACACCCAAAAGTTTTCCGTTACATTATGGCCAATGGGAAAAAATTATTGCAAATGCATTTTAATGATTTTACAGCCTTCCGAATGGTCTGAAATTTTAAATATATAATTGCTGCAAAATTTTGTCGAGTCATTTCAAATTTTATGAAAATCGAATGTATAGTTTAATTACAGGGACAGTCAAAAGTTTTCCGTTACATTACGGGGAATGGGGAAAAAATTATTGTAAGTGCATTTTAATGATGTTACAGACTATGCACTTATGAAGCGCAAAAAAATATACATTCAGTACAATATGGGGTGCAAAAAATAATTATAAAACTAGTTATAGTACGAACGCACCTCATTTGCCACGTTTGACGAGCAATTTCCAAGTTGTTGGTTATTGTGGCTTTTGCTACCTCCTTTCAGCTTTGTCCTTCTCAAGCTTGGCAAGTGCAACTCTGAACAGTTCTAAATCTTTCTCTCTTTTTAAACCTTTTATAGTAGTTTTATAACTACAGTTAGACCATTTTAAATATTCTTTTATAATATTTGCCATTTATTTCTCTTAAGTCCTAACTTAATGTTAACTTATTTCTTTTAAATTCTTAACGATTTAATTTCTCTTTTAATTTCTTAATTTATTTCTCAGGTAGTTCGAAAGTACAATTAAATTTCTCCCAATGGCTTCAATTCCTAGTTTGGGTGTAAAACTGTCACCAGCTAGGAAACCCCTCAATGCTGTTCACTTGTTCAGTTAAAAAATTCCTTTTCTTTATTTTTAACTAAATTTTTTCGCAAATTCAGGTGTGAGTTCGACATTACAGAAATCTAATTGCTTGCCATGAAGGAGTTAAATCATGCTCTTTCACTATAAAGAAAACGTAAAAATAACAATAAAAAAGGAATCGGCAATTTTTATGAAACTCTTCCACTAATTATTACCTTATGTCACATTTATAAATATTTCCTCTTAAATAATTCTGTCAATTTTATACTTTGAAATATACAATTTTCCCTTAAAGAAATTTTAATTGTTCTTTTACTCTTTTACCAAACATTTACAATAATCTCATGATTATTCAAAAGTCATTATAAATGAGTATTAAAATAATTTTTCCCAGTTGTTTTCTTATTCACCCCAGTAAGAAATTGTCTTTTTATAATTTTTTTAATGTAATTTTCTCGTTATTAAGTTTAAACAATGAATTAATATTATTTTTCAATATTTTACATATAAGCAAAAACAAGCAAAGAAATGCAAAATAATTTGATAGCCAACGTCATTTGACCACTTTTTGGTTATTATGATTACACACGTTCTCCCTTTCCATCTTTGTCAAAAAATTTTTAAATGTAACATAAAGAGGAAAAATTAAACAAGATATAATAATAAAATAATTAAAATTTTGATATATATATATATATATATACCCCGAAGTAGTTTACATTTAACGTATATAATATATCTAATATGTCATATATAGAAAGATTAATCCATCATTCTATTTTTTTGGCTGATCGAAATAATACTATGTTTATTTTTTAAGCAGTAGAGGAAGGCTAGATATAAAAAAAATAACAAAATTCTTGTAAAAATAGAATAAAAAATGTTTAAAAATGTACACAGTACATTGTCATGCATATATAAAAAATAAAATTCTTCTTTCATCTCAGGTTTTAAATGAAATATGACACTATAAAGTTGTTTAATTATTATTTATCATCTTGAGTATGCATTTTTAAGATATAAGACGCAGTGGATATTACGTGTGAAGATGCCAAAACAAGTTTTTAAAATCAACAGTTTATAAACGTATTTGTAATTATCAATAGTTTTTCAATTTTTGTTGTAAAACAAATTTTAAACTATTAGAGTTTAAATCGATTCTCGTAAAATTCCCGTAAAATTTTCAATACTATGTCTAAAGAAATAGAAATTTGCAGACTTAGTCATTATTCAGCAATGCCTCATACATTAAATTTTAATGCAAACTTAAATTTAAAATTCAACATAATCAAAAATATAACGCTAATAAAATGTGAGTAAACGTTTAAGCAAATTTGTTAATAAAATTGCCATTAAAAAATACAAATATTTTAAAAGTATTTTAATTTTAAACTGGAAATTTTTTTCACTATTAAAAAAAAACATGAAAAATAAAATATATTTGAATAATATATGCTCTTTCCAAAGAAGAAACGAAATTAGATGAGTAAACTATCCTTTTAAATAGAACAGTTTTAATAATGCTCTTTTTAAAATATATCAGTTACTTTAATATTCTAAGTAATACAGTTTATTAAAGAAATTAATGTTGTTCTTTTCCTTTTACTGAAAGAGCAGGTTATTTGCAGAAAAAAAACCTAATAAGAATTACTAAAAGGAAATATTATCTATTTTCACAGAGAAAGAAATTCACGATTTGTAATTTAATTTTTAAAATGCATTTTAACTATTAAACTTCAAGTACTTGGATTAGACAGTGAAGCAATTCAAACAAGAAATGCTTGAAATTATATGAGAAAAGATATTCCAAATCGATAGAGAATCAAAAAGAAATGTCAAATATTTTATTTTAATTTTTACCCGCGTTGCTTATATACGGTTTTCTAGGTATAAAATATAATTTCTTCACAAGAATGTACATATAACTACTGTCAATATACCCACGCATTAATTTCGTCCGTTTCGTTAAAAATAAAAGATAACATAAAAACTGCATTACAGAATAAGCTTATTATTTTGATCGTTCATAAAATTCGAATTAATTTTTATATTCTAATAAAAAGTATAAAATAAAAAATCGTGAAAATATAGGATTAGTTTCTGAGTTTCATATCAGATGCATGAAAAAATTTACATCGTCTCGAAAAATAAAATATAGTAGATAAATTTTCTTCAATATATTTTCCACCAAATGACTTACCCTTGTTATAGAATTTTGCAAGGCGAAAATAGGTACTTAATTAATATACTCAATGTAAATGTAAGCATTAATTAAAAATAATTATTTTATCAACTAAATTCTTAGTACGGATATTCCTATTAAGTCGTAAAATAAAATATACCACTAATGGAAACATGTACATACGAAACACGGATCCGAATTTAATGTTCATACTTGTATGGAAAATCAAGTTGATTCAAATGCCGATAGTGGACTCATACTTATCCTGATTTTTTTTTTAAAATAAAGTATAATTTGCTTACATATGTTATTTTTGTTTTAATAAATTTACGCCTGTTTTAAAATGATAAATTGTAGCATGGGATTAGTGGCATTTTTATAATGGTTGCTTGAGCAGACAAAAAAATTACATTTCAGGACAACTAATAGAGATATTCATATATCGCTCACCTGCAGGAAATGTGGCACAATTCTCAAAAATACATTTTGGGTTTTATTCCACATAGCTTTATTACGCTAATGTCCATTCGTGACAACAGAAATGGGAGCAAATTGTGGGGCGAGATAAAATTACTAAACCGTCCAAAGCTCATCTACATCTTCATTCTTCAGTGGTTTACGCTTTTTTGCAAGTGTTTACTGCTGCATGCAGTATAATTTCATGTCACGTTAAAAAACTGCGGATCGTCTTTTGCCTCTCCTTCTTTCGTCGTTTACTTTCGTCGAGATGTGTCTCTTTTATTTCGCGTTAGCGATATGTAAGACAATTTCCTTGAAAATAAAGGACACTCTACAATATTCTAGTTATTTTTTTCACTGCGTGCCGTATGATATTCCAGACGAAAATTACAAAACCGAAGTTTTGCCAGTAAGAGGCACTTAGCGGTCTTACAGTGCACGGTGAGTAATTTGCCGATTCTAGCTGGCCAAAAGTCGATTTTTAATTGTTTATCCTAGCGTAATTTATTTTTATATAGCTCAATAGTTAAGGTGCTGTACGCTGCTATTGGTTTTGATATAAATTTAATTGTGTGGTCCATAGTCTACCGCAAATTTGGTGCTTCTTAGTTGGGAATGAATCAATCATTTTGAGTATAGTTCTTTAATCTGTTACTTGAAGCGAAATAAAATATACTGCTCAATTATGGACGCCTCCGAACAAAATAAGGACTTTATTTTATCGGATTTATGTCCATAAATATTGCACATTTCAGCTGTTATTTCATATTTGATGTCGCAAAAACTCTGTATTTTTTTCTTTACAATTTTTAAGTTTTAATATAGAAAAAGTTATATGATAAATCACGATTGAACTCAATTTTTGATATGATTAAATAGTTTAAATTATTACCTTTTCATTCCAACTTAATTTGTCTTCCCTTAGGTGTCCCCCCTAGGTTTTAGAATTGTTTTTAGCTTATTAAGTATATATATATATTTTTTAATTTTTAGCTCAAGTACCATTTTATTTTTATCAAAGACAGCAGAATTTAAGTTAGTCACATAAATAAACTTTTACAACATTATGCAACTGCAAAAATATTTAAAATATAACGAGAATGTGAATTTGGGGGAAGATGTTTTGTTTATAGTGGAAAATTACAATGAAGAGCACGTTTTGAAGCGCGAAATGTTTAAATTTATGACCAAATTTGGACAAAAGTTGTCAGTTGTATGTAGATATCTCAGGACAAAATTATGTAAAATATATTACATGGCTGCAAATTTCGAGTGGTTACAAAATTGATTCAGACAAATTCTCCAAATTCAGATTTGATACAATACAAAACATAATGTAGACATTTTCCAATGATATCTTATGATTCCCATTCTTTACATAAGGTTTCTCTGTGCAGAGATAAATATAAATATACAAAAGAATATACAACGCAGCAATTTTTATTAAAGCTGTCGAAGGTTTGTCCCGTATCTTAAATTTTAGAAAAAGAAAATTTAGGATTTGTTTTAATAATACAAAAATAATTTTATCACATTAGCTTCCATACCGTTAAGAAAGTATCATTAGAATTATCAAGAATAACGTAAACTCATGCGTCATTCAGGTAATAAAACGTTTTTCAATGCATTCGGGCTACTATAATAAAACTTCATACCTTAATAACGTGAAAAATATGTCTAATTTGTAAAACATATAACACGTTTGAAAACGCAATTTCAACCAAAGTCGAAAAACTAACATAATATTTTGTACATACCTGTATACGAACAATAAATTTATCAGATAATTCACAATATGCAACAGTTAGGAAACGCATAACATAGTTGAAAATTCCTCGTCTGCAATTTCCGCCAATAAACGGAAATGTTTTTCCGATGTTTTGTGCAGCCCTCTATATGATTTATAGTGTTTATACGCACTAAATAGTATGCAATTTCTATAATTTAAAAAAAATGTTCCACAATTGAAAACGCACTTTCATCAATTATTGTTCATAGTGAGAGAAATATAACTGATTTATTTTGAGCGCCCCTGTATATGAAAGATAAATTCTATGCACATCATATTCATTAATAAGCATCTTATAGAGCACATTGGAGATATATATGAATTTAAATACTTTTGAAATAATATAACATGAACAAAATACTCCACAGACAATTTTTCTCCATAGAACGTAATGTAACATAGTTATTTTTAGTGTACCTGTAAATGATTGATAAATGCTATCCATACCATATTCTATTGCAATCATCTTGTAATACACTTCATAGGTATGTATATAAATTTCAAAGTGTTTTAAATTATAAAACATCATTAAAAACCACACTAAACGATTTTTCACCATAGTTCGTAATATAATGAAATTCTTTTGAATGTCCTTGTAGTGAAATTATGACTGCTAAACGCTACATTTTGCAACACCTATCATTATATACTGACAAGGGAACCACTTTTGGTGTTGCTCGCATCTAGCATCGAGACCTGGTGCGTTTTGTAGCCCTATACATAAAAGTTAGAGAACCGAAAAAATTTCTCTGTTAAAATAATATTTTATACACTTTTTTATACTTTTAATTTTTTTATTATTACATATTTATTTGTTTATTTCACGCCAAAAGTGAGTTAAGTCGCCAAATATGGCGCTACAATTTTCCCGCCCGCTTGATCCAAAGAGAAAATGAACAGAACATATTACTAGAATTATATCAGATTGCGATGTTTTTTTTTTTTATAACTGATGGGCAATTATAAAATTACTGTGGCGAAATAGATAGGACATTGCAATTTCTAGCTATTACAAATTCAGCTGTGACATTTGGCTAGGGTTGCCGGAAAGCTCTACTTTTGAAAATAAACGCCAACTGTTTCCCCGCCAAAAATATGAATATAAAGTTGCAATTTTTCAAAATCAAATTCGTGGGTTTTTGAAGGAATTTTCAAATTTTTTTCAATATTTTATATTTATTATTAACTATTTTTTATTTTTAAATGCTTTTCTTAAAAAAAAAAAAAAATCAATGTTAATAGTCCGATAAGTGGTCTCGAAAATTGCATTTTCAGAAAGTTATGCTGCTGTATAATCAAGAAATATTATTTTATTTTTATAGATTCTCAAGCTTCATAATATAGGGCTTTAAAATGCACCAGGCCTCAATGCTAGGTGCGAGCAACACCAAAAGTGGTTCCCTTATGAGTAGCAGTAACATTTTTCAATTTCATGGCGATGCGACTATAAAGATGCAAAAAATAATTTTGGACAGCTGGAACAGGAAAATCACCCACCGTGCAGTGTGGCTAATAATTTATAATAACTTTATACCATGTTTAATGATTATAGAAGACGTCGTTTTATAATAAATGGAGGTGGACAGAACATTAGTGGGCATCCTAAAAGTGTATAATCACAGAATACGTGCATAATCAAATAATGATCAAGTAAATACGACGTATGTTCTCATAAAAAATTTTAATAATATATAAAGGTGACCTTCAGAAGTTTAAATCTTTTTTTTTATATATTTATATACGTATATAAGTTTAGTTTTTTTTTCTTGATTGAAATCTATCACAATGAAAATATGTACATCTGCAATGAAATTTCTATTTTCACGTACACTCCTAAATTTGTTAGTTATTTGGTATTTTGAAGAAAAAGAAAGTATTCCAATAGTATAGTATTCCTGGAAGAAAATGGCTGTAATTTTATACATGAATGAAAAAGAATGCCAGGTATAGCTGCTTTTTATAACTGCTTTTTAAAGTGTTAATTAAGTAAACACTATTTTACAATATATTAGGTAATAACGGAAGTTTTCCGCCAAATCACCATTACATAATACGAATTATAATAAATATAATTAACTGTAATTTTATACATAACCGCCATTTTGCCAAACCTTCACAGCGTCATATGATGCAACGCTAGTACTTAAACCTGTACACATTACTCGGTGACATTCTGTAGTTGACTGTTTGCGACAGAACTGGAAGTAAATAATAGTTCTAATCTGGAAGCGTGATAGTTCCATTTCAGACACCCTGTACTTAATGATAACGATATTTTTTTTTTACAAATTTCACAATGCTGTCTTATAAAGCATGTCCCTATCTTTCAAATGCCAAAAATCGTTTGATAAAATATGAGCAAACACGTCAACGCGAGCTGTTTGCGCAGACTATATTAGATGTGTCGTTAAACTTTCGTTACAACCTGATATGTTTTATTGAACAGCAAAAAATTGAAATATCTAAAAAGTGAAATTCTGATATATTAACTTCACAGAACACTTTAGAATAGTGCAGTAATCCTCCAACACTATATCGTTGGATTATTTGATTATCATTTGATGTAATACGAATAGGTAACAAAAAATGCTTTATTAAAATGTCGTTAAAAATTCCTGAAAGTTCATCAATGTAATTACTTTTCTAAATAAATAAATGACAATTATTAAATGCATTTAATTGTTAAATCATCTGTTTTAAAAAGAAAATATTCAACAAACAATGTAATTATAATCATTTATAAAATGTAAAGTGTACGCCCGATTATTTTTTTTCTTATTTCATATTATTTTTATTCAAAAAAGGTGTGTTTTAGAATTACAGTTTTATTTACAATTTTAATAAAAGAAATATTTTTTATATAAATATTAAACAGAAGAAAAATTTATTTCAAATTAACTTGTGCTGTTGTAAAAACACAAGTTTATTTCATTTCGTCTTTTTAATTTCGTGAAATCAACTTCATTAAGAACATAGATAACTAGTTTTCTGTATTTAAAGTTTAAATTTTATGGAGAAAAATACAAAAATAAAAAAAAAATGCTAATGGCATTGTTTTTGACAAAAAGCAAATATTAAATAATTTTATTTGCATTAAAAAGAGACCTCTAAATGATATTCATTTTTTTTTCTTAATAAGCTACTGTTCTTACAAAGATTAATAACATTTCTCAAGTTTTTATTTTAATGTAAAAATCATGTACTTAAAATTAACAGAAGAACTTTCTTGAAGCAAAAATTCATAAAGAAGTGAAAAAAAATATCTGAACAGAAAGAAAAGTTGTGTGCTTCAAAGTAACTTTTATTCAAAGAAAACATTTGTGGAATTTTGGTTTTATTCTTTATTTGTGATATGATAAGACTGTATAAATAGAACTTAACAAAGATAAGTTTAAGTTGCAAAGAAATTAATGATATCGTAGAAATGCGTGTGTTTTATTTGCGTTTCTTAATATCTTTTTCATTGAAATCTTGAAAAAGAATTTTGTCTGAAAAATTACTTAAGTACATAAAATGAAAAAAAAAGAGTACAAAGAAAAATATTGTTTTGAAAAAAAGGCTTATTTTATGCATACTAAAACATATACCAGTAAATAACCTATATTTTTAAATAAGCTTTCTGTTCTCTCAAAAACTAATGGAATTTGTTGAAACTTTTTTTTTATCGCATCTATAGTTTAGTTTTCAGTTAACTTTTTCTGAAGCGAAAAATAACTAAGTAATTAAGGAACAGTAAAATCCTCTGTTCAAAAATTACCGTCTTTTTCCGTGTTTTATGAAACAGTTTGAAAAAGATCTTGAACACATGTTATTTTAAATGTAGGTATTGTATTTCATAATTATTTAAGTATTTAAAAGACAAAAGATTTTTTTTAAATTTGATATTTTTTAGACCGTAGAAGTGAAGTAACTGGCTGTGGATGCACCGAAATTTTAAATTTTGCTGGAGAAAAAAAATTCTGCCTGAGGAACAGAAAAATTAAAATTTTAATTAAATTAATATTATTTTTTAAAATCTGGTTAAAAAATATATCAAAAAATTATAATATTATTATTTTTACAATATATTTCAATTTTGTAACAGAAATCCACTTTGTGTATTCTTTTAATTTTGCATGGCAATTATTTTTATGCATTTGCGGGTAACACTGTGGAGTATAAGTCAAAAGAAAGAAATGAATACAAAAGTTGAAACAATTACAATATTTTAAGAAGTGTTAATCTGTAATATTCATCTATTTTTCGCAATGAAGTTGATGTCCTACATGTCCCTTTGCACTCGATAGGGGACTCTCATTCACCAATAGTGTTGTCAGGTTTTTCTCGTAAGTCGGAACGCCAAATGCTTTGTACACCACTAATATCTTACAGCTTTTTTCGCCATATTTTATCATAGATTATTCGGCTATTAGATAAGGCAAATAAAATTAGTTTAAAATACTGGTGTCCAGAGCATTTGTAGAATCCATTTATGCGGGATACTAGCGGTCAGTGAGAATCCCCTCTCGAATGCAAAGGGTTAATATCCGAGTTGACAAAATTACTTAACACGTTGAGTGCCATTTCAGTCACCGGTGACCGACACTGAACTTCCGTTTAGGCCGCGTCAGTGATCGGTGACTGGCATTTATAGATTGTGTAACGGGAATCTTATTGTGTGGCCCAAACGGAAAGACAGACAAAATATACTTAGCATTCAAAATCTAAACAACAAAAATCATAAATAAATGGATTTGAAGAATTTTTTTTAGTTGGTGCAGTTCTTTCTACAGAAATAAAAATCTTAAATCCAAGTCATATTTCAGAACCTATATTTTGAAAAATTATGTAGTTAATGAATCTTCCTTTCCTGTAATGAAATAATTTTGGTATTTGTCAAAAAATAATATAAAATAACTAAATAAAAGGGCAATGGTGAAATATATTTCTGTGTATAGTATGGGGCAGCAATTCCCCATCTCTATATTGTTGGATTCTTTAATTATCATTTGAAATTATAGCAATATATTAAAAAATTATTAACACGTTCCGGATCTTCGGTGCATATATGCACTTTCAAAAAGTACATCCTGAACTTTTTTTAACAACAGAAATAAAATAAAAAGAAATATTTGCTGTATATAATTTTAGCACTTTCATGATTATGTTAGTAAAAGTGTCCTTTTAAAAATAACTCGTGTTAAACGAATAAAATTTTAGTAAGAGAGACCGGGTCCGAAATTGTTAAGAAGAGTTTAATAAAATCCCTGAAAGTTTATAAACGTAAATTTTCTGAATAGATAACTGATAATTAATGAATTTCATTGTTAAATCATTTATTTTAAAAAGAAAAGCTTATGGAAACAATACAATTATAATCATATAAAAAATAATGTGTACACTTGAAGAATTTTTTGTTATTTCACATTGATATTTTATTTAAAAAATGATTTAGCATTACAGTTTTTCTTTTTAGAATTTTAATAAAAGAAATTTGTTTAGATAAAAATTAAATAGGCGAAAATGCAATTTTAATATTAACTAGTGCAGTCTTAAAAACACTTACAATTTTATTTTATTTTGCTTTCTTAATTTCGTGAAATTATCTTCGTTAAGAACATAAATTAACTAGGTTTTTGTTTTTAAAATTAAAAATTTATGGAGAGAAATACGAAGAAAAAATACTAATGGCATTTATTTTTAGACAAAAAGCGAACATTAATTAATTTTATACCCATTAAAATAGACCTCTAAATGATATTCATTTTTAAATAAACTAATGCTCTAACAAAGAGCTAATCAAATTTCTCAAGTTTTTATTTTCTTATAAAAAGTCATGTGCTTAAAATTAACAGAAGAACTCTCTCGAAACGAAAATTCATAATGAAGTTTAAAAAAGGTAATATTTGAACAGAAAAGTCGTTTGCTTCATAGTAAACCTTTATTCAAAAGAATACTTTTGTAGCATTTTGGTTTTACTTTTATTTTGACAAAACACTATAAATAGGACTAAACATAAGTAAATTTTAGTTAAAAAGAAATTAATGATATCGTACAAATGAATGTTTTTAATTTTCGTTTCATAAAATCTCTTTCATTATAAGTTTTAAAAATAAATTTGTCTGAAAAAGTACATAAAAATACAAAAAAGAGTTCAAAAAATATAATGAATTTTTAAGGCCTTTGTTTTTAAAAAAGGTTAATTTTATACATCCTAAAAATACGCCAGTATTTAATATATATTTTTAAATAAGCTTTCTGTTCTCGCAAAAACTAATGGAATGTTGTCTAAACTTTTTTTTTATCACGTCTTTAATTTTGTTCACAGGTAATTTTTTCTGAAGCGAGAGATAACTAAATAATTAAAGAATTTTAATATCAAAACTCTATATAAAAATATATACCTTTACTGTTTTTTCTTTGTTTTGTCTTTAAAAAAAATATATTTAAATACATGTTAATTTAATTGTAGGTACTGTATTTCATAGTCATTTAAATATTTAAAACATATAATCTTTTTTTTTTTCTTTTACAATTCGATATTTTTTAGAATATAGATGTGAAGTATCTGGATAGGGTTACACCGAAAATTTTAATTTTGGTAAAAGGCAGAGAAATAAATATTATTATTAAATTCTTATTTTTATTATTATACTTTAAAGAAATTTGGTACGAAAAATATATCAAAAATGTTTAGATTATTATATTTTGATATTATATTTCAAATTTATAACAGTATTGTATATGTATATCCTTTTAATTTCGCATGGCATTTCTTTTTACTGCTTTTGTATGCAACACTATAGACTATATCTCTTTAGAAATGAATCGATACAAAAAAATAAACAGCTACAATAGTCTAAAAGATGCTAATTTGTAATATTCACCCCTTTTTCGCATTGAAGTCAGTTTCCTATATGGAGCATTCTCACAAACTTTTGACTTTCATGTCCCTGAATAATAATTTTTATTTTAACACACTTTTTTGTGTGTGTTTTTTATTTCATATACTGGGAAACATCCCATTGCATGTTTGCATAACAATATTAACTAGATAAATAAGTTTTGGGCGATGTTGGGGGTCCAAACACCTGGTAAACGCCTATACCGTCCCGTGTCTCTGATGCTGATTTTTAAGTTTGGTGCTGTCTGGATAAAATTGTTTCAATAAAAATAATTCGATGTAATTTTTTTCTGAAACTGAAACTATTGTGTTCAATAATATGTAGCTAAAAATTAACCTGCACACATTTTTATGGTTGTTATTATTTTTTAAACTTTGTCCCTTGGTTTTAGATTCCTTACATTCCCTCTTGCTAAAATTATACAGAAAATCATTTCAGATGCAGCCAGAGAATTTTTTTCAAGTTTTTTCTCATGCAGAAGCATGCTAGAGAAATAATGCCTAAAATTCTTTGGCAAAAAATTTACTGTAGAATTTAAATCAGCATTTAAATATCAATTTCAAGCATCGTGGCTTTATTGGAAGTCTCACCGTCCCCAGGGTTTATTTCTGCACTTTTCGAGGTAAATTTAATAGAATAAAACATTTTTAATCCAGTGTTAAGAACTGTTTCTAAAAATCAATGAACATTGTGGCTATCACTTAGTCTTAACATGATTTTCCTAAAAATAAATGGTAATTTTCCTGACCGTTCCATTCTTACCGTCCCTTTTTTTTTACCATTTGTCCCTTTTTTCCAGTACCATCCCCTTTTTTTAACTTACCGTAAATTCTTTAACACCCCTTTAAGACAATGCTACACAAAAATTCTGTATTAAAAGTACTACATTGTTATTATTTCTTATTTGAATGTCCTGTGTGTACTATGCAAATTCATTATAAGTAAAAATTTAGAAGAAAATAAACAGTTATAGGGGTAAAATGTAAGGAAAATTAAACCCGCAAGTTTAACTTAAACCTCAGTTAAATAAAAAATTTTCGCTGCTGACCATTTTTTCTTTATTTTGAATCATTGAGGCATTCGTCTATCAGATTAAAATGTTATTTAAGCAAGTTTAATTTTGTGAGATTTTTTCCCCCAAAAGTCAAAAGATTGTGAGAATGCCCCATATATGTAATATACTATTTAACAAGATTACGAAAACCATTAAATTCTTAAATAAAAGAGATTTTTTGTATTTTTTTAATAATTCGTAAAATACTTTCTCTAGACATAAAAAGTTATAAACCTGGAATTCAAGTCATACTGTTGTACCTATATGTTGTCTAAAATTATGTAGTTTTATCAATCTTTGTTCAGATGAATGAATTAATTTTGATATTTGTCAAAGTAGCATAAAATTAAAAAAATAAAAAAGCGTGGATAAAGTATATTTCTGTGATTTCAAAAGATTATTACAGCATTTTCATTACGATAATTGTCATTCTAAAAAGGAAATTGCGTTTTAAAAATATTCGTTGGCAATACGACTTTGTATATCGTTATACAAAAACGTTGTTCAGGGACGTGGAAAATATATCTTGTGTTTCCATTAATTCACCATGCTATTCCCAATACAATAAACAAAAAATAATTACAAAGTCATAATAATTTGTTCTCTTAACAGCCAGATTATGGGGACTTATTATAACTGACTGTGAAACCCCAGCAACAAAATATTTTAAACACCAAAAAGTAGAAAATATAAATAAAAAAATAGAGAATAATATATATTTTTTAAAACGTTTTAATGAATTAATGGATTAATAATAATAAAGTTAGGATTATATAATGAAAAAACAATTTAGTAATTTCAAATTGTTTATTTAAGTATTACTTTTTCCCTGTTGCCATATCTTAAAAAAGAAGCAAACGGAAAATTATCATTTCTTTAAATGAGTTCATTAGTTGACGCTTCCTATTAAGGGTAATTAAAAGAGGTATTTTTTTGATAATCGGTTTGCACGTCAACTTAACCTATTGCAGCGGTAATATTTTATGAACAACTTTAATTGAATGAAATCAGGCGTGAATTAGGTCATAAAATTAGGGGGGATTTTTAGGATAAACATTAATTGTTTATAAAAGAATGTTTTAAAAAAGACTGCACTAGTCAACAAATTTGAACTTTGGCTCTGTACTAGAACAAAAACTAATTGTTTTTTTTGGGTTTTTTTTTTTTTTGGTTTTTTGAGGTTTTTTGTGCTGATTCCGAATCTAGTTTTAGATTTACTCAAGCACGTCAAGTTTGAGAGATATTTGCATATTTCAATTTATGCAAATTTAGTAAATTTTATACAATTATTTGCAAATTTAAGGTATAAAGCAATATTAGACAGGATTTTTTTGTTTTATGTTATGATTACTACCTAACTTACTTCACTAAAACGTGGATTCTGATATTATACTGACATGTGACTGTGAAATATTGTACCTAATTTGCATATTTTTCATGTTTTTCTAATAATGTTTCTTGACGTTCAAATATTTCTGCCGCAAGAGTAAGCTAATATGTTTCTAAACCAGTTTTTTGAGTTAATTTCAAATCTTGTATCTGTTTTCTTCTATCATGTCCAGTTTTTGAAAAAAGTGAAATTTTAGTTTTTGGTCAAAAAAGACACAAATAGCTTTTTATGATAATTTGTATGATAAACTTCAACTAGTAAGGATAGATTCTACTACTTATTTTCTTTTTGATTATATAAATTTTTGTTTATGTCTCTGATATGACTCTGACCCTGTTCACCTTCTTATCAATGAATTACACACCCCTAAAAAGCATCGTATATCAAACCTGTGTTAATGCCGTGCAAAAGTAGAAATTCATCTTACTCAAAAACCAGACATGACTTAAGAAAAAATACTACAGATTTGAAATCAGCATAAAAATTTTGTCTAGAAAAACTTTACGTCAATTCTGTGACAACTATTTTAAAGTTGATAGTGATGTAAACATTACACCATTGAAAAATATGCAAACTAGGCTGAATAACTGATAAATAAATGTTAAGAATATGCAAATGGTGACATCTATTGAAGAAAATAGTCATGTAGTCATTATCTAGAAAACGTAATTAGATGTGACATATTTTGTATCTAAAATTTGCATAAAATAGCACAAAAAAGCTTAAATTTGCATAAACTTAAATATGCAAATTTCTCAAAACTTGGACTACCTAGAGATAAATGGAAAACATATTCGGAATCAGAGCCAAAAACTGATCTAGAATCAACTAATTTTAGTTCTAGGACAAAACCACTGTTCTCCAGTGCTAGTTTTACTTTTTTACTTATTTAAGAATCTAAAGTTATAATACTGAACTTTTCCTTTAACGTAATTTTTACACAAGTAATAATATGCGCATTAAGAAGTATTCTATATTGTAAATCAAGAAAGAGAGTAATATCAGTATAATTTAAATAAAACTGGCAAACCATAAATCCAATTTTGTTTATTCTTCCTTTGTGTATTTATTTTAAATATTATTATTATTATTTTTTTTTATTTGTATCCCTATGGTGTGGGTTATATTTAGATGACGTAGTGACTTTTGCTTATTTTTATTGTAAAATTGTCCTTATGCATAATTTGCTTCTAAAGTACCTTTTATATACTTTTTGGAATGCGACCAATAAAGTTTCACTCACTCTTGTACCTGGAGATCAAGCGAATGAGAAAATATAGTTTATAAGGGAACAATAACTATATCTTTACAATTTTAGCTGCGAGCGTAGGGTTGTTAACTTGCTGAATATGAAAAGTCGAATAATATAGTACTCAAAACTTGAAGTTTTGGCACTATATTTAAGCTAATGTTTTAAAATTCAAATACAGTCGGCCCTCCAAAAAAAGAAATCCCATGAAATTTAATGTTGAGCTTGTCAAAGAGAAAATCGAAAACAGCAATTCAACTGAGAATTATGTCTTATTTTCAATTTATGCTAAAAAGTTGGGCTTAGGGTGTGTGTGGTGGTCTTTATAATGAAATGTAAGAAAATAATTAATTGTTTAATTTTTGCGTCATACTTGAATTTTTAAAAATTTGTACCTTGGGATACAAAACTTAAAATCAGTCGATAAAGTAGTTATGGAAAAATGCCGATTAAAATCATTGAACTGAAGTCCTGCACCTGGTACGGTTACCCGCTTTTAACTATAGACGACCAGTGTCCGGGTCGAGTTGCACCCATACTTTTCCGTTGTTTCCCGGGTTCGAGTCCGGTTGAAGTCTACTTCTTCTCTTAGCGTTTGGTTAGATTTCATTGTTTCGGGTTTGGGTCAGTTTCTACTTGAGTTTTCACTTTTGCGGTTCCGGGTCGGGTTGAAACGATATTTCAAAAGAATTTCCAAAATATTTTTTCACGTTAAAAAATATAAACTGTTAAAAATGAATCCGTGAATTCAGAGTAAAACAACTGGCAGCAAAGTTTCCGGACTTTTCCCGTTTCGTTACTAAATTTTCCGTTTTGGGAGATAAAAAAAGTGTAAACTCTGTTTCATGCAATGGTAATTTTCCGTTACAATGTTGGCATTTCTTCGTTATTTCCTATTTCCAGAATGGCAATTTTCTGTTTGTTAATATAAAAAGTAGGGTATATTTCCCTTCTTTATCAACTTTTTTCAGGTCACCCTACGTTAATTAATGTAGCGTAAAACGTACATTTCCGTTTCCATAAACTTTTTCCAGGTCATTGTCCAATAATTAATATAGTGAGATGGGCATATTTCTGTTTTAAACAACATTTTCCGGTCCTTTAATTAATATACCGAGAAAGGTTTATTTTTCCGATTTTTATCATTTTTTTTCAGGACACTATCTGTTTTTAACATTTATTTTTTTTAGAAATGATGACTTTTCTAATATATTAATATTAAAACATTGAAAGTATAATTTAACAGTAATAATTTCTAACTTGAAAGTGAACATTTTTTAGGAAAATAAAAAGTTATTAACATCAGATATTATTTGACTTTCATAGGGTCGCCACAAAATCCCTCTCAAAATATAACATGAAGATGTTATAGAAAATTACTAAAAACCATATTTTTGAATGCTATTCTTTTTATATTTCAAATGAATATAAATAGATTTTTACTGTTTTAAAATTCAGCTGCTGAACAGATTTTTTCAAATAGTATACACAAAGTTCAATGTATCACAATCTTGGCCAGAAAAAAATATTTTTTATCTAATTGTTTTCCAGCCACGAAGTAGTCGAGTCTTAAAATAGTTTTAAAATTTGAACTTTGGGAACATTTTCTGTAAGATTCTTTTCTTTTATAAAAAACTAATTCTTTAGTCTATTAATAAAACCAGCCAATTTTATATTCTACCTGAAAGGTTTATGCATTTACTAAACGAAAGTAAATCCGGGTATGTCAGAGAATAGCCCAATTTTGATCAAAAACATAAAAGCTATTAATGAAGACATCTGATCCTCCCCCAGTCCCCTAAAAAAAGATACATGACCGGTGCTCCCCTTCTCTCTAATTGGGGGACAGGATCCGCTTCTTGGACACAGTCAATAACAGTTAACAAATTTATTTACGCTTGTTTTAACAAATTATTATGTGCAAAACTGTACAATGTTTACATATATTACAACTAAATGTAATTCTTATCTCAGAAAAATTTTAACAAAACACATTTAAAAATTGATGATTTACTGGATGTGTTAAGAAAGCATAAATCTAACTGAAACAAATCAGATATCAAAATTTTTCAATTGAAAACATAAAAATGAAAATTATATAACAAATTTTAAATAACAAAACAAAAATACAAGTTGTTTTGTAAATAAAAGGAACATGGTTATTTGCAAACATCGGATTTTAATGCAAGGTTCGTCATAGAACAATGCAACGCTAAAGGGAAATATGAATTTTGAATGAATGCAAGTACAAAACAGTTACAGTATTAAAAAGAATGGAATCCATATTTAGGTGTTAACTATGCAGTTACATGAAATGTATTTTAATAAGACTGTGGTGAAATTTTAACTTCAATTACTACACTGTAAAAAAAAAATATATGTAAAGTTACTCAAGTTTTCTAGGAAACTGGGACTCCTAGAACTTTTTATGTAACGGCAACAACAAAAATTCATGTAACACAGAATTTTTTGCACAGAAAATCAAAAAATCTGTAAGGTTAATAGAATATTTTAGGAAACTGGGATGCCTAGAGTTTTTCATGTAACTGCAACCAGGGTTACAGATAAAATTTTAGTAAGATTACTGTAATTTTAGCAGATTCATTTGCAAAGCTACAGATTTCTGTAGCTTTACAAAAACTAGTTTTGATGATTTGCAGCTTTTTTTGTACAGTTGCAGATGAAAGTTTAGTAAGCATGTAACTTTAAAGTGTACAATTATGTGTGATGTCACACTTCTTTTTACACCCTCCCAGCCCCTTGTCACAAACTGTCACAATTTCCCGAACACCTTCCACCCTCCAAGTGTGACATCATTTGTGGACGTCCACTTATTGAGAGATTTCATTTAAGCTACTGGGATTCTAAGGTTAGTGAATACTTCATTTTTATTTTAAGGGTATATTTTTCCCAAAAACCCCTTGAAGATGCATCATTAATATCTTTAAGTAAGGTAGATTTTTTAAATATTCCAAGCATTAGCTGGAAATGGTGAATTGCGAATGAAATTAATAAAATAAAATATGCAAGAAAATTTTCGTATTAATGCTAACTGCAAAGTGAACTCACTTCCAGATTGCATAGATACAGAGATTTTTTTGGAAGGTTTTATAATTATTTTCATTTATAATCCATTTTCTCTACATGACGTTGGGGAAAAAAAAAAAACTGTAAAACTGTTTAATCTGCATATTTTATGATTGAAGATTTTTTTTCTTTCATATATTTTATAATTATTATTAGTATTAACCTGTCTTTTCTGCATAATACCGGGAAAACATAAAAATCTCACCTGTAGATGTCGTTAATACAAAAATTTTCTGTTATATAATTTACAATTTTTTTTCATTATGAATCCATCTTTTCTGCGTAATGCTGGGAAAACACTAAAAATCTGCCGCATCTGCAATATTCATTATTACATAAATTTCCATATATATTTTTTATACTTTCAATTTTCATTTCGCGACTCATCTTCTTTATATATAGCTAGGAAAACATTAAAAAATATTTTTACATGCATATTTTATTTACATAGAATTTTTCATATATATTTATATATTTATTTTTATTCAGCACCCGTACTTTTCTGCGTAATGCTGGAAACATAATAAACATATTTCTTATCTGCAGTTTTTATTAATACTTCTGCACGGGAGTTAGTGAAAAATACATTTTTAAAATAAAAGTGAAGTATTCACTAACCTTATGCTCTAAGTCGCTTACATTAAATACGTTAATAAGACAATTTCCATATACATTTTTATAAATATTTTAAGTTCTTGCTCTTATTTTTTATATTAAGATTATGCATGATCATTTACTAACTTGGACGTTTTGAATTGCGTCTGGATTGGAGACCTGCATTGTGTTGGAAAACCTGATTTTTCCTGAACTCGATAGAACCCCTTACGAAAATAGTTCATAGAGTTGCATAGAGCTCTATAGAATTCTTTACAAGTCCTATAGAATAGCCTTTCTATAGAATACTATTTCTATAGAGTTTTGAAGAACTCTATAGAATACTTTTAATAAAGAAATTGTTTGTATAGAGTAGGGTTTCTATAGAATACTATTTCTATAGAGTTTTGGAGACCTCTATAAACTACTTTTTCTAAAGAAACTGTTTTCATAGAATTGCCTTTCTATAAAATCTTGTTTGTGTAAAGTTTTAAGGAGTCGTATAGAATTTTTCTAAAGAAAATGTTTCTATAGAAGTCATAGAAGTTCTGTAGAATATTTTTTCCAGAAAACTAGAATATTTTTCTATACGGTACATATACGTTATAGAATTTCAATAGTTGAATTATTCTATACATTAATATATATAATGTGTAAATATATATGTATATATATATTAGTCTTTTAAATTTATGGGTACTAATTGATTTACACCTATATATTAAAAAATAATTAATTCTGTAATACATTAGTTTAATATAATAGTATTCCTTAGATTTAATTTCCTTGATTATAAGTTCATTCAGTTCTAATACATTTTGATTCAAATGTTAATGTAATACCATATCAGTCGAACTACTGATTTAAATGATGGTTAATTAGTTTGCTTATGATTCACATTATTTTTTTTTTTTAAACCACCAACAAAATCAATCAATCAATAAATAAATTATATTAACGGACTTTTTTTCAATCCTTAAATTTTCTATTTTACAAATAGCTTCGGGTTTCTAATTCATACAGTTTGAGAATCGCTGTAAAATCTATACGGGTATAATAATTGGGAAAGCAAATAACAACAGAAAAAAAGTTGAAATAGTATAATAAGAGCTAATAACCTGCCAACGGCCGTACCAAGCTAAAAGTGCTCGGTCGAGATCGGTCGCCAAAGTAGAAGCAGCACCGACCGCGGTTAGTGCTTGGGAGTGTGACCAACTGAAAAAAGCTGGCGGTGTTCGAATATATTATTGACTATGCAAATATTTTTTATAGAAACTCTATATAATTTCTATAGATATTTCTATAGAAGCTCTAAAGTCATTTCTATCGAACTTCTATAGATATTTCTGTATCTTTTGGTTAAACTAGCCTATAGAAAAACGCGCTATAAATATATAGGATTCTATAAGAACTTTTCAATAAGTTATATTTTTAGAATTCTATAGGAAATTTTCGTAAGGGACCCGCGTTTCAGGTCGGATCAGTTTGACGCTGCGATTTATCGTTTCGGGACTTGTTGTCTTCTACTTTTTCGTTGCTTGTCGGATTGACTTCATTTGTCATAATTCTTGCAGGTCGGGTTTGGGTGGTTCGATTTTTCAAAAGAAAGCCCAAGTAACTTTAATATAAATTAGGATATTGAATACTGTAATAATATTATTCTATCACATAGCTTATAACATCTATCATAAATAAAAATAAAAAGTGTAAATATGTAACAGTTTTTTTTTTTCATTCACTTAATGTACTTTTTTTTTCAAAGACTACAAATATTATTCTATACTTATTTAAAACTAATGATATGAAACACTAACTACTTAATTTTACATCTAAATTTTATACTTCAAGCTAAAAGATACATTTAAGTTTTAAATCTTTGCATTGTTGAAAATAATGTGTAATTATAAACACAAAGGAAGTGAAGATTCATCCAAAAAGTATTTAAGATGAAGCCAAGAAATACTATATTTAATTGTGAACCACTACACTGCTTTTGTAAATATCATGAGGTTCCCAGATTGTTTTGGGGCCGTAAAACCATACCGATGCAAAACATGTTACATTATATGACTGCTTTCGTAACTTATGTGAATGAAGATTTAGTAATTTATCCAAGTTCTTTTAAAATGCTGTTTTACAGATTATAAATAAAAATTATGCCTCAAAAAAGTAAAGTAAAATAATGCATGGTATTTGTAAAGTAAGTACTAGTGACGATTGGATAATATCGAAAAATAATGAATATAAATTAGGAAGTAGAAACAATAGAACTTTAATATTTTAACAAATGTAGTAAAGACAAAGAAAGAAAGTAAAACAAAAAAGTCCTTCCGGCCAGTGCCGGGAGGAAGAGGTAGCTTTCATATTCCTTATTTTAAAAAAGCCAACTTTTATCATTCAAACACACGAAGCTCAATTTAGTGGAAACTGAATATAGGAAATTCAATACTAATTTTTATCAATATAATGAATGAGAATTTCGCGAAATTAGTCAGCTTTATCCAAAGCTGCTATTCTTTAAAGTAACTTATATTTGGCTGCCAAATTCGGCGATTTCTTAAAGTGCCTGCCATTTTAAGACAACATGGTGGATGAGGCTAACCAGTGAACTTGGTCGAGACTTTAGTAATTGCAGTGCACATGCTCACTCACATCGGAAACGGTTGATTTATAGTGCTGTCGCATGCAAAAAATCAGATTTTTCAAAATGTCACCCACAATAGACATTGAAACTGCTATATCTGAGCTATTTTTTAAGGTAAAGACAAACAAAAAATGCTCCTGAATCCTGATATCAAGGTCAAATACTTAAGAAAGAAACCTTTTTCAATTTCTAATTTTTTTGCACCTCACTTTAAATAAATATATATTTTTTAATTTAATGGGCGCCATTTTGAAACAAGAGGGCTGATGAATCTGGCCAGCGAACTTGGTCGAGGTATTGATGTATACTATCCACATGTCTTCTTACATCGAAATAGGCGAATACGTGTGTTATCGCGTGACAAATACAAGATCGTATCAAAATGTTAGCTATGCTAGAAATTCAAAGTGCTATAATTCAACCATTTTTAAGATATAAACAAAATAACAAATTTTAAGAAACAAAAACTGCTCCGTAATCTTTGTATCAAGGCCAAACACATAAAAAAATCTTTTTCATTTTCCAAATTTTTAATACCTTGTTTTAAATTTTAAATTTAATTGTTTTTTTAAAAGGCAACCCTTTTGAAACAAGATGGCGAATGAAGCTGGTCAACGAACTCGGCCGAGACATTGGTATGTACTATGTACAGACCAAGTTACATCCAAATCGGTTCATAAATACGCCTGTTATCGCGTGACAAAATGCAGGACGTTTCAAAATGTCAGCCACGCTAGAAATTCAAAATGCTATAACTCAGCCATTTTTTAAGATATAGACGAAACAAAAACTGCTCCAGAATCTTTGTATAAAGGTAAAATACATAAGAAAAAAATATTTTGCCATTTTTAATTTTTTGGTACCACATTTTAAATTTTAATTTTTTAAAAAAAAATTTAAATGGCCGCCATTTTTAAACAAAACGACGGATGAAGCTGGCCAACGAACTCGGTCGAGACATTTGTATGTACTATGTACACACCGAATTACATCGAAATCGGTTCATAATTACGAAAGTTACAGTGTGACATAGGTCATATATATATATATATATATATATATATATCAATTTTGAACGGAGGGTGGTTTCGGGGTCTGGGGGTCATGATCGATGAAAATATACCAATTTTTTTTGAAATCGCTTTCCTCCGAACGGCTGCAATAGGTAGCTTTTTGTAATGAAAGCTACCTAATAAACAAAGAAAAAATTAGAATTATGACAAATAATTTCATTATACCAGAACAGGAAAATAATATGCAAGTTTCGAAAACTATAGTTGATTATTTAAGAATGTGGAGAATTGAGCAAACACAGATATTAACACAAAAATAAGCAGACGATGTAAGGGTAGACTGAAGTACAATTGAATTATATTAGATTGATTTTTAACACATTTATTCAATTGGTAAATAAATCATAACAGTAACTAGGACTTCCCTTTGAGGGATTAGTCTGAACGATATTGGTGAGATCATAGATTTAATAATAACATGCGGAAGCAAAGAAAGTGAGATGTTATCTTTAATTGTCCATATACTGCGATAAATTGAGATGATGAAAATAAACGAGTCGTAGAATTATAAAATCTTATATATAAATTCGCATACACTGTTTAAAATATGGGAAAGCAAATCATGCAAGACAGACATGCATGGATATAAAATTGTAAGTACGCAATATATTAAAAGTAAAATAGAAAATGAAACTCTAAATTATTTTATATCGTAATTGTAACTGTATAAAATGATGTCAAAAGCCCAATCAGACGCTCCGCACCAATTTGAGTAATTTTAAATGACAAATATATGATGTTTGAAAAGAATGGACTATACTTTATATAGTGTGTGCTCCCCCGGAAAAGTTAATATTGTACAATATCTATTTTCCACGCATGCAATGAGGTTGTGGATAAGAATTAAGGAATTCTCTCTAATAAATCTGATGTAGTATCAAAGTACCGAACACATCAATAGTGGCATGCAATGCATCGTTAGAGTCTGTTTTAGATATGCTCGATCGGATTTAAATGATGAGTGCTTGCAGGCCACTACATACGCTATATTGTTTTGTTTTCAAACATATTCAGCACAAGTTGAGCTCTATTTAGCATGTATTAAATAAAAGAAATCGGCATGATTGCAGCATAAAGTATGACACAAGATCTGAATACATCTTCTGCACAACCTTTGAGCTGTCAAATTGTCATTTGAAGTAATTTACAAATCCATACATATTTTTTCAGTAAATCATGCAAGCTAAAATACGCCCATATGAACCCGATTACGAAATTTCACCAAAATAAGTTAATATATAAAAAAAATCTACTAATTTCAATTGAGAATATGACCTTATGATAAAATCTCTAGAAAAATGAATAAGAAAAAAAAAATCATATCAAATTTAAAACGGCACTTCCCGCTGTTAGTGACCTTGGCGAGAGAGAGAAAAGCCTTGAGAAGGAACACTTTAACAAGTACTTTCGGGCAACCTACTCACTGATTCATACAGGTCTTTATTTAATATTTACACATTTTATTTAATGCTAGGTGGGTATCTATCTGTTTTGTTGCATTTAAATTGCATGTTTGGTGAAGGAAATGCTTCATTATGAAATATTTAAAGTTTCTATACCTAATAATTCCAAATTAATGTTAATTGAGAACGCTTTCCATTCATTTAATCTTTTTAGATTTAAAGTTTTTTAGAAACCATTCACAGAGACAATTTTAAATTTTAAAACTAACCCGAAGCACAATTTCAAGGTTTTGGGCTCAGCAGTAACACATAAATGGAAAATTTTCGAAAGATTTTTGTTTCTGCAGTGTTTTATATAGCGCCATTTTTAGAAACTGTTCTATTGCGAGAATTTACGTCATGATAAATACAGCCATGTCAATTTTCATGTTTATATTCCTAACAATTCCATGTACTTTGTTAGTTCATCTGTAGATCTTTTTTTTCGCTTTGTTTAATCTTTCGATTTTTTAGAATTCATTCTACAACGAGCATTTACATCATATAAATTACTGTCATGCCAAAGTTCTAATTTCTAACCCCAACAGTATCCCAGAAATATCCGTATTCCAAATAAATCATAATTTAGAACCTTTGTAGAATTTTTTACTTTTATCTGTCAAATTGAATTTTCGAACCTTTTAGAGAGCGTTCATAACGAGTATTTACATCTTAAAAGTAACCATCACACCGAATTTAAAGTTTCTAACCCAATCATTATCACAGAAATCGCAAAAAACTTTTTCTCCTGCAGTGATGTAGGTTGTTGCACTGACATAAAATATAGTCTTTTCTTCGGAGCAGAAATGGCCACCAACATTTTTTTAAGTTGGCTATGTAGTTTCAGACTTAACACCTCACAAACGCGCAAACATTATTAATATTATACACTATATAATATTATATCGCTTTATAATATTAGCGTAGATGTACAAATACAGAAGCCATTTATCTGTTACAAACTAAAGTGCACGACATTGCCTAGAATTTGAAGAATGTTTGTTCTGAAAAATCAATTTCAAAATTTAACATACAACATAAAATAAACATCAAAACAAGTAAGAAAAATCATGCGTACAGCATAGATTATCAAACACTTTCCAACACTCCCTGAAAGCTTTAAAGAAACTTCGTTACTTGGGCAAATAAGGTAAATAAGATAACTAAGTAAACATTTAAAAATCTGATTTCAGTAGTTACCGCCCATAGCCAAATATGTATTCCAATTCTTTTGAACATCCCTGTATTCGATCTGTATGTTGATATATATATACTATATAATGGGGAAATTTAGTTTAGCAAGAAAATGCATAACAGGTTGAAATTCAACTTTCAGCAATTTATACTAATAGATGGAAACATACTTGAATACTTTTGTACAGCCCTGTAGTTTACCTAGTACCTTTATTACATTCTACTATTTAGCCAAAATTTTATTCAAACTAAAACACGCTTAAAACTACTGAAATTACATTTCCAGAAATTATCACTCATAGACGGCCACGTATCCAACTCTTTGGGTGGCCCTGTATATCATTTTATCTCTATTCTACAAATATTTCTTAATACACTAAATTCAGTTCACCGTAAAAATGCATAACTCCTTTAAGCAATTTATGCTCATACTCACTAACCTTTACGAATTCGTTTTTGTATCCCTGTATGTGAACTATAGCATTTATACGCACTTTAGTGTATGCATAAATATAGTGAACAAGTATGTAAGTGTGATCACAGATCGCACAGAGGGTTTCGTTTAATATTCCTTTCAAAACACTTTATCCTTTTGAAAAATCTCTTAGTTTCACATTTCGCAACCAGGGGCGCACTCTATTCTACTATTCTTCATCTCTATTCTAAATAAACCTCTATCCGAACGAAACACCGTTTTATAGACTATCCGTAGATATAATAGTCGAGGGGATTGGGCCGATAGCACCCGAGATAAGAAAACGCCCCTGGCGGTAAAAAGTGGGACTAAAATATGTAAGGCTATGGTGCATAATATGAAAGAATGGTCAAAGGGGTGTCGGCAAAAGTTGGAAAAGTGCTCCCCGGGTGAAAAGGGCGGAGGTCAGAAAAATTGCTTAAAATACCAAAGTTAGAGCCCGGAGGAGTAAATAATATAAGACTTTTTGAAAATTTTATGATTTGCCGTGTGGTCTGAGGTATTCAGCTATACGTATGCAAAAATTCATGTCTCCAACTTAATTAGGGGCTCTCTTAGAAAGAATTGCTTAAAATACATATGTGGTAGCTCAAAGGGTTAAACGTAAGACTTTTTCGAGATTTTTATGATTTGTCGCCTGGTCTCAGATGTTCTGCTATAAGTATGCAAAATTTCAAATCTCCAGTTTATCAGTTAGAAAGAATTGCTTAAATTACGCATGCGGGAGCCCAAAGGTTAAATGTACGATTTTTTCAAAATTTTATTATTTGTCGTATGATATGTGGTGTTCAGCTATAAGTATGCAAAATTTCATGCCTCCAACATAAGTAGGCGTGACTTAGTAACACTTAGAAAGAATTGTTTGAAATACACATGTGGGAGCTCAAAATGTTAAATGTACGGCTTTTTAAAAATTTTATGGTTTGTCATTTGATGCGAGGTGTTCAGCTATAAGTATGCAAAACTTCACGCCTCCAACCTAATTAGGTATTCACTTAGAAATAATTGCTTAAAGTACCCATGTGGGAGCCCGAAGGGTTAAATGTACGACTTTTTCAAAATTTTATAGTTTGTCATTTGATGTGAGGTGTTCAGCTATAAGTATGCAAAATTTCACGCCTCCAACCTAATTAGGGCTCACTTAGAAAGAATTGTTTAAAATACACATGAGGGAGCTCATAGGGTTAAGTGTACGACTTTCTCAAAATTTTATGATTTGTAGTTTAATGTGATGTGATCAGCTATAAATATGGCAAATTTCACGCCTCCGACCTAATTAGGTACTCAGTTAGAAAGAATTGTTTAAAGTACACATTTGCGAGCCCGAAGGGTTAAATGTACGACTTTATCAACATTTTATAGTTTGTCATTTGATGTGAGGTGTTCAGCTATAAGTAAGCGAAATTTCACGCCTCCAACCTAATTAGGGCTCACTTAGAAAGAATTGTTTAAAATACATATGTGGGACCTCAAAGGGTTAAATGAACGACTTTTTCAATATTTTATGGTTTGTCATTTGATGTGAGGTGTTCAGCTTTAAGTATGTAAAATTTCACGCTTCCAACCTAATTAGGGCTCACTTAGAAAGAATTGTTTAAAATACACATGTGGGAGCTCAAAGGGTTAAATGAACGACTTTTTCAAAATTTTATAGTTTGTCATTTGATGTGAGGTGTTCAGCTATAAGTATGCAAAATTTCACGCCTCCAACCTAATTAAGGCTCAATTGGAAAGAATTGTTTTAAATACACACGTGGAGCCCAAAGGATTAAATTACGACTTTTTCAAAATTTTATGATTTGTCGTATGATAAGTGGTGCTCAGCTATAAGTATGCAAAATTTCAAGTCTCCAACATGTATAGTTTCTGAGAACGGGCTTTGTGACAGACGGACAGACAGACAGTATGTACGAAACCCTAAAAAATAAAGAAAATAAGAAAAAATGATGCTATAAAGCAAAATATTTTCGTAAACATCACATAATTGTTTCTAATTTTCACACGCGAAATATAAAATATGCTTTTGGCGATTAAAAAATGCTATTGAAAGATTATCGCAAAATCTCAAATCAAAGTTTTTATGCCTTTTTTCTTTTTAATGGAATAACAAACAGATTTATTGTCCTGTTTGATTAAATTTTAATTTTTTATGGCACTGCATTATTACTGCGTGCGTTTTTTTTTTTTTTTATTATTGTTTACTCCATGTGTTCAATCCAGTTGTCTACGAAAACATCTACCAGTGAAAGTGACGCACAACAAATATCTGTGACGTATGCAGATAAATTTTGCTTTTTTATCAGTTTTTTTATATAATTTTTAAGCGGTTTGGAACTCATTTTTCATGGTAGGTGTATTCAGTAGGCGACCCTCATAGGTACCTTCTGTGCAATCAGAAACGAAATCCGGCAAATATTTTTTGAGTTATGCTTGACGAAAGTTTTTATTGGGGCTTTTTTTAGTAGGACATGGCCTTAATATCAATCTTAGCTGTAATATTGCGTTGAGTATTAGCCTTCGCTTCGCTCAGACAATAAATGTCTGGACCAGGTTTCGAACCAGGGAGTTCCTGGCCGAAGATGCCAATGCTCTATCAACTGAGTAATCTCGAACGTATCTGGAGGACTAGCTTACCCAACTAACCTGTAACTATCACAGCATCTGGTCTGATATTTGAATCAGTTCAACTTAATAAATCGGAGGTTGGTAGTTTTAGCCAAGACATCCCTGGTTCGGATCGTGCCTCGGACATATTTCACCCACTTGGAAATGTTATGATACAAATGTTATGATTTATTTAACAATTAAATAATTGTGTTAAAAATCAATCTAATATTATTACGCAAGCAGTGTTTATTGCAGTAACCTACAAGTGAATTAGCTGTAAAATAACCAAAGTTGCTTGGTAAATTATTCAAAGAACACAGTGTTATTCGAAATAAATTTCCTTCCCCACACGATAGTGAATGTTCATCGTTATCAGATTTATTTGCAAATGCCCCCCCCCCCCCCAGAAGGAAAGAAATTCATCCATTTGTCTACGATGCACCAATATTTCAAGAGATTATTATTATTTTCTGTTTATTTGTTTTAGTTGGCGTTAAACATGGAGTTAGACAGTCTACTCGCTATAACTGCATTTGTCTCTAGAAAACAAAGTCGATGGTGACGAAAGACATGTAACAATCCATGCTTTGTGTTGTTTAAACGGACATTATAAGGACTATATTTATGTAAAAATAAGATATATTTTCAAGGGGCATTGAGGGTACTTTTGTTTCCTGCCTTTCCCTGATACCACATTAAAAATCTGGGAAGCTATTTAAAATTTTCCATTTTGTTCTAATTTATTGAAAAAATAATGAATTCTATCGTTTAATATAACAGGCTACATATTTTACTTTTTATTTCTGCATAACACAACTAAGCTTTTGGTTCTGAATCAGCTATTTTTTATGAAAAGTATTATGCATGCAAACTTTTTAAGATAAATTTTTTAAAAAGAAAATGTATAATCATGTTAAAAAAATCAATATGTGAACTGAATGAAAAGTTGCTTGTTTTATAAAAAGATTTTTTTTTCAGCGGGATATTTTTTAACATTATGGCTTTTTGTATTTAAATGTGAAAAAGTACTGCATAAATATGCTATACTAAAACCCACCAATACGCGTTTTGTTCTTCTCCGTTTCGTAAAATATTTTTCATTAATATTTTAGCTAGACTTTTGAATACAAAATTGATTATTCATTATAATAAAAACCAAACGAATAAAATAAAATTTCTGAATGCATAGTGACGTAGTTTATTAAAAAAAATACACATAAAAGCTAATTTTATGCTCATTAAAATAAGAGATAAAATCTTAATAATGGACATTTTTAAATAAGCACTATTTGTCTGAAATCTAGTAAAATTTCGTTGCTTTTTTTATTGCATCTTATTACAGTTCCACCTTAGATTTTTTTCTGAAATACGAAATTTATTAAATAATTAAAGAATATCTATGTAAAGTAGTAAATCAGGATAGATTTACTTTTACCGCTTTATTTAAGTTTTTCAACTATTTTCAACTAAAAAAACTACAAATACGCATTTTCGCAATGTAGCTTATATATTTTGAAGTAATGAAAAAAGAGGATTAAATTGTTCAAAATTTATAAATCATTAAAATGTAAAGGGCTTCATATACATACTGGATATATTTTTAACATAAATTGTATATTTTTTAAATACTTATTCTAGATGAAGCACATAAAAAAGTGTGAAGAAATTAGGATATTTTTCCTGATATAATTCAACAATTAAAATGATCTTGTACAAAATATAAGCATATTTTTATCAATTATTTTTAAATGTCATTAATTGAAATCCTCCACTGTGCCTACATTGAATTTCACATGAGGGAATTTTTTGTAACTTTTTTTTTTGTTTCTTTATAGATTAGATATGTGAGGGAGATGTTTATGTAGAAACTTTAAATTGCCAGAAATAAGATAAACATGTGAAACTGGTGCAGACAGGTTGGAAATCTACAGATTTTAATGAGCAACAAGAAACTCACATCAAAATGTTTCCACGTGTCCGCCCTTGGTAGCACGTTGGATACCTAGTGAATAGTAATTTTCAATTCATACATTATCCAATATCACTGTAAGAATTAATGTAGTGACTGTCGTTATACGTTGTCACAGTTGTAAAGGATCTGATATATTGATCCCGTTGCACTGTTTTTGGTGACTAGGTATCGAAATGCCAAAGGACATACTTCTGATTTGTTAAAATGTCTGGTTTCTTGGTCATTGACACTCTTACTGTAGAATAGGATGGAACGTAGAAAACAACTTTTAGGTAGCTTTCATTACAAAAATCTACCTATTGCAACCGTTCGGAGAAAAGCGATTTCAAATAATTTTGGTATATTTTCATCGATCATGAACCCCAGACCCCGAAACCACCCTCCGTTCAAAAGTTGATATATATATATATATATATATATATCTGATCTTTGTCACACAGTAACTCTCATATTTATGAACCGATTTGGATGTAACTTCGTGTATACATAGTGCATACCAATGCCTCGACCTAGTTCTTTGGCCAGCTTCATCCGCCATCTTGTTTAAAAATGGCGGCCATTTAATTAAAAAAAAAATGAAAATTTGAAATGTGGTACTAACAAATTGAAAATTGAAAAATATTTTTTTTCTTATGTGTTTGACCTTGATACAAACATCCCGGAGCATTTTTTGTTCGTCTGTATCTTAAAAAATGGCTGAGTTATAGCACTTTAAATTTATAGCTTGGTTGACAATTTCAAACGACCTGATTTTTGTCACGCGATAACAGGCGTATTTATGAATCGATTTGGATGTACATTGGCGAATACATAATACGTACAAATGTCTCGACCGAGTTTGTTGGCCAGCTTCATCCGCCATTTTGTTCCAAAATGGCGGCCATTTCATTTTTTTAAATTAAAATTTAAAATGAGGTACCAAAAAATTAGAAAATGAAAAAGATTTTTTTTTTGTATGTGTTTGACCTTAATGCAAAAACCCCGGAACAGTTTTTGTTTCGTCTATATCTAAAAAATTCGCTGAGTTATAGCATTTTGAATTTCTATTGTGGCTGACATTTTGAAACGACCTGATTTTTGTCACGCGATAACAGGCGTATTTATGAACCGATTTCGATGTAATTTGCTGTGTTCATAGTACATACCAATGTCTCGACCAGCTTCTTTCGCCATCTTATTTCAAAAGGGCTTCCATTTATAAAAAAATTAAATTTAAAATTTAAAATGAGTTATCAAAAAAATTTAAAAATAAAAAAGATTTTTTTATGTGTTTGACCTTGATATTAAAAAAAATTAAAAATGGAAAAATATTTTTTTCTTATGTATTTTACTTTTATACAAAGATTCCGGAGCAGTTTTTGTTCCGTACATATCTTAAAAAATGGTTGAATTATAGCCCCTTGAATTTCTAGCATGGCTGACATTTTGAAACGATGTGATATTTGTCATGTGATAACACGCGTATTTATTAACTTATTTCGATGTAAGAAGACATGTGGATAGTATATCGTAATGTCTCGGCCAAGTTCGCTGGCCAGCATCATCAGCCATCTTGTTTCAATAATGGAGGCCATTACATTAAATAAAAAACTATATTTAAATTGAGGTGCAAAAAAATTAGAAATTGAAAAAGGTTTTTTTCTTAAGTATTTGACCATGATATGAGGATTCCGGAGCATTTTTCGTTTTGTCTTTAGCTTAAAAATGGCTCAGATAATGCAGTTTCAATTTCTAATGTGGGTGACATTTAAAAAAATCTGATTTTTTGCCTGCGACAGCTCTTGTATATATCAACCGATTCCGATGTGAGCGAGCATGTGCACAGGAATTACTAAGGTCTAGACCAAGTTCACTCGTTAGCCTCATCTACCATGTTGTCTTAAATTGGCAGAAACTTCAAGATATCGCCAAATTTGGCAACCAAATATAAGTTACTTAAAAAAAAAGCATATTGGATAAAGCTGAATAATTTTGCGAAATTCTCATTCATAATGATTTAGTATAGGTACAAATTAGTATTGAATCTCCTATAATCGGTTTCTACAAAATTAAGCTTCGTGTGTTTGAATAATATAAGCTTGCGTTTTAAAAATAAGGAACATGAAAGCTACCGCTTCCTCCCGGCACTGGCCGGAAGGACTTTTAAAAATCAAAATCGACCCAGTATGGGAAAGTTGTGTGTTGTATTGCTATGTAAAAGAATGCAGACCCCTGAGTTGATATTTTCACGTTCCCCAAGGGACGCGAAATTGTCGAATTTTAGCTAAATTACGCTAATTTTCCCGAATTTTAATAGCAATTAATAAATTAAAATTTTTTGGCCCATTGTGAATACATTGCTATTATGTCACCTTATCATATGTAAAATGTTTCAAACATCTTCTTCATGCGCCCAGATAGGGCTAAAACTTTATGAAATTTGGCAAAATTTGATTTCTTTTTCAAATTTCGTTGGAGACTATTACATACTAAAAATTAAGATTTACGCTAATCTTTGAAATTTTCATTAATTTAGACTACATTAGGCTTTAATATATATGTTCCTTTTGCATGTTTACATTTAATTGCTCAGTTTTATTAAGTACCAAATAATTATAATAGGTCAGAGTACTGCGAATTTTTTAATCACTTTTAGTTTGTACTTTTGTATCGTCTTTTGTACGTTTGGTATCAAAAGTTTCCATCCATGAACATGACTGAATTTTAGTCCAAATGTATACATTCTTCTTTTTTATCCACATGCTGTATCAGCCACATCTATTACAAATTTAACAATTCTCCTGTAGCTTGTGTGTGACATGGCAATTTCAGTTATCTTGAAAGAATTTCAGTGGCTGCACCTAGTGCACCATTCTTGAACCTTTCAATCTCTTTTATCTTCAATCTCCTGGTAATTGGAATCTCCATTCGTTCTTTCGAATCTCTCTCTAATCTTTGATTCTCATCAATTAAATTCACATAGTCTGCTGCTGCAATTCTTTTTGGTACCGTAAACTGTCAAACATATTTGTTTTGTATCTGTCTTCGCTACTGGTTTTGAGAACATCCACGATGCTGATAAGTTTAAGGTAGTTGGCAGAAATAGCAAAAGACGGGGAAATGAAACGTTAAGGCAGGATATGCCATAATCACAGTAGAATTTTCTATTAGCTGCATTTTTTGTGGCCGGAAGGACACTACGTTGTTTCAATAAAAAGTAGGGAATAAGTTTTGAAATATCCTAAGAAAAGAAGAATTTCTACTACTGTTACAAGAGCCCATTTCTATTTATATTGAACATGTTACACGTGGTAATGGTGTGGGTTCTAACATCAAAGAGAAAATTCTGGCATATTTGAAAAAGAAAGAAATGGTGACAAATGGTCTTGTGGTGATAGCGAGTGACGGCTCTAACGTCAGAATCAGTGCGGATAATGGAATTATAAGATTGGTGTCAGTTAGTGTGGAGCGTACTATTCAGTGGCTTATTTGTATGTTACATATAAACAAGTAATATAAAAATTTTGTATTTAAAGTCAATTCCTACTTAGGTCATCACAGAAAAAATAATATAATTTCTTAAGCTAATATTAGTTTTTGTTGCATTAAAATATCTCAATTTGATGATTTTCTATAAGCAAGTAGGTTTACAATGGAAGTCTATGGGACTTTGGCGAAATATTAGAGATATTGCCAAGTTGACGTCACTTTTGCGACTCATTTAGGTCGCCAAATTTGGCGATATATTGCCAAGTTGGAGACAAACTTGGTGGTATTTGGCGACAGAACAGGGTCCCCCCTATGGTAACCCCCCGTAAAGATATGAAGATGCATTAAATGCTGTTCAGTAAACAATGGCCGCCATTTTGTCTCTCATATAAAACTAAAATTAATTAATTAAAATTTAATTAATGAATTAATATTTGAAAAATCTGTATTAACAACAATTGTCATCCAGTATAAGTTTAAAAAAAATTATTTTAACTTGATAGGATGAATAATAAGTATTTTATTAACGATTGAAAATTTGAACAAGATATATAAATAAATAAATATAGGGAGAGTGTGAACTAATAGTAGGAACTGAATGAGCTACAACTCCAAATGTAAATAAGTACGAGTAGTAAGTCAAAATTACGTCCATACAAATGCATAATGCAAAATGGAAAAAATCATCGAAAATAAAGAAGTAATCATATAACGCGCCCCATATTTTCGCGATTGCTTGTGTTCCCTCTATGTCGTGATGCCGTAATTTATTCAACCATTCAACCCATAAATTCGGGATACGAAAAATAATGTATCGTTACAAACTCCTGAACCTCTTAAATAAATTTCATTGGACTCTCTTATGAATAATTGTAAATAAAAATTAGACCTGTAGATGATTTTACTCTCGTTAAAATGTATGTTAATGTTCTCTATTTGATTTTGCCGGGATAAAGCAGTATTACCTCTATTGAATTTTATGTTCACTATATGTTCTTTACATCTGATATTGAATTTTCGTTGGGTTATACCTATATAAATTATCCGAAATTAAAGATTCTTTTAAATACTAAAATTGATGCGATTAATAGAGATGACCTCTCAGGAGCTTTATTAGGAAGGGATTCCATTTATTAGGAAGGGAGGAATCAAAAATTATTATATAGGTATAACCCAACGAAAATTCAATATCAGATGTAAAGAACATATAGCGGAGATAAAATACAATAGAGGTAATTCTGCTTTATCCCGGCTAAATCAAATAGAGAACATTAACATACTTTTTACGGGATACATGTTTGTTATACGGGATACACCAGGCCAATTTTGAATTCAAAAATGTTTTATCTACGCTCCACCCTACTGTAAAACAACCTCAAAGAATCATAAACAAAAAGGTGGTTAGTTTTCCAAAATTTTATCAGCAGTTTCATACGTCTATCTTATTTTAGTGATTACGTATAAATTTTGTAATTAAAGAAAGACGGTTTTGGCATACTGTATATTTATAACTTTTACACTTGAAGCATATTTTTTTTTATTTCATTTAATCAATCTTTAATCTCTATGTAAATTTTCGTAAAATGAATTTAAAAGCAATAACTTTATCTTTTAAATAAATATCCATGTCAAAGTTGGTAAACTCAATTCATAAGTTTTTTATTTGTAAATTTACATTGTTCTATTTTCTTATTTTTAATTTGTATAAAGATATTTCAAAACATCAAAAAATGAGACCTATAAAAAATTTCTTTTTGTGAGAAAGCAAATGAAAAATACATAAGCTAGCTTCGGGTAAACATGAAATATATACATATGCAAACAAAATTACAAAAAACTAGTAAGAGAAATGCTATTCAGGAGAATGCATACTAACAGGAAGAAAAACCTATAGCACTTGGTCTGTATGTGTCGGGTGTATATGTTTCCCAAATGTTTTCAGACATAAAATTTTGGAAATCAAAACAGAAAATATAATACTGTAATACAAAATAGTATGAAAGAACAATCAACAGCACTATATGAAAGAACAAATCTTCTATAGAAATTGAGAATGTAATACAATGAAGAAATATTAGCATGAAATAAATCAATTTAGATTTGAAGAGCTAAGTGGAAGAACATGTTGAATAACAAAAATTACATTTGAAGAAATTTGATTTAAAAGTTTCAGTTGTCAATTTTAATGATTTATTTTCTGTTTGATACCATGTGTTTAAAATATTATCAAGTGTGGTACTAAACTCTATCAAAAAAAGTTATTCATATTTAATTCTAAAATATAAAAAAAATTAATATTATTTGGATTATTAAATACTAGCAAACACCGCGGCTTTGCTCGCGTAATATTCGAAATATGCCAAGTGATGTTTGCATGACTATGTTTTATTAGAAGAACACTTTTTGAAATAATTCAAAAACTACAAATTAAGCCACAGTTTGATTAAACTTTATTATAAAAGTGTGATAGACAGAAATGAGATTTTAATTAATAAGAAGAACTAAAACTAATTCCAAATAAATGATAATTTAGAAAATATTTCGAGTCTTTTTTGCTCATTTCATACACTTATTTCAGTATTCATTTGAAGTTTTGAATTTTTTAGAAACCATCTTAACACATTTACATCTTAAAATTACCAATCATGTCAAATTCCAAGCTTCTTGTCTAACAGTCTACCCCCTCTCTGGTGTTAGTGGCACCAACATAAAATGCCGAAATAGAGTTGAAATAGAATGTCTCGAAAAATGTTGAAACATAGACTGTCACCATTAATTTGCCAACATTAGCCTTCAAATCGGTTGGTATTTCCTAATATTCTATAGAGAAAGGAATTCAGATGTGTTTTAAAGGCTTTCTTGTTGTTCCTGCCAACCAGAGGGTAGTAAAACCGGCATAAAATATATCCCGTATAGGATCAAGGACTATCACTCTTGATTCGCAACCAGCAACTTTTGTAATCGGTTTATTTTTTCCAGAGATTCCACAGAAATCGTAATTTAGGACTCTTTTAGAATGATTTTCGCTCCTTACCTTCTCTTCACCACTTTTTAATTTCGAATTTATTTTCGACTGCTCTTAGAGGACATTTATATTTTATAAGTAACTACCGTGCTATATTTAAAGTTTCTGGCCTCTTCAGTACCGCAGATATCGCAATTTAGAAATTTTTTTGCTCCTGCAACCCTCGAGGGGTTGTGGTACCGACATAAAATATAGCTTATGTTTGAGCAGGTTCTATCACCATCAACTTGCAACCATTATGTTTGAAGTCGGTTTCGTATTTACTTACGATTGCCTAAAAATCGTAATTTAGAACGCTTATAGAACGCGTTTCGCTCACTTCATCATTTTAAATTTGGAATTTTCTTCCGACAATTCTTAGAAAGCATTTGCATCTTTGAAGTAATTACCATTCCAAATTTAAAATGTTAGACCTCCTCAGTAACACAAAAAACGCAATTTAGAACATTTTTTGCTCCTGTAACGCCCAGGTGGTAGTGACAACAACATAAAATATAGGCTATGTTGGAGCGGGGGCTGTCACCATCAATTTGAAACCATTACTTCTGAAATCGGTTTATATTTCCTGAGACTGCGTAGAAATCGCTGTTTAGAACGTTTTTAGAAAGATTTTTGTTCATTTTCACCCGTTTTAAATTTCAAATTTTTAAGGAACTCTTCCCAGAGAGCATTTACATCTCATAAGTAATTACCATGCCAAATTTCAAGTTGCTAGCCCCTTCAGTATCCAAAAATCACAATTTAGAGCGTTTTTTAAAATGCAACCGCAAGGTGGTAATGACGCCGACATGAAATAGATCCTATACTGGAGCAATATGTCATCATCAATTTCCAACCATTACTTTTGAAATCGGTTGGGTACTTTCTGAGACTACATAGAAATAGCAATTTAGAACGTTTTTCGTCCCTTTTCACCCCTTTTAAATTTCGAATTATGTAGGAAATGTTCTTAGAGATCATTTATATCTTATAAGTAACTACCATGCCTAGTTTCAAGTTGCTAGCTCCTGCAGTATTACAAAAAACGCAATTTAGATCGTTTTTTGCTCCTTCACCCCCTTTGGGGTATAGTGGCACCGACATGAAATACAGCCTATGTTGGAGCAAGGGCTGTCACCTTCGTTTTCACACCATTATTTTTTAAATCGGTTCGGTACTTCCTTATATTCCGTAGAAATCGCAATTTAGACAATTTTTTAGAACGCTTTTAGCTCATTTTCACCCCTTTAAAATTTCGATTTTTTACGAAATGTCCTTAGAGATCATTTGTATCTCATAAATAACTGTCCTGTCTAATTTCATGATTCTATGCCCTTCAGTAACTCAAAAATCGCAATTTAGAACGCTTTTTGCTTCTGCAACCCATAGGTGGTAGTGACACCGACATGAAATAAAGCCTATGTTGGAGCAAGGGCTGTCATCATCAATTTCCTACATTTACTTTTGAAATATGTTCGGTACTTTCTGAAATTGCGTAAAAATAGACATTTAGAACGTTTTTAGAACTCTTTTAGCGCATTTTCACCCCTTTGAAATTTCGATTTTTTTAAGAAATGTTCTTGGAAATAATTTATAGCTAATAAGTAACTACCATGCTAAATTCCATGTTTCTAGGCCCTTCAGTAACACAAAAATCGAATTCTCGAACGTTTGTTTGCTCCTGCGCCCCCTTTGGGGGCAATGACACCGACATGAAACATAGCCTATGTTGGAGCAAGGGTTATCACCATCATTTTGACACCATTATTTTTGAAATCGGTTAGGTACTTTTCTAGATTGCGTAAAAATCGGCATTTAGAACATTTTTTAGAAGGCTTTCGGCTCATTTTCACACCCTTTTAACTTTCGAATTTTTTAAGAAATGTTCTTGGAAATAATTTATAGCTAATAAGTAACTACCATGCCAAATTCCATGTATCTGGGCCCTTCAGTAACACAAAAATCGCAATTTCGAACTATTTTTTGCCCCTGCACCCCCTTTTAGGGTAGTGGCACTGACATAAAATGTAGCCTGTGTTGAAGCAAGGGTTGTCACCATCATTTTGACACCATTATTTTTTTATATCGGTTTGGTACTTCTTGAGATTGCGTACAAATCGCCATTCAGAACGTTTTTAGAACGGTTTTTATGCATTTTCACCCCTTTTTAATTTCGAATGTTTTAAAAAATGTTCTTAGAGATAATTTATATCTAATAAGTAACTACCATGCCATCTTCCATGTATGTGGGCCCTTCAGTAACACAAAAATCGCAATTTCGAACGTTTTTTAACTCTTGCACCCCCTTTAGGGGTAGTGGCACCGACATAAAATGTAGTCTATGTTGGAGAAAGGGTTGTCACCACCATTTTGACACTATTATTTTTGAAATCGGTTTGGTACTTCTCTTGATTGCGTAAAAATCGCCAATTAGAACGTTTTTTAGAACGCGTTTTGCTCATTTTCACCTCTTTTAAATTTCGAATATTTAAAGAAATGTTCTGGGAAATCATTTATACGTAATAAGTAACTATCATTCCAAATTCCATTTATCTGGGCACTTCAGTAACACAAAAATCGCAATTTCGAACGTTTTTTTGTTCCTGCACCTCCTTTAGGGGTACTGGCACCGACATAAAATGTTGCCTATTTTGGAGCAAGGGCTACTGTCACTATCATTTTGCCACCAATATTTTTTATATCGATTTGGTACTTCTTGAGATTTCGTAAAAATCGCCATTTAGAACGTTTTTAGAACGCTTTTCGCGCATTTTCACCCCTTTTTAATTTCGATTTTTTAAAGAAATGTCCTTAGAGAACATTAGTATCTTATAAGTAACTACCATTCCAAATTTCATGTTTCTAGGCCCTTCAGTAACACAAAAATCGCATTTTTAGAACGTTTTTTACTCCTGCACCCCCTTTTGGCCAGTGGCACGGACATAAGATATAGCCTATGTTCTAAGTTGGACTAACACCATCATTTTGATACCATAACTTTTAGAATCGGTTCGGTAGTTCCAGAGCTTACCTCCTACAAATAAACAATTTTTACCTCTTTATAATAGTAGTATAGATTAAAATATTAAATATTAATGAATAATGTCTTAAATCTTCAAGGCTAAATAGAACTTTGGTATTTTAGCTTTACTATGTGATAGAATACCTGATAACACCGTCGTTCAAAAGATAAAATAATTTTTAAGAAAATGTAGCATAACATGTTCTTCCACTCAGCTCTTCATTTATTCAGTGTGATTCCAAAAATATTTATTTTAAATATAGTTTTGTAGTTAGTTAAATTGGTCAAATTATTGCTGTGTTTAAGTTTCTGCGCAATGATAAATTTATATTAGTGTATTAAAATTTTAATTAATAGATGGAATTTTTTTTCACAATCGTAGCTTGTTTTACTTTCACGTTGATTGTAGTTTCAAAATCGATTTAAATGCAAATGAAATAATTAAATTATAATTGTAATATTTTAATAATAGTTTTAAGTTCAGTTTACTACGAATGAAGGCGGATCAATCCATTTCAAGTGGTCCAGCACTGGTTGCTCGACCATTTTTAAAAAATCTGAAATTTTTTGTACAACAAACCTAACATGACGGAAGTACAAAATGACAATTATTTTAATTTTATTAATTTTTGTTTGTGCATGGCGGCCATCTTTGTTTCATCGTCTGCAGCAATTTTTTTTTTAAAGAAGGGTTTACGGAATTGTAGATAATTCATCGTTTATTTATCCAATTCAACAGCGGATTAAAGCAATTTGTACATAATACATTCGGTTAAAAGTCTGGTAATAAGAGTAGTTTTCGAAACTAACTGCTAATTGGTAAAATTTAAGCATAAAGTTTCCGTTTTTTTTTTTCAAAATTTGTCCGTTTACAAGAGGAAATTTTTCTAGCAAGGAATACTGTCAAAATGACATTTTTTTTTACAAATAGGCTGAAAGTACTTGTACTCACATGCCGAGTTCCAGATCTGGGACTTGCTTTCTCTTCGCTAAAAAAAATTCCCAATTTTTTCAAAAATGTCAAAAATTGCACTTTTGAGGCTTTGATATCTCTGGTGGGGCACGAGATAAAAATCTGAAGTTCTTGTTTCTGAGAGTATTGTATAGTAGTGTTATGCACAAGAAATTTAAAGATGGAGATTTGAATACAAGCTGAGATATGGCAAGGGCTACATGTCAAAACAATACTGCCAAACTATTGTTTTGTTGCAGTCACAGCTAAGTATTTATCTCAGAGTGTCATTTAAATTTATGTTTTTGATTACCTTTAAATAATAGTAACAGAAAACAAAGCCCTTTGCAAAGCTTAGCAATTAATAAAAGAAATAATTATGCCTAAGGCCATACATTTTGTATGGTTTCAGTAATTTTTGTTGTAATTTTAGTAACTAAAAGAAACCTCAGCACTTTTACATAAAGAAAAAAAAATAATCTTATACATGACCTGAGACAAAAAGAACATAGGGAAAAAGAAAAGCTGTTAATGTTGTCATACTTGTTGAGACATGATCAAACGTGTCAAAACACATTCTTGCTTGTTGGTTCAAAAACCACAATTTTTATCTTTCTAAAAATTTGATTTGTAGGAACCAAGTCTTGTCATCTCTTGATAACTTGATTGAAGATCTAGGCCCTGCTGGCTCATAGAAATATACTTTGAAATCACTATGTGCAAGTCTCAATTCATTAATAATTCCTAGCTTACTTCTTATGAAAAATGTGATTTTCTGCAGTATAAATTTTGAAAAGGCTTTGGGTATCTTTACTTTCTGAAAATTACTTGAGGCTGATGCATGGTAACATCGCATAATGTTTCATTTACAGGAACATACTTATGGTAGGAACAAGTAAGCAGCATTAAAATGGTGGTTTTTAAACCAACAAGCAGGAATGTGCTTAGACACGTTTCATCATGTCTCAAAAAGTATGCCAACATTAACAGCTTTTCTCTTTCCCTATTCTGCTTTTGTCTCAGGTCTTGTATATATATATATATATATATATATATATATGTAAAAGGACTGGGGTTTCTTTTAGTTACTAAAATTACAAGAAAAATTACAGATACCATACAAAATGTAAGCCTTAGGCATAATTATTTTTTGAATTAATTGCAAAAGATTTATTTTCTGTTACTATTATTTAAAGATAATCTAAAAAATAAATTTAAATGATACTCTGAAATAAATACTTAGCTGTGACTACAACAAAACAATAGTTTGGCAGTATTGTTTTGACATGTTGCCCTTGCCATATCTCAGCTTGTAGTCAAATCTCCATCCTGAAATTTCTTGTGCATAACACTACCATAAAAAATTTCAGATTTTTATCTCGTGCCCTACGAGATATCAAAGCCTGAAAAGTGCAATTTTTGTCATTTTTGAAAAATTTGGGATTTTTTTTAGCGAAGAGAAAGCAAGTCCCAGATCTGGAACTTGACGTACTTTCGTCCTATTTGTAAAAAAAAAAAAAAAAAAAAAAAAAAAAAAAAAAAAAAAAAAAAACGTCATGTTGACAGTTTTCCTTGCTAGAAAAATTTACTCTTGTAAACGGACAAATTTTGGAAAAAGAAACACTGAAATTTTATGCTTAAATTTTACCAATAAGCAGTTATTTTCGGAAACTACTCCATTACCAAAATTTTAGCCCAATGTATTCTGTGCAAATTGCTTTAATCCGCACTTGAATTGGATAAATAAACGATGAATTATTTACAATTCCGTAAACCCTTCTTGTGAGAAAATTGCTGCAGACGATGAAGCAAAGATGGCCGCCATGCACAAACAAAAATTAATAAAATTAAAATAACGAGTTGGAACCCGTCGAAATTCGACGAACTAAAATGTTTAGAAAGAAACTGTTAGATCAAATTTATGATAAACCTACAAAAATATTTACAAAAAAAAATTCCTCTTACATTGGTTGTCTAACTCTTAAAACAAATATTTTTAACCTAAAATTACCAAAGTGGTATTTCCACAAACTTCAACTGCTTAAATTATTGAAAAATTAAACCGTTTTAGAATACGTAAATCAAGATGAATAATTATGATGCAGTTATCAATTGAAGCTCTTACGTTTGTTTTTACGGGATGAAAAAATAGATAAAAAGGATTTTGCTTTGTCACATCATGAAAATTTCCCCCATAAAATCTAAACTGTACGTTATTTTTACATTCTAAAAATTTATATACGCACCACTCAAGTTCACAATTTAAAAGTATTTTAACGCGCAGTAGATTATTAATGAATGTATTTCCAAACTTAAAATCGCGTTTGTCCGATACAACTTTGCATGTGAACATTCTCACAAACTTTAAGTTCTAATCTCGGTACTCGCGAATAAAAAATTCCGAAATTTGCCTTTAGTTGTCATAGTATTGGCGACTTAGTATTGGTCAAATATTTAGTTTTATCAAAGAAAATGATCGTTTTGTTTTAAATATGACATCATTTTTACTCACTGAACTATTTTACCTAGCGTCTCAAACTCAGTATCAGCGTAATGTAAAAATGTTGAAATGTAAAAATGTAACTAATTTATAAAGAAAAATGCATGTCTTTTTTTTTATGGCTGACGTCATTTTCTGTTCAAAAATTATAAGACAAAATGTTACTTTTATTTGTAGTGTGAAAATGGCATCAATAAGGATATAGTCAATAAAAATAAACCATGACTATTTTCTTCCCTTTACTTTTAATAGAAATGGTATACTTCAGTTGCCACAATTACAAAATTGGTACTAAAAACTATAAAAAAAATTAATATCTCACAAATAATTTGAGATAGAGCTTTCATACAAATTGCATTTAAAAGTACATTTTTACCCCTATATTACTATGTAAAAATTGAAACTGTGCCATGTTTAGAAGTTTAAAAATTTGCAATAGCTAAAAATGCCAAACCGAAATTTCATTTCAAATTTCAGAGTGTTGCCATTCGCAGAATGACGTATGCGTTACGCACAGATATGTTTGTCCTTTATAATATAGATAGTCATTTTGAACTTCTATCATGTTAGGGTTGTTGTACAAAAAATTTCAGATTTTTTAAAAATGGTCGAGCAACGAATATGACATTTTCTGGACCACTTGAAATGGATTGACCCAGGGTATTCTTCAACATACAAAATGAAAATAACAATGCTTTAGATACAAAAAAAAAATTATATACCTTTTATTTTAACTGGATAACAAAAAAAAAAATATTTTAGGGTTTAAGACAAGTTTGGTCAGTTTAAAATTTCGAAATTTTTTTATTGTGATTTAAAGTACATTTTTTGCATACAAAATCATTCTAGTGAAATTTATTAATTTAAAATTTATTCATATTGTAAAATCGTTCATCATATATTCTTCTGAGATATGTATAAATATTTAAAAATGCCTCTTTACTTAGGAAAAAGAAAGATACAAAATTTAATAGAATTTGATTTAAAAGACATTTAGCTAGATATTTTGAAATTTTAAACAAAACATAGACACAAATTCTTAACCTAAATGATGTAGTTTATATGTATATACTGAGAATACCTAATACGTTGAAGTTATTAATTAAAAAAAATAATGTTTGAATAGATAATAATTAAGTGGGTATATATAAATTTAATAATCGTCTCGTTTTATGGAAAAGCCATTGTCATGTAACATACAAAATTTGTTAATTTATTTTATGAATAAATCTGTAAACGCAAACATACCATTACACTAAATTTCAGATATGTTAATGAAACAGCACAAAACTTTTATCGAAGATTGAAAGCAAACAATAAAGATTTCCTTTAAAGTTGGATTCCTTTGATGCAAACGGTATCTTTCATCAGATGCAAAACGTTCTTATTGATCATGCAAAACTAAAATAAAATGATATATATATTTCTACATAAGAGATGTAAAGGAAACGAAATTCTGAAAAATTTCGACTTGGATATCCGTAGAATCTGATATATTCAATTCTAAAATTAAAATGTAATATTTGAATAGAATCAGATGAAAGAGTATATATTTGAGCTTAGGGAAAAGCAGACGTTTGTACTCACACAGCGATAGAATGTTTGCTTCGGATATATTAGAATGGAAGCACCTTTCTTATTCAAATAAGAAAGCAAAGAAAAATAGCAGACATGCAAGTGTATTTCACATAGAAAATATTATTTTTATTTCGTATCTCATGATATTTATTTTGTACATTCCGCTTTTCGTATTTTGTACCTAACATTATTTAATTTATTTTACTTAGTTATTTTATTATTTAACCCTTGATATCCCGAAATATATATCATATATTTGCTCCTGTTTAATAAATATCTTCGTTGATGTCTGAAGATATACAAAACAACTTGTATAATAAACTTTATAATATACTTATAACTACTTAAAAGGTAACAAAACCATATAAAAATGTTATTTAATGCAAATTTTATATTGGTATGACATGTCGAAAATTTAAAGAAAGATTAAAAGAGCACATTTCTGATATCAAGTTTAACAAACCAAATACAGCTTTATCCAGATTGCATCAAAAAGAAAATATTAAGATATACTTCGAAAAAGCTAAAATTATCATTTCAACGTCTAACCACTACTCGTCAATAATCCGTGAATCCATTGAAATTTTACTTAGAAGTGATAATGTTTGTAACGATGCCCTTTCCTATAATATTCCCGCAATTTGGTACAATATCCTAAATATTGCCAGACCTCCTGATAATATGAACTGATCTTTTCACCCCTCTGCAGAGAAATGGACTGAACTCCGCTTGCGCATGCGTACTATTTTTGTTTTTGTCTTCAAAATTTATTTCTATTCAGTCAATCATCTTTTTTCCCTTTGAAAATGAACGCGTGTATGTTCAAAAGATCTCGGGTTTGCATTAAATAATATTTTTATATGGTTTTGTCACCTTTTAAGTATTTATACGTATACTAGCAAACCCCTCGGCTTTGCTCGCGTAATATTTGAAATATGCCAAGTGATATTTATATGTCTAATTTTTACCAAAAGGTACTAACTAAATTTTTATTTTACTAAAAGGTAATATTTTATTTTATTAAAAGGTACTTATTACTTTTAGGAATAATTCAAAAATTACTATTTAAAACACAGATTGACAAAACATCATTATTACACTGTATTAGGCAGAAATGAGACTTAAATTAATAAAATGAAATAAAACTAAATAAATGATAATTTAGAAAATATTTGGAAACTTTTATGCTCAATTAATACGCTCATTTCAGTATACATTTGAAGTTTTGAATTTTTTAGAAACCATCTTCTTACATCTTAAAATTAACCATCAAGTTGAATTCCAAGTCCTACCACCACTCTCAACATAAAGGGCTATGTTGAAACAGGAACTGTCACCATTAATTTGCCAACATTAATTTTGAAATCGTATTGTTATTTCCTAATATTCCACAGAAACGTAATTAAAATGCTTTTAAAGCCCTTTTTTAGAACGTTTGTTGTTCCTGTGAACCCCAGGTGGTAGAATCACTGGCATAAAATATAGCCTGTGTAGGATCAGAGACTGTTACCACTGATTCGCAACTATTACTTTTATAATCGGTTTATATTCCCTGAAATTGCATAGAATCGTAATTTAGAACTTTTTTAGAATGCTTTTCGCACCTCCCCTTCGCTTCACCCCTTTTTAATTCGAATTTATTTTCGACGTTCCTTCGAGGGCATTTATATTTTATAAGTAACTACCATGTCATATTTAAAGTTTCTAGCCTTTTCAGTATCACAGAAATCGCAATTTAGAAAGTTTTTTGCTCCTGCAATCCTCTGATGGTAGTGGCATAGACATAAAATATAACTTATATTTGAGCAGAATCTGTCACCAACAATTTGTCATCATTATTTTTTAATCGGTTTGGTAATTTATAAGTTTGCTTAAAAATTGTAATTTATAATGCTTTTCACTCACTTCATTTTTTTTTTAATTTGGAATTTTCTTCGACTGTTCTTAGAAAGCAGTTGCATCTTGTAAGTAAATACCATGCCATACTTCAAAGTGTTAGACCCCTCAGTTGTGCAAAAAATGCAAATTAGAACATGTTTTGCTTTTGCAACATTCAGATGTTAGTGACAGCAACATAAAATATAACCTATGTTATAGCAGGGACTGTCACCATTGATTTGCAACCATTACTTTTGAAATAGCTTTGGTATTTCCTTAGATTGAGTAGAAATCGCAATTTCGAACGCTTTTTGGACGCTTTTCGCGCATTTTCAAAGCTTTTTAAATTTCCAATTTTTTCGAAACTGTTCTTAAAGATCATTTATAGCTAATAAATATGTACCTTGCCTAATTTTAAGATGCTAGCCCCTACCGATCACAAAAATCGAAATTTAGAACACTTTTTTGCTCCTGCAACGTCTTGGTGATAGTGATACCGACATAAAATAGCGTCTATGTTAGAGCAGAGGCAGTCAGCATCAATTTCCTACCATTACGTTTGAAATCAGATTCATTCTTCCTGAGATATTGCCGACAAATCGGCATCTAGAAGTTTTTAGAACGCTTTTCGCGCATTTTGCTCCTGCATCTCCTCTGGAGTAGTGGAAACAGATATAAAATATAGCCTATCTTGGAGCAAGATCTGTCACCATCATTTTTACACCATTATATTTGAAATCAGTTCAGTACTTCCTGAGATTGCATAGAAATCGCAATTTAGAAAGATTTTATAGCGCTTTTTGCGCATTTTGACCCCCTTTTAAATTTCGATTTTTTTAGGAAATGTCCTTAGAGATCATTGATATCTTATAACTAACTACCATTCCAAATTTCACGATTCTAGGCCCTTCCGTAACGCAAAAGCCGCAATTTAGAACGTCTTTTGCTCCTGCACCCCCTTTGGGGTAGTGGCACCGACATAAAACATAGCCTATGTTGGAGCAAGGGTTGTCACCGTCATTTTGACACCATTTTTTTTAAATCGGTTTGGTATTTCTTGAGATTGTGTAGAAACCACCATTTAGAACGTTTTTTAGAACGATTATCGCGCATTTTCACCCCTTTCAAATTTCCAATTGCTTAAGAACTGTTCTTAGAAATCCTTTATATCTAATAAGTAGCTAATATTTCAAATTCATATTTCTAGGCCCTTCAGTAATACATAAATCGCATTTTTAGAACGTTTTTTGCTCCTGCACCCCCTTTGGGGTAGTGACACCGACATAAAACATAGCCTATCTTGGAGCAAGCGATGTCACCATCATTTTGACATCAATATTTTTTAAATCGGTTTATATTTCCTGAGATTGTGTAGAAACTACCATTTAGATCGTTTTTTAGAACACTTTTTGCGCATTTTCAACTCTTTTAAATTTCGAATTGTTTAAGAACTGTTCTTAGACATCATTTATATCTTATAAGTAACTAATATTCAAAATTTCATATTTCTAAGCCCTTCAGTAACGCTAAAATCGCATTTTTAGAACGTTTTTTGCTCCTACACCCTCTTTGGGGTAGTGGCACCGACATAAAACATAGCCTATCTTGGAGCAAGCGTTGTCACCATCATTTTGACACCAATACTTTTTAAATCGGTTTGGTATTTCCTGAGATTGTGTAGAAACTACCATTTAGATCCTTTTTTAGAACACTTTTTGCGCATTTTCAACCCTTTTAAATTTCGAATTGTTTAAGAACTGTTCTTAGACATCATTTATATCTTATAAGTAACTAATATTCAAAATTTCATATTTCTAAGCCCTTCAGTAACGCTAAAATCGCATTTTTAGAACGTTTTTTGCTCCTACACCCTCTTTGGGGTAGTGGCACCGACATAAAACATAGCCTATCTTGGAGCAAGCGTTATCACCATCATTTTGATACCAATATTTTTTAAATCGGTTTGGTATTTCCTGAGATTATGTAGAAACTACCATTTAGAAAGTTTTTTAGAACACTTTTTGCGCATTTTCAACCCTATTAAATTTCGAATTGTTTAAGAACTGTTCTTAGACATCATTTATATCTTATAAGTAACTAATATTCAAAATTTCATATTTCTAAGCCCTTCAGTAACGCTAAAATTGCATTTTTAGAACGTTTTTTGCTCCTACACCCCCTTTGGGGTATTGGCACCGACATAAGATATAGCCTATGTTCTAAGTTGGACTAACACCATTATTTTGATACCATTACTTTTGGAATCGGTTCGGTAGTTCCAGAGCTTATCTCCGACAAATAAACAATTTTTTCCTCTTTATAATAGGAGTATTGATAGATATAGAAGTATAGATTTATATTCCCTGAAATTGCATAGAATCGTAATTTAGAACTTTTTTAGAAAGCTTTTCGCACCTCCCCTTCGCTTCACCCCTTTTTAATTCGAATTTATTTTCCACGTTCCTTCCAGGGCATTTATATTTTATAAGTAACTACCATGTCATATTTAAAGTTTCTAGCCTTTTCAGTATCACAGTAATCGCAATTTAGAAAGTTTTTAGCTCCTGCAACCATCTGGTGGTAGTGGAACAGACATAAAATATAGCTTTTTGTTTGAGCAGTTTCTATCACCAAAATTTGTCATCATTATTTTTTTAATCGGTTTGGTAATTTATAAGTTTGCTTAAAAATTGCAATTTATAACGCTTTTCACTCACTTTATTTTTTTTTAAATTTGGAATTTTCTTTCGACTGTACTTAGAAAGCAGTTGCATCTTGTAAGTAAATACCATGCCATACTTCAAAGTGTTAGACCCCTCAGTTCTGCAAAATATGCAAATTAGGACATGTTTTGCTTTTGCAACCCTCAGATGGTAGTGACAGCAACATAAAATATAACCTATGTTATAGCAGGGACTGTCACCATTGATTTGCAACCATTACTTTTGGAATAGCTTTGGTATTTCCTTAGATTGAGTAGAAATCGCAATTTAGAACGCTTTTTGGGCGCTTTTCGCACATATTCACCGCTTTTTAAATTTCCAATTTTTTCGAAACTGTTCTTAAAGATCTTTTATAGCTAATAAATATGTACCTTGCCTAATTTTAAGTTGCTAGCCCCTACCGATCACAAAAATCGGAATTTAGAACGCTTTTTGGCCCCTGCAACGTCTTGGTGATAGTGATACCGACATAAAATAGCGTCTATGTTAGAGCAGAGGCTGTCAGCATCAATTTCCTACCATTACGTTTGAAATCAGATTCATTCTTTCTGAGATATTGCCGACAAATCGGCATCTAGAACGTTTTTAGAACGCTTTTCGCGCGTTTTGCTCCTGCATCTCCTCTGGGGTAGTGGAAACAGATATAAAATATAGCCTATCTTGGAGCAAGATCTGCCACCATCATTTTTACACCATTATATTTGAAATCGGTTCGGTACTTCCTGAGATTGCATAGATATCGCAATTTAGAAAGTTTTTTATAGCGCTTTTTGCGCATTTTGACCCCCCTTTTAAATTTTGATTTTTTTAGGAAATGTCCTTAGAGATCATTGGTTTCTTATAACTAACTGCCATTCCAAATTTCACGATTCAAGGCCCTTCCGTAACGCAAAAGTCGCAATTTAGAACGTTTTTTGCTCCTGCACCCCCTTTGGGGTAGTGGCAACGACATAAAACATTGCCTATGTTGGAGCAAGGGTTTTCACCATCATTTTGACGCCATTATTTTTAGATCGGTTTAATATTTCCTGAGGTTGTGTAGAAAACACCATTAGAACGTTTTTTAGAACGCTTTTCGCGCATTTTCACTCCTTTTAAATTTCGAATTGCTTAAGAACTGTTCTTAGAAATCCTTTATATCTAATAAGTAGCTAATATTTCAAATTTCATATTTCTAGCCCCTTCGGTAACACAAAAATTGAATTTTTAGAACGTTTTTTGCTCCTGCACCCCCTTTGGGGTAGTGGAACCGACATAAAACATAGCGTACGTTGGAGCAAGGGTTGTTACCGTCATTTTGACACCCTTATTTTTTAAATCGGTTTGGTATTTCCTGAGATTGTGTAGAAACCACCATTTAGAACGCTTTTTATAACGAGTTTCGCGCATTTTCACCCCTTTCAAATTTCGAATTGCTTAAGAACTGTTCTTAGAAATCCTTTATATCTAATAAGTAGCTAATATTTCAAATTTCATATTTCTAGGCCCTTCAGTAACACATAAATCGCATTTTAGAACGTTTTTTGCTCCTACACCCCCTTTGGGGTAGTGGCACCTACATAAAACATAGCCTATCTTGGAGCAAGCGTTGTCACCGTCATTTTGACACCAATACTTTTTAAATCGGTTTGGTATTTCCTGAGATTGTGTAGAAACTACCATTTAGAACGTTTTTTAGAACACTTTTTGTGCATTTTCAACCCTTTTAAATTTCGAATTGCTTAAGAACTGTTCTTATACATCATTTATATCTTATAATTAACTAATATTTCAAATTTCATACTTCTAAGCCCTTCAGTAACGCTAAAATCGCATTTTTAGAACGTTTTTTGCTCCTACACCCCCTTTGGGGTAGTGGCACCGACATAAGATATAGCCTATGTTCTAAGTTGGACTAACACCATCATTTTGATACCATTACTTTTGGAATCGGTTCGGTAGTTCCAGAGCTTATCTCCGACAAATAAACAATTTCTTCCTCTTTATAATAGGAAGTATAGAAGTATAGATTATAAAGTTTATTAATAACAAGGTGAAAATTTCCTTCACAACACTAGTGTTTAAAACAGTGTTTTGACTCTATTGTATAATAATTTTTGATTTTTAGATAGTCTTTTTAAATAAAACCGATTTAATAAATCAGTAGTCAGTGTTCTTATGTAAAATATTTACAAGAATATTTGGAATTCTCACAGTTCTTACAAGAACAATGCAATTAAATGTATTGTGATCATATCTGTAACTGAGAAGTTCTTTGTCGTTGCAAATTTTTTGTAAAACTTTTTTTAATAGTTGAAAAGCCAAATCCATGTGAATGGTTTGAGAGTATAACAACATTAAAAAATATTTAGCTTTGTCTGTTTCGCTTTGCTTACTGAATGTGATCTAGCAAATTATTTTCTATAAAAAGTACCATATACTTTTTTTAGTAGACAAATTAAATAAATTATATTAGGTTGTAACGAAAGTTTTCCGCCAAATCCCCATTACAAAATACTAATTATAATATATATCGTTAACTGTAATTTTATATATAACCACCATTCCGCCAAACCTTCACAGTGTCATATATGATACAACACTAGTACCTAAAGCTGTACACTTTATTCGGTGACATTATGTAGCTTACTTTTTGAAACAGAACTGGAAGTAAATGATGTTTCTAATCTGATAGCGTGATAGTTCAATTTCAGACACTTAATGATAACGTACTTAATGTACGTGATAATGTACTTAATGATAACGATATATTTTTTACAAATTTCACAACAGAGTGTTGGGTTATTCAATGTCAGTTCAGGCAGGCATGTAACCCACCATCACAGATTTTGATGAAACTGCGTGTGTTTGTTCCTTTTATTAAGATATGTTTCCCAGTATTTTTTTTTACTCCTTGGTCAAATAGTTTCTGAGAAAAAAAATGTCAAAATTTTGAAAAACTGCCGTCAGTTGGCATTCTTGACTTCTCGATTTTCAAATGTAACATGACATAAATATGATCATATTTCAATATCTATTCTACAAATCATCTTCAAATAATTTATGCATAATATATAGGGTACGCAGTTTATGAAAAAAAATACTGTTACGCTTATAACATTTTAAGTGTGTCTAAAAAAATGTTTAATCTTTGAAGTCGTGATTTTTTTATGAAAAAATAATGCATTAACTAAAATAGCATTATCAACAAAAGGCGGTATTTTTATTAAATTTATTTTTTGTGGGGGATATACTTAAAGGTATCCATTACCTGATTCTGAAAAAAAAATAGTGGGATTTTGGGTGTTTTTAGTAGTATTTCCTATTTAAAAATATTTTGAGGCGTATTTCAAATCAAATCAAGCAGAGTCATTCCATGTCAGTTCGTCTAAGACATTTAATTCACTGTCACAAATTTCAATGAAACTGGGTATGTTTATAGCTCATTTTAAGACACGATCGAGGAAATTAAAGGTGATTACAAGTAAAATATTTTTTAAGATAAAAAAAATATCTAAATTTTGAAAATTTTTTAAAAATGTTTTTAATGACAGATCTATATTCAAAGACTGCATAAAAAAAAGTCATTTCAATATATAATCACTAAACAAGTTTCAAATAATGTATATGTGACAAATAATGTAGGCAGATTATTATTTGTTGTTGTTTGTCATGTTTAAATGCTAAGAGTGAGTTTAATCTTGTGAATTCTTAAAATCAAGAATTTTGTGAAAAATAATGTGTTAATCAAAAATTTATTATTAACCGAAGGCAGGCTGTTATTACTTTTTTTAATTGTACGTAAAAATATCTTTTCAATAGTTATAAAATAAAAATAGTGAAAATATGAGCAATTTTAGCAAAATTTTCATAAAATGTGAATGTTTAATGATAAATATTGAAGCTTTTCAAGCTAAGATGTACTATAATGACTACGATATCATCTATTTCTACTCTTGCTTAAATATAATACATACAATAATAAAATAACAAATATTATTTACAGCAATAAAAATTAAATTAAATAGTACCAGTTCCTTTACCAATACTACATTGCTCAACAGCCGACTTAAAATCACCAGCCCATTCTTATTGAAAAATACTCTCAACTGTTCAAATAATAAATAAACTGCATTTAAAAATCTTAATATCAACTTATTATCTGAAGACAATAATAATAACTAAACAACATAATGAATTTATAAATCAGCTTTTAATTGAAAATTCATGAAATGGTCCCTTTAAATGTTGTTGTTCATCGAGTCAATCAAAAGGAATTAAAAAAAAAAATAGTGAACCTAATATGCTGACTGCAATGACACTTCTAACAAAACTAATTAATTCATTACCGTCTGAAATCAAACCCGAAAGATCAAAAAGAAAAAAAATCATCTGTAGTGTGAATGTGACATACTCAGTGGTTTTTGAGATAGGAATGTCTTTGTGACATTTTCACCTATACTTCAATAAAATATAAACATGTAAGCTTTTTTCATTCATCCAAATTAAGTAAAACAATTATAAAATTTTGTTGTCATTACACCAGATGTTAAATTTTTCGTTACATACTATTAGATAAGTTCTTTACTTTTAGACTTTATTGACATAATATCATAAAATTTACAATATGTATTTTCTATAAGTGTATAAACAATATATATATGCTTTATTAAACATAAATGAATAATTTTTAAATAATTTGTTTCAGAACAGGGATATATATACACACATATATATGTTGAAAATCCATCTTTCAGCAATATTGTGATGAAATAAATCAAATTACCGTAATTTCCGGTGTATAGCCCGCGGATCAAACAATCGTGTTTCGACCCAGAAATTTTTAAAAATAAAATGTAACTTTTTAGATCACAGTAAATATTGGTCTTCAAATACTGAATAAAATTTCTGGGTCCAAACTGAATTGTTTGATCTGCGGGCTATACATCCGAAATTACGGTACATATCATTAGAAACTGAATAAAGTTACAAAAGTGCAACTCATTAAGTTTTAAATAATTTTTTAGATATAGTTATTTGAAAGATATAAATATAATGGATTATGCATTTTTTGCATATATTTAAAGCACAATACGTCAAAATTTTCTTCAAAAGAGTGAAATTTGGTATTTTTTTCAATATTAGCTGCTCAATGCTAAATTTTCAATATTAACAGCCAAATATGAGTTTAAAGATTAGGACTATCATTTTGGAAATTTCTATTGGGCGGTGAGGAGCTAGTGATTTTTCTCTTTTTTGGAAAGGGATAATTGCTCTTCGCCCTAGAAGTTTTACTAAAAAACAATATTCAGGGTTCGCACACTCCTTGGAATTTCCAAGGACTCTCGCACCACTAATAATGATAAGAAAATTTACATTTAATTTTTAAAACACAGAATTCGCAAACCCCGCCTTTATTCACAGAATTTGCAATAATTTTCTGCAGTGAAATACTTTGAAAATGCTGTTAAAATTTAGTGGTAAAACTGTACGAACCCTGAATATTGTTTATTTTTTTCCTTAAGAAACGAACATAAAAGATAATTTGAAAAATAAAATAAATGTATAAATAAAAATATTTTCAGGGATGATACATTGGATAGATTTTACATCTGAAAATATTGATAATTTTAAATATGATTTAAATACTACTAAAACCAACCAAAATCCCACTAATTTTTTTCAGATCCAGTTATAATGTAGTATTATGTACAATTTAAAATTAAAAAATTAGTCATAGAAACTCCGCCTCTGATTGATAAAGATTTTTTAATAATTTCATTATTTTTTGTAAAATATCTTTGATTTCAATGATTATACAATTTTTTAGACACATTTAAATATTTTTTAACATTACAGCAATATTTGTTTCATAATCTACATACTTTATTTACCTTGCTTAAATTATTCGAAGAAGATTTCTTTATTAGTTATTGAAATATGATTTTATATATAAAATGAGGCCTTTGAAAATTGAACAATCATTAATGGCAACTCGTGGCATTTTTCCAAAACTTTGATAATTTTTTCTCATATTTTCAATATTTTTATTTTATAACCATTTAAAAGATATTTTTACGTACAATTAAAAAAAGCAATAACACCCTGCCTTCGGTTAATAATAAGTTTTTGATTAACACATTATTTTTGACAAAAATCTTGATTTTAAAAATTCACAAGATAAAAGACACTCTTAGTGTTTAAACATGAAAAAAAACAAGAAATAATAATCTGCCTACATTATTTGAAACCTATTTAGTGATTTTATATTGAAATGACCATTTTTTTAATGCAGTCTTTGAATATCGAACTGTCATTAAAAAAATTTAAAACAATTTTTCAAAATTTTGATATTTTTTAATCTTAAAAAATATTTTACTTAGGATCAAGAAAATTAAAGGTGATTTCGTCTTAAAATAAGCTATAAACAATTCCACATTGAAATTTGTGACAGTGATTAAATGGCTTAGGGGAACTGACATGGAATGACTCTGCTTGATTTGATTTGAAATGCACCTCAAAATATTTTTAAATAGGAAATACTACCAAAAACACCCAAAATACCACTATTTTTATTTCAGAATCCGGTAAAGGACACCTTCAAGTATATATCCCATAAAAAATAAATTTAATAAAAATACCGCCTTTTGTTGATAATGCTTTTTTTGTTAATGCATTATTTTTCATAAAAAATTCACGACTTCAAAGTTTAAATATTTTTTTAGACACACTTAAAATGTTATAAGCGTAACAATATATTTTTTACATAAGCTGCGTACCCTAAATATTATGCATAAATTATTTGAAGATGATTTGTAGAGTAGATATTGAAATATGATTATATATATTACATGTTACATGTGAAAACCGAGCTGTCAAGAATGCCAACTGACGGCAGTTTTTCAAAATTTTGACAATTTTTTTCTCGGAAACTATTTCACCAAGGAGCAAAAAAAATGACTGGTGATCATATCTTAATAGTAAGAACAAACACACGCAGTTTCATTAAAATCTGTGATGGTGGGTTACATATTGATATTTTACTGCCTGATTTGATGTGGAATGCCCCTGTTATAAAGGAAGTCTCTTTCTTTCAAATACCAAAAATCGTTTGACAAAATATGAGCAAACACGTCAACGCGAACTGTTTGCATAGACCGTATTAGCTGTGCCGGGGAACTTTCGTTACACCCTGATATGTTGCATTTCCTTTAATGGAGTTTAAAAGACCGGTATGAGAATAGAGGGTTAAAGTAAATTATACATATTATGACGAGATTTTACTGAAAAGAAAAATTAAAATTAACAAAATGTTAGTAAATAGGATAATATATTACATTAGAATAATCTTAATGTGCAATTCAGAGATTTAAATTATATGGTTTTGAAATATTACCGAAATCGGATGGACGGTAGTTACAAAAACTTTAAATGACTACTAATCTTTAAATGTGTTTTGTTCCAAAATTTCATTTTCCATTTTGAATTTAAATTAATATCTATGATATTAATTAGACCACTTTGAAATAACGTTCGTATTCACCATTTATCTAAACCACAAAAGTGTGAAAATCTGCTCAACGGTAAAATAATATTTACTATTAACATAATTGGACTTGTTCGCAGTCAAATCTAAATTAATCAATTAATGATGAGCGTTTGATCGAGAATTTTACACTTGGCCGGCAGTTGAAGTAGATATTGAACGCGAGCGTAATTAGGTTCAAATGATTTACTAGATTTTGATTAATGCATGTATAATGGTAGTAAGGAATGTTGATTGAAAAATATAATATAAAAAAGGTTATATAAAACTGCCAAAGGAGTGTTATGGAAAAAATCCGTTTAGTATTACATAGTTGCAATCGAACAACTGAAATCAGACAGTATTGACATATTGGCAATAGAGGTCGGTGTTTAATGCGAGCTTAATTAGGTTGAAATCATTTACGAGATTTTTATTAATACAGGTATAACGGTAGTAAGGAATGTTGAATGAAAAATATAAAATTAAAAAGATATAATATCGCCAAAGAAGCGTTTTGGACAAAATCCGCTTAGTATTACATAGTTGCAATAGAACACCTGAAATCAGGCAATACTGACAGATTAGAAAATGTTTTTACCATAATATAGAACTTGAATGCACCAGTTTAGAATCACAATCATTATTACTTTTGTGATTTAAAGTACGAAAAAGTGTTATAGTGCAATTTACATATGCTTGAGCAAGCATATGGTTGTTAATTTAGCAGCACCATAGTAGATCATGTTAGTTAATCCACTATTGCATTAACAACTTGAAATACTCATTACGCTGTACCTTCTGTGAAACTGCCTCTGATACATGGGAAGTTTTAAAAAGAATAAATTCATTACATTGGAAATGTATGTCATGTCATACAATGCTCTGACACTTCAAACTCATTTTTCCAAAAAATCGCGCCATAGTTCATTCTTTTATCCAACACTATGGTGAAAACTTGCAAAAAAAAAATATTGTAGGAAAATATTTCGATACCGGCGAAGTGTGGTCACTATACAGGCTTACTATTTATTCAAAAGAAAATGGTAATTCAACTATCTAGCAAGACTACTTAATTCTTTTATTTTGTTGCAGAGTAAATACAGTATTTTTAAAATGATTACATAGCACCAGAGTGGGCCAAAAATAAACATAAGCGACCTTTAGTGCTGAGTGAGCCCCAGGTATATGAAAAAAATTAGCGGTATGGAATTTGGGCGGAGCAAGAATCATAAATGGCGGTTAATATAACTTTTAGTATATTATATTGTGCTTCTGGACAAAAGTAAAAGAATGTTCAACCGTTAAAGTCTCTACTAACCGTAAAAACTCACCACTGTGAGAATATGAAATACAAGCAAAAACTCTTTCTCTGTCCCATTTCTTAATATGTGAAAAAGGATTAGTCAAAATATAGTTAAGCTGGCCGCTGATAGCTGCCACATGAGATTTGTTTTAATAGTAGATTGTATTAGATTTATTTATTTAATAATTTACCCAGAAACTTATGAGGCTCTCGGAATGTGTCGTGCACAGTTTCTAGCGCAGTATTATGATAATAAAGGCATTCCTGGCCAATATGTGGAGTATAACAGTAGGATTGAGATTTAATATCAATAAATATTGCGTCGAGTCCTATTTCGCCGAGAAATCAAGACTGGAGTTCTCAGCCTTTCGAGATTTGCAGCTCTCCACGTGTCCAGAGGTTTTTGAAGTATAGCGTTAGCTGATAGATTATGCCATTTTGGTAATAATGTATTTCGTTGAAGTTCAATACAGTTTTGCGACAACAATGGGTGTATTTAGTATTTAGTGACATTTTATCTAATTTCAGACTTGGTGAGCTAATACCTTGCTTTCAGCGACAGTAGTCTCGGGCATAGAAAACATTCTTCGATATAAATTGAGGAGCCATCCTGAAGTATGTAAGTTTGGTTTGGATTTAGTAATTTTTCGCTTTTAAATATCGTGAGAGTTTATTTGAAGTTTAAAGTAAACTTAGTTAAGAGTAGCATAGGCTAAATTTAGATCATCCACTGCAGCACTTTCCTGCTTTAGTTATAATAAAATGTATATTGATATTAAATATGAGTAGGCATCAATTAACTCGTGGCGGCTGTGATGGTGCTGACAAATCTGTTCTGTCGAGGCATGTTCTTTTATTGCTTTTATAATTAAATAATTACAGCTATTATTTGAATGTGATTATCTAGCAGGAAGTTTTAATATGTACATTCAAACCTCAGGCGAAGTGATAAATGTATATTTTCTCAGAAAATCTGAAGGAAAAACTATTCTTTTGAACACGTAGAAAAAGAGTCCTCATAATAACATGTTTGCTTCAAATGTGAAAAGCTACTTACATTTCTATTAAAGTGATGAAAAGAAAATAAAATAAGAAACATTTTCATTCTTAGAACAATGATAAAAGATTTTTCAGCTCCGTCAAAGTAGATAAAAGTGAAACATAAATCATATATTTCTATTGAACGTACGTAGTATATTTTTTTACGATAAAGTTTTTTATCCGCGACATAAAAAAAAAAGTTGATACGAAGCAGATTATAAGGTTTTGTATTTTTAAATGACAAAGTAATAAATCCATCAAATGTTTCACAGAATATACGTGTTTTATAGGAAGTTTAAAAAGGAATGACCCGATTTCAAACAATCATAATTTATTTGTACAGAAATGATCGGAAGGAACACTTCAAACATAAAACAGCAGATACTTTATCTTTACGTTTTGTTTAATTGTTTGGATTGACTGTTATTAGTCAAATAGATTCGTCAAAGTGATAATACATTTCACATTAGATTTGAAAAGTTATGTTTTTGTTTCCTTGTGACTACTTTTTTACAGGGATTTATAATCTTTGCTTACAGCAGTAGACCTACAGAATATTTGTATAGCGAAAATATTGACATCCGTGTTTTTAGGAACATGCTGTTTCCTAGATTAAAATGGAGTACACTGATGTTTTCTGTGCGTCTAAAATACACACTTAAAGCAGTTGCATAACCTAAACTTTGAGCTTTCTTCTGTATTACCCTTAAAGGTTTTTATCAACCATTGTTTTCCATATAGTTATTGTCCTTTATATAGAATCATTTTTCAATAGAGTAAAGACACTGAATTAAAAACTAGTGTCGTGAAGGAAATTTTCACATTGTTATTAATAAACTTTAAAACACACTTATAACTACTTAAAAGGTTACACAAACATGTAAAAATATTATTTAATGCAAATCTGAGATCTCTTGAACTAACACGCGTTCATTTTCAAAGGGAAAATATGACTCACTGAGTAGAAAATAAATTTTAAAAATTTATTTATATATTTTTTTAAAATTTATTTTTCCTTTTGAAATGACCGCGTGTGAGTTCGAAAGAACTCAGGGTTGCATTAAACAATATTTTTACATGTTTGTGTCACCTTTTAAGTAGTTATAAGTATTTTGAAAAGAGTCTTTTCTGTAATTAAAAAATCTGTATTGATGACATTTTTGAAAATATTTTCATACCTTAAAGGATTCTTGTTGTTTTGTTAATGACACCGTAGACACACCGTTGTCTCATATATTAGGCGCCTACTTATATGGTGAAGAGGAGAAAAGTAGTTATATGGTTAACTTTTCTCCTCTTCACCCTCCGTCCTATCCCTCTTGATGAACATAATCATTGGATGTTACGGCCTGCTTTATAGGAAGTTGTTGCTGTATATTTATTAAGCTCTTTGCCATCTACAAGAACATACGTAGTTGTCAAGATGGGTTTCCTTGCCAGCTACCAGATAACTCGTTATTGATTTCTTTACCTAAATCATTGATTACGAGGAATATCATGGTAAATCCATGCAATGTTTAAGTGTTTGGTGCGCAGGAAGTCAATTTATTTGTAGATAAAAGTAATCTTTTATATGTCATTAAATAATAAAATAACAGAAACGAATCGAAAAGCTTATACTATTTAAATTTTAGCAGCGAACGTGTTAAGTACTTTGGGTTAGTTATTGTTAGATCAATGGAATAATCTTATTGATAAATCATTTCTTTCCTTAGTTTGTTCTCTTCAAGCTTGAATTCTTTGACTTGAACAACTGAACTTCAGAGATTCTCCATAACCATTAGTTTAATTTTAGTTATCGTCGTACTTTTCAACTTGTATTGTATTCCGTTGCTTCCTATATAACTTTTTCCCTCTTCACTCCCTCTCTTCATGACGAAAATCCTTGGTTGTTACTGCCTAATCTATTTATAGTTATTGCTGCCTATTCTACTGTTCTTGTTTCTTGTTCTTTGTTTCTTGTTCTTCAACCACTAGATTCTTTTTTTCATCCAACATCGCTATGCTTAGTTTGTTCTCTACAGCTGGACTACATTGACTTGAACAACTGGTTGTCACATTTTGCCCTCAATCATCGAGATCCACAGTTTTTCCTCTACCGGTGCAGCACAAGATTGCGCTTCTACAGCCAGATTCGTAATGGTGTTTTTTTTTTAACGTTGTACTTTCTTTCTTGTTTCTGACCATTAAATTCCACAAATTTTTCTCTTCGACCACTGCTCTCCATAACTTTTCTCGACAGCTGGTTTTCTACAGCCGCCGGAATATTCAAAACATGTTTTATTGATAAACATTTTTTGCTGCCTCACAAACGTTGGATACTATTACCGTTACATGTTCTTTCCACGACACGTAAACCACTAGACGTCATTTACTATCTCTCAATAAAGACATAATTAGATTGAAACCCCTTCTCCCCCCGAATTCTCCACCGACTTTAATCAGATGTACATTGATGAGAGGTCTCAAATACTTGATATTTTAACATCAGATTGCTGTTAGATTTTTAAAATAATGTTTTACGTGTGAATTTTATATATGTCGTTTCAGTCTTATTTTAAATCCTATATCCGAAGCCAAATATAATTTATATATATCTTAATTAGCAGAAATTAGAGTAATAGTCTTCTTTTTTATTTATTCACTTGTCTGAATAAGTTACTAATTATAGTTTTTTTGTCCTTATGTATATATATATATATATATATAAAGTAACGATTTGGAAATGGACCAATGAAAATCTGCGTAGATACCGCGAAATCGCATCGAAAAAGTGAACTGCGGCTTTTTAAATCGACTCACATTTCATAAACTACTTGGCCGAGAAACTCGAAAATCACACAAATATACGCAGAAAAAAATCTACTTCCAGAAATTCAAAACATTATTCCGATGCGAACCGAAAAAATCGTCTAAAAATCGATTGATAAAAAATTCATTTTATTTCCCGCCCACGTGTTGGCAGAATTAGAACGGCAGGGTTACCAGATGTCCCTATCTCAGAATCTAAGGGGCGTAAAAACTCGAAACTTAGACAGACAGACGGGAAAAAAATTCCCCTTTCAGATATTATAAAATTTATTCTTATATCTTAGTTACAAGCTGCGATATTAATTATTATTTCACTAATTGGTTTCTTTCTATTAATTGCTCATTTTAAAAGACAGTCACGTGATTTCTATAGTATTCTTCTTCAGAACGGTCTACAATATTTAAAAATACAGCATAAATGTTATTTAATCCACTTATTTAATATAAAAATGTCAAAAGATTAGTTACCACTATTTTCAAATGATAATATCATCAAATATCCTATATCCTTGCTTCAGAATACCCCCTCGAGTAATATAAGGTAGCCATAATTAAACTGACGGTACTCAGGGTGTTCTGAAGCGTGATCTAATTGCGAGAATGGCGTTAAATTTTGTAGGAAGATTAAACAAGACGGTGGACGAAGGATTTCTCGAAAAAAAAAATTAGTTCAAAAAATCACCGCCAGGGGAATATGTAGCGCTGTGTATTCAAAAAAGAAGAATCTATACTGAAATAAAATTACTGTTTATTTAGCGCATCCAACTCAGGTTCGATGTGGCCGTCGTTTTTGTGGACCACATATTGCATTCTGTGAACAGCATTTACAACAGCAGATAATAACATGTCTGCAGGAGTCTCCCATACATTTCGTGATTTGTTAGCCTTCAACGTAGCCAGGTCCTGTACACCTCCGTGATAGACGTTGGACTTTAGGTAACACCATATCCAAAAGTCGCTGGGTGTAAGATCAGGGGAAACGAGGTGGCCATGCAGTTGGAAACAGCAGCTAATGACTCTTTCTGTTGTGAATTTCTGTCGTAGAAGCTGCTGCACTCGCAAAGCAATATGTGGAGGGTCTCCATCTAGCATGAAAAGGATTTTCTCCAGGCACTGTCTTTACTCAAGTGCCGGAATAACAAAGTTGTTTAGCATTTGGCGATATTTGTCTCCGGTAACAGAACAAGTTGGAGGTCCTGTCGTAGTAATGTTTTCATAGAAGAATGGTCCTATGATCATATCTGCTGTGAAACCACACAAAACATTTATCTTTGTAGAATGTAAAGGAATTTCTTTGAATGCTCTTGGTGACTTGTTATCCCAAATTCGGCAGCCCTGGGTATTTTTCAGTTCCATTCAGTTAAAAGTGGGCCTCGTCTCCCCATAAGATTTTCCGGGGCCAAGCATCATCCAACTTCATTCTGGCAAGAAAAGTGAGAGAAAAAGTCAATCGCTTACCATGGTCTGTGTGACGTAATTTTTGTACACGACTCATCTTGTACTGATAGAAGTGGATAACTTTTCGTAGTATTTTCCATACCGTACAATAAGGCATATCCAGATTCCGAGCTATCCCACGAGCACTGGAAGTGGTAGCAAAATTGTCTGGTGCTCTGTCGACAATCGCCGTTGCCACTTCTTCAATTGTATCCTGGGATACGGGTTTTCGTCCTCTTTATGACTGAACATTTAGAAAACCTGTTTTCTCAAACTTCCCAACCATTGCTTGTAAACCATTAACTGACAAAGGACCGTTACCTTTATGCATTTTTTGTGGTTTCTAAAAGTACGAAGAGTGGCTGGCGCATTGCACTGGATCAGGTAAAAGAATTTGTCTAGTAGAGCTCGCTCGACTAAAGAAAGAGACATTATGAAAGATAAATTTCAATGAAATTGCTTCTAGCAGTAGAACATTACCTTTTATAGCCGAACAAACTGGCACTGGCCAAAAGATGTAACGTGAAATTTCAATAAAGAACTTCTTCTGCTGCTGTTGCTTTCTTTGGGTCTCTGTAACTGAAATTGCAGATAAAAAAAACTTTAGCAGTGCTTATATAAATTTTCAGCTTTTTATAAACTTTTACGATTTTGAACTTGTATTAAATTGCTAAATTCGTTAAATAAACTGTAATCTTATTTCAGTATTGATTCTTCATTTTTTGAAACTCTCTTTTTCGAATACACAGCGCCACATATTCCCCTGGCGGTGATTTCTGGATCATTTTTTTTCGCGGAATCCTTCGTCCCCCGTCTTGTTTAATCTTCGTACAAAATTTGGCGCCATTCTCGCAAATAGATCGCGCTATAGAACACTCTGAGTACCGTCAGTTGAATTATGGCCACCTTGTATATCTACTGACAGGTTGTTTAACGGAGTTTCGTACAGATACAGTTTTGTTAACCCTCCGACTGTCTTGGCAAAGGGCAAAAATTGTAATGTTGTTTTCTCTGCATTTTGTTTTAAATGCTAAAAAAACAAGTTGGAAATTGCTCGTCAAACGTGGCAAATGAGGTGCGTTCGTACTATAACTAGTTTTATAATTATTTTTTGCACCCCACATTGTACTGAATGTATATTATTTTGCGCTTCATAAGTGCATAGACTGTAACATCATTAAAATGCACTTACAATAATTTTTCCCCATTCCCCGTAATGTAACGGAAAACTTTTGGGGGTCCCTTTAATTAAACTATACATCCGATTTTCATAAAATTGGAAATGGCTCAACAAAATTTTGCAACAATTATATATTAAAAATTTCAGACCATTCGGAAGGCTGTAAAATCATTAAAATGCATTTGCTATAATTTTTTCCCATTGGCCGTAATGTAACAGAAAACTTTTGGGTGTCCCTGTAATTAAACTATACATCCGATTTTCATAAAATTGAAAATGACTCGACAAAACTTTGCAGCAATTATATATTAAAAATTTCAGACCATTCGGAAGTCTGTAACATCATTAAAATTCACTTACAATAATTTTTCCCATTGGCCGTAATGTAAAGAAAAACTTTTGACTGTCCCTGTAATTAAACTATACATCCGATTTTCATAAGATTGGAAATGGCTCGACAAAATTTTGCAGCAATTATATATTAAAAATTTCAGATCATTCGGTCGGGTAGTTTTTGCTCTGTTATATGCGGACGGACAGACAGACGGACGGGCAGACGGACGGACAGACGGACAGACAGGCGGACTGAACGACGACTATAGGTGCTACGTATTTATATAATTACGAACGCACCTAAAAATGATTCTTTGAACATTTTATAAAAAAAAAACTTAATAACGAATATGAATGCAATCCTTGGAAGTATTAATCATTGTTCAGTGTATTAAAAATACATTAAATCAATAGAATTATATTACTTTAAATATTGCTTATATTGCAGTGAAACCTGGAGCTTAGTGAACGTATTAACACGGGCTTGTCAGTGAGGGGGTTAAGAATAGAGGGTGCTCTCTGGTGGTGGAATGTGGAACTAACAGAAGGCGATTATGTTGAAATTTGGAAATCTAACCAGGGGATCTGTTTTAAACTTTAAGATAGTTTATCACACGCACGATAAAAAATTATAAAAAAAAGTATGGCGCGTCACATTTCGGGGGTGAGGGGGAGGGGCATGAACAAAATTAGGAAATATAACGAGGCGATCTGTTTGAAATTTTAAGATAGTTTATAATACATAATAAAAATTAAACAAATGAGGGCGGGTCAGAAACTGGGAATTGCGTTTTTGTCTAATGGAATCAAAAATTTTGAACGCGTAGAAAATAAGGGATCGCGAAGCAATCTAAAATGGAAACACGAAACAATTACGTCTGGGGTTGGCTAGAAAATAGGGATTACATAGCGATACCGAACAGATCGAGAAGCAATTAATGGAGGGATTGGTAAGCGTTGCGTGCAGCGGGCGAAACCCCCATAGTAAAATTAATTATTAAGTTTTACCTAGTTTATGGTAAGATATTCACGAAAATATTAAACGTAAAATGTATAATTAAAAGAAAAAAGTGCCCTGTATATTACACATATTCGTAAAAAACGAATCTAAAAAATAACGCTAACTATCAACTCTGGAAACTTATTTTAAAAAAGTATAAGTTCTAATCAAGTTATTAATGTGCTCAAAATGTTCAAGTTTCTCCCTGACCAAAAGAGAAATTTTAAAAATTAGTACAACATTAAAAGATCAGCAAGTATTTCCTCTAAATATGAAAAAAGTTCCTAGATTATCTAGAAGCATATTTTTTATTGCAAAATAATAATAATAATAAATTCGAATTTTTCTTTTATGTTAAACATAAGCCTTTTTTGTTTTTCATCAAGCATCTTACCTAAAAGTTTTATGTAAGATGTTCTTAAAGAAACATTTACAAGCGAATTAACTTTGCTGTTGCATATTTCTTATTAAATAACATATTTTACATATTACAACAGTTTAGAAAGTTTTACTTTTTACGCCAGAAGATTTTTATTTTATTTTTAAATACAGATTTGAAATTTAATTCTAAAAGTTTTGGCATGTTTCAATTTTATCCAGACTTCCATTTTTTTCTTATGTAAGGAAAACAATTTTTGCGTACATTTTAAAAACCCATCCATTGTATATTTAAATATTTTGCTACTTTTAGTCTTTAACCGTTAGTTTATTCCACATATTTCATATCTAATGTTTACAGATAGGAAGAGTTATGAAGAATAATGATAATAGTGCAATTTGGTGAATATTGTGCTAATTCTGTCATTTGTTAGCTTGAAAAGTTTGGAAATCTTCCACGAAGGCAAAAATCAAGATGAACCTTCGGAAAATACAATTGAACATTAGTATAAATGCGTAAAAAGGATGTAAGTCCCTCACAAAATACAATGTAAGGTATAAAACTAGGAAAGAATGTGGATTTCATGCTTGTAAATTACAGAACAGTAAATAACAATAAATAATTGTGATGTTTTCCCCTCGCATATTTGAACTATTTTTGAAATTGAAACTACGTTTTGATAATTTGAATAATTAAAAATTTGTTTTTAAATGAAATTCATTTAGGATATTGTTTAATAAAATAAATTTATTTTAAAATGAATGTTAATTAAATATGCAATAAAATATTCTCAAAATAAAAGTGTTATGCCTGAAAATGAAAAGTCTACTTAAAACTACGTTAAAGAAATTCCTAAACACTGTAAATAACAAGAATCGATAGAAAACCTCCTGAATTACACTGCATGCTTTTGGAAATTTTCAGTTTATTAAAAAAATTATATATAAGGTCAGTCTGCCTAAATGTGATAATCCCTAAATGGGACAATGTTCCTTTACATAAAATGTTAATGCAAGAATCGTAAATAAATGTAATATAATGAAGCATATGAACTTCAGAAACAAACCCGAAACATTTTTTGCATGTAAAACGGTTTCTTTAAAAGAAATTTTAAATCAAACATACACGTTCATTTTACATCGCCCCCATGTTTTGTAAATGCGACAAAAATTTACGAAAGTGGCTCACGGTTTTTATTTTTTATCTTTGAAGATCAAATAACTTTATAAACTACAAGTGCTACGTTCTCCGTTTCAATTACCTGAATAGTTAAACCAAAGAAAAGGCGACCAGTTTCCGGTTTAGGATTTGGACTACGCATTTAGGAGAGCTTGTTTTCAGCCTGTGCCTAATAGCGACATACATATTGCTGTAAATGCGGCGAAACATTTAGAAGATTAACGAAGAAGATTATATGGGATTTTTTATTGCGTTAAAATGATATTTAAATCAAATTTTCTGTTTAATTAAGCTGTGTTGAGTCCGCATAATCCTCCCTTAATGTTTTTCTTTAACCAGGTGTTTAAATATGTGTTTAAGACGATAAAAAAAAAATACTCTTCTTTAAAATTTTTAATAAGAAAGGTGTAAGAAACGCAGTGTCTATTCCAGTAACATAATATAGACATATAATTAAGGAATTTGCAATAATTTTACATAATGCAAATTCTGGAAAATCTTGTGTAGATTAAAAACAATTTATGTTTATTTTAACCCGTAACTGGAGACATGAATTTTCTTACGCGTTCAGAGATATAATGTTATTTTCCTTTTTTCTCTTTTGTAAACAGCCTTGGAATTTTTTTTTTTAGAAACGCAATATATTCTGGAAAGCATGTAATGATAAAAGAACTACTTGTCGGAACTGAGGAATGATTTTATTCAAGGACAAAAAAACAACAACACACATGATAATCAGAGCCAGAGAACAACGCGGAGTCATTCTGACTCCCGTCTCCAGTTACGGGTTAATGCAGTTAAGTAAGTTAATTTTACCGACATTATACCATTCGGTAGCTTAAATGCTGTCTCACATTAATACGTGATGCAACTGAGTTATTCTCTGGTTTACGAGTCATAATTTTTGTTAGCACTTTTATAAAATCTGATATTTTAATTCTGTTTTCACTTTTCATTCGTTATAATCGATATTTTCTACTTTTAAGTTAGTAAAAGATAAAAAGTAAATAAAACCAATTTATCTAAATGAATATTTGTTTCCATATACGGAATTTTAAGTACAGAAAATGTTAATTATTTCGTGAAAGTGCAAGAAAAATGAAGAGGGGTTGGGGGCAACAGAATACCAGGCACAGAGCTTCTCTTTGGCTTAATCAGAATTATTATAAATATTGTACGATTTTTTCTATTTCGAAGGCTGGTATATTTATCATGTGACATTTTATAATAAAGTTATATGTAATAAATAGCCTTGTTAACAATATTATAAATATCTTTTAAATACTCTTTTAACCCGTAAGCTCCACACTATGAATTTGCATTGACCGAAATGTCGGCGTCTTAAATTAATTCGCATTTTCATTCACAAATCAAGAATTTTGATAAAATCAAATATTTCATTTGGATTTCTTATTAAATTTCGTATATGGATCATGTAATTATATTTTATTATCACCAGATTGTCAGCAAAATTATGTGGAGTTTGTTAGAAAATGCTCTTTTGTTTTCAAGAACATCCACCAGATGGCAGCATCAGACAATCTTTTTTATTTGATCTACTGTGACAGACACTCAGTTCAGTGAGTGTTGCTCCTTCTCTTATAGCAGTTGGCAGCAAAATGCTGCTTGATTAAAAAAATCCAATAATATTCCAAAGGAATATAATATGATAAAAAAACTGCAACAAACCATAGTTCAAAGTATTTCTTTGTTTTTGTAAATAGTCTTATTCATCTGTTTTGTTTTATTGTGAAGTGTGATCCGTATTTTGACCAGCATATATATTATTCTAGTGTATTCAATCTTCTAATAAATGTTTTTTGTTCATCCTAAGAAGAATATATTTCTATTGAAACACATCAAAACATAAAGGTAAAACTTTTAACTTTTTTATTGTTTACCTATTGAGGAATTTCGTATTCATGCCTTCCATATGGAATAACATTCTAACAGTCGATTATGAGACTGAAGTTATCTCAATTTTAAATATAGTAATATAAAAGAAGAAAATATAATATAATTAAATTCAAAGAAATAATTATTTTCTGAATGTTGGTATTTTTCTTAAGTGACTGATATAAAAGGAAATTCAAAGAATTGTTCTTATTTTGAAATCAAAAGTATTGTGTATTGATAAGAAAATAAATTATTTTGCCAATTTCTTATTGAAATTTTATTATACAAGTTGCAAATGTAAATTTATGTTTTAAACAAAGAATTGAACATTTAAGAACAGTTTTTCTGAAATCAAAAGCAACTTCAAAAATTGTTCTCAAGAATTTTATTTTGTTCTTATTTCATCATTAGCATTATATTTGAGTTTATAATTGTTGTTTAGATGCATTAATAAGATAAAAAAGTTTTATTTTCTGTGAAATAAGCAAATATTATTATATCATAATGCCTAGTATTAAAGAATCTCATTATGTTGATAAATTAACTGATGACAACTATTCAGTTTGGAAGTTTATAATAGAGCAATTGTTAATCAAAGAAAGTCTGTATGATGTTGTATTTGAACCTAAAAAGGAAAATGATGACAATTGGGTAAAAAATGATAGAAATGCTAGGGTATTAATTTGTTTAAATATCTCAGATTAACAAATTCTTCATGTCAGACATGCTAAAAGTGCTAAAGAAACATATGATCAATTGAAATTCTTAGGAAGCTGTATTCCATTAAATATAATGAAAGTATTAAAATGCAGGATCATATTAATTCTGTCTTAGAATTAGCAGAAAAATTAAGAAGTATAGGTGAAGTAATACAAGATGATAATTTAATAGCTATTTTGCTCTGTTCCTTACCAAATTCTTATAGTACCTTTATAACTGCTATTGAAAGTAAATATGAAACAGATTTATCATTAAAATATGTTCAAAGCAAATTAATTGATGAGTATCTTAGAAGAGTTGAAACTAAACAAATTTTAACAAAATTTGAATCTATTGCTTTAAAGGGTAATAGGGATAAACCAAAGCATTTGAATAAGCAAAAATTTTGTTCTCATTGCAAAAAGAATAATCACAACCGTGAAGATTGTTTTCACTTAAAGGGTAATAATACTAACAAAACAAAACCAAATTTTACTCAAGATAGATCACGTCAACAGTTTAAAAAAACAAACAATTTCTCTGCTTCAACTGCTAGTCAAAATGAAAATCTATGAGATTCTCAATACTATCGTGAATTAATGGAAGAATCAAATTCTTCGAGTTTTGTTATGAAATCTCAACAAAATGGAAATAAAAACAAAAATTTGTCTTTTGTTATTGATTCAGGTGCGTCTGTTCATTTAGCTAATTCCTTGGAACTGTTCTGAGAAATAAAAAGTTCGAATAAAGATACAATTACAGTTGCTAATGGAACTAAATAAACTGCAAAGGGAAAGGGTAAATGTACTTTTAATATTGAAACACTTAATGGTCAAACAAATAGAGTTACATTAGATCATGTGCTCTATGTTCCCGAGTTGGATAGTAATTTATTATCTGTCCAGTCTTGTACTGAGAAAGGTTTTGTTGTGACATTTAAAGATGATATATGTTTGATTAAAAAGGGCAACATCTTAGTTGCAGATGCAAAGGCTGATGAGGGGTTATGCAGATTAAAAATAATACCTACAAATGAAAAGGTATATAGTGCTTCAGAAATATTACCCGTTTGTTCTAATGTTAACTGCATTCTAAAATGGCACCAAAGGCTGGGCCATAGAAACTTTGAATCCATCAAGAAAATTCAAAAGGATGATTTAGCTATAGGTATTATTATGAATAATTATTCTCATAATACTGAATGTTCAAGTTGCATAAAAGCTAAGTTAACAGAAAAATCATTTCCAAAAGAAACGCAATACAGAAGTAAAAAACCACTTGATTTGATATACAGCGACGTATGCGGTCCTGCAGAAACAAAAAGTATGGGATCAAAAAGATATTTCGTTACATTTATTGATGATTACTCTCGTTATACACAAGTATATTTTATTTCCTCTAAAGATGAAGTATTTGATAAATTAAAAGAGTATGTTGCATCAACAACAAACAAATTTAGATTGAAGATTAAATCCTTGCGTAGTGACAATGGAACAGAATATTGCAACGAATCTGTCAAAGACTACCTTAAAAACTTAGGAATAAATCATGAAACAACGACGCCATATTCACCGTCCCAAAATGGAGTCGCAGAAAGAAGGAATCGCTCGCTTATTGAAATGAGTAAAGCCATGCTTATAAATGCTAAACTGCCGAAAACATTCTGGGCAGAAGCCATAGCTACAGCAGCCTACTTACAAAATAGATTACCCACAAAATCAACTGAAAAGACACCATATGAACTGTGGAATGGGCATAAGCCAAATTTGAGTCACCTTAAAGTATTTGGATTCAAAGAATATGTGTATGTTCATAAACAGAAGAGGCAAAAATTTGACAAAAAAGCCACTGAAGGAGTCTTTGTTTACGATTTAAGAAGCAAAGGATACCGAATTTATATAGGCGGTACAACAATAGTGATAAGCAGAACAGTGAAGTTTTTTGAAAATATGAACTGTGAAAATGTCTTTAAAGAAAATCCTGAAGAGCGAATCTCAGATTTAATGCATTTCAATTTTTCAGAAGAAAATCTTGAAAATTATAGCGAAGCTATCCAAATAGAAAATACTGCAGAAGAAATAAATATGGATGAAAAATCAGTAGATAGCCCAACAACTGAAGAAAGTGAACATAATTTCCAGAGAAGAATATCTAACAGAGAGACTAAAGGAATTCCACCAGAAAGATATTCTTACAAAACTGAAGACAGTTGTTCCAAAAATCAAGATCCTGAAACTTTTAAAGTTGTTTTACGATTACCAGTAAAAGATCAACAGAAATGGTTTCAAGCTATGAAGGAAGAATTTAACTCTTTAAAGGAAAATAAAGTGTTTGAGCTTGTTACTTTACCCAAAGGCAAGCACGCCATTGGCTGTAAATGGGTTTACAAAACAAAACATAATGAAAATGGAGAAGCAATAAAATGCAAAGCACGATTAGTTGCCAAAGGTTTCGCTCAAAAATTAGTCACTGATTATGACGAAACCTTCTCTCCTGTCGTCAAACATAAAACTATTAGAGCTTGTCTGACCTGGGCAGCTTATCATAAAGCCAGAGTATTTCAAGTAGATGTTAAAACAGCCTTTCTACATGGTAAACTAGATAATGAAGAATTATACATGCATCAACCAGAAGGCTTTCATGATGAAGAAAATAAAGACAAAGTCTATAAATTCAAAAAAGGCTATATATGGTCTTAAACAAGCCGCCAAGTGCTGGAATGAAGAAATAGAGAATACTCTAAAGGCATATGGATTTAAACAAAGTGAGGCTGATCCATGTTTGTTCATAAAAGAAAAATCAAAGAAGACAATTTATCTCATACTGTATGTAGATGATATGCTGATGAGCTCAGAAGATGAAAATGAAGTTAATGAAGTAATAAATTACTTAAAGAAATCTTATCCCATAACATCACTAGGAGAAGCAAAAAATCTTCTTAGGTATAGAAATTTACAGAAAAGAAGATGGAAGTTATTTACTTTCAAAAAGAAGTAAAATAAATCAATTAGTTAAGGATTTTCAGCTTGAAGAAGCCAAACCAACTTATACCCCAATGGAAAATAACTATTATAGTTTAGATAAAGAAGAAAATCTTTTATCATCAAATGATAATTATAGACAAGCTATAGGAAGTTTTTCATATATTTCCTCATGCACAAGACCTGATATTACTTCTCCTACACACATACTAAGTCGAAGATTCAATAATCCAAGACAAAAGGACTGGAATGCTGTTAAGAGGGTAATAAGATACTTAAAAACAACGAAAGACCTTGATCTCCACATTTATTCAAAAGAATATCCTAATATAGTTGCATACTCGGATGCAGACTGGGGACAAGATGCTACAGACAGAAAATCCACCTCAGGAAATGTAATCTTCTTAGGCAATAGCTGCATTTCTTGGTTCTCGCGAAAACAAACATGTGTGACGTTATCGTCAGCAGAAGCTGAATTTGTGGCAGTGTCACAAGAAACTCAAGAGGTGCTATGGATCTTAAAATTGTGTAACGACCTCAACTTACAACAACATTTTCCCATTAGAATTTTTGAGGATAACCAATCTACAATTAAATTGGTTGAAAGTGAAAAATTTACATCTCGCACTAAGCACATTGATACAAAGTATCATTACATACGACATTTAAAAACTAAAAATGTTATAGATGTCAAATATCTATCAACAAATGAAATGATAGCAGATATAATGACGAAGCCACTGCCAAAGGCCAAATTTGAACTTTGTAGAAACCTTATCCACCTGTTGTCAGATTCTATCACAAAACGGGAGAGATGTTAGAAAATGCTCTTTTGTTTTCATGAACATCCACCAGATGGCAGCATCAGACAATCTTTTTTATTTGACCTACTATGACAGACACTCAGTTCAGTGAGTGTTGCTCCTTCCCTTATAGCAGTTGGCAGCAAAATGCTGCTTGATTAAAAAAATCCAATAATATTCCAAAGGAATATAATATGATAAAAAAACTGCAACAAACCATAGTTCAAAGTATTTCTTTGTGTTTGTAAATAGTCTTATTCATCTGTTTTGTTTTATTGTGAAGTGTGATCCGTATTTTGACCAGCATATATATTATTCTAGTGTATTCAATCTTCTAATAAATGTTTTTTGTTCATCCTAAGAAGAATATATTTCTATTGAAACACATCAAAACATAAAGGTAAAACTTTTAACTTTTTTATTGTTTACCTATTGAGGAATTTCGTATCCATGCCTTCCATATGGAATAACATTCTAACAGAGTTGAAGTTACGGAAACCCAAATCGCACTGGTGTATAAATTATGGGTTAATATTGACGCGCGAATTTCGTGAATTTTAAAAGATGTTTTCTGTGACAATCATTTAATTGTAGTTATGGCCATAGCTCCTTGGCAGAGAGGGATGAGAGTTTTTTTTTTATATTAGGAACGCAATTATTTATTTGAGGGTTATTTATATTAGCCATTATACGCAGCATTCAAATAACTTTTTTCATATTAGCAGTGTAAAATTGTTAAACAGCACGCTGCTGTGCCGTGATAAGCATTTCAAGAATAATATTGAAAAGTTTAATTATAATAGTCCTGTACTTAAATTTTGTACTTAAAAAACCTGTGAGTTAATAGAGACTTTCATTCATCTTTTAATCAAGTGGTCTCGGAGACCGCTCACAGTAGTTACGCAACAATTCCTGTTACAGCAGTTAAAGGTTAATTATTTAAAAAAATAACTACAGTTAACTCTTACTGCTGTTACAGCTGCTTTTTAAAATTTTCACAGTTTAACTTGTAATTTGCAATTTAACTATCGATACAGCGAAATTTTGCTTAATTTGGAGAATAGTATTGTTGTTTGAAATGTTTGAATAATGGAAATTTTATTAGAAATAGTACTGTGCAAACATTTTAGTGCAAAAACAGTATTTTATGTGTTAATCGCGCATTTTATTCATCTTTCAAACGAATGGTTTCGGCAACCGCTCACAGTTGTAATGTGGCAATTTTCTGTCACAGCAGTTAATCGTTAAATGAACTTTTTCAGATGATTTGTCATGCATAAAATGCATTATCACATTATGGACGTCTCATTTAGGTTTTAGCTGCTATAAATGCGACAAAAATGACCCAAATGCGACAATCCTATATTGTGGTTTTATACTACACATAATTATTAAATTTCTACAAAACAGGTTATTTTTGAACTAAAGGTACAGTATTCAGTAATTTGTTGCGTAATAAAATATACATTTATATAATAAAATCCCAAATATACACTAAATGCGACAAAACTACGGGGAATCGTGTCTCATTTAGGCAGACTGATCTTACATATTAATGATAAATCTACAGAATATACACTGGTTATAAAAAATTAAGGAAAAGTCACAAAATGCTAATTTTTAAATACGCGAATTCTCAAAAGGAAGTAATGTAATTTGAATAATTACTATCTCTGCAGAACAGCTAGTCCATATAACATCTCATTCAGGTCACACATGGTCACAAGTGTCACAGTCACTATGGCGAAACAAAAAATAGGAAATTCCATACGTCTCTTTTATGAGTCTTAAATGACTACTATATGTGACTCCACTGACAGGTCACTGTGACTGCTACTTTGTGACGAGTCACCAGGTGACTTTGCAATGTCGTTTCATTGAGACTATCGTGTGACTCTCATCTGGAGATTCAATTTCAAAGTCATTGTGCACGTTGCATTATGATAAATCACCAAATAATGTCACATTAAAGTCACATGGTGACTTTCTGTCACATGACTTTGTCAAATGGTGACAGAGACCCTTCTGTAAAGTCACCACTGTGAAAAGTGGTGAAAAGTCACCATGTGACTTTAATTTGACATTATTTGGGGATTTATCAAAATGCAACATTCACAATGACTTTGAAATTGAGTCTCCAGATGGTAGTCACACGAGAGTCTCAATGAAATGACATTGTAGAGTCACCTGGTGACTCGCCACAAAGCAGCAGTCACAGTGACCTGTCAGTGGAGTGACATATAGTAGTCATTTGAGACTCATAAAAGAGACGTATCGAATTTCTTATTTTTTGTTTCGCCGTAGTGACTGTGACTCTTGTGACCATGTGTGACCTGAATGAGATGTTATATGGACTAGCTGTTCTGCAGGAATAGTAATTATTCGAATTATATTACTTCTTTTTGAATATTCCCTTATTTAAAAATTGGCATTTTGTGACTTTTCCTTAATTTTTGATAACCAGTGTAGTTTAACGATTCTTTAAGAATGCTGCAATTTTTATCATTATTTTGACACTCTTTTCATTGGTGGATTAATAACTTATTTTTGGTCATTATATCTCCATTATGCATCTTGGATAAAAATAAATAAATCTTTTTAGCTTAAGGAAATCCACTCATTCAGTAAATTCCAAATTCATTAAATTGAAATTTGATTTGTTCCTATGCCATTAAAACAAATTACTGACCTTTAAGACTATTTTGTAACAGGAAAGAAGCAATTTTCTATTGAAGAAGATATTTAAATATATCTAAAATTTAAAGTTGAAAACCTCTAATATTCGTTTGCAAGCGTTGTATTATAGAAACAAGGATTAAGAGATTACATGATTCCTAATAAAAGCTGCTTAACAGAAATGAATAAAAAGTACAATTATTTTCAACAAAGCATTTTACAAATATTTTAGCCAAATATTCTTCATTACTTAAAAAATTATGATTGTGAAATTAAGTATTCTTAATTTTATTTAGAACCAGAAGGATACAATGTCAGAAAATATTCTTAAAGATAATGTAAATATACAAGGTGTTAACCACCCTCATTATCTTCACAACGGCGATAGTTCCTAAAAGTGGTCTACGCGCTGTGCGTGGGTGATCGCTTACAATCAGAGTACTCACTATTCAGACAGCAAAGCAAACAACAGATCATGTGTTGCAGTCTGAAAAATCGTTCTGAGAAGTGTAAAAACTGTCAAATAAGAAATTGTAAACTTTCCTTGATTTATGTTAGATGAGAAAACTATTATATAACAACCACCGAAATGTATTTTTTTACGTCCAAAGACCAGCTTAATAACACCGTGTGCGATTAGAAGTAAGATGCATACATACAGTCCTCAGAAAAAGTTTAGAACACTGGTGATATTTAACTTATAAATAAGAAATACGAACACTTGGATATATAAATGGCTGTACTTGTTGTTAAATGTATATTAAACATTTTAGGATGGAAATAACGGTTTTTATGTGGGATATTATTTAATTTAACTGAACAAACTAAATTTGCTCATTGCAAAAGTTTATACCCTTTTGTGATTTTTTGGCAACTATTCACGGAAAAACGGAAATTTCAAACTTATGACACCACATGCATGAAGCATTTAAGTGCACCTCGCGAAAGAATCGTTTAGTGAAGATGCCGCGAGCTAGAAACTTCCAGTCAGATGAAGTAATTAGAGTATGGAAGCTGAAATCGAAAGGGAAGACTGTTGCACATTTTTCAGCTACTTTGAAAGAAGTCTGTCTATCAAGAAGTCCAAAGAAGTCTGTTTATCAAGTACTGTCTAAGGGTGACTCTTTCAAAGCAAAACATAGATCTGGAAGGCTTCGTGTGGCCAGAAAACGAGATTATGGAAGTATCCATAACCTTTCATCTAGACAAATGATGATTGCTAATCGCATTAAAAGTGAGTCAGAGCTTTCTGTGTCAACGGATACTTTCGTAGATAAATTAAAGAAAGATGTAAATTAGTTTACATGAAAATGATAAAACTGTACTTGAAACTGCCTTGAAATCTCACAACAAAATGACCCCTTTCCGTCGCAAAGTAATTCTGTTTATAAAATGATGAAATAATGGACTGACACCAGAATTTATAAACGAATTCATTATAAAATACGAAATTGCTTATTTTGACGTACATTATAAAAGGAAAATTTTAACCCGTTAATAGTCGCGCGTTGGTCTTTTCCCCGCCCGAAATCCCTTATCTTCCTGTAACTCATTTCCCGTTAAAGTTACTATTGCCAAATTCCGTGTAGCTGACCTTGAGTGTTCACACTCTTGTGTACTAAAATGGCAAGTCATTCCTGCTATTTCTTAGCATTTTATCGCATTCTTAAATTTCAATCGGTCTAAACGACCGCGTTGCGACCACTTACGTTAGTTGAATTTTCCCACCTCGTGTTCATCCTTTCCAATTTCCGCGAAATCTGTGGGGAAGGTTCCTTCGAAGTACACGGACTCTCTGTCTGTTGTTATTTCGTCTTTCTTTCCTTCTGCTATTTTATTCGTTCAAAGAGTACTTTTTTTACTTTTAGAATGTGACTTAAAATTGTTTTATTATATTAGTTGTGTAGTCAGTTCGCACAAAAAAATGATGGATGGTCACTTACATTTTTTTTTTTTCATTGTCAAATATTGCGGGAATAAATTCTCAAATCGATAATTATTTAAATATGGAAAAAAAGGTAAATTCATCATCATTATTTGAAAGAACTTGCTTTCCATTTATTACCCGAACATATAAATGAAAGAAAACAGATAATAACACTGCAAAACCATTAAAAAAAAAAAGATAATTTTGTGGGAATCAGTAAAAAAAAATTGCCGTATATCCAAAATCTGGAAAGTATCGTTTTTGTACAATAAAACAAATTCGAAAGATAAAACAGTTTTCTCAGAAATGTAGTGTGTATATTTGCGAAGAACATACATATAATTTATTTGTACAATAAGAAAAATAATGAGAATTTTACAATGTAGGTTAGAAATTACGCAAATAAAAATATCTTTTGGATAATTCAGTGGATGTTTATACTATGATTTAAAAAAAAAATATTTTAAGTATTTTTATAAAATTTATCTATTTTTAAATTTTCATACTGTAAGTAAAAACACATTTTTTTTAACAATGCCGCAGAAACTATTATTGAAATCCAATAGAGGCTTGGGGACAGTATCTAACAAATTTAAATTTGTTGTCCTTCATCAATTGTTCAAACTATTTTTCAGAATAATGTTTTCCAGAATATGAGAGAAAATTCATTTAAATTAAATTATTTCTGCATATTTGTAATTTCGGAGAAAATTTTCTTATTATTTTTATTAATTTAATGAACGTTATTATAAAACAATAAATTATAACATTAATACCTTATTATGAAATGTACAATTGAATATTCATTTTAATTAAATAGTTTCTGTAAAATACATCCCTATTAAGATGAACCTTTCAGTGATTCTATTAATTAAAATAATTTATCCATCTTCGGATTTAAATTTACAATTGCAAATGTATTTAAATTAAATATACAATTTCAATAACTTATTTATTATTTACTTTATATGAGCGAAATTCGCATCCAGAGTTTTTATTCAAGGGCGCTGCTCCCACCCTGAAATAAGTAGAAAAACTACAAATCGTGCATTTTCATTTGAAAAATGGATTTAATCACAAAATCTCGAGAGCCCCCCCCCCTTCCTCTCCCCCCTCATACACAGACAGACACCCCACAAAATAAATAAATCAATAAAACGTAGTTGCAACATTTACATTGATATTTTCGAAGTTAAGTATTTTTTACCCTTTTCTTTATTATATATATATATATATATAATTATACATTTTTAATAATATTTGGTTTATGTGGTATTTGTGATTTCATAATTATTGGTCATTTTCCTTATTTTGCAATGGTATTATTGTACAGAAAGTTTATATATATATATATTGTCTTTAATTGTTTATGGCATCAAATTTGATGGTTTTTCATATGTTTTAAATGAATTAATCGTCCGCAATATGCTGGTGAATTAGTGATATTGTATTTGATTTTCTGTTGCATGTCATAGGTTCCAATTTTATTTTCAGTTTAATAGTTCAATTTAATGCTAGTGTAATATATTGATGCTAAATTTATTAATTTTATTTTATTAAATGGATATAGAGTGCCGGAGTATAAAAAAAAAATCTACCTGACTCTGATTCTGTCCTTCCAAAAAAAAAAAAATTAATAAATAAAATAAATAAATAAAAATACCCCTATCATGAATTTAGATTCATATTAGTAAATGTTTTACTACTAATTATTGATTCATAGTAACATCAGAAATTCAATCAAATCATTTACTATTTACTTTTAAGTATTTATGCAAAACGAAGAAAGAGTTATTAAAAACATTTATCTAGATGCCAACTGAATATATACTTAAGCGAAATAAATAATTGCTGTAAAAGGTTGTAAAATGAATAATTGCTGTAATCTTTTAAAGTTCAGTCAATATTTTCACCCTACGTTATCCGTTTTCGATCATCTGATAACACCGGCAAGTTTGCCCTTCGTTTTCGGCCTGCTGGTAACGGCGGCAAATGGACCGAACGCGACTACTAACGTTCTAAAAAATGTCGCGACTACTCTCGGGTTAATTAAATATTCTTGCAGCCATTTGTCACTTTTGGAATTAAAATTAGGTGTTCTTTGCGCCCGAAAGTGTTAATGATTTGGGCCTCATTTTGTTTTAATTCTCAAGTATGTCTGGAGTTTCTCAATGATCTCCAAGCAACGTAAGACTACATACACACATTGAAAAACAATTTACAGCCATTTGGTGAACTTTTAGCTCTTCCAAAGTATATATTTAAGCAGGATAATTCGTCTATTCATGCTGCATAGTTATAAAAAAAAATGGTTTAACTCACAGAATATTACTGTTCTTGACTAGTCCGCGTGTAGACCTGATCTGAACCGAATCGAAATCTTTTGTGGCATCATATTTCAAACGGTTTATGTAATTTTTTTGACAATACTCCTTTATAAGTGAACTTCGGTCTGTTGTTGAACGTGTTTGGTACGAAATAGACCCCCAAGTGATGCGGAATTTAGTTTCTTCGATGGAAAGTCACATTTTTGCATTAATAACACAGACGATATAGGTGCAGTTCGATTTTAATTTATGGACATTTTTCTGTAAATAGACAGATTGTCTATATTAAAAAGAGATAAACATCGTTTACAAAACACAAATGTAAGTAATTTTAAAAAGCATACTGCTATTTCGAAGCCTCTTAGGCCCCATCATCAGTGCTTATAAATTAAAGATAAAATCAAAATAAAACTGTGGAATAAAAGAGAGGGGGAAGACAGAGTCAGAGAAGTGCACCTCACACACTGTCTCTGCCCTCCCTCTTTTATTCCACAGTTTTATTTTTATTGTATCTTTGATTTATAAGCACTGTTGATGAGGCCTTAGAGCAGTCGAAAAATAGAAGTAATAGATGAAAAAATGTATAACTAATTGAATAAAAATTAATTTTCTAAATTTTCTCATTTAAAAGTTCAAAATATACTGACACCGGAATAATTATGTGATTTTTTGAGAGATATTTTGTTATCTTTTATGTATGTTACGGACCAAAACCGATTTTAAGCCAAACTACTTTATCCTAACTCGCATAGGATAAACTAGTTTAGCCTGCTATTCATTGGTCTGAACTAGTTTATCCTAGGCCGATCTAGTTTATCCTAGGCCAATTCAATTTGGCGTGATTTTATTGATCCCAAAAATCGCTTCAGCGCCAACCTTCTAGTTTATCCTAGGCCAATCTAGTTTATCCTCATATACATATACAATACATATATTTTTAAGCTACCATTATTTCACAATTAAAATTTTCTTTAAAGAGTAGTACATATACATTTATACGATGGAGATACAGTAATGTGAAACCTGTTAGAAGAATCTGTGTATGACGAAATTCTGTATTAAACGCAATTTTTTTTTTTTAATCGGTACAAATTGGTTACAATAATCCGTTTGAAAAAAAACATAATACATTTGCTAGAGACGATGGGCCTGCTAAAAAAGGAACTTAACTATACCGAAGTTTTTTTCTGACCTATGTGATTCCGACTTTGAAGTTTTTCCTATATAATTTTTTTCAGATTTTCAAGTCTCCAAGCCGTGTAAAAAAATTAGTGGTAAGTATTCAGATATTTACATAAAAATAGATATTCATTACAAAATCAATATAGTTTACAATAGAATTATTAATATCCCAGCAAACACAGAGCTATCGGTAAGCAATCGGGCGACAGCCGCTTGCCACTACCGGCGGTATTGGTACGATACCGGTTGCCGCTACCGGTTCCGTATCTTTTTTGATACGCCGCGCGAATGCGGCCCGATTTATAAGGCACGCAGCCGGTCCGGTGTCGGCAAAAAACTATGTCGACAGCACGCCGATAGCTATCCATATGAATGCCGGCCGCAGCCCGACACCAGCATAAATTGAAAAAAAAATCTGTTTTGATGGCGCCATCTATGAGACACCGTGGAATGCATATTTGGAAGGAACATGTTTCAGCGTTGGGAGAGGCGGGATTTGATCCATCGTACCCAGGGACAGGAAGTAGACGCCTTCACCACTCAGCCACTGAGACTTGATCAGGTGAGGATTATATGAGGTCATAAAGGGAAGACATATCGATAAGTATTAGTTGTCGTTGAAAGTAAGTGGTAGATGGGAAGATTTGAATTTTGAAGTGTTTTTATTTTATTTATTTATTTATTTATTTGTAATTGTCTTACACGCGTGTATTTAAAAGTTAATTTAATATTTAAGTGAATGAAAAAAAATACCTTAGCGAATTCGTTAAAGCAAACGAATTTAAGAATAATTAAGATGTAGATATAATTTAGAATAATTAAGATATAGATATAAATAAGAATAATTAAGAATATATATATATTTAAGAATAATTAACTATTAAAAAATTTTTTAGAGGTTTTGTTCAGTTAATCAAATTTCTTTTTTAGGACTTATAATATAATTACATGAGTTGCGTTAATTTACAAAATATATATTTTTAACATGGAAAAATTTATTTTAATAAATAAAAATTGGTAATTAATAACTTTTAATTAGAATAAGAATTCCTTTTATATCGTTTTGATGATTTAAAGTAGAACATATATTTAATGAGCATGTTGCAATATTAATTTGTTACTTGTCAATAGTTTTGATTAAAAAATAAAATAAAAATATTAATTTATATATATATTTTTTTTTTGGAAGACAACTTTAAATGGGGGATATTTCTGAATCTTTCTTATAAATTTAAGAATGCTTATTAAATAAAATAAGTGAATTTCAGAGGTTTTTCTCTTAATACAATTTTCTCTTTAGGAATTATAATGTAATTAAATGTGTTAATTCAAAAAATATATATTTGTAACATAGAAAAACTAATTTTAATAAAAAAATAAGTTGGTAATTAATTACTTTTAATTAGAATAAGAGTTCATTTTTTTGTAATTTGATAATTTAATGTGGAATATATTTTTATTAATTATGTAGCAATAATGATCAACATTTCTTAATCCTCAAATAAAATAGAAATATTAATTTATCTTTTTTTTTTTTTTTTTTTTTTTTTTTTTTTTAGAATTGTGAGATTTCTGAATCTTTCTTTTAAATTTTAATGCTAAAAAGTTGGATAGTTTTTTTTATATTTTTATAGCTTGTAAAATAATTTTAAAAACATTTTTAATAATTTGATTTTTAGATAAAATACCAAACATAGCTATTGCTTTTAAAATGAATATAATAGCTAGAAAATAAGTTCAATTAATTTACGATTTTTTTTCGGTTAATTTTATAATGAATAATAACTTTAAGCAGCAATTTAAAAAACTCTTTTGATGATTCAAATAATTGTAAGTCCTTTTTAAAATGAATTCAACAACAACTTTTTTTTAAATAAATAAATATAGGCTATTTTTGATATTCATTTTGTTTATCACTGTTACAATTTTATATGAAATACTTGAAATATACATATCTTATCAAAACTGTAACTCAAACCAAACTAAGAAAAAGAAAAAAAAAGTGTCGGCTAAGAGTAAAAATTCCGAATTCGGACCGATGTTGGCAAATCTCATCGGACCACTATCAGAAATCACATATCGGTCCTGCGTCACTTGCCTGCGTAAGTCGCTTGCCGATATATAACCATAAGGGGACCGATTACAGTAACCGGCAGTCGAAAAAGCAGATTCTTATGTTTCAATTGCCGACATGCTGCCGACTCTTCACCGAAACCACTGTGCCTATGCCGACACTTAACCGACAGTGCCAGCTGTGGTCCGATCGTGTGCCGAAAGGTATGTGTTTGCTGGGATCGTTAATATACATTCTGTGGCTTGGAGATTTAAAAATTTTAAAAATTCTATACAATAAAATCATCTAAGATTAAACTGCACAGGGAAGAAGAAAATCCGTTATAGTCAGGCTCCCTCATTATAAGGTTCATCGTCTGTTGCAAATGCATTATATTCTTTTTACAAGTAACTAATATCCTCATTTTACAGAGATCAACATATTTTTTTTTGTTAAACACGGAATTCCGTCATAGTCTGGTTATTTTTTCTCAGGTTTTACCGTACTTCAATTCTATTACCTAAAAATGCATCTACTCATGTTAAAACTAGTAGGATGTACCAATTCCAGTACTTTTTTCTATCTCAAACATGTTAATACTTCAAAATCCGCTATCACAGTGAAAAATTAAATGGCAATCTATGCTCATCATGAGGATTCTAAAGATATGAAATTCCGTTAATTAGTTCTTGAGATATGACTATCGCTGAAATCGTGTAAAATTAGCAAAGTACAGCATAGCAGTCTGTGGAGTAATTTACACCAAAACCTAACCAGAAACAACTTATGTTAGCGTCTAATTGAATCTGAAGTTTGGTGAAAATCCGTGTATTAGTTTTTGAGGTACAGATACTTCGAAAATCGTGAAAAATCCAGTCCAGCAGCGTCATCTGTTGAATGATTTACACCAAAACATAATCAGCCACAATAATAATAAATGTATACTTAAATCTGAAGTTTTATGAAAATCCGTGCATTAGTTCTTGAAATAGAGCTATTGAGGAAATCGTGAAAAATACAGAACAGCAGCGCCACCTATTAGGCTATTTACACCAACACCTAATCAGCATCAATTCATATCAAGGACTAACTGAATATGAACATTGTTGAAAATCTGAGCATTAGTTCTTGAGATAGAGCTATTGCAGAAATCGTGTGAATCCTGCAAAATGCAGCATAGCAGCACCACCTGTTGGACGATATGCACCAAAACCTATGCATCACCAATTCATATAAAGGACTAACTGAATCTGAAGTTTCATGAAAATCCGTGCTTTAGCTCTTAAGATAGAGCTATTGCGTAAATCATCAAAAATGCAGCATAGCAGCGCCACCTGTTGGAAGAATACACCAAAAAGGAATCAGCACCAATTTATATCAGGGACTACCTGAATATACATTTTTATTAAATTACGTTCTTGAGATAGAGCGCCCACAAAATTTGTGTCACATACATGCATACAGACAGACACTTTGTAAAATCATGCTTTGGGGAATCTCTGACCCCTGTAAATCTGCCGAAAATTTCCCCAAATCGAATATTTTAATCTTGTAAAGATAGAAGAAAGTAAAAATAAAGTAAAAATAATAAATATATAAATTTTAATTGTGGAATAATAGCGATTTATAAAAACGTGCATTAAAAAAAAAAGTTTGAAAGTGCCAAATGTTACTGAATTTTTACTGAACAGACCAGAGATGTGTCCAAATGATTTTCATATGAGCTGGGTTGGAAATTGGACTTAACATTTCTGCCTGTGCAGACATCAAGAAGAATGCAGTCCAGTCCCGACTTAATCCGGAAAAAAATTGACTCCCGGTCCATCTCGGTCCGAACCTTTCGAAAAAAAAGTAATCCCAAACCAAGCCCGGAGTGAGTGTCGGGAAGGAAAATTGGGCGGGTCAGTAGAGACCTTTACATCGAATAACCAAAGACTAGCTTACAAAATTTTCTAAATTTGGTCGCTAAACTTCTATTATATTTAAAAATAATAATTAAAAATACGAGTTTTTAGTGGACTTCCATAGATGTGTTTGAGTTGAGCGGATTCGTTTGAATAATTTTGAATTTGAGCTTGAACTTGACTGATTTTTGAGAAATTGAATTTGAGTTTGAATTAGTTCGGTTCGGTTCTTTTTTTTTCATTTTGTGGCATCAATATAAGAATGTCAAATTGAATTGCCGTAGGATAAACTAGATTGGCCTAGGATAAACTAGAAGGTTGGCGCTGAAGCGATTTTTGGGATCAATAAAATCACGCCAAATTGAATTGGCCTAGGATAAACTAGATCGGCCTAGGATAAACTAGTTCAGACCAATGAATAGCAGGCTAAACTAGTTTATCCTATGCGAGTTAGGATAAAGTAGTTTGGCTTAAAATCGGTTTTGGTCCGTAACATACATAAAAGATAACAAAATATCTCTCAAAAAATCACATAATTATTCCGGTGTCAGTATATTTTGAACTTTTAAATGAGAAAATTTAGAAAATTAATTTTTATTCAATTAGTTATACATTTTTTCATCTATTACTTCTATTTTTCGACTGCTCTAAGGCCTCATCAACAGTGCTTATAAATCAAAGATACAATAAAAATAAAACTGTGGAATAAAAGAGGGAGGGCAGAGACAGTGTGTGAGGTGCACTTCTCTGACTCTGTCTTCCCCCTCTCTTTTATTCCACAGTTTTATTTTGATTTTATCTTTAATTTATAAGCACTGATGATGGGGCCTAAGAGGCTTCGAAATAGCAGTATGCTTTTTAAAATTACTTACATTTGTGTTTTGTAAACGATGTTTATCTCTTTTTAATATAGACAATCTGTCTATTTACAGAAAAATGTCCATAAATTAAAATCGAACTGCACCTATATCGTCTGTGTTATTAATGCAAAAATGTGACTTTCCATCGAAGAAACTAAATTCCGCATCACTTGGGGGTCTATTTCGTACCAAACACGTTCAACAACAGACCGAAGTTCACTTATAAAGGAGTATTGTCAAAAAAATTACATAAACCGTTTGAAATATGATGCCACAAAAGATTTCGATTCGGTTCAGATCAGGTCTACACGCGGACTAGTCAAGAACAGTAATATTCTGTGAGTTAAACCATTTTTTTTTTATAACTATGCAGCATGAATAGACGAATTATCCTGCTTAAATATATACTTTGGAAGAGCTAAAAGTTCACCAAATGGCTGTAAATTGTTTTTCAATGTGTGTATGTAGTCTTACGTTGCTTGGAGATCATTGAGAAACTCCAGACATACTTGAGAATTAAAACAAAATGAGGCCCAAATCATTAACACTTTCGGGCGCAAAGAACACCTAATTTTAATTCCAAAAGTGACAAATGGCTGCAAGAATATTTAATTAACCCGAGAGTAGTCGCGACATTTTTTAGAACGTTAGTAGTCGCGTTCGGTCCATTTGCCGCCGTTACCAGCAGGCCGAAAACGAAGGGCAAACTTGCCGGTGTTATCAGATGATCGAAAACGGATAACGTAGGGTGAAAATATTGACTGAACTTTAAAAGATTACAGCAATTATTCATTTTACAACCTTTTACAGCAATTATTTATTTCGCTTAAGTATATATTCAGTTGGCATCTAGATAAATGTTTTTAATAACTCTTTCTTCGTTTTGCATAAATACTTAAAAGTAAATAGTAAATGATTTGATTGAATTTCTGATGTTACTATGAATCAATAATTAGTAGTAAAACATTTACTAATATGAATCTAAATTCATGATAGGGGTATTTTTATTTATTTATTTTATTTATTAATTTTTTTTTTTTTGGAAGGACAGAATCAGAGTCAGGTAGATTTTTTTTTTTTATACTCCGGCACTCTATATCCATTTAATAAAATAAAATTAATAAATTTAGCATCAATATATTACACTAGCATTAAATTGAACTATTAAACTGAAAATAAAATTGGAACCTATGACATGCAACAGAAAATCAAATACAATATCACTAATTCACCAGCATATTGCGGACGATTAATTCATTTAAAACATATGAAAAACCATCAAATTTGATGCCATAAACAATTAAAGACAATATATATATATATAAACTTTCTGTACAATAATACCATTGCAAAATAAGGAAAATGACCAATAATTATGAAATCACAAATACCACATAAACCAAATATTATTAAAAATGTATAATTATATATATATATATATATATAATAAAGAAAAGGGTAAAAAATACTTAACTTCGAAAATATCAATGTAAATGTTGCAACTACGTTTTATTGATTTATTTATTTTGTGGGGTGTCTGTCTGTGTATGAGGGGGGAGAGGAAGGGGGGGGGGGCTCTCGAGATTTTGTGATTAAATCCATTTTTCAAATGAAAATGCACGATTTGTAGTTTTTCTACTTATTTCAGGGTGGGAGCAGCGCCCTTGAATAAAAACTCTGGATGCGAATTTCGCTCATATAAAGTAAATAATAAATAAGTTATTGAAATTGTATATTTAATTTAAATACATTTGCAATTGTAAATTTAAATCCGAAGATGGATAAATTATTTTAATTAATAGAATCACTGAAAGGTTCATCTTAATAGGGATGTATTTTACAGAAACTATTTAATTAAAATGAATATTCAATTGTACATTTCATAATAAGGTATTAATGTTATAATTTATTGTTTTATAATAACGTTCATTAAATTAATAAAAATAATAAGAAAATTTTCTCCGAAATTACAAATATGCAGAAATAATTTAATTTAAATGAATTTTCTCTCATATTCTGGAAAACATTATTCTGAAAAATAGTTTGAACAATTGATGAAGGACAACAAATTTAAATTTGTTAGATACTGTCCCCAAGCCTCTATTGGATTTCAATAATAGTTTCTGCGGCATTGTTAAAAAAAATGTGTTTTTACTTACAGTATGAAAATTTAAAAATAGATAAATTTTATAAAAATACTTAAAATATTTTTTTTTTAAATCATAGTATAAACATCCACTGAATTATCCAAAAGATATTTTTATTTGCGTAATTTCTAACCTACATTGTAAAATTCTCATTATTTTTCTTATTGTACAAATAAATTATATGTATGTTCTTCGCAAATATACACACTACATTTCTGAGAAAACTGTTTTATCTTTCGAATTTGTTTTATTGTACAAAAACGATACTTTCCAGATTTTGGATATACGGCAATTTTTTTTTACTGATTCCCACAAAATTATCTTTTTTTTTTTAATGGTTTTGCAGTGTTATTATCTGTTTTCTTTCATTTATATGTTCGGGTAATAAATGGAAAGCAAGTTCTTTCAAATAATGATGATGAATTTACCTTTTTTTCCATATTTAAATAATTATCGATTTGAGAATTTATTCCCGCAATATTTGACAATGAAAAAAAAAAAATGTAAGTGACCATCCATCATTTTTTTGTGCGAACTGACTACACAACTAATATAATAAAACAATTTTAAGTCACATTCTAAAAGTAAAAAAAGTACTCTTTGAACGAATAAAATAGCAGAAGGAAAGAAAGACGAAATAACAACAGACAGAGAGTCCGTGTACTTCGAAGGAACCTTCCCCACAGATTTCGCGGAAATTGGAAAGGATGAACACGAGGTGGGAAAATTCAACTAACGTAAGTGGTCGCAACGCGGTCGTTTAGACCGATTGAAATTTAAGAATGCGATAAAATGCTAAGAAATAGCAGGAATGACTTGCCATTTTAGTACACAAGAGTGTGAACACTCAAGGTCAGCTACACGGAATTTGGCAATAGTAACTTTAACGGGAAATGAGTTACAGGAAGATAAGGGATTTCGGGCGGGGAAAAGACCAACGCGCGACTATTAACGGGTTAAAATTTTCCTTTTATAATGTACGTCAAAATAAGCAATTTCGTATTTTATAATGAATTCGTTTATAAATTCTGGTGTCAGTCCATTATTTCATCATTTTATAAACAGAATTACTTTGCGACGGAAAGGGGTCATTTTGTTGTGAGATTTCAAGGCAGTTCCAAGTACAGTTTTATCATTTTCATGTAAACTAATTTACATCTTTCTTTAATTTATCTACGAAAGTATCCGTTGACACAGAAAGCTCTGACTCACTTTTAATGCGATTAGCAATCATCATTTGTCTAGATGAAAGGTTATGGATACTTCCATAATCTCGTTTTCTGGCCACACGAAGCCTTCCAGATCTATGTTTTGCTTTGAAAGAGTCACCCTTAGACAGTACTTGATAAACAGACTTCTTTGGACTTCTTGATAGACAGACTTCTTTCAAAGTAGCTGAAAAATGTGCAACAGTCTTCCCTTTCGATTTCAGCTTCCATACTCTAATTACTTCATCTGACTGGAAGTTTCTAGCTCGCGGCATCTTCACTAAACGATTCTTTCGCGAGGTGCACTTAAATGCTTCATGCATGTGGTGTCATAAGTTTGAAATTTCCGTTTTTCCGTGAATAGTTGCCAAAAAATCACAAAAGGGTATAAACTTTTGCAATGAGCAAATTTAGTTTGTTCAGTTAAATTAAATAATATCCCACATAAAAACCGTTATTTCCATCCTAAAATGTTTAATATACATTTAACAACAAGTACAGCCATTTATATATCCAAGTGTTCGTATTTCTTATTTATAAGTTAAATATCACCAGTGTTCTAAACTTTTTCTGAGGACTGTATGTATGCATCTTACTTCTAATCGCACACGGTGTTATTAAGCTGGTCTTTGGGCGTAAAAAAATACATTTCGGTGGTTGTTATATAATAGTTTTCTCATCTAACATAAATCAAGGAAAGTTTACAATTTCTTATTTGACAGTTTTTACACTTCTCAGAACGATTTTTCAGACTGCAACACATGATCTGTTGTTTGCTTTGCTGTCTGAATAGTGAGTACTCTGATTGTAAGCGATCACCCACGCACAGCGCGTAGACCACTTTTAGGAACTATCGCCGTTGTGAAGATAATGAGGGTGGTTAACACCTTGTATATTTACATTATCTTTAAGAATATTTTCTGACATTGTATCCTTCTGGTTCTAAATAAAATTAAGAATACTTAATTTCACAATCATAATTTTTTAAGTAATGAAGAATATTTGGCTAAAATATTTGTAAAATGCTTTGTTGAAAATAATTGTACTTTTTATTCATTTCTGTTAAGCAGCTTTTATTAGGAATCATGTAATCTCTTAATCCTTGTTTCTATAATACAACGCTTGCAAACGAATATTAGAGGTTTTCAACTTTAAATTTTAGATATATTTAAATATCTTCTTCAATAGAAAATTGCTTCTTTCCTGTTACAAAATAGTCTTAAAGGTCAGTAATTTGTTTTAATGGCATAGGAACAAATCAAATTTCAATTTAATGAATTTGGAATTTACTGAATGAGTGGATTTCCTTAAGCTAAAAAGATTTATTTATTTTTATCCAAGATGCATAATGGAGATATAATGACCAAAAATAAGTTATTAATCCACCAATGAAAAGAGTGTCAAAATAATGATAAAAATTGCAGCATTCTTAAAGAATCGTTAAACTACACTGGTTATCAAAAATTAAGGAAAAGTCACAAAATGCCAATTTTTAAATAAGGGAATATTCAAAAAGAAGTAATATAATTCGAATAATTACTATTCCTGCAGAACAGCTAGTCCATATAACATCTCATTCAGGTCACACATGGTCACAAGAGTCACAGTCACTACGGCGAAACAAAAAATAAGAAATTCGATACGTCTCTTTTATGAGTCTCAAATGACTACTATATGTCACTCCACTGACAGGTCACTGTGACTGCTGCTTTGTGGCGAGTCACCAGGTGACTCTACAATGTCATTTCATTGAGACTCTCGTGTGACTACCATCTGGAGACTCAATTTCAAAGTCATTGTGAATGTTGCATTTTGATAAATCCCCAAATAATGTCAAATTAAAGTCACATGGTGACTTTTCACCACTTTTCACAGTGGTGACTTTACAGAAGGGTCTCTGTCACCATTTGACAAAGTCATGTGACAGAAAGTCACCATGTGACTTTAATGTGACATTATTTGGTGATTTATCATAATGCAACGTGCACAATGACTTTGAAATTGAATCTCCAGATGAGAGTCACACGATAGTCTCAATGAAACGACATTGCAAAGTCACCTGGTGACTCGTCACAAAGTAGCAGTCACAGTGACCTGTCAGTGGAGTCACATATAGTAGTCATTTAAGACTCATAAAAGAGACGTATGGAATTTCCTATTTTTTGTTTCGCCATAGTGACTGTGACACTTGTGACCATGTGTGACCTGAATGAGATGTTATATGGACTAGCTGTTCTGCAGAGATAGTAATTATTCAAATTACATTACTTCCTTTTGAGAATTCGCGTATTTAAAAATTAGCATTTTGTGACTTTTCCTTAATTTTTTATAACCAGTGTATATTCTGTAGATTTATCATTAATATGTAAGATCAGTCTGCCTAAATGAGACACGATTCCCCGTAGTTTTGTCGCATTTAGTGTATATTTGGGATTTTATTATATAAATGTATATTTTATTACGCAACAAATTACTGAATACTGTACCTTTAGTTCAAAAATAACCTGTTTTGTAGAAATTTAATAATTATGTGTAGTATAAAACCACAATATAGGATTGTCGCATTTAGGTCATTTTTGTCGCATTTATAGCAGCTAAAACCTAAATGAGACGTCCATAATGTGATAATGCATTTTATGCATGACAAATCATCTGAAAAAGTTCATTTAACGATTAACTGCTGTGACAGAAAATTGCCACATTACAACTGTGAGCGGTTGCCGAAACCATTCGTTTGAAAGATGAATAAAATGCGCGATTAACACATAAAATACTGTTTTTGCACTAAAATGTTTGCACAGTACTATTTCTAATAAAATTTCCATTATTCAAACATTTCAAACAACAATACTATTCTCCAAATTAAGCAAAATTTCGCTGTATCGATAGTTAAATTGCAAATTACAAGTTAAACTGTGAAAATTTTAAAAAGCAGCTGTAACAGCAGTAAGAGTTAACTGTAGTTATTTTTTTAAATAATTAACCTTTAACTGCTGTAACAGGAATTGTTGCGTAACTACTGTGAGCGGTCTCCGAGACCACTTGATTAAAAGATGAATGAAAGTCTCTATTAACTCACAGGTTTTTTAAGTACAAAATTTAAGTACAGGACTATTATAATTAAACTTTTCAATATTATTCTTGAAATGCTTATCACGGCACAGCAGCGTGCTGTTTAACAATTTTACACTGCTAATATGAAAAAAGTTATTTGAATGCTGCGTATAATGGCTAATATAAATAACCCTCAAATAAATAATTGCGTTCCTAATATAAAAAAAAAACTCTCATCCCTCTCTGCCAAGGAGCTATGGCCATAACTACAATTAAATGATTGTCACAGAAAACATCTTTTAAAATTCACGAAATTCGCGCGTCAATATTAACCCATAATTTATACACCAGTGCGATTTGGGTTTCCGTAACTTCAACTCTGTTAGAATGTTATTCCATATGGAAGGCATGGATACGAAATTCCTCAATAGGTAAACAATAAAAAAGTTAAAAGTTTTACCTTTATGTTTTGATGTGTTTCAATAGAAATATATTCTTCTTAGGATGAACAAAAAACATTTATTAGAAGATTGAATACACTAGAATAATATATATGCTGGTCAAAATACGGATCACACTTCACAATAAAACAAAACAGATGAATAAGACTATTTACAAACACAAAGAAATACTTTGAACTATGGTTTGTTGCAGTTTTTTTATCATATTATATTCCTTTGGAATATTATTGGATTTTTTTAATCAAGCAGCATTTTGCTGCCAACTGCTATAAGGGAAGGAGCAACACTCACTGAACTGAGTGTCTGTCATAGTAGGTCAAATAAAAAAGATTGTCTGATGCTGCCATCTGGTGGATGTTCATGAAAACAAAAGAGCATTTTCTAACATCTCTCCCGTTTTGTGATAGAATCTGACAACAGGTGGATAAGGTTTCTACAAAGTTCAAATTTGGCCTTTGGCAGTGGCTTCGTCATTATATCTGCTATCATTTCATTTGTTGATAGATATTTGACATCTATAACATTTTTAGTTTTTAAATGTCGTATGTAATGATACTTTGTATCAATGTGCTTAGTGCGAGATGTAAATTTTTCACTTTCAACCAATTTAATTGTAGATTGGTTATCCTCAAAAATTCTAATGGGAAAATGTTGTTGTAAGTTGAGGTCGTTACACAATTTTAAGATCCATAGCACCTCTTGAGTTTCTTGTGACACTGCCACAAATTCAGCTTCTGCTGACGATAACGTCACACATGTTTGTTTTCGCGAGAACCAAGAAATGCAGCTATTGCCTAAGAAGATTACATTTCCTGAGGTGGATTTTCTGTCTGTAGCATCTTGTCCCCAGTCTGCATCCGAGTATGCAACTATATTAGGATATTCTTTTGAATAAATGTGGAGATCAAGGTCTTTCGTTGTTTTTAAGTATCTTATTACCCTCTTAACAGCATTCCAGTCCTTTTGTCTTGGATTATTGAATCTTCGACTTAGTATGTGTGTAGGAGAAGTAATATCAGGTCTTGTGCATGAGGAAATATATGAAAAACTTCCTATAGCTTGTCTATAATTATCATTTGATGATAAAAGATTTTCTTCTTTATCTAAACTATAATAGTTATTTTCCATTGGGGTATAAGTTGGTTTGGCTTCTTCAAGCTGAAAATCCTTAACTAATTGATTTATTTTACTTCTTTTTGAAAGTAAATAACTTCCATCTTCTTTTCTGTAAATTTCTATACCTAAGAAGATTTTTTGCTTCTCCTAGTGATGTTATGGGATAAGATTTCTTTAAGTAATTTATTACTTCATTAACTTCATTTTCATCTTCTGAGCTCATCAGCATATCATCTACATACAGTATGAGATAAATTGTCTTCTTTGATTTTTCTTTTATGAACAAACATGGATCAGCCTCACTTTGTTTAAATCCATATGCCTTTAGAGTATTCTCTATTTCTTCATTCCAGCACTTGGCGGCTTGTTTAAGACCATATATAGCCTTTTTTGAATTTATAGACTTTGTCTTTATTTTCTTCATCATGAAAGCCTTCTGGTTGATGCATGTATAATTCTTCATTATCTAGTTTACCATGTAGAAAGGCTGTTTTAACATCTACTTGAAATACTCTGGCTTTATGATAAGCTGCCCAGGTCAGACAAGCTCTAATAGTTTTATGTTTGACGACAGGAGAGAAGGTTTCGTCATAATCAGTGACTAATTTTTGAGCGAAACCTTTGGCAACTAATCGTGCTTTGCATTTTATTGCTTCTCCATTTTCATTATGTTTTGTTTTGTAAACCCATTTACAGCCAATGGCGTGCTTGCCTTTGGGTAAAGTAACAAGCTCAAACACTTTATTTTCCTTTAAAGAGTTAAATTCTTCCTTCATAGCTTGAAACCATTTCTGTTGATCTTTTACTGGTAATCGTAAAACAACTTTAAAAGTTTCAGGATCTTGATTTTTGGAACAACTGTCTTCAGTTTTGTAAGAATATCTTTCTGGTGGAATTCCTTTAGTCTCTCTGTTAGATATTCTTCTCTGGAAATTATGTTCACTTTCTTCAGTTGTTGGGCTATCTACTGATTTTTCATCCATATTTATTTCTTCTGCAGTATTTTCTATTTGGATAGCTTCGCTATAATTTTCAAGATTTTCTTCTGAAAAATTGAAATGCATTAAATCTGAGATTCGCTCTTCAGGATTTTCTTTAAAGACATTTTCACAGTTCATATTTTCAAAAAACTTCACTGTTCTGCTTATCACTATTGTTGTACCGCCTATATAAATTCGGTATCCTTTGCTTCTTAAATCGTAAACAAAGACTCCTTCAGTGGCTTTTTTGTCAAATTTTTGCCTCTTCTGTTTATGAACATACACATATTCTTTGAATCCAAATACTTTAAGGTGACTCAAATTTGGCTTATGCCCATTCCACAGTTCATATGGTGTCTTTTCAGTTGATTTTGTGGGTAATCTATTTTGTAAGTAGGCTGCTGTAGCTATGGCTTCTGCCCAGAATGTTTTCGGCAGTTTAGCATTTATAAGCATGGCTTTACTCATTTCAATAAGCGAGCGATTCCTTCTTTCTGCGACTCCATTTTGGGACGGTGAATATGGCGTCGTTGTTTCATGATTTATTCCTAAGTTTTTAAGGTAGTCTTTGACAGATTCGTTGCAATATTCTGTTCCATTGTCACTACGCAAGGATTTAATCTTCAATCTAAATTTGTTTGTTGTTGATGCAACATACTCTTTTAATTTATCAAATACTTCATCTTTAGAGGAAATAAAATATACTTGTGTATAACGAGAGTAATCATCAATAAATGTAACGAAATATCTTTTTGATCCCATACTTTTTGTTTCTGCAGGACCGCATACGTCGCTGTATATCAAATCAAGTGGTTTTTTACTTCTGTATTGCGTTTCTTTTGGAAATGATTTTTCTGTTAACTTAGCTTTTATGCAACTTGAACATTCAGTATTATGAGAATAATTATTCATAATAATACCTATAGCTAAATCATCCTTTTGAATTTTCTTGATGGATTCAAAGTTTCTATGGCCCAGCCTTTGGTGCCATTTTAGAATGCAGTTAACATTAGAACAAACGGGTAATATTTCTGAAGCACTATATACCTTTTCATTTGTAGGTATTATTTTTAATCTGCATAACCCCTCATCAGCCTTTGCATCTGCAACTAAGATGTTGCCCTTTTTAATCAAACATATATCATCTTTAAATGTCACAACAAAACCTTTCTCAGTACAAGACTGGACAGATAATAAATTACTATCCAACTCGGGAACATAGAGCACATGATCTAATGTAACTCTATTTGTTTGACCATTAAGTGTTTCAATATTAAAAGTACATTTACCCTTTCCCTTTGCAGTTTATTTAGTTCCATTAGCAACTGTAATTGTATCTTTATTCGAACTTTTTATTTCTCAGAACAGTTCCAAGGAATTAGCTAAATGAACAGACGCACCTGAATCAATAACAAAAGACAAATTTTTGTTTTTATTTCCATTTTGTTGAGATTTCATAACAAAACTCGAAGAATTTGATTCTTCCATTAATTCACGATAGTATTGAGAATCTCATAGATTTTCATTTTGACTAGCAGTTGAAGCAGAGAAATTGTTTGTTTTTTTAAACTGTTGACGTGATCTATCTTGAGTAAAATTTGGTTTTGTTTTGTTAGTATTATTACCCTTTAAGTGAAAACAATCTTCACGGTTGTGATTATTCTTTTTGCAATGAGAACAAAATTTTTGCTTATTCAAATGCTTTGGTTTATCCCTATTACCCTTTAAAGCAATAGATTCAAATTTTGTTAAAATTTGTTTAGTTTCAACTCTTCTAAGATACTCATCAATTAATTTGCTTTGAACATATTTTAATGATAAATCTGTTTCATATTTACTTTCAATAGCAGTTATAAAGGTACTATAAGAATTTGGTAAGGAACAGAGCAAAATAGCTATTAAATTATCATCTTGTATTACTTCACCTATACTTCTTAATTTTTCTGCTAATTCTAAGACAGAATTAATATGATCCTGCATTTTAATACTTTCATTATATTTAATGGAATACAGCTTCCTAAGAATTTCAATTGATCATATGTTTCTTTAGCACTTTTAGCATGTCTGACATGAAGAATTTGTTAATCTGAGATATTTAAACAAATTAATACCCTAGCATTTCTATCATTTTTTACCCAATTGTCATCATTTTCCTTTTTAGGTTCAAATACAACATCATACAGACTTTCTTTGATTAACAATTGCTCTATTATAAACTTCCAAACTGAATAGTTGTCATCAGTTAATTTATCAACATAATGAGATTCTTTAATACTAGGCATTATGATATAATAATATTTGCTTATTTCACAGAAAATAAAACTTTTTTATCTTATTAATGCATCTAAACAACAATTATAAACTCAAATATAATGCTAATGATGAAATAAGAACAAAATAAAATTCTTGAGAACAATTTTTGAAGTTGCTTTTGATTTCAGAAAAACTGTTCTTAAATGTTCAATTCTTTGTTTAAAACATAAATTTACATTTGCAACTTGTATAATAAAATTTCAATAAGAAATTGGCAAAATAATTTATTTTCTTATCAATACACAATACTTTTGATTTCAAAATAAGAACAATTCTTTGAATTTCCTTTTATATCAGTCACTTAAGAAAAATACCAACATTCAGAAAATAATTATTTCTTTGAATTTAATTATATTATATTTTCTTCTTTTATATTACTATATTTAAAATTGAGATAACTTCAGTCTCATAATCGACTGTTAGAATGTTATTCCATATGGAAGGCATGAATACGAAATTCCTCAATAGGTAAACAATAAAAAAGTTAAAAGTTTTACCTTTATGTTTTGATGTGTTTCAATAGAAATATATTCTTCTTAGGATGAACAAAAAACATTTATTAGAAGATTGAATACACTAGAATAATATATATGCTGGTCAAAATACGGATCACACTTCACAATAAAACAAAACAGATGAATAAGACTATTTACAAAAACAAAGAAATACTTTGAACTATGGTTTGTTGCAGTTTTTTTATCATATTATATTCCTTTGGAATATTATTGGATTTTTTTAATCAAGCAGCATTTTGCTGCCAACTGCTATAAGAGAAGGAGCAACACTCACTGAACTGAGTGTCTGTCACAGTAGATCAAATAAAAAAGATTGTCTGATGCTGCCATCTGGTGGATGTTCTTGAAAACAAAAGAGCATTTTCTAACAAACTCCACATAATTTTGCTGACAATCTGGTGATAATAAAATATAATTACATGATCCATATACGAAATTTAATAAGAAATCCAAATGAAATATTTGATTTTATCAAAATTCTTGATTTGTGAATGAAAATGCGAATTAATTTAAGACGCCGACATTTCGGTCAATGCAAATTCATAGTGTGGAGCTTACGGGTTAAAAGAGTATTTAAAAGATATTTATAATATTGTTAACAAGGCTATTTATTACATATAACTTTATTATAAAATGTCACATGATAAATATACCAGCCTTCGAAATAGAAAAAATCGTACAATATTTATAATAATTCTGATTAAGCCAAAGAGAAGCTCTGTGCCTGGTATTCTGTTGCCCCCAACCCCTCTTCATTTTTCTTGCACTTTCACGAAATAATTAACATTTTCTGTACTTAAAATTCCGTATATGGAAACAAATATTCATTTAGATAAATTGGTTTTATTTACTTTTTATCTTTTACTAACTTAAAAGTAGAAAATATCGATTATAACGAATGAAAAGTGAAAACAGAATTAAAATATCAGATTTTATAAAAGTGCTAACAAAAATTATGACTCGTAAACCAGAGAATAACTCAGTTGCATCACGTATTAATGTGAGACAGCATTTAAGCTACCGAATGGTATAATGTCGGTAAAATTAACTTACTTAACTGCATTAACCCGTAACTGGAGACGGGAGTCAGAATGACTCCGCGTTGTTCTCTGGCTCTGATTATCATGTGTGTTGTTGTTTTTTTGTCCTTGAATAAAATCATTCCTCAGTTCCGACAAGTAGTTCTTTTATCATTACATGCTTTCCAGAATATATTGCGTTTCTAAAAAAAAAAATTCCAAGGCTGTTTACAAAAGAGAAAAAAGGAAAATAACATTATATCTCTGAACGCGTAAGAAAATTCATGTCTCCAGTTACGGGTTAAAATAAACATAAATTGTTTTTAATCTACACAAGATTTTCCAGAATTTGCATTATGTAAAATTATTGCAAATTCCTTAATTATATGTCTATATTATGTTACTGGAATAGACACTGCGTTTCTTACACCTTTCTTATTAAAAATTTTAAAGAAGAGTATTTTTTTTTTATCGTCTTAAACACATATTTAAACACCTGGTTAAAGAAAAACATTAAGGGAGGATTATGCGGACTCAACACAGCTTAATTAAACAGAAAATTTGATTTAAATATCATTTTAACGCAATAAAAAATCCCATATAATCTTCTTCGTTAATCTTCTAAATGTTTCGCCGCATTTACAGCAATATGTATGTCGCTATTAGGCACAGGCTGAAAACAAGCTCTCCTAAATGCGTAGTCCAAATCCTAAACCGGAAACTGGTCGCCTTTTCTTTGGTTTAACTATTCAGGTAATTGAAACGGAGAACGTAGCACTTGTAGTTTATAAAGTTATTTGATCTTCAAAGATAAAAAATAAAAACCGTGAGCCACTTTCGTAAATTTTTGTCGCATTTACAAAACATGGGGGCGATGTAAAATGAACGTGTATGTTTGATTTAAAATTTCTTTTAAAGAAACCGTTTTACATGCAAAAAATGTTTCGGGTTTGTTTCTGAAGTTCATATGCTTCATTATATTACATTTATTTACGATTCTTGCATTAACATTTTATGTAAAGGAACATTGTCCCATTTAGGGATTATCACATTTAGGCAGACTGACCTTATATATAATTTTTTTAATAAACTGAAAATTTCCAAAAGCATGCAGTGTAATTCAGGAGGTTTTCTATCGATTCTTGTTATTTACAGTGTTTAGGAATTTCTTTAACGTAGTTTTAAGTAGACTTTTCATTTTCAGGCATAACACTTTTATTTTGAGAATATTTTATTGCATATTTAATTAACATTCATTTTAAAATAAATTTATTTTATTAAACAATATCCTAAATGAATTTCATTTAAAAACAAATTTTTAATTATTCAAATTATCAAAACGTAGTTTCAATTTCAAAAATAGTTCAAATATGCGAGGGGAAAACATCACAATTATTTATTGTTATTTACTGTTCTGTAATTTACAAGCATGAAATCCACATTCTTTCCTAGTTTTATACCTTACATTGTATTTTGTGAGGGACTTACATCCTTTTTACGCATTTATACTAATGTTCAATTGTATTTTCCGAAGGTTCATCTTGATTTTTGCCTTCGTGGAAGATTTCCAAACTTTTCAAGCTAACAAATGACAGAATTAGCACAATATTCACCAAATTGCACTATTATCATTATTCTTCATAACTCTTCCTATCTGTAAACATTAGATATGAAATATGTGGAATAAACTAACGGTTAAAGACTAAAAGTAGCAAAATATTTAAATATACAATGGATGGGTTTTTAAAATGTACGCAAAAATTGTTTTCCTTACATAAGAAAAAAATGGAAGTCTGGATAAAATTGAAACATGCCAAAACTTTTAGAATTAAATTTCAAATCTGTATTTAAAAATAAAATAAAAATCTTCTGGCGTAAAAAGTAAAACTTTCTAAACTGTTGTAATATGTAAAATATGTTATTTAATAAGAAATATGCAACAGCAAAGTTAATTCGCTTGTAAATGTTTCTTTAAGAACATCTTACATAAAACTTTTAGGTAAGATGCTTGATGAAAAACAAAAAAGGCTTATGTTTAACATAAAAGAAAAATTCGAATTTATTATTATTATTATTTTGCAATAAAAAATATGCTTCTAGATAATCTAGGAACTTTTTTCATATTTAGAGGAAATACTTGCTGATCTTTTAATGTTGTACTAATTTTTAAAATTTCTCTTTTGGTCAGGGAGAAACTTGAACATTTTGAGCACATTAATAACTTGATTAGAACTTATACTTTTTTAAAATAAGTTTCCAGAGTTGATAGTTAGCGTTATTTTTTAGATTCGTTTTTTACGAATATGTGTAATATACAGGGCACTTTTTTCTTTTAATTATACATTTTACGTTTAATATTTTCGTGAATATCTTACCATAAACTAGGTAAAACTTAATAATTAATTTTACTATGGGGGTTTCGCCCGCTGCACGCAACGCTTACCAATCCCTCCATTAATTGCTTCTCGATCTGTTCGGTATCGCTATGTAATCCCTATTTTCTAGCCAACCCCAGACGTAATTGTTTCGTGTTTCCATTTTAGATTGCTTCGCGATCCCTTATTTTCTACGCGTTCAAAATTTTTGATTCCATTAGACAAAAACGCAATTCCCAGTTTCTGACCCGCCCTCATTTGTTTAATTTTTATTATGTATTATAAACTATCTTAAAATTTCAAACAGATCGCCTCGTTATATTTCCTAATTTTGTTCATGCCCCTCCCCCTCACCCCCGAAATGTGACGCGCCATACTTTTTTTTATAATTTTTTATCGTGCGTGTGATAAACTATCTTAAAGTTTAAAACAGATCCCCTGGTTAGATTTCCAAATTTCAACATAATCGCCTTCTGTTAGTTCCACATTCCACCACCAGAGAGCACCCTCTATTCTTAACCCCCTCACTGACAAGCCCGTGTTAATACGTTCACTAAGCTCCAGGTTTCACTGCAATATAAGCAATATTTAAAGTAATATAATTCTATTGATTTAATGTATTTTTAATACACTGAACAATGATTAATACTTCCAAGGATTGCATTCATATTCGTTATTAAGTTTTTTTTTTATAAAATGTTCAAAGAATCATTTTTAGGTGCGTTCGTAATTATATAAATACGTAGCACCTATAGTCGTCGTTCAGTCCGCCTGTCTGTCCGTCTGTCCGTCCGTCTGCCCGTCCGTCTGTCTGTCCGTCCGCATATAACAGAGCAAAAACTACCCGACCGAATGATCTGAAATTTTTAATATATAATTGCTGCAAAATTTTGTCGAGCCATTTCCAATCTTATGAAAATCGGATGTATAGTTTAATTACAGGGACAGTCAAAAGTTTTTCTTTACATTACGGCCAATGGGAAAAATTATTGTAAGTGAATTTTAATGATGTTACAGACTTCCGAATGGTCTGAAATTTTTAATATATAATTGCTGCAAAGTTTTGTCGAGTCATTTTCAATTTTATGAAAATCGGATGTATAGTTTAATTACAGGGACACCCAAAAGTTTTCTGTTACATTACGGCCAATGGGAAAAAATTATAGCAAATGCATTTTAATGATTTTACAGCCTTCCGAATGGTCTGAAATTTTTAATATATAATTGTTGCAAAATTTTGTTGAGCCATTTCCAATTTTATGAAAATCGGATGTATAGTTTAATTAAAGGGACCCCCAAAAGTTTTCCGTTACATTACGGGGAATGGGGAAAAATTATTGTAAGTGCATTTTAATGATGTTACAGTCTATGCACTTATGAAGCGCAAAATAATATACATTCAGTACAATGTGGGGTGCAAAAAATAATTATAAAACTAGTTATAGTACGAACGCACCTCATTTGCCACGTTTGACGAGCAATTTCCAACTTGTTTTTTTAGCATTTAAAACAAAATGCAGAGAAAACAACATTACAATTTTTGCCCTTTGCCAAGACAGTCGGAGGGTTAACAAAACTGTATCTGTACGAAACTCCGTTAAACAACCTGTCAGTAGATATACAAGGTGGCCATAATTCAACTGACGGTACTCAGAGTGTTCTATAGCGCGATCTATTTGCGAGAATGGCGCCAAATTTTGTACGAAGATTAAACAAGACGGGGGACGAAGGATTCCGCGAAAAAAAATGATCCAGAAATCACCGCCAGGGGAATATGTGGCGCTGTGTATTCGAAAAAGAGAGTTTCAAAAAATGAAGAATCAATACTGAAATAAGATTACAGTTTATTTAACGAATTTAGCAATTTAATACAAGTTCAAAATCGTAAAAGTTTATAAAAAGCTGAAAATTTATATAAGCACTGCTAAAGTTTTTTTTATCTGCAATTTCAGTTACAGAGACCCAAAGAAAGCAACAGCAGCAGAAGAAGTTCTTTATTGAAATTTCACGTTACATCTTTTGGCCAGTGCCAGTTTGTTCGGCTATAAAAGGTAATGTTCTACTGCTAGAAGCAATTTCATTGAAATTTATCTTTCATAATGTCTCTTTCTTTAGTCGAGCGAGCTCTACTAGACAAATTCTTTTACCTGATCCAGTGCAATGCGCCAGCCACTCTTCGTACTTTTAGAAACCACAAAAAATGCATAAAGGTAACGGTCCTTTGTCAGTTAATGGTTTACAAGCAATGGTTGGGAAGTTTGAGAAAACAGGTTTTCTAAATGTTCAGTCATAAAGAGGACGAAAACCCGTATCCCAGGATACAATTGAAGAAGTGGCAACGGCGATTGTCGACAGAGCACCAGACAATTTTGCTACCACTTCCAGTGCTCGTGGAATAGCTCGGAATCTGGATATGCCTTATTGTACGGTATGGAAAATACTACGAAAAGTTATCCACTTCTATCAGTACAAGATGAGTCGTGTACAAAAATTACGTCACACAGACCATGGTAAGCGATTGACTTTTTCTCTCACTTTTCTTGCCAGAATGAAGTTGGATGATGCTTGGCCCCGGAAAATCTTATGGGGAGACGAGGCCCACTTTTAACTGAATGGAACTGAAAAATACCCAGGGCTGCCGAATTTGGGATAACAAGTCACCAAGAGCATTCAAAGAAATTCCTTTACATTCTACAAAGATAAATGTTTTGTGTGGTTTCACAGCAGATATGATCATAGGACCATTCTTCTATGAAAACATTACTACGACAGGACCTCCAACTTGTTCTGTTACCGGAGACAAATATCGCCAAATGCTAAACAACTTTGTTATTCCGGCACTTGAGTAAAGACAGTGCCTGGAGAAAATCCTTTTCATGCTAGATGGAGACCCTCCACATATTGCTTTGCGAGTGCAGCAGCTTCTACGACAGAAATTCACAACAGAAAGAGTCATTAGCTGCTGTTTCCAACTGCATGGCCACCTCGTTTCCCCTGATCTTACACCCAGCGACTTTTGGATATGGTGTTACCTAAAGTCCAACGTCTATCACGGAGGTGTACAGGACCTGGCTACGTTGAAGGCTAACAAATCACGAAATGTATGGGAGACTCCTGCAGACATGTTATTATCTGCTGTTGTAAATGCTGTTCACAGAATGCAATATGTGGTCCACAAAAACGACGGCCACATCGAACCTGAGTTGGATGCGCTAAATAAACGGTAATTTTATTTCAGTATAGATTCTTCTTTTTTGAATACACAGCGCTACATATTCCCCTGGCGGTGATTTTTTGAACTAATTTTTTTTTTCGAGAAATCCTTCGTCCACCGTCTTGTTTAATCTTCCTACAAAATTTAACGCCATTCTCGCAATTAGATCACGCTTCAGAACACCCTGAGTACCGTCAGTTTAATTATGGCTACCTTATATTACTCGAGGGGGTATTCTGAAGCAAGGATATAGGATATTTGATGATATTATCATTTGAAAATAGTGGTAACTAATCTTTTGACATTTTTATATTAAATAAGTGGATTAAATAACATTTATGCTGTATTTTTAAATATTGTAGACCGTTCTGAAGAAGAATACTATAGAAATCACGTGACTGTCTTTTAAAATGAGCAATTAATAGAAAGAAACCAATTAGTGAAATAATAATTAATATCGCAGCTTGTAACTAAGATATAAGAATAAATTTTATAATATCTGAAAGGGGAATTTTTTTCCCGTCTGTCTGTCTAAGTTTCGAGTTTTTACGCCCCTTAGATTCTGAGATAGGGACATCTGGTAACCCTGCCGTTCTAATTCTGCCAACACGTGGGCGGGAAATAAAATGAATTTTTTATCAATCGATTTTTAGACGATTTTTTCGGTTCGCATCGGAATAATGTTTTGAATTTCTGGAAGTAGATTTTTTTCTGCGTATATTTGTGTGATTTTCGAGTTTCTCGGCCAAGTAGTTTATGAAATGTGAGTCGATTTAAAAAGCCGCAGTTCACTTTTTCGATGCGATTTCGCGGTATCTACGCAGATTTTCATTGGTCCATTTCCAAATCGTTACTTTATATATATATATATATATATACATAAGGACAAAAAAACTATAATTAGTAACTTATTCAGACAAGTGAATAAATAAAAAAGAAGACTATTACTCTAATTTCTGCTAATTAAGATATATATAAATTATATTTGGCTTCGGATATAGGATTTAAAATAAGACTGAAACGACATATATAAAATTCACACGTAAAACATTATTTTAAAAATCTAACAGCAATCTGATGTTAAAATATCAAGTATTTGAGACCTCTCATCAATGTACATCTGATTAAAGTCGGTGGAGAATTCGGGGGGAGAAGGGGTTTCAATCTAATTATGTCTTTATTGAGAGATAGTAAATGACGTCTAGTGGTTTACGTGTCGTGGAAAGAACATGTAACGGTAATAGTATCCAACGTTTGTGAGGCAGCAAAAAATGTTTATCAATAAAACATGTTTTGAATATTCCGGCGGCTGTAGAAAACCAGCTGTCGAGAAAAGTTATGGAGAGCAGTGGTCGAAGAGAAAAATTTGTGGAATTTAATGGTCAGAAACAAGAAAGAAAGTACAACGTTAAAAAAAAAACACCATTACGAATCTGGCTGTAGAAGCGCAATCTTGTGCTGCACCGGTAGAGGAAAAACTGTGGATCTCGATGATTGAGGGCAAAATGTGACAACCAGTTGTTCAAGTCAATGTAGTCCAGCTGTAGAGAACAAACTAAGCATAGCGATGTTGGATGAAAAAAAGAATCTAGTGGTTGAAGAACAAGAAACAAAGAACAAGAAACAAGAACAGTAGAATAGGCAGCAATAACTATAAATAGATTAGGCAGTAACAACCAAGGATTTTCGTCATGAAGAGAGGGAGTGAAGAGGGAAAAAGTTATATAGGAAGCAACGGAATACAATACAAGTTGAAAAGTACGACGATAACTAAAATTAAACTAATGGTTATGGAGAATCTCTGAAGTTCAGTTGTTCAAGTCAAAGAATTCAAGCTTGAAGAGAACAAACTAAGGAAAGAAATGATTTATCAATAAGATTATTCCATTGATCTAACAATAACTAACCCAAAGTACTTAACACGTTCGCTGCTAAAATTTAAATAGTATAAGCTTTTCGATTCGTTTCTGTTATTTTATTATTTAATGACATATAAAAGATTACTTTTATCTACAAATAAATTGACTTCCTGCGCACCAAACACTTAAACATTGCATGGATTTACCATGATATTCCTCGTAATCAATGATTTAGGTAAAGAAATCAATAACGAGTTATCTGGTAGCTGGCAAGGAAACCCATCTTGACAACTACGTATGTTCTTGTAGATGGCAAAGAGCTTAATAAATATACAGCAACAACTTCCTATAAAGCAGGCCGTAACATCCAATGATTATGTTCATCAAGAGGGATAGGACGGAGGGTGAAGAGGAGAAAAGTTAACCATATAACTACTTTTCTCCTCTTCACCATATAAGTAGGCGCCTAATATATGAGACAACGGTGTGTCTACGGTGTCATTAACAAAACAACAAGAATCCTTTAAGGTATGAAAATATTTTCAAAAATGTCATCAATACAGATTTTTTAATTACAGAAAAGACTCTTTTCAAAATACTTATAACTACTTAAAAGGTGACACAAACATGTAAAAATATTGTTTAATGCAACCCTGAGTTCTTTCGAACTCACACGCGGTCATTTCAAAAGGAAAAATAAATTTTAAAAAAATATATAAATAAATTTTTAAAATTTATTTTCTACTCAGTGAGTCATATTTTCCCTTTGAAAATGAACGCGTGTTAGTTCAAGAGATCTCAGATTTGCATTAAATAATATTTTTACATGTTTGTGTAACCTTTTAAGTAGTTATAAGTGTGTTTTAAAGTTTATTAATAACAATGTGAAAATTTCCTTCACGACACTAGTTTTTAATTCAGTGTCTTTACTCTATTGAAAAATGATTCTATATAAAGGACAATAACTATATGGAAAACAATGGTTGATAAAAACCTTTAAGGGTAATACAGAAGAAAGCTCAAAGTTTAGGTTATGCAACTGCTTTAAGTGTGTATTTTAGACGCACAGAAAACATCAGTGTACTCCATTTTAATCTAGGAAACAGCATGTTCCTAAAAACACGGATGTCAATATTTTCGCTATACAAATATTCTGTAGGTCTACTGCTGTAAGCAAAGATTATAAATCCCTGTAAAAAAGTAGTCACAAGGAAACAAAAACATAACTTTTCAAATCTAATGTGAAATGTATTATCACTTTGACGAATCTATTTGACTAATAACAGTCAATCCAAACAATTAAACAAAACGTAAAGATAAAGTATCTGCTGTTTTATGTTTGAAGTGTTCCTTCCGATCATTTCTGTACAAATAAATTATGATTGTTTGAAATCGGGTCATTCCTTTTTAAACTTCCTATAAAACACGTATATTCTGTGAAACATTTGATGGATTTATTACTTTGTCATTTAAAAATACAAAACCTTATAATCTGCTTCGTATCAACTTTTTTTTTTATGTCGCGGATAAAAAACTTTATCGTAAAAAAATATACTACGTACGTTCAATAGAAATATATGATTTATGTTTCACTTTTATCTACTTTGACGGAGCTGAAAAATCTTTTATCATTGTTCTAAGAATGAAAATGTTTCTTATTTTATTTTCTTTTCATCACTTTAATAGAAATGTAAGTAGCTTTTCACATTTGAAGCAAACATGTTATTATGAGGACTCTTTTTCTACGTGTTCAAAAGAATAGTTTTTCCTTCAGATTTTCTGAGAAAATATACATTTATCACTTCGCCTGAGGTTTGAATGTACATATTAAAACTTCCTGCTAGATAATCACATTCAAATAATAGCTGTAATTATTTAATTATAAAAGCAATAAAAGAACATGCCTCGACAGAACAGATTTGTCAGCACCATCACAGCCGCCACGAGTTAATTGATGCCTACTCATATTTAATATCAATATACATTTTATTATAACTAAAGCAGGAAAGTGCTGCAGTGGATGATCTAAATTTAGCCTATGCTACTCTTAACTAAGTTTACTTTAAACTTCAAATAAACTCTCACGATATTTAAAAGCGAAAAATTACTAAATCCAAACCAAACTTACATACTTCAGGATGGCTCCTCAATTTATATCGAAGAATGTTTTCTATGCCCGAGACTACTGTCGCTGAAAGCAAGGTATTAGCTCACCAAGTCTGAAATTAGATAAAATGTCACTAAATACTAAATACACCCATTGTTGTCGCAAAACTGTATTGAACTTCAACGAAATACATTATTACCAAAATGGCATAATCTATCAGCTAACGCTATACTTCAAAAACCTCTGGACACGTGGAGAGCTGCAAATCTCGAAAGGCTGAGAACTCCAGTCTTGATTTCTCGGCGAAATAGGACTCGACGCAATATTTATTGATATTAAATCTCAATCCTACTGTTATACTCCACATATTGGCCAGGAATGCCTTTATTATCATAATACTGCGCTAGAAACTGTGCACGACACATTCCGAGAGCCTCATAAGTTTCTGGGTAAATTATTAAATAAATAAATCTAATACAATCTACTATTAAAACAAATCTCATGTGGCAGCTATCAGCGGCCAGCTTAACTATATTTTGACTAATCCTTTTTCACATATTAAGAAATGGGACAGAGAAAGAGTTTTTGCTTGTATTTCATATTCTCACAGTGGTGAGTTTTTACGGTTAGTAGAGACTTTAACGGTTGAACATTCTTTTACTTTTGTCCAGAAGCACAATATAATATACTAAAAGTTATATTAACCGCCATTTATGATTCTTGCTCCGCCCAAATTCCATACCGCTAATTTTTTTCATATACCTGGGGCTCACTCAGCACTAAAGGTCGCTTATGTTTATTTTTGGCCCACTCTGGTGCTATGTAATCATTTTAAAAATACTGTATTTACTCTGCAACAAAATAAAAGAATTAAGTAGTCTTGCTAGATAGTTGAATTACCATTTTCTTTTGAATAAATAGTAAGCCTGTATAGTGACCACACTTCGCCGGTATCGAAATATTTTCCTACAATATTTTTTTTTTGCAAGTTTTCACCATAGTGTTGGATAAAAGAATGAACTATGGCGCGATTTTTTGGAAAAATGAGTTTGAAGTGTCAGAGCATTGTATGACATGACATACATTTCCAATGTAATGAATTTATTCTTTTTAAAACTTCCCATGTATCAGAGGCAGTTTCACAGAAGGTACAGCGTAATGAGTATTTCAAGTTGTTAATGCAATAGTGGATTAACTAACATGATCTACTATGGTGCTGCTAAATTAACAACCATATGCTTGCTCAAGCATATGTAAATTGCACTATAACACTTTTTCGTACTTTAAATCACAAAAGTAATAATGATTGTGATTCTAAACTGGTGCATTCAAGTTCTATATTATGGTAAAAACATTTTCTAATCTGTCAGTATTGCCTGATTTCAGGTGTTCTATTGCAACTATGTAATACTAAGCGGATTTTGTCCAAAACGCTTCTTTGGCGATATTATATCTTTTTAATTTTATATTTTTCATTCAACATTCCTTACTACCGTTATACCTGTATTAATAAAAATCTCGTAAATGATTTCAACCTAATTAAGCTCGCATTAAACACCGACCTCTATTGCCAATATGTCAATACTGTCTGATTTCAGTTGTTCGATTGCAACTATGTAATACTAAACGGATTTTTTCCATAACACTCCTTTGGCAGTTTTATATAACCTTTTTTATATTATATTTTTCAATCAACATTCCTTACTACCATTATACATGCATTAATCAAAATCTAGTAAATCATTTGAACCTAATTACGCTCGCGTTCAATATCTACTTCAACTGCCGGCCAAGTGTAAAATTCTCGATCAAACGCTCATCATTAATTGATTAATTTAGATTTGACTGCGAACAAGTCCAATTATGTTAATAGTAAATATTATTTTACCGTTGAGCAGATTTTCACACTTTTGTGGTTTAGATAAATGGTGAATACGAACGTTATTTCAAAGTGGTCTAATTAATATCATAGATATTAATTTAAATTCAAAATGGAAAATGAAATTTTGGAACAAAACACATTTAAAGATTAGTAGTCATTTAAAGTTTTTGTAACTACCGTCCATCCGATTTCGGTAATATTTCAAAACCATATAATTTAAATCTCTGAATTGCACATTAAGATTATTCTAATGTAATATATTATCCTATTTACTAACATTTTGTTAATTTTAATTTTTCTTTTCAGTAAAATCTCGTCATAATATGTATAATTTACTTTAACCCTCTATTCTCATACCGGTCTTTTAAACTCCATTAAAGGAAATGCAACATATCAGGGTGTAACGAAAGTTCCCCGGCACAGCTAATACGGTCTATGCAAACAGTTCGCGTTGACGTGTTTGCTCATATTTTGTCAAACGATTTTTGGTATTTGAAAGAAAGAGACTTCCTTTATAACAGGGGCATTCCACATCAAATCAGGCAGTAAAATATCAATATGTAACCCACCATCACAGATTTTAATGAAACTGCGTGTGTTTGTTCTTACTATTAAGATATGATCACCAGTCATTTTTTTTGCTCCTTGGTGAAATAGTTTCCGAGAAAAAAATTGTCAAAATTTTGAAAAACTGCCGTCAGTTGGCATTCTTGACAGCTCGGTTTTCACATGTAACATGTAATATATATAATCATATTTCAATATCTACTCTACAAATCATCTTCAAATAATTTATGCATAATATTTAGGGTACGCAGCTTATGTAAAAAATATATTGTTACGCTTATAACATTTTAAGTGTGTCTAAAAAAATATTTAAACTTTGAAGTCGTGAATTTTTTATGAAAAATAATGCATTAACAAAAAAAGCATTATCAACAAAAGGCGGTATTTTTATTAAATTTATTTTTTATGGGATATATACTTGAAGGTGTCCTTTACCGGATTCTGAAATAAAAATAGTGGTATTTTGGGTGTTTTTGGTAGTATTTCCTATTTAAAAATATTTTGAGGTGCATTTCAAATCAAATCAAGCAGAGTCATTCCATGTCAGTTCCCCTAAGCCATTTAATCACTGTCACAAATTTCAATGTGGAATTGTTTATAGCTTATTTTAAGACGAAATCACCTTTAATTTTCTTGATCCTAAGTAAAATATTTTTTAAGATTAAAAAATATCAAAATTTTGAAAAATTGTTTTAAATTTTTTTAATGACAGTTCGATATTCAAAGACTGCATTAAAAAAAATGGTCATTTCAATATAAAATCACTAAATAGGTTTCAAATAATGTAGGCAGATTATTATTTCTTGTTTTTTATCATGTTTAAACACTAAGAGTGTCTTTTATCTTGTGAATTTTTAAAATCAAGATTTTTGTCAAAAATAATGTGTTAATCAAAAACTTATTATTAACCGAAGGCAGGGTGTTATTGCTTTTTTTAATTGTACGTAAAAATATCTTTTAAATGGTTATAAAATAAAAATATTGAAAATATGAGAAAAAATTATCAAAGTTTTGGAAAAATGCCACGAGTTGCCATTAATGATTGTTCAATTTTCAAAGGCCTCATTTTATATATAAAATCATATTTCAATAACTAATAAAGAAATCTTCTTCGAATAATTTAAGCAAGGTAAATAAAGTATGTAGATTATGAAACAAATATTGCTGTAATGTTAAAAAATATTTAAATGTGTCTAAAAAATTGTATAATCATTGAAATCAAAGATATTTTACAAAAAATAATGAAATTATTAAAAAATCTTTATCAATCAGAGGCGGAGTTTCTATGACTAATTTTTTAATTTTAAATTGTACATAATACTACATTATAACTGGATCTGAAAAAAATTAGTGGGATTTTGGTTGGTTTTAGTAGTATTTAAATCATATTTAAAATTATCAATATTTTCAGATGTAAAATCTATCCAATGTATCATCCCTGAAAATATTTTTATTTATACATTTATTTTATTTTTCAAATTATCTTTTATGTTCGTTTCTTAAGGAAAAAAATAAACAATATTCAGGGTTCGTACAGTTTTACCACTAAATTTTAACAGCATTTTCAAAGTATTTCACTGCAGAAAATTATTGCAAATTCTGTGAATAAAGGCGGGGTTTGCGAATTCTGTGTTTTAAAAATTAAATGTAAATTTTCTTATCATTATTAGTGGTGCGAGAGTCCTTGGAAATTCCAAGGAGTGTGCGAACCCTGAATATTGTTTTTTAGTAAAACTTCTAGGGCGAAGAGCAATTATCCCTTTCCAAAAAAGAGAAAAATCACTAGCTCCTCACCGCCCAATAGAAATTTCCAAAATGATAGTCCTAATCTTTAAACTCATATTTGGCTGTTAATATTGAAAATTTAGCATTGAGCAGCTAATATTGAAAAAAATACCAAATTTCACTCTTTTGAAGAAAATTTTGACGTATTGTGCTTTAAATATATGCAAAAAATGCATAATCCATTATATTTATATCTTTCAAATAACTATATCTAAAAAATTATTTAAAACTTAATGAGTTGCACTTTTGTAACTTTATTCAGTTTCTAATGATATGTACCGTAATTTCGGATGTATAGCCCGCAGATCAAACAATTCAGTTTGGACCCAGAAATTTTATTCAGTATTTGAAGACCAATATTTACTGTGATCTAAAAAGTTACATTTTATTTTTAAAAATTTCTGGGTCGAAACACGATTGTTTGATCCGCGGGCTATACACCGGAAATTACGGTAATTTGATTTATTTCATCACAATATTGCTGAAAGATGGATTTTCAACATATATATGTGTGTATATATATCCCTGTTCTGAAACAAATTATTTAAAAATTATTCATTTATGTTTAATAAAGCATATATATATTGTTTATACACTTATAGAAAATACATATTGTAAATTTTATGATATTATGTCAATAAAGTCTAAAAGTAAAGAACTTATCTAATAGTATGTAACGAAAAATTTAACATCTGGTGTAATGACAACAAAATTTTATAATTGTTTTACTTAATTTGGATGAATGAAAAAAGCTTACATGTTTATATTTTATTGAAGTATAGGTGAAAATGTCACAAAGACATTCCTATCTCAAAAACCACTGAGTATGTCACATTCACACTACAGATGATTTTTTTTCTTTTTGATCTTTCGGGTTTGATTTCAGACGGTAATGAATTAATTAGTTTTGTTAGAAGTGTCATTGCAGTCAGCATATTAGGTTCACTATTTTTTTTTTAATTCCTTTTGACTGACTCGATGAACAACAACATTTAAAGGGACCATTTCATGAATTTTCAATTAAAAGCTGATTTATAAATTCATTATGTTGTTTAGTTATTATTATTGTCTTCAGATAATAAGTTGATATTAAGATTTTTAAATGCAGTTTATTTATTATTTGAACAGTTGAGAGTATTTTTCAATAAGAATGGGCTGGTGATTTTAAGTCGGCTGTTGAGCAATGTAGTATTGGTAAAGGAACTGGTACTATTTAATTTAATTTTTATTGCTGTAAATAATATTTGTTATTTTATTATTGTATGTATTATATTTAAGCAAGAGTAGAAATAGATGATATCGTAGACATTATAGTACATCTTAGCTTGAAAAGCTTCAATATTTATCATTAAACATTCACATTTTATGAAAATTTTGCTAAAATTGCTCATATTTTCACTATTTTTATTTTATAACTATTGAAAAGATATTTTTACGTACAATTAAAAAAAGTAATAACAGCCTGCCTTCGGTTAATAATAAATTTTTGATTAACACATTATTTTTCACAAAATTCTTGATTTTAAGAATTCACAAGATTAAACTCACTCTTAGCATTTAAACATGACAAACAACAACAAATAATAATCTGCCTACATTATTTGTCACATATACATTATTTGAAACTTGTTTAGTGATTATATATTGAAATGACTTTTTTTTATGCAGTCTTTGAATATAGATCTGTCATTAAAAACATTTTTAAAAAATTTTCAAAATTTAGATATTTTTTTTATCTTAAAAAATATTTTACTTGTAATCACCTTTAATTTCCTCGATCGTGTCTTAAAATGAGCTATAAACATACCCAGTTTCATTGAAATTTGTGACAGTGAATTAAATGTCTTAGACGAACTGACATGGAATGACTCTGCTTGATTTGATTTGAAATACGCCTCAAAATATTTTTAAATAGGAAATACTACTAAAAACACCCAAAATCCCACTATTTTTTTTTCAGAATCAGGTAATGGATACCTTTAAGTATATCCCCCACAAAAAATAAATTTAATAAAAATACCGCCTTTTGTTGATAATGCTATTTTAGTTAATGCATTATTTTTTCATAAAAAAATCACGACTTCAAAGATTAAACATTTTTTTAGACACACTTAAAATGTTATAAGCGTAACAGTATTTTTTTTCATAAACTGCGTACCCTATATATTATGCATAAATTATTTGAAGATGATTTGTAGAATAGATATTGAAATATGATCATATTTATGTCATGTTACATTTGAAAATCGAGAAGTCAAGAATGCCAACTGACGGCAGTTTTTCAAAATTTTGACATTTTTTTTCTCAGAAACTATTTGACCAAGGAGTAAAAAAAAATACTGGGAAACATATCTTAATAAAAGGAACAAACACACGCAGTTTCATCAAAATCTGTGATGGTGGGTTACATGCCTGCCTGAACTGACATTGAATAACCCAACACTCTGTTGTGAAATTTGTAAAAAATATATCGTTATCATTAAGTACATTATCACGTACATTAAGTACGTTATCATTAAGTGTCTGAAATTGAACTATCACGCTATCAGATTAGAAACATCATTTACTTCCAGTTCTGTTTCAAAAAGTAAGCTACATAATGTCACCGAATAAAGTGTACAGCTTTAGGTACTAGTGTTGTATCATATATGACACTGTGAAGGTTTGGCGGAATGGTGGTTATATATAAAATTACAGTTAACGATATATATTATAATTAGTATTTTGTAATGGGGATTTGGCGGAAAACTTTCGTTACAACCTAATATAATTTATTTAATTTGTCTACTAAAAAAAGTATATGGTACTTTTTATAGAAAATAATTTGCTAGATCACATTCAGTAAGCAAAGCGAAACAGACAAAGCTAAATATTTTTTAATGTTGTTATACTCTCAAACCATTCACATGGATTTGGCTTTTCAACTATTAAAAAAAGTTTTACAAAAAATTTGCAACGACAAAGAACTTCTCAGTTACAGATATGATCACAATACATTTAATTGCATTGTTCTTGTAAGAACTGTGAGAATTCCAAATATTCTTGTAAATATTTTACATAAGAACACTGACTACTGATTTATTAAATCAGTTTTATTTAAAAAGACTATCTAAAAATCAAAAATTATTATACAATAGAGTCAAAACACTGTTTTAAACACTAGTGTTGTGAAGGAAATTTTCACCTTGTTATTAATAAACTTTATAATCTATACTTCTATACTTCCTATTATAAAGAGGAAGAAATTGTTTATTTGTCGGAGATAAGCTCTGGAACTACCGAACCGATTCCAAAAGTAATGGTATCAAAATGATGGTGTTAGTCCAACTTAGGACATAGGCTATATCTTATGTCGGTGCCACTACCCCAAAGGGGGTGTAGGAGCAAAAAACGTTCTAAAAATGCGATTTTAGCGTTACTGAAGGGCTTAGAAGTATGAAATTTGAAATATTAGTTAATTATAAGATATAAATGATGTATAAGAACAGTTCTTAAGCAATTCGAAATTTAAAAGGGTTGAAAATGCACAAAAAGTGTTCTAAAAAACGTTCTAAATGGTAGTTTCTACACAATCTCAGGAAATACCAAACCGATTTAAAAAGTATTGGTGTCAAAATGACGGTGACAACGCTTGCTCCAAGATAGGCTATGTTTTATGTAGGTGCCACTACCCCAAAGGGGGTGTAGGAGCAAAAAACGTTCTAAAATGCGATTTATGTGTTACTGAAGGGCCTAGAAATATGAAATTTGAAATATTAGCTACTTATTAGATATAAAGGATTTCTAAGAACAGTTCTTAAGCAATTCGAAATTTGAAAGGGGTGAAAATGCGCGAAACTCGTTATAAAAAGCGTTCTAAATGGTGGTTTCTACACAATCTCAGGAAATACCAAACCGATTTAAAAAATAAGGGTGTCAAAATGACGGTAACAACCCTTGCTCCAACGTACGCTATGTTTTATGTCGGTTCCACTACCCCAAAGGGGGTGCAGGAGCAAAAAACGTTCTAAAAATTCAATTTTTGTGTTACCGAAGGGGCTAGAAATATGAAATTTGAAATATTAGCTACTTATTAGATATAAAGGATTTCTAAGAACAGTTCTTAAGCAATTCGAAATTTAAAAGGAGTGAAAATGCGCGAAAAGCGTTCTAAAAAACGTTCTAATGGTGTTTTCTACACAACCTCAGGAAATATTAAACCGATCTAAAAATAATGGCGTCAAAATGATGGTGAAAACCCTTGCTCCAACATAGGCAATGTTTTATGTCGTTGCCACTACCCCAAAGGGGGTGCAGGAGCAAAAAACGTTCTAAATTGCGACTTTTGCGTTACGGAAGGGCCTTGAATCGTGAAATTTGGAATGGCAGTTAGTTATAAGAAACCAATGATCTCTAAGGACATTTCCTAAAAAAATCAAAATTTAAAAGGGGGGTCAAAATGCGCAAAAAGCGCTATAAAAAACTTTCTAAATTGCGATATCTATGCAATCTCAGGAAGTACCGAACCGATTTCAAATATAATGGTGTAAAAATGATGGTGGCAGATCTTGCTCCAAGATAGGCTATATTTTATATCTGTTTCCACTACCCCAGAGGAGATGCAGGAGCAAAACGCGCGAAAAGCGTTCTAAAAACGTTCTAGATGCCGATTTGTCGGCAATATCTCAGAAAGAATGAATCTGATTTCAAACGTAATGGTAGGAAATTGATGCTGACAGCCTCTGCTCTAACATAGACGCTATTTTATGTCGGTATCACTATCACCAAGACGTTGCAGGGGCCAAAAAGCGTTCTAAATTCCGATTTTTGTGATCGGTAGGGGCTAGCAACTTAAAATTAGGCAAGGTACATATTTATTAGCTATAAAAGATCTTTAAGAACAGTTTCGAAAAAATTGGAAATTTAAAAAGCGGTGAATATGTGCGAAAAGCGCCCAAAAAGCGTTCTAAATTGCGATTTCTACTCAATCTAAGGAAATACCAAAGCTATTCCAAAAGTAATGGTTGCAAATCAATGGTGACAGTCCCTGCTATAACATAGGTTATATTTTATGTTGCTGTCACTACCATCTGAGGGTTGCAAAAGCAAAACATGTCCTAATTTGCATATTTTGCAGAACTGAGGGGTCTAACACTTTGAAGTATGGCATGGTATTTACTTACAAGATGCAACTGCTTTCTAAGTACAGTCGAAAGAAAATTCCAAATTTAAAAAAAAATAAAGTGAGTGAAAAGCGTTATAAATTGCAATTTTTAAGCAAACTTATAAATTACCAAACCGATTAAAAAAATAATGATGACAAATTTTGGTGATAGAAACTGCTCAAACAAAAAGCTATATTTTATGTCTGTTCCACTACCACCAGATGGTTGCAGGAGCTAAAAACTTTCTAAATTGCGATTACTGTGATACTGAAAAGGCTAGAAACTTTAAATATGACATGGTAGTTACTTATAAAATATAAATGCCCTGGAAGGAACGTGGAAAATAAATTCGAATTAAAAAGGGGTGAAGCGAAGGGGAGGTGCGAAAAGCTTTCTAAAAAAGTTCTAAATTACGATTCTATGCAATTTCAGGGAATATAAATCTATACTTCTATATCTATCAATACTCCTATTATAAAGAGGAAAAAATTGTTTATTTGTCGGAGATAAGCTCTGGAACTACCGAACCGATTCCAAAAGTAATGGTATCAAAATAATGGTGTTAGTCCAACTTAGAACATAGGCTATATCTTATGTCGGTGCCAATACCCCAAAGGGGGTGTAGGAGCAAAAAACGTTCTAAAAATGCAATTTTAGCGTTACTGAAGGGCTTAGAAATATGAAATTTTGAATATTAGTTACTTATAAGATATAAATGATGTCTAAGAACAGTTCTTAAACAATTCGAAATTTAATAGGGTTGAAAATGCGCAAAAAGTGTTCTAAAAAACTTTCTAAATGGTAGTTTCTACATAATCTCAGGAAATACCAAACCGATTTAAAAAATATTGGTATCAAAATGATGGTGATAACGCTTGCTCCAAGATAGGCTATGTTTTATGTCGGTGCCACTACCCCAAAGAGGGTGTAGGAGCAAAAAACGTTCTAAAAATGCGATTTTAGCGTTACTGAAGGGCTTAGAAATATGAAATTTTGAATATTAGTTACTTATAAGATATAAATGATGTCTAAGAACAGTTCTTAAACAATTCGAAATTTAAAAGGGTTGAAAATGCGCAAAAAGTGTTCTAAAAAAGGATCTAAATGGTAGTTTCTACACAATCTCAGGAAATACCAAACCGATTTAAAAAGTATTGGTGTCAAAATGATGGTGACAACGCTTGCTCCAAGATAGGCTATGTTTTATGTCGGTGCCACTACCCCAAAGAGGGTGTAGGAGCAAAAAACGTTCTAAAAATGCGATTTTAGCGTTACTGAAGGGCTTAGAAATATGAAATTTTGAATATTAGTTACTTATAAGATATAAATGATGTCTAAGAACAGTTCTTAAACAATTCGAAATTTAAAAGAGTTGAAAATGCGCAAAAAGTGTTCTAAAAAACGATCTAAATGGTAGTTTCTACACAATCTCAGGAAATATAAACCGATTTAAAAAATATTGATGTCAAAATGATGGTGACATCGCTTGCTCCAAGATAGGCTATGTTTTATGTCGGTGTCACTACCCCAAAGGGGGTGCAGGAGCAAAAAACGTTCTAAAAATGCGATTTATGTATTACTGAAGGGCCTAGAAATATGAATTTGAAATATTAGCTACTTATTAGATATAAAGGATTTCTAAGAACAGTTCTTAAGCAATTGGAAATTTGAAAGGGGTGAAAATGCGCGATAATCGTTCTAAAAAACGTTCTAAATGGTGGTTTCTACACAATCTCAAGAAATACCAAACCGATTTAAAAAAAATGGTGTCAAAATGACGGTGACAACCCTTGCTCCAACATAGGCTATGTTTTATGTCGGTGCCACTACCCCAAAGGGGGTGCAGGAGCAAAAGACGTTCTAAATTGCGGCTTTTGCGTTACGGAAGGGCCTAGAATCGTGAAATTTGGAATGGTAGTTAGTTATAAGATATCAATGATCTCTAAGGACATTTCCTAAAAAAATCGAAATTTAAAAGGGGGTCAAAATGCGCAAAAAGCGCTATAAAATCTTTCTAAATTGCGATTTCTATGCAATCTCAGGAAGTACTGAACTGATTTCAAATATAATGGTGTAAAAATGATGGTGACAGATCTTGCTCCAAGATAGGCTATATTTTATATCTGTTTCCACTACTCCAGAGGAGATGCAGGAGCAAAATGCGCGAAAAGCGTTCTAAAAACTTCTAGATGCCGATTTGTCGGCAATATCTCAGGAAGAATGAATCTGATTTCAAACGTAATGGTAGGAAATTGATGCTGACTGCCTCTGCTCTAACATAGACGCTATTTTATGTCGGTATCACTATCACCAAGACGTTGCAGGAGCAAAAAAGTGTTCTAAATTTCGATTTTTGTGATCGGTAGGGGCTAGCATCTTAAAATTGGGCAAGGTACATATTTATTAGCTATAAATGATCTTTAAGAACAGTTTCGAAAAAATTGGAAATTTAAAAAGCTTTGAAAATGCGCGAAAAGCGTCCAAAAAGCGTTCGAAATTGCGATTTCTACTCAATCTAAGGAAATACCAAAGCTATTTCAAAAGTAATGGTTGCAAATCAATGGTGACAGTCCCTGCTATAACATAGGTTATATTTTATGTTGCTGTCACTAACATCTGAATGTTGCAAAAGCAAAACATGTTCTAATTTGCATTTTTTGCACAACTGAGGGGTCTAACACTTTGAAGTATGGCATGGTATTTACTTACAAGATGCAACTGCTTTCTAATAACAGTCGAAGAAAATTCCAAATTAAAAAAAAAATGAAGTGAGTGAAAAGCATTATAAATTACAATTTTTAAGCAAACTTATAAATTACCAAACCGATTAAAAAATAATGATGACAAATTGTTGGTGACAGATTCTGCTCAAATATAAGTTATATTTTATGTCTATGCCACTACCATCAGAGGATTGCAGGAGCAAAAAACTTTCTAAATTGCGATTTCTGTGATACTGAAAAGGCTAGAAACTTTAAATATGACATGGTAGTTACTTATAAAATATAAATGCCCTCGAAGGAACGTCGAAAATAAATTCGAATTAAAAAGGGGTGAAGCGAAGGGGAGGTGCGAAAAGCATTCTAAAAAAGTTCTAAATTACGATTCTATGCAATTTCAGGGAATATAAACCGATTATAAAAGTAATAGTTGCGAATCAGTGGTAACAGTCTCTGATCCTACACAGGCTATATTTTATGCCAGTGATTCTACCACCTGGGGTTCACAGGAACAACAAACGTTCTAAAAAAGGGCTTTAAAAGCATTTTAATTACGTTTCTGTGGAATATTAGGAAATAACAATACGATTTCAAAATTAATGTTGGCAAATTAATGGTGACAGTTCCTGTTTCAACATAGCCCTTTATGTTGAGAGTGGTGGTAGGACTTGGAATTCAACTTGATGGTTAATTTTAAGATGTAAGAAGATGGTTTCTAAAAAATTCAAAACTTCAAATGTATACTGAAATGAGCGTATTAATTGAGCATAAAAGTTTCCAAATATTTTCTAAATTATCATTTATTTAGTTTTATTTCATTTTATTAATTTAAGTCTCATTTCTGCCTAATACAGTGTAATAATGATGTTTTGTCAATCTGTGTTTTAAATAGTAATTTTTGAATTATTCCTAAAAGTAATAAGTACCTTTTAATAAAATAAAATATTACCTTTTAGTAAAATAAAAATTTAGTTAGTACCTTTTGGTAAAAATTAGACATATAAATATCACTTGGCATATTTCAAATATTACGCGAGCAAAGCCGAGGGGTTTGCTAGTATACGTATAAATACTTAAAAGGTGACAAAACCATATAAAAATATTATTTAATGCAAACCCGAGATCTTTTGAACATACACGCGTTCATTTTCAAAGGGAAAAAAGATGATTGACTGAATAGAAATAAATTTTGAAGACAAAAACAAAAATAGTACGCATGCGCAAGCGGAGTTCAGTCCATTTCTCTGCAGAGGGGTGAAAAGATCAGTTCATATTATCAGGAGGTCTGGCAATATTTAGGATATTGTACCAAATTGCGGGAATATTATAGGAAAGGGCATCGTTACAAACATTATCACTTCTAAGTAAAATTTCAATGGATTCACGGATTATTGACGAGTAGTGGTTAGACGTTGAAATGATAATTTTAGCTTTTTCGAAGTATATCTTAATATTTTCTTTTTGATGCAATCTGGATAAAGCTGTATTTGGTTTGTTAAACTTGATATCAGAAATGTGCTCTTTTAATCTTTCTTTAAATTTTCGACATGTCATACCAATATAAAATTTGCATTAAATAACATTTTTATATGGTTTTGTTACCTTTTAAGTAGTTATAAGTATATTATAAAGTTTATTATACAAGTTGTTTTGTATATCTTCAGACATCAACGAAGATATTTATTAAACAGGAGCAAATATATGATATATATTTCGGGATATCAAGGGTTAAATAATAAAATAACTAAGTAAAATAAATTAAATAATGTTAGGTACAAAATACGAAAAGCGGAATGTACAAAATAAATATCATGAGATACGAAATAAAAATAATATTTTCTATGTGAAATACACTTGCATGTCTGCTATTTTTCTTTGCTTTCTTATTTGAATAAGAAAGGTGCTTCCATTCTAATATATCCGAAGCAAACATTCTATCGCTGTGTGAGTACAAACGTCTGCTTTTCCCTAAGCTCAAATATATACTCTTTCATCTGATTCTATTCAAATATTACATTTTAATTTTAGAATTGAATATATCAGATTCTACGGATATCCAAGTCGAAATTTTTCAGAATTTCGTTTCCTTTACATCTCTTATGTAGAAATATATATATCATTTTATTTTAGTTTTGCATGATCAATAAGAACGTTTTGCATCTGATGAAAGATACCGTTTGCATCAAAGGAATCCAACTTTAAAGGAAATCTTTATTGTTTGCTTTCAATCTTCGATAAAAGTTTTGTGCTGTTTCATTAACATATCTGAAATTTAGTGTAATGGTATGTTTGCGTTTACAGATTTATTCATAAAATAAATTAACAAATTTTGTATGTTACATGACAATGGCTTTTCCATAAAACGAGACGATTATTAAATTTATATATACCCACTTAATTATTATCTATTCAAACATTATTTTTTTTAATTAATAACTTCAACGTATTAGGTATTCTCAGTATATACATATAAACTACATCATTTAGGTTAAGAATTTGTGTCTATGTTTTGTTTAAAATTTCAAAATATCTAGCTAAATGTCTTTTAAATCAAATTCTATTAAATTTTGTATCTTTCTTTTTCCTAAGTAAAGAGGCATTTTTAAATATTTATACATATCTCAGAAGAATATATGATGAACGATTTTACAATATGAATAAATTTTAAATTAATAAATTTCACTAGAATGATTTTGTATGCAAAAAATGTACTTTAAATCACAATAAAAAAATTTCGAAATTTTAAACTGACCAAACTTGTCTTAAACCCTAAAATATTTTTTTTTTTGTTATCCAGTTAAAATAAAAGGTATATAATTTTTTTTTTGTATCTAAAGCATTGTTATTTTCATTTTGTATGTTGAAGAATACCCTGGGTCAATCCATTTCAAGTGGTCCAGAAAATGTCATATTCGTTGCTCGACCATTTTTAAAAAATCTGAAATTTTTTGTACAACAACCCTAACATGATAGAAGTTCAAAATGACTATCTATATTATAAAGGACAAACATATCTGTGCGTAACGCATACGTCATTCTGCGAATGGCAACACTCTGAAATTTGAAATGAAATTTCGGTTTGGCATTTTTAGCTATTGCAAATTTTTAAACTTCTAAACATGGCACAGTTTCAATTTTTACATAGTAATATAGGGGTAAAAATGTACTTTTAAATGCAATTTGTATGAAAGCTCTATCTCAAATTATTTGTGAGATATTAATTTTTTTTATAGTTTTTAGTACCAATTTTGTAATTGTGGCAACTGAAGTATACCATTTCTATTAAAAGTAAAGGGAAGAAAATAGTCATGGTTTATTTTTATTGACTATATCCTTATTGATGCCATTTTCACACTACAAATAAAAGTAACATTTTGTCTTATAATTTTTGAACAGAAAATGACGTCAGCCATAAAAAAAAAGACATGCATTTTTCTTTATAAATTAGTTACATTTTTACATTTCAACATTTTTACATTACGCTGATACTGAGTTTGAGACGCTAGGTAAAATAGTTCAGTGAGTAAAAATGATGTCATATTTAAAACAAAACGATCATTTTCTTTGATAAAACTAAATATTTGACCAATACTAAGTCGCCAATACTATGACAACTAAAGGCAAATTTCGGAATTTTTTATTCGCGAGTACCGAGATTAGAACTTAAAGTTTGTGAGAATGTTCACATGCAAAGTTGTATCGGACAAACGCGATTTTAAGTTTGGAAATACATTCATTAATAATCTACTGCGCGTTAAAATACTTTTAAATTGTGAACTTGAGTGGTGCGTATATAAATTTTTAGAATGTAAAAATAACGTACAGTTTAGATTTTATGGGGGAAATTTTCATGATGTGACAAAGCAAAATCCTTTTTATCTATTTTTTCATCCCGTAAAAACAAACGTAAGAGCTTCAATTGATAACTGCATCATAATTATTCATCTTGATTTACGTATTCTAAAACGGTTTAATTTTTCAATAATTTAAGCAGTTGAAGTTTGTGGAAATAACACTTTGGTAATTTTAGGTTAAAAATATTTGTTTTAAGAGTTAGACAACCAATGTAAGAGGAATTTTTTTTTGTAAATATTTTTGTAGGTTTATCATAAATTTGATCTAACAGTTTCTTTCTAAACATTTTAGTTCGTCGAATTTCGACGGGTTCCAACTCGTTATTTTAATTTTATTAATTTTTGTTTGTGCATGGCGGCCATCTTTGCTTCATCGTCTGCAGCAATTTTCTCACAAGAAGGGTTTACGGAATTGTAAATAATTCATCGTTTATTTATCCAATTCAAGTGCGGATTAAAGCAATTTGCACAGAATACATTGGGCTAAAATTTTGGTAATGGAGTAGTTTCCGAAAATAACTGCTTATTGGTAAAATTTAAGCATAAAATTTCAGTGTTTCTTTTTCCAAAATTTGTCCGTTTACAAGAGTAAATTTTTCTAGCAAGGAAAACTGTCAACATGACGTTTTTTTTTTTTTTTTTTTTTTTTTTTTTTTACAAATAGGACGAAAGTACGTCAAGTTCCAGATCTGGGACTTGCTTTCTCTTCGCTAAAAAAAATCCCAAATTTTTCAAAAATGACAAAAATTGCACTTTTCAGGCTTTGATATCTCGTAGGGCACGAGATAAAAATCTGAAATTTTTTATGGTAGTGTTATGCACAAGAAATTTCAGGATGGAGATTTGACTACAAGCTGAGATATGGCAAGGGCAACATGTCAAAACAATACTGCCAAACTATTGTTTTGTTGTAGTCACAGCTAAGTATTTATTTCAGAGTATCATTTAAATTTATTTTTTAGATTATCTTTAAATAATAGTAACAGAAAATAAATCTTTTGCAATTAATTCAAAAAATAATTATGCCTAAGGCTTACATTTTGTATGGTATCTGTAATTTTTCTTGTAATTTTAGTAACTAAAAGAAACCCCAGTCCTTTTACATATATATATATATATATATATATATATATACAAGACCTGAGACAAAAGCAGAATAGGGAAAGAGAAAAGCTGTTAATGTTGGCATACTTTTTGAGACATGATGAAACGTGTCTAAGCACATTCCTGCTTGTTGGTTTAAAAACCACCATTTTAATGCTGCTTACTTGTTCCTACCATAAGTATGTTCCTGTAAATGAAACATTATGCGATGTTACCATGCATCAGCCTCAAGTAATTTTCAGAAAGTAAAGATACCCAAAGCCTTTTCAAAATTTATACTGCAGAAAATCACATTTTTCATAAGAAGTAAGCTAGGAATTATTAATGAATTGAGACTTGCACATAGTGATTTCAAAGTATATTTCTATGAGCCAGCAGGGCCTAGATCTTCAATCAAGTTATCAAGAGATGACAAGACTTGGTTCCTACAAATCAAATTTTTAGAAAGATAAAAATTGTGGTTTTTGAACCAACAAGCAAGAATGTGTTTTGACACGTTTGATCATGTCTCAACAAGTATGACAACATTAACAGCTTTTCTTTTTCCCTATGTTCTTTTTGTCTCAGGTCATGTATAAGATTATTTTTTTTTCTTTATGTAAAAGTGCTGAGGTGTTAGTCTGAGGCTGAGGTCTAATTTAAAAAATGTGCCTTGGTGATAAATTGCAAATAACGAATTGTATTTAATTTTTCAAAGAATGACGAAAAAAAAAATCTTTGAAATAAGGTTTTTGCAAACGCAATTCAAAATTAATTTTATGTCGCCGAAATGAGTGCTACATCGCCAGATGTTGCAACCATATTAAGCCACTGGATGTAAATAGGCAGTATCAGGCTTTCACCTGGTCCTTCTCCAAGTATAATAGAATTTCTCTGCATCCAAAGAAACAGAAATATTTTGTTTTGTGTTACATTAAGGTAATTTATTTAATGAAATAAAGCTATTTTGTTTTGTCTATTATTTTTCTGTATGTATAAAAAAATCCCATAAAAAACTTGTTAATCATTTAGTGTAAACGAATAATAAAATTTGCAGAATTATTTATCTGATGACCTTATTGACAATAAGAAAGTCATTCCCACCCTCATTATAAATAATTAATGATAACTAATCACAAAGTTATTTATTAATTAAAATATTTTTTATGAGTACGTTAAAATGAAAGGTCTCAGAAATCTATTAATTAAGAATGTGTTTTTATGAGTACATTTTGGTTACATATTTATAAAATGAACTTATTTAATTCTGTTAACAGTACTAACTTTTATAGAGGAAAAAAATACAGTTTAAATTTCTTTGATAAAGAAAATATAGAATGGTTGCATTTCAAGACTTGCCATAAGTGAAAATTGTTTAATTGTATATGACTCTTTTTTTTCTAATTCTTATAATGTTAATAAGTCTGTTACATATTATGATCAGTAGTTTTATAAAATCCATAGAAATCTACATTAAGTTAAATATTATTGCATTATTTAATTTCGTAAAGATTAATCTCTATTTAAGAAGTATATAAAAACAAAATTTAGAATTTATATAATTCCTGTACAAAATTAGAATTTTTGTAACTTTATTAGAAAATATTTTATAAAATCTACATGTTGCATTTTTTATTATTTTTAGATTTCATTAAATTGTTTAATCATACGGTTTTTATTTATACAGAAGGTAATTGTTTTTTAGAATCATTTGTATCTTGCATAATATCTAAATTGATGCTTCGCAATTTCAATTCTATTTAAATTAGGTAAATTTACTTACATTTTTTCCCTCTTAATTTATTTATAAATATTTTTTTTTTCACCTATAGATCTAGATATTCAAAATCTCTTATGTATGTTATTGTGTACACGGAAAATTTCGAATATTTAAATAGATTGATTTAATCAAAATTCATCTACTTTAAAATTTCTTACCGACGAAAAGCATCAAGCAAGTTTCATAATAATAATACTTAATGATTTTCATAATAATAATACTAAAATGATTTTTTGCACAAGTTTCTTTATATTTAATATAAAGAAACTTGCGCAAAAAATCATTTTAAATAATCAAATAAATAAATAAATTAGTATGTTTGAATAAATTAAAGCTCAAATATAATATAAAACAAAATATTATTATTAAGCTATTGGAATTTTTGACGATTCTTTAAACACATGAAGTATAGACATGGACATTTTAAAATTGTAAAGCATCGAACAGATAAGTACTTAACAAATACAAAATATCATTCTCTTATTTAATAGAATGAATTCGCACAAAAATGAAACATATTATGAAGTCTTAAATAATTTAAAAATAAATAAAACCTGCAGAATTTTTTTCTAATTTCATTCAAAAACTACTACAAAAATACGTACAGAAATTCCGTCCTTAATAGAAAATAAATCTTTACGAAATAAATTCTATACAAAAATAATGTACAGGGTGGTTATAATTAAACTTCCCCTATAAACAGCATCCTACAGCGCAAACGGGTGAACGGATGTAACGAAATTTGGTATATGGACTATACACGAGATGCGCTCACGGAATTTTGAAAAAAAAAAAAAAAAAAGTTCCAAAATGTCCACCAGAGGGCGTATTTTCCGGAAAAAAAAAACATTAAATTTGACACAAAAAACGGTCAAGACAGAATCCAGAAACAATATTAACATTTATTGACATTTCTGGATTCTGTTTTGGCTGTTCATTGTGTTAAATTTAATGTTTTTTTCCGGAAAAGCGCCCTCTGGTGGACATTTTGGAACTTTTTTTTCCGAAACTCCGTGAGCGCATCTCGTGTATAGTCTATATACCAAATTTCGTTGCATTCCGTTCAACCGTTTGCGCTGTAGGATGCTGTTTATAGGGGAAGTTTAATTATAAATACCCTATACTTAGTGAAGTTTACTTTAGATTTAATAAAACAAAATTAATAAGCACAATAAAGAGAGAAAAGTCATACCACGATTTTACCTCGTGCTCTCGTTGAGGCATGAACTTGCTAGTGTTGGATTTTCACCTTCAACACTTACTCACTGTCACGGACTGACTGATAATGTTGCCAGGTAGATGCAAAAAATAATCAGCAGAGGGCGCAAAAGATATCCATTCTGGGTAACATAAAAAATCTTTATTTTTCATTATACGGAGCTATTCTGTTAAAATGATGTAGAAGATATGTTAAAACAACAGGTATTTTTTACAGCGTCGTTTTAATAAGTTTTTATAATTAATCTTCCCTGTTCGGAATTCCCGCCAACTCAAATGATTGTCAATCCTCAAAACGATTAAGGGTAATATCGAAGGCGGCACTAACGTTGCGTCTTCTATATTAAATCGAGCCTTTTTTTGCCTAATTATACTTCACATTATAATAATTACCGTGAACCTAAAAATATTTGTATTTAAAGAATTTTTATATTTTTAATAAAAAGTTGTATTTAGCTAATACAAAAATTTTCAAATTTCAATTGTTTAATCACCTAAAAAAATATTATTTGGAATAATAAAAAGGAAATTTTAGGTTCTGTTTATACAGACTAACATGAAACATATTGTGAAGGACATTTCTTTCACATATTCTTTTAATAGCTTTTCCAGTTTCGCCCCCCCCCTCTTTTTTTTTTAAATAAGGTTATTTTACTAAATTCTTATATTTTATTTCTGTCTGAAATCAGAAATTAAATTTATTTTCATCGCTCATTTCCTTTAGAAATACATTCTCGTTGTGCGCTTTATTTCTCAAAAACAGTAACAGATTATGTGAGTCATACTATTTTTATCTCGCATTGAAATATTTTACCTGTTCCTGTTACGCGCTTAATTCGGTTGATAGGCGATATTTTTCATGTTTTCTTTTTATTTATTCAATGTGTTTCTACAGCTGTATCATTTTCCCCTAACGTATATGCCTGCAATATCTTTTATTTCTTAATTTCACGTGCCTTCAGTCAGCACAGTGGCGCCTATTAACATGGGTTGACCCCCCCCCCCCCTCCCATTTAAATGTGGCTTTGTGTTTTTGGCGCTTCATATTTTGCTGTTTATCCGTTGGCGTTAAAGTTCATATGTTGCGTTTTCGCCCTACTCATTGACAATCCATTAACGGTTTTTAACACGTGCCTCATTTCAATTTATTTCTCGCCAGATTTCTACTGGTTTGCTGTTTTTGTAAATTACTGCTCGCCAATAACTCAAGGCACTCAAATTTTGTTATGGCTTCACTCGGCTCCTGATCTTGCATCTGTAAGAATAAAATGTAGATTGTCCTCCCCAGCACCGGTGTTTCTGCCGGGATTCTCGATTTGTACGGACCTGGAAAATAAAATTCCTTTTTACTGGATTATCTGTATTTTAACTATAAACTGGCTACATATCTTTTGGCATACTAAAAAGTGAATATAATCCTGCTTCATGATTCACCGATGCTACGAGTAAAATTACCTCAACCTGTTGCAGATATATCGAATATAAGACTAGAAAGTCTTTACACATATATTCTGAAATTTTTCTGAAAAAATATTGAGAAGTTTTTTATAGATATTTTGCGCGTTATGTCCATAAACGTCATTTTGAGTAAAGGGACTTCAAAGTTTCGGAAAAGGTGCGCCGCTTCAGCTATTGAGCGAGCACAATTCTAAAAGCCGTAACTTCTGTTCTAATTTGAATTTCAAGGAAACAAATATATCAAAATGTTCAGAAACAGTAGGAGTTTAACTCGTAAAAAAATTAAATTTTCGAAAACTTTGAAGCTTTAAGAGTCCTGAGAGCCCTTAACTGATCGCATAAAAATATCGCAAATTTCAATAATCGGTTGCGCAAAAAATGCCAATGTTCGTCAAATGATCCCTCAAAAAATCACAAATTTTGTCAGTCGGTAGTAGAAAAATTTCACAATTTCGATAAATGATCAACGGAAAGTATCGTTAATTGCGTCAAAAAATCGAGGAAAAAATAGCAAATTTTGTCAGTTGGTGAAGGAAAAATATTTGCGAATTTTATCAATCTGTTGTGGGAAAAAATCTATTTCGTCAATCGATCTAAAAAAAGGTGTGGATTTTTTCAAAGGAACGGGGAAAAAGGAAACGAGAATTTCGTCGGACAATCGTAAGAAAAAAGGAGAAATTTAGTAAAACGAATCAAATCTGTACAGATAAATAGAATTTTCCACGTGACTGGCTTCTTTTCTCTGATTTTTCAAGTACAATTGTTATCCTCTTTTTTTAAGTTATAATTATCATTGGATTGAATAAAAACACATAGAAGTAGAATCCTACAACGCGTCGATTAACTAGATTTTACAAAGGTCTTTTTAGGGGGAATGAGAGGGGTGGGGTTAGGAGGTGAAATGAGCGTTTGCAATATTTTTCAGATGAATTTTTTTAGCAAACTTATTTTTTTTACCATTATTTATATTGTTTTTTACTTCAATGTGTTATTTTATGTCTCATGGTACTTTTTTTTCTTCTCCATGATGTTCTTCTTCTCCACCGTGCCCTGTTTTTCCCCACTACGTGCCATTTTTTTTCCCGCCGAGCTGCATTTTCTTTCTAGAATATAATATACTATAGATAAACTGATAAGAAAATATTTTTCAACAACGGTCCATTTTTAAAGCCTGGTTCCATACTGATTAAGAAAATAATAATATATAAATGCTCTTAAGTGTTATCAATATAGAAATAATTTAAAGAATATGAAAATAACTTTATAAAAGAAACGTGGAACGGTTCATAAAACCTTAACTTATAAATGATACAAAATTTAATGAAAAAAATCATGAAACAACATTTTCATCTTGTATTATACGAACTTAAATTAGCTCAAAACAACACCAATACATGTATAAATAATTATTTAGGCCTACTTTAAATGTTTCGAGACTCAAAACGGAATAATGTTTATCTTTATAATAGAAAAAAATTGAATAGTCCATACAATGAGATTATCATTGAATTCAATTGGTTAAAAAATGTTGATTTTACCCCTCCTGCATGTCTGTGATTAAAACTTTCTTAAAATGCATCTATTTTAAATTGTTAGTTGCTTATCTTTAAATAACGTTTGAATGAGTATTTCTAAAGCAATCAAACTATTTTACGATAGATAATTTAGTTACAATAGAACTCGACTCTATAAGTGCATTTTTAGTTTGCTTATATCGTCTTGTAACTAAAAAAAAAAAAAAAAAATATCTTAACTAATTAAGAAGATTTAAAAAAACCTCAATGCTCATTTTATTATTTTTTCAATATGAAAATATCTCAGTTTGTGAAAATGAGCCAGTTGAAATATGATACATAAATTCATAAAGTGCTTATCCAAAACTATAAAATATCCTGGACTATTACACCATAGATAATTCAAATATAAATAAGTGAAATGTGAACAAACCATAAATCATATTTTTAAAATGATGTATAAACATTCAATACAGATTAAAACAATAAAGACATCAAGATATCTATTCTAAGGTTTCAGCACACTTCCGTCGCCTTTTTCAAGGAATCTAAATGAACCAAGATGTCAGCCATGCCAAAACACCGCCCGGCATAAAATCGTACACATGGAGAAAAATAACCTAACCAATGACAGGGAAGTCAGAATTTACTGGCGCCATCTGTTGAGATATGATGACAATATAAATTCTCTTTCCCCATCTATGTATGAAAATAGTCGAGCATAACTCGAAATTAAACGTTTCTAAGGATGTTTAACTAACGTTTTGGAGTATTATATGATATATTGTTATTGCATGCTTCATCATTTCTTAATAAAATTTCTATTGATTCTCTAATTAAATTTTTATGTGATTCATTACCTGGAACAATAATATCCCAGATAGCAATTTTAATTTGCAGAAAATTTTCAGCAATCTTACTTTGCAGACTTTCAAAGTTGCAGCAAGCTCAGCATGACAAGTCTGAAAGTTCATAACAAGACTGCAACAAGATTATGCAAACTCCGAAGTCACCATACTTTGAACTTGCAGCTAACTTGTCGTGCAAGTTGCAGTCTTCTTGCATCAAGCTTACTGCAAACTCATAGCAACCTAGTAATATTGCGATGTCCCATTATTTGCAAACGCATTGTAAACTTGCAATCTTGTCATGTCAGAACATCTGCAAACTCGGAATCTTGTCATGACAAGTTCACGACAAGCATAGCTGCAAATATGCAGTAATTTCATTGAAATGTTGTTAATTCTCTGAATTTTGCGTTTACAGGTAAAATAGAATTTTTTTTAGACAGCAGATGTGCATTCACCAAAATTTGAGAAGAATTTCGTTTTGATGCTAAAAATGAAAATCCGATGAGTACTAAAGGAATAAAGTTGTTTTACCATGTTCTGTAGGCAAAAAGGGTCATTTTTAGCTCAGGGAAGAGGGTAACTCAAAAGAATTTTAAGTAGGTAAAAGGGGATATTATTTATTATGTATTTTCTAATTCCGAATCAGGTGAAATCATCAGCAAGTCAATACGATAATTTCTTACAAAGTTACGGCAGGTTTTATGAACACAAAGCCAAAAATTATACTTTTGCAGGTAAAATAGGATGTGTACGGTAACAACTATTCACGAAAGCTTGAAACAAACTTCGTTTTGGCACTAGAAATTAAGACCCGGTGTGTCCCCAAATGTAAAGTTGTTTTGCCGTGTTTTGGGGGAGGGGGGATGGACATTTTAGCTCGAGAGGGGCAAAATTCAACTTTTTTTAAATAGAGCAAGTAGGATATCGTTTCGTATGTATCTTTTAATTCCGATTTGAATAACATTATCCGCAAATCGAAACGATCATTTGTAAGACAGTTACTGCAGTTTTATCAATACAAAATGGAAAATTATACTTTATTTTTGAGCATACTTTTGTCATATTTATTTTACGTTCAAAACAAGTTCTTTATATCATTTTAAGTCATTTCAAAATTATTAAATGTCCTCAAAATAGCAATAAATAAAATCAGGATAGTTTTGAGTTCACTTCAACTTTTGAGTTCTTTGTAAATAATGATCGTATTGGCTTGCGTGCGGTATCATTTGATTCAGAATGAAAAAATTCATAACAAACGATACCGCCTTTGACCTTTTAAAAATAAGTTCAAGTCTCCTCCCCCCCCCCCCCTCCTCACAAAAAAACTTGATGAAAGAACTATATTTTTTTAAGGGACTCATCGGATCTTTATTTCTAGTGCCAAAGTTCTTAACAAATTTTTGTGATTGGCTATCAGTTGCTGCTGTAAAAACTTACTTTACCTGCACTAAAGTATAATTTTCGACTTTACATTCATAAAACTTAACGAAACTATGTAACAAATGATCGTATTGATTTGCAAATTGCATATCATTCGATTAAAAAAACATAATAAACGATACCCGTCTCTTGACTTACTTAAAAAATTTTCAGCTTTCCCCTCCCGCTCCCTGAGTTAGAAATGCTCCCAAAACATGGTAAAAGAACCTTATTTTTTGATGACTCATCGGATCTTCATTTTTAGTGTTAAAACGAAGTTCTTCCCAAATTTTCGCGAATGGCCATCAGTTGTATATCATTCAATTTTTGGTATATATGAGGTGCATTTAAGTTCTAAGGCCTCCGATTTTTTTTCTAACTAACTACTCACCCGAAAACTATGAAACTGGTGTTACTTCTAGATGTAATCTCCCTGCAGACATACGCATTTTTCACAACGTCGATGCCATGATTCCATGGCCACGGCGAAGGCTTCTTTAGGAGTCTGTTTTGACCACTGGAAAATCGCTGAAGCAATAGCAGCACGGCTGGTGAATGTGCGGCCACGGAGAGTGTCTTTCATTATTGGAAACAGCCAAAAGTCACTAGGAGCCAGGTCAGGTGAGTAGGGAGCATGAGAAATCACTTCAAAGTTGTTTTCGCGAAGAAACTGTTACGTAACGTTAACCCAATGTGCGGGTAAAACAGCACGATTTGCTTCAGCGATTTTCCAGTGGTCAAAACAGACTCCTAAAGAAGCCTTCGCCGCGGCCATGGAATCATGGCGTCGAAGTTGTGAAAAATGTGTACGTCTGCAGGGAGATTACGTCGAGAAGTAACACCAGTTTCATAGTTTTCGGGTGAGTAGTTACTTAGAAAAAAAATCGGAGGCCTAAGAACTTGAATGCACCTCGTATATTTTACCTGTACGCTAATAGTCGTACTTTTCATTGTTGTGCGTGTTTTGTGCAGGATTCTATATAATCGGAGGTTTGTCAAATGCTCGACATTTTTATGCTATATAGACTGAGTAGACAAGGACTTATAGTTTAAAGTAGATTCCAAATCACCACAAATACTCTACCACACCTAGGAATTAAATCCGACATAGTTGAATGGAAGGCCACGGTGTTAACCATTCAATTACCTGGTAGGTAATCCCCAATAACTTCCAATAATATACTTTAATTTGCTTAGGAGATTTATTAGGCACACCAATTCTCAATTAACTGCATATACTTCTAGTTCTTAGAAAGTAATTGAAAACATTATCTAAAAACAAGTAGTCCATTTACATAACCAATTCAAAGCAAACTGTATTATATGTCTAATTTGATTAATAATTTATTATATCAGAGTATATTAGCTCTTAAATTTCTATTTTTCCTAATAAATTTCACGCAATTAGGAAATAAATTTAGTTTAGACATAACTATCATATCATGATGTGATATGATAGTATCATATCCTATCATATCAAGACATAGCTGCCAATCAAGAAATTCTAATTTCTTGCAAAACTAGCCATTCCTGGCGAGTCGTTTGGTTCTCCCTAAAATATATGGTAATTATATCATGTTATAATTTATTTTACTTGCTTAAGCATTCGCCAAATCGGAAGATTCTGATAGAGAAATAAAGAAATCTGTATTTTTATGTTAACCGGGTGCAGGTGATAAATCGCCAAATATCCAAAATCGCATCGTATTTTTTTTTTCTATTTCATTAAAAATATAATCCTTTCACTTATTTTATTTAAAATACATAACTTTAATCTAAAATACTTAATTTTCACTTAATTTTTATAAAACAGTAAAACAATAAATAATACCATAAACCAAGCCATTAAATTTCAACATCGAAGCACTGTTTTTAGTTTACTAAGCGAACAATAAAAAATGCTGCAGGCAGTGTTAAAAAAAAATGCTATAGGCGAGATTTGCGCCCGGCTCACATTCCACTTTGAACAAAACTATATGAATATAAACACAACTCCCAATCTCAACTTCATATATAATTTTATTAAAGAAAATATAATTTATTTTAATTTCTTTATGGCCAAAGTGGAATATATTGCTAAAACACTGAAACTTCTCGGAAAAGAAAAAACTCATTTTAAAATTAAAATTGCCTTATTCTCAAATCTGAATAAATATAAAACCACAACAACAAAATATTTGAAAAGTTTGAAGAATTTAAAAAGAACAAAGTTAGAATAAAACAGTACAGGCTATAACATAATTACAGTTTATTTTCACACAGTTACAGATAATAGTTCGCACAGTTCACAGTCAACACAGTATACAACAAATATATATACAACATAATAACAATAATAACAAAGTATAGTATTTACCAAATTAACATTATGCAACATTCTTCTCTATAATTGTTTCCTGTCTTTGAATCCTAAAATAGAGAAACAAAAGAGTGCATTTAAAGAAATTACAAGTTAAATTTTTACAATATTTCAAATGAAAATCAAATTTCAAAGTAATTGCTTAAGAGGTGCAAAGGCCAACTTAGTGAAAAAGTTTCCATGCCGGGACTCGAACCCGGGCCATCAGTTGCGTCGGTTGCACTGACGTTCAACCGACTAAACCACATGGAACGGTACCCAGCATGGAAAATTTCTCACTATTATATGTTGGCTATTATATGATGCGCCTCTTAAGCAATTTCTTTGAAATTTGATTTTCATTTGAAATATTGTATTCAAGGCGAATGTTTCTCTCTAGAATAATTTCCATGTATTAATATACCCGAACAATTCATCAGTAATAGTCCAAGAGCTGTTAAACATTTTAGGGAAGGTATTTGAGGCACCCTGAAAATTTGTGCAACACTTCTTTTGTAATGCCTGAATACAAAATCGAATGTCTGGCTGAAGGATCGTGGCCCAAAACCTGTGCCAGACAAAAAATTGCACTTGACACGTGTCTGGCACAGTTTTTGTGCCGACTAAAGTGTCTGTCATTTTCAAAATATTTTTTTCTAAGTATAAATATTACTCTGTTTCAATCTCAGCGTGCCTCAAATACTTTTTTGGAGTAGTGTCAAAAAATGGCACTTGACACGTGTCTGGCACAGGCTTTGGGCCACGATCCTTCAGCCAGACATTCGATTTTGTATTCAGGCATTACAAAAGAAGTGCTGCACAAATTTTCAGGGTGCCTCAAATACCTACTCAAAAATGTTCAACAGCTCTCCTACTATAAAATTCTTGTGAAAATGGAATCCCCTTCTTATTGTATCGAAGACTTTTATCATTTTTTCCTTTGAATGGAAATGATTAAATAAATAAAAATTTTCATTTTCATACAATACGCTGAAATAAATTCATACCTTCATCGCAATAGCAACCTCTCATTTTGAACGTTCTACACGCAGGAAAGTGGAATAAACTTCGTTTATAGAATGTATTTTTCGTAACATAGAGAATTATTTGTATGTTAATGGTGTTCAAAGTCAAGGTTCAGCAGAAAATTTCGTTAAGTAGAAAACTTCGTTAAAGGGAAGTTCGACTATCTTGTTTTGTAGAACACAGGGGGCAGTGAACTTTTCAAGTGGTAAAATTCTTTTCATAATCAGTACTATTAGCTGGTCTTCCATCCATAAACAAAATTGTGAAAAATGATTCAATAAAATCCTTTTTACTTTTAGTCCAGGCAATAGAGACCGCATTGGGGCTCTACCTAGCAAAATTCATGGTAGTTCTGGAAAAAGGCTTACTATATGTTTTTTGGGTCGCTGAATCCGAATTTTTAACTTCCCACCAAAATTTCCCCCGGCAACCTCCCCAAATTTTGGTAAAATGCCCCCAAAAAAGGTTTTTATTTAAAAAAAAACAATTTTTTTATTGTTTTAGGGAAAAAGTATCTAGAAATTCAGAAAGTAGCCAAAATTTTCAACAAATAAGATACATAACATTATGACGTAGGATGAATGGGGAGGGGGTGATTTGCCTCAGAACATGCGCCGCGGTGCTGCGTATACTAAGTTGCGCAATTCCACTTAACCACTCACGTCGTTTACATTCGCCCTCCCGTCTCCCCTCCGAACTTTCCCTATAAGGTTTACTTTAAGTTTTGTGGGTCGCTGAGTCCGAATTTTTAACTTCCCCCAACATTCCCCCCCCCACCTCCAATCCCCCCAAAATAGTTGTTTTAAAACTAAATTTTTTATTGCTACTAAATAAAACTAAATTTAGGGGAAAAGTATGTAGAAATTCAGAAAGTAGACAAAATTTGCAACAAATAGGATACATGACATTATGACGTAGGATGATCGGGGAGGGGGGTGGCTGCCTCTGAACATGCACTGCGGCGCTACGTGCACTAAGTTATGCAAGTCCAGGCAATAGGGATTTTACCTGGAAAAATTAATGCTAGTTCTGGATTTTGACTCACTTTATAATTTTTGGGTCGCTGAATCCGAATTTGTAACTTCCCATCAAAATTTTCCCCAGCAACCCCCCAAAAAATTGATTTTTTGAAAAAAATTAGTTTTTGAGAACAGCGCGCGGGGAATGTTCCGAGGCAGCCCCCTTCCCCCCGTTTATCCTACGTGATAATGTCATATATCCTATTTGTTGCAAATTTTGTCTACTTTATGAATTTCTACATACTTTTCCCCTTAAACAATAAAAAATTTAATTTAAAAACAATTATTTTTTTTTGGGGGGGGGGAGAATTTTGGGGGAAGTTAAAAATTCGGATTCAGCGACCCAAAAATCTTAAAGTAAACCTTATAGGGAAAGTTCGGAGGGGAGACGGGAGGGCGAATGTAAACGACGTGAGTGGTTAAGTGGAATTGCGCAACTTAGTATACGCAGCACCGCGGCGCATGTTCTGAGGCAAATCACCCCCTCCCCATTCATCCTACGTCATAATGTCATCTATTTTAGTTGTTGCAAATTTTGTCTACTTTCTGAATTTCTAGATACTTTTTCCCTAAAACAATAAAAAAAATTGATTTTTTTAATAAAAACCTTTTTTGAGAGTCATTTTACCAAAACGTGAGGCATTTTGAGAGGCATTTACCCAGCCTTTATGATTTAGTCGGTTGAACGTCAGTGCGCTATACTGATGGCCCGGGTTCGAGTCCCGGCATGGAAACTTTTTCACTAAGATGGCCTTTGCACCTCTTAAGCAATTACTTTGAAATTTGATTTTCATTTGAAATATTGTATGCAATGCGAATGCTTCTCTTTAGAATAATTTCCATGTATTAATAAATTTTTACAGTTTTAAAAAATTCTACTTACAATCAGTTCTACAGGCCATCACAAATTAGAACTCCTCACGCTAATGTTAATGCAATGGGACATATTTTTAAAAATAAGTGTTTGTATTTTTATATTTTTAAAATACTTTTTCTTTTGTATTCGATAGCTGAGGTCAATTTCTGAAATTGTCGTTTTTTATATTATTTTAATTTTGTTGAAGTTTTTATTTTATTTATTTATTTATTTATTTATTTTATTTTATTTATTCATTTATTTATTTATTGATGTGGACACTTTCATTGGCTCTAAAAATGAAAGTATATAAAACGTCATTTAAAAATATTGAAATGCAAACGAAATATTTTTAATAATATGTCCTGTTAGCGAGCTATCGTTTCCGCTGGAGTGAAGTAGCTGTTTAAGGGTGATATTCTCGAAATGTATTAAAACATTAAAGGTTTCCAGTAGAAATAAATAAATCTATTTTTGCAGGCAATAAGCCATAGATCTTTTTGCCAAACTTTCAGTCAAGCCAGACTTAACAATGTGGAAATTGCTTCTGGCAAACCGCACAATAATAAAGTTAACCTCTGGCTTAACTTGGCATAATTAAAATAATAATAATAAATAAATAACGTTTGAAATGTCCAAACTTAGTCAACCATAATAACTATATCACGAGCTAAGCTCAGCAACCACCATTCAGACTTCGCAGCCTCTAAAAACATGGTTATATATCCTGCTAGAAAAAGACTACTCTGTTACAAATAATGATGTTATCACAAACGGACGGTGACTATTTTCTGTAGTCGTATTGCTATGCTTTTCCTTTTTAATGGGGTATTTTTCGGTTACCATAGCCACGGCTGTCGCGATAGCTGGCGTCTGTTTGGTGATTGATAAATAAGGCAAGCCACACACTAGCGACACATAAGACATGTCGCTTGAATTCGCTGGAAAAACTGATTTAAAACAGGTTTGAAACAACTTCGTCCTTTGTTTCGACCGGTTTTTGCGCTACATGTTGCGGCTACATGTCGCTTGTCGTCTCAGTGTGGGATGCGCCTTAGGCACATGCCACCAACAACTGACATTCCGTTAAATTATACCCGTGAGAAATTGCAATTTTTAAAAAACACTGTTCTGCGTATCTTTGTCCCATTGGTTGGGGTAAAAGTACGCAGTGGTGGGGCAAAGATACCCAGTGCATATTTATGCCTCATTACTGCGGGTTTTTGCCCCATTTCCACTCAAACGAATGAGTTATGTAAAAGCATTAGTAAATGTCACTAGTACCGTACACATACTGCGAAACAGCACCAAAAACTGGCAATAAGTAATAATTAAAAGAATAAAACTTTTAAAAAATCGCCATAGGTGATTTTTTACAAAGTTTTATTCTTTTAATTATTTTTTATTTTATGGTGATTTTTTACAGTTTTATTGTTTTAATTATTTTTTATTTTATGGAGATTTTTTACAAGTTTTATTATTTTAATTAGTATTTTGTAGTTAACCTTTAACTGATGTTACCGGTCTCACAGACCGCTGCTTTTTTTCAATTTTTATAGTTTAACGTGTAACTTTCAGTTTAACTACAAACACTATCAAAATATTGTTTAATTTGGAACTTTAGTGCTATCACCAGAGACTTTTGAATAGATTAATTTTAATTATAATAGCCCTGTATAAAAAGTTTAGTACAAAATCACCATCCTACGAGTTAATCGCGCCTTTTATTCATCTTTCGATAGAGCGGTCTCACAGACCACTTCACAGTAGTTATGTGATGATTTCTGTCACACCAGTTAAAAGTTAAACTGAAAATTATAAGTTAAACCATGAAAAAAAAAAAGAAAAAAAAGAAAAAAAAAGAAAACAGCGGTCTGTAAGATCGCAAATAGCAGTTAACTGGTAACTGTTGTGACAAAAATTGTTGCATAAATACTGTGAGCGAGGATTACTATAATTAAAACTCACCTATTCAGAAGTCTCAAGCGTTAGTAGCGTTAGTTCTCTAGCGTAACACCTGAAGAAATTAATACGTATAGTTAAATTAGAATTTATAGTAAATCCCACTAATCTATAGTAAACTGAAAATTACAACTTAAACCGCGAAAAAAAGGGAAAAAACAGCGGTCAGTATGACCACAAACAGCGGTTAAACCTTAACTGCTCTGACAAAAAATGTTCCATAAATGCTGTGAGCGATGTCCGAGAACGCTTGATCTTAGAGTAAATTAAAAAAAAGGGTTGACTGACTCGTAAGATACTGTTTCTGCGCTAAACTTTATATAAAGGGCTATTACAATGACAATTTCCTTATTTACATGTCTTTAGCGATATTACTAAATTTCCAAATGAATCAAAATTAAACTAACATCAATAGTTAAACTGAAAATTACAAGTTAAACTGTGAAAACTGAATATAGTAGCCGTCTGTGAGACCGTTAACAGGGGTTAAGGGTTAAGACTTAAAACAAAAGCATTTCATGAAACAATAATATTGATTTTTAAAAGTAGGTAGGTAGATACCTATGTTCTATATTTGAATAAAAACGGTCAAGTGTGAGTATTACTCGCGCTCAGATGGTTCCGTACAATAAATATATAAATTATTAACTGTATTATTAAAAAAATCGTTGCTAAAAGAATAATAAGACTTTCTAAAAAACTATACAGTGTAGGGTTGGGTATAGCTGTAGAGGGGAAAGTAGGGGAATGGCTGTCACTTAAGGGAAAACATGAATAGCTAGTCAAATTTAGAGAAAAAAATGAATATTTTATTAACGAAGTATAACTCCAAAGCATAAGGAACAGTTTACAAAAAACTAATTTGCATAAAAGTTTAAGGAATTTTTTTTAATCGTTTTATTTAAATAACCATCGATTGAGCGGTAATGCCCGACATGGTAGGGTAATTGAACTCAGAGTTTGAATACAACATTTAAGTAAGACAAAAGTCACATATGTAGTTCTGTGGACTGTTCACACCACTGCAGACTTTTTGCGACCACCTCACACATATTGAGCACACATATTGTCTATTGTGTTACACATATAGTGGGCTACTTTTTTACAATTTAGGTTTTTTTATTTTCACCACTTTTTTGAAATCATAAAATTCTCCTTGTTTAATGACATACTAATTAAGGCGAAAACAGGGGAAATTTACCATTTCAAAAAAGAGGTGTTTCTCAATAAAATTTGAATTTTAAAAAAGTTGCCCACTGGCAAAACTTCTGGAATTCCACGCGAGCGCCAATACTCGTTATCGCCATGTTGGGTTTTAATGCATTATAATTGGCGTAACAACGCACTACAAAAATAAATAAAAGCATTAAAGTACAGCTAAATGTATATATTTTGTAGACATAATGAGTAAATTAATATTTGAAAATAAGAGTGTCCACTTACCTTCAAGTTAGATGTCGTAGAATTTTATAATAAAACAACTGCAAGCTAATAACGTGAGGACACAAAAATACTTTCCATCCGACGGTCATTATATCCTTAACTGGGAACTTACGATGAAGTTCGCTAGGTGCCGGTACCGATCGCACGTTTTCAATTCCATTCTGTTTAGAGATATATTGGCTCAGCGGGATTGCCCTTCTGAGCGTCATTACCCTAATTTCCCCTATATACTGGAAAAGTATGAATGGGTTGACCATAAAAGTTCAAAGATATATGAAGCTTAAATAATGTCAAATATTGCCATTCTGTGTAACTCTTTTTTTAATCTTATCCTAATCTGTTTGTGATGAACTTAATTCGGTACTGACAATAACAGTAGTTCATACTTAAATTTCATTTGGCATTTCATAAAACTAAATTCAGCGTAGTATATAATCTTTTCTTTTTATAGTGTAGCTAAAACAAAACCCTTGTTCAAAGTTTAACGCCGCCTTGATCCGTGCCGCGTTTTTCCAGATATGTTTTTAGTTAACTTTTAAAGACACGGGAGGAGTATTGGAGATCCACTCAATGCAAACTAGTCGCTAATCCCTCTAGTATTTATGTGATTAATTCTAATTAAATTAGTCTGTTTTTAACAATTTGACGTTTATTGCTTTTATACTGCTACTGGTACAAAAATGAATCATTAAAAGTTATTATCTGGTCTTTAAAAGACGGTGGTACATAGAGTACGCCGCCCCTGTCATTATGCATGTCCAAACCGCCCGTGTCTTTAAGGGTTAATATCTAGGCTAATTACCGACGAATTTTCTCGAAAATCTCTATCAACAATGTTTTTATACTTCTGCTACGGTAGGTACCTCCGCGCTCCGCAACACCTTTGTTGAGTGCCTGAAAATCGAAATTTGTGTGTAATGGAAAAATGCGCTTTTCTCTAAAACTATGGGACCTAGGGTATTCGCTATAGTTTTCCTACAAGGTTTAAATTAACATATACTATATCTAATTTCTTCATAATTTTAGTTTCAGTAGATTCGGAAATAGATGGGGGTGGGGGGCATATTTTTGCACTACATTTTTGACGATATCTCTGAAAATATAATACTTAAAATTAAAAGAAATGTATTTTTGAGTTCAGCGTTACGAAAGCTTTCACATGATACTCTACTCATAAACAAAGAAAAGATATTTTTTTTTTCAAGTAACTTAATTAGCCTCTTTACATTTTTCCTGAATATATTTGTGAATGTTTAATAATCTGTAAATATGTGGTTCAATAGTCTTTATTACTTGCCCCAATTTAAACTTTTCACGTTCCATAGCTTACGAGTAAAATGGCTGTGACAGACACAAGAGTGATCTTATAATGGTTTCGTTTTCACCTTTTAAGTACGGAATCCTACAAAACGTAACTAGAAAAAGGAAAAGGTTGTTAACTACCTTATGTTAGTTAAGTAGATATGATATTTTATACAATGCTATCTTAGAAAAAATTTAAAGCTTTCAAACAATGTGATTGTGGAAAGCATTCATCTAGCTAAAACGATGGGGCAAAGCCCCGCATCTTAACCCCTTAACAGTGACATTTGTTTTCTTACAACATAAATTAAACATGGGGCTGGACACCACTTTTTCCATACTAAAATATTTACCTTACTTAATCGAAAAATATCTGACAATCAATAAAGATAAATTTACAGTTACAAATTAGTGGTATCAAAATGCTTTTAATAACGAAGCAAGCAAAGTGTTCTTTCCCGAATCCAGTTCGGGCCACACTGTTAAGGGGTTATACTTGTGGGTATCTTTGCCCCAAAACGGATGCATACTTTTACCCCATTCTGTAGTATTTTGCTTAATCGACTACCTACAAGTTTAAACAAATGCGATCGAGGTTAACCACACGGCATTTAGACGTTAAAGAACTTTTGTTCTCCACTGAATTTTTGGTGTTGGAAAAAAATTCGAGGTATAGTCAGCTAAACAATGAAGTGAAATTTTAAAAATACTACACGAAAATTCGAAAATTTACACTTGTCTCTTTTCTTTGGCATGGAGTCAGTGCTACTTTTTTCACAAGGTTTGAACACACTTCAAGCCAAACTGTAACTAGCGTCCCCACCGGTGGCCGAGAGGTTCTCCTCTCAAAGCTGGTAACCGAGAGGTGCTGGGTTGGATCCAAATCACGCCCATCGGCCTAATTTTTCGGAGTTTTCCGTGGTTTTCTTCGAACCTTGGATTTTCTTGTGTAAATATGGGTTAGGTTCCCTTAAAAAGACTCCCACGGAGGGCACCCCCCCCTTTGGGCCGATACCCCTCGTGTTGATAATTGGCCGTCATAAACAACACCAGCAACCTAGCGGTCAGGATTGTAGAAATATTGCTTCATATTAAATCAGCCAGTGCGTATCTTTGCCCCGTTCGTATCTTTACCCCTATCTACTCTATATTGTTGTGCTGTTGTACTTTTTAAAATTTTATTAGAGTTTTCTTTTATCTGAGGACAGTTTCATTTTCAGAACCGGTTTCAAAATTGAAAGCCGTGGTGAATACAAGGAGTGGCCCGGGGGGATACATTCCCCCCGAATTAATGAATTGTCCCGCTCGAAAGATTTGAGATTTTGTATTTTCAATGGTCAAAAAGTGAAATACCCCCCCCCCCCCCGGAGAAAATTATCTGAATTCAACACTGCATAAGTACAATTGCCCAACAATAGATATCAAACAGATGCATCCCATGAAAAAAATATTAAAATGCGTGCCCGAAATCTGTAAAGAACTGTCCATATGATTCACATTAGCTGGAGTGTTTCTCCGAGTGACTAGTGTCGGCACTTAAATTTTATTTTTTATGAAAGATTGTTATCATAGAAAATGATAACGCATAAAAATGCAGTTGAACAATTTTGTACATGTAAAAAATAATACAAAACGAATCATCTTTAATAATAAAACAAATAAATAAAGAAACCAACATATCATTTTAATAGTTATAAAATAGTTTTGTGTGATAATTGAAACTTTCGACACCTTAATCCCATTGTTATATTATTAATGTCAGATTTAGACTATGTTGGTGTTTAGGTGTCCAAAGTTTTAACTATCACACAAAACTATTTTATAACTCTTTTTTTTTTTTTTTTTTGGATTGGGGGGGGGGGGGATAGATGTGACTATTCAATGCATTTTAGTTATTTAGCTACAATTCATTATAAAAAAAACTCACAAATCAAGTTTTAGTAAAATTGCTTTCGGCAAGGCTCGAAAAGGAAAAATTACGAATAGGAAAACTATTTTTAAAAGTTTAACTTTTTTTTTTTTTTTTTAATTTTCGGCAAATTTATGTCTAACAATACAAAAAATATTTTTAAAAATGCATTCAAAATTCAAAATAATCAAAAAAAGTTACAGACAGCACAATAAAAGATGCATGTTATAATTATTTACAAACCAGAGCAATATTTGGCATAATTTAACGAACCGGAATATTGTTCCTATTTGCTCCGGTACAATTCAAGCCCTGGTTTTCTGACACGAAAAATGAACAATTTCAAAATATTCATATTTAAAATGTAAGAAAAATTTCGAAATAGAGACTTATACACATCCGATTAACAAGCAGTTATGTCAAAAGAAAAGAGAAATTTTAAAAGAATTAAATAAAACTGACACCGGTAGAAAATACTGTTAATAATTTCAATAAAAAATAATAAAAATTAGAAAACAGGGTACAATAGAATTTTTAAGAATCTTGGAGAATAGCCAACTAAGAAACTGTTTAAAATACTTTATATTTATGTAGAAAAAATGGTTTAATGGCAATGAAAACATAATTTAAATTTTAAAATCTTACACTAAAACGCAGTGTTGAATACAGGGTTGGCCGGCGAGGGTACAGTACCCCCAGAACCTTGGGTTACCCTCCCGAAGGTTTGAGATTTTATGCTTTTTTATGAACAAAGGTGTAATTTCCTCACCAGATCTCAAAATTGCCCCCCCCCCCGCCACTGAAATTGCTCCCAGATTACAATGTCTGGATTCAACACTGCTCGAACAGCGTGAAAGATGAAGAAAAGAAAAAAAAAAAAAAGGTATATTTATTAAAACGATATCTGAGAAACTCTCAGATAACTGAGAAACTCTGAGAAAAAAAATCATTTAAAAATTTAAATTTTTTACATTGGTTTAACATGGACCAAAATAAATAAGCATAACTTTTTAATTTATCAGAATTTTTATAAGAAACTGCACCAACCTTTACAAAAAAATAATCACATTTCAATAATTAAAATAATACCTCTGGGTCAATCTGGGTCTTCAACACTAAATTGGCCGATCTAAGTAGATTTTTCACTGTTAGCGAAACGAGATTGACCAATCAGAAGCCTGCATTTTTACAAACAGCAAAAAAAGTTCGAAAGAATGCAGGCTTCTGACTGGTCAATCTCGTTTGGTTAACAGTGAAAAACTTATCTAGATCCCGGACAATGATTCGCTAATCATGGGAAGGAAGTGTCGTAATTTAGTCTTTGGATGCAAATTTCCGCGCATGCGCTGTTTATATCTGTTCTCCTTCCAACAAAAGCAATTTTTCGCTTCCGTTGTTATTTTATGACGATGTTGTATCACGTTTAGAGCAAAGTTGCGTTGCAAGGGAGCGATTGATTACATTCCGTCTACCTAGTAGTGCCCTTGCGGCAATATTATTACTTCAAATTTGTCGTGACAAGAAAATATCAAGAAAAAATTAATCTTGCTGCAATTGTTCATGCTATCTGGGATTAGCATTCTCAAATCAATATAGCAATGATAATTATTGAGATAAAATCTCAATCTACCACATCCCATTTAAATTCAATTGACGTATGTGAACAAAATAACACATTAAAATGGATGGAACGATAATTAAATATTTTCCTCTGCACAAGTTTAATCCAAAACACTGCTACTTCTAGAACGATCCAGCTACGCATTTAAAATCGAAAGCGACGCATGTGAACAAAGTTACATATTAAAATTAATGGATCGGTCATTTTATCCCTCTACAAAAGTTTAATCCAGAATACAACTTCTTACGTTTTCAGTTACCCAAATAAATATAGACTTTCCCATTACATATTGTTCATTCAAATCGCGTTCATCAAAACAAACCGGTTTCTTCCTTTTTCAATTAAAAATAAAAAAAAAAAAATAAAAAAATATATATTCTTGAAAATAACTGCATAATTTGAACTTTGAATTTTCCCAACGGAAATCAACTGCCCATTTAAATCTGGAACGTATACATTATTTAACGTAATTTCCATTCCATTTGATAATTTTCAAATAAGATTTCCAACACCTTTTATTTCAAGATTCATTGTTTTCGAAACACACTTCATAGTTCCAGAAGCACGTTTTAAAGACGTGAAATATTTCTCATTGGAACACATATGAGAAGTTGCTCCAGAATCTATATATTAATTCATTCTTTCCCACTTTTAACAACTGTACAGCTATGTTTAAAATGCCCAATATTTCGACGCAAATAACATGCAAGTTTCTTTCTACAATATGTCGCGGTATGCCCATAGACAAAGTTTCCCCATAGGCTAACATGGGATTTCGCGATCGGGGAGTTTTAGTGAAGCAGAGCCTTAAAGAACCAATCACAGTTAAATAAAAACAATTGTATAAAACTAAAAACTGAATTAATAACAATGTAATACTATGATTACAATATTCTAACAATACTTAAGTAAAAAAAAATAATAATTCATACAGATGTGCATTTATATTATACGGGTTGGTGCTTTGTGAGTTAAATTTTAATTAATTTATTTTGTTAATACTTTAGAATACATTATACCTTTAATTAACCGTGTAAATGAAACAAATATTCCCAATAAGTCAAAAATATTAAATATATTCCTAAAACTATATATTTTTAAAATGTAATGTTTAAAGTAATCTACCTTTTTATAATTGATTTTTATAATAGCATAATAATAACTAATATTTCTGATATAATTTATCATTGAAAACAAGAATGAGTTATTTAATTTCTAAATTATAATAAAGGATAAGCTTATATTGAATGTGCTGAAATTTAATTTAATATACTTTTGCATTAAGCATCGTAATTGTTTGATATTAAACGTAAATGTTTTTTCCATTAGTGCAGAATAAAAAAATATATATATATATCTAATTCAGGAAAAAAAAAGATTAGACTTATTATTTTATATTTTTTAAATCGTCGGTAAAATAAATGCAAAAAATCTCAATATTTACTTCTATTTTTTTTTAGCTTAAATATTTTTATAAGTCTCTAATTTTCATGAGCACTGAAAAGTTTTTGTTTAATTAGATACGTTTCTGATAAAAAAAAAATAAAAATAAATAAGACAATACCTAATCTTAAAATAGTATAACTTAGACAAATTCTAGGCGTATGTTGTAAATTAATATTTTTGATCAATTAACTAAAATAAAGCCATTGCGATTAACAATTAAATATTCAACATTAAATGCTTAAAAATAGATTCAGCTTTAATTAGATGTAATTAGATGTTTTAGATGTATTATCTTAAAATTTGGATTATTAGTAAATAGATTTTTTTTTCATTTAATCATTGACTTTAAAGCTTTATTTTACAAGTTAAAATCAAAGTTAAATAATCCATTTAGAAACAGACACGACAATAATTACAATAGATCGAAACAAACATTTTATTTTTTTCTGAATTTTAAGACTGATTTTTTTTTTTTCAAACTAAAGTAAATGCAATTTCAGATGTTATTTGACAAGAAGTTTTTTGAATTTTGGAAGGAAAAAGAAGGATTTGTAAAAGTTTATTGTTTATGAGAACTAAATGGGATTAAGCTTTTCAATTAGATATTTTAATAGTGTAAACCAACTGTTGGTTATTAATCATAAATAAATTTAAGCGTCATTTGTATAAACCAGATGCCTCACAATATCTCAGAATCTCTTTTACGCCAAACATTCGAAAACGATTAAAATTTTGTTTGTTTTCTTGATGTTTAAGATTTACCATACACGATGTACTTTCTTATAGTTGAACAATGTCTAATTTCTAAAACGTTTTTCTTTAGAGGCATGGTTAAAAAAATAAAAATATTACAAAAGTTGTTCTGCAAAAACGTTTTGTTTCTAAAACGTTTGTTTTAGAGGTATAGTTTAAAAAAATGATTAAAATGTTTTTCTGCAAAAAATCTGTTTATAAAACGTTTGTTTAGAAGTATAATTCAAATTTCAAAAATGTTTCAAAAGTTGTTCTGCAAAAGCGTTCTGTTTCTAAAAAAGTTTGTTTTAGAGTTTAAAAAAAATCAGTTTTTTAAAAAAGCTTAAAAATCAATTTTTTAAAAAAGCAGTTAAAAAAAGACTTCAAATGTTGTTCTTCCCAATACGAAAATGCAATAACTTGAACATGCTTTTTTATTATGAAAGCAGAAAATAAATTTTTTTATGGCCCCATATCCAATGTTTTTAAAATACTTACTCTATGCTGTAACAAGGATAAAAGTAAAGATTACATTTTTATATGGCCACAACTTACCATGTAATCATTTATTAAAATTTATGAATTTACAGCATATTATGGCACTACTAATGTGGTATCTGTGGAATCCGAAAATGCTACAAATTCGTAAAATTCAAATTATCATAACTCGGCAATCTGAAGGAATTTAATTATAACTGTTTTACATGTTATATCATAAAGTAATATTATTCTCAGTATAACTCATAGGAACAAAAGACGGCATAGAAAGTTAAATTCATTATCATTAAAGAAATAATTATTCTGACATAAAATGCATTTTCATATGACGAAGAACAACATTTGATTTTTTTTAAAACTATATCTTTAAAGCAAACAGTTTGGGAATTAGCTATTGATCAGAAGAGACATATTATTTATAAGATATAATGTATATATTTCTTAACTCAACATATTATTTAATTTTTGATTCAATTATCCAACATCTAGTTTCGCAACTCTATATGCCAAAGAAATTGACATTTTGATATTAAAATATAATTAGGTTCATACTATCCACTTCAGATAAGTTAATACCGCTTATGATTAAATATCTGTCTTTCGTAAATATTACATATATATTTTGTTTTCGCTTGCAAATTAATTATGTATAAAATCAATATTGAAAACAGGTATTAAAGGAATATTAAAAACTGTTCTTTTTTACGCAAAAGAAACAATAATAAGTTTCATCTGATTAAACTGATTTATGTAAACATAGCAAAAACGTTTTTCCCGTATTAAACTATATTTATAATTTTATCAGTAATTGCATTTAAAGCTTATTAACTTATTTTTAAAAAGTAATATCCATCGCTAGATAGATATAATATTTCTAAATTATTTTGTACAAAGTAATGCATTTTCTTTGGTGATTTTTTTTTCACAACGTTTAATAATAAATGGTTAGATGGACTAGAGAGAATGGTTTAATGGACTAGACTTTTGCTATTTTTTATATGCGTAGAATTACAAAAAATTAACCCACATTTTTTAATCAAGAACATTAATATTCCATTAATAAATTGAACTCTATTATAGTTACTGTTAAAACTTTTCATTATATAATTCAAATAACATCTTTCGTTGTTATTTTTTTTACAGCAAGTAAATAACATAAAAAAAAATACCTTTACAAACAATGTCAGAAAAACTCGTCCATTTACACTATATTATTCCACATTTTTTAACTAATAACTTCCGCACTCTTAGGAAACATATTTTATCCATTGATTCTTCCCAAAAGTTCCAAAAGAAACTTCGTTCATTCCTAACACACACGCGCTCTGTTAATACTAAAATCCGAATTTATTTAAAAAATGAAACCAAAAATTCTATACATTAAGATTTTTAATTAAATTAAAAAATAAATTAGTTTTCAAATTTAAAAATGAATAACACTGCTCTCAGAAAACCTTTCTTTATATCACAGAAATTAGCCTGGCAGCACTGCTTCCAGGATTTTTCCGTTTATTGACGAAAATCCGATTATTTCTCCTACATTAAAAGAGGTACAAGTAATATAAAAATTTTGTTTTTAAAGTCAATTCCTACTTAGATCATCAAAGAAAAATTTAATATAATCCCTTAATATTAGTTTTTGCTGCATTAAAATGTCTCAATTTGTTGATTTTCTGTAAGCACGTAGGTTTGCAATGGAAGTATATTGGGAATTTGGCGAAATATTAGAAATATCGCCAACTTGGCGTCACTTTTGGCGACTCATTTTGGCCGCCAAGTTGGCGACAATCTTGGCGGTATTTGGTGAGAGAACAGGGTCCCCCATATGGTAACCCCCTTATAGATATGAAGATGCATTATATGCTTCAATAACCAATGGCCGCCATTTTGTTTCCCATGCAAAACTAAAATTAATTAATTAAAATTTAATTAATCAATATTTGAAAAAATCTGTATTAGCATCAATTGTCATCCGGTACAAGTTTAAAAAAAATTATTTCTACTTAATAGGATGAATAATGAGTATTTTGTTAACGATTGAACATTTGAACAAGATATATTAATATATAAATAAATAAATAAATAAATATAGGGAGAGTGTGAACTAATAGTAGGAATTGAAAAATATACGTGAATTGAATGAAGTGGGCTAATTGTAAAAGCTCCTGACCTGGAATCGAACCAGCTACCTTAATACTGGGAGACGAGTACGTTAACAGTTTGACTACAATTGCACAGTAGTTAAGTACTTTGAAGTGTATGTTTGTTTCATATGGGTATGGCTTGATTAATTTCCTTAAAAAGATTTTAATTTTGAAGGTACTTTCGAGAAGATTTCGTCTTTAAAGAGATTGTGTCTGGGGTTTTATATTTTAGTATTAGTATATTTTAAAAACATGAATTTTAAATATTTTTAAGTAGACTGCTAAATGTAAAATATGAATATCATATTTTCATTCCAGAAGATTTTTCTTTTCTTTTTTGAGTACTTCGATTTTTTTACAATTTAATATCTAAAATAAAATATCTTTTAATTGTGTTCATTTAAAATATATTTTAAATGCGAATTTTTGTGAAAAACTTTATAAATTCAACTTTATTTAACTTTATTCATTTTATTCAATTAAAAGAAATAAATTGCGATTATTTTTGAATGAATGAGAAACTAAATTGTTGACAATTATTTTATAATATATTAATACTAAAATATTAAAACACCAGACGCAATATCTTTAAAAACGAAATCTTCCGGAATTTAACTTCAAAATCAAAAGCTTTTTAATGAAACAACACTGGCCACCAATAGTTAAGGTACAGGGACTGGATGCTTTCGATTGCACACGGTTTGTCGTATATCTACCAACATTATTAGCGAATTGTTCTTGAACATAAAGGACATGTTTGATTTCATATTTCTCGATGAAGATTTAGTCGGGTCGACAATTAGGGGGCCAATAATAAATTTAATAATAAAATAATATTTGCGATCAGCTATGCAACAGAAAATCCTTGAAATGATTTGTCACTGCGTTAAATGACTATTTGGGTCCTGTTCCACGTTTGTGTACATTTGTGTAAGCATATCACTCATATTCGTAAAGATCTTAATGTTTTTGTGAAAAATTCAAAAGTTTTTTGTTTATAGCATTCAGAGTTTTCAACCAAATTTAAAACAACTTTCCGAAAACCTGATAAAGAACAGTAGCAACAGTACACTTCAATTAAAACATGAAGGTATTGAATATTTGATGAGAAATGGGCACTTGTATGAAATAATTTTTAACTGCGCATGCGTGGAAGATTTCAAAAATTTTATTTCATAATTTCGTAGTCAGCTATTTAGGTAAACTTATCTAAAATGTCCAGTCAAATATCGAGAAATTTCACAAAGATAGGGGCGACATAGTGAGTTGCTTTCTAAAAATTGCTTTATTATAATTGTTTTTCCACAATTTTTCAATCAACGCACTATATCTTTCTGAGTTTTCACAATATTTGACTGGACTTTTTACAGAAGTTACTCATAATAGCTGGCTACCAAATTATGAAATGAAAGTTTCGAAATCTTACACGCATGCGCAGTTAAAAATTATTTCATACAAGTGCACATATCTCATCAAATATTTAATATATTCATATTTTAAATGCAGTATACTGTTGCTACTGTTCTTTGTCAGTTTTTTGGAAAGTTGTGTTAAATTTGGTTGAAAACTGTGTATGATATAAACAAAAAACTTTTGAATTTTTCACAAAAACGTTAACAGCTTCACGAATATGAGTGCTATGCTTACACAAATGCATACAAACGTTGAACAGGACCCCAATAGTCATTTACTACAGTGACAAACCATTTCCAACCTTTTCTGTTACATAGGTGATCGCAAATATTATTTTATTATTAAATTTATTATTAGCCCCCTAATTTTACCCCCCCCCCCGAAAAATCTTCACCGAGAAATATAAAATAAAACATATTCTTTACATCCTAGAAGTTCAAGAACAAGTCGCTAGTAATGTTGGTAGATATTCGACAAACCGTGTACAATCGAAAGCATCCAGTCCCTGTACCTTAACTTTTGGAGGCCAGTGTAATCAAACCATCCACATCTGAAGCAAACATATTTATTTCAAAGTATTTCCTTTCTGTGTGACCGTAGTCCAATGGTTAGGGGGCTATTTCAATCACGCGAAAAGAGCCGCTCTATAATGCTAATCCTATGGTAGAAATTTATAAAGCTATCTCGGTCACATTTAAATATTTTTAAATGATTTTTTTTCCTTGGATAGCTGAGATCGATATATACAAAGGCTGTTTTTTACTTTTTCGATTTTGATTGCGGAATTTTTTTATGAGGATGCTTTCACATTCGGAACCGGTTTCTAAAATGAAAATGTTCTCATTAAAATTACCTATAAACAAAATCGAAAAAGTAAAAAATGGCCTTTGTACAGATCGATCTCAGCTATCCAATACAAAAAAAAAAAAAAACATTGAAATGCGATCGAGATATCTTTATAAATTTCTACGATAGGATTAGCATTATCAAACTGGTCTTTCTGTTTGGGTGAAGTAGCCTCTTAATGTACTCGTCTCGTAGTGCTAAGATAGCTGGTCCAAATCAGCCGGGAATTTTACTTTATGCCTTTTCTTCAATTCACGTATATTTTACCGCCTGTAACGAGAAGAAATAAACGAATATTCGCAATTAACGGAAAAACCCTGGAAGCTGTGCTGCCAGTATAAATTCTATGATATGAAGAAAGTATTTCTGAGAGTGTAGAAAATAAACAAAATTTCTTGCGACTTGTAAAATGTGCATTAAACAGTATGGTATGAATTAAATAATATTTACTTTACATGAATAAGCTAAAAGTTGAAAATACGAGATTAAAACATGAAAAAATATAAAACAATTGGTAAACCATCCTTCATGTAATAGTAGGTGTTTTTATAAATGTAAATTTTAAAACTTGAGAAATATTTAATGCAGAAAAAGAATATGTTTCAGTCGTTTCTAAGCTAAAAATGAAAACTCTATACTGCAAAGTAACGAATTTTCCAAAAAAATAATGCCAGAATCCGGAAACAAAAGTGCCACTTTCTAAAGCACATTTCTGCGTGTTTTCTCAACGTCATTAAAATATTTTTACGTAAAATAATGCATTACGATTTACTTTAGCTTATAGACAAATGAATATTTGAAAAAATCAATACATAATGAAACCATTTCCTAATTCTTTATACATGTGCATATACCGTAAAAATTGTATACTAATCTCGTTCCTACTGTTTTGATAAAACTAAATATATTTACAAGATAATTCATAGCGTCCCTAAAACCGATAATTCCCGTTGTGAAACCTGGTTCTACAACGTAAAAAACTAGGCAGAAACGTTTCTAAAAATTAAGTGCAGCAAAATAATCTTTCTTTTTTTTTTTTTTTTTTTTCCCCAGTAATACGTATTTAAATCTTTTAAATCTCTTATTTCTGTTGCTTCTGAAGACAAAGGAATGCTCTTCGGAAACTTTGGTAATTCTGAATACGATATATTGAATTTTTACAAACCTTAAAAAAGATAAAAGGTAGATTTAAAAAAAAAAATCACTATTTTTTGTGTATATGAAAAAATTCCGAAATATAGGTTAATTAAAACATGGCAGAAATTTTTATCTTATATTTACTAAATGTTATATTTCAATCACTACATTTAGACATTTAAACAAATTGGAAATTGTACATTAAACGTAGCAAATGTGGTGCGTGTCGTACTATAACTTGTTTTATAATAATTCAGATCTAGGTGCTGTAGCTGTTGCTCTGTTATGTAAAGATGAATGAGTACAAAATTTATTACGATTATGTATATTAAATTCAGTAATATGCTAATAATATGACTCTATCTTAAATAGGACGTAATCACCATCACAACGTATAATCATTACCTATTATGGGATATTATTGAATTAATTACGTATGATAGGATTTAAGAGAATAATCATCATGACAACCTAGACTCATTACTTATCATGAGATATCATTAAATTAATTACATATGATAGGATTTATTAGGATGAGGTAAACTTTTATTAACTTTTATTTTTGAAATTTTTTATTCTAGTTTTATAAAATTCGAAATGACTCGACAAAATTCTGCAATGAATATACATATCAAAAGGCAAACCCTTCGGTTGCGTAGTTTTTGCGCTGTTATATGTGGACAGACGGTCAGGCCAAACTACGACTATAGGTGCTATTTATTTATATAATTACAAACGAACCTAAAGAAATTATTTTCTTATATTATTTCACACAATAAATGCAAGCAAAGGCTTGAGGTTCTCTGTAAAGTCCTCAGATTATTTTCTACTAAACGCGAATGCTACTTTTCATAAAATATAGACCACTTCGTTATTTTGCAACGCAATTCTCCTTTCTGACTCTAAAAATCGATTTCGAGTGTTAGCACACGGTTTTTTGAAAACACGCCTTGAATGTCGCGGTCAGCACTGTGAACAAAGAGAATTATTTCTTAATTTATGAAAATATAATATAATCATGAACGAGAATATACAATAAGATTCATCCAAAATATCTACTATTTCAAAAAGCGTTATTTATCTTTAGAAACTTCAGAAATCAATATATTTTTGGAGATTTATAAAGCATTTAAATAAAAGTTTAATAAAAGTTTTAATAAAAGTTTTTTTCTTAATTTATGAAAATATAATATAATAATGAACGAGAATATACAATAAGTTTCATCCAAAATATCCACTATTTCAAAAAGCGTTATTTATTTTTAGAAACTTCAGAAATCAATATATTTTTGGAGATTTATAAAGCATTTAAATAAAAGTTTAATAAAAGTTTTAATAAAAGTTTTTTTCTTAATTTATGAAAATATAATATAATCATGAACGAGAATATACAATAAGATTCATCCAAAATATCTACTATTTCAAAAAGGGTTATTTATCTTTAGAAACCTCAGAAATCAATATATTTTTGGAGATTTATAAAGCTTTTAAATAAAAGTTTAATAAAAGTTTTAATAAAAGTTTTTTTCTTAATTTATGAAAATATAATATAATCATGAACGAGAATATACAATAAGATTCATCCAAAATATCTACTATTTCAAAAAGCGTTATTTATCTTTAGAAACCTCAGAAATCAATATATTTTTGGAGATTTATAAAGCATTTAAATAAAAATTTAATAAAAGTTTTAATAAAAGTTTTTTTTCTTAATTTATGAAAATATAATATAATCATGAACGACCCTCATAGCATGCATGGTCAAGGTGACGTCGTTATGACGTCACTGTAAGTCACTGTGGCACGTCACATCTGTGACCAAAATGCCACCACTCAGTGATGTCACATTGTGACTGAGATGTGAACTTCTTAGAAAACTTTAAAAAGTTACAAAATTCTTTAAAACATGTTATTTACCGTAAAATTATATTTTTCTATCAATTAAAAAAAAAATTGAGACGTCATTGTTATGTCACTGCATGTAACGTACGTCACGTCACATATGTGACAAAAAAAACCACCATATTGTAAGTCACAGTGTGAAAAAAATATGAACTTTTAAAATCTTTGAAAATGAAGAGAAATATTTTAAACAGTATTTTAAACAGTCCCGAGTTACAGCGGCATAAGGAATGAAAATATATTAGTGGATAGCAAATGGTAAATTCTGTCACGAGGGGAGGGGGGGGGGACATAATATATAAAGTGCACGATACAAGCATTAAAGCAATTTGGATAACATATTTAGAATTAGGAGTATTAAATCTGTACACTTTATATTTAGTTTGCAGAGAGGAAAAAAAAAATATTTTTTTTTTTTTTTTGCCAACCAGTGGTATTCGAAACATGTGTATGGTTTCAAACTAAAAATTTTCTATTACAATTAAGTTTGCAGCTTTTAATGAGCACGTAGAAAGAGTCTTCATAGTTTAGTCGGAGTTTTTTTCTTGAGAGAGTTTTTTTTCTGACAACTATTTAACTATTTTAAGTAACTATTTTTGAAAAAAATCTACTTATTTCAGACTTTTTAAATAAATTAACATTTTCCGAAAATAAAAGAAATATACAAAATTTATGCAAAACGCGTGATAATAATTAATTATTATTATTTCATTATTTGTATTTTAGAGACATGAGTTTAAAAAAAAAGTTATTTTACACTTTTTTTATTTTACAGAAAATTAATATGAAAAGAATGGCAGATTGACAAAGAATTCTTTTATTTTATCCTCGATAATCCTTTTTATATTTATTAAAAACATATCACTCACCCGCAAGAAAAGTGACACATCTCGCAAAAATTCCTTTTGCGTTTTATTCCACTAAAAGGTTTGTCATAGGTGCGTCTTGCTACACAAACAGTTTCATAAGTTTAGTTACACGGAAAATCACGTTATTACGCTATATGTACATTTTTGACCAAAAAAGATGGGTGGATTATGCAGTGAGGTAAAATTATCCAACCCTCCAAACCACATCCTACGTTTTCATTCTTATGTGTTTTACGCTTTTATGCACTTTTTTATTCTTGCATGCAAAGCTAAGTGCTATAATTTCATGTTACAGTAAAATCATGCACATTTTCTTTTGCCTCTTCTGTGAAATTTACTTTTGTCGAGATGTGTCACTTTTCTTTCGGGTGAGCGATATTTTGTATTTATTACGTGTGAAACAAATTTTACTTTAAAAAAACCGGGTGGAGGTTCATTATTACCATTAAATTGATATTTACTCATTTTAAAAATTTAAACAATGTTTTATCTAATAAACTCTAATTATTATTATTATTATTATTATTATTATTATTATTATTATTATTTACAAAAAAAAAAAAAAAGAACCTTTACAATCCATTGTAATTTGAATTGTTTGGAACCGATAAAAAGAAAAGATAAAGTACATTGGAAAATTCTTCAAAAAGAAAATTTTAATTAAAGACAGTCTCATAAAATTATTGCGCATTTAAGTTCGAAATCTTTTGTATAGAAAAACCAATAACGGTAAAAAAGAACATCTGCTGAAAATCAAAATCGTCTGCGCACAGAAGAGAAGACGCCGGGAGTTTACTCTGTTTAGAACACCAGCAAGTCTACAACACTTTTTTATAAAATAAGAGAAAGAAGCCCGCCATTTTAAAATATTACAAATACACGAATCCGCGGATATTATAAATCGGACGTAAATGTAAGTCTTATTTAATTTAAATGTTTTATCCCTGTTTTGTATATTATGATGATGACTTAAATAGTTTTATGTTATATTAGTAAGGGACTGATCTGCAATTGTTTTCAGAAACATTTTCCTATTCGATGCTGCTTTGAAAAATATCTTAATCTGCGATCACTTAAAAAGAAAAGAAAAGGAAAAAAACAGCTGCGCAGAGACTGATTCATGTCTGCATTCATAGTGGAATTAATTTAAAGATTAATTTGCTGTTTGAGATTGAAAATATGTTGAGACAACGATTTGAAAATTTTTTCTGCTTCTTACTGTTTTGTGTTTCCTGATTACTAACACTTACAGTAGTTATAGACATTAGTATTTTGGAGTTAAATATGATTTTCGATTATTATGATATTACGAAACTATTTTAGATTAGAAATTAGCATTATATTGGGAAAATGTATTTTTACGTATTATAGTAGAGAAACTTTTAAAAGATTTTTCTTTTAGTGCTAATAATATTTTAAATTATTATTTAAAATCTTAAATCTTCATACCAATGGTTTTCAGATTAAGCATTTGCCAAAATTATAAAATAATAAAAATTTCTTATAACATATGCAAAGATTTTTGAGATATTGCTAAATCTAATAATACATTTAATTCATCTATTGTAGTTTATTGTTGTTTAATAGTGCAATTATAAATACTAATTATTATTTTTGGTGTTTTTCAAATTGGTATATTTATTTTTTTTAATTGTATGTAAGCATTTTTTTGTGATTTTAATCTAAAATTTAATTATAGACATTCTGAAGCGGTTATTAAATTTTCGTCTATTATAAAATCACTTTCTAAATTTATGATACACGTAATTATTGGCACTAAAAAGTAAAATATTATATTTAAACATTGAAATAAATAGTTTTTCATGTCTAATAGGAAGTTTATAGATTAAACTACTATATATTTTTTAAGTTCATATTTATTTACATAATATAGGAGTGAATACTTTTTAAACAGATTAAAAGTGTTTAACTTCGGTTTGCTTGTCCGTTTTTCTGTATAGCCATCTGTCCGCGCTCTAACTCTCGTAAATAAATTCGGATTGCCCTGAAACATTTAGATATTGACGTTTACCATAGCACGTTCCTTATTTCTAATGAAATTTGTAGCATGTTTAGTTCATTTACAGGGACAGTCAAAAGTATTACGTTACATTACGGCCTATGGGAAAAAATCGCTTCAAATGATATTTAATGATTTTACACGCTTTCAAACAGAATAAAATTGATATGCATTTATGAAGCGCATTAAAATATGCATTCTGATGAATATGAGATGCGCAGAATGGTTATTGTTCATTTACAGGGCTAAAAAAGGATTCCAATACATAATGATATAGGGGTGGAGGGAATTGTTGCGTACTTTAATTATGTTAATCTATTTCATATATAATGAAATTTATATACGTCGCTGGGGTTTACATACTATAAATTATTTCATGTATAATACGAAGTGCATATAGCATTTACAGGGACACACAAAATGTTTCAATACTATATTGTATCCGAAGTACTGTTCATTAGCGATGATTGCTGGAAATGCATTTTTAATTATGATATGCGCTTTTATGATTCACTATTTTTATGCACAGTATATGGTGCATATAAATGCTGCAATTCATATACAGGCTACACAAAAGTACTCGTAAGGGCTACTGCGTATGGGCGCAAATTGCTTAATGGTGGTTTTTAAATGAGTTGATCTTTTTTACGCTGAACTACATTTAATTTGCTAAGAAATGTTTGTAGAATATAGATAAAATGATATACAGAGTCACGTGGAGAATTGGATACATGGTCGTCTGTAAATCATAATTTCTGGAAATGTGATTTCAGCACTTTTAAAAGTGTCTTAGTTTGAATTAAATTTTAACTAAATAGTGGCGTGCAATAAAGGTTCTAGGTAATCTACAGGGTTGTACAAAAGTATTTAAGTATGTTTCCATATATTAGTATAAATTGCTGAAAGAGAATTTCAACCTGTTATGCTTTTTCTTGCTAAACTAAATTTCCCCATTATATAGTGTATATATCAACCTACAGATCAAATACAGGACTGTTCAAAAGAATTAGAAAACATATTTGGCTATGGACGGTAACTGCTGAAATCAGTTTTTCAAATGTTTTATGCGTTTTCTAAAATGTTTACTTAGTTATCTTATTTACGTTATTTCCCTAATTTACGATGTCTTGTTAAAGCATTCAGGAAGCGTTGGAAAGTGTTTTATAATTTATGCTTAACGCATGATTTTGCTTACTTGTTTTTTTCTTTTTCGCAGATCAGTCTTTTCCTATAAAACATACCAAATCTATTTAGCTCATATTCACAAAATACAATATACAAGGGAATAAAAGATTTAAATAAATATGGCTTATCATGTCGTATTTAATAAAGCAATGACTAATCACAGCACATTAAAATCTTACACATTCTTAATATCGAGCATGAACTCCAGATCAAGCTTAGAATTTTATTTAAAAAAAAGATGTCAGTTGATAAGCATTGTTTTTTAAGTGGAAAAATTTTAACTATTTTAGAAGAATAGGACTCCAAAATTGCGATATTTTGCTAAAAAGTACGGTAAAAAGATAAGATTTTATATTTCAAACAAAACTTTATTTTAAAATTGTGCATTTTAAAATTCATCACAGTGTTTATGACAAGAACCATCACAGTATTTAAACTTGGAAATTTTTCGAGAGAGAAACATTCGGCTTGCATACAATATTTCAAATGAAAATTAAATTTTAAATTAATTGCTTAAAAGGTGCAAAGGCCAATATAGTGAAAAAGATTCCATGCCGGGACTCGAACCCGGGCCATCAGTATAGCGCACTGACATTCTCCCGACTAAAACACATGGAACGATACCCAGCCTGGAAAATTTCTCACTACTACATGTTGGCAAGGCTACAAAAGCAGCACAAGAAGGGATATTTATCGTGAGCCACCAACATGGGGCAAACACGAAACTTAATTAAATCCAGCTTCGATTGAAACTATATTAATACTTGGAAATTTTTCCAGAGAGAAACCTTCGCCTTGCATACAATATTTCAAATGAAAATCAAATTTCAAATTAAAATTGCCTTTTAAGCATGTAATTTGAAATTTGATTTTCATTTGAAATATTGTATGCAAGGCGAATGGTTCTCTCTGGAAAAATTTTCAAGTATTAATATAGTTTCAATCGATGCTGGATTTAATTAAGTTTCGTGTTTGCCCCATGTCGGTGGCTCACGATAAATATCCCATTTTGTGCTGCTTTTGTAGCCTTGCCAACATGTAATAGTGAGAAATTTTCCAGGCTGGGTATCGTTCCATGTGGTTTAGGCGGGAGAATGTCAGTGCGCTATACTGATGACCCGGTTTCGAGTCCCGGCATGGAATCTTTTTCACTATGTTGGCCTTTGCGTCTTTTAAGCAATTAATTTGAAATTTGATTTTCATTTGAAATTATCACACTGTTTATGACAAGTTCGTCACAAATGACACATATTTCACAAATTGGTCACAATGTGATTTCAAAGCGTTGTCGCATTCGTCACTTTTTCGTCACAAAGTTAATGCAAAATAGTCACAGATGACACACTTTTCACAAATTAGTCACACCGTGACTTCACAGAGTGGTCATAATGTGACGTCACAAACGACCTCTAAAACGACCATAACGACTTCGCATTCTAGTCACTATGACGTCACATCGACGGTCACAAAATCACATCGTGACTTTACAACGACGTCGCCGTGACGTCACCATGCCTTACGGGGAGTATATACAATAAGATTCATCCAAAATATCTACTATTTCAAAAAGCGTTATTTATCTTTAGAAACCTCAGAAATCAATATACTTTTGGAGATTTATAAAACATTTAAATAAAAGTTTCATTAGCTACCACTGATTTTTGGAAATGTTCTCGAATAGACTTTACTGTGCATTAATAGTTTTATGAAAACAAAATATCGGATTTTAGGAGACAATCAATTCTCTGTTAAAGAATTCTAGCTGCGCAGCTGTACATATATATGCAGAGGTAACAAAAGAATATTATTTTAGTGTTAAGTGTTTTTAATTTATCCTGAATCTCTGAAAATATATATATACAATTCGATTCTTCCAACACACCCACTATTCCTAAAAGCGCCCTTTATCATTATAAACCTTAGAAACGTTGTAGCGATTTATTAAGCATTTTTAAAAATAAAGCTTCGTTTGCTACACTGATTTTCTGAAATGTTTCAGCTATTTTTTTATTATTATTTAGAGTGTTAATCTGTTTTTTCAAATCAAAATATCTATTTTGAGGAGGCAATAAATTCTCAATTAAACATTTTGAGATGCGCAGCGGAGATTATACACGCAAGAGCAACAAATTAATACTAAGTTTTGAGTTAATTTAGGTGTTTTTAATTTATCACGATATTCTGAAAAACTCGTTTCGTGAAGATGAAAACATTTACATTTGAATTCTTAGCACCAGAAAAACCAGAAATTTTAGTTTGATAAAAATAGGATTTCTGAATCTATGATTCTTTTAATTATTTTTAATCTAACGGGCATATATTGTAGAAAAATAAAATTATACCAACTAATAATATGGAGACAAATTTAACAGAAAATTTTGAATATCTTACTTATAGCTCTAGGAAAAAATAAAAAGAGATTCTACACCAAGAGAAAACAACCATTTCAGCACTTAATATTTAAAAAAGTTTTCTTGATATTAATAAGCTTCTCATTTTTTGCAATAATTTTTTTAATAAAAAAAATTAAAAAAAAAATGAAGACGAATTTAAAATGTATTGCTGAAATCTGGAATACTGAATACAACTTAATCTAATAGGCATTTATTGTAGGAAAATTAAGTTATCGAACTAATATTATAGAGAAAAATTTAAATGAAAATGTTTAATGTCTAGTTGTTTTTAGCTCTAGAAAAAACATGAAGAGAGATTCTGCATAAAGAGTAAACAATCTTTTCTGCACTTAATATTTAAAAAAAAATATTTCTTGATATTAATAAGCCTCTATTTTTCTGTAATTATTTTTTTTGAATAATAATTAAAAAAAAATGAAAATGTTTTGTTGAAAACTGAAATACTGAATACTACTTAATCTAATAGGGATTTATTTTAGGGAATTTAAATTATATCGATTAATATTATGGAGACAAATTTTAGAGAAAATGTTGATTGTTTCGTTATTTTTAGCTCTAGGAAAAAATAAAGAGAGATTCTTCATAAATAGTAAGCAATCATTTCTGCATTTAATATTAAAAAAATATGTTTCTCCTTATTAATAAGCCTTTCATTTTCTGCATTTTTTTTATATAAAAATGAAGACGAATTGAAAATTTATTGTTGAAAACTGGAAAACTGAATAGTTGTTAGTGTAAGAGGCATTTATTGCAGTACAATGACATTATACCAACTAGAGATTCTGCAAAAACAGTAAACAATCATTTCTGCACTTAATATTAAGAAATACTTCTTGATATTAATAATCCTCTCATTTTCTGCATTAGTTTTTTTTAATTAAAAAAATGAGCACGAATTGAAACAGCATTGTCGAAAACTGGAATACTGAATACTACTTAATAAAATAGGCATGTGTTGTAGGAAAATTAAATTATACGAACTAATATTATGGAGATATATTTAAAAGAAAATGTTTAATGTATCCGTTATTTTTAGCTTTAGGAAAAAATAACGAGAGATTCTACTTAAAGAATAAACAAGTATTTCTGCACTTAATATTTAAAAAATATTTCTTGATATTAATAAGCCTCATTTTTTCTGCAATCATTTTTTGAATAATTAAAAAAAATTGAAGACAAATTGAAAAAGAATTTTTGAAAACTGAAATACTGGATCTACTTAATCTAACAGGCATTTATTGTAGGAAAATTAAACTATACGAACTAATATTATGGAGATAAATTTAAAAGAAAATGTTGAATGTCTCCGTTGTTTTCAGCTCTAGAAAATAATAAACAGAGATTCCGAATAAAGAGTAAACAACCATTTCAGCACTTATTATTTAAAAAATGTTTCTTGATATTAATAAGCCTCTCATTTTCTGCAATTATTTTTAATAAAAATTTTTAAAAACTGAAGAGGAATTGAAAATGTATTGTTGAAAAGTATAATACTGAATCTAATTAATCTAATAGGCACTTATTGTAGAAAAATTAAATTATACGAACTAATATTATGGAGACAAATTTAAAAGAAAATGTTGAATGTATCTGTTGTTTTTAGCTCTAGGAAAAAATAAACAGAGATTCCGAGTAAAGGTAAACAACCATTTCTGCACTTATTATTTAAAAAAAAAAAAATTTCTCGAAATTAATAAGCCTCTCATTTTCTGCAATTATTTTTTAATGAAAAATTTAAAAAAAAAAAATGAAGACGAATTTAAAATGTATTGCTGAAATCTAGAATACTGAATACTACTTATTCTAATAGGCATTTATTGTAGGAGAATTAAGTTATACGAACGAATATTATAGAGAAAAATTTAAAAGAAAATGTTTAATGCCTAGTTGTTTTAAGCTCTAGTAAAACATAAAGATAGATTCTGCATAAAGAGTAAACAATCATTTCTGCACTTCATATTTAAAAAATATTTCTTCATATTATTAAGCCTCTAATTTTCCGTAATCATTTTTTTTTTTAAATAATAATGGGAAAAAATGAAAATGTTTTGTTGAAAACTGGAATACTGAATACTACTTAATCTAATAGGCATTTATTTTAGAGAATTTAAACTATACCAACTAATATTGTGGTAAAATAGCAATCAAAGACTTTGTGCAGGAATATTAAAAAGCAGTAAACCAACTTTTAAAATGCACAAATAATGCGTGAAAAGCAGCAAACAGCTGTCTCGAATCTACAGCGAGATTCTTCTTCAGTGCGAGCTTCTACTTCAACTGAAGAAGAATCTCGCTGTAGATTCGAAACAGCTGTTTGCTGCTTTTCACGCATTATTTGTGCATTTTAAACGTTGGTTTACTGCTTTTTAAAATTATGGAGACAGATTTAAAAGAAAATGTTTATTGTTTTGTTATTTTTAGCTCTAGTAAAAAATAATTAGAGATTCTGCATAAACAGTAAGTAATCATTTCTGCACTTAATATTTAAAAAAACGTTTCTTCTTATTAATAAGCCTTTCATTTTCTGCAATTATTTTTTTATGAAAAAATGAAGACGAATTGAAAATGTATTGTTGGAAACTGGAAAACTGAATACTTCTTATAGTAGGAGCCATTTATTGCAGTAAAAGGAAATTATACCAAATAATATTATGGAGACAAATTTAAAAGTAAAGGTTGAATGTCTCCGTTGTTGTTAGCTCTAGGAATAAATAAATAGATATTCTGAATAAAGAGTAAACAACCATTTCTGCACTTATTACTTAAAAAAATGTCACTTGATATTAATAAGCCTCTCATTTTCTGCAATTATTTTTTTTATATTTTTTTTTTTTTTAACTGAAGAGAACTTATTCTTACTGTAAAATGTATTGTTGAAAACTGGAATACTGAATCTATTTAATCTAATCGGCATTTATTGTAGGAAAATTAAATTATACCAAATAATATTATGGAGACAAATTTAAAAGAAAATGTTGAATGTCTCTGTTGTTTTTAGCTCTCGGAAAAAATAAACAGAGATTCCGAATAAAGAGTAAACAACCATTTCTGCGCTTATTATTTAAAAAATGTTTCTTGATATTAATAAGCTTCTCATTTTCTGCAATTATTTTTTAATATATATATTTTTTTTTAATGAAGAGGAATTGAAAATGTATTGTTGAAAACTGGAATACTGAATGCCACTTAATCTAATAGGCATTTATTGTAGTAAAATTAAATTATACGAACTAATATTATGGGGACAAATTTAAAAGAAAATGTCGAATATCTCCGTTGTTTTTACCTCTAGGAAAAAGTAAAAGGAGATTCTGACTAAAGAGTAAACAGCCATTCTTGCACTTAATATTAAAAAAAAATGTTTCTTGATATTAATAATCCTCTCATTTTCTGCAACTTTTTTTTTTATAATAATACAAAATAATAATAATAATAATAATAATAAGACGAACTGAAAACTTATTGTTGAAAACTGGAATACTGAATACTACTTAATCTAATAAGTATTTATTGTAAGAAAATTAAATTATAGGGATTAATATTATGGAGACAAATTTAAAAGAAAATGTTGAATGTGTCCGTTGTTTTTATTTTTAGGAAAAAATAAAGAGAAATTCCGAATAAAGTGTAAACAACCATTTCTGCACTTAATATTTAAAAAATGTTTCTTGATATTAATAAGCTTCTCATTTTCTGCAATTATTTTTTAATAATTTTTTTTTATGAAGAGAATTGAAAATGTATTTTTGAAAACTGGAATACTGAATACCACTTAATCTAATAGGCATTTATTGTAGGAAAATTAAATTATACGAACTAATATTATGGGGACAAATTTAAAAGAAAATGTCGAATGTCTCCGTTGTTTTTACCTCTAGGAAAAAATAAAAGGAGATTCTGAATAAAGAGTAAACAGCCATTCCTGCACTTAATATTAAAAAAATATTTCTTGATATTAATAATCCTCTCATTTTCTGCAATTTTTTTATATATAATAAAAAAAAAAAAAAAAAAAAAAAAAAAAAAAAAAAAAAAAAAAAAAAAAAGACGAACTGAAAACTTATTGTTGAAAACTGGAATACTGAATACTACTTAATCTAAATAAGTATTTATTGTAAGAAAATTAAATTATAGGGATTAATATTATGGAGACAAATTTAAAAGAAAATGTTGAATGTGTCCGTTGTTTTTAGTTTTAGGAAAAAATAAAGAGAAATTCGGAATAAAGTGTAAACAATCATTTGTGCACTCAATATTTAAAAAATGTTTCTTGATATTAATAAGCTTCTCATTTTCTGCAATTATTTTTTAATATATTTTTTTTTCAATGAAGAGGAATTGAAAATGTATTGTTGAAAACTGGAATACTGAATACCACTTAATCTCATTGGCATTTATTGTAGGAAAATTAAATTATACGAACTAATATTATGGGAACAAATTTAAAAGAAAATGTCGAATGTCTCCGTTGGAGACATTCGTTGGTTTTACCTCTAGGAAAAAATAAAAGGAGATTCTGAATAAAGAGTAAACAGCCATTCCTGCACTTAATATTAAAAAAATGTTTCTTGATATTAATAATCCTCTCATTTTCTGCAATTTTTTTTTTATAATAATCCAAAAAAAAAAAAAAAAAAGACGAACTGAAAATTTATTGTTGAAAACTGGAATACTGAATACTACTTAATCTAATAAGCATTTATTGTAATGAAATTAAATTATAGGGATTAATATTATGGAGACAAATTTAAAAGAAAATGTTGAATGTGCCCGTTGTTTATAGCTTTAGGAAAAAATAAAGAGAAATTCCGAATAAAGTGTAAACAATCATTTGTGCACTCAATATTTAAAAAATGTTTCTTGATATTAATAAGCTTCTCATTTTCTGCAATTATTTTTTAATATATATTTTTTTTCAATGAAGAGGAATTGAAAATGTATTGTTGAAAACTGGAATACGGAATACCACTTAATCTCATTGGCATTTATTGTAGGAAAATTAAATTATACGAACTAATATTATGGGAACAAATTTAAAAGAAAATGTCGAATGTCTCCGTTGGAGACATTCGTTGGTTTTACCTCTAGGAAAAAATAAAAGGAGATTCTGAATAAAGAGTAAACAGCCATTCCTGCACTTAATATTAAAAAAATGTTTCTTGATATTAATAATCCTCTCATTTTCTGCAATTTTTTTTTTTTTTTTTTTTTTTTATAATAATACAAAAAAAAAAAAAAAAAAAAAAAAAAAAAAAAAAGACGAACTGAAAATTTATTGTTGAAAACTGGAATACTGAATACTACTTAATCTAATAAGCATTTATTGTAATGAAATTAAATTATAGGGATTAATATTATGGAGACAAATTTAAAAGAAAATGTTGAATGTGCCCGTTGTTTATAGCTTTAGGAAAAAATAAAGAGAAATTCCGAATAAAGTGTAAACAACCATTTCTGCATTTAATATTTAAAAAATGTTTCTTGATATTAATAAGCCTCTCATTTTCTGCATTTTTTTTTATAATAATACAAAAAAAATAATGAAGACGAACTGAAAATGTATTGTTGAAAACTGGTATTCTGAATACTACCTTAGAAATGAAGCGGAATATATATAGTTTTGCGATAAACGTCATAAAATCATTTGCTGTTTAATGTCAATAGAAAATATTTTTTTTTTCTAATTTAATAGGTATATCATTTGTTGTAAGAAAATTACTAAGCAATAATTTTATTTTTTCATTATTATATACAGGTTGTTCATTCTCAATGGTATCCAATGGCTAATTCCCAAACCGTTCGCCATTCAAGTATAGTTCTAAGCATAAAAATGTTTAAATGAGACAAAGAAGTATTTTCTTTGTACCACAAAAAATGTTAAGCAATTTGTTTCAATACAAACGTATTTAAAAATTACGAAATACTAAACTTTATACGTTCTAGTAGAAATAAAAATTATATTTAGTAAAAATATCCTATTACACTAAGAAGTAAGACCAAATAAAGCCCCATTCTCCTACGATTAAAAGTGATAAAACCGAGTAACAGCAGTTTAAAGTTTAGGCCTCTTCTTTGCTGCGAAATAGGGGTCATTCACAAATTTATTAGAAATAAAAATAATAGTCCACTATAAAAAATAATAGTTGATTGTAAAATTAACATTACAATATACATTTACAATTTATTTTCTTCCTGACATATTAAAGAAAAATATACAACTTGCAATAAAAATATAACTTAAAAAAATAACAGAATTTCGGTTAAATGAGATGAGGAAAACCAACAGACGCAATTCCTTACAAAATGATACATATTTTAAAATGCTATTAGATTATGAAATCTAAAATTTTATTAATAAAAATTAAAGTTATCTTAAAACTTGCTTGAAGGGACTCCTGTCGGCTGCAACGCAGAAATGTACAAATGAAGTAAATCATTCTAATACTTTAAGCCCTTTGTGTATGATCACTTGAAGCAAGCTCCAACTGATCTGCTTTCATATTCAGAAAATTGGCATACGTCATGCAATTCAGTTTCATAACTCGGTCAATTTTAAGGTTAGATAAATGGGATTTTATTATTATTTTTTTTTTTGTATTACTTGTTAGTGTAGTAGGAAATTTTTACTACACATCACGTATAGGACCGGCGGACCATATAAAAATTTAATATCATATTTTCTTAAGAAATGTTTTTATTCATCAAAACTACATTTAAGGGGGTGCGGGACACAATTTAAAATAATTTTTATTTATTGAGTTAAAATTTTTAATTTTTTGTGATGGTTAACCATGTTATTTGTAAACAAAATCACATGATAAATCTTCTCATATATTTAAAAAATATATATATTTAAAATTCATTAAAATAGTGGGGTGATTTAAAATCGTTAGAACTCGAAATATTTTAGGTAGAATTTCAATTTTTTTTTTCATTTAAATAAGCAGAAATACATAGGTTTTAATTTAGATTCAGCATTTTTAAAAATATTAATTAAAAAAAATAATAAAAATATTTAAAGTAAAAATTAAAAAAAATAGTGAAAAATAAACTTGAAAAAAATCATATTTTCAAAAGTAAATATTTTTCTAATTTGCTGAATCAAAATTAAATTAAAACAATTGAAAAGACATGTTCCAAGTTTGAACCATTTATCTTTAACTGTTTTTGACTAATAACAATTTAAATACGAGAAATGAAGAAAAAAGCCTTCATGAAGAAAAAGTTATTTTCACAAGAAATCATATTCATGACAACCATTGCTTAAAAGCTAGATTTTGAAAACAAACGTAAACGAAAAATTTAATATTTCCTGTTCTAATTAAGATAGAAACGTGATTTGAACATTATTTTAAGCAGAAAAACACAGAGGTATTTTTAATGCAATAAAAGATTTTTTAAAAAAATTTGGAGATTTTTGTGTCCCGGACCCCATAAAGTTTATTTTTTACTTCATTAAAACATTTTTGTAATTGCAATTATATGTCTATCAATCAAGGCTTAGTAATAAATTTAAGAAATCAAAAAACCCGACTGCGTAAAAAGCTAACTAATTAATTATTTCTCATCAATGTTAAACTATTTTTTATATTACTTACCTATATTTTTATCTACTTGTAATTGATGACTTTTAAGTTGTATTTAATTGTTAGTTCCTATCTATAAACATTGTTTTGATGAGGCCTGTACATGATTATGATGGTTAGAGTTGTAGTAAAGCTACAGATACTACCTACACAACTTTGAGGTTGTGTAATATTTAAACGGAGCTTCTGACGTGTAAAATATTCAATAAAACATCGTTTTTATTTTGAAAGACCTATCCAATGATATGCCACTCAATAGGGTGCGTAATGGTTTTTTTTTTTTTTTTTTTTTTTGTCTCTACCGCCCTTTTGTATTTTACGGCCACCATTTTGAATTTATAAAAACAAAACCAAGCCTATAACCATCGGACGGTTAAGACGAATCGATAGAGACGCCATTCATTAGAGTTTTGAGGGTGTAAAGAAATCCACATACCCAGATACACGTGAAACAGATAACCCTTCTTGGTAGTTGGGTAATTAGCCTTGAACACTTTAGAGAATGGATACCAGTGATATAAAATTAAATAACACAATTTAGTGCAAAAAAGTTGAATATCTAATGAAAAATAACCAGGAAAATGAAATTATTTTTAGGTACGTTCGTAATTATAAAAATACGTAGCACCTATAGTATTCGTTCAGTCCGTCTGTCTGTCTGTTTGTTTGTTTGTCAGTCCGTCCGTCTGTTTTTCTGTCCGCATGTAACAGAGCAAAAACTACCCGACCAAATGGTCTGAAATTTTAAATGTATGATTGTTGCAAAATTTTGTCGAGTCAATTCAAATTTTCTGAAAATTGGATGTATAGTTTAAATACAGGGACAGTCAAAATTTTTCCATTGCATTACGGGCAATCGGAATAAATTATTGCAAGTGCATTTTAATGATGTTACAGCCTTCCGAATGGTCTGAAATTTTAAATATATGATTAATTACAGGGACAGTCAAAACTTTTCCTTTACAATACGGCGAATGGGAATAAATTAGTCAAGTGCATTTTAATGATGTTACAGCCTTCCGAATGGTCTGAAATTTTAAATATATAATTGCTGAAAATTTTTGTCGAGTCATTTCAAATGTTATGAAAATCGGATGTATAGTTTAATGACAGGGGCAGTCAAAAGTTTTGCATTTACATGACGGTCAATGGGAAAAAACTATTTCAAGGGCATTTTAATGATATTACAGCTTTTCGAACAGAATGAAATGGATATGGATATGCACTTATTGAAGTGCACTAAAATATACATTCAGTACAATATGCGATCAAAAATATTTACAAAACTAGTTATAGTACGAATGCACCTCATTTGTCACGTTTGACGAGCAATTTCCAACTTGTTTAAATACGAAAAGCAAAAGTACAGAATGAACTTCTCAGTAGACGAAAACCATTTAAGTTCAAAACTTCAAAAATCTGCTAATTTCCATTTAATTTTTTGCATACAATTTTCACTTCATGAAAAGTGATCACATCTTTCTATATAATGGATGGTTCATTAAAACGCCGCTGCTATTCAGTTTAATTAATATAATTAAATACAATTCAAACGCTATTCAATAGGGAAAAATCACCTGTGAAATTTTCTTTTACTTCTCATGAAAAACGTTTCGAGATTTTTTTCGTTTAATTGAAATTGTTTTATCGTTTAAACCTGTTTTTTTTCTTCAATCAAATAATCTATTTAAAGTTTTCAGTAAGACAAATTTAATTAAGCTTTTTTTATATAACGGAATTTTTTTTAAATCTTTTCTTTTATTTTTTTTTAATCTAAAAAATGAAGGATGTGAATCTTCAAGTATTTTTAAAGAACAGATTTTTTTTTCATAAATTTCAACTCTTGACATTAACCGTAAACTGTTTAATTTGTCTAATAAATTATAAAATAATGGATTTAAAATTATATATAATATTTACCAGCATAATTCTTAAGTTTTAAAATATTTCCATAAAACGTGTTAATCCAGAATAGCATATTATATAATATACAAATGTAGAATACAAAGGCATACTAGATTTTACACATAACATTTAAACAATAAAGTAAAACGATTAAAAAAATTATTTTGGTTACTTAAAGTACTATTCCCTTACAGTTGTCCAACAGCATTCATTACAAAAATTCTCCAATTTTAATTTGTTTACCGCTCGGTAATTTAAATGATTCAACATTACACCGAGAAAGCCATGACTTAAACTAATTCTTTCTGTAGAAACTCTTTTTTTTTTTATCCACATTCAAGTTAAACCGCATTCTTGCCACTATTGCTCAACTTTTACGTCCCATAGACGACCATATTAAAAACACTTTACAAATACCTGTAAAAAAATATGTATAAGTTATTAATATTGTCTTTTAAAACTAAAATAGTAATATATACCATAAGAAGGAGCTGAAACATAGTAGCAATTATCCAATTTTTGCAAAGTAAAGTTTAGATATTAGAAGAAGGCAATAAAATCAAATCATAAGCCAAACATAGTTTATAAATCCAGATGAAGAGCAGACCGACAACCACCAATACTTCTAATGAAATCTATTTTCAACTATATTTTGCACATCGAGTAGCATGTTCCATAAACGAGTAGCCCAAATTAGATACCACGGAATTAATAAAATAACTTTCTGTACATTTTTCCAGAGCTATCTATAATACTACTGGAAAATTTCACAACATGTATTATATTTTATTTTGCTATATATAGTAAAAGTACATTTTACAACAAAATATTACAACAATTTAAATATAATATACAAAGAAGTATATTCATTTGTATATATTTACTAGCAGCCTTCGCCCGCTACGCTGGTCATTTTAACTTTATTCAAACTAAATATATCGGTGTATTTGATTGTGTGTTTTATAGCAATATATACATTTATCTCCAATGATCTTCCGCATTGCTGAAAACAGTATGAACGCCATTATGGTTTTATATCTTCTAATGTCTCAGACAAAAATTGGACTGTTAAAAAGCAAATCTTTTACTTCATTATTTACAAATGAATGTGGAAAAAAACGGGAGAAAAATACGTAGCATATTAAAATCATCCCTGAAAATTTAAAAATGCAAATCTCATCAAAATCCGTTCAGTAAAAGCTTCTAATAAGACTAATTTTTAATAATCGTGTTAACCAGATTATGGAAAATACACCTATAATTCTATAGCAAAGCAATGTATAACAATATGTATTATATTCTAATACCTTTCCTGCAAAGTTATCTAACAACCAGTGTTAATTCCATCGAACTTAACTCAGTAGAACCTTTTAAAAAGGCTAATCTTTCAAAATAGGGTTCACAGATTAAAGACCATTCACACATAATTCTATAACTAAGCAACGTTGAATGATATGTGTTGTATACGAAACCCTTTCTAAAAAATGTATCCAACTCACACTGCAAGTCTTCTCAAAATCCATTCAAAAGAACTCAAGTTATAAGTAATCGGACCGAAATTGCTCTTTGTATTTTATATGTGGAGTAGATAGTTAAATATATCTTTCATAATCGCGTTAACGTGATTGTAGAACATTCAGTAATGTTGCATACTATGCAACATTCGATGCAATATAGGCTATATGCCGTTGACCTTCTGGATTGCTTAGAATCTTTACACACCCTTCATAGCTATAACATATATACTCTCTGCCTGTAGATTTTATGTTACTTTTATTTTACAAGTACGCCACTGCTAACTTTCCTCATAGCTTCATAACTAAAAATGTAGAATGTTATGTTAAATATTGAAACAATCCCTGAAATATTACCTAATCGTGAAACTTCAATGAAAATACGTTCAGTGGAAATTTAAATAAAAGGTAATCTATCGCAATCGGGTTCACCTAGCTTTGGAACTTTCTCTTGTAATGTGATTTTTTCCAATCTGATTTTTTGTCAAGTTTGTGCTTCAGAAAAACAATAACCTAGAAGAAGACTTCGCTACAGAGAAGTACCATGCAAGAAGCACCAACCATTCACAAAACATTATCTAACTAACAGTGTTAAGTCCCATCAAAATACATCCAGGAAAACTCAAATTATAAACGGGTGGAAGGAAAGACAAATTTGCATTCTATATAATTACAGTAGATGCATCTTTAATAATTGCGTTCACCTTTCTCTATAACATTTTCAATAGCTCTATAAGTAAGCAACATATAATGAAATATCATATACTAAAGCAATTCCTGAAAAGTTTTGTAATAGTGCCACTTGGATCAAAATCTGTTCAATAGAATTTTGCTTTAAAGGCTAACCTTTAATAATAAGGTTCACTTAATTTTTTAACTTTTTCTTTTATCTCTATTACTAAGCAACGTAGAACACTGTGTATACACAAAACTGTTAGAAAATGCTCTTTTGTTTTCAAGAACATCCACCAGATGGCAGCATCAGATATTTTTTTTATTTGATCTACTGTGTCAGACACTCAGTTCAGTGAGTGTTGCTCCTTCCCTTATAGCAGTTGACAGCAAAATGCTGCTTGATTAAAAAAAATCCAATAATATTCCAAAGGAATATAATATGATAAAAAAAACTGCAACAAGCCATAGTTCAAAGTATTTCTTTGTGTTTGTAAATAGTCTTATACATCTGTTTTGTTTTATTGTGAAGTGTGATCCGTATTTTGACCAGCATATATATTATTCTAGTGTATTCAATCTTCTAATAAATGTTTTTTGTTCATCCAAAGAAGAGTATATTTCCATTGAAACACATCAAAACATAAAGGTAAAACTTTTAACTTTTTTTATTGTTTACCTATTGAGGAATTTCGTATTCATGCCTTCCATATGGAATAACATTCTAACAGTCGATTATGAGACTGAAGTTATCTCAATTTTAAATATAATAATATGAAAGAAGAAAATATAATATAATTAAATTCAAAGAAATAATTATTTTCTGAATGTTGGTATTTTTCTTAAGTGAATGATATAAAAGAAAATTCAAAGAATTGTTCTTATTTTGAAATCAAAAGTATTGTGTATTGATAAGAAAAGAAATTATTTTGCCAATTTCTTATTGAAATTTTATTATACAAGTTGCAAATGTAAATTTATGTTTTAAACAAAGAATTGAACATTTAAGAACAGTTTTTCTGAAATCAAAAGTAACTTCAAAAATTGTTCTCAAGAATTTTATTTTGTTCTTATTTCATCATTAGCATTATATTTGAGTTTATAATTGTTGTTTTGATGTATTAATAAAATAAAAAGTTTTATTTTCTGTGAAATAAGCAAATATTATTATATCATAATGTCTAGTATTAAAGAATCTCATTATGTTGATAAATTAACTGATGACAACTATTCAGTTTGGAAGTTTAAAATAGAGCAATTGTTAATTAAAGAAGGTCTGTATGATGTTGTATTTGAACCTAAAAAGGAAAATGATGATAATTGGGTAAAAAATGATAGAAATGCTAGGGCATTAATTTGTTTAAATATCTCAGATTCACAAATTGTTCATGTCAGACATGCTAAAAGTGCTAAAGAAACATATGATCAATTGAAATCTGTTCATGAAAAAGTAAATTTAACAAATAAACTTTATCTTCTTAGGAAGCTGTATTCCATTAAATATAATGAAAGTATTAAAATGCAGGAACATATTAATTCTGTCTTAGAATTAGCAGAAAAATTAAGAAGTATAGGTGAAGTAATACAAGATGATAATTTAATAGCTATTTTGCTTTGTTCCTTACCAAATTCTTATAGTACCTTTATAACTGCTATTGAAAGTAAATATGAAACAGAATTATCATTAAAATATGTTCAAAACAAATTAATTGATGAGTATCTTAGAAGAGTTGAAACTAAACAAATTTCAACAAAATTTGAATCTATTGCTTTAAAGGGTAATAGGGATAAACCAAAGCATTTGAATAAGCAGAAATTTTGTTCTCATTGCAAAAAGAATAATCACAACTGTGAAGATTGTTTTCACTTAAAGGGTAATAATACTAACAAAACAAAACCAAATTTCACCCAAGATAGATCACGTCAACAGTTTAAAAAGCCAAACAATTTCTCTGCCTCTACTGCTAGTCAAAATTAAAATCTATCAGATTCTCAAAACTATCATGAATTAATGGAAGAATCAAATTCTTCAAGTTTTGTTATGAAATCTCAACAAAATGGAAATAAAAACAAAAATTTGTCTTTTGTTATTGATTCAGGTGCGTCTGTTCATTTAGCTAATTCCTTGGAACTGTTCTAAGAATTAAAAAGTTCGAATAAAGATACAATTACAATTGCTAATGGAACTAAATTAACTGCAAAGGGAAAGGGTAAATGTACTTTTAATATTGAAACACTTAATGGTCAAACAAATAGAGTTACATTAGATCATGTGCTTTATGTTCCCGAGTTGGATACTAATTTATTATCTGTCCAGTCTTGTACTGAGAAAGGTTTTGTTGTGACATTTAAAGATGATATATGTTTAATTAAAAAGGGCAACATCTTAGTTGCAGATGCAAAAGCTGATGAGGGGTTATACAGATTAAAAATAATACCTACAAATGAAAAGGTGTATAGTGCTTCAGAAATATTACCCGTTTGTTCTAATGTTAACTGCATTCTAAAATGGCACCAAAGGCTGGGCCATAGAAATTTAGAATCCATCAAGAAAATTCAAAAGGATGATTTAGCTTTAGGTATTACTGTGAATAATTGTTCTCATAATACTGAATGTTCAAGTTGCATAAAAGCTAAGTTAACAGAAAAATCATTTCCAAAAGAAACGCAATACAGAAGTAAAAAACCACTTGATTTGATATACAGCGACGTATGCGGTCCTGCAGAAACAAAAAGTATGGGATCAAAAAGATAATTCGTTACATTTATTGATGATTACTCTCGTTATACACAAGTATATTTTATTTCCTCTAAAGATGAAGTATTTGATAAATTAAAAGAGTATGTTGCATCAACAACAAATAAATTTAGATTGAAGATTAAATCCTTGCGTAGTGACAACGGAACAGAATATTGCAACGAATCTGTCAAAGACTACCTTAAAAACTTAGGAATAAATCATGAAACAACGACGCCATATTCACCATCCCAAAATGAAGTCGCAGAAAGAAAGAATCGCTCGCTTATTGAAATGAGTAAAGCCATGCTTATAAATGCTAAATTGTCAAAAACATTCTGGGCAGAAGCCATAGCTACAGCAGCCTACTTACAAAATAGATTACCTACAAAATCAACTGAAAAGACACCATATGAACTGTGGAATGGGCATAAGCCAAATTTGAGTCACCTTAAAGTATTTGGATGCAAAGCATATGTGTATGTTCATAAAAAGAAGAGACAAAAATTTGACGAAAAGGCCACTGAAGGAGTTTTTGTTGGTTACGATTTAAGAAGCAAAGGATACCGAATTTATATAGGCGGTAGAAAAATAGTGATAAGCAGAACAGTGAAGTTTTTTGAAAATATGAACTGTGAAAATGTCTTTAAAGAAAATCCTGAAGAGCGAATCTCAGATTTAATGCACTTCAATTTTTCAGAAGAAAATCTTGAAAATGATAGTGAAGCTATCCAAATAGAAAATACTGCAGAAGAAATAAATACGGATGAAAAATCAGTAGATAGCCCAACAACTGAAGAAAGTGAAGATAATTTCCAGAGAAGAATATCTAACAGAGAGACTAAAGGAATTCCACCAGAAAGATATTCTTATAAAACTGAAGACAGTTACTCCAGAAATCAAGATCCTGAAACATTTAAAGATGTTTTACGATTACCAGTAAAAGATCAACAGAAATGGTTTCAAGCTATGAAGGAAGAATTTAACTCTTTAAAGGAAAATGAAGTATTTGAGCTTGTTACTTTACCCAAAGGCAAGCACGCCATTGGCTGTAAATGGGTTTACAAAACAAAGCGTAATGAAAATGGAGAAGAAATAAAATGCAAAGCACGATTAGTTGCCAAAGGTTTCGCTCAAAAATTAGGCACTGATTATGATGAAACCTTCTCTCCTGTCGTCAAACATACAACTATTAGAGCTTTTCTGACCTGGGCAGCTTATCATAAAGCCAGAGTATTCCAAGTAGATGTTAAAACAGCCTTTCTACATGGTAAACTAGATAATGAAGAATTATACATGCATCAACCAGAAGGCTTTCATGATGAAGAAAATAAAGACAAAGTCTATAAATTAAAAAAGGCTATATATGGTCTTAAACAAGTCGCCAAGTGCTGGAATGAAGAAATAGAGAATACTCTAAAGGCATATGGATTTAAACAAAGTGAAGCTGATCCATGTTTGTTTATAAAAGAAAAATCAAAGAAGACAATTTATCTCATACTGTATGTAGATGATATGCTGATGAGCTCAGAAGATGAAAATGAAGTTAATGAAGTAATAAATTACTTAAAGAAATTTTATCCCAAAACATCACTAGGAGAAGCAAAATACTTCTTAGGTATAGAAATTTACAGAAAAGAAGATGGAAGTTATTTACTGTCACAAAGAAGTAAAATAACTCAATTAGTTAAGGATTTTCAGCTTGAAGAAGCCAAACCAACTTATACCCCAATGGAAACTAACTATTATAGTTTAGATAAAGAAGAAAATCTTTTATCATCAAATGATAATTATAGACAAGCTATAGGAAGCCTTTTATATATTTCCTCATGCACAAGACCTGATATTACCGCTCCTACACACATACTAAGTCGAAGATGCAATAATCCAAGACAAAAGGACTGGAATGCTGTTAAGAGGGTAATAAGATACTTAAAAACACCGAAAGACCTTGACCTCTACATTTCTTTAAAAGAATATCCTAATATAGTTGCATACTCGGATGCAGACTGGGGTCAAGATGCTACAGACACAAAATCCACCTCAGGAAATGTAATCTTCTTAGGCAATAGCTGCATTTCTTGGTTCTCACGAAAACAACATGTGTGACGTTATCGTCAGCAGAATCTGAATATGTGGCACTGTCACAAGGAACTCAAGAGGTGCTATGGATCTTAAAATTATGTAAAGATCTCAATTTACAACAACATTTTCCTATTAGAATTTTTGAGGATAACCAATCTACAATTAAATTGGTTGAAAGTGAAAAATTTAAATCTCGCACTAAGCACATTGATACAAAGTATCATTACATACGAGATTTAAAAACTAAAAATGTTATAGATGTCAAATATCAATCAACAAATGAAATGATAGCAGATATAATGACGAAGCCACTGCCAAAGACCAAATTTGAACTTTGTAGAAACCTTATCCCCCTGGTGTCAGATTCTATCACAAAACGGGAGAGATGTTAGAAAATGCTCTTTTGTTTTCAAGAACATCCACCAGATGGCAGCATCAGACATTTTTTTTATTTGATCTACTGTGTCAGACACTCAGTTCAGTGAGTGTTGCTCCTTCCCTTATAGCAGTTGGCAGCAAAATGCTGCTTGATTAAAAAAATCCAATAATATTCCAAAGGAATATAATATGATAAAAAAAACTGCAACAAGCCATAGTTCAAAGTATTTCTTTGTGTTTGTAAATAGTCTTATACATCTGTTTTGTTTTATTGTGAAGTGTGATCCGTATTTTGACCAGCATATATATTATTCTAGTGTATTCAATCTTCTAATAAATGTTTTTTGTTCATCCAAAGAAGAGTATATTTCCATTGAAACACATCAAAACCTAAAGGTAAAACTTTTAACTTTTTTTTATGTTTACCTATTGAGGAATTTCGTATTCATGCCTTCCATATGGAATAACATTCTAACAAAAACCCGTTTCAAAAACATTACCTAACTAATAGTGGCATATCCTATCAAAATATTATAAAAAATCGGAATAAAATACAATTTTCCGTTTTAAATATGTAGTAGATGGTGATGATACGATTTTCTACAATAGAATTCATCGGGAAATTTTCACTTCATACGTAAACGATGCTTTCAACATTGTAAGCTAATACAGCGATTGACGAGACCTCCGATTCCGGAAGATTAACCAGGAATCCCACGAACAACTACTCAAAGAAAGGTGAAGATAGGGATTTTGTGATACGTTTATGTTAGCCAAGTAATAAATCAACAAAAATTGTTTCCATACCTTATTCTTGTTTTATTATTTTCATTCAAAATATAAACGTTTCACTCGTTTCATTTAAAATACATGCCTTACGCTATTTTCATTGAAAAACTGAGAAGTAAAACAATAATAGGCCACAACTTAATACAAAGGATTGTTTTTAATTTACATACGCGAAATGTAACTACTGCTATTGGCAATTTTAAAAATCCTAATGGCGAGATTTACACACGGCTGACACAAAAGTACCCATTTTTTTCTTCTTATCCAGGAGCAAACGATAAATCACGTTGTATTATTTCAATTCCAATTTCTTCGATTGAAAAAATGGTACGCATTATCTGGATCATGAGATTGATCGCCAAAAATGGTTGACAATTACCAATATTGTTTACCGTTTGCCCGTTATGTTCAAAACAGTAATTTAACATTCTTAAATGCATAACAGTGTTTAAAAGGGCAAATTATTTAAAGTAAATAAATAAATAAAATATGTAACATAAAACTACGTACTATAAACTATAATTAAAAAAAATCTATATTAATAAAATAAATTTAGAACTATAATAAATAAACTATGAAATGGGCAAAAAGTAAGGGTTACTGTAATTAGTGAAATTGTCTTGTATCTGACATAGCCCGGATGTAAGTACCAAAAATTTTTTAAAGTCGTACAAACATTACTTTCATTTTTTTTATATTTTCGTTTTATAATGTTAATTTCTCAGTGGATCCATTCCTTGTATTTTAAATAAAATCAATATTTTCTTCATTTTTCAAGACGTTTGTATTTTTTTTTCAAACTCATATAGCCGTTTTAATTCTTTAACCAAAAGAATTAACAAAAATATTACGCTAACGTACGTGGCACAGAAATCGCAATTATTTGTTATTGTTTAATGGCAACGCCCGAGAAACGCACCTGATTGGTTATTGTGTCAGAGTCCTTGGCAGGATTTAGGGCGATCGGGTTTGTTTACTGTTCGCTTTTTCGGTACAATATCTTTCGTTGCAATTATGTAGCTTCAAAATATCATTTGAAATGTCCGTAAAAAATCTCGGTGAATGCTTGAAAGTGAAGAAGAATCCGAATTCGAGTCGAATCGAAATAGATTCGAAACCCAAATAGAATTGATCGAGAACGCCGTTAAGCGATCGGCAAAATAGACTTAATAACTGTAGCATGCACGCGTTGCTTCTGAAATCCAAATTACTGATTTAAACGTTCCGGGGCATGCGTAACTGTGGGTGAAACTATCAATTTCTGCAAAGCACTGTATTGGAAATGCGAATTAAACAGCAGCAAGAAGTTTACAAAATGTTGTCAGGACGTAGAAAGTAATTTTGTACGGACAGGTAGTTTTGACTGTACGGGCCTGCAATACGAATTTCAAGTTCATTTAAGAATTATTACGGGCCCTCCAGAAGTAAGATACAATAAAACCTGCTTAGACGGAAACGAAAACGACCAGTGATAAATTCAGTTTTATGCAGGTTATTTAAATTGAACGAAGCATAATAGCATTTTTTTTTTGGGGGGGGGGGGGGGAGCTGGAACTTTTTTGCCGTTTATTTCAGAATTCCGTTATAAACAGGCTTTACTCTATTAGAAAATAAATTTGCTGGATGGTACTTTTTTTAAAAATCTATATAGTAATATTTCCTTACAATTTTATTATTTCTTTTTCAGTATTACACTTTATGTTGTATTTGTAATTGCTTTTTTATATAAAGATTTTAAATAAAAAATTAAATTATTGAAAATATAATTACATTTTAATTAAATTCATCAGTTAATTTGGAATAAAAAAGATTTAAAGTATGAGACATATAAAAATTAAAAAACTTAACCTTTGACTTTACACAACTTTGGAACTGAACAAGAGCCGGGCCCTGGTAATTTGCACCGTCTCCTCCTGCCCCCTCTGTACGGACCTGCGATAAAAATTTCAGATTCATTTAAGATTATTATTACGGGCCCGGGCAACGCCGGGCGGGTCAGCTAGTTAACAAAAATATTTAATTTGAATTTCTTCCGTTGCTACAGTAACGTATGTACAATATGAATGAATATGGATGAATTATCACTTGTAATGTTCGATATTTCCAGGTTCTGGTGCCAAAGACATCGCCAAATTAGAAAAATATGAAATATCTCACGAACTATTGGACTTAAAAGAATTTAGTTAATGCCATTCGATTCAGCATACAAAAATACAATAAAATATGTTATCAGTTGAAAAATAACTGTAAAATCAGATTTTTAAGGAATTTTTTAAAAGTTCTTTCTCTTTTTTACCTCCTTAGGGGTGGAATTTTAGAAAATCCTTTCTTAGCGGCACTTTATGTCATAAGAAGTATTTTTACCCCAAGTTTCAAAATCTTAGGTTCAGTAGTTTGGGCTGTGCGTTGATTAATACAAAATCCAGACTTTCTTTTATATATATAGATTAAGCATATTTGAATATAAGAAATAATATAATATTTTTTATTGAAAATTTTAAATAATAAGTAACCAAGTAGCATGTTCTATCCGTGTAGCCCAGATCGTATACCCTAGAATAATAAAGTAACTATGTACTTTTTTTTTGCAGAACTAAATCTATGTTACTACTGAGACATTCACAATTCGCATTATATTTTCATTTCCTGTAAATAGACAATGTACGTTTAAAATGAAAATGTGTTAAACAAATAGACAAATAAAAATAATTCATTTTCATATATTTATTAAGCGTATTTGAATATTAAAAATGCATACAAATATTTTTCTATGAGAAATTTAAATCCCAATATTTACAAAAGTATTAAATGAAATAAATTTTAATCGTGCTGGGTATTTTGCATACCAAAAAGGTATTTGAAAATACAAAACGCATTAGTAATCTTATAAATTGCATATATAATGAAAACTATCAATAAAATATTTATTAAATGTATTTCAAATGGGTATGTAAATTTTGAAACGTATTCTGTTTCTGTGAAAATTTTTAATTCTAAGAATTTCGTTTAATTTTCAACATAATTATTTTCGAAATATTAAAATGTATCAAATTTCTAACGTATAAACAATTTTCTATGTGCCATAAAGAAGATACTTATTGTAAATTTGTGCTGACACAAATAAATTTTATTTTTTTTCCGTATGAAATGAATACATTACTGTTCAGAACAATTTTAATATATTTGTATTTACTGAATAGTATGAACATTTGTTATGAATTTTTTTCAATGTTTATATATAACTAATTTTTAAATATATATTTGTAAAAATATTTACTGTCATTATAATTTCATCTGTTTTATTTTATCATTATATTTTATCATTCACAATAAAGCTTCAAGAAAGTATATGTGTTTGGGAGAAAAAGGCTTATAAAATCCTTTTCTGTCATTAATATTGCCATTCTTTTAAATTTAAGGAACGTTTCTTTCTAAAAATGAAAATTAATTTATGTATGTATGCTATTTTTTGTCTCTTTGATTGACAGTGTTTTCAATTTTATTTCATACAATAGTAAATTTTTAATTTAATAAATTATTAAATATATTTAGGCATTGTACGGAAGTAAATGGGTATTCTCAATAAATGTTGGTTAAAGAATTTATTTAAGTTGCTTTAAATACATGAATTAAGATATATATATATATATATATATATGTTACATGTATAAATCAGTATCATACAGACTGAGAAACCATGACAAAATAGTCAAGTCATTATATTAAAATTTCAATGTATAAAACCACATTGTACTTGAAATATTTTACAAAGAAAAGCTTGTCAGCCCACCGATTCGCTTGACGAACACGTGAAAAAATTGCCGTAAATGTATAAAAATATAGAGACCTCTCTTGTCATTTAACTAAAGTTAATGCCTTGTAATATAGTAGGTAACATGTTCTATTAAAGAAATTAGTAAAAGCAGACCATTTAGACTGTCAGAAAGTGGTTGCAGTCTTTAAATGTTTAATATTATCAGCAAGTATTTGAACAGCATTCTGATCTTGTTATAAGCTAGAATTTGCCCTCCTTCTAAATCAGAAAGCATTTTGCCCAGTAGCAAATGTTTTGCAAATTAATCGAATGTGCTCAGAATAACTTTTAAATGATGTTTTAATTGATATGCGAAAATAGCCACCAATCACGTTCCGTCGTTTCGAGATATTTACTGTATTCATATCATTTTGATCCTGTGTAAATATAGGAAAATACATATTTTAAAATATATTAGAAATATATATAAAACATTTTTGCAAATGATTACTTTAATGTTAATTGAAATATCATGTATTTAATTTTAACACAGAGGTTTGCACATTTGCATAGCAAACGCGAAATGTTTCCTTTGTTTTTTGCTATTTTTCCTATCATTTTGCACTCCGATGTAATAAAACCAGTGTTCCGCATAAAAACCATTTACACTGTTTGTAGATTATTTGCTTGAACTAATACACAGAGTGATGTTCATTATTCAAGCTATTTACTATCTCTAAATTACAACTCTAAATAATCTAAAAATAATAATAAATCTAAAAATATATTGTAGCTTTCAGATAAACCATAATATAATATTTCATATTAAATAAAGTGCATTATTACCAGTTAAGTTGAAAGCTAAGATCCAGTCACAAACAAAGCCTATGAAAATGGTCGATTTGCATATTTTGCAGCATTAAATAAGTAAGAGGTATTATGTGTGATTTTTTTTATTGTTTCACAAATTTCTTCCTAAATGTTGCATAAGTGCATAACAAATTTCATCAAAAGCAGATTGGGGAATAGAAATGTGTAATGATGTCGAGTATAATTATAATTTTGATGTACAGTCGTGGAAAAAAAAAGTAAACACCCCTTACTAACTCCTCAACAAATTATCTTATAAGAAAGTTACTGGTACCGAACGATTTAAATAAAGTCTACTTTTAAATGATGTATATAAAATTTGTTTAGGGGGGGGGGCATCTACATATTAAAACGAACCATAACTTTGTTTTTTTTCAATAGCAGCACACAATTCTGACAGCATAAATGAACTCTACACCCTGCAATTAGTCTAAAAACAATTTTTTATGTAATTCGTACCACAAGTTTCCCAGAAATTAATTATTTTAAAACGAGCGCATTTTAAGGGCTGTATCCAAATTGAAGTTCGGTCCTCGATTCTTAACCGAGAGAGGTCCCTTCTTGATCAAGGCACCTTAAGCAGTTAATTAAGCCAGTTATATTACAGGATAGAATAATAAATTTCAAAGTATTTAATCACTTCCATCATAGACGGCCCCTTAAACCATCATTTTGCCGTTTTTTAGGCATAATTTGAAAAATACTTGGAAAAAAAATGTGAAATTTTGGATTTCCATAAAGCAGGACTTAATAAAACTGAATCCATAAAAAATGTAGGTTGCAATTCATATTTTTTTTTAATATTAATTTCATAATTCATAATTTATATCAGAAAATTATAGAAATTATAAATTCAACGTATTTATGTTTGGGTATATTAGAATTATTGCGACACAAAAATATTAGAAAATTAAGATCTTAATTTCAGAAGTTATAAATAAAAATATGAAAATGTAATTTAACATTAGAAGCACTAAATTTTGAATGTTTATAATTCAAAAACTTATCATTCAAATGACTTGAAATTTGGTATCTAGGCATAGTTTGAACCAAAGATTTAAAATATCTCGTTAAAATTGGGTATTGTTTGTTTTTTTTAAAATGAAGTTTGGATTCGTTTTAATATGTAGATGGTCCCCTAAGCAAATTTTATATACGTCATTCAAAAGTACACTTTATTTCCAATCGTTCGGTCCCAGTAACTTTCGTCTACGATAATTTGTTGATGAGTTAGTGAGGGGTGTTTACTTATTTTCCCATGACTGTACCTATCAGTCACATAAACATTTTTATTTTCAAATGCATTATGTAAAATAATATTTTCAATATATTTCTCAAACTGAATCAGTCGTCAAAACATATTAACATAACATGTTCGTCTAGGATGGATATTGTAATAGCAGAAAGTACATTTCCAATGGCATTTAACTATGATTAGGATTCATAGAACACATGATAGAATATTTCAACGTTCAATCCATATATTCTATATGTAATAAACTGCTGTTTGATAAATAATAAAATTAACAGTATATTTAAATGGCGTTAAAAAGTAAATTATTATCCAATGTATTAGGTTATTATCAGAAAAAGTACGAAGATTAAATTTTTGCTCAATTTGTCTAATCTTCATGTGTCCATCTTCATCAACAGTCCGACTATAGGACAAGTTTAATTCATTTTTTTTCCAGCTGATTAAACACAAGTGTCCTGTGTACCATACACTTATTGAATATTATCCTCTTAGGTCCCTGGGTCTCAATACGGAGACCTCTGTTCTTTTCCTCATAAAAACTAAAATGTCCGATTTTTTTACATTTTCACATCGCTTCGTAATAGCTGAATGTTTTTTGCGTTCAAAGCAAGAGAATAAATGGCAGCATCTAAGCTAATTCCCACATAAAATAAATGTTATTTTCATCTGAGTTTGCATAATGTCTAAAAAGGCCCAAAAGACAGTATGAGCAAGAAAGTGAAAAATTTTCATAAGTATTTAACTTAAATCTTTTTCAGTAAACAAAATGATGATTTGTAGATAATTTAGTTGTTTAAAGCTCTTAAATTTGTGATTGCGTTGATATAGGTTAATTGTTATTAAATTGATGTTTTTAAGGGGTTTTGTAGTTGTAGATCCATATTTTTTTTAATTAACTTACTAATTGCCTAAAGGATCAATTTCAGAAAATATATTTTTTCTGTCATTTACTAAGTCTTTTTTTTTTTTTTTTTTTTTTTTTTGAAAAACCAATGAATAAGTATTTGTATTGTTTTTCTAGCTTCGGAACTGAAGAGGTTATATAATGAGCAAAATTAAAGAAAACGATATTCAGGCTTAATAAAATATTTGCATCATTTAACACCTTCCGTACCATGGGTGCATATATGCTCCTTCAAAAGATGCTTAAAGCACAATTTTTTGTTACCAGTAAAAAGAAAAGTAAAATTTTCCTTATTTAAATCAGATATTTTCTTGATTGATAAACTAAATTGAATTATTTGAAGAAAAGTGGTGACAATCGAACAAAATTCATGTAAAAGATGCTGGTCCCAAACAGGTTAATCATTCCAGTACAACTTTTTTTTTTTATCAAAATGGTAAATAAACGCAGTTGGAAATACCTATTTAGGACATATTTTGCATTCGAAATGGAAAAAATGGAAAGTGCCAAAATCGAAAAAAGACATTTGCCACAAAAATAAGAAACATTTCTAATACGTGAATTACATTAAAATATTTGTAGACAATATTATTTATCTAATCATTAAAATAGCCAGAAAGCGCTGAAAATATGTTTGTTGAATTATATGTTTAGATAAACTGATGAGAAAATATGTATCACCAACTGCCTATTTTTAATCCTTTGAAAGATTTCTGCATTTTTATAAAAATTATGGCATATCCCAATGTGTATATAAATTATAATACTGACTTGATACTGTAATATCTCTTCATTCCAGTTACTTTGAAAAACATAATTCTGCTAAAACTATTTTTCCTTACAGCCCTTTAAATAGGATTTCCCGAAACAGAAATACACGAGTAGAGGTCAAAAGTGTTAATGCATGGATACAGACTGATTAAAATAACAATAATATAGAAATGCACTTAAACAGTATAAATACAAGAATATCTTTAAAGGATATGAAAAGTAAAGAATGTGAAAATTTATAAAAAGCATGGAATGTTTCATAAAACCTTAACTTATAAGTAATACTATTTTTAATGAGAGAATAATAAAAATATATTCTATATGTATCCCTGTTTTCATTATGCGAATTTAAGTTAGCTCAAAACAACACCAATATATTTACAAACAATTATTTATGTCTGCTTTAAATGTTTCGAGACTCATAAAATAGAATAATGTCTATCCTTATAATGAAATTAATTTGACTAGTTCATACAATGAGATTATCATTGCATTCGTTTGGATAAGAAATTTTGATTTTACTCCTTCTGCAAGTATCTCATTTAAAACTCTCCTAAATACATCTATTTTAAATTGTTAGTACTTACTTTTAAATTATATTTGAATAATTATTTCTAAATCAGTGATACTGTTTTGAGAGATATAATGCAGTTAGAATGGAATGCGAATCTAGAAGTGTATTTTCCTTTTGCTTATTTCGTTCTTTATGTTAAAAACATACCCAAGGTTTTATTTTTAACATTTTAAAAGCCAATGGAGTTGATTAAAAAAATGCAATTCTCAATTTTAAAGTATTTTGTCAATATGAAAATCTGTTATTCGGAAAAATGATCCTGAATAAATATGAAGAAAAAATACATAAAATGCTTACTGAAAAAATTAAAATTTGATGAAAATAAGTAACCGCAATATTAAAAGTGAAATATGCATTAATTTTTTATCATATGGCAACTTATTTATCCCCCTATTAAACTTCTATCGTCTCTCATTTTTATTTACTGAAAATAATATAGATTCATATACAGGTGAACACATGATTACACATTCATACATTTACGCATGACTGTAGTTATCTAAATAAAGTTGATGACAGTAAGTTGTTAACTATTAGAAATATCTATTCATTTACAGGTATGTTTATACATAAAAGGGGGAGATGATTGTACTTTGTATCAATACATTAAAGAGAGAGATATGACGTTTACAAAACACAAATGTAAGTAATTTTAAAAAGCATATGGCTAATTCGTAGCCTCTACGGCCTCATCATCAGTGCTTATAAATTAAAGATAAAATCAAAATAAAGCTGTGGAATAAAAGAGGGGGGGGGGAGACAGAGCCAGAGAGGCATACCTCACATCCGGACCGTCAACGGCAAAATCAAAATCACTGTTAAAAACGCAAGTATGATTGACAAACACAAGTATGATTGAAGATTGTCCGCACTTTTAAGTAGTTACAATGACAAAAAATAACGTAATTATAATAAATGTTATTCTTTTCTTGTGCGAGTAACATTTTCTTTTTATTATACGTGTGACATATATGTGTAATTTTACATCGCTTAATATAATTATATAGAATGGATATATCGATATCACAGCAGAAAAAAATATTCAAAACATACGATGATTGGCATCAAATAGTTCTGAAAATAATTATAAATTTGTTATAAAGTTTTATCAAAAAAAAAAAAAATTATACAATTTGAAAATTACACAATTTGGAAATAAATACAATTTGAAAATTTGACTGTAATAACGGCATTTTGTTAATTTGTCTTTCATATATATGTTTTTTGATAAGCTATGTACTAAAAAGTATTACAGGAATTTTCTCATTATAATATCATGAGATATGCCTAAATGTTAAATTCTTCTACAATCATTTAAACATCGAAAATATTGTGAATATTCACTTACTTAAGTACAGTTGCATTAATTCATGATTTCTAAATCTGTCTAAATGAAATCAGATTTTTCTTTATGATTTTCTTAATACTGCTTTAAACATACTACTTGGAACTTCTCTAGTATTAAAGCCGTTATGAAATTAATTCTTCTGTAAATTTCAAAATAATGCACTTAATTAGGTAATCTAATAGTATATCCATTAAGTAAAAGCTTTTGTTTATCAAACATTACTTTTTTTTGTTATTTACATTCTATTTAGAGCAATTATGACTTTGAATAAAGTAGTATTAAGAGAGATGTATTAACCATGCAGATAAGAATTGGTTTTTGTTGGAAAAAATATTTTTTATGTTTATTTTCTTTAAATCTTTAGATATTTGTAAGTATTTTTCTTTATACACAAATTTTTCTATCCACTATGCATATTACCACAGACATGGAATTTGTAAAGTAACTGTATATATTTTTAAAACTAACTCTTGATATATATTTAGTATTATATTTGTTCAAATACCATTTCTTCATAGATGAGTTGCGTTTCTGACATCGAAAAATTTCTTTTAATAATATTCTTTATCCATCCATGTTGTTTATTCTCTGAAATGTTTTGAATAAAAAATCATTCTGTAAAATTTTCTAAAATGTACAGAAAGGCACCATTAAATGTTTTGAGGTTTAGCACTCATTCCCATCGATATATAAGTGACACTGGAATTATTCTTTCTGTATACGTACATACAGCTATATCAATTTGTGTGTTTTAGGCTTTAGTATAGAATTGGATGCATAATTGTGTTTATAAATGAAGTTACAGGTATAAGAAGTGAAATAGGCAACTCAGTTATTGGAGAACAAAACACAGCCCGAAAAAATCGTCTTTTGGAAAAGAAGAATAAGTGAATGGAATCTTTCCATATTTTCTGCTGTTTATAAGTATGTATAAGGAATTGACATTTATACATATATGTACACTAAAATTTAGAAAACAGTCGAACGAATTTCCCGTTTCTTAAATTTAATACATTGTAAAATGTAAAAATTTATTTTCGAAACACTTTAATTAATACAATGCTGTGCTTACGCGAGTGTTCACCAATAAAAGAAATCTAACATGTCTAATAATCTCCTTATAGTCAATAAAATGCTGCTATGAAACCCAGATAAATATATAACTAAAATTAAATTTTTGGTTCGGAATGTTTTTTCAAATAAAATGAAATCCGTTAAGAAATTTTCTCCTATAACACATTTTTTGATCACTACTTTAAAGGAGAAAAGCGTGAACTGACTCATTTTTTTAATTATTATTTTAACTTATATACACCGAAGAGCTAAAACATCATTTCCTCTCCTACATTTTTCAGTGAGCTCGTCTGGATGACGTTGAGGGCTCATGATCAGGTAGAAATAGTATTTATCTGTTGCTGGACGTGGACAGCCTGATGAATCATTCTTGTGCGTACTTCTGCGTGTGATGCGAAAGGCTGCTGATTTAAAATACTTTGATAGAGAGCAGATTGAAATGTCCGAAGACTTGAAACGAGTATCTAAAAAATTGCACTACACGTGGATTGTTCGCGACTCGTTGTTGTTAATTCTTATGCAAAGTGCATGAATGACGGTGAAAACAGCAGTAGACACCATGGCGTTGGACGTTCACGTGTGGTCAAAGAAAAAAACGCCGGAGACTTCCAGATTGGTGAAGCAAAATCGACACCAGACAGTGTCTTAGCTGACAGCTCAGTACACTTCAATTCCAAGTAAAACTTTTTCATAGCCACAGTTCAGCAGATACTATTGGATACGAGACTACGCAGCAGACATCCGACTCATGTGTCTCTGTTGACCAAATGTCATAGCCATCTACGCGTACACTGGGCCCAGAAACATAGTGATTGGACCATTCATCACTAGTATTGCCTGGTCGGAAGAATCCCAATTCATCATTCATTACGTCGATGGTCGTGTCAGGGTAAGCCGTATTTTAGACTCCCCCAATATACAGCAGGTCATACAAAGGACGGTGGTGGCAGTTTTCAGCGTTGGACGACGTTCTCATAAACGTCTTTGGAACCCATGATTGTGGTACAACAGTCCATTAAAGGAACTGACAAACTGAACATCAGTTCGTGCCAGTTACACTTAGATGGAGCCTGTCTTCCCAGTTGGAAACGGAGTCTTCCAGCAGGAAACTGCATGAAACTGCAGCTCAGGGCTCAAAACTACCATGTCGGATTATCTGGGATCTGCATGACCACCGCTTGAGTGTCTGGTACAATCTGTCTACTGCCATCTTTCAAGGACATGTCGTATCCATGAGAAGGCAGGTTGCAGATATTTTGCGGCCAAAGGTGGGCCAACGTTGGGCCAAAAGTGAACCAACGCGTTATTAGGTAGGTGGTAATAATGTTTTGGCTCTTCAGTGTACATTAATTTTAAATTACTTCATTATATAAGTTATATAAAAGAAACATAAAACAAAACAATAGGAAGAAAATAACACAATGTTTGAAAATAATTTAAATTCCCATTGAACCGTAAAATTCTAATTAATCTGTTTAAAATATTATAACTTTTTGAAATACGGGAAAAGCGTCGGATATTGTTTATTAAGCAATAAAATTTGTCACAGATTATTAAACAGTTTACTTTAGTCTAGAATTAGTAAAACAAAGTGAGATTTATGTCTTTTATTGTGTTCAAGAACAAAAATTTGTCTATGGTGTACTATCCAACTCTTTACTTTGAAACGGTTTTAAAATGAGTTTCAAAGTTACAACTTCCGCTGAACTTCGTTTTTTATTTAAAGATTTAAAGAAGTGGTTTATCTATTATTTATATTTTACAGTTCTTTACTTTCTTCTTGATTAATAAAATAAAACAATTTCATTGGGGTTAACAGTTAAATATCCAAAAATAAATGTTTAAAAATTTAAGTAAACGTTAATGAGATATTTTTCTAGATGTATTAACTTAAAATTTGGTTCATTAGTAATTAGAATTTGGTCATTTAACTCTAGAAAGGTTGTTTTGACCACAAACGAATTTCAAACGCTTATACTTCTCTTAAATTTTCTTCTATTTCTACATTTTTTATTGAATTTTACTCATTATTCATAAGGAATATGTTGCAAAAAAATTATAATTTTTCGCACAGTATTATCAGTGTTATAAATATGTATACCTAGAAAAAGTGATTATAATGTAAGTCATTTTGACCGCTGAACAAGTAAAATATAACAGCACATTTACCATTCATTTTTTTTGTACAAAATATTTGTCTTTCCTTTCGAGGAAATTTGGATAGATTTCATGGAAAGAAGCATAAGTGAGAAGGGTGGAGGTTAAAAACGTCTGCTTATCATGTGATTCTTTTTGCAGGGGTTTCAATAGATTGATGTCATATGAAGAATGAAGGGGATTGAAAAACAGCTGTTGGTCATGTGAAATTCCTTTCATGTTCGAAAGCATCTACTTTTTTGAGTAACAGATATTTATTTCTTTTGAAGTTTTTTACCTGATCGTATGTACATTTTTTTTGCAATGTCGCGAAGAACTGTTGGTATAAGAAATAAGTCGAAAGAAGAATTTTTTAAAATATTGCGGACTTTATCTGAAACCGATTCTGGTGCAGATGAAAATTCTAATCTATCTCAAGATGAATATAACCCTGACAATCTAATTGGATCCTCTTTATCGGATGAATGCTCATTTTTTATTAAAACTGCACAAAAAGGTGTTTCCTCTAAATATAAAAATGAAATTTTTTTTTTTTTTTTTTTTTTTTTTTTTTGCAGAAAAACATTTTTTTTATAAACATCGATTCAAGTCATGCGAGTACCTGACGTGGAAGAAAATAAAAACATAAAAACAAGTGCAAAAAAAATAGTAGACAACTAAATAAAAGGAGAGAACACAGAACATGCTCTCAAAATGAAGAAAAGGAGCAAAATGAAGAAGTAGCCAAAGATGGAACAATATGGACAATTCCTTCAGCTAGTCTTTTTTCAGGAAAATTACAACAACACAATGCCTTGAGAGAAGTTCCTAGACCAACGTCATTTGCCATAAGAAATGTAATATTAGGGGATTGCACAAGTGCATGCGGACGCCTCATAAGCAAAAAGATCCTTCGTTTCATAAAACCTGTCCGCAGAAACAGAAGCTCATGGAATTTTGCTAGATCCGCATTGGAATATATCTTTACATAAATTAGATGTTTTTATTTCCTTAATATAGGCGCGAGGATCTTTTATTTCTGAAGGTATTTTAATAAACAATTTATGGTCCACGACTTGGGGAATAACCCTTTTTTACCAAATGATAGCTTCTTGCGGGTTCAAAGAAATAATGAGGTATTTGCGGTTTGATCTGAAGACAACAAGATGTGAAAGATTTCGAACTGATCAATTTGCACTAGTTTCAGAGATCTGGAACACGTTTACGTGAATTTTTTTACTTTGTTATAAACCAGGAGAAAATATAACGGTAGACGAACAACTCTCCCAAAGTATAGCAAGCTGCCCATTTGCACAATTCATGCCGCAAAAATCACATAAATTCGGTATTAAATTTTGGCTAGCAGCTAACGGTCGATCAAAATATTTTTTGAATGGCTTTCCATATTTAGGTAAAAATGAAAATAGACCCATGGAGGAAACTGTTGGAGAACATGCTGTTTGTCGCTTGACACCATTTCATAATACAGGAAGGAACATAACGACTGATAAATTTTTTACAACGTTGTAATTAGCCAAAAATTCTAAGAAATATATCACTTAGTATTGTTGACACAGTGAAATGTGCAAAAAAAAGAAGTACCTTAATCCTTCAAGCTCACAAAAGAATAACTGTATTCAAGTAAAATTGTAAAGCACGTTAATATATCTCTGACCTTATATCATGGACAGAAAAACAAAAATGTGTTATTGCTAAGCATTTTCTTACACTCGAAATCGATGGCAACGAAAGAAATGACGCCTAAGGTTGTTCAATTTTACAACTCAACGAAATACGGTGTGTAGGTACTTTACCAGATGGCAAGAAAATATTCCACAAAATCCGTTTCTCGGCGACGGCTTATGGAAGTTTTTTGTAATATTCTGCACTTAGCTGCTATAAATAAATGCTTGTGTGATTTATAATGATGCTACTAGTATAAGTATAAAGCATAGTGATTTTATTTTAAATTTAACTGACGAACTGCGTACAAAATGTGTCGCATCTAAAACATCTCTGCAGTCAGATTTCACACCAAATACAGATTTTCGAGCAGGAAACGCAAACAATGTCTAATCAGTCGATGACGTAATAAAATTATGAATATTTCTAGTGGTTGCAAAAGTCAGTTTGCGGCTAATGCACTAATAAATTTATAAAATTGAGTGTTTGTACAGACTGTAAAAAGCAATAATGTAAGTCATTTTGTAATATTTATATTTTTAATTATATACATTTTAAAATACAAATTATATACATGAAACGATAAAAGCTAAGCCCCTTTTTAAAATCCCCTTTTGCCCCATTTAAAATTTGAAATCCCCGTTTTAAAAAACAGAAATTTAAATTTAGAAATACAAATTAAAACTTTTAAAATGCTTTAGTAATTGTGTCTCAATTGATTGAATGAAGTTGCCCCTGTTAAGTCAGTTTTCCCGCATCGCAACTTATAATTTTCAAAGATCGTTTTGGCACATTTCATAAGGATACTTTTGCTGAGTAAGTGCAATTTGTAAGTCTTGCTGCATTCAATCGGCCGATCTCGAGCCACCGCCTTTTCCCGGGCAATCAATCATTCAGCTAACGACCAATTAAATTTTAAATACGCCTCCATTTGACTTCAACGGCCCCTAGCCGGAATAATGCCAAATACAGCATATTTATACCGCTGCACGGGTCGCAGGGCAGAGCTTTTGACCAACTAAAGAATGCCTCAAGTCCACGCAACTTTGCTTTCCAGGTATCGCTTGGCGATACCCTTAACTCCCGAGTCAGATGTCCATAAAGAGGTAACTGAACAGCTCTCAAGCCAAAAGGGGCCTGATTTCTCTAAAGGATGTATAAAGGATTAATAAATCAGGTCCCCGAAAACACCGTCCTTCTTTAAGCAGAGACTCACATAAACTTTCATTAATTCTCGGATACCACTCACGGCGGCTACCTAACGATGCTAGCAGCTCAGAGAGAGCGATCCTACGTCGGCCCGATCTACATCGAAACAACGGGAGTAGCGCTGATTCATTACATTGAAAAGTGCGCAGGATAGTGCATTTACGCGGGACAAATCCTGAAATCCCACCGAATGACTTAGCGAGACAAATCCCGAGATCCCAGTACAAATTACCGAGGTGTGTAACACTGAAATTCCTAAAACAGTTGTGAAATATCATGTTTACGGCAGAATGACATCAGAGAAAATTGTGAGAAGGAATTTCTAAAAGAGACATTTAATAAAGCCTTTTTTCTTCCATCCATTAGTGAAAAAGAAAAAGAAAACAGGAAAAAACGTTCATTTGCCGTAGTCAGTAATAAGAAAAAAAAAAGATCTATCTGTGTCCTGAAATCAATTCTTTCTCCAGTCAACAAGCCTTAAAACTCTGCAAACAAGCTTTAAAACTCTGAAACAGTCTTTTCAAGAAAGAAAGAAAAGAAGGAAAGTTATCAGTGGAAATTAGGTCAAGTTCGCGATCCAGTGATTCATCAAAGACAGGTCTTATCTAGATCAAAGTGAACAGCTGTTTTCAGAACAGATTAGTTTCGATTTCTAGACAATTAGAAAGATAAAAAAGAAAGAAAAAACAAACATAGTGGGACTGTTTTACGTTCTATCAGAAGACAACGTGGATTTCAACAGATTTTATAGACAGGTGTTGCGTATATGATGTTTGTACTACACGACTAGTTTTATTTTGAATATGTAAAAATATAACAGGTAAGTGCTTTCTTTTATTAATTAAAGAAAGACAACAAGGAAAAAGAAAAGAGTTTTAAAAAAGTAAAAATTTTTTAATTGGTTGTTATTGTAATAGTAAAAAATAGAATAAGGTTTATTTTATTTATTTTTTGGTTAGAAAAGAGGAGTAATTTTCTGAAATTTAGAAAGTATTTAAATCTTTGGAATTTTAAAATCTTATTTCAAAGTTCGTTGTTTTTAATCTCAATTTTAAAAAAATTATATATCAAATTTGAATTTCATTTAGATTTTGCCCATTTTTTACAAATCTTGTGTTGTAATTTTTGAAAAATATTCTATTTTTATTCTTATCTGTTTTAATTGTGCCTTATATTTTTGTGTAATCCTGTGATATTTTTTATTACAACATGAGTACCGCTACTGAAAAAGTGAACGACTTGGAAAATAAGTCAGGTGACTCTGGAAACGAGAAAAATCAGCTCCCGAGTAACGATGGGAGTTTAGGTCTTAAACCTGAAGAGAAAGATAGTCAGAAGTCCGGGGTTGCCACACAGACACATAATGTAACAACATTAGGTGAACAGATCCTGTCAGCTCTAGCTGGGTCTGGTCATAATTCAATAACCGCTAGCCCGAAAATGTCAATAGAACCTGATATCATTGCGTTTTCACCAACAGCGGTTATGGATTGGACAGCTTGGTTAGCCTATTTCCAGAGTGTCTGTATAGAACAGGAAAAAGACGACTTCTGGAAAATTAGGCACCTACAGAAATACTTAAAGGACAGTGCACTTACGTTGTACATTAATAATTGTCTAGATGCATTGGTCCGAATTTGTCACTTTGTTCAATGAACATTACGAAATTCCTGACACTCTTTCTTTAACTGATTTTTCCCGTATTAGATACAAAATTGGAGAGGACCTGAACGAATACTATCAGAAAAAGACTAAAATAGGGAGAATCTTAGGATTAGACCAGAAGCTTATCTTGGAAGGACTAACGGAGGGCTTGCCGTTAGAAATGCAAAAGTTAGTTATTGCAAGCAACCCCTCAACTACACATTCATGGCGTGAATTAGTAATCAGAATTTTCAAATTGCAACTGGACAGGAAGGGAAATGAGAGCAAAGTTGACGCAAGCCCGCAAAACCCCAATCAGTATCGACAATGGCGACCATTTCGACCCCCGTATGAGACAGGACAGAATTTTAACAGAGAGTGGAACTACAGAGTTCCCTATCAAACACCCAACATTCGACCTTTTGCATCTAACCAAACACGAAATCCTCAAAATACATTTAGACCGACGCCAAATGTTCAACCGAGACCGAATGTACATCACCAGACCACTTTTCCACCCTCCCCATGCAAAGTTTGTCTTAATATAGGAATACCAAATGCGTATCATTGGGTGAATACCGCCCTTTTCGACAACAAGTCTTAGAAGTTCCAACCCCTAGTCCCAATATGAACTTTGCAAACCCCAACCAACATCATGGAGCTAATGAGTCATCCGAAAATGCATCTAGTAATCAATGACGGTTTCTTATGTCCGGACATATACAAAAAGAAAAAGCTAGCTATAAAAAATCAAATAGAAATTGTCAAAAAATTACTGATGTAAAAAGTGAAGACTCCTACCTTGTTTGATCGATACAGGGAGTTCTATCAGCGTTATTCCTTGTCATTTAGCCCACAAACTTAATCTAAAAAATATGTAAAGTTCAGCAGAGTATATTGGTCACACAAACACAAGGTGTTCTTGCTTTGAAAGAAAAATGCCTTGTTAGTTTGAAATTAGGACGTATCTCTAAGAATGTTGAACTTTTTTATAATTAATAATCAGTTACCTTTTGCTTTGATTGGGTTACCCCACTGTAAACTGTTTAAATTAAATATTGACTGTGTTAAAATGCAAATCACTCAGGAGAAACAGAAAGCAGCTCTCATGGACAATATTTCAACAAATTCATCTCACCATACTTTACATTTATCAGAAGCATATATTAACCAGCCAGAAATGGAAAATGCAGAGATATTCGAAGAAAATTTTGAGCCGGAGTTGTTCGAGTCCACTGAACATGTGCCAAATGTTCAGACTGTCAAGGAACAATTACCTGCTCTTCTAGCCAGATATGTCTGTATTTTCGCTAAAGATAAATATGATGTAGGCTGTGTAAACATTGAACCCCAGAGAATACAATTAACATCAGACATCCCCGTTTCTTTAAGAGCACATCGCACTTCCCCTAAGGAAGAAGAAGAAATTAAAGACCAAATTCAGAATTTATTGCGAGCCGGTATCATTAAAGAAAGCTATTCCCCTTATTCATCACCCGTAACTTTGGTGTATAAACATGAAGAAGGGAAGAAAACCCGGTAATGTATCGACTTTCGAAAATTAAATGCCATTACCAAAACAGATGCAGAACCATTACCTAGAATAGACACCTTGTTAGATAAATTGGCGCATGCTAAAGTTTTTGCCACTCTTGATTTGGCCAGTGGATATTGGCACATCCCTATCCACCCTAGAGACACTGAGAAGCTGGCGTTTGCCACTACCTTTGGATTATATGAGAGGAATCGTTTACCATTCGGATGGAAAAACGCGCCTGCTTGGTTTAACCGTACCCTCAGAAGAATCCTTAATAAATACAAAATTGACTTTGCCTGTAGTTACTTTGATGACGTTATTGTATTCACCCAAAATGAAGAGGAACATTTGTGTCATTTAGAGACATTATTTAATATCTGTATCCAAGAAAACCTTAAACTCAAATTGTCAAAGTGTAATTTTGTTAAATCCAAAATTAATTTTTAAGGATATGAAGTCTCGAATGGTTGTATCACACCTGACAACCGTAATATAGAGACAATTAAGAAATTAACACCACCTACGAATGTAAAGGAATTACAATGTTTTTTGGGATCTATAAACGTTTATCACAAATTTATTCCAAAATATGCTAACATTCGATACCCTCTCAACAATTTGTTGAAGAAAAATGTCCCTTATGTGTGGGACCAAAATTGTCAAAATTCTTTCGAAAAGTTAAAAAATGCTTTAATTGAAAAACCTATATTAAAGTTGTTTGATCCCAAAACACCTTGTCATTTGTTTGTAGATGCATCAAGTCATGGAGTGGGATGTGTTGTGAAACAAGTTGATGAAAAAGGAACATTACATCCTATAGCACATCACTCTAGAAATCTTCGCGATTATGAAAAAAATTATGCAATTACTGAGTTAGAATGTTTGGCGATTGTGGATGCTTTAGATAAATTTTATCATTATTTACACGGTCAAAAATTTGCCATACATACAGATCATGCGGCACTTACCTGGCTCAAAAGTGTTAAAAATTTAAGAGGGCGTCTGTACCGCTGGTCCCTAAAACTTAGTATGTTTGACTATGAAATTAAATATCAAAAAGGCTCCACTAATGTTGAAGCTGATATGCTATCTAGACAGCCTGTTTCAGAAAATCTACCCCATATTATACATCTCATTGACTTGAATGAAGTAAGAGACAATCAGAAAAAAGAAAATGTAACAGTTGATGATAAAAAGTACACTGAGATAAATGATGTTTTTGTAATTAAAAATAAAAGTTTGTATAAGATTGTGGTCCCCATGGCCTTACGTCTACCACTCTTAGAAAAAACCCACACACAATTTGGCCACCCTAGAAATTATAAGATGATAAATTTAATCTCTCCGCAGTATTATTGGCCTAACATTAATCAGGACATTGAAAATTTTTTAAAACACTGTCACACTTGTCAGATAAACAAAAAATGTAGTCAAAAAAGGTTTGGCTTATTGCAATTAATGCCCCCAACAGATATACCTTTTGAATGTTTAGCAGTAGACTCTGTTGGCGGATTTAATTATTACAATTCTACAAAAAAATATTTGCATTTAGTCGTGGTCATGCAACTCGCTATGTGTGGGTTTTCCTTCAAAAAGTGTAACTACCGAAACTTATACAAACATTTTGTAACAATTATTTCAGATACAAGTACCAGATAGATTGTTAACTGACAGAAATGGAGCATTTACAGCTTCCAGGTTTAAGAGATTTCTTCGTACTTACAATGTAAAACACAGATTGACGAGCAGCCATCACCCAGAGACGAATAGGAAAATTGAACGCCTAAATCAGACTATTGTCACTAGATTAAAATGTAAAGTCAATTCCACAACCAAGAAAATACCCTGGACTAAGATTTTAGATGAAGTCTTAAATGAGTATAATAATATCCTCATTCTGTAGCCCAATTCCCCCCTAGTTATTTATTGTTAGGAAAATTACCATATGATCCTCCTTTACCAAATAATAGTTATTATCCCCCTGTGGAGGAAGCTAGAAAATTGGCTAAAGAGAGAACAATTGCTTACCATAAAAAGAATAAAGCCCGTTATGATGCTCGTTTCCTTCCTGTAAAGTTTAAAGTTGGTGACATAGTGATGTATGAAGAATTTCATTATCCTAATACCCGTAAACTGACTTCACCATATTCTGGCCCATACACCATTTTAAAACAACTTTCTGACGTATCCTTTGAAATTGATAAACCCAGTTTACATTTTAAGAGAAATTCCGAAATTGTCCATTCATCAAAGTTAAGATACTACCACCCTCCTCAAAATCTTAAACTGAACCATGAATAAACCCCAGCTATCTCTTTCATCTTTCAATTTTTTTATTTTTTGCTTTCCTATCGTCCACCTTGCTCGTAACATTTGGACGAGGACCCAGCTGGGCGTGTAACCCAACCCCCAGCGGCGTAGAATGATAGTGACAGTTTAAAAGTACTGTTAGAATTTTTTTTATAACTATATTATTATGATGATTTTATGACATATGATGGGGTCCTCCGCTCCGTGGCCACCCATCTTTAGCCGGACTGTTTTCCCGGATTCTCTTTCCAGGTTGAACGGAGAATCTGGCAAAACTGCTTCGCTTCCCCTCTGCAGGTGAATATTGGTTTACCCACCTTCCTTTTTCGGTCGTGCAAGTGGCACATTTTTTGGGATGATATTCACCTCAGAGTATTAAAACCCATGTCACACTGACCCTGGGCATGGTGAAAATTATAGCAAGCGAATATTTGTATTTTTTTAAAGCTATAGTTTTCCTTTTAAAACAACTTAGTTTTGCTTTTGATAAAGATAACACTTGGCTGCATCAAAGAAGTAGTAAAGTCCCTACCAAAACAGAAAAGTAGAATAAGGAGAAATCTAATGTGTTTGTTGTTATTAGTATTACAGTGTATTTTACTTTTATTTTATCTCAGTGTGAAAATTCATTATTTTTAGAAATGCAAACTTTTCAAATTGCATTTTGATATACAATATACTCTTGTTGATTGTATTAGTGCATATTTTGTATTATTGAATATTTTATATTTTTGAACATTTTGTATTATTGAATATTTTATATTTTTGAATATTTTGTATTTGTGAATATATTTTACATTTGAATATGTTGTATAGTTTTCAGTATGTTTATCTTTGAATATTTTAGTAGACTATATATTTTTTGGTTGCAAATTTGCAATTAACCACAAAAAGGATGTTTCCCAACGAACTATACCAAAAACTTTAAAACAAAAACTGGGAAGAAAAGGAAACATCAAAACGCTGTTGTTTTATGACAATTTTTTTTATAATCCAGATATGTCTCGAGACTGTCCCATATATATTGTTTTGCTGCAGCACCATTGAAAGAATTCCAATGTTTCAGTGTAACCAGTATTTTTATGTAAACTGGATATATGAATGTAAAAATGGGTCCAATTGACTTGAGAGCTGGAGAAAATAAGAATCTGAAATCGATGAAAAAAACACCCTGGGTTAAATGCACGAGATAAAACCCACAAGTCTTGCAGGCGAGCCCTGTGGCTCTTGTTTTAGTGGGGGGGGGGGGGGATATGAAACGATAAAAGCTAAGCCCATTTTTAAAATCCCCCTTTGCCGCCTTTAAAATTTGAAATCCCCGTTTTAAAAAACAGAAATTTAAATTTAGAAATTCAAATTAAAACTTTTAAAATGCTTTAGTAATTGTGTCTCAATTGATTGAATGAAGTTGCCCCTGTTAAGTCAGTTTTCCCGCATCGCATCTTATAACTTTCAAAGACCGTTTTGGCGCATTTCATAAGGATACTTTTGCTGAGTAAGTGCAATTTGTAAGTCTTGCTGCATTCAATCGGCCGATCTCGAGCCACCGCCTTTTCCCGGGGAATCAATCATTCAGCTAACGACCAATTAAATTTTAAATACGCCTCCATTTGACTTCAACGGCCCCTAGCAGGAATAATGCCAAATACAGCATATTTATACCGCTGCACGGGTCGCAGGACAGAGCTTTTGACCAACTATGCCTTAAGTCCACGCAACTTTACTTTCCAAGTATCGCTTGGCTATACCCTTAACTCCCGAGTCAGATGTCCATAAAGAAGTAACTGAACAGCTCTCAAGCCAAAAGGGGCCTGATTTCTCTAAAGGATGTATAAAGGATTAATAAATCAGGTCCCCGAAAACACTGTGTCTTTCTTTAAGCAGAGGCTCACATAAACTTTCATTAATTCTCGGATACCACTCACGGCGACTACCTAACGATGCTAGCAGCTCAGAGGGAGCGATCATACGTCGGCCCGATCTACACCGAAACAACGGGAGTATCGCTGATTCATTACATACATTTTAATATTTTTATTTATATACGTCTTAAATTTATCTGACATAAATTTAAAGTACTCTGAGGAAACAAAAAAAAATCATTTGAATTGTTATATTTTTCTTTGTTTGCAATTGTTGTTAATAATTGATTATATATATTGTATTTAACTAAAATTAATATTATGTATAAAACAGTAAATAAATAATATGATATATTATTCAATTATTAAATGTACTTAAAAAAACATATTTTAACAAAAAATCTAAAAATAATGCGTTATTTTTTTGTCATTCAAATAGAGCTGTCAAAATGACCGCTCTTCGTCTTTCTAAGTATACGAAAAAGCCGTCTCTCTAGTGTTAATCGTTGCTTTTAAAGGTTAAATTAAATTAAAACCACCCATTTCCAAACCAGACACGATGATAATTACAATAGATTGAACCAAGCATTTTATTTTCCTGAACTTAAGACTTTTTTTTTAAACTGAAGAAAATACAATTGGCTTTGTTATTTAAGAAGAAATTTTGGTAGTTTTGAAACGAACAAAAAGGATTTGTATAAGTTTATTAGAAATGAGAATAAAAGGGTATTAAGCTATTCAATCAGTTAGATTTTTTAATAGTTTAGAACAATGGTTCTTTATTAATCATAAAAACCTTTAAGCATTACTCGAATAAAACAGCTTCACACCGCACCAGACTACATTTCATGCCAAAGATTCAAAAACGATAAAAATTTTGCTTATGTTCATTATGTAAAAGATTTACTATACAAGATTTCCCTTCCTATAGTTGACAGTGGCTTTTTCCTAAAAAGTTTGTTTTAAAAGTATAGTGCACATTTAAAAAATGTTTCAAATGTTATTCTTTCTAATAAATAATCCAATAACGAGAATGTGTGTTTTTGTTGTTGTTGTTTCATGAAAATACAAAATAAATTTTAGATACTCCATGCTGTAACAAGTATGAAAGTGATGACTCCATTTTTGAATGAACACAGATTACCATATAATAATTTATTAAAATGTAGAATTTTTCAGCATGTTTTGACAGTAATAATGTGGTGTATTTAGTGTTTGAAAATTCTACTAAAAATTTATAAAATTCATGTTATTATAACACGACAATGTGACATAATATAAATATAACTGTTTTACGTGTTAGAGCACGTTATTCGGTATAGTAACGCTATTCGAAACATTACTTGTAGGAACAACGGACAGCATATAAGTTAAATTTATTAACATTCACTCTTAACCGGAAACATGAAAATCACGTGCACAAACAGAAAGTCTTTAAGACTGCTAAATTTTAAAAATTACTATAAAATTTAAAAAAGAAAATAACTCTTAATAATTTACCAAACAGTGAACTTAAACACTTAATTTTTAATAGTAATGGATTAACAGGACCATTTTATTTTATATAACAGCATACAAATAAGTTTTGAATGCCGGAGACAGAAAATATTTTTAAATTACACATTATTGTTCACAATATTACATTTTCGACATAATAATTAAATAAATGCTATTATTTTTATATATTTCGATACAATATGAATTAGAAAGAAACATTAAGCAGTAAATTTAACAAAATATTTAATAGTAAATATTGCAGTATGTTCTAAATATCAGTATTTTTTATGCATTTTCGGGCAATGTTGAGTCACTTTCGTGTTCAGAATACACACAGAACACGGATCCTGTATCCTGTATCCGTGATCCTGTATCCTGTATACTTTGAACGCTGTGGTATTTTCAAAGTATTTAATACCACAGCGTTCCCGATTTGACTGCCTCTCCATTTCAATATTCCAGAGCAAAAAATTACATAAACGGAAACTTCGCCGTCTAACAGACTGCGTTGAAAATAATTTTTTTTTTCTTTCAATGACTAACCCAATAGAGTTAGGGTTAGATTGTGTGATAAGATTGGGAACGCGTTCATTTTTGTGTAAAGGGTAGATATGTAGATGCAACCATCTCGTAGATTGTCCGTTTCCGGTTAATGGCTAAAAAGTAATCAATATGAAAATTATTAATAGAATTATCGTTATGTATCGCAATGACAAAATAATTATCATAATGTATTTTTATGTAATGAAGAAAAACATTTCAAATTGTTCTTTCAACTATACTTCTAAACCAACAGTTTAGGAATTAGCTATTGATCAGTAGAGGCATATTATTTGTAAGATGCAATATATTTATATCTTAACGCAGCGTATTATTTAATTTTGGATTCAATTATCCAACGTCTAGTTTCGCAACTCTATACTAAAGAAAATGACATTTTGATATTAAAATATGATAAGATTCTTAATATCTATTACAGATAAGCTAATATCGTTTATGATTGAATATTTGCCTTTCATAGGTATTATATATATATATTGTTTTCTCTTACACATTAATTATATATTAAAGGAATACTGAAAACTGTTCTCTTTTTACGCAAAAGACAACAATAATAAATTTCTTTTGATTATACTGATTTATTTAAACGTTGCAAAAACGTTTCTCCCGTATTAAGCTTTATTTATAATTTTGTAAGTAATTCCATTTGAAGCTTATTAACTTATTTTTTAATAAAATAATCAATCGCTAGATATTTATATTAATTTTTCTAGATTATTTTGTACAAAGTGATGCATTTTCTTGGGTAAATTTAGTTTACATTTTACAACGTTTAATAATATATGGTTAAGACTTGACTTTCGCTATTTTTTTATATGCGTAGAATTTCCAAAAATGAGACCTACTTTTTTTTATTCATGAACATAATTAATGCAATAAAAAATTCAACTGTAATACTGTTAATTGCTAAAACATTTTATTGCGTAATAGAAATGAAATCTTCTTATTATTCTTTTCGTACAACCCTTAAATCACATAAAATAATCACCTTTACATAGCAAACAAATAAAGTAGTTTGCAATTTGTATAATATCTCTCTATTTTAAAAAAAGTAACTACCGCTGTCACCGCCGCCGCCGCCGCCGGTTTTGAATTTTTTGTGACCGGTGGTCTTTCTTCGTTAATATTAAGAACAATAATGCATACAAAAATATGAAAATCGGTGGTTTTATACAGAAATGTTTGATAAACATGCTGATGCAGAGAGTTTTCAAATCGAAGAATTATTTTAAGAGATATTTAATGCTAAAGTTGGACAAAATCGTTCCACTAAAAAAGTTTTATAGCAGCAAAAACTATACATGGCAGTGTAATCATTTTTAGATCATTTTATGCGTTAGAATTTGCCGGAGTGCAGATTGCATTAATTTTTTTATTTTGACTCATTTTTTCAGGTTTTATTTCTATTTTAAATTCAAATTTTCAGCATTTCTAGAGATATTTTTTACAGATTTCAGAAAATTGTACTAATTTAAACTGTTGCCAACTGTATAAAAAGCGCAAGCAATAATATTTGCTTCAAATTAAAAATTTATTGACACGTGACTATTGTAAACAGGAAAAAAACTTTCAAATTAAAATTAAATAATTACGTATAAAAAGCAGGAATTTATTAAAAATTATGTCATAAAAAGTACACACGTGAATTTTAAAAGAGAAAGGATATTGTAAAATAATAAGTTCATTAACATGCGTTAGAAGTCGTAGGAGAAATTACGTCATATTTACGTCACATTATAGTTATTGCATAAAATGAACACAAAATAATATTGCAAAAAATTTTAAATTTAGAAATTGCGCTAGACATTTATTTAATATTTTGAGAGGATCTTTTCAACTATTTTTGTTAGGAAAGCGCAAATAATATTTCATTTCTAACAAAAGTATCTTCACGTGAATATTTAAAAGAGAAAAAAATAGCTTGGTAAAAATTACGTTAGATTAAAAACGATTAATTTAAAATGTTTCATTTAAAAGAACTTTCTTTTCGCTTTCTTAAAAAATACCAGGAGACAAAGACTCTGTTTACTTAATTCCTTTTATATTAGCTTATTTTCAAATGTTGTTACACGTATCTACGTTATAAGTTATTTTTATTCGACGTTTTATTTGTATTTTTATTTTAATGTTGTACGAATTTATTTGTTCTATTGTTATTTAAAATAAAAAATTATGTCAATTTGTATAATTTGGCGAGTGGTTTGGCGATTTATATAATTTGGCGAAATTGGTCGACGAGATAATCAAGCAGTACCGCAGCGGATTTGGCGTTAAAATTCCCCAATCAAAGACAAAGGAATAGAAATTCGTTTATAGGGAGATCGCCAACTGCTTTTTACATTATAATTCAATCTTTCGAAATCTTTTTAAAGCCGATCAAATTAGCGTGCATTTAGAGTCTGCGGTGTCTGGGCGGGGGTTGGCGAGCGTAGCTCGTAGGGGGCCGAGCCCCCTAGTGTATTAAAAATATAGAGATTAAATGATGAAAAATTATAAGACAATTGGTATACCAACTTACATATAACAGTGTGTGTTTTTATAAATGTGAAAATTGAAAAAGTTTTTTAAAAAATATCTCAAAACAGCATATATTTCAGTCTTTCATAAACCAAAAAGCAGCGAATTTTCAAAAAAAGAATGCCAAAATCCGGGAACAAAAGTTCCACTTTTTAACAGACCACTTTTCATAATTGTACATTTTATCAATGCCTTTAAAATATTTTTCAGTAAAATAATAGCATTACAGTTTATTTTAGCTTATAGACGAATGAATATCTGCAAAAATCAACATCCAGCAGTGAGCAGTCATAATATTTTACATATTTACTCGTATATACACAGTAAAAATTGTATACTAATCTCTCTCTTTTTTTTTTTTTTTTTTCAAAATTTACGAAAATACGTTACCTGTGATTCTGAAAAGTATCAATTTATCCTTTAAAGCCTCTGAAAAAAGTTGATTTAAAAAAAATATATATTATTAAGCATTATTTAAACAAACGTTCCTTTTCTTTCTACTGATTTTCTGAAAGTTTTCTGAATAGTTTTTAAAGAGTAGTAATAGGTTCATCTAAAAAGAATATAAGATTTCCTGATACTATTAACACTAATTATTAGATATTAATTATATATTAGTTCTCTAACAAACATATTCGTTATTTAAGATGATCCTTATATTTAAAAGTAGCAAAATAATGCAGATGTTAATTTTAATGCTATTAATTTTAATTTTATTTTTAATGCTAATGATATTGATTTTACTTTTTATGTTAATGATGCTAATTTATCATGTTTGGTGATTATAATAATGTCACAAAAATGATAATTCGCGTTGTAGAAAATTATCATATACCGTAAAAAAAAAAAAAAAAAAAAAAAAAAAAAATCGAAACGTTTCTAAAAATAGCGGACAGCAAAATATGTAACTTTTTTTTCAATAATGTTTATTTTAATCTCTAAAATCTCTTAGTTTCTGAGGCTTCAGAAGATAAAGAAACGCTTTTCGGAAACGTTAGTAACTCCCAAGAGGTTATATTAAATTTTTACAAACGTTATGAAAGATAAAATGTAGAATAAGAAACAATTCACTCTTTTTACAGTATATGAAAAGTTCGAAATACAGCTCAATTAATAACTGGCAGAAATATTTTTATCTTATATTTATTTACAGCATGTTTAATTTAAATTAGTACATTTCAATTACAACAAAAAGTGATGATTTTTTATTTAATTATTTCACACAATAAATGCACATGCAATTGCTTCAGTTTTGCGGTACAGTTGACGAACTCTCTTTCTACTAAATGCGAATGCTACTTTTCAAAAAACATAGATATCTCACTTATTTCGAAACTCAATTCTCCATTCTGACTGATTAAAAATGGATTTCGAGTCTTGGCCAAGATTTTTTGTAAACACTCCAATACAAATATTCCTTAATTTACGCAAATATAATATAATCACGAACTAAAACATGCAATAATATCCTTTCTACACTGTGAAAACATGTTGGGCTTTTTCTTGTACCGATGCTGTGAAAGCGAATTCAAGCAACAAGTAAGTAAAATAGAATTAATTCTTTATGTACAGTGAAAGACGCCGCCAACAGCAATGCGCCTGACTTTCACTGGATTTGAGAAATTTTACAGCACTTTTAAAGACAGCAATCTGAAAATTTCGTATCAACTGTATCGGCAGCTGGCGTGTAAGCACCTTTTTTGTAAAATAGAGATTTTTTTTTTACTCTGAACATATCCACTACTCCGAAAAGTGATCTTTATCTTTAGAAACCTCAGAACTCAATATATTTTCGAGATTTAAAAACTATCTTTAAAGAAGGAGAGTTTCGTTTGGAACCATTGATTTTCGGAAATGTTTTCAAGTAGGTTTTACTGTGTATTAACCAGTTTTCTTAAACCAAAATATCTGTTTGAGGTTATAATTGGTTAATTGAGGCTCCGCGAATTCTGCGGCGACCACCCACCGCGCCCAACCCCGACCGCCTCCCGAGATTAATAATGAGCTCGAAGCCGCTGCGGTCGTCCAATACCTTCAATGCCTCGAACCCAACACTTCCCGCTTTTCGATGTCTTTAATTTGACAAATTTCACATTTAAATTTGTCCGGTTTAAGTTTTTTTCTTTTTTTTTCTTTTCCTTCCTGGCTTCCGCTAGATTATTCTCAAACGGACGTAGGCAGGAACCTCGGACAGACAAGCGGAGCTCCGCGCAAATATAAAAGAAAATTTTTAATGACTTCGTTACGAATATCTCTAAAAAAAAAAGAGTGATTCTACATAAATAGTAAACGATCATTTCTATACTTAATATTTTTAAAAATGTTTCGTAATATTAATAAGCATTTCATTTTCTGCATGAGTTTTTTGAATAATAATAAATAAAATTTTGAAGATGAATTGAAAATGCATTGTTGAAAACCGGAATACTGAATATTACATGATGATTTATATAATTTTGCGATAAATGTCATAAAAGTATTTATCTTTATAGAAAAAATTATTTTATAATTTAAGGGGTCTCATACTATTTAAAATCTTTGTCGCCGATGCAAAATCGATGTAATTCCATGTCCTCTTAACTTTCTAAATACTTATTGAAATTATGTAAACCTCTGTAATATATTTAAGCAATATTTAAGGATTTGTAGAATGTAAAAAAAATCCTTCGAGTTGATATTGGCCGTCAAAAATCGACCCAACGAAACCTTTTCAGAATTTAGTGTCGTCCCCGATGAAAAAAAATATGTATCTATAAATAGTACAAAACATATTTCAATTTTAAGACTTACAGCACACGCTTTTACTCTATTTAAAACGACGTCATCCGCATCCGCTTGAGAATTCCTAATTTACGACCCACTCTTAAACATCCACATTAAAGTGTGCATGGAACGTCACTATCGCGAAATAATACACAAATGCAGCAAAAAGATGCCGACATTAAAGAAAGTATATACTTAAAATTAAATATATTTTATAATATTGAGTTTGTATAATATTGAGTTTATAATGGCGCCATGTTTTAACAGAAGTCATTCGTTTTTATTTTTTCAAAATAGCACATATCTTAATTACATTTTCTTTCGGTTGTTCTGAAAAAATGGCTCCAAAAATATATAATTAATATTTTATAACTATTTTTCCTTTACTTTCTACAGAAATGGAGTACTTCCGTTGCCAATAGTAAGCAAATGGCTCCAAAAACTAAAAAAAAATATATATATATTTCAAAAATAAATGGAGATGCAGTTTTCGAACAAATTGCATTTAAAAGTACCATTTTCCCCAATACCACGGCATAAAAATTGAAAATGTGCGATGCTTAGAAGTTTTAACAATTGCTATAGAGTATTTAATCGTAGTGCTTTGTTTTGCGCCTGTCTTTTGTAAGGTAACGTTATTTTTTGGAGGCGACACAAAATAAGCCGAGAGAAAGAAATAGCCTTCCGTACCGGGTTTTAAAATACCGCTTATAATATAAAATAATAAAAGATGCAGTTCAGTTAACATTTCAAGATGTTTTCACATGATTTGTCACAATCCGCCCGAGAACTAAACTTAAAATATATATATAAACATAAAACTTATTTTAAAATGAGCTCTAACCTACATTTTATAGAATGAATTAATATTATTGAGATAATTAAATATTTTCATTATTCTTTAATGATCAGTTTTTTTTCTCCATTTTTCAAATTCAATTTAATTTTTAAAATAGCTTCTGTGAAATAATTTATATATAATTAATTCATTCTATAAAACATAGTTTAAAGTTTATTTTAGCATGCAGTGGTGACCAAAATTGTGGACATTTTTTTGAAATTTTCATGTTTTATAACTTTGTGTGCTTGAAGAATATAATAAATTTCACTTAAATACAAATGTTTGTATATGAAACTCAAAAACATTTAATGCAGAATTTATTAAAAAAACATAATTTTAATATCTGCATTAAAAAAAAAGTTTCGCTTAAAAAAAGTAAGATCTATCTTAGATTCCATTGCATTTTAAAGTTATACTTACACATTTAATATTTAGTAGGATAACCCTTGTTTTTTACTACAGCTTCACTGCTTCTTTTTATTTAGAGAACTACTGTTTCGAGTTCATCCTTTTTAATCACATGATGCCAAGGTTCAATTATAGCTTCAATAAGTTGTGTTTTATTAGATGTCCCTTTTTTTATACAAGGATGTTCAAAAGTCGGTCACCACAAATATTCTATAGGATTCAGATCAGGGCTGTTTCGTCAGGGTAATAGCTGTAGGCTTTTATTTTTAAACCATTCTTTGGATATTTTTGCCGTATGGCGTGGAGCTGAATCCTGCTGAAAGATAAATGATGCTTTATTGGAAAACAGATCCATGATGGAAGGTATCAATTTTAGTTCCATGACAGTTTCGATGTATTTTTTTTTTTTTTTTTTTTTTTTTTTTTTGCATTCAGAATGCTATTAATCACTAGAATGCGGCCCACAACATCTGCAGACATACAGGCCGATATCATGACATTTGTTGGGCTCTTTGTAGTTGCTTCAATTCAATCAGGATCCAGCTCTTCCCCTACTCAACTGTTCACATATTTTCGCCTATCACTACCAAAGAGCAATATTTTACTTTCATCGCTCCAGATCATTTGCTTCCACTGATTTTTTGACCGATTAATGTGTTCTTTTTTGCACTGAACTCGTTTCTTGCGTTGGTGAAGATTTAAAAATGTTTTTTTCCTCGGAATTACACCATTCAGTCCAGAACATGCTAATCTCCTTCTATTGTTCTTGAACTAACTGAAATATCCATTGCATTACTTTCCCATCTAACAGTATCTGATGAAATTCTTCTATCTTTGAGGTATATCCTTTTTCTGTTTCTATTATCAGAAACTCTTGTGCATTTTTTCGGCCTGATCTTGCCTTATTTATCACTGATTAAGTTTCCTCATAACGTAAGCACAACTTTCGTACGCCAGATAAAATGATTGATCCGCCAACTTTTCTTGCAATTTAAGCACAAGAGAGACTATTTTCTCTCAATATATAATTCTGCTTCTTTTTGTAGGTATAAAATCAGAACTTGTTGTTGATGACCTTTTTTAAAATTATTTGCGTTAAGAAAAGAATAGATAAACAACAACAAAAAAATCAATTTAGCTACACTCGTATTCATCCTTCTGCAAAATTCATTCCAACAAAATACCGCTTTTAAAAATCGAAACATACTACAGATTAGTTACTGACGTTTGACTGGTTCTCAGAGCAGTCATTGTGATTGGCTAGAAAGCTTTTAATACAATACTCTTCAGCATTCATGACTAATTGTGTTTGTATTTTAGACTAAAGTAAGTGTAATTTTTTTGTAATGTAGATATTTTAATTCTGTTTTTTAAATTAAATTCTATATTATATATACTTGAATTTGATGCCTAAACATTTGTATTTAAGTGAAAATTATTATATTCAACAAGCACACAAAGTTATAAAATATGAAAATTTCAAAAAATGTCCACGATTTTGGTCACCACTGTAAGTTTTATGTTGATATATTTATTCTAAGTTACGTTATCGTGAGGATTGCGAAATACCATGGGAAAAAAAATTAAATATTAAAAAAACTCGAAATCACATCACTTAACACAGGCGATGGATATTTTAAAAGATAAGAAATCCCTTAATAGGTATCTCATTTGCTGTAAGAAATTTATCAAGCAATAATTCTATTTTTCTATTATTAGCAGGACTTAATTTCTAACAAAAAGTATCGGAGCCCTCATATTCTGCAGTGTACCCCCCCCCCCCCCCTCCCCGTCATCATTCAAATCCTCCTATTTGCATTTCATACATTATTTGCAAAATTTAAAGCATCTTTTTTTTTATCTTTAGCAAAATAAAAAAAAATTAAATATATCTACCTGCATATGCGTGCTTATCTGTCAACTATTCCACATTTTATTTTATCGCTCCTTCCGAATATAAATCTTTGCATAATTTTAATATTAATTAATCGCATAATTCTATTAAATAAGGAAAGGATTATGATTCGTAAATAATGTTAACGCAAAAAAGTAAATGTTTGCAACTATGCATATATATATCAGTGGCGTGGCGTGAAAATTTTCGGTGGTCATCGCAATTATTTAAGTTTGTGGTGAAAAATTATTAACTCTAAAATTCAATGGTTGCATGTTCAAACAAGAAACTTTAAATCTTACCTTCACTTATACATGAACTCCAAATGTTCTGCTAAAACTGGATCGTAGAGTTTTAAAAGCTTATTAAGAGTTTTAAAATATTGCTTGTTCATCGCCGCATCCAGCGATGACCGGACGCCACGCCACTGATATATATATATATAGCCGAAGAAACCGATGCCATAATCCAGTGACGACAGACGAAGTTTTACAAGCCATTAAATTTGTGAAAAAAGGTAAATGCCCCGGAGAAGATGGAATTACAATCGAACTTATCAAAGAAGCAGGAGAAGAATTTTCAAAAATGCTATCCTTACTGTTTTCCAAATGTCTCCAGAAGTCAGATGTACCAGAAGATTGGAATAATGCTGTGATGGTGCTACTTTACAAGAAAGGAGAGAAGGAAAACATTAAAAACTACCGTCCAATCAGCTTACTGTCAGTGATTTATAAAATTTTCACCAAAGTTTTAACGACAAGACTAGAATCAGCTCTGGACTCAGCTCAACCTAGAGAACAAGCAGGATTCCGAAGTGGATTCAGCACAATGGATCATATCCAAACGGTAAGGGAACTCATAGAAAAACATAAGGAATATAATTTACCTCTTTGCCTTGCCTTTATTGATTATGAAAAAGCATTTGATTCGGTCTACACATCAGCAGTAGTAGAATCTCTGGAGGACATTGGTATAGACAAACCTTACATCAATATTGTAAAGAAGATTTACAAGAAAGCAACACCAACCATCCGCTTGGACAAAGGAAAAGCAAAGATCAAGCTTGGAAGAGGGGTAAGACAAGGAGACACCATTTCACCTAAGCTTTTTACTGCTGTCTTCGAAAATATTTTCAAGAAACTGGATTGGGAAAACAAAGGGATTAGAATAAATGGGGAATATTTAAGTCATCTCCGATTCGCTGACGACATTTTAATTTTCAGTAACAGTCCTGAAGAATTGGAAAATATGCTAAAAGATTTGGCAGATGCTAGCATTAATGTGGGATTAAAAATAAACTTGGAAAAAACTAAGGTGATGTTCAATTCATTTGCATCAAAAAAGAAAATCGTCTACAACAACACTGAAATTAAAGAAGCGCAAAGTTATGTGTACCTTGGGCAAGAAATATCATCTGATAATAGTATCATGAATGAAATCAACAGAAGAATAAGAAATGGATGGAGTGCTTTTGGGAAGAACAATATTATTCTGAAGAGTAGCATGTCCCTGTGTTTGAACAGAAAGGTATTTGACCAATGTGTTTTGCCTGTCCTAACTTATGGAGCAGAAACATGGACGCCAACAAAACGGATGGTACAAAGATTACAAACAACACAGAGAAGTATGGAAAGATGTATGCTAGGTATAACTAGAAGAGACAGAAAAAGAATAACCTGGATAAGAAGTCAGATGAAAGTTTTTGACAACATTGAAAGAATTAAACGGCTAAATTGGAAATGGGCTGGGCACATCGCAAGAAGACAAGACAATAGATGGAGCACAAACACCCTACAGTGGTATCCCAGAGGTGTAAAACGGCCAAGAAGACGACATCATGTAAGATGGAGTGATGAAATCAGAAAAGTAGCCGGTGTAAATTGGATGACTAAAGCACTAGACAGGAAACATTGGAAAAATCTGGGGGAGACCTACATCCAGCAGTGGATTGAAAACGGTTGATGATGATGATGATATATATATATATATATATATATAGTGAATGAACAACTAGCAAAAGTTTCATAAGAAAAATTTTCAGAAATGCATACACACCATTTCATCTCCGTCTCATACGAATGCGACACACTACATCTAAGTGTTTTGATAGAAAAAAAATGCAAAATCTTGGAGATGGGAGTGATAGGAAAGGGTAATTTAAGCTTCGGTTTTTCGGAATCGCTATTGCACTGTGCTCCGGAGCCCTGTATTTAAGAGCTCCAGTGGACTCCGGCGCAAATTAAGCCCTGAATTAGGGTTCCTTTCTTAAAAAGTAAAATAAAGAACCATTATAAGATCACTCCTGTGTATGTCTGTCGCTCTGTCACAGCCGTTTTCCTCGAATATTTTTTTAACTCTTGGTCTAAGTCCATTCATTCTAAAATCTACACAATTATTGACGATGTATTCACCTACATCCCCGTGCAATGTGGCGGTATGCATTCATTTTTAGTCATCAGCAGATCTGGATAAGTTAAAAAAAAATTATACTAATTTAGGCTTCATATCTCTCTGAACATTCATAGTATAGCCATCTATACTTTTCTACTATATATAGCTATACCGAACTCTACATTGTATAGTGTTTTTTATTAAGTCTTATTATTCTTTTAGGAAAGATTTTTTCTAATATTACAGTTACCAATTAATTTATTTATTGCATGGAACCCTCTGTGAGCGAGTAATACCGGCATTCCCCGACTTACGTAAGTAATGCTTTCCTAAAATTTTACAAAATTTGAATTTTAAATAAGTGGAATATGTAATTTACTTAGGTAAAATTTTGTAAGAACCTGTATTATGCATATATGTGTATGTGTATTATAATATTTACACCATATTATTTTATAAATAATTCATTCCGCAATATTTACTCGTATATAAACTATACAAGTATAAAAAAATATAAAAACAAATTTAAACAACACATTTAAAATATCTTGTGGAATACGGGGTTCATAATACATCTAACATTGATGGATGATTTATAACAATTTTGAATCTACATCAAACGACTATAAAAATAAGAAATAATTAAAAAGGTCTAATTTAACCTATTTTCCATGAATTTCTGATTGCAAGACAGATGAATAGCACTCACAAAATAAAATAACCCTTGATAAGCACAGCTGTACTTATATAACTGTGAATAACTAACAATAAATAATAAGTTGTTTTGTTATAGATTTGATTGTATATACCAATAAAATTATAACTCTGTCTAATATATAAACTATATTACGGTTGTGGTTTATATCTATATATTTTATTTATAAAATAAATATCAAAAGTATGCAACTGCGTATCAAATGCACTATTATGTTCACAAATGTAATTTTCGAGATTTATTACATAACTGCGAATCTACGTAAGTCGCGTAATACATAAGTCGGTCGATGCCTGTACCCGCAGTTGACTGATTATTATATATATATACTAGGGTGTCCCAAAAAATCAACTTTTAAAATTGTGAACTTACACCCTCCAAAAATGTTCTTCCTGTGAATATCAAACACCTTCAATTGTTTCAGAATAATATAAAGAAAATATTTAGAGGTCCCCCAAGGTCATTGAATTTGCATAAAAATGGCCAAAACAATGTGAAATGCAGCATTTTTTTAGCTATATTAAAAACTATTAATGTTCAAATGACATTTCTTTCACTTATGAAAGCTTCTTATATACTGTTTCAAATGAATTTTGTATAAATTATGTTTTTGCTCTGGGTAGGAACAGAAAAAATATTACTAAAATCAAGAAAAATGTGATTTTTCAGCTATTTCCGCCTTCAGTATAATTATGCACAAAAAGTGAACTTGGGTAAATAATTATCTTACAATTGGTAAATAAAAGCAATGAAGAGGAATGTTTTTAAACAATCGCATATTTATTTACACATTTTTTTACACATTCACACATTTTTATCAACCACGTTTCAAAAACATTTTGGCAATTGCACTTTATAAATTTCTTTCTGTGCACTTCTATCTCTACGACTCATTACAAAAAATGTTTTTGATCTTTGTTCATTGTTGAACAACTAGTCATGCATCAATGCAACAGCTTATTCAGCAACATCATTTACACAAGATAAGTTTTCAGCAAATATTGTAGCTTTTTCAAAGGATTCAATTGTGGGTCAATCTTTAACTGGTACACTGAGGAAACTATCTTCAATTTTAGTCGTTTCAAAGAAGCTATTAGAAATATACAAAACATCCAATTTGAGGAGAAGTATTTCTAATAGATGTAAACTAGAACTCCTTTCTTTTTTCATGTTGAAAACTAGTTCTGATTTTTGCTTGTAAATCTGAAAACAAGCTAAGTGTTGCAAGTTCCACACTCAAATGCCATGAATAACGTAACATAATTTTAAATCCTATATTGATTAATTGTTTGCCATCATATTCTTTCAACCTTTGAATCAGTAAAACATCATTAGGAGGAGCATCAACAGCAGATGGGCAAGTAAATCAAGACTATAAAAATAAACATATAAACACCCGATTAAATTGTTGTTTACATTGAAACTCTCGAGCAAGTAACACTATTGTGGTTTCATTTCCACTAAACAATTTTCAAGCAAAACTCCATTTTCAAGGAATAAATGGTTTTTGCGATTCAGCGAGCTCGGTGAAGAGTACCTGGTTTCCAAATTGCAAATTGAATATCTAATTCAATCATTAATGAGGCAAGATTTAGAATTTCTTTGTAATCATTCCTAGATAGTTTTGTAGCAATTTTTAGCTGATCAGAAGTAAAAGCTTTTAAACTGTCTGATGCTGTTATTGTGGGTACTTTTTTTTTTGTTTCATAGTGGTTCAGCTTAGACCAGTTTTCTGAGAATCTCTTAAATAAAAAGATTTCAGACCCAGTAGATTGTCCAAAACACACACTAAATACATCAGAAAGTAGATCCTCAATCATGTGATGCCGATAAGCTATCCACAAAACATTCCTGCCTATTTTTGACTTAAGAAGTGTATATACTCCATTGAATCTTCCATTAGCTTGTACCCCATGCTTGTATCCTCATTCTTGCTCCATTGGCTTGAATAAAAAAAAATATTAATTGCTTGAGATTCATATTTCTATGATTTTAAGAGCTCGAAAACAGCATCAGCTATTGATTTGCTAGTTCTAGACAATAACTTAGGAACTCCAAGAAGCTTAGTAAATATTATTAGAAGAAACTAGTACTGCTAAACGATCAATCTTTCCTGTGCTTTTTCATGACAAATCGGCTAACAGTACGCCCAAATGAACAACTGACCTTGATGCTTCAAACTGTGTTTTTAATTGTTCAGCGATTACTTGGCGAAGATGTTGGCATTCCTGATGAACAGTACTTTTTGAAAGCACTATGGATTTTACAAGCGGATCAGATGCCATGGTAGAGAAAAAGCAGCCTTCTTCGTTTATTTCAGATTTTATTATCATTATGGACCTTCTAATGCTGGTGTTAGTTCAATCTAAAGCAGGAGCAATAATAGATCTGCGACTGCATAGCTTAGATTTATTAATTTTGGGTTTTGTATTATCATCAGAATGTGTTTTTACTAAAAATTCTTCATTAGAGCTTTCTTTAGAAGATTTATTGGCTGTATCGATATCCATAACCAATTAAATAATCTGTTAACACCTGCTGGAGCTGTCATATATTATTAATATTAGAAACTAGAAAAAAAATGCAGCACATGATATTAATTTAATGAACTCCAGCAGGTTAATAAAAATTGAAGAGCATTAAAAGAGTAATGATCAGAAAAATGAAAATATGGTACTCGGATAGATTTGTATAAGTTTATATTAAAAAATGTAATAAAAATATAACATCAGATCAAATTATTGTTAAACATGATAAAGTGTTCTTAAACAAATTTTAGGATAACAAAATTTGTAACAAAAGAGTGGTAGATTTTCTGCAATCCTGCATATTAATTAGAAATTCAAATATTCCATAAATTCCCTATTTTCTGTTAGCTTGGGGGACCCCTAAATCTTTTTGAAATGACTTAAATTTTTTTGTAATATCATATGACTGAAAGAACATTTTTAAAAGGTGAGACTTGACACTTTCAAACTTTTTATTGTTTTGGCCTCTCCTGGGACACCCTAATATATACGTGTATATATATATATATATATATATATATTTAAAAGATTGCTAAATCATTTAGCGACCTGGGAATATATATAAATATATATAAGATACCTTAAGGAAAAAATACATCAAAATGAATTGTTGACATTCAAAATGAAAAGATATTTAAAAATATCGTTTATATCATTGAATTCTGTGCCCTTGATAACGTAATTCAATGTATAAGCTTTTCAATTTTTGTCGGTGTCCACTTTTTTCTTTTTCTTCCATAATAATTCTTATAATATTTTTTTTTAATACTTTCAGCTTTAATTCATAATAATTGACGGTGGTAGGTTATGTTTAATTAATGGTTATATATATATATATATATATATATATATATATAATTAAATAAGTCAATTTAGACAAAAAAGTTGAAATAAAAAATAAACAATTTAAGAAAAATAAATTATTTTAAAAATACGAAAAGCAAAAGTACACAATGAACTTATCACGAGAAGTAAACCATTTAAATTTAATATTCAAAAATCTATTAATTCCCATTTATTTTCTTATATGCAATTTTCACTTCATAAAAAGTCATCGCATCTTTCTGTAGAAAGAAGATTTATAAAAACACCGCTTCTATTAAGTTTAATTAATATTATTAAATACAATCCAAACTCTATTCGGAGCGAAAAAAATCAAATGTAAAATTTTCTTTTACTTGTCATTAAAAACGTTTCGAGATTCTTTTCGTTTAAACCTGTTATGGTTTAAACTTGTTTTTTTTTTCAATAAAATAATCTAATTCAAGTTTTTCAGTGAGACAAATTTAATTAAACTTTTTCTATTAAAAGAAACTTTTTTTTTCTCCTAGTTTTTTCGCTTTTTTCTTTCTTTCTTTCTTTCTTTTTTTTTTTTTTTTTTTTTTTTTTTTGTCTAAAAAATAGATGATGTGAATATTCAAATATTTTAAAAGAACAGATTATCTTGATTTTTTCCTGTTTAATCAGATTTAAAAAGTTTAATAAATTCCAACTCTTGAATTAAAACGTAAACTTATGATTTTGCCTGATAAAATATAACATAATTGATTTAAAATAGTATATAACATTTACTAGTGTAATTCTTAAGTTTTATAATAGTTTTTTAAAAAGTGCGCAAACAGAAACAACAGATATATGTACTATACAAACCTAGAAAACATAGGCATCCTGGATTTGTATAAAATATTTACAAATAACCTTTAAGCAATAGAGAAAAACCCCTTTAAAACATATTTTTTGTTAATTAAAATACGATTTTCTTGCAGTCGTTAAAAAAAAAAAAATCGTTTAAAAATTCTCAATGTGTACTTGGTTATTGCATGGCAATATTGATATTTCAATATTTCAGCGAAAATCGTTTCACATAAAAGAATTCTTTCTGAGACAAACCGCTATTTTTATCCAGGTTCACGTTAAACTACATTGTTACTACTATCGCTCAAATTCTATCTCCCATAGACCATAATATAAAACTTTTGACACTTCCCAGTAAAAAAAATATATTTATAAGTTACAAATACTATCTTTTAAAGCTAAAATAGTAATGTGTGTATTAATAAGGCTCTCAAACTTCGTAGAAATTATCCAATTTTTACGAAGTTAAAGTTTAGATGTAAGAAAATACCATAAAATACAGCTTCAGCCAATCACAGTATTTTGTAATCCAGATAAAATAAGAAAGCGCAACCACCAAAACTTAAAACGATTTGCAAGTATTATGTAAGAACTAGCAACGTCAAAAACACATGATTTTAGCAATGCTTAGTTTTCTATTATTCCCTTCCGTATTATAGTGCAGTACGTATGCGGATGGTCTGGCTCGTAGGACAGGTTGCGTTTACCTGTGAGCGTAAGGGTTATGCAAGTGAAAAAATCTGCAAAATTACGTCCTAATGCATGATTTTTCTGATTAACACCTGTTTCTGCTAATTATTCGTAATATTAAACCATTCTTTCCAGAAGGTTCCAACGTTGTTCTAACTATGCCAGATTTATAGGTAAAAATATGTGATCTTCACGTTCTTTTAGCAAACTTGAAAATTGTAATGCATTACTTGTTGGCTATCAAGCAACCTATAAATAATTTTCCAGATAGAAATTTGGTTAATAAGTAAGTGCTACACGGCTTTAAATTTGACAGCAAAAGAGTCTGTTACAATAGTGATTTATAGGTTAAAGAAAATATGACACCTTCAAGTCATTTTAGCAAACTTAAAAATTATAATATATTACTCTTTGGCTATCAGACAAACTGTAATTAATTTTCATACAGAACGGTTTATAAGTTTGTGCCAGACGGCTGAAAATCTGGCAGCGAAACAACCTGAAAACTGATATATATATATATATATATATATATTACTATTTGGCTACCAGACAAATAATAATTATATATAAAAGCACATAATTTAACTTCTGAAATTTATTTTGTAAAATTATTATTATTATTGTCAAAGGTACACATATATTAAGACAGACCTTAAACACAATTAATACAATAAACCCAACTGGAGTGAAAATTAGCCTGTGCCATGTCTCAAACCTCGGTCGATAGCGAGCCGTGCTTTTGCTCTAAGCACTAAACTACCCTGGCCAATAAAGACATAAGCACATAATTAAATTGACAGAAAAAAATTCGGTTGATAAGTTAATGCCAGACGACTTTAAATCTGGCAGCAAAAGAGCCTGTTAGACGAGTTGTTTATTGGTTTAAAAAATATCTCATCTATACGTATTTTTCACAAATTTGAAACTGGTAATATATTACAATTTGGCTATCAGACAATCTATTATTAATTTGCAGACAGAAATTCGCTTGATGAGCTAGTGCCCGTCGGCTTTGATTATGTCAGTGAAAAAGCCTGTTACAAGAGTGACTTATATGCTAAACAAAATATGTCATTTTCATGTCATTTTAGCAAAATTAAAAATTTCAATATATTATTGTTTGGTTATCAGACAACCTATAATTAATTTGCCAGATGAAAATTCGCTTATTAAGTTAGCGCCATACGACTTAAATCTGTCAGCAAAATAGCCTGTTACAAGATTGATTTATAGGTTAAAACTATATATATCATCTTCACATCATTTTAGCGAACTTGAAAATTGTAATATTACTCTTGGGCTTTCAGACAACCTATAATTAAATTGTCAGACAGAAATTGGTTGCTAAGTTAGTGGCAAACAGTTTAAAATCTGCAGGCGAAAGAGCATGTCACAAAAGTGACTTATAGAGGTTAAACAAAATATGTCATCTTCACGTCATTTTAGCAAATTTCAAAATTGTAATATATTACTCTCTGGCTATCAGACAACCTATAATAATTTGCCAGACAGAAATTCGGTTGATAATTTAATGGCAGACGGCTTTAAATCTGGCAGCGAAAGAACCTATTAGAAGAGTACTGTTGGAAACAAATCAACTGCTACAGACAATAAGGCGAAAAATACCGTCTTTAATTGTATTAAATTACACCGTAGTTGAGATATAGAGGATTACAAGCTGATTTCATTTATGTAATTTATCATCTTACTTATCAATCCCCAAAACAGTCGTAAGATTTTGCTCCAGCCGTGGATGAGGCATTGTAACCAAAAAATGTCCCATTTAAATGAAAAATTATTGCAATCCGATTACAGAAGATAGTCGCCGTTCGTGATAACATTATTCAATAATCCGTAATCTTTTTAAAACGGTATGCATTATCATGTTTTTAGAGGCTGGTAACTCTGAACGGAGATTGCAGAGCGTAGCTTGCAGGGTGGAGCAAAGCTTTCAGCAGTACTCTTTCGCTGCCAGATTTAAAGCCGTCTGGCATTAACTTATCAACAGGATTTATGTCTAGCAAATTAATTATAGGTTGTCTGATAGCAAAAAAGTAATATATTATGATTTTTAAGTTTGCTAAAATGACGTGAAGATGACATATTTTTTTAACCTATAAATCACTCTTATAACAGGCACTTTCGCAGACAGATTTAAAGCCGTTTGGATCTAACTTATCAACCGAATTCTCTCTGTCAAATTAATTATAGGTTATCTTATAGCCAAAACAGATTTAAAGCCGTTTGGATCTAACTTATCAACCGAATTCTCTCTGTCAAATTAATTATAGGTTATCTTATAGCCAAAGAGCAATATATTAAAATTTTCAAGTTTGTTAAAATGACGTGAAGATGACATGTTTTTTTTTACCTATAAATCGAGATTTGGCAGATTCTTAACAACGTTGGAACCGTCTGTCAATAATTGATTAATATCACGAATACTTAACAGAATCAGATATTATAAGCAAAAGTCATGCTATTATGACGGAATATTTTAGTTTTTTCACCTGCATAGTGCATAAGCCCTACTCTCACTAGCTAACACAGCGTCTTCCGCGAGCCTAACGGTCCACATGTGTACTATACCATCAAAAGGGAGGGGATGTAGAAAAATGAGCCTTGCTAAAATCAAGTGACGAAAACGTTAATAGCTCTTGGGCTACATGTTTTGTATACCAAGTACTATGTTCTATAACCGTGTATCCCTAGAACTATGTAGCCCAGGTCGTATGCGCCAGAATAATAACATCTCTATATGTGCTTTTTCCAGATCTATATGCATATTGCTACTACGAAATTTCGCAGATCGTATCATACTTTCATTTGTTATGAATAGGAAAAGTACGTTTTACATGAAAATGTGTTAAACAAATAAACAAATAAAAATAATTCATTTTTATACATTTATTAAGCGTATCTAAATATGAAAATGTACTTAAATATTGTATTATGAAAAATTTAAACTCCAATAGTTACAAAAGTATTAAATGAAATAAATTTTAATCGTGCTGGAATTTTTGCATATCAAAACGATATTTTGAAAATACAAAACGCGCTACTAATCTTTTAAACTGCATGCATAATTACAACTATCAATAAAATATTATCAAGTGTATTTCAAGAGGATATGTTAATTTTGATATATATTCTATTACTGTTGAAATAGGTTTTTTTTCTGAGAATTTCTTTTAATTTTCAAAATAAATATTTGTTAGCATTAAAATGTATAACATTTATAAAGTATTAACATATTTTCTATGCTCTATAAAGGAGAAACTCATTTTATTGTAAATTGTATTGCTGACACAAATAGATTTTATATTGTTGATATGCAAATGAATACATTTTTGTTCAGAACATTTTTAATCTACGTGCTTTTTCCAACTTGATTTTAAGAATTGTTACGAATTTAATTTTTTCAGGGTTTATGTACAACTAATTTTTAAATATGAACTTGTAATAATAATTTCTGTGATTATTTTTTTCAACTATTTCATTCTGTGCTTAAGGAATCAGGTACCCTTTGAACTTACAAAATACATGAAAAATGTACCTCCATAAGAATTACAGTCATTCTGTAACTATTTGGTTATTAATCATAAAATTGAAAACAGATATTAAGAAATATTTGTTTTATTAATAAAAATTATTAAAAAAATATACATACATATAACGATTTTTAATTTATTTTTATAAATAATATAATTTTTACGGAAGAATTATTCTCGCAGGATTTTTCAAATTTGTTTGGCTAAAACAAACTAGGAATTTTTTTTAATGGGTACAGATATAATATCTTTTCAAAATGACCTACAATAAAAGAAATAAAACCTGTAAATCTCAAGAATTTTTTTTTTTTCAAGAAACTCGAAATATCGAGATATTTTTTAATACACAAGTATTCTTGAATTCTAAATTTTATGCTTGAGAAACATAATAATAGGTCATTTTGTGTCTGTATATGCTTAATAGAGCGAAAATTTCCTGAAATTTCTAGGTAACCATTTTTCAGAAATCGTGGGCGCAAAGATCAAAATGGCTGTTTTGAAAAATTTTCTTTAAAGATTAAATCCTCCCTTGATCATGTAGAACAGGATCAAAGCCTATTAGACATAACTTCTCTTCTAATGCTAATATTTGCATGGGGTTTATTTTTAAATATTCCTCAAGTATCATATTTAATTATAAGCTATTTTTAAAAATATCGTCTTTTCAATACTTTAAACGGTACCTGGCCCCTTAAAATAACACTAAAAGCTTAAATAAATTAGATGTGTCAAAAAGCAGAAAACCAACGTTTAGGAATGCACAAATAATGCGTGAAAAACAGCAAACAGCTGTTTCGAATCTACTAGCGAGATTCTTCTTCTGTGCAAGATAGAGTAAGACACAGACTTGGCTCAGCCTTTCTTCTTATAGCTCGCTGTGTCTTGCTCTATGTTGTATTGAAGAAGAATCTCGCTAGTAGATTCGAAACAGCTGTTTGCTGTTTTTCACGTATTATTTGTGCATTTTTAAGCGTTTAATTTTCTGCTTTTTAATATTCCTGCACAAAGGCTTTAACTGCTATTTTAATAAATTAGATATGTTTGGGTGATAAAGTTCATAAAATCCCTTTCCTTGTCTAATATTAACAGTCTTTTAAATTTAAAGAACATTTCTTTTCAAACATTGACGATTTAATTGTTTATGTATTATATTATTTATCGTCTCATTGATTGATAGTGTTTTGAATTTCCTTTCATAAAATAGTAAAATTTTAACGGAATAAATTATAAAAAAAAATATTTATTTGTCATACGGAATTAAAAGCCTATTGTGAATAAAGGTTGGTTAATGGATTTAGTCCATAAATGGTGGTTAAGGAATTTTAATTAAGTTCCTTTAAATGCATGAATTATGAAGTTGGACCGTTTACCATTTATACTGAGAATCTGCGAAAAAATAGTTTATGAGTTTTATTAACCCGGCAGCAGTCGCTTTTTGATATAAATTTTGCTGGGATAATTTAATTAATAATTTATAATTTAATTAATAGGTAATAAATTTTCTGTGACTATATTTTCATCTATTTCATTTTGTCTTTAAGGGATCAGGTACACTTTGAACTTCCAAAATGCTTAAAAAATATACCTGTATATGAATTTCAGTCATTCTGTAAGTATTTGATTTATAATCATAAAATTGAAAACATAGATTACGAAAGATTTATTTTATTAATTAAAGTAGTTAAAAGAAGTATACAGATATATAACCTTTTAAAAATTTATTTTTATACATAATATAATTTTTACGGAAGAATTCTTGCATGCATTGCGCGCATGATTTTTCAAATTTGAATGGCTAGATTTATTTTAATAAATACAAATATAATGTCTTTACAAAATGACCTACAATGAAAAAAATAAAATCTGTAGATCCCAAGAAAAACAATTTTTTTTTCAAGAAACTCGAAATATCGAGATTTTTTTTTTAAACACACGTAGTCGTGAATTCTAAACTTCTTATTTGAAAAACATAATAATAGGTCAATTTGTGCCTGTATACGCTTAATACACTAAGCGAAAATTGCCTCAATTCTATGTAACAATTTTTCATTTTTTTTAAATGTTCCTAAAGGATCATATTTAATTATAAGCTATTTTTAAAAATTTCGTTTTTTGAATGCTTTAAAGGGTACCTGGCTCCTTAAAATAACACTAAAAGCTTAAATAAATTAAATATGTTTGAATGAAAAAGTTCATAAAGTCTCTCACTTTTACTAATATTAGGTTGAGCAAAAAGTTCTGGGAAAATTTTAATCTAATAGTTACTAGAATTTGTATCGTATATAGGATTACTAGTCGTATATTTGTAGAAGTTCAGGAACTTTGGATCCAAAATGCCTTTTGAACAGTATGATTTGCGTGTGTTGACCCGGCATTATTAGAGAAAAGGCCTAACGATTCTGAATGCTCTCGATGAGATTAATGAGGATGAAGGTGCTGGTAACGGTGACAAACTTAGCCAGCAAATCCGGAATCTGGCAGAACGGTGGCAGAAAGTCTTGAACAATGATTGTCTCTACTTTAAAGAATGGTTTTTGTTGTTTTTGTTGTTAATTTGCGCATAACAAGGCAAATTTCACAAATTTCCCAGAACTTTTTGCTCAACCTAGTATTACCAGTCTTTTAAATTTAAAGAAAATTTCTTTCCAAACATTGACAATTTATTTGTTTATGTATTATATTATTTATCGTCTGTTTGATTGATAGTGTTTTCAATTTTCTTTCATACAATAGTAAGTTTTAATGGAATAAATTTTAAAAAAATATTGAGTTTTTTACAGAACTCAATGTCTGCAGTCAATACATGTTGATTAAGGGATTTAGTCCATAAATGATGATTAATGAATTTAATTAACTTGCTTTAAATGCATGAATTATGAAGTTAGATCGTTAACATGTATATTGAGACACTGCGACAAATTAGCCAATGAATTTTATTTACCCGGCAGCAGTCGCGTGTCGGTCTGTTTGCCATCAATATAAGTTATCTTCACCTTACTCATATCCCCTTAAAAATACAATGGAGAACGACCATTTAGCGGACTTTAAATGTTTCTCCATCACCATAGGGAAGTAACAAGTCATCTCTGTTTTTTCTTTAGGTATATTTTTACAAGCAAATTTGAAACTGGTGGAAAAGTCTACGCAAAGATTCGTAATGTCAGTTCATTTTTGCTTTATCCTACAATTCCAAATTTCATGAATAAAATGTTTAATTTAAATAAACTGCAAATTTATAACATTGTTGAAATGTAATATTCAAATATTAAGTTAAAATTGTTTCTTATTTTACATTTTCTGTATGCGGGTTACCGGCGTCAAAAGACCGAGCGCGTCTAATGACGTTCTGAAAAAATATGCGACTACTCTCGGGGTAAAATGCTAAAACCATATATAAACCGATATTGCTCGGGATATGTTATACAAAAAAATGTTTGTCTGCACAACGGTTCGCTTCACTAGGACGTGAAACAAATGACGTAAATGTGCAAAAATATAGAGTAAAATCAAGTCATTTTAATTAGTGCTAATGCATTGCAACCTAGCAGCTAACAGGTTTCTATTAAAGAAATTACTGAAAACAGATCATTTCGATGTCACGAAAGGGGTGGCTGACGTCACCAAAAGTGCTAAAAGTGGGGCCTTAAATCTTTTGATCAATCATTATTTAAACGCCATTCTTTTCAGAACATTCCAAAATATATAAATACCAAAATGTACACTATTAAAAATTGTGTGATGGATTGAACCACCTTTTGGTGCTCCATTAGTTGCAACTATAATATGGGGGTGTTTTGTTTGTACATATGGAATTATGATTGAAGGAGCAAGGTTTCAGAAGCCCCAAGTGTGTTGCATTTGATTTCAACGTGTTATGGTAGCAGCATCTGAAACACCAAAAGTTGGCACAACCAAACACATAATGTTTAGCACTGCTGATTTAGACTGAAATTGCATTATGAACACACAGTCAGGCGTACATAAAATGTCGAAAATTAGAGAAAGTTGAATCAAGTCAAGTTATTCGTTTAAATGCTTCTTCTTTGTACCCTAATGGATAACTCTATTCTAAAAACGAAAATATAAAAAATTATTAAAAATTATTAATTATTAAACTATTAACTATTAACTATTAAAAATTATTAAAAAAATAAGGTATTTGGATATAAGAAAGAAGTGGCAGACGTAATAAGCCGATCGGGCAAAAAATAGACTGTTAACTTGTATAATTTAAATGCCCGATTTAAATGCCATTTGAACACTTTGTCGTTTCCAATTGTTTTCCAAGTTTACGCTTAATAAGATAAAAAAAAATGAAATTTATTCCATTTACTTTTGAACATAAAATAATACATACTATTTGGTATTAAATATTGGTTTTTATGAACAGAAGGCTTACCCACGACTTAACACGTATTTCAATAACCTTTGTTAGACAAAAATGTTACTGCTTTAAGTACGATATATTGCTTCAATTTTTTGAATGTACATATAGAAATGACATTTTCGTTTTAGTATAAAAATTACATAATGATATAAAACACCGCAACAAAAGGTTCCTTTCTGATAAACAAACGATTGAATAAATCGGGATACAGTCGATAATAATACATTCATATCCATCAACGATTTTTTTAAAATACCATCATCCTTGATTAAAGTCTGTAACTGATTTTATGTATATATATATATACTAGGGGGCTCGGCCCCCTACGAGCTACGCTCGCCAACCCCCGTCCAGACACCGCAGACTCTAAATGCATGCTAATTTGATCGGCTTTAAAAAGATTTCGAAAGATTGAATTATAATTTCAAAAACAGTGGCGATCTCCCTATAAACGAATTTCTATTCATTTCTCTTTGATTGGGGAATTTTAACGCCAAATTCGCTGCGATACTACTTGATTATCCTGTCGACCAATTTCGCCAAATTATATAAATCGCCAAACCACTCGCCAAATTATACAAATTGATATAATTTTTATTTTAAATAACGAAAGAACAAATAAATTCGTACAACATTAATAAAAACACAAATAAAACGTCGAAATAAAAATAACTTGATGACGTATACACGTGTAACAACATTTCAAAATAAGCTAATATAAAAGGAATTAAGTAAAGAGAGTCTTTGTCTCCTGGTATTTTTTAACAAAGCGAAAAGAAAGTTCTTTTAAATGAGACATTTTAAATTAATTCTCAAAATATCAAATAAATGTCTAGCGCAATTTCTAAATTTAAACTTTTTTGCAATATTATTTTGTGTTCATTTTATGTAATAACTATAATGTGCCGTAAATATGACGTAATTTCTCCTAAGACTTCTAACGCATGTTAATGAATTTATTATTTTACAATATCCTTTCTCTTTTAAAATTCAAGTGTATACTTTTTATGACGTAATTTTTAATAAGTTCCTGCTTTTTATACGTAATTATTTAATTCTAATTTGAAAGTTTTTTTCCTGTTTATAATAGTCACGTGTAGATAAATTTTTAATTTGAAGCAAACATTATTGCTTGCGCTTTTTATACAGTTGGCAAGAGTTTAAATTAGTACAATTTTCTGAAATCTGTAAAAAATATCTCTAGAAATGCTGAAAATTTGAATTTAAAATAGAAATAAAACCTGAAAAAATTAGTGAAAATAAAAAAATTAATGCAATCTGCACTCCGGCAAATTCTAACGCATAAAGTGATCTAAAAATGATTACACTGCCTTGTATAGTTTTTGCTGCTATAAAACTTTTTTAGTGGAACGATTTTGTCCAACTTTAGCATTAAATAACTCTTAAAATAATTCTTCGATTTGAAAACTGTCTGCATCAGCGTGTTTATCAAATATTTCTGTATACAACCACCGATTTTCATATTTTTGTATGCATTATTTTTGTTAATATTAACGAAGAAAGGCCTCCGGTCACAAAAAAATCAAAACCGGCGGCGGCGGTGACAGCGGTAGTTACTTTTTTTTTAGAATAGATATATATATATATATATATTAATAAGCATCATAAAACTTGCATTTACTGTAAATTATAAATTTAATATCCACAAAAAATACTTTCAAACATAATAACTGTAAAATGCGTTATTAAAATCTTGTATGATATTCTTCCCTTTAAAAAAATAATTATAATGAGCGATAACAGAGTATTGTCATTATTTTTATCGTATTTTTCACGTTTGTTGTAAATTTCCTTTCCATTATTTTAGTTGAAAGTTGCAAATGACTTGTTAAATGTCAATAAAGTAACTTTATGGACCAGCTGTATAAAAATCTACCTCATAGAAAAAGTAATTACGCTATAAAATCGGTATAAAAATCACATATTCGGTGCCTGGTATATAATGTTCGGTTTTACAAAAGCAATTAAGGTTTAAGAATATCTGCTGCAGTTCATTCTGAAAAATATTGTACAGATAATTAAAATCATTATTTAAAAGTTACATGGGAACAGATTTTATATTTAAATAACACGTTTGTTTAAAGAAGGCGTGATCACTGATAAATACACAAATACTAAAATATTATAATGGATATCTCAAAAGAAAAAAAAGATTTGTATAAACATTTTAAATATTCCCTTTAAATTCATCCGCCCACTTAATTATTTTATTTACAATTTTTGTAATATTTTTAAAATGCATGCTGAACATATGCTAGGAAATATGAATTTAAAGCATAGTAAATAAAATAAAAATCGGTATTATTTTACGTAAACCAAGATAATGCGACCTAATACTTTTTTGGAATATTAAAATTAAGAAATTTATTACAACAAGTAATTTTTCAGTATATTTTTACAGCAAATGCAACAATATATATATTCACCTTTTTTCCATTACAATTGTTAAATGACATAAAATATTTTTAAAGCATTTTGTACAGATGATAACTCAAAGAATATTTTTTGAAAATTTTAAATCAGTATATTCCATGGAATAAAAATAATGCAAATGGAATTTTTTTTTTAAAATTGAATAATAAAATATTTTTTTCTTTTATAAAACTATTCAGGGAAGTATGCCACGTAAATCACAAAGGACGGACTTTTACTTGGAATCAAACTTAACGTATCTTCATCTCTACTCACATAACGTTATGTGAAGAGACATTTCAACTATAAATAAGATTAGCATTCTTAGTAAAAGAATTATATCATTGTTGTGAAGAATTCGGCTTCCCGATAATTTACCAGGATCTGTAACTGAAGGAGATGAAATCTCAAACAAGATGGCAGGAAAGATTATTTTTTATTTACTAGGTGAAAAATCAAGTCAGTGATCGAATATATATGGAGAGCTGCCCCGCAAATTGCGTAAAGCTAAAAAAACAAACAAACAAACAAAAAAAAAAAAAAAAAAGAGCCCTTTTTGAGACCTTAGAGAAGAGCGGGAAGAAGCAAAGTAATAAATATTCGCTAGAAGTCTACATAACTTGGCATTACAAATTACCGTCAATTTACAAAGGTTTTGGCGACTGAACGAAGATAAACAAAGGTTTGAGGAGACTATTTAGAGGAATGTAACATGTTTCCTTTCTAGACGTGTGAATCACAGGGTTGCGAAATAAATGATTTTTGAGCATTTTATCGAAACGAAACATCTATTTTTGTGTATAATTGTTAAAAACTTTAGACAAAATAATCGTTAACTTTTATTGCGCAATAGAAAATGGACGTGGAAAGTGCAGTAAAGTGGTATGTGGTTTGAGATAGAAAAATGCATACTAACATAAGAAGAAAAAATGGGATTATTTTTCAGACAGCATTCGCATAAAATACATTTAAATTTTTATATTATTTCTTTGCAACGGTCAAATTTTTGTAACGATTAAGAATGACTTACATATTTACAACGTAAGCTTAAGCAGATGAAAAAGGAAATGCTGTTGTAATGTTAACGAACAGCTGAACTTTCTTTCTTTTTTTTTTTTTTTTTTTTTTTTTTTTTACTTTTGAACAAAGTATGCTAACGGATAGATATTGGTTTTGTGAGAATGCATTTTGATAACAGTAAAGTGCAACTAAATTACAAATCAATATTCATAAAAATTAATATTTAAAAGCACTGAATTAAAGTCGTTACCAGAAAGAAAAAAAAGGCTAGTAGATCGAAATCCATATGGTTTTACGAATTGAATTAAATTATTGATTTCAATTGTATGAGGGGGGGGGGGGAATTGAGATTTTTTTTAAGTATTAGAGTTGAATTTGTATGAAACGGAGGGATGGTGAGAATGTAAACCTACATATAACAGAAAAACTATTATAATAATATTCTAAAACGAATGGCAGAATAAGAATTTTTTATACGACAAAACGATAAAATCACTTATTTTACCTTCGCATCTGTTTAAAATATTTAAAACACAGTAATAAGAAAAAAATATAATAATTAAATTTGTCTAAAGATTTAAATTATCAATAGAGTATAAATAAGAATAAATGAATAAATGAAATAGTAACATTCAGTTGAGGTTATATTTGCTGCATTTGTTAGAATTGCAGATTTTTGACCATTTGAACAACAAAAAAGTAATTATCAATTTAATAATAATACGACATCGAAAAAGATATCGCAGAGAATATTCATACGAACGATACCCACATTAGAATGCAAGAACGGAAACATCTCTTTTAAAGGACAGAAGACTTAACGCAACACGAACAAGGCTGCCACAGGCGACTATTTTTTAATTTTATCTTGCACCGCTTCTTCGAAACAGAAATATTTTACATACGGTTTTACAACATTTGCAAGAGAAATATACTACAAAATGTTTTTTTTTAAACTGTGGTACGAGCAGAATTTAAAAATAGTCGCCTGTGGCAAGTTTGCACGAAAAAATACATGCATATATGTCAATTATGAAATATTATTATAAGAATATCCCAATAATTTTACGAATTTTAATTTTTTTCATAAAATGAAACGCGGAATCGCAATAAACAATCTAGAAGACACGTATCACTTTTCAGCATTTACGGTAAATAGATGATAATGTATCCGAATACTTTTGTGTAGCTTTGAATACTAATCATCATATATATTATACGCAGAAGGCCATAAAAGTTTGGCCCGGGAAATTTCAAAAACTACCTGGTGAATTTTATTTTTGTATTATAGTATCTGAAAAAGAATATTCATATGTATCATATGTATCATATGTGGTTCATATGTATAAAACCCCAATATAAACCAAGATTTTTTTAATAATAGAATTTGATATTTTTTTTTTATTTTGGGCGAAAAAAATTATATTGATAATTTTTTGACGAGGATTAGTGTTAGTTAAAGAATAGAAACGGTTATCCTTCTATATATAAAAAAATGTAACGATTTGGAAACGAGCCATTCTATTTGGAAATGGACCAATGAAAATCTGCGTAGATACCGGGAAACGCATCTGGTTGGAAACAATTACGTCTGGGGTTGGCTAGAAAATAGGGATTGCTTCGCGATAGCGTACAAAATCGCAAGGCGATACGCAGGGGGTTGGTGAGCGGAGCCGCCAGGGGGGAAAAGTCCCCCCTAGTACCATTAAAAATACAAATAAAATAAAGAACTGTCATTAATTTTATTTAAAATCAAGAACAAAAGGGGGGTGACGGTTTTCATGTGAGATAATATTACAAAACAAAAGTATTTATTTTAAACTGGAAAATAATGTTGCTAATGCAAAGTTCCTTTGCAGTTTACAAAAACAAAATTACTTTTGTTGTCACTGAATTTTGGAATCGTTACTGAGGTACTTTTTTACTGTACTAATCAATCTTCTCAAACAGGAAAATCATTTTTCTGCTGATATTAATTCCCAATCAAACTTTTCCTGCTGTATTCAATTTTATGTTCTAGTGCTCAAAAAATATTATAAAAATTATTGATGCACATTTTTAAGGGATCTCATGACCCTTAAAGCTTCAAAATTTTCGAAATTCTTTAGATGTTAAATTCTTATCTTTTCTGAACATCTTCATGTAACCGCTACTGAGTATTAATGCAGTATTATTGATTATTACGGAATTATTTCTTCTCCCATTTGCCTGCAGAGCTAGATTTTTAATTTATTTGAATTAGTTCTTATCTTAAACTTCGAAGCATATCATTCTGATATCGAAATTGTAATTATGTTCGGTATCATTAATAAAATGGGAAAAAACAGAGCTCCACATATGTGGACTCAAGGAACAAGGAGGATAATTATTTCCTTGAATTTCTCATTAGAACAGAATTTATGGCTTTGAGAATTTTACCAGATTAATAGCTGAAGAGCCGTTTCTGAAAGTTTGAAGTCATATTCCTCCAAATGACATTTTTGGACATAACACGCACGATATCTCAAAAACTTCCGAATAACTTTTCATGAAAATTTCGAAACTTGTGTTTCATGTTACTCTGTATAAACCGAACCTAAATGCCCTATTTATTGTTAAAAAAATATTTATGGGGGAAATTATACTATTGAAAATTTCAAAATTTTGCGTTAGCTAAATACTACTTCGTATTAAAAATATAAAAATTCTTTTAATACAAATTTCTTTAGGTTCATGGTACTTTTTACACTCTGAACAATAAGTAGGCATCAAAACTTTCATTTTAGCTGAAAAATTTATTTTGTAATCCTGCGCGTAAGCTTTTATTCCACTTTTCTGCTTGTCAAATGTCTGACAGTTTAGAGTAATTAGTTTTATCAATACTAATTCTCCATCTTGCAATTTGTTAAGTACATGAAATAAAAGAACATACTTATATATTTCACCCCAATAAAAATTTTGTTTTAAAATCAGATACAATTTAAGATATTAAATGTTGAAAATTGTCTTTCTGTTTCGTTTTTTTCTAATTTTAAGAGTCCTGAGACACCTTAAATGAGTAAAAATGTAACATGAATTAAAAAATCGCGAATTTGTGTATTTTTTTTTTTTTTAATAAACTGTAATCTCTACGAATTGTCGACTTCGTTATACTCTTCATAAACATTTTCTATATGATAAAGATATCTCTATTATCATTTTTAACTATCTATACATTTAAATAAGGTCTTTGGAAAAGAGAAAAACAACTAAAGTTTACTCAAACAAACCGTCCCAACATTTGTTTAGATTGCATTATGCTATTTTGACCTAAATCTATTTATAATTCAGCAGTCTGAATATTTGAAAAAAGTTAGAAAAATAAAAACCATGTGAAGTACTTTAATAATTTTATGCAATATTTTTAAAAAATTGTGTCGAATGTTTTATAAAATATTACTGTTGTAAAATTGAAAGTTTACAGGATTATTCCTGAAAACAGTTTCGGATTTAAAAAAAAAAAAAAACTGGTGAACCGAGTTAGCTAATGCTAAGAACACATTACCAAGATATGAGGACGTAAGTTTCAAAACTAGCCTTAACCAGAAAATGAAATTTGGGAAAATCGCGAAAAACCTCTTACTGCGCCCATTGGTTTTCATTGTAAATCAAGATTTTACACGGGCAGAAATACAGGTTAATTTTTTTTTTTTTTTTTTCTTTTTGCAGACTGTTGTGTTTTTTCGATGCAGGATTACCAATAGAATAAAGTTATGGAGAAAACTCGATTTTTTAAAATTTTCGATAAGGCGAGATTTGAAACTCGCGTCCTCATACAGTAATATGCCTATGGACTACAAATTCAGGTGCCTCCGAGCGGTGTTTAGTAGTTTATTCCACAGTTACAGTGCGTCAATCGAAAACTATTAGAAATACGTCATAAATCGCTGCCATCAAAATACTCAAGGCCAGAGGACACGAGTGTGACGTTTTCGGGTGTGGATTCTAATACTAGTGAAAAGTCGGTCGATTAGTGATGACGTCACACTCGTGTTCTCTGGCCTTGAGCATTTCTTTGACAGCGCATAAACGCCAAAGCGAAAGAGAATGTTGTTGAGCATTATCAATTTATGACGAAAATATATATTACTCATACGGATACTATAAATACTTGCCTGTACAAAATGTTTTTTTCACAGGATGAATGCTAACGTCAATGTTGATGCTGTTTATTTATTATATTTGTATTTGAATATGTTTGTCATCCAAAAAATATATATTCCGGGTTTAGAAATATGTTTAATACACTACAAATAATACTTGAAAATGTTTCTGAAAGTCGGTTGCGGAAAAAGGGTATTAGATATATAAATTCTTCTTCAAATATAGATAAATTGTGGGTTTCCAGTTTTTCTAAAGACAAAGAATGCATTCTGGAATCGTGGATATTTCGGAAGAAATTATTGTATGTTTTCTGTCGGAGTTATGCATATTTTTTCCTAGATAAGAAATCGCTTCCTCTTTTGACAGTTTAGCCATATAAGAAGAAACATTATAGTGTAGAATATGTATGAAAAAAAAAACACTGAACTGAGTGTGAGCTTGCATTTGAATTAAAAGTTATGTTTAGAACATAGAAGTTTTCATCCGCAAATGCGAGGGTTATACTTTGAAAATGAATTTATTTTCTGTTATTATTTATTTTCTCAAACGAAATATTTCCCACCTATCTAAGATATTTCCTTCGGTACTGTAGCCAGTTTATCGTATCCTCAGTCATAATATGTATTTTTTTATTAAACAAATTATGTTTTTTTTTTTTTTTTCAGATGATATCATTTCTAAAGTAAGTCTTTCAGCGTCGTTAGGAAATTCACACATAAAAATGTAAGAAAATGATGTTCATTTGACGGTCTTAATCTAGCATTCCTGTCCCTTGAGCATGAAAATGCATATTTGTGAATTGATAATATCTGGAAAGTATTGATACCGTGTAAAAAAAAAAACAAAAAAAAAACTGATTAATACAATATAAAACTATTTCATAAAGTTTCCAAACAATAATGGGAAGCCAACCGAAAAGTTTGTTTCAGCGAATGTGTTTTCAAATCTCGGAAATTTATTTTTTATGAGGATAATAGGAAGTTTTTCAGATTCGTGGGTAACTTGGAATAGGTTATATTAATTTTCACATACTTTCTTCCTATATAAAGAATCATTTGCATTTTCTTACAGTGCATGAATAAGATAATTTCAAAATGAGACAGTCAACTCGAAAATATTCTGAAATAAATTGCAGTACATTGCTATTTTTTAAATAAAGCTGCATAAAGCTATCAGGGTCTTATTTTCTCATCGTTCTATTACTCATTTTGACACCTCTAGCGTTTTATTTTTATACATCGATTTTTGGAATATATTGCAAACTGAAAAACAAATACTGTATTTTGAATGATATCAAAATAATGTGTACATCTAATTATCAGATGTATCAGAACTGTACAAATATACATTTGTTAAAAACAAATGACATTCAGGTTTTTAAACAATGTCAAAAATGCTATATTAAGTAATTGCATTTAAGATAAATAATGTATTTCGCAACATTAACGTTTAAAAAATAAACCCTACTAAAATAAAATATATTATATCATTAAATGAAAATTCAAACTCATATTTCACAAAATTATCATAATAAACATAAACCGTAACTTTTTCTATATATACTGGTATGCATATGATATTAATAAAGAAAAATTAAACAAATATATTAAAATATGTTTCTCACCAGCGTTGAAAGACAATGAATTAAAACATATTTTGTACATTGAATTCAAATTGTAGCAAAACCTGTTTTTTTAATTAATATAATCCAGCTTGACATAGATTTTGCTAAATTTATTGTTTTTAGTTACACAATTGAATTAGTTGCAATATTTTCAAATACAAGAGATTAAGTGCAACATATATTCAATTCTATTTAGTTTTATTTAATTAAATTGTACAAAAAAAGATTCATATGAGAAGACATAAATTTAAAACTCAATTTGTCTGATTTAAATATTACAATTTTATTCGCATTTAAGCTTAATATGCTATCGAAATTATTTTCGGAACATAGCTAAATTTTAAATATTTTATTTAATTAACGTTCCCTGGGTTACATGTATTACAAGAACATTTGTTTCGTAAAACAATTGCTTGAATTTAATTGAATTTTTTATACCAGAATCGTACTGAAAATTTGAATTCAAAGATATATTCTCGTTAAATTCTCATGAGATTTTAACTGATTTGAGAAAACAAAAACAGTCTGGGTAATTGTTTTTATTATGAAAAATAAACTCACAAGTCACGAGATTTGATAAAGTTTTTAATTTTTGTTTCTTAAGGGTAAAAACAGCTTCATATTATTTAAATTTATATTTATACAAATTTAGCAGCAAACTACATAGCAGGTATTAAAAATCTTAAATAATCCGATGGTAGATATTAAAATTATTAGTAGTTCATAAATAAAAGAAATTGTTAAAATTGAAATACACGGTGATTCTGAAATTCATGGTACAAATTTTCAGGATTCGTACAGTACACTGTAACATTTTTAGTATTGGAATATATCAGCGCAAGTGACACATATTGTAAATTGGTTAAAATGCCCGTTTACCTTATTTATGCTGTCAAACTTTATTTTTACATAATTTTTATTCATAGTTTGGCATCTATGAATAATAATAAGCTAGAAGTAGCTAGGAGTCGTTCGGTAGATTCATTGCCCCGAGCCTAACCCTTACCGCTTTTCGGTGTCTTTAATTTGTATAATTTCCCTTTTAAATTTGTCCGGTTTCAATTTTTAATTTTTTTTTTTTTTTTTTTTAATCTGGCTTTTGCTAGAGAGTCCTTCATTCGGGACGTGGCTGGGGACCTAAGAATCTTGCTTCCGCAAAAGAGTCGGACTAGAGTAGAAGAATAAAGGGCTGCGGACGAAGATGGGCCGCTCGCCGCGGCGGTTGGTTAAGATTCACAAATAATTTGGTTGGATTCACAAACAATTTGACAGAGCTCATAATAGATTATTATTCTGATGGATTTCTGGAATACTCTATGTATTACAATTAACTACATACTACAAAATTAAATGTTAAAAACTGGAAAACATACACCTGCATGAAGTCACTAGAGACAATAAATTTTAAACGTTTTCTTAAATATCTGAAGAAAGACTTGGCGAAATATTCTTAAACGCACTTTTTTTACAGAAAAAGTATAAAGAGTATATGTTTACTTTTGCACTTTTTAATGTTTTGTATACGTTTGTACGTATATAATAGCTCAAATATGGAACCAAATTTCGGAAACTCTTATATATATAGTATATATAAAGGGTGTTTCACTGCCAGATCGACAAACTTTTATTTGGTGTAGAGGGCACAGAGACGACTCAGAATCAGATAGCAATGCGGGGTCGGAAATGCAATCCTAACTAGGCTGTTCAGTGTTGCCAGTGAGGTAATTTTTTACCCGACTGCCAAGAAGGGTTATGTGTTTCACGCGTATCTGGGTATGTTGATTGATTTATACCCTCCAAACATCCCAACGGCTGGATGGATTTTAATGAATGAAGTCTCTATCGATTCGTCTTAACCGTCAGATGGTTATAGGCTAGGTTTTATTTTTATAAATTCAAAATGGCGGCCGTAAAATACAAAATGGCGGTAGAGGCGAAATTTTTTGACGCACCCTATTGGGTGGCATATCATTGGATAATGGATAGGTCTTTCAAAATGAAGACGAGGTTTCATTGACTATTTTACAGTCAGAAGCTCGTTTAAATATTACACAACCTGGAAGTTGTGTAGGTAGGCTCTCTAGCTTTACTGCAACTCTAACCTTCATAAACATCTATAGGCCTAATCAAAACAGTGTTTATAGATAGGAACTAACAATTAAACACAACTTAAAAGATATAAATACAAGTTTTAAAAAAAAGGGTAATTAATATAAAAAATAGTTTCACATTGATGAGACGTAATTAATTAGTTCGCTTTTTACGCAGTCGGGTTTTCTGATTTTTAAAATTTAATTTTTATTAAAATTCAGATTTCTTGATTGGCACGACTTTTCTGAAATGGTAAAATTCCTCTTGTTTTCGCTTTAATTAATATGTCACTGATAAAGGCAAATTTTACTATTTAAAAAAAAAAAAGTGGTGCCAATCAATAAATATGAATTTTAAAAAAGGAGCCAACTGACAATACTGGAGGGATTGTTAGGGTTTGAATCATAAGTATATATTCTCTTTAATTACAATTAAGGACAAATGGCCACTTTTTGCATCAATAGTGTAAAAAAAAAAATAATTTTATTAAAATACTAGTTAACCTGCTCAGGGTTGCTCGGGTCAGTCAAAAAACAGCACGAATTGCGGAAAAGCTCTAAAAATAACTTTACAATCACTTTGAAATACACTTTGCAAACAAATTCTATTTGAAAGGTTATTTTTTTCCTATTTTGCTGTCTAAAATTTTAAGTTGTTTGATTACAAATATGTTACATTTGTATTTTTTAATATTATTTTTTCAATTATTTATAAAGGAAGCATTAATTTCGTTATGGAAAATTAGTCAGAAATAAATGCTGAACAATTTTTGTTGTTTTATGTGTAAAATATTTATTTTTAGTATGTAATGAAGCCGGCACGTGATAAGATAAATTACAAAAAATCATGCGTGAAAATTATTTTAAGAATCAATAAATCAGGTTCTGCAGCGCGGAATAACTCACCGATCGACATGGGCTTCCACAACCCACGTTGTTATTTTATTAAAAAAAAAAAAAAAAAAAAAAAAAAACAATATTATTTAACAATGTGTGAAAATGAACTAATTTTTAATAAAATAAAAATAATGTATATGATTTATGATATGGCAATGAAACTATTTTCAAATCTATGAGTGAATTGTTGAATGTTCCCTATTTACAAGTCTATAAAAGAGTTGTTAAAAATTCTATTTACAAGTCTATGAGTAATTTGTTCAGATTTCTTTTTTATAGGACGAGAGCAAGTTGTAAAAAATTATGTACAGATTTCGATAGTTATTGTTCGGGATCAGAATCCTCATAATGATTGGTTGGAATCTGAAAAATAACTTCTATTTTTTCCGTAATCTTGAGACATTCTATTATTTTAGAGTAGAGTGATGAAGTTTTTTGAAGTTTTTATTGAACCACTGCTGTTGTTGTATAATTCTGGATTTCAGAGTATGGAATAAAGAAATTAATGTGCATTTCAGTTAGGTATTGAACTGAGGTACCAAATTTGCCACATGTCAGAATGGGGTCGGGGCTTTATTAATTTTATGAAGATAAATTCAGTTAAGATAGATTTTAAACAAACTGTATTTGAAAGTAGATTTTACTCTATACGAAGTTCTAAAAATTGAAAATATACGATGGCCAGAAGATTAAAAATTTGCAGTTTCGAAAATTTCAAAACCGAAATTTGGTCATAAAGTGTTACCATTCGCAAAATTACCGCCACGTTACGCACAGATACATTTGTCCTTTATAATATTGATACGTAATCAGAAAAATGTAATAAAGATCAGTTAATATTATGAAGTTATCAAATAAGGCTATTTTGCTTCGTACTCCTGGATGCAAAAAAACAAAATATAGTTCACTTTGACACGGTCATAAAATTTTTTCTCAACGAAATCTAAACCCGTAATCATTTTCATCTTCTCAAAATTTACATACGCACTTCTCATATCCGCATTCACCATTTGTTTAAAAAAAAAGTTGTTTTAATTTGATCATTTAAAAATCATTTTATCTCAAAACTTCTTCGCGATTGTTAGCACCGTCGTTGCATCTGAATAGTCGCACTGTTAAGTTGAGATTCTAATCTCAGTAACGGAGAGTAAAAATTGCTGTAATTTATGTTTTTTAGATGCATTTGTGTTGAAATGTTTAGCTTTATCTAAGAAAATGATCATTTTCGTTTAAAAATGGCGTCATTTCACTTATTTAAGCATTTCGCTTAGTGTCCGAAACTGAGTATCAGTACACACGCAGAAGGAAAAAAAAAAATATGGAAACTTTATGAGGAAAATGAGTGTTTGTAAAAGCAGTACGTCATTTTCCGTTCAAAATGTTATGTCCCTAATGGGATTTTGCGCCATCAGAAAATAGCATAAATAAAGATAATTAAACTTCATTATTCCTCTCTTCTCTGCAATAATGAAAGTATCTAAAAACATCGATTTTGAAGAAATATCATAAAATACTATTCAAATTAATACGTGAAATTGGGAATATTTAAAAAATTCAGCTAGTGCAAGCAATCTACAAATGATCAGCTTTCAGTTAAACAAAATTATAAGTAAAATTGGATCAGCAGAAATCTCAGGCAAGATGACTGAAAAACAGTATTTGAAATATGTAGATTATGTTAAATTATGAAAAATTAAATTAAGTAAATTATGTTATTTTGATAAAGTTAGAGGACAATGTCTTAAATAATAGCAATAAAATTTTATTAATTGAGAAAATTTTGTACAAAAACTTTACGAACCTTACATTATTTTAAACCTTAAATTATTGCCAAGATCTTTTTTGTTTGCTTCTCTAACTCGGCGGAGGAATTCAACCAGGCGCGAATCATCAAGCTATGTACTATCAAATTCTATTTTCCGGATGAAGACTTCCGATCTGACCATGCACACGGTATGTTACTGCTCTTCTATAAAGACAATGTAAATTTTTGAAAAACATTGAGTTTTATCAGTGTGTGCTTTCGATTACTTTATTTTTAAAAGTTAAGTACTTTCGCCTGTGAGGAATTTCAAAGCAGCTAGGATGAAATGACGCACTTCTACAAAATATAATACAGTTTTAAGAATTAAAATACACAATTTTATTTATAAAAGGACGCCATTTCCATAGCGCTAAAAATACCACTTTTACGATCTAGTCTTAAACAACATCTATAGAAAAGTATACTTTGCCGTCTTTATTGCCATGATACACATATCCAGCAAAAAGGAACGTCGTATTTCAACTAGTTCCGCAAAACAAATTAGATATCTAATGATTTATATGCCTTCATTTTTTTTTTCTTTATAATAGCTCAATGTTTTATCAGAAATCATTCATTTGTATTTTTTTTCAAAATTAGGAAAATATTATTACACACGGATTAATAAAATTCCATTATTTCTGCTTCTTGATAGGAATTACGTAAATACGGAGAAAAGAAGTCACACAAATATTCTTTAAAATACATTTTTGAAAGAGAAAGTGTTTATCAATTGTAAAGTAAGTTTGAAATAAACTGAAATTTATTTAATTGATAAATAAGAGCGAAATGAAACCAAAATTCTTCGGGTTTCATAACAGACGATATTCTTGACACAGAACATATTTTAATTTCATTTTTTTTTCAGTTTTTATGAGAAAATGGCAACAAAAAGATACAGAAATCAACTATTTTCTCTTTACTTTCAACAGGAATCGGGTACTTCAGTTGTCACAATAACAAAAATTGTATTAAAAACTACAAAAAAATTAGTATCTCAAAAACTATTATCTCAAAAATAAATTGAGATACAGCATTCAAACAAATTCTACATAAAATTAATTTTTTTCCCTATATGACGGTGTAAAATTTGGAAATGTGGAATGCTTAGAAGTTTTAAAAATTTGCAGTAGAGAAAATTGCAAAACCGAAATTTCATCTCAGATTTCAAAGTTTTGCCATTTGCAAAATGACATCAGTGTTACGCACAGATATGTTTGTCGTTATTTTATTTTACTCTAGATTATTTATTTATTTATTTATTTTAGTTTAAATGTTTGTATTATAAGCTGTAGTTTCATTTAGGAATCTTAAAATTAAAAGACATTTATGTTATCTTAAATAATTAATGATACACTTTTTTAGTTATAAATTTAAAATTGTATCTAACATGCTGTATCAAACGCTATATAGTTTTATTTGCAATAAAAGATGCATAATTCCTGGTATACGAAGGATAAAAATATGTAGGTTTTCTATTTACTGACTTTCATAAAAGGAGAAAGGAATGCATGAATACCTTTTAAACGATTCTTATTCAACGGCCTTTGGATTTCCTTGCGTAAATACGGGTTAGGTTCCTTTAGAAAGACCCTCACAGAGGGCACTCCCCACCATCTTAGGGCGTATATATCTCTCGAGTTGATAATTGGCAGACATATACACAACCAACCAACCAACCTGTTCAACGCCCCTGTAGTGCGATCGGTAGAGCCCCGTGTCTACTATTCATGAGTACCCAGGTTCAAACACCGGAGACGGAAAAATGTAAGTCATGAAATGCCTTCCATTCCGTGTACGTGGTTAATAAATGTTTCCATAACATGTAAATCCGTCTGGTTAATAAATGCCTGGGGGATAATGGTGTTTTATTGTCTGTCCTGAGGAAGGAAATGTGCTGTATGGGTTGTTTATTATCCTTATCATGAATTAAAAATGTGTCAATAACTCGTCGATCAGCGGCAATGGTTAAGTGGTGTATGTCACGAAATTTGGATTTCAATATCTTTGTGAGGTTTGTAGGTATCGATAGAAATTTTTGTCATTAATTCTGGAATGGATAAGGAAAATATTCCTAATTGGAAATTTTACTCTACGATGGCCATATAAAAATTTATTTTCAACTTATGCCATTATATTTTGCACTTTTTTTTTATGAAACTTTGTAATTGGAAGTGTGGGTGTAGGGGCAATATTTAAGGAAATAGCCTATTAATTCGATCTTTATGAACCACGCTGGTACTTACTGCAGTGATAAATACTTCATTAGGTTTCGGATAAAATAGGTCGATGTTTTGACCATTTTTATGATCATAATATACAAAGGTGTATTGTATGAATTGACCAATGGCAAGAATGGCCTCAATGGACAAAGAAAAACAAAACAAAAAAAAAACAATGTACGTGTGCATTAATTACACTAACTTGGAAATTGCTCCTTTTTGTTTCAGTTTGAAAAAAAAATTACAGTTGATTTTTTTGTTTTTGTTTAAGACATACTTCATATTATAAAAAAAAAAAAAAAAAAAAAAAAAAAAAAAAAAACAGAGTTTTCTTAAAGTTATTTTTTTTACGCTTCTGGAGGTTACTGTTGACATTTTAGGAATTTTGTTTTATTATTACCACGTGTACGAATCTCAATCTTTGCTTTATTTGATCACAGTTTCTGCGATAGTGGTAGGTACTTCGTAGAGAAAAAGTCTCCACTCAGCCAACGTTATCTGTTGCTAAAATATATTATCTAAATGAGACCAAATATTATGTTTACACTTTTGTATACATAGGATGATAAATTCGGTGTAACACAAGTGCAATTTAATAAACAAGTACATATAGGGGTAATCGATTGACATTGACGGTGTCGAAAATGTATGAGGTTTACCGCTTGCTTATCCGCTAAACCGCTTGTAAATTAAATTATACCGGTTATTTTGCGTATTTTACGGATTGTGCCATGTTTGGAACCTAAATAATATGCGGTAAAAGCGAAATTTCTTGGTTGTTAAAATGAAAGTTGTTACAACTTTCATGTTTTAGCGTTATAAATTAGCCACAAATAGAACATAGAAAAAGGCATTTTTTTATGAATGCACGTTTTTTACACTGGTAAAAAATACATAATTGAATGATTTCTATTAATTTGAATACGCAATTTAAGATAATGTGTTGTATTACATTTTAAGAAAATATATTGAAATGTTAAAAAAATAATAGCAGAAAATATCTCTGAAAACACAAAACATTTTCATTCATTTCAGCATTTAAGTGCATCTTGCTAAATTTTAAAATCGAAGATTTTTCCCGTGAGTTTACAAAATTATTAAAATTTTTATTAACAAAAGAAAAAAAGAATATTTCTTGTTAATATTAATTTAATAAATGTACATTATATTTATTTAAATGCATCAAATTAAATAAGTTAATTAATGTAGAGAAACTGGTTTTAATGAGGTGTATTTTCAAATTCTAATACCTCTTTCTTTTAGTTCGAGTACCTTTCAATAAAGACAGATGTCTCAGCAATAAGATAAAGTGTGTACATGACGAATTAAATCCAAGGAAATCGAAATTCCCACTTGTGCACGCGTTTCTGAAGTTAACGGTTTCTGAAGAATCTTAAAATGCCTTGCATTGCAGTTTCTATCCTGTTTAAGAAGTGCAGTTAATGGAAATATTATTAAAATGTCAAACTGTCTTCTAGATTTAATAAATGTACATTTGTAAATATTAATTATTTATTTCAAATTAAAGTTTTCCTGCTGTTACGTAGATTATTAAGTTATTTTTTGCTCGATTTTATTTAAATTAATTTTGTTCATGAATTTAAAAATGAAATTTCGTAGGGGAGACCGGGGATAGTAGGCGCAGTTTTTAGTTATTAATTTTTATTTATTTTTTGTTTAAGTTTTTTATGAAACTTTAACTGTACTTTTAAAGAACATGCATTGGGCTATAAATACCCGGAGGTTTGAGTTTGTAGCTTTTGTAGTTTATGTTTAGCGTAAGCCTAAAGTAAAAAGAAAATTGTGCGCCAACACACTCCTTCACGGGGCAAGTTGCCTATACCTATGGGGTAAGTTGGCACATGCTTTATAAAAATTTAAATGAAGCTCAAATAAGACATGCAGTTAAGCGAAATCAATTTCATTATTACCAGTAAGTTTAAACAAAGGCGTTATAGCCATACAATGTAAAATCTAAATTTTTTCAACATAAAAATAATGAATAAAACATTAACATTGAGAAACTTCTATCCTACTCTATATCATCATCAGAGTTACAGTTGTCACAAATAAAAAATCGAGTATCTCCGTTTGGGCAAGCCTCGTGTGCATAAAATCTTGCATTGCAACTACTTTTCTCGTTCTTAACTGTTTTTCAAGACACCAGCATACACCAAACACCGAGTCAACTTGCCCCGTGTTCAATGCGCCTACTAGCCCCATAATAAATTTCTTCACAAAAGGGACACGTAATCCTCTAAGCATAAATAATCCAAGGAAATCACATATGGGGTAGGTACAGTTAATCATAGACTAAGAAAAACGGCACAAGTTAAATCGCAATTATTAAGATAAGTATTAGAAATTGGAAAAAGAATGAAGCACCAACTTGTCCCGTGTTCAATGCGCCTACTAGCCCCATAATAAATTTCTTCACAAAAGGGACACGTAATCCTCTAAGCATAAATAATCCAAGGAAATCACATATGGGGTAGGTACAGTTAATCATACACTAAGAAAAATGGCACAAGTTAAATCGCAATTATTAAGATAAGTATTAGAAATTGGAAAAAGAATGAAGCAACAAAAAATTACTTATGAGTGCAAAAAACAGAAAAATCGTAATAAATGTCCACTGCACGTAGGTAACGCTGAAAAACTACAATGGACATTGTAAAAAGCAATAAGGAAGGTACTCTGTGAGTGGTTGCGTAATCTATTCACAAACAGGCGATTTATGAGGACTGCGCGCTATCCCACACGTGTCATGGAGTTTTATAGACTATAGTACAGTTGTTTGTTCCAAGAAAAAGAACAATACTTTTTTCAGAATTAATTGCTGTTAATGGATTTATTTTAATTAAATATTGATTATACATCGTGAATTTCAGTATCACTGTATCCGTAGGAGACAATGTATGTACATTAATTTGATTTTTTGGAGTCGGTGCCAGCCAAGCGAAGTTAAGTATAATTATCCAACAGACACACATCGAAATATCTACGACTTTTTTTATGATTTGTTATTTAGTTAAAAAATTTGAATTTTACTATTTTTGAAACATTTCATCTGTCTTTATAAACGTGTATTTTCAAGTGAGATTAGTTGTAATTATGTGTGCTAAATTAAGGGTTATTGTAAAATTAATGCGTTTATACAGGCTATTATGTAAAAAAATCGTAGCCAAACGCAGATTTCCAAATGCAGGATGGTGTCAGAGTTGATTGAGAATGGAATTTTTCTCCTAAACGGTTTTGCTGAATCTTTTTACGATTTGTATTGGATAAACAATTTTAATTTTGAACTTGGCTTGGCTGGCACCGACTCCAAAAAAATCAAATTAATGTACATAAATATAATAATACGCATGGTAAATACAATGCTCTTAATTTAATTTCTTATTAACTATTATGTAAAAAAAAATATTTTTTACTTTGTAGTAGTTTTTGAAGTCGGTTTTATTTTTGGTGGAAAAGTTTATTTTTCACTTTTAGTTTTTTTGAGTTAAAATTTTTTCATGATTCGTTTGGAGGAAATTACGGACTTTTAAAGAAACTTTTAAAGATGTTATTTTGATAAGTAATTACTTTTGTCCAGATTTGTGTGTACATTAATAACACGGGTTTTTTGTGAAAATTTTATATATATATATATATTACATTTATTCTTCTTCAGATTTAATAGCTTTATTTTTTAATTAAATATTTTTGTTTCTCTATTTGGACATGGGTAGAACGACAAGAGATGCTGCTCGCATGAAAAAATATCGAACTTTGGAAACTGACAATAAAAAGTTCTTCGGCTTACTAAAAATGCAACTATGAAATAGAGAAGAGAGACCCAATGACTTATTTTTCATACTTTCTAACCGAAGACCAGGCCGTTATCTTCCGGGTTGCCCTAGATGAACGGTTTTGATACCTGGCATCGGCGTAGGAGACCAACTAATCGCCACGTAGCGGCGATAAACCTGATGAACGCCTAGATCGTTTTACTATCGGCAGTGCCTATTTCTTAATTGTGAACTTTTTTATGCCAGTTACTTAACATTTATATCTTGTTTAGCACCTGCGCATTGCTACTCATGTTGATCTCGTAATTTAGAAGCTTAATCAGATGACGAGACCTTCATCTGGCAAAGCAACTCAGATGTATAATTCATAGGTAAATTCGAAGTCTTCGCACCTATCCACGGAGTTTACATGCACCAGGAGCCATTAGGGTACATGACAACCGAATAACTTATCAAAAAATGATCATGAAAAGACTACAGGGGGAAAGTCTTAAATGGCGTTCCCTCAAATGGCTGTTCATTGATGAAATTTCTATGGTGTCAAAAGAGAATTTATATATAATTCATTTGAGGTTTCAAGAATTTAAAAACAATTTATTTTTTGGTGGCATTAATGTTTTCTTATATGGAGATATTATGCAAGTACAAATATGTAACGTGTGATGTATACGTAATGCCAATGTGCTTAAATGTATGCTAAGAATTTCAGCATGGTACTTTTATTCATAATTTAAATTATTTGCTTAATCTTTCGCCAAATCTAAAGATTCTGATAGAGAAATTGAGAACTCATTGCATCATGACGGCATTTTGTTTATTTTTGTTTGTAATCTTTCTTGACAAAATCAGCTTAACTCACTTAGGCATTTATGCTTCTTATTGCATCATCATTTGCAATAAGTTGGGCAGTGGAGATTTTAAAACTATTAAGTTATCTACCGTTATTGCATCCACTGCCAATTGTTGTTTATGAGCTAATATTATTTGGTGCACTGAAGCGTTTTGAGAATTAAATATTTTATGATACGCACATTTGCATTAAACCAATTGCTGCTGATATTTTTTTTTGTTTCACGCTAGCCTTAACTGCGGGCTCGATTACGGAAGATTAGAAATTCATCGTCATGCTCATTTAATAGTCTTGGTTAAAGTGTCATTAGTCTGCATAGTAACTGACATATTTTAGTGAGTATAGTATTGTAAAACATATAGAACATATAGAACTTTCGGAAGCAACATATGATATTCGCATTTCCTTTAAACCATTTTTCCTGTTAGTATCGCACACATTTTGCTTTTATCGGGCAATCTGATTCAAATTTACTTGCTCTCATTTCTTGATACAATTCAAATGTTCTCATGACTGCGTAACTCACTGACTTGCTTTCACCATTATGTTTATGCCTACTTATGTTTAAGTTATGTGCCATGTAAATACACCGCACCATAACAATGCCACCTGTAATACTAATTAGAGTAACTCCTTTTATTTCTTTCTATGTTGTTTATCTTGTACTTTAACAGCATAGGGATCTTGGCTCAACTTCTGTTTGGGTACTACTTAGTTATTACGTCGACCAATTTTGCTAGATTATATAAATCGCCAAACCACTCGCCAAATTATACAAATTGACATAATTTTTATTTTAAATAACGAAAGAACAAATAAATTAGTATAACATTAATAAAAATACAAATAAAACGTCGAAATAAAAATCACTTGATGACGTAGACACGTGTATCTTGCTTAAAGTCAAGTGAATGTGACATTTACGATCAACCATTATTGACCTTTAACCTTATAGTTTGGCGATAGCTTTTTGGTCGACGGTATAACTAAGTAGTACCGCTGTCTCATACACAAGCAAGTTTTTCAATATTTATAAATTTATTTATTGTAAACAACCATTTGTCTACTTTTATATGCAAACAGAGGTACTTCTTAGTTATCCCGTCGACCAATTTCGCCAAATTATATAAATCGCCAAACCACTCGCCAAATTCTACAAATTGACAATAAAAATTATGTATTTTTATTTTAAATAACGAAAGAACAAATAAATTAGTAAAACATTAATAAAAATACAAGTAAATTAATGGTTTTATTGGCTGTTATTGGCATTTAATCTTACAATTAATTAATGGCAAACCATTATTGGCATTTAATCTTACAATATGGCGACAGTAATTTGGTCTACGGGATAACTAAGAAGTACCAATATTATATATATATCTATATTATGTGCTGCCAGTCTAATGTTATGTGTTTAATTAAACTAAACGGTACTTCTTAGTTATCCCGTCGACCAATTTCGCCAAATTATATAAATCGCCAAACCACTCGCCAAATTATACACATTGACATAATTTATTTTAAATAACGAAAGAACAAATAAGTTAGTAAAACATTAATAAAAATACAAATAAACCGTCGAATTAATGGTTTTATTAGCCATTATTGGCATTTAATCTTGCAATTAATTAATGACAACCATTATTGGCATTTAATCTTACAATTTGGCGACAGTAATTTGGTCGACGGGATAACTAAGAAGTACCAACTAAACTATTGTATACTAAATTATTGTTTTGTATTAAGTTAGTTTGCTTCTGTATTATTTAGCCTTTTTAATAATGTTATATATTTAATTAATGTACATTAAATTACTATTTTGAACGCAATTGGCAATTAAGAATTGTAAGTATGACTGCCGATTAGAAAAGGCGAAGAAACAGATTGGAGAAGATCCATTACTAAATTTCAATGGGAATATCGCCAAATTAATCAGTTACAGCCAAGTTGGCTTCGTTTATGGCGACTTATTTTGGTCGCCAAATTTGACACTATTTCACCAATGGCGCCAAGTTTGGCGACATCTTGGCGCTAACGTATATGAATACATAGTTTTATGCTTACGATTGAGAAACCGGTTACAACAATGAAAGATAATTTGCGAGAAATCCTTCATTTTATTGGTTTTTGCCGAATTACTAAAAAACTACTGAACCAATTTCGATGAAACGGCAGTGGTACCAATTCGAGTGTATCCTCTTTCAATTAAAACAAAAATCACATAAATCGGACAAAAAGTTCCAGAGCAATCGGTGAACATACATAAAAAATAAAAAAAAAAAAAAAAAACATACATACGCGTCGAATTGATAACCTCCTCCTTTTTGAAGTCGGTAATGAATTACTAAAAAACTACTGAACGAATTTCGATGAAACGGCAGTGGTACCAATTTGAGTGTATCCTCTTTCAATTAAAACAAAAATCACATAAATCGGACAAAAAGTTCCAGAGCAATCGGTGAACATACATAAAAAAAAAAAAAACATACATACGCGTCGAATTGATAACCTCCTCCTTTTTGAAGTCGGTAATAAAAATAATGAATAAAACATTAACATTGAGAAACTTGTATCCTACTCTATATCATCATCAGAGTTACAGTTGTCACACATAAAAAATCGAGTATCTCCGTTTGGGCAAGCCTCGTGTGCATAAAATCTTGCATTGCAACTAGTTTTCTCGTTCTTTGCTGTTTTTCAAGACATCAGCATACACCAAGCACCGAGTCAACTTGCCCCGTGTTCAATGCGCCTACTAGCCCCATAATAAATTTCTTCACAAAAGGGACACGTAATCCTCTAAGCATAAATAATCCAAGGAAATCACATATGGGGTAGGTACAGTTAATCATACACTAAGAAAAACGGCACAAGTTAAATCGCAATTATTAAGATAAGTATTAGAAATTGGAAAAAGAATGAAGCAACAAAAAATTACTTATGAGTGCAAAAAACAGAAAAATCGTAATAAATGTCCACTGCACGTAGGTAACGCTGAAAAACTACAATGGACATTGTAAAAAGCAATAAGAAAGGTACTCTGTGAGTGGTTGCGTAATCTATTCACAAACAGGCGATTTATGAGGACTGCGCGCTATCCCACACGTGTCATGGAATTTTATAGACTATAGTACAGTTGTTTGTTCCAAGAAAAAGAACAATACTTTTTTTCAGAATTAATTGCAGTTAATGGATTTATTTTAATTAAATATTGATTATACATCGTGAATTTCAGTAATTTAAAGACTTAAAAGAATTTTTGCATATTACCACGTGACTCGATAATAAATATTAGTGTAATACAATAATATAACGTATCATAGACATGTAAAAACAGCCACATAATATACTTTTGTCTATCCTTTTGCTATACCTTAAAAAGAAACTGAGCAAAAATGTTTCTTAAATAAAAATCTAACAATTTTTAACCTTGAATTTACCTAAAGTTTAAAAATTTCTATTTTTAATACACTAATAAACTAAGTATGTTTAAGAAATATTTTTACTTTTATTACAGCTGTCTTCTAGATTTAATAAATGTAAATTTATAAATATTAATTATTTATGAATTGTCATTTATAAAATATAAATTTTTAATTTTGAAAATTTCTATTTTTAATACACTAATAGACAAAGTATGTTTAAGAAATATTTTTAATTTTATTATAACTGTCTTCTATATTTAATAAATGTAAATTTATAAATACTAATTATTTATGACAAATTACAGTTCTCTTGCTTTTACGTTGTATATTAAAATAATGTTTTACTCGTTTTTATTTAAATTAATTTTGTTCATGTATTTAAAAATGAAATTTCGTAATCGATTTTTCACTATCTCTCTCTTATGATGGAGTTCTATAGATTATAGTACAGTTGTGTGTTCCAAGACAAAGAACATTTCTTTTCAGAATTAATTGCCAATTAATAGATTTATTTTAATTAAATATTGATTATACGTTGTTAAAGTAATTGCGAAATCGTTCCAATTTTCAGTAAGGTAAAGACTTTAAAGGATTTGCTTCTATTACCCAATGACACGAAAATAAGTATTAGTTTGTCACAATAAGGTAGCGTAACACAGCCATGTAAAAACAGCCGTGTAAAATACTTTTATTTATCCTGTTGTTACACCTTAAAAAGAAACTGAAAAAAACAAGCTTCTTAAATAAAAATGTATTTTTTTAAACCTTTATGCATGGTTTTTAATGTCAGTTTGCAAAAATGGCGTGAATTGTCATTTATAAAACTTAAATTTTTAATTTTGGAAATTGCTATTTTCAATGCGCTAATAAATAATGTATGTTTAAGAAATATTTTTACTTTTATTATAACTATCTTCCAGATTTAATAAATGTAATAAATGTAATAAATATTAATTATATATTTTAAAATAAACTTAGTCTGCTTTTACATTGTATATTAAAATAATGTTTTACTCGTTTTTATTTAAATTAATTTTGTTCATGTATTTAAAAATGAAATTTCGTAATCGATTTTTCACTATCTCTCTCTTATGATGGAGTTCTATAAATTATAGTACAGTTATGTGTTCCAAGAGAAAGAACATTTTTTTTTCAGAATTAATTGCCAGTTAATAGATTCATTTGAATTAAATATTGATTATACGTTGCTAAAGCAATTGCTAAATCGTTTCGATTTCCATTAAGGTAAAGACTTTAAAGGATTTGCTTCTATTACCCAGTGACACGAAAATAAGTATTAGTTTGTTACAATAATGTAACGTAACATAGACATGTAAAAACAGCCACGTAATACTTTTGTTTATCCTGTTGTTATACCTTAAAAAGAAACTGAAAAATCATGCTTCTTATAAAAATGTATTTTTTTTAAAACCTTTATATATGGTTTTTAATGTCAGTTTGCAAAAATGACGTGAATTGTCATTTATAAAACTTAAATTTTTAATTTCTAAATTTCTATTTTCAATGCGCTAATAAACAAAGTATGTTTAAGAAATATTTTTACTTTTATTATAATTATCTTCTAGATTTAATAAATGTAAATTTATAAATATTAATTATTTATTTTAAATTAAAGTTCGTCTGCTTTTATGTTGTATATTAAAATAATGTTTTACTCGTTTTCATTTAAATTAATTTTGCTCATGTATTTAAAAATGAAATTTCGTAATCGATTTTTCACTATCTCTCTCTTATGATGGAGTTTATGGATTATAGTACAGTTGTATGTTCCAAGAGAAAGAAAATATTTTTTCAGAATTAATTGCCAATTAATAGATTCATTTGAATTACATATTGATTATACGTTGTTAAAGCAATTGCAAAATCGTTTCGATTTTCAGTATGGTAAAGACTTTAAAGGATTGGCTTCTATTACCCAGTGACACGAAAATAAGTATTAGTTTGTTACAATAATGTAACGTAACATAGCCAATAAAAAACAGCCAGGTAAAATACTTTTGTTTATCCTGTTGTTATACCTTAAAAAGAAACTGAAAAAAAAAATGCTTCTTGAATAAAATGTAATTTTTTGAAACTTTATATATGGTTTTTAATGGCAATGACAGTATGAGTGACAGTATCAGATGATAGTTTCAATAAGGTAATGACTTTAAAGGATTTGTTTCTATAACCACGTGAGATGATATTAAGTAAGGTAAAGCTAGAAGAGTCTGCGCACATCTCGAAAGAACAATAATAAACAATCTAAATATAAATTTTTCGTTAAACTATGCATGAAGAATTTTGACTTCATTTTTTTTATGTATTTCGATTGTTATTTTGTTGTTGTGCTGTAATTTAAAAGAGCAACAGTAATAAAACCAAGAAAACTATTTTGCGCTATCTCTCCTTACACGGTAGGGGAGATTGCGCACATATGTAGAAGACATTGTTATTAATAATAACTACAATTAAATTATTAACAATGATAATTACACTTAATCAACATTATTTAAGGTTTTCGAAATTAAATATTATTGTATTAAGAGTTAATATTTCAACCAAATGTTTAAATAATAAAAAAAGAATGAATTTTAATAACAGTTAAAGAATTTTAATTTAAGAAGAAGATTAAAATATCAGAAAAAGCAAGCCCTACTATTATTGCAGAATAACATTAGTCTATTTGATAACATGTTTAACTTGAAATTTACTTCATTTTTCTTTCCACGATTTCATTGTATTTTGCTTGCTAATCGAAGTTGTCGTCGTCCACAATGGGTGCACTTATTGTTGTAAATCGTGCATCTTTCGTGCAATCGCCTGCAACGAGCAATAAATTGAATCCAGTCACTGTTCGAAGTTGTCTCCTGGTATAGTTCCAAACATTCAATGCACTCCTCCTCATTGACTTTTGTTTTTATCCGTCAATTTTTTTTCTACCACTTTTCTGGATTCATCTTAACTCCAGCTTTTTTTTTTTTTTTTTTTTTTTTTTTTTTTTTTTTTTTTTTTTTTGTAGCTGGATCCTTCTTAAGTCTTTTTACATGTATATTTTCTGCATCAGTAACATTAGTTGCACTCAGTTTCTCTTTTTTATTTCGATGGCATTAATTTACTTGGAATGGGTGAAAACTTTTACAAAACACTGTAGGTGTTATTAGAAAATTTATTTTAGTTAACAAAATTTTTTTTTAGCAAATTAATTGTTCATAAATAGAAAAATATATAGAAATAATTAATTGATTTATTAACAAATATATTATTAATTTCTTAACAAAAAATACTTACATAAAATTAATTTAATAACAACTGTGATATTAATTTACTAACAAAATTTTTATCTGTTAAGTATTTTTTTTTTTTTAAATTAATTTGTTGCCAAATTTAGTTTCGATAATTATGTATTTTTCCAAAATTATTTCAAAACTGATTCATTCATATGTTTTACACGTAATTTGCAATACATGCAAATTTATGAATAAGCTGCGTAATCTCTCCTAGCACTGAAATTTTTGAGGAAATGCGCCATCTCTCCTAAGTAGCAGATGCGCAAGCTCTCCTATTGGTAGGAGAGATTGCGCGGCCTATTATTTAAACATGGCCACTTTTAAAATGGTAAATACCTCTAAAAAACTTATATTCTTTAATTTCTTTTAATGTTATTTTATACCTTACTATGTGTTCTATGTTGTGGCTGAGTTTTATTAAAATCTAAGTGTAGCAATTTAGTAATCGCTATTTTGTTGTTTTTTCTTAATTTTTGGAAAGCAATGTAATTCCGTTTTCTTTTCTTTTTTATTTTTACTTTCTTAGCCACACTTGAAGGCAATTTGCAAACTTGGATGAAAATAACATTTATTTTCTAAGGAAATCAGGATCGGCGTTACCATCTATTAGTATTGTACTTAAGCAAAAAACTTTCAGATATATATAACAGCAGTAAAAAATGTAAAAAAACAGCAAACATTTTAGTTTATGTTGGGGGGAAAAATAGAAATGTACATTTCTCTAACTCAAGGCTGTAGATGTTATATATTCGTATAAGGGAAATTTAAAAACAGTGCCTTACTTTAATTTACAAAAAGCGCTGAAGTCATAACAATTTTAAAAAAAGAAAAACAATGCGTCAACGATACATCATAAAACACTCCCAATTCAGCTAAAATATTCTATCAAAACTATCACCATTTAACTAGATAGAAGATGATATCAAAATTTGGAAAACGCACAAAGCATTTCAAAAACAACTGTCAACAATTACCATGTACAGTCAAAATACTATACATATTACTTTGTGGATGCCTGCATGGGATCTTTAGATTGGTATAAATACCAAATAATATTCTAACATTTAGTTAAATTAAGAAGACCATAACACAGTTGTAAATTGTGAAATTATTTTGCGAAACAAGTAAAAGATGTATACAATTTATGCACATACCGTATAATATATGGAAAAAAATGTTAATTTTAAAAACGTGTGCCAAAACTGAAAATTCACTTCCAGAAAATACTGCTTATAGATGGCATTTTAACAGAATTCTTTTGTGTGTTCCTGTAATTGAATGAGAAATGCTATGCCACCATATTCTACATTAAGAAATCTTGCAAGACAGCGCAGTGATATACATAAATTTCAATATTTTAAAATTGTGTAACAGCCTTAAAATACATTGAAAACTTTTTCCATATAGACCATAATGTAACGGATTCTTTTTAGTGTTCTTGTAAACATAATAAGAATATTTAATTTTCAATAGCGTACGTGACACAGTAATCCTTAATATCATATACCAATGACATACCCATCAGAGTATGTTTCCTCGAGTCAAAACAAAGACATGAACACTTATTAACTGTGTTCGAAAGAGAAGTTAAATTTTGAAATTTTGAAATATTGAAAATCGTATTTTTATACTTCATATACGTATATTTCATTCATCATGTACATATTTTTTACATTAATTAAGAATAAAACAATTTTCACGAAGTGTCGTTTTAAATAAATTTTGATAAAATTGCATGGAAAAAAAAATCCGCAAATACCTTAACTATTACACCGAAAGTGAGTAAGAAAACAATGCAAAAATGAAGAGTCTTTAATTAAAATGAGCATCCGTATTGAATTACGATTTTTTTTAATTCGTAAAATTGCCTTGATTAAGAACAGTAAAAACAAAAACTTTACATCCTGTGGAAGGTTTTAGCCATATAGTCAAATATTTTGAAAAAGTTTAATGTAACCTCAAAGTTAACCCGAATTTAAAGAAAGATCTTTCTTATTTTCAAAATATATTTTTGAAACGACCAATCTGAAACTTTAGAAACAAATAGGTTTCAGAAATTTATGTAAATATGTCTTGAGCAAATTTTCAAAAAAACAAAAACAAAAATGGCTTTTCTTCTGCAAAATAACATATTTGTAAATTTTGAAACTCTACTTGTTTTTTTAGATTTTAGATTGTTTGTTCTCTTAAATGCTTATAAAAATGAGAGAAAATATTTCTATACTTAACTACTTAATTACTATCACTGAATTTTAGCAAAATATTCTTCTGTGTCAGTAAACTTTTACGTATTTTGTTTATAATTCAAGCGCGAATTATGTAACTTAATTATTTTCTGGAATTATTAATTAAGACGTAGTGAAACAGCCTTAAATCTACTATTTTTTTTTGTTTATTACATTTAATTAAAATTTTTAAATGTGACTGTAAACGTCTTTTTAGACTCTAAATTAAAGTTTGGGGATTTTACAAAACCAAATAAAATCTAACAATTGTACTCTAATTTGCTTTGGAGACTTTCAGAAAAAAAAATAGACGCAAACAAAATTGGGTTCATTGGTCGATTATTTGTGGTCACTAGGGTTATTGTTAAGAGCTAAACAGATCGGGACATCGATTTAAAGTGGAATCCGAATCACTACAAACATCCACTCATAATGCGGATTTGACTCGGCGCCTTTTATTACCATAAACTCTTAAAGCTCCTGTCACTGCTTGCGAAGACACTCACGAGCAAATGCTAAACCTATGAGGAGGGATTTTTCTAATATCTCGTTTGCATTTCGACATTTTTTTTTTTTTTTACTTTGGATAGCTGATTTCCTTCTCGACATCGCACCTTTTTTACTTTTTCGATTTGGGTCGCAGATATTTTTTTTAAAGTTATTTTCACATTCAAAACCGGTTCTGAGAATGAAAGTGCCAGTCTAAAAAATATCTGCACCCAAAATCGAAAAAGTAAAAAAAGTGCGATGTCGAGACTGATCTCGGCTATCCAATGCAAAAAAAAAAAAAAAAAAAAAAAAAAAGTAAAACGTTAATAAAGAAATAAATAAAATGTCAAATTAAAAAACACTTGATTTTGTAACAAACACGTAATGTCAAGTGAATATTACATTTACGATCAGACTGTTTAGGTATTTAAACTTATAGTTCGGCGACAGTTTTTTAGTTGATGGAATAATCAAGTAGTACCAAAGGAAATAACCACTAGAGAACAGGAATTCTGCTTTTTCAGAATTTAGTGTCGCCCCGGCATTTCCATTACTTCATTTTCTTTTGGTGGACTGGTGGCTTCTATTATTATGAAACAGTCATTATAAATGAAGCGTTAAAAAAAAATATGGCCATTTTTTTTTTCCATTCTGACCAGAAAATCAGAGTTCTAACTTTTTACGGCAGGGCTTTCATCTTCACCCAACACTTCGTTTATAACGGCTGTTTCATAATAATAGAAGCCACCAGTCCATCAGAAGAAAATAACTCGGTTAAGCGTGACTCGGATAATCGGGACACTGCAAAACATATTTCAGTTTTAAGACTTAAAGCACACGCTTTTATTTTATGTAAAATGACGTCATTTGCATTAATATAGAAACTTAAAATTAAATGTAGTTTATAATAGCTCCCTGTTTTATCATAAATCCTTCATTTATATTTTTCTCAAAGTAGCACGTATTTTAATTAATTTTTTTTTCAATTTAATTTTTTTTATTAATTTTTTTCTCCATTTTATGAGAAAATGGCGACAAAAAATATATAATTGCTATTTTTCAGGAATTTTTTCTTTACTTTCTACAGAAATGGCGTACTTGAGTTGCCAAAATGAAACAAATGTCGCTAAAAACTACAAAAAAATTAATATTTCAAAAACAAATAGAGATGCAGTTTTCAAACAAATTGCATAAAAAAGTACTTTTTTTCCCAATACGATGGTATAAAAACTGAAAATGTGCGATGTTTAGAAATTTAAAAAAATGCCATAGAGCATTTTATTGTACAATGATACATCTACTTTGTTTATTGCTAACGCTATTTTTTTTTTTTTTTGGACACAAAATAAGCTGGGAGAAAGAAATAGCATACCGTACTGGGGCTAAAAAAAAATATTTTTAAAATGTCGAAATGCAAACGAGATATTAGGAAAATCTCTCCCCATAGGATTAGCATTAGGTCGTGAGTGTCTTCGCAGGCAGGGGCAGGAACCTGAACAAGAGGGTTGGCGAAATGAAATTGGGAAAACGGGTAGTAAGGACAGCGTAGTCAACAAAACAGATACTCATATTGATGAAGTAAAATTGTATTTAGAGATTAATGTACTTCAAGTTTTTTATTATGTAAAAAAGAAATTGTCATAAAAGAAAGTTTCTATTACGTACATATTTTGATTTTCTTTAGACTCCGTATATATTTCCGAAGTAATAATAAAGCATAAGGCATTTCTTTATTTGTTGGTATTTTCTAAACTATAGCACCGATTTTTCGTACGCTGATAAACCGGATTGTCCAATTAATCGGATCCAAAGACCATACTTTTTTCCGACTTCTTCTAGATTTTTAATTAGGAGAATTATTATATATAATATATCCTAATTAGGGAATATATTAGCAGAATTAGGAATTATTTTTAATTAAATCTTTAGGCGCATTAGGATGACTTCAGCTGCATGTCACGAAAATTAATTGCTAAATAAACATTTTCGAATCCTGAAATAATAATATCGCCAACAAATGCAAGAAGAGCAACGAATAAAATCAACTGTTTCTAGAACCTAAGAAGTTTCACTTCTCATGCGCGAGGATCCCACGCATCCCCCCCCCCCGCCACGAAAATCTCTCTTTATCGTCGGTTTCTCTGAAGGGGGTCGAAAAATTGTTTCTTTTGTTTCTTGGTGTCCTTCGAAATAGGGGCTCCATATACAGCTGCACTAAAATGAATGTCCTCTACGAAGCAGAAGACTATCAACAATTTATTTATTCTTGTCACAACGATTTTTTTAAATGTATGTACTGTACAGTGAATGTAATATTATATGTAACAATTTCTATGTGTATCTCTATGTATAAATCTGTGCCAATTTTGCGGAAAATAAAATTTTTAAAAAGTGAAAAAAAAAATAACTTCTAAGCACGCTATTTATTTAATATGCTAAAATGTGCAGTACTGAACTGGAAAATGTGTGAAGGGCAGATACCTAAAAAAATCCCTGGTGGCTGGGCCTCAGGCGCAGATAGGTTTCGAATTTAAGTGCTAATTTTAAGAATAGATTCAACAATAGAATAAATCACGATTTGAGATAAACCCACTTTAACAATATTATCTGTCCGCTTTTGACGAGTTTTTATTTCATTTTTATATAAGAGCCGGTTTTATCTGAAACATGTTAAGGCAGTATTAAAAAAAAATAATTTTCCATGCTCAACAACTCGAAATTTTCTAGCACATTTTCAGATTCATTTTTAAAAGAAAAAATATGAAACTTGCTGGCGTGATTTATGAAGAGATTTATAAGTGACCTGTGTTTTTATTTTTCGTTCAATTAATTAAAACTTGATTTATAAATAATTATTTCTTCAGTAGGACAATATTTTTCGTTTCCAACATAATCGCTTCGAGAAATTCAGTTCAAAATGCCCACTTTGACATCATTTTTTAAAAATTTATTCTGCCTCTATCAAACCATCGACCATTAAGGTACATTATATAGCTTCTGAATAAGAAAATCTACTAACTGGATGCGTTTGAGAGCAAAAATAAATTTAAAACTGAGTCAGAAAATAAGCCGTTTCTATTTGAATACACCCTTAATACGGTGATTTTTTTTCTTCAACCGCTATGTATTTTTAATTTGTTTTTGTTGTAAGAATTGGTCCTATCATAAACTTGTCAATATAAATGTTGTAGATAATATTAAGAAGATATAATAAATTCATACGGATTTTATATCTTGTGAATTGACGGAGTTATGAAATTTTTTTCTTCTTCACCCCCCCCCCCACCCACCCACCCCTTTTTTTGTTTTCGTTTTTATTTTATTTATTTATTTATTTTTGCGGTACGAATTGGTCCTATGAAAAACTTGCCAATATAAAAATTTTAGATAATATTAATAAGATTTATAATAAATTTAATTGGATTTGATATCTTAAGAATTCACGAACTTATGATTTTTTTTCCTTCCTAAAACCCTATTTTTTTGCGCCACTAGAGCCAATATTTAATTTTATCAAAGATTTGTTATACATAAATTTTTGGCCCTATTTTTACAAGTAATAAAAACTTTAAACTGATTTGATATGTACAAAAATTAAGAAGTTGTGGGGTATTTTCGGTTTTCATTGAAACCCCTGCCTATTTCCACCCCTTGATCCGATTTTGCCCATTAACGAAATTCACCGAGATTTTATGCCCAGGTGAATCCATAACATCATCTTCCAAACTGATGTTATGTATCAGTTTGGAAGAGATTTGTGCAGCTTTACGGAAGTTATCGTGTCCATAAAAAAAAGTGATATATATATATATATATATAGGTAGATAGATAGACATATAAAGTTTTTTATTGAGGATGGTGATGGGTTCTAGGGGTCATGTTCGGTGTAGAACTGTAAAAATGCTTCAGAAATTCCAACATAGGGGAGAATGTAATAGATAGTATTTCATACTAAATCTACCTACAACATTATCATAGGCGTATTTTAAAGTTGCCTAATTATCCGGATGTTTCATTAACTGGACCGGCCTGGGTCCACACCGGTCCGGGTAATCGGCGCTCTACCGTATATTGTAACATTTTTTTTTTCTTTTAATAAGAAAATACAGTTATAATTTGTCTGGGAAAACTTACATGGCCTGTTAGTTAATTTATTTGAAATATATTTTTTTAAGAAAAAAATTATATTTCACAGCAATGTATAAATTATTTTTTTATATTTATTTTATTAAATAATTTCATTAACTAAATTAGGACATACACTATATTCGTAAAGGATATAAAAATAACATTTTGAAGTTGTTCAAGTCAAATTAATAAATCTCTTTTATTTGATTTTTTAAAAATAAATAACACTAAAAAAGTACATATTGTTTTTTCTTTAGTTAATACGTTTTTCAGTAAAATATGTTGCAAAACACTTTAGCACTTTATTAGAATTTCTTGAAAATATTCAAGATTAAATTCATTAAAACGTATATAAAAAATAACTCTTGAATCTTATGAAATATTAATATGACGCCTTTTTTACGGTGCAGCAAAAAAACTACTTGCAAACAAGTTCCAGAAAATTTCCAAGTGTTTGCATTATTTTTTTCTTTCAAACTATTTATGTTAGAAGTATGTAGCAGAAAAAAATATTCAGAAAGTCTTAATCTGAATTTTTCTTCTTTAAACTATTATGAAAACAAGTATTTTCGTTTCTTCCTAAAACTTTTATTTCTGTAATGTAATAGGATTGGTTATAATTTCAAGAGATAAATGCATTCATAAGTGTTTTAAAAAATTCAATTCCCTTACAACTTTTCTTATATAAAATTCTTTCGACTTTTGATATTTTTAGAAACTGTTATGCTCCATTTTTTCTAACAGAATCACAAAAATACTTATAAAAGAGTACCCTTTAACATATTAAGGGGTGATTTGCCTTTAGAAGGGCAAAAAAGAGGGTTTTTTATTAGCATTTTGTTTCCAAGAATAGGAATAACGATTTTAGATCCGGGTTCTTTGCATGTGGTTTATTATAATTTGAAGAATATTTAATTTTGTTTAATAAAAATAATGATATGGTTCTTGCTACAGGGTTTACTGTTCTTTCGCACAGAGTACTTCCAATCGGGCGGTGCCTGATAGATCGCCAGCGAAAATTAATTTTCTCAAAGGATTAAGAAATTAAATGATATGGTCTGGAGCTTAAATCACTTTGATTTGAAAAAATTGAAAATATGTAAAGTGTCAGCCGTTTGAATAAAAAATCTATTTCTGACAGCGTATTTCAAACTTTGGCGTGCTTCTGAAAATGATTGTTTTTTACATACTGTCTGGGCGCTTTGGCCATAGAAACTTCAAATTTGACACGGATGTTACTTTAGACAGATAAATGCAACCATAGGAAAGTTTTAAAAATTCCGAAATTCGCGATAATTGAACTTTCTCAAAGGTAAATCTAAAAATGAAGTCAGTTCTTTTCCATCTCGCTTTGCAGTTTGTTTGTTTTTTTATTCAATCTTGTGAAATTGCTGGAAAAGTATAAAATTCGCTAATTAACAAATCATATTGTTATATGAAATTACAATAAATTGATAACTAATCATAATTAAAAAAAAAACAAAAACTAAATAAGTCCAGGATGTATGCTGAATTCGCAAAATTTAAGACGGATTAGCACACACAACTATACGAACAACTCATTTTTGTTGCAATGACAAAGAGCTTGATTTCAAACAGGTTCCACGAGGATGATTTATTGGTAAACCGGTGCTTGGAACTGATAATCTAACGACTTTTTCTGTGTTATTATGAAGCTATCTCTTTAACGATTTTGAAAAACTATGTTAAAGCCGTACAATAAATGTTCAGCACTGGACAGCAGTAATTGCTATTGATAGCGGGTATTATGCCATAAAGTGATTACAAATTTACAAAACATTGTTCATTTATTGCTCTCTGTAAATTAACATTTATTTTCATAGTCAAAATGCAAATGCACTTTAACCACATGGGTTATTTTCACAGATATCCCGCCACCGCACGTCTGGCATTAGGGGAGACTAAGGAGGGTTAACCCACTTTTTACAAAATGTTTTTTTATTTTTTTAAATATTGAACCTATAATAAAGTTTTATACATTATTTTATTCGTTGTACAGTCAGTTATCAAAATAAAATTGCTACATAAGTGTAATATATAAGAAATTTGAAAAATCATTGATTTTAATCATGAAAAATTAATGGGTCAAATTTCCCCTCATATGGGAGGCTTGACCCACTTTGTTTTATATTGAAATATTAAGGAATAGGGATAAAATTAGTTTAAAAAAAAGCAAAATAAATTTATGCTACATGCTTTAATAATTAATAAAAAAAATATTTTTGTAAATATGATGCTTAAACAAACGTGTTTAGATGCAATTGCAATTCTGGACGAGGAGAAAATTTTTGTTTTAAACATGATTTTGTCTGAGCAAGTATAATTGTACAGCAGGGAAAATGATATTTTGACGTTTAAGACAGCATTCCGCTAGAGACAGATTCCGTTTTCATAGGATTTCATGTATTGTTATGACCAGATTTAGGAGCCACTGTCCCCCTTTTTTGTCTCCTTGTCCTACTTTATGTGACACTCGATCTTGCAACTCTAGTTTTCACATAGTTTGGCTTCATCTCACTGTATTCATCCTGTTGAGATTTGACAACAGACCATCCTAAGGTTTTTCGAACCATGCTATGTTCTTTTGCAGCCGAATGAGCACTTAACTTATTATTAACATCATTTAACGCTTTCAGCGGCAAAGTACTTTCAGTAATAAAATGTTGAAATAAATGACTGGCCCCGGAATTTAAGAACAAATTGATTTGGAAATATGAAAAAAGAAATGGAACAATGGAACATTGTAATCAGCTTTATGGATTACCTTGTTGCGTTGCGTGGCAACTTTACATCCAGTGGAGAGGTAGTCGTGTTGCAAGGGCATTAGGGAGCCTTAAAAAATTCTGGTAGCCACAAAATTAAAATTACTTAAAGTAAAGAGAAGATTAATAAAATAATAAAAGTACATAAGTACTTAAGTTTAACATAATAAGAGATAAAGGAAAAACAAAAAGATAAAAAGAAAATTAAAATTAAAAAAGCGAATTCCATTAGTTTAAAAAAAGAAAGGACAGACGAAAAAGCTACCGGGGGTGGGTGTCCCATAAAAAAGACTCTTTTCAGAGACCATACATAAGTAAAACTGATAAAAACTTCAGATATATATAGCACAAAAGCAAGATATGTATATATATTTAAATGCTATAAACAGGACAGAACAAACAGAAAGGTTAAGTATTAAAAACGTGAGGGAAGCTCAGTCTTCATAACTAAGCAAAAACAAGTATTTGGGGCGTTTTCTATTAGTGGGGTCGGATACCTCGTAGTCGAGTAGTTCCGCAACTATTTGGTTAGGAAGATTGTCAACAGACTTAGAAAAATATTTAGAAAGTTGATAAATACGCTGTTTTAAAGAGGTAGTTTTAAGATCCCTGCGGATTGTAGTATTACGGAGGTAATGGTGACCGTTACGGATATAACGAAGATTTTTGTTGTGAACACGGTAAAGATAGTCCATACTAGTTTTGCATGAGAATCCCGAGATAGGACAAGCATAGGTTAGAACAGATCTTATACAAGCATTATATAAAATAAGTTTATTGCGAATAGAGAGTGTGTTACTTTTAAGAAGAGGAGAGAGGGCTTGGGAGATACCAGCAACTTTACCTCGTATGTTAATAAAGTGCTTTTTCCAAGTCAATCTTCTGTCAAAGGTAACCCCCAGATACTTAGTGTGGTTAGTCCAGTGAATAGTAGTATTGTTAATGGTAATACGATTCGGAAAAGTTAATTTCCTAGAAAAATAGACAGCAGCTGTTATTTGCTCATTGAGCTTAACACGCCATCGAGTACATCAGCTAACAAATTTATCAATGCGTTTTTGAAGTTTTTTACATAAAGCGAATGGATGGTGTGCAGAGGCGTACATTGCCGAGTCGTCCGCGTACGGGGCAAGATAAGTCCTCAGTGTTCTTGGGATATCGTTAAAAAATATGTTAAATAGGTAGAACCGAAGACCGACCCTTGCAAAATACCAGAGAGAATGCGGTAGAGAGTGGGAAATATTTTATTAATGCGGACACAGAAGGTGCGGTCACTAAGTTAAAAATGTATGAGAAAAATTTGTCTAGCATTAATATCAAGCTTAATTAATTTGTAAATAAGGCCTATATGCCAGACCTCATCAAATGCCTTAGCGACATCAAGAAAAACAGCCGCAGCTGGTGCTTTCGTGTTGAGTTTTTCGCTAAGGAATGGCACAACACGAAGACGTTGATGTAATGTAGAACGTTTATTTCTGAAGCCAAATTGCTCAGGAATGACAATGGTTTGTTCGTCAAGAATGTCATGTAGCTGGGACCTAATGACTCGTTCAAAAACTTTGCTAATAGAGGGTAAGAGAGAGATGGGACGATAGTTAGTCGGATCTTGAAGGTTACAACGGGGTTTAGGAAAAGGTGTTATAAGAGAAGTCTTCCAAGGTTTAGGAAAATGGTAAAAATGAAGGATAGCATTGGTAAGTTTAGTAAGATAAATTATACAAATGCAAGGAAGGTTTTTAAGAGCATTATTAGATACATTATCGTATTCGGGGCCTTTCTATTTTTGATATTTTCAATGATATTAGAAATAACAAAAGGTTGAATTTCTGGGAGTGCGTCCGTGCGAGGGGTAGCTGAGAAATTTTGGTCAGTTTGATTAATTTCAAATAATGATTAGGGCTAGCAAGGTAAGTAGTAGGGGTAAACTGCTCAGCATAGGACCTGGCAAGAATTTCAGTCTTGTCTTTGTCCGTGTATGCCGTGGTGTTAAAGGCAGTTAAGGGAGGAATGGTAGTATAATTATCATTGAGTTTTTTTCTTAATTTTCCAGAGAGAGTTATCTTCAGGGGAGAGGGAGTTAAGAAAATCGCTCCAGTTTTTTTTGCTTTTCTTTAGAAATTAGGTTTTTAATTTGATTATTAAGCCGATTAATTATGGACTTTAAGGTGGGATCTCTTGAATTTTGATACAGCGGTCGGATTTAGTTACGTTGCTTAGAAAAAGGCTATATTTCACATTCATATTAAATGGAAAAGATTTTAGCAAAATTCTGGTGTCATTGTGGTGTTTGGAATTAAAATTAAGCGGTTTCATAAACATACCACTGCCGCTGACAGGGTTAAAACTGCTGCTTTCATACTTTCTAATTTCCACTGATTATGTTACCTATTGTATGTAATATTTAAATGAAAAAAAGTTCCTATCAATTTTCCCATTTGTATTTCATTAAATTTTTTCTTGCAGTGGATACTATAGCAATTTTTCACATCTTTCTTTAATCAGTTTTAAATATTTTGTTTTCCATCACTTTATTTTACTGTAGCTTTACAGAATAAATGTACATTTTTTATATATAACCATTACCCTTTCATTTTGCACAGTGTATAATAAAAAAGATTTCCAAAACCACTTAATTGAGGGAGCCTTGAGCATCTGGTCAACCCTCCCTCGCACTGACTGGGTCAAGCCTCCCCCATATCCCTTTTCTAAAGGATAACAAACTGTTATGTTAAGCCTAACTTACTGTACAATCTTTATGCCTGGAATGAAAGCTCAATACTTCAGCATTACTTAAAACGTACTTAATTAAATTTCTATGATATATCTAATCTGAAAAAAGCTTACAAAATATTTCTAAAAAATACAACTTTTAGTGTAAAAACCATTCACAATTGATTTTTTCCACACATATTTCGATTATCTGTATGAAGCAAAGACTGTTGTTTGAGCATTCCAATGGCTTTGCTTGACACCTATTGATAAAATCTGTAATTCTTTTAAATATAAAAACTGATTGGTGGGTCAAGCCTCCCTAGTCTCCCCTATATAACATGAACACAAGTTTTAAGTAAAACTCACATTGATCCGCCAATGCTATGTCTTTTTACATCATTCCTTGTAAAATCCCAAAGGGTTTGGCAACTTTGTACTACTTCACACTAAAGAGCTATTTAACCTGAGTTACAAAAGTGAGGGTACTTATTATGATGCCTCCACTACCTGATAGTTGCTTTTCTTCTATACTGATATATTGACGTGCGTCTCCCTCTAACACTTTTCAGTATTATTTTAAATGTTTATCCTATCGTATTGAATTTAAACTTAGAATACAAAAAACGATTTTATGGATAAACCTCGAACCGCTTATGAACCTAATCTGTAGATGACATTTATGTGTTTATAAATAACTACTTCTCGGTTACAATCCACGTCAGAGCGAATGCCGCACTTTTTATTTATTGATTATGCGTGGATGAGTCGATGTTTTGTTTCTTTAAATCGTTTCTATTTTGTACCCAAAGTATCGTAATAGGAATCTTTAAAATTGTGTAAATAGAAAACGCGACATTACGGAGCATTTTTAATTAAATTTTGTTTTATGAGTAAAAAAATTAAAACATTGAATTATCTGTTTCTAAAATAGTGCATGCCAGTTTAATTTGCTACGAAAATTATCAGCTGTCATCTTTTACATTTTTTGGAGGAAATTTAGATTTTATAAACTCATCAATGTCAATAACCTTCATTATGCAGTATGGCTCAAAATCTCTAAAGTTTTTAATAAAATTATCAAAATATTGTGGCATTGCCTCTGAATAAATAAAGAGGTAGCATATTTTGTATTAAAACCTTTTTTTAAATGTCCAATGACTATTGGAGGAAGTTAACACCTGTTAAATTTTTAAAAAATTAAAAGATCTTTACAAATAATAGTTCTTGATTTAGAGCGTTTGACAGTTATATATGCCATCAATCAGACAACACCAATTTTCACAGCAAAAAAAAAAAAAAAGTAGATGGCGATGCGTGTATTTTACACACCTTTTAAGTGTTTATTAGAATTTTTTTCTTCAGTCTTCTGCTCATCTAAGAAAAATAAAATATTAGATATACTACTAAGTGATAGTGGAAAGAAAAAACTTTTTTAAAAATTTTGTAATTACGTTGTTTATAAAACTATAATTTTTAATTACTATTAAATAAGATGATGGTACATAATACTTGGATCTATTCTCTTTCATTACAAAATATTTTAAATAAAGATTACTTTTATGCACATTATAAATTCTTAAATACCAAGAAATTGCCGAGTACTGTTTATTAAAGAGAAAAGCCTTCACATAATTAAGCATCGTAATTAGCAGTAGAAAATTAACATAGAAGTATTTTTTGTTGTTTAATAAAATTCTTTTGTTCTCGTTAAACATAAAATTCCATCTATCGTTTACTGTTAAGACCTTCACTCTAGAATTTTTAAATAAAAATGCCCCCTCCCCCCCCAAAAAAATTGGAACGTAAGTTATTACTTCAGCTGAAGATTTTTTTCATTGTCTAAATATTGCTGTTTATGCATAGACTTCTGTCCAAGTTTAGGTTCATTTAATATCTTGTTCAATGAAACACATATTATATATTTTTTATATTCTAAGTTTAATACCTAACAGCATAAAGTTTCTAATATGTGAATAAATAAATACATTCTCAAAAGATTCTTTAAATGTGGAATTATTAAAAAAATATTATCTAGCACATTTTACTAAAATAAATCATTACTAGCAAACCCCGCGGCATTGCACGCGTAGTTGTTAAAAAATGCCAAGTTATATTTATGTGCCTATTTTTATTAGAAGAAATTATACTTAAAATCCATATAAAAAGCACAAATAAATGTACTAAATTTACTTACAGGTGCACACGTGAGATACTTGTAGATATCAACGTAAAGTATGATGACGAACACACGCCGTATCATTGCCAACTAACAATTTTTTCGTAGAATATATAGTAGTCCATAGTAGTCCATCCGAAGTCCATATGCCCCACCAGTGGCTGAGAGGTTCTGCTCTCGAAACTGGTAGACGGAAAGTGCTGGGTTCGATCCCAATCGCGCCCGTCGGCCTAATCGTTCGGGGTTTTCGTGGTTTTCTTCGAACCATGGATTTCCATGCGTTAATACGGGTTAGGTTCCCTTAGAAAGACCCCCACGAAGGGCACTCCCCCTCGGGCCTATATCCCTAGTGTAGATAATCGGCCGTCACAAAATCAACCAACCAAAGTCCATATTGTAGTCGTAGGTGGCAACAGTGGAAGACCCTACTTAAAAACATTAGGAAGAATTTCCCTTCCAATCAAATAATAGAGGCATCACAGTTTTTAATGAATTTATTATAACTCCACTAATAATCCAATTGGTTCTCATATCTGGCTGTAAGAGTTCATATCAAAGATCGAAGATGTTAAATTACATTAAAAACTATATTTTATAAAAATTCATTGCGGCAAATGACAGGTGTTTATTAAGAAACGAAAAAAACGTACAAATATCCTCTCCCAAGCCAGTGCCAGCTGTATAAATATCAAAAGAATGATTAATGCTGCGCTTGTCAGGTCTTTTGGGTCTTTCATGTCCAAGAATCGAAAAAAATTGCATTCACACTACGGCATAAGAACTTGGCTTGCGCATGCTTATATTTGCAGATTGGAGGAAGTGAGGGACAGTCGTTTTTGTTTGTTTAAGTTCGTATTCATATCGAAATGAACGTGTCAGAATTGTTTGCGTGGTTATTTCTTTTGCACAGACATTAATTACGTGTAAATTAATAAAAATTAAGCGTTTTTCAAAAATGATTGCCTACAAAGGAAGCAAGAAAATGCAATTACCATTCCCTAATTTTCTTTTTCTCCGACTGTGAAAAAAAACAAACAAAATTTACTCTATTAATACATGGAAATTATTCCAGGGGGAAACATTCGCCTTGGATACAATATTTCAAATGAAAATCAAATTTCAAAGTAATTGCTTAAACCTTTTTGTAGCCTTTCCAACATATAATAGTGAGAAATTTTCCTTGCTGGGTATCGTTCCAAGTGGTTTAGTCGGTAGAACGTCAGTGCGCTATACTGATGGCCCGGGTTCGAGTCCCGGCTTGGAATCGTTTTCACTATGTTGGCCTTTGCGCCTTTTAAGCAATTACTTCGAAATTAGATTTTCATTTGAAAAATTTACTCTTTTCAAACAGTTTAAAATAATGAAACACAGCGAGAAAAGGAATCTAACTTTTTTTTCTTTTTCTTGTTGGGAAGGGGTACGGTCTCTCCTTTCCACAAAATAAGATTTACTCTTATTTTTCCTTTTGATTTAAGGGGGCAGTTTACCTTAAAATTGGTAAAAAAATATATTTTTCTTTTTTAGTATTAAATGAAAGCCTGTTTAATTGTGCATATTTTTACACCTCATTTTTATCCATACGGTAAATATATCGCGAGGTATTGTAAATTTTGTTAAAACACTCCGTGCAATTACCCACACAAATTAAAACTAGAAATGGCTTTTTCTCCATTTTCATATTTGCTTCATTTTCATGTTTTAAGTTTTTTTTCTGTATTTGCGATAGATATTTAAGCTTTTTTTGTGCATGTTCTTTATTATATATGTGATAAATCTGCACATGGAATTAGTCTTCAGGTTTTTTGTTATTTAAAAAAAAGTAAAAGTATATGAAGATGTGTTAGATTTCATCGTTTTGCACTATATACACATCAGTAAAAAAATAAAATCATAATAAATGTAATATTAGATATGTCTAAAAATCCATGTGCAAGCTTGTGTAATACACATTTGAAAATCTAAATAAAAAAAAAAAAAAATGGGCAGAAATATAATTTTTTTTAAAAATAGTAGGGATTTAAAAAAATTCAAATTTTTATAAACTTTTTAAAAATTTTAATTAAATACACAGTTAATCTTTTTTTCAAAATGTACTTTTAGATGAACATTGAAATTCAGTGAGTTCACCATTTGAATCATATTTAAAATAAAGAAATTTGTTGAAAATGGAGACTGTCCCTTAAGTGTTCAGCAATTACCTTAAACAGGTGTCCAGGATGGCAGGGAAGATTTTTCTTTTTGATTTATGTGTTCAAAAATTATTTTAAACAGGGGTCCAGGAGGGCAGGAACGAGCCCTGACAAAAGAGATAACTGCTTCAATTCTTCATTTAAAAAATGGCAGTAGAAGCTTACTTTTTTTTCTTAATTGTTATCTGTATGGTTTGGCTTTAATGTTGATATTAAGTTGCTACAATGTGAAATGAATACCAACACTGATAGAAAATATAATCGAAGACCATCATCAGTAATCAGGTTACCACTCATTTCTCATTGCAGCAGAGCGTATGATGTTGCTAAACAGTTAACTGCCTGTCTCATTATTTATATTATTGTCATCTGTGACACTACCTTCTGAGCTATAAATCTTTAAAACGACAATGAGGAAAAAATTAATTACTTTGACATAATAATAGTGAATTCCCGCTGCTTTATATGGGAGAATACAGAATTTCTTTGGCACATGTTACAGAAAATATTTCATTTCCCTGACAATACTGGAAAAAAAAGGGACTAAATGTAACATTTCGTGAAATTTTACTTTTGCAACGTTTCAAAATAAAGCTTTTACTTTATAGATAATGGACATTAATTTGAGAAGAGCAAGTGTCCTCCCCTGATGATAAAACAATACTTTTAAATGGAAACTTACATTACCGCTCGTGAAAATTAAATCTAGAATGATTACATGAAAATGACGCACGCCACTTTCTATATACTTTTAGTCGTGATGTTACATTTAAATAAAGGTACTATGGTAACACTTATAGTAAATGCTTAAAAATTTATATATGAAAATGTGCATTATCTGTTCAAAATGATTCCATTTTTGCATGTGAAAATATAGTGAGTCTGATTTTTAACTGATTTATAAAAAAAATGTTCATATCCATTTTCCTTTTGTGGCAATATGAAAGAAAAAGTTGCTTTAGAAAATTAAATTTTTTTTTTAATTATAAACTACAACAGATGGTTGAAAATAGGACTGAGAAATCTGATAATTATTTTAAATAGACAATAATTTTACTCTCATTCTAAAACTTTTCTATGGTGTACATATATAATGTCATCAACATTTAGGTAATTTTAGTCCCCTCCCCCTCACTTACAATATCATACGTTATCATTCCTCGACCACCCACCCCCCACCCAAACACACACACACATTAATGAAATCATCATCAATGTTTAAAAATCCTCTTTTTTCATATGTTTGCAGTGATATAAAGAAATGATTTTACATTTAATCAACTGTATTTCAATTACCATCTAAAAGAGGCAGTTACTATTTAAAAGGTATAAGACTATTTAGATTTAAAGAAAAATTAAAGCGATAAAACAAAAAATATCATTTGGATAACAAATAACGTCAGAAAACAAAACCCCCTTTCCCCCAAAATATCTTATGACAGTCAAGTGCCAGACTCCTCCCCTCTTCCAACACACATTAAAAGGATAATTTTATATATGCACAACCCTTATATTAAATTCCATGCAACTCGGTCAAAAATGTAAATTTATATAAACACTGCAGCAGCAAAAGAAGGTGGTATTTCAAAATTCCTCCCACAGTATTTAAAAAACTAATAAGTTGTATTGAAAATATCTTGTATTAAGATAAAAATGTGTAAAAACCAAAGTAAAGAAAAGTAAAAGTAGCATAAAATGTTTATCGTTTGTTTCAAGGTTTTATAAAAGGAACGTCTATTTCAACACAAATTTAATGAAAGCAAAAGTTAAGAGCAATATGGTTAATGTGACGAGTAATTATCAGTGTGTTATTAATGTGTAACGGTAATGTGCTAAGTTCTACATATATATTACAGCTATTGTTCTTTCCCACTCTCCTTTCTTTTCTCCTTTGAAGATTAAAGAAGCTTTTTCTATAAAACCTTTAAACACATAAACGCTAAACTTATTATGTTTGTATCTGTTTTTCATTACATTGGTTTTTATTTGTCACATATTGTATCACACAAGGAGTAACAATTCTCAAAAACCCCTTACAAATAAGGATACTGGCTGCACCACTAGTAAAAGGAATATACACACAAGTAATAATTAGGAAAAATTAGGCATATATTATGAAACACTCTCCAACAGTAGCTATTAAGAAATTTAATTTTTTCATACAATGAAATGAAATATCTAAATGCGCCATTTAAAAAACACTTAACTCAGTAAAAATCCATTGTCAGCACTTGTTGTCCCCATAACACTTTTTGATGCATTATATTTATTGAATTTCGCATTTAAATAGCACCATCTATGACGAGTCTCATTTACATTTAATTATTACAATGCAATCCCACTATATTTACAATTGTGGCCAAAAAAACAAACTGAATTCATAAACAATTTTCAACCATGTTGAAAGTGTTAAAAACCAGAGAATTTTTCATTTTATATCTTAGTCATTTTTTAAATTAAAAATAAATAGATAATTAAAAATAATTTTTAATTCATGGTTTACATGATAGACAAAACAAGTAAATACTTGAAATGCTATTTATAATAAAAATATATAGTCAAATAAAGACAACAAATTTTTTATAAATTTCTTTTATTTGAAAGTACAAGTTAAAGAAACAAAATAAAATTTCTTTATATTATAAATATTATTACATAACAAAATGTATTGTTGAATATAATGATTACTACGCATAATAAATAAAATAATATTAATATGTATCATAATGGTCTATGATGATGACACAATGCTTTGCAGAAAACGTTATTTATCTGAAGAAACAGGTAATTATATTTCAATCTGAAAGAAAGATAGAGCATTTGTAAAAATAAACTGTGTAACTAGATAAATTGTGAACTATTAAGACAGTTTTTTGGAAAGAAGCCAGCTAATCATTTAATAATTTTCATTCCAAAAACTTCTCTTCGCAAAACTGCAACTGCCTTTGGGATAAGCAAAACAACTCCGCACAGAATTCTGCGAATATGCCTGGAAATGTTTCCATACAACTTGCAAACGCAGCAGCCACTACAGGATACTTCCATTGATGGAAGAATCGATTTTGCAAACGAAATGCTGCAAATGATTGATGGTGGAGACATTCAAGCAAGCCAAATATGGTTTTCTGACGAAGCACATTTTTACCTAGATGTCTTAGTCAATAAACATAATTGCGAATCTAGGGTTCTGAAAATCCTTATGTGTGTGTTCCACGATCGTTGTATGCAAAACGAATTACTGTATAAGCAGCTTTGTACTGCAGAGACATTATTGGACCCATTTTCCTATAGAAGACAGTGAATGCCAGTCGTTACACTGAAATATAGCATGAATTTGTGGTCATCCATAATTCCTTGGAAGACGTACCCAAAACATTCTGGTTCATGGAAAATGGCTCAAGGCCTCATTGAACATCTGGGGTTTTCATACTTCTTGAGGAATACTTTGATAACCGCTTGATTGACTTAGATTACCCGAAAATAACCGGCAAGAGTATGAATTGGCTACGTCACTCAACAGATTTAAATCTGTGTGATTTTTGTTTCTTTGGGGCAGTCTGAAGGATGTGGTTTACTGCCAAAATCCCTCTTCGTTAGCTGCGCTCCAGCGATTAATCTCTCAAGAGTGTGCAGCCATTTCCGTATAGACGTTGCAGAAGGTGTGTGCTAATTTCATTCAAAGACTCCGACATGTTATTGTGATGAATGGAGGATAAAATGAAAATATTGTCATTTAATTTTCAACTATTGCTGGTGAATGCAGTAGCTGCAGCGCTATGTCTGTAAAAATTTGAACTAACATAATAAATTACTCTAAACAAAATTCCAGATTTCACACATACGTTTCCTGCAAGATTTTTTTTTAATATCTCTATTCGTTTGTTTCTCATTCATTTTTAGGGTTTCGTTCATCTCACGAAACCCTATTCGTCTCGCTCCTCTGTCTGTCTGTCTGTCTGTCTGTCCGTCTGTCCGTCACAGAGCCCGTTCTCAGAAACTATACATGTTAGAGACTTGAAATTTTGGGTACTTATAGCTGAACACCTCACATCAAACAACAAATCATAAAATTTTGAAAAAGTTGGTAATTAACCGAATTACGGGCTAATTAACTTCTAAAATTAACCAATCAACCTTTTTAACGCAAATTCAAACGGACTTTCTCGTAATCATCCGTGTTTCTCCTAAGGGTTGCCAGTAAAATCAGCCGAATGCACGGTTACCACGGAAGAAATTAAGCCGAAAAATGAAGTGCAGATTTTAAAGCGAAATCGTATATGAGAAAATATTGGTGCGAGAAATTTGTAAATGGAATAGACAGACGCAGAAAAAAATCTACTTTCATTTGGTATAAAGTTCACATTTCTGCGATCTGTATAAGTTAAAATATCCACTAAAAATCGATCGATAAAAATTTAATTTCTTTAATTGGAAAGACAAGGAAATAAAAAGATTTCAATTCGGCGGGAAAGCAGGTAGACATGACGACGCTGCGGTTTTCCACAATAGCATATTTTAATACGAAATTTTAACTTTTTAAATATTAAACATTTTGATTAAATTTTTTGGCATCCCGATGTCAAATTTCTCGCTGATTTCATTGATACCCATATCTAAGTCCTATCTTAATTACAAGCTGAAATATTAATTATTATTTAATTAATCGGTTTATTCCTATCAAATGCATCGATTAAAATGAAGAGACGCTTATTTTAACTTAAATTAGGAAATCTAATAATTTGCCTGGGCTTTTTGAACAGCGATATGAGATAACTATAACTCATTCATCATCAGAAAGTTTACTTCATACCACTATTTTCTAATAGTAATTTCAGGAAATATTTTGAATTATTGGTTAAGGCCGCCACTCAGTCTGTTTGAAACTTTAAGATAGTTTATAACACATAGAAAAGAGTGTAAAAAAGAATGGAGTGTGATATTTCGAGGAGGGGGGGGGGGGAGCTAGAATTATTTTTAAAATCTTAGCGTTTGTTGCCGCAGCAAATATTTTAAATTCTTGTTTAAGACCGCCACCATCCCGACCCATCTATCTACGGAAAGATTGCGTAAAGGAGTTTCGTTCAGATATGCTTTTGTTAAGAATAGAGTGCATTCCCTGGTGGTGGAATGTGGAACTAACATAACGCGATTTTGTTAAAATTAGGAAGTCTAACAAGTCGATCTGTTTGAAACTTTAAGATATTTTATAACACATAAGATAAAGTGTAAGAAAGAATGACACGCGAAATTCCGGGGAGGGGGGGGGGGCGCTAGATTTCTATTTAAAAAATTAGCGTTTCTGACCGCTTTAGGTGACTTTTTGAGGGAGTCCTGAGATATATGTTACTTATTTAATATAAAATTGTCTAAAGTTTAGTTACCACTATTTCCTAATAGTAATTTCAGCAAATATCTTAATTTCTTATTAAGACCGCCACCACGAGTAACATATCTACTTATAGGTTATTTAACGGAGTTTCCTTCCGATACAGTTTTGTTAAGAATAAAGTGCGCTCCCTAGTGGTGGAATGTGGAACTAATATTTTTGTTAAACTAGAATTATTTTTAAAATCTTAGCGTTTGTTACCGCAGCAAATATTTTAAATTCTTGTTTAAGACCGCCACCATCCCGACCCATCTATCTACGGAAAGATTGCGTAAAGGAGTTTCGTTCAGATATGCTTTTGTTAAGAATAGAGTGCATTCCCTGGTGGTGGAATGTGGAACTAACATAACGCGATTTTATTAAAATAAGGAAGTCTAACAAGTCGATCTGTTTGAAAGTTTAAGATACTTTATAACACATAAGATAAAGTGTAAGAAAGAATGACACGCGAAATTCCGGGGTGGGGGGGGAGGGGGCGCTAGATTTCTATTTAAAAAATTAGCGTTTCTGACCGCTTTAGGTGACTTTTTGAGGGAGTCCTGAGATATATGCTACTTATTTAATATAAAATTGTCTAAAGTTTAGTTACCACTATTTCCTAATAGTAATTTCAGCAAATATCTTAATTTCTTATTAAGACCGCCACCACCTCGAGTAACATATCTACTTATAGGTTGTTTAACGGAGTTTCCTTCCGATACAGTTTTGTTAAGAATAGAGTGCGCTCCCTGGTGGTGGAATGTGGAACTAACATTTTTGTTAAAATTAGGAAATATAACAAGGCGATCTGTTTGAAATTTTACTATAGTTTATAACACATTAGAAAAAGTTTATAAAAAATGGCGCGTGAAATTTCGGGAAGGTAGGGAGAGGGGGAGGGGCAAAATATTTCTTTTTTGTTTCATACCGTTTCAGGTGCGTTTTTGATGGAGTCCTCAGATACATGCTACTTATACTTATTAAATATAAATATGTCAAAAGTTAAATTACCACTGTTTCCGAATAGTAATTTCAACAATTATCTTAAATTCTTGCTGAAGGCCCCTCGAGTAACATATCTACTAATGGGTTGTGTAAAGGAGTTTCGTTCAGATGCGCTTTTGTTAAGAATACAGTGCGCTCCCTGGTGGTGGAATTTGGAATTAACAGACCGCGATTTCATTTAAAGTAGGAAATCTAACAATTCAATCTGTTTTAAACTTTAAGATACTTTATAACACACGATAATAAATTATAAAGAAGAAGGGCGCGTCGCATTTCGAGGAGGGGGGGGGGTGTTGAGGGAGGTGCGCGAACAAAATTAGGAAATATAACTGGACGATCTGTTTGAAACTTTAATATGGCTTATAAAACATAACATACATTTTTAAAATCAGGCAGCGTCAAAAATCATGGTGACCATCTGCCCACTCCCCCCAAGGGGGGCACTTTTCTAAATTTGGCAGATACCCGTCATTTGATATATCGTAGCATTTTGCGGGGGGGGGGGGCGAACAAAATTAGGAAATATAACAAGGCGAATATGTTTAAAACTTTAACATAGTTTAGGATGTGTTTGCCAAAATTTAGAAAGTATTCCATGGCGATAAATGTACTGGACGTTTTGAAAGAAAGTGTTTTGAAAGGAATATTAAACGAAACCCTTTGTGCGATGTATGATCACACTTACCGACTTGTTAAAAATAGGAACTCCTTTTTGGGTCACCTGTATATGAGTGAGGGATGCTAAGCTGTGTATCGTCCACGTAGCTTAAATGGTAGAACACTTAGAGAGCTATACCAAGGGTTCCGGGTTTGATTCCCGGCTTGACCATTTTTCACTCTATTGGTTTTACGCTTAGTTAGCAATGTGATAAATCACATATTAAATATTTAATAATCTCGAGCGCAATTCCATTGCTGAAAATTAATCGTAAATTTATTTAAACAAACATATATGTGTTCATCGACGCTGTGTTTATTTGTGTCTTATGTTTCGCTGCGGGATTGGATGCTCATGAAGAATATCCCATCTTGCACGGCAGTTGAAGCCTTACCAACATATATGAGTTAAAGATGATAAGCTGGATATTGTCCTCGTAGCTTATATGGTAGATCACTTGGAACGTTATTCCATGGGTTCCAGGTTCAGTTCCTGGCATGGAATTTTTTACTCTATTTGTTCTACGCTTAGTTAGCAATGTGATAAATCATATAATAAATATTCATTTCAACTATATTGGAAAGATTTTAAGAAGTGGGACCATTTTACAGATTCCCCTGAAATTCGAAAAAAAAAAAAAATCACGTTTTTATGTCAATTATGTTTCACTATGAAAAATTAATTAGATGCATCTTTCTGACTGATTTTATATTTAAAACGTCTATTCTGTTTAAATTTGTTTATTTAAAATTTTTATAACCGATAACTAGCGTAAAATTTAGGAGATAACAAATTGTTGAGAACAGATTTGAAATTCAAAGGCAGAATAAAAAGTACGGAAACTTTAATTAAATTTTGTTTCAATCTGTAAAAGAATTGCCTCTAAATATATTCGAGATACAATTAGAATTCTTAAATTAGATTACAGTTGTAAAACTAGACTTGGCCTCTAAACATAATAGAAAAAGATTGTGTCACATCCAATCCATACTTCTGATACTTCAGAAAAAGATTTTGCAGTTTTAAGTTTTTATTATTTTTTTCACAAGTTACTTGACTATTATTTCATTGGTGCTTAAATTATCTAACTCTTTTTCACTCATAATGTGAGAATATTAGTTTTAAATGATGATTTCCCTTTTAGAAAACTAATTTAATTTAAAACTTTTTGTTTTTATTCGAAATTAGGGTAAGGAATTTAAATAAGTTACTACATGTTAGAAACTCACCTTAAATTACAAAACAGATAAAGGAATTACAAATTGAGAATAATTCCAGGAATATACTTTTTTCTTTCTTTTCTTTACGTTTGGATAGTCTACTTTTTAGAAAATAAGTACTTGTAATTTTTGTAAACAATGAGAATTTATTCGAGTTACCATATTATAGCATATTTACATTTTTATCCCTAATTTGTAATATTTTATGTATTACTTTTTAACAAAAGTATTTTTCCATAAAAGTTTTGCATTTATATTTATTAGTGGAATAGATAAATTCAAAGTTAAAAAATTTAGTAATATTTCTGTCTTAACTTCAACATGAACATCAGAAAAAGCTAGTATAATTTACATAGGCATATATCCTTTATTGACAATTTTATAATATGAAAAATTAAATTCATTTAAGTAAATACTTTGCACATGGAATGGCTTAGAGCAAGGACGATGAACATATGGCTGGCGTGCCATAAGTGACACGGGATGGAATATTTTCGTAACTGCGTTATTTGAGGAGTTCTAAAAGATCACAGAATGAAATTAAGCGAAATACACACTGTAAAAAAAATCTGTAAAGTTACTAAAGTTTTTCTTGGAAACTGCGATTCCTAGAACTTTTTATGTAACGGCAACATTGTTGCCGTTACATAAAATGTTCTAGGAATCCCAGTTTCCTAGAAAAACTTTAGTAACACAGCAATTTTTTTTTTATAGTGCAGGAATATAAACAAGTAAGCTTTCGAATATTTTTTATTTTTTCCTGAAACTCAACAAGTTAAATTGCAACTATTTATTTTTTAATTGAAAAACATAGAACTCAAATGAGCCCAGAGTGGAATGACAAATTCACCTTGCGTTAAAATAACTAAAAATAAACTGTTTACTAAAAAGGTGCATAAAAATTTATTAAAATATACCGTTACAAAATGAACTGGTCTTTAAAAACTTAAAAACCATTGATGTTAAAATCATAATGAAACAGAAAAAGATGATTCCTGAGATCTTTCGATCGCTAACGCGATCATTTTCAAAGGATACTTTCACTGGAATGTCGCATTAACTGAGCTTGAGAATTAGGGAATCATTGGAAATTTTACGTAAAGAAAATAATGTATGTAACGATGTTTTATCTTATGATATACCTCAAATCTGGTTTAACATTTTGAAAATATCTAACACTTCAGCATTGCAACGAAACAACTTCATAGACACCCCCAACAAATAATAGACTGACCCTTTTTTTCCCAGCCTAGTGTATAAATAGCTCAGTGAATGCGACATTCCAGTGAAAGTATCCTTTGAAAATGATCGCGTTAGCAATCGAAAGATCTCAGGAATCATCTTTTTCTGTTTCATTATGATTTTAACATCAATGGTTTTTAAGTTTTTAAAGACCAGTTCATTTTGTAACGGTATATTTTAATAAATTTTTATGCACCTTTTTAGTAAACAGTTTATTTTTAGTTATTTATTTTTTATCTATTCCAATATGAACTCAAAAAATTATCAAATTTATAGGGGATTTCAAGAATACCGAAAAAAAGGATCAAGCATTAAAAGTGAATACTCCAATGATGAAGTTATTGCGAAATTTATTAAATTTATCACTTGACAATTTCTCCTTTTACCCATATATACGAGTTACTATTTTGGAAAATTAATGATATTAAAAATTCAAGCATTACACTGTAAAATAAAATCTCTAAAGTTACTAAAGATTTTCTAGGAAACTGGGATTCCTAGGACTTTTTATGTAACGGCAACGACAAAAATTCCTGTAACAGCGTCTGTTACAGGTATTTTTCTTGTTGCCGTTACATAAAAAGTTCTAGGAATCCCAGTTTCCTAGAAAAACTTGAGTAACTTTACAGATTTTTTGCACAGTGTAACCACGTGACAGATTGATTCCAATTTAACTTGCATTCAGTTAAAAGTAACTAGGCATGAACATGATATTAATTCATAAATCTCAGGTAATATAACTCTAGAAAAAGACATGAAATAAATAAACTTGTAATTTTTCCAAACTGGGTGAAAAGCTTTTATGAATATTATTACGTGTTCCATTTTTTTTCTTTGAGTTTCCATTATCTGTGATTTATTCTGCTTAGTTGATTCACATCTCAGACTATATGTCCGGGATGCTAATATCCAAACCATCAAGCGTACAATACCTTGGAGAAATTTGGAGAGTGTGAAATAAATTTGTGAGAAGAGCGCTTTCCGCGCATGCGCTCATTGTCATTACTGACAGTGTATTTGAATTTTAGTTGATTCAAATGTTATTGTGTTTCAAAAAACTTTTCCTTTCGGTATTACATCGCTTACAACAGAGATATAACATTTTTAAAAATATTCTTTTTATGAGAAGAATTAGAGAACCATCCAGATTTATGGAAATTTACAATTTTTTTGCCTCTAATAATTTTAGAAAATCTATTCGTACAATTCAAATACATATAAAATGGAAATTGATATTTTAAATACACAAATACAAATTGATAAATCTGAATCTATTACACTGTAAAAAAAAATCTGTAGGTCTACAGATGTAAAGTTACATGCTTACTAAACTTTCAACTGTAACTGTACGAAAAAAGCTGCAAATCTACAAAACTAGTTTTTGTAAAGCTACAAAAATCTGTAACTTTACAAATGAATCTACTAAAATTTCAGTAATCTTACTAAACTTTTATTTGTAACCCTGGCTGCAGTTACATGAAAAGTTCTCGGAATCCCGTTTTCCAAAAAAATTCTTAGTAACCTTACAGATTTTTTGATTTTCGGCGCAAAAGTGTGTCTGTTAAATGAAATTTTATTGTTGCCGTTACATGAAAAGTTCTAGGAATCCCAGTTTCCTAGAAAAACTTTAGTAACTTCACAGATTTTTTTTTACAGTGTATAATACATGATCATTGAATTTTAGACCTTATTGCCGAATGAAAAAAGGGAAATTAAATAATTCTATTCCGTGTTAACAATATACAGTGTTACTAAACAATGCATTTATCAAGATCTTTTTCATGAATGGTAAACTTTGAATATACATAAAAAAAAAAATTGTGTGACAGGGCCAACAAAAATCTTTTTGATTCAACCACTTCTTTAATAAATTATCTGGATTTATCTTATATCAGTCAATCAATTAATCGACAAATTGAAAATTAATATTTAACTTAAAAAAAAATACGCACGAAATAGCGCACTTCTCGCCAAATATTTTGGCGGTCTTTGATTTTCGCAAAGGTGTTGTACGCTTGATGGCTCGGATATTAGCGTCTGGGATATTTCAGTTCGTAGAGCATTGACTGCTTCAGTTAAAGGGCCCTGCTTCGAACCATGGCCTGGACACTTTATCACCCAGTTTGGTAAAACTACAAATTTAATTATTTCATGATATTAATTATTTGACATCCAACATCCAATCATAAAAAACGCATTTATTGTTTATTAGTTTCCAAAAATTCATTAATTTTGATCCGCTATTTTACTTTTTTTTCTGCTGTTGGTTCGTCATTGTCAATGAAAAAAAAATATATATTTTTTAATATGGCCAGCGAATTTAAGTTCATCGTTCCTGCGTTAAAATAGAAATATGGATTTAAAAAGCTTGTATATCTCGTAATAAAAAAAATCTTCAATTATGGTGATACTCTATGTTACTATTGCTATCAATTTCCAGTTGTGATATAAGGACTGTTTCCTAGAAATCCGCGCAAACTTTGCAGTTGTGGAAAATAGAAAAGGAATACGAATCAGGCGAAAACTGCGTGTGAAGTGTTACGTTATCGTATATGAGGACACGCCCGTTAGCCGAGAGTTCATTTAGTAAACTGTGTTTTCCGAGAATGGAATCGAAAGAGGAGTGTCTGCGTACGCATGTGTACAAGTTTTAAGAAGACAATATTCATGATAGGAACAAGTTCATCGTGAGCTATTTTTTTGCAGAAAATATCCCCAAACGAACTATATACGATGATCTACAACATTACTAGAAGAGACTTCCAGTTAAATGACAGCCGGGATCGGGTAGGATGACCCCCAAATCTAAAGATCAAAGTTACAGCAGTTGAATAGACTGATTGGCAAAAACGACTGAGTAAAATCCATCCCAAGGTTGCCAAATTCAGTGACTGTTTCACACGGCCACCCACAAAAGACAATAACTGAGAAGTTTAACATGAAATATCACAAGAAAGGGTATAGCAAAACGAACAGAAAAGAAAATGGTTGTCGCGAAAACGAAGTGTGGTCGCTTCTTCAGAAAATTTTTCTGATCGAGTGTTCATCTTTGATGACGAGTCATATTTCACGCTCACTCACTGCACTTTTAACAATAATGGTGGCTATTTCAGATTGGACGTCTCCAGGACACAACCTTTCATCAAATTCGCTACTAAAGCGAAATTCGAAGGCAAGATCTTAGTTTAGAATGCGATGGGTCCGAAAAGCTTGACTATTCCGTTCATCCGAAAGTCTGTGTACGATGTCAATCGACAACAACATTTGAACAAGTGCATTCGCCCTCGTCCCATCCCACATATCCGTAACAATTACAACGACAGTGATCAAGTCGTCTGGACAGACTTGGTCAGCTGTCATTACTGCAAAATTGTTCTCAACCACTACCACCAGCAAAAAATCACTTTCATAGACGTCCGAAAACCCGGCTAATGTTCTTGAAATTCTACCGGTTGAGCAGTTCTGAGCGTACCTTGGGTCCAAAATGTATGCTAAAGGGTCGAAAGCAGATAATATCCAGAAATTGATAAATCGAAACAAATACTGTATTAAAGTTTTGGATCTAAATTTTGTACAACGTCTAGCAAGTTCCATCAAAATTGAAATCGATAATGTCCGAAAAACGGTTTTATTTAAACCCGATAAAAGTTTTACAGAGTAATGTGGTTATTAAAGTCACCTTACACTGCCGATTTATGTTTTTTTTTTTTTTTTTTTTTTTTTTTGGCTCGTTTGTATGTATTTTTCCAACCAAGAAAAGTTTATGCGGATATCTAAGAAACAGTGATTATAATGCATTAGGAAATTAAAATCTATAAGTTTGTATTTTAAAATTGCATTCTGTCTCCTGAATAACCGCCCAATTATTGTTTTTTAACAAAATTTTTAACTGTGATCCAAAGCCGTTTATTATTTCAATACTACTCCACTTTTACGCTACATAATGGATAATTAGTCAACATATTTTATTTGGCGTTTTAAGAAATAAATAATGTGAGAAATATTAATGCATAGTAATGCATTTTAAATTTGATAATTTACTTTTACCTCAGTACCGAAGCCAGTTTGGACCACAGCAGATCTTTAATGCCCTAAATTTCAATGGATGGGTGAATTTATACTAGGCGAATAACTTGTGTCATTGATCAGGTTTATAGTGTGCAATCTATTGAAATGACAAATTATCATTGGCCTTGGATCGATAGACACGGACATGCTCATAAACATAATTGAATTAATGATTTATTCATCACACATTTTAAAAATAAGAATTGATAGCCACACCCATCATTTGTAACAAGCTTAACCTTTGACTATTCTGTAACCAAAATAATGGTAATTGCAAAACGAATTAAATTAACTGGCTTCTGATTTAAGGAATATTAAAACAAAAATTAAATGAATTAAATTATTAAGTATTACAAAATATTTTAATAAAGGTATATATGAATATCATTTGCATTATTAAACAATAAGGAATGTCAAAATCTACATATCTTAGGTATCTGCTTACCCAATAAACTTAGGTTGTAATAAACATGACAACCACAAATTCTCGTCTCATTAATGTATATTATAGACGGAAACTGATATTTAAATACGTACACGGTAATTAAAAAGTGTTTAATATCATTTTTGCATAAAAAATCTACTTAAATGCATAATACTTTAAAGCTACAAAATGCATCGTATTCTAATTGATGTAATTCCAATCATGCAGACAACTACTAGGCATTTATTTTTGTACCACAATTGAAAATTTTTATCACAATACAAAATGTACCCATTTTACACTGAGTGAAGTAATTATTATACGAAGTAGTAGCATAAACTTTCATATTCATGAAAGAGCTATCCCCCGTTAATTCTGGAATATATTGTTTAACCATTAAATGCATAGTTTAACACAGGATTTACATGATCTTTTTTGGCTATTTGGTGCTTTCTATTGGTCTTTTGATGAAATATTATGTGTTACTTACGTGCGATAACATACATTAATGTGAAGTCTGTTTTTGTTCTGATTTGTCATCACGGGTAGGTTATAACACTTTTGTTGATACTACTTGAAATGTGCTCGACTGGTGTTTTTTTCTCTATCTTTATAAGGTACTAATTATTAATTCTGGGAAGTGTTAAAAACATTATAAAATTGTTATATCGTTTTTTAATGTGCAGTGTAAATACTTTACATTAAGTACATAATTTAAAATATAATTTTTTGAGCAATTTTTGTTATGTTACTCAGGAGTGAAATTATGTCATATGTCCAACAAATGCATACATTAATTTTTTCACTACTTTGCAAGTAAATTAACAAAGACAGACCCAAATATAATGTTTTCAAACAAAATAAAATGCTATGAATTAAAGTATTAATGAATGAGTAAACTATGTAATAAGACTTCTGGACGATAGAAAACATCAAATTGTCATGGCCATGGGTAAATGATCGGCTGAAATTTGTATTTTTTATGACATAAATAAAGGGATCCGGGAGGGATAGTTGTGCTCTATAGACTCAATTCCTAGTCTGAGCAGTCTTTCTCGGGTGTTAAAAGTAAAAGCAGTAAAAGCGATGTAAAAGAGCTTGATAGGACGCAAGTAGTTTGTGCTCGCGAAGTCGAATGTTTAATTTCAGAGAACGAACGCTTTCGCAGATGCCTCGTGATATCGTAGGGTGGGTGTAGCAAGCCTATGTAAAAAAAGTTAAACCGGTGTTGAACCCAAGAGCGCCATCTCCGTATAATTTATATTCGCATTTCCTCCATATATTATTATTATCACCTTATATTTATATTTTACTAAATAATACCAGTGTCACCATACCTACATATTTCACTATGTCACATCAATTACACTGCGTATAATACAAGAAGTAAATACAGTAGCCTCCCTCTTAACCGGCCTAAACGGGACCGAGGGTTAGCCGGTTAAGCGAAAAACCCGTTGAACCGGAGAAGTGAAAAAAAATAAATAAGTAACTGCATATTTAATTAATTAAAAGCGTAGGATGCATTTAGTTTTTTTATTTGTGTAGTTTTAAAAAATTACATATTTTTTATATTTTGTGAAATGAATACTAGTCGTAATTAACTGAATTGAAATAAAAATTATCACTAATAACATATAATGAACAATATTTAATACAAATCAAATTGTTGAAAATCTTAACATATACCTTTATAAGAAGTGGAAATTAGTCTACAATAAGTAAATTTGAGTTAATTAACCATAAAGAAATGATAACCGAAATTTACCTTTTTGAATTTTGTCTGATGATGGGGGAAAAAAATGACCGGTTAAAGCGGAGTTCCGGTTAAGAGGAGGCCGGGTAAAAGGAAGGCTACTGTATACAAAAAAGTTCAAACTCGCTTTAATGTTTTTACTTAAATGAGATAGGTAGGTATTATAAATTGCAAATGTCTGCCGATAAGGTAGAAAATATATTGTTTCAGCGAATTAACCCTATCATTAATACCTGAAAAATATTATTGGTTATTTTTAATGCTAAAACAGAAAATGCAATCAAAATATAATCACTACATAAATATGAGATTTCCCCTCAATGGGAATCGAGTTATAGATTAAATTTAGTTCTTTGTGTACATATCTTACCAAAGCAAAAATGAAACAAAATTAGTTTCAGCATAATTAATTTAGACAACATAATCAAACACTTTTTTATATCTTTAACATATAAATAGTTTTCACATCCTGACTGCATTCCTTAAAATTAACATTTCTTTGATGTCTGTAAGCACAAACCTGTAACATTTGATTATAATTTCTTTAATTTTCATAAAGTGCATCAAAAATTATGTTCGGTAGGTGTTGTGAGTTTCGTATGTTTTTTTTTTTTTTTTTTTTTATTATTATTATTATTATTATTTTTTTTTTTTTTTAGTTCTTTAAAAATAAAAGTCATTCGTTCCTCTATATACTTTATTTTCATAAAAAAATATATTTATTATGTAACAGAAAATACTAAAAATCTAATCCTTTCAAATATATTTAATTTAAACGCCGTTAGAAATTAATTTTAGTTTAAAATATGAATGTAAAAGGTATAAAATATATGAATATATCTTATAGATATAATCTAAAATCTTTGAAGTTATAAAAAGATTAACATTAATTTAACATATAATATCCAGACATAATAAGCGTTGAACTGAAATGCTTTTCAATATACTTTGTAAATGTACTTACGAGAAGCTTTTTAATAAGTTTCTTACAGCGAGTTAGAGAGTTAATTTGAAATAAAACATTTTTTTCTGTAAATTTAATTTATGGCACTTATAATTAGAAATCTTTGTTATTTTTTTCAATTTCAAGGATTTATAAACATACTTTTTCCTTACACGTAGGGGTATTTTTATCTTTAAGATTATATTTACTAATAGAAGACTGCTAACAGCTGTCATTTTAGTTTGGGTGATAATTTCGTCAAGTTTTATCTTCTAATATCATATTCCTTCCTTATTCAATGTTACATTGTTTTATTTTATTTCATTTCTGTTAAAACAGGGAGCTTTTCAACTATTTTTTATGTAATCGATAAAAATACTTTTTTTACTGACATTTCACTAATACGAAAAGTAAATTATTACAGAGTATTTTTCAAAAAATTATGTAGTAGGTACCTTAGGAAACTACTTGTTACATATTTCCATCTGTAAATCTTTTAAATTTAACTGCATGAGACACTCTTAGACAAAATTATAGATTTGGATACCAATTTCGGTTTTAATTTAATTAAATTTAGCTCTAAAAAGTTTTGGAAGATACGTAAGTCAAAATTAAGGATAATGCGTGTAAAGTAATAGGTATTTTATAATTAAGTATGTACTTAACCCTTTCAGATGTGAAGTATTTCTGTTGCTAAAGCTTTGAAATGCTTGATTGACACCAGAATTTACGAACAAATTTATTTGAAAATAAGTAAATGCTTTTCTTCAAGAGCATTATAAAAGGGAAATTTTGTTTGAAAATCTAGTACCATTGTGCCATTTGGAGAATAAAATTAAGTGCGATTTTAATATGCAATCGTATTGAAGGGGTTCAACTAAATTGTTTTCTTTGGTTTAAATCGATAAGCCAACATGTTTATTTGCTTTAAATATTTAAGTTTTTTCTGAAAAAGTTGATATAAGGGACTTTATTTTATTTTGTTTTTTTTAATATGACAACATTTTAAAATTCATGATGATTACGGATGACAATGATGAGGATTACGAAATTATTAGGATGATTTTGGAGCTGTTTCTCTTTCCTCAGTAATGTTTAAGCAACATTTTATTTTGCTAGGCAAAATATTATTTCAGTTAAATAATAAAAATGATCTTGTAATTGCCTTTAGTTTACACTAAACCTAAAGTATTGGCAACCGATTAAAATCTTGTGTTGTTTTCTGATGTGGGACAAATTAAATTTTGAAGTGAAAGCTTATTAAAATAAAGCGACTATGTTTTTCCATGAAATAAATATACTAATGCGTAATTTTAATATATTATATATTTTTTTAAAACTTTATAAAAAACAATAAATGTTAGAATTGTTTCGCCACAGAATTCATGGAAGTAGACTAACATTAGATAAACACTAAAATAATTAAGAAATAAAAACTGAGATACAGAGAAATATCGTTATTCTCTGCAGTGTGTAACTGTAAATGTTTTAATTGAAAAGGTAAGCAATCCAAACAGTTCCATTCAAATTATGTCACATGGACTGATACTGCTGACATACACATTGATGAGTACTCAAATACATGCAAACGAACGTGAAAAAACATGCGAACTAATTTAAAACGTTTTATATCTATTTTAAGGTTTTTTGCAATCGGTTTTTATTCATAATCTGGTGTTTAATGGCGTTTGATTCACTGATATTGCATTCGTGGAATAGTTTTTAGTGGTGTTTGTTTACAGCTAGGAGTATAAAATATTCTTATCTAAATGGTTTACAGCTTCTGGAGGAAATCACTGAGAGCACAATAAGTCATCGTTAGGATCAGAGAGGAAATAGAAGATAGAATTTTCATTTATTCTTTTTCGGCGCTCAATTTGCTTGCGACATTTAAGTGTGCAACCTTTTGACTCGAAGAATACATTGCTTTTACAGATCTTTAAACATTCCATTACTGTGTTGTGCGTTTGATTGAGATAGTTTTAGGGAAGTTTAGTGAGAAGAGCCATGTCCGTGTAAAGACACGCGATAGTGTAATAAATAGTATTTGCGAATTTTAAAGACTTGCAATTGCCAAGTTATACAGACATCATATGCAACTACTACTGTTGGCCAAGTGGCATAGCTAAAAATCCGGATATTTATGTTCCACCAGTGGACGATCTTTTTTTAAACAGTTCAGTATAAAGGTTTCTAATATCTAGATAAGTGCATCCATACCGCTCTATTGCAAATGGACCATGAACAGAAAGAATATAACTATTATGGTATCAATCATTGAGGAAATCACTTAATCATATCGATGGGATACAGAAGATTACCAGCGAATAATTCCCAAGAAATCATGAAAAATTGACGTTGCAGCTTGCAAGTGTAAAGACATGGACAACTGTATCGTGCAATCAAGCATAAAGTTCCACACAGAGAGTTGATGTTCCTGAAGGATCAAAGTATTTTTCGAAGAGTATTTATTGAAAATATTCACTGACAAACGAGCAAAGACAGTGGAACAGGAAATGAAAAGGAATACAAGTACATTGAGAGACATTAAATGCAAATTTACTAAACAATTGGAGTTATATCTAGACCTATGTTATAGATATCGACAGAAGATAAACAAGAAATTAAAAAGAATAAATAAGAAATTTAAAATGCCACATTTTGAAGAAGAGAGAGACCAACTAAATCCGAGTGTTCAAGGGTTCTAAACAGAACTTTCAGACAACGGTGTACTATAACTGCATCGACATGTACTCTCTTAAAATTGGCGAGAAACAAATCAACAAAAGTCTGTCATCAGAAGAAGTTCAAGGCATCATAAATTCAGGATTCATGTTAGAAGAATCATTATTCTGCTTTTTAAGATATGTGCTCTTTATCAGAGACAAGCCTGCAAATCAAGAAAACATATGCCAGAGTATATTCCGAAAAAAGAACTCCGCAGCCAAGAAAGGTACATCTCCGCAAGAGCTGTATGTTTTTTCGCATTGGGCTCGAACGCAAAATAAGCTAAAATCTGTACAATATGAAAGCAGATAGCCCCTAAATAATACGGAATATTTGTAGGTATTTAGCACATTACAAATGACTATACAAGCAAATACAACCAAAATATGTTCATTTTAACATCTTGAAAAATTATGCTAAAAATGTTCCAAAATCAATGTTTTAGAAATGGCAAGACATTTTCGGCAAAACAAGGACTTATCTTAAAACACTCATGTTTTGTTCAGTAGTAGTGCCACCAAGAACGCCGTTTTTTCTTATACATCATCAAAATATGAAAAAAAAATGTTTTTGTCCTACTCAAGTTATTATATATCTTCTTTAATATCACAATCAGCATTATATCTGTGATAAACACTGATCGCATGACACTGCTGACACCAATTTCATTAGCTGTAATTCTAAATCTATAAATGGTCTGCTAATCGCATATCCATAAAAAACATTCAAACATCATATTTCTTCTTTATGTTACAAACAATAACTATTTTTATTCCAATACAAATTTAGGCAATTAAACGGATAAAAAAATGTATGAAGCCACTGATTTTATGTTTTCAATGTTTCATACTTCCAAAAAATATAAATTCTTTTAAAATATTCAAATTTTCAGGTTTTTTTAAAGAAAAGTAAGAAACATATTTTTCCAAGAGGTAAATTCTTCGCACATCATTAAACATTCTATTTAAGACTTGAAAAATTAAAGAAGTATTTCATTGTGACAGAATAAAGGTCTTTCAGTTTATTCATTATTAAAATGTCGTCTTTTGTGTTAATTAAGCTTTTGAAAATATTTTAAAGAAAAATCACACATGAGTTATCACTTAAGTAGAACTTTTTTTGGCCAGTTTTAAATTATTTAACGCATATTTATATTTTCCATTTCTTAATTATTTGTAACAATTCGCTTTCAATCAAAATTTTATTAAATTGATATTTATTGATCGAACTGTTTTTTATGTAACATGTAATAGCATTAACACATACTGGACAATTGCACCATAAAATATAATAAATAAAGACACAATCTTGCTTAATGGTACACAAAACACGAACTTTAATAAGTTAAAAGTTAATTTATACGTTTCGAGCTGTTTCTACAGCCTTCTTCAGGAAAATTTTAACATCATATTTTTCTGAAGACGGCTGTAGAAACAGCTCGAAACGTATAAATTAACTTTTAAATTATTAAAGTTCGTGTTTTGTGTACCATTAAGCAAGATTGTGTCTCCATCTAATAGCATTTTTACTGTAAGCTTGAATATCAAAATAAAAGATTCAGCTTAATATGTTTACTATATTTCAGGAGATATAAACAGTGTATTACAAAGAGTATATTTTTACCTTTTATGATAGTATATTTCATATTTTTATCATGTCATTTAATAATATTCATAACCCTCTAGTATAGTTTTTTAAGACTTCCCCTAACATTGTATTTTAATTTCAAATATAATCAGATTGAATATTTAAAACAAGTGCTGCATTTTTTTTTTACTTGAACTATATCCTAGTTAAACAAAACTATAAATAGCTATTTTGTGTTGTTAAATGCAATCAAAAATTTCCATTTTGATGTGCACGTTTTCTTTCAAATGAGGCAACATTTTTCAATATGAGCTAAAAGTTATCCCAAATTTTATGATGTAGGCTGCGTTTCCGTGAAATCGCATAAATGTTTCTGCTGAATTTGAAAATTGCCAGTAAGTATTTGATATGGAACATAATTTGTCAAACTACAGTCAGCGGAACGCTGAGTCTTGGTAAAATGTAAGGATTTTTTAAAAAATACATTTTTAAATTATAGTGCTTTTTGAAAATTTTTGTTTTAAAGTTTAAGGCGAAACTATCACAATGCTTACATGGCTATTGTATTAATTAAGACAACTTATTTTAAACCTCAGTGAGTAATCTTTCCCAAATTGCGTCGACCTTTTAAATGGGGGAAGCAAAATGGAACATTAAACCGAAAGGTTTCATTAATTAAGTGTACTGGATTTATTCGAGTCCAGATATATTGTACCCTTCAACATCAGTCGACCAAAATATTCTAGCATCTTAGTAAATTACAAATTTCCTGAAGCTGTCAAATTCCATGTTATCGATGAAAAGCTTACCTATCCTTTGATAAAAGTCAATGTCGAATGCATATTGGGTGAAAATTCAACGAAACTTATGAACGCAGTTCCACTCACAAAGATACAATCTCTCGATGATTTTGGGACTGATAAACTCATGAAAGTTACTACAATTTTATGTATAAAATCGATTAAAAAATTTTCTTAAAATAAATGAATAATTCGATGTACATTCACTGTTAAAAATCTGCAGCATATGCTGCAAAGTCACTCCCTCGTTTTTATAGGAAAATGTTACTTGACTATATTATGGAGCATTCTCATTGGTCAGAATAGAGACATTCTATAAAAGCGGTGGAGTGACAATGCAGCAAATGCCGCATATTTTTAACAGTGTTGGCGATAATGATAGTGCTTGTGCGCTGTTCATAGAAGAACACTTTATAAAAGGTGGTTCTTCTCTGCAAATCTTTAAAGATTATGGGAATACGGAAATATTTGAATTGATTTACTACACGAACTGTTTACAGACAATAGCATTCCGTGGGGTAAATGTGTGGATGTTTAGATAGTGTGGATACACAAAAAGTGGCGGATAGTATGACTGTATAACTACAAACACACACGCGCACAAAATTGGTGCAGCGAAGGCCATTGAGTATTTCACCAAGGTCTTGAAAGGAAATAAAAAGCCACATAGAACAACCTAAGTATTTAAGAATAAAATTCAACGAAACAAATTATTCGAAACAAATTACATTATTACAATTTAAATTTAAGAATTTACAGACTCATTATGAAAATAAAAGCAACATCCTGTTACTTATTGTATTCCGTTTTTCCGAATCCAAGTAAAAGATTACAACATTTGTAACAATGTATTTGTATACATGTTTATGCGTCACAATTTGTGAATTTAATATATTTGCTCTGAATTCACTATGAAATTCGTTGTCTTATATTTTTATCACGATTTTCCATATTCGTCTATAATTTTACCCGACTGCCAAGAAGGGTTATGTGTTTGACGCGTATCTAGGTATGTGCTTTCTTTATACCCTCGAAACATCCCAACGACTGGTTGGATTTTAATGAATGAGGTCTCTATCGATTCCTCTTAACCGTCCGATGGTTATACGCTAGGTTTTGTTTTTTTAAATTCAAAATGGCGGCCATAAAATACAAAATGGCGGTAGAGACGAAAAAAAATACGCACCGTACTCAGCGCAATATCATTGGATAGGTCTTTCAAAATGAAGACAATGTTTCATTGACCTTTTTACAGTCAGAAGATCCGTTTAAATATTACACAACCTGTAAGTTGTGTAGGTAGGATCTCTAGCTTTACTACAACTCTAACCTTCACAGACATATATAGCTCCCATCAAAACAGTATTTATGGATAGAAACTAACAATTAAACACAACTTAAAAGTCATCAATACAAGTAAATAAGAAAAATAGGTAAGTAATATAAAAAATGGTTTCACATTGATGAGAAATATTTAATTAGTTTGCTTTTTACGCAGTCGGGTTTTTTGATTTTTTTAATTACATTTTACTTATTTTCTCTTTTAATTATGCTCTTCTATATGTGATGAGAATTTAGGATAAGAAAAAATAAAAAATTTGAACAGAAACATTTAATGTGTTGCTTGTTTAAAATTTAAAACTACATTACTTCATCAATATTACTGTTTTATGGGTTATAAAATAGAGTAAGTGTCTGCAAAATAAAATGTATTGCTCTGTATGTAATTTTTCGTTCAGAGGTACTCTGCGATAGAAAACAGATTGGGAACCTCTGGTTTAAAATATCTGAGCTATTCCACACACCTCAACTTTGAAAACTATGTGAAATCTACGCAAAAAGACACACAAGATTTTTCAAAAAATGTACGGACTATCCTGCGTAATTCTATAGAATCCCGTTCAATCACACGGGAAATAAAGCAACTTCGTTGCTTTTGCATCCCTTTTTGGAAAGTTCTTCGTGAGAATATTTATAATCGATCTAGAATAATTTAGGTATACACATTTCAATGCTTAGAATTAAGTATGGAAATATTAAAGAACACACACTTACAATAAAAAATGAATCTCATCCTCACAACCAATGAGTGTAAAGATTATGTAAAAAATTACAACTAAATTAAAATGTGACAAAAATGATGATAAACGCAATGCTTTAAATACAGATGGATATAATTATGTGCGTGTGTCTGCAATTTTTTTTTTTTTTTACAAAAAGTAAAAAAAAAAAATCACCAAGCTAGACATAAGTTGACATTTCCTTATCATTAATGACTTGCCCAGATTGAGTTCACTCACTCATAATAGTTCCCTACCTATCTATTCCAATAAATTTTAATCTCACATTTTTGTGATCATATAAGGGAATGTCAGTAAGTAGGTAACAAACTGATATGAGAGGTCGGAAATTAGTAGTAAATTAAAGAGCGAAGTGGTCGTCCACTTGAGATTGCGACAGAAGAATCAGTGCAGAAGGTTGAGGAAATGGTTAGAGCTGACATGTGGAAAACAATAAACAGCATAGAAACCATTTCCTCAACCTTCCGAACTGATTCTTCTGTCGCACTCTCAACAGGACTACCATTTCGCTCTTTGTCAACAACTTTTGAACGACTCTTTGCATCTTGTACAACTGCTGTCTCATAAATTAGAAATTAACGTCTTATAGTTGGATGCTGCTGCCACCTATTGGTACATTTGGAAACAATTTACTACTAATTTTCCGACATATCATATCATTTTGTGACCTACTTACTGATTTTCCCTCGTACAAAACTCTGTAACGCTGGAAATTGATAACAAAAATACACAGGAATTGATTACCCTGGAAAAAATACCATTGAATTTAATGTTATAACGTCTTCCTTTTTAGATTTTAGAACTCGTTCTTTTTCATAAGAGATGATCTTGTGTGGAATGATTAAAAATGTTAGAAAAGAGAATTTTATATCATGCGGGTTATCCCGCAATTATCTGCGAATATATTTTTGTATTCAAATATATTGCTTGACAAGTACCCTTAAAAATGTACCATAATTATTCTCATTTATTAATTACTTGATTAATTGAATTTAACTAAAGAAGATAAGTATTAATTTCTAAAGACATATAAAATATCTTAAATCTGTGATAAAAAAGATTTAATTAATTTTATTATAATTTCAAAATATTTATTCATTTTCTGAAATTAAATTTATTTTTTCACAAATAAATACTGCGTAAATATTGTTTATACTTTGAAAGAAATCCCATCGATCTTTGTTCTTTGACAATAACGATATCCCCATCGGGAACTTTCGTAGAAGTATATTTTTTGAATTTTTATGTGAACAGAGAAAAAAGCGATGTTGAAAGAAAATTTTATCTCACATATACAAATGAAAAATATACATTTTCATTTTTTAATAAAATGTATTTTTATTTATATACGTATGAATATTTTAAAAATAAAAATCAAATGTAATTCTTTGAACAGACCAATATCATAAAAGCTATTTTTTTTATGTTGACTATTTTGAATATCAAAGTATGTTGAAAAGAAGAGCTGTATTGTTTATTTAAATTTTCAAATTTAACTTAAATAATCAATAAAATACTTAATAAATATATTTCGAATAAACTGATACATTTTAGTAATAATTTATTATTAAATTATAATATTCATTATTACGATGTTATTATTACGTATTAATATATATTTATTATTTAAATTTATTATTTTTTTTTATTTATAATAATTTATGCATTTCTTAAAAAAAAGAAAAAGAAAAAGAAACGAAAAGGAGAGGTTATTAATTTTATTTTAACAATGATTTAGTATCTTCTTTTGAATAGAAAAAGTTGGTGATTTTTAAAAAGACTATTACAATTTTTAATTAAGGAAGAAGTGCAGCGTATTCCTCATTAAGGAAGAAACTCTTAACACATCATTAAATATTCTACTTAGCGCTAGAATTTTTTTTAAGTGCTTCATTATAATAGAATAAAACTCTTTTTGTTTGATCACCTTTAAAAGAGCGTCTACTGCATTATAAAAAATGTTGAATAAAACAATTTGAAGAGAAGTCATCATGTAAGGTTTTTTTTTTTATGTTTTGAAGTTATGAATGACTTTTAACTGATTCATTGAAGAGTATTTGATAGATGTTTATATTTTTAAGTTCTACATTCTTAATAAAAATACTCACATTTTGCAAATTTCTTGAAATATAAAGAAATCTAATGAATAATTTCTTCGCAAATAAGATCTGGCTTTAATTTTTTGTTAGCTTAAATGTAAATGTTTCAGATTAATATCGTTACATTCTTTCAAAATATAAAACAATGTATTATATGCAAAATATTTTTTAATTTACAGTTAAAGTAATTTTTTTTATGTTAGCTATCTTAGAAGTATAAGTGCTTATATTTAACTCGTATATTTATTTTCCAAATTGTTCCTGAACATTGGTGTTCATATGCATGTATATGTAATTTGATAAAATATTACAAAAGTGTCATCTTTTTAATAAAAAATCAATATTCAGTGTACGTAAATATTCAGACGTATTTAAAATATTTATATCTTAATGCTGAAAATAAAACTTATGAATCTCAAAGAAGCGCATATTTATGTTTTAATATCAATCTGATAAGTTAAGTTACATGTTCATAGAAAAAAAAAAGACAAAATCAAAAAATAAATATGACACTGTACGTTATATTTGGTGAACATTTTTTTGTGAAAATTAGTGAATAAATTTATATTATTTTAAATTTCTAAAGAAAATTCAACACATTGGTGTTTATAATCATCTAATACGCTCATTGATTATTAGCCAGGGTGAATCAAATTTAAAAATAACCCCTTTTTAAGAGAGTCCGGGTGTCAAAATTATATATCCTTTATTTAAAGGCATTTTCTTAATTTATTTCATGAAATGTGTGTGTCTCTGTAAAGATTACTTTTAAGATAAGAAAGTTATTTAAAACTTTGAAAAAGAAATAATTTCTAAATTTAAACTTATATATATATTATATAAGTATTACACTTATATTATATAAACTTGTATATATATTTTGCTTCAAACCACTCACCCAAAAATATTCCAATTAGCTGTGATGCTGCCACAAAGAAATATTTTAAACATTAGAAAGCAGAAAATATAAAAATAAATAAATAAATAATGTAGTATTTATTTAAATACTCTTTTACTATTTAATAATTTCATATTAATTAAGTTTTTGTTATATGTAATTTAGGCAACCTCGACAGATAGTGTAAATAATGCTTTATTTTCTTTCTTGCTGAAATCTCAGTATAGGGACAGGGCAAAAAACGGTGCAAAAATTATAAATTTTTATTTAATTTACTAGGTGGCGCTTTCTATCAAGTGCAAACCAACACGTAAATTTACTGCTATCGCGGACAACACTTAAAAGTAGAAAATATAAACCGAATGTATATAATATATTTTTTCTAATAATAGTTTATTATTTAATAGTTTTTAAACATTCAAATGATGATTATATGGAAAGAATATAGAAATTCCTAATAGAGAGTTTAAAAAATACATTATTTTATTTCGTGTTAACATATCTTAAACTAGTTGGATGTGTAAATCCCAAACCTTTCTTCTTAACATTTCAAAATGTAGTTACAAATGTCAATATTTAATATTATTAGTTCAATACTGTACCAACTTTGAGTTTCATCTTAAATTTCTGCTTCAGTCAATTATCGGTGAGAAAACAAGTTAATCTCGATCATAATATTCATTAAAATCAATAGTTTTCCTTTATTCTGTTATACATCAGCTGTTCGCGAATAGCCGGCTCGTCATGATGCGAAGTTCCCGTTGCTAAAAGGGGTCGACGGTGTACAATAGAACTACGAAAAACCAAGAATATTATAAGATATCGCTATTAAAGTGCTTCCTTTCGGTGAAATATTTCCAAATTCAAGGAGGACCTGCTTGGTATAGCAAAAAACATACAAAAAAAATTTGCTCTACTCTATGCATAACTTCATACACTTTTCAATGGCACAATAATAAAATCGCACAAAAATTTCTATTACAGCACCCCCTTCCGTCGGATTTTTTTCAAATTAAGAGAGGACCTGCTTGCCATAGTCAAAAACTGAAATAAAAGGATAAATTCTATGCATAACTTAAAACACTTTTTTGAAGGTATAATAAGGAAAATGGCACAAAAATTACCATTACACAAACCCCCTTCCGTCAGAATTTTTCCAAATTAAGAGAGGACCTGCTTGCCATAGTCAAAAACTAAAAAAAAGGATAAATTCTATGCATAACTTCATACACTTTTTGAAGGTATAATAATGAAAATGGCACAAAAATTACCATTACACAAACCCCCTTCCGTCAGAATTTTTCCAAATTAAGAGAGGACCTGCTTGCCATAGTCAAAAACTCAAAAACAAGGATAAATTCTATGCATAACTTAAAACACTTTTGATGACACAATGGTGACAAACACACGGACATACGGACTAACAAACATTTTGTATAAACACGTTTTTGGGACTCATAAAACGTATAAATCCGTCGAAAATAGGAAGTAGAAAAAAATCGTTTATAGTATTTTCTTCTATTGAAGACAGAAGAAAGTAAAAAAGAAACAGAGCAAAATTATAGTTTTTGCTTTTTTTTTTATCAAACCACTAGATGTCTCTTTCCATTAAATGTAAATCAAAGCGGTTATCAAATTAACGTGTAGTAACAAAAGTTTTGACAGTACATGAATTGCAATAATGACAGTAGGTGATGTTTTAAAGAAAAACTTTAAATGTTTATAAAAGAATGCTTTTATAAACTATATTTATTACTTTTATTCAAAAGTACTGTTCTACAAGAAAGATGGCATGTCAGTGAAATGAAGGTTTAGTAGGATTAAGCATTTTAGTATCGAAAATGCCTTCACGTAAATAATTAATATGCTAATATATATATGTTCAACAACGATGCTACGGATGCACTATAGTGTGAGATTTTTGCAAAGAAAAGGTAAAAAAGTGGCATTAAAAGAACTAAAATCGGTCTTTTAGAAACCCTAATATTCTTTCTGAAATAAATAAAATTTTTAAATCTAATAGTAAATCATTTTGTATTAAAATTAAGGACATTGTCTTTTATAAAAATGAGACGTACATTTGTTACAAAGAATTCAGATGTTAGAGTGGTTTGGGTTCCCTTGACCCAAAGTTAGAAGCTTCTAGCGTCATCATTGATTTGGTAAGCCCTCATCAATGTTAACAAAATTCTGTAATTGCAAAACCGTATTTTCGAAACAGTAGATTGCAGTTGACGACTCGAATGCATCGGAATGGCAATTTTTTTATGTTTTGATTTGTGTCTACATATTTGATTAAAACACTTACTACACTATATGGCCAAAGGTGACCGGTCACTAGCGATTTGCTAAGTATCTAGAAAAATACACGAGGAATTAACATGGAAATGCGAGGTGTGTAAACAGTATAGTATAGGTCATATATTTCCGCGGTATTTTTTTCCCAAAACCACTTAGGGGACGGTCAACAAATTGAAAAAGAACGAACATCTTTTGGATAACCATGTAAAAACTAATGTAGCAAAAGCGTTCAAACTCGAGATTATTAATAAGTGGCGCATTGTAATATAATAAATTCATTTGTATGAGGATAGCATGTATACTCGTAGAGAAATTAAGGTTTTTATAAAAACAGTACCAAATTTCGCCAAGTTCTTTGCTTATAATTTGCAGAGTTCTTAATATAAAAAACAATCTTTTCAGAAATTATGACAAACCACATTGTACAGAAACTTCTGTAATCAGAATTATAAAATAATAAAAATTGGATGAAAAATGAGCAGGTTTATTAAATAAATTTTTACTGCGCATGCGCGAAGGTAATGAAAATATTATATACATAATGTATTAGCTAAGTATATAGAGCAACTTTTGTGAATGTCTCAAAATAATAGCTTGAAAATTCTGAAAATTATTGTCGATAGAATAAGCTCGAAATCCGTTGTTCCCAAAAAGAAGCAAAAAGATGAATGGTTGTATCAAGTATCTGTTCATTAGTGCCAAGATAGCGTACACAATATTGAACGTACTACTATATTTGGATACAACCGCTCATCTTTTTTGCTTTCTTTTGGGAACAACGGATTTCCAGCTTATTCTATCGACGATAATTTTCAGAATTTCCAAGCTATGATTTTGTGACTTTCACAAACGTTGCTCTATATACTTAGCTAATACATTATGCACATTACATTTTGATTGCATTGCGCAGTGAATGCGCATGCAGTGCATGCGCAGTGAAATTTTTTTTAGTTAATCTAGTCATTTTGCATCCAATTTTTATTATTATTTAATTCTGATTGCAGAGTATTGTGTACAATGCTGTTTGACATACGTTCTAAAAAGAACTTTTTTATATATTAAGAACTCTGCAAATTACAAGCAAAAAACTTGGCGAAATTTCGGACTGTTTTTATAAAAACCTTAATTTTTCTACGAGTATACATGCTATCCTCATACAAATGAGTACAGTATATTACAATGAGCCATGTATTAATAATCTCGAGTTTGAAAACTTTTGCTAGATTAGTTTTTACAGGGTTATCCAAAAGATATTCGTTTTTTTCAATCTGTTGACGGTCCCCTACGTGGTTTCGCGAAAAAATCTTCGCCGAAATATATGATCTATAATATATTTTTGACACATCTACAGTTTCAAGTTAATTTCTAGTGTATTTTTCTAGATATTTAACAAAACGTCTAAAATCAAAGTGACCGGTCACCTTTGGCCATATAGTGTATCAGTACATGGTTTATGTTTGAAAGATCAATACATTCTCTAAAATAAGTTAAACTTGATTCATAAATTTGGCCATAATCTTAATTGCAATTTTTATTATTTTTTTCTTTTTATGTATCGCTGTAAACCAACTATAACAGGTATGTTTTATTAACGGGCTCATGAAAAATATTGGCAGACACAATGGATAGTCTAGTTAAGGGGTCCCAAGTACTTAGAAAAATGAATAAAAGACCACTTTCAACATTAAATATCGTAAAATTTATTTGGTTTTCAGACGCGATTTTTATTAGGATGAACAATATAAGTATGTTCTTTCATTTCATGTATTTAAAAAAATTTCAGGTGCTGAATTATAATTTACAGGGGGCTTCAAACTGTCAGACATCTGACGATCAGAAAATTGACATTACAGATTACGCGAAGTACACGATGCATTTTGCAACTAGAATGAAAATTTTGATGCTTAGTTCTGCTTCAGATTATAATAATTACCCTGAACCTAAATAAATTTGCATTTAAAGTAGTTCTACATTTTTAATACAAAGTTACATTTAGCTAATGTAATATTTATAAAATTTCAATAATATAAAAACTTAAAATAATATGTTTTTGAACAATAAAAATGAAATTTATGGTTCAATTTATACAGATTAACATAAAATATATGTTTTGAAAATTTCATGAAAAAATTATTTAGAAGTTTTTGAGATATCGTGTGCGTTGTTCCCAAAAACGTCATTTGGAGAAAAATGACTTCAAAATTTCCGAAACGCCGCCTCAGTCATTGTGCGGGTACGTTTCTAAAATCCATAATTTATTTTCTAATAGGAATTTGAAGGAAACAATTATATAAAAATGTTCACAAAAGATGGGAATTTAACATCTAAAAAAAATTAAAATTTCGAACGTTTTAAAGCTTTAAAGAGTCCTGAGAGCCCTTAAATTCTTAATGGTTCAATATGTCTGACGTTACCATGATGACAGTATTTGAATATTAAAGTCATATGATACTATATAATTTACATAAGTGTATATTTATTTTATTTTTACAAATTGTTTCCCAATAATACTTATTATGTCAGGTTTGACGAATTAGAAAGCCCTTGCTTTTGTGCTTTATTTGTGTGTGGAAATATATAACATATTTATAATCCTATGTGTCAGTATTCTTTGGAGCAGACAGGTTTTTTCTGATTTTTTTTTTCTATTTTAACATCCTCTATTTATTGTCTGATGCGGCAGTATCATGACGTCAGCTTAAATACCGGACAATTTTTTGTTTTAGTATCTCCATTATATTGAGTTAATTTTTAGCACTTTCCAACAAAGTTGAAAAGTGTTTATGCATTCGGATTGTCTGGCCGTCTGTCCACGCTCTAACTCCCGTAAATATACTCGGATTTTCATGAAATTGATAAAAGTTATTTAGGGTCACCAAATCATGTGTGGTATTGTATATGAAGTATCTAGTATTTATAGTTCAATTACAGGGGCACTCAAAAGTATTACCTTACATTATGGTATATGGGAAAAAATCTTTTGCAGAGTATTTGAATGACATTACGCAATTTCAAATGTACTGAAACTGATATAATCACTGAATTTCACTACGATCAAGTTAGAATAGGGCATTCACGGCATTTTGTATTCATTTGCAGGGACACACAAAAGAAATCGGTTACAGTACTATCTTTGAGTAATAATTGCTTGAGTGTAGAGTTTAAAATTCGTTATGCGCTTTTAAATTTTATTATTTTTTTATGTTACTCTTCATATATAAATTATATACCTCATATACAGGGCTGCACAAAAGTTTTCACGTACCATTTTCCTTATTAGAGAAACTTGCTGAAGGGAAATTTTCAAATGAATTATATGTATCTCTTAAATAAACCAAATTTTGGCATTATGTAGTTAATACATACAAAGTTATATATTCTATACTGGGCTGCTAAAAAATCTGTTAATTTACGATTGTAGGTGGGAACAGCTCATATTGAGTTTTGAAATGTGTTATGCGTTTCCATATGATTGAATTAGATGTATTTTTAAATGGTGCTGTTTTGATACATTATTCTGAATGTGTAGTAAAGTGTTTCATAATCTATGTTTGACGCATGATTTTTTTCTTTCTTGTTATTTTTAAACTGACTTTTCCTAAGTAAACTTGTCAACATTATTTTTTATTGTATTTCCGTAGATAAAGCACGAAAACTTATGTCAATCGCCATCAGATTTTCTGAAAGTATTTCTTCACCTTTCGGATAGGGACGATATTCATTATTTTCCTTTAATATTCCCCCTTTTCTCCGAAAAGAGTTTATTTAATTACCATCCTTCCAGAAACATCGTTAAAAGTTATTAAAAAATCTAAATCGGAAATTAAATTTAAAATTTCCCAGATGTTTTATGAAACTCTCTGATCCATGCGTATATTTGGTGTTAACTTCATTGCACTGCCTTTCATAGTCTTGGGGAAGAGTTCATAAATACAAACAAAAGTCAAATTTAAAGGTAATATATTCTACAAAAACAACTTTTTATGAAATACTTAACTATTTTAAATCAAGTGGAAAAATTAAAAGTGTAATTCAAAAGTCATATAAAATGCCGTACCGGATTTCAAAAAATCATATTTTCGAAACTACTGCACATATGACAGTACGTGATACATGAATTTAAAGAGAAATATACCAATTTTTTTTTTAGTTACAACTGTTCGATGTGTGACCTTCTTGTTACACGGCATACGTCCAATCTGTAATCCAGTTCGTTCCAAACATTTTGTAGCATCACTCAGCCAATGGATTTGAATGCTACACATATGCGTTCCTAATGTTCTGGCAGTGTCAACGATATTGTTTATGTACCACTAATGCCGGAAACACTACCAAAAGTTAAAGAACACATTTGTGTAGCAATCACAACAATTGGCAGAGGGATGCTACAAAATGTTCGGAACGAACTGTATTAGAGATTGGACGTATGCAGTGTAACAAGAGGGTCACTCGTCAAACATTTGTAATGGAAAAAAATTTGGTATATTTCTCTTTAAATTCATGTTTAATTTATTGTAATAAGTGCAGTAGTTTCGAAAATATACTTTAAAAAATTCGGGTAGGGAAGATCGGGGCAAGATGAATAGCAGGGCAAGATGACGAATGTCTTAATTTTTCCGTTTTCCACTAGGTGGCAGCATCAACCGGACACTGGCTCTCCTGTAGGCCGTTTGTTAAACAATAGTATACAGTCGCTGAAATCGCCATTTTTGTGTTAGTTGTGAAGATTTGATTGTTTACCGCTGCCTCTCTATAACTTTTATGCATGTGTAATAAGCTCTTCTATAAATACAGCCCAGCAAAGAAAGAAACAGTAGGCCATCAGCTGGAAAAAAGATGGCAGCCAGCAGTGCCATCAGCAGTAAAGTGCAAGGGTGCCATTACTTATACCTGTCGAAAAGTTTCCGAGCCGAATGCAGCTGGCCCATCAGTGATGGCCTACAGCAGGCCAGCATTGGTATACCATCACATTACTTCAATCCGGCACTTTTCCTGCAGTGCTAGCACCTATCCCACTGCTATTTCTTTGCTGGCCAAGCACTTTCCCTTACAAAAATTTCTTATAGAATTCTGTAAAATAACAAAGTATTATATAATTATGGCTCTTTTTTCTATAAGCTAGTTTCACCAAGAGTTATAGGAATATCTGTAGAAGCGTCTATAATAGAAATGTCTATAGAAATATTTGAACTGCATGTGGTCACCCTCCCAAGTACTGTCCGCGTTCGATGCTGTTTGGTTTTCGTAATCGAACATGAGCAAGTGCTTTCAGCGTACGCTACGACTGTTCGTAGCTTTCAGGTTCTCATTACACTATTTCAAGTTTGTTTCTTTTGTGATTTATGTTCCCAATCATTAAATTGGTATAGAAATTATTCTATTGTATAGAAATCCTACGTATTTTATACGCTTATTGATTCTGAACTGCGTAAACTATGAAAACCGAAATTCTTTGTAACCTAGTGAAACCAGATTTAAGGAGAAAAAAAAGTGCATTGTAATAAAGAATTTATTTATTTATTCATTTACTTATTTATTTTGTTGGTGGCAGTGGTGCTATATTTTTTACAGTTTCAAAAAAAAATTATCTTTACAGCTAAAATTGTGTTAAGATAATCATTTCAAATTTGTGTTCAAATACTCAATGTCTTCGATATTTGCAGCGCCACCTAGCGTAAGGGCTCCCAGCAATAATACTGCAAAAGTTCGTGCACTTCCATGTACACTGTAAAAAAAAAATCTGTAGTTCTACAGATGTGAAGTTACATGCTTACTAAACTTTCACCTGTAACTGTACGAAAAAAGCTGCAAATCTACAAAACTAGTTTTTGTAAAGCTACAAAAATCAGTAAATTTACAAATGAATCTGCTAAAATATCAGTAATCTTACTAAACTTTTATTTGTAACCCTGGCTGCAGTTACATGAAAAGTTCTCGGAATCCCAGTTTCCAAAAAAATTCTTAGTAACCTTACAGATTTTTTGATTTTCGGCGCAAAAGTGTGTCTGTTACATGAAATTTTGTTGTTGCCGTTACATGAAAAGTTCTAGGAATCCAAGTTTCCTAGAAAAACTTTAGTAACTTCACAGATTTTTTTTAACAGCGTAGTGGTGGGCCAGCGCATGAGATAAAATGAATGCCCACTAGAATTTTATCTGATGATTTCCAACAGCAAAATTGACTGAAGCTGTCCAGCAGTGGTCATGCAGTGGTAGACCATCAGCCAGCACTTCTCTATCATTGCCAGCACCTATCTTGCTGCTAGCCAGCAATATCCTCTTTGCTGGAAGGTAGGATATATCGTTTCTCTTTAATATTTATGAGTAACTTAGTTTAAATACTACCTATTACCATGAATAAATGTCATTTAATTGCCTTCCTTCATGGCAATTGAAACGAATATTTCTAAATAGGCAGTCCGGGGCAAGATGACGAGATCGTCATCTTGCCCCGTTTTTCGGAATCTATTAAACTAACTATGTTGTCCATTCTATTTAATTCCTGTAAACGCTTGTTTGTTCGACCTTGCGGTTAGTGTTTTTGATTTCAAACCATTGCCTAAAGCAACACAATGTGAGAGAAAAAGAAAAAGCAAAACACTGAGCCCAAGCATTCTTACAAGCACACCCATCAAAGAAATGTTAGAACAAAGGGAAAAGAAGAAGAAAGAACAGGAACTTTTAAAAAACAGAGAAAAGAAACTATTGAAGCTAAAAAGGGAGTAAAAAAACTCGAACTAAGTTCCTGTAGGCCCAAGTCTATTAAAACCAGGCCAAACAGTCCACACTGTAAAAAAAAAATCTGTGAAGTTACTAAAGTTTTTCTAGGAAACTGGGATTCCTAGAACTTTTCATGTAACGGCAACAACAAAATTTCATGTAACAGACACACTTTTGCGCCGAAAATCAAAAAATCTGTAAGGTTACTAAGAATTTTTTTGGAAACTGGGATTCCGAGAACTTTTCATGTAACTGCAGCCAGGGTTACAAATAAAAGTTTAGTAAGATTACTGAAATTTTAGCAGATTCATTTGTAAATTTACAGATTTTTGTAGCTTTACAAAAACTAGTTTTGTAGCTTTGCAGCTTTTCTTGTACAGTTACAGGTGAAAGTTTAGTAAGCATGTAACTTTACATCTGTAGAACTACAGATTTTTTTTTACAGTGCAGTTGCATCAACTTTAAAGGATGGTGTTTTCAGATGTCCTGCTTGTGACGAGGAATATTGTGACACACCAACAGAAGAATGGATCCAGTGTTGTAAATGCCAATAGTGGTGGCATGAGGAAAGTTCCAATTATGAAAATGGTATTTTTATTTGTGACTTTTGTTAGCTGCACAACTAAACACTTCAACATTACGTTACAATGCATTATGCTTAGTTTGATACTTTGTAAGACGTAAAAACACAGTTATCATTTGTTAATCCATTTAACATATTCAAAAGATAAAATATGTTCAACCTTTTTCTGTGTTGTGCAATTTGTTAGTGATATGAAAAAATAAAATTATCCTTTTTTTTATTTGAAAAATTAAATGGTAATATATTTAATACTACAAAGGAATACTCTAACAGTTCGCGTAAAATTAATTTTACTATACTTAAAAATAAATTAATAAACAACAAAAATTCTTAACATAGTCATCTTGCCCGGTCTCCCCTACATCATTCTTACTCACCCTGTAATATTTCACATATATATTGAACGAAATTTATTTATTTCCATAGAGACTTTTTCATTTTGAAATCACTCTTATTCTTTTCAACAAATGTATGTTTCATAAATATTTTCAAAAATAAAAATTATTTCCCTAAATATTTATAAACAGCCTAAGTGGAAAATTTCATACCATGTAGTATTTTTGAGCTTTTTGCGTTTCGAGGAAAGGAAAAATATTATTTAAATCAATGTTTAACTTGAATCCATAAATTAGAAACATGCATCATTAAATTTTAATACATTTAAATTCGAAAGTAATAAATGAATAATTTATAAAAATAAAAAAAAAACTGTATCCAGCTATTTCAAAAAGGCTTTTAATAAAAAAAGTCTTTTATTACGTCAAGCACTTTGCATATCAAAACATCATTTTAAAATAAAGAAAGATTTTCCAAAGTTAAATTTGCTTACTTATTGTGAACTATCAATAAAGTATTTATCAAGGGTGTATCAAATATAAATATTAATTTTGTTTATTTTCTGGTATTTTTCACATGCTTTAGAATTTATTCTGCCTTTGAATAGATTTTTTCAAATGGCTGCTAAATATTAAAATTTGTAAAACCCTAAAGAATTAGTTTATGTCCATTTTGTTGTAAGGTATAACTTTTAATACACTTAGATGTGCATAATGCATAATATATTATTCTTACAGTTTGCTTTTAAATTATATAAAACTATAATAAAAAATAAAAAAAATGATTGCAAATTTAATAAAAACCTTGTGCTAATTGGATTAAAAAAAGAAACATGTAAATGGTTGAAGAATCAAAATATATACATATATATATATATATATTTCATTTAATATTTTCCTTAACTTTTATGCTTTTAAAAATTATTAACATATTATAGTACTTAGCATACAATTCATTAGGTTAAAAAAATGGGTATAATTGTTTAGTTTATTCGTCAAATTAGAATTAACATAATGTCAAAACATAATTTAAGAGCCATTATTTTGAAAATCAGACGGAGTGTGATAGTTGTATTTTTTGATTTGTTTGATATTTTTTTTCTGTGGAAGTAGATCACATTTAATGTATAATGTGCAATTTTGAAGCCCTGAAAAAATTCTCCCTTCACTGTAAAAAATGTCAAAGTTCAAGGTTGTGACCGTCATTTTTCATGAAAAGTGAAATGCGAGTACGTTTGCAGTGCTAAAGCTTTGGAAAACAACGACATCCCAAAATTCTTTTCTGATGAAATATTAGTGTAACACTATCTGCTTAGTAAACTGTATTCGTTTCCATGGGGCATTGTTATTTTACATTGTTATGTTGCCACAAAATGCAATGAAAATGACGTTTTCCTCCGTTTTCCGCACGTATTTTCTTATTTAAGCAATAGTACCCCAAACGTTTTCTTAATGCATAATGCGTAATATATTATTAGCCCCCGATATTCTATTTCTTTCTCCCACCTACTAACTTGTCGTCTCCAAAACAATACGTTGCGTTGTATAAGCCATCCCTAAAACAAAACAGATGTATTATTGTACGGAATAATCTCTACTGCAATTTTTTTTTTAACTTTTAAGCATCGCACATTTTCAATTTTTATACCGTCGTATTGGAAAAGAAACCATACTTTTAAATGCAATTCGTTTGAAAACTGCATCTCCATTTATTTTTGAGATATTAATTTTTTTGTAGTTTTTAGCACCATTGTTTTTAATTTTGGCAACTCAAGTACACCATTTCTGTAGACAGCACTAAGCTCCATATATAACTTATATATTGATCTCAGCGGTAGAAAGTACAGGCATAACAGTTGAAAAATACCAATTAATATTTTTGTTGCCATTTTCTCATAAAAACTGAAAAAAAAATGTATTTAAAATACGTACTATTTTGAAAAAATATAAATGAATGATTCTGATAAAACATGGAACTATTATAAACTAAATTTAATTTTAAGTATCTATAATATGTAATTTTAAGTAGGAAACCGGGGCTAGTAAGTCCAGTTTTTAGTTATTTATTTTTATTATTATTTTTTTTTGTTTAAGTTTTTTAACGAACTTTAACTGCACTTTTAAAGAACAGGCATTTGGCTATAAATATCCGGAGTTTTGAGTTTGTAGCTTTTGTAGTTCATGTTTAGCGGAAGCCTAAAGTAAAAGGGAAATTGTGCGCCAACCTACCCCATCACGGGGCAAGTTGCCTATACCTATGGGGTATGTTGGCACACGCTTTATAAAAGTTTAAATGAAACTCAAATAAGGCATGCAGTTAAGAGAAATCAATTTCATTATTACCAGTAAGTTTAAACAAAGGCGTTATCGCCGTACAATGTACATTCAAAATTATACAGACATAAAAATAATGAATAAAACATTAACATTTTGTAACTTCTATCCTACTCGATATTATCATCAGAGTTGCAGTTGTCACAAATATAAAATAGAGTGTCTCCGTCAGAGCAAGCCTCATGTGCCCAAAATCTTGCATTGCAACCACTTTTCCCTTTTCTGTATTTCAAACTACCAGCACACACCAGAAACCGAGTGAACTTGCCTCGTGTTCAATGCGCCTACTAGCCCCATAATAAATTTCTTCACAAAAGGGAGACGTAACCTTAAGATAAATTTTCCGAGAAAATCACATATGGGGTAGGTACAGTTAATCATACGCTAAGAAAAACTGCCCAAGTTAAATCGCAATTATTAAGATAAGAATTAGAAATTAAAAAAAGAATAAAGCAACAAAAAATTACGTATGAGTGTAAAAAACACAGAAATCGTAATAAATATCCATTGCACGTAGGTAAGGGTGCAAAACCACAATGAAGATTGTAAAAAGCAAGGAAAAAGGTACTGTGTGACTGGTTGCGAAATCTATCCACAAACAGGCGATTTATGAGGACTGCGCCTACTTACCTCTGTAGCAAACTACCCACGGTCTCCCCTATATCACAAACAAATGAAGACATATAAATCATGAGATAGCCGATATTTTTATCCACTTTCTTAAATGATGAAATCTATTTTTTTTTTTTTTTTGATCGGTGTATTATTCAGCCATAGTCACATCATATGCATACTTTATTGTAGGTGTTGTTTAAGACTGGATCGTAAATGAGTAATTCTTCAGCGGATGCAGATGAAGTAATTTTATATAAATAAAAGCCGGTGTTTGGAGTCTTAAAACTGAAAAATCTATTTATTCATACATATATATTCTTTTTTCATCGGGGGCGACACAAAATTCTGAAAAAGCAGAATTCCTGTTTTCTGGTTCTTACAGTTTCTTCTTTTAACTATTTAAAACTATAGTAAAAATTCAAAAATATGATTGACAATTTAATAAAAACCTATTTCAAATTGGATTCAAAAAATGAATATACAAACATTTGAACAATGAAATATAATATATATATATATATATATATAATTTCGTTTGATAAATTCCTTAATTTTTATGCCTTTAAAAATTATCCTTCAATGTACTTTCATCTTTTGAATTTCTCATTACATAAAGAAATAAGTTCTCTATTTTTAAAATGACATTTATTATAAAAGTTGCATCGAATTGGTGTTGAACTGTTTAAGCCCTGAAAGAAAACCTAGAAATTTTTTTAACTACAGAACTTTACTTTAAAACTTTCCTAGCTTCGAGAGGACTGCATATTTGTGATTTCGCCTCGCCTTTCTTACATTTACCGTGTAAACGTTGTAATTGTGTCTACGTCATCTACATGCGGACTTTTGACTCGCCTTTTATATATTGTTCAGAACTCTTTTCGTTTTTCCTGTAACATGTAGTGTTTTTAAAAGTTGCTCCGAGTAGTTAATCTCTCGGTGCATATAATATTTTACTCAAGAAGTTTCATTAAAGATATTAAGCCAATTAACAGCGCAATGTTCTGGCAATTTGGACGCATTTTTTATAGCACAAACTGCTAGCTTCCAAATTGCAAGCGCCCCACCAGTGGCCGAGAGGTTCTGCTCTCGAAGCTGGTAGATGAAAGGTGCTGGATTCGATCTCAATCGCGCCCGTCGGCCTAATCGTTCGGAGTTTTCGTGGTTTTCTTCGAACCTTGGACTTCCAAGCGTTAATACGGGTTATGTTCCTTAGAAAGACCCCCACGAAGGGCACTCTCCCCTATAGGGGAGATATCCCTCGTGTTGATAATTGGCCGACATAAACACAACCAACCAACCAACCAAATTGCCAGCACAATGTGCTGTTAATTTTACGCAACTACTGTATTTTTCATGTTAATATAGTCATGAAACCAAAGAAAGATACAGCACATTCACTGTGATCGATTTTGTGCGCAAGATGAACAGTACTTTGTACTGTAAAAATGTCGTTTTTTTTAACAGTGTTGATGATATTTTAAAAAGCAAACAAATTTATGCACACAACTATTTAAAATAGAAATATTATTTACAATAATTGGGCGTTAAATTTGCTGTAACAGATTAAGAACTTAACATACGATTAATTAGGTAAAAAAATATTTTCGGATAATTTTTTAGTTTATTCTTGAAAATAAATTTAACATACTATCAAAAGAGAATTTATTTAGTTCCAATCCCTATAGAACTAGTATAAATGTTGTTAAAAGTACATCTTGGAAATGAATGTAAATCTGAAATTTTCCAGATCATTTATGACATTCTCATATCCCTACGGATAATTGGTGTTCACTTCATTGCACTGGTTTTCTTATTCTATGAGAAGGAGTTGCGAAATAAAATCAGAAAATCAAATTTAAAGGTAATAGATTCTATAAAAACATCTATATATGAAATACTTAATTAACTATTTTAAATGCAGTAGTAATATTAAAAATTTAATTCAAAAGCCATTTATATTATTTCACATTTATCTTGTACGATAGTTACATGTTTCCTTGGAGAGTTATTCATTTTTAAATCACACTTATTCATTTCAACAAATGTATGTTTGATAAATATTTTCATAGATAAAAATTATTTCTCTAAATATTTACAGACGTCCCTAGTGGAAAATTTCACAGCAAGTAACATTTTCAAGCTTTTTGTATCCAGAGGAAAAAAAAAAAAAAAAAAAAAAAAAAAACATTATTTAAATCAATGTTTAACTTGAATCCACAAATGACAAACACGCGACGTTAAATTTTATTACAAATTATTTAAATTCGAGGGTAATAAATAAATAATTTATGAAAATAAATATTATATTTCAAAAATGTATTTAATAAAAAAATTATTTTATTACGTCAAGTATTTTGCATATCAAAACATCATTTTGAACTAAAGAAAGTGTTTCTAACGTTCAATTTGCATGCTTATTCTGAACTATAAATAAAGCATTTATCAAGGTGTATCAAATATAAATATTAATTTTGATTTATTTTCTAGTCTTTTTCACATGCATTAGAATTTAGTCTGCGTTTCAATATATTTTTTTTCAAATATGGCTGCTAAATATTAAAATTTGTAAAATCCTAAAGAATTACTTATGTCTATTTTGTTGTGGGGTATAACTTTTAATACAGTTATACGTGCAAAATGTATAATATGTTATTTTTACAGTTTCCTTTCAAATTATTTCAAACTATAATAAAAATAAAATTCAAAAATATAACTGGCAATTTAATAAAAACCTTATACTAATTGGATTAAAAAAAATAGACACACAAATATTCGAACTATCAAAATGAAAATAAAGAAAAAAATTTTTTTTTTCATTTGATAAATTCCTTACCTTTTATACGTTTTAAAATTATAGTTCAATATACTTTCATTTTCTGAATTTCTCATTACATAAATATATAAGTTCTATATTAAAAAAATTAAATTGATTATAAAAGTTGCATCGAATTGGGCGCCCTAATTTTACTCTAACTGATTAAGAACTTAGCATACCATATATGTTAAACGAGCAAGCGATTTTCCCGATTATGAATGATATCGTAAACGACTGGTAAGTTATTCACGAGACTTGCCTCCTATACCAAATCGAGCACGAGAAAAAGATCTAGCTAGATCCCGAATTAAAGAAAATTCGTTTTTACAGGGTAAAAAAGATCTTAGCTGAATATACTGCTTGCTATAAATCGAAAAATTGTCATGCAATTTACACTAAACGTGATTTCTATACTAATTCGAGCCCAAGAAACACATCTAGCTAGGTTTTGAATTCTAGAAAATTCGTTTTGATCGATTAAAACAAACTCAGCACTGAAAGTGTTGCTATATATCGAAAACGGCTCTAACGCTTTTCACAATACCTGATGCCTATTCTAAACAGATCACAAGAAATCGATATAGCTAGGTCGCTAATTCGACAAAAATAGTTTTCTATGGTAAAACATGCTCATTGCTGAAGATGGTGGTATCAATCGAAAGCAATTCCAATGATTTTTATGAAAAATGCTTTATTCGATTGTTAGAAAAGAATCCAACTAAGTTTCGACTTCCGGAAAAATAATTGATAGGTTTAAAGCTTTTTTTTTTAAATATTTAATCTTCCGTAATCGAAATTCTTGCCAACACTAATGTTCATGTATCATCAACAGTTTAAAGAATGACCTCGAAGGCACTACTAACGGCTTGCCTTTTATACTAAATCGACTGTAATCGTAGTTTTTATAAATCTAGCCTATCAAGATGTGATTTAAAAATATTTTACAATTTTCCATCTTTACTTTCAAACAATTGAGTTAATAATAATAAAAAAATAAAAGGTCAAGTGCGAGTATTACTTGCGCACAGTACTATAATATATGTTATATCGTTCCGTACTATAATATATGAGTTAGTAAGCGTAGTATTTAAAAAAAAAATTGCTGAAAGAAAACTAAGAATTTGGAAAATCTATCCAATGTAGGATTGAGTATAGCTGTATATACTAGAAAAATATAAATGGTTATACCATGAAAGTTCAAATAGATATGAAACCTAAATGATATCAAATATAGTTATTCTGTATAACTCTTTTTTTTAATCTTATCCTAATCTGTTTGAAATGAACTTAATTCGGTGACGACAGTAAAAGTAATGCATATTTAAATTTCATTTGGCATATCATAAACCTAAATTCAGCGTAGTAATAATCTTTTCTTTTTACACTGTATAAAGCAAAACCTTTGTTCAAAATTTAAACTAACTATTGGGATAAGCGCGCTTCGAAAGGACGGAAGCACGTCGCAAAGTTGAAGCGCCGCTTTGGTCCGTGCCGCGTTTTAGGTAGCTTTCATTACAAAAAGCTACCTATTGCAGCCGTTCGGATTAAAATTTTGGTATATTTTCACCGATCATGACCCCTAGACCCCAAAAACACCCCTCCGTTCAAAATTGATATATATATATATATATATATATATATATATATATTATTTCTATTTTATATCCTATAAATATTTAAACAGGTTTTATTGATTTTTCCATTTCATATTATTTGTTTTTATTCTGTTTTCATTTTTAATCTATTCACTTGATTATAATGGTTGTTTGGGCACAGGGAAAATAATATTAGCTTTAGCTTATTTTTCTCACAGAAAACAAGCATATTGCTTATATCATTGAATTCTGTGCCCTTGATAACGTAATTCAATATATAAGCTTTTCCATTATTTGTCGGTGTCCACTTTCTTCTTTTTTCTTCCATAATAATTCTTATAATAAATTATTTGGCACTTTTTTTTTTTTGTTAATACTTACAGCTTTCACAATATTACGGTTTTTGATGGTGGTAGGATATGTTTAATTATTGGTTATATATTTATATATATCCATATATATATATATATATATATATATATACTAGGGGGCTCTGCCCCCTGCAAGCTACGCTCGCCAACCCTCGTTCAGACGCCGCAGAATCTGAAAATCTAAAAATCTAATGGGTTTTAAAAATATTAGAGAAGATTAAATTATACTGAAAAAGCTGTGCAGATCTCCCTGTAAACGGGTTTCCATTCAATTCCCTTAGATTGCAAAAATTTAATGGAGAATCAGTTGCTGTTAAGACATCCAATGGTTGTTTTTGTTTTTGATTAAAGAGGATCAGTTAAACATTTGAAAAGAAGCTAAAATAAAATGAATTAAGCATTCAGAGTCTTTGTCAACCGATATTTTAAAACAATCTCTATAACAATAGCCTAAATCCTGCTACTATCATCAACAGTTCCGGGTGGAACACTCTGCTTTTTATACTCTAGGTGCCATTTTGATACTTTAATGTTATCCAGGCACAGGTGATAAGTCGCCAAATATTATTCTATCCCCATCATTTCATCTATATTATAATAGTTCAAGTCATCAAATGCCATAAACAAATACGATCTGATCCCTTCGCCTTTCATATGAAAGTTTGGAACAAATGTCATATGGGCCCCATATTGGCGCGATTTTTTTTCCAACGCCAATTTGGGGAACGCATCAACAGCATAAACAACAACATCCGGCTTACCATATCAAGCAAAATAACGATACTTTGGCGCCAGTTAAGTACCCGTTGCGTATATGACATTGGTGTCAGAAAAAAATCGCGCCAATATGGGGCCGTATATGACATCTGTGCCGAAAAAAAAAACCGGGTGCAAATCTCGCCAGTTAGCATTTTTTTTATTGTTCGAGTGGTAAATTAAAACATTGATTTGAAGTTGAAATTAAATGTCATGGTTTGTTACATAATTTAATATTTCGCCAGATGTCATATACTGGTGCATGTTTAGCACGATTTTTTTTTTTTTTTTTTTTTTTTTTTTTTTTTTTTTTTTTTTTTTTTTTACGAAAATTTGGCGAAAGCCTCGTTTTCGAATACCTGTTACATACAGTCGTGGCCATAAGTTTAGGACCACCAGTGAAAATTATGATCCAGACAATAAATTGAATACTCACTCGTCAGTAAAATTATAAACTCCGTTTATTACATGAATATTACATTTCTACGCATATAAATTAGATTCATTAAACACAAATTTTACAGAAAAATCAATATTTTGTTTGCCTGCCGTTAGCTTTTATTACATCCTGCAAACGTTTTGGCATGCTCTCTACCAGACTTCGGCAGTATGCAGTTGGTAATTCTTTCACCCAAACTTACTTAATTGCTTTTTCGAGTTCCTTAACACTTGTTGGCAGTTTCTCAGAGACCTTTTGCTTTAAGAGAGTCTGTAAGTTTTCAATTTGATTCAAATCGGGACTGTTTCCAGGTCAGTCATTGATTTGAATTTTCTTTGTCTTCAAGAACTGAATAACAATTTTAGACCGATGACATGGTGCACTATCATGCATAAAAATTGTGCATTTATGAACGGTCATGTGTAATTCTAACTTTTCCTTCAACAAATCCACGTATTTTTTTTTTCCATTCATAGTGATTCCTGGTGGTAGGAAGAACAATACAGCCGTTCCGTTCACTGACATTCCAACTCAAATCATGACACTTGGGGAGTGTTTATCAGTCTGTAAAGTGTAAGGTTCATCGAATCACTTTCCACGAGGTCTACGGACATAGTACTTGCGTGTATAGAACTGCTGTATGGTAGATTCGCCCGAAAAAATACCACGTGCCACTGACGAAGTGTACATTTGGCATGTTTCTTGGCAAAGTCCAAGCGCTTAACTCTCATGGCCGCTGTTAACCTGGGTTTTTTCGCAGGTTTATGGGATTTTAAATGAAAGTCGTCGAACAAACGTCGACTTATTGTTCTACGGTTGACATCCGCACCTTACGCAAGCAATGCTGACCGTATCTTGCTTGCGGAACATATTGGAGGACATACTGCTATACTCCTAATGACATGGTCATCCCTAGGTGTAGTTTTACGAGGTCGACCACAACTTTTGGCCTCAACATACGTCCCTGTTTCTTTAATTTTCTTGATCGCATTGTGAGCTGCATTCTTAATACATCTTACTAGTTCACTAATTAGTTGTTCAGAATATCCTTCATTATGAAGAATAACAATTTGCGCAAGCTGAGCTTCAGGAACTGATGATTTTCGACCCATTTTCATAGGTTTTCAAAACTTGTAAAACAAGCAACAATTTCGTCTGCGACGCTTATTACTCAAAGATCAAACGAAAGAGAATACAGTACTCCACTGCCAGACGAAATAACGTCATCTGACGCAATCGATTTGATTTATGACTTTAGCAGTGGTTTCAATTGTCAAAACACTAGTTTCTGAACGATGGTCCTAAACTTTTGGCCACGACTGTATGTATTTTTGGTACTACTTAGTTATCCCGTCGACAAAAAATCTATCGCGAACTATAAGATTAAATGCCAATAATGCTTGATCGTAAATGTCACATTCACTTGACTTTTAGCAAGTTACACGTGTTTACATCATCAAGTGATTTTTATTTCGACGTTTTATTTTTATATTTATTAATGTTATACTAATTTGTTTGTTCTTTCGTTATTTAAAATAAAAATTTTGTCAATCTGTACAATTTGGCGAGTGGTTTGGCGATTTATATAATTTGCGAAATTGGGTGACGGAATAACTACTGCATTGTACCGTATTTTTTAATTATTTTCTATTATTTTCAAAAGGAAATAGCAAAAAAAATAATTAATTACTATAGAACAAAATAATTTATATAAATTTAAAAAAGAAATAAAAGTAAATATCCATTTATTATTAAATAAACAACAATAGCCGGTTTACCATGTCTATCAAAATAATGCCATTTGTGCGCCAATTAGGTACCCCGGGGCGTATATGATATCTGTGTCTAGTATTTTTCTTTTCGTTTTTTTTTTTTTTTTTTTTTTTTTTTTTTTTAAGAAGTGAAAGCCATCAATTTAAATGTTTCATTTTTAAATGAAAGTTTTGTATTTAATAAAATGATAACGAAATACAGAAAAAAAGCATTATTCTTAGCATAGATTTAAAGGAGGCCCAACTGTCGCCAAATTAATTTAAAATAGTAACCTTTTCTGAATTATGAAAAAAAAAAATTCTGTTATGATTAAAATTTGAGTTGCCATCATTAGAAAAAATGTATTTAAAATTAGAAAAAAAATAATATTTCGAAAACTAATTCAAATTTAAAAATTCTAATACCAGTTTTAAGATCTGTGGATCAACACGGATTTTTGGTGTTGATTTCATCGCACAGTATTCTATATTTTAGGAGAAATCGCCGTGAAACAAAATCAGTTGTTTAATCAGTTGATTCAAAGAATCGATACATTTCAGTCGTTTCATATATTCGTTTCATAAATTCGTTTCATTAGGATTTTATATATACTAGTTGAGTAGCAACCCGTTGTGTTGCTTTTGAATTGCATGAGATTATTCGATCCTTTTGCGGAAAATGAAATCTATATTTATTGTAAATTTAGAAAGCAATTAAAGTATTAATTTTTATTAAATACAGTATTTCAAATAATAAGTTATATTTACAATTTAAGTCAAAAGTTTTCCCTATAGAAATGCACATATACCATAACTTTATTTGCCTAAAGATTTTCGCTCTTCCAAGATTTTGCTTCGAATTTCGGAGTTGGTAGAAATGTTGTCATTTGGGTCAACTTATACGAAAATGAATTTGTTTTGACGAATTTATTCAGAAGCATTTTATATTCATGAATTAAAATAAATATTTAGAGAAAAATTTTTTTCTCGCTAAAACATTTCGTTTTTAATGTCCGCTTCTAAAATGTTTTAATAGCCATCTTAAGGCAACAGCTGAAAATCTACTTTTCGACTTAAAATTAAATCAAAATAATGATGTTTGATTACGATGTTTTTTCTTTTGACGTCAACAGAATTTATCTCAATGTTCCACTCGATAGTCAAATTTTAGTTTCTAAACTAAACGAATTCCTGAAGATGTGAACATAAAATAAAACACACACACACTACAATATATAATAAAACACTGATAAATAACGTCTGCATTCAACTGTTAACAGTATATATAAATATTAAACAGACGTACAACAATAAATTCAATAAACCCAACTGGAGTGAAAAATTAGCCAGAGCCAGGAATCGAACCCGGTACCACAGCATTCCAGGCTGTCGCTCTAACCGCTGAGCTACTCCGGCCGATATCTGAGTCGTTGTTCGGTCGTGTAGGGTCGTATGTCTCCGGTCATCGTTGTCCGGTCATCCAAGGCTGTCGCATAGATGGCTGGTAATTTCCCCAACATGGCTTATTAGTAAAAAATTGCAGACTCAGTTATCGGCCGGAGTAGCTCAGTGGTTAGAGCGTCAGCCTGGAATACTGTGGTTCCGGATTCGATTACAGGCTCTGGCTAATTTTTCACTCGAGTTGGGTTTATTGTATTTATTGTTGTATGCCTGTTTAATATTTATATATGTGAACATAAATTTGTATTTCGTGAAGTTTTCTTGAGAAATACTATTCAATCACATTATTATTTTCCCTATTTATTCAAATAATCGTTAATTTCAATTTAAAAATAATGTCAAACAATGATATCTAATAACCCATGTCCTTTTCTGTTTTCCCTCTTTTATTCACAAAAATGGAGGAATTTAATTTCCATCATTATATAAATGTCATTAAAAAATATGTATATATATATATATCTCGAAAACTAATCAAATTTTAAAATTATACGACAAATTTTGACATCCTTGGACCCATGTGGATAACTGGCGTCAATTTGATGATCACCTAACATTCCATATTCTAGGAGAGACAGCTGTGAAATACAAACGGACATTCACTTTTTAATATAATAGATTGATGACGTTTTAATTTTACTATGAAATATTAGTCAGGGACAAATGCTGAACTATTTATATTGTTTTAAGTTCAAATGGTTTATTTCGTAATGGATCCTGCACGCAATGGAGATAGATTAAAAAACGTTATGCTTGCAAATTATTTAAAAAGCCATGATAAATAAATCAACTAAAATAAAGTTTTCAAGTAAATTGCATTTGAAAGTAGATTTTTTCTAAATATAACGATGTACAAATTAAAAATGTGTGATGTTTAGGAGTTAAAAAAATTGCAGTAGAAAAAATTGCAAAGCTGAAATTTAAATGTCAAGCGTCGTCATTCTCAAAATGACGGCAGCGTCACGGACGGACATATTTTCCTTTATAAAATAGATAGATTTTCAAACGTGAACTCCCTTTTGTCAGCTACAACTTAGCATGTGAAAATTTATTCTTTCGGCTTGAGATTCTAATTTCACTACCGCCGACTACAAATTCCAGAAACTGGTGTCTTTTAGATGTATTCGTGATAAAATATGTAGTTTTACCAAAGAAAAGGATTGTTTTCTTTTAAATATGGCACTTACTGAAGCATTACGCCAAGTATCGCAAATTCGATATCAGGCGAAAGAAAATATATTGAAATGTAACATAGCTTTATGAGAGAAAATGCATGTTTTTAAAGCGTGACATCATTTTCTGTTGAGACTTAAAGTTATTTTTAATTGTAATGATGAAATGGCATCAATAAGGATAAATAAACCCCAACATTTCTTTTTTTCTACAATAGTGGAAATAATACGATTGCTACTAATTTGATGAAATTTCAAAAAACATTTTAAATTAAATTTAAAATATAAAAGTGGGAATATTTAGAAAAATAGCTAGTGCGAGTTCATCTACAAATGAACAACTTCTATTTAAAAAAGAATAATTACCAAAATTGGTTCAGTAGAATGTTCAGCGAAGATGTCTAAAAAAGCTGTCTTTTGTTTTCAATCTATAGATAATTTTTTCCCTTTTAATTTAACAGTTACCTAGCAACTCCATTTCAAAACTTATCTATTTCATATAAATTACATTTAAAAGCTCATATTTTTCCCGATTCGGCACTAAAAATTTAAATTGTTCGATTACATATAAGTTAAATTCGTGTTTTTTTATATAATTTTCTTTTACTTATTGTTTGGCGAAGCTTTAATTTCATTGTAGGAAATTAGCCGGAGAGAAATTCTGAACTGTTTTTTATGTGCAAATTGTTTATTAATATTTCGTAATGGATCCAGCCAGCGCGGCGCGCGATAGAGATAAATTTTAAAAAAATCATGCTTGAAAATTTATTTTATAAACTATAATAAATCAGTCCATTAAGATACCGCTTTGATACAAATTGCATTTTAAAATAGATTTTTTTTCCTATACGACAGTGTAAAAAATTATAATGTGCGATGTTCAGAAGATTAAAAAATTGCAGAAGGCAAAATTGGAAAACCGAAATTTCATTGTGAAGTGTTGCTATTTGCAAAATGACATCAGCGTTACGCACATATTATTGTCCTTTATAATATAAATGGAGTACTTCTGTTGCCACAATTACAAAATTGGTACAAAAAACTATAAAAAAAATAATATCTCAAAAATAAATTGAGACACAGATTTCAAAGAAATTGCATGTAAAAGTACATTTTTTTCCTCATTCGATGGTATAAAAACTGAAAATGCGCGATGTGTAGAAGTTTAAAAATTTCAGTAGCGAAAATTGCAAAACGAAAATTCATTTCAAATTTGAAAGCGTTGCCATTCACAGAATGACGTATGCGTTACGCACAGATATGTTTGTCCTTTATAATATAGATAGGGTAGATATATATCTGATCTTTGTCATACTGTAACTTTCGTATTTATGAACCGATTTGGATAAAATTTCGTTTGTCCATAGTACAAACCAATGTCTCGACCGAGTTCGTTGGCCAGCTTCATCCGCCATATTGTTATCAAATGGCGGCTGTTTAAAAATTTAAAAAAAAATTAAAATTTAAAATAAGGGGGAAAAATTAGACATTGAAAATGATTTTTCTCTTATGTGTTTGGGCTTGATACAAAGATTCTGGAACATTTTTAGTTTCGTCTATATCTTAAAAAATGGCTGAGTTACAGCGCTTTGAATTTCTAGCATGGCTGACATTTTGAAACGATCTGATTTTTGTCATGCAAAAATACACGTATTTATGAACCGATGTGTATGTGACAAGGAATGTGCATAGTACGTAGCAGTGTCTCGACCGAGGTCGTTGGCCATTCTCATCCGCCATCTTGTTTCAAAATGGCGGCCATTTAAAAATTAAAAAAAAAATAAATTTAAAATGAGGCACAAAAATATTAGACATTGAAAAATATTTTTTTCTTATGTGTTTGGGCTTGATACAAAGATTCTGGAGCATTTTTAGTTTCCTCTATATCTTAAAAAATGGCTGAGTGATAGCACTTTGAATCTCTAGCATAGCTGACATTTTGAAACGATCTGATTTTTGTCACGCGATTATATGCGTTTTTATGAACCGATTTGGATGCTACAAGGCATGTGCATAGTACGTAGCAATGTCTCGACCGAGTTCGTTGGCCAGCTTCAAAAGCCATCTTGTTTCAAAATGTCGATCATTTAAAATTTAAAAAAAAATTAAATTTAAAATGAAGTAAAAATAAATTAGACATTGAAAAATATTTTTTCTTATGTGTTTCAACTTGATACGAAGATTCCGGAGCATTTTTTGTTTCGTCTATATCTTAAAAAACGGTTGAGTTGTAGCACTTTGAAATTCTAGTGTGGCTGACATTTTGAAACAATCTGATTTTTGTCACGCGATAACACGCGTATTTATGAACCGATTAGGATATGACAAGGCTTGTGCATAGTACATAGCAATCTGTCGGCCGAGTTCGTTTACTAACTTCATTTGCCATCTTGTTTCATAATGGCTGCCATTTAAAATTTTTAAAAAAAATTAAAATGAGGTACAAAAAAAAATTAGAAATTGAAAATGATTTTTTTTCTAATGTGTTTCAGCTTGTTATAAAGATTCCGGATCATTTTTTGTTTTGCCTTTATCAAAAAAAAAAAAAAAAAAAAAAAAAAGGCCGAGATATAGCAGTTTGAATTTCGAGTGTGTGTGACATTTTGAAAAATCTCATTTTTTGCCTGCAACAGCACTCGTATGTATCAATCGATTTACATATGAGTGAGCATGTGCACAGGAATTACTAAGGTCTCGACCATGTTCATTGGTGAGCTTTGTTGCACCCATTATGTTGTTTTAAAATGGCGGGCTATCACCGATAATTCGGGTCACCATAATTATTAATATAATTCGGGATATCACCGAATTTGGCGACAAAATATAAATCACTTTAATAAAACCAGCTTTGATAACGCTGACTAATTTCAAGAAATTCTCATTCATATTCAATATTGACAAAAATTAGTATTTAATCTTCTATAATCGGGTTCCACTAATTTAAGCTCCTTGTGTTCGAATAATATAAGCTGGCTTTTAAAAAATAAGGAATATGAAAGCTACCTCTTCCTCCGGGCACTGGCCGGAAGGACTTTTTCCATCTAGGTCTTAGTTAACATTTAAAGACACTGTAGGAGTATTTAGAGATTCATTCAGTGCAAACTAGTTGCGAATCTTATAGTATTTTTGTGATTAATTCTCATTAAATTAGCCTGTTTTTAACAATTTGATGTTTATTGCTTTTATACTGCTACTGTGGTCATTGCATTACACAAATATATCCTTAAAATTTGTTATCTTAGGCTTTATAAGCCGATGGGTCATAGAGTACGCTGTCCATGTCATTATGTATGTCCAAACCGCCCTGTCTTTAATGTTAATACCTCGGCTAATTATTGACGATTTTCCCCGGAATTCATGATCAACATTGCTTTCATTTTGTTGCATTTATACTCCTACTGGTCATTGCATTACACAAATATATCCTTAAAATTTGTTATCTTAGGCTTTATAAGCCGATGTGTGATAGAGTACGCCGTCCATGTCATTATGTATGTCCAAACCGTCTCTGTCTTTAAAGGTTAATATCTCGGCTAATTACCGACGATTTTTACCGAAATTCATGATCAACATTGCTTTCATACTTCAGCTGAGATAGATACCTACAGCGCTGCTCAGCACTTTTGCTGAATGCTCGTAAATCGAAATTTGCGTGTAACGGAAAAATGCGATTTTCTCAAAAACTGTGTGACCTAGGGTAATCGTTATAATTTTCCTGCAAAGTTTAAATTAACGTTTACTAGCTCTAATATTTTCACAATTTTAGTTTCAGTAGATTAGGAATTAGATGGGGAGGGAGCATATTTTTGCGCTACATTTTCGATCATAACTTTGAAAATATAATACCTAAAATTAAATGAAATATATTTTTGAGTTCAACGTTACAAAAGCTTTCACACGATATACAAAGAAAAGATTTTTTTTCAAGTAACTTAATTAGCCCCTCTACATTTTTCCTAAATGTATTTATGAATATTTATTAACCTGTAAATATGTGGGTCAATAGTCTTTATTACTTCCCCCAATTTGAACTTTCCACGTTCCATGGTTTACGAGTAAAAGGGCTGTGAGAGACAGAGAGACTGACACAGGAGTGATCTTATAATGGTTCTGTTTTTACTTTTTAAGTATAGAACCCTAAAAAAAGATTAAAAAAAAAACTACCGAGCGAGGCTCGGTTTGCCAGGTACTGATTAATTAAGTAAAAAATGTTTTTGGATAATTGTTTAGTTTATTCGTCGATTTCGAATAAACATATTGTCATAAGTGAATTTATTTAATTCTCATCCATATAGGAATATCGTCAAAAGTTATTAAAAATACATCTCAGAAAAGAATGCAAATTTTAAATTTCCCTGATAATTTATGATAATGTGAGATCCATGCGGATAATTGGTGTTCACTTCATTGCGTTACATATCATTTTCTGTCAGAAGGAGTTGCGAAATAAAACCAAAAAGTCAAATTTCTTGGAAATAGATTCTATAAAAACATTTATTTATGAAATATTTAATTACCTATTTTAAATGCAGTAGTAAAATTAAAAACCTAATTCAAATGACATATATATTATTTCACATTTATCGTGTACGATATTTATTTGTTTCCTTAGAGACTTATTCATTTTTAAATCACTCTTATTCTTTTCAACACATCTATGTTTCATAAATATTTTCAAATATAAAAATTATTCCTCTAAATATTTATACACGTCTGAAGGGGAAAATTTCACACCATGTAACACATCTGAGCTTTTTGTATCCTGAGAAAAAAAAAAAAACATTATTTAAATCAATGTTTAACTTGAATCCAGAAATGATGAACACGCGACCTTAAATTTTAATAGATTTTTTTTTAATTCGAGAGTAATAAATTAATATTTTATAAAAATAAATATTATATCCAGTTATTTCAAAAATGCATTTAATAAAATTATTTTATTGCGTCAAGTATTTTGCATAACAAAGCATCATTTTGCACTAAAGAAAGCGTTTCTAATGTTCAATTTGCATATTTTTCTGAACTATAAATAAAGTATTTATAAAGGGTGCATCAAATATAAATATTAATTTTGTTTTATTTCCTAGTGTTTTCACATGAATTGGAATTTAGTCTGCGTTTCCATAGATTTTTTTCCAATAGGGCTGCTAAATATTTAAATTTGTAAAAGCCAAAATAATTAGTTTGCGCCCATTTTGATGCAAGGTACTGTTAGATGTGCATAATGTATTTTTATAAAATTTCAAAAATATGATTAACAATTTAATTTTAAAATGTTTCTAATTTGAGTAGCGAAAAATGAATATACAAATATTTGAAAGCTCAAAAAATATTTTTTTTTTTCATGTCATCATCATGATAAAGTCCCTAACTTTTAGGTATTTTAAAATTATCCTTCGATGTGCTTTTAACTGCTGAATTTCTCCTTACGTAATAAATAAGTTCTCTTGTTTTAAAATTGTATATTTTATAATGAATGCATTTAAAAACTACCCTAAATTTACTCTAACAGATTAAATACGGAACATATGATTAATTAGGTAGACAAAATGTTTTTGGATAATTGTTTAGTTTACTCAGAAATTAACATAGTTTAATTAATGTTAATTTTGTTCCATTACTTAGTATTTACTCTTTTAATTGATGTTTTTTCACGCAGATAATAAGAAATAAAGAAACTTTTATATAAGCTTAGTCAAAATTTCAATATTTCACAATAAAAAACAATTAAACATCAGAATATAATTCATCAGACTATGTCAAATGGTGATTTTGTTTATTTGTTATGATAAATAATTAATACATTTTATCTTCCTGTAAAATTTTAAATGTTTTCTAATTTGATATGAATTTAAACAACAACACAAGATTTTGCTTCAAACATAGATTATGAAATATATTCCAATACATCCAAACAATTGTAACGAAACTTCTGTGTTAAATAAGTTGAAAGATTATATGTAAGTTAACAGTTTATAAAACATATAACACATTTAAAAATCCATTTTCAGCGATTGCCTTCTAAAGTAAAATAAACGGTCAAGTATTACTCGCGCTTAGAGGGTTCCATATAAAAAATATAACAATTATTAACTGTATTATTTAAAAAATCGTTGCTAAAAGAATAATAAGATTTTGTAAAAAACTATACAACGTAGGGTTGGGAATAGCTGTATAATACTAGAAAAGTATGAATGGGCATACCATAAAAGTTCAAAGAGATATGAAGCCTAAATAATATGAAATATTGTTATTCTGCATAACTCTTTTTAATTTTTTTTTAATCAGTTTATGATGAAATTAATTCGGTACTGACCATAAGAATAGTGCATATTTAAACTTCATTTGGCATTTCATAAAACTAAATTCAGTGTAGTAATAATCTTTTCTTTTTGCTGTGTTGCTAAGGTAAAACCATTGTTCAAAGTTAAACTTGGTATCGTGCTAAGCGCGCTTCGAAAGGATGTCGCAAAGTTTCAACGCCTGTTTGGTCCGTGCCGCGTTTTTCCAGATAGGTTTTTAATTATTGTTTAAAGACAAGGGATGCGTATTCAGAGAACTATTCAATGCAAATGAAAGTGAATCCCATAATTTATGTTATTAATTCTAATTAAATTAGTCTAATTAAATTTAAAGTACTTCTTGTACAGATATTTGCACTGTTTATATGAATTTAATTAAATTAGTATGTTTTTAACAATTTGACGTTTATTGCTTTTATACTGCTACTGGGCATTGAATTACACAAATATATCATTAAAAGTTGTTATCCACGCTTTAAAAGCCGATAGGGTATATAAAGTACATAGTGTAACCCCTCCCCCCCCTTGTCATTATATATGTCGAAACCGTCCGTGTTTTGAAGGGTTAATATCTCGGCTAATTAGCGACGATTTATACTTCTGCTATAACAGGTACCTCCAGTGCTCCTGAACACCTTTGCTGACTGTCCGCAAATCGACATTTGGATCTGACGGAAAATGCGCTTTTCTCAAAAGCTATGAAACCTAGGGTAATCGCTGCAATTTTCCTTCAAGGTTTACATTAACATCTACTACCTGTATTTTTTTCATAATTTTAGTTTCAGAATATTCGGAAATAGACGGGCAGGGGACACATTTTGCACTACATTTTTGACGTTATCTTTGAAAATATAATAACTAAAATTAAAAGAAATACATTTTGAATTCAGCGCTACGACATTTTTCACACTATACCCCACAGGATATACAAAAAAAAAAAAAAAAAAAAAAAAAAAAAAAAAAAAAAAAAACATTCTTTTTTTGCAAGTAACTTAATTAACCCTTCTACATTTTCACTAAATATATTTGTGAATATTTAATAAACTGTAAATATGTGGGTTAATATTCTTTATTACTTCCCCCAATTTGAACTTTCTACGTAGCATAGTTTACGAGTAAAATGACAGACGGACAGACCGGCACAGGAGTGATATTATAATGGTTCCGTTTTTACTTTTTAAGTACGGAACCCTAAAATACGTAGCGGAATTACTTTGTTTAGTACCGTGTATATTATTTACACCTATACTAACTAGTATGCTAAAATATAGTTTATTTATAAAATTTGCTTTTATCAATTTTCTCCAATAGATGGAATTACACTCGAATTCTTCCTATAGCATTTTATACTATCTAATAACTTTTGTACATTATAACACATAACAGTATTAAAAGTCTAGTTAAATTTTCAACTTTAATTCAGTATGCTGTAGGATTTATTTTTGTACGGAATGAAATCTCATTTTTCTAGAATAATTTCCCAAATTTTTGCAGATATTTTACTGTTAATAAATGATAAAAGTCCTCTATCTATAATGAAAGTGCATGTTTAACCCTTTCAGAGGCGAAGTAATTGTGTTGGTATGACGTTGAATTTATTGATTGTCACAAAAATTTACGACCAAACTTTTTGAAAATAAATAAATGTTGTTTGTTCTTCACGTACCTTATAAAAGCAAAATTTTATTAACCATTCTGGAATGCCAATCGGAAGTTTGGAATTAAAATTAAGTAATAGATATAATATACCCATAGTGGAGTATTTCAAGTAAAATACTGATGAAAAGTATTTTTCATGTGTTTTACAGTGAAAATCATTGCTGTTGACTTATTCTTATTAAATGCACTCAATGTAATATACACAGAAAATTATGCATTTAAGTAAAAAATAAATAAAAATATAATACAATGTTTACTTAACATTTTAGAGTTTATAAGAGGATAGTAGTTGCTGATAGAGTTGTTTTTACTACATGTAAACTTTTAATTATATATATAGATCAAAGTACTAATATGTATATATCATTTGCATTTATAGTATTTAGCAAAACGGTCTCTCCAAATTTGAGCTGTAGTATAAATATTCTGATTTTTGAGTGTTCTTAAAAGATTACCAAAACAATTTATAATTAAAAATGGGAACTATATGCAGACGATTTTATAAAAAAAAAAAATACCTTCAAATTTAAAATCAATACGATTATTCATCAAAAATGGTACGGCAAATCCCGGCGCACCTTTAAAAAGCTATATATCTAAATCAGTACATCTGAATTAGAGCTAAAATGCTTAAAACGAATACATTTTAATTTTTCTCTATTGTAATAAAAATTAAGCTTGAGTTCAAAAATTTATGAAGCCACAAAAAATATACTTTTAAACCTAATTAAACATAATAACAATTTTGAAACATAGCAATATACCACTTCTTCTCGTAAAGAACCTCCTCTTTAACTTAGGCCAAGAACCATCAGGTATGACTCACGCTTCTGAAATAGATATAGACCAATGCACCAGTTAGACCGCTTTTAAAACATACACATTTTTACAATTGTTCAGAAAATTTTAATTTTTGCGTTTTTAGTCAAATACTCCACTGCGCGCCCTTAAAAGCCTATACTAGCCACTCAAATAGACCCGGATGATAATGTTAATCCTATGGGGAAGTTATTTTCAAATATCTCGATTAAATTTTGATATTTTAGAATATTTTTTTTTTTTTTTTTTTTTTACATAGGATAGCTGAGGACGATCTACAACCGGGCTAGTTTTTACTTTTTTGATTTTGATTTCAGTTTTTTTTTTTTTAATTACTTTTACTTTCGGAACCGGTTTTCACTTTTAAACCGGTTCTGAAATTGAAACTACCCTAATGTAAAAAAAAAACTATAATCAAAATCGAAAAAGTAAAAACTAGCAAGGTTGTAAATCGTCCTCAGCTATCCTATGCAAAAAAAAAAAAAAAAAAAAAAAAAAAAAAAAAAAAAAAAATCATTCAAAAATATTAAAATCAAAGCGAGAAATTTGAAAATAACGCCCCCATAGACTTTACATTAGCATTTTCCTTTTTTGCCGTGACTGAAGTGGGCTCTTAAAGTGGTTAACTAAACTCTTAATTCGTGCAAGGGAAACTGTCGAATCCATGTTTTCTACTTTTTCACCTATTTACGAAATCAATTTCATTGCAAAAGTGACGTTTTCGTAAATGTTAAAAATAGTACTTTTAAAGTATGGATATTATTTTTAGAGTATACTTTACATATTTGAACATGATTATAAAAGAAATTGTTTGTAATTGTGTATTTTTATCGACAAGTTTGATTTAACGAAATGAAAAGATGAAATCTTTTTAAGAACTTGAAACATGTGAAAGATAAATTAATTTGTCATAATGATGGAAAGAAATTTAATCTGAGTTAGACGCATGTTATTTTTTTTTGTGTGTGTGAAATCGTAATCACGTAAATATGTAGCTCCTGTAGTCATCGTCTGGTCCGTTCGTCTGTCGCTCCGCATGTAACAGCCGAAAAGCTGCCCAACCGAATTGTTTGAAATTTAATATATGTATATCCGTTGCATAATTTTGTCGAGTCATTTCAAATTTTAGGAAAATCGAATCAAAACTTAAAAAGACATTAGTAACACTTTTCTTAATTCTGTTAAACCCTATCATACGTAATATTTCAATGTTATCCAATGATAGGTAACGATTCTAGGTTGCCATGGTGATTACGTCCTATTTAAGATGGAGTCATATTATTTCCGTATTATTGAATTTATTATACATAATCGTAGTAAATTTTATTTTCATGCAATTTTACATATGAATGTATCATCGGCTATTGCACCAAGATCTCAATATTTATAAAACCACTTATAGTACGAACGCACCTCATTTGCCACGTTTGACGTACAATTTCAGACTTGCTTATTTTTATGTGAATAACATTACTGTATTTAAAATGTAAATGTCTTATAATTTATGCTCAAAAGTTCAATTATTGTCTTAATTGTTTATTATAAAAGAGTAGTTTATGAATTATTTAATGTTCAGTTTAAATATAACAATTTCTTATATCACTTTCAAATAAAAATATCCATTCTAATTAACTAGTCACACAATATGATTATGAACATTTTCTGTATTCCCTCTTGGAAAATACAAAGCTATTAGTAACAGATTTTTTTTTTTCTTTCTAATGCGAATGAGAAAATCAATATTTTTTTCATTAAACAAATTCATTACGATATTACAGACACGTTTTCCATTTTAGGCATTATTAATAATTAATTACATAATTAGAATTGGGGATGAAGTTTTGCTATGGAAAAAAGAATATCAGCGTACGTATACACCAATTTAAATTTCTGCACCATTTTAAACAGTGCATAGCGTTTTATTTAATCATTATCCGTATGATATTTTATAATATATATATTTCTTTGTAATTATTATATCTTTTTGCTTTTACTATTTTCTGATCGAATGTATTATTTCAATGATTTTTCTAGTTATATTATTGAAACAATTCGAGTAATGATTATTTGGATTATTAGGAAATAAATCTGTTGTTATACGGGAATTCTTTAATTTAAGTTCAATTTCGAATAAGAATAAAATGAAGACCCTATCTATTAGCTCAAAAACTAAAGATTATTCTCATTAAAGTAAATGGAAGGAACACTAATAAAGCTTTTTACGGTAGATAAATATATTTTTTGAATGAATGCATACATTTGTAAAATAGTTTGACTTTTTAGAAATACCTTTAAGAATGTTTTCATAACATTTTATTTTTCTTGAACGCAGTTTTTCAATAACTCGGATATAATTAGCTGGAAAAATACTGCATTTTCTTTTTAATTTTACATTACGCATCAATATTTACAGCCATTTAATAAGTTAAATTTCAAGTATTGATTTTGAGAGCATCCCTATGTTTGTTTTTTGTCTAGTTGCCTTTACAATATTCTGTATTATGTAGTAGTAGAGTATTCTTTATTTTTTGTATCTAATGGTACAGTAAAATGGATTTTATTTTTATTATATTTGGCTTTTTTTTTAACTCTCAAAGTGAGGATCAAGAGCGATACATCATTGTATTGATAGCTCTAACCTACAATGTCTAATCTAAAAAATATTCTTAAACTTTTAAAATATTCAATTAGTATGAATGCATATTAGATTTTATTTTATAGTTAAGATGCAAGATTCCGCATATGTTAGATCAAGAGTTCCCAAATATTTTTACTATCATGGGTGCATTTGAATTATAAGCATTTAAAATAGCATAACTATTTTTTTGTTTTCACCACCAGCCACAAATTCACATTTTTAATTGTAACTGTGAGTATGAGAGGCAACTGGTATGCAAAATGAAATTACACTGTCAAGTATAGTGTAACGTTACGCTGCCACCAATTGTATGGAGTAATTTAACTGGTATAACTAGCGTAATTTAAACTTATATAACTGGTGAAATATTACACCATACTAATCTGAAAACTACTGAATTCACATTATTATGTTGTAACGTAACACCGGTTATATTGTTTAAATGGAGGCAGCAAATGTAGGCAGCAAGGCTGCCACCAATTTTATGGGTATATTACGTTACACTAAATTCGTTACAGAGTAACTTTTACTAAATTCCTTCCTGCACAGAGGATATTTTAATACGGACACTTTTAATTAATGAGAGCACTAAAATTATTTATAAATTACATATACATCGACTGTTTTTGTGAGATTATCTATTAAACGTTTTTCTTAAATATTTGATATTAGAATTTTACTACAAAACCACTCTAAAATATCTTCACACCATTGTTTTTTTTATGTATAATAGTAATGCATATGATGATTAAAAGCTAAAATCTTGATGTTACTGGAATTACATATCGGAGCAGATTTAATGAATAATTGCAAGGAATTTTCTTCGCGACGAATTCGCATTTCACAAAAATTCACAAAAATGAGCAGTATGCTATTAATTCTGGAAACATCTCTAACTTTTGTAGTTTAAGTGAACTTTCAGAGTACATACAGTAACTAGTAATTTGTAACTAGTTTGTTTTTTCTTTTTGTTTTGTTTTTTTTTTTGCTTCATATTTTTTCTATTTACACATTATTTTAATTAAAATATTTTGGTTGATCAGCACTAAAAATGATGGCTTAAAGAATCGTAAACGTGGAACTCCATAATGTGAGACCTCGATATTGGAGAACAGAGAGTACAGATGACAGATAGGATACTAAAAATAGGCGCAAACCTAATAACAATTCACATGGTTAGCAGGAAGTACTCTGAGAAACTTCGGCAACGTTGAATGGAAATCTATGAATAAATTTATTTTGTGTTTTATTTCTTACGAAAGCAGGAGATACTATGGTGATTCACATGATTTTGACATTATCGAGAGGGGCGGTGTTATACTAAGCCCATCAAGTATCAGAGTTCTGCGGTAACAGGAGAATAATCTGACATTAGAGACGGGCAGGTTAGGTGATGACAGTTGCAATAAGGGTAAACACCCTAGCATGTAAAAGTGGTATCCGGCGCAATCCAAATTCAGCGATTGAGGGAATTGTGAGCAGCTGGTAATTCACTTTTAATCATCTTTCGAGTCAGAATGTACTTGCAGAAGTTTCGAAATAACCACAGTAGTGTAAAGTTAACTATAAAAGTCAATTTCTGTCTAAAAATTCCATTAAGTGCAGGATCTATTTACAGCCTATAAAATTTTTTAAGTTTCGATAAAAATCCATACAATAGTTTAATTCTAGTAGCAGTCCGTATGTTTCCTGTTAGAGGGGGTGTATTTAGTTACTTCAGTTTAAAATTTTATTTTAAGCATGCTGATGAACAATGGGATCTCTCTTTGACAAGGTGAAAATTTATTACAATCGAGGACATTGTACATGGCACCAATGTTTTATAAGATTTATCGTGATTAAAAATTCTTGTAACAATAAGTGATGGTTGGTTGTGATTTAACGTTATATGTAAATTCTAATACAAATTCAGGTTTCTAAAATTCTGTGAAAATTTTAATATAGACGAGAAGAAATCAAATCCAGATTTCACAATCCAAATGCTTTTTTTTTATTTTTCAAAACAATACACATGAAAAAGCGGTGCCGGTCAGGTAGCCGAACGAGATGAGATGTTGCAAGCCCAACGTTCAGAGAGTGCGTGATAAATAATTGCCAGATATTATTGTATGTGTATCGAATCAAACATTGGAACGCCAAATTAATATCCCTGACGATGTATTACTTAATCTAGATTTTGAATTATAAACCAGACAAACAATTTATTAATTGGCATATTTGAAATTAACGTATGTATTTCGATTTAAATTTTATACTTAGATGGGTACTGCTTAGTTATACCGTGAATAAATTTTACCAAATTATATAAATCGCCAAACCACTCGCCAAATTATACAAATTGACATAATTTTTATTTTAATCAACGAAAGAACAAATAAATTAGTATAACATTAATAAAAATACAAATAAAACGTCGAAATAAAAATCACTTGATGACGTAAACGCGTGTAACTTGCTTAAAGTCAAGTGAATGTGGCATGTACGTTCAGCCATTATTGGCATTTATTCTTATAATTTGGCAATAGATTTTTTATGGACGGGATAACTAAGTATTACCCTTAGATGTAAAATAGAGACAGAAATAAATGTCTGACGCCGTTTTATCATAACAGAGAACTTTAAGACCGAAAGAAAACTTGATATTGACTACCGACCTGAGTTTAATGATAAGTGTTTATAATACCGATAAAAACATATGGTCAAGGGGTATCTTTTTTATCTATCTTTTAGCAGAAATAATAGTATACAATAGCATTTTTGAGGATTTGAGGATGAGATAGTTTATTTAATTATTTATTTATTTATTATTAATGGCTGGAAAAAATAACTTATAGACGTTATCATGAATGTTATTATTAAGTGCAAAAGAGGAGAAGATATAGATATATTTTTATAAGGAAAATGAAGTTTTAGTTAATTATTTGAAAACGAGGAATTGAAATTTTAATTTGAGAAACATATTTCATAATTAGGTAATTACAACATGACAGATGTTGAGTGGGTTCAAATGAAACTAATAGGCAAAATATAACAAAGCATCTTCCTAATTATCAAGGATAGTACTTGAAAGGAATGCCCGTAAAGACGGCATTTTCTGTGCATCAGAAGGCTTCCAATATTTTATTCAAGGTAGATTTTATTTTAAGAAATTTTTAATGGAAAAAATATTTTTTTTATAAAGGAAAAAGTTAAAAAATATATATATACACAAGTGATTCTTCAGCGGCATAGTAGAGATGTCTTAGATATTCATCGATGAATGATTTTCGGTGCAAGAATATATATATATATACATAGCCAGCATGGCAAGTGTGTTGATTATTTCTTTATATATAGTTTCCCATAGTATGTAGCGATATATAGTAGCATGTCGAGTGAAAAGTAAAATTCCTAGTTGGACCACAAGCACAAAATTTCAAACGCAGTGCAAGGAAAAAAACGTGAAAGGATAAGACCATAAACAATATACCATACATATAACTACTTAAAAGGTGACTCAAATATATAAAAATATTATTTATTGCAACCCGAGATCTTTCGTACACACACGTGTTCATTTTCAAAGGGGAAAAGATGACTGACTGAATAGAAATACATTTTAAAAACAAAAACAAAATAGTACGCATGCGCAAGCGGAGTTCAGTCCAGTTCTCTGCTGAGGGGTGAATAGATCAGTTTATATTATCAGGAGGTCAAATATTTAGGATATTGTACCAAATTGCGGGAATATTATAGGAAAGGACATCGTTACAAACATTATCACATCTAAGTAAAATTTCAATGGATTCATGGATTATGGAAGAGTAATGGTTAGACGTTGAAATGATCATTTTAGCTTTGTCAAAGTTTATCTTAATATTTTCTTTTTGATGCAATGTGGATAAAGCTGCACTTGGTTTGTTAAACTTAATATCAGAAATGTGCTCTTTTAATGCTTCCTTGAATTTTCGAGATGTCATACCAATATAAAATGAATTCTTATGTTGTTCTGTGCTGAATGGGATTATGTAAATTCCTGCTTTTTCATAATCGGGAATGGGATCAATTTTACTCTGAAGACCAATAGGATAAGACCAAGTGATATCGAAAAATACGAAGAACAAGATCATCCATTGCCCATTAATGTATTTAGAAGATAACGGCATATAAAATTTAGAAGATAGAGAATTCTGCAAATTTAAGACTGTGTAATCATAACGAAGTCACTCGTTACTGATGCCAATCCGAAACATCGGCTACAAGGCTACTTAGGAAGTAAAATATAAAGGAACGATGTGTCACACGACGTTCCCAAAATAATTCACATTCCCATTATTTGAGCCCACTTGCAGGGTATACACAGTAAAGAAAAATTTGTAAAGCTACTAAATTTTTTCTAGGAACAATTTCCTAGAACTTTTCCTAGAACTTTCTAAACTAGAAACTTAGATTCCTCTAGAAACTTAGATTCCTAGAACTTTTTATGTAACGGCAACAACAAAAATTCATGTAACAGATACACTTTTGCGCCGAAAATCAAAAAATCTGTAAGGTTACTAAGAATTTGTTAGGAAAGTGGGATGCCTAGAACTTTTCATGTAACTGAAACCAGGGTTGCAGATAAAATTTATTAAGATTACTGTAATTTTAGCAGATTCATTTGTAAAGTTATAGATCTCTGTTGATTTACAAAAACTACTTTTGTAGATGTGCAGCTTTTTTCATGCAGTTACAGATGAAAGTTTAATAAGCATGTAACTTTACATCTGTGAACTACAGATTTTTTTTTTTTTTTTTTTACAGTGTACATCAAGAGCACATTGTGACAAGAAGTGACCTGAATTACAGAGGTACTAATGTTTTATAATTTTTCATGTCACGTAAACATGTTTAGAGAGAGTAAATTTAATTAAAATGAGTTATATGTTCATATGTGGCATTTGTTTTATTATAATTATATTAATATCGCTGGTTTAAAATATGTTTATTTGACCTCAAAAATAAGTCTAAATCTTGTGAATTGTCTTCTGAAAACGAAGAAATATGAATGATCTAAGGTGTTTTATTTCTGTCGTACTAGTCACCCAACAATGAGACAAAATTTTAAATAACTTTGTCGATATCATAGCAAAAAGCATCATTGAAGTTTCGAACATTGTTTTCAGCAGTTGATGATGTTTTCCAAAATAACTGTTTAATCCATACGTCTAGAAATGCTAAATGGTTAATTTGAGAAGAAAAACTATGCAGTTCGGCAATATATTTGGCCCTAAACATTCTTAATGTTAAAGAAATGCAGGAAAGAAGTTTAAAAATGTTTGATAATTAACCATTATTCTAACTGCGCTAGATGAGATATTATTTAAGTACCAAAAATCATTCACATTTAAAAAAGTGTAATTTAACTTTTGGTTAATACCTATTCGAGAGCACGTTCTGAGCCGCCGCCTTTTTCAGTATCTGTATAGTAAATTTCGTAGATGAGGAATTTTCTGTCACTACGTATGATGGCTCAAACTAAGATAACATATTTATTAGAATTTTTTTATTAATTACATTTTTATTAGAATATTATAGCAACACATTAAAAAATATAATTATTTACGCATTATTTCTCATATTGTGAAAACACAATGCACATTTCTTTTATTACTTAACATATATTTTTATTTAGCAAGAAAAGCAAAATTAATTAATCGCACTTCTTCAGAAAAACCTAATTTTATCTATTATTAATATAGATAGACTATCAGTTTTGAAAATTTTAACACATTGATAAAAAAATTATTGATTTAAGAGACTATCATAAACATAGATTAAAAAGCATATTATAATGCTCTATTTTTTCCATAATTGAAAAATGTAAATTTTTGTTTAAACTGTTAAATTTTTTATGCAAGTTTTTAAAAAGTCGTTGCATTTTTTTTAATCTTTCATTTAACAAATAAACTATTAGACAGATTACCTTCAAGCCATTTTTTATAAATATTTATTTATGTTATAAAATTTTGTATACAACATAATATACATAAAAGCAAGTTTTTACACATTTGTTAATTTTTCTAAAGTGATAATTAAGATTTTTGAAAGAAAAAATATTAACGATATGTCAATAAATTTTCACAAAGGTTTAATATTAATACGAGAATTTAAGAAAGATCACTTAAAGAACTCACTTTAGAAGTCATTTTGAAATTTTTATAATGCGCATATCTTTCATGCTTTAAAATTAATAAATCCTAATACACATATATTTTTTCTTTAAGTACAATGAGTTTATTTTTAATATTTAGCCCTACCTTGTTAAAAACATAACTAAAACAAAATACATGTGGAAGTATGAAAATGTGGAAGTAATTATTAATCTTATTTCTTTAATGGACTTACCAATAATCTTTCAGGCACACAATGTTAACAAGTATATTTTGGATTCAACATAACCAAATAAACTTAGAAACATAAATTCACGAATTTTTTTCCTTCTATTAATAAAAAGGACAAGAATTTAAAAAAATCATTAAAAAGCTCTCCTTGGTAATTTATTATTTCATTTTTAGAAATGATTCAAGACAAAATTGCTTCTTTTAAGATATTCGCTAGTAAAGCTAAAAATTGGATTATACGTTCTTATATATATATATTGGTATGTGAATTGGTATTGTATGATATATTGTATGATATATTGTATGATATAGAGTCAACTGAGTTGCATCAAATTTAGAAACAGCTGTTTTATTGTACTTGTTTTCGTGTATTTCCTTTTACAAATCATAAGGCATGCAGAATCATTTAAAATTCCAAAATGAATCACTCAAATGTGCCTCTAAATATTTTTTTCTGAATGCAGCCCTCCGGTATGAGTATGAAATAAACATTCATCTCGCAATAAATATTAAAATACACAAGGTGTACTTGAGAAGTAGCTTAAATTTTAACCCATCTGTATTAAATAATAATGAAATTTACATGCCGGGTGTCCTAAAAAGGACTGACTGATTTTTAAATTCAATAACTTGCAAACAGTGACATATATTTAAAAAATTCTTGCAGGAGGAGTATGCATAAGGTCAAAAGTTTTTTTTACAGTGATTTTCGATTTTAGTTCAAATTATAAACAATAGATGACGCAGTAAGCAATAAACATTAAATTCAGGCTCATTTTTTTTTTTTACCTTTCTCTTCCTCCATGCGGAAAAAGGTGGTTAAAATGTATTGAGTGGGTCCCAAAGTACCAAAAATCGAGCCTGAATTTAGCGTCTATTGATAGCAGCACTATCTATTGTTTGTAATTCGAACTAAAATTGAAAATCACTGTAAAATAACTTTGGTCCTCATGCATAACCCTCCTGCAAGAATTTTTTAAATATCTGTCACCGTTTGAAAGGTATTGAATTTTAAAATCAGTCAGTCCTTTTTAGGACACCCGGTAAGTGTTCACAATAGTATTTGAATAACGTTGATGAAATAGTCCTGCCATTAATTTTCAAAAGATTAATGTTTTAAAATTTCTATATGACCCTTGGGTGCTGTAATTTATGTTTAGAAAAAACTTCTTACTGTGACAAGTAAAACAGTAAAATCTTCCACGTTTTTTGATAATTTACACATTATGAATTAACAGAGCTTTATGTAACAAAAATATAAAAACGTGTTTTCACATCCAGAAAACTCCAAAATTTAATAAAATTAAACGAATCGAAGCGAAATTTGGTCGCAAAAAAAAAAAAAAAATGGATTTTTTACTGTTTCACTTCCAAGAGTTTTTTTAAATATAAATTATAGGACTCAGACTACAATACCGTGTTTTAAAAAAATCTATATTTTAATAAAGTTAATTGTAGGACTATACCATCAACATAATCAAAATTCCAACAATATTTTGTTCTTTTTTGCTACTTGCACTGCCTACGTATCTTCTAAAAGTAAACAAATAAATCACATTTTGAGCTTTTTGGGGACACCCTGTATATATTATATATCTTTAGATCGGATAACGTATAGAAAATATAGATTATCTGTAAAATTGATAAATAGAGAAGCATATTTTTAGTCAAACCTGTTCTCTAAAAAATGTTTAAATTATACAATTAATAATTGTTCCTGTACAATATTCGTTTTTTATCATTAGTCGTTTTTTTCAACGAAAGTGATTTCTGTAATGTACGAGGGTGAGTCGGAAAATAAGTTTCCCCTGGCAACTCTGGAAAGAGGTGTGCATGAAAGACAAAAAATGTAATGGAACATTAAAGATAAGACGCAACTTTATTTTTCTACTTAAGTGCCAAGTGAGTTGAGACATTTGTCATACACTTTATAAGCTTCATAAAGCCCTCCAGGAAAACACACAGGGCTCTGCATACAAAAGAAGCGTTGATCGACTTATGTGACTTCAGCATTGCTTACAAAGAAGTAGTCAAGCAGTGCTTTCGTTTGTAGTGGCCATGCACGTCCGTCCAGGTCTCGGTCTGTCCAACACTTGCTGACGTCCCTCACTGAATTGGCGGCACCATCTCCGCTCCATTTGTTTAGACATTACATCTGGCCCATAGACTCCCACGTGGTGGTTATGGATTTCTGCTCCCGATACTCCACGTGCCCAATTCATAGCGGACAACCGCTCTCACTTCCTTTGACAACGAATTCACAACGCACTTTCTCTCCATATCTACCGGGAACATAATGATGCAGAGCCCTGATTTTTCAAGGAGCGCTTTTTGAAGCTTATAAAGAGGTATGACAAATGTCTCAACTCACTGGCACTTACGTAGAAAAATAAAGTTACGTCTTATCTTTAATGTTTCATTACATTTTTTGTCTTTCATACACACCTCTGTCCACAGTTGCCAGGGGAAACTTATTTTCCGACTCACCCTCGTATCAAGAAATTTATCAATATGAAATTGAGAATATCTATGAAAAACAACAATGTTGAGTGCCATTTTTCTAAATAAATGAATATAAAAACCACATTACCTGTACAACTCCACATTTTTATAGTCTACCATCCAAAATTTCTAATAGATATATGCTTTTAGTTAAAAGCCTGTTTATCATATAATTATTTTGTTGTACACTTATAACCATTTCTCATCATATTCATTTCCATCACAACATAAATCGAATGTAAGAAAGAACTGTATAATAACAAATTATAAATGATGTCTCAGATAACTGTCTAGTAATTTTTTTGTGGTTCCGGATACTGCTAGTAATACAAAAATAAAAGGATAAAATTATATTAAACTTCAATCAATCTAAATTCTTATCACTTCTTCTTTCTGTTTTTTAAAGCCCGGGTAATTAATCCAAATGCCTCTACAAAAGCAACTTGCGTCATTAACTGGTGTCATTTAAGCATTTTTCAGTTGGAAACAAGTATATATATGTGTAATTGATTACAGATACCAAAATAAAATATTTCTGTATAATATATACATAAAAATTGTATGATAAATAAAAAATGGTCGCACAATTTCGAATCTTATTTGTAAATACACATATAGTCTTTTTAAAAATAATTACTATTTTTAAAAAAAAACTAAAATTCATTTTAAATAAGGAAATTAACAGTTAAAAAATAGTATGATCAATATTTCCTCTAATTAAAAAATTATAATAAAAATCATCAGACTTGTAATTATTTTATTCTTAGAATCGGTTCAAGGTCTTCAGATTTATCACTTTAAAATCAAAGATTTCGCAATAATGTCGGAAAGATTTTATATGGATAAATTTGAAACAAACATATTAAATAAATAAATTTTTATTAAAGAAAATATCTTTAAATGAATACGTTTCTGCTATATTTTAAACAAACGTAATATACAGGATGACACATAAATACTGTGACGTGATGATAATGTCAATTTATTTTAATTTTTTTACCCATTTTTGACATATACTATTGTTCTGTTCATGTTCCTGGTGCTTTTTTGTTCTCTAATTGCTATTTCAGCTGATATTATTTCCCTGTTTTGAAGGGAAACTTATTGTGCAAAGACAACCGGCCAGCCATCGTCCCCCACCACAAGAGGGGAATGCCAAATCCTGCAATCGCCAAATTGCACATAAAAAAAGTCCATCGCGCCGTCAAACGTTTTAAAGAGACCGTAAGGATCAAAGGCAGTTAACGAAGCAGAAAGCCGCGAAGAACAAGGACCTCAGTGCCCTTAACATGGCCAAGAAGAACATCCAGCGGAATCCACAAAGAAACATCCAAAAATTGGCTAAGGAGCACAACGTCGGCAGCGAAATCATGCGAAGACATGTCAAAGATAATATCCAACTCATCTCGTACAAACTGGCGAAAGGACGGCATCTCACAAACCAAATGAAGGCGGTCAATGCTCGAAAAGGGCAAGAAGATGACGTCCCTGTGCCGCGGCGATGCTCTGAATCGGATTTTCTTCACCGATAACAAGTGTTTTATGGTCCAACCTTTCCGGAACTCGCAGATGCAACGCGAGTTGCTATTCAAAGGGGCTCCGCGCATCGTGAGGGTTAAAACAGTTATTTTTCTGAAGTTTGTGATGGTGTGGGTGGGGATTTCCGGATTGAAAAAGTCAAAACTTGTCTTCGCCCCTTAAGGCGCCAGGATAGACGCAGAGACGTATCAGGACCTAACTTCTGAAGGTACAGTGATCCCCTGGGACGAAAAGCAAGGGAAGAACATCAACTGGAAGTTTCAGGAGGAATGGCCGACTACCTATGGAGCGTAAAAGATGTTGGAAGGGTGCGAGGCTAATCTCTCGTGATTTTGGACGAAGTGCGTTTGGCCCTCAAACTCCCCTGACATGAACACTATGGACTTCCCTGTTTGGAGGATCCGGGAATAAAAAGCCTGTGCAATCAAGAAGAAGTCCCTGGATTCCTTGAAAAGCTCTCTGGAAAAAGCCTAAGCCGAAATCACGATGGAAACAGTCTCGGCCATGTTGAAGAATTTACAAAAGCGTTTAGACGCCTGTATCACCGCTGGAGGAAACCATTTCGAATTATCTTGATTGTTCCATGTACAGAATTTTCTCCTCTTTCGAATGGTGAAGCAAAATATGCATTTTGCTAGTTCAGTGAAAAGTTATGGTCTTTTATCTGCGTCACAGTATTTATGTGTCACCCTGTATATAATAAATAATTTCTCGAATAAAAACCTTACAAATAAAATTCAAAGAATTTGCTGAACAACAAGATTCACTAATGAGAGTAATCCGATTTATTCATCAAATAGCCCAATAATACTCGTTACTTTTAATGTCTTAAATTTAAAGTTTTGATCACTTTCTTATAAATGTTTTAAGTAATGAAATGTTATCCTTTATCTTTAACTTAAATCTATATTAGAGTACTTTACAAAATAATAATATTAGGGAATCGAGTAAAATGCATAAAAAATCAAAAAGAATTATATATACGTGTGTGTGTGGGTGGGGGGGAGGGTAGAGCAATGTATTTTTATTACTGATAAGGAAAAGGTTAGTAGTGGTATAATTCAATAAAAGAGACCTCACGAAATAACGTAAATTTAGAAATTAAGGGATCTCAGGACTTTTAAAGCTTCAAAAATTTCGAAATTTTATTATTAGTTTTTAGACATTAAACGCCTATCTTTTCTGAATATTTTGATATAATTGTTTCCTTGAAATTCCCATTAAGACAGAAGTTATGGCTTTTATAATTATACCCGCTCAATGGCTGAAGCGGCGTTTTCCAAACTTAGAAGTCATTTTTATTCCAAATGATGTTTTTGGTCATAACGCGCACCATATATCAAAACCTTCTCAATATTTTTTCATGAAATTTTCAAAACATATGTTTCATGTTAGTCTGTATAAACCGAACCTAAAATTTACTTTTTATTGTTAAAAAAATACGTGATTATACTGTCGAAAATTTCAAAATTTTGCATTAGCTAAAAACAACTTTGTATTAAAAATACAAAACTGCTTTAAACACAAATTTATTTAGGTTCACGGTAATTATTACACTCTGAAGTATAAATAAGCAACAAAATTTTCATTGTTACAAAATTTATTTTGTAATCCTGCGCGTAAGCTCTTATACCGATTTTGTGTTCGTCAAATGTCTGACAGTTTAGAGCCCCCTGTAAATAGTAATTCTGCATCATGCATTTTTTTAAATACAAAAAATAAAAGAGCCAACTTATCTTTCCTCCCCAATAAAAATTTTGTTTTAAAATCATAAACATTTTAAGATATTAAATGTTGAAAATTGTGTTTTTTTCATTTGTTTCTAATTTTAAGAGTTCTGAGACTACTTAAACATTAAGAGGTTTGACGTTATTCAACATCATTATAAATAGGAAAGAAAAATCAGCTATGAAACATTTTCAAACACTATCAAAATATTCTTAGGAAATTCCATTTTTCCATACGATGAAAGGTGATGTTTATATAAACAATTTAAAAACCTAAAACACAGTTGAAACCAATTTACCAGCATCAAAAGATTGTTGAATTCTTTTATTCAAATTATCTACCACTTAATTAACATAATTAGGACATTTGCACAATAAAATATAATAAATAAGATGTATATGTTAAAAACACATAAACATGCTCAATGGTACACATAAACAAGAATTTTATATAAACGTGTACAAATAAAACTGATGATAAAGCATAATATCGACGTTTCTAACTGCTTTTGCAGTCGTCTTCAGGACAAAAATGATATTGAAATGCTAAAACGTCTAGAGGCGAAAGATCCTTGTAGAGTGTTCATCAACTATATGAATGAAAAAATTCAGTGAGTACATTAGAAAATTAAAAAATGAAATAAGATGAGATGAAAAAAAAAGTTCGCATGATATACTCGCTGCAGTTTTCCATTCAAATATTTGATCAAGACTGAACAAGAAGCTTCCGTCTATAAACTTTTAAGCATCTCCAGATGTGTTTTATGTAACAAAATAGAGTATTGTTTAGTATAGGAGCTAAATAGCTAATATCTGTTCAATTACTTTTCCATAAACTCAATTTTTGTTTACATTAGAAAATTAGTTTAAATTCAAAGAAAAATCTTTATATATATTTATACAGTAAAACATAACAAATCAAATTTATTTAAATATAGGCACCCCATCCCTCGCCCGTGCGCACAAACGCAAAACAAGATTTTGTTCAATCAGTACTACCTATTTTTATCTTGATTATACCGTGATAGAGTGAAAAATTAAAAAATACACTTTAAAATTATTTGGTTATTATGGTTCGCTATCGGACGTGTTTTAAGTTTAAAAATTTTGAGTTTTAATTGACATATCTAATTTTAACTTAGAGTTTATTTGCCTACGTGAAAATACATTAAACAATTTATATATATATGCATACACACACACACACACATATATATATATATATATATATATATATACATATAAGGTAACTCGCTACCATCGTAAGAAATATTTTATGATTTTTTTTTATCAAGACATAAAAATTAAAGCTGATTATGAAGTTTATTATGAGGTTTTATTAAGAAACATAAAATCGATTTTATTTCACTTTAGGTACTCTATTTCCGCCTTGGAAAAACTCAAAAATGTGCTGAATCTCTGTTACTTAATTTTAATTTGGAGTGTGGTTTCCATGTGAGAATACTTAAAATTTCCATTTTTAATTTTCAATTAAGAAATTTATTTACTCAGTTTCATACCAGATAGCGCTCTACACCTTGTGTTGAGACTATTGTGTGAGAAAATTGTGTTGATTAAATATTTTTTTTTAATTTTTTAATCATTTATCAATGAGTCCCTTGTTCTACAAGGTTGAGCAAAAAGTTCAGGGAAATTTGTGAAAGCATTTGGTAGCCGAAATTCCTGAACCATTATAGATATACTACTATTACAGTATAAATTCTGGTAACTGTTAGAATTAAAAATTTCCCATAACGTTTTGCTCAACCTAATAAATAATATACTACATACGTGCGACAGTTTTCTTTTACTCAAAATCATAACACAAGAATCATATTTAAATGTTATATAATGAAAGATCCGAGTTCCGAATACAAAACGGGAAACAATTCAATGCATTTAACCCATTATCTTTGAAAGTATTTTCTATTACGATACAAATCATTTATTATCAATCGCTTCTATAAATCTCTAAATTGGGTAAATGACCACGAAATAAAGATCTCGATCTCGATTTCGTTTTTTTTTTTTTTTTTTTTTTTTTTTTTTTTTTTTAACTTTAATGATTAAATAAACTTATCAACGTCAAGGCCAATAATGCATGTCTTTTCCACATGAAACGAAGCGGGAAAATTCGATACTTTTTCAAATTAGAGTTGTTCTAGATAATTCTAGGTATTTTTGTGACAGGTTTTTTTTTTCAGATGTCTATAAGCGATGAGTTGTTTCCGAGAAAAGCTGAATGGACTTTAAAAGATTTACCTTTTTGTAACTTTATGTTGTAATTTTATACATTGTACATACATTTAAAATTATGTTTAAAAAAGAAATTGAAATTAATTACATTTTGTTGAATTTTTAAAACAGGAGTTTTCACATTATTATGCGCTTAAGTGTTTTTCTTTCGTCAGGTACGTAAATGTGTGTTTCAAATGATCAACATAGAAAAATACATGTTTTAAAAATGTTAATCAAATATATGACTTTTTATTAGCGGCATATATTTAGGAAAACAGTAGACATATGGTCACTTGATTATGCCTTTGTATGCATGAAACTCTGAAAATTCCAGTACAGATTACAAACACTTAAAATAAAAATGTAATAAAAAAAAAATCTTTTTGTTTTATTGAATGGGTGTGATGATCCAGAATAATATTTTTAATTCAATGTCATTCATCCATATAAAAAAGTACAAATCCAGAAGAATAAAAAAAATCAACAAAATACTTCTAGAGAAGACATACATACGAATGACTTGGCTTATTAGTATTTAGCTATTAGTGATGAATTATACACTGGCATGTTTCCTACCGATAAATCGATTTTTACCGATAATTTCATAATAATTAATCAACCATTGTAGGATTTAATATTTTACTTAGCTAAATTTTCATACATCTTATAGCTACGAGGGAAATCATCAATCAGTTTGTCAGCAATCAATTTACTTAACTTATTACTTAGACGAACAAATATAGGTTATGGAAATCCAGTTAACATTAATGATATAGTATACAATCTTCACATTGACAAATATAAATATAGGGAACCACCAATATTTCTCATTCAAGACTTTTATTCGGTCATGGACAGCTTTTTAAAACATTCATTTAATATTAAATTTATGGAACTCCTAAAAAAATCTCGACATTATTTAAACACACACACACTACAATATATGATACAACACACATAAATAACGCTTGCATTCAACTGTTAACGGTATATATAAATATTAAACAAACATACAAAAATATTTTTTCACTCCAGTTTGGTTTATTGTATTTATTGTTAACAATAATTTTCCACTCCAGTTCGGTTGTATTTATTGTTGTATGTATTTATTGTATTTATTGTTGTATGTCTGTTTAATATTTATATATACTGTTAACAGTTTCTATTAATCTATTCATCGTTGTGCAGTCATAGAAGGATGTCATATAGATGGCTGATGACTCCCCTAACATGGTTTATTATTAAAAAATTGCAGATTCAGGTATCGGCCGGAGTAGCTCAGTGGTTAGGGCGACAGCCTGGAATGCTGTGGTCCCGGCTTCGATTTCTGGATCTGGCTAATTTTTCACTCCAATTGGGTTTTTTGTATTTATTGTTGTATGTCTGTTTAATATTCATATATATCGTTACCACTTGACATCAGTCCATTCCTGTGTATAGTCGTTGCCATACCTATTGAGCTTTTTCCAAGCTTCTCGTGTTCTCTTTATTTCCCATAATACTGCGTATTGTTCAAATAAACCCTTGAGTCTGTCAAGTTACATTGTTGAAAGTCTTTTTAATCCCACATTATTAATGATTTTCTTCATGCTAAGGAGGACAAAATTTATCATCATTTTGACTTTAACAATGATGTAACCCATTACCCGCTGGTGTTGCGTTGACGCAACGGCAAAAATTAAAGTACATGCTTTAATTAATTATCAAGCTACCACTAGTTTTGAATTAGACAAATTACCTTATTTAATAACAAAAACTTAGGCCTTTAAGCGCTGGGTTGATTTTTGACGGTCGATTATCTGATCGAGGGATATAGGCCCTAGGGGAGTGTCCTCCGTGCGGGTCTTTCTAAGGGAACTTAACCCGCATTTACGCAAGGTTTCCCAAGGTTCGAAGAAAACCACGAAAACTCCGAACAATTAGGCCGACGGGCGCGATTGGGTTGAACCCAGCCCCACCCGTCTACCAGCTTTGAGAGCAGAACCTCTCAACCACTGGTGGGACCTTTGACCATTAAATAAAGCGAAGATTATGTGTCAAAATTTGTGGTTGCAAATGTTTTCAGCAAAAGTGTTGAAAGACCAATGTATTTTAGTTTCGGTGGTTAACATGTTTCCAAATTGAGCACCATTAATGTAGAAATACAACATCTAAATAATGCATTTGGTGGCTGTCCAGATAAATTTAACAGTGGGTAGAAAAGAAGATTTTGAATATTTGCAAAAAATGAATGCAAATGTTAAAAAGCTAACCGACAAAACTATGTCATAATCTGTTTAAAAATAGTCTGGAATGGAAACATAATCATACACACAAATATCTCTATCTGAAGTTACTCCATATGATGCTTTTAAAAGCTGTCTGTAAAAAAAGAGTTCTTTAACCAATCACAATCTAGCTAAAAAAAAGAAAAAAACAGTAAAACCGAGCTCTGTAGAACGCTTAAGAACTAAACATTGTGCAAAAGAAGCCGTTTTTTTTTTTTAATTTAATTATTCCGCAAATTCCTTGCACTACTGTTAAATAAATTAATACCTATTCTATGTACGGACTGTAAAAAATTACTGTAGTTTTACAAGAAATAACATACTTACAATGTGGGTGAAAAATATTTTGTTGTAAATTGACAGCAATTTTAATTTTCTCTGGTAAACAGCAAATTTGTAAATTTCACAAATTTTTTTGCGATTAATTTTGCAGTAATTTTGTTTTTTAGAATTTAGGGAATAATTGTATTTTTTCATCATTTTATGCTGTAAATTTTACAGCACTGTTAACATCATAACTGTATTTTCTTTCTTTTTTTATATGTATTAATATTCTTAATTGCCCCCTGTAATGTTTATTTAGTTTGAATTTTTCTTGTTTTTATAATTTGAGCTTTCTTCTATAGACTATGAGCACCAAGTGTTATCTTTATCTCGAATTATATTATTGCTTGAATAAAATTTTACATTATAAATTCTGTTATAATATGTAAGACACAAATTTAGTATCATAATGCAAAATAAGAAATAAAATAAGAAAACGAACCGGAAATGCAATAAATAGAAAAAAAATAAATGTTTGTAACTCACGAGTTACAAGCTTTTACGAGCTTTTGCTTCACGAGCTTTTGCTTCAATTAAACAAAGTGCATTGAAAAAAAAATTATACCAAATTGCTCGGCCTTTTATTCTGTAGCTTCTAAAGTAAAATATCATTGGCCTTGTTGCAAGATGTACACATTTAGGAAACCAGGCTCGACAGTACGCACTGAGCCAGATGAGACATTAAAAGAGGATGAAAATAGTTTTTCCTCAAAAAGAAGAACTAGCTTTTTAAAAAAATATTAGACTATGTGAATAAACTGCTTAGAATTCCATGACATGACAGACCGTTATTTAATCGTTTTAACCCTCCGAGCGTCTTGCAAAAGGGTAAAATTTTAATGTTGTTTTCTTTGCATTTTGTTTTAAATGCTATGAAAATATGATTCTTTCAACATTATAAAAAAAAAAAAAACTCAATTACAAATATGAATGTAATCCTTGAGAGTATTAATCATTCTTCAATGTATTTAAAATTCATTAAATCTAGAGAATTATATTATCTTAAATATTGCTTGTATTGCTGTGAAACCTGGAGCTTAGTGAACGGAATAATATGCCCCAAACACTTAGAGGGTTAATGATCATGGAATCAATAAAATAAAATCCCATACAAAAAAAAAAAAAAAAAAAAAAAAAAAAAAAAAAAAAAAACCCTGCGGGGAAAGATTACAGGCGTATTTGATTAACGTTTTAGTTTTGTTATGAGTGATAATAGGAAACTCCTTTTGTAAGTGAGTCTTTATCAGTTGAAAAGCTAGTGCTACCTACATAATAATGATTCAGAACGCTAAATTCCAAGATTCTTTAAGTGCTCTTGGTACTCTAGCTGAATTATCGGTTCTATTATTGAAAGCACAAATTTTTTGACATCAATGATTTGCTCTATACTGTTTTTCTTGAAAAAAAGGAGTCTGTGGAGTCACATCGCTTTCCGCCATGTAGTAAAACACTCTACCTAATGTACCTTGATCTAATAATCAGGCTCTTTTTAGGAAAAAATCTCTACATGCTCATCCTGATTTTCAATCATCAGATAAACATGGTTGTATTTCTGGAACAGACAGTAAGGGAAGAGATTATATAGAGGTTCAGTGATCTGACGGTGCTCATGCTCCTAAAGTTGTTTTTAAACTGATGTCATATTCTTGTCCAAGATAATGTATCATGCCATCATGTGTGTGTGTTTTTAATGCTGGAAAACTCCTCTTTTTTATGCCGCCCCTTGTCACAGTTTTGGCGGGCTATGATTGTGAGATGACGTACTAATCAATGTAATTTTTTTAAAGTCCTTAATAAAGGAATCCGGGAGGGAGATTATGCTCTACGGACTTTGTTTCCTCGTCTGAGCAGTCCCTCTTAGGCTATAAAATCAAACTTCAAATGTACAAGCATGTGCAGAATACAGAACTGTTCCAATTATGACGATGGAAGTGATTTAGACACAGGAATGTCAACCGATGATGATAGCAGTAAAGAATATTAAGATTTATGTTGTTTATTAATTCTTAAGAGACTGAATACAATATTTGCATCTGTATCAATTATTTCTCGAGTTGCTGTGCCTTAAACACATGAAAATAATACGCATTAATATGGAAAATACTATTTCGGTTTACTTTAATCGAAAATGTCTTTTAAACTGTTTACCGAATTGAAATTGTTAATAAACATAATGTTAAATGTAATATTAAACATAATATTAAATGTAATGTTAAACATAATGTTAAAATGAAATCTTAATAAACATATAACTAGTATATCGTTTTATGTACAACAATATTTGTCCTTTCCATTTTTTCAGTAAAATCTCATTAATTATATGATAATTACAAATATACATCATACGCATCCATATGTGACCGATGGCGACCATATTTCCAATATCGCGTCCATAAGCTACCACAAATTTAATAGTATCACCATGAAATGAACACCTTGGACCATTCATTGTGAATCCAAAAAGGTATATATCATGAAGTCCTCAGAGAAGAAACCAAAACACTAATTTTGGCTTATGGATCAACGACTAAATAACAAAACCTGCAAAATATTTTTTAAAATCTGCATTAACTTTAATAAAAAATAAAATTTCAGGAAGCAATATTTAATAACATTTTGTTTCTCAGAAATTTTCTCCTCTTAAAGAAAGTGTATTTTAACAAGATTAATTAGTTTGGGCATTACTATTTCTCTTTTGTTTTTATTTCATTGTTATTAGAGATTAAGTAATTTATTTTAGAAATCAGAAATTGCATAGGCAATACTTTATCAAAATAATTTGGTTCAAACAAAACAATCTGATTACTTATATTTAATTCATGGTAAGTCTTCGCCTTTCTATAAAATAAATTAATATTCATCCTGTGTGCGTTCATCCCGACTTTTCCTCTTAAGTGAAAAATCGTACTCATTGCTTTATTTGCGCATCCAAATTAAGTCATTGCAAGATGAATATTCATGAATTTTCTATTTATTACATAAATATCCTGAGTAATGAGCATTTCTTACTTAATATTTTAATCAATGATTTAGACATTAAAAAGATTTGTGGTAACTCATGAGACCAGAAGTCATTTTTTATGTATTATTTTTAATAAATAACAATTTTGGTAAAGTTTTATTTTATTAAAATAGTTATCAGATACAAGACTTTATAGAAGATTAATTGTTATAGATATTAATATTTTTTCTTTTACATAAAAAAATCATTTATTAACAGCAAATAATAAAATGTATTGGAAATATTTCAAGCAAACACTTTTCAAAGTTTGAAATAGAGCTTTTGCTACGTTTCAATCGCAGCCGGTGTTTAGCTTATTTTCCTCTGGGACAGATTTTTGCAATTTCGAAGGTGGAAGGGGACTATGTAATTCCGGGGTTAAATTACACTTTTAGACCATTAATAAGCCTCAAATTTTCAATCTTCCGAGGTGAAACATCTGGATTCAACCTTGCTTACAGCAGATCGTAAGTAAAAATTGTCATTAATACTTTGGAGTTACATTTGCCACGAATTGGGGGTAGATTCGCGGCATTTGGTATATAGTATATGTCTGTTGATATTTTTGAGCTGCGTGCTGTCTGCATTAATATTTATAGATTGATTTCTATTATTTATATTATAGAAATCTATCAATATAGTATATGTCTGTATATATATATATATATATATATATATATATTATATATATACAGTATAATCTCTGAATAACAGTTACCAGTGGGACCGATGAAAAGTTACTGCTATTCGGAGGTTTAAAAAAAAACATAATTGCATAAATTTAAAGAGAAATACACAGCCATTTCAATTAATCCTATTTATTTTAATACATAAAGAAATCAGTAATTTGCAATTCCTTTTTTTTCTGCAAATATCTTTCTCAAAAGAAATAATAGTATGAGTTGTTTTGCTGTGCAACTCATCATCATTATGATTTAATGCAAAATTTTTGATTTCAAGAAGGTTCGTCAAAAATTTGGTATATGCGTTAATACTGGACATTTTAGTTGATTCTATATCCCCTTCCGCATCACTATTCTCATCCTCTCTCCTATCTCCTATCTTCCACCATTTGCTGTATGAATCAAATGTTGCAGTAACTTTGTACAGACATACAAACTTACTGATGTTCGTGTTAGTTATGCTTGCTGTTCTAAAAATATTATCTATGTTTTCCCATCATTATTAATATCTTCATTTTCTATGTCTAGTTTGGAAAGAGATTAAGTGTTTAATAGATTAATCAACATTTTGTTGACATATTAAGTAAATTTTGCTTGATCTGCCTCAGATTTTGGTTTGCAAATAAATATGAATTGTACCAGAAACTGTTAAAAACTTTCATTTGAGACATTTGAGCGGCCATTGTTCAGAATTCCTTATTTAGAGATTCGTACTAATATCAATGCTATGGTATGTGTTAGGTTTCATCAGTATATGGCCGGTATTCGGAGGTTGTCGTTGTTTAGAGGTGCCCGTTCAAGGAGGTTTCATTGTATATATATATATATATATATAGTTTGAAAATTTCAATAGTAATTTCAAACATTACCAAAAACTGTAAACTTTAATTGAAGTACAAAATTAACTAAACCATACCAAATAAGAACTAAATTTTAACTTAATAAACAATCTCTAAGAAACACAACATAACCAACGTAAGTTAAACAAAATCAACCAAAAGAAACAAGACAAATAACTAACTAAACATGGAAACAGGTTGTGTGGCTTATGACACGCTAATGCAGGGTTAAAACTGTATATATATATATATATATATATATATATATACATGCAAAGTGTGTTGCCCAATTCGACTCACAAATTCCGATTGTGTGGTAGTAGGCGCAAGAGGATAAAAAATTTCCACAGAACCTTGGGTCGCAACTCCCGTATTTGATGAAAAATGTAGAATGTTCTACACTCTAACTCAATTTGGGTTGACAGTAATACCTTTCAGAAAACTAGAACATATTATATTAAATCTTTTGAGAGGCATTCTCACTTTTGTTGAAAATGTGATAATATCAATAAAAATTGTAGAAGTTTCCATTATATGCCCCAGGTTTATGCACTTGATGCTCCACATTTTGGACTGCGATTACCTGTTCATACAGTCTCATCAACTGCTTGAGCACCCTGTTTTTCCAGAATGTCTCGTGATGTTATAAAATTTAGCGCAAAATCAGGTACATACCGTTGAATTTTCATTGCAATGTTTTTATTTTTCTCAAAATTATTACCGTCAACTTAAGTTCACTTACAATGCAATACCCTGTTTTTGTGACTAATTAAGTAGTTTCCGACACCATGTTCCATGGTAATTTTTCAATTCTTGATTCCTATTATCGCCCCTCAGAATTTATCAGTCGCAGAATAAAATATATTAATTTTAAATAAAACGTGATTTTCTTTCAATATTTTCATTACATGTATAATTTTCAGTAAATATAACTAAAGAAAATTCCTTATTTAAAATAATTTTTGATATTTATTACATAAAAATATTTCCAAATTGTTTGTTTAATATTATGACGAAAGAAATGATGTCTTATGATTAGATTTGTAATTTATTAATAGATATCTTTCGATTAACACATCAAATAAATTAAAATCTCTTCAACGTAAATTTTTATCCCACTTGAGTGAAAATCATGGGCATTCCTGTATTGGTGGTAGTAAAATAATTAATTACATTTTACACGTACATATTTATGAAAATTCTTTTAGTTACATAAATATCAGGAGTAATTAAATTGTGCTACTTCATATCTTTAACAGTGCATTACAGAAATTTTCCATATATTAAATAAGATTGTAATAACACTTGACGACATGTAATTGAATTTCATACTCGGAAATCATATTCGGATTATTAATATTCAGATGTTGAGTGTTTAATTTTTTCGGATGTCTTTATGTGATATTTTTAAGAGAAAATCTTTCCTGATATTTTGTTTAATTAAATTTGCTTGAAATACGAAATATAGTAATGAATTTATATTAGTTTAAATATTAATATCAGAATTAATTTGTATTTAAATATATAGAAAAATCTATGTGTAAGAGAGGGTAATTAGAACATGAAAATATTCAAATGATTCATAGGTTATAATTACTAAAATAACTGCAAAAAACTATTTTTAAAAGATTTAACCCCTTGAGGGGCTGTGGGATATATTTTATTCCACCTAAGATTAATGAAGATTTGCACCAGAAACATTTTATAAAATTTTACTTTTCTAACTTTGGTGGAAAAAAGTCGTAAAATTGCTTTTCCTTACTTTGCAATGAATTTTTTTGAAATTTCCGGTGTGAATTCGCCATTACAGAAACACAATTACTTGCCCCTCAAAGGATTAAGATATGTAAAGGTACAGGCAATGTAAAAATAAAAAAACAAAATATTTTCATATGTTTGAATGACAACCAGGAAATTACAAGAAAGATTGGAAGAACATATGGCAGACATAGCGAAAGGGAAACAATCTACAGCATTAGCTCGTTTAAATTAAAGCAGATATTGACATTTTTTTTTTATCAAAGCAAAGATCATAGCACAAATAAATGATTATAGTACATGCATTTTGCTGGAGTCTATAGAGGTATTGGCTGCAGGAAGCAGTTTATGTAATGATACATTATCATGCCATATTCCACACATTTGGTTTAGTCTACTTGGTGTTAATGTTGTATTTTGTTTGGAATGACCAACTTCTCTCTATAGACTCAACCACTCCCTTCTCTCCCGTCATCCAATTTTGGTTTCGCCCTGCAATATTTAAACTAGCGTGCATTCTGTAGGTTTGCTGATTTCGTCCCACTTAGCCCCTTGATGATGAACAGGGTGTGATCGAAAGCTCATATATATATATATCATCAGTATATACATATCATCAGTATATATATATATAAATTATATTGTTTAAAAATCATCATTCGAGCTTAATCCGTTGAAATTTTAAAGGAACTGCTTATGAAATTTTTTGTTTAATAGTTATCCAATGATTTTCTATGTGAACAATTTGATTACGTTATTTTCTTGTGTTTTTTTTATTTCTTATATTTCTTTAATATTACAAGCAAAGACTATATTTTAAATCACGTACTTAGTGACACATAATTTACTCTAAACCACATACCTTGAGTACATATTTTAGAATATAATTATGGAAAATTTGCCCAAAATGTTATCTTTTTTTTCCCATGAATTCGTTTTTACATCAATCAGATAAATGAATTATAAATAAACTAAGAACTAAAAAAAAAGAACTATTCCAAAAATAAAAATTATTCACACTATTATTATTCATATGCATTTAGTGTTTTCCAAGTCTCTTAATTAAATATTAAATGAGCAGGATTTCTAAATCTAATTTTCGATATTTCTTCTAATCAGAAAACTTGAGATTAATTTATTCCATATGCATAATCGTTTTCTGCTACATCCTCAATAATGCAATGCGAAACATAATGTTATGATTGCGATTATTTAAATATGACGCAGACTTTTCCCCCATAAGACTATTAGATAAATTAACATTTCTTCGTCTTCGCTATTTATTCCTTTTGATTAAAAAACGCGCAATTTTCTTTATTTGTATATACAGACTAAAGATCCAGATGCTGGATTATCATTCACGAAATTTTCATTTGCTTCACATACATGATAAGTCATAAAATTAATTTATTTAATATCTTTTGTTTCTCAATGTGTCACAGAAATTTTTCTGATATTAATCAATGATTATAATGCGAAATGTAATTAAACATAACAGTAACAAATGCGTAGAAGGATATACTTAAAAGAAAGAATATTAATACTCATAATACCAGATATTTGATACAAGACTATTCCTAGAAATTCATAGGTGTGTGCTATAGGTTGTATATAAAAGTAAAAGATTACAAATTAAGACACAAATAGTACAAGGATTGTTATTTCTATAGTATTGATATACTTTGCACGTATCGTACGTTCTCGCTTCACGTTTTCTTCCTTTTGTATTTAATTATTGTTGGTTATTATCCTTTTTAAAAATTCTTTATTGTAGTTGTCTCCTATGTATGATATAGAGTTTTCTCTATAGGGGCGATCAGATATTTTGATGATAATTATTTTTTTTCTATAGGATCCCCTTCTCAAAGAAGGGGATGCTCGTAATAAAGCTAAAATATCTAAAAATGGAAGAATTTTTTTTTCAAACTTAACATGCTCGAAAAACGATGGGATATACAGTAGTTTATTCTGTATCATTTTTCATAGAGATCATAAGATTTACATAGATTAGTTTGACATATTTTTTAAAAACTACAAAATACAAAAACAGATATATATATTGATTATTAATAATAACATTTCATCTTGAATGATTCAGTAACCAGAAAATTTCTTTGGTTCGTTCTGCTTTTTTTTTTCCTTTATCATATTTGCAAAACCAAATAGTAATTTTCTGATTTGTCTCTTCTACCAGTATACCTCACTATTTCTTCATGTGGTGGAAGTTTTCATTTATTTCGTTTATGTATTTTACTCAAGAAAAATTATTGTTGTAGCTTATTTTTAATATTATGACACACAATATCCTCTTATAATTTTGTTTATTTTAAAATAAGCAGAAGATATTCTCACTGGTACATAGAATAAAACAATATTTTATCACAATAGATACCTATTCCTCGTCAATGAAAACCATATGAAAACCGTGTGGTTTACTTCATTTGTAGGTACTAAATAATTAATTACAAGCTAAAAATTCCAGAAAATTAAATTCAGCTGGCCTATGTCAAGAATAATCTATATATATATTTCTGTTACATGGCGCGAAAATGAAGTTGAATTTATTGCTTGCCATTTTGCAACAACCACATCGGCGATTGTCAGTGGTTAATTTACGGTCATATGAACCGACCCATTCAGCAAATAAAAATTCAGAGACAATCTCTTTTCGTTTCTGATCGTGTCGAGACTGATCGTTTGATCGGTAAATTAATAGCGATTCCATTGGTTAATTTTACAATTATGTGAGCATTCAGCGAATCAACTTTCCCGTCGATATTGTCTTTTAGAAACAGCAGAAAACGTCTTGTTAGCATTTCGTTCACATTATACATAGTATGTCCATGGTGTTTTTAAAAAAAAAAAAAAATTAAATGAATTTAAGCCGTGCTGTGCAATATTATAGAAAAAGAAATGATATTTTTTTCAATTCCTACTATTAGCTCACACTCTCCCTATATTTATTTATATATTTATATATTTATCTTGTACCAATTTTCAATCGTTAATAAAATACTCATTATTCATCCTATCAGGTTGAAATAAATTTTTTTAAACTTCTACTGGATGACAATTGATGTTAGTAAAGTTTTTTTCAAATATTAATTAATTAATTAAATTTTAATTAATTAATTTTAGTTTTGCATGGGAAACAAAATGGCCGCCATTGGTTATTGAATTTCAATGAAAGTATTTTCAATAAGGGTTACCATAGGGGGGACCCTGTTCTGCCGCCAAATACCGCCAAGTTTGTCGCCAACTTGACGATATATCGCCAAATTTGGCGGCCAAAATGAGTCGCCAAAAGTGACGCCAACTTGGCGATATCGGTAAAATTTCGCCAAATTCCCATAGAGTTCCATTGTAAACCAACTTGCTCATAGAAAATCAACAAATTGAGCTATTTTAATGCAACAAAAACTAATATTAGCTTGATTATAGTATTAAATTTTTCTTTGATGGCCTAAGTAGGAATTGACTTTAAAAACAAAATTTTTATATTACTTGTTTTCTTTTTAAGAAAGATTTCTATTATGTTTTTATACATTAAAAATATTCTGGCATGATGTAAATCTGGGTTGATGCAAATAGTGATAATGGAGCACGTAGCAGCTCTAATATGAATCGCGATGCAATTCACGAGGCTTGGTTTGAGTTAGAGAGCACTGGACTGACCCCCTAGTAATAATAATATTCTGTTATAACATATTTGTCAATGTATCTGGAAAATATTTTAAATATTACTCATTTTTTCATTAACTCTGAACACATGTAATTGAATATCACTTTAAAAGATGTCTTTACTGAAAGATTTTAACATTTCTATAGAGTTAGAATTAACATTTCTCATTTTATTCGTCCTCTGTGAGCCTCCATTTGCCATAATTTTAGTCAAATAAATATTTTCTGATTATTCTCTTAATTGCTAGTGTAAGCCCCCCATTTAATGACACCTAACCTGAAACTAACAATTCAACAAAAAACTAACTCATATAAGCATTTTCTTGTAAAATTGTACATAGTATTGATATGTGATTGTAACTTAGACACTTTGGATTCAGTTTATTCATCTCTAGTAGGCCAAGAGCACACTCAACGAAGAAGGAAATTTTGAGAACACAAAAAGTACCATTTTGAGGCATCCGTCTTATTTCTAAAAATAAGGTAGTGCTTTTTAAAATCTATTTGTTGTGCAACTGTACTAACTTTTTCTTAAAGTAATACTTGTAGAAATTAGTTAAAAGCTGCCTATGATACGTTAGGACCATTATTTCCAGGTTATAGGTATTTAATTTATCTCAATAGGCCGTGCCAGTTATTGGCTCCAGTAATTTCATTTCACAAGTCAGCGACAGAGGTGCCAATTTTGGTAATATTAAAGAGAGTTGAAATATATTATTTGAACAGTTAAAAAAATCGTAAGAATAAAATAAATTTTTCTACATAATTAAAATTTAAGTTGTTCTACCAGGGCTATCGCCATTTGTCAGTTACCGGTTCATAAAAGTCAGTTCTGGGATATTTGCATTACTAATAATTCAAAACACGAAAAAAGGGACACATGCATATGTTGTATGATATCATATATAAATAAAGTTTAAGTAATTTATTTTTATAATAAATATCAAATTATTTTTAAAGCAGAAATTCCTTGAAATATAAAATAACTTTTTTTTTTAATCTTTGCAAATAAAGTGTCAGACACTGGTTCACTTTGTGCCAGCTATTGGTTTTTCAATCTGGGCGCCTCACAGTAGAGTATTTGACCCAAAAACCTGGCCAAAAATGCAAAAATTAAAGTTTTATCAACAATTGTAAAAATAATAAATTTTAATAGCTAACAAATTGGCCTGTCGATCTATGTCTATTTCAGGAACCTGAGCGATATCCGGTGGCTCCTGGCCTCAGCTGATGAGAAAACTTCATTGAAAGAAGACTTGATTTTTTGTTGTTTTTTGGCATTTTTTGTTATTTTTAAATGTAATTTTTTTGTTGCTGAACGAATTGTTGAACTGAAATTGAATAAGGCTTACGTGTTTAAAAAAGTCAGAGAATAGTGTTAAACAATGTGTTAATTTAAATAGTTTAGATTTTAATATAATAAAAAACATTAAATTTGTAAAATGTTTAATTTTAAAGCGTTTTTGGCTCTAGTTTAAAGATATCGAAAGCTTTTTTTAAAAGTGTGCCGGGCTTTGCCGGGCCATTTTTGAACTATAATCGTATTGTTTATAGGTTTTGAATGCCAATTTCACAAAAAAATCTTCCGCATATTGTTGACATTTTTTAATATAATTTTTTTTTCTGGGTCACTATTTAAATCCCATTTTTTGTGGCAACCGAATTGAAGAGCTAAAAAATATATTTTTAGCGTCATATTGCAGTTTTTTAGCTTACAGAATATTACCTGAGAGCTTTGTCCCGTACAGATTCTGTATGTATGAATGTACGTACGTATGTACGTAGATACTTACGTACACAACTCGATATCTCTTGATAGAAATATCAGATGGGCTTCAAATTGTAAATAATTATTTATTGAAAAATGTTTCCGTAATCAGTTCCGGGTATCATAGGTGTAGAAAAGAGGAAATTAAATAAGTCTGGAATGGGCGCAGAAATGGTTAAAAGATTGTAAGTAATACTGGAAGTCATAACAAGTGGGCATCGTATTGACGGAAAACAGTTCCAACAGGTCTGATGAAATAGCAAGACTGTATGTGAACCTTTAAAATCGTCACCCCATGATTCCAACATTGCACAAGGTTTTTATTCCTGGTGCCACTGTAATTAAGAAAGCAGTCGTACACATTGGTCAACGATCAGAAGATGCTGCCGATGCCAGAAGAAAACACTTTAGGCAGTATCGTACAAAGTACTCAAGTCAAAAATGAAGTGCAATAGAGAAGCTTGCAACAGTGATGTTCCAAATTGGCTTGTTTTAAGCAGTGATCCTTCACTGAAAAAAATGGGTTCTCAAAATTGAGTAAAAAGTACTCATTTTTAAATACGCCACATACTCAAAATGGCTCCGATCCAAATGTACTCAAAATTGAGAAACACGTGTACTCATTTTTAATTCTATGGATGTGTTCGAATACGAACCGTTATATACTCATTTTTGATCTTACGCATGTGTTCAAATATGAAGTGTTTATGTGCTCATTTTTGAACCCATGTATATGTTCAAATAAGAACTTGAAAGTAAATGCTGTCTGTTGAATATTCAAAACATCTTTTGCTTATTTTATGCAAATATTACATTAATGCAAATAATTAATTATGCACAGTATTTTAAAATAATTTAAAAGTGTTTGAAAACACCGATTCTGTTATAAAAGTATGAACTAAAACAAGATGGCGTCCAAGATGGCCGATTAGTAACAAGTGAGAAACCAAAGTAAAATACTGGGCTAAAAGACACACATTCAAAACTAAACTATGTTAATGGGAAAAAAATATCCCCCCCCCCCACACCCCGAGACGCTTTACTACAGTTTAAAGTAAAAAGTTTCTGACATTTATTTCCCGCTCAAAATTATTAACAAGAAACATTTAATTGATTCTTCACTAAGAAAAAATAGCAAATTATTATCAAGATAAGCTAAGCAATTACTTTTATAACAAGAGCATTGTTTCCAAGCACTTTCACATCCTTTTAAAATACTGTGCAAAATTTTATATTTACATTAATGTAATATATATAGAAGGTACAACTGATTACATTAAACAGGGGAAAAAAGTATTGAATAATTAACAGAGAGCACTTACTTTCAAAGTTATCGGCGAAATATTGAAAATCCCATTTTTCTAATTTTTGTTTCTACGAACAAATCCATCTCACTTAGCACACAAACCAGACCGAATTTTCGAAGCACTGATAAACAACAACAACAACACTATGCAACCTTAAGCATTATAATGAGACACGGGATATAGTTCCTTCAAAAGAATAAAAATGTAATATTATACCTCTGATTTCTACGATATATTACATTGTTTTTCGATTAAAAGACATCTTTTAAGCCGCCATAAATGAAATAAATTACTACAAAGTACAAAATTATCGTTTCTTTTGGGTTTAATTACATGTTATGTATCAAAATTGAGACAGCATTAGGTTCATTTTTGATTCAAACGAACTCAATTCAATATGAGCACATCGATTTACTCATTTTTGAGTATTTCATTTTTTTCAGTGTAAGTCTATGGGCATGTGATGTATTCGTATTTTTAAAATATCTACATAGTAAACTAATATTTTTTACATTTTGTTTCTTTGTACTTCTTTAAAAATGTCTTTTTTTATTTCTTTTTTTGTCACAATATTTATAAAATGTATACTCACTTTTATGTGAAGTATTGAAATTTTACTTAAACTTTTAAGATATAAAATATTAAATTAAGATATGGACATGTATGTATACTACATAATATTCTAAAAGTTAGTTCAGTGAAAAGCATAGCACAGTTAAAAATTTCCATTCGATCCATTTCCGTGAATAAACGAAAATGTACTTGAAAACTTTTGATCAGCCCTTTATATGATCTATAGAATGTATCCGAACCAAGTGCAATTTTAAAAATGTAGTTCAATTTAAAAACGCATATCAGAACTACAAACGCACTTCCAGCAATTATTGTTCATAGACTTCAATAGTTAAATTTATTCTCCAGCCTATTTTTTTGTGTGTCCCTGTTAAAGAACGATATATTCTATGCACACCCTATTCTACAGTAAGTGCCGTTGTACACCTCAGTGATGTATATAAATTTCAGTACGTTTAAAATAGTGTGATATCATTAAAGTACAGAGCAAACGATTTTTTCTCATAGACCGTAATGTAACGGAATTATTTTGAGTGTCTCTGTAAATGAACCGTAAATGCTATAGACTTCATTTACAATACCAAACGTTCCATTGTAATGCCCAATAACATCTAAGAATTTCAAGGAAATTGGACTATAGTTACGCGAGTTAGAGAAACGACGGTCCTACAGACAGACAGACTGATAGAGAAACCGAATTCATAAACCCTTTTCCACGTTGTTGGCAAGTGTTAAAAAAAGGAAATAAAAATAATAGTTTACCGAAGAGATATTTTAAATATACAAATTAATCACATGCCATAGACTTAACATTAGCGAAAGTAATTCGGAAGTTGCGTGACTATAGCAGCTTTAAGTAAACTTTGTATAATATATTTATTTTTTAAATAAATGCGTACATTTATGACAACATAACATTAATTAAGTGTATTTACTAACAGTAAATAAACAGCAGTGGTTTTGACTTAATAATACATGAAAAATATTTTTGGCCAAGATTTCGGGTCAAATACTCTACTATGCACCTGTCTCTACTGTGCTACCAGGACCTACTGCCATCTGTCAGTTGTTTGTTCACGTATGTCATATAGTGGATATTTGCAACTAATAATTCAAAACATGAAAAAAGGGACGCATGCATCTGCGGTATGATATTATATATTAAATATAAGTATTCTTTTATAATAAATATTAAAGTATTTTTAAAGCATAAATTCCTTGAAATATAAAATAACTTTTTTTTTTTTTTTTTTTTTTTTTAAATCTTTGCGAGTAAAGTGTCAGACACTGATTCACTTAGTGTCAGTTATTGTTTTTTTTAAAATGTGAATGATGTCTGTTACTCGAGTTATTCACTATATAAAAGAAAAAAATATTTTTAATAATGCAATGTATAATTTTTGAGAGTTTACTAAACAGCAATTTTTAATGTATCAGTACCACTCTTTCAATAAGAAAAATAAGCATAAAATCGATTTAATATTTTGTAATAGTTGATTAGAAAAAGAAAGAAATCCTTAAGGTGTCAGTTACTCGGGTTTTCAACCTACACATAACTCGTATACAAGATTTTTTTACATGATAGAAAATTTTATTTACGTTCAAATACAAAAAAAATCTAACATATGTTTGTAACGCATTTTAACCCTTAAATGCGTGATTTTTTATCTTGTTTCGAAAAAAACACATATGATTTTCTGAAAGGTTTATTACACAGGATAAATAATGAAAAAAATCAGAGATACATTTTTCATATAATACGTCAATCTTTTCTTCTGTTGCACATCTGCAGTAGAAGTAAAAACTACTGTCGTGTGGCTGTGTTACGCTAAAATATTTCAAATTATGAAATATTTTAATAAATATGTCTCCAAACACCTTATTTTATATAATTACCGTATATACTCCCGTATAAGTCGACCCCCTAACTTTCGAAAGCAAATTCTGGAAAAAATAAAAAACCCGCGTATAAGTCGACCCCCAAACTTTTCATTTCAATTTTGCACAAAATCAAACTAAAGATTTCACTTGCTAATGCAAAAAGGTAGTTAAGTAAACAAAAACATATCATTGAAAATTTTTTAAATGATAAATTATTATTATTTGTACATTTTATATATTATTTTTTATTCATACACATATGAAGGAATAATTTTGCAGTATTCGAAGTTTTTGTTTTTGCTTTTATAACTGACTCGCGTATAAGTTGACCCCCCCCAAATTTGCTCAACGAAAATTGTCAGAAATTCTTGGACTTATACGCGAGTATAGTGCACGGTATTTATTTTATAAAACTTAACCTTTAACCCTTTAATTCTCATGATAGAATGCGTTCTAGAAATTACGTAGTTCAGAGAATCCTGTTTACATCAGAAAGTTTCAATGGTTAATTTCGATTTATTTAAATACGGAATGTCTGTTATTAATTAAAGCAAATATTATAATTATAATTTTCTGCTGTGAATTAGCTATATACGAATAAAAAAATATATTCCATTCAAAACATTGTTGACTGCATGTATGCAAAGGTGCGCACTAAAGGGTCAAATATAAATATACGCAATATCCTCTTATGATTTTATGATTTTGTTTACTTAATAATAAGTAGTTTCTTTTCCAGTGGCAAATCGAATAAATCTATATTTTGTACATGTAGATACCTATTTTTCTTGAATAAAAACCACGTGCTTTACTTTATTAATAACTAAAAAAAATTCATTTCGCTTCACTTATGTCGAGAATCATAATATACTGTTATAACATCTTTCTCTATGTATATAAAAATGTTTTTATATTAACTAATTTTTCTATTAACTCTGAACACATATAATTTAATGTCAAGTTGAAAGATCTCTTTAGTGAAAGATTTTTAATATTAAAAACTTCCTTTTAAATTCCTGCGACATATCAGAAAAAGAAAATCCTTTAGAGATACTTATGATAAAATGATATTTAATTAAAATGCTCAAAAGACGAAATACGTTATTAACTTTATATCTGTTCCGATATTATTAATAATATCCTTATTGTGTTGATAAGGAGCGATAAATTTCCGTTATTTAATACGTTTACCAATCTACTCCAAATTGTTTGAGATATGATAAAGGATTTGTATCAACTATTCACGAATTTAACAGAATAACATAATTAGCTTAAAAAAATATGTTAATATCCAAATGTTCGTTATAAATTTCAGTAATATTAAAATAATCTTAATATATAGTCTTTAATAATATTTATTAATTATTATTTAAATACAATGCACAGAAAAACTAAATACATTACGATCCAAATCAAACAAGATTATTTTAGGCACCTTCCTTGCAAAAACTACTGATTGGATCAAAACTGTAGTCTTTTGATTACACGGAATATGTTAACTAATTCACAAATTCCTTTATTTTGAAACTCAAAACAATGCTGCAGAGTACTTTTATAATGCCTATTGAAGAAAACACAACAAATTGCAATTTTATATGATTAGATTGATCTTTTATGGTTTTTAGAATTAAAATAAGCGTTTACTACAAATTATATTTTCTTCTAATTGAAAAGTTTCTTTGTGTTAATAAATAAATAGGAGCATATTTCTTTCAAATGTTTTTCATCATGTCTGTGAATAATTTAATTTATTTTTGTGCTACGCTAGTTTAAACAATTGAGCTATAAACTTTTAAAAATCAATTTTCTAACAAATTTATCACTAAGGAGATCTATTTCTGAATTAATTTTCACAAAACACTTACCTACGTGAAGTTTGTATTTAACAATTTATTCATTTTTCCAGTTTCTTTTTTTATGAAAACAAATAAAAGAGCCGGTTATTATTAATAATTACCAATGAAGTTCGGCCAATATGATTAATTAGCTTATTAACGAATGTGTCCTTTACTGGAATAAGTACTATCACAGTCCGTCTCAAAAGTTTATGCACTCTTCAAATATAGTTAAAAATAATTGAAGAAGAAAATATATGATACCAATTTACAATAAATACTCGACATTTAATCCGAATCAAATACAATAAGCAGTTTTTGTTGTTTAAAATAAAAATTACAATAATTTTTATTTAATTTACTTTTTGTTTGAAGAAACACTTTTTCAAATGTTTAAGCACTTTATGCAATTGTTTTAGAAACATGGGATTGGACGGGTGTAAAGAGGTTGTATGACATAGTTTTCTAATTTTATAAAAATATAAGCGTGAAAAAATCCTTTCCACTCATTTTAAAAATGCCGAAGGGTGAAAAATTAACAAAAGGTGACATTTTAAAAGTTTTTAACTTGAAATCACAAAATAAAACTGTTTCTCAAATTGCAACTTTTTTAAATTGATCAAAGCGATATATCTATATCAAGTACTCTCTAGAAATGTTAATTTCATCAGGAAACCAAGATGTGACGACCACGAATGTCGTTTGTTGAGACGGTCCAAAGATATAGTACATAGACTTATTAAAGAACGTGATTACATCATACTAAAGAAAATGGCTTGCAAACTATGTCTCAAAATACACCACTTAAAGGCAATTATGAACTAGGCTAAAAAACACATGTCCTGCGGGCTACATGTGGCTTACTGTTTTATTCAATGATGAGAAAAATTAGAACATAGAAGCACCTGATAGGTGAGACATGTATTGACATGATCTGCGAAAGGAACCAAGGATTTTTTACAACAGGCAGAAAGACGGCAAATTTGTTGTTTTTTTTGGGGGGGTGGGGGGGTGGGGGGGGCGATGATTTCTGGATTTAACAGCCTGACCTCTCTGGATTTTCTAAAAGAAAGACAAAATTTCCAAAAATACCAAAAAAACGCTGAACAAACATTTCCTTCTATTCGGTGGCATTTTTTATGATGGGTGGGTAGTGGTGCGAGGGGTTCTGAATGGATCTTTGAATAAAGTAATGCCTCAATCTACATAAGACATACTATATAACCGTAGCTTTTACAGAAATTTTTTTAATTTCTTGACTCGCCAGTTTTATGTCCTGGCATAAACCCGATTTAGAATGTATATGTTATTTTAACCCGTCAGGTTTACAGCAATGGAAAACAGTATGACTCTCTTGAAGAATTTAATGAGGCCATACCGAAAACATGGTACTTTTTGCCACCAGAAACATTTCACAAACTAATAATTTCGATGGAAGCGCGTTTATTTGAAGTAATCCGAAATAACGGAAAAATAATTTGTATGTAACAGTTTAGTAAAAAAGCCTTTACAATTTTAATATTGAGATCCTTTACAACCTATGTTGGAATTCTTACGAGCACATTCTCTTACATTTATTTAATTCACTGAAACTTCATTAACTAAATTAAAACGTCCTTCCAGCCAGTAAAATCTTTCATTGTGTGCAGTTGATATAAAATACCATGTTTTGTACTGATTTTATATAAGTTTTCCTTTTCCTTAGAAATTATAACAGCTATAATATAACGGCTATCAGCCGCACCCATATCTACCTCTGGTATTCTTATTGGAATTGTTTCTACTACATTTGCATTTGGAAATTTTAACTTCGAATGCCGTAACATTTTCTTCTGTTTGCTTAATTTGTGACTGTTCCGCAGAGCATTGAGATTCTTGAATATTTTTCGAGACTTCCTCTATTGAAAAGAATGAGTCTTCCTTGCTTCCTTCAAAATCTTCCATTTAAACATTATAGTAAGTTTTTTTCTCTTTGCTATTTTATAATTATGTTGTTCCCCTTCATTTTGGCGAATGCTCTTATTACCGTTTTTGACTGAATCTGGAACGGTTCCCGCCAAATCTTCGTCCAAATTATCCATTTCGACGACCATATTATCATCGTTCATTGATCCTATATCCTCATCCTCGGTTGCGATTGCTGTCTGTAGTTGGATATCGTTACTAGACTGCTTTCTTATACATCAAGACCTTCTTAACTTGTAATTATTGACAAGGTATCGACGGCCAAACCGTTATGAAACCGAAATTCGATTTGCTGTCAAATAAAGCTTCATATGGACTGCGATCTATTACAGAGGGATGTTCTGTATTTTTCACCTATTGAATAAATTTTATTCGTTTTCATCACTTTGTTGTATTGTAAGTTTCCAACCAAGTGGATAAAATCTTTTCAATGTATTGGTTTGCTCTTTCAACTGAGCCTTGCGATTGACTGTGTAATAGTTTACCATGAAATATTTTGAGTAGATTCCACATTACACAAACTTCTTTAATAATTTTAATTGCAAATTCTTAATGATTGTCACTTTGCAAGATGCACGGTGCAACAACTATTGTGAAGACATCTATTAGGTGATAAGCAACATCCTCGGTTCGTCTTGCTTTTAACACTAATAACTGAATAAATTGCAAACCCACAACAAAAACAAGTAATATAAAAATTTTGTTTTTAAAGTCAATTCCTACTTAGGCCATCAAAGAAAAATTTAATATAATCAAGCTAATATGAGTTTTTGTTGCATTAAAATATCTCAATTTGTTGATTTTCTATAAGCAAGTAGGTTTACAATGGAACTCTATGGGAATTTGGCGAAATATTACAGATATCGCCAAGTTGGCGTCACTTTTGGCGACTCATTTTGGCCGCCAACTTTGGCGATATATCGCCAAGTTGGCGACAAACTTGGCGGTATTTGGCGACAGAACAGGTTCCCCTCTCTGGTAACCCTTATTGAAAATACTTTCATTGAAATTCAATAACCAATGGCGGCCATTTTGTTCCCCATGCAAAACAAAAATTAATTAATTAAAATTTAATTAATTAATTAATATTTGAAAAAACTTTATTAACATCAATTATCATCTAGTACAAGTTTAAAAAAATTTATTTCAACCTGATAGGATGAATAATGAGTATTTTATTAACGATTGAAAATTTGTACAAGATAAATATATAAATATACTAGCAGGCTATGCCCGCTACGCTGGTCTGCTTATCCAAATGAACCTTGAATTAAACAAAATGTATCATTGAATTTGACATTGTGATTTAAAGCAATATGGAACCTTACCTGGAATGTCCTTTCGCACTGCTGAAAACGATAAGAACGCCAATGTGCTATTATATTTCCTAATGTGTAGACAAATTTTCAGCTATTAAGGTCTTAACCCTTTTAGTTGATCAATAACAGTAGGATTGGTAAATAAAGATAGTACAATACGCAATACAATAAAACAAACCCTGAAAAATTATATAACTACTTGTAATAATGCAAACAAACAAACGGACAAAATCCATCCAGTAAAACTTTTTTTAAAGGTTGATCTTTCATAAGGGGTCCATCTGATTTTAGAACTTTCCCCCATAATTCTGTAACTAAGCAACGTAGAATGATACGCAATAAACTAAAACCTCCGCAAACATTGTCTTATCAACAAAGAAAGTATTATCAATATCCGCCATCTAGAACTTTTTGAAAAGTCTAATCTTTCATAATCGGTTTCATATGATTATGGAACTTTCCGCCATTACTTTATGACTAAGCAACGTAGAACAATATGCAAAATACTAAAACCATGTCTGAATAGATATCTAACTAAAATGAAATTCCTATCAAAATCCGTTCTGTAGAACTTTAAAAAATGTTAAACATTCATAATCGGGTTCAACTGATTATAGAACTTTCCACCACACATCTATTATTAAGCAATGCAGAAGGGTATAGTATATACTAAAAGCCTGCCTGAAAAATTATTTAACTAACAGTGAAAATTCAATCGTAATCCATTCGGCTGAATCTTTTAAAAAGGTTAATCTGTCATGATCGGCTTTGTCTGATTATATAACTTTAAAACATAATTGTATGTATAAGCAACTTAGAACGATATTTTATATACTAAAATCTTCCCTGGAAAATTATCTAACTATCATTATAATCAAAATCCATTCAGGTGAGCTCAAGTTATATGCAACAGGGACGCATTTCCCATTTCCATTTTACTCTAGTATATATAGTAGAAGCAGAAGTAGATAGATAGATAGATAAGAATATTGATTATTAAAATTTATGAAACTGCAAGTTATTTCTCGTTGTCTCTGCTGAATAATTTTAAAGACTTTTCAATCGGAGAGTATTGAGATTTCTATTATGTCTACAACAAATGTATTTCATTTTGTACCAAAACATTGTCGTTAAAATGAGCCAATTTGCTGTGGGTTCCGATATAAAATATTTTTTTTTTCAAAATCGCCAACTACGCGCATGACATTTTAAGTGTCTCTTGGCACGGCAGTAAACATTTCCATGTTTTATTCAGCGAAAAATGAAGTTATAACTTAATTTTACTTGATAATAAAAAATACTTCCACCTTCAAAAAATAGTAAATTAAAATTTTTTGCAGTGTTACGAATAAATAATAATTAAAGCCAAAAGAAATTCGCGTTCAATAAATATCAAGCCCCAAAGTTTGGCATCGTTTGCAATAAAATTTGGTACTTTTCTTTTCCACTACAGGCGCCTTGGCGTTTTTTTAAAAGCTTGGCACTATTCGGGCATCAGAAAGTGAGATTTATTGCAATTGATATAAACAGTTAAGAAAACAAACTTGATGAAATTTTTTGTTTGTTTATATATGTGTATTATAAATGTTTTTTATATACAAATTACTTCTGTTTCTAATTAAAATTAGATAAATTAAATCTTTATGTTAAATAAATTGTATAAACAGAAAAAAATGCTTGTTTATATGAAATGAAACAGTGAATAGGTTGCCAGAAAATATGCTTCCAAATTTTCTCTCCGCCAAGGCTATTTTCTCTGTTTCGCCAAGATCCCTATACTGTAAATTACCAAAACATTTTGCACATTTAGGATTGAAATAAATGGCGCAATAGCATACAATTTGGTATGTTGTTGGTATAACGTAAAAATAGGAAAAGGTCGCCAAAAAGTTTTCTTTCAAATCACGCCAATTCTGTGTTAATTCGGTTATAGAATAGCTCCGCTTTAAAAACACAGAATCAGTTTAAACCTTTTCCTAAGTTAATTATGCGCCAAACCACGCCAGGTAACATACGCCAATTGTCAGTAGACTCAATTATGTAACTTATCGGTACCAAATATGCCAATTGTCTATGTATTCGATAACGTAATTTATCTCCTTAATTTATGCATACATTACAAACTACATCTACTTTCCAATTTTCCTGATTTTAAGATCAATGGGTACTGTTAGATGTTAAAAAGCTTGGCGCAATTCGGGCTTAAGAAAGTGAGATTTGTGGCCAAATGATATGAACAGCTATAAAAACAAATAAAATGAATTTTAAGCTTTTTAAAATATGTATTCATATATATATTCCTATATAGATTTTTATTTATGAATATTAATATTTTTGTTATTTATATACAATTTACTTCTGTTTTTATATAAAAAAGAGATAAATGTATTCTTTATAGTAAATAAATTATCTAATTACTGAACAGAAAATATGGATGAAAACTTTCCTTGTCTCGCGAAGCCCATTTTTTCCAATTCGCAGCTATATTGGAAAATTACAGAATTTAACCCATTGCTCTATGACTAAACAGTGTCAAACAATATATTATATACTAAAATTATCTCTGAAAAATTTTCTAACTAATAATGCAAATTCTATCAAAAACCATTTATTTAAAATTTTTAAAAAGGCTATTGTGATAATTGTGTACACCAGACTACAGAATTTCCCCAAAAACGGTATGGCTGAACAATATAGAAGGGCATGTTGTATACTGAAAACGCTCCTGGAAAATTATCTAATTAACAGTCCAAGTTCCATCGAAATACATTGGGCAGAATAATTTAAAGAGGCTAATTTTCCATTATCAGGTTCATCTCATTAAAGATCTTTAAACCATAATTCAATACCAAAAACGTAGAACGACGTGTTATGTACTAAAAAATTCACCGAAAAAGTACCTATCTAACAGCGTACGTTCAGCAGAACTCCAGTTATAAGCAGCGGGAATGTAATTTCCATTTGAATTATATATATGTATCTATATATATAAGTAGATTTGGGTATTTCCAGAAAATGCTGTCGTTTATTGAAAATAACCAATATTGTGAACGTCGCTCAAACCGATGGCACTCTCATGCATTTTTGGCTTAAAATTAAATCGTTTGGCGATAAAATGAAATCGCAAAAAACATACAATATGTAGCTCACAAGTATCGTCATTTTTATAATTACATCTGCTAGTTTCTTCTGTATGTCACATGATGGACGAGTTAAATAAAAATCAAAAGTAAATTTAAAAGAAATCAAAAACAAAAACAAAATTGTCACTCAGATATTATTTTATAAAATTTTCTGATGCATTTTATTTAACCGGACGCAAGAGATAAATTGCCAAATATAGTTTAAAACTGCAATCTTTCATATTGAATAAATTTTTAAGCATTACGAATATTCTCTTTCATATTTAAATTCGATATTTTCGTTTTCCAATATTACCACTCGTCAATTTTTTTTTCATTTTCTCTCTTCTTTTCTTTTTTTTTTCCTTTTAAATAAAATTAGTAACAGTTTTTTTCCGCGATGTACAGCCATTTCAATTCATTAATCGCCAATAAAATAATGGTAACCCTTTCGCCCAAAATAACAGAACTTTCCGTCATAATTCTATAACTAACCTACGTAGAACGATGTGTTATAGCTTAAAACCTTCCCTGAAACAATACCTATCTAACAGTATAAGTTCCGTCAAAATCCATGCAGTAGAATTCGAAATCTAGGCGTTCGGAACGAAATTTTCGTTTGGATTTTATATATATAATAGATAGAATAGATAGAATAGATAATAGATTATGTGTTATGAACTATCTCAAAGTTTAAAACAGATCGCATTGTTAGATTTCCTAATTTTAACAATATCGCGTTATGTTAGTTCCACATTCCACCACCAGGGAGCGCACTCTATTCTTAACGAAAGCGTATCTGATCGAAACTCCTTCATGCAACCTTTCCGTAGATACATGAATCGGGAGGGTTGCGGTCTTAACCAATAATTTAAGATAATTACTGAAATTACTACGAAAAATGTTTTAAAGGGGCCCTACGCGGGCCCCTAATAGAGTTAGAGGAAATCGGAAGACGGCAAAATAATCGTGGGGAAAAGTTTGCTTGGGTGCTACGGAGCTACTTTTGGCGCAAGATCTAAGCTCTACGACCAATAGGAGCCCAGATATTTAAGGAAATATGAAGTAACAAAGTCCAAAATAACAGAATTTTCCGTAATAATTCTATAACTAATCTAGGTAGAATGATGTGTTATAGCTTAAAACCTTCCTTGAAATGATACCTATCTAACAGTATAAGTTCCGTCAAAATCCATGCAGTAGAATTCGAAATCTAGGCGTTCGGAACGAAATTTTCGTTTGGATTTTATATATATAATAGATAAATAAATATAGGGAGAGTGTGAGCTAATAGTAGGAATTGAATAATATCAAAAGGACACTACTTGGCCAGCAAAACATTCGAGATTGACAAAAAATAAATATTAGTGAGCTTGTCGAAAGATGCAGCCGCCTGAATCTAAATTAAGCTATCAACTGATATCGTCAAGTTGCTGCCAATAGACAAAATCAAAGTTGCGCGCTCACAAAAGACGATTGTACAATAGTGAGGCGCCGACACGGAATAAATAATTTTGTATACATAATAAAAATCTCAAGCTAAAAGAGTGAAATTTATTATATTGACCGAACTTGATTGGTAATTATTAATAATAACCGGTTAATTTGATAAATTATCATAAATTAATCATATTAACCGGCTAATTTGGATATTATTTTGTAATTATTAATAACTAACACGCTACGCTGGTCTTATTTTTCCAACTTGAATCACAGAAAACAAATCTGTGGTAATGTATTTAGAGAAACGATGTATCATTGCAGTATTATATTTATTAATGTGTTGGGACAAAATATGAGTTATTAAGCACCAACTACTACTTTAGTTGATAAATTACAGTTTCATTTAGAAGGAAAATGAAGCGGTTATGGCAACAGGAATCAAAATGTCCTTTAATAGCTGCATTACTGAAATGAAGTGTATTACAATGATTGCAGAGATTATCCGTCGCATCAAAATAATGTTCAGGTGATTCATTCTCATTTGTTATCTTTTAAATTCCGAGCTTCTCGGTCTTGCGTCATGTGTGATTCTGGTAGTTTAAATGCTATATCGCTCTATGTTCTGTTATATTTCGTAAAACGCAAATCTGCCACAGTTTTTCATATTTCAATTTTAGCAGAAAAAATGCAGTTAAAACTGTAATAGCAGTAAATAATACTGTAGCTTCCATCATCAGCTAAAATACAGCACTCTTTTTAACACGTCACGAAAACCTCTCTAAAAAATAAAAAAAAAACTCTTTTTTAATTCATGAAATTCTTAGAAAAGGTAATCTTTAATAATCGGGTTCATAGAATTAAGAAATATCCCCGTAATTCTTTAACTAAACGCTGTAGAACAATGTGTTGTATTGTATCTAAAAAACTAACATTGTAATTTATATCAATATAATATAAACCGTTCAGTTTAAATGCAAATAAATATGGTAAAGGATGATATAATTTTGTGTAATGGAATACATCATGAAGGTTTTGCTTCAAACAAAAACGATGCTTTCAAATCATATTTAATACGTCAATTTGCGAGATATCCAGATGCGAAATAATAGCCCGGAATGCTACGAACGGTACTATACTTGATTATCCAGTCTACCCAAAACTGTCGGTAAACTGTAAGATTAAATGCCAATAATGGATGATCATAAATGCCACATTCACTTGACATTAAACACGGTACCCGTGTTTGTTACGACATCAAGTCTTTTTAATTTGACGTTTAATTTGCATTTTTATTAATGTTTTACCAGTTTATTTGTTCTTTCGTTATTTAAAATTGCTCCAAATTTTGATTTTTTTTCTTCAATTCTATATCTAATGTTTACACCCATTTTTTAGCTATATCCGTCTACATTTTTTTATTCAATAACGAGCATTAGGTTTGTTATAATTTTCCGTTATCATTGATATTTATGGTGGTTTTTAATAAATTCGATTGTTACATTAAGTTATATTATGGCTTTGTTTATGGTTTAATTCAATGATTTTGCATTTAAATACGTAAACTCTTTCGTAAACGCATTCTTTTGTCGGAAATCATCTAAATTAATCAAATTTTATGTTTGGTATGTTGCTATGCCATAAGTGAACGCCATTATTAAAGTAACCCTATTTTTTAGTATTTTTTTTTATTTAAATTCATTAATTTTCCTACCTTCATTCTGAAGAATTCTCTTCAAACATGAAAAAATGTTTCCAGTAACATAATTTATACGCCAATTGGGTGGGGTACTCAATTACGGAAGATTTTACAAAAATCCTTTAATTACCTAACATAAAAATGGGGGTGTATACGCTGTGATACTAAAAAGTAATAAAGCTCCAAAAAAAAAATCACCATGACATTTTTTTAATAATGCGGAATTACACAAATCTCTGTAAGAATAATTCTAAGTTCCCTTATTTTCGTTTTTTTAACTATATTTTCATTAAAATTAGAAACAGTTTCCCCATGCTGTTCGTATTTTTTTGCTAAATAATATAGTGGTTTCAATTCCTCAATAAAAGCGTAATATAGCGTCGTGAAGATGAGAAACAGGGACCAACAGCAACCTTTGCGCCCCCAAAAAAGAGAAACACCAAATTTTAATCAAATAACAGGTAATTATTAATGATAGCCGAATAATCAAACTGACCGTAACATATATACTATTACTATATAGAAATAAAGTTTTTGTGTTTGTTTGATTGTTTGTTTATTTGTAGGTAATAATCTCCTACTACCGAACCCATTTGAAAAATAATGGTAGCAAATTAATGGTGACAGTCCCTGTTCCAACATAGGCTGAATTTTATTCGGATGCCGCGACCACAAGAGGATGGAGGAGCAAAAACATATTAAAAAATGCTATTTGTGTGTTACTCAAGGGGCTAGAAACTTGAAATTTAACATGGTAGAAACTTGTAAGGTACTAATCCCCCCCTTAAGAACAGTTTTTAAAAAAATCTAAATTTAAAAGGTGTGAAAATGTACAAAAAGCAGTCTGAATACATTCTAAATTACGATTTCTATGCAATCTCACGAAATATTAAACCGATTTCAAATGTAATGGTTGAAAATTGGTAGTGACAATCTCTGCTTACACATAGGCTGTATTTCATGTCGGTGGCACTACCGCATGGGGGTTGCGGAAGCAAAAAACGTTCTAAATTGTGATTTCCGCGATACTGAAGTGGCTAACAACTTGAAATTTGGCATGGTAGTTACTTATCACATAAGAACAGTCGAAATCATATTACAACAGTCGAAAAAATATTCAAAATTTAAATGGAATGAAAACGCGCGAAAAAAAATCTCAAAAGTTCTAATTTACGATTTCTAGGCAATAGTTAAAAAAAAGAAACTTGAAATTTGACGTGGTAGATATTTATAAGATACGTATGCACTCTAAAAACAGTTACTGAAAATTGCAAACGTAAAAGGGTGAAATAAGCGAAAAGCGTTCTAAAAATGTTCTAAATTACGATTTTTATCTCAGGAAATACTAAATCGATTACAAAAATATTGATTGCAAATTGATGGTGACAGTCACTGCCATAACATAAGCTACATTTTATGTCCGTGCCATTACCACCAGGGAGTTAAAGGAGCAAAAAAAATCCAAATCACGCTCTGCGTGATCCTGGAGGGGCTAGACTGTTGAAATTTGGCATGGTAGTTAATTATAACATATAACTGCAAAGGAAACATGTTTGAAATTCAAAATTTGTTGAACTGTGCGAAAGGCGTTCTATAAGCATTCTAAATTGCGATGTGTATGAAATTGTTAAAGATAGAAATTTGAAATTTGGCGTCGTAGGTAGATAAGATATAAATTATCTCTAAGACAGTTACTAAAAATTTCGAATTTTCAAAGAGTGAAATGAGCAAAAAGCGTTCTGAAAATTTTCTAAATTTCGGCTTCTTTGGAATCAAAAGAAATACTAGTAAGATTTCAAAAGTACTGTGGTAAATCGATAGTGACAGTCTCTGCTTAAACATAGGCTATATTTTTTGTCGGTGCCAGTAACGAAAGAGCGTTGTAGGAGGGGAAAACGTTCTAAAATTTTAATTTTTGTAATATTGAAAGAGCTCGAAATTTGAAATTAGGCATGGTGCTGACTTATAAAATTTAAATGCTCTCTAAGTACCGTTTCTAAGAAACCCCAATGTTAAAAATCTATGGGAGAAAAGCGTTCTAAAAATTCTCTAAAATTCGATTATTTTCGAATTGATAAAATATAAACTTTAAATTTTGAATGGTAGATACATATATGATGTTTATTCTTCTATGAACAGTTAAAAAATCGTAATTTAAAAGGATGAAATAAGCTAAAAGCGTTCTAAAAATGTTGTAAATTACGATTTCTATTGAATTTTTAAAGATAGAAATCTAAAATTTGGTATGACACTTATAAGATGTAAATTATTTATGAGGACATTTTGCAAAAGATTCGAAATTTAAATGGGTAAATTAATTGAAAAGCATTTTAAAAACATTCTATATTTCGATTTCAATGGAATCTCAGGAAATACCAAACCGATTTCAAAGTTTATATTAGCAAATTGATGGTGACAGTCCCTTTTCGAATGTAGGCATTTTATCTTGGTGGTGGGTCTCCCAGAGGAGTGGTAGACCGTTAGACAAGAAGCTCCGAATATGACACGATTGTTAATTTTAAGAATGTAAATGCGTGCTAAAAACAGTTTGTAAAAAATTCAATATCTCAAATAAAAACTGAAATTAGCGAAAAAGCTTCAAAATACATTCTAAATAATCATTTATTTAACTTTAGTTCTTTTCATTCATTTAAGTCTCATTTTCGCCTAATGCAATGTAATAATGAAGTTTAGTCAACGTGTCGCTTTATTGGTAAATTTTTAAATATTCCTAACAGTGTAATTTTTTCTAATAAAAATAGGCGCACAAACACACTTGATACTATTCAACTATTACGCTAGTAAAGCCTCGGATTTTGCTTGTATACATATATTTTTAGGTGATTTTAAAAAGTGCAAATTCTAAGATTTATTACTGATTATTAAATTAATATTTTGTTCTAATAATTTTTCCAAATTCAGTAAGGCTCAGTTTTTGGTTATAGTGTAATTACAAAACTCAGTTTCGGTGACCAACATTTCAGTTGCGTCTGGTGACTTACGTGACTTTGCAATGACATCACAAATATGTAAATAATAATAATAATAATAATAATAATAATAATAATAATAATAATAATAATTTTCTTGATGACATAAAATGTCTTAAGATTTTCAAAATGTTTACATATTGATCATAGTGTGACGTCACAGAGTGTCATCATTTAGGTCACAGATGTGGCGAGACGTACGCAACTTTATTGAAGTCACAGCAATGTCATTATGGCTATGCTTGCTACACCGGTGGTTTCAGAGTGTCGCAAATATAACTATTGAGAATGAATGTGATTGAGATACTGTATTAACATTTCAAATTAATTAATATTCCTTCATTAGTTGAAGGAATCTATAAATCTGGAATAAAAAACAAGCTCATTAATTCATTTGTGCGTGCATGATAACTAATTAGACGTTGCATATTCATGAAAGTTCTTTTTCGCTTCATTAATATCAGAAGCGATAAAATTAACCTTATATTTTAATTTGATCAATGTACGTATCAATGTATCGGATCAAAAATGTTGTTTGGTTGGTCTACTAGTTCTGAATACATATAATTGATATCATCTTTACAGAAAACATATAAATATTTTAATCTACATTTAAAATTTCTATCATTTTTCATGACAATCTTAAGAGATATATAATGTTATATGTTATTAAAATACTCAAAAGACGAAAATCATTAAATAATTTATGTCGGTTCTCATATAATTTTAATATTCATTTTGTTTTACAGAAATGATAAAATCTGATAATGCCATATATTTGATAATATATCTGGAAATAATTTCACATAATAAATGCGATATTTCAAATGAAAATCAAATTTCAAAGTGATTGCTTAAAAGGCGTAAAGGCCAACATAGTGAAAAAGATTCCAAGCCGGGACTCGAACCCGGGCCATCAGTATGGCGCACTGACGTTCTACCGACTAAACCACTTGGAACGATACCCAGCAAGGAAAATTTCTCACTATTATATGTTGGCAAGGCTACAAACGTAGCACAAGATGGAATATTTATCGTGAGCTACCGACCTGGGGCGAGCACGAAACATAATTAAATCCAGCATCGATAGAATCTATATTAATACATGGAAATTATTCCAGAGAGAAACATGTTTCTCTCTGGAATAATTTCCATGTATTAATAATAAATGCGATTTGTTAAAAACTACACTCTTAACATACATAAATATATATCAGGTTCAGAAATTAAAAAAGAATATTAATACCCAAAAGTTTATTTTAAATTTATGTATCATTTGTAATTAGATGAAACAAAAATAATGACAGAAGATATATTCTTCAATCAAAATGGTGAAATGGTGAAATGCATAATTAAATTATACATGTTGTATGAGATTTTTGATTATTTTATTTTGATAAACAGGATTCATAATTTTTTCCCGATTAGGTCATCTTTGAAATCATTTATTAAAATTATAAAGTTAAATTATACTTTGATTGGCTTGTTAACTAACAGTACTTCAAGGCGAGTTGCAAAATCATTTCTTCATAAGATACAAATATAGATTCTCGAACTTAAAACATTTTTTAATGCTTGTTTGAAAAATATGTTTCAAACGATAAAAATCTTAGGTTTTTGTTTATTTATGTATTAGAATAGTTTTCCATATAAATTAAATTTTTATAATTTCTATAAAAACATTTCAGTTAAATAACTATCTACTCAATTTCTGCGAAAGACTGCGCATTAATACATTTATACATGTAAAATAACTGTATATTTCTGCGTATGACACGCACATTTCATAAAAGAGATATATTAAAGATATTACACCAGTTATGAAAATGAAAATTAAAAACTAGAAAATAAGCTGATCATGCAAACTATGAGTTTTAAAATAATGAACATACTATTAATTTACAAAAGTTTAATTTTAGCAATCATCCTACATGAAAAGTAGTGGTCATTATACTATACTTTATTTATTTTTATTAAAAATAACGATGCGAACTAAGATTTTTTATTTAATGTGCAGGTATTAACTTATAAAAAATAATTTTTGGAATCAGTTCACTTGAAAAATAGTAGTTATTATATTTTACAATAATCTTTATTTTACTTTTTTCCGTATATCCTACGAAAGTGTATTTTCAAAGTAAGAAGTGCGCGTTATGCAGCAAGTATACCTAAAAATAATTCAGGGTGTCCAAAAAGTCCCTAACACATTTTAAAATTCAATATAAAATCAATTGTCGCACACAAGTGCGGTTCGGATTAAAATGCTTCTCACCGATGAAAAGTTTTCTTTAAGCGGTTGAAAATAATTAGTTCCAAACTTCAACCATAGCTGGCGCCATTTGTCCGTATGTTTGGTTTCAAACATTTGTTTTTTTACTGATTTGCAGATTAGTTTTAATGCTGTGACATAGAAATGGCGATTCCAATCAAAAAAGCTTATTGCGTATGGAATTACTCCGAAAGAAAATTGAAACTAATCTAAAAATTAAAAAAACGCATGTTTGGAACAAGTGACTCCATCTATGATGGACGTTTTGAACTATTATTTTATATACACTTAAAGAAAACTTTTCATCATAAGAAGCATTTTAGTACAATCCGCAATCCTATACGACAATTACTACCTTTTATATTGAATTTGTGTCAGAGACTTTTGAGACCACTGTATAATAATAATATCTGAATTTCACACTGCAGCTCGTTCTGTGCCGAAATATACGTAAAAACTGCATATTCATTAATATTCTTTTTATGTTTACTTATTAATTGACCCCCCTCCCCCTGGTGTTCACACCCGCACCGATCGAAAATTAGGTCCAAGCCTGAGGCCATTCTCAACCTAAGAAGGATTAAGAAAAATAATTAAATAATGCGAATAAAATGAATAATGGAAAATAACTTGATTGGGCTAAAGATGGAAAAAAACAATAATGAATATAAAATAAAAAAGAAAAGTGCCCAGCTAAACTGATGGCATTGAGCTCACAGGCTATTCACACTAATTGTATATTATACACTTATTTTAAAGAATAATGCCCCTCAAAAAACTAAGTGAAGGGGAATTAGCCACCGTTTCCCCCTTTATACTTAACCAGTGAACCTCCAAATCTAATCAGGGAAGCTCCTTATCATAATAAACCGGTATACCAAATTTGGAGCAAATCGAATAATCCTGCAAAAAGAACATTTATCTAAATTAAGGGGGTGGACTAGTCCCCCCTTTATCTTTAACCAATGAATCGCCAAAACAAATCAGGGAAGCTCCTTAACATAATAAACCGGTATACCAAATTTGGAGCAAAGCGAATAATTCTGCATGAAAAACCCGTTTATATAAATTAAGGGGGGTGGCCTAGCCCCCCTTCCCCCTTGATCTTTAAACAATAAACCCCCAAAACTAATCAAGGAAGTTCCTTAACATAATAAACCGGTATACCAACTTCGGAGCAAATCGAATCATTCTGCATGAAAAACCCAATTATCTGAATTAAGGAGGTGGACTAGCCCCCCTTTTCCCCCTTTATTCTTAACCAATGAACTCCCAAAATTAATCAGGGAAGTTCATTAACATAATAAACCGGTATACCAACTTCGGAGCAAATCGAATCATTCTGCATGAAAAACCCAATTATCTGAATTAAGAAGGTGCACTAGCCTCCTTTCCCCCCCTTATTCTTAACTAATGAACCTCCAAAACTAATCAGGGATGTTCCTTAACATAATATACCGGTATACCAAATTCGGAGCAAATCGAATGATTCTGCATGAAAAACCAATTATTCTGAATTAAGGGGGGGGTGGTGGACTAACCCCGTTTTCCCCCCTTTATCCTTAATCAATGAACTCCCAAAACTAATCAGGGTTGTTCCTTAACATAATAAACCGGTATACCAAATTCGGAGCAAATTAAATGATTCTGCATGAAAAACCCATTTTTCTGAATTAAGAGGGGGACTAACCCCCCCTTTTCCCCCTTTATCCTTAACCAATGAACCCTCAAAACTAATCATGGATGTTCCTTAACATAATAAACCTGTATACCAAATTCGGAGCAAATCGAATGATTCTGCATGAAAAACCCATTTTTCTGAATTAAAGGGGGGTGGACTAACCCCATTTTTCCCCCTTTATCCTTAACCAATGAACCCCCAAAACTAATCAGGGATGTTCCTTAACATAATAAACCGGTATACCTAATTCGGAGCAAATCGAATGATTCTGCAAGAAAAACCCATTTTTCTGAATTAAGGGGGGGACTAACCCCCCTTTTCCCCTTTATCCTTAACCAATGAACCCCCAAAACTAATCAGGGATGTTCCTTAACATAATAAACAGGTATACCAAATTCGGAGCAAATCGAATGATTCTGCATGAAAAACCCCTTTTTCTGAATTAAGGGGGGGGGGACTAACCCCCCTTTTCCCCCTTTATCCTTAACCAATGAACCCCCAAAACTAATCAGGGATGTTCCTTAACATAATAAACCGGTATACCAAATTCGGAGCAAATCGAATGATTCTGCATGAAAAACCCATTTTTCTGAATTAAGGGGGGGGGGGACTAAACCCCCTTTTCCCCCTTTATCCTTAACCAAAGAGAAAAAAGCCGAAAAACCAACGTTTAAAATGCACAAATAATACATGATGCTCAACCTTGCTTTTTATAGCACGCTGTTCCTTTTCCCCTGTCTTGCACTGAAGAAGAATCTCGCTAGTAGATTCGAAACAGCTGTCTCCTGCTTTTCATGTATTATTTGTGCATTTTAAACGTTGGTTTTTCTGCTTTCTATTATTGATGCACAAATGCTTTATTTGCTATTTTTATGTGTTTTTTGTTATAAGTTGTTGTAATTTCAACATTGTTTTATTTTAAAATGTAATCATTACATGTTTGTTTAGATTATCATATAAATTTCAACGGGTTATCATCTAAATTTCAATAACTAAATATATCACTCATTTCTTTAACTAAATATATCATCTATTTTTCAATTAGATAATTGGCCGTGACGAATGTTTCAAATTGTTTAATGCATGAATGAAATGAGATTTTATTTATTTAGCTATTTTCATAAAAATAAAACAAAATTCCGAAATAAATAGCACAACAAAACGATAAATATATTTTCTATGTATTCGTTCAAATTCTTAACATTTCATGCAAAAAAACAAACTAAATTTTAGTATACAATTTAATTTAATATACGTAATTTAATTATTAGTTTATTTAAACCGAAAATAAAATTGTCTTTCACAGATAAGATTTAATTAAAGTTTTTGTGGTTTGTAACATTTAACACCGATAAAAATTTTAAATTAAAATTATTTGAACTATTTCAAAGATGAAATTAACTGATAAAAGTTCGCTGTGAATATTAAAAAAAAATTAAAATAAAAAGAAAACAGTAATGTTAAAATAGTGCAAAGAAAAATCAGAAAAGATCTTTAATTAAAGTTTATATTTAGAAGTTATAGTAAAAAAGGAATGGATTTTCTAATATATGTTTAACATTTTATGTATGATGCATACTTGATAGCGTACGCATTATTTATTTATTCATGGAGAAAATATTTTTGTATAAAAAGATTTCATATATTACAGTGATTTAACAGTGTAGCACCAGGTAATTAATTGACACCGCTATTTCAGGATAGAATTTCTGAGACCTTGTCAAAGAAGAAGAATACTATTAAAATTTAGTGGTGACAAACGCCCAACTGCTGTGCCACTGTTCTCTCACTGTTTTATAACAAGTTGTACATTTATTTTTTATTGTATATACAGCATCACAATGATAACCTAATAAACGAATTAAATTTAAAAAATCAAAAAACCCGACTGCGTAAAAAGCAAACTAATTAATTATTTCTCATCCCTGTGAAACTATTTTTTTTTTTATATATTACTTACCTATTTTTTTATTTACTTGTATTGATGACTTTTAAGTTGTGTTTAATTGTTAGTTCCTATCTATAAACACTGTTAAGAGGAGGTCTATACTCTATGGATTCTGTGATGGTTAGAGTTGCAGTAAAGTTAAAGATCCTACCTACACAACTTCCAGATTGTATAACATTTAATCGGAGCTTCTGACTGTAAAATAGTCAATGAAACATCATCTTCATTTTGAAAGACCTATCCAATGATAGGCCACTCAATAGGGTGCGTAATTTTTTTTTCGTCTCTACCGCCATTCTGTATTTTACGGCCGACATTTTGAATTCATAAAAACAAAACCTAGCCTATAACCATCAGGCCGTTAAGACAAATCGATAGAGATTTCATTCATTAAAATCCATTAAGCCGTTGGGATGTTTCGAGGGTATAAAGAAATCCACATACACAGATACGCGTGAAACACATAACCCTTCTTTTCAGTCGGGTAAAAAGAAAAAAATAAATAGTTCCTAATATATTTAAAGTTTCTAGTAAATCTTTTGTAAAACTTTTTAACTTATTTCCACCATTTTTCAAAAAGTAATTTTTCTTATTTGTGAATTGGATATGAAACAACTAATTATTAATTTAAGAATTGAAATTTTTAATTATAAAAATATGCATAATGTAACTGAGACAAAAAATATTAACATGTAGTTTTTCTTTATAATCTCCTTTATATGAACTTAGATGAATTCCTAAATGTTCTGTACATTTTTTTAACACTAAACGCTGAGAGAAAAAATTGCTGATTTCTGAAAAGTTAAAATCACGGATAAGGAGAAAAGCTTGACTTATAAAGTAGAAAAGTGACATGGTAAAATTTATGTTTGTCATATCAAATTGTGACAAGCGAAAAAGTGATAAATTGTCTTAAGAAATTGAGAGCTAAGAATCTTCGAGTTTATTTTTTGAGATAATCTAGAGATAGCCAAAATAAAAAGTATACTTTTTTTTTCGCTTCCCGATTAATAAGAGTAATTTCTCATAACTCCTATTTTCGCACATTAATCATGTGGAACGTTTTCTGTAATATTAGATTCCCTAATATATTTTTTAACCGAGTAAACAATCACAACGTCAGATTTGAAAATATACTTCCATTTTTTTAATATCTCATATAATGCAGGAACCCAATTATCTGAATTAAGAAGGTGCACTAGCCTCCTTTCCCCCCCTTATTCTTAACTAATGAACCTCCAAAACTAATCAGGGATGTTCCTTAACATAATATACCGGTATACCAAATTCGGAGCAAATCGAATGATTCTGCATGAAAAACCAATTATTCTGAATTAAGGGGGGGGGACTAACCCCCCTTTTCCCCCTTTATCCTTAACCAATGAACTCCCAAAACTAATCAGGGTTGTTCCTTAACATAATAAACCGGTATACCAAATTCGGAGCAAATTAAATGATTCTGCATGAAAAACCCATTTTTCTGAATTAAGAGGGGGACTAACCCCCCCTTTTCCCCCTTTATCCTTAACCAATGAACCCTCAAAACTAATCATGGATGTTCCTTAACATAATAAACCTGTATACCAAATTCGGAGCAAATCGAATGATTCTGCATGAAAAACCCATTTTTCTGAATTAAAGGGGGGTGGACTAACCCCATTTTTCCCCCTTTATCCTTAACCAATGAACCCCCAAAACTAATCAGGGATGTTCCTTAACATAATAAACCGGTATACCTAATTCGGAGCAAATCGAATGATTCTGCAAGAAAAACCCATTTTTCTGAATTAAGGGGGGGACTAACCCCCCTTTTCCCCTTTATCCTTAACCAATGAACCCCCAAAACTAATCAGGGATGTTCCTTAACATAATAAACAGGTATACCAAATTCGGAGCAAATCGAATGATTCTGCATGAAAAACCCCTTTTTCTGAATTAAGGGGGGGGACTAACCCCCCTTTTCCCCCTTTATCCTTAACCAATGAACCCCCAAAACTAATCAGGGATGTTCCTTAACATAATAAACCGGTATACCAAATTCGGAGCAAATCGAATGATTCTGCATGAAAAACCCATTTTTCTGAATTAAGGGGGGGGGGGACTAAACCCCCTTTTCCCCCTTTATCCTTAACCAATGAACCCCCAAAACTAATCAGGGATGTTCCTTAACATAATAAACCGGTATACCAAATTCGGAGCAAATTAAATGATTCTGCATGAAAAACCCATTTTTCTGAATTAAGGGGGGGGGACTAACCCCCCTTTTCCCCCTTTATCCTTAACCAATGAACTCCCAAAACTAATCAGGGATGTTCCTTAACATAATAAACCGGTATACCAAATTCGGAGCAAATTAAATGATTCTGCATGAAAAACCCATTTTTCTGAATTAAGGGGGGGGGGGACTAACCCCCCTTTTCCCCCTTTATCCTTAACCAATGAACCCCAAAACTAATCAGGGATGTTCCTTAACATAATAAACCGGTATACCAAATTCGGAGCAAATCGAATGATTCTGCATGAAAAACCCATTTTTCTGAATTAAGGGGGGGTGGACTAACCCCGTTTTTCCCCCTTTATCCTTAACCAATGAACCCCCAAAACTAATCAGGGATGTTCCTTAGCATAATAAACCGGTATACCTAATTCGGAGCAAATCGAATGATTTTGCATGAAAAACCCATTTTTCTGAATTAAGGGGTGGGGATGGACTAACCCCGTTTTTCCCCCTTTATCCTTAACCAATGAACTCCCAAAACTAATCAGGGAAGCGCCTTATCACAATGAACCTAGGAAAAAATTTTGAAGCAAATCGGATGTCTCTATCAAGAGTTATCGCGTTACGTACATACGTACATACATACATACATACATACATACATACAGAACGGGCGGGCACATTAGCTCTCAGGCTTTGATAGCCTGTGAGCTAAAAAAGACCGGTTTCTGAACCAAGAAGGCAATATTTCTTGAGGTAAACAATTTTTAAAAAGGCGGAACGAAAATTATGTTTATCTCATATTTTTATTCTTTTGCGCCACAGATAAAAGAAAAAAAAAGGAAATGAAAAAGGCTGCCAAAAGGCACAAGACAAAATAAATTATTTCTCACTTATGAAGTAACATGTATTTTATAACGGAAGATTTTTTTTTTTTTCAATCAAGGCTGCGTTTAAAAAAGGAAAAGTGTTCCCTCTTATACTAACACCAATAAAAATCAAAGTATAATAGCATTTCTTTTCCAATCACACTTGTGGGGTTTTTTAAAAAGGAGGGGGATTTATAAATACAAAGGAGATAAGAAGATTAGATCGAATATAAAGGAAGCTTTTTTCCTCCAGCTGGATGTTCGTCAGTTTCCTTCTAAATTATTGCAGATTAATAGCACCGCCTGACCAGAACAAAGAGACCGCGAATTGAATAATACGTTTATCTGAACATTAAATGTTACAATAGCAATGCAACTCGAAAACATTTCCTAGTTCCAAATTCCTTTATTTTCTTATTGTATTTATAAAATTGCATACATTCAAATTATTAATATATATATATAACTCTCAGAAGATAATCTCCATACTACGATATATAACATAACATTCGATAGCTAAGTTATCGAATAGATTCAGATGATAAATAAAATTATGCATTAAGTCTTTATTTTCTTCAAACCGGATAAAATTCTAAACTTCACTGAACTAATACAGAATAAACTTTATTGAAAATAGTACAAAATCTATTCTATTAAGCTTAGGGATTGAATTTGAACTGTTTTATTTTGAGTGCCTCAAAATCGCAGGCAAGCTTAGAAAAATTAGCGAAATCACAAAATGTTTTATACAACAAAAACAAATATAAAGGGAAAATGTGACAGCCAGATGCATTTGCTCTTCGTCTATCAGAAACCAAATTTTCAGAACTTTGCGTGCAATAGATTTACTTAGACATCGCTAACAGACAGACATACATTCACAAAGACAAACATCTGAAACATCTTTCTGTTATTCACACTGATTTATTTATTTCAATTAATATACACATATTTATTTTCTTCCTTATGCATGCGAATGTATTTCAATCTATTCTTATTTCTAATCTATCCATTTACATTAAATTCAGGAATATGTAATATATTTTCGTAAAATGTGTATATAAAATGTGCATCAAACGACATTCTTCTATTATTCTGTTTATCTAATTATCAGAAAATTTTTCTGATAGAATAACAAGGAAGTTTCTGCAGTGTATATATTTATTCAACTTTAATGAAAATTGTGCTCATTAACTTTTCTTTATCAGATAAATAATTAATAAGTAGCTCCATATTCATTCAGGAAATTTCTATTCGCGTCACAAATATCAGAATTAGTAAAATTTTGTCATTTTATCAAAGAATCAAAAAAATTCTTGTAGATATTAAATAAAAATTTCGATAATTTTTTGCACGTATGTAATCCGATTTCAAGATCAAAGATGTTCTTAAAGAAGGAATATTAATATCATAAAGTTCCCTTCGAATTTCTGTATCATTTTTCATGAAGATTATTTCTTGATAACATTTTATTCAATAAAATACTATAAAAGAGAAAGATCATGAAAAAGTGTGTTTCGTGTATCGAAAATCACCTTTATATATTTGAGCTTTATTTTTTGTTAATCAGAATTCATAATTCTTTTTTTTTAGTTATATCTTCCATTTTCATTTTCAAAATCAAGAAAATAAATACAATTTTGCTTGATATTTAGCTACTATACACTGTAAAAAAAAAAAACACTGTAGATTTTCCAGAACAAACTCGATCACAGTGAACGTTCTGTATCTTTCTTTAGTTTCCTGACTATATTAACATGGAAAATACAGTAGTTGCGTAAAATTAACAGAACAATGGCAATTTGGACGCCAATTTTACGCAACAACTGTATTTTCCATGTTAATATAGTCAGGAAACCGAAGAAAGATACAGCACATTCACTGTGATCGAGTTTGTGTGCGAGATGAACAGTACTTTGTACTGTAAAAATGTCGTTTTTTTTTTTTTTTTTTTTTTTTTTTTTTTTTTTTTTTTTTTTTTTTTTTTTACAGTGTACCAAATTATGTTTTGCGACATATAATGAAATATAAAATGTTATTTATATTGAATATCTAGAAAACGCATAGAACTTTTATGATTTTTTAATACTAGTATATAAACGGATGTCTCCTGTGATTCCGTATCTTTATCTCAAGTATATAAATATAATCAAATGTTATTTCAATTTTAGTGCGTGTTCTTTACGAGTAAAATCCAATCGTATTTCTTTAATCGCAACATTAAAAAAATATTTATTAGTTTCATGTGTAGGGAATTACTTTAAGTTACGGTGAGGCAAACATTCTTTGTAAGAATCCTACAATATGTTCTATTTTAAAAAATCAATCTAAATATTTCTAATATAAAGGGATCTTGTACCTTTTTTTTAATTCGAGTAAAATCAACAAAAAATTAAGAGTTTGAAATTGTGTATCTTCAAAATATTTTTGCGTACAAACATGAAATTTTAACTTTGATTAAACAGATTATGCTTGTTAGTATACTACCATTAAAACCAAGTAGACTGATACAGAACTTGTGCATTATTGAAATTAAAATAGCTCTTTTTTTCTTCCGTAAGTCATTGCACATATGATATCTTCAGAACATGTGCATGGATTGTTATGAAATTTGTCATAGATAATAAGCACGTATTTTTTAAATGATCTACCTTTAAATATTTAAAGTGATAGTATTTTTAATTATGACTATATTTATTTTTTATGTAATTTTTTTTTTTACGAAAGGATTGTTTTACATGGTTAATGAAAGAATTTTGACCTAAGAGTAGTTTATTTTAAAAATACATGTGTACTTAAGATGCTACTTTAGTCAAGCGAATACACCCGCTCACTAATTCTAATCCCATTGATAAACATTTTTTTTTTTTAATATCTCGTTTGAATTTCAATATTTTTGAATGACTTTTTCTGCATTGGATAGATGGGATCGATTTGTACAAAGGCCGTTTTTTACTTTTTCAATTTTGTTTACAGGTATTTTTACTGAGGACACTTTCATTTTCGGACTCGTTTTCAAAAGAGAAAGCATCCTCATAAAAAGCAAATAAAAAAATCTGCTAAGATTCTTAAATAATAATTCAGATCGACCTCATCTATCCAATGCAAAAAAAATCGTTCAAAAATATTGAAATACAAACGAGATATCTTTATAATTTTCTTCCATAGGATTACTATTAGTGAACGGATGTTTTAGCGTGACTGAAGTAGACTAACATCTATATCAAATTTCATAACAATCCGTGCATGTGTTCTCAAGATATCATACGAGCAATGACTTACAATGGTTAATGGATGATTAATGATTGCAATGATTAATGAGTGAGTAAAAAAAGAGCCGTTTTAATTTGAAAAATACACAAATTCTGTAAAAAAACTAGTCAGTTTCTATTGGTTGTTGGGTAACTTGAGGTGAGATGCTGTGTTGTACAAGATGCCGAATCACGTAGTTTTCATGTGCGCAGGCACTGTAGGGAAACGCCGCTGAGTTGTAAGGAAGAGGGTTCCCTACTGATATTTTAATTCCCCTTTGCGTTCTTTAAAAAAGAAATTAAGTGGTACTTTTTTATTGTTATTTCGTCAAAACACTTCTGGTAAGTGTCAAAAATCTTTTACGTGACTTATTTATTTGCCTATATAAGTCTTAGTTTAAACATCAGAGAAATAAATCTGATGTTTTAGAGAGTACTGGTACCTGGCCTTTCTGCAAAGCATAAATGGTGGCCGGTTCCCTCTTTTCACGTCAGTGGGAGGCACCGGCGTCTTACCCAACACTTTGGGGTGAGTCGACGAAAATTTTGGGGAGTAAGATGACTTTTTTTTTTTTCCCCCGGTGGTAAGATGCCGATTATTTTCCGTTACGGTCAGATGTCTGGTTGTTTCTTTATTGTTTAAATTACTCTTGTATATTAACTAACCTGTCAACAATTTTAATCAGATAATTTAAATCAGTGATTAAATTGTGATTTTAATCAACTGATTACAAAAATCATTAGTTACAATTATAAATTTTCTAAATGTTTAAAATGACATAAAGAAATATTGAAATCTAAGGTGAAGATAATTTGAAAGGTTTCTATATTGATTCTGCATATAAATAATCTTTATTGGCCTTGTAAATAATTGTTTAATAATTATTAATTTTAATCATTGTTAAAAATTTGATGTTAAATGCAGTTATAAATCATTTTAATAAATGTAAATATCGGTAGTATATAATATAGTTTTAGATAACTAGGGTCTTCTGACCCTTACGAGCTACACTAAATGTTGTTCAAAGTGTCTAATTAAATGTGCAGTCTGTGGGAGATCTGAGTTTTAGCTGAAAAGAACAAAGCGGCGTATGAAAAACACCAACAAAAAATCTGTACGCTAAAGCACTTAATCACAGTTGCTTTATCGTATTTAAACTTATTATAATGTTTAAAAATAGGCATACTTAAGAGCCATAATTCTTTTAAATGTTAAGTAGAACATAACTTTTTTTTCAAATATTAGTTTGCCCTTTTATTAAATTGCCAACGTTTGTTACATTCATATTTTTGTAATTTCCTAATATTAAGTAAGTTAACAACTTTAGTGTGTCTAAAATATTAAAGTTACTTTTATTCGTCCCATTATGTTTTATACTGCTTCTCAAAAAATACTGTTTACATTGAAACTCCACAAGGCATCTTATCCATAGACAGTTGGCCATCTTACCCATAGGTATGGGTAAGATTCCGAAATGCAAGTGTTTACAAAAACAATTTTTTTTATTTTTTATATATCTGTAAAATGAAATAAGGTTTTAAATGATACATAAAGGGTGCAAACTTCAACAAGAAATCGATGAATAACAAATAAAAACAACAGGCGATTTTTAAAACAATAAAATCAAAAACTACGGTATCTTCACCCAATTTACCTTATATTAAAAGGTGCAATCAAATTAATCAATAATCCAAATTACACGTTTAAACGAAAAAAGGTTTTGTAGATACATTAATTCAAATTTTGTATGTTTTGTTCATTTTTATCGAGTTTAAAAGGTACAAGATCCCTTAATAGTAGATTGTATGTATGCGAAAAATGAAAATTATTCAATTTTAATCCATGTTTTTGCAATACAAAATTTGGAAATAAATATTATTTTATTGAAATTTAAAAAAAGACAAATTTTTAAACTAGGAAATGAAATATAACCAAAAGCAAAAATATACTATAACCGCTTCCGTATTATCCACCATTTCAAAAAGCGTTACTTACAACCTCAGAAACAATAATATTTTTGAGATTTATAGAAATGTTTATAAAAAAGAAGTTTCTTTTGCAGCCTTTTTATACGTTTACAAATAGTTTTTAATCTCCATAAATCAGTTTTATCAATCTGGATTATATCGCCCCACACCAAGAAAAGTGACACATCTCGCAAAAAATCATTATGCGTTTTATTCCACTAATGCGTTTCTCATAGGTGCGTCTTGCTACACAAAAAGTTTCATAAGTATAGTTATACGGAAAAAACCTTTATTCCGCTATATGTCCATTCATGACCACAGAAGAGGAGTGGATTGTAAAGGGAGGTAAATTTATCCAAACCTCAGAACCTCATCATACATCTTCATTCTTATAGGTTTAATGCTTTTATACAGTTTTTACTCTTTCATCCATAGCTAAGTGCTATAATTTCATGTGACAGTAAAATCATGCAAATTTTCTTTTGTCTCTTCTGTGAAATTAATTTTGTCGCGATGTGTGACTTTTCTTGCAGGTGTGCAATATGTTTTGGGGAAATTTAAATTTTAACAAACATTCTTTATTGACAAACATGATAAATTAACAGTATTAACATTAATATTAAAATTAATTGTTAACTTGTTACTCTTATATTTGCAAATTCCTTTACGCAGCTGAAAAAGTGTAATTGAGAACGGATATCATCCTAAAAATCGAGATTACTATTTGGCAAAATTTATTAATTGGGTTAGTCAGGGATAGTTGTCCCCCCTAACCCCCCACCCTCCCGTAATATTTCTTTGTTATAGTGATGATTTTTATATGGTACATTCCACTTATGTACGAGGGTGGTTCAATAATTATTGTCCCGAGTGTGCATAAAATATTTTCTCAATTTCAGAACCGTAGATGCCATATTAAAATTTTTTTTTTCGTTTTAGGTGTGGCGGGTGGCACCTAGCTCTAAAGGGGGTGGTTGGGGGTGGCTGGTTTGGAGCTTATGTGTACAGACATGTGATAGATTTGTGACAGCGGATGAGACGTGGTCCAAACGACAGTAGCCACGTCTCATTCACTGACGCAAATCTATCACAGATCTGTCCCCATAAGCTCCAAACCAGCCTTTTCCCCAAAATCACCCTCCCTTTCAAGCTATGTGCCACCTCTAACACCTAAAATGGAAAAAAATATTAATATAGCAGCTACGGCTCTGAAATTGAGCATTGTGATATCGTTTGATATCACATATATTATTCTTTATAGGTAATTCATATGATCCCTAGATAGTTAAAATTTAATATTAACTATCAATATAAATATGCGCCGTTCTATTTCTTTTCTTATAGTTAGTTTTTAATTAATATACATCCCTTTTACATATTACTTTAACGTTCCCAGAAAACTCTCTCTGTTCTTTTATCTAAGAAAATAAGATTTAAAAAAAAGGATATTATTCACAGCCATTTCATTTCGAAAGATAGATTCTTTTCGCGATGCATCTGCCTATAAAATTTCTCTTTGTGAGATTTTTTAATTCGGTGCTTTACTAAGAGATAGTCGAAACTTTGGTTAAACTAGCGGTTAGATAATAATATCCAGGTGTACTTTTAAACTTATGTCGCCTTTCATTTTACCGAACTCATTCCAATGCTATCGACAGCCTTCGAATTCTTTCTTACTTTCTCATGTATTAGCGCTTGGCTATTTATCGCCTATTAGGCTTTTCATCTAAATTTAAACTGTCCCATGCATTCCAATGTAACGGTCACCCCTTGGCAAGATCTGTGTCTAATCCAATATCTATCAATCGCCAAAACTTTACGAATGAAAATATGACCTCTATCACACTTTGCCTGCACTTGATGATATAAAGATCAAGATTTGATTTTTGTGTGTCAGCGGGGTCACTCCCGAGACACCTAGGAGTCTTTTGGATTCTTCATTAAAGTTCTGATTACGCTACAAGTATTAGTTTTAATCTTCTGGACCTGTATCGTTATTTGCTACGCGCAATTGTAATCCATCACGGAAAATCTTCAACTTTATTTAAATATAATTCAAAAGACATTTCCATCTACTTGTCAATATCCGAACATTTTTTTTAATGAAAGAAAAACAACCCGTAACAAAATCATTCGTTAGTTCAAACTTATAGGCATCTAAGACATTAGGTTTCAATATTCCACATCAACCATCGCAGTACAATTTTTTATACACACTCGGTATAATAATTATAGAATCACCCTCGTACTATAAATTTTATGTAGAACTTCATAAAAAATATTACTGTAATATAAATATCAGATAAAAAGTGATTTTGTCAAAAAACATAAAAAATGATATTGTCCATCTATTCCGGATTAGATTTGATCGGAATATATGCTCTAGCTATTAGCTTTGGAAGTAGGAAGAAACATGGTTCAACCTGTAAACTAAAACATTATTCGATATCTGTTTCAACAACATTCTCTAAACATTTCATGAAAAATCCCTTATAAATACATTATATTTTATCTGCCACTACCTATATCTGAGGAAAACGTACAACAAAAGCTGAACTTGCCTTTTTTATGAATATTAAGTTTATTTTAAGAAATAAATCGCTGAAACTTCGTCTACTATGCTTTTTTATAACGATTCGGAGTAGAAGAACGTAAATAGCTACGTTACAGCTACAAGAGCTGAAATACAGTCACGGAGGCAATTAACAGGATGGAGTATCAAATCTGGATTTATCCACTGTTATAAAATTTACTGGGAAACGTTGTAGAAAGTCAGTGGCAGAAAAAGAAACATAGTTTTTATAAATTCTTCTTTAACCTTTACAGGGGTCTCGGACAGCATCTGTCCATCTATTTTCTCGGACAGCATCTGTCCATCTATTTTCTCGGACAGATATTGTCCGAGCCCTCGCCCAATGGCAGCTCGAAAATATATTGTTTTCTGGGGTTTATAAAGATAAAAATCACTTTTTTTAAATCGTGGATAACTCGGAGTGGTAGTTGCGTATTTTTGTACGTGGTTATGTTATATTTTGGTATATTAAGAATCTGTTTTTGTATTTTCACACTTTAAGTGACAAAACTGATTTGTAAACCTATTAATAAAGTAAACATAATAAAAGTTAACAAAATTAAGTGAAAAAAATACGTAGTTCTAGTTTTGGGGAAAAATATTAGTTAATTGAAGTAGTAATAAAACTCTGTTGCTTTAATATGTTTTTCTTTGTATTGCAAAATGTTTAGGATATTAAGTATGATTTACTTTAACAATCTCAGCGCAGATAATTTAATGTCAGGCTGAAGGGTCTATTTAAAGAAAGAAAATTAATAACAGGAAATTTAATTTAAGATTTTGGTATAAATCTCCCTTTTTCTTTTGATAATATTTTATTTAATTAAAATACTCAAAAGTCAAATTATATTAATAAAGATTTCTCAGTTTTGATATTAATATTATTATATATTTTTCGTTTGAAAAGGGAAATAAAATTTTATAATTTAATACATTTAGTAATGAATCACAAAAGAGTTTTAGGTATACGGTATAATTTTTAATATTATATCGCATTGTCACGAATTTTACAGCTGTAGATCGACCAAGGATGTCAAAATGTCAAAAACACTCAAGGTCTATATGATAATTTGTTCAGTAATCGAATGTCTTATTGCTTTCAAATGGGAAAGAAATTTGCTATATATCTTAGAAGAATACAGATTCTGGATAAAAATATTGATTGCTCTGTTGTAATTTATTTTTATGGAATATTCAAAATTTGATAGAAAAAAATGACATTGGACAATGTACAATTAAGAACAATTTCTGTAGCTCCTGGAAGAGGAAGGAGGCATTATGGGACATTCCAGTTCTAGGCCAGTTATAAGCATAAGATACAGCATCTTCAGAGGGTAAATTTAGATGTATCCGGCGGGGAATGCCCTCTCTACCAGAAATCACATGAACTCAACGCTGTCAGTAGGGAACAATGATTACTTCACAAAAATATTTTTAAATATAAAATTTAACTATTAAAAACACTTGCGATACTCATGAGCGTACAACATGTATAAAAACTATATTAAATACACATTAAAAATACACCCAACGGTTCAGACTCTTTTTAATGAGCTATCATCAGGCGAGTTCTTGACATCTACGGAGCTAAGTTACGCACAACACAGTCACTGTCACAAACATCAAACTGAAAACCTTTCTGTAAAAGATGAATAAACATAAAAAACAATATTGCATCGGATATAGCGCCATCTATTGGTAGGCTATAACATTATTATCAAAGCTTGGAAACATTGTATTTAACTTTATAAATGCATTTCTTTCAGAACATTTAACTAAATATTAGAAACCTGAAATGAGATATTGTCAGTATAAACTTCACCTTTCCTCAGACAAATTTCTATAGATTCTCTTATAAGGGCCTTAAGAGGGTTGCAATATCTAGAAATAATTTTTACATAATCGGAATGAACTGTCTTAATACTACAGCCTTTAAACGCTAATCTATATAAAGCTGTATATACTGTCAATTGAATTTTAAATTCCTTTTATTTTCGTTAATTCATTCCAACATTCATCGTTTTGTCATGCCAATATATGATGTAAACAAACCACCATTGAGTTGCACAGGGATTTCATAAACACCAGAATGAAGTAAAATTGTAAATTTAATTTTTTTAAGTAAAAAATAAATAAATAAATAAAAATAAAAATAAATCTATTATCCTTTTTACGTACTCTGAATAACCGACAAGAATCGGAACAGGATACCGGTTAATAACAGGGAATTTTACTGGATTTTCTCTTGCGCTTTTCCATAATCAGTGTGCACTTAAAAAATAGAGGTAGCGGTGACGGAGGGAGATTCTTATTGTTAATTTATGGCATTGATTTCCTTTCAATTTTATGTGAACGATGACACGGGCAAAACCTAATCACCGATTAATATTAAACGTCCACATTTTTTACACTAACTTAATATATTTAATATATTTAATAAGTTTTAATAAAATGAGGTTTATGGAATATTGTAAAGTAAACGGATGCTAAACTTATGTATTATTAAGTATGAAACGTTCGACTATAAAAGTGCCAGATACCAACGTGGCATACTTCCACCAGTAAAAAGAATAGAAAATTCTGCCTTATTAATGACATTTTTCTTGAATGTTTCTATAAGACGCAGATTTCTATTAAAATTTACTATTTGAAGTTTACCCCGTTGTTCATATGTGTCTTTTTTAATTGGCCATTTTATACTTAATGACCTAATACTTGCAGACGATAAATTCTGAAAAATAGATACTCATTTGTGTAATTGCAGATAATTATTTTTTAACACTTTCCAACACAGTTGAAAAGTGCTTATGACTTCGGTTTTTCTGGCCGTCTAGCCGTTTGTCCGCGGTCTAACTCTCGTAAATATACTCGGATATCCCTGTTTTTTTTTTGTTGGTTATTGACTTTTTTTTGTAGCATGATCCCTAATGCAAATGAAGTTTTGACAATTTATAGTTCATTTACAGAGGCAGTCAAAAGTATCGCGTTACATTACAGCCAATGGGGAAAATATAGTTTAAATTGTAGTTTAATTATGTTACACCCTTTCAAACATAATGAATTTGATATGCATTTTTGAAGTGCATTAAAATATGAATTCTGTAGAATATGCGATGCAAAGAATATCTATTCTTCATTTACAGGGCCACACAAAAGAATTTTGTTACACGGTGGTATAGAGGGAAAAATTGTTTGCTGAGTATATTAATTATGTTAATCTATTTCATATAAAATGATATTGTTATACATTGCTGAGATGTGCTACAAGTTATCTCCTGTATAATATAGAGTGAATAGCATTTAGAAGGACATACAAAAGATTTCGGATGCTATACTGTACACAAAGTACTGTACATTAGCGATGAATGCTTGAAGCAATTTTTTCACGCATTCCAACAAAGTTCAAAAGTGTTTAAGGATTCGGTCTGTCCGGCTATCTGACTGTCCGTGCTGTAACTCGAGTAAATATACTCAGATTGCCATGAAATTGATTTATGTTATTAATGTTTCTATGTCATGTACGGTATTGCAAATGAGATACCTAGTGGTAACAGTTCATTTGCAGAGGCACTGAACTCAGTTACATTACGGTCAACGGTGAAAAATCGTTCGCGGTGGTTTTTAATGATTTTTCACAATTTCAGACACATTGAAATATATATATATATATCTGAAGTTCACTACAAATTGTTATTTATAGAATATGGTATGGAAAACATTCGTCGTTCATTCGCACAGACACCCAAAAGAATTCATTACATAACTGGCTATGGGTAAAATTGTTTGCGGTTTATTTTATTCATGTTACTCTATCATGTTAATCTCTAAGATGCACTGCAAGATTTTTACTATAGCATATGTTATGCATATAATATAAAGGGACGCATAAAATAATTCAGTTACCATTGAACTCTTTAAGTAATGAATTTCCTGAAGTACGTTTCAGTTGTGTTAAAGGTATTTTTTAGAACATTTTTATTCGAATACATTACGTTTCCGTTTCTCCGCGGAAACTGATAAAGGTAAAATTTTGACAGTACTATGCGTTTCTTAACTGAATAAATTTTAGCATACTGATTACATTACATGATAAATCTGTAAATCATATACAGGGCAGCACAAAAAATTCAGATATTTTTCCGACTTTTGATGATAATTGTGAAATTGTGTGTTTTATAATCTATGCTTGACGCATGAATTTACGTTCTCCTTTTTCTGAATGAAAATCGGCCCATGACATAAATTTTAATGACACTTTCTCCAGGGAAAGTTTTTCGGGCGGAATAATAATTGTCTACATAAAAGATTTTCATTCATGTACAAATATGCACTTCTATTTATTTCAGATATGAGAGCTTTAAATATTTATCTTTTATAACAGTAGTAGAAACATTCCTAATCCTATATAAATACATAGTTTTGATCACATATATATAATGACGAAGAGAAGAGAAATGTCGTGTTTTATAAATGTAAATGCACTTATGTCGGCACATTTTTTATCTACAATCCATACATTCAAAAATTAAAATTTAATGAACAGCTATCGAAACTTGATCAAAATTTCGGGGAGCAGGATAGAAAATTTAGATAATTCCTATAAGTAGATATCAAATAATAATGGTTAAAATTAAATTAAATATTTCAAATAATTTTTCGTTATTCGTAGGAAACTTTTGTTATTTAATACGTCTGTCACTGTATGTTAAAAATATATTAGATATTAGTTAAAATTTGTAATAACCTTTAACTCGTATTATTGAAACAAAGGCAGAAAATTGTATTTTAAAATTATTAATATTCGCAAATTTCAATTAAGATTTATGTGTAAGCTTTAATAAAAGTCTTAGGTTATTATCATTGTTGATGTTTTATTTAGCTAATGTTTTCAAAAGACAAACAAAATTAATAAATTTACATTGGATTGAATATTAGTATTATAATTTTCAATATTAGGAAAGCAAGCTAAATTACGCTTGAATTGTCTTATAACTACTCTACCACATGGCGAAATACAAATGTATTTCTTTGTGTGGTATAAAATTATGCATGTTTTTAAATATACGCAATTTACTTATTTGAACTAATTAACGATACATTTTATGAATTAAATATCAAATAATTTAGTATTCTCACAGCTTAGATCGTTATTAAAACTGAATAGCAACAGTGAGCAGTACTTCATTTGTACTTGAAAAATTAGTGATTAGATACTGCATATTCCTGAGATTACTTTTCCCTTAACGTGTACATGAACAATAAAATGTCATTAACATTTAACGTCAAAAATGTCTTAGATATTAGTTAAGGTATGTAATAAAAATCGACTGCGAGTAATTAAAATTTCGCTTGAAATATTTGCTGAAAACATAATATTAATATTGGAAATATGATTTAAAATTTCTATATCGGTTTTGATAAATATCTTAAGTCATCTCGGACAATATTTGAATAATATTTTATTTCATAATTGTGCTCAAAAAACAAAATAAGTTAATTAATTTATATTGGCTCTGATATTAAAATTATATTTTTTCATAACCATGATTTATCTGGACCTTTTAAACAGTGTAATCATTGAAGACTACATGCAGAGTAAAAGAAAAATATTCACTGCTTAACCGAATTATAATTAAGGTTATTAGTATTATTTCACTGCAAGTTGTACGTTTTTCAGGCTAATTGTACGGTGCACGTTTAAACATTTTCCGTACGACGATTGATTTCGTTTTCAAAAAAAGGAGTCTAAATTTTTTAATTGATATACATTTATCATTCAATTGAATGATTTAAAATTTTCACATTCGATTTACTTTTTACCACAAAAATGTGACTGTAAAATGAATTGAAAATTGTGATACGAATAATGTATCAGAAATTCAATTGGAAAATAACAAAAAATTTATGTCTTTTTTTAAGAAACGTGTTTTAAAGAACGCATTAAGAATAAATTCAAAAGAGTTCAATGGTATGTGGAAAATGGCCGTAATTTGTTAAAACAAAATAAACTAGTGTCAATAAAAATCTTCCCTTTTATGAGAAATCTCTAGCAACATTAATCATATATCAGTTTGCTTTATTATTACGTACTCTTTGTAGCTTACTTTTTACCGTTTTCTATAGATATGGTTATTACTTAATAGTGTTATTTAAACCTTTTTTATTAATTACTTAACATAGTTAAACGATAAAACGATATCTTTGATCTGTATAATTGGAGCAAAACTGCCAACTTTTGGTGAAAAAAAGGCGTTGCCACACTGTTGTGTCATACAACTAATTGTCGTTTAGAATACAGCTCTTACCTAGTTACTTCCATGAACTACCCAGGAGGTACCACGTGGAGGTGACTGCATTTCATGTCACAACAGTGCAACCCTACCATCTGAACACAATGTTTTATTTTTACATTAAACTGTGATTTTTTTTTATCAAAGACAAGCATAAGTTTTCTATGTATCAACCTAGTGCATCTCTTCTTTGTATCCACAGACTTTGGATGCTGCTGCTGTGATTTCCTTCAAGTATTTTTCTACTGCTTGCATAATAGAAGGCAAACAGTGTAATGCAGTGCGGATGACATTAATGTAATATATTCAGCCGTCTATTATCTTCACCAAGATTGCACCCGATAAATGCATATTAATTAGGGGTTTTGTCACCACAACACTTTTTCAATGAATTAGATTTATATAACTATCCGCTTCAAAGTTGATTGTCGAAATTTCAGATTCGTATATGCCACCATTTACTCTCATCTTTCAACTATTATGTGCTGAACAGCTAGCTGTTTAATGTGATGGCGATCGTCAAAGAGTATTGAAATCAGAATTTCCTCTGCGTATGCAAAGGAACCATTGTCCTAAATAACCTTTTTTAGTATTTTTTTTATTCCGTTTTGCGTGTTGTTTAGTAGCCAAGTGATTTCCCATGAGTTTTTAGATCCCTTCTTTGGTTGTGGATTACATTTGGTTATAAACTATCCTGGGGCCAAACTTGGATTACATAGTACTTTTTGAGGGAACGTAGAGACTGATGGGCAGTGCGTGATCAATTAAAGGCGGATAAATCTGTTCGTCTTTGCCATCCATTCTGCGAGGTACATGTTTAGAATGAACCATTACAATTGATCGTATGCCATCTCGAAGTCCATCGAATTTCCTTTGCATCATTTATTAGACAAGATGTATTCCAAAAATTAGATTCTAACCCACAGGGATTCACCAGACCAATAGGAAAATCTTTGTCCAAGTGCCATCCCCTTCTTATTTCAATTTTTGAAGACATAGAGGGTAATTTTCAAACATTATTTCCTGAAATCGAGAAAAGGATACTTAGCAAATACCGGAAATACCTGCTAGACATTTGCAAAGTTATTTCATCAAGATATTGCCCAGAAGAACTAGCGAATAGGAACCCAAGAAATTTATCTTATGCAAAATGGCTCACAAAGGCGAATAAAAATTTTCACTTTTATATAAGCACTGATTGACCATCAGAGTCTGTAAGTTCACTCACAAAGTATGTAATCCAAGTTTATGCCTCAAGATGGTTTACACCAAATGTAATCCACATCTAAAAAATTGTTATAAAAACTTATGGGAACTACTCGGCTACTAAACATCACAGAATACAGCAAAAAACAAAGACTAAAAAAATTATTTAGGACAATTGTTGCTTTTCACATCTGGAGCAAATTCTTATTGCAATGCTCTCTGATGATCGCCATCACATTAAACAACTAGCTTATCAGCATATAAAAAATGCAAGAGGTAGAGTAAATGATAGCATACTCAAAGATGAAATACTTAAATGTTGTAGAATGTTGTAGGAAAAGAACTCCCAATCACTATGCAGTAACTGGATGCAATTTTAGTGAAGATACTAGACGGCTGAATAGACTCTAATAATTACACTGCATTACTCTGCTTACTTTAGCATATAATATGATAGGGAGTATCACAGCAGTATCACCCAAAGTCTGTGGATACAAAGTATGGACTAGGTGGATACATAGAAAACTTATGCCAGTCTTTGATAAAACATCACAATTCAATGTATAAATAAACCATTGTGATCAGATGGAAGGGTGGTCGAGCTATGCACTGTTGTGTCATGAAATGCAGCCAACTCCACGTGGTACGTCCTAGGTAGTTTTGAAAGCAACTACACTGCTGGCCATTAAAATGGCAACACCAGGAAAGAATGATCTGACGAACTTTAAAATCACATGAAAATAAGAAGAGTTTGGAATATGCAAATGATTAGTATTTCAGCGCATTTTGACGAGCCAGGCGGGAGAAACGACATCTGAAGCACTGCATAAAAGAAAAGTTGCGTAGTGGATTTCTCATTCAGAAAGCGCTTTGTAAGGTCGGCGTTTGCTCAGAATATCGTGTTATGCCTCGAATGATAAGAGGAAATGTTTACCACCAAGTGTCGGAATTCAATATAGGCAGGATCGTTGCTTATCGAGAGTGTGGATTATCGTTACGCGATATCGCCCGTTGCACTGGTCAAAATCTAACCACTGTCATGCAAATATTGAATCAATGGATAGCCGAGGGTCATACTGCACGGCATGCAGGATCTCGACGCCCTCCCATGATTAACGCCCGAGATGACAGACATAATGTGAGGTCGGCCCTACAAAACCGTACAACGACATCACGGACCATTAGTGAGGAAATGGGCATGTTTGCAGCGCGCTTAGTATCTGCTCGTACGGTGCGACGACGTTTGTAGCAGCGTAAAGTGTCAGCACGACAACCAGTACTGCGGGTTCCTTTGACAATGCAGCATAGAGAGAGTCGACGACTCTGGTGCGCCGAACGACAAAGCTGGATACAGGATTGGCACAATGTCTTCTTTTCAGACGAATCCCGGTTCTGCGTGCAGTATCCTGATGGCAATATACGTGTCTGGAGGTTCCGAGGAGAACGCCTGTCGCCTGCTTGCATTCGATATCGGCATAGGGCCTTGCACTTGGTGTGATGGTTTGGGCAGCCATTGGATATACGACATGCACATTTCTAGTTTGGATCGACGGTAATTTGAATGCATATCGGTATATTTTTGACATCTTATGCCAAGTGGCTGTGCCTTGTCTTCGAGGCCTGCCAAACGCTATCTTCCAGCAAGATAACGCAAGACCACATGTTGCACTTCGTGTTCTGATCTTTCTCGATACGCAGGGTATTCTATTGCTGCCCTGAAATGCACGGTCTCCAGATCTGTCACTCATTGAAAACATCTGGTCATGAATTGCTTAGAGACTGGCCCGCCACCCTTCTCCAGCTAATACGGTTTATAAAGTGTGGCATAGACTTGAAACAGCATGGAATGAGTTGCCCATTTCTGTCCTCCAAGCCCAGTTCGACTCTATGCCTAACCGGATAAGGGCCGTTTTAGCTGCCAGGGGGAGCAGCTGTTTCTAGCAATTTCGCACTCCTCTAAACCCCCAAACTGTTTAAAAATTTAATCATTTTGTTTTATGCCACACTGTTTACGTACAATAAATATCTTTTTTGTATTTTCAATCTTTCATGGTGTTGCAATTTTAATGGCCATCAGTGTACATAAGAGCTGTATTCTTAAAAATTAGTTGTATGACACAACAGAGTGTCAATGCCTTTTTTTACCAAAAGTTGTCAATTTTGCTGGAGTTATACAAAACAAAGATATCGTTTTATCGTTTAAATATGTTAAGTCATTAATAATAAAGGCTTAAATAACCATTTTAAATAATAACCATCTCTATAGAAATGTTTTAATTGATTTGAAAAAATGTCAAATTTTACCCAAAATTTCAACATACGGACCAAAAGCGCTTACTCAAGCCATTTTTTTCAGCGGTAATATTGCACGCAGATGATGTATTAATTTAAAGGCAACTTTTGGCACTTGCCCGTTTTTGATTTTAAAAAAAAAAAAATAATTTTTCTCGCTCCACCCTATTTTATATTATACTCTTATTTTAAAGAATAATGCTGCCCGAAAAAATAAATTAATGGAAAATCAGCATTCCCCGTCCTCTCCCCCATTTGTACTTAACCAATGGACCTCCAAATCTAATCAAGGAGGGGCCTTATCAGAATAAACCTGTATAAAAATTTTGAATCAAAACGGATAATTCAGCATGAAAAACCCATTTAGCTAAATTAAAGGGGGGATTAGCTCTCCGTTTCCACATTTTATACTTAACCAATGAAACTCCAAATCTAATCAGGGAAGGGTATTGTCAGAATAAAAAGTTATACCAAATTAGAAGCCAATCGGATAATTCTGCGTGAAAAAAAACATTTATCTAAAGTAAGGGGGATTAGCCTCCCCATTATATCCTTTATACTTAAACAATAAACCTCCAAATATAATCAAGGAAGCACCTTATCAGAATAAACCGGTACACAAAATTTGAAGCAAATCTGATATTTCTGCTGGAAAAACCTATTTATCTAATTTAAGTGAGGAATAGGCTCACGTACCACACCTTTATAATTAACCAATGCATCCTCAAAACTAATCAGGGTAACACCTTATCAGAATGAACCTAGAAATTAAAATTTGAAGCAAATCGGATATTTCTATCAAGATTTATCGCGTTGCGTACATAAGTACATACAGAACATGCGGGCACATTAGCTCTCAGGCTTTGATAGCATTTGAGCTAAAAATGGACACGTTTTTCTTTTTAACTTGCTTCATAACATTGTTTTAAATATCATATTTGACGGTCTGTCACTCAATATGAAAATATTTTTCTAATGTCTGTTTAATAATATGAGGAAAGAAATATACTTTTAGTATTATTTTCTGTATATTTTGATAGAAATAAATTTTACAACTTTAATATCAAGTATATTAATATTTTTGAGCGCACATACCTACAGTTTTTTATTGAAATCTGTGCTCATTAATTTATTTGCAACTGTCAAGTGTTTCATTAGAAGCTCTATATTCACACACGCAATTTTCGTTCGCTGTACAACTTTCACTAGCAAAGCAAAAATTGCTGAGTAATATTTTAATCAATGTTTTAAACGTTGAGTAAGATTTTTCCTAACTCTGTCTAAATCATGAAACTGCATTTCATTCTTAAAAATGCACTGTAGAGAAAAATATTATTATCAAAATGCTTAAATTCAATTTTTGGTATCACATTTACAAATGATCATAAGAACTGTTCGTATGAAGAAATACATTAGTAAATTTATTTTGGTTTGAATATTAATAAAAATAACCTTTTCGCTTTGAATTCTTATGCTTTATTTGTCTTATAATAATGCAAATTCTATTGAAAAGAAGTTAAACCTCGTTTATTTCTTCAGAGTCAAAATAACGTGGCTATCAATATATTGAGAAAAATTTATGAAAATATTTTCACGGAATACTAGTAAACATGGCATGAATCATTCATGCTTATGTAATGGTAATTAATTAAATGTTGCTGGCTTATTTTCAAACTTCTTCTTGTTGTTGTTGGACAAGTCTATTCCTGCGGTTGGTACCATTCCAGTATCAAAATGACTCAAATTTACAAATCATCCCAAATTTTCAATATAGTGGTACATAAATACCTTACTGTTTTGTTAAGTTATAAATTACATTTTTAAAATAATCATCGTGTGCGCATTTTTTTCATTACAGGGCAACTCAAAAATGTTATCTCATCTTATACTCCTAGTTGAAATAACTGATGCTGGTAAAAGTGAATAAGATATTTAAAATGAACGTTGATGAGTGTTGCTTTCTAGATCGGGTTAACAAAAAAGTTTTCGCTGTGAGTTGAAATGTGAATTTGTGTTGTGTTCGTGTTAAATTAATCTTTGGCATGCGGATAGGATTTCGTAATCCATATTTTTAAAAGAAAATCTACAATATGTTTTATGATTAAAAAAATATACATATTGGACTTTATATGGAGCCATATTTTAAACTATGAATTCATTTTCTAGTATTTCGGGTACTTTTTGAAGTGTGCTTGCTTTGTGTCTGTTTTCTTGTTGGTCGAAATAAACTTATCGGGTATGGTTAGGGTTATTCCTGATCCTAAAAATAACAAAACACTTCTGTCATATAATACGAAAGTAAGAAAAAATTTCTTTATTTCGGTTTATTTTTTCTTGTAAATTACTTGTTCAAATTACTATGGCTGTCTTCTCTGCGGCAATTATCTAATTTTCCAACTTCTTTCTGATACAAATTTAACTAAATTTCCATAGAAATAAAAGTACTTGATTTTATACTAAATTTTTGAATTAACAAAAATTTTTATGTTTATTTTCATTTGTTTAAATAAAATAAACTACTTAGAATAACTATATTACTTTAGATTTAAAAACATTTAAAATGTCCCTAACTTTTTTCCATCTATTTTTTATCATGTAAATGCCAATATGAATTAAATATAGTAAATATTCTAGAAATTGGCAATGAAATAGCCTCAGATATATTTTATGCCAACATTCTCATTTGCATTTTTGTAAATTTTGGCTAAGCTAAAGCAAGGTTATAGCGAACAAACTACTGATGCACAGCCAATAAAAGTAATATATGCCAATATATATGCATATATTTATAACTCATATAAAACCTGCATTATATCAGGTTAGAAAGTCACAAATATCTTTCCTGTTACATTCCATCTGCCATGTAGTTGTTTTTTAGAGCCTATGGACACAGTGAGCACCTGTCAAGTTAAGAAAAGTTAGTTGTAAAACGTATAAAATTACTCAGCAATTTAATTTGTCATTGGATGTATGTACATTAGGATGTCCCAGGATACAAGGTAAAATTTTTCTTTTGCAAAATCAAACAAGCATATCCTCTATTTTTTTTTCTATTTGACTTGAGAAACATAAATAAAAAGTATAATTGCAGTCAAATAACGGTAACCCGTGATGACTTTAGGTTAAACTTGAACATGAAATCTTGTACGCGGATTACTATGGAAAGGTTGTAAAATGCATGTTTCTTTGGTACATATGTGACAGATATGAGCTCATCTATGCTTTTTTCTGTAAAAAAAAAAAAAAAAAAAAAAAAAAAAAATAACAGATAACAATCGCGCGATATAAATGAATAACTAAATAAACAACTACAAAATCAATATATGAAACTCGCCATACAATGAACCACTTTCTTCCTTCCATGGAATGTATGTTTGCTCATGGGTCGAGAAATTTTCTCTATGTAAATTTGCCACCATTTTTAATTTTGTTTCTTCGCCCACATCATCATCAAAAAGTGCTAATATTGCTATTTCATCAGTCAAATATCATAAATGCTGGAGACTTTTCTGTAAAGCAGCTTTCGAGATACTGTCATTCACATTTTGTAGGCTTTCAAAGATTTCAAAAAGTACAAATGTTTGTAGGGTCCTTTAATTGCCAAAATGTATTGAAGCCATGTTTAACATAGACTGACACGAAAAACAATCAGACGTTTATCAGTGCTTTCGTATTCTTGGTGTTTTATTTCAGATGAGAACTAAATAATGAGAGTTTCAAATGAAAATCAAATTTCAAATTTCAAAGTAATTGCTTTGAAATTTGATTTTCATTTGAAATATTGCATGCAAGGCGAATGTTTCTCTCTGGAATAATTTCCATGTATTAATATAATGAGAGTTTTATGGAGTAAATCGCTCGGGCCATCCATCTAGCTTGGTACATAGCACCCAGAGGTCTGATTTTGTTTCTGCATCTCCACCTAAAAATATGATAGAAAGTTCGATCAACTCTCGATAGTCCTCCCTGATAATAAAATTTTAAAGTTCAGAACGGTAAAAATCAAGAGAATTTTCGAATGCAGATACGGTTTGGAACAATTCCACTGTTTCCTTATAGCAGTGTATTTTAGTGGGATAGATGTTTTTCCAATTCTCTTTGTGCTTTTTAAAGAGTGGAAAATCGGGGCTTGTTGTCACTTGTTTAATTTTCACTTCGAATACAGCCTTTAATACCAGATCGTGTACATGATGGCAGCAAGCAAAAAAACAGCATTTCCCTATCAAGCACCATTAAAATGACCTGTCGAAGCCATAGTATCACAACAGAGAATTTGGGCTTTGGTTTCGAGATTCCAATCTAAGATAACCTTCCAAAAGCCTGCGCTTGTTCCTTGCCTGTATAATTATAAATCTTGACGCAGCAATGAGTTGTTCGGATTCTTTGAGTTGACGACCTACTTAACGGAAATTTGTCAATGTTATATCCAAGTGCCTGCCTACCCATCCCCCCTTCTCCAATAGTAGCTTCAAGAATAAGCACAGAATCTCGCATATTTAATTGACATCTGCCTAATGCAGCAACTAACTTTGGAATAATAAAATCTTTCCTCATTACTGATTTACTTGTCTCAAGATCTGAGCTTTCGATCAGTGTTGGGAAATCTTTATCCATATTTTCATTAGAATTCGGTGAAAAATATTCTTGCAATGGTTTGTGTGATGACACGGATGTTGAAGCGGAACCATATTTGATTCGCCAATTTTTTGTTTGACAATTCTAAATCGGACCTTTTCCTCATTGTTGTCCAATTTTTTATCCACGCCACCTAAGTGACCGGCTCGGTTTGGCTCGGCTCTTTTTAGCGCTGCAAGAACATCCTATCTTCCTATATTTTCATTATTTAAAATGCATCAGCGTGTGCAACGTCGAACAAATTGTCTAAATTAGTTACAAATTCTTGTTGATGCCGCTTCAATACGTCTTGTAATTTCTTTGCATTTTTTGGTAAGTCGCTACAAACTTGATACATTTTAACAAGCTTCATCACGCAATTTGGCAACGATTTCGTAGGCATGTGTGCCTTTTCCTAAATGGTAATACTTTCACGAATAACGAGATTTGAATTTTCATTAACAGTTAAATTCACTTCTGGAATATTGTAAAACAAAACTGCGAGATATTTTCCATTAGACGAAAGTTTTGAACGCGTTAGTTGATATTTAATTTTCCTTATTAAAAATATCACTTAGAACTACACAATTCCACTGCCATGTTCAGTCTCACTGTTTAAAAACTATTTACTAAAAGACATGTACTAATAAAAGAACTTGGAATTATAAGCACATTGACACACAGACGTGCGCTGTCCTGAGTGAACTAGTACTGACACGTTTCACAGTTTGCGCATTGTCACTGTTTCACACTTTCCGTCACGGGTTGAGCATTGTCACAAGCATTCAAAAACTTTTCAATTTTTGTTTTATTTAATTTTTTTCATTTGGAGATGCTGGTTGCTCCGCTACACAGCCGTGACAGGTTGACACGTGTCAGCTTTCGCTCAATAAGTACACAAGTATTGACTCAGACATTTAGATGCAAGTCGGCACGGGTTGCCGTGGTTCAAATTACATGAAATTTTATTTACAATTGCTTTGACATAAAAGGATAAAACATGAGAGGGTATGTGAAAAAATAAAACGACTTTCATTTTTCGGGGTACCCTAATGCACATACAGCTAGATAAGTGTTTTCTATGTAGAGGTAAGGGAGTATGCCCGACACTGTTTCAACAATTACACACCTATATGGCGTGCTTACGCAGGTCCTCTACTGGCAACAAAATTGATTGTAACTTAAAAACTATAGTTAAAATATCAATTAGAAAATTGTTCAACGTGAGTTAAATGACAATCGTTTAGTAGGAAAGACAATCTATGAGTATGAATAGGGAATAATTTTGTAAATGGATCACTAATTTCAACACTTTGTTGATAGGGGGGTTGCAAACGTCCTCACAGTATTCACTTTCCTGTATGTTATCACATTTATAACTGTAGCTAGATTGGTTCGCAATATCTGGGTAATTTATGCAGTTTTAATCTAGCCTTTTCCCTTCTTACATATTTTTGCTATATGTCTAGTTATGTATGTATATATATATATATATATATATGTATGTATAAATGTGTGTGTGTAATATTTTGAGCGATTATACCATGCTGTTTTATTTAAGCTACAGCGTTGAACATAAATGAAGCTATTTTTTATAGTTGAAAATTTTAACTCCCTGTTATGAGTTATATATTCTACTTTTTGTGCGAAGAAGCAAATCATGAGTTGACTCGAAATGCCAAACCATCATCTAAAGTAAGTTTTCTCCAAGCCATAAAAATCAGACAATTCACTTCATGGTATTTTTTAGAGTAGGCACTTCTATAAACTTAAGGGGAATTCTTTCAGCGACAAAGAAAAAAATATTTCATTTTAATAAAGTATTTTAATTCGTTCACTACAATTCTCCATAACTCCTCTGCTTAATTTTACTTGATTTTAGATATAACTCCATAACAAACATAAATAAGATATCCCAAACGACGCTGTGGACTACATGGATGTGAATGACAATGAAAACAGCAAAATTTTTCGTTCTCATACGAGCGTCCACTTTTATCGTTCAATGTTTAAGAACACATAACGACGGAAAAACAGCATTGTGGTTTGTGACTTTCGCCACTCGACCATCTTGTCGGAACTCTAATCTGAATTATGGAGAAAATATTTCAATAAGGTAGAGAAATCGGCGCTGAAAATTCCAGAACGGGCCCCTTTGGATCAGAAAATGAATATTAGGACGGAAATGAAACATTCTAAAATTCTTAACTAGAATGCATTTTTGATAAGGGAGAGCTAAGATATCATGTGCGGGAAAAAATTGAATTTTAAGCTAGGAAAAGCAAATAACAATTCTTTAAAGGAGGAATAGGTGAGTTAAATTAAGAAAAATATACATTTTTAAAAGATAGCATATACATACATATAGAGATAGAAAGATAGATATAGACATATAGACATTTAGATAGATATATAAAAAGCAATAGATAGATTGTTTCATTGATTGATAGGCAGGCGGATATATATATATATGTATATATGCAGAGAGAGAGAGATAGACAGTTATCTAGTGATAGATAGTTAGTTAGATAGATAGATATAATAAAGAATGTGATTGCTTTAAAAACTGTATATATATATATATATGTGTGTGTGTGTAATCTGTAGTGTGAGGCCAACAATTCTAGGTTTACCATCCTTCAAAATAAATAAAGAACATTGTAGTTAAAATCTTTCTTATTCCTTAATTCCTTAGAAATTTCTAGTGCACCTGCTTAAGTGCTATCTCATATTAATAAAATGAATGACTCTGAGAAACCAATCTGTTTATTTTCTCTTAAGCACTATTTTTACAAATTAATTCAGGACTTAATTTAAAATATTTAAATTACTTAGAACAGATATTTATTCAGTTTAAAGAATTCTAATTCTTGAATTAAATGCATCGAAACTTTTGCAAAGCCAACGATATATTGCATTTAATTTAAATGTGATTTTCGTGTAGAAAATGAAAAAATTTCTTGAAATTTACTTTTTAGACCGTTGTGAAAAAATTCAAATATCCTACTGCTGAATATTCGTATACTTTGAATTGTTTAGAAAAAAGAAATTATACATTACTCGTGATTGAAAAAATTCGTTTCGTTTTATAACATTCTCTAACTTCTTTATGAAGACGTATGATTGATACTTTTGTTTTATGTTAACTAGGGGAAAGATCCCGGGATTCCCATTTTTCAGAAAATAATTCCCGGTACACAAATATGTATCAAAATGATTTTTAACTAAATACTCTAAGAGGTTTTTTTCATTTGTATTTCCTTTTTAGATTGCCCGCTAACAGTCCAAATAGCATTTTACGTGAAAAATATCAATTATGTATTCAAATATAGTTTCTGAGTTTATTATAATCGGTTCTTTTTTTTAGCCGCAAACAAGCGGCTAAGGGCCAAATAAATCTCCAAAGCTTTTACTATTTACAATGTCTTTTTTTTGTTTGTTTGTTCTGATTATTTGAGTTCTTAAGCGCGTACTTCAAATAGTAGTATTTCACTGGTGATCTGTTAAACTAATGTTTTATTTATTTATTTATTTTAATTTTTTGGCGGTTTTAATTTCGTCATGGAATGTTAGATTAAATGAAATTCTAAACTTTTTTTAAGGTTTTTACTCAAAATGGGTTAATCATCCCTAATCTATCTGCACCCGATTGATATAGACTTTTATAAAAGATGAAGCTTTAAAATTATTTTTAAAAAATCAGTTCACAATCAGCAAGTTAAAATACGGTAAAAAAAATGCATTTTAAATACTTTTTTCGTTTTTTACGATGTAAAAATTTAAATAGTGCTATATTTAGAATTTAATTATTTTTTTTAATAACAAATAGATTGGACAGGTCACATTACCACCGTTGAATTGACGCAGGCGTTATTCACGGAGACGTACTCGCTTTATAATAGAAATAAGTGCAATGTTAAAAATTTGAAGCACATTGTTCATTCATTCTACAGTATTTATAGAAAACAGTCGCTTTAAGAGAACTTTATACGTATTCTGGCCATAATTTGATCACTATTTAATAGAAATAATTACAGGTTTCGAGAAAATATTTTTTTAAAGTCAGTATTAAATAAAATTATCTAGATATTTGTAGCCAAAGAAACACACCGGCGTGGTGATATCGGGTATATTTTTCATGGGTTTATTTCGATTTATTAGTTATACTGATTTCTAAGATAAATTTTGGTTCGTATAATTTGAATTTGTTCCAAGAAAGTGAATCAATATATTTGAAAAACTCTTTAGATATTTTGTTTATTACTCTTTAGCGAAAATACATTGATTCTATAATGACGAAATAAAGTTGTGTGTCCCTTGTTTTCCCAATCTTCGGAGAAATTTTCGTTCTATTAGTCGTCCATTTTGAACACCGTAAATCTGTGAATTACTATCGGAAGTTATAAAAAACATAATATTTTTACTTAGAAGGATTAAAAACATAGATTAATCGTTCAGTTTTTGTAAAAATGGATTTTGAAGAAAAACAAATGCAGTTCAAAGTTAAGGTAACGATTTTCAAAAAAAAAAAAAAAAGAAAAAGAACTTAGATTGTTTATAAACTCTCGGAAATACGTTCTTCAATTCACAGAAATAATCCTGGCAGCGGAATTGCGTAATATTTCCGTTGTTTCAAGAATATCCGTTTCATTTTTCTCTGTAACAAGAGAGAAAATGTAGGCAATTGAAAAAAAAAATGCATCTCTTTTTTTCCGTTCTAGGAAAAACATTATACTGAATATGAAGAAAGGATTTTTTTTTAAACAATAACCCTTCTCCTCCTGTGGCTCACGTTGGCTTTGAACCTGGGACCGGACTGCTTCGAGCGTGTATCTTAACCATTAAATCAAAGATCGCTTGCTATAGTCTGCGTTTAAAATGAAGATAGTTTTTTTTTTTCAAATGGGGTTTGAGAAATTCTCGATAAATTTCTTGTTCAGAAAGCTCACAATATAACCTAAATTCCGGAGAGATTTCGTCGTTATTTTGGGGGTTTAATACTTAAAGAATAACAAAGGATAAAAATGTGAAGTAGACATATTTTTAATGAAACACAATTAAATTTATATATGAATATTATATTTTTAATTAAATTCGAGAAGAAATGTTTTTGCTTTTTTGAGTAAAATCGACTTTTTAAAAAGTAAATTGAACTACTATATATTTTTTAAATGTGTTCCTTAAGAATGTTTCTTAAATGTGTTTACTTTTTTTATTGCTCTAAAACGTAAAATGCGAATAAATTTAAATGAATGAGAATATTGCTATTTTATTAAATTCGAATTAGTCCAGGCAATAGAGACCGTATAGGGGCTCTACCTAACAAAATTCATGGTAGTTCTGGAAAAAGGTTTACTATATGTTTTGGGGGTCGCTGAATCCGAATTTTTTACTTCCCACCAAAATTTTCCCCGGCAACCCTCCAAAATTTTGGTAAAAAGCCCCCCCAAAAAGGTTTTTATTAAAAAGATTAACAATTTTTTTTAATGTTTTAGGGGAAAAGTATCGAGAAATTCAGAAAGTAGACAAAATTTGCAACAAATTAGATATATGACATTATGACTTAGGATGAAGGGGAAGGGGGGATATGCCTCGAAACATGCGCGCGGTGCTGTGTGAACTAAGTTGCGCAATTCCACTTTACCACTCACACGTTTACATTCGCCCTCCCATCTCCCCTCCGAACTTTCTCTATAAGGTTTACTTTAAGTATTTTGGTGTCGCTGAATTCGAATTTTTAACTTCCCCCCAAAATTTCCCCCCCCCGACCCCCCCCCCCCCCAAATAGTTGTTTTTAACTTAAATTTCTTCTTGTTTTAGGGGAAAAGCATTGCAAAATTCTGAAACTAGGCAAAATTTGCAACAAATAGGATACATGACATTATGACGGAGGATGAACGGGGAGGGGGAGGGCTGCCTCTGAACATGCACAGCGGCGGTACGTGCACTAAGTTATGAAGTCCAGGCAATAGGGGATTTTACCTGGAAAAATTAATACTAGTTCTGGATTTCGACTCACTTTATGTTTTTGGGGTCGCTGAATCCGAATTTGTAACTTCCCACCAAAATTTCACCCGGCAACCCCCCCAAAAATTGATTTTTTGAAAAAAATTGGCTTTTGAGAAAAGTGCGCGGGGAATGTTCCGAGGCAGCCCCCTCTCTCCCCGTTTATCCTACGTCATAATGTCATGTATCCCATTTGTTGCAAATTTTGTCTAGTTTCTGAATTTCGTAATGCTTTTCCCCTAAAACAATAATAAATTTAAGTTAATAACACTATTTGGGGGGGGGGGGGTCGGAGGGGAAATTTTTGGGGGTAAGTTAAAAATTCGGATTCAGCGACCCAAAAAACTTAAAGTAAGCCTTATAAGGAAAGTTTGGAGGGGAGATGGGAGGGCGAATGTAAACATGTGAGTAGTTAAGTGGAATTGCGCAACCTAATCCACGCAGCACCGCGCGCGTGTTCCGAGGCAGATCACCCCTTCCCCTTCATCCTAAGTCATATAATGCCATATATCTAATTTGTTGCAAATTTTGTCTACTTTCTGAATTTCTAGATACTTTTCCCCTAAAACAATAAAAAATTGATTTTTTTAATAAAAACCTTTTTTGAGGGGGAGGGCTTTTTACCAAAATTTGGGGGTTGTCTGGGGAAATTTTGGTGGGAAGTTACAAATTCGGATTCAGCGACCCAGAAAACATAAAGTAAGCCGATTTCCAGAACTACCATTAATTTTGCTAGGTAAAATTCCCTATTGCCTGGACTAAATGTATTATTTCTGTTTGTTTGTTTTTAAATAAAATAAAAATTTTAATGTATAGAATTTTTAGTTTTTAATTTTAAAAACAAATTCGAACGTTAGTAATTTACAGAGACCATGGGCATGTGTGCTAGAAAAAAACATTTTTTTTCAGACTTTTGGAAAGAATTAACGGAAAAAGCAGGTTTTCTAGGAATAAAGAAATTAATTGTTTAAAAATGAGGAATAATTTAGTGTGCAAAGCCGAATTTTTCAGACAGTGTAAAAGAAATAATAATAATTCAAATATAACGCTTAAAGGAACGATTACTTTTAAGGTAATATTAATGTTAAGCATTGGTTACATTTTGAAGAAGTTTGGTTGAGATTTGTTCGAGTTATTGTTAGCAGTATTTTTAAAAACATAGTTTTGAGATACGTTTAAGGATTTAAGTTATGATTTATGTATGACAGAACAATGTGTAAATAAAACGTCATAACTTTCTTAATTTTTATGATATCGACTAGAAAATATAACTGAATATTGTTTGCAAATTGTTCTTTCCCAAATTGTAATAAAAAAACATTTATTGGATGTTTAGACACATTTATATAACCACCAATATTTGATTAGCAAATTAACCTTCAGTTAGACTTGAGATGAACATTAAATAATTGGCAGGGCCAGCTATCCTAGCTATCTGTATTATAGAGAACAATCGGGTGATTCAGAACTGCTAACATGACGACAATGTGGCTAAAACTAACTATTGAGGTCTCCATAAGGACATATTCAGAAAAATCTGAAAAAATCTTTGCTTCTCATGTGGATATATATGTTTATAAAAATTTTTTTGGTGGAACCGCGATAGAACGTCCGTAAAAAAAATAATGAAAATTTCGTTTATTTGGTGATTTATCATCAGTTGGCGATGAAATTAAATTTCGAAAAATACTTTTTTATGCCGAATACTCTTGAAGTTATAAATGTTTCATGTTGAACTTGTTTAAATAAATTTAATGTAAATGACTTTAGTTTTGTCAGTTTTAGATTGATTTAACTATAGTTTTGTCATATATATATTTATAATGAAAGTTAAGTATCAAATTTTATGAATTAAAACAAAATTAAAATAAATTAAAATTGTTTCAATGTCTCAAAATTAAGTCCAATTGAGCACTGTAGATTCAATTCTGTTGCTATGGAAACGATGAATTCTTTGAAATTAATAATTGGTAAATGAATCTTGCCTTTATTTTGGAATACGCTTAAATATATGAAAGTATTTTTTATATATGAAATTCTTTTTAAAGTAATAAAATTAAATAACAAGCAACATAAATATGTAATACGAAAAAATATATTTATAAAACTCTCTCATTGATATAAACAAAAGGACTACGTCTGAATTCATTCATATTTATAAAAACTTTTCAAAATAACAGACATTACATTACATTACAAGATAAAAACAATATAAAAGGACGTTTCGGATTCAGTCTGAATCCCTCATCAGTTAATTCCTAACGTAAAAGTCATACTAGATTTTAAAGTTCAACAAGTAGAAAAACATTACATCAAGTTGCCAAAAGGTTATAGTTAAAACAAAACTGAATATTCTATTGGTAGAGATGCAGCCTCGTTAATTGCTAAATCAGCAGTTCTCATGTACCAAGCTTCCAAAAACATACGACTTGCATAAATGCTGCAGCCTGATCTAATTATATAAGCATTCTCAAAACTCGGAAAATGATCAGTTTTCATGGCGTGGTCAACAATTTTAGAATTTAAATTTTTATTTCTAAAAGCTTGTTTATGCTCCTTAAGGATTAACAAGCCTGCTAATGAGACTGTTTTTTCTTCGACGTTTTTCCGTGTCGATCTCTGAAAATCATCTACGCTGTGCAGGTAGCTATAACTACAGCCAATTGCTCTAGTATTGTCATCCATCATCGCTTCTAAGTTGTGAAATTTTTCCTGCGTGTAACTGTATCGTGCTGAAATAGAAACCAGTGTCTCTCCTATATCTCACCTGCGTAGTACTCAAAAGTTTAGCCATCCTGCAGGGTTTTTGTGCAACATAATTCTGCAACTCTTCAACCGTCTATCAAAACAAATGTGTCTAAATTGTGATTTTTCAGTGTGCTAAAGCAGCCATGTGTTTTCAGGTTGTGAAATATATGTCACTTATTAATTCTCCAATAAAATCTCTTTTTTACGCTGTGCATCCGGTGAGTGAATTATTCTGTCGGGTGATAAAAAAAAAAATCCCGGCAAATCTCTGAGTGACATCTCTTTCTTCATTTACGTGTGTGTAAGATTCGTGAGTCTCAGGTCGATTCATAAAGGTTCATATCAAGATCTACGCCGGTGTCCTCAGGACTGTGGAAATAAAATAAAATAGTCCACTCAAGTCATTCTGGGGATACTAAAATAAAATTCCCCAAGCAATATTTCCAAAATTCTATGTAGAGCATTTGCTAAAGAAGAAATAGTAATACTCACTGATTTAAAAAAAAAAAGAAACAAAATTTCAAAATGATACAAAAAGAAAGGGAAAGAAATAGTGCTCTATAACCACGTATTCACCATTTCAGAGTATAAAAGCAGATGTTTTCACCCCCCTCCTCTTTTCTAAATATAAAAAAATAATAAATACCTGAAATATTATTTAAATCTTCCAGCAAGCTTCCTTCCATTTTTCTGCTTTCATACTCAATAAGTACTCACGGGTACTTGATTAGCAAATACTTATTAATAATTGAATTTTATTTACTAATATTATCCGTTAGTAGCAAAAGCATTTTAACTTCTTTCATTTCCTTATTTGGTCATGAATCTTAACTCATCATTAAAATCACTTAACATGTAATCTACTCATTAGATTTATTTTCGCACTGCGTTTTAAAATCCAGACCATTATATTCATTCGTATGTGAATGCTGCACATTTTTGTGACAACTGCATACAAGCTAAACTAAGCTTTGCCCCACGCATCTGGTTTTAGAAAATACATTCACATGTGTTTTCGCCTAACAACTCTCTCAGTTTTTTCCACCCTTGGTCTTTATTCAGAAACATTTTTTTTTATACACTTAACCGCACTTGTATCAAAGTACAGACTATCTTTGCACTTCCCACGACACAGTAATCTATTAACCCACAAATCTGGCATCCCTACGCAATTCAAATATGTAATAAGTTCACCGTATGTATTTGGCGAATCGTACCAGCCAATGTTTTTTAAAATGTCCCTTGTGCATGGCGCAAAATACTTGTAGATTGACGATATTGTATTCCGCCATGCAAGTAACTGCGTTGTAACTGCGTAATCAGCCCACTTTCTCTCTGACGCTGGTCTCTGTATGAGGCACTAAGAAGTGTCTTGTTGTGCTTCCCCTCTTGTACCTCTCCCGTCTGCTCTCCTCAACTTAATAAAATCCAACATCTTCGTAAAGAACTTTGAAGTTTTTTTTGTTCGTTCCTGGTGATTTAATTTCCCAATTTACGTAATCTAAAACGGCCTTTGAAAGACAAAAACTTCTTCGTATCTATGTCTCTTTAGTAAAATAAATCAGAAGTTTTAATTCGTATATTTTTCATTTAATAACAAAGGTGAAAATTGCATCAGAAAATTATAGTTAAATTATATTTTATGATTTAATCTTGTTTTTACGTGCGAAACTTAAGATAATTAATTATAATCTAATTTATAATTTTTTATGCTAAATTGCTGTTTGAACTCTGTATTTTCTAAAAAATGCAGAAAAAGTATTTTATTTAAAAAAAATGTTTATGTGAGAATGGAAAATATAAATGAGGTATATGCAGTTTAGGAAAAAGCTTTAATATAAAGTAATTACTCTAATCTGAAACTTTTGTTCACCTTAGGAAAAATCTTTCGAAAAAATATTGCTGAAAAAAAAAGTGGGTGACATGTAACATTTTTTCTTGAAGGCATTTTCTTCTCTGAGTGAGTCAGAATAGAATAAGAAAATTCACTCATGTCTCATTGCAGAATATGTAATTTATATTAAATAACAAAACTGTTTTTTCATAAACAAATATTGCATTTTTATTGAATACTGAATGAAACAAAAGAATTTCTGTACAGAAAATCAATTATAGTAAAATCCATTGATTATAATTGTACTTTTCCCTCTTAACGCGCTTTTTTTTTTGTGCCCGGACAAACTCGTTTATTAGCTTAAAAGTAGCATAAAAGATAGTTGACATTTAAACACTTCTTTTAGAAAGATTTTATCTTTTATCATGTGCAAAGAATAAGAGAATGCAATGTAATCCAATTTATATTCAAATAGGAAGACGTTTTTTCTCAAGAAAGATATAATGTTTTATTGTAATAAAAACATTTTTATTATGAAAATCAATTATGATAATCGGTTCTCATTATAAATGCTACTACGCCGTTATAATTGCTATTACGCCATTATAATTACAATTTTTATCTTAACTACGGGATTGAAATTGCATTTGCAAATACTTCTTTCTACGCAGACATATGCAAAGCTATTTTTAATTAAAAACTGTAAGAAATGTTTTATACTTAATATATTTTTTTTTAGATTCGCACAAACAACACCAATAAGCATTGTTATATGAAAAATATCATTTATGTATTCAAATAAAGGGTCGAATATTAATAAAAAATGTTTTTTCGTATAAGTCACAGAAAAAGTATATAAAGACAGATTTCCGTTTTTCTTAACACACTTTCTGTTAGTTTTAAGTAAAATAATTACAACTATTAAAGAACATTAGCTAATTAAATACACAGATTTTTTTTGACTAATTATTCTGTTTTTATGCAGTTAGCGCTATATTATTATTTTTTTTTTTTAATCTGAAATATTTTTCAACCCCCAAAGTAAAAATCCTATTTTTAAGATTTCTGTGCCCCGGACAAACTTGCTTACTTTTAGAAGCCTTTTCTACATAATGGTAGAATAAAATTGGGGCACAATTGTAGCTCTCCTTCTTGTAAGATTTAGTCTTTTTATCTGTGAAAAGTATGGGAGAATGTAATATAATCTCATTTATGTTTAAATAGCAAAATTGTTAAAAAAAAGATATATATTTTTTAATAGGACAACAATATTTTTTATTATAAAAACAAAGTTTGAAAAGATGAATGCTTTATAATTGCATTTCCCTCTCTTAAGAAATATTCTGTCAATTTTTAAATAATACAAACTAGCTGATTAATTTCAGATGAATATGTTTACCTAATTATTGTCTTTATATGCCATTGTCTTTATTTTTATTTGAAGTATATTTCCAAGAGAAAAGAGTAAAAATTCTATATGCTCGTAATTTGTGTGTTTCGGACTACAAAAAAATAATGTACCTTAAAAAGTATGTGGCTTTTTTGGATTTTTATTTTTTAGTAAGATTTAATCTTATAAACACTTTACAGCACAGATTAGAAGTGTTTATGAATTCAGTTTGTGTGCCTGTTTGTCTCTCATCTGTCTGTCTGTATGTTCTCTAACACCCATAAATATACTCGGACTGTAATGCATTTGATATATTATTGAAGTTTAGAATGACATGTGTCTTACTGAAAATGAAGTGTCTAGCATTTATACTTCGCTTACATGGACACTCAAAATATTCCTTTAAATTACAGTCAATGGGGGAAAATCGTTTTCCGCGTACTTTGATGATGTTTTATCAGTTTAAACATATAAAAAATTGATAAACATCACTGATTTGCACTGCAAGATACTTACTGTAGAGTATGGTGTGGGCATTCTATAGATCAATATCGCTACGAGAATACTCCTAGTTGGTAAACGAGGTTTCCTTGCCGACTACGAGATAACTCGTTATTAATATGCTTATCTAAATCACCGATTACGAGCACTGCCACAGAAAATTCCTGAAATGTTTCATAAGCCAACAACAAGCATACTCGTGTGAATTTATTTACTGCTAAAAATATTCGACATATGTATAGAATTTAAATAATAAAACAGAAAACAATTTAAAAGTAATAAATTACAGATATGATCTTGGCATGTATGAACAGAAACAGATGCACCATCTCAACTTTGGCAGCGAACGTGTTAAATAACAGAGAATTTCTTCATGAAAGAGATAATGTTTTTTTATGAAAAAAAAACATTATTTATCGTGAAAATAAATTATGATAAAGTATTCTCGTTACAATTGCACTTTCCTGTCTTAATATACGTACTTATTAAGTAATATAATTAAATAAATAAAGCAAACGATGTAATAACCTGTGCATAACTTAAAAAAAATCTAATTATTATATTTATATGCAATTTATGGGTTTGTTTTTTTTTTTAATCTGAAGAAGTAAAAAAAAAGAAATATTCCAAAATTGTTTATCACAGACAACCTTGTTTACTTGAAGTCAACTTTTATGTAAAAGTAGCATAAAAGTTGATTACAAAGCGTTTCTTCATGAAAGAAGTAATTTTTTTTTTTTTTTTGAAAAAAAAAACTTTATCACCAAAATCAATTATAATAAAATGTTCTCGTTATAATTATATGTTCCTCTCTTTATATACTTTCTGTCATTTTTTAAGTAATATAATTAAAACGATTAAAGAAAACATTCTAATACCCTATACAGAACTTTTTAAATCTAACTAATGTATATAAATGCAATTTATAGTTTTTTTTTTCTTTTTTTTTTCTTTTCTTTTCTTTTTTTTTTCTTTTTTTTTTTTTTTTTTTTTTTTTTTTTTTGTTGTTGTTGTTGTTTTTGCTGAAGAAATAAAAAAGATATGTTCGAAATTTGTGTATCTCAGCCAACTTTGTATATTTAAAGAGGACTTTTTTTATCAGAAAGTAGCATAAAAAATGAATGACATTTTAACACATTTTTTTAACAAGTTTCATTCTTTCTATCTGTGAAGAGAATGTAATATAATATAGATTACATTTAAATAGCGAAAATGTTTTTTATCGATAGGATAATGTTTTTTTTTTTCTTTGACAACTACATTTTTTTTATCATTAAAAACCAATTATGATAAAATGTATTCATTATAATTGCATTTTCCTCACATAAAATACATTCTGTCAGCTTTCAAGTAACGTAAATGTAACAATTAAAAAAAAAGAAAAGTTATTGACAAAGTTATCTGAGTATTGTATTTACATGCTGTTTCAGTCAATTTTGTTTCTTCTAAATTTTGGAATATTATAAGCCAAAAGTGAAAAACATGATATGTTCGTGATTTTTGTATATCGGACCCCGTCGTCTATTTAAAAAGATTTTTTCGTATAAAAGAAGCATAAAAAATAGATAAAATTTTAAAACTTCTTTTTGTAAGATATAATCTTTTTTTTCTGTACAAAGCGTGAGATCACGTAATGTAATTTAAATTATTTTAAATAGTAAAATGGATTTTTCATGAATCAAATATTTATTTATTTGAAAAAAAAAATTATTACAAAGATCCATTATGATAAAATGTTCTCTTTATAATTGCATTTTCCGATTTTAACATACTTTTAGTGAGTTTTTAAGTAATATATTTACAGCAATTAAATAAAACAATCTAATACACTGGACAGAATTTTTAAAATCTAACAATTCTATTTATATTCAATTTACGGATTTTTATATTCTTTTTAGCCGAAGAACTAAATAATTATACGTTTGAAACTTGTGTATCCCCCACACTTGAGAGACTTTTTTTATTTGAATGTAGCATGAAAAATAGATGACATTTTAACACTTTCTTTACTAAGTTTCATTCTTTTTGTGTCTGAAGAGTATGAGAGAATGTAATATAATACAGATTATATTTAAATAGCGAAAAGGTTTTTTTCTATAAATAGGATAATGATTTTCCTTTGACTACAACATTTTTTACCATTAAAAACCAATTATGATAAAATGTATTAATTATAATTGCATTTTCCTCACATAAAATACATTCTGTCAGCTTTCAACTAACGCAAAAGCAGCAATTGAAAAAAGATAATTTATTGACAAAAATATTTTTATTTGAGTATTGTATTTGCATGCTATTCAGTCATTTTTTTTTCTAAATTTCGGAATATTATAAGCCGAAAGTGAAAGATCTGATATGTTCTTGACTTTTGTGTACCGTATCACGTTGTCTATGCTTAAAACTTTTTTCGCTTAAAAGTAACAGAAAAAAATAACCCTTATTTTAACACTTCTTCTGAAAGTCATAATTTTTTTTTCGGTGGGACGCATTAGAGCTTGATATATAATGCTAATTATATTAAATAGTAAAAATATTTTCTTTAAACATTTTTTTTTTCTTATCACGAAAATCAATTACAAATGTTCAATTTATAACTGCATTTGCCGCTTTTAACATATTTTTCAAGTAATATAATTGCAATGATTAAAGAAAACGAGCTAATTAACTGCAGATATTCTTTTTTTAATTTAATAATTTTTATATATGCAGTTAAGCTCATTTTTTTTTAATTATTATTTCTGGAATATATTTTAGCCGAAGAAAGAAAAAACGATCTGTTCGAGATTTATGTCCCGGACCATCTTGTTTACCTTAAGAAGATATTTTTGCGTAGAAATAGCATAGAAAAATGCATGAAATTTTCAAAGATTTAGCACATTTTTCCGTGAAAAACCTGAGAGAACGCGGTGTAATCCAATTTATATTTACATACAAAATGTTTTTTTTTTTTTTTTTTTTAAATGAAAGAATTTTTTTGAAGGCGTAGGGGGGGGCGGGGGGGAGGCTATCTTAAAAATCCATTAAAAATCATCTATGTATCAAAAAGAAAATAAAAGATTTTCGTAATAACTGTACTTTTCTCTCTTAAAATACTTTATGTCAGTTTTTAAGTAACATAGTTACATCTCTTAAAAAGAACTAGCTAATTTATTGTAAAGAACTTTTACTTATCTTGTTATTGTGTTTATACACAGTTAACTCCATTCTTCTTTTTAATTTTGGTATACTATTTAGCTAAGTAAGTAAAAAATGATACGGGTCGATTTACTTTAAGGTTAGTTTATATAGAAGTAAGTAGCATATAAAGTAGGTGACCTTTTAGTAAGATTTAATCTTTTTGTCTATGAGCATGACAGAATGCAACGTAATCTAACTTATACTTAAATATCGAAAAAAATTTCATAAAAAAGATAAGGTTTTTTGTCTTGGGTAACAACATTTTTTTATCAGGAAAATAAAAATGATTAAATGTATTCATTATAATTGGATTTTCCTCTCTCACTGGACTTTCGGTCCATTTTTGTTAATATAATTAGAAGCATTAAAAAAAATTAGGTAATTTACTGGACAAAATTTTTTTTCGCTTAAATTTATAGCAGCGTTGAAACTGATAGTAAAAATGATGTGTTAACTATTAGTATAACTAATAGTAAAAACTAATAGTACAAATGATAGTTTTCACATTCGTTTTTTTCAAACTCTATTTTAAAAAAAAATAAATAAAAAATAAATGAATAAATAAAATAAAAACGATTTCATTTTACCGTAAATATTTTACTTTGAACAAACATGGCCGGATAATGAAATAAAATAAGGTTGTGAAATTATTGTTCTAAAAAATAATTGCGAATTTGCAATTAAATATAAAAATAAAACATACATGAAACTATTATACAATCCTCTTTTTTGTTTCAATAAGAATGCGTATATCTTTATATTAAAGACAAATATCCTATTCTTTTTCTCTTCTAATGCATTACAAATTCAGTTTAATAATTCTCAATTCATTATAATTTTATGATAATTTATTTTTATTTTATCTTTTAGTTATAACTTGAGTAACTACACTGTAAAACAAGTAAAAATTTAATTTTAAAAATCAAAAAACCCGACTGCGTAAAAAGCGAACTAAATACTTCTCATCATTTTGAAACTATTTTTTATATTACTAACCTTTTTTTTTTATTTACTTGTATCGATGAGTTTTAAGTTGTGTTTAATTGTTAGTTCCTATCTATAAACACTGATTTGATGATGCCTATAGATGCCTATGAAGGTTAGAGTTGCAGTAAAGTTAAATATCCTACCTACACAGCTTCCAGGTTGTGTAGTATTTAAACGGAGCTACTCATTGTAAAATAGTCAATTAAACATCGTATTCATTTTTAAAGACCTATCCAATGATATGCCACTCAATAGAGAACGGCCCCACCAGTGGCTGAGAGGTTCTGCTCTCGAAGCTGGTAGACGGGAAGTGCTGGGTTCGAACCCAATCGCGCCCGTCGGCCTAATCGTTCGGAGTTTTTGTGGTTTTCTTCGAGCCTTGGATTTCCAAGCGTTAATACGGGTTAGGTTCCCTTTGAAAGACCCCCACGAAGGGCACCCCCCCCCAGGGCCCATATCCCTCGTGCAGATAATTGGCCGTCATAAATACAACCAACCAACCAATAGAGAACGTAAAAAAGTTTTCGTCTCTACCGCCATTTTGTATTTTATGGTCGCCGTTTTTAATTTGTAAAAAACAAAACCTAGCCTATAACCATCGGACGGTTAAGAAGAATCGATAAAGACATCATTCATTAAAATGCATCCAGCCGTCGGGATGTTTCGAGAGTATAAAGAAACCCAAAATGCATCCAGCCGTCGGGATGTTTCGAGAGTATAAAGAAACCCACATACCCAGATACGCGTGAAATACATAGCTCTTCTTGGTAGTCGGGTAAAAAGTTTGTTTTTTCTTAATCTAATTAAATATAATTACAAACCAGAATATACAATAACCTGCAATTTATTCTAATTTCCAATTTTTTGCCTTTAGAACCTTTTTAATGTACTATATTTTCTAGATTTAATGAAGATTTATTAAAAAAAAATTCTATCGCTTCAAACGATTTACGGAAAATTTTCAAAGTAGTTTATAAAATACATTAATCAATTTCGTCAACCTAGAATACAGGTATTGCGGTTGCTATCAGGTCTCAAGGAAACATTTGTATGTACAAGAAGCATGCTTTAGAGCAAATATAATAAATTAACAGAATTAATATTGATATTAACATATATATTATTTTATTACTTTTGCAAGCTCAGTTAGCAGCTAAAAATGCTCATTTGAAAATTGCTTGCATTCTTAAAAAAACGATTTTCTGGTTTGCGAAAAGTCATTATTGCTCCATTTAAACGACAGGGAAACATTTCCGAAAATTAGTGGCAGCAAACAGAAACATTGTTTTAATAAATGCTTCGTCAAATCTCGAAAATACATCAGTTTCTAAAGGTAAAGAACGCTTTTCGGAATCATTGCTACCTAGGTTCAGGTTATTGCATATACTAAATGAATATCGGGGTTTTAAAGCTTGGTAGTATATTACATAAAACTTAAAATTATAATTAATGCATAAAACGAAAGAGTAAATCAAACAGTTTTACCTACAAGCTTACAAGTATGCAATGTGAGCACCTTTTGTCACACGGCACACATCAAGTCGATAGCTCTGTTCTTCCCAAACGTTGATTAGTGTTTGTGGGGTAATTGTTGCAATGTCAGCCGTTATTTTCAAACTGATGATGCGATCTACAGACGTTATTATCACTTGGAGGATCACATCTGAACTTAATTCTCAACGCACGTTGCTCAGTAACTACAAGATTCGGTCTTTCCAAACTGCGAAGACAAAACGCTTTCTAGTCGCCATTTTTGCTATTAGCGCTTTCTAACGGAAGAAACATTGCGTTCGCATGCGCATGCACAGATACCGGCAAACTGTTTGAGTTGCTCTTTCATTTTATGTATTAAGTATAATTTTAAGTTTTTTATAATAGATACTACATAGCGTTAAAACTCCAATATTCATTTAAAAACACACTGTATTTTACAAGTGGTTATGTCATATTTCTCTCGATTAAGAAACATCTGTACATTTAAAAGTGTATATAAGAATAAATGAGCCGTACTTTGCGTTTTTCATCCAACGTTAGAAAATAAAGATTATTTTATCTCGTCTAAGTTATAGAAATTTTAAACCAGGAATGTATAGTTAGGTAGCACCAGTGCTTGACAAATGCAATCTCGGTGTCAGTACTGTCGACCAAGTTTTGTTGAATTCTAGACCAAGTTTTTTTAGATGCCAACCAAATTATTTAATCTGGCTTTTTTATTTTTTTGTAGAACAATTCAACGATGAAATGAACATAAACAGCATTTTTTCTCTCCTCCACACTTACTTTTGTGTGGCAAGCAGCGATCTTCCTCTACTCTCATTTCCCATCACATGCACAGAAAACGCCATTCTTTTACTCTCTTGTTAGCAAACATGTTAGGCGATTAGAATGTGTGCGTAAGAGGGGGGTTTCAATAAAACAGTTAGAAATGGTGTCAATCCAGACTGTATGGCAATCCAGACTGTATGGCAAACAATATAGTTAATTGTTTTTACAAATGTTTCAAATTAGATTTTTCTGTTAAGAATTAAAACTGATTAATCTCTCACATTCATTTTAAAGTATAATAACATAGACGTGGTTATAAGTTTAAAATATACGTAATGCCTTTTTATAAAGTATGTAATTCATAAATATTTTTTACTGGCGAATAAAAAATTTTTCTAGCTACTACATTTTATGAAATTGGTAACAGTATAGTGCTTAAAATAAAAGTGGTTAGGTTTCGGGAGCTTTTTTTTATATTTTAACTTTTGTTTTATTACGTACATAACTCTATAAAAGCTATATATCGTTGATTTTGAAAATATATAATTTTAAATTCAGATAAATATTGAAATGAATGTACGTTTTAAGATGAATAAACACCTGTTGAGGCTGTAGTTGTTAAATGCTAAATTGTATTTATAAATACAAATATTATGGAAATAAAAGGAAGGGCTATTCAAATTAAAAAAAAATAATATTATCACTTTTTACTCTTCTAACTTCTTTATAATTGGTTTTCAAATTATTTTCGGCTGTTCTCAACTGTTCAGCTCAACAATCACAAAATGTTTTGAGACATTTACAAATTCATTTTTAATGGAAAGATAAAAAATTGGAAGGTCTGACTACGGTATTGATTTGGAGTCGAACTACGTTTTCCATTTTTGACCAATAAATTACATATTGAGTTATAAGCGATTTTGATAACGTGACAAAGACGTGTTTCGCCATTCTTTGAGTGGTTATTCTTTTTTCGCGCTGAAATTCCGTTCAAAACGACCACTTTAAACACTATTTTCTGAATGATCTACTACATTTGAAAAAAATAATAATAAAAGAAAATAAAAAAAAAGAAAGAAAAAAAAAGAAAAAAAAGAAAAAAAAACCCAGTTCGATTACATAGTTTCTGAACAACATCACCTGCTAGTTTCATACATTTCCGAACAAAAATAAATTAAAAATTATATCACACAGTTACCTTTTTGGATTTGAGAGCAGGAGAACAGCCATAATCACTACTATAAATTGAAATAGTTTATTGCATGTACTGTTACTTCGCTGAAGTGTTGCCATATCTAAAATATTTTTGATTCAGAATTTCTCATATAAATTCTGATAGATTTAGCAAAAGTGCCGTTTCAATTCATGTTTGCATTAAAAAAACAGTAAAAGAATTTGTTAAATTAGAAAAGAAAGCTATACATTTTTCTAAGAATAGCTCTTTTACATGAAGCAGAAATTTTACTTTTAAAACAATGTACTTCAATCTCTTCTTTTCTATGTATTTAAGAGAGACATTTTTAAAGAAATTAAACTACTTACTTAAGTTGTTGAAATTAATAAACTATTTTGCATTTCTTAACTAATAAAAAAAGAAAGATTTTTTCAATAATTAAACAAATTTTTAGGAGGTACTGAAATTACATTACATGTTTAATTTTTTATATCTTGTTTTCCATTACAAACTCAGTTCTATTAATATGAATGTGTTATATTACATGCTATTCTGCTTTGAACTCTGCATTTTATTTTTCACCGGTTAAAATTCATATTTGTTATTTGAGGGAAAAGGTGTCCTTGTTTGTATTTTATATTCGCCCAAAGAAGGAAATGATTCGAGTTAAATATTCCAACAGGGCGAAAAATTGTGCAGGCCAGGATTCGAGCCAGAAACCTTTTTGCTGAATCTGCTAATACTCTATAAAAACTTTCCTGGACAAATCTGGCGGATACGCAATTCATCCGAAAGCCTTAATAACAATAGAACCCCAAACCTCGAGCGAGGAGACGGATTTGGATGAACAGGAAGGCAAAAGAAAATTCCCGTCTAATGATGGCTGCGAATGCAAGCCGAAAGTACTTGTAAGTTAATAAAATATATATTTTTAAATTTTAATATATGTATTTTTTTATCTCCTTTGAACTAATCGATGAACTTTTAAATTTCACATTATGTTTTTCATTGAATAGTATTTCAAGTATAAAAACATTTACAAGATTTTTTGTGCAGAAGGATAGAATGTGCATATATATATATAGGATAATATCACAAAATATGAAAATTGTAGTCCGCATAGTAAAATTTCTATTAAATGTTATATCTTTTTTACGTTCTAATAAAAAATATTCTTAGAGGTATTTTTAAGAGATATTATATTCATAATAACGCAAAAATAAAGTAATTAAAAGATTTAAACATTCAGATTGTCATTTTACTGACATGTCACACTGTGATATGTGCAATGTAAAAAGCTTTCTGCTATACTGTACAAATACTTTTTTCTATTTTTTTTAATTTCTAATTATTAATTAAACCTTATATAACACATATATGAGGAAGGTAATAGGTACTGTATTTTACAAATAATTTTCCATAAGTAAAATATGGTTGTCACTGAAAATGAATGTCACTTTCCTGGTCTGCTCATTTTAGTTCTTTATGCGGTATAAAGATGGCGCTGTAGGGTAATTCTTCTTGTTCTTGACATAGTCAGAAGTAATAAAATCACTGCTACCAGCAAGATCTTTTAGATATTTCTTTGAAAATAATGTGTTTAAAGGCTTTGTAAAAGTTGAGTACGCTTTTATTATGTCATTTTACTGGATTCAATAAATTACAAATGAAACTGAACATTACACTGAATTTGAGGTACTATAGAGGACACATGTTCCTTTAAACGAAATTAAAATGTTAAATCTAAAAAAAAAAAAAAAAAAAAACAAGAATGTGAAAAATGTTTTAAAATGAAATTGTGATTATCTTGGCATACATATACCAAGAAAATGACATGTAACTACATAAAAATGAACTTAAACTCTTCAAACTTTAACAATTTTACATGAAAATGCCTTTATTCAGCTGCTCAACTAACATTTTTAAAAGAATCAGAAGCTTTGAAACAACTTAAATTTTCAAAAAAAAATTGCTTTCAAAATCTCGCACTTTGTTATTTTTCCCCATATATATATAATACATATCAATCTTTCAGTTTTAATGCTTAATTTGTAATGAAATATATTTACAATGCATTAAAAGATATATAAATGACTCTTAAAAATATTTTCTTTGGAGCATCTTTATGGCCATTTTTACCGAAAATTAAAAAAAGTACACAGTTAGACTTTTTTAGTGGTATATTTGCTATGTTTATAAAGAAAGAAGGAAAAACAAAACAAAAAGAAATAAAAAACGTTACTAATTATTTTTTTTTTACTTTAATTAGTAACCATATTCATAAAGATATTAAAATTGCGCATAACACAGATGTACTTTTTTATTTAATCTAAACACACAATACACAATATATGTTTCATTAACTGCAGTTTTAATTTTTAAGCAAACAGGAGACATTGCTTGCATAAGGAAAACATTTATATAACATTTTTAATTTTTCTATTGAAAATTTCCCTGTAAAAACAGTATAAAATTAGGTCCTCTGTACTTATTTTTTAGGTATCCAGTGTATCTCACGTAGAGATGAAATAAAGAAAAATATCCAAGATATCTTATTTGATATAAAATCGCCTAATATGAATAGGTTTATCAATAAATGATTGATTTCACTTCAAATGTTATATATATATATATATATATATATATATATATATATATACTTCTAATCTGTAAATTCTAAACACACAAAATTTTACATTTGTAGTTAAAAAACAAGCTTCTTTAAAAATGATTAAATTCTGCTTTGACCATATTATTTGAGAATTACAATATTTAACATTATACTGTAAACTATGTGTAGTAATATAAAGTTAAAAGAAAGGAAAATAGACATAATTTCAAGGAGTTGCCCAATTTGACGGATGTTTCTTATCCGTATTCTATTTATAATAAATATTGTATATCCAAATTAGTCTTTTACCGTGTAAGAAAGCAATGCAATACATATATAAATATTTTTTTTACTGTTAGGTGCTGTGATACAGGATTAAATATGAAAATAATTTTTAGTGGCAGAACAAACGACAATTGCTTATATCATTAAACTAAATATACTAAAATAAAATGTTCTCTCTAACATTTCACAATAGAAGACATATTTATATGGAAAACTAGCCGGATGTGCTTGTCCTAAATCTTTATTCAATCTCATACATGCTAATAAAAATATCTATTATAATTTACATTAATTACAATAATACTATTTTATTTAAATTTTCTACATTAAGATTACCTATCACAGTGCAAAAATTAAATGGCAATCTTTGCTCAGCCTGAGGATGCTAAAGAAATGATATTCCGTGCATTATTTCTTGAGATATGAATATCGCTAATATCGTGTAATTCCTACAAAATGCAGCATAACAGCACCAGTTTTTGGGTGATTTACACCAAAGCCTAATCAGCAACAACTTATTTCAAAGTCTAAGTCAATCTGAAGTTTGATGAAAATTCGTGCAATAGTTTTTGAGATATAGCTAATACGGAAATCGTGAAAAATCTAGTGTAGAAGCGCCGCCTAGTGGGCGATTAACACCAAATCATAATCAGAAACAACTCGTGCCAGTGTCTAACTGAATCTGAATTTATATGAAAATTCGTGAATTAGTTCCTGTGATAGAGCTATTGCATAAGTCGTGAAAAATACCTCCATAGCACCGACATCTGTTGGGCGATTCACACCAAAAATTAATCAACTCCAACGTATATCAGGGACTAACTGAATATACATTTTTATTAAATTCCGCGCATTAGTTCTTGAGATAGTGCGCCCACAAAATTTGAGTCACATACATACACATACAGACAGACAGAAGGAGTCACAGACTCCCAGACAGACATTTTGTAAATCCGACATTTCCAGACAGACATTTTGTTTTTCGGGATCTCTGACCCCTAAAACGTATAAATACGCCGGAAATGGGAAGTCGAAAATTTTTACGAATCCAATACTTCCTTCTTTTAAAGATAGAGGAAAGTAAAAATGTTAATGATCAAAGAAAATTTATTTATTTTTAATAACATAAAAATAAATGAATAAATTCGTGTTTTCGAAGTATTTTTTACTTATATAATTAACATTCGCAATATTTACTGTAAAGCTTAAACAGTAGTTTCAAAATATAATCTGCATTTTTAATTATTAATTATTAAACAAGCCAAAACATGAAAAATACAGAACAATTACGATAAAAATATAAATTTATAAACATATTCCCTTTATTGTTATGAAATAAATTGAATGTTACATAAGCGAGAATGCCCCAGACAGAACGCTCTCATAAGGAAATTGCATTGCTTGATCAAAACAGATGCGGTAATTATAAGCAAATATATAAATATTAATATTCTTTTAACAAAAATAACCTTAAAGCTCAGATACAATTATAAGCATAGAAAATAGTGAAATTCTAACCTAATTCTAAAACAACTTTGATAAAACTGCTTAATAGCAAATATTATTTATCTTTTCATTTGCATATCAAAAAGTATCTTCATTAATACTCACTTGCATAAATAATTTATTTCCTAATGCTAGTTAAATAAATAAATATTGTCTTATGAAATAAGCGCAATCTTAAAGAAGACTAATTATTCGTTTGTTTGGAAATGTCGATAGAAGTTCGATGGTAATTAAGTAAAATATAAAATAATCTCTTAAACAGCTGAAAAAACATCTTTCTAAGAATTAAACGGTAATTTACACATATGATGAAAACCTAAATGCAATTTAAAAAATAAGGTATATAAAATTATAACTGTTTATTTCAGAAATAAAAAAAACTAAGGGCAAAAGTAATCAGTATGAGTTTTAACAATTTCAAATATAGTTGAAAAGTGTCAATGCCTTCTGTTTATCTGGTTGTGCTCTAACTCGAGCAAATATACCTGGATTACCCTTAATATTTATATGTTATTGACGTTTATTATAACACGATGGCTACTGAAAATAAAGGACGTAGCATTTATAGTTCGTTTGCAGGAACATTCAATGTATTTCATTACATAACGGCTAATGGGAAAAAACGTTTCAAGTGTATTTTAATGTTGTTACACCATTTCAAACATAATAAAATTGATATTAATTTATAAATTGCACTCATACATACGTTCTCAAGATTATGGGGTGCAAGATATTTAATATTTCTGTACAAGAAAAAAAAGACACATGGAACAATTCCGTTGCATAATGGTCTACGATGTAAAAACTGTTTTCAGCGAAATTTAATTATGTTAATTTTTTTTTCAAATATAATGAAATTGGTATAAATTACTGAATTTTATTATAAGATACTTCCTCTATAATATGATGTGCATTTATCGTACATTTACTTGGACACACCAACGCGTTCGGATAGAGTACTGTATCCTAAGTGCTGTCTATTAGAAGTAAGTGCTGGAAGGGCGTTTTCAGCTATGGTTTGCGTTTTTAACTTTAGCAAAATTTTTACCTACTACGTGGTGTGTATAAATGCTTTATTCATCACGTTATATTTATAGTAGATCATGCACCGTTCCACATAAAATATTTCACAAGCGTTATTAAACATTAGCTTGACCTTATTATAAGTGGTTTTTATTTGTGTTAAGCATTTCCAAGATGAACTTCATTTGTACACCAAGAGATGTTTCTGCTCTCAAAGCTGGTAGACGGGAGGTGCTGGGTTCGAACCCAATCGCGCCCATCGGCCTAATTGTTCGGAGTTTTTCGCGGTTTTTTCGCACCTTGACATTCCTTGCGTAAACACGGGTTAGGTTCCCTTAGAAAGAACCCTACGGAGCGCACTCCCCCCTTCGGTCCCAAATCCCTAGTGTAGATAATTTGTCGTCATTAAAACAACAATAACACAACACATAGTTAGCCGACTATATATGATAAATTGTGGAAATGTGACTTTAGTAATTTTAAGCGAATTTTTAGCTTGAATTAAATTTTAACTCAATATTTCTAATGAAAAATTTTACTTTACAGGGATGTACAAAAGAATTCAACAAAGAAGCCCTTTAAAATAAGAACATTTGATTTCGATTACGGAAATTTTCCCCCCAAAAGTTACTATTAAAGTATATAAATAATATGCTATTGGTAGCCTTTTTGAATTTGTCACAAATGTTGCTTTCGTCAAATTTTAAAGCAACAAAAGGGAAGTCCATACACATATATATGTGTTAAAATATTAAATAGTCCTTCGCGATATTTCCCTTTTTTATGCTAAATTACCACCATATCATAATAATATGGTTGCAAGTCGTGTAGTGGCTGATCAAGGCAAGGAGTGAAATCAGTGGGTGTTCTCCAAGATGGAAGAAAGAAGTCGAGTTAGAGCTCCATGATTTTATTTAAGTAATCATTATAGAAGCAGAAGACACATGGGCATTGACGTCTCGAAAACGATCAGTTGTCTCTAGATCATTCCATGTTCTTAAGCTACATCTAGCATAATGTTTAGAATAAATTATTATAATACATGATGAGTAGAACACACAGCCAGGGGGCTGTTTACAACTGGAAAACTAGACCAAAATCTGTCGGAAGCTCGCCTGTTTCTGCTTTTTGTGACCCGCGGTGTAATATAAAATCAGGACGTAGCGCTTGTTCTGGCCAATGCGAGAATAAGGGATACGCATACAGTCTACGTCACAACCAATCGAGATGATAAAGCAAAGAGTCCTGACAATCTGAAGCGGACGTATTTTATAGTAAAAAATACCCTGAGGCGCGAAAATAATATCGGAATTTAAAAAAAAATAGAAATGACTCTTTAATAAAACATTCGAATTCACAGAAATGGTCAGAAATCATGATATAATTTAGGGATAACTAAAAGCATTATATTTAAGTAAATCAAGCAATATAATAATTAATGTAAGTGGAATTTAATAAAGTTAATGATAGATATTAATAAAGAATAAGGAGTTAGTGAATATGTTGGTAATTTAGGATAAAAAAGGGAAATATTATCGCGAAGGAAGATTTAATATTATAACATGCATATAAGAAATTTTGGACAATGCAAACTTTTATCGCTTAAAATGCAACACTGGGGAAACATTCTGCAACTATAGAACAAAGAGAATACGAAATCAAATGAAGAATACTTATTTCCATTAGAAAAGATGAAGACTGGATGTTTTTTAAAAATATTTCAGATTTGTTTGTTTTTAACTCTTTGAGATGCATTTTTAATAAACCTCGAGATTGAAAATGTCTATTATGTTAAATCTAATATTACCTTAACTTCAAATAAATAGGTAATACATATATAATAAATTTGAAATCACAAGTATATGAACAAATTGGTAAAATTCTAAAGATGAACTAGATATGAACATAGGAAACCAGTATGTAAAACAAGAAACTCCGAATAACTCACAGAATCTTCAGAGGAGCTTGTATGTTCATTCATAGTAAAGAGGCGTTATTTCATCCAATTTTGTCGGCATTAAGCCTAATATGACAAAATTTAGCTCCTTATAACGCAGCAGAACAGAAAATAGATAATAAAAATCCAAGAGCTATAAAGAAGGATACACCTCGCACAGTATATTAAAAATTATTAGAGCACAATACCTAAATTACATACTAGGAATGAAAACGTCAGCATGTCAGGATGCAAAACAGAGTTAGGATTATTATAACATGTGAGCCACTGTTGAGTAATTGACTGAAACCTATAACTTTGCTGCCATTTGGTCTGAGAAAAGAAAAAGGTATACTGAAACTGGATTATTAACAATAAGGTTTAGGGCTGCTATCTTTACAAAAAAAAAAGATAAATAAAAGGAATGAAATTGATTGAAGAAATCAAGAAATGACTTAGATTAACATTTAGTTAAAGTAGAATGAAAAAATCAGATAAACTTAATAAGTACTGAGTATATACAAAATAAAATAAAGAATTATACAAAAATAAATAAATAAAAGGGCATTGATTAAATTAACTATTTTAAAGAGAAACATTATAATATGAAAAATGAGAATATAAATAACATTTAAAAAACAATGAATAAAATTTTGATATAGTAAAATATAGCCTTGTATTATGTAACAATGTGTGAAAATTTAAAAAACAATGAGAAATAATTTGAGATAGTAAAATATAGCCTTGTATTACGTAACAATATGTGATAATTTATGAGAAATTTATTATGTTAAATGCATGATACCCCGAATTATTATTATTTTTTTTAAATATATCTATACAACAGAGAAGAATAAATACATACGCATATACATGCTCACATACATATAAACATATAAAGTTTAAAAAAAAATTAACATTCCCGACCTCAACCCTTCGTAATGGTATTTTTTATAGTGTATAATGTATGTAAAAACATACACACACACATACTTTTTTTAATATATATAATTTTTTTGCGTATGTTTTTATAATTTTTTCAGCAATCAACATCCCAGCCTACATAATAGTGTTTTCGATTTTTTAATTAAAGAACAAAACAAAAAAATAACATGCCTTTACTGGTAAAAAGTAGAAAAAAATTAATATTAAGATTGGAGCCATGCAGATATAAAAAAGATGGGATAATTATAAGGCAATGCTAATTGCTTTAATTTAAAAATGTTAGGCTGTAAGAATTGGGAGGAACATAAACGTTTGATACGAAGACTATGAATAAGTAGAATATTTCTATATACTGAAATATGTAAGCAGGAATTGAAGTTAGTAAAATTAATTACATTAAATGAAAAGTCATTGCGTTTATCATAAATATTGAATGTTAGGGTGTTATTAGGGAGAATATTAATATTAACATCCATAAAATTGATACTAGAATTATTTGAATAGGTAGTACTAAGTTCTAGATTAGAAGGGTACTTTACAGGAAGAGATGTAGAGTTATTATCTTTAACGGAAAGAATAATTATATCATCTGTGTATCTGTAGATCAATATATTATTGTTAATAAATTTTCTTTCATAAAAGTAAAGATGTAAATCGGATAACATGCTTCATGAAGCAGCTCCTTGACAAACTCTCTGTATTTGAAAAAAAAAAAAAAGCATTGTCTTGGAAATTAAAATTATGAAATAGTAGAAAGTTAGTCAAAGATGTGAAGTAGTCAGTATCAATGTTATCAGGTAAATTTAATTAAGGTAAATATTCTATAAATAATGCATTGATAATAGAATGTAAGTCTTTTAGAATGATATTATTAAAAAGATCTTTGAAATCTAAAGTAATAATATTATTGACAGTTGTTAATGGCTTTATTTTATCCACCAATTCGAAACAGTTTTTAATACAGTGAGTGTTGTCTGTTTTAACTGGTAACTCATAAAGTTTTGTAAGAATATTTAAAAATAATGTATTAGCTCTAGTATTATATATATTGCAACCTACAGAGACTGTGCGGTATTTAAGAGGATTTTTGTGGAATTTCGGAATCATGACTACATAAGGATAATTTAGTTTGTTATTTTTTATGCCTGGTAGTTTATGATAGCTTAATATATTACTGTTATTTTCCTTTAAAGTAACATGATGAAGTTTGAAAATATTATTAGAAGTAACTGCTTTAGTTAGAAGGTGATGAGAGTAATATTTGAATAGTTGTTAGCAGCCTTATCTACATATGTAATGATGAAATTATTTTGAAGTGCTACAATATGTGGTTTAAGGGTGGAGAATGAAACTGAAATTTGGCAATCTGCAGTTTTAGTAATTATTATTGTAAAAGAAAGATGACATAATGCTTCCAATCTACAAAATATTCAGTAGGTTTATTATAGTTGTAATTTTGTAAATGAAGAAATCTAAATCACATGTGAACTGTTTAATGATGGACTGTATATTACACTAGGAAGGAATACGATATTTAGTGCCATGACGCATCAAAGATCTTAAATGAATATTATTGACAATGTCTAAATTACCAGTTATAACATGTACATGATGTGCATTAATATATATATTTAGATGGGGATCATCTCATTTACATGTAAAAGTATCAGTGCGTTTGAAATTTTTAGAAAACTTATAATAATTAAAAATTTTACGGCCTAAACTAATAGGATATTTAAAAGAGCTTTTTAGATTAACACTTTGAAGTGAGAATTTGCATTGCTCGTTGTGAAATAATTAATTAAGTTTAATTTTATTTAAAAAAGCTTTGATAAAGGTAACGATTAAATGTGAATTACTTTTATATAATTTTTGTGGCTTTTTGTTTTGTTAATATTGAAATCAAGAGCAGTTAGCCTATAATGAAGTAAATCAAAAAATGTATCGCAAAAGTGAGTATTGAATGTGTTTAAAGTAAAAACTTTATGATATTGGTTAATATGAAATTTAGGAATTGCAAATATAAATGTACGAAGAGACACCCAGTTGTAATTACAACTGAAAGAAGATTGCAGGCGTATTAATGATTTTTTAATATGAGTATTAGTTAATTTAGATGATGAATGTTTATTAGTAGATGATTTTCCTCTTTTTGTACATGTGGTTTGTTTATATAATTTATGATTAAGAGATAGATAGATCGATTGATAGTTAATTGTATTTGATGATGTATAATATACGACATGGGGTTTATTGTTTGAGAGTTGATTTAGTCCATATGGATAAAGTGTGCTATAATGTTTGATATATGCAGATTCCAGAAAAAGATGTATATGTATATATATATTACATTTAATGGGAGTTACGACCGTTTGGGACTCATTTCTGTTCATAATAACACGTGTTTTTCCATTCAACATAAATCAATAAGTTTCGCCTATTTGGGAGTAAAATTGTTGGAGTTTCAAGGATAATAATTGCCACAAAATCCGAAATTTAAATAATATATGTATTTTTAACAATATATAATGTATAAACAAAAGTGAAAGAAAAATTACATACTTACCTCTATAACGGCTTTACCGTTATATATTCATTATTCCTCCTTTCCCCTCAAAAAATCAACTTTTAACCTTACTGGTTTATTATAAATTGTTATTATTCTCCCCCCCCCCCATTCAAATAAAATATTTAGTTTAAATTTGACATTTTTGAGTTAATTTCATATGTCTTTATTCATTCACTCCCCCCCCCCTCTCACTACTGTAAGTTTCGCTTTTACTTTTTAAAGTTCTTTTCAAATGCAGACATCATTTATCTCGGTTCCTCTTTCTGTCTTTCAAATTCACACGATTGAAAAAGATCTTAACCGCAGCTATTTTCCATTGAAATAAAGTAAAAGAATAAAATACAAATGAATGTCTTTTCGCTTTGCAGCCGACGATATCTAATGCATATTTCCCCAGCCTCTGGGCTTGCATTAGTATTCAATTCTCACCCTTCTGTTTGTCGGATAAAAGCCATATGCCCCTTGCTGACTAATTTAGCTGTCGTTAAAATCTATAACGAGCATGTAATATCACGTGTTAGCTATTTCTTTTTAGCCACTTTCCATTACCGCAGGAATGTTAAGATACGTGTAGCCATTTAGCCGCGCCATGGCGTAAGTTTGAGTTCTATGTAATACTTCGGGATGATTCTGATTCCTTTGTCCACGCCACCAATATTCATCGCCAATACAGTACATATGTTCCTATTCATCTCGCCAATGAGTGAGTGATTGTAATGAATATTTTACCACTACTCCCTCTGATCTTGAAGGTGACGGATCTCAGCGCTGCCCTTCGGGGCCGCCCCGTCGGGCAGTCTTACGTTTGACTTCTCCCGTCCCACTGTACTCTCATGGCCCTCCTTTTAGAAGTTTCATAATAAAGAAGTAAGTTCTCGAAATCTTCGTGTTGGAGTTTTTTTCTTATTCATTCACGAATCTGGGAATCTCTCTAATATCTCCTCTACATAAAATATGGCGCCGTTGCCCAGTTTTTTCTCCAACAGTAATAAAAATAAAAAAAATGCGGGGAGAAGTTTCATTCCGTTTCACGTTTCTTAGCGACGTGAACGACCTATGACAGATTTTCTTTCCCACTGGAGTTCCGGCTTCCTCATCCGACTTCGAGCACTCATTCTCCGGCGTCATCTTTTCGGGACTTTCCCTTCCCTGCACTCGGTGCCCTGATGGACTATTGTGCCTTCGTTGCCGGCGATCCCTCAACATCTCTCTGTGATTCTACTGTCTCAGATACGATCTCCTTCGAAGGTGACTACCCCCCATCCTTTGCTGACTTTCCCTGATTCAATATTCTGTTGTTTCTCCAAAGCCTGACTCAAGGATGTTTAAACTTCTATCGTGTATTCGTCAATAAAGTCGAGAAACCTTCTCCGATAGCGGTGCGCTTCGCTCAAAAAAAAAAGGAGACATCTGAACTGTCAACTGCTACGTCGGTCCTGTGATGTGTGTTCACATGAAAATAACCACCCCCGCTCCTAAAAAAAGGTGATTTTTACCTGTTTGTGTGCTTTCTGCTCTTCAGTGGTGTGACCGCTTTGTGAAATATTTTTGTTTTGTCTGCTCTGAAGGAATCATCTGCTCCACCAGCACTTGTAAAAAGTGTGTTGTGACTGTGTGTGCACACTCTGATTTTAAGTCGTTTTAAAAAGTATCATCGGAACGTTCACCTGCTCCAGATATTTTCTAAAAAAAAAAAATTCTTTTTAAATAAGCCACAATTCTTCCTTATAGATAAGTTGCCCCTTGCTGACTAATTCAGCTGTCGTTAAAATCTATAACGAGCATGTAATATTACGTGTTAGCTATTTCTTTTTAGCCACTTTCCCTTACAGCAGGAATGTTAAGATACGTGTGACCATTTAGCCGCGCCATGGCGTAAGTTTGAGTTCTGTGTAATACTTCGGGATGCTTCTGCTTCCTTTGTCCACGCCACCAATATTCACCGCCAATACAGTACATATGTTCCTATTCATCTCGCCAATGAGTGAGTGATTGTAATGGATATTTTACCACTACTCCCTCTGATCTTGAAGGTGATGGATCTCAGCGCTGCCCTTCGGGGCCGCCTCGTCGGGCAGTCTTATGTTTGACTTCTCCCGTCCCACTGTACTCTCATGGCCCTCCTTTTAAAAGTTTCATAATAAAGAAGTAAGTCCTCGAAATCTTCGTGTTGGAGTTTTTTTTTATTCATTCACGAATCTGGGAATCTCTCTAATATCTCCTCTACAACCTCTCTTTCTTAAAATATAACTTTTGAAAAGTGCAAAAGAGAAACTAAATTTTTATATCAAATTGAAACTAAATATCTCCTTTATTGTGTAAATACAAAATATTAAACTTATCAAACGTTTTATAATTTTTTTATTTAAAAATTTAGCATGATAAAGGCTACAAAATTTAAAAAATAACTTTTTTTAAATTTTGAATTTAAAAAAAAAAGTAAATTTTATGTTGTATCGTAAAAAGTGCGTTATTATGAGCAAAATTGGGTCCCGAAAGGTGCTAACACCCCTAGTTTTACACTGTAAAAAAAATCCGACCAGTTTTCCTGTAGGAATCGGAAAAATAGTTGCCCTTATCGTATCGGAAAAATTTCCGACCTAGCTCGGAATAAAATCCGTAAAATCGGAATAAAATTCCTAAAATATCGTTTTATTGACTATTTCTTTTCTTTTACGGATTTTATTCCGAGCTAGGTCGGAAAATTTTCCAGTACGATAAGGACAACTATTTTTCCGATTCCTACAGGAAAACTGGTCGGATTTTTTTTACAGTGTACCTTTGACAAATGGATTAATATATTTTTACCAAAATATTTATGTAAAAATTGTTATAATTAACGAAAACAGCATTATTTTTTCTTAACATTAATTATTTTTAATTAATACTTATAATTAATGATAGTAAGGTTGTCGCAAGTTTATTCATACCTTTACTTTGTTTCGTTCATCCAGGTGATACGTGTTGTGTTGATTTTATGACAGCCGATCATCTACACGAGGGATATGAGCCCGAAGTGGAGTACCAACCGTGTGGGTCTCTCTAAGGGAACCTAACCCGTATTTACGCAAGGATATTTACCCTACCGTCCCTAAAGTAGTTTCATTTCAAGAATTTTGGAGAAGGCCAGAAAAAAAAGTATGGCCCTTGATCGATCCGGTTAATTGGACAATCCGTTTAATCGGCGTCCGCATAATCGTCGCTCTACTGTATTTGCTTGAGAATTGATACTATCCGAAAAAACACTCCAGGTTGAGATAACAGCCACCAAGGATTTTTTTGAGAACAGACATGTCGTATGTCTGCTTTCAGCCAATACAACAAAGAACCTTACTGAATTTATATTAAGTCGCTAGATTTGGAGATTTGTAGAATTCGAAATAATATTTTTGATAATGTGTTTAAGTGTAATTTTGCTTCTTAAAGTATTACTCTAAAGTAGAAAAAAAAAAGGTACTGAATGACGTGTACCGTGAAATTGAATGTAGTTTAAAAGAGATAAGATATAATATGTAAAGAGTAAAGATTGTACTGTAAGTTCAAACAGAAAAATTAAGAGTTGCATATTGGAGACTGCTTTGAAAGATATCGCACGATGGAGAACTATAAAATATAATTTTTATATAAAATTAAAACATATTATGTGTTACATATATCTACAGTTAAAAAATATTTAATAAATTTTGATTTTCCCTAATAATACTGTATATTATTTATTACTTGTTCGCCCAAAGAAAATAAATTCTGACCAGCGTGACACATATGTATAAACTTAATACGGCCGCAAAAGGTAATTGATTACATGATAGGTTACAGGAACAACTCGGAAAGCATTTCTGAAAACTAGTGGCAATAAAAAGAACATTGTTTTTACAAATGCTTATATTAATTTCGAAAATATATTGGTTTCTGTGTTTTTCAAAGATAAAGAACGGTTTTCGAAAGTGTGGGGAAGTCGAATGAGACTGTTGTACATGTTCTTTTCATGATTATAATACAGTTTTGTTGATTTAGAAATATTTCTCTTTTTTAGAGTGTTTTACAGTATTTACTGTCCAGTATTTTTGTGCGCAAAGTTATTTTTTCTTTCAAACGATGTTGTTATTATTTATCTATTATTTTTGTTTCCTTTATTTATGTCTAAACACGAAAAAAAAAACCGTAAGGAAAAGCTTGGATCACCGGTTTAGTGGTTTGTATTAATCATAGTAAAGTTAGAAGTAAAGTTATAACTTTTAGTTAAAGCTTATTAGCTTAAATTGAATAACCTGATTTCGTAAAACACCCTGAAAGTCCGCTATAAATCAGAAAAAATAGCGTATATATGGTTCATTTCACGAACAATGAAAGAATTTCTCTCATGTGACACTTACATAAATATTTATATCGATTGACTTATAAGTTGTTAAAATATAAGCTGTATATTACAAAAAAAAAAACCCTCTAAATTTTCATATTAGCATAGCTTTTTTTTTTTTTTTTTTTTTTTTTTTAAGGATACAATATTATTATTAAAACAGCAGTTATATGTGGCAAAGTCTCCCAACACGTAATATGGAATGGCTCATTAGTAGGTTTAAAAATTGCACATTTTAAACCCTAGACCTAAGTAATCTGCCCGTATTTAATATTTTTAAAAATCTCCATATTTTAAACACTAGACATAAGTAAGCTTGCCGATTTCAGGGCCATTCCATAAAATGCAGACAAAATATCCTTGCATAAATACCTATATCTATTAACTTATAAGTTGATAAAATATAACATTTATAATTACCTAATAGATGTTTTCATCCTAACCTCTTAGCGGTCTGTGTCTCTTTCATAACATTTATAATTACCTAATACATGTTTTCATCCTAACCTCTTAGCGGTCTGTGTCTCTTTCATAACATTTATAATTACCTTATACATGTTTTCATCCTAACCTCTTAGCGGTCTGTGTCTCTTTCATAACATTTATAATTACCTAATACATGTTTTCATCCTAACCTCTTAGCGGTCTGTGTCTCTTTCATAACATTTATAATTACCTAATACATGTTTTCATCCTAACCTCTTAGCGGTCTGTGTCTCTTTCATAACATTTATAATTACCCAATACATGTTTTCATCCTACCCTCTTAGCGGTCTGTGTCTCTTTCATAACATTTATAATTACCTAATACATGTTTTCATCCTAACCTCCAGCGGTCTGTTTCTCTGTCGTGTAGCAGGAGGTCCAAAGTACTATGCTGTCTCATTTACCTTAGACTGCTTTTCTCCGTTTCTTAATTATTCTATACTTCTGGATTCTCGGTGTGATCCAGTACACGCTACTTACTGAATTGCTGTTGCATGTTGTCATGAACACGCAGCATCATCCTACGCATTCCATCCCACCCGCTGCCTGTCGCGAGGGGACAAGCGCCCAGCGGGCAGGACCATCTCACCAAACCTGCACATCTCATCCTTCTCTGCCACTCTGTGTCGCGAGGCGGGCAGTCTGTGCCCCAGCGGGCAGATCTTTTTCTATAAATATCTTTCTTCGCGGAAAGTTATGATACGTCCACCCACTGTCGCGATTCTGGCGTCTTCAGCTCTGGTTGAAAACTGCATTTTTTAAAGATCTCAATAAAGACGACCGGGAGGGACACTATGCTCTACAGACGTGGTTTCAGCCTTTCTTAGGCAATCAAACTATAAATTAAAAATAACAAAAAATAGATTTCCACATTAGCATAATTGTTTTAATTTGCGGATATAATAGCATTGTTAAAAAGCATTATTAGCAAGGAAAGCTGTCCCACACATGACATAGATAGCCATGTCCATATATAGTTTTGAGATAATTACAGTTCCTTTTAACAAGCAAAAAGTGTGTAATTCGGAAGAGATTACGTTCTATTTTTGTTCTTAGTTATATAACATTTTTATAAATTACAACACATTTGTTTTTGTTTACAGTGTACAGACATACAATACATTCCGAGTTACTCTTTAAAATATCTTTATCCTATTATAATTAAATTTATTTATAGAGAACAATAGATATGTATAAAATGCGTAAGATATAGGATTTTAATTTAAACACAAATTGTCCTCAAATACAATAAATAATACACTATGACGCAAAAGTTTAGACAATGAAAAAATTCTTACATACTTTGAAAAATATTTATTCAATTTTCAAATCACTGCTTGAAATTAATGTGCTGTACATATAAACAATATTTATAACAAAGAAAAGTGGAATTGTGCATATTGCAATAAATTAAATGGTAACAAAAATAAACTGCTGTCTCAAAAGTTTAGACACAAATTAAATAAAATCGAAATAAACAATTTTTAAAACCTGGTTGCGCATCCATGCTTATGTATTACGTCATATACACGAGATTGCATGGAAGAAACTAAATCTTGCATAGTTTGTGGATCGATATCGTACCATGCATTCTCAATAGATGTCTTAAGTTCCTTTTCAGAAGAGTATTGTCTAGCGTTGCTATAAACTTTGCGACACATGATGCTCCAAAGGTTTTCTATAGGGTTAAGATCTGGGCTACATGCTGGCCAGTCGAGAACTCTTATATTATGGGAATTAAACCAAGATTTTGAATGTTTTGCAGTGTGAATTGAAACATTGTCTTGCTGAAATTCCCACTGAGGACCCCCTAGAAGCTCAGCAAATGGCAGTAGGTTTTCTTCTAATGTCTGTGTATAATGCTGTGAAGTTTGACGACCACTGGTGAAGGTCAGAGATACTTGTCTATTATAGCAAAAGGCTGCCCAAACCATCACCGAGCCCCCCCCCCCCCCTTGTCTGCGACTAAAAAAACGTCGAGGTTCCTTCCGCAAGTCATGCCAATACGATAAACAACCATCTGGACCATCCAGATTCCACTTTTTTTCATCGCTAAATATGACTGGCTGCCATTTCTCTCCATACGACATATGCTTTCGAGCCCACATAAATCTTTGTAACTTATGATGTGGTTTCAGAGCTGGTTTCTTCTGCATTTTGCTATAAACGATTGTTCCTTTTTCCAAAATTCGTCTACGAATCGTATCCTTTGATACAGAGAGTCCCGATGAGCTTTGAACTCCACGTACGCTCATTTGTTCAGTACTCGCTAGTCTTTGTATCAGGCGATCCTCTCGTACATTTGTCACACGTGGCCTCCCAGACCGACATTTTGCTTTATATTCGGAACCACTCGATAAAACTCGATAAATAGATTTTTTTGACCTATTAATAATAGCAGAAATTTCAGAAACGCTCTTCCCTTCACCTTTCAACTGCCAAATCCTTGAAACCTCATTCACTTGAATTTCTTTAGCTCTCGGCATGTCGACTATGAAGCGCAATCGTTTGCAAAACTTAAGTACTCCAAATTTGTGACATCATCGATTCTAAATTTGCATATGCCAGCGAATATTCAAAGAAATTTAGAATAGTGTCTAAACTTTTGCGACAAGCACATTTGAATTTTTATGAAAAAAATTAGTATTATAGCAAATAAAACGACTGTCTTTTGTACATAGCCTTTTAAATCAGTTTTTGAATATATTTACTGGTTTTTGTAATTCTGACGTCATAATTCTACATTTTAAAGCTGAATGACGTCATTGTCTAAACTTTTGCGTCATAGTGTATAAAGGTATAAAAAAAACTAGATCACTCAATAAAATATGAAGTTCCTTCAGATTTTGCAATAATTAGAAAACGTACGTTTTTACGTTATGTTTATTAATATTCTATATTCAGAAGACTCTCACGTCATTTTATTAGTAATAATAGATATTAATTATTTTAATTTTTCAATAATACTTATAGCGTATTTCTTAAAATTTCCTCCTTTTAATACCGAAAAATCTCCACAATTTAAGAAAAGAGAACTGGAGGGCAATTAATTTTACGTTTTTCTTAAAATTTCTTGCATACGCAAATTTTAATTATATTTTGATGAAAATTGTTTTTATAATTTTTGAAAATGCTCTCTATCAAGACCACTTATTGCGCAAACAATGTTAGTATTATTATTCTTTATGTTAGATTAATTAAAATATATGTCAGCCAAAAGGTTTAAAGCATATTTCATTAGAAATTTTGTACTTTATTTCCCAAAGACGTAAAAACGTTTTACTAATATTTCTTTAGAAATTTTATAATTTGTTGCCACAAAGGCATTTAAAAAGGGACAATTTACTACAAGTAGGTGGTTAGGGTAATTCATTTCATAAAATGCAATAAAATAAAAGGGGTAGTTGTTTTATAAAAAACAGAGTAAACATAGTTCAGTATTTTGTCAATATTTTCATTCTGAGTTGGTGATAAGCAATGAATGGCAAGATATTTAATAAAAAATTATCAAACGTTTTTATCCTTCTGGAAAGCATTCTAACTTCTGGAATCAATGTGAAAAAAGGGAAAACAATTATGCGTAAAGCATAAATTATGAAACACTTTTCAACAGATTCAGAATAATGTAAAAAAAGTTCACTGTTTAATAAGTAGAAATATGATATCTAATTGAATCATTTTCACCGCATAACACATTTGAAAACAAAATTTCAGCAATTCTCTTCTACAGTCGGAAAATTATCCGAATTCTTTGAGCAGCTCTGTATATGACAGACAGATTTATATCTATAAACTTCATGAATGCAAAAATTTATTTAATTTAGGAAATAGATACCATAGTTGAAAATTATCTTTCAACAATTTCTGCTGATTAGGTGAATGATACATGAATTCCTTTTTTCCACCCTGTATACGAGATATAAACTTTAGAAACAATGAGTAAGGTGCAAAAACTTAGTCAATTTTAAAGGAACATACCGAAATTGAAAACGCATTTACAGCAATTGTTGCACAAAGATTGTACTGTAACCAAATTCTTTTCTGTTATAAATGCTATGAGTGCCCTATTGTATAGTAACCATCTTATAGTGAAATTTAGTGATGGATATAAATTTCAATACATTTGAAATAACATAATCTCATTAAAATAACATAAATGAACTTAAAATAGCATAATTGTAAACGATTTTCCTCCATTGACCATAATGTTACGGAATGCTTTTGAGTGTCTCGGTAAATTAACTGTTAATTCTACACACTTCATATTGAATGCCTAACATGCCATGCTAAACAACATTAACATATATCAATTGCATGGAAATCCGAGTATATTTCCGCGAGTTAGAGCGTGGTCAGGCAGACAGACAGACGAGCAGACAAATCGATTTCATAAACACTTTTCAACTATGTTGGAAAGTGTTAAATATCACAGAAACTAATCTTAAATGTTTCCTTTGAATGTCAAATTGTGTACCTTCTAATTTTCTGACATCAAATGTTTTGGTTAGATAAAATTTGTAAGATAAAGTTTAAATATGCAAAAAATATATACTTTTAGTCCTCATATGATTTTGAAGACCATATGGAATCCCTCCTTGTTTTTGAGAGAATGTATGTTTTGATATTGGAAAAAAAAGTACTTAAATGATTTTTACCTTTTTGTAATATTAAACGTAAAACATTTTTATTTGGAAAAACTTTAATAAGTTTAATGAACTCGAAAGCATAGATATATGTATACCGGGAAGTTATTTTTTTCGTTCGTTTTTATATCACATTCTTTTTTTTTTTACAGTGTGCATTCATTCCCATTTAAATAAGGAATGGAAATGTCTCTTTTATACATAAACAGCTGTATTTATGTGCAAGGCATAACAAAATACTAAGGGTTTGCTCAAAAAGGCATAATTTCATTCATTTCGTGTGCAATTTAATTAATTTGTTTAATTTAATTAATTCCGAATAGTTTTCTGATACAAGTTTCAAAATTATGCATAGTAATGGTTAATCCAATACCTACTTATTATTTGTATTTAAGCAAGTAAAAACAATAGCTATTAATTGTTAACGGTTGTTTTTTTATGCCTAAAAGACTCGTTAAAATATGAAAAATACGTTTAATATGGAAAATATATACGATGATACTTAGAATCTAGTTTCTGTTGTAAAAAGAAATAACTGAAATGGGTTTTTGTGCATTAACCCTTTCGGCCCTGGCGGTCACATATGTGTTCCTTACTTTTAAAATGCTTTAAACTATCAATAACGCCTTGCAGATACGTAAAAACCTCATAATCACATATGTGCATTCTATATTTTCACTTTTTAGTGGTCAAGTATAGCCATCTAGCTTTGAAATAGTAAAAAAAAAAACAAAAAAAGTTGACAAAAATTTAAATTTTTTTTGGACTTTAAGAAAAAAGTCAAGGCTGAAAAGGTTTTAACTTAAATTAGAGACAACTTTTCGAAATGAAAAATTTGTGATAAACAACAACAAAAAAAAAAAAAAACAAACAAACAAACAAAAAAAAAATACCAGTATGTTTTTATGTCTGTTTAATCCTGTTGTAATACTACATTTTGCAAACGTCTCCAAAAATTCTTTCTTCGATTATTGTCATATCCAAAGAACATGAAATAACTACTTTCGTTAGGTTTCAGAAACTAACATACTCGTTAAATTTCAGTAAAAGATAAGTTATGTGATTTCGTTAGTTACTTTTAATTTTATTAGCGTAAAAGGGATTTTTATCCCAAATTAAAAAAAATTCAGGGCCGAAAGCGTTAACAAGATATCTCTTTGTATGGCATATTACTTGTACAGTCGTGGAAAGAAAAGTAAACACCCCCTACTAACTCCTCAACAAATTATCGTAGAAGAAAGTTACTGGTACCGAACGATTGGAAATAAAATCTAGTTTTAAATTACGTATATAAAATTTACTTAGAGGGTCATCTACATATTAAAACGATTCCAAACTTCATTTTTTTTTCAATGACAATACCCAATTTTAACGAGATATTTCAAATATTCGGTTCAAACTATGCCTACACACCGAATTTCAAGTCATTGGAATGATAAGTTTTTGAATTATAAACATTCAAAATTTAGTGCTTCAAATGTTAAATTACATTTTCATATTTTTATTTATATCTCCAGAAATTATGCTCCTAATGTGCTAATTTTTTGTATAGCAATAATACTAATATACCCAAACATAAATACACTGAATTTGCAATTTTTATAATTTTATGATATGAATTATGAAATTAATATTCGAAAAAATTATGAATTGCAACCTACAATTTTTTGATGGATTTAGATTTATTAAGTCCTGCTTTATGGAAATCCAAAATTTCACATTTTTCTTCCAAATAGTTTTCAAATTATGCTTAAAAAACGGCAAAATGATGGTATAAGGGGCCGTCTATAACAGAAGTGACTAGATATTTTGAAATTTCTTCTGCTGTCTAGCAGGCTTCATTGACTTCTTAAGGTGCCTTGATCAAGATGGGGACTCTCTCGGTTAACAATGCAGTTCCGAACTTTGGATACAGCCCTTAAAATACACTCGTTTTAAAATAATTAATTTCTCGGAAACTTATGGCACGAATTACATAAAAATTTATTTTTAGGCTAATTGAAGGATGTAGAGTTCATTTATGCTGTCAGAATTGTGTATTGCTGCTAAAAAAACAAAGTTATGGTTCGTTTTAATATGTAGATGACCCCCTAAGCAAATTTTATCTATATCATTTTAAAGTAGACTTTATTTCCAATCGTTCGGTGCCAGTAACTTTATTCTACGATAATTTGTTGAGGAGTTAGTAGGGGGTGTTTACTTTTTTTCGACGACTGTACTTTTATATACAGAATCAAAATAAAAATCGTAAATTGAATATGATAATAAAAATTGAACATTTTAACTTTATTTAGCATTATTAATATTTATATGTAAGTAAAGATAAGTGAAAAAAAAAAAAGAAATCTTAGTTAATGAGTTTTATTAACTAAGATAATACTTATAACACAACATACAGTCGAACCTCTATTTAACGAAGTCGCTAAATCCCGGAAAAAAGTTCGTTATATGGAAAATTCGTTAAATAGAGATTCACCTTTTAAAATACTTTAAACTACATAAAACAGATTTTAAATTCATAAACACTAAATATTTTTACTAAAAGTAACTAATCACAGTTTTTTAAATAAATTATAGCGATTTGTTTTATTTATTTTACCCACCAATATCCATCCTCAATTCATTTTTTCCATGTGTTTAAATATTTGAAATCTGCACGGAAAACAAAACATTGTCCGGGAATACACTGTATTTTCTGTTTAAAGTAAATAGTTATACATTAAAATTAATGAATTTTAATGACATTACCGTATTTATTATTATTATAAAAAATAATTTTTACCATACATTAACATATGCGTCCTTAAATTTAATTTCTGAAAAACCCTGTTAATTTTGCCTGAGTGTTTTATTTTAAAAACTGCTTTCTCTCATAATACGTCTCGCATCTTTGCAATGTACCAAAACCCCCTTCATGCGTATTTTCTTCTAACTATAATCCGCGCCGGATTGTTTCAAATGATTTTAGCATTTCATCATACGAAGTTTTGTTAATTCCTGCATAATGATCATTTCCATCATCATCATATTCGTCTTCATCGCAATTCATTGCTGTATTGTTTTTATTTTTCACACTGTCGAAAATATCCAATTCGGATAGTGTTTCCGAGGTCTCATTTTCAGAATTAAGTTAAATACAATCATCAATCAGCACATCATGGTTAATTTCTTCTTTTTTTTCTCATCTGTACACACATTTTTTAAGTTACTCTAAGGGATTATTGTCTTCGTCCTCCGTACTTACCGAATTCTCACTGCTGACAAAGAAAACGCTTTGTAAAACCTGTTCAAGGCCACTGAACATCATAAATTGTGTTTAAAGAAAGAATAAGTTTGAAATGTCCAGAAATATTTCGAGAAATGGGGAGAAAAAAAATTAGATCACAAGAAAAAGTTCGTTAAATAGAGAATGCACTTCGCTATTTGGAGGTTATTTTACGAAGAAATTCGCAAAATGTTCTTGGTTCCAAGGAAAAGTTCGCAAAATAGAGAAATTCGCAAAATAGAGATTCGTTAAATAGAGGTCCGACTGTATATATATAAATGTAAAACACGTATATATAACATGAAAAAGAAATATTACAATAAATAAAAAACTGCGATAATTTTCACTTGTTAAAAATAAAATAAATATACATCAAACGAAATATGTGAAAGATATAGTGATTCTAGAAGACAAAGTGCTGTCATGATCTAATAGAATAATGTAAAATAGAACTTTAATCTGTAAAGTTGAAGATTTTTTTAAAAACATTATCTCTAAGGTTGGTAAAAAAAATATTATTTAAAAATTTATTTAATTTCAGTGCAAAATACAAATTATGCTACAAAAATACAGCATCATTGTTAAAAAAATCTTCTATTGAAAATAATACCTTTTTTTAACTTTTTACTATCATTCTAAAATGAACAGAATGGCATGTCGTTTTCCAAATAACGGAAAAAAAATTTCCCCTGTTCAAGATGCTGATAATATACTTCGTAGAATTTTCTTTGAATTCATTTGAAGGATCTCTCCACTCTATGATTAAAAGAAGTATTGAAGTATAATTAATTTCAAGACTTTCCTAGATTCATCAAAATGAAAATTTTAATTAAACTTTTGATTGAGGTTCTCTTCAAAATGTGCTTCATGAAGAACTTGGGTCATTTCTAAAATAATAGCTGTAATCTTCTTCCGTGAGGTTGGTTCTAAGATCATAATTTACGTGTAGAATTTTAATCTTTTGTTATTTTAATACTTTTCTCAATTTTCACAAAACAAAATATTATAGATTCTTCGGAAAATGGGGGAAAAACACTGCTATCTATTTAAGGGGACCATAAAGCTTTAAAACAACAAAAATTGTCTGAAGTTTGATCTTTGGTTAGGAACCTTGTAATTAATTGAGTCTAATATAGATTTTTGCGTGTATTAATTTATAATTTATGTAATTAATTTTTTTTATTAAACTGAAAAAAAAAACCAATAAAGAAACTCTTAATGTTGTATGACAAAATTAATAATGCACAGAGAGGAAAACACTACCATTTATTTAAGGGGACCATAAAGATTTGAAATAACGAAAATTGGCTGAAGTTTGATTATTGATTAGGAAACTTGTAATTAATTGAGGCTAATATAGATTTTTGCATGTATTAATTTATAATTTATATAATTAATTTTTTAACTAAACTGAAAAAAAAACAATAAAGCAACTCTTTTATTGCACGATAAAATTAATAATGCACAGCTACTTTTGCCACAATTTTGAAGTGCTCTTTCCATATTTTTGGATTCGCGTTTTCGTCTTCAGGCTGCTTATTATGTTTACTTTTAATTATACCTGGAACAATTAAAAAAGATATAAAAATTAACTATAAACGACTTTCTTAAAGTTCAAACATTATAAATTAAGAATTATTAAAATAATTTTTTCATCATTTTTAGTCTTTCTTGTGTGTTTAATAAGAAGCTGATTCTTTAATGTATATATAATAAATGTTTTAAACTAAATCTATCATCCATTGTAAACTTATTTGAAGTTTTATTGAAAATAAACCTATGCTGAGCATATAATATTTTACTTTTGAAATCGAAAAAATGAGTTCCAAGCTTGCATGGGAATTAAATACCCAGGGACTCACGATAGGCAGACACCGAGACGTATGCTGCAAAGTACATCGGGGTCCATGGTTAAGTATACAGGGTTGGGCACTATATGCCCTGATGGATCACATAGCCACAGTGACTGTTGGACAAATTTGTAATTTCAGTTACTTGCTTTGTAATTATAATTTAATTATATGTAACTAATTATAGTTACAATTACATACCGTAAAAAATTCTTGCAGCACTGTTGCCAGAACCACCACCCATTCCATTATTTGACGAAATTTCTCTGCTTGAATATGTGCTTGAATATGTGCTTGAATATGCTATGATCAATTATATACAATTAAATTGTAATTACGTTGCAGATAATTGGAATTACAACCCAACTCTGGCCAGAGGTTTGGATTTTTTAGGAAACGTGCAACATTTCTCTTTAAAAGTTAAATTTTAAAGTTAATTCGTAATTAATTACAGAACTATTTTCAAAATTAATTGCAAAATATTTGTAGGATTAATATACCAAATACATTTATTGACCATTTAAGCGTTTCATAGTTATAATTGTGAAACTGTGTATAAGCTTAAATCTGAGGACTAACGCGTCTCTTAGGTATTTGTTATGATTTTCTGGACACTGGGGAAATATATAAATTTAATGCGGGTGAAGTTTTCCTGAATAAGCTCAAATACTGACTGTTTTATCTTCTAATAAAAGCATTTACTCAGGTCACTTGCATACTTTCAAGAATGTATAGGATATTATAAATAACTTGTATAAGTAAATAATACAAAGATCATCTTATAGAACAACTGCTTGAAATTCTCATCCATATAATATATATAAACATTTTTTAAAAAATAATGCTGGTTGCATCATCATAAAATAATTCTTTCTCTCTTTTATCGCATTTTAAATACAAAAGAAGCTTTTTGCTTTTTAAATATCAACATAACTTATGAAAATTTTTTCTAACTGAAACGAGAAATAGAGCTAAATAAAAGAAAACTCATTCGTTACCATCAAAAATCAAAGAGAAACATTTTCTTTAAAAAATACTTATTTATAAGCCATGTACAAAAGAGAATATTGAAAAGTCGCTTTCAAAAAATGTTTCTTTTATGTCTATTCAAAGGGAGAAAATTGAAATGAAATTTACACCACACACATACACAATACATATATATATATATACCTTTCTCATTAAAAGTATTATTTTACAAGCAAAACCTAAATTGAGCAGGAAATATAATCATTTCTGTTCAAAGAATATTAAAAATAATTCGAATATCCCTGCATTGATTTATTAAGTTAAATATACATTTATATTTACATTTATATTTTATAAAGGTACATTTATATTTTACATTTATATTTTATATGTTACATTTATATTTGATAAAGGTAAATATGTATTTATATTTTATATTTACTTTACTTAAATGCAAGAAAGAAATCACATAGCTTAAACTTAAGAAGATTAAAGATTTAGAGCTTATAGAGCATGTGAATTGTCCGCCGCTGCATGAATAGCCGATGTAGAACATCACTATGAAAAATCGAGAAAAATCCCTGTTACAGAGTAAGGTGGGTCGAAAAAAGCGAAAATTTTCAGATCAATTTCTAATAGTGCAGAAAAGTTGCCTTTTGTAATTAGAAGAATAACACAAAAGATATTTTTTAAATCGGTTAATATCTTTAGGTCGCGCATTGCAGTTGATTTCTGGAAAATATTATGAAAAGTGATGATTTTTGAACTTAATCATAAAAATTAAGAAATATTCAGAGCTACTTATAATAGTGCGTAAATGTCAACTTTTGGTATTAGACGAATAACACAATAAATTATTTAAAATAGGTTAATATCTTTATGTCGCGCATTGCACTTGTATTTTGGAAAATATGACCAAAATTGACAAATTTTGAAATTACATGACGAAACTTAAAAAAAAAAAAATATTCAGATCTACTTCAATTAGTGCGTAAAAGTCACACTTTGTAATTAGAAGAATAACATAATAATTATTTAAAATCCATTAATAACTTTAGGTCGCTTCATTGCACTTGAAATTTGGAAAATATTGTCAAAAATAGCACATTTCTGGAATATAGGAGCCGGGTTCAAAATACCTTACTCATATAAATCTTGCAGCTGGAACCGGTACAGATAGTTTTAGAAGTGCTGTTTTATACCAATCTGAAAAGAACATCTCCTTAGATGCAGTCGTCGTAGTTGGATGTGACGGCACTTCTATGAATACGAGATAGAAAAAAATGGGCTATTCGAAATTTAAAATTAGCCGATAGGTAGGCCCTTTCATTGGTTTATATGCCTTTTGCCTTACATTGAATTACCTTTTAAGCCAGGACTGACATTATTTTCTGGTCCTATCGGTACACAGTTAAGAAATTGCAGCAATCTGTCCAGTCATTCGACTGCTTTTACAGATAATAGTTATTAACCGTATATTTTTGTGATCGTGACCATAATACGTTCAGTAATATCGTCATAATACCTTAACAATATGGCCAAGTAACTGTATTTTTTTACACAAAAGGTCACATGAATAAACAGTTTGCTGCCGATTTTTATCAGTGTAAGCAACTATCTGCTTGTGTAACACTATTTGTTGTCAAATTTCAATTACTTGCAATATCCTAACAATGACTGTTAATAAGCCAAATGACTTCAATTAAGATTGAAAATATATATCTTCTTGAAATGTTCAATGCTGTGCTACAGGATTCTGTCCTGGCAATCTTGCTGTCCGTAATCGAGGGCTGATTTCTCACTAACGACCGCAAACAGAACTCTAACTGTAATGTATTCATTGAAAACCCTATCAATGAATTGAAACAGTTAGTTTCATACGCCATGTAGACATGTGCACCTGTATTGTTTGACATTAATCATTCTATTGTACTAAGAGAAATATGCATCTGTTCAAAACAATAACATCACGTCAACTACCATAGATAATGGGAGGAGGTGATACACACTGTTACTAAGCGTAACAGAGTCTTTGCTCATCCCATAAACCTGTGAATGTCAATGAACACAGATAAAAGAGATCAATAAGGAAATTGGGATTCAGGCGGATTTGGAAAGCAATGCAATCTGTGACTGTCTGAGATAGCTTTCGAATCAATGAGAGGCAAATGCTCTCTGGGTTCGTTCTGTGCAATAATGGAGGTGATTTAACATTGGAGGTAGACCAGTCATTAAGTTATGAGTAATCGAGAGCACTAAAATTGAACTTGGTGTCACAAAACTTCTTACAGTTCTCGCTCTTTCGGTCCGCATATTTTTCTAAGTCTAAATATGTATATATATATATATATATATATATATATTTCATCATAGGATTTCAAAAAATGTACTCCAAGAACTGTTAAACATTTTAGGGAAGGTATTTGAGGCACCCTGAAAATTTGTGCAACACTTCATTTGTAATGGCTGAATACAAAATCGAATGTCTGGCTGAAGGATCGTGGCCCAAAAACTGTGCCAGACACGTGTCAAGTGCCATTTTTTGACTACCCCCAAAAAAGGTACTTGAGGCACGCTGAGATTGAGACAGAACAATATTTATACTTAGAAAAAAATATTTTGAAAACGACAGACACTTTAGTCGGCCCAAAAACTGTGCCAGACACGTGTCAAGTGCCATTTTTTGACTACCCAAAAAAGGTATTTGAGGCACGCTGAGATTGAGGCAGAATAATATTTATGCTTAGAAAAAAATATTTTGAAAATGACAGACACTTTAGCCGGCACAAAAACTGTGCCAGACATTCGATTTTGTATTCAGGCATTACAAAAGAAGTGTTGCACAAATTTTCAGGATGCCTCAAATACCTACTCAAAAATGTTCAACAGCTCTCCTACTAATGCCAATTTTGGTCATATTTTCCAAAATACAAGTGCAATGTGCGACCTAAAGATATTAAACGATTTTAAATAGTTGTCTGTGTTATTAGTCTAATACCAAAATCTGACATTTACGCACAATTAAAAGTAGCTCTGAATATTTTTTAATTTTCATCATTAATTTCAAAAATCGTCACATTTCATCATATTTTCAAAAATTCAAGTGCAATGCGCGACCTAAAGATATTAACCGATTTCAAAAATATTTTTGCGTTATTCTTATAATTACAAAAAGCAACTTTTCTGCTTTATTAGAAATTGATCTGAAAAGTTTCGTTTTTTCCGACCCACCCTATTACAGAGCCCCTTCCGGCAGATTATTCCCAAATTTACGAGGGAGCTGATGGCCCAAACATACACATAAATACATACACATGAAATTTGGTTCAATACTATGAATAACATCATACACTTTTTGCTGGTACAATAATGAAAATTACATAAATATTGCTGTTACAGCGTCCCCTTCGGCGGAATACTTCCAAATTCAAGGAAGATTCAAAGTAAAAGAAAATTTCAAATTCTTTTACCTTTAAAAACCGCAGAAAATTACATAAATATTGCTGTTACAGCGTCCCCTTCGGCGGAATACTTCCAAATTCAAGGAAGATTCAAAGTAAAAGAAAATTTCAAATTCTTTTACCTTTAAAAACCGCAGAAAATTACATAAATATTGCTGTTACAGCGTCCCCTTCGGCGGAATACTTCCAAATTCAAGGAGGACCTACTGCCCAAAAGCAAAATCATAAAAAAATGGTTAAATTCTATGCATAACGTCATACACTTTTCGATAATGGACAGCAGACATACGCACATATGGATACACGGAGTTACGGATATATAGACAGGCTATTTGTATAAACGCTTTTTTCGAGACCTCTGGCGACTAAATCATGTAAATCCGTCGAAAACCGGAAGTCGAAAAAATTTTGATTAAAATACACTGTAAAAAATGATAGATGTTTCTTAATCTACGAAAATGTAGAGTAATCACGTACGAAAATATATAATAACCTGTTTCGAGTCACCTAAGATTCCGAAAAGTTTTCCTTTGTCCTTAGAGACCGCAGAAAACAATTTATTTTCGAAATGTAAAGAAGAATTTACAAAAATAAATTTTTATTAGCTGCCCGTAATTTTCGGAAGCGTTTCCTAGTAGCTTTTACAATGCAGTTCTCTGTACCCTCGAAATCGGTATTTCGGATTCTATCCATTCTCAAGTAAACATTTTCGGCTGCATAACTGAATTTGTGCATGCAATTGTAATAAAATAAAGTTCATTTTCATATTAATGTTAATGCTTTTAATACTGTATGTTTGTCTGCTAAACATGTTTACTGAATATCAAAACATTTATCTGAGAATTGATAGCATTCGAAAAAGTGATATTCCGATTTGAGAAAACTGATTATTGCACTGTAAAAGCTACTCAGAAACGTTTCCGTAACTGACGGGCAGCTAATAAAATTTATTTTTAGAAATTCTTCATAAATTTTCAAAATAAATAGTTTTCTTAGGTTTTTAAAGATAAACGAACACTCTTCGGTGACTTGGAAGAGGTTATTGTACATTTTCGTTTTTGATTATGCTACATGTTTGTAGATTAAGAAATATATGTCATTTTTTACAGTGTACATTCTTCTTTAGATCGAATAAAGCAAAAAAAAAAAAAAAAAAAAAAAAGTTAGATCTACTTTGGTTACAAAATTAAAAACACAAAATAATAAAAAAAAATAAAAATTCATTACTTGAAAGCAAGTTTACACATGTGCTTAAAATAGGTTGCTAAATTTACCTGTTCAGAACTTTCCATACGAAGTATTTTAGTGGAATCAGGAATACTAAAAGCTTTTCTTTTAGGTAATATTACGGCATAACTGAGAGTTGAATATCCCGTATAATTTTCAGTTTGAGTGTAACGTTTTACGTGACAATGGAACGTGTTTGAATAGTTTTGCTGAATCTAAAAGCTAACTATTTAAATAATCTATTCTCGAAAAGTTTTACTGTGAAATGTTTCAAATTAATTCTTAACCTAGACTTTATTTAAGTTTTATGTCTTAGAAAACATTAATGATACATTTTCATATAAAAATAAAGAATAAAAATAAATTGCGTTATTTTACTGTACATGATACTGCATACGAAAAAATATTTACGGACGCAGGGAGTTACGTATGGATAGACAGATATTTTGTATAAACATGTTTTTCGGGATCTCTGCAACTTAAATCAGGTAGATCCTTCAAAAACCAAAAGTCGAAAGAAACCTCGATTACATCACTTTCTTCTTTATTAAGAAGGAAGTAAAAAAATCTATTGGATTTATCAGAATCAGTAAATTAAAAACACAAAATAATAAATAATTTTAAAATTCAGTAGTGGAAGGCAAGTTTACACATGTACTTAAAATGTTACTAAATATACCTATTCAGAAATTTCTATACTAATGATTTAGCGGAAACATATATTCTGAAACATTTTCTTTTAGGTAATATTGCAGCATAACTGCTAGCTGAATACCCCGTATAATTTTCTGTTTGAGTGTAAGGTTTCACATAACAGTGGAACATGTTTGATAGTTTCGTTTAATCAAAAATGTAAATATTTAAATAATCTGTTCTGAAAAATTTCTATTCTGAAATGCTTCAAATTAATTCTTAACCAAGCCATTGTTTAAGTTTTATGTCTTAGAAAACATAAATGATACATTTTTACATAAAAATATAGAATAAAAATAAATACGTAATTTTACTATACATGATTAATAAGAAAAAATATTTACTTAATTCCATATTTAAACTAATTATGAAACATTAGACAGACTTAAACACATTTAAAAAGCAATTAAATTAAAAATATATGCATAAAAACATTTAATAAAATAAAAAACTTACAAAGTAAACGTATCCCTATGCCATCGCATAGCCTCATCAGTACTAACATCAACCACAACAACAAAACTTCGAACACACTCTGGGCTCAGTCAAAGTAATAATTCGTTAGGAATCGAATCAGATTCGTTTAAGGTATATAGGTCTGTACAAACCACATGCTGCATTAGTGTAACAAAATCAAATAGAAGTCCTTCAGGCCAGTGCCGGGAGGAAGAGGTAGCTTTCATGTTCATTATTTTTTAAAAGCCAGCTTATATTATTCAAACACACGGAGCTCAAATTAGTGGAACACGATTATAAAAAATTTAAATACTAATTTTTGTCAATATTGAATATGAATGAGAATTTCGCGAAATTAGTCAGCGTTATCAAAGCTGGTTTTATTAAAGTGATTTATATTTGTCGCCAAATTCGGTGATATCCCGAATTATATTAATAATTATATTAACCCGAATTATCGGTGATAGCCCGCCATTTTAAAACAACATAATGGGTGCAACAAAGCTCACCAATGAACTTGGTCGAGACCTTAGTAATTCCTGTGCACATGCTCACTCATATCTAAATCGGTTGATATATGCGAGTGCTGTTGCAGGCAAAAAATCAGATTTTTTAAAATGTCACACACATTCGAAATTCAAACTGCTGTACCTCTGCCTTTTTTTTAGATAAAGGCAAAACAAAAAAATAATCGGAATCTTTGTAACAAGCTGAAACACATAAGAAAAAAATCTTTTTCAATTTCTAATTTTTTTGTACTTCATTTTAAATTATTATTTTTTTCAAATTTTTAAATGGCCTCCATTTTTAAACAAGATGATGGATGAGACTGGCCAACGAACTGGATCGAGACATTGCTATGCACCATGCACATTCCTTGTCACATCCAAATCGGTTCATAAATGCATGTATTATCGCGTAATAAAAATCAGATCGTTTTAAAATGTCAGCCATGCTAGAAATTCAAAGTGCTATAACTCAGCCATTTTTTAAGATATAGACGAAACTAAAAATTCTCCAGAATCTTTGTATCATGCCCAAACACATAAGAAAAAAAAATTTCAATGTCTAATTATTTTGTGCCTCATTTAAACTTTTTAAATTAAAAAAAAATTAAATGACCGCCATTTTGAAACAAGATGGCGGATGAAGCTGGACAACGAACTCGGTCGAGACATTGGTATGTACTATGGACACAGGAAATTTTATCCAAATCGGTTCATAAATACGAGAGTTACAGTATGACAAAGTTCAGATATATATATATATATCAATTTTGAAGGGAGGGTGGTTTCGGGGTCTGGGGATCATGATCGATGAAAATATATCAAAATTTTTCGGAATCGTTTTTCTCCGAACGGCTGCAATAGGTAGCTTTTTGCAATGGAAGCTACCTAAAACATAAACAGCTTTATAATTGAAAATTATGTAATATAACTTAACAAAACAAAACTGCTGTATAAAGAAAAAGAACGAACCGATTTATAATCAAAACCACATCTGTTTTCTGAATTTAATATTCAAAAAATCATTCATTGTAATAAATTAAATTATGAACATGTGAGAAGGCCCCCACCTTGATCCGTGAAGACTTGAAAGATTCTGATACTCGTAAATTTATATGTAAAAATTGAATATAATTTCGATCGTCTTTACTGGGGCTATAATGAACATAATCATTGTTGTTTAATTTACTATTAAAAAAATTTCAAATTCATTCATATTTTGTATAATATTTCATATAATTCCATATAATACAATTACTAATAGAGCCGTTTTTAGAATGCATCTCTGTTTTTAATTGCTTAAATCTGACAAAGCTTTAGAAATAAAAATAGGTAGATCGACCATATTTACTATTAAATTAATTTTGAAAATAAAATTTCATTAAGAATTTTTACAATCAAGCATGCACTTTTGCGCTTTAAATTCATTCGTCATGTATCAACCCTCTTTTTAGTTTTACATTAATAATATCCTTAGAAATAAAACAGATCTTAAAATTTTTTATAACCATAAGATATTCGTCTCAAATAAAGTCATGTTCTTAAGAAGGCCATCAGCCTTATATCTTGTATAGAACGGTCTCGGGCCAGTACATTGCAGATAATCTAACAATCTTTTTAAATATATATTGATATTGTCTAATATTCTGTATATTTAACACTATTGGTTTTGAAAATGAAATGTGAAAATCAGAAGTCCTATTATAAGGCATTGAATCATTTGCACAACAAATCTTGTCTTAGATTTGCGTATTTGTTTAAAATGCATTAAATATGTTTGAAGACTGACTAGAATTGACACAATTACCTTTTTCTGCTTTCAATTTTGTATAATTTCATTTGAATGCCTTAATAAAATATTAATAACTTCATTCTCACTTTATATACATACCTTCATTTTCAACAATTAAAATGTATAATTATAAAAACTTTCTTCATTTTGTTCCATTTTGTGGTAATACCTGTAAAACATCTGATAATTAAAGTAAAACCTTGTACGTAGTGAATTATGACGTTGCTGAGAACACATATTCCAAATAAGGAAACTTTAAGGAGTGTTTTGTTTTAAACTGTCTTGGCTAAAATTTAACAGCGACAAGAATCTACATTATTTAATTATTATTGTAAAAATATGTTGAAATATTACATCCAACAACGTATAAAATATTAATGCTGATATAACACATTCTATTGTGATCTCTGTTCTTAACTTGGCTTTATTGTGTACAGGTAACTTCATAGTATTTTAAACCTCAAATTAAATCAAAATGAACCGCATATAGACAGCATGAATATATAACTTCTAAGCATTATTTTGTTTGCGGATAATGTCAATAAGCGGGTATTTTCTCATTTGATATAAAATTCATTTATCAAACACAAGGAGGTACTGAGAGTACACAGGTGTTTAATCCATGGGAACTGCAAAAACGTGCATAGCAGACAACAAATACGTCTAAATTGCAAACTACACCAATTTTTAATATCTCATTCTAATTCGTGGATATCGGAGGACGATTTTAATACTTCAAAATCCCCCCAGGTGGAGACGGATTGCGAAAGTTAATCTCAGTGTTGAATTCAGAGTGAGGCCCGGGGCGACATCCCCCCGTCGTTGACATGCCCCCCCCCGGAAGTTTTGAGATTTTATGCTTTTTAATGGAAAATGTACAATCCCCCCCCCCCCCCCCACCACCACCACACATAGATAGAGCCTCAGAAGTCTTTCGAGGTAAAAAAAATGCTCGAATTCAACACTGGTTAATTTTCTCTCAGACCGAGTCCGACGGGAAGGCAGGTTTCGTGTAACCATTGTTTGGTCATCGTTATTGTCTTTCCGTTACCGCACGCGACATGCTAACGAGGATCCTGAAGGTAGGTTCATAAGATATTTATCACATCTTTTGAAGATAAATTATGTTGTAAATTTTGTGAACTTTGCTAGGAAACCTTTGAAGAGTAATAAAAAATGATTAAAACACACACGCATAGTGTTTGCAAAATAACACATAAATTATTTATGACTGTCGTCGTACAGTCTGTTGGAGTCTGAACGGAAGGAGTCTAAAATATTCTGCTTAAGGGAACAGGTGGCCTTTTCAACAATTTTGATTATAAAAAAAAATATATATTGCTGAAATGGTCAACTCACTGCATTTCAATGTTCAACGAAATGTAGATTTTCAAAATAAAAATTATCTGCGTATTAAGATTTTTAAAAAATATATAAAATATGATTTTTTTTAAATCCCTACAACTTTTTAAAAAATGATATTTTTGCTCCTTTTCTTACAGATTTTCAAATGTGTATTACACAAGCCTGCGCATGGAATTTTAGGTACATCTAATACTACATTTAATATAATTTTTTTCTGATATATGTATAGTGTAAAACGATGAAATCTAACACATCGTCATATACTTTTATCTTTTAAAAAATAACTAAAAATCTGAAAGCTAATTCCGTGAACAAGTTCATCACGCATATAATAAAGAACATGTAAAAAGTATTTAAATATCTATCTCAAATATAAAAAGAGCCTTAGCATGAAAGTGAAGAAAATATGAACATGGAGAAAAAGCTATTTACAGTTTTAATTTTGTGTGGGTAATTGCGCTGAATGTATAAAAAAATTTACAATATCTCGTGGTATAATTACCGTATGTGTAAAAATGAGGAGGCAAACTGTTCACAACTAAACAGACTTTCATTTAATATTAAAAAAGTAAAATAAATTTTTTGACCAATTTTAAGGTAAAGTGTCCCTTTAAGCACATCAACAGATTTATAGTTGTTAACACGGATAATACTCGACTGCATTCCAAAAAAAAAAAATGTTTAGTTTGTGGATGAAGGGGACAGAAACATATATTCCAGCTATATATGAATTTGAATTACCAATGTGTGCTGAAAAAAATTCAAATATTTTTTATGTGATCTACTAATTTGCAGCTGCGAATATTACAATAGCTTTGTCCGTCAATTGTCGATGTATGAGAGTGGATGCATTAAAATTGTAATTGATATTATTAAGGTAAAGCATAAAATCTAAAAGGTATTATTACTATTTAATTATTCATTAACCTTTTACATATCTTTCAGACTTTAAAGGAAAAATTGATTTAGTTTAGTACATAATAAAGTTAAAATAAAATGAGTTTTATTTTATGTTATGTTTTTCAGTCGCATATTTTAAAACACGCGTTTCAGAAAATTAACTTTTTTTAGCATTCACTTTGACAATACCGGGAAATTTCTTTATTTCTTTATTTTTCTATTTAAATGCCTTTGTAAAGTCTTATATTTTTCTTATCCAGGGTCTTTTGTTCTCATGATTATTTAATGCGTACTTTGTTTATAAGACTCTTAACTAATGAAATAAACATATTACGTCAAATCAGATTTTTTCATCTTGTTTTAAATTATATAGTCTTCTTTTATATATCGATAACTTTCGATAAATGGAAAAAGATTTATTTTTATTTTTTATAGAGATTTAATTATATAGAAGACATAGAAGATTTATTTTTATTTTTAATACTTTTTATTCTTACAAAAAAGTCACTAAAAGTCTATATTTTTTTTAGAATGTGAATGATAATTAAAACAAGTGTACCGTTTACGGGAAGGATTATTTGTGTGAATTTGTATTTTATTTATTTATTTATTGACTTGGTGTGATAACATATTTATTTAAAAAAACAATAACTCATTTGAATATTATTGGTTGAAATATTTGAATTCTTCTTTGACTGATTTTTGTGAGAAAAAAAAATCAAACTCTAATCTTAAGGACACTTGATATTCTTCATTTGACGAAAAATACACGTATATAATTTTTCCAATTTTTCTCCTAAGATAAATTTAACATTCGTGATGTATTGTATCGAAGTTTCATAAACATCCAATAATTTTAACTGTTAAAAATTTCCTTCGGCCTGTATCGGGAAGAAAGGGTAACTTCCCTGTATCTTGGTTTTAAAAATTTGAAAATTGTACTCTAAAACACGAAATTAAAATGCGAAAAAAGCTATTAGAGAAGATTCGTCAATACTAAATTTGAATGAGAATTTCGTAAATTTAGTCACTTATAGACAAGCTGACTTCATTTATGGTGATATTTCTTCAAGTGTCGCCAATCTTAGTTGAAAATTGATGCTAAAGATATGAATATATAGTTTTATGCTCATTAATCGAAAAATGGTTGCAACAATGAAATATAGTTTACAAGAAATCAAGTTCACTAAAAATCATAAATTAAATCCTGGTGTCTTTAATATGCCGCGTTCTTTCAAAAAATACGCCAACCTAAAATTTTAAGCAGCTATATCTCAGACAATTTTAAAGATAAAGAAAAAACAAAAACAATGCTCCAGAATCCTAGTTACAAGGCTTGAAACTCAAGCAAAAAATAAACTGCGATCTTTTATTTTGTATGTCTTTCTAAATTTTGAAGTGGCCTCCACTTTGAAACAAGATGGCGGGAGATGCTGGCCAAGGAACTCGGTTGAGACTTTGGTATGTTAATTTTGGGTGATTATCGATGAAATTATAAAGTGATTTTCCGGAAGTGCTTTCCTCCGAACATTTGCAATAGGTAGCTTTTAAATTTTTGCATTAGAAGCTTCCTAAATGGCTTTGTAGTTCATATATTTGCCATTAAATGACCCTGAGTTACAATTTTAAATTCATTTTACTCTTTTTGTCATTTGTCAATGCATCAGTAACTTAAAAATGCTAAAACTTCAACATATATTTCACAATTTACAATATTTCTTGTGGTATGCTTTATAAAATTAAGGATTAGATTTTCAATAATATAAATAGTTGATTTATAAAATTAAAAATCTTAAGTAAATAATCTGTTTTACTGAATTTTAAATAAGACATGCGACTTTATTTACGTTTTGCTTAAATTAATCCACTTTTGAAAATCCAGTCGTTACATTTATCCCCGTAAACGGTTTTCCTTTTATTCACATTAAAACTTTTTCAGTCCCAAATCTGTATGAACAAGAAATATCGGTTTTGGGATTCTTTCAATTTACAAGTAAATTTTTTCAAATTCGGAACCGAATTTATGCATGTACGTATAAGAATTAATGTTCATTTTACGCTATTAATTTATCGTCTTTGTCCGTTGAACATAAAAACATTAACGTGTGAATTGAAAGCATCTAAAGGAACGATATGATACAATATTGCGAAAAAGGATTTATATACAGTAAAAACTACTTCGTTAGGCAGCAATAGAAACAATTATAGGCAACAACTTTTGTAGAAACTTTTGTTTCAGAAATGCTTCTTAAAACATCTTAAATGTAGTCATTAAAATTGAAAAAGGAACACTGTTAGGAATCCTGAGTTAACTTGGAAAACCTTACATTATATTTTCGTAAAGCTAGTTCAAGAAAATTTTATCTTTTTGTAAAGTACTTACCTATGATTAAAAATGATAACATCACTTTAGTTTTTAACCAAAAAAATATATTTATATATCAAGTTTTAAATTTTAATTGTTACCCAAAGCCACTCCCACTTCTGAATTCTCCCCAAAAGATTTCTGTCTGGAAAAGTGTCCTTAACTAATTATTAAATTCTTCAACAATGCTCACTCCAGCAGTTACAGTAAAACGGTAACGAAACATTGACTGACAGCACAGTATTTTCCGAAAACAGTTCTAAGAAAATCTGATTACAGGTTTTATTTAAATTTAAAAAGCATTAAAGTACGCAGCGAAATAATGTTTGTCTTTATTTGATTGTTACAAATATTCAATAGAAATAAGTTCATGTAACAGGTCTTCAATGCGTGTGAGCTTCATCGTACGTTCAGTAGATTCCCTGACATATATATATAACCATGCTAAACATAAATGCACAGAGAGTTAACATATTGTGACGTCATAGATAAACTGTGAAAACAACCATATCAAACTTATGTGAACAGTTGAACAGTTTATTTATTTATTAGGCATACTAGCTTACGCCAACTTTATGACTTGTCAACGAGTAAGTGCATTATTAAAACTATGGGAACCATAAGAGAGACGTAGTTTAACTGTAGTCTAAACTACGTAAGACTACATTATACAAGGTGTGGCTATTAATTCCCAGGACTGGTGAAATAATTTTTGAAATATAGATGCACAGTATATAACTGTTTAATATGTTTCCAAGCAGTTTCAGTTTAACGTAATACACTTTTGTGCGCGGCTGTAAAATTGTTTGAAACAACTTGCAAAGCCATCATTTGGAATCCTCTTAATTTCTGAGGTCGCGTTTTCCTTGATGTTTTCTTTATCCAGAAGACGTCGAAACCATTAAAAAATGCGACAGTGTGATAATGCGTCATCACCGTACACTCTTTCTGTAACATTTTACGTGTTTCGATAGCACCTTTTCCCAATTTGACACAAAATGCAATTTACATTCTCTGTTCCTTCACTTTAACATCAAAGCCTTCACAGAGAACGTTTACTTGCGTGTTCACACACCAGAAAGTGAAACGAGAATGATGACCAGCGCAGATATTGTGTGTAAATATGTGATCATTCAAATACCATCGATAGACGACCAATAAATTGGACCTTTGAATTCTAATAATTGTAGCTACAGTCTTAGAAATTAATAACCACACCTTGGAAGTATAATTAAAGGGGGAAAAGGCATTTAGGATAGAAATAAAAATAAAAAATGTAATTAAACTTAAAAGAAAACAAATATAGAAATTACAATTTAAAAAAAAATGTAAAATGTGTTGCATGCAGAATAATAAAATAAATTAAAAAGATGAGAGAAAATTCATGCGTGAAGCATAGATTATTAAACACTTTTCAATACTTACAGTAAAACTTTAACAACACTTCGTCGTTTACCAGGAATACAAAAGTAAATATTTAAGGAAATACATAAGACAATTGAAAACTATATTTCAACAATTACAGTCTATAGCCTGAAAGGTACTCTTCAGGGCTGCATAAACATTCTTCTGCGCTACCCTGCATATGACGTGCAAATTTGTGTATGTTCTAAGTAGTATATAAAATTTTATTTAATGAAAAACGCATAATGCCGTTGAAAAAAATCTTCAGAATTTCCTACCAATAGCGGGTACCATACTTGAATTCTTTTTAACTCTTTTGTATATTACCTATAGGTATTTATACACCACACATATTAAGCTAAAATTTATTTCAGAAAAAAGCATGCTCTAAATTACTTAAATCATTCTTTCAAAAATTCTTATTCATAAGAAGCCAAGCATTAAGTTATTTTCGTAGCCCATACCTGTATATGGTTTTATTTATAGTCTACTATCATCTCTTATTATACTAAATATAGTTCACATTAAAAATGCATATACCGATTAAAAACCTCCTTTTAGGAATTCAAGCTGATACTAGCTAATGATTACTAATAATTTTCTGTCGTCCAGTACCTAATTTGTAGATTATATACATAACACTTCACGTAGTATGCAAAACATTAGTTACGTTAAAAACGTATACTTTAACAGTAAACGCATTTGTAGCAATTATCGGTCATAAACTGTACTGTATACGATAGCATTTGTGTGTCCCTGTAAACGAATGATAAATGCTATGCATATATTATTTTACACAAAGCATCTTGTAGTAAAACCCAGCAATATTTATCAATTTCATTACATTTAAAATAATGTAAAGAAATTAAAATATGCTAAAAACCATTTACCATGATAGACGATTATGTAAATATAATTCTTGATGTGGCATTGTAAATGAATGACAATTGCACTAAATATTTCACAGAAAGCATATTTCACTTCACCTGAAGAATTCATAGCAGTTTCTGTATATTTGTAACAGGGAAAGTTTATTAAAATACAACCCAAAAGATTTTCCCATTTAACATAATGTGACGAAATTATTCTCTGAAAACGAATTATAAGATCTTTACATATAATATTACATAATAAGAATCTTGTAGTGCACCTCAACAATACATATAAATTTCAATATATTTGGAATAGCCTAACATAATTAAAATGAACTGCTCATAGAGTATAAGAAAACGGAATCATTTTGAGTGCTCCCGTAAAAGAACTATAAATGCAAGAGACTTCTTTTTAAATACCTAACATTACATAGTAAACCTCAATAACGTATACCAATTACAGCCTAACTCGAATCTTTTTACCTAATTTAGTGCACGGACAGGCAGCCATACAGACAGATGTCCAGACAGACGATCCGACAAATCAAAAATTCATAAACACTTTTCAACTATGATGGAAAGTTTTAAAAATAATTTGTATTCATGCAATAATTGAAATATTTTACCTCATTTATCTTTGAATTTCAACACCTTGAAGTAAAGGCGAGCAAAATCTTGGTGATTATTTCGTAATCAAAAGGGAACAGATCACGTGCAACGTTTTTTTTAATAATATTCACTCTAAATTAATAGTTGCATAAATGTAACGTCAAAACAGAGAGGAGGGTGTCACTTGAGTGTGATAATCTGTGACATAATTAAAGGAAAGAAGGAAGTTTTAACTTTTAGTGATTTCATTAATGGATTCATGTCCTTTCGAGGTCGGTAATATGAGTACCAAGCTTGCTTGGAAACTAAATGATGAAAGTTCAGTGATAGGTTGACCAACTGACATGTGCTTTATAACACCCCAGGGCCTATGATCATTTCAATCAAAAAGATTTTGGGCTCTGTACTTCAGGATCTGAAATGGCTTATAGTACCGTTGAGTTTCAATTTAAAATTAAATTATACACCTTAAAGAACATACAAATTATGTATTTTTGCAATCAATTCAACAAGACATATTTGGCATATATATATTTGACCTAAAGTAATATTTTTTTTTTTCTTTGAAAAATAACATTTTTAAGTAACATGGTTATTTCGAAATACTGAAATGAAGCTGCAAAAAACATTACTTATTTCTGAAACTGGATCTGGAGTTCTTTATTATGATTATAGTTTTAAAATTTAATTTATTCAACGAATGAAAAAGTCAGGAAAATGCAGACATATCTCAAATTTAAAATGCTTTTCATTACATTAGAAACCGTCCAGTTCAAGAAAATGAAAATGAATAAGCGTAAAAGTGTATATAATATTGCTGGAACTTTCACTAATATTAATAACCGTTTATCGAGAAATATCTCACTTTTACCATCTTTTAAATAAAATCAGAAATCCCATTCAATGACAAATCAGATTATACAAATTCGAAACAAGGATGAAAAAGTTATTTGAATTCTAGAATTGAAGCAGCAGCTCAGTAAATTTTCACAAGACATTTTCATATTATAATGAAAAAGATACTAGCACTTTTTCAAATTTTAAATTCAAAATTTTTTATTCGTTTATGTTTAATCGCAAACTGCCTTAAACAAAAATTGACGATTCATTTTATTATCCACTAAAATATATTTTTTATTTTAAAAAGGCATGTGTAAATGTATCATTAATAAATTATTTTATGTATGTTTTCTCATGAAAATATCCTATCCGTGATGCATATCTGAATACATTACGCTCAGGCCAAGAATACTGCAACACCTCAATTTCTGTTAAATAAAGTGCGAGCTGGTATGAAAAAAGGATGTCTAAAAGGCGAATAAAACATTTTAGAAGAAAGCTTGGTTAATGTCGCTGTGATAAGAATGAGCTTATTTCTCCTATGTGCTTTAGAACTATTTAGCTTGCTGTTTCAAAGTCTACTACTGATAGTTTTCATAAAATTTGTGCTTTATGAAAGATTCAAAATCAATTCAATTCGTATTCACTTCGAATATTTTATTTACTGTTTATATCAGGTTATCTAATTCATCTAATTACGCCGCATGACCATCTCTAATTGCACTCAATTTTATTGTTTAAGAACTGTTTTAGTGCTTTCTTTTAGGTGTTTTTTTGATAAATTAGTTAAATTTCTCGACCTCTTGTCTGATGTGTATATTATGTATTTTTTTAAAATAGGACTGTATTCGACAAAATGCCATCAGAAGTTTTAAGAGGAATTCGATAAAATGTATTTATAATCAATATTTTTTCCACAAATACTTGTAAAAGATATATTCTAACTATTTATTTTGAGAAACGGCATGAACTTCTTGTAGTAATTTGAAAAACATCAGCAAACTCAAAAATATATATCTTATTTGTATCTTAAAATGAGATAACAAGACCTCTCTAGAATCGCAATAAACAAGATACTTTATTGAGATTAATGTCGTCTATATCTAGAACACATTCAAACTGTACTTAACCACGAATTTAAAAGATTAAAATTTGTTTTGAGCAGTTTAAAAGGTGTCGTTATCGTTGAATAAAGTTGGTAAAAAGACTCACTGCATTTACAGTCACCAATTAAAAAACAAATTAAATAAAATTAGCAGTTTATTTTCATTTACGGGTAAGGAGTTAGTCAGTGGCCTAGAACTTTTACACAAACCATAATAAATTTCAGATCAAAAACAATCAATATTTACTCCTACTGCCATCAAATGCTAGTTGTACTGGCAGTCATTCTTATTTTAGTGTATGAGATTGCACAGATAATTTTTATTCATAATTCTTTATCACAAAAACAATCTATTGAATAGCCTTGAATCTGAGTTATATATTTCAGTCGACATTTTCACGATTGTAAAATTTTACTACAGTGACTACATTGAGTACAGACATGCCAATTCTTTTTCAAACCTGCTAGCCGACATTTCAAAGTCCTTTAATCGGTGAAAATGTGTCTCCTTAATACTGGGTTTTATAAAAACCTAGCAGAATCTAAATAGGATTACTGGATGAATCATAGCTTTATTTAAGCGGGTGTAGTAAAAGAAATTTATTTTAAATCAATTAATGGAAGGAAAAACAAACGAAATGGATTTTTGAATGTAGAAAAATGATATTGAATAGAGCCGCGATTGCTTCTGGATTCTACAAGGAAGATGAGTTACAGCTCCAAAAAGTATCAGCCTTATATAAAATAAATGTAGTCTAATGTCAGTAAAATAGCCTTAAGAACACATTTTCGAAGAAGAAATTCTTGTTTTATTTCTAAATGGCATCAATAAAGTCAATCTTCATACGGTCAGTGTCCACTCACACTGCTAAATTAAATGTCGCATATTTAATTGAAAAAAAAAGGATCACAAAAGGCAATAAATTTTTAAACGTTTAAAAGAAAACTTGCAAATTCATTTGATTCCTATTCATTTAAATCCATTTGACACGTTAAAGCCAGCGTTAGAAATATCCATGGACATTGAAGAGCAGATAACATCCATGGACATTAAAATGATTTCCAATGCCACCCAAGTGACATGGAAGGAAATTGGTATGATTGTATTCTAAAAATCTGCTATTATGGAAATTTTGAACCACAGCTATAGCTAAAAATGAAACATTAGAGTTGAATTGTGTCAAAAGAATCTGCCATTTCTGCGTCGAAATAATTGTAAAAATCATTTCCATAAGTTATGAACGATTGTGAACATACAATATTTTAAACGACAGTATAAATTGTAAATACAAATTTTATGACTTGTTATCACATTACTAAACATTAAAGTACTCAAATGTCTACTCCTACATGACCTGTGTAATTATGTCCACTTCAGATTTTAATCAACACTTCTTTCGATTATGTTGACGTGGAGAATAAGTCATAAATTGAGGGGGAATTTTCTGAATATAAATTAATCTGAAGCTTTCTCAATCATGAACAGGACATTCCAGAAAGTTCTAACAATGAGGAAGTTGACGATGTTCTAGAAGCACACCCCACATCAAAACAAGCAAAACATTCATCATGACCGTATGGAACTTGTGTTAAAGGGAAGAAAGCACTAGCGATTACATTCAGATGATCAATATCCATACAGCAAAACTTTGAATTAAAAATGTACAACGATCGTGAACATACAATATTTTAAACGACAGTATAAATTGTAAATACAGATTTTGACTTGTTATCACAATATTAATAATTAAATTACTCAAATGTCTACTCCTACATGAGCTATGTAATTATGTCCACTTCAGATTTTAATCAACACTTCTTCCAATTATGTTGAGGTGAAGAATAAGTCATAAATTGAGGAGGGATTTTCTGAATATAAATTAATCTGCAGCTTTCTCAATCATGAACAGGGCATTCCAGAAAGTTCTAACAACGAGGAAGTTGACGACGTTCTAGAAGCACATCCTACATCAAAACAAAAAACATTCATCATGACCGTATGGAACTGGAAGAAAGTTCTAGCGACTACATTTAGATGATCAATATCCATACAACAAAATTTTGAATTAAAAATGTACAACAACATTTTTTTCAAAAAAATATTTATCTAATGTAAATAATTTTTTATTTTTTAAAATATTTAAATTGATTCCTTTAAAACTATCCCATTATTTTGAGATATTTTTTTAATTTTAAAAGCTCAGACAATTAAATTACTAAGAACAGTTTTTAAAACATGCATAAATGAAGAGTGTTTTTATTGCAGTAAAATGTTAAATTGAACGACCATTGGATTTAACGTCCATTTGCAACGTTCCGTGAAGGTCGTTAAATTGCGAACATCAAGAAACTCTACACAATAATAAGACACTTGTTAAAAAGGAAAAAATCCCTTGGAATATACAGAAGCTCCCATGCCTTTCTTTCAATATTGCCTGAAAAATAATATATAGAGGTATATTTGGACAACCCTAATTCTTCATAGAAATGATGTTCTCGGAAAGTCAATTTGATATCGAATAGTCAGCAACATTCGTACGCAAAGTTTTGGAAACAAAACTTTAACATCCATGCCAGGTAATTCCAAGATAAAATCTCTATGCTTTCAAGTTCAGTATACTTCTTACCTTATTCAAATTTAAAACATTTAACGTTTAGTATTAACAAAGAGGTAAATCATTTCAACACTATGCTTCAATATTATTGCATAAATTCTCTAAATAACAAGATAAGGATTCATATGGCCTCCAAAATCAGCTGAGCATGAAACGTATATTTATGTGCATACTTAAACTTTAGCTTACCAAACTTTAGCCTAATGTTTATCTTACCAAAAACATTCGATGTCGGAAAATTAAATCTAAAAAAAGTTGACCTTCAATGACAGCGTCAAGAATTAGTTTTGGTGATATTAATATATATATATTTATTTATTTACATTGATTCCTGATGTTCGCCAATAATGAATTTTCATCATAGCAAATTTTGATGAATTTTGAATATTATGACAGTACTTTTTCATAATCAAGATAAAAATGTTTTTTTAAATAAGAACTGCGTTTTCGCTCATTTAGAAAAAGACAATCAGTTTATTTTATTGCATTTTAAGGAAAATGCTTAAACAATTAAACTATCTACTTCTAATTGGTCACATATGTATATTTTCCGGGCATAAAATTGTAAAATTTCTAAAGAAATATTGATAAAAAAATTTTACATCTTTGATGCATAAAATTACTAAAATTCTTAGGAAATATGGCTAAAATAATTTTACTACTGAAAGTTATTCTAATCAATCTTACATAAGAAATTATAAATGCTCTTCATATAGAACAATTTGAAAAATTTCAAAAGAATCCTCATCAAATTTTAATTAAAATTCACATATTGAATAAAAATTCTAAAGAAAAGCATAAAATTAATTGTAATTCAGATCATTTTTCATAAAATGGAAAATTTTCTCAGAATGAAATGAAAAAATTTAAGAGGTACGTTATAAGTATTATTGAACATCATAAAAAATTACTCGCTTTTATTACTTAGAAATCTATGTAAGGGACTGCTTTAAATAGCTTAGTTTAGAACATTAATTAAAATTAGATAAAAAACTTACGCATTTTTGTTATTTCAAACTCTGATGTAACTTGATAATATATTGAGTGGTCTACCGTTTCATGTCTTTGTTCGTTGTTTAGTGTATTTTGATGACAATTTGTGTTTAAATCAAAAATCTATATGTTATGTGTTTTATACATATCTATCATATTCTACAACAAAATTAAAATAGGAAAATATATTTTTAAGAGTGACGAGGAATGTATTGCTGTGTGTATACATTTTTTAAAAAAGATTTTTTTTAAATCTAGGAAAATGTAATATGATATTTATTATATTTATCAAAATGTAATAATGACGGAAAATATAATATGATTTCTTCCAAGTTAGAAACTGTTTACTTTGCAAAAGGAACGGTAAATTATATTAAAACTACACACATATATACATTTATACGTTAAGTTTCTGATTTTATCAGAAGAGTTTCAAAGAGTTTTACGAAATAATATTCACATTTAATTTTTTTATGATTAATAAAAAATATTGATACTGCAATTCAGCAGTTTCGAAAAAAAAATTTTATGTCTAGACAAATGGAAAAATAATATAAGATAAATAATAACAATCTGATTTGAAAGAAAAATATATGTATGGTAAAAAAACACTTCACAGTGTCTGCACTGTAAAAAAAAAAAAAAAAAAAAAAAAAGACAAACGTTTCTTAATGGGTCTCAGGACTCTTAAAGCTTCAAAATTTTCGAAATTTTAATTTTTTTAGATGTTAAAATCCTATCTGGCATTTTGATATAACTATTTCCTTTAAATTCCTATTAGAACAGAAGTTGTGACTTTTAAAATTATACCCGCTCAAAACCTGAAAATCATTTTCGAAATTTTGAAATCATTGTTCTCCAAATGACGTTTTTGGGCGTAACGCACATGATATCTCAAACACTTCTGAATATTTTTTCATGAAACTTTCAAAACGTATGTTTCATGTTAGTTTGTATAAACTGAACCTAAAAATTCATTTTTATTGTTCAAAAAAATATTTTTACGTAATTATACTGTTGAAATTTTCAAAATTTTGTATTAGCTAAAGAAAATATTGTATTAAAAATATAAAGATGCTTTAAATACAAATTTTTCAGGGTAATTATTACAATAGTTCAGGATAATTAATACAATATGAAGTATAATTAGACACGCAAAATTTCTTTCTAACTGCAAAATTAATTTCGTAATCCTGTGCGTAAGCTGTCATACAATTTTCTGCTTGACAGTTTGGGGCCCCCTATAAATACTAATTCTGCATATTGCAATTTTTTAAATGCATGAAATGAAAGCCCATGTTCTTATCTCGGAGCCCAATTAGCATTGTGTATTTAAATTATATACATTTTAAGATATTACATGTTGAAAATAGTCCTTATTTTTCATTTTTTTCCAGTTTTAAGGGTCCTGAAACCCCTTAATAAACAAAACTACTATAAAACCACGAACAAAAATTTTTAATAGCCACTGTGGATACCGATGATTCAAAAAAGCTTTATTCATCTTCAGAAACATTACGAAATAATATTTTTTGGACACTTATACAAGCATTTATAAAAAACAAAGTTATTTTTACTGACACTGATTTTCGAAAATATTGTGGGGTTGTCTTTTAGAGTAATGTAATCAGGTTGCATTTGGTATTGAAAGTAACCTAAATAAAATCGTTCAATGCACAAAATATTAAAACCATGGTACATTAAAAATTTTATTGAGTGATATTAAAAAAATACATTGAGTAAAATTAAATATTGGTAACTCAGTTGATATTTATATTCTTCCCAACATATTTAATATGTTTGCTGTGTATTGAAGAGTATGCAAAATATATGATACAACAAATTATTACATTTAATGTATGACATTTTTCTACAGTAGTAACTACTACATGTATTTGAAACTCTTTTAAGTGATTATATTGTGCACTATTTATTTACTTATTTTGTGTATGTTACAATAATTTGTTTCAAGGGGGGGGGGGGGGGAGTCTGTAAAATTTAAATACTAAATTCGATAAGCTTTAGGCATCGACCAGATGGTTTGTAATTTAATTCCTATAAAAAATCCTTTTTTCATATCTGCTATAGAATGATATTATCAGAATTTTTTGTGCATCGACAAATATATATGTATATATATAGCCTATGTTCTAAATGGAACTAACACAATCATTAATAAATTGACCTAATTAAATAGTCCAATCTTGAAAGCCAGATTCACCTTTCTTTATTATATAAAAAAATGGAAACATTTAAAATGCTTCATTTAAAACACATTACTACATAGGCGTGATAAAATATATACAAATGTTTTTTAAAAATAAAAACACTAGATGTTAAAATGATAAAAAGCTACTCCAAGCGCTTTCGGCTAACCTTAAGCCTTTGTCAAGGAGAAGCTCTTCTCCTTGACAAAGGCTTATTAAGTAATGTGTTTTAAATGAAGCATTTTAAATGTTTCCATTTTTTTATATAACACAATCATTTTGATATCAATGCTTTTAAAATCGGTTCGGTAGCTCCAGAGATTACTTCGAACAAACACACAAATTACAATTTTTACTTCTTTATAATATTATATAGACTAGCAGCCTTCACCCGCTACGCTGGTCGGTTTTTCTAAACAAACCGTAAATCAAACGCAATATATCTGTGAATTTGATCATGCGTTTGAAAGAGATATGGACATTAACCTGGAATACCCCTCCGAATTTCTTCAAATGCTATAAACGTCATTATACTATTATACATAGTGTAAAATAATTTTCTACAATTCGAATTCGTTATAAAAATATAGCATTTAGAAGAAACAGATGATTGGAGCGCCGAGATAAGTGGTTTAAACAGGTATAGAAGGAAATTTCTTGATTATTTTGTCATGTTTTCCTGTTTATCAAGATTTGTGAAGAGATGAATTGTTGAACCGTTGTTTAGGTCCGGAAACGCAAAACACTAACGAATCCCTAAATTCCTTGATTTGGACTTTCGCATCAAAGCATCTGCACTCTGGCGCATAAATGGGTATTGTAACGTATATTGCTTTTATTATATTCAACGAAGATTTACAAGGAGTATTAACAATAATGGCAATCAAAGGATGTCCCAATGGACCCAAAGCGCATACTTATGTACAAAACCGGGATCAAGCGCGCGTCGCACTCTCCGAACGGCGCTGTGAACGGTGGTGTGAACGGTGGTGTGACAAGTGGCGTTGCGAAAAATGCCAGAATGGAAGCATGATAAGATTAATCCGCATTGAAAGACCTCCAAGAGGAAGACTAAGGAATACTCTATGGGCCAGGCATCGCACATTGATGGTAAATTGAGATTTTCGTCGATTTAACCGTACTTGAATCTTTAAGCGCGTTTTTATCAAAACGTTGTTTTTTAAACTTTCCTCTATCATATCTCGAGAACGGTCTGATCGTTTCCCTAGAAATTTATAGAGTAGACGCAGCACATGCAGAAGCACGGAGTGAACTAGCATCGTCTGAAAATTCCGAACATTTCTTTCGTAAAGAAAAAAAAATCTTGAAATTTGAACAAAATATTTCACAAATCTGCTAAAACCCCAATTTTCAGTATTTTCAAATGATTCTACTTCATTCAATGCATTTAGGCTTACAAATTAAAACGCCTTTTTTTAGGTGCGTTCGTAATTATATAAATAAGTAGCAACTATAGTCGTATGTCTGTCAGCATATAACAGCAAAAAAACTACCCAACCGAATCGTTTGAAATTTAAAATATATAATTTTTGCATAATTTTCTCGAGTCATTTCAAATTTTATGAAAATCAGATGTATAATTTAATTACAGGGACACTCAAAAGTTTTCCGCTACATTACGGCCAATGGGAAAAAATATTTCAAGTGCATGCTAATGATGTTACAACCTTTCGAATGGTCTGGAATTTTAAATATATAATTGCAGCAAAATTTTGGGGAGTCATTTCAAATTTTATGAAAATCGAATGTATAGTTCAATTACATGGACAGTCAAAAGTTTACCATTACATTTAGGCCAATGGGAAAAAAATATTTCAAGTGCTTTTTAATGATGTTAAAGACTTTAGAATAGCATGCAATTGATATAAACTTATGAAGTGAACTAAAATATACATTCAGTACAATATGCGGTGCAAAATATATTTTTAAAACTAATTATAGTAAGAAAACACCTCATTTTCTACGTTTGACGAGCAGTTTCCAACTTGTTTTCTTTCAGATATGCCAATCAGCCGAAATCGTGGAGGAAGTGAGCGTCCCTTTTTTTGGAGGCAGGTGTCTTCAGAGTTGTGTAACTTACGTTCTAATAAAGATTTTTGGTTGAAATTTCTTCTACATTCAATTTTTCTTCAAATAATGATAAATGTATAATAAAAAACTCAAAGTTTTATTTTTTCATTTGTCGTAAAAAAAAAAAAAAAAAAAAAAAAAAAAAAAAAAAAAAAAAAAAAAAAAAAAAAAAAATCCCCCAAAAATCCTTAAAATACAAGCCATCACATGGGGGGACACACTTAGCAGGTGTGGAGTTTAATACTTCGACATCTCTGTTTTTTGAAGTTTCAAGATATTTTGTCTTTTCGTTTCATTAATTTCCTTAACTTTTGCATTTTATCTATATACGCAAGAAAAATCCCCCAAAATAAAGGCCCCACCAGTGGCTGAGAGGTTCTGCTCTCGAAGCTGGTAGACGGGAGGTGATGGGTTCGAACCCAATCGCGCCCGTCGGCCTAACCGTTTCGGAGTTTTCGTGGTTTTCTTCGAAACCTTAGATTTCCATGTGTAAATAGGTGTTAGGTTCCCTTAGAAAGACCCCCACGGAGGGCATTCCCCTTAGGTCCCATATCCCTCGAGTAGATAATCGGCCGTCAAAAAATCAACTCAATCAATCAACCCCAAAATAAAGTAAAGTATAGTTAGAAACAGACAAACATGAAGCAAACATATTTTTTTTAAATGACTCAATTCTCAACATGCAACAAATTAACCCAAATCTCTATCGTAATCCGAGTTTTTTAAATAAATAGGAATTTTACCTAGGAATAATATTTTATTAACACTTAATTTTATTTTTATTTATAATAATATTTTAATTAATATGTCTTTTCTTATCTGTTGTTATAGAATGTGCTTCCTTTAAACCGATTTAAATTTTATTCACTTTAATGCTTAAACAATATATTTTTTAAATCTGTTATGGTATGAAATCAATAGAAATTTATGCGTATTGACAAATTTCTAGATTTGTTTCTAAAATGACAAACAATAAACAGTTTTCTGACAACAGTTCAGACTCTTAAATTTATTTTTATATGAAGATGACATAATCAGGATCGTCTAGACTGTAAGGCACTCTGACTCTTTCAGCTTATTAAAAATCTATCTTAGGAAATTTATTCAAACAAAATTCCAAATATTTCAAAAAGCACGCAATAGCTATCTATTATAATGCAAATAGTTTTTTTTTTCCTTTCTCAACTCTTTTGTTGTTTAGTTTTATAAGTACTTCGCACTGGGATTATTTTCTTTTTTCCTAAATAGAAAATTCAACGATATTTATATTTTTTTAGGGATATTTTTAAATCTTAAAAAAAATAACGAATTCTTAGTTTTTCAAAAGCGAATACGAATTTTCTTTATTTTATTATACTAATTCTAATTCAAGTAAGTTTTATTTTTATATCAAATTTAAGCGCATGATTGAAAATTGCATTACATAAAAAATAGCAAATAACAGGAATTTAAATCTTATTATTACTACATCTAAAGGAGGCATTGAAACTGGAATTTGTTTATGAATGAAGAATTTTTAATAGAAAACAATAAAGTCATTGAAATATATAAAAAGTACGAAAACCAACCAATAATATAATTCTTAAACACTATACGTTGGATGTCGGTTTGATGTTATATTTTCTTTGAACGAAGAAACAAAGAAGCAAGGTGATGCATTTTTAACTATCAGGTGCTCAGTTGAACCGACTTTTGGTATTGCTTCAACCGTAAATGTACAACATTAAGATGTTGAAACCTTGTTTCAACATTTTGTCTTCCAGTTTAAACTATGAACCCATTACTAGTTGAACTATGAATTCGAAAAATATTAGCAATAAATTGGTAATATAATTAACCATATTGTTTTCCTCTATAGTTTACCTTTATATAAAAGGATAATCAGACCGGGACTTTGTTTAAACTGTAATTGAATGCATTTTGAAAATCCAAGTTGGATAGAGATTTAAAATAGACACGAGTTATTTTTAGCCAGCGTTATGACTACTGTAAACAGGCGGATTCCTTCGTGATGTAAAGTGTCATTTTGATAGTGCACCGAATTATGTATTATGATTGTTTTTCAAAAGCTCGATTATTTGGTGAAACTAAAAAACATTTGCAAGGATGAACACGAAAAAGTTTTCGAAAGCTAATAAGAATGATATTGTACTTATATTTTTAGCTTTGAACAGTGTAGAAAAGCTTAATAGATACCGTTAATAATTTAGATAATTAACATTTTTAAGCATTGCGAATAATTTATTACGGATTAATTTAATAAATACGTACTTTATCAGAAATATTTTATTTTGTATATTGTAAAATTATACTACATGCATTAAATCCTTTACTATACAAATACAAAACTGTAATAACGAACAACTTTATAGTAAAAATATACACGTAATATTATTTTCTTTAACAAATGGAACCATTTGCAAGGTTGAACACGAAACAGTTTTCGAAAGCTAATCAGAATGATATTGTACTTATATTTTTAACTTTGAACAGTGTAGAAAAGCTTAATAGATACCCTTAATAATTTAGATGATTAACATTTTGAAGCATTACGAATAATTTATTACGCATTAATAATAAATACGTACTTTATCAGAAATATTTTATTTTGTATATTGTAAAATTATACTACATGCATTAAATCCTTTACTATGCAAATACAAAACTGTAATAACGAACAACTTTATAGTAAAATATACACGTAATATTATTTTCATTAACAAATGGAACCATTTGCAAGGTTGAACACGAAACAGTTTTCGAAAGCTAATCAGAATGATATTGTACTTATATTTTTAACTTTGAACAGTGTAGAAAAGATTAATAGATACCCTTAATAATTTAGATGATTAACATTTTGAAGCATTACGAATAATTTATTACGCATTAATTTAATAAATACGTACTTTATCAGAAATATTTTATTTTGTATAGCGTAAAATTATACTAAATGCATTAAATCATGTACTATACAAACACAAACCTGTAATAACGAACTATTTTATAGTAAAAATATACACATTACATTATTTTCTTTAACAAAGGGAAAACACGTTGAATCACAATAATAAATAACTACAATTGATACCTTTCATTTAATAGTATTGGGTAACAACAGTAATTACGATTCAACAGTACCCGTATTAAACTCAATTGCCGAAACACTGCTTAGATAATTGAAATCTCACACAAAAGGTATTTGGAAACACCTTTGATTTTAACGTGTAGATTTCGCTCTTTTTTCTTGTCTAGGTGTATAAAAACACCTGTAGCTTACGTAATGGTTTAATTTATAATACCAAATTGGAGATTTCGAATTAGAAACAAATAATAAATCTAATTTAGAATAATAATAATAACAATAACATTTTGTTTTATTCCCAGTAATTTGTTACTCGTATATGTAACTTCTGCATTACATAAATTAGTCCAGGTTTAAAATTCGAGTTTAAGAAAGTGATATTTTAAAAAAGAGAAATAACATGGTAAACAATAAATATTTAATAATTAAAACTTTTCTGTATTTTTTTTTTTTTTTTAAATATTAATCTTCATTCCGAAAACGAAATAATTCCCTAAAATGCATTAAAAAAATCTTTAAGAGTGAAATGCCGATAAGTACAAGTAACATTTCAACCTTCAGTTTAGTAAAAATGCTTTGTGTCTGCTATTACTTGTTTATAATTTGTACACGTTACGTATAGGCTACCTATCTGTTTCTAGAATTTTAAATAAGAATCGACCAAAAGCGCAACCGAATTTCGTTATTCTTCTTATTTTCGGCAAAAAAGAAAAAATGAAAATGAAAATGCCCATTTTTTTCCAAGTAGTTAATACATAAACATATATACGTAATTATTGATTAATTATACGTGTTTATTAAATATACATAATTATTAATTAATTATACGTTTTTATTAAATATACATAGTTATTAATTTTTTATACGTGTGGTCTTCTGTACCTAGGACAAAACCTTTTTCTTTTCATATAAAATAAAATGTTTTTAATTCATTAACGACGAAGAATGATTTTCAAATAATAGGAATTTCATATAATTAAAAAAAAGCTTTAAGTACACATACCTTGTTTTATCTTTTATAATGATTTTTGTAAATGATCATCTGTTATATTTGAACTGTCTCAAAGAGTATTCGCAACACTTCTGCAGTTTCAAACAAAATATTTTTTCTTAGTGATATGTCTCCAGCTTTTAATGAGCACGAAAAAAGCGTCCCCAAAGCTTAGTTAATCTGTATTACTGCTTTATAATTTGCACTCACGTCTTGAGTCAATCATGACTGATAATTTCAAATGGTGAATTTCATAGCCATGAATAAACATTTTCTCGATTGAGCCGATACAGCTCAAATCAATGAGTAATGTTGAAAATTTATGAACGAAGAAAGGGGATTTTTGGAATATAGATAGTTTTGTTTGAGTTTCGATCCAGCCGAATTTTTGGTCTCATTTTTGATGAAAACAAATTTTTGGCGAAACTCCGATTTTGGGACGAAACCGAAAACGAAAGCGAATTTTTGGTTCATCTCTAATTTTAAACAATTGATCAGTTTTTAGCATATTTTAAGTTGTCAGTGACAAATCGATTAAATTGAAGAAATTAACAAGCCTCCGAAATTTATCTATGTTGATGATATATGTTTAAGCTCTATGTTTTGAATATCTAATTTTTCCTAAACGAAGCATAGGCAGACAATATTGTATTTAAGCTTGATTTATTTACCTGGGTTTTTATTATCATATTTTTTCGTTCACCTATAACTTACAAAATGATAATTATAATAATAATATAAAAGGAAAACACAAGAAAAACTTGTTGAAAACGTAAATATGTAAGATTATGAGATTAAATTGTAAGAAATTAAATTCAGATATTGTGCTAATTTATTCACATCGAATCAAATATTATCAAGTGTAATATCAGTATTTCTATTTATTTTTAACTTTTAGATTTATATAATTTAAAAAGGTTGTAAAATGGAATTTTTCCCCATCTGTAATTGTATTATTATTTCTTATATGTTAATACAAATATTTTTGAACTGATTGTACGTTATTTACACTAAAAGCAATCTTATTTTATTTTATCTGTAAGAAAGTGAAAATGCTTAAATTTTAAAAGATTATTGAAACGGTTGTTTAATACACTGAACTTCATAAATTAATAAAACATCGGCTACAAAAAATTTTCCTACCGAATGGGAATATTTATTATGAAATTTTCTGGGACTTGTAATATTTCGCATATTTTTAAATTACACTATTGCGTACCTTAAAATCCAATTATATGATATTTAATTGATATATGACATTCAAGACGAAATTTTTAGCTTGTTTTTCGTTCTTTTTAAAGCGTTCACCCATCATGTACGATATATATATATATATATATATATATATATATATATCCGTACATGAAAATAGAATATATATTAGATATATAGAACAGAATATATATTATGTGTTCATGTATCGGTATAAGATTCTGCTGAAAACGTAGATATGCAACATTAAAAAAAATAACTATAAGGTATGCTCAATAACAAAAATATTACTAGGATGAAAACTTTCTTCCCATTGTCACTAAAGGCGCTGCGATCGCAATCACATTACCATTACGTTCTATGGAAGTGTCCTATCTTGCAGGAGGGTGTATCAAAAAGTTTTTGCCCTCACTTAGAAATAATTGAGTAAAATTTATGAAATTGCTACACTTTATGTGTCCTTTTCTATATAGTCAGTGTGCACAGTAACACGTTTTTGCAACAGGTATTTCAAAGAGAGGGGGACGATGTATTCCAGGAGGCGCGATAGCAGACCCAATGGGGGTCATTTTTCTAACTTTTACAGACTCCCGCCCGTGACATATCGTTGGAAATGCCTCTGACCACGTATTCATGCTATGCACCTCCCGAGCCCATCCCTCAAAATTTGCCCTCCAGGGGGTCTTTTTCTAAATTTTGTGGACGTCATTCATGCCTTCCTGTGGGAAAATTTGGGGGGGGGGGGAGGGTCGGAGGTGCATAGCATGAATAAGTAATCAGAGGCCTTTCCAACAATATGTCACATATGGGAGCCAAAGATAGAAAAATGACCCCCTTTGGATCTACTATCCCGCTTCCTGGAATACATCTTCTCCCCTGTCTTTGAAATACCCTTTTGCATAAATGTGTTACTGTGCATGGTGAGTATATAGAAAAGCAGTAGTACAATGTGCAATTTCATAAATTGCACTCAATTATTTCTATGTGATGGCAAAAACTTATTGATACAGTCTCATATATTTATATATGCGCTATTATACCGTTTACAGTGCTTCCTAGCGTCAAATGAGAGTACGGAAATGATACTTCATATAGTCAAAATGACAATCTCAAAGTTGTGGAATATTCTCCGTATAGTTTGTCATAACTGTAAAATAAACTTTCTAGCATCCCTGAAATGTAAAAATTTTATCCTATTACCAGTCTAAATGGGATACAGAAGTTCGGACTTTTAATGGAAATACACATTGAAAAGTAACAAAAAACATTAAAAAAACTCAGAAATTTCGCAATCATAAAAACATAAAATATTTGATCGCACACAATGAACGCCCAGTTCTTTTTATGTTTTATAGATTTTTAAAATATTATTTATCCTACTTTAACAAAGAAAATTAGGTATGAAAACGTGCTCCATCACAAATGCTCGGTATACAACAATGTTTCAGAAATTCGTAATTCCAGAATTGCTTCAGCGAAATGTCGTTAATGACATTATATGGATCCAAGATGGTGTTCCTTCACTCGTCTCCACATGTGTTCGACAAGTGCTGCAACAGCACACTCGTCTCTCCCGTACTTTGTAGTTCCATGGCCACCGCAATCCCCCGGCGTCACTCCGATAGATTTCTGGTTCCAGTGTTATCTGAAATCGAAGAGGTACACATTAAAACAAAGAGATTTGGCCACGTGAATAACTGCTAATTCTAATAAAAGTTTTTTTTATATCTTCTCTTTTGTTTGTCATTAGTCTTTACAATGCTTTTCTTTGCAAAAGTTTTACACCAGAAATTATCATCATACGTGTACCATTGCAACGCGATTTATGGTTTTCCAATACGCTGATAAATATATGCCGGATGAAAGTTGGTGTTGTCATTCGAAAAGTTCGATTTTATTTTTCAATGTAACCGTAACAGTGAGAGTTCTATTGTTTTAAATCATCCCGATCTCGAACGTATAACTAAATATAAAAATTCTGAAATTTAATTTCGATTGGTTGAGCGGTTAAGCTCCTGGGTGTTCATATATTGGGGTGAAAATTACGACCCCCCCCTGTACATAGCTTTCGTAACACTGTTTGTTTTGCAGCGATGTTTTATAGAAAATAATATTTTTAAGGATGCCGACAATAATTAAAGCCTATTCTGAATTGGTGCCATACAGGTTTTATTATTATTTTTTCTATTTAAAATTAAATCATAGAGGAAGACAAATTCGTTACAAAAATGCGTAAATATCCACTCTATTTCACGCCCCTTATAACGCCCCCATTTCAATAAGCTGAATAAACAGTTCGCATACGTATATCTATAATATTGTTTTAGTACGCATGTAGAAAAAATTGGTGATAAGCATATTTCTTCTTTTAAGATTGTTTATTTAATCGCTAGTTGATTCTCATCTTGAATTGCAAATAACTGAAGTGTTTATTTATTTATTTATCCTTTCTTCTTTCATGAGATGGTATCTGTTTATTCAATTCTTCTTCAAATTAAATAACTAATCCATCTGCATATTAATGACGTTTCATTTTGATATGTAAATTATAATATAAATAAAAACTGCTATTAAATAAATCGATGAACATTTTCGCTGTTACTTAAGAAATTAGTCTAGGCTTTTTATATCTTATTATGCATAGAATTGGATTTGACATTCAAAGTATGTTTTTTAAAGGAATTATACATATGTTTGTATATCCTAAAATTCGTCGGACTCATTTTTGATCCTACAATATAAATTTATTGATTAATTATATGATGATGACTCCGTTTATTGAAATTAGAATAAATACTAAGATTATAAATAATATTATATGTATTTCTTTTTAGATATTGTTATTTGATTACTGTTTAAATTTAATATATTATTCAGATATTAAACATCATGTTTAATACATTCGAAATCTCATATATATATTCCAAATGTATTCCATAAAAAGGCAATTTTGTGCAGGATCGCGTGAAATATTACCGTGCATTCAGTATAAATTTCTTTAATATTTAAATATAATAATATAAATATTTTATATAATAAGTTTCTTTAATATTTCTTTAATAAACTGACTATAAATAATTTGTATGCTTTTTTTTCGCACAAAAAAATTTACATGCTTAAACACATTAAATCTCTATATTTTAAATAAAAATGATAACTATAAAGACAATGCTATATATATATATATATATATATATGAAAAATGATCACTTATTGAAGCAATTTATTGTATTTGGCGTGCATTAAAATATCATTATATTTTATTATCTTATGAAACTGATAACATTTTTTATCAAACACGATATTTTTGAATTTATCATTTCAATATTTAAAAAAAAAAAAGAAAATTATACAGCCCAAGCCTTTCAATTCAAAATGTTTAAATTAATAAATATTATCTAATGGGTAATCTACCGATGTAGAAAAATAAAATAGCAATTTATATTTTAACTTAATTTATTCCCTTCGTAAAAAGTGTTATACGTAATATGTATACATGCGTTCTACATACTTTTCGTACAGGAATTTGTTACTTTAAGCTATAATTTTAAATAAACAATGATATGCCATCATCGAAAACTGCGTTATATCGATGTTAATTAAAAACACACTTTATAAGTATTAATTATTTTTTATAATTTTTTATCATATTTGTTATCAAATAGAATGAGAGGTTCTTCATTCAGTGTTTGTTCACACAAAATATATCTGCGATGTTTTATTCTTCAAACGAATTACTTGTGTTTGTAATGCAAATATTTTGAGTATTCATTTTATCTTCGCATACTTCGATAGTTTCTAATGAAAATGTTAAGACGTAAGGCATCCGTCGAGAAATCTATAACATCATAAAAGTGAAATGAAGGAATCTCGAAAGATTGTTTTAACTTAATTGAAATATATTTGCATTGATTCTTCTTTAAAGTGATTTCGTGAAATTTCAATCCTTTTATCTATCTATCTATCTATCTATCTATCTATATATATATAACCAATAATTAAACATAACCTACCACCATAATGTATGTATTTCCAATTAATGGGAGTTAGATTATTAAGCTATTTTAACGCGGAAGTTTAATTTGAGAACTGAATTCTGAACACAGAATAAATTGTTTCAATTAGAAATCTAAATATTTACACTGTTAAAGAAACTTTTAAATCTATCACTGAATGCATTAGTTCGCTTACCTTTTAAAAGAATAAACAAATAAAATTTTACTGTAAAATTTTTATGTTTAAAAAGGAATGTAAACCTTTGCAATATTCGACCCTGAAATGGACCCTTGTCAAATATTACAAAAAGAGATTTTTAAAAACATAATTTTTATCAATACTGTAATGAGAAGTGATATTCTATTTTCAGGAAATTGAATCCTAGAAATGAATTCCTCCAATGTGGTTGTTTATTTGATCTTGCAACTTTCCAGACTAAAATTTTCTGAAAAACGAGACATATGTAATTAATACTATTAAGATTAAAAGTTTCATTAAAGATGATTATGAGATCTTAAATTGCAATGAATGATAAATAATCGAATTTTCTCTTTTTTTTTTTTGGATATCAGTTTAATTTTATTACAAATGTGGTTCATGTAAGTATGAATGCTGATGTTTTTTTTTTCCATTGTTATGGTAAATGGAGCCGTTGAAATTGTGGATTTAATAATGCCTGGAAATGTGATAATACTTTCAGGGATGCACCGAACAGAGATTTTGGCCAAATATCGAATACCGAATATTCGGCCAGACAAAAAGTGAGTGTTAGGCCGAATAGGCAATATTTGGCTGGCCGAATACAAAGCTTTTTTCAAAGTTTAAAGGTATTTAAAAGTTATTTTTAAAAATAATTTTAAATAATATTTAAACACAGATACTTCCATTTTGATAAATAAGACCGTTTCCCAAGTATGAACCACATGGGAGTGGAAAACGTTTCGTTAAATATTTTCTCTGCCAAAAATTATATTTATTTCACGTGGGAAAATAGATGTTTAGCAGAAACTTAACATAAATTAAGAACTTCCGACGATCATAGCATAAAAACTAGCCATTTTGCAAGGTTGTGCTAGTTAAGAAATTTGATTAGCATTGCACGAACACTAAAATATAACATTTTTGTTTGACCCTTTAATATAGACATTCTCTGGATATTCGCCATTATATAGAGCAAGAAAAATGGCCAGTAGTAACGCTGACGTGATATTTACCGTGGATACCTCAGACCAATTCGTCCACTTTCACAGCAATAGTTATAACTTCTAAACATCGCACAATTTCAATTTTTACACCTCCTAACAGAGGAAAAAATGTTTTATGTAATGGAATTTATTTGAAAATTTTGTCTCAATTTACGTTTTTTTTTAATGGCAATTATCGAGCATGAATTAATTTTAAATATCTATCTCTAACGCGTAACAAAAACTATATATAAAAAAAAAAGATTAACCCATGTACAGTTAATTCAGCATTTGTTTCAGTCTGATATTTTAAAAGGGAATTAAAACTTCATCAACCAGTAAATAAAATCATAAAATTAATATAAATAAAACACAAATTTTACAGACAAGTAATCGAACTCCGCGCGTTACACGACAGAAATACGGAAGTACTGCTTTTAACGAATTTAAAACCGTTATTTGAATGCATATTTAGTATTTTTCATAAAAAAATTGTTTTTTTTTATGTTGTTAATGGGTATCTAAATATATTTCTATTAAATGTAAAATAAATATTAGTTTCCAATAAAAAATTGTTTTCGCATATATTTTATAACTCTGGCAGCACGGATTAAATCCAGTAATGGTATTACTATCACGTCGTATTCCATCTGATTTGCGTGCTAAAAGCTGAATTAAGAACTTATCGGAAATTGTACGTCAAATGTGGCAAATGAGATGCGTTTGTACAGTAACTAGTTTTATAAATAATACGATCGTGGTGCAATAGCTGCTGCATATTTATTCAAAACTACATTAATACAAAATCTATTACGATTATATATTAAATTCAGTAATACGTTAATAATATGACTCCATCTTAAATAGGACATAATCGAAATGGCAACCTAGAATCATTACCTATCTTGGGATATCATTGAATTAATTACGTATGATAGGATTTAATATAATGAAGAAAACGTTTATTAATTTATTTTTAAGTTTTGATTAGATTTTCATAATATTTGAAATTACTCGATAAAATTCTGCAACTATTGCATATATATATTAAATTTCAAATCCTTTGGTTGGGTAGCTTTTGCGCTGTTGCATGAGGACAGACGGACAGACTGACCGACGGAAGCACCTAAAAAGCTGATCCTAATGTTTACGTGCCCAGTGCATGCTTTGGAAATTTTACATATTTAAAAAGCTTAATTATTGAAACTATATGCTCTCTCAGATACTTTCGACATTTTATATACCAATAACTGTGGTATACACATAAAAAATGATGCTCTTTTTTATTAAAGAAATATATTTTCTTAAAAAAAAAATCATTATTTTGCAAACCGTTATATTTGAAGTCTGTTTCGTATATTTCGTGTGAAGATAAATGCAGAAAAAATGCATTACAATTAAATATATATTTTTCGTTCTGCATTCTAAGGTTACTAGCAATTATCGTTCACTACAAGTTAATTGCAAAAATGTTTTATGATTCTCAAGGGATAAATGGGATGTTTACATAATGATATAATATAACATTATTTTTTAACTCAGTAAATAACCAATAAGTTTTTTCCTCCTTCACACAAACTTTTTATGCGGACTGGATGTTGTTTTTTCTTTTACTAATTAGAGGAATGTGTATTGTTTACATGTTTTCTTTTTTATTTCATTCATTTATTTTTTATCTAAATGTATTTTACATTCTAAATCCCCCTATTTAATTGCTTAGAAATATTAACATTGTATTCTCTTATAAATGCTTTTTTTCAGCTAATGCTTTCTTTTCTAATAAGTTTTCCCATTGACTGTCCGTTATTTTTATTTATTTATTTATTTATTTATTATTTTATTTTGAAAGGAAGGTTTTTCTGAAATTATGGTACTCATTTTATTAGGTTGAGCAAAAAGTTCTGAAAATTTTTTAATCTAATAGTTATCAGAATTTGTATCGTATATAGAAGTACTAGTGGTACCGACCAGACGTGTCTCCATCTGATTATGGCCTCTTTCGATCAATGCAACACTTTTTGAAGTGCCGTCGATTTGATTTCTTTAAAACCTTCTCAGCGACGCGAACTGATATATCCGTTCACAAAGCTGTAGGCTCCACTGCAATGGAAGAATTATTTAAATTAATATAATTATACAGATATAATGCAGTTTAAAAGAAATAAGGTTATAATTAATACTGTCAAGGCTTATATACCTATACTTAATAAATAAATTATGTCATGTTGGAGAAAACATATTTTTTTATCATTAAAAACAAAATTGTACAGAGAACAACATTACAATTATGCCCTTTAGCTGGGCGGTCAGGGGGTTAGTTGAAGAAGCATGTCAAGAGTTTTTCGATTTCAAAGAGCCACCATGGTACTTTCAGCAAATCCGGAAACTGGCCGAACGATGGCAGAAAATCGTGGACTATGAAGGTCTCTACTTTGGAGAATAGTCCTTGTTGCTTTCGTTGTTAATTTGCGCATAACAACGCAACTTTCACAAATTTCACAGAACTTTTTGCTCAACCTAGTATTTTTGTACAATTTATTGCTTTTAAAATTGTAAAAAAAGTTAAATTAAATAATTGTATATGATTTTTTGCATATGTAATATTCATATGATGAAGCTACATAACAATAATAGTTTTATTTTCTTATAGTTTCTGTTCTCCCTGATTTTTAAAGTTTCATGGCTTTTAAAATTGCTAATTGTTTTGAATATAACAGGCACCCCTCGGCTTACGTATTACGCACTTACGTAAATTCGCAGTTACGTAATAAATCTCGAAAACTACATTTATTAACACACTAGCGCGTTTGATATGCATTTGTGTACATTTATAATTATTTTATAAATAAAGTATGCAGATAAAAACCACAACCAAAGTATAGTTATTTTTATACTAGTTAGAGTTATATTTTTATTGAGATATACAATCAAATTTTTAACCCGTTAATAGTCGCGCGTTGGTCTTTTCCCCGCCCGAAATTCGTTATCTTCCTGTAACTCATTTCCCGTTAAAGTTACGATAGCCGAATTCCGTGTAGCTGACCTTGAGTGTTCAAACTCTTGTGTAGTAAAATGGCAAGTCATTCCTGCTATTTCTTAGCATTTTATCGCATTCTTAAGTTTCAATCGGTCTAAATGACCGCGTTGCGACCACCTACGTAATTGGAATTTTCCCTCTCGTGTTCATCCTTTCCTATTTCCGCGAAATCTGTGGGGAAGGTTTCTTCGAAGTACGGACTCTCTGTCTGTTGTTATTTCGTCTTTCTTTCCTTCTGCTATTTTATTCGTACAAAGAGTACTGTTTTTACTTTTAGAATGTGACTTAAAATTGTTTTATTATATTAGTTGTGTAGTCAGTTCGCACAAAAAAATGATGGATGGTCACTTACATTTTTTTTTCATTGTCAAATATTGCGGGAATAAATTCTCAAATCGATAATTATTTAAATATGGAAAAAAAGGGAAATTCGTCATCATCATTTGAAAGAACTTGCTTTCCATTTATTACCCGAACATATAAATGAAAGAAAACAGACAATAACACTGCAAAACTATTTTAAAAAAAGAGAAGAGAATTTTGTGGGAATCAGTAAAAAAAAATTGCCGTATATCCAAAATCTGAAAAGTATCGTTTTTGTACAATAAAACAAATTCGAAAGATAAAACAATCTTCTCAGAAATGTAGTGTGTATATTTGCGAAGAACATACATATAATTTATTTGTACAATAAGAAAAATAATGAGAATTTTATAATGTAGGTTAGAAATTACGCAAATAAAAATCTCTTTTGGATAATTCAGTGAATGTTTATACGATGATTTAAAAAAATATATTTTAAGTATTTTTATAAAATTTATCTATTTTTAAATTTTTATACTGTAAGTAAAAACACATTTTTTTTTAACAATGCCGCAGAAATTATTATTGAAATCCAATAGAGGCTTGGGGACAGTATCTAACAAATTTAAATTTGTTGTCCTTCATCAATTGTTCAAACTATTTTTCAGAATAATGTTTTCCAGAATATGAGAGAAAATTCATTTAAATTAAATTATTTCTGCATATTTATAATTTCGGAGAAAATTTTCTTATTGTTTTTATTAATTTAATGAACGTTATTATAAAACAATAAATTATAACATTAATACCTTATTATGAAATGTACAATTGAATATTAATTTTAATTAAATAGATTCTGTAAAATACATTCCTATTAAGATGAACCTTTCAGTGATTCTATTAATTAAAATAATTTATCCATCTTAGGATTTATATTTACAATTGCAAATGTATTTAAATTAAATATATAATTTCAATAACTTATTTATTATTTACTTTATATGAGCGAAATTCGTATCCAGAGTTTTTATTCAAGGGCGCTGCTCCCACCCTGAAATAAGTAGAAAAACTACAAATCGTGCATTTTCATTTGAAAAATGGATTTAATCACAAAATCTCGAGAGTCCCCCCCCCCCCCTCATACACACACAGACACCCCACAAAATAAATAAATAAATAAAACGTAGTTACATTTATAATTTCGAAGTTAAGTATTTTTTACCTTTTTCTTTATTATATATATATATATATATATAATTATACATTTTTAATAATATTTGGTTTATGTGGTATTTGTGATTTCATAATTATTGGTCATTTTCCTTATTTTACAATGGTATTATTGTACAGAAAGTTTATATATATATATATATATATATATATATATATATATATATATATATATATATATATATACTATAAATATATATATATATTGTCTTTAATTGTTTATGGCATCAAATTTGATGGTTTTTCATATGTTTTAAATGAATTAATCGTCCGCAATATGCAGGTGAATTAGTGGTATCGTATTTGATTTTCTGTTGCATGTCATAGGTTCCATTTTTATTTTCAGTTTAATTGTTCAATTTAATGTCAGTGTAATATATTGATTCTAAATTTATTAATTTTATTTTATTAAATGGATATAGAGTGCCGGAGTATCAAAAAAATCTGACTCTGATTCTGTCCTTCCAATAAATAAATAAATAAACAAATAAATAAATAAATAAATAAAAATACCCCTATCATGAATTTAGATTCATATTAGTAAATGTTTTCCTACTAATTATTGATTCATAGTAACATCAGAAATTCAATCAAATCATTTACTATTTACTTTTAAGTATTTATGCAAAACGAAGAAAGAGTTATTAAAAACATTTATCTAGATGCCAACTGAATATATACTTAAGCGAAATAAATAATTGCTGTAAAAGGTTGTAAAATGAATAATTGCTGTAATCTTTTAAAGTTCAGTCAATATTTTCACCCTACGCTATCCGTTTTCGATCATCTGATAACACCGGCAAGTTTCCCCTTCGTTTTCGGCCTGCTGGTAACGGCGGCAAATGGACCGAACGTTCTCTACTAACGTTCTAAAAAATGCCGCGACTACTCTCGGGTTAACAACACGGACTCAAATCTAATTAAAATGGGCAAAAGATCTGTGGTTCAACGGTAATAATTACGTTAACTGAATTCAAACCAAAACAAAAGATAATTTTAAAATTTCGATGAAAAGAAACGAGTGTTTTTTCGCCTAGCTTCACTTGTTCGTTTAATGTAGATTGAAAATTGTGTAAATCAATTTTTCAGTGCTAAATTTATAAATCTCTTATTCCATAAGAGGTTTTTTATTATGAAGACTGTTCTTTCTGTTTGTTTTTATATTTTTTCATATTTTTATATTTTATATCTGAATAAATACTGCTGCATCATGCTTTATTCAAAAAATAATACTGTGTAAATAATATATATATATATTATATATTAAAAATTATATGTTAAAATTTATAGTTAGAAATTATCATTGTCCTTATCCTTAATATATATACATATATAATAAATATTGCAGTTTCTTACGAACATTTACGTAACGAATTTAAAAATTCGACTTACGTAAAATTCAAGTTATGTAAAAAGTTTTCGGAACGCATAACTTACATAAGTTGGGGGATGACTGTATTTCTTTATTTCTTTAATTTTTTAAGTAGGAATGTGCTTTATTTCTGTTGAAAAAATCAATATTTTATTTACTATTTTCTATTCGCCATTGTCTGCAGTTTAATCATGTACAATGATTTGGCCGAATTTTAAGTCATTTCATAGTTATTTATAGCTTAGTGCCATTTGTCCGTACGCACACAATGTTTTGGAGCGCTATAAGCGAATTTTACGCAAAATTGCTTTTTTCAAATTGGGCGGGATCAGAACGCAAAAACTATTAACCCTTTATCTACTGACGGTACTTATAAGTACCGTGAAATAACTTGCTATAAAACTCATTTAATACATCTATTAGCTATAATACGGTTTAGAATGAGTTATAGATACATTACACCATCTTGATCCAAAAGCATTATTGGTTACACAAAACAAAAATATTTTTAAAAGGATGATTTCTTTTGACCTTGCATCTTATCAGCTTTCTTGACGTTGGGGGAGGGGGAATTTTTCAATTCGGAAATATTTCAATATTTCTATTGTAAGAACATTACATTTTTGAATTTCCTCATTCTGCAAAATACTAAGAAAAATATTTAAAATAAAAGATTTTAGTGATGTTATAAATATTGCACAAAATCCCTATAAATTTAAATTTATTTAATTCTTCTATATCCGTCAATTCTTCTAAAAGCCTTCAAAAATGTATTAAACGTTTATGTAAATATTCTAATGTAGTTTAAACAGTCCACGAAAAATACTTTAGAAGATAAAATTCTCATGCATTCATAATTTAGTACACAAAGGGTTATACCGATTTTGCTATTTTTTTTTCATTGAAGTTGATATGATATACTTATAGGAAGGTGCGTTGATTGGCTAAAAATGTTTGCAGCAGAATGGAAATTTGTGACACTGTGTTCACACTCCTTTACCGATAAAAGTTGTTCACTCCCTTCAGAGAGAGGATTTTTAGTTGGTTTCCAGCGTCATTCAACTCCACGCAGCAACAGAGTGCCATGTAGTAATATTCGTGTGTGTGATTATAATAATTAGAGTAACATGATTACGGGGCATTAGAACATTACATTATGAAAACTTATAAAATTTTAGAGTTAATATAAAATTTTTCCATTACTGCTTATTTACAGTGAACAAGTTTTTTTTTCATTTATGTCGTCCCTCTAAGTATGTAGATGAAAATATTCTAATATTCTAAGATTATTCTAATATTATTCTATTATTAGCTTTTTAAGTGAATTGCTTGCTGTTTCTTATCGAGGAAATTCAGACTTATATTTAGACGATGCAAGCAAGTTTCCATTTGTTGCTTTAAACAAGGACTACAAAACGTTAAGAATAACTTTACTGACAACTGTCAGTAAAATTAAAATGTAAAAGTAAAATGTCATCGCTTCAAAAGCAAAACAATCTGCGTAATAACGATGACAGATCAATCTTTCGAATGGATGTTTGTGGAATTAGTTCAGTGCTTATGTATGTATATGTATCTGTGTATATTGCTCATAACTACATACATTTTCAACGCTTATTGCTTTATTTGTTCATTGCATACTTGCCTAAATTTAACAAAGTTACTTAGTAATTAAAAAAAATGCTGATATTTTCATATAAAATGCATTAAAAAAAGTAAAGTATCTTTTACAAATGTGATACCAGAACTATTTTTTTGTGATAGCTAAAAACATAGCATAGTTGTGTGAACCGAAAAAAATTTAGTCATTTTACAAGCTCTGGTAATTGTCCTTGTGCTACCTTAGATCTAGGCAATCAAATTTAGAGAATGGCAAAATTTATTTCTTTAATGGCCATTTCCATATTATGTATAACTGAAAATGACTGCACGTGTACATTTATTCTTCAGATATTGTGTAATAGAGATTTCAAAACTTCGGGTGCCTTAACTTCTCAAGAAAATATCAATTATTTACATTTCAAGGAAAACAAAACAGACCTTCCTTGCATTTAAAACAAGGATTACTTTATTAAATAGATTAATTATTAATGTATTATCTATCTACTGGATTTGTTAAAATTGCATTTGGTGTACGAGATTCCGGTCATTTTTTCGGATTTTACTTTGGTCTCCTCTTTCGTCCTTACCGGGAATGCTTTATTTATTTTACAGAAAAAGAAAGATTCCTTCTTTTTTTACGTGGCACAAATAAATCGGGATTATTTCACCACGTTCTATCCAAAAATGTTTTAAATCTTAAATGAAAGTTTTCTGTGCGAAATGGAAGGTCTATCCAAGCAATGCTCCAAAAGGGCGGGTTTTCTAAAATTTATTTATAGTATACTTTTTTATGTGTATCGAGTAAAAATGTAATACATATTTGTTTGGGATTTCTTTGAGAAAAATAGTGTTAAGGGGACCGGGAAAACCCTATCTGCGCCACGTTAAATTCACCAAATTTATGTACCTATATCTCAGAAATGGCGAAAGATAGAAGTCTAGATTTTTTCGAGTAGTTATAATAACATGATTTACGTATTTTAACAGGCTATTTTCTTTCCAAGTGAAACTCAAAATTAATTATTAATTATTTATAGAAAGTCATTTTAAAATTAGCATTTTTGGTAAGATTTCACTGCCTAAAATAAATAAGTCTCAACAAATCATTAAATCCCTGTGTTAAAGTATACAATATCACATAAGTATTAAAAAAATCTGAGTTCTTAAGTTTAATAGATATTGAAAAAAAGGAACATAAACATGAAAAATCTAAGTTTTGAGAAAAAGGCAAATAAAGATTTAAAGGGCCATTAAGCTGTGAAGTACTCTTAAAAGATATGAATAATTTCAACACTTTTCTGTTTTATATATATAAACATGTTTGACACATCGTTGAAAAGATAAAAGTAAAAACTATTTAATGATATAAAAAAAAGTAAAAATCGATTTTTTGGTTGAATTTTGCTTTCCCGGTCTCTAAAATAAAATAAAAATGATAGCTTTCATCACCGTCATGATGACTCATTAAGTTTAAAATCAAATGACATTATTAAATATTTATACGACTACAAATGTATGAATTTATTTTAAATGCTTAAATAATGAAGCGTAATGTAAATATAATAAATAAACAGTATATGTAAATTAAGAACCTTACAAAAGATTTATGTAAAAAATTTAATAGGATTATTCTAGAAATGTTAGACGCTTTTTATGAACGAGTTTAAAATTTTCAAAAAGAATGTTCATGAAAATTTTCATTAAAATTTTCCTATAGAAGAAATTTATGCAAAAAGCATGAAATTAATTGAACTTCAATACCCTTTTTTTCAATAATAAAGTGAAGTGATGCTTGAGATGAATGTAAAGGAAATTCCAGGAAGAATTACGAAAGCACTTTTGAAGAGAGAAAAAAAAAAAAAAAAATAATAATAATAATAACTTTCATTTCTACGAAAATTATATTAACAAATGCTGAGTTTTATATAATAAAATAAACACAAAAAAAAGGAAAATTTAGAAATTTTATTATTTGAAAATAAATATAATTTTATGTATTAAAATATAAATGTACGTATGTAAATCGATTGATAAATATAAAAATATATACTTAATAGTCTCATAAATATTTTTTTTTTTTTTTTTTTTTGCATTTTATCCAATACTGCTTTCATTATGTTTCTCCATTGTTCGTTCAGCCAAGAATAATTCTCAATTTTTTTATTCGCACATCTCTAAATTTAAATAGTTAATTATTAACGTAAAACAATGGTAGAAAAATGCGAAACTTTTTTTTAAATCGTTGCAATTATTTATTTATTTTGCATTTTATACAGGTTAAGACAAAGCTTATCCCTCTATTCTAAAAAAAAGTAACTACCGCTGTCACCGCTGCCGCCGACGGTTTTGAATTTTTTGTGACAGGACTTTCTTCGTTAATATTAAGATAAATAATGCATACAAAAATATGAAAATCAGTGGTTTTATACAGAAATGTTTGAGAAACACGCTGATGCAGACAGTTTTCAAATCGAAGAATTATTTTAAGAGATATTTAATGCTAAAGTTGGACAAAATCGTTCCACTAAAAAGGTTTTATAGCAGCAGAAACTATACATGGCAGTGTAATCATTTTTAGATCATTTTATGCGTTAGAATTTGCCGGAGTGCAGATTGCATTAATTTTTTTTATTTTGACTCATTTTTTGAGGTTTTATTTCTATTTTAAATTCAAATTTTCAGCATTTCTAGACATATTTTTTTCATTATTTTAGAAAATGGTATTAATTTATACTGTTGTCAAATGTATAAACAGCGCAAACAATAATGTTTGCTTCAAATTAAAAAATTATTTACACGTGACTATTATAAACAGAAAAAATCATTTGGAATTAGAATTAAATAATTATGTACAAAAAGCAGGAACTTATTAAAAATTACGTCATAAAACGTATACACGTGAATTTTAAAAGAGAGAGGATATTGTAAAATAATAAATTCATTAACATGCGTTAGATGTCTCAAATAGGAGAAATTACGTCATATATACGTCACATTATAGTTATTACATAAAATGAACGTAAAATAATATTGCAAAACAGTTTAAATTTAGAAATTGAGCTAGACATTTATTTGATATTTTGAGAGGATCTTTTCAACTATTTTTGTTAGGATAGCGCAAATAATATTTCATTTCTAACAAAAGTATTTTCACGTGAATATTTAAAAGAGAAAGAATAGCTTGGTCAAAATTACGTCAGATTAAAAACGATTAATTTAAAATGTCTTATTTAAAAGAACTTTCTTTTCGCTTTCTTAAAAAATACCAGGAGACAAAGACTCTGTTTACTTAATTCCTTTTATATTAGCTTATTTTGAAATGTTGTTACGCGTGTCTACGTCATCAAGTTATTTTTATTTTGACGTTTTATTTGTATTTTCATTAATGTTGTACTAATTTATTTGTTCTTTCGTTATTTAAAATAAAAATTATGTCAATTTGTATAATTTAGCGAGTGGTTTGGCGATTTATATAATTTGGCGAAATTGGTCGACGGGATAATCAAGTAGTACCACAGCGGATTTGGCGTTAAAATTCCCCAATCAAAGAGAAATTAATAGAAATCCGTTTATAGGGAGATAGCCACTGTTTGTTAAATTATAATTCAATCTTTCGAAATCTTTTTAAAGCCGATCAAATTAGCGTGCATTTAGAGTCTGCGGTGTCTGGACGGGGGTTGGCGAGCGTAGCTCGTAGGGGGCCGAGCCCCCTAGTATGATAAAAAAAAAACTTCTGCATGTTATGTATATGCATAACGATAAATAATTAAAATTACGTTATGAAGACCATTCTTCATCATTGTTCATTGTTCATCATTGTTCAAATTTTAGTTATTCTAGTGGTACTTTCAAAAGTTAATTGGTATTTATTTCACATATTATATTAAATATAAAAAAAAAACTTAATTTACGTCCGTAAATAGTAATGCCATATAATAATTATACAAAAACTTCAAAATATATACTAAAAACACTTTAAATGCTTAAAAGACGTCAAATATCGATTAAAAATATTAAAATATTGGCGTGTTTCGATATATATATATATATATATATATATATAGTATATATATATATATTACCCATTTTAATTTAAATATTTAGGCTGTCAATAGTCGATACACATTACGCGAGTGAGATGGTTATATTGGCAAGAAATAACACATTAATAGAAGTGACCTAGTCATTCTGTAGCATTTCAACAATCGAGTAGCGATCTTCAATTTGGATGCATCCCTAAAATATGCTCATTTAAAAATAATTAATTTCTCAGAAACTAATCATACGTATTTCATGAAAATCTGGATTTAGGCTTATTGAAGGGTGTAGAAACTATTTATGGTGTCAAACTTGGGTATTGCTATTAAAAAAAAAAAAAAAAAAAAAAAAAAAAAAAAAAAAAAAAAAAAAAAAAACATAGTTTGGGTTTGTTTTTATATGTAGATGACCATTAAAAAAAATTTATACACATTTAAAAGTTCTCTTTAGTTCCTCTCGTTTGGTACTAGTAACTTTCTTCTACAACAATTTGTTGCAGAGTTAGCAGGAAGTGTTTAATTTTTATTTCCACGACTGAACCCAAAACACTGGAATATGAGATCAGTCCCTATTATAAAGTGGAGATACAATGCCCTGTATATTTTCATCACTGGTCATTGCTCCATCTATAGACCGCTTTCCAAAACTTGTCAACAATTCTACCGAAATTTTCGGAAAATGAAATGACAACGTTCGTTACACACTTTTGAACCTCTTATATGTATTTCAATCGATTTCCTTACAAATAGTTGTAAATAAAGATCAGATCTATAAATCAATTTACTTTTATTGTATAGAATGCTTATATTCTTTTTTTCAATTCCTACTATTAGTCCACACTCTCCCAATATATATCTTGTTAAAATTTTCAATCGTTAATAAAATATTTATTATCCATCCAATCAAGTTCAAATAAATTTTTTAAAACTTGTAGTGGATGACACTTCATGTTAATACAGATTTTTTCAAATATTAATTAATTAATTTAATTTAATTAATTAATTTTAGTTTTATATGGGATGCAAAATGGCAACCATTGGTTATTGAACAGTATTTAATGCATCTTCATACCTATAAAGGCGGGTTACCATGCGAGGGACCCTATTCTATCGCTAAATACCGCCAAACATATCACCAAATTTGGCGATCAAAATGAGTCGCCAAAAGTGGCGCCAACTTGGCGATATCTCTGATCTTTCACCAAATTCCCATAGACTTTCATTGTAAACCAATAGGGTTTTAAGGCAACAAAAACTAATATTAGCTTAAGGGATTATATTAAATTTTTCTTTGATAACCTGAGTAGGAATTGACTTTAAAAAATACATTTTTTTATTACCCGTTTTACTAAGTTTTGATAAGGCTGTATTCCCCCTATTGTATTTTACATGTTCTGCAACTCTGCAACATGTTCCTTACATCTCATACTGAATTTCCTTCGGATCATACCTAAGTAATTATTTCTAATAGCCCCCTCCCTAATAAATGGAATAATATATACTTCTGAAACCTCACTCCTATCAAACGAATCAATTTTTGTGACTGATCTCACATTCTTTTTCATCTGTTTAGTATATATTTTATGGTGTTAGAGTATTTCTTTAGCAGAAAAAAAATTGACTCCGAAAAAACTGTCATGCATTGTTTGTTTATTACCTTACGTAAATAAATGATTATCAATATGTGCTGTGAGTTTAGTTTAGGTAAAATATGAAGAGTTCGTTAAGATTAATAGATAGCGCAGACTAATCGAGTTAAATACACCAAATTTTCGACTACAATTTTGAGAGCAATAAATTATGATTAAATTTCGTCAGGCAAAGGCAAAAATTTATATGCAGGTTGAGTACATATGATGGAGCCGATTTTAAAAAAAAAATCGTATTTTCAAAACTACTGCACATGTTACAATGAGTGATACATGAATTTAAAGAAAAATATACAACTTTTTTTTTTGAGTTACAAATGTTCATTGTTACAAGTGCATACGTCATTCGTACGGCATACGTACATTTTGTAGCATCACACTGTCAATATTTCTGAATGCTGCACAAATGCGTTCTTCAAGTTTTTACACTTTGTTTTCGGCATTGGTGGAACATAACTAAAGTCCTTCACACTGCCAAAACTAAAAAGAACGCATTTGAGCAGCATTTGGAACCATTGACAGAGTGATACTACAAAATGTTTTGAACGAACTGGATTACAGATTGGATGTACTCGGTGTAACAAGAGGGTCACACTTCGAACATTTGTAACTGAAAGAAAACTTCGTATATTTCTCTGTATATTAGTGTAAATTCGTGCACATATTGTAATATGAGCAGCACTTTTGAAAATATGATTTTTAAAAATCGGGATCATAATTTGTACTCACTCCGTATATTATACTAGCTGTTACCCGTGACGTCGTTCACGTAACATAAAAAGAAGAAATGAATTAATTAAGCAAAGCATTTCCCTTCCGATAATTAAAAAAATATATAATAAACCAATTGTTTATCACATTTTATAAGAGACAATCTATATATATATAAATATATAGTACGCTATCGTACGTGGCACATAAATCGCAATTATTCGTTAATTGTTTAATGGCAACGCCAAATGAAACGCATCTCATTGGTTATTGAACAGAATTTAATGCATCGCTATACCTATAAGGAAGTATCCGTAGGGGACCGTATTCTGCCACTAAAAGTGACGCGAACTTGGCGATATCTCTAATAATTCGCCAAATTCCCATAGACTTCCATTGTAAACCAATAGGGTTTACTTGCTTACAGAAAATCAACAAATTGAGATATTTTAATGCAACAAAAACTAATATTAGCTTAAGGGATTATATTAATTATATATAACCCTCTCGCTGCGTATATATATATTTTTTTTATCAAAATAGGTTCAAAAATCACGCATTTTTTTATTACATATTTCAAATCTATATATAGCTTAGAGTTTAAATATGTAAACATTTTTTGTAAAAGAGTTCAAGATCTTAAATGGGATATGATATTAGAAATTAGGCGAAATCAGGATTGTCAATAGAGACTATTTTTATAGTCTCGCACCACTATTGTAAGAAAATCAATTTTGCAGTATATTTCTCTTGTAGATGTTGTTAAAGTCTATATGAATTTTTTTAAAGTGTTCCGAGTTGAAATAAAAAATAGTCGCCAGTGGAAAAAATGAATCCCCGAGGAAATCTCGGATTGCGCAAATTTTGCTACTTTTACGTTGCCGAGGAAATATCGGGTTGCGCAGCGAGAGGGTTAAGGGAGTCCAAGTAAATTAAATTATGAATAAAAGTAACAGGATACAATGCTTAGCATGATTTCCCAAACATAAATTTTAAGGGAAACCAAACTGGTCGCCAAGGGTGGCTAGTATGAGTAATTTAAGGTATTTCTTTATTATAAGGTCATTGACATAACTTAGATTTATACGCTGAACCAGGATGTCTGTTTATATCATGAAGTAATAAGAAAATGACAAAGATGTCATATACGCACCGGGAACCTAATTGTCGCCAACATAGATTATTTTGCTTGACATGGTAACCCAGCTACTGTTGTTTAGTTAATAATAAATAGTTTATTTACTTTAATTTTCTTTTAAAATTATATAAATTGCTTTGTTCTATAGTTCTTAATGAAACTTCTTTCTATTTATTGTTATTTCCTTTATTGAGTAATAGAACATAATTTAAAATTATACATGTAACTGGTATTCGAAAACGATGTTTTCTCCAAATTGGTATGAAAAAGAGATCGCGCCAAACCAAGTACGTAAATGGCATTTGTGCCAAGAAAATTATCGGATGATACTGTTTTATATGTTTTACAATCATACTTGTCATCAAAGGTGGGCGAAGAAATGGTATTCTGGAATATTATTAAGTCTTTACCACACAAAAAACAAACATGTTTACAACAATGTACTTACTATTTTTTTATATGTATTTACTATTATGTATTTACTTTTGCACCTAATTTCTTTCTCTAAAAAAAGCAAATTGATTACGAACCCGATTACAGAACATAACCTTTCTATCTAGTTAATTTTTTTTTATTTCAAGAATGAAAATATATATTTCATGCTAATCATTCCGTCCTTTTCGAATTTGCTATTTTTTTGTGCATATTATTGACATTCGCTATCCATTTGCTCTTTAAAAGTTTTTTTTTTTTTAAATTTTAAATTGTAATTTAAATCTTTGTGTTAACCGTGCGCAGACGATAAACCGTAATCCTTGATAACAATTTTCTTTAAATAATAAGAATTAATACCATAACACAATCTCATTTTATTTCAACATCAAAGCATATCCGTTTTATATTTTCCATATATGACGTCACATTTGCCTTCTTTCGGAACTTACTCAAAATTCACGCACCTTGTATAATTAAAAATACTTGAAAATTTCCGTTTTAATCTTTCAATTAGAAATTAAATTATTATTCTAAGTTTTTACTTTTTGGCAACGAAAAAAGGAAGATGATTAAATTTTATCGGAAAAAATGTCAATTCATTGTGTATGAAAAGTAATGAAATTTTGGATTATTAAGCAAAACATTTGAATAAAACAAATTAAACATACCCTATGTTCATTTCCGTGTTGTAATCCATCTATATCCAAAAATACAAAAGCATTAATTCATTCGTTTAGATGCTGACTTTATTCAAACATTCGGACACACATTGGCATTTATAATATTATAAGGAATATACTAAATGGAGTTCCCTCATTTCTATTTTAAATACAGATTTACATTCAATATTATTAGAAGCAAGTAACTTCCAGCTTTTGAAACATAAAAAATTTTCTGAAAGAAACTTGTCGGCGTTTAAAGCATAATATCTATAATCTTCTTACATGATATATCATGAAATCGATCAAAAACACAACTTTTTGACGCAAACTCTTATCAGATTAATTAATTGCTTCTGTTAGGAACATTTTGCAAAATGTTCTCAATGATTATCAAATTGAAATAGAGTTTTACTTGAAGAATGTAACATTTTTATACTTACATATTGCATTCCTAAAAATATAAAAGTGGTTTGAAGAAAGCTCACTATACAATTTAATCTTGAATACTTTAATTTCGGTTGACTATAGAATAGGAAAAAGAAAGAATTGGTTATCGTAATGATTCCATTTGTTTAATGTTATGTGCTTTACGGTAACAATTATTACTTATCTATTTAATTACATTAATTCCATGAGTATAAGTGTATTTTCGTAAGATTATATTTATACACATATGTACAATGCATAATCAAATATTAAACAATAATACTACTTAAAAGTGCTTTTTTACTCTAAAGAACATACAGTAACATAATTTTCCTTACTTTAAAATCGGATCTGTTTCTCCGAATTACAGCATTTTTATTTTTTTTTTATTTTTCAATGCTTGTTGCCTTAACCCTTTATGTACTGAATTACAAATTCATGAAAATTTTATCTTCTACAGCATTTTTCGTGAATTTACGAAACTACTTTACAAGACTTAAATAATCATTTAATACATTTTAGAAGGATTTTACAAAGATTAATTAAACTTGAATTTTTAGAGATTTTGGGCAATATTTATAACCCCACTCAAACCTTTTATATTAAGTAGTTTTCTTAGTATTTTGTAGAATTAGGAAATGTGCAAATATAATGTTCTTACAATAAGAATATATAAATATTTAAAAAATAAAAAAATCCTCTTGCCTCAACGCCAAGAAAGCATAAAAGATGCAAAGGCAAAAGAAATCATCCCTTTAAAAATATGTTTGTTTTGTGTAACCAATAATGCTTTTCAAACATAATAAAATAACTCATCTTTAACTCATTTTAACTGTATTACTGTTAATCAATATATTAAATTAATTTTATAACAAGTTATTTTAATGGTACTAATAAGTACCGTCAGTAGATAAAGGGTTAATATGTGATAAAACTAAATCGTCTCTGTAATCCAAGCATATGATTTTCTAAAACAGATATGTCGTACATTTTTATCTTTTTTAGCAAAGGGTATGTCTATATCAATGTTTATTCTTAAAAATAGTTTAGAAGGAATGTTTTTTAAAATATTTAACTATTCCATTTAGAAAATAAATCTAAACACGTATCTTTGTTATTCAAACTTACAACAAAGAAGGAAATATGCAGAATATTCATCTGGCTATACTTGTAAATATTATCCCCAATGTATAGCTTGTGATCTGGATTTAATTTTGCTTCATTTTAGTTTGAAACTTTTAATTCTGTATTCGTAAAGTGAAAACATATCTCATGTATAGCCTGTATTCGTAAAGTGAAAACATATCTCATGTATAGCATATATATCTTACTGCATTATTTACAAATTTCTATTAGTTTATAACATAAAGTAATCACTTTAAACGTGAAAATTCAATTTTACTTCGCTCGAAATGATTATTATGATTTTTTCTTTGTATTAAAGCGGGAGGAGGCAGCACAGGCAATAACCTCATCGAGTTCATGGTAAAATTCCAAAATTAGTTAAAATTCGATTCCCATATTATAACGCAATCGGTCTGTCAAGACATAACTTGGTGGAAAACACCTGAAAACCCCTTTTTAGCGCTTGACTCGAAGGTTTACAATTGTGTTTTCCTGCTCCCAGTCGCCCATGTTTTCATACCTTTGGGTGCAGGAAAACACAATGGTAAACCTACGATTTAACCGCAAAAATCGGGTTTTTATGTGTTTTCCACCAAGATATGACTTGGCAGACCGCTTGCGTTTTAATATGGGATTCGAATTTTGACTAATTCTGGAATTTCAGCCGTGAACTCGATGAAGTGATTGTCTGTACTGCAGCCTCCCAGTCTATATCTAACTATAAATGTTTCACTGAAGTCCTGTGGAAAAGTAAAAACATAAAATATAAAATAACGATCTTCTATAACCGTATTTATACTTAATATCATCACAATATTTTAATTTTTTTAATTACAATCTTCTTAATACTAGGGTATTCTGCCCCCTACGAACTATACTCTCTAACTTGTCTAGTATCAGTAGGCTCCAAAAATATGCCGATTTTCTCTGTTTTAAAAAGTTTTCCGGATTACGGAAAATTGAATGATATCTCCCAGACCGGTGGCAGTAATCGGAATGCCATTCATTTCTTTTTGACTGACGCATGTATTTTTCAGTTCCCAATTCCACATCTCCAGATTACGCTTTATTTAGTGATTGATTAATTACGATCTATCACACATTGGAAAATCAGATTGTTTGAAATGAATAAGAAAATAAGGACATTAGCGCAAGAATTTTATAATAACATCCACAGAAGAAAAGTTTTCTTTTAAAATCGTTCGAAATATGACATTTTAAATAAGTATGACTTATTATGACTTATAAGTATGACATATTAAGTATGACTTACTTTTAACATCAATTAAGGTTTTTCGCACAGAATAATTTAATACATTTGAAGTTTCTTTATCAAACTAATTTCCAGTAGTAAAATTACGCTCGAAATTACTGAATATATAATATGTGATTTATCACATTGCTAACGAAGCGTAGAACCAACAATGTGAAATAGTCCACGCCGGGTATCGAACCCGGAACTCTTGTAATAGTGCTCCAAGTGCTCTACCATTTAAGCTACGAGCACGATGCCCAGCTTAGCATTATTTTCAACATACGTAGGAAATGCTAAGCTGGGCATCGTTCTCGTAGCTTAAACAATAGAGCACTTGGAGCGCTATTCCAAGGGTTCCGGGATCGATACCCGGATTGGACATTTTTCACATTGTTGGCTCTACGCTCCGTTAGCAATGTGATAAATTACATATTATGTTTGAAATAATACTCTATTAAGATAATCTAATTTTGAATAAAAATTTTAAAAATAGAAAAAATTGAATAATGTTTGGTGTTTATTTAAACACCTCAACCTAGTGCAGTGTGTGCATGCAAAATTTGGATAAACTGCTATGCATAGTTTTTGATCGTATGAAACTCTTTAAACTAAACCACTTTGAGCGATTTCAAGATTAAATAGCGCAAACAAAATTCTCCGATTTGAAAACTGTACCTGGCGCATGTTTATCATACGTTTCACTATGAAACCGCGAGTTTTATATACAATAGCTTTCTAATATGCGCCGGGAAAGAGCCGCAGAAACAATAAAATATTTTCGTGCTAAAGGATTAACACTCTTCATAAAAGAAAGATTATTCTGAAACATTATTTTTTAGCGATTATATTAAAAATCCTACAACGGATAAAGATTATTTTCGTGTACATATTATATTTATCATTGCGATTTGCCTTATGTACTCTTTATTCTTCGATATACAGGGTAAGTCAAAAATGAATTACCCACTTGCTCCTTAGTGCGGATTAGGACCAGAATGCTCCTTAGTGCGTTCTTGTTCCGAATGACACGAAATTAAAATGCAGATAACTGAGACGATGGATCCAATGTATGTTAAATAAACGTTTTTAGCTTAAAATTCACCAGTAAGTACTCCGCTGCTATCCATGAAAGCAATCATTCTTCCGCCATGTGTTTAGAATATTTGGTCCAGAATTATCATTTTAGTGATAGGAAAAATAGTTTGATAAGCACAGCGCGTTGTTGACAATACAGGCTGACATACAGACAGCAGTTATCGTTGGCATATTAAGCATTTATGGAAAGCGATTAAGTTATTAAAAATGTATTACGTACATAAAAGTCAAACAATACATAGATAAAAGTCAAAGCAAAAACAGCATGTTGTTCTCAATGAAGGCGGACACAGAGCAAGGCATTTATTAGTTATTAAGGGGCAATGTATTAGATATTATAAGTCAAAGGATTAAGACTAAAATCAGACGGACGTCTTTCGCAAGCTTTTTTACTTACGTACTAGGCTAATGCCAGATGAAAGTCTTTTGCACTCTTTTTTACATACGTATTATCCCTATACAATGCTAGCGGCATTGTGTAGGGATAATATGTAAGTAAAAAAGCGTGCAAAAAGACGTCCGTCGGACATTAGACTAAGGCCAATGTCAGATGGGCGTCTTTATGCCTGCTTTTGTGCTTACGTATTATCCATTCACAATGCTATAGCATTGTGAATGGATAATACGTAAGTAAAAAAGCAGGCAAAAAGATACCCGTCTGACACAGGCATAAGAATTAAAAAGTCAACAAAATCACAGCACGTTGTTGCCACTGATGGCGGACACCCAACGAGCATTTATTGGTCATTAAAAGTCAATATATTAGGCTTTAAGTCAACGGATTAGGAATTAAAAAGCTAACGCAATCACAGAAGGCTGTTCACCATGCAAACGGACACACACTGAGCATTTATTGGTCATTAAAAGTCAATGCACTGGGTATTGACTGGCAACGGATTAGGAATTAAAAAGTCAACGCAATCGCAGCACGTTTTGACTTTGAAAGCGTACATATAGCAATAATTTATTGTATGAATATTAAGACAATAGAGCTATGAATAAAGAGAGGAGACATTCTGTGTAGTATTAACCTGTTGCGAATGAAAAAGCTCAGAATGTAGCGGCAAGATAGTGATTGTTGTTTGTTTACATCGAATAAGATTTGATTAACGCTGGGAAAAATTCCACCAGTAAAAACAAACATAAATATTTGTTTTATTTATAAGAGAATTTCTGCATGACTAAAGCTTTTAAATACGTCGAAAATATCTATTCAAGTTTACTGGAGAATGTTTGACCATGCGGTAATTAAACTCACTGATATTGACAGGATGATTGTTTATGTAGTCACAATATGGCATAAAAGCAGAGTTTGACGGCTGAGGGGGAAAACGTTCACCAGTAAATACAAACATACAATTTTTTGTCTCAATTATGATAGAAATTTCCATGAAAAAGACGTTTATACAAAGAGGAGTTTTCTAGTCAAATTTAAACGTGGTAATCATGCCATGTGAACCATTTGCAGATGAAGCTTTGCTGTTTTGAGGATAAACCAATTCATCTTTATTCATAGTTCCATAATTAAACTTTTATTAAAAGCCATATTATATGCTAAAATATCAGTATAATTCTTGAATTTGACTGTTACAGTGCCACATTTCTACAAATTTTCGTAATCAAAATTTTCATTTAATGAATTATAAGCGCATATTTTATTTTGTCTGCAGCTTAATTTATGTCTTTTTCCAGGCGGTAATACTCAGCACTAAGAATTCTGAAATGAGCAAGTTATTTATTTCTGTCCCTGTTTTTTTTCGAATAAATTTCATGAAATCAATTACTAAATGTTGATCCAAACTGACAACTGTGTTTAAATTAAAAAATATGTAAATAAACACAATTGAAAGTTTTATAGATTGCTTATGGTAGTAAAACACTGATTCATTGACAAAAAAAGGGTTATCTAACGGCTGCTTAATAAACATTATTAAACTAAAGAAGGATTCATGCATATCGATAATTAACTGAAAAGGCAAAATGTACTTAGATCAAATAAATTGGAAATTTCACTCTGTATCAGTGTTGCCAGTATGTCCCGATTTTCTGTTGTTCTAAGTTTTGCCTCGCGTAAATCCCTGCGTGGGACACTATAAGTCTTGATTTTTCAGGAGGCACAATTTTTTAAAAATTTCGTTTCGTATTATGTTATTCATAATTCTGTATCGAGTGGAACATAATAGAGTAAAATCTGTGAAGATATAACATATCTAAACAGTAAAAAAAAACAGATGTAATTCTACAGATGTAAAGCTACATAAATCTGTATGCTTAATAAAATTTTATGTGTAACTCGGGGATAATTACATGATTTTTTTTTTTCAGTTACATAAAACGTTCTAGGAATCCCAGTTTCCTAGAAAATTCTTAGTAAACTTACAGATTTTTGTTTTATAGTGTAAACATGAATCTGTTACATGATTTTTTGTTGTTGTTGTTGCTGTTACATGCAATGTTCTAAGCATCCCAGTTTTCTAGAAAATTCTTAGCAACTTTATATTTTTTTAGTGTATAATGGAAAACTTTAATATGTACCCTACAAATCTACCTGTCTAGGTGTAAACCAGCCTGTTTTGCGATTACTAGAGATTCTGTTTTCACATTTTTTTCTGTATTCAGAGCCAGTTTATAACGGTATTTTTTCTTATAAGTAAAAATTCAACTGTCCCTACAATAGGAATGTTATAAAAAATATACCCGTAAATTCAAATTTTGTTTCAGTCACTACAGATTCCACTTTCACAGGTTTTAATGTATAAGATTGTTGTGTTGGATTAATTAAATTTTAATTTATAGAGATTTTGTGCAATATTTATAATCCCAATTGAATCTTTTATTTTAAATATTTTTCTTAGTATTTTGTAGAATTAGGTTTTGTTTTGCGTAACCAATAATGCTTTTGAAAAAATATAAATTAATATATCTATAACTCATCCTAAACTGTATTACAACTAATCGATGTATTAAATGAATTTTATAACAAGTTATTTTAATGGTACTTATAAGTACCGTCAGTAGATAAGGATTAAATTATCAAAATTCATTTGTTATTCTGTATTTTATTCTAGATACCTGATTCATAAAATTACTCTTATAAAAGACTTTTAGTGACAAATATTATTTTATTTTTTTTAAAGCTTTCTTTTTCAGAAGTTCTACTGTTTTTTCAATCATTAAATAAATGTTAAATAACATTAATATTCGTTAGTTGAATGGATAATATAAATTAATGGTATTTTACCAAATTAATATGGCTTTATCTAGTCCTATAATTGTTTATTGTGATGAAATAAAAAAAGGTTCATATTCAAAACTAGAATTTCAAAGTATGATAATTTAAAGTTCAATAATGTAAAAAGAATAAATACAAATGCACATAAGATTTATTCGAAATTTTATAAATATTAATAATAATCTTTCGAAAGAATTTCAATTTTCCCAGATTCTTTCTTCAAAAATTTTCATTCAAAGTTAGAACAACGTAAAAAATAAGCAAGATATAAACACATTTTATATTTGCATTTCACTATTATTCTTCGAAAAGCTTTAAAATCACTTTCACATAATGTAAAAAACTAATTTTCTGAAACTGAAATAAAAAAGTCCTTTACCCTTTATCATTTAACCGAAAAATGTTACTGCAAAAGAGTTACAGGTGTATTATATTGAGTATTAACCCTTTCAGGGGCAAGTAATTGTGTTACTGTAATGTTTAATGGACACAGGAATTTTTGAAAAAAATTGATTCAAAATAAGTAAAAGCAATTTCTCAACTTTTTTCAACCAAAGTTATAAAAGAAAAATTTAATTTAACGTTTTTGGTGCAAATCTTGATTAAAATTAAGTGGGACTTATAATGTTCCACCACCTCTCAATGGGTTAAATTGCTTTGTTCGCTTTATTTTTAGAGTGTTGAGAACTTAATACTATAGTGAAAATACCATTTTCCTACCTGCAGTCTCTTGTTTTTACCCAAGTAGCAATAAAGTGTGCTGTAATTATTAGTGATGTATATTTATATACATATTTATTCATTATTTCTATGGTTAAATGAGATTGGATTAATCCTCTGACAGTCTAGAAAAAGGCCAAAAATGTAACGTTGCTTTCTGTGTATTTTGTTTTAAATGTTTAAAAAAAGAGGATTCTTTAAACGTTATATAGAAAAAAAAAACATACATTAATGTAATCCTTGAAAGTATTAATCATTGTTCAATGTAGGGGACATATTAACACGGGTTTGTCTGTGAGTGGGAAAATGTAAGGTAAAACATCATACAATTGTGTCTTCTTGAAACCAAAGCTTTCGACAGAACTTAAGGTAAATTTGAGAATAAGTCATATATTTAATAGAGGATTTGTTGTACATGAAGATGAAGGAGTCAGATCATGCGCTGAAAAGTGCAAATTCTTTTATGGGGTATTTGATTTTATAAAAATTGGAGCATTTAAGTCCAAAAAATTATCAAATTGAAAGTATTATAACTCGATGAATTTTCGTTGCAAAAGAAAATATATTTTACGGCTTTTCATGCCAGAACATGGAGGATTTTTTCTGAATATAACTTATAGGAGTGTATATAAAATTCAAAAGCGTAACTTTACGAATATTTTTTACAGGACTATTTCATCAACATAATCATAATTCCTGCCTCATTTTGATCACTTTTGCAATTTGTATTGACCATGCATATGCAACATGTCATACATTATTTCAATCACATTTTTTCAATCACATTTCAATCTTTTTAAGATAACGTGCGTAATATAGATATTCGATTGTGATAGCGAAATGTTATATGCCTATACTACTCAGAATGCGAAGAAGACCATGAAAACAGGATGAAGTGATGAATAAATATGCACATGAACGAGGAAATATTTTTTATTAAATTTGCCCGGGACACAAACATTTGGGTTTTTCATTTGTAAATACATTTTACCTCTTTTCTTTGAAATATTATTCATATAAATATACCAATAAGATGTAATAAAATTTATAAACATTATGAAAGTATAATACTTTATGCCAACATTTTTTCGCTATTGATTGTACAAGGTACGGTAATTTCCAGAAGTGATGTAATAACTAGAGGAAATATTATATGAAGTTCATATCCATTTAATATGTTTCGAATTAACTCCCACCTGCCACATCTGTACTCGGCTGTATAAGTTTTGGAAACAACGTTTAAAGTCCTCTTTCGAAATGCTCTTTGTTTAATGTGGACGTTACCGTTTTCTTCGACATCCTCAAATCTTGTTCCCTTAGATCTTGCGTCAAAATTTGACGAACCACCTCCTTGCAGATGTTCAGTTCACTGGCGAGTACTCGAATAGTCAATAGTCGATCTGAAGTCGCAAGCTCACGAACTTTCTCAATTGTTTCTGGCGTGTATGCGAAATGTGGCCGTTCAGTGTGAGCGTCATTTTCGACACTTTCGCGGACGTACCAGAACCTTTTAAGCCATCCAAAAGTTCGCGAACGTGATAATGCTTCGCCGTGCACTTGGTACAATATTTCATTGGTTTATGTAGTAGGTATGCCCAATTTGAAGTAGAATTTAATGTTTATTCTTTGCTCCATATCGACATCCATAACAAAAATTTCACAGCTGCTACATTTTAATGCGTGTTTCGTGGCCAACCACTTGCTTCTTAAGGACGACGATTTCATTGGGCATGCGCGGATAACCTTCCAAATACAAGCATTAACGCTTTCTGATGATTTCTAGTTCTCGTACAGTTACTTTAGTCCTGGAAATTAATGTCTGCATGTTGTAGAAATAAGATTGTTATCAAGATTTACAAAAATATTCATTTAAAAAGATTAATCTGTACTAGAAGAAAGTTTCGATCTGTTTGTCTCCGGTGGCTATCGAAATCTACCGTACATACAATGCTGAAAATGTTTGTGAGGATAGTCTCTTATGATGCGCCGGACACTCTGAATTTTAAAATTTGAATAACTAGTTGAGTTATTAAATAAAATTCGCAACTCACTCTCATCAAAGTATCCCTTTTTCAATTCCTACTATTAGTTCACACTCTCCCTATATTTATTTATTTATTTATTTATATATCTTGTTCAAATTTTCAATCGTTAATAAAATACTTATTATTCATCCTATCAAGTTGAAATAATTTTTTTAAAACTTGTACTGGATGACAATCGATGTTAAAACAGTTTTTTTTCAAATATTAATTCATTAATTAAATTTTAATTAATTAATTTTAGTTTTATATGGGACACAAAATGGAGGCCATTGGTTATTGAAGCATTTAATGCATCTTCATATCTATAAGGGGGTTACAATAGGGGGACCCTGTTCTGTCGCCAAATTCCGGCAAATTTGTCACCAACTTGCCGATATATCGCCAAATTTGGCGGTCAAAATGAGTCGCCAAAAGTGACACCAACTGGGCGATATCTCTAATATTTCGCCAAATTCTCATAGACTTCCATTGTAAACCTACTTGATTATAGAAAATCAACAAATTGAGAGATTTTAATGGAACAAAAACTAATATTAGCTTAAGGGATTATATTAAATTTTTCTTTGATGACCTAAGTAGGAATTGACTTTAAAAACAAAATTTTTATATTACTTGTTTTACTCCGGTTGCTTTGCGATTGGTTGGTTTATAAAGCCTCGCTGATCAAAAATATGCCTTTTCTTTCCGCTCGCTTCTGGTTCGTTGGTTGTGTAAAAGTTTCGCAGAAATAATTAAATAGACCAGGGTAGAATTAAATGAACCAATTTCAGTGTTAAGGTTTAAAGAGTGACAGTTTTTTCAACTAAATATTAATTTTTAGCCCGAAGGATAAACACATGTTTGGAATCATATTTATTACTCAAAATTTAAAAGAATACACCAGTTTCAACTGACGTAACACGCTAGCAATCAGCTTAACAACCTGGCGGACATTTTGTTTGCCCGTGGATTTTCTGGTTTTTCTCTACCTTGATTGGCTAAGCGATGCCATCTGCTACAAAATCGGAGATTTTGGTTAGTTAGTATGAAATTGGGTGCACGTGGTTAAAACTTATTTAAATAACAAGGAATATAGTTTTCAAAAGTTAAATAAATCATTAGAGCCCTCCTTACTGGATCTTTTACCACTAGAAATTAGAAATTGGTAATAGTTTGTTTATTTTTAAGACATTATTAAACGCATTTTTTTTCGTTCCAGTTTTTTGTTTTTGTTTTTTAAAGAATAATGTTTCGAATTTTTCTGAAGCCTGCTATACGGTGCTACTGTATGCCGGCAGCGGGATCCGCGTCGGATATTTTTACGGAACATATTGCGCCATTCATTTATATCTTGTGGTTATAATTATTTCCGAATAGTTATTTCAGCAAATTTCTTAAATTTCTATTTCAGTACCCCATCTCTTCGACTAATATATCTACGAATAGGTTTGATAACGGAGTTTCGTTCCGATATAAGTTTGTTAATAACAGAGTGCGCCTCTGGAGGAGAAAAGTGGAACTAACATATTTTTCAGAGCTAGCACAGCTTTCCTGCTTTACAGTGAAGCATGCAGCAGCGAGCCGTGTCGGAGGATCTTATAGATCATATTGGGTTCTTAACTGAATGGTGGTTACCATTATTTCCGAATAGAAATTTCAGAAAAATTCTTAAATTCTCATTTGTGTCCCCACCCCGTCGAGTAATATATCTACGGATAATTTGAAAATCGGAGTTTCGTTCGGATATGGGTTTGTTTACAAAAGAGTGCGCATCCTGGCGGTGAAAAAGTAAACTAAAAGGTTTTGCAGAGCACACAGTAGGGTGGAGTGAAAACGGCAAAAAATTTTCTTTTTCTAATTTCAACATTTCATGACTCAACAAATGGTGCTTTTTGGCTAAAAAGACACTGAAAAAAAAATTACAGCGCAATCACTTATCGTCTTCAGGTTCCACACAGGAGCCCAAAGAAAGGAATGTAAACTAAAAAAATTTTAAAATCTATTTCTTTTATTTAATTTTAATGTTTACAATGGCTTTATTTTCTAACTTAAAAACAGTTATAAAAATGAAAAAAGGAACGGGAAAACATTTATTTTAATCAATCTTCAATTTTGAATTTCACATGAGGGCCAAAATTTTCAATTTTGGTGTCAAACTTTGGAAGTTCCTTTCGTGACTTGATTGCGCTGCGAATGTATCCATTCCTGCCTCCTGCTCCACATGTTATGGATGATACTTGTATTACTAGTCGCAAATGACTCTCTACTGCTTGAGAATGAGAAGGGAGCGTCTCTATTTCAAATTATGAACCGTTTCTGATCGTACTTGCTATGTCTTCGTCACCGAGGTTCATGGTAGCTGGTGGTTCCAAAGGATTGTCTCAGTGAATCATCTCAAAATAATCATTTGCTTCGAAATCTAAATTTGGAAGGTGAAGTTGGCTTATTTTCCCATTTCAGTTTGTTACGGCGTAAATGCCCTCAAATTTATTTGTTTATAATTTAACTCTGTTTATCTTTCATATTGCGAAATATAATTATAAAACTGATTTCTTTTGACAGAAAAAATCTAATCTGTTTATCTAAATTGTTTATAACCCTGAATCAATATTTATGAGTAACATTATGATTTCAAGGTCATGTAATATAGATTTATTTACTTTATAATAATTTTGAATTGATGGTGATTTATTAGTTTTATAATTACTTGGATGTCATTTAAATGAATATTATAGCTATTTAGAAGATTTATAACTGCATATTGTAATTTTTATTTTGATGTTTATTTTATATAATATGTATCATTTTTAAAATGGTCAGTCTTGACTCTGTAACCAAGCAGAGAACATGTAACATGTCCTGACTCTGTAATCAGAGATGCCAATTGTTAAATCATGGCTCTGTTTAATACAGAGTGTATAGTGGAAGTCCTGACTCTGCAACCAAGCAGAGAACACATTTTTTTTGTATTGGCTCTGTTAAATACGGAGAATTACTATTATGGAACAATTATTAACTTCTAATGATGAATAGAATTTACATACTATTTCAGTTTTATTTAATAAACTATTTAACCTAATTGCTCTCCCATCTCACTTGGATTTTGAAAATTTATTTGTCAGATGAATTTCGGCGCCAACATTTATTCTTGGTGCCGAAACCCGGGAAACATTTTTTGGAAATAATAGTGAGCTATTGTGAAAGAGATTTGTGATTAACAACTGTGATTTATTTTTCAACATGTGATTAGTGTGTGATTTATATTTCAACCTGTGATTAGTGTGGAATTATTATTGTGTCATTTGGATTACGACATGCCATCTACATTACCTGGAATTAACAGGTAAGAAAATATTTTTTTCATTTTCTATGAATGGTTAATGTTTTAAAATAAGAATTATTCTTTATTTAAAATGGAAAATCTTGAAAAGCTGAAAGCAAAACGTTCTGTTGAACGAACGAGTTTCACGAAATTAATTACAAAATTAGAAACATTATTAAATGATGACATTGATAATACGAAAACCGATGAATTATTAGAGCTTCAAGAAATATTTCTCTTAAAAGAAACGGCTTTCCAAAGTTTGAATCGTGATATTGAAGCTCAAATATCCGACTTAAAAGAATATGAAAAGGACATTGCTAATAGTGAAAAGTACACTGACCAATTGATCAGTGCTAAATTTAAAATTAAAAATAGATTAAGAAAATGTAAAAAGGATAATGTTTCTATGATAGCAACTAGTCGTGTAAATTCATTGAATGGTTCTGCTAGTGGAACAGAAACGAGTTCTGCCATGAAATTGCCTAAATTAAATGTTCCAAAATTTTCTGGTGAAATCGAAGAATGGGTCGAATTTTTTAACTGTTTTGAAACATCGATACACCAGAATAAATCACTATCTAAGATAGAAAAATTCGCTTATCTAAAATCCTTGTTATGTAATCGGGCCTATAATGTGGTAGAAGGGTTTCCTTTGACAGAACAAAATTATGATACTTGTATTGATTTATTAAAGGACCGTTTTGGTAAGGTTGATGTTATTATTAATAAACACATGACTAATTTATTAAATATGGAACCAGTTAAAAATTGTTCAAATTTAAATGCATTAAGAAGATTGCATGACATGTGCGAAGTTAATATTAGAAGTTTAAGAAATTTGGGGGTAACATCCAGTTCTTATGGACAATTGCTAAATCCTATTTTGCTAAAGCTATTGCCCCATGAATTAGTGATTGAATATCATAGAAAACGTGATACTAGCAAAGAGTCAGATGTAACCGATCTAATTGCCTTTCTGAAATGTGAAATAGAATGTAGAGAAAAGGCTTTGTCAATGACAAGTTCTAAAAATGATGCATCCTCTTCTTTTGTACATAAAAATAAAACTGAATTTCGTGAAAAGAAAACATCAAATAAATATCAACATGCTAATACCTTAAATGCCACTATTAAAGTTTTTTGTGTATTTTGCAAAGGTAATGACCATTTATCTTCCGAGTGTAAAAATTTAGCTGATGATAAGAAAAGATTAATGTTACGTAAGGAGGGTAGATGTTACAAATGCTTTTTGAAATCGCATTTATCTTCGCAATGCCGCATAAAATTAAAGCCATGTCTAAATTGTAAATGTACTGAACATAACAAATTATTTTGCTTTAAGAAAAGTTTGAAACCAGAAATTAATGAAAATCAAAATCAAACAGTTGTATCTAATTCTCATTGTAATTTTAGAAATTCTAAGCATGCTGTTTTATTGCAAACATGTTGTGTAACTGCTCAAGGTAATTCTAAATCAAAGGTAGTTCGATTATTACTTGATTCTGCAAGCGAAAAAAGCTTCATAACAAAAGCATTAGCTCGTGAATTAAATTTGCCTGTTTTAAGAAAAGAACATTTAACTGTATTCGCTTTTGGCATGGATCAAGGTCGCGAAGAAGAATATGATGTTTTTAAAATTAAATTGCGAAGTAAAATGAATTATCATCGTTTTATAGATGTTGAGGTGTTAGCTACCGATTTGATAAGTGCAACAACATTGAAGGTTCCCAATTCTGACCCTCTAGTTATAAAATACATTGAAAGTAAAAGATGGAGGTTAGCCGACCCTACGCCCGAGGAATCCGAAGTACAAATTTTACTTGGAGCTGATTATTTCTGGAATGTTCAGAGAGGTGTCGTTGAAGAAATTAATGACCATTTATATGTAGCTAATACACTTTTTGGGTACACAATAGTGGGAAAAATAAACTCTAAAGGTAACGAAACAGTTAATGCTCATCTTGTATCTGTTAATGAAATAGAAAATTTTGATTTGCAAAAGTTTTGGAAACTAGAGTCTTTGGGTATTTGTGATAGTAAAAATGAATTATTTTCACAAAAGGATTTAGATGCTCTTGATTTATTTAATGATAATTTAAATTTTGTAAATGGAAGATATGAAACTAAACTTTTGTGGAAAGTAAATAAAAATGAATTGGAATCCAATTTTGATGTAGCTAAACATAGACTTTGGGGATTAAAATCAAAATTGTGCAAAAATGAATGGTTACTTAAGGAATATGAGAAAATATTAAATGAACAATGTGGTTTGGGTATAATTGAAGAATGTGAGTTTAATAAAGATGAAATAAACACGTATTACATGCCTCACAGACCAGTAATAAGGGAAGATAAATCGACAACTAAAGTAAGAATTGTTTTTGATGCGTCATCCAAAGATAAGGGGGCAAAATCGTTAAACGAGTGCTTATTTCCTGGGCCCAATCTAAATCCTAACATATTGGACATTATTTTAAAATTCCGTCTCCACAAAATTGCTTTCTTGGCCGATATAGAAAAGGCATTCTTGCAAATCCAGATACAACAAGAAGATAGAAATTTTTTGAGGTTCCTGTGGTTTGACAATATCACTAGTAACAATCCCATTTTGAAGGTTTTTCGCATGACCCGTGTAACTTTTGGTGTAACAACTTCACCCTTTTTCCTTTCTGCAACCATCAAACATCACATTGAGGGGTATAAAGATTTGTTTGGAAAAATAGTTAATATGCTGGATACTTCCTTATACGTTGATCACCTGTTTCATGGAGCTGATTCAGTAAATGAAGCTTTTGTTTTATCAAACGGTGCAGAGAAGATATTGAGTGAGGCCAATATGAAACTCAGAAAATTTAAAACCAATTCTTCCGATTTAAAATTTTTATGGAAGGAACATGGAATAAACTTTGAGGAAGACACTCTTGAACAAAATCTTTCGAAGGTATTGGGAATTATATGGATAACAGAAAGTGACACCTTGAAAATAGACATACAACCACTTTTAGTAGAATTTGACCATAAAATTATTACCAAACGTATTGTTTTACAAACTGTGGCAAAAATTTATGATCCTATTGGACTCATTTCCCCTTTCGTGATAAGAATTAAATTTTTAATGCAAGAACTCTGGGAACATGGAATTGACTGGGATTCTACATTACCAGATTCTTTAAGTGGAAAATTCAGAAAATGGCATAATGAAATAAAAGACTTGGTAAATTTTGAAATTCTTAGAAAATATTTTGTAACTATCCCAAAATTAAATCCTGAAACCGCTCAACTTTTCATATTTTCTGATGCTAGTTTAAAAGGGTATGGGTCAGTGGCTTATTTACGTGATTCTTCTTCTTGTGAAACTTCATTTGTAATAGCAAAATCGAGAGTAGCGCCTCTCAAGAAAATTACATTGCCGCGCATCGAACTTCTTGGAGCACTTACGGCTGCAAGATTAGCGAATTATTTAAAGGAAATATTTAAAATTGTGAATGAAAATATATTTTGTCTAAGTGACTCCCAAATTACCTTGCACTGGATTAAAGGAAGTGCTAACAACTGGAAGCCCTTTGTGGCAAACCGCGTACGCGAAATTCAGGAACTTGTTGCTCCTGTACAATGGAAATTTTGTAAAGGAAAGGAAAATCCTGCAGATGTTCTCTCTCGTGGTTGCTCTGCATCTGAATTGATTAATAACGAGGTATGGTTACATGGTCCTAGCTGGCTGAAGGAAGAATCGTTACCAGTATTTCCCCTTGAAACTCAACCTAATCTACCTGATGAAGAGGTCTTGCAAGAACAACGTAAAACGCTTGTTTGCTCCATATCCCAAAATATTCCAGAATTTGAGCTTTTATTTAAATTTTCATCCTGGTCTAAATTAAAACGAATTACGGCTTGGTGCCTCAGATTCATCAAAAATAGTACATGCCCATCTGAACGAGTCTATGGTTTTTTGACTGTTCCAGAACTTGAAAGGGCAACAAATGCTATTGTGAAATTAATTCAAAACCATGAATTCGGAGACGAACTGAAAATTCTAAAATCCAGAAAGATCCTAAATTCTAAAAGCAAACTCCTTCCTTTACATCCATTTCTTGACGAAAATGATATTCTTCGTGTTGGAGGTAGGCTAAAAAATGCAAACTTGTCTGAATATCAAAAACATCAAATCATTCTCCCTAAAAGGCATCATGTTACAGACTTGATAATAAAGTATTTTCATGAGAAACATCTTCATAGCGGGACTCAATTGACAATTTCAGCAATTCGACAAAAATTTTGGATAATTAATGCTAAAGAAGCTGTGAAAAGAGAAATAAGGAAATGTATGAAATGTTTCCGAAATTCATCACACCTTTCATCTCAGTTGATGGGAAATCTGCCATCAGCACGGGTGACACAAGCTCGAGTATTTTCAAGAGTAGGAGTCGACTTAGCCGGCCCCTTTTAGATCAAACCTCGTAAGGGACGTGGTGTGAAACCCTTTAAACATTATGTTTGTCTGTATGTTTGTTTCGTAACAAAAGCTATCCATCTTGAGTTAGTCACTGATCTTACAACTGAAACCTTTCTAGCCTCATTGAAAAGATTCGTGGCTCGACGTGGAAAACCTCTAGAAATATTTTCCGACAGAGGTACAAATTTTGTAGGGGCAGACCGCGAAATAAAGAGAATGATGTCTCTAATTGCTTCTGATGAAAAATTGCACAAGTATCTTACTGACGAAATGATAGTATGGAAATTCAACCCACCTTCCGCCCCTCACTTTGGAGGCCTTTGGGAAGCGGGAATAAAACAAATGAAAAATCATTTGAAGAGAACAATTGGTGATCAGATTTTAACTTATGAAGAATTTTTGACCTTAATTGCACAAATTGAGTCATGCTTAAATTCAAGACCGCTTGTCGCTGAGTCTTCTGATCCAAATGACTTTACGGCTCTGACGCCAGGACATTTTATTATAGGAGCACCCTTGACCTCCTTACCTGAGCCTGATATCTCCTCTACCTATGTAACTCCTTTGGAACGTTGGAAATTGCTACAAAAGATTTTCCAAAGTTTTTGGAAAAGGTGGTCGTCAGACTATCTCTCACAATTGCAGCAACGTACAAAGTGGTTTAGAAGCAACCCGAACTTAAAAATCAATGACTTGGTGTTGATAAAGGAAGAAAACCAGCCCCCATTAAGGTGGAAATTGGGCAGAATAATTGAACTATTTCCTGGGGATGATAATATTGTTCGTGTTGTCAAATTAAAGACTTCTACTGGTGAACTGAAACGCCCTATCACAAAATTGTCTCCTCTACCGATGGACATTTAATATAATAGAATTTTACTTTATTTTAACTAACTTTATTATTATTATTTTTTTCTATGTCTAATTTTTGTAACTTTCTGAACTATTTTGTATATTAATGTCTTTTTCTATTTTTAGTTGTTCCAGAAACTGTTTTTTATAGAAGTAGTAGGATTTAATTGCATTTCATTTTAGTTATACTTAACATTTAAGGTAATATTTTAAATTTGTATTTAATATTTGATTATTTAGTATGTGATAGTGGAAATTTGGTAAGTTATAATTGTTCGATGAACTCCGTTCATGGAGGCGGAGGATGTTACGGCGTAAATGCCCTCAAATTTATTTGTTTATAATTTAACTCTGTTTATCTTTCATATTGCGAAATATAATTATAAAACTGATTTCTTTTGACAGAAAAAATCTAATCTGTTTATCTAAATTGTTTATAACCCTGAATCAATATTTATGAGTAACATTATGATTTCAAGGTCATGTAATATAGATTTATTTACTTTATAATAATTTTGAATTGATGGTGATTTATTAGTTTTATAATTACTTGGATGTCATTTAAATGAATATTATAGCTATTTAGAAGATTTATAACTGCATATTGTAATTTTTATTTTGATGTTTATTTTATATAATATGTATCATTTTTAAAATGGTCAGTCTTGACTCTGTAACCAAGCAGAGAACATGTAACATGTCCTGACTCTGTAATCAGAGATGCCAATTGTTAAATCATGGCTCTGTTTAATACAGAGTGTATAGTGGAAGTCCTGACTCTGCAACCAAGCAGAGAACAGGACTTCCACTATACACTCTGTATTAAACAGAGCCATGATTTAACAATTGGCATCTCTGATTACAGAGTCAGGACATGTTACATGTTCTCTGCTTGGTTACAGAGTCAAGACTGACCATTTTAAAAATGATACATATTATATAAAATAAACATCAAAATAAAAATTACAATATGCAGTTATAAATCTTCTAAATAGCTATAATATTCATTTAAATGACATCCAAGTAATTATAAAACTAATAAATCACCATCAATTCAAAATTATTATAAAGTAAATAAATCTATATTACATGACCTTGAAATCATAATGTTACTCATAAATATTGATTCAGGGTTATAAACAATTTAGATAAACAGATTAGATTTTTTCTGTCAAAAGAAATCAGTTTTATAATTATATTTCGCAATATGAAAGATAAACAGAGTTAAATTATAAACAAATAAATTTGAGGGCATTTACGCCGTAACATCCTCCGCCTCCACAGTTAGTTTATCTTACTTTCAGTATTCTTCTGAGCCCCAGTTCTCGAACGTGTGAACGTTCTTCTAACAGTATTGCCAACAGACTACATTCAGAGTGATCAAAATACGAGTTCCTCCGAATAACTTCGTGAACGATTGACTTAAAATCTTCTGGCCAGAATGAGCTTTTTTATCATTCTCTGCAGGTGACGTACTCCATGAGTGCATATTGTGCTTTTCATTATTTTAAACCAGTATGGCACGTAAACTTTCATGACATATGTTACTAGGATCTTAAAGTTTTCTGTTGGTTCGATAGTCAATACATACGCTCAGGATTCTGCTGGCTGTAGTGAGCCATCTTGAATGAGATATCGCTCCGGGACTTCTGTTTTCTAAATCTGGAAGGCATTTGCCCGAGAATATTAACCTAGGAATGTGGAAGAGAGATTTTTTGCCTGCACTCAGATATTTTTTATCATTTTTACGCAAAGTAACTGGAATAGAAACAAAACTTATCACAGCAAGGGTTTCGCATATTTCCAGAGATTTTCGTATTGTTCCTGAAAACTGGTGTTGCAATAAATGCCTTTCCGTCAATCTTCTGGAAAAGGCGGCGTAGATGTAGTTCAATAATATGCTCTAAGCATACAGAGCAGTGTAATTTGTGGCCAACAAAGATTTCAAGCTGCCTAAATGTGCCATTTTCCACCAACGTTGACGTTAATTGCATCACAGCCAATGACAACCTGTTCCGAAAGTGTAATAGACGTTCTCTCATCAGCTTACTCCATTCAATAATTTTGCATGGAGTATATTTGGATACAATCCCTATGTCACGAAGCATAGATGATGCAATGATAGCAGCTGACCTACCCGATACTGCCGTTCTATCACAAGAAACAGCTAGATTTGGCAGTGATATTCTCATTTGGCCTGTCTTGCAGATCAAGGCAGTTTCATAGTCAGTAGATTTCCGACATTTGGCTCAATGACAAACATAATCATCTTCATCTTCAGAGTTATCTTCTAATTCTGAGTCAGATCCTAAAACAGCATTTGCTTCTAAATATGTAATATTTGTATAAGAATTATCTTTCAGTTCCTTTGCTTTATATTCCTGATTTTCCCTTCTACATTGCCTTTCTCTAATACGCTTCAATTTTTACTTGCAGAAATGTTAATTGATCCTGTTTTTCTCTCACACTTTTAATCTGCTAAAACATTTCGTTCCATGTTTATTTTTTTATCCGTAGCAATTGCTTCATTAAATCAACATACGTGAGTAACACTGTCTCTTTCAATTGTACTGAAGTACCAAAAAAAAAACTACGAAAAGTTTCATTTTCAGTTGAGGTCATATTTAAATTAAAATTCCGTAATATCTTGTCCAAAAAAAAAATAATAAAAAATTAGTGTCTACATATTAGTGGTTGAAACAAAGACAAGCATTCAAGACAACCGTCGCAAAAAAGAATCATTCCACATAATACAAGTCAGGTGCCAGTCACAGTTATTAGATTACAATACGCGCATCTATCTATTTGATCTTGAAGTACAAATTTGCTATTTATGTACGAAATGCCCTTTCTAGCACTAAGATCTGACAATAACGTTTTAATAAAGCAATTTATTAATGAAAACATAAGCAATATTAATTTGCAAATTAACTGATTATTATTTTTTGATAAAAAGCCATTAAAAACATTTTAAAAAGGCAATACAAATATTTACTTGAGGTGTGGAACCTCAAGATGTCAATATTTTGAGCTAAAATTTAGTGACAATTTGTTCCAGACAGTTTGGCACCATATAATGACTCAGGCAATGTGAATTTCGAAAAAAAGTTTTTTCGCTCCACCCCAATGCACAACACGCCTGCTATACGCTTAGGTTTCGGTAAGGATTTTTGCCACATGATGACCACTGCACATGTTTTGATTAAATAAATATGCTTAATTTTATACAATAGCTCTGAAATTTTAATACCGTATGCAAAACTTTTTGCTAATATGCAAGTATCAATTTTATAGACGTATAGTCGGATTTAAGAGTGATATTAGCTTGAAAATCAAAAAAATTCTCTCAGGATTTCGATGTCGAAAAGAAAATAAATAGTTACCTGTATAACAGTGATTTTTATAGAATATTTCAGCACGAAAAATATCACGGGCCCGGGAAACGCCGGGTGGGTCAGCTACTTTACAATATAATATTCCAAGACATATGACTGTCATAAACAGTTAGGGCCTGGTCGCTTCGCTTAGCATATATAAGGCGGGCATTTTTTTCTAAAAAAAAAAATCGAAAAAAATTCCACAAAAGTTACATTTTTAGAAAGATCTTTTAAAAAATATTATGTTTAAGAGATTAGCTTGAATTAAATATTTATATATTCTGAGATAATTTCGGTTGAAATTATTGTTGACAACCAAATATCTAATTCCAAACTAATTCAAGGTAAATTCAAGGTAATTAAATTCCTAATTCAAGGTAAACAAGCACAGGAAATTCGTTCGTCATGAACGATAAAAATATTAAACCATGAAGGTAAATCGCAAAACAAGTTCTCCAGTGATTAAATGAGCATCGCTTAAATCTTTCATGACTGTAAGTGAATAAAAGTTTTATATCATACTTTTATGTGAAGTGCTGCACTACTCAACTTCCTTCAGGAATTCGACGTTTATCTGTATTTTTAATGATGTTTTACAGATTTATTAGATTTTCGTTAATTTAGTAATGCCGCGATATTAAATGAGAAGAAGCATTGAAAATATCTGGTTATGCGTTCATACAGTAATAAATCAGTGTTAACTGACGACGTCCATTTTTTTTTATTGCGCGTTAAAATTTGGCCATAGTTTTTTTTTCATGGAAACTGGACGAAAAGCTAATGGAGAAGCATCCCAGAAAGATATTAGCAACAATATGGGTTAATGTAAATATTGATGTCTTTAAATTCTTTTCACACAAAAAAATTAATTGCCCAAAAACTATTATAAAAAAGACGCCAATTGGCAGTGGAAACAATTACAGGCGATAACTTAATAGGTTTAGAAATATCCGCAATTGTGAACGCATTGCAGCTGATAATGAAACTGACATGCAGCATAAATGCCTAAGAGAGCTAAAAGTTTTCTGTCAAGAAAGATGAAATGCATAACAAAAAAATATCGAAATGCTGTCACGAAATGCAGTTGTGCAAGATGAGCAGGGCCGTTCAAAAGTTGTTGGCGAAAGGCGGAGCGGTCGTCCAGTTGAGATTGCAACAGAAGAATCACTGCGGAAGGTTGAGGAAATGGTCACTATGCTGTCTATTGTTGTTCGCATGTCAGCTACTTATTCTTCTGTCGCAATCTGAACTGGATGACCTCTTCGCTCTTCGTCAATAACTTTTCAACGACCCTGCTCATCTTGTACAATTTCTGCCTCATAAATTCAAAATTAGCATCTTATGGTTGGATTATGCTGCCACCTATTGGCATATTTGGAAACAATTTACTGCCAATTCCCGACCTCTCATAGCAGTTTGTGCTTGGATTTCCAAGCGTTAATACGGGTTAGGTTCCCTTAGAAAGACCCCCACGAAGGGCACTCTCCCCCCCCCCCTAGGGCCTATATCCCTCGTGTTGATAATTGGCCGGCATAAACACAACAACAACAACAACAACAACAACATAGCAGTTTGTGACCTACTTACTGATTTTCTCTCGTAATTACGAACGCACCTAAAAACATATTGCTATGATTAGCATACATTAAAGGAGACCAAACTATTTGCTATAGGTGACTAGTAATTTTGTAAAGAAATACAGTGGAACCCGGTTAAGACGCTCACGGTTAATACGCGATTCCGCTTAATACGCGGATTATTTCCGATCCCTTGAACTTCGCCCATAAGAATAATGTAAAAAAATCACGTTTAATACGCGAACGGTTATAACGCGATCCCGCTTAATACGCGATAAATTTTCGGTTCTTTGAGGAAAAAAATCACGTTTAAGACGCGAATTCATTGATCAAGATGCGAATTCCTTCTCTCTTCTCGAGTGTTACCGATTTAGAGGATTTTTATTATTCAAATAAAAAACGTTTCCGAATAGTATTTAATTTATTTAACAACAGATTAATTAAGGCGAAAATTACTAATCGGAAATAGCGGTAGATGTTTAAATTAGAAAAAAAAAAACCCGCTAAATTAGCAAAACTGCAATTCTTCATTGATCCCACTCCTAACATTCTTTGTCTTTCACTTCGTGTATGTTTTTACTGTAGTAGAAAGAGATAGACGAATTTAGGTTACTCAGATACGTCATAAAAATGATTATATTAGAGTTGCTCATACGTGTTGTTAGAGATGTTTAAAATGTACGTTATTACAAGTACTAAATATTATTTTAAAAACTGGGTTGTGCTTCAAAGATTTAATATTAATTTCCTTTCTGTTAAAAAAATGAGTCTAGTAAGAAAATTATTTTTGGTTGCAACGCATTAATCGACAATAAAGTAATGTTGTAATCTATATTTATTTTCCGTTGTTATTCCAGTTTGTCCTATAAAAAGAAACAATGTGGATTCAACAAAGTGAAATACAATTAAATTTCAATCTGAATATATGTCAAAGATACAATTTCAACCGTAAACGTATAAATGAAAGCTTTGAAGTTCATTTAGGTGATTAAATGCGTAAATAAGCCCAATTGATGCAACATTATAGAAATCACGTTTAATACGCGATCCCGCTTAATACGCGACTTTTGACCACTCCCTTGAAACGCGTCTTAACCGGGTTCCACTGTATGTAATTTTTATCAGTACTTTTTAATACTAGAATCGTATTTTTAAATGAAACTTCCAAATACATTTTAATCAATACCTAAATGAAAATATTTGCTTGAAGTCTCGTAATTTTATCTTTTGTAAAAAATTAGATATATAATTTTATGTACAAAGAATCTTGGGATAATAAATGACATATAAGATAAATGACCTGCTTGGTTCATCTCAATGTTTTTCTAAAGAACACTATGCCAACATAAGATGTATTATTTGAATTCCTCTAAATATCAAACACAATCTATCAAAAAGTATGTCCATACTTCCAGATCCTTTCTTCGAACTAAAATAACAGAATACTATTCAAAGTTAGAATAGCGAATAGAAGAGAAAAAAAGGAAAACAATGACGGATATCTGCATTCTAAGATTCAAATATCAGTCTTTTAAAAGTTTTAAAGTCATTTTCATAAGATAAAATTGCAATATAAAAGATACATTTTCAGAAATGAAATAAAAAATCATCTTTAAACTTTTGTAGAAAAAAAGCTATCTCCAAAGCCTTACATAGATATTCAATTGAGAATTGAATTGACTTTATCATAAAGGGATTCGAAAAAATGCCATGCACCTATTTAGTACCAAAATCCTCTTCGTTTTATGAAAACAGGGGAAAATGTGCGATTAAAATTAGTAATTTATTTATGTACAAAATTACATTTATGTACATTCTTGTTAATATTGTTGAAGAAGTTCAGTGTCCATAAGCCGCGTTTTTGGCCCATGAAATAGACTAAAATTCGATTTCATTATACTGACTTAATTATTTCACTTTTTAAGATATTGTACGGTATTAACACTAGTTTTTGTATTTTCTTCGGATTTATATGACTTACACAAGCTAAAAGTTTGTATAATTCGTAGTTTTGATGAAAAATGCGCAATTTCTGCTATTTTTACCTCAATTTTTTATATGAGTGCAACCGTGCAACACTTTCTTCTTGACATATATATTAAAAAACACATTAAAATATAGAAAATATAATAAAAGTGTTGCAAAGCTGCGCTACTAGTAAATGGTAAAAATAGAGAGTAAATTGATGGTAAAAATAGCAGAAATTGCGTATTTTTCATCGAAACTACGAATTATACGAAATTTCATCTGGTGTAAGTCATATAAATCTTAACAAAATACGAAAACTATTGTTAAAGTCGTACAATATATACCTTCTAACATTAAAAAGTGAAATAATTAAGTCAGTATAACATAATCGAATTTTAATCATATTTCATGCGCCAAAACGCGGCTTATGGACCCTGATCCTTTTCTGTAATTTATTTTCTATATTTTTATTGCATTATTTTTTTTTAAAATCCAGATGTAATTTTGAGAGTTCGTATTTTCAGAGTTCGTGAAATCATATATAAATTCTTTATCTCAATAACACATAATTTCCTTTATGGTATCTTCTTTCCCCGACTTTTCTTAAATCTCCATAGCGTTATCGTGCCTCAAGATTGTTTTAACTCGTAAGGACTGGTGAAAATATTTCGGCAATATTGACTAAAAAGACTACCGCTTATAGCCACGGAGCAAAAACTCAAATAAAAATGTTTCTATGCCAGTATTTGAACCATGGATCTTTTGCTTAAGATTTTAATGCTCTTACAACTCGTCAATCCGGGACAAATCTTGTAGTTTTCCACTATTCACCCCATCAATCTTATGATAAAGGCATTTACCTGCTATCTGATCCAGCTGAAAAGAATGAATCGAAGTTAATGGGACTCCAGGTAAACACTGGATACGTAATTACACTTGAATAATTTTAATACATTTATTCTAACTGGTAAATAAATCACATGAGTTGCAATTTACCAAATGAGTGAAAAAGTGCCCAGGACAAGATCTGAGCCGGGGACATTTGACTTAAGCAGTCAGTGCTATTCACATTGAGCTATCCTGGGCAAATCTGGTGGACACAACTCTCTCAGCATATAACAACATGTATAACTAACTTTTTTTATATTTGGCAAATTTAAAGTACAGCGGAACTTCTTTTAATCGAGGTCCCTATAAAGAGTTTTTCGTCTTTGCTTGATATGTTTGAAACAGGTTAATAGGATTTTACCATGCATCGATGATCCTTGGTGTATCATAACATTCACATTTTAGTGTGCGAAAAGATATGAGTTGAAACAAAGACACACTCAGTAAATGGGAATCCCAGATGTAAACAGTAGGTTCTTTATTATCCAGGTCCGCACAAATCGAGGTTTTCCGGCGGCAACGGCAACATAGCCGGTGCTGGAGAGGGGACGAGCTACATTTTATCCTTACAGATACACGATCAGGAAGAGAGTGATTTCATAATCACATTTTAGAGCATTGAATTATTGGCGAGCAGTAATTTACAAAAACTAGCAATCCAGTAAAATCTGGCGAGAATTCCATTGAAATGAGACATGTGTTCAAAACCGTTAATGTATTGTCAATGAGGAGGGTAAAAGGGCAACATATGAAGATTTAACGCCAACGGATAACCTAGAAAATGTGGGCAACCGAAAACCACAAAGTCGCATTTTACAGGGGGTTTACCAAATCATGGGTATAGGCGCGGCGAGCCGTTTGAAGGCATATGTAAATAAAAATAAGATATTGCAGACAAAATTTATGATAAGAATTTATACGTTGGAAAGGAAAGATGCAGATGTAGTGACCCAATCAAAAAAATAAAGAAAGGAGGCATGAGAAAGATCCCGCATAGAAACCAAATTAAGCATGCAAGTGTACTGGGTAAGTTGTTTCTATGCGAGATAAAAGTAGCATGCCTCATTTAATATACGACTGCTCTTTGCGGTTTTTGAGAATTAAGAGTGTGAAACGAGAATGTATTTCTAAAGGAAAGGAGAGATGAAAATAAATTTAATTTATGATTTTAAGACAGATTTAAAATATAGGAATTTAGTAAAATAACCTTATTTTAAAAAGGGGGAGGGAGTAAAGGAAAAAAAAGTATTAATAGAATATGGGAAGGAAATATCCTTCACATATATCTCCCCTTATCCGAAAATGACTAATGCGAACAGCGGTACCAAAAGAAAAATAACCCATGTCTCATCTCAAATACATTACATATAAAAATACAGTAAATTATTTTCTGTAGAGACCTGGCGTAATAATATTTACGTTATAAATTGTAAAATGAGTAAACAAAGCATATATATATATATATCATGTCTCCATTTCGCATGCATGCAAGCATGATTTAGAAATATTGGTACCAATAAATTTTCAATGACAATTACCTGAGCTCAGTTCATCTTCTGGATAGCTGCAAATAAGTGTGCACACATTTTTTTGTTAATACAAATTCAAATTCCAGAAGATCATAATTTTATAAAATTTGAAATCAATATTCAAATAAAAAGCAATTCTTGTGATTGCTATACAAGTTGGTTATACTCTAATTTCAAAGACAATTCTGAGACATGATGTGTAAATAAAGACAAAACAACACTTAAGTATCGGTAATTAAAAAAAAAAAAAACTTGAAGTGTTAGGCACTGTACTTTTAACTCACCTTTTATAAAAATGATGGTAATGACAATAGAAGGAGAAAAAAAATAAGACATGAGGCACACTTAATTGCTGAAGATTGCAGGTAGTCACTGCCCTGACTCCTTGAATAAAACGTGTATGTGTATTGTTAAAAAAATCTACCATAAAATAACCTTTAATCTAATAAGTTTTTACTTCTATACCATAAAACAAACCAAAAAAAACATGTAAATTAACCTATCATGTAGCCATACAAATATAAAAATGTATGAAAAAAATTATGAAATTTAATATGAATTGCCTATGTACAACAGGTGATACATAAGGGAAAGGCATTGTGTATGTGTGAGCACAGCCTCAAATAATACCTCTTGAAGATATTACTAGTATATACTAGGAGAGAACTGCATGTCTGTAATAGAGTGAAAGAGAAAAAAAGTACACCTGTACATTGTGTAATATAAAATTTGTGAAACGGAAAACCATATTCACATCAATTGCCTTGTACCACAAGGAAAGTAATTGATGCGAGAGAAAAAAAAAAAGTGAAATCCTATAAAACCGTCATCCACAGATAACAATCCCATTCGCGTAGCATGCTGCCAAAGTGAAGAAGTAGAACGCTTGTAAAATCAAACACCGTTGTAAACAAAAACTATGAACTTGTCGCATGCTAAGCAGTGCTATCGCGATACTGTGGAAAAAAAAAATTAAAGGAAATTTTTTTTATAAAGAAACAAACAACCTCTATATAATTTAAAAAAAAAGAAACAGGCTAGCAATAGAATCATACTGCATGTCATAATAATTATTAACTTATATCATGACTCAAAAATAGGCTGCCAACAGACCAAACAGACAGTATAAGTGTGAAGAGACATCTTCTAACCCCCAAACCAGGCACAATGAACAAATGTGTTATAAACTATGAACTACTTGTATTGTCTGTAGACTGTCTGGTTAAACTCTAAACCAGCCACAATGAACTAATGTGTTATTCACTATGAACTAAAGTGTTATACGCTATGAACTTGTAATCTCACAATAACAAGAATTGTGTAAATAAACTCATGAACTAAGTGTAATCTCATATGAACAAAACTGTGTAAATATACTCATGAACTAAGTGTAATCTCACATGAACAAAACTGTGTAAATATACTCATGAACTAACAAGGAGAGGGCCAACCTTGTTAATCACAGATTTTGATTATTTTAATATATGTTGTAGGGTAGAGACCCCTTAGTCTCAGGTTCAACGGATTTTATACAACGCTCGTTAGTTCTTGATAAACCGGGGGGTCTAATATCAGCATACTATTTAAATACTTACTTTGTAACAAGATGGATAGGTCGGGGGTAGCTCAGTTGGTACGGCGTTTGCTGGCTGATTCGCTGGCTCGGGTTCGATTCCCGAAAGCCCCACACAATTTGTTTTTCTTATATTTTGTTTTATAAATATACTTGTAATTATAACTTAATAATCTCATTGTCAATTAAAATTTATAATATTGTATTTCAATTATAATTTTAACATATTTAATTTTTTTCACTTTTAACTAAATAGTTGTATAAAGCATCATAAAACTGTTAATTTTTTAAAAATCACTTTTAAAATGTATTTCATATATTCTTTAATCGATACAATGATATTGAACAATTGTGTCAATTCGTGATTTTAAAGAAATATCATTTATGCATTGCTTTAACAAGGGAAATCAATACGATGATACTATTACTCTGTTTTTAAAGTAATAAGCATAATTATATTAAAAATTAGCATCGAAATTAAATTACAACGGATTTTTTGCATATAAAAGATTTTTAAATTTCTAATACGAATGCTTGCGTGCGCTTTCAAATATTTTGTTTTCCCCCTTATCTTCTTTCTGCTTTTATTTTTACTTTATTTGAATATGTTTTATTTTATCATAACTAGATGTCACCACAGAAGATTTGTAACGATTTTGGAATTTTTATTATTCAATAATAGATTCAATTTCTTTTTAAATCTCTTTAAAGGATGAGAAATAATAGTTCAAAATAAAAAATGATAAATTAAAATTTATATTTGTTAACATTATAATTAATGTACGATATTAAAATTTTTAATTGAGATTATTAAATTATAATTACAAGTATATTTATAAAACAAAAAATGAGAAAGACAAAATATGTAGCGCGTTCGGGTTTCGAACCCGGGCCCGCAGATCAGCCAACAAACGCCGTACCAACTGAGCTACGCCCAACCTGCACTCATCGTTACAAAGTAATTATTTAAGTTGTGTACTAATATTAGACCCCCGGTTTCTCAAGAACTAACGAGCGTTGTATAAAATCCGTTGAACCTGAGACTAAGGGGTCTCTACCCTACAATATACATTAAAATAATCAAAATATGTGATTAACAAGGTTGGCCCTCTCCTTGTAAGTGTAATCTCACATGAACAAGAATTGTGTAAATATACGCATGAACAAATGTGTAAGAACTCACATGAACTACTTGTATTGTGTTGAAAAAATAATATACTGTCGAATAGATCGTTAGCAAAGGGTTAAAAGAAATTTAAGTGATTGCGCACAAAAATAAATAGCTCAATGCGCTGTGACAAAAAAAGTATAATATTAAAATACAAAACTGTAAAACTTGATAGGCTTCTATACGCTTGATGTTTAGGCTAGAATCATGTTAAAACAAACGTGAAAAATGTAAATAAATTTAAAAAAAATTTTTTAGCTCTAAGTGGTGATCACAAGAAACGCTACAAAGTGTATTTATCTTTAACAGATTACGTATAAGAAAAAAATAATAGCAAGTTTCATATAAAAATTTTAAAATAGAAGAAAAGTGAAACTGTTGCAATAATGATGCCAATTCTAGTGTCTACATAAAAAAAAAAATGTATCGAACCAGTGAAAATAATTTATTACAATAATTTTATACACCAAAATGTCAATTTTTAAAGGTATCCTGTCACATTTCAAGAGAGGAAAAAAAATATGCATCGAGTCACCATCCGCGTCCAAACAATCAAATTCTATCAGTAATGCAAAATGTATGTGAAACGTAATGTACAACATCTGAGTTATTTCATGTGACAAAATACTGAACGCATGTGCAAGCAGTGTCTTTAAAAGTGTATGAAATGTAAGTAAAATAAATACTTTTAAAAATTTAACTAGAAGAAAAAAAATTGCCAAATAAAATAGAACTGCCACTTTCTATCCTAATGACAATGTACACAAACCATGAGCAAGTATGTAGAAAAATTACGAGAAGCACATAAAATCATGATTAAATCCAACCATGGCGAGTGTTAACTTTGAACTCTAGGCAAAATAATTCTTGTCAAAATGAAGTGTAAATAAGTGTATGCATGTAAAGCCAGGTCGAATATAAAACCACAATAAATATGTACAAGTGTTGTAAACAATTTCTACAGTGAACTTATTATGAATTTAAATGTGCATATAAAATTAATGTGAGAAGCGTGAGGCAGTGTAGCTTTTTTTTCTTTATGTCCTGTCTAAGTAAATAAACTTAGTAGTGCTCAACATAAAAAACAAAACAAAACAAAAAAAAAAACAGATAAACTAAAAAAAGTGTGGAATAATGATATACCTAAAAATAATATATGATTTTATGAAATCTGTAAATGAAATTTAAAAAAATTCCCCGTTTTTGCACAGACAAGTGGCCATCTTGCCAACGTACAAAAATGAGGAAAGAAAAAAAAATATGACATCATGCTATCTCTAAAAAATAGCACAATGCTAGATAAACCCAAAGTAACTAGAAAAAAAATTACCCCATTTAATTATAAACAAAAACTGTGATTTCACAACAAGAAATGTGTGAAGGTATGTAAAAACGCGGCATACAATTGATTTTAAATGTTTACTGATACTGCTATCAATTTTTAAAACGAAGAAAAAAAACCGAAATTACTTTTTCTCATATTATAATCTGTATCAATGATGACTCGATCATGCATTAAAACTGTTAAGAGGACAGGTTGAAATAAAATATCAAGCAGGGCTCTTAGATAATACACATAAGATTCTGAAATATGTAAATGTAATGTATTTACGAAAGTATTGTAAAATGTAAACTATGTACTGTCTTAAAAATTTAGTAATAAAAAAATATCAAGTGAAAAGTTTACTATAAGTAAACAAAAACTTAGATTAGTTGCCTCATTCAGTATTTCTCCAAATTGTACCAGTTCAACACATAAGATGTTTTTAATATAATGGTACAACGTGATGTACCAATTGCTGAATATTGTATCTTATTAATAATTAAATATATATATATATATATATATATATAATATATACACATAAATTATAATAAAAATATATAAACTTGATTACCTATATATATGTAAAAGAAAACACACAGTATCATTCATTTAGAAGTTTTTCTCTTTTACTTTTCCTTTTCTTTTGAGAGAAAAAAAAACAAAATATCATAATAATATATATGTAATTAAAAAGAAAGATGCCTGTAAGATAATGTTTTCTTCTATCCCTTGCATTCATTATTGTGAAGACATCAATGACTATCACTGATTTTCTCTAATTTTAAAGTTACTTTTATAATATAGCAACTCCTTTTTTTTATGAGAAAATAGAAACTGTGCTACCTAAAATATTTAAAATATGTTAATGATGTATAATTACTCAAACAAATACAAATTACCAAAATATTGCCTTTAAAGAAGTTTTAAATAACATGTAATGTGACAGACACAATCGATTAAAACAATTGCAAAACGAAAAAAGTAAACAATGAACTAGCATTATTATTACTTTCTCCATTTATATAATAGTCCCAATTTGGATGCAATTCACTGCCGTAAAACAATAAAATTATTTGTAAATTGCCTCGATGTGTGTGTCACATTTACAATGTTAAAACAATCTTAAACCAGATACTAATTGAAATGAAGTTAGATGCTTTTCAGTCATTTTTTTATATATATCACACCACATCATTAAAATGAAATCTATAGAGCATCATAGATAAATATTAAAACATAAATAACGCTAAAAAATGAATGAAAATGTAAAACAAACTGAAGTCTTACCATTATCATTATGTTTCAAGACATGAGGAATTAAATTTATTTATCTTATATCCTCATTATTACTAGATACTATTAAAACTCTTAGTTCTTTTTTTATGTAAAAGTGAGCAGAAGCGAAAGAAAAAAAATTATGTAAAGATAAACTTTCTTCCTCTGTGTATCAAAAATATCTAGTACCTGATATTTTCTTACAAAAGAAGAAAAACATTTTACAACTGAATCACACATCAAAAATATAATCAACAGCCCTTTCTCCTAAAAATATCAAAAAACTGAATATCTTGAAAGCCAATTGTTGAAAAGAAAATATTGAACAGCATTATATTTAAGATAAAGACGTCTGTCTAAATAAAAGCACGTATAACTAAAATATATAATATGGAGAAATATTTTCATTTTTATCAATAGTTTATATTGATATTTAAAAATGTTCATACCGCACAAGAAAGTTATTCAAAGGAATGTGAAAAAAAATTCCCAAGTTCATAAATTAATACTGACTTACCTCTGTGAAACACAAGAAAAATAATAAAAAAAAATTGGAAAAAAAAGATCCGTCATACGAAAAAATATTAATAGTAATATTTTATAGTTTTTTTGTATCGGGGCATCTCCGCAAAACATATTTCTACTTTCATCCAAGATATACTGTCATTTTTTTTCTTCTAAAAAAAATATGTTCACGATGATTGAGGAAAATAGTTGGCACTTTTGACAGTTTGCGTGAAAAAGGAGGTAAACAAAAATTCTTGTTTCCATCACGAAAAGCGCACACAAAGATCACCAAAAACAAGCATTGGGCGCGTCACTTCCGAAGCTCTGATCGTTGAAATACAGTTTTTTTTTCTTTTTTTTTCCTTTGCCGGTCAAAAAGGCGTAGCCATGCGGTAATAAGTAACGATCAACTACCGCCTGTTGTGTACTGAGTTTGTCGGTAGACACATCTCCTCGTCCGTGCGTCGTAGGAGCGCTGGATATCATACGATATTTTCGAAGTAGGTTTTTTTTTTTTAAGATTCCGGTCAAGCAGTATTTTTATAATCAGCGCAGGGTTTCAGCTCCATTAAATCAGTATACAGGATTGAGAGATTTCTTCGCTTGAAACTGGAATTGCAATTTTTTTTATACAAAAATAATTTTAGTCTATGAATATCTGTGTATACTAACACGCATGAAATATCATTTGCCTCTCCCCAGCAACAACCTCGATAAGTCCGGGATGCACCAAGTCATATAATGGCTTTTTCGTCTTTGCTTGATATGTTTGAAACAGGTTAATAGGATTTTACCTTGCATCGATGATCCTTGGAGTATCATAACATTCACATTTTAGTGTGCGAAAAGATATGAGTTGAAACAAAGACATACACTTAGTAAATGGGAATTCCAGATGTAAACAGTAGGTTCTTTATTATCCAGGACCACACAAATCGAGGTCTTCCGGAGGCAACGGCAACATAGCCGGTGCTGGAGAGGGGACAAGCAACGTTTTATCCGTACAGATACACGATCAGTAAGAGAGTGATTTCATAATCACATTTTAGAGCATTGAATTATTGGCGAGCAGTAATTTACAAAAACTAGCAAGCCAGTAAAATCTGGCGAGAATTCCACTGAAATGAGACATGTGTTCAAAACCGTTAATGTATTGTCAATGAGGAGGGTAAAAAGGCAACATATGAAGATTTGACGCCAACGGATAACCGAGAAAATGTGGGCAACCGAAAACCACAGAGTCGCATTTTACAGGGGGGTTGCCAAATCATGGGAATAGGCGCGGCGAGCCGTTTGAAGCCATATGTAAATAAAAATAAGGTATTGCAGACAAAATTTATGATAAGAATTTATACGTTGGAAAGGAAAGATGCAGATGTAGTGACCCAATCAAAACAATAAAGAAAGGAGGCATGAGAAAGATCCCGCATAGCAACCAAATTAAGCATGCAAGTGTACTGGGTAAGTTGTTTCTATGCGAGATAAAAGTAGCATGCCTCATTTAATATACGACTGCTCTTTGCGGTTTTTGAGAATTAAGAGTGTGAAACGAGAATGTATTTCTAAAGGAAAAGAGCGATGAAAAAAATTTAATTTATGATTTTAAGACAGATTTAAAATATAGGAATTTAGTAAAATAACCTTATTTTAAAAAGGGGGGGGGGAGTAAAGGAGAAAAATGTATTAATAGAATATGGGAAGGAAATATCCTTCATAGTCCCTATTAACGATGTTTCCCATTTAACGAAATTTTCTGCTGAACCTTCACTGTGAACACCATGAACATGTAAATTAATCTCCATATTACGAACAATATATTCTATGTAACGAAGATTTTTTAACTTTCGTGAGCGTACAGCATTCAAATAGAGAGATTATTGTTGCAATGCATGCATGAATTTATTTGTGCGGATTGTATAAAAGTATATATATATATTTATTTAATCATTTCTATTCTTCCCGTGCTAAAAAAAAAACAAACATTTTTTTTTTCCTTCAATGACAAACACTTGCTATCGCCACTCTCTCACACAGACACTATGGCTCTTACAATGGGGGGGTGGGGGATCATTTTTATGTTCAATGATAAAATGATTATGTGTGAACATGACTGGCGGTGAAAAAAGTAAAAACACTACGGATCGGGAAAAGTAAAATCTCTAGGTGCTTCAAAGGTACAAAATCATTAGAGATAGACTATCATTTCAATAAGATGTCATGAATGGCTTCGGACATTTTTGTTATCAACTGAACATGAGTTAATCAACTGAAAAAACAACGTTGCACACTCGCGTTGCTGATAGACAACTAACCTGCACATCCACAAGACTGTGCTTCAAAATGCAAATTGACGAATAGGGTTATTGTTCTTCCCGCCAATACAACTTCTAAACTTCATTCAATTTTCTAAAAAGTTATTCTTGTTCTATAAATAAATCAATGTAAAGAAAACAATGGTTTAAGAACCTGTATATCAGAGTTGATGAAATATTGGAAACGTGGTGTCTTCATCGACCATACACAATTGTTTTCTGAAAGCCGGGTTCAAAACTGATAAAGAAATCTGAATCTGATGCCTGTTTGCCAGATCTAAGATAAAAATGGCTGTAACTGAAAGACATTGGAAGTCTTGAAAAAGGTGTAGAACTTTTTAACTTTATCAACAAAATATTTGAAGACAACTAAATATTCTACTAACGATGAAATATTGCAAAGTAAAATAAAATGAAACGGAGTAACTACAGTGAGCGATGAAGATGATAATGAAGAAGAAATCGAAAAACCTTCAAAAGAAGAAAGGTTAAAAGCATTCGATGCAATGAAAGGGGTTGAAGTTTCATGAAAATGTTACAGATGAATTATTCGGATACTTATAAAAATGCAAAAGGTTTTATGAATAGTGTATTTTTTACAAGATACCTGCACAAATTAATATTACAAACTTTTCAAAGTTAAGAATTTGGAATACTGAGAAAAAGTAGAAAAGGTACGATACGCTTCATTTTATATTTACCTATCATTATTATATGTTTTTTAGACATTATTCTAATTAAATTTTTCTCATATGTCTACACTGCATAAAAAAAAAGTTTCTGCCCGAATTACAATACACTTTTTCCAATATTTCCATTGCAAGCGTATTTTTCATTTTATGTATTTGTATTTTATTACACAAAATTCATGAATATAAGTTGATTTCTATTTAACGAATTTTCTTCATAACGAAGAAAAAATATGAGACTTCTTTGAATGAGAATTTCACTTTATTTGCAACTAAGACTTTCTAAATCTGTAAAGTACTAGTTATAATATTGTATTACAAGATTATGAGAGCTATATGCGACTCAATAATATGATATGTGCGTCTCAAACCAACCTGCCTCCCCTGACTACAGACCTGGTTGCTAAAACATTGTTCTAAATCATGATACCAAAATGTTACATCAATAATAATCAAAAATAAAAATGGAGAAGGATGATATGGAGAAGGCTATCGATGATAACTGATAAAAGGCAGAATAAAACAAATGAAGAAACATTCGGATGAATACGGAATATTTTTTTTTTTTTTTTTACTTTTTCTCCAATTGCACATTAAATGAAGAGTAAAATAAAACGTGTTCATTAAATGAATTTTATTACAGTCAATAGTACAGTCAATTCAAAATAATTAGAGTTAACAATAGATACATTTTAGTCTCGCAATAGTACCCAAAACAAATGGAAATAGCGTTTTACTAGAAATTAATTCTTATTTTATTCATGTTTTTTTTTTAAAGGTATAGTATGGCATCTTCATGCTAAAAGGATACCAAACTTCTGAAATTTTCAATCCAAATACCTAATTTTGATATCATATTTCATTTTTGCGTAAATTTTACGTTAGGATCTCAAACGGAAAGCCATTCTATCTAGTAGTTTAGGAATTATGAATGTTAAAATTTTGGGAACATATAATTCTAAAATCATTTGTTATCGTTCCAAAACAGATTGCAAAGGGGTTGGTTTTAAGCAAAATTAAATAACTACATGGTCGAAAGTGCTCTAATTTTGATTCACATATTTGAAAATCTCTGGTTTAAACAAAATTCTGGGTTACGATTCATACTTTTGTCGAAAATTTAATTGTATAATACAGAGTAATTCAAAATGAATGTAACAAAAGGCAAGCAATCCCATTTATTTCGTTACCATTCATTTTGAATTACCCTGTACATATGTATATTTTAAAATTTTTTGTTCTATTTCAGTATGAAGTCTCTTTAAGTTTTCGAAGTAAGTCGAAACATTTTCCAGTCGAATGACTAATTTGAGTTTTTCTCTTCTGCAATTTATAGATTAAGCTTTTTTTTTTTTTGACTGAGCATACAGCTCTGTGTAATATGTTAATGCTCACAGCCAACGAAAGTGATAGGCAGCGGTATTTCCATATCTCTTGGTGGTCATTTGATCAAGACAGATTTTCCACAAATGGTCGAACTGCAATGTGGCCAAAGTTGATTAAGTGCAATCAAAATCAGTAGAATATCATGGACTGACTCTTTCATTGAATACAATCTTTACATATGTGTACTATTGTCTATTTGCCCTGAACATTCTAAAATATCAGGTGTGCAAATGTTTGCCATGTCCCAAATATACCCAACACACTCCTGAACATATTATCTAAAAACTATTTATGTATTTATTTATTTTGACGTTTTTACGTTTTATAGTAAGTGATGAAAATACACAATTTTTAAAAAATATATTGTATTTGAACAAACTTCTGATAATTTTGTTCATTTAGATAATTATCTTCCAAATATTCATGTAAAGCTTCTAAATATTTTAATAAATATTTTAAAAATACTTAAATTTAAATTTTAATTAATATTTTAATTTTAATCCTCCTGAGACCTGGCATCCATTTAAATGGATGTTTTGCTTTCGCCTTCTATTGCGTTAAATTTCATTGTAGCAATCTAAAACCAGTTTGGTGTGGTAATGTATGAATCAAAAATGAACATTCAGCTTTTGTATTTTGCCAACAGTATCTACTTTGTTCTCAAAATGGCGTAATAAATGATTCAAGTTGGAATTCTACGTTCTGCTGGTAAGTTTCGTTTTTATGTTATTTAAAAAAAAAAATTAACTTTTTTTTTTTTTTTTTTTTTTTTTGCAATTTTAATAGCAGATGTTCATACTTGCCTTAAGTTCTTTGTAATAAATTCTATTCTTTCTCAAACTTTTAGCATTTTTTAAAATTATTTTAAAGCGAGTTATGTCCTGAACATCCATTTAGATTGATGTACTGTAAAACAAAATTAAAAAATCGAAATTTATTAATTTCTTTAAAAACATGATATATTATGCCTATTTGTTGAAAAAAAACTCATATTTAAAAAAATATATGCATTATATTTTGCTTGGGTCTCAGGAGGATATATATGATTTCTTATTTAATTAAGTGGCCAACACTTTTAGCTTACAAATAAGTATGATAATCAATTATAATGAAAACAAATTAAGCTAAATAATGCTATAAAAGGAATAAAATACTTTTATTTAGTTTAACGTACGTTTCATAGCACACACTGCAATATTTTAACAAATATTTTATACAAGAACTTGGTAAATAATATCACGACACTGCTTGCATACTGAAAATCAGTGCAAACATAAAATAAAATGAAATGGGATATTTGTGAGTTTGGATTAATTTTTACTATGGTTACTAAACCTGCTTAGTATCTTCTTCCAAATTTTAAGTAACTCAAGAGACACCAAGTCACTGCAAAAATTCTCGTTGTGTAAAAATATCTCTATTGATTCCCGGATAATGGATGGTAAATAAAATCTTGATAGATAAATTATTCTGCTATTTTTAACCCGGTAGGACGCTCACCGTAAAACGTAACACGAGAACGTGCATGGGGTGTCAGTACACCCCAAACGTATTAAATGGCATAAATACAAAAAAAAAAAAAAAAAGAAAAAAAAAACCTTTAGAATTCTGTCTGTAAGTGAAATTCATGATAATTATACTCTTTCTCGTGAAAAAATGATAACTAAAATGCTAAAATATCGTTATTTTAAAAATTAATAAACAATAAATTAAAAGCACTCACCGACAGCAGACGAATATTTTCGAACGTGGGTGTAAAAACACCTCGCGCCCGTTCTGCCGGGTTAAAATCGGTCTGCAAAGATTCTTTGCTGCATAATCTGGCCAAAGCTGTGGTTCTTCTTTTGTATTTGATGTCATCTATATGTTATTTGTTTCCAGTTTTAAGTTTTCTGTTTGTAATACCTATATAAAACTGCATTATTCCATCTTCTTTTATTTCATCGAGTTACCTAAAATTTGGAAAGAGGTTATATGCAAGTTTAGTGCCAATAGTAAAAATTAATCCACGCTCACAAATATCCGATTTCATTATATTTCATGTTTGCTCTAATTTTCATTATGCATGCAGTCTCGTGACATTATTCACCAAATTCTCGCTTTAAAAAAAAAAAAAAAAAAAAAAAAAAAAAAAAACAGAAAAAAGAAAAAAAAAAGAAAAGAAAAGAAAAAAAAAAAGCGAAAATATTTCAATAGGTTTATTGTTTCTAGGTTTATTGTTTTAAAATATTTTGCGAAAGTATTTTCTATCATAAATGATTTTGAAAATGTCGCCGTTGGTGCGACGAAACGATCGTCAATCTTAATAAAGATTTTCTATCACTTTTTATAGCATTTTTAACTTTATCTGAAAATATTTCTATTAAGAATTATTATGAAAATGTCGCCGTTTGTGCGATGAAACGTACGTTAATCTAAATAAAGGTATTTTGTCACTTTTATAGCATTTTTTAGCTTAGTTTGTTTTCACATTTGGCCTCTTTATTTTTTGTAGTTCCTTACATTATTAAAAATACTATTTTCAGGTAGGTTCTTAATTATATAAATACGTAGCACCTATAGTCGTCGTTCAGCCCGTCTGTCTGTCCGTCCGCATACAACAGAGCAAAAACACCCAACTGAATAGTCTTAAATTTTAAATGTATAATTGTAGAAAACTTTTATCGGGTCATTTCAAATTTTATGAAAATCGGACGTATAGTTTAATTACAGGGACAATCAAAAGTTTCCTGTTACATTACGGCCAATGGGAAAAAATTGTTGGAAGCGCATTTTAATGATGTTACAACCTTCCGAATGGTCTGAAATTTTAAATATATAATTCTTGCAAAATTTTGTCGAGTCATTTCAAATGTTATGAAATTCGGATGTATAGTTTAATGACAGGGATTGTCAAAAGTTTTCCGTTACATTACGGTCAATGTGAATTTTTTTTCAAGTGCATTTTAATGATGTTACAGCATTTCGAACAGAATTAAATTTATATGCACTTAAGAAGTGCACTAAAATATACATTCAGTACAATATGCGGTGAAAAAAATATTTATAAAACTAGCTATGGTACGAACGCATCTCATTTGCCACGTTTGACGAGCAATTTCCAACTTGTTATATAAAAAATAGTTTCTTTCCCACAAAATTACATCAAACAAATGTATAGACTTAAAGACCTTGTCATTAAAGGATTTTTAGATTTAAAGAGTAAAAGCTAATTCAATGGCCTATTTATTTACCTTCATCAAATAAATACTGGGTGAATATTTACATCCTTTGAAACATCAAACTGGTGGGAATTTAATCTTTTATTTAATGAAGCAACCTAATAAGGGAAATAATAAAATGTAGACAGATAGTTCTGTTGAGAATGTTAATTAATCTTATGGGATGTTTGTATGTGTACACCTGTTTAATGAAAGTGTTTGATGATGTCGTTTAAGACATTTTTATTTTGAATATCAGTTCAATATAAATGATGACAATGTAAAGTACACGGTGATAGATAATCTTTTACTGATTAGAAAGAGACATGATTGTACAATTAAATAACTTTCATAGAAATTTTATAAAGATGTCTTTCAAAACTAAAATCGTTTTATTGATAAATACCGAGTAATTAAACTATTTTAAAAATCAATAGAAATAAAAATACAAATACAAAAATACTGTGCCTTCGAGAAATAAGTGGTAAATATAAAATACACCATAGAAACTAATGTAACATGTTGAAAAATATTTTTGTTTATCACATAATTTCATTTTAATTTTTTAGATACATCTTAATAAACGCTCAACTTAAATTCAGTGAAAAATTTATGAAAGGTGCATATCATACCTTTTGTGATTCCAAAAGCATTTATTAAAATAGGTAAAGAAAAATTATATTAATGCCAGTCATCAACATGTTTGCTCACGTACAATTTCAACATGCATCCATTTACAACGAAATTAAATCCAATTAATTTACATATTTAGAAATGACAAAAGAATTTTTTACAATTAATTTTAAAAATATATAGGTATGGTGTTCACGGCATTAATTAGTTGAATTAATTTTATTTTAAAAACTTTAATTCAATTTAATTCATTTGCAAGATTAATTAAAATTCTCTAAGTGTTGTTACACAGAAAAAATATTTTATTAAAAATTCGGTGCTATCAAATATTCACCATCAATACAAAATAAATCTATTAATAAAAAACTATATAATATATTAGATTATAATTCTACAGATTAAATAAATTTAGAACAGTTTGCTATGAAAAAGCGGACTGCTCTCAGTCAATTTAATCTATAGACTGCGAGTTTGAAAGCATTCTATAATAGAAGTGTGAAAGAAAAAGCGAAAACTCCAAATTTACACGAATTCTTTCATTATATATTTTATTACAAACATTGAGTTTTACAAATCTTAGTTTATTTATATGGCAAGAATTTTGCTAGTTCATAGATAAATTTTAAAATGCATGCTCATTTTCATTCTCTAATTATAATTTCGCTAATAGATGCTATAAGAAGGAGATAAAAGAAAATAATTTAAAAGTAAAATAAATTAACTTTGCTCCACACAATTTCAACAGGATATAATCGTTCATGGAAGAGAAACTCATTTTTATACACATATTAACATTAACACAAGAATTTTGCAACATAAATTCCAAATAGAGTGATAGCCAAGTTATTCATTCATGATTATTCAAAAACGTTTTGAAAAATTTTAACGTATGGTAGAGAACATTATAACAAGCTAAATTTGTATACAAAATGTGAATCACAATCCATTAACTCAGTAAAAAAAATACAGGTTTTCTTGCATCAAAATAAACTCGAATTCCTTTCATAAATTTAACTAAAATCAAACTGTTTTAACGGAACTTATAACGGACTTGCCTTTCTTTGAAAGAAAATTAGCAATATTTCTAAATGTGTTAGAAGTAACCACCATCTTCATTCATATAGTGCTGAACTACAGGCTTGATATTTCCCAATGTAATTCACAGCACATCCAGTTTAATAATACTGGGCATTTTTCATAGAGGCACTGCATTTCAAATAAAAAAGTCCTTCCGGCCAGTGCCGGGAGGAAGAGGTAGCTTTCATATTCCTTATTTAAAAAAAGCCAACTTATATTATTCAAACACACGAAGCTCAATTAAGCGGAAACCGAATGTAGGAGATTTAATACTAATTTTTATCAATACTACATCATTATGAATGAGAATTTCGCGAAATTAGTCAGCTTTATCCAAGCTGCTTTTATTTAAAGTAACTTATATTTGGCTGCATAATTTGGCGATTTCTTAAAGTGCCTGCCATTTTAAGACAACATGGTGGATGAGGCTAACCAGTGAACTTGGTCGAGACCTTAGTAATTGCTGTGCACATGCTCACTCACATCGGAATCGGTTGATATATACGAGTGCTGTCGCAGGCAAAAAATCAGATTTTTCAAAATGTCACCCACGTTAGAAATTGAAACTGCTATATCTGACCCATTTTTTAAGATAAAGACAAACAAAAAATGCTCCTGAATCCTTATATCAAGGTCAAATACTTAAGAAAGAAACCTTTATCAATTTCTAATTTTTTTGCACCTCACTTTAAATATAATTTTTTGTTAATTTAATGACCGCCATTTTGAAACAACATGGCTGATGAAGCTGGCCAGCGAATTTGGTCGAGATATTGATGTATACTATCCACATGCCTTTTTACATCGAAATAGGTGAATACGTGTGGTATCGCGAGACAAATACAAGATCGTTTCAAAGTGTTATCCATGATAGAAATTCAAAGTGCTATAATTCAACCACATTTTAAGATATAAACAAAAGAACAAATTTTCAGAAACAAAAACTGCTCCAGAATCTTTGTATCAAGGCCAAACACATAAAAAAAATCTTTTTCATTTTCCAATTTTTTAATACCTCATTTTAAATTTTAAATTACATTTTTTTTTAAATGGCAACCCTTTTGAAACAAGATGGCGAATGAAGCTGGCCAACGAACTCGGTCGAAACATTGGTATGTACTATGTACAGACCAAGTTACATTCAAACCGGTTCATAAATACGCCTGTTATCGCGTGACAAAAATCAGGTCGTTTTAAAATGTCAGCCACAATAGAAATTCAAAATGTTATAACTCAGCCATTTTTTTAGATATAGACGAAACAAAACCTGTTCCGGAATCTTTGTATTAAGGTCAAACACATACGAAAAAACTCTTTTTCATTTTCCAATTTTTTGGTATCTCATTTTAAATTTAATGTTTTTTAAATTTTTTTAAATGGCCGCCATTTTGAAACAAGATGGCGGATGAAGCTGGCCAACGAACTCGGTTGAGTTATTTGTATGTACTATGTACACACCAAAGTAGATCCAAATCGGTTCATAAATACGTCTGTTATCACGTGGCAAAAATCAGGGCGTTTCAAAATGCCAGCCACACTAGAAATTCAAAATGCTATAACTCAGCCATTTTTTAAGATATAGACGAAACAAAAACTGCTACGGAGTCTTTGTATAAAGGTCAAATACATAAGAAAAAAATATTTTTCCATTTTCAATTTTTTGGTACCACATTTCAAATTTTAAATTTTTTTAAAATTTTTAAATGGCCGCCATTTTGAAACAAAATGGCGGATGAAGCTGGCCAACGAACTCGGTCGAGACATTGGTATGTACTATGTACACACCGAATTACATCCAAATCGGTTCATAAATACGAGAGTTACAGTGTGACATAGGTCAGATATATATATATATATATATATATATATATATATATATATATATATATATATATATATATATATATATATATATATTGATATATATATATATATATATATCAATTTTGAACGGAGGGTGGTTTCGGGGTCTGGGGGTCATGATCGATGAAAATATACCAAAATTTTTTGAAATCGCTTTCCTCCGAACGGCTGCAATAGGTAGCTTTTTGTAAAGAAAGCTACCTAAAAAATGCGAGTCTGTTGAAAGTTTTTTAAATATCTTTGTTGCTGATAAAATTTCAAATAAGTGTTATGTTGGGATTGGAATGAGACAACTTGTATTTTAGAGGGAATAAACGGACCTTACATTTTTTTAAATACAAAAATGCTTATTATAGCGCTTCCTTCTACCACTTAAAGTTAGCTTAAACTTTATTAATCTCTTGATTAATCTTGATTAAATCCATCTAAATAGAGCTGATATAATTCTAGCTATACAGATTTTAGTTCATTTAAGTAATTTACTAGCAATTAAAAAGAAATTTTAAAAAATGGATTGTTGTCATACAGGGAAAATTATATTTAAATAAACTTCAGATACTTTTTATTATCCGTTATAGACAGAAAAGGAACTTACTGATGCCTGGAGAGTCCCTAGAGTTATTTAATCGATAGCAGTTTTCTATAGCAAAGAGATAAATTTGTTTAAAAAATTTAAGATAAAAAGTCACTTGATAACCCAAAAAAGGAAGTCTCATGAATATGCTTGTAGGTATAGTTTTCTTTCTCTTTATATTTCAGCAATACATAGACAATTTTTTTTTTTTACTTTTTATTGTATATGCACCTGTTTGATGGAAACCTATAGTGATTTTAATGGTTTATTCTTTATAGACTGTCTCTAGTTTAATATCAGTTATAATGATCTAATTACACAACGATAGAATAACTTTTTATTTGTTTGTATTATATTTGTAGTTGTTTGTTAATTGTAAAAAATAATTGAAATAACTACAAATCTATTGATTTTACAATAAGTTGATTAATGAAATAAAAACAATAAATTACACAGGAATTATGAAGACAAAAAACAATCAAAAATAATAAAATTTAGCTGTTCTTCAATAAGTCTAAAATAAATTCACTATATAAAACGCTAATATAAAATAAAATGAAATAAATAAAAATAATGTTATTTTTAAAATATATCTAAATAACATCTAAGAATACCTAATTTTTTTTTTTTTTTTTTTTTTTTTTTTTTTAGAAAAAGTATTAAATTATAAAAATTTGCTAACAAATCACACATATATATATAATGATATTATTGTACAAACATAAATGCAGTGTGGAAGCTTTAAAAATCCCTTTATAATTTGTTGTAAATTCTGTCAATAAGCAACCAATAATAATGCCTCTAATTTTTCCCTACTCTCTCTTATGTAATCCTTAACAATTAAAAAGAGACCTAAATAACCGATACAAACATGCATAACATTTAATTAATCTTCCGGTTCATTCGGATATCAGTCATAGATATAAAATAAATCTACTGATTCCTAAAGATTTCTTCAGAGTAAATTAATTGAGATTAGTTCCCGATAGAAAAGGAGTTACTTCTAAAGAAGGAAAAGAGAATGGACACTTGAAAATAGCAAGCGGAACCTACATTGGATGTTTTATTTATAAAAATTGTTTAAAAAATTATTTATTATTTTTATTTCTTTAACAAATTTATTTGTTTTGTTTTTTTTCGTTTATATATGTACTGTTTTTTGACAATATATAAATTATTTCCCATTGAAACTGGCTTATTACATGTAAAATTATTTTTCAAAAATAAGGTTTTCCAATTCGAAATTCTGAATTTCGCCATCATTTTTTTTTTTTTTTTTTTTTTTTTTTTTTGGCGTAAGTCTAAGATGCAGTGTTAATTTCAGCTGCTAAACTTAATTGCCTCAACTACTCCTCCAAAAGATATTTTATTGCCTGTTGGCAAAATTTATGTCTTAGATTATATTCCTCTTAATTTGGATGGAAAGTTTAACATTGTATAACAAATAGCATATTCTCCCTTACATTACGGGATACTAGTTAGGATAAATTCCGTGGGCTGCAAAAAAAAGCACTTCCATTTCTTTGAATATTCAAGCTCATCTATTATTATTCCTCAATATTTGAAAATTACACGAAAAGGAATATAGTTCAGGAATTTTTAGTACTTTTGCTCGCGTCCAAATCTGAAAAAATGCAAGAAGAAAATCACAAGATTTGCCTTTCCAGACATGTACTCGTAATTCGGGTTTAAACGGTTCCTTGCGTTCAAATGGACATTTAATAAAAAATACTGAATTATTTAAATTTTTTAGGGAAGACCCCCCCCCCCCTCATGTTACTCCTGTATTTTACAATCCTCAAAATTTATAAAAATGTACTTTTTTATATAAAAAATATGTTTTTGACTATTATTTAACTGGTTTTATACACAATTGTAATTTCATTGAATAATAGTTTTATTTTAAAACTTTTCGTTGCATTCCAAGTGTAAGCCTTAAATTTATTTGACTCTTTTAAATTTATTTATCTATTAAATTTATCTGACTCTTTTCATAAACAAACACTATTTAACATTGTATTTCTTCAGATGTTTATGCGATTGATATTAAAAAATATTGAGTTTAATAATTCAAAAGCATATCGCCAGATTATTTTATGCGGTTGGGTGTGGCGTGAAGAGGGGCCTTTGGAGATTTTCAGCTACAGACTTCCCTTTTAACACTTTCAGGGGCACTATATGAAAAAAAAAAATAGTTGGATAAAATTTTACATTTGAAGAAATATGGCCATTATGAATATATTTTGCAATAAATTAAATTTTTTATGTTTATTTTAGGCAGAACAGGTGGTTAATTTTTGAACCACTGCACACCTAGAATACTCTATATTAGAACATTTGTTCTGACTGACTGTCTTCTGAAATTAGCAAAGTTTTAGACCAAAGAGATAAGAATACTTCAGTAGAAAATACTTTATGACATATACATAATATATGTATGCAGATTTATTCATATTTATACAAAATATGTATTAAAATATTATTTTTTGCTCATTAAAAAAAATTAAAAAGAAAAGGGTTTCAGTGCTTTCATCATCCCTAACATTCAATAAATATCAAACATAAAAATTTTATAGCTTGAAAGGATAAAGTATTTAATATGAAAATGTAATATTAAAAAATCACTATAAAAATAATTAAAAAAATTCACAATTCCATCATTTAGAAGGAATAATGATATTTTTCAAGTCCAACTATTTCACCAAATATGTTGCTGAGATTACTAATATTTATATATATTATGTATAGCTTATACTTATTAATATGTATGTATTTTTTATAACACAAAAAAATACTTAAAAAACTTAAATAGTATGTATTATTATATGTTAGGAAAAACGTATAAACGGCTGAAATAGTATTATATATATAAAAGCACACACTGTAAAAAAAATGGTAACGTTTCATGTAAAATCCAGGAACGTTTCGCCTTTTCTCAGGTTTTCAGAATAATTTAGCTCTTTCCTGTGAAATTCTGGTTTTCTTATCTGAAACGTTCCTGAACCAAAAGTTGGAAACAGCAAAACGCTGCGGCCGCCATTTATTATTTTTTTGCTATAATCCGTTGCTCGCGCGCGAGTGTCGAAAAAGAATTCCTTAAATGAATGTAAAAAAATCAATATGGAATGCAAATAAATCAATAGACGACATAATCCTTTACGTCTCTATTGTCAAGACAATTCAGATGAAAATACAATACCTCCGTGACATCGCTAAGAGATTATATCTCGTACTTGTCTGTGGAATGTTTAAGGAGCAGACCGTGTAAAAAAAATACACCTATTATTTGGATCTCCATTAACCAGGGGACCATCAAACATGATTCGCACCGATTTTGATTAATTTAAAGTATGTTTTAGAGTTCTTATCTCTAATTATTCTTGTGAAAGGACTTCTTCAAATGGGACTTAGATTTTCAGAAATTAGATGCCGAGGTTTAGCATACGTTTCAAATACCCATTAGTTTGCAGCTCTCAACGTGTCTTTCGTGGTGTGGACGTAGAAAGCTCGCACGCCACCCGTACGGTCCGAGTTCGATGCTACCTCTGGACTTTTTTTTTTTCTTTTTTAATTAATTTTATATTTTAACACTTTATTACAATTTGATTTAAATTTGATATATATTTGACACTTTGAAATGCTGCAAATTTGAATTTATTTTTATTTTCGGAAAAAAATATACAATTACGTTTAGGTTTTTTTTTTTCATGAAAATTTATATGTATTTTATCTAACTTGTAAACTAACATAATTACTAACGAAAATCCAAAATATTTTATGTCTAGATTTTTTTTCTAATTATTATTTACATTTATATATTTTTATATTTTAAGCAAAGTTCAGAAACAATATATCATATATATATTTACTTTATTGAATTTTAACTGAAAATTTATTTTTTCGTGTAAATTATAAATAATAATTTTGATGTCAATTTCAAAATATTTTTTCATTCTAACAAATAATGATAATAAAGCGAATATTGTCAACTGGAAATGTAAAAATCGTCTGCGGATCCCGCATGCTGTGAAATGTCCGTAATGTTTTGCTGTCAACAGAAATATTCCTGGTATTTCGCAGGAAACTTACTGGCATTTCTGTAGAAAGTTTTTAACATATACAGTAAAGTTCCAGTCATTTTCAAGAAATGTTTCTTGGAAATAATGGGCAACTCAGCTGCCCATTTTTTCCGAGGAACGTTGCGGAATTTTTTTTACAGTGCAAAGTGTATAACGCTTCCGGGAGTGAACTCATTCGTTACCTGATAATCCAAACGCGGCCATGTTAGGTCGCGTTTGGATTCTTTCGATGCCGTATTTGCCGACTGCCTTATTTAATCTGTCTATCTATTCGTTGTGTAACATATTCTTCTTCAATTTTTCTAAAACCTTCAAAAAGCATACAATTATAACGCTTTAAGATCTAATTAAAAAATAACCAGATACCAACAACAGGGTTTCGATGTATACAAACGATTACCGTTGCCATTCATAAGCACAAATTATAAATACAAAAACAAATGAATGTCTCTTTCAGCTATTCATTAAATGCTCTTAAAATATTTTGCAAAAGCATATTAATATTTTGAAATACGTTTTTCACTTTTGTTTACATTTATTTACGGTTTGAATTCAGTAGACTCTGTTAAAAATATCCTGAAAAATTACCCCTGCTTTTCAAGACTATCTATTTTCTGACCAATCAGAACGCTTCATAATGTTTAGTGAATATAGGTGTATTCTGTGATTCATTCCTGTGAATAATTTTGTACTGGATTAAGGTTTCTTTTCTAAAAATAAACGTATTTCAAATTATTATGCTTTTACAAATATTTTAAGAGTAAAATCGGATGTCGACCGTATTTTTTAATGATTCGTTCAAAGAGTCATTTATTTGCTTCTGGATTTGGAATTTGTGTTGTACATGTTGCATCCCGAGTGAATGTTGATTTGATTTTCAATCTTAAAACGGGCTTTCTTTTTCACTATTCACAAAAGTTACATTTTTAGACAAATTATTCAAAATAAATTAACATTCAAGAGATGACTTACATACAATTTTCTAATATTCTGCTGCGATAACTTCAGTTAAAATTAGATTGGCAGCTCTATCTATCCCTATATGAAAGTAAACATACAATTGATTCATTCGTCTTGAACTTTTAAAATATTAAAACATACGTTTATATGCTCTGTTGCGTCATCTGTCGGTAGTTTAAAAAAATAAATAAATAAATAATAAAAAAAAAATTCTTTTTAAAATGTTTTTGAATTCTGAAGACATTGGGGAAAAAGGATTTTTTTCTTATAAAATGAAATTAGAATATCAGGAATATGTAATGCCGTGTATTACACACACACACACACACCAATACCGTCCTACCCGCCCTCATCAGTAACCAAACTTTTTACCGACGTTTGGAATACCCATCGAAATTTTATTAATATCATTTAAATATTGTTATAGAATGTCAAGATATGCAATATATATATATGAACACCAAAAAAAAATTCAATCGAAGAAAATTTGTATTTTTTAGAACAAAAAGTTTGTGGGAGTACAGTACCATTATTTAGAGTAACTCGGGTGTTACTCGTTTTGAAATTTTACACACTCAACCCGAGTAACTTAATCTCGAACTAAGATGTTCTGGGTGGTTACTCTATTATTCAATGAATTGCCCGACAAAGTGTATAATGTTATTGATGCATTTTAAGGACAATGCCAATTTTTTGAAAAGATATTTTAAGATAATGGAGATGAAAGCGTTACGATTAGCGATGTTAATGCTTAATCATTTGCTAATGCTAATTAAAATAGTACTTAACTGACGCTATTATTAGTTGATGAACATTAATTGATGACTATTATTTACAAATAGTAAACCATTGAATAATTGATTGCGGTTATTTAAACATTTATAAATATTATTTAATTATTGTCCTCTGTAAATTAAAATCTATTTTTTTATGTAAATTTTGTGAAAAATATTTAATTTTGTTAAAAATATTAAAATATGTTTCATTAGTGGTAACTAAGTAGTTCTTTAGCTAAGATCTTTTGAAAACAGTTGCTTGTTCAATTCGGTGCGTTAGTTGTAGAAATATATCTTTTTACACAACGTTAAAACATGTTTCGTATTGGGGGATGGAGGGGGGGGCGAGGAGGATGAGGATGGCCACCCAGGAAAACCCAGCAAATGCTTTAGAATTTTAGTGCAGTCCCTGGGGGAAGAGGGGTGAGGTGGGGGGGGGCGTGAGGAGAGTATCTGCTGGTGAAAATTTTTCGAAAATATATTTTATTTTTTGCAATGGAAAGTGTTATGATTGTTCATTCTCAATGATTTGCCATAGCTAATTAAAATAGCACTTAATTGATTTTATTATTAATTAAAGGTAATTAATTGGGAAATATTTTTAATTGATAAATAGTAAATAATTGACAAACGTTTCTATACAATTGCGTTCAAATTAGCAAAATATATGTCATTAGCTTTAACAGAATGATCGTTTACCCAAGTCTTTCGTTCACAGTTGCTTGTTTAATTCGGTGAGTTACTTGTAGAAAAGTCTTAAAGTAGCGTGAAACAAATTTTCATACTTTGGGGAAGGGGGTTGCTAGCTGATATGTTGCAGTACTCGAACTTTTCACTGTATCAGTATTTGGTGATTCTCCCCCCCCCCCCCCCAACTACCCACAAAAAAAAGACAAATTTAGTACAGCACGCTACAATTTTCTTATAGAAACCAGTGTCATATAAACAAAAATCACCTTATTTTTTACTCCATTTTCATCTTTATTTTGTTATCTTTTTTTTTATTACTTTTTTGTTTATAACTCTGGACGTAAGCTGAAATTCTGTCAGTGACATCATGTGTATTTCGAATTACATTTCCCAAAACCAAGCGTCCAACTCAATGCTATTTGGTGTTAGATACTAGCACGACTTCCACTAGCAGAACTTTTCACCACTTCGTGTATTACATTTACATTTCACGCAGTTCAAGTCAAGCCTAGTGAAATTTTATTTTACTATGCCCAAGTCATGCGCAAAATCTGGGTTTAGACTGGAGGGACACAACGCCGCATCAAGGATGGCGCGGGCGATGCCCCGCACCAGGCGCCGTCATTTAGGTTAGACTTTTACGGCGTTCACAGTTATCATTATTATCTCGCCCCCCCCCCCCCCAACACCCTTTTTTCTCACTTAAATCTGTGTTGTTAAATTCTAAAGGTGTTTACTTCCTTATCTATTGAGAAAAATACAATCGAAACTTATAGCCTAAAATCAAATTTGGAGTCATTTGTATTTCAGAATTTCATTTTTTAATATCATCCATTTATGTGTTATTAAGACAAAATATTTATTATTATTTTTATTATTTTATTTTATTTTTCTGATGCTGACAAGTAAATATCGTTGGTTTAATACTGATATTTTTAAAAGCTTATCATTGAAGTTTTACCAGCATAATACGATCTCATATGACATTTTTCAAGTAAGAAATCATATTAAGAAGCTTTTTTTCTTTGTTTTAAAAATGTATTTAAAAGGTTTCGTGATGTTGTTATTTTCATTGCGTTTATTGTGTTTCTATATATATACAAAAATGCGTTAAAGAAATTCACGTTGGAATAATGTATATAATACTTAAAACAAAATATCGCTGTTGTTAAAATATTACATTGTTCAGATGAAATACATATTACTATCTATAAAAAATAAATCTTTTATAAAAATGAATGTCTGAGACGTTTATTAGAAAAGATTCTATAAACTATCAGTAATGCATATTTAAGGGAGGAAAATTACGAAATTAGTTATTCCTGCAATGGACTATTAGAAGAAGAGAAACGTTAATGCATCTAATTAAAAATAAAATGCTTTAATGTTATTAGAAAAATTCTATTGCTTAATAACGTTAAAAACATAACTGAATTTTAAACAAGCGTAAGAACATATCTGTATCTTTTACTTTATCTTTTATTCATTTCAGTGGAATTCGAGCGTCTCACATTCTTTTTACAACCTCCCACTGGCCTTACCAGTTATCAGTAGAGGTCTTAGACAAAGGAGTGCGAAAGGGTGAAAATCCCTTTAGGGTACTAAAGACATCTGCTAAAATTTGGTGATATTTCCAGGCAGCGAACAACAAATGCTTGTTAAAAAGGTGTTTCAAATAAAGAATTTTTTTTCTTTACTTTTACAGCATATATTCTTTAATATTTTTAAAGATAAAAAAATTAGGAATCGTAATCTTTTATTTACTTTTCAAAATGCATGTAAATTTTACTACAATTACTCAGATTTTTATTAATAATAATAATAATAGTAATAATAGTAATACCTTATAACGTTTTGTGTTTAATTGCTAATATCAACAATACTGCATAAGTATGCATTGGTTATTTATAAACGGTCACAATCACAAAATAATTTTCGAACACAGTTATAAAAGTTTCAGATATTCATATTCAGAGTTTTTAAGAACTGAAGATTTTGTTTTAGTATTATTATTTACATATACAAGAATTATCTGTTTTATAAAATTCATTAAATATCTCTTAATTTAGTCGTCAAACGAGCTAGCAAAAAAATATGATGACCGTCAGATAGCTGTATAATCAAAGATATATCTAATTTATAAACAGACAGAAAAAAAAAAAAAAAAAAGATCTGAAAAAGAAGACATGTGTTAAAAAGTATTTCAAAGTATTCAAACGTGAGGTCAAATACGCTTTTAAGATGATAGTAAATGAAAAATGTTGAAAAAAATCCCGAACTATATAGTATTTGTAACAACCGATAAAAAAAAAAATTAATATCAGAGTGTTAAATCTCTCATTCTGTGGAAAATTTAGCTTGCCAAAATCTTTTTTGCAGGTACAAAGTAAAGTTTTCAAATGTATTACATTTGTTATAGAAATTCGGTAATCGAAATATAAATATCTAATGACATTTTCGAAAACATATTATGTAAAAACAGAAAAGAATTAATTTGTTACGTCGCACTATGACGGCAGTACGTGGCTACTTCTCTGACGCGGAACTCCACACGCTCGCTAATGTTATTCTTTTTTTTTTTTTTTTTTTACCTCACTTGCATGTCAATGTTTTTAAATGATTTTTTTTTTTTTTTTTTTTTTTTTTTTTTGCATTAGATAGCTGTATAAGTTTGTATAGCACTGGATAAGTTATTTTTATTTATTTATTTATTTAATGACGATACCTTTGCATTTCAAACCAGTTCCGAAAGTAAAATTATCCTTAAAAAAAAAAAATAATAAATAAAAAAAATAAATAAAAAACTGCAGGCAAAATCGAAAAAAAAAAAAAAAACGGACTTTATAGAGTTCAAACTCAGCTATCCAATGCAAAAAAAAAAAAAAAAAAAAAATCTTTTAAAAATGTTGAAATGCAAACGAGATATTAAAAATTTTTTCTCTCATAAAAATATGATTAGCGAGAGTGTGTTTTCACTTAAGCGAAGCAGCCTCTTAACGATATCAATATAGGCTAGGAAAATTAAACTGATCATAAGTATTCACAAGGAGGGGTAGATTAAGGCCTAGGCAATCGGGGCCTTGGTGAAAGTCATCATAAACTTTAGGTCTCTCAAATCTATATGCTTTAACCCTATAAACATAGGCTGTTGAACTGTATCTGAGTGATCAGGGTGAATAGACGGAAATCAATAGATGAAATTTTTAAAAATCGGTTGTTTAGTTTCATTATTTACATAGTTTTATATCGTAAAATACAAAGATAATTAATCAGTTATTCCCGTTGTTAGGTATCACGGACGCATGTGCCTCTGATTTTCATTAAAAAAAAAAAAAAAAAAAAAAAAAGAAAAAAAAAAAGAAAAAAAAAAAAAAAAAAGGTCAGCGCGATTTACGGTTAAGGCTGGACTATGAAAATTATATCTAAAGGAATACCCTATCATATATGCATTAAAAATCATGTAAGGGTGTTCTCGTGTTTTCATCTTTTTTTTTTTCTGCAATTGTCAACTCTCATCTTTCTAACAAATAAGATATTTGTGCGATGTTTTACATATCAAACAGTGTTTTCCCTATACCTTGTAATGCTGAGTTAATGCCTAACCAAAAGCAACCTTTTTCTCCCTAACCTGTCTCGAAAATTTTGTTAAGTATAAGAACATATTTTTTATTTATAGAAAAATTGTAAATACTATTACATTTTTGGATAGCCCTGTATGTGATTTTATTTATATGCTACAATATGCTTAGTATACTAAATGTAGTTGAGATTGAAAATGCATAACTGAAAGAAAAAGCAAACAAAACTTCAAGCAATTCCCGCTCATTCTCAGTAACGCTTACGAATTCTTTTGCTTACACCTGTGTAGGATCTATGGTATTTACGGAAAATTTATGCAAAAATTTAGCTAAACTTAGCAACGCATATCATAATTGAGTACACACTTTCAGCAATCATCCCTAATAGATAACACATTCGATCCAGTATTGTCTCCGAAATCTTTTATGTGTCCCTGTCAATGCGTGATAAATGGAATGCACATCATATTCTTCGAAAAATCATTTTGTAGTAAACCCCAGAAAAGCATATCAATATCGTCACGTTTGAAATAGTGCAAGATAATTTCCATATGCTGCTAGCAGTATTTCCTTGCAGACCATTATATAGTCAAACACTTTGTATGACCCTGTAAATGAATGATAAACGCTTTTCACTCCATATTCTACAGAAAGCATGTATTTGTGCACTTCATAAATTCATATCAATTTCAATATGTTTGTAACAGAGAAACATAATTAAAATACGTCGCAAACTATTTTTCTTCATAGATCATAATATAACTAAATACTTACAGCTCCCCAGCACACGTACTGTAATTATATAGTAATCATCTTCTAATGCTCCTCAATAATGTATATAAATTTCATTATGTTTAGCACATTGTAACACTTTAATATTCCTCATAGACCTTAATGTAGCGGAATGTTTTTGAGTGCCCTGTAAATGGTACACACTCCATTTTCAATACCGAACATGCCTTAGTAAACATTAATTATGCAGATAAATTTCATGGCAATCCGAGTATATTTACAAGAGTTAGAGCACGGACAGACAAAACCAATTCATAGCCACTTTTCAACCATGTTGGAAAGTGTTAAAAATTAAATCTTTTACAAAAATAGATGTTATAAGACGCTAATTAGAAAAGTTTAAGACTGATTTTAATCATTTGTTTAAGTTTTAACACAGAATGTTATGAAATCAACATTTAAAACTGTTATTGATGCATATTTTTAAAAAAAAAAGGGAAACACCTTCTGAAATCATTTATATGTAGTGCAATGGAATATATGAATTTGTTATGAAAGGAAAAAAAAATGTTTAACAGAAATGTTAATGCTTCTAACTCATAATAAAATACATTAATGTTATTAGAAAGTTCTTTTATTTAATCTGTTTAAAAAACTGCATCTTTAACTCGGAGTAAGGATACAAGACTCATTATAGCTATTTACTATCATTTCTACGAAATTTCAAGTGTAGCGTGTTCTTTTAGCACTTATCTACACACCAGATGTTTGCAAAGGAGGGTGGGAATTCGGAAATAGTGATTAGTTTAAGCTCTATCACATGCTTATTAAAGTTTCTGGAATGAAGAAAATGATATTGTGCCTCTTTCGTCAATGTTTTGCCTTCACAGACGAAATTCGTTCAAAGAAAGAAAAAAAAATAGCATTCATACACTTGTATATTTTACCGCCTGAAGAAATGGAAAACTGTGAATGCTGAAAATTTTTAGAATTTTTTTTATTTTTTTATATCTCTTATGTGAAATGTAATGGCGCTATAGAAAGTTCTAGAAGTGAGCTGTAATTTTGTCAGTGATACCTCATGTAATGCACTACATTTTAAATTACGGGACATCTAGTTCAAAACTGTTTGGAGGAACAGAAGGGTAACTTCCACAAATTCGCGTTTTATATTTACATTTCACACGATGGAAATCAAGTCCGTTCAAAATTTAGTACAATATGCCTCAATTACTGTTAAACGTTTGAGAAAATCTGTGTTCAGTCTGGAGTGAGACACCCTGTATTTTTCTCAGAATTTTTTTTTTTTCGACTTTAGTTTCCAATACAAAAATTGTTTGTTGTAGTGGATTTTCGAATCCAACTAGGGCAGAAACACAAAATAAAGATTCATATTTTAAAGAAACTTCTTATTAAAATAATAATTTTTATTTTGCATTCAGATAAATTTCTGCTTTAAAAATAAATATTAGAAAATTGACAGTTTTTTCTCGTTTCTCATTCGTTCTTACCCCCCCCCCAACCCCCCTTTTTTTTTTTTGAAAAATATTCGGCTGTATCTTAAACTTTGTGAAAAAAAAAATGCGTTGATTATCAAATGAATGTCTAAATATGACATGTGTTACAGGTAAAGCGAAACATTATGATAAAGAAACAAGACATTTTTAATTATTATTATTTTTATTAATAAACTTAAAGGGTTTATGTTATTTTCTTTGAAAAAAAAAGTAAGAATATCTTTAGCTTTATCATATTCTCTTAAGTTCAGAAATTAAAAGATTATCAGAATGGAACATATGCATTAAAGACACTTCACCTGTTTATGTGAATATGAACCAGATCGGTTTCATTAAGCATTAGTTATAAAAGTTTATTTTAAAAAGTTTATTTAGCTTTCTATAAAAAATATTGCCTTTAAGATTTTTGAAATACTCAGTCTAATACCGGAAAGGTTAAGCTTTAATAAAATATCTAAAATCCCCGCCCCATGTAACAAGTATCGAACCAAAGAGATGAATTTTGTAAACATGTATTTTTGTAAATCATGTAAGCATTCCGCAATCGACATTCAATCCGATATTTCTACATGGATTGTATTTTATTTTTTATTTATTTATATTTATTTTTTTTTTCAGGGTGGGGGGTGGGGGAGGGGTCAGCTGAGCGAAAATTCGCCATGAGAAAACAATTGTTCATAACTCAATGTGTAATTCATTTATCGAAAAATAAAAAATCTGTTCGACTCCAAATCACTTCAAAAAATATATACTTTCCAGGGTGATGCTTTTTCGCTTAAAAAAAACCCGTAAATTTGTCAAAATGGAGGGGAGGGGTGTATTTTAGAACACTCTTAAATAGAAAAAACTGAAAGTGTCATACACACTCATGCACAGAAACAAATAAATAAATAAGTAAAAGCGTAGAAAAGGTGAAATCTTGCTGTTTTTTATGTTTGTAGTACAAGTTTTCAACCTTTCCAAAAATTTCAATACTAAAGAAAATATTTTGAATTCTTTTCATTAATTTTTTGTTGAAAATTTCAATAAAATTTAAGACCGTTTTTAAAAAGATTTGAAAAATACTAAAGTATTTTGAATTTTTTAATGTAATCTCAAAGCTTATGCATTTTACAAATGAGTAGCATAGTTTGCAGATAATATAATAAAGGAAAATTTGGCATTCGATTTAGTGGCTATCATATCATTTAAAGATGGTCTCAAATCGAAATTATTTTAATTCGTAAACGTAAAAATAAATAAATAAATAAATAAAATAAAATAAATTTAAATATGACATGGAATTTGTAAGTACTCATATTCACATAAAAATAAATCGAGCAGCGTTTTCCGTTTTCCAAAAAAAAGCAAAAATCGAAAAAAGCAATGCGAAAAAAAAAAAAAAAAAAAAAAAGCAATCGTTCAGAAAATGCCTTGAAAGAAGGAGTTTGTAACATATTTTTGAGATGCAGCAATGACACAATAACAGTCATTAGGTATCATTCAAGATATTAAAAATATTATGGGAATATAAAACCATTATATCCAGTTTTTAACTCTGAATTTTTATGCGTGAAATGCTTACGTGTAAAAATTGCTTTGTGTATGCATCAGAAACATTCCTATTACTTGAGCTGGGATTCAATAATAAACATGTACTACTATGGTATTTCATGCAATGAAATCACAAACATTTAAATAAAACTAACTAGACTATTTTTTCAAAACTACAAATAAACATCTAGAATACATTTCGTTCTGAAAAGAGCATGCAAATTTGTTTTGGATTTTATAACATTAAATATATTTTAAATCTGGTATTTTTTTTCTACTTTATGAAAATGTGGAAAGCATCAATAATACTTCATTAAACTTTAAAAATACAAAATTCAACATATTTTTCTTAGTCATGTTTAAGAGTCAAAGATAAAGCTAGGAAAAAAAAAAAGTAAGAAAGAAAGAAATTACTGTGTTCAAAAAGCATAACGGCAATGTCCAAAAAGTATCTCCCCCCCTTTTAAACACTGTTCTCTGTAAACTATTGACCAGATTTTCCCGATAAACCTGAGAACCCCCTCCCCCTTTCCACTCAAAGTAAGTGGTAATATGCCCCACTTTTATAATATTATTTAAAAGAAGATCTTTATATATGTATAATGATGCGTACAAATTAATAATACATAGGTTAAAAAATGTTAATTAAAACATATAAAACGAACCTTGATTGTTGTTTTATACTCGTATAAATGATTTTAACAATACATTCCTCTGAGTTAAATATCTTATTTAATGTTGAGCAAAATCGTGATTGGTGTAAATTGAATTTAAATAAAGAATATCTGGAGATTTTCATGCCTATAATTTATCTCTAAAATCAAAACGGAAGTAAACTTCATAATTTCAGGTGTTGCTGCAATGGAAAGACGTATCATTTTTAAATTCTGTACAGTTTTCAAATACAGTGTATTTTCGATATCTCGAAAACCTTGATATGTCGAAAAATTATTTTTCCCCTTGATATTACATATTTCTCTAATGTTGATTTTAATTCTTATCTCGAAGAGTTTTCTCTCAAAACCTTGTTATGTCGAATTCGAAGTAAAAAATGAATTTTTCCGGCTAAAAATCGCCGTCCATTTGTGTCGAAGAAAGAGCCGAAACTAGCCTTTTTTGCGCCCGAAGCAAGCATGGATTTTGGCGCCCCCCCCCCCTCCTTCAGCAAAGTATATTTACAAAGAAAATTTTACTAATTTTCTAATAGCCGACTTATTTTAAAATAATTTAAAATATGTAATACTGAACTACGTAATCTACAACGGCGGATCCAAGGGGAAGGTCACGGGGGGGGGGGGGAGGGGGGGTCATGACTTCCCTCTGAACACGAACAAAAATATTCTAAAGCTCATTTTAATGTACAGTAGAGCCCGATTATTCGAGTCCCGCTTCACAGAGTTTCCACTTTAACCGAGTTATTTTCTTTTGATGGACTGATGGCTTCCATTATTATGAAACAGCCATTATAAATTAAGTGTTAGGTGAAGATGAAAGAGCAGTCGTAAAAAGTTGCCGTTTTATTCCCCATTCTGACCAGAAAATCAGAGCTCTAACTTTTTATGGTTGCTCTTTCATCTTCACCTTAAACTTCATTTATAATGGCTGTTTCATAATAATGGATGCCATCAGTCCATTAAAAGAAAATGATCCATTCCCAAGGTATAATCCTTCATTATGCGCCCCTTCATTATTCGCCCCTTCGTTCTGACGCCCGGGGCGCGTGCTCCCTCTGCCCCCCCCCCCCCTTTGTTTCGGCCCTGCAAGAAAATAGAGTTGTTTCCAAGAATCTCCTCATTACCTCTCTAAAGGGTCAGGGACGATTCCGATATTGCCATCTGGTCACTTGAATGGCAAACAAAGGTGAAAAACAAGTGTTTCCTTGTCATATGGATGGCATTTTTGTATGTAATGCTCGGAAAATGTGGAAAACGATGGCTTTACCGCTATTTTTCGAACAGAAAAATTGGTTGAAGAACAATATCAAAAGAGAAGTCCCCAGGCCACGACACTGGTCTTTAAGAAATTCTAGCGCTGTAAATTCATTTATGTATTTACTAATTCTTCCCAACTTAACGTAAATTATTTTCTACTATTTAAAAAATTAAAATTATCATCTTGTATTTAGACTTATTGTCAACATTCATTACGTATTTATACTTATTCTCATTTATCATGACTCTAATTTTTATAATATTATTCCGTATCTTGTGATTTTACGTGAATTTTTATGTTTTAGTTATGACCTTGTTATCTCGAAAACTCGCTATCTCGAAATTTTGTTAGCGTCCCTTCGACTTCGCAATATCGAGAGTATATTGTATTTCATTCAAAACAGAAATCACTTGAGCAGAAAAAAGGACTTTTCAATGCGATTAGATCATTATTTGCTTTAAATAATTATAATAATAAATTAAAAGGTTATAAAATCAGTAAGAAATAAAGAAATCATTATCTATATATATATTACGCTAACGTACGTGGCACAGAAATCGCGATTATTTGTTATTGTCTAATGGCAACGCCCGAGAAACGTATCTCATTGGTTATGGTGAAAAGTCCTTTGGCAGGATTTAGGGCGATCGGGTTTATTTACATTTCGCCGTAGAGGAAAGAGCTCCCTCTTTCGCTGCAATTATAGAGCTTCAAAATATCATTTGAAATGCCCGTAAAAGATTTCGGCGAACGCTTAAAAGTGAAGAAGAAGCCGAATTAAGAACAGAAAATCGAAATAGATTGAATCGGAAATAAAGTTAAACACAGAGCATAAGCGATCGCTAAAATAGGTTTAATAACCGCAGAGTGCACGCGTTGCTTCTGAAATCCAAATTATTGGTTTAAACGTTCCGGGGGGGCATAACTGTGGAACTTTGAGTAAAACGTGCAATTTCTGCAAAGCACTATATTGGAAATGCGAATTAATCAGCTGCAAGAAATTTAAAAATGCTGTCATGACCTTAAGTAATTTTGTTTACCCCCTCTGTACGGATCTGCGATACGAATTTCAGGTTCATTTAAGAATATTATTACGGGCCCACCAGAAGTAAGATACAATAAAACCCGCTTAGACGGAAACGACCAGTGATAAATTCCGCTTTATGCAGGTTATTTAAATTGAACAAAGCATAATAACATTTTTGGGCAGAGAGGGAAGCTGGAACTTTTTTTTTTGTTGTTTATTGCAGGATTCCATTAGAAATAGGCTTTACTCTATTAGAAAATAAATTTTCTGGGTGGTACTTTTTAAACGATTCTATATAGTAATATTTGCTTACAATTTAATTTTTTTTTTTCAATTATTACAGTTTATGTTGTATTTGTAATTGCTTTTTCATCCAAAGATTTTAAATAAAAAAATTATTGAAAATATAATTAAATTTTAATTGAATTCATCAATTAATTTGGAATAAAAAGAGCATGGGACATATAAAAATGAAAAAACTTAACCTGTGAATTTACACAACTTTGGAACTGAACAAGAGTCGGGCTTTGGTAATCACCCCCCCCCCCCCACTCCCCTCTGTACGCACCTGCGATAAAAATTTCAGATTCATTTAAGAATATTATTAAGGCCCGGGCAACGCCGGGCGGGTCAGCTAGTTATTATTAAAGAACAACGTTAAATTAATTTAACTGCATTTCCGCCTGTTTAAAGTACTTTCATACTAGTACGCTGAAAAAAAGTTGCTGCATATAGTTGATATTAATGAATAATTAGTCTATAAATCTTTCCATAAGAAATGACAAATTTCACATTTTTGTTACATAATTAAAGAACGCTACTCTTAAAAATTGCAATTGAAATTAGTTTTATTACACAGATAATTTAAATGGAAAAGCAAATTATTTGCAAATTTTAAAAAGTAGCTCATTGAGTATTATAAACGGTTAGCATTAATTAAAATACAAAAAACTTAAAACTTTGAAAAGGCTTGCGCTATGTCTTCTGAAAGCTATATTTAATATTGCTATACGTTTTGCTATTTTTATTTTACTTCCATAGCAATATTTTTATTATTCCCACCATCATAAATGTGTGCAACACAAAGAAAATCATAAAATTTGTTGATTAAATGCACATTTCTATTACTCATGAGTTACAAAAATATTGCTTTAGAAATTTGTTGTTTATTTGAAGCACTTCTGAAAAAAAAAAGTAATAATTGAATTGAAAATTAATGGTATTATAATTATTAATAATGGTATAAAATTGTATTATGTAAGTCTATAAAAATTAGTTAGTTTTTATCTTTGCTTATAATATAAATGTACTTTCCAATATGTGCAAATTTCTTCAGAGTCTGATTTTTTTTTCCTTTTTCCACAGTAAATGTTAAATGAAGAGAAAACATTATCGAGAAGCAAACACATAATACGCAATTATCTTTGTGAAATAGTTACATAATTATATAGCGATTTTAAATTTGAAAAAGGTACAGCATTAAAATAGCAATTAATAATGGTAACATTTTTTTTCTTTTTTTTTTTTGTTTTTGTTTTGTTTTGTTTTGCAATAGTATATATATATTTATATATATATAAATTATACATTCAAAATTTGCTTCAAAATTTAAAATCTGCTATAAAGAAAAAGTGCATATGCGCCGTGGATTAAAAAAAAAAAAAGATTGTTCGCTAAATAAAGGTTCTATTATGAAGGTTTTACTACGTATTCTATGAAGGGAGGGTGATGATTTCTCAACACTTTTTTTACCCGTATTTCTTTCAATGAAATATGGTCATCGTAAGTATAAAACAAAAGACAAAAGGTATGTATATGTATATGAGAGGAGGTGAGTTTCAAAAATCGCCTTATCCAGAAAATCAAATTTCGGGAAATCGAGAAAAACCTCTATGTCCATTGGTTTTCATGGTAAACCAAGATTTTCAATACCAAAAATGCGGGATAAAGCCATCTTTTTTGCAGATTGTTGTGTTTCTTCGGTGCAGATTCCCATTAAAATAGATTGAAAGGGAAAACGCGTTATTTAAAATTTTTGATAACGTGAGTTTTGAAACTCACGTCCACATATAAATTATGGGAGAGGCAGAATTTTAAAATTGTTCAGAAACTGAATATTAGAATATTCGCCTAAATGACCTGTATAAATGACATACCATTAACCCAATCGGTATTAAAACAAAAGATAAAATCACGTATGTTTATTAATCTATACACATTTAAAGATTAACTTTGTCTTATTAGATGAAAAAAAAAAAATATGCGTATAAACTTTTGGTAAACTTATTTTTTTTCAGAGGAGAATAGGAACATTAGAAATTTTGTAGCTTTGTCATATTTGTCAAATAACCACTAACTAAATCAGTATTAATATAACAAAATATAAAATCACGTATAATTGTTTATGAATCTATACACATTTATAGATTAACTTAACTCCGTCTTATTAGAAGTAAAAAAAAAAAAAATCTGCTTATAAACTTTTGGTAAACCTTTTTTTTTTTTTTCGTATAATATGAATATTAAATTTTGTAATATTTTTAACTTTATCATATCTGTCAAAGAACCACTAACTAAATTTGTATTAAAATAAAGATAAAATAGCGTGTATTTGATCATTAATCTATACACATTTATAGATTAACTTAACTTTGTCTTATTAGATGAAAAGAAATTGCGTATAAACTTTTGGTAAACTCTCCCCTCCCACCCCCCCACAGAATATGAACATTATAAACTTTGTAATTTTGTAAATTCGTCATTCATTTTAGCATTTTTTTTTCGCCACGCATTATAGTAATGTGTAACCCAAGACTAATTTAGGACAGCAAAATTATGTGCTATTTATGAAATGCAAAATGTTGTATTTCTTTTCTGTCTTACTAGTGCACATGTTCTTTTTCGTTAACGATGTCCCTTGATTTATTCCTTGAAGAGACACAAATTGAATAAAAACACACAGCGATAGAAAGAAAGCAAACGAAAATCATTTGCGCAACAAACAAATTATTTTGGAGAATCTCTTGTATGGGAAAAAGTATTAAAAAAATTAAAATGGAAAATTAAATGAAATCATTTTTATGTACACTGAAAGAAAAAAAAATATTATCCCCCCCCCCCCCCCATCCTCCTTCGCACTTAAAAAAAGTTCTTTGACCTTCGCCACGATATAATCTATTGACGTATTCAAAATTTCCTTTCGTTCCTTTTTTCTTTCTTTGTCTTCTTCCACCACCACCCCCCTCTTTTATTTATTTATTTATTTTATTTGACACTTAATCAAATTATAGACAAAATTCGAAAAAATAAATAAATATGAAATATTAATTCAAATGTAAATTTTACTAATAGAGAAATTTTTTTTTCTCAAACTGAAAGAGTGACTTCGTGTTAGTTTTCAAAAGGTTCTTTATTGAATGTCAAGCATTCTAAATTAAATTATTTTACTTTCATCAAACGTTTACGTTCAAATTTCATTACAGCTTACTTTCAATTATATATTTAGGTAACTACACATTTAGCGCAGTTCATTTTCCGTTATTACAGAGATATTGTAAATAAAAGATTAATCTTAAACAAATCAAATTCATGAATTCAACAAATTCAATTTGATGGTAAGAGCATACATACATAAATTGAGTACTTCCACATAAAATCAACACACATTGTTTGAATTATAATCATGCGAAATTATCTGTAATGCAATTAATTTCAATTTTGAAGTAATATCAGGATAATAATAATAATAAAAAAGTAATTTATAGCTTTATTTTTCGAATTTAAAATACTTTCATTTTTTTTTTTTATTACGAGTAAATCTTGCGTGATAATTATAATGAAATTAAAATGTCATTGAAAAAAAAAATTAAAAGATTATGTAAGCAAAAAACACGAAATTATAATTATTAGATATGCCATTGACTGTATGAGATACGCTTCAAATATTACTTCTTTGAAGCAACCATAAATTAGAAATCCAGATAGCTTTAATTTTCAAAACAGGAAGGCTTTTAAAATCTCAAACCATAAAGTATCCTCTCTACAGAACCTGTGATAATTTTCAAATATGCGCATACACCCTCCCCCCCCCCCCCACACACACACCTTTTTTCCTAAAGCATCTTTGAATAATGATTTGCAGATGTTTTTTTGCAAACCCGTTCCGGAACATAATAGATAACAGCATACTTTCTGTCTCTTCTCCAATTCCAAGATAAGAAAACTTGTCTTTTGAACTTGAAAAGCATAGTAAACTCTTCTTATAGTTGAAGAGTTACCAGAATTATGTTGGTATAGGGAAATTTAGAATGCATACATATGGTTTTTTTCGTTTCGCATAGTTTTCGCGAAATCATACTTTAAGAGATCAGGGTTTTATTTCAACCTCAACGTAATTAATGAAAATATCGTGATATCAAAAATTTTAGATCTAGTTCTTTCGATAGCTTTACAACTATAAGTATAAGCCCTTTCTTTACCTAATTTATTTAAGAAAATGTAGACCAAAATAATATTTCGATACTTTCTCTATAGGCAGACGTGATTGGTAAAGCGATTCGTATAACAATTGTTTCAAATAAATCAGGCTCTCCATCTCCAATGAAAAAGTTATGTTGTCAATACAGCTTTCCTAACATTATATTTCTACTTACAGATGTGGACCCATGTATGTGTTATTACAAAATATGTATTGGTTCTTAATATTACATTTTTATTTTTTATTTTTTTAACTACACTTTAGGAAGTGCCCTTTCATAAAATATACAGTAGCGTTTTTTTTTTTTTTTTTTTTTAATTCATGAATGCAAAAGAAGTACGTAAGAAATAAAAGCAGCAAATTCGTCATTTCATTAGTTCTTTCTCCAATATTTTTCTCTCGAATTTCTGTCTAATTTATTAAAAATTAACGATTGCCGTTTTAACTCAAAATCAAATTGGCATGTTTCATGCTTGAAAAAAATATAATGAGCTGGAAATCAGCTAACACTTTTGTATAATGTAACTCATATTGCATTGTTAAATTATGCCTTTAATACTCATAACGGAAGTGTTTTTTTAGCAAAAATTAGACTTATTTTGATACAAACGTTATATTTAATATAGCTTAGTTATGGTATAAATCAACCTTCAACATTATATTAATGCAATATTAGTATTATTCTCATAGAATTTTGTACAAGCGTTACCCTCTATGTATATGGTGATTTCTTCCATCTATCCTGCACAAAAAATCAGGTCTTTTTCTGCAGAGCCTTTTGAAAGTATTTTTCTATAGCAATATAACAGTAATTGTAAGCGTTGGATAATAATTTCCTAGGAATGATATTCAGTTCCAAAGGGCACTGTTTTATATTTTTATAACGTAGTTTTTATTAAATACTTGACTTGTAAAAATCGACATAATAAGTAAGCACCAGCAGCAAAACTTTAGCATTCAGATGTTTCAAGGATTTATAAAAAACGAACATATTAATCAGTAAAAGAAAAATAACAAAAACAATAAACACATGTGTTTTTTTTTCTTGTTTTTTTGTTGTTTTTTTTTTCCCCTATTGGTATGGGTACTTCGACTGAAAACAGCTTCAAGAATCTGCATGCTATTGGCATTGAAAAAAAAAAAAATAAATAAAAAAAAAAAAAAAGCAAGAAAAGCACCCCCCCCCCCCCCTCACGCCAAATAAGTGAATAAATAAGTAAGAAATAAAATGACATGGCCAGATAAAGAAATGAATGTTGCCAAACATCACTAATCCAAATAGTTCGTAATAAAATATTTACCAGGAAAATAAAAAAACCGAAAATTACTCAAAAAATCTAGGAGTACACTGAGAGATTTGAAGCAAATCTATTACTTTGTAACGGAATCAAATCAATTATAAATTTCTAACGTATTCCTATAATTAATTATTCGGATATTAATAAATGCTAATTTAAATGTTGAATGATTTAAGTTAATATGCATTTCAACTTTAATATAGAAAAAGTAGTTTGATAAAGTAGATATGGTAGCGATAAAACTGCCAACTTTTGTGCTTTTCTGCTACTCTACTTTAATACAATCTTCCCGTTATTTAATCCTCGAAATTTGGCGATAGATAAGGCAAAAAATGCTTTTTAAAAAATAGCGGTAAGAAAAAAGTGTAAAAGTTGGGAGCTATGAAACTACCGCTTAAAAGCGTTAAAAATTAAGTATATTAGACTGAATAAAACTAGATAAAATCAACATATCGGACTTGTAACGTATTCTACTTTACATATTTATTAACGAAATCCTTCTAACATAAGCTGGAAGCTCTAAATCTATTACTTTGAACTAACTGAGCAGTGGCAATAACTTCAGAGAAATATTCAATGCACTGACTACATACGAACATGTATGAAGGATTTGGGCGTAAAAAAAATGTTAACTGTGATTTATTATTATTATTATTATTCTCCTGTAAAGCCGTTAACTACATCCTACCATCTTTTTAAATGTACAAGTTTTCTTTTTAAATCATATATGTCATAATATTAGATACGAATTTCAAAAGTTATGCCATAAATTTTATATATAAATTTTAGAAAATAAGACTTCTTTATATAAATCCAATAAAATAAAATGAATCATACAAAATGTGTGGTACATGAGTGCAACTGAGGATGTTGAGAATACAGTATTTAACACATTAGCTGTTTTAGAGGAAACAATCACGATAGTTCACCAGAGGATAGTATACTTTTCTTTAAAAAGCTCGAATCTTCATCTCGAAATTATCTTTTATTATTTACTTATTTTACAAACGAACCTATGATTTTATAGCATTACGGTTGTTCTCAAATCAAAAGAAGATACTTTATGTCACCTTTCTGAATTCATTTTTGTTCGGAAACGCATGGAATTGGCAAGTGTTATGATTATGTAATTATGTATTTTAATGTATTTTTCATCTTTTTGGTAAAAGCAGAGGATCTTTCAGAAAATCTTGCGCACGTTTGCACTTTGAATGGAATTTCCGGATGCGACAGCACAGAAAAGGGGGAAATCTGCCGTCACGTATCAACAATTGCTTATAACTCCTTAAGTAATTTATTTATCAGAAAATTCAAAACGCCATTCGATTCCAAATTACGTTAATAGCCTGGCCTGTCAATTTTATGCTTTTACGTTTGAAAATGAGTTAGAAAATGTGTCAAAAATTTTCCTATTTTTGAGAAGAGAGTTAGAGAATCGCCTTAAGATTGGAAATAAAAACTAAAAATTACAAAAATGACAGAGCTATTATAGTTTTCTCTTAAATTTTAAAAGTAAATGAATAAGGATGCTCCTAAAATAATTGAAATCAAGTACTGCAAAGTACCGAAAGTAAGCCCCTCTTTAGCAAACAGGAAATTCTAATGATTTTAAGGGGTGTTTATAATTGGAACTTTTGTGAAAAGGGTAGGAAAATTGGGAGGGTAGGGGGGGGGGGGATTTCGAATTTATGAAGTTCCTCAGGATTTGAACAATTTAAAAAATAAAATCAGATCAAATTAAACTCTCTTCCATAGAAGCTAAGTAGTTTCCATTAATAAAAATATTAAATTAATGAAGCAAGTTTACATAAAATAGTTAATTTAGATATGAAAGAAATATGAACAAATATTATAAACTTTAACTAAATATAAATATCTATTAAATCTTATTAGTGCATAAAAGTCAATGTGAACATTAATAGTATATTATATTGAACATATGCCATCGTGATACAATGATATGTAAAGAGATTAAATAAAAATAAATTGCATAAGATCTATTCATTTAGAAGATATGGAAACAAAAATCTGGAGGAATTTCCTGAAAAACACAGGAGGATTGAGAGCGTCAAAAAATAAAACTTCAAGAGGGAGACCTTATAAATGGAACTTTTTCAAAAAAGAAAAAAAATCATATATGTTGGGGATGGGCGGGGGGTCTTATATTTGTAAGGGAGTTTACTTTCGGTACTTTACGATAGTTCAAAAGTAGAAAAATAAAACAATGATTGATGCTCTTGATTTCCTATTTCGTAATAATATAATTTCCGTGTTTCCGCAAAATCTTCTCCTAAAATTTTGGGATTTATTCGGAGGTTTTTAAACATTTTTGCCACTGCCTGTCTACTTACAAATGCTTTTCATATTATCCAGTCAACACTTCCCCCTGCATTTTGACGGCAGATTACCAGTCATTTCGGTGTGCTTCTTTTTCCTCTTTCCTTCGTTTTTTCAATGGTAAATTTATACCGTAAAAAGGGAGGAGAGATACAGAAAACAAAGTAATCTATCCATGGAGCAGTTTGAGTTCCGAAAAACGACAATCCTAAAACATTTTGCACATAAATTAATATAAAACTTATTACAAAATAACAAAAATAAACTCTTGTTATCCTATCAGTTTAGCTACATCAACCATAAAAAGCATAGTAAAATAACTCAAATATTATTTGTAGAAAAAATAAATGTATGTTACTAAAAAATGTAATACTCAGGGTTTGTAAATATCACGATATTTTCGAAAATATCAAAAATATCCGATATTTTGACATGTATCCGATATTTTCGATATATATCCAATATTTTCAAAATAGTCAACTTACTGCTGATAATAAATATTTTCAAGCATAATATAAATTATAAAATAAAACATATTGCACATGACATGAGAACTTAAACAATATGCTAAAAGTGTGTTTTTTTCCTTTTCTTTTGAAAATACAGCTGTTTGGCACTCTTTATCACTCTATCCAGTTGTTGTCAATTATCTAACAGAGGGGGGTGAGAAATCGCTCGGGGTAAAAGCGATTAGTTTAGCTGGGACACACGCTTGTAAAGGGTTCTGGAAAAATGATAGTGCATTTTCAACTTTACAGAATGTATTCTTTGGTTTGTTTTAAAGAAAGAAAAAAAATAATATTCATAATCTTGTATTTTTTTATAAAATGCATGTAAATTTTACAATAATTATTAAGATAATAATCCCCAATTTATTTAACAGCCAATATCAACAATATTGTATAAATATGTATCGAACGTTTAAACTTGGACTTAAAATCACGAAATAATTTTCCAACACAATCATAAAAATTTCAGATGTTTTAATTCAGATTCCACACAACTGAAGATTTATTAATATTAATATTTATCTATAACAGTAATTAACTATCATAAAAAATAATTTAAATATATCTTAAATCAGTTGTCAATATATATATATATATATATATATATATAATATAAACAACGTGGAAAATTGATATAAATAAGAATACATTAATGTTTTATATAAGCTTTGGAGTTTTCAAGAGAGTGGGGAAAAAATCAAATGAAAGGAAATGAAACAAATTAAGTCTTTTCCTGAAATATACACTATGTTTTGCAACCGAAAAAGTTTTTTAATAGTTTCAAAGTATTAATTATTTTATTCTGTGAAAATTAGCGTACTAAAAACTTTTTTACATGTACAGTACAAAGTATAATTTACTAAAATATTACATTTTGTTTAAAGAATTTTCAGTCAATTTTAAGTGAAAATTTAGTGCTATTTTCAAATAAATGTAATGTGATTGCAAAAGAGTATTTATTTATCTTTTGCCCTTTTAACCCTGCCTGTGTTGGCAGGGTTAAACCTATGGTACACAGGGTCGTTAAACCTATCGTACGCATGCCATTTTTGACACGTAACAGAATAATTTTGGCACGGGATTGTTTGGAACTCTAATCAAGATGCGATAACATTAGACAAAATACATACATTTAGATTATCAAATCTTGTCTAAATTCAATCGATTGAAAATGGGAGGATTATTTATTCTGCTTTATTAATGTCAAATCGCAGCTCAATATGGACTGAAAAAATTATCAAACAAATGTAATATTTGGAAAGTATTGAAAAGGAAAAATTATTAAATATTATAAGTAAAAATGCCGATGCTGAAATATGACAACTTGGAACTTAATTACAGAGCTGTTTGTAAAAGCGGCCATTTGTCGTTTACGAATTTCCCCGTCTATTCATGCCTGCTATTATTTTCACAAACAAATAATATAGATAAAAAAGAAAAAACTCAAATAGAAACATAGGTATTTCTAGTTTAATTTATCTTCTATTGAAATGATCTTAGTATGAATCTGATACTTATTATTTTTCATCCTCGATGTCACTACAAAAATCGCATTTAATCTTTTATTACTTTCTAAAATGTATTTAATTCATGCATATTACTTAAAAACATTTTAATACTAATAAATAATTTTCAAGTAATTTTAATTTATTATTTTTCATTAAATTTATATTTTAATTGCACGTCATTTTCATAAAAAAAATTGGTACGCGGGTGTAAAAAGGTTCGTCGACCCAGGGCTAGAACAATTAAACTGTGCTTAAATGTTCACAAGGCAATATTAGCCAAAGATTGATGCACAGGGCATAGTTCCATGTCCGCATAAGGTTGTGTGTGTATAGGAGGGGGGGGGGGTGTCAGTAGGTAGAACAAAAAATAATAGGTGTTGAGTTTCATTATTTATATAGTTTTTACCGTACAATAGGGTCCCAGTAACTCCAATGCATAGTTTCGCAATGCACAAAACATTGTAACAAACTTCGTAACAACAAACTTCGTAATGCACAAAACATTGATAAAGCAAATTACGGGTTAATACTACATCATAAAAATCATGTCTAAAAAAGGTCTAAAGCACGCATTTGAAAGTTATATAAGCGTGTTCTCATGTTTTTTATTTTTGCACTGCAATCAGCAAATCACATCTTTCTACACATTCACTAAGATATTTTTTGTTCGTAAAAAGGAAAATTTTTTTACATTAGTTTTTCGGATGTTGTGGAATCAAATAGTGTTTTTCCTATTAACTTAAGACTCTTGTCCCTGCCAGCGAAGACACTCACGAGCTAATTCTAATCCTATGGGGATAGATTTTTCTAATATCTCGTTTGCATTTCGACATTTTTAATCTTTTATTTATTTATTTTTTTTTTCACTGGATAGCCGAAGTCCGTTTCTACATCGCAACATTTTTTATAAAGTTACTTTCAATTTCAAAACCGGTTCTGAAAAAGAAAGTGTCATTCTAAAAAATATCTGCAACCAAAATCAAAAAAGTAAGAAAGGTGCGATGTAGAGACGGATCTCGGCTATCCAATACAAAAAATAAATAAATAAATAAATAAATAAAAAATAAAAAAAAAATGTCGAAATGCAAACGAGATATTAGAAAAATCCATCCCCATCGGATTAGCATTAGCTCGTGAGTGTCTTCGCCTGCAGGGTCAGAAGCCTTAAGCATCTTGAATTAAAACTGATTCCTGACCGAAAACATGCTTTTTCTGTATGCCCTGTAACAACAGACATTGCTAACTTTAAGAACACTTGTTTTTAATAGAAAAATTGGAAATGCAATTCCATTTTTTGTTATTTCAATAAAACGAAATTCAAATTTTGTGCACTTATGACTAACATTGACTACGTGAAGCCATAAAGTATCAAGTTTAATTTGTGTCAGCCTATTAGAACTATAAAATATAATACGTTTACAACATATTTCAACCTCAGAGTAATCATATATGATATTTACTCCGAGATTTCAACTTAATACACAACATAAGAATGTAGCTCAAAATCGTGTTTGTACCCAGGGCCTCCAAAAGTCTAAGGCGTGTCGTGAATGTTCACGCGTTATGACGATAACTAATAAAAAAATATCAAATGAGAAAAAAAAAAAGCGTACAAAATTTGTAATTTTTGCAATTCTTGTATTTTATATCAATACAAAAACCCTTAACGGGTTAAAAGTTTGTGATACAGCGCTTTATCTTATGCTCTAAGAATTTTAAATATGGAACTTAAAAATAATGATATCAAATTTTGAGTAACGCTATGCTATTAATTATAATCTCTATACATATTTATTTAATCATTTTATTTTGTTATAATTGCATGTGTAAAAATTATGTTCAATTTAAAAAGATGTATAAAAGTTTATTCATTGATCCTTTATCATTCACATCACTCATAAATTCAAAGCATGAGTTTTATAAGATATGATATCAAAATTTAAGTGACACCTTGATGTGGCATTAAACGATTTGCTTTAAAATTCGATTTAAATTATTTTTAGTTTGGCTAAGATATATTCACACATGTAAAGAATATTTTTAATTTTCCAATACACTGCTAAATATGTCACTTTCACTGAACTTATATAATGCATTGAAATGTATTTATATGAATAAATTGATTTATCTTTGTATCATGCTATTAAAAATTAAAAATAAAATTTATGTAAATAATTTTTTTGCCTCATAGTATCCATTTGAATACATTTCACTTAGTTCGGATACAATGACGCAAAAAATACTATTTACATAAGTTTTATTTTTAATTTTTGCCCTTTAATTTAACCCTTTGCATCCATTTTAATAAACAATTAAATAAATAAATAATAATTCCAGCTTAATAAATAATTAAAATCTTTCAAACTTAATTTGAAAAAAAAAATCTGCAACATTTGTTGCTCACTTTGTTGCTTGATAAATAAATTAAGTCCTAACTTCCCAAATGTACATTTTCCTCTCCTCCCTCACCCTACTCCCCAGCAAAAAATCTTTACTTTTATACAGAAAATTCTATATAAATTATCCTCCTATTCCTGAAAAATACTACTTTCCCCCTCCAGCCTAGCGATTTGAATCTTTAAAGCTATTTATAAAGAAAATTCTTCTGTCTTTTTAAAGATTATTAGTGACAATAAAAACCAATTAAAATAAATTATCCTCCTTTTCCTGAAATTTACCACTTTCCCCCTCCAGCCTGGAGATTTGAATCTTTAGAACTTTTTAGAAAAACTAATCTGCAAAGTCTGTTGCTTAATAATAATAAAATAAAATATATAATCATGTACACTTTAAATTATTTTCCACACAAGCAATTGATATCATAGTAGTTGTTGTGAGCAAATATTGTGTTGGCTGGGTTGTCGTCCAGATAGCTCAATTGGAAGAGCACTGGCAATTAAAGCGAAAGGTTATTAAAGTTCACTTTAATTCAAGATGTTTAACCCCTTTGCGATATGAGTCCTTTGCTTAATTTTTAATCTTTTACCACCGGTTTTTCAAAACAGAAAATTTTCTGTAATTGAATCGTAAAAATGCTCTGATTAAATAAGGTAAACTTTACAATTAAAAATAAGTGGTGAGAATAATGAAATATTCTGAACACCTTAATTGACAAGTACACCGGTTGCTCGTCCTCAAGGGGTTAAAGATGCTTTTTTTGCTATTAATACCTTTAGGATTTACAATATACAAAAATCTTAACCACTTCTGAGGTAAATAAAGTAAGTGGAAAAAAATCAAGATGGCAATGCTTTGATTGATGAATTGTAAGCTGAGTAATTTGTGCCACAGAATGAAAAAATTATAAAGTTATAATAATGCCTTCTTCAGAGCACTTACAGATACTAAAACTTTAGGGTTTTTGATGAGTGAATTACATATGAAGATAAATACGATAGATCTTTATAACACACATCTTAGGATGAGACGTTCTGCGTATTACAGAATTTTGCATTACATTGATCATATTTCATTCATCATTAAATTTACCTTGTAAACGTGCTTTAAATTGCATTCCTTAGAACCAGAAATAGTGAAAATGATAGCATTTTACATAATAGTATAGGTGTAGATTCGCAATATCTGGAAGGAGAAAGTGGCTCCTAAACCCAAAACATCCAGTGGCCACATTGTGAAACAAACACATAAAAACAATTTTGTGTTTATAAGGGTCGGGGGGGGGGGAGAGGGACTAAATTCAAAGTGGAAAATAATTTATTTGATATATACATATGTCTATGTACAAGAAAACACAGACTAATTACATCAAATGAGTATGTTTAATTTAATCACAAAATTCTTTAAATTTGATTATTAAGTGTAATACAAATGTTAAAATATGTTCATATTCAGAAGATATAGTTGGACAAGATACATTTTTAAAAAATGTAAAGCTAAGCAATCATGGTAGTGGGAAATATTAGGACAACAATATTTCTAATTTTGATTTTATCGTATAACATTACATTAAAAAAATTGTGAATGTGTAAAATTATTTAGAGCTATAAAAATCAAAACACACTTCAGACGTTTTTTTTCTATGTAATAAAATAGTTTTCTGTGTTAAACAGATCATTCTCGACTGTAGGCATTATGAAGGAGAATACACGAATTTCATTTTTTTTAAAAGGTAGAAATCTACCATTTGCAGAAAAGGAGCATCCCTGTATAACGCATGGCGACTAGGACATTGGAAGTTAGTGGCCAAAGAAAAAAATTTAGTCTTCACATGGCGACTGAATCTGCACCTATACATAATAGGTATAGATCATGTCACACATAATTAAATTACCTTAAAGCATGATCCAAATATGCCTAGGCAAAATCATTATAAACAGTGGTAGCTCGTGACTAACAGTTTTGGGGGCACTAAATGCATGGCTGGCAAATTTATTCCTTTTTCACTATTTTTAAAAATGAAATCTTTCGCTTATTTTTGGCAGAAGTTTCTTACTTTAAATTAGGCAAAAATTTCTTTTTTTTTTTTTTAATATTACTTTTAGAAGGCATACATTTAGTGCCTCAAAAGAAAAAAAAAAGTCATGAGCTGCCACCGGTTATAACACTCATTTACAAAAAAAAATAATATAATGTTTTCATTACTCCAAAACAATGCGTTAAAGAAGACAATGTATGAAATTTAGTGTTCCAAGCAATTAGCAATATCTGTGAAATACACGTGCTTTTCAACTGCAAAATTCATTTTTTACATCTGAGAAATACATTATATACATCTTCTGTATTAAATTTTTTTAGTGGCAGGCTTTTGTGATAACGCTCATTTACAAAAAATGTTAATGTAATAACAATGTTTTCATTACTCCAAAGTAATGAGTTAAAGACGACAATGTATCAAATTTAGTGTTCCCAGAAATAGTAATATTTGTGAAATACATGAGCTTCTTAGCTGTAAAATTTATTGTTTACATCTGAGAAAAACATTATATGCATTTTCTGTATTAAAATTTTTTAGTGGCAGGCTTTTGTGATTGAACAAGGACTGCTTGCAGAATGCTTAAATAATTTTATAAAATTATGGCTCTTGAACTACTATTAATAAAATACAGTAATAGGGATAAAAAAATCATTAAATAAATAGTTTATTTTAAAAAATTACTTGAATTTTCATCATATATACTAATTATTACTGCCATATATTATATGTAACATATTTATTATAAAAGTTACAATTATTTTGATGAAGTTTTAAAATGTAAACAAAATGATGCCTTATAAACACATAAAAAAATACAGTTCGTTTTCGAAAGCCGCGCCTAACATTCTGAGAAGATTTTACGATCCAAAGGGGTGGTAACGCTGAGATAGGTATTTTCCGAAGTTCCAGTTGTATGTTGTCACTCAGCTAAATAACCTCCAATCATCCCTATTTTGATCAAATCAAAACAGACCTGACACATGCGCAAAAGCGCGGAAAGTTTCGCTTTATGAAAACAGACAGTACATCTGGACAAAATCATTATACAATTGACTCCCTCAAATCCGCACAACTTGGAACCAGAGGCTGTGCAGATTTTAGAATTTTGAAGATTTCTGATCATTGCTTTGTTTACAGTTTTTAAGCAGTCATTTGAATATAATTATGCAATCAAAATTATAAAAAATCCTTGCAATATAGTAAAATATTAAAATAATTAAGTACAGTAATAAGCTAAAATGATAAGAAGTAAGATAATTTAAAAAATGATTAAACTATTAAAAGTAAAGATCAAGTAAATAATTAATAATGTATAATTAAATCTGCATAATAAAGATAAGATACATTTTCCTTGAATTATTGAATGAAACTTACCTTCTAATGGTACCTATTAATTCACATCAAAATCATAAATTAAGGAAGTTTTATTTCAGGTTTAGCCAGTCTTAATAACCAAAAAATCTGTATTTTAATACATAAAAAGATTTGATAAAAAAAAGAGTGTGATTACCAAAATCTTGATTTTTTTTTTCAGAAATAAATTGTACTTCCTTCCTGAAAAACCATGAGTTCAGTCATATTACAGAGAATTAATTACATAGTGAAATACAAATAAATAATAAATGTAATATTTGTCTTTTTTAATTAGAGCATTTTTTGGAATTTCACCAATAAAGGGAACTGTTTAAAAAAAGCGGTGCCAACCAAGTAAAATTTGTGTAAGGGATGCCGTCTCGAAAAGGTTAAAGATCAAAATGTGTAAAACTTAATGTTTCGGAAAATAGCAGATATTTCAACTATATGTATGTGAAATACAGGTGATTTGTAAGTGCAAAATACATTATTTACATCTCAGAAATAAATTATATAGATAGTTGCATTATAAAGATTTTCAGCAGAATCCTAGAAAGTATGTTAAATGTAATAATATATACATTATACCAGCCAGTCAAAGAAGTAAAACATTTTTATGAGAAAAAGATGAAAACATGTTTAGAATGAAACTATTTTATGCATTAATATTTATGTTTTCATTTAACTTTTTAAAAGAGCTTCATTTTATTGTTATTATACATTTTTCATTAAGAGGAGATTTGCTTTTTTTCGATTCAAAAAATCGATTTTTTCTTTTTACATTTTTCTATTCCTTACGGTCTATTTATAATCCTTATAAAATTATTTGGCCGAATTCGAAGACCTTTCGTAGTTATTTTATGCACGTCCATAGGCTTTTACTGTTTTAGAGCCCTACAAACGCATTTTACGTAAAATGACTTTTTTTAAAGTGGGCGGGATTAGAACCCAAATTCTATTAAACAGATCTTGCAGGCTTTTAATTAAAGGGGACTTAATTCAATGGGGCTTGAATCTTTTTCAGCCTTTTTCATATTAAAAAAACATTTTTAAAATAACGCCAAAGTGCGTAAAAGGATGCCAAAAAGAGACTTTTTTTCAAATGGCCCCCATTTTGTTTTTTTCAATTTTTTGAATTCAAAATACTTGAAGCGCCCAGACAATCTTATCTACTTTCATAATATTTAACGAAAATGAAATGTAGACGCCTCTGGTAATCTATCGGATCCCGCCCAGTCGGAAGTGCACGACGCGCATCACCTACGCAACTGAATCCACATAATCAATTTTTGATTTTAAAAAATGCAATATCCTTCAAATGATTATAAATAATTTGCAAAAAAAAAAAAAAAAAACACGGAACACAAATTTTTATTCTTATCCTTAAAAAAAGCTAAAAACAGCCTTTTTTTCGTTCTTCTGAGAGACAAACCACGTTTACACTACAACCAACTATTTAAAATACTATATCGGTTACATATATAGTTCATATTTGCTTTATCCTTTAATTTCGATTTAAAACATTTATCGACGTAGGTCTGCAGTCCATACAAAAATTTCACAAAACAATAGACCGAATTCTTGTCAGTGAGTCCCCCCTTATCTTACTTCCTCTTTTCCTTATTATGATATTATCAAAGTGCTCTTATGACTAGATAAAATACAATATCGTCGAATAACTTTGCTTATTGTGTGATCAGAAAGGCAGAAGATCGCATTATCGAGTAAATGAATAATTGAGTGTAAGAATCGGTATAATACCATATGATCGAGTAACTTAGATTGCTTTATGTTATAGATGGGCAGAAGGTCGCATTATCGAGTAACTGAAGTAGTTGTGTGTAGTAATTTGCAAAATACCGTATAGCCGAGTAACTTAAATTGCCGTGGCGGCAGAACGGCAGCAGATAGTTACAGGCGGCAGAAGTTTGCGTTATCGAGTAACATAGATAGTGTGTAAGAATTAGTAAAATGCCGCATCTTCAAGTAACCTTAAAATTAGAATTAAATAATTATATATTAAAGGGAGGAAAATATTGAAAATTGCGTCATAAAAATTGTATTTACACGTGAATATTAAAAATGAAAGAAAACTTTAAAATAGTAAATTCATTAATATACGTAAATTTAAACGCAGTAAATGGGGAAATTACTTCATAATATTTAAAAATGGCCAAATAATAATATTGCCAAGCAGTTTAAAATCAAAAATATATTTACACGAGACATTTATTTCATATTTCGAGATGATATTTTTAACTATTGTTGCCAATTCTAAGTCAACGCAAATAATAATATTTCCTTTCTAGCAACAAAAGTATTTTCACGTAAACAAACAGACTGCTCAAAATAATTAAAGGATATTGTACGTCTAATGTAGAATAACGATTTATTATTACTTTAATAAATCGATTATTGTAACTAATGAAATATAAACGCGTTTGTATAAAACATCACATAGATATAATTAAAAATGCTGATTTTTAAAATTAGGTGAGATCTTAATAAAGGCTTATGGAAATTACAGTTTTCCTTTGTCAACTGTCGTCGATTGCTTGGCGGTAACGTTTATTAATTTACCTCTGGCCCGTCAGGAGAGAAAGTTGATATTTCAATGGTTTAGAATGTTGGTATTGACGAATCGACAAGATTTGGTAGTTAAAGAAAGTCCATATTTATAAATATATAGTTTTTATTTTTCACAGAAAGGTCTTTTAAGATTAATTGCTAATAACACATCAATTTTAATCTTTTTTGAAACATTATTGTGCCATGTTCCTTGGCAAAAAGAATAAAAGTACCGGTTTTCATATTTAAGGTTTTTAAACTTAAGTTTTTAAAATAATTACTCAGACTATGCACTCGTCCAAATTCTCTTAAATGAGTTCCCCGCCTTCACTCACCTTTTTAAGGTAAAATCTCTGTGTCTTTATGATGGGATAAAGTACCATATCATCAAGTAACTTAAGATGCGGTGAGTGTAGATGGAAGAAGATCGCTTTATTGAGTAAATGAGAAAATGTATGAATTGGGAAAAAAAAAAAAAAAAAAAAAAAAAAAAAAAAAAAAAAAAAAAAAAAAACGTACCATTAAGTAACTTAGTTAGCTGTGTGTATAAATCAACAGAAGATCGCATTATCGAGTAAGTGAGATAGTTGTGTATAGTAATTGGTAAATTACAGTGTCATCTAGTAACTTATATCGCTGCGTAACACACGGCAGAAGATTGCATCATCGAGTAACTGAAAGACCTGTGTGTAGGAATTGGTAAAATATCGCATAGTCGAGTAACCTCAGCTTACTTGACGGAAAATCATTGCATCTGTGAAGGATTTGGGGTTTATAATATCTACTATATATATAAAATGAAACTGGAAATTTCGTTCGGGCTGTTGATTCTGCTAAATGGATTCTGATGGGATTTGCATTGCTAATTATGTAATTTTTAGGGGTGTTTTTAGCATTTTGCATATCGTTCTACATCAAATCTTACAATAAATGATTAACAAAAGGAGTCGCGTCTTAACAGCCGAAATTTTACCTAAAACATTCTAAAATATAACAACGTAATGCCGTTCGTATCGTTTTCAGCAATACAGAAAGACAGATAACGTTCCATATTACTTTAAAACAGATGGTCAAATGCACTAAAATTTTTCATTTGCTTCAAAGTTAGTTAGGCGAAACCTACCAGCGAAACGGGCAAAGGCTGCTAGTAATATATAAATGAAGAATAATCTATTTTAGGTACAATGCGCTCTTATGCACATATCGCTGCATGAAATGTAGAATTTAATTCGATATCGTGTTTGGTCGATTTTCGAAGTCCACAATACAGAAAAGGAAAAAGTGTTTCCAAAGACTACAATCGTTTATAACTAAAGAAGTGATACATTTATTGAAAAAGGAAAAACTGATCGATTACAAATTAATGCCATAACTATTCTGCAAGTAGCATGCTTTTATATTTAAAAATTAGTCAGAAAATGTGCCCGAAAGTTTCGAGTTATTATTGGATTTTTTTTTTTTTTTTTTTGAAAACCAATGTTTAGAACGTTATGTTTAATCTGTACATGACATGTAAAAAATTATCGCAATTTAAAGCACAAATATCTAAAATAAACTTTCCTTAAAGTTGCATAATGGAGCCTTTTCGTAATTCTTTCTATCAAAATAAAAGAACAGGAGTGAAAAACACCAGATGATGCAGATTAGTTATGAGGATTAATTGGTTAAGTATAAAGGGTGGGAACGGGACTAATACTCCCTTAATTTAAATAAATGGATTTTTCATGCAGAAATATCCAATTTACTTCAAATTGTAAATATGTTCATTTTGAAAAGGCGCTTCCCTAATGAGTTTTGGGAATACATTCCTGAAGTATAAAGGGGGAGCGGGGGCTAATCCCCCTTTAATTTAGATAAATTGATTTTTCATGCAGAATTATCCGATTTGCTCCCAATTTGGTATACCGGTTTATTCTTATAAGACGCTTCACTGATTATATTTGGAGGTTCATTGGTTAAGTATAAAATGTGGGAAATGGGGCAGCTATTCCCCCCTTAATTTAGCTAAATGTGTTTTTCATGCAGAATTATCCGATTTGCTTCGAATTTGGTATAAAGGTTTATTCAGATAAGGCACTTCCCGGACTAGTTTTGGAGGTTCATTGGTTAAGTATAAAGGGGGGGGGATGTGGACTAATCCCCTCTTAATTTAGTTAAGTGAGTATTTCATGCAGAATTATTCTTTGAAATAAGAGTGTAATTAAGTTACAGCGTATTTTAGTTATTTCAAACATAATGAAATCGATATGCATTATCGAGTAGGATTCGATCAAGTTAAAAAGAGGTGCAGGCCTGGTATTAATTCGCCTCCTTTCCGCCTTCCTATACTGTCACAGAAAATTTTATATTTTATATGCTTTAGAATACAGATATAAATATTTAAATGCATATGTATGTATATATATATATATATATATATATATATATATATACATACATACATATTTTAATCTTATCTTACTGTAAAAGCACAAAATATCAATCATAATTACTATTAGATCAAAATAGATTTAAAATATCAGCCTTATAAACGTTGCATACTAAATTTCAGAGCCCCCGAAAGTCAGAGACCATAGGGTAACGGTTCAGTTGGGCAGTGCTTTAATCACATCCAGTTACTGAGGTGTATTACAACATGTTTTCTGTAAAACGTAGAGTGTGTAGTATTTCTAAATCTTTTACAAGGATACACTAAAAGATGGCAACAGTAACTCATTTAGAGCACTATACGGTAATTCGGTTTCATTACTGTCTATGAGCGATACTTACATAACTAAAAGTGGATTTTTATCTATTGTATGCGTTTCTAATATTAGCTAAACTTATGTTTATTGCGGAGTGTTTATAAATTCTGCTGATAATATACATGTCTTTAGAAAAGAGTTCTTAAGAATTATCGTTATGAGCCTGACTATTGCACGGACATGCAGAGCCACCTCACAGGTCCGCCATTTCAGAACATTCTTGGGGCGGGCAAAGATTTTGTGAGCTAAGTTATATTGCTAAGGCTAGGATCCGGGCGTCCACCCCCCCCCCCCCCCCCACCACCACCACCGAACGAGACACGTAAACAGTAAAAACTTTGAATACAAAAACTTAAGAGCCAATTAAATATTTCGTTTTAAACAGGTTTCCGTCTTAACAGGTAAAATTTCAATATATTGCATATGAAATTTTTTCTTTTTAGACTGGATTCTATTATAGGTTACATTTTTACAGGTATCCCCAAAGACTGTTAAACCATCCACTCTATAGTATAGCTCTGAAAAAAAGATGTATTACAGTAAAACTTATGAAAACGAAGCCTGTCTATAACAGAATTCTTTCTCAAAGGGGGAAAAAAAGATCATACAATTATACTTGCTAAGACAGAGACCTGTCTAAAATGAAACTTTTTTCTAGTGTTTTTCGCACTTCTTTTTTTCAGTTTTTACTACAGGGGCGCCATTTCAAAAGTTTCCTGCAAAGGACAATGAAAAATTTTGTTCGTGGAACTGGGAACGGGTAGAATTGCCTTTGTGCAGAACTGCACAAATCTCACTGAAAATGGGGAAACCCCGCACAATAAAAAAAAGTTCTGTGTGATTTTGTCTCTTTAATTTCTTTAACGGACATGTGAATATTCTGCGAATTTTTTCAGTGTTCGTGAAAGTCCACGATTTTTTTTTTTGCGAATTCCAAAAATCAATTCATCAAGGGGCACAGAAAATAATCGCGAATTTTGCAAAATTTTGAAAAAAAAATCCCCAAATCTTTGCGGAAAAAAATCGCTAATTTCTCCAAACGACCGTGGAAAATGTTTCTAATTTCATCAGAGATCACGAAAAGAAATGCAGATTTCGTCAAATGATTGTACAAACTAAAATCTCGAATTTTGTAAAAGGATTTCGAAAAAAATCGCGAATTTCACAAAAAGATTGTACAAAAAATCCCGAAAACGTACTCAAACAATCGAGGGGAATTTCATCAAACGATCGTGAAATAAGATACATAATTTCGTCTAACAATCGCGCCAGAAATTACAAATATTAGTCGGTGGTAGAAAAAAAATCACGAATTTCAGCAAATGATCATGGAAAAGAACCGCGAATTTTGTCTAAAGATCTCAGAAACAAATATGGAATTTCGTATTGTAAATTTCGACAAATGGTCGTGAGAAAAAAAAAAGCAATTTCAAGAACGGTTGCAGAAAAAAAATCGCGAATTCCGTGAAACGATCGCGGAAAAAATCGCAAATTTCGTCAGATGATCGCGAAAAAAAGAATCATGAAATTCAATCAGTCATGGGATAATCAGCAGACGAACGTCATGAATAAGTCACGAAATTTGCAATTTTTGTGATCTACAGCGATAAGAAAATTTTCTTTAGTGATTTTCTGCAAGTAAAAGTAAGGTAAAGCGTTAATTGTTTCGGATTGCGTTTTCACTATTATGAGGTGGGTTTGTACTGATACTATTTTTCAAAGAAATCCTGAATATTTTTCAGATGAAAAAGCTACATATTTGAACATTAATGAATACTGTATTATATCTTCATTTTTCTACATAAAATGTATAATTTATATTAAAGATATAATTATAGACTTCTTTTGCAATAATTTTATTAAAATAAGAATTAAATTTTCTTTCATTTCGGATCGGGTTGCCTTTCAATGGAAATCATTTTAGCGGTTTTCGTATTTACATGAAATTACAGTCCTGCGCCAAGATATGTTAACGTATTTTCTTCGTTGCGACTGAGGTACAGTTTAAGTTTTTCTGATTGTGCTTTATCTCGGTCGGAGTCAAGAGGACCTGGTTTTTCATAAGGAAGTCCTGAATATTTTTTAAATGAAAAACTATATATTTGACTATTAATGGTGGCCGATAGTAATAACTCATGTGTTCATTTCTGTACATAGGGGATAAAATTATAGACTACTTTATTACAAATGTGTTTTTTACTTTGGTATTTGGTGGAAGTCTGTCGATTTTTGGGCTGAAGAAATTGTATTTGACGGGTGCGCGCAGACTCCATTCCTAGGCGTTGAAGAATTTTGAGAGCGTTCCATACATAATATTGTTTAATAAGGCAAATAATTAAATAATTTGATAACAGTGCAGTAATTGCAGTAAATATAATGTGACACTAATAATCCAAAAAAAGTAATAAAGCTGGATAATTAAGAACTTGAATTGTACTCGCCCCTTCAATCCCCCCCCCCAAAAAAAAAAAAAACTATCAGAAAAAACTGTACCGCTGAATTTCTAGAATGAGGGGACTAGTTTTCCTATGATCAAGTTGTACACAGTTGAGAAGGAATTGATAAAAGAAAATGTCTCTAATGTATTTTTTAAATTAGCCAAAGTACGGTATAGGTCTCACCTTAAGAAAGTTCGAATAGGAAATATTTTTTATAATCATTAATTTCTATGCATAAAGCATTTATTTAATGCATATGTTTTTATTGCAATCAAATCTGATAATTTACTTTAGCGTTTGAGAAATTTTTAAACTTTTGTTTGAGTTTGACAATTGATAGTTGATAAATTTTCTGAAAAATCAAATTCCTTGGGGGGAGGGTACTGCCCCCCCCAGCCCCCTCAAATGGAGCCCCTGCCACTTCATTTGATCGGGTTCACGATGGCAGGAATTAGGATGCCAAATTGAGTAAAATTGGCCAAAAATTACCAATGTTCCTTTTCGCCAAAAAGACTTTCAAATATTAAGGAAGGGCGTTTCCTCTTTTTTCCTCCTCTACTTCCTGTTGCTCATGCCCTCCCCCTCCCGCCCCCCAAAAAGAATGAGCTACATCCTCAAAAAACTAATGATTAAAATTGTATTATAAAAACATAGTAGTATATTGTTTTCAAGTGAAATTATTGGCGTTTTCCTTTTAACGCGGTAAGTTAAAACAATTAATGATTATCAATGCGGGGTGGGGGGGGGGGTTCTTTTAGATATTTCATGACATACATATATAAACAAAGGTGAAGTTCGCAAACTTTTATCCCATAAACCAATCTAACAATTTTTTTATTAGTTCCCTATTTTTCTACTAGATATTTTTTTTTTAATTGTGACTATCTTTGTTGTGTTATCAAATTAACAGATGGAAATACTACATGTTAAAATTTATGTATGTATACAAAAGGCATGAAGATTAGTAGTAGTCACTTACGCATACTGTTTATGAACAAATTCTATGGATAGACAGAAGATCGGCCTTCAAAATTATATTTGCCCCACTGCTCTAGGCTCTACGTAGTCTAAGTCGGACCAAGGAATTATTACAATATACAAGTTGTATTAGCTCAGTCGGAAAAGATAATTATATTTTCCTTTTCTAAAAGTAAATTATTTTGGGTGCGTTCATTAATTAAGAAAATTAGGAAATTCGTTTGGAAAAAACGACCCTTTGACTATCTAAATAACAAACACTATGGTCAGTGAAGCTATATGTTCAGTTCTTTAGAAATACATGGTGAATTTCTAACGATTTCATTAAAATAATTGGGAATTTTTTACTTTGGTGACAGACATACTAAAATAACTTTTCATTTGTATCATAATCGTATTATAGCTTAGTATCATCATATGTGACAACCTTAAGTTGTCACAATATCATTAAAAAAAAAACTAGAACCCAATTTGGGCATTTCAATTAAAAAATAATGGCTATTTGAAAAATTGAGTAAATTTACAGTTAAGGGAACTAGATTTTCAATCCATCAACTCATTATTAGACTATGTTAAAATCGTTTGATTTCAATAAAAGTTGTTTATTTTGCTAGACGAGACATTTAAAAATTTTTATGGCTTTCGTTGAATGATTTGGGTTAGGACCTTGTATGAAAGAGGGTAAATATTATAGCCAGTTGGTATTTTTTATTCTATAAGTTAAATAATTGCTTAACAAATTTGCTATAGCTATCTCATATGCATTTAATTACATTATGTAAGAAAATTAAAAATTTCGCTACAAATTAACTTTCTTAACAAAATAATGAATTTGGAGGTAATAACACCAATTTGTTTAAATTTTATTAAATCTGATGCATTATATCTTTAAAAGAATAAAAAAGAAGAAGAAGAAATAACCTATTGTTTCGGCTGGTGCCGAGAGGGGATGTTTAAAATGAATTTAATTGAAATATTGACAATTTATGCTATTAAATGCAATTTCTTTTTAATATTTTGCATTCACTGAATATTTTAAGTTATTTCAGATCTTTATTTCGTAAGAAATTCACGCTCGAAAGCTACGTTTAATAAAATCGTGAATTTCATATTTGATTTTTTTCTTATATTTAAAACACTATATAGACAGATATTCTTCTATCAAAAAACTAGTTAAATGAAGAGGAGAAACTTACATAGCAAACCTGAATTATCGAAGAAGCTAAACATACAAGAGTTGCCATTCCTGGATTATTGTCGCTTTAGTGAGTAACCGCTAAATAGAGAGGAAAATCTTATATAGCAAGCCTGTATTACCAAAGAAACCAAACACACAAGGGTTGCCATTATTGGACTATTACCGTTTTACCGAGTAATCATTAGGAAACTCCCTGGGTTTGAGGCTGCATTTTTACACACCGCCAGATGGCGTTATACAGATTTTAGATTTTACATAACACACGGTGTGTATGAATGACTGTGGAATAACGCTTTTCTGAGTAACTTCGGAAAAAGTGGTGCAACGTATAGAAAAATGCTTCAGGAACGTCGTGGTATGCTTAAACAAATCGAGTAACCGGCAAAAGTTACTCGAATTGAAATTGGTTACTCCGTACGTTGGTGTTTAAACCACTTTAGGTACTCAAAAGGGAGGGTAGGAGAGTGCACACACACACACACACACATATATATATATATATATATATATATATATATATATATATATATATCAATGCATTATTATAATAAATAAAATTTTGTATTTTGTAGGGAAAATAAATTTGTAATTTAATAACAGAATTTGAGAAAAGAAATTGTTAAATGTTTTTAAAAAATTGGGATTTTCTCTGTTCAACTTTTTAAAATTTCAGTTATATAATTATTATTCTGGCAATTAATAAAAACAAATAAACTTTCTGTTGGAATTCTCTTTTATTTTACCCCATACCATCAGGTAAAATAGTTAATCGACAATATGTTTTAAAATAGCATTATTATTACTAATTTAATTTGCATGTTTTTGTGAAATATTTGTTCATATTTTGTGAGTGAAGTTCATTTGCATACTTTATGTCCGTATTTTACCAATTCAATTAATAATTTTCTTGCAAATTAAGTTTCAATGAAAAATGGGCTTTTTTACCTTACCCCACCCGACCCTATTAGTCAGACAAGGCAAAATTTATTACTTCACAATTCTTTTTATAATGCAATGCTATATAATTTTTTTTAATGCAAACACGTTATTCTGACGGGCTATGTTCTAGTATTCATATATGTACCTATAATTAAAAATATCCATATAAGTATTTTTTTAACATGAAGATCTTATAGTATAAAAAGTAAAGAAAAAATATTTACCATTGAAATTATAGAAATACTATGTAGTATATATAAAAAAAATATGTAGCCTACAAATTGTTTATGGAACTTTTCCAAATAATTATTCCCTTCCTTGAAGGCATAATTGTTAGCACAGGATTTCGGGAATGCTGCCATCTAGAGGTACAAAACGTACATGCGCAGTGGCTCAAAAATCAAACACCAGTGTCAAAATTATTAAAATTAGATTAAAAAAATATGCATATAAATTAGACATTCTTGAAATAAATATTAAGAGTGCAAATAACAATGAAAATTTCAAAAATCTCTATACTGCAACATCCTGGTCTTAAATAAAATACTATCCTTACTGAAAAAAATTATTTTCTATAGTGCTGCCATCTTCTGAGTATTTTACAGACTAAAAGCTACACCGATTTTCAAATATGTAGGAAAATTCGGCTAATTTTTAAGCTGTTATCAAATAACGAAATTAGGTGGTTCAAAAATGAACCATCGCCCCTGAAAGTGTCCTTTTAATGCTAGAACGTCCGACAATTTCGACATTATAAAACAGCCGTCGTTGTCATTTCGACACCACTAATTAAATTATGCAAAATAAATACTACAAATTATATTTTAAGATTGTATTGGAGTATTGTACTTTAATTAAGCTTACATTGTTACATTTTCAGAAAAGAACGATGATTTATTTTATAGAAAAATACATTAAATGATATTAAATCTCACACTTAAAGGAAAGGAATCAAAGTTATTTTCTAAAAAGAGGGAAATAAATCTGTTAATTTTCTTCACATTATAATATTTAAGCATAAGTTGACATTATTTGAAATGTTTTATATCAGATACATAGCTTATTTAAAATTTTTGCAATAATAGTCGATTTTTTCGGTATATTTTAACCATACCATCTTCACCATGAAAAGTAATTTTTATCTGTGGCATTACCTTATTCAGACATTTTAATTTCACATTTTCTGCTTTTAAGAGAAATGTTTTCGTTTATTAATTTTGGTATATAATTTTGACTAGTGGCGCATTCTTTATCTTTTAAATAATTTGAACTCAATTCCTTTGCTAACTGTTGAACATAAAATTTCCTTGAAATTTATTGGCGTGACATAGATTTGTAAATAAGCCAAGCATTTATAGCTGCAATGTCTAAAATGTTGTAAAATGTATGCACAGGCCATCTCCTTGATCTGGGTTTTACAGATAATTTTCTAGTCATCTATGGTAATTTTACCACATTTCACTTTAATTGCCTTCTGTTGTTCGCTTAAAACATTTTAATTCATTTAATTTCCCACTTTCTTTTTTTTCCACTCCTTTTTTTTTTCCTTCTTTCCTTCCAAGGTGTTTTTTAAAAAAAATGGTCTATGTAAGTGAAATGATTGCTTTGCACTTCCCCTTCTACATTTTTTTTTAGGGTTTCGTTCATCTGACGAAACCCTATTCGTCTCAATCCTCTTGGCATTAAACTTAATGTCTGTCTGTCTGCCCGTCCGTGACAGAGCACGTTTTCAGAAACTATATATGTTGGAGACTTGAAAATTTGCATAATTATAGCTGAACACATCACAGTAAACGAAAAATCGTAAAATTTTGAAAAAGTCGTAATTAACGGGTGTTATTAATTACCCCCCCCCCCCCAATAACAAGATCGGAAAGGCATTCATAATTCAACTAAAGCATGGATTTTTTATCAAATTGCAAGAACGATCTCTTCCACGGATTAAAAATAGGTGTCATTTTAACGGCAGATAAGAACTGGCGATTTCATTAAGGTACGATTACTTTTCTTCTACGCATCCTAGAAATTCGAAATTAGTACCACAAAACGGGCAAAAAAAAAAAAAAAAAATCCACTTTCAGAAATTTTAAAAATGATCTCGATCGTACCATAAAAACTGGAAAATTCGTTAAAAAGCGAGGAAAAAATCTTTATTTTTCTTTATTTGTGAAGGCGACATATGTCTGATGGAATTGAATTTTCGGTGGTAAGCAAGAGAATATAAAATAGGTGCGTCTTGTGGTCAGAAACAAACCCAGAATTTTTATACAGGATTTTTGAGATACGACTTTTACGCCCTCCGACGTAAAATTTCATTGTATTTCAGAATATGTCTTTATTTTTTAATTTCGACAATAGGAAGCGAAGACATGACATGATATCGTGGTGCTTATAGACTGCCAACGCGGCGTGAAACGCCACCGCGCGTAACCTCCAACTAAATATGAAAAAAGGAACATAAAGATGAATTTCGGAACAATGCACGGCCTAAAAGTATAATTTGGAAGCTCTGGTGGCGTGCCGAGGGCCATTCCAGAGTTGAGTGCACGAGGCTAAATATGACATCCAGAAATAAGGCGCATAGAGGATCCAAATAAATGTGGTTGTCCTACACTTCGATGCCATGAAAGCGAAGATAATTAATTTTTTGGTAATTAATTCCAGGATTGCATTTTTTGCACAGCAGGTCACGTGATAGGTAAAGAAAAGAAATATTGTTATACTAGGGTTTGTCAATAGAATTACAAAAATTTTTAACTATCGATTTTACAAATTTTGTTTTTTCGCATCCGGGTTTTATTTCATAGGCTGATTTAAAAAATCTAAATGTAAAAAAAAAAAAAAAAAATCGGACCACAAGTTTCCGATTTATGAAAAAATCGATGTTTAAACTTGTAAAAGAAATGATTTTTCGCACAATTGACGGGAATTTGTTAAAAATAGGAAAACTGAAGAACCGATCGCTTTTAAAGCACTGTTCAGAACGGTGTCACATTTTTAAAAATGCAGCACAAATTTTACTTATTCAATATAAAAATTTCATAAGTGTTGATATCATTGTTTTCAAATAGTAATTTGAACAAATATATTAAATTCTTGCTTAAGACCATTTTTAAACTACAGCGTTCTCTTACGTTTTGCGTGCGGTTTTTCAACGGCGTGATGCGATAGAAAGGAGTTTCCTTCAGATACACTTTTGTTAAGAAAAGAGAGCGCTACCTGGTGGTGAAATATGAAACTAACTGACCGCGATTTTATTTAAATTATGAAATCTAACAATCCGATCTGTTTGAAACTTTAAGATAGTTTATAACACATAATAAAAAGTTTTAAAATAATGGCTCGAGAAATTTCGGGAAGGGGGGGGGGGAGGGTCGATTTATATATTTTTAAACCTTAGCGCTTTTTACCGTTTCATGTGCGGTTATTTGACAGAGTCCTGAGATAAATGCTACCTGTTCAATGTAAAAAAAAATAATAATAATAAGTGTCAAAACCACTATTTTAGAATAGTAATTTCAGCAAATATCTTTAATTGGTGTTTAAGACCGCCACGCACCCCGAATAATGTATCTACGGATAGGTTGTAGAAAGGAGTTCCGTTCAGATACAGTTTTGTTAAAGGTAGAGTGCGCTAGCTGATGGTGGAATGTGGAATTAAAAGAACGCGATTTTATTTAAATTAGGAAATCTAACACTGCGATCTGTTTGAAAATTTAAGACAGTTTATAACGCATAATAAAAAGTTTTCAAAAGAATGGCGCGTGAAATTTCGTGGGGTGGGGGGTAATTTTTTTTTAAACCTTAGCGCTTTTACCTTTTTATGTGCGGTTTTTAAGGATTTAATAATGATAAATTACATCAATTACATTTTATTTTTTTTTGTTGTTCGCTTAAACCATTTTAATTCATTTAATATCTCCCCTTTTTTTCCTGTACCCCTTGTTAGTTTGTTTCACTGCTAGCTCATTCAACATTATTTTTAATTATTTATTCATATGTCTCCATTTTTATTTAGCCCGGTGGCTTCAAATTATATCTCAATTCATTTATTCTGATTTTGTTTTACGCGACGGCACCGGACTTTGGTATCAAATCAGATTTAAATTATTCATCAATTTATTTTTTAAATATTATTTCCCCCCATTGTCATCCTTTTAGCAGTAATTGGTAACCCTATATTTTTATTTTTTCGCAACTTTTTTAAACTTGCAGGTGTTTAGATTCATTACATGCGCATTCTGTTAGGGGCTGTGCATATATAACGTTATCACTTTTTTGGCAATTTTGAACCCCCCCCCCCCCCCCCCCCGTAATGATATCGTTATCAATGTCTAAATATTCTTTTCATTTTTGAATTTTTTTCTCTTGCTTAGAGTGATATACAAATATGGTTACATTTATTTTTCGCATACTTCATTGATTCATATGAAGAGAACTCAATAAAATATCACTTTATATATGAAAAAACTTTTTATCAAATAACACTTAAAAGAAATAGTTACTATTTATAAGTATTTTATAATAGCTTTTTGTTACATAATACATTCAACACTAATAATGTTTTCTTGCACTTGACCCCGCCCGGGGGGGGGGGGGGGGAGACAGAGCTTCTTATCACCAAAACAGGTGGACAACATTCTTTCTCTTTTATTTATTAGTAAACACAGGTATCATTTGAAACATACTTCGCATGTGGTTTCTCGAACAGCGAATTATTTATGCGTACACATATGACAGAAGAAATAGGAAATTTGGAATTAAATAATTTTATAATCATTTAATGATTTTAAACTTTGTACTTTAATAAAAATAGATAGCACACTAAAAAAAATAACATTCTATTTTGATGTAAAGGCTAAGTTATAAATAAAAAGAGAAAATTTTGGTTGGATCAAAAATGATAACGATATCAAAAGACGAACCCCCCCCCCCCCACCTCCCCTAGAGATATCTAACGATATCATTTGCCAGACTCCCCCTCCCCCTAAAATGATAACGCTATATATGCACGGTCCCTTAGACGTACCTTCCCGTAGCACTTCCTTTTCTCTCTCCAATGACAAGATCACTTTTTTTTTTTAAATCGAATTCTGTTCTGTCAGAAGCAGTTGGCTATTTGGGAAATGTTGTGAATATACCTTTGTATTTAAAAAAAATCTAAGTTTTTTTTTTTCCCCGTTTTCCATAGTCGTACTAGAGAACATGTGGTGGTAATATATAAAATGGTGCTGAAATCAGGAGTGCCCTGCGAAATGAATATGTCCACACCATATTTGGTTTCATTGTAGAAGGCTAAAGTTTCTGATGTTTTCTTTCCGTTACTTGCAACTGTAGCGTTTGAATGCTCATTCTGCTCATTACAATGATTTTCTTCCGCTTTTTCCTAGATATATAGAAATACACTCTAAAATATGGAGGAGTGAAAAGTTCACTCTTTGAAAGAGTGACAGGCATTTTCACACTTTTTGGAGTGACTTTTATAAAAATACACTCCTTAAAGAGTGGGATTTTCCACCCGCTAGATAGGAGTGAAATATTTCACTCCATTCTTTAGAGTGAAATATGTCATTCCGTTGTCGAGAGTGAAATATCTCACTTCGTTGAAGAGTGAAAGCCTGACATTAAACACTTAAAAAATAATTTCCGTTCAACTTTCAACTAGAGGTCTGCTCGGGCCGAAATTTCCAGGCCCAGCACGGTGTAGTAATTAAAAGTTCGGCCCGAGCGCGGCCTGGCACGGTTATATTTTCAAAGTTCGCGGCATGGCCCGTACAGAAATCAGCGAAAACACGCCCGGCCCGGCTCAATCTAGCCCTACTCAATTTCTCCAAAAAAAAAAAAGTTTTTTCTTAACATATAATAAGATTACTTTAAAAAATACTGCATACACATTTATGGGATAATTTTACAGTCTATTTTAAAATTACGATGCCTTCGCAAGACAGAAAACACACAATAGCAGCATTAATGATTACTTGATTCTTAGACGTTTCGAAATTCAAATAAAGATTCATTAAAAAAATTATATTGTTTAGAATAAAAGAAAAAAAGGAGGGTTAAAAGCGTCATAACTTTTGAAGCCGCAAAATAAAAAGTAGATTTATGAAAATATTTTTCTGTTATTTATTAATACCTTTCTCAAATCCAAAGGAGCAACTTTCTAACACATTTCTGAATTCATTTTTTTTTTCAGAAACGCATAAGATTGACAGGAGTTCTTAGTCAGAAACTATGTAATCGAATGGCATTATCCATTTTTTTAATATAAAGGCAATACATCTTTGAGAAAATACTGCCAAAATTAGTGTTTTGAATCGAATTTCTAGAAGGAACGACATGGGAAAAGAGCAAAACCTGCAGCCAAGTGACAAAAATCTCTTTTATCTCGACAAGTAATTTGTTTATCAAAAATGCAAAACGCTATTCGAATCCAAATCCCTTCTATAGTCAGGCTTGTCAATTTTATGAATTTGCAGTTAAAAATTAGTCAGAAAATGTATCAACGTTTAACGTTGTTGAGCAGTGAATTTTAGAACCACATTAAGATATATTTCCAAACATTACTTAACAGAAGTTCATTATCACTATTGCCTCACCAGCGGCCGTCTCAAAGATCGTAGATAGGATGCTTGGTTCGAACCCAATCGCGTCCATCGGCCTAATCGTTCGGAGTTTTCCGTGTTTTTCTTCGAACTTTGCGTACACACTCAGAAATGAATACTCAGATTTCACGAAATTTTCTTTGTTTCTGACGAAACCGTTTCCTGGGAAATGCTCCGAGCGGATATTTTCGTCAAATTGATGAAATTACTTTCTTCACTTGTTTTACGATATAAATTTCGTCAAAAATTCCGTCAAAAGACGGCTGGTTGTGCCATCTATAGAACAGTCTGGAAGTTCCTGTATTTATTGACAGGGAGAAGAAAACATTAACTTCTCGTTTTCCTCGGGGTGACTCGAACCCGCAGCCTTTAGCGTGGAAGACCGTTGCTCATCCGACCTGGCTATTTGGAACTTGTATAGATGTGCTTTTAGATTGATGTAATAAATTCTGCTGCGTGTTTATATTTTTATAAAGTAGATTGTAATCTTATCGGTGCTGCTATAATTTCTGAAAGTTTTAAGTAAGGCTAATTTATTATTATGGTTTTCTCATGGTCATTGAATAATTATAATATGGCTTGATTAAATAATTTATCAGTGAAATTTTCTTTGCTCAATGAATGGTTAGAATATGGTCTGGTTAATTTGTTGCTCAAAAATAACGAATTGTGGTGTGCATATTGCGTGAGATTTTATCACTTTGAGTAGGTGGATAAGATTTTAACACTTTACTGTTTATAAAGATGAGAAGGATCAATTATGTTTATTTTTAATTTGTTTGAAAACAGAATATACTTCTTAAATAAATTTTAAACAAAGGTATCCTGGAAGTTTGAAATTTTATTGACCAAATTTTCTTTTTGAATGTTTTTGAAGAACACAGGAAATTTATTCTTTTCGAATTAAAACATAACGAACAACAACATATAAATAAATAAATAAAAATAATAATTAGCATTCCTAAAAATTTTAACAGCTGAAAAAATAACTAATGAAAAAACAAAAACTACCTATATTTCAGTATTTTCTGAAAAGCACTAAAAAGTGCTATTTAAAATAAATTATTACAGAAATAACATAAACAAGCAAATATCTGCTTGCTAAAATCGTAGAGTTGTGTTAGATAAACGAAATTTGGTAGGCGTGTTTATATATCTGAAAGATGCCATCGATTCAAATTTCGCGTCTCGCGTATAAGTGTGGCGCTAGTAGCGCCACTCAGAACTTGAAAATCAGGTTTGCTTTAAATGCGTTCTGTAACGTTCGCGGGCGTTATTTATCTTCGAAATGCGACGTATTGAGTTGATGTTAGCCAAGAATGCGTATAAGAAGACAAAGAAGCCATTGTCAACAGCTCACCGACTTGGAACGAGGTCGCAAAATAGGGCTAGGAGAAGGTGGATTTTCTTTCAGCGATATTGCATAAAGACTGGGCCGAAATGTATCCACTGTGCATGATTGTTTGGAGCAGTAGTCAAGGGATGGTACTGCCTCAAGAAGACCGGGTTTCTGGTGGCCAGGTGGAACTAATGAGAGGGAAGACCGCCGTATTTGGTCTGCGGCAGAAGTTCGAGTTCCAGTTGGTACCACAGTAAGTAAGTAAGTAAGCACCCACCCTGGGAACCCGCTTTTGGCTTATGGTTAGGTGTAACCCCCAAGCTCAGGGCAGGGAAAAGTTTTACTACCTGCGAAACTCCTTGAATTTTTTTTTTTTTTTTTTTTTTTTTTTTTTTTTTTTTTTTTTTTTTTTTTTTTTTTTTTTTTTTTTACAGTTTAGGAGAAATAACAATGTTAGATATATGACAATTATTGACAGTGTTTGCAATAAATATTTACAGATGACCCCTATAATTACATTTGAGAGAAATATTCATTATTATAACATATAAATATGCATAGTTTTTAGAATTTGATATTAAACTTTTTTTTTTTTTTAACACAATTACCTACATATTTGCAACACTTTTATATTTTCAGGATTCACACATAATTTAAATCATAACATCAATTTAAACCATGTACAGATGTGATATTTGCAACACTTAAAGCTATTTTCAAGATATATGATGCAAAATTATTTTTAACTCTATACTAAAAATAAGTATTAAGGTACAAGATGCGAACAATAATTAATATTATGCACTATTATGAAAGTATAAGTAATTGTAGATAATAATTACCTACAAATTTACAGTACAATGATACTGTGTTTGAGATATTATGTAAGATACATGATGCAAAAATTATTTTTAAATCTACACTGAAAATTTAGTATTAAGGTACAATATGCGAACAATAATTAATATTATGCACTATTACAAATTCTTTTGAGTTATTTAATATTTGACAATATGGCCATATGGTCCTACTGAACACATCTTCTATTTGCCAAGTGTGATTGATAAACCGGACACGCAGTGGAATCCGCTGAATGTTTCCTATAATTAGGTAAGTGGAAACAATTTGTGCATCTATATTGCGAGGGAACTCCCGCAAAAGGGCACCCCGAAGTGCAGTGACCTCTCGAACATTTGGCGCAAATTGGCTGTCTCCTGCAGTAAGATGTCTGATGTCCATACAGCTGGCAATTGCCGCATCTAATTATTGGGCGAAAAGAACGAATATAGCACTTGTTGAGACCCACCTGTATAAATTTTTTTTCTAATAGTTCTTGTGATGCTTTTGTTTCTAATTGCAATATGATGTGATGTAGTGTAGAATTATCCCTCTTTAGAATTTTCAATAAGGTGATGTTTTTATCAGATAAATTTTCTTCAAGATATGATATTATTTCATTTGTAGGTACTGAGGATGGAATACCGGTGATTATTACTCTTTTGTAATTAGTCAACTTATATGTGATTTTTGTTAACTTTGTAATGTCAGGAGTGTTTTCTATCATTTTTAACAAATGTTCTGTATTGTCATCTGTATTAGATTGTATAATTATTGTATCTGGATTTCTGGCATTTCTGCAGTATATTATTGGAACTTCCTTCACTTTATTAAAGTGTTCGTTAAGTAATGCTTTGAGTTTTGGAATCCTTATGTGTTTAGCGGTTGTTCTAATTAATATTGCAGAATTAGAGTTCGGCAAAGCAGGGGGAACGACCGTTTTTGTGCCATCACCGCATTTCACTCCTTGACAGCCCCCACTAGAGTACTCCAGGTTTCGCGTCACCAACTCCTCAATTTTCTGTAGTCTGTTGGATAATTGAATGAACCCTCCTTCACCATTTTCTTCTATTCTCTCATTTTCGTTATTTGCCATTATTGTTTGAGTTGCTATTGTTTTTAACTTAACTTCTGTTTGTATGATTTTTTCTCTAGTTTGTGATTTTAATTGCTTCTGTTGTCGTTTTAATTTATTAATTTCTTCTTGAAGGGTTACAATATTTGCATTAATCTGTTCTTTATTTTGTTCTTCCTTGACCAAAGAGTCTTTTAATTGTTTATTTTCTTGTTTCAATTCTTCCAATTTATTTTCAATCTTTACTTCTGCATTTGATCTTTTTTCCATTATTGTTTGAGTTGTTGTTGTTTTTAATTTATTTACTGTTTGTGAAAATTTGTCCATAGTTTTTTTCTTAAGTTGCCTCTGTTGACTTTTTATTTTATCTATTTCTTCTTTAAAACTTTCTTTTATTTGTTCTTTACTATGTTCTACCTCAGTTAAGGAGATTTTTAATTGTTTATTCTCTTGCTTCAGTTCTTCCAAATATTTCTCAAGTTTAATTTCCACTTTTGTACTTTCTTTGAGCTTTAATGACAATTCATCATTCTGTGTTTGCAGGATATCCAATTTATGTCGTAATTTTTTCATCTTTTCAGGAGAATCCTTATTTATTTCGTTGGAGTGTTGTATAAGAAGTTTCTCATCTCTTCTTGCTTTAGAAAAGATTGTTTCGAGATATTTTTTAGCTTCTTCTGAGCTACTATTAGATCTGTTATTTAATAGTATATTGTACTCTTGAATGAGCTGTTGGATGGATAGTGACTCTAGCTGGTTTATGGATGGTGGTATTTTTAATGGAAGTGGTGATCCACCTAATGCATTTTGTATAATTTTTGCTTTGTTTTTTAATCGAGCCTCATTAATTTCTTCTGCTAGTGATATTGCAGTTTCCAAATTAGACTGCTTTCTTTGTTGGGTATTCTTGGTACTGATAGTTTTTGATTTTAGTTTTTCTGGTTGTGGTATGGGATCATTCTCTTCCTTTAGTAGGATCAGAAGCTGCAGATGATTGAAGAACGGACAACTAGTCACATATGGTCTTCTGTTTTCTTTATGATTTAGTTCTATAATTCTGTTTCTTATGCTAATTATTTCTTCACTTTTCATTTCCCGATGCAGGTTTATTAGTTCAGTATTATTTGCTTGATAATATGGTATTTTGTTGTATTCTTTATAATGTATTGCTCTGATGTGTTGTAACTCAAATTCCAAAAATAGTGCATTTTTTCTTAATTGGGCAGCTCTATCACCCTTTGCTGTCTTCATACGATATTTTTCTGGTTGATATATATTATTTACAACATTATAACTTTGTATGTTATATATGCCATAGTATGGGCTCTTTGAAAATTCTCCCTTCTCCACAGCCTTGATATGTTCTAATTGATTTGTTAATAGGACCTTAAATTCTTCATAACTTTGTGGATAAACCGCCTCGACCTTATTTATCAACTGTTGAACAACATGACTCGTAATTAGCGCTGGTTCTGTCGCCGGAATAACTCCAGATGATTGGACGTCAGCCAATTCATTATTAGATGCCTCTCTATTTATTGTACTTGTTTTCACTACTGTGTCCATATCCAATCTTGTCAAGTTGACTGTTGGATTGATTCCTTTTTGATTCATTATGTATCTTGACATTACTTTAAGTCCACTTTAACAAGACTGCTTATCAATACTTGGGATTATTTTAGTTAACTAATTTCAATTAGTAATTATGCAATACTTTAAGAGAGATATTATTAAGAATGATCGAAGATACTATTAAAATGATTTTAGATACTACGTTCTATCATCATATGCCAGCCAAGCAATTTAAAGATATAATACGTTTGAGTTATATTAAAAGTTGAAGATAAACACATAAATGGGGGTTCCACTAGACCCGCACCACATATCTTTGAAAGAAAGGGATATAGATAGAAAAAAGCAAAAACCGGTGGTCGTGACCACCGAAAATGACAAAGATAAAAATTAAGAGCCTAATAAGGGGAAAATTTTGAATAATAAATGAAATAAAAATAAAATAAAATAATGATAGAAAAAGTTTACTATATCAAAACAAAGAAAAGGGAAAAGTATGTGCATTTGCCCCCGTACCACAAAAACCATACACTCAAAAAGAGATATAAATCAATTGTACAATTCTCCCAATAACACCATACCCTGTCCAACTTTGTAATTCCGACAATCACAATCATAATTTTTTACAAGTAACAACAAATTTCAGTATGTGAAGATTGTTACTGTGTTTGTGATCAAAAATGGTCTCCTAGTATAATTCATCTGATATGATACAGGAATAATAGTGTGTTATGAATAATAAAATAATAAAATGAAATAGAGAACAAATTTACATATTTACACTCTCAATGTAGAACTGATGTAGACAATTACAACAACATTGCTGCAGCATGTATATTGCCTATCCAATCCCGATTTCCCACACTTGGACAAAATAAGGAACAGACATTGTAAGGGCTGACTGGGTGGACCAGAAAAATAAAAAGAATGTTAAATATTACACTAAAGTATGAAAGTTAACAGTACTCACCCGACGCTACTAGGGTCCTGCCGCACTTGCCTGAAAAGAAATATGGTACACAAAAGTATAGATGAATAATTATGATGTAAATGCGCCAAAAATCAGTGCAGGGACCAACCAATAAGTGCGAGAAGAAACCAAAAATTTAACCCAAGAAAGAAAAAAGATGCTATTGTTAAGGATAATGTGTGCTGAATGTAAAAATTTTAAGTGGGATCAAGAATAAGAGTAATACGAGATATCCCATTGAAAAAAAAAGCAGGTGAATAACTCAAATAATAAAAAAGTTGTCAATGTTAGGCAAGGAATTACGAGCAAGGTCAAAAATTTAAGTGGGATCAAAACTGTCGGCAACCTCTAGCATATTCAAGAAATATCTTGATAATTGAAAAAGTTGATAATGTATGCTAAATGTAAAAATGTTAAGTGGGATCAAGAAAGTAATTAATACGAGATATACCAGTGGAAAAAAAAAAAAAAAAAAAAAAAAAAAAAAAAAAAAAAAAACAGGAGAATAACTCAAAAAATAAAAAAGTTGTCAATGTTAGGCGCGTTACGAGCCTAATAATATACGATAATACGAAATAATAATAATATACGAGCAAGGTCAAAAAAATTGAGTGGGATCAAAACTGACGGCAACCTCCAGCATATTCAAGAAAAAACCAGAAAATTATCTTAATAATTGAAAAAGTTTCCATTGTTAAGGAAAATCCTTAACAACTGGGAAATAGTGTGAAATATGGAATGGGATTGGTTAGAAAGTCAAAAATGACTAAAAAATAGAAAAATCCAAGTCTCTAGCTCAAATAGCAAAAAAGTAGCCAATGTTATAGTTAAGGGAGGGGGACAAAAAGTGGAGCAGAAGATGGTGACAAAAGTTAGGATAAAAGAAGAAATGAAAATGTGACAAAGACTAAGATAAAAGCAATAGAAAAGTAGGGCCCCAAAAAACCCGTCCCCTACAGGCCCCTAATTGAGCTAGAGCTAAACGAAATAGTGGAAAAGACGGGGGGGGGGGGGGGAGTTCACTTAGGTGGTTTGCAATTGAATTTGGCCCAGCGAAAAACCTCTACGACCAGTATTTTTGAGATATTTAGCATTTTGTGCTAAAATTCTAATGGAGAAAACACCCATTAGAAACAAAATGGCAGTTTTAAGTGTTAAGATGGCAAACCTAGTATTTAATTTTATATCTAAAAGTTGAAGATGACTACCCTAAACATGTTGCCATCGAAAAAATTTGTAGAATATAACATTTAGTAATTTCTTTTCTTTTCTTTTTTTTTTTTTTTTTTATGAATTTTTTATGTAATAGCTTTATAGCAATGTGATCTTTAGTAAGAAACAAAATGGAGAATAATCTTTAACATCCCACATTTGTGAGATCTTCATAAGTTTTACCATGAGTGTACCTCTTAAGACTCTAAAGACTATAACCAACACTCAAAAACAAGTCTTAGATAAAACCGGTGTACTCTTCATTAGTTTAAGTTTTACCATTACCTTTCCCATAAGGAAAATACGTGGCCAAAAATGGCAATTAAAAGGTCCGTAAAGGGCTAAGTGGATATATCTAGAAACGCGGCACGACCCCAGAAGCCCAGCTAAACCCTAACAAATCCATTAAAAACCCTCATAGAGAAAACCGGTATCGTTTTAACAAGTATAACTTTGATGAAAATTTCAAAAACATTGGCTGTCGGATAACTTGACTCTTATTTACAATAATCCGGCATATCACCGTGTATTAAGCTGGTATGACATCAAAATTGGTAACTCAATTTTAAAGGCAGCCCATTCATATTATCAATTATTTTAAGACATTATTATTATTTTGCCCTTAATGAACACAGATTGTGTGTGAGCAACCAGTGTCCACCCAATCGCTTCATTTTAGAAAATACCAATTTTAAAATTGAAATTAAAAATACTTAGAGAAAAAAAAAAAAAAAAAAATTAAACAAATGGTACCGCTGAATAGCTCAAAGATTCAGCTATCAGAATATGTAAATAGTTAAAAGATCGAAGCATAAATAATAGTTAAAAATTTAAGTTCAAAAAGTAAACAACCTAATACAATCCTATGGGAAATCGGGAAAAAACTCCAATAATTTGACACTTTTTTAAAAATCAATTAAAAATTATTATATCACCCCAGAGAAACATGGGTGATGGCGGAGAAAAGCTAAAAGTTCGAATTATCGAGATCCGGTGTTAGTTTTTCAAAAAAGTTTGGAAAACGTGAAAATATAGCTATGTTAAAATATAAGAATATGTCTCCAAAATCCCATGTTTCTCTATAGGAATGAGGGTTACTGCAAATTCTCAAAAAACCCAAAAAAGAACACTTTTTAAAAAGATCATTTAACATAGTAAATCTTAATATTTTGCAACATAACAGGTATCATTTTAAAGCTTATACTCTTATCTAAGAGCAAAATACAATATATTTTCATTTTAAACATTTTTAGGTAGTTTTTAAGACAATAGAATTCCATTGTTTATCCCATGTTAAGTCTATGGGAAAGTTTTTGATGTAATGTATAAAGGGTTAAATCTAAACGATAACTTTGATCCAATGGTACTAAAACGATCTACGTGCTTTAATTAAGGTGAATGAAACATTAGTTATTAGTTTTCTGATAGATTTAGTTAATTTTGAAGGATCTGAAAAATGTCATTTTTTGAAAATGGCTCCAATATTTAAAAAGTAATTTAAAGAAGTTATGTTAAAATTAATAGATAAAAATGACTTAGAGATACAAGATAGGACTTAAAAGAAAGCTTAGGAGTTAGTGAAGGTCAAATGAGCCATTAAAAACATTATAGGTAACTTAACATGGTCAAAATTGCAATGGAATCCCATTGTTATCCCTATGTTATCTCTATGGGAGAAAAACATGAAAACATCACTTTTTAAAATGGATATTCAAGGGTTAAAACTTGGTGAAAACTTAATGAAAATGGTACCAAATTAATTTACAGAGTTTATTTAACACAAAATGAGCCATTGTTTTGAGTTATCAATTAGTTATATGTATCTTATAAGCATATTTAAAACACCTTAAATTAAAAATGGCTCAAAGTAAACAAAAAGTGCATGGTCTTCAATGGGTTAATTTTGTATGAAAAACTACATACCAGAAGACATAATAGATATAAAAATGATCACAAAAGTATATAGTATCTAAATTTATCAAGTTTCATAAATTTTGAGATAGTTAAGGGGGCACGAGAAGCAATTGAATAGGTGGCAAAACCTGGTTCAAGGAGAAATCGAAAGTAAAGAAGAAGAAAGTTTAACTACATATTTCTCCTAAACCCCTATACATAACTGCACATACTATATATAATTTTAATCAGCATTAAAAGAGGAAGAGAAAGAAATATGGCACGAGGCTCTAGCTTACCCCATTCCTGAGAAATTTATGTTTTCATCCGGAGCAAAAACGACAGCATGCTACTATGATTGTTACGTGACGCGCCGCCCATTACCACCACAGTGACACAACGAACTGTTAGAAATCGGTTACTTCAAGGACAGCTCCGATCCAGGCACCCTGTAGCGTGCATTCTACTAACTCCAAGCCATTGCCGTTTGCGACGCCATTGATGTCAAGCCAGAACTCATTGGAGGACAGAGTGGAGATCTGTTGTGTTTCTTTTTCATCAGAAAACATTATAGAAACAGCGAGTAAATTGAAAGGGAAATATGGTTGAGATCTTATCTAACTCAATTTAAATTAGCCACAAAATATAGAATATACCTATTTTAGAAACAAAAACAGAAAGTTTTATTATTACACTATGTCTTACAAAATAATAGTACATATATCAGAGAAATTTCCTATTGCTGTGTGTGTTTTAAGGGGATTTAATTCCTTTCGGAGCCAAATTTTGCTCATAATAACACATTTTTTTCAATTCAACATAAATAAATACGTTTTGCATATTTTGGAGTGAAATTGTTACAGTTTCAAGAATAGCACTAAAATATTGCCACAACATTTGCAATTTAAACAATACATAGATTTTTACCCATATATATATTGTATATACAAAAGTAAAAGAAAATATATATACTTACACCTCATTCTTACAGTATAATTTTGGAAAAATACATAAAATAAACTAAATTTTTATATCAAATTGAAGCTATATATAACCTTTATTATGAAAACCTAAAACATTCGACTTATCAAATGTTTTATACGTTGTTATCGCACGTGCTAGATTGCAAATTAAAAATTAATGTAGTTTTCCCTAATAATTTTATAAATTCGCGTTTTGAATTTCCTGTGAGCTAATTCAAACTATACAGTTTTCTTTTCAAATAGCATGATTAAATACATGTAAATAATAAATTTTTGTTACCCAGTAACGACATTTAAACTTTCTTCCCTTTCTGAAATATACCATAGATATAAAATAAATCGACTGATGCTTAAAGAATTTTCCAGAGTAAATTAATTAAGAAGAGAAACGGCTTAATTTCTGAGGAAGAAAAAGTGAATAGACGCTTAAAAATCCGATAAGGAATTTTCTTGAATATTGTACTTACAAGTGTTATTAGAAATTCAGATATTTTTTACAAATACGTTTTTTTTTTCTTTTATATGGATTTAAACTTGTCAATGCATAAATTAGTTTTACATTTTTTTTTTTTTAATTGAAACTGGTACAATGCGAGGAAAGTTGTTTAAAAATACAAGTAAATAACAAAAAACACCAAGATCAAGCTTTCGTAAATATCCATTATCTTAAAATAATAATAATAATGGTATTAGCTTTATTTATTACATTCCTATTTTTACTGAAATACAATGCGGCAGTAATTAAAATGGAGGTATTTAGAGCATGACTGAAATAAAAATCCATTGGGTCAAACTTAACAAAATTTCGTGTAAATACTATATAATCCATTGTAAATAGAGTTAATAAGAAAATAGTTTTATTGGTCAACAAATACGAAAGTGGCACTGTGGCATCTAATCTAAACATTCTATAAAATGTTAACCAGTCACGTGACACGTCATTTTTAACACTTTCCAATTTAGATGAAAGACTTTATGAATTCTGCTTATTAGTATGCCGTCTGTCTGTGCTCTAACACTGATATGGGATAACACTCATACTCGGAGTGTGATGTAATCGATATATGATATTGACGTTTACTATGGCATGTTCGTTAATGCAATTGCAGTAAGAAGTATTTTTAGTTCATTTAGACAGAGGGACACTTAAAAGAATCACCTGACTAATGGGGAAAATCTTTTGCGGTGTGTTTTATTGATGTACCACTATTTCAAACATAACGGAATCGATATGTTTTTATGAAGTGCACTAAATCATGCTTTCTATAAAATATGGTGTACAAAAAATTTGCCATACATTTACAGGGTCACTCAAAATAATTCGGTTGCTCCGAAAATAATGGTGTACGAGATAATATTGTTTGCATATTCCTTCAATAATGGTAGAATAATTCAAACTTAATAAATGTTCTGTACATTATAGTGGTGCACTACAAGATTATTACTGTAGAATATGACGTGCATAATAGTTACCGCTTATTTACAGGGTCAGGGAAAGTTTTTTCGTTACAGTATTGTCACTGAGCGATAAAATCTGAAGTTGCGTTTTCGGGTGTCATATGCGGTTTTATGTTTAAATAAATCTTTCCATACTACTTCGTTTGTATCAATTCTAAAGATCATATATAGTGCTACACAAAATAATTTTTAAGCATTATTGTGTATAAAGTAAGGTACCCTATTTTCGTACCCCCAGTCACTTTTAGGCCCTAAATGTTGTAATTTTCAGTAAAAACCTACCAAATTTGGATTTTACATAGACTAACTACCCATGCACATGTAAGCATATGCAAATATCGTACAAAAAATTTTAACAATGCGAAAAATTGTTTTTCCAAAAATATCTATGTATGGCAAAAGAAAACCAATGATCCAATTTCGTTCCCCTCAAAAAATACAATACGCCGATGCTTAACTTATAACTACATCAAAAAAAAAAATTTCTAAATGAATAAGTAATTTAATTTACATTAAATTGAGGCACAAAAAAATGTACTATTTATCAGTAGAAGAATAACATAACGAAACATTTAGCCATCCAAACATGAGGAAAAAATTGAGAAAATTGTCATGAAAAAGCTTTCCTAATTTCGTCCACGGGACGAAAATAAAAACTGCAAGGGGGACGAAATTGATATGATAAGTGTATACCATTTTGTAGCTGATATACAGTGCTATACAAATTTATTCGAGTACATTTCCGGCAATTGGTGGAAATTGCCAAAAGTGAATTTGCAAAAGTGTTATGCTCTGTGTAACTAAGCTAAATTTTAGCTATATTACACTAATCAGCGTATATAAAGAGCTATATAACATATACAGTGATAAACAAAATAATTTGTAGTAACGACCTCTGTTCTTTTTTTCGCTGAGTTAGTGGTATCGACCATGCAACCTGGATATGAACGGTTTTGAAGCGGGGGTTTTATGAGTGACATATGGACAAGTAACGTTCTTAAAGCTTATTTAAATCTGAAATTCTGATGAGGGCTAGGTATATAGCCGAAAATACTTGATTTTTTATTTTTTTATCATAATTTTAAACTTAATTATTCACCTTTGAGGTAGTGAATGATTTATGTATTTCTACACGGTGCAGATTATTTGTCGTCCATTATTTGGAATGTAATGACACATTTAACAATGAAACAATGAATGAAACAATGTAAACAATGAATGTCTATATTTTTAATGAAACGGGCTCCACGATTGTATTTTTCCGTTGAGGGATATATATACATATATATATTTTTTCAATTTAATATCTTTCAGGAATAATACTTTCTTCCCTTTTTTATTTGTTTTTTTTTTTTATTTATTTTGGAATGAAAGTTATTATTGATTTTTTTTTCCCATTTTTCAATCTGATTATATAACGTATACAAAATCACCACAAAAATGAAATTTTTTACCATGGTTAATTAGGACTTGTGAAGGATTTAGTAATAAATTTCGGATTAAACGTATAAATATATTTTGATAAAATGTGGAAACTTCCTTTTTGTTTTTAACTATAGGGAGAAATATGGTGAAAACCAGATATCTCAGTTTAACTCATTTTGAACTGCACTCTAACGGACAATGGTTGAAATACTTAAATGTAGGCAAGAATAATAATAAGCCATTACAGTATCTGCATGCTGGAATGAATGTAGTGTATGTGTTGAAAACTTTATTTATTATTTTTTGTTTACCTTTTTGTTAGTTTAAACACAAAATAGAACTATTTTTAATCTGAATGTTTAAATATTAACGCATTTAAAATTATTGAAAATTTTATTATTATTTTATGTTTGCATATTTAATAAGGATTTATTTCTCACAACTATGCAGTTACTAGCATATATCGATGGAATTTTATGACGCTATTATCAACGGTTGTAAACTGGGTATTGTATGTGATATATATATATATATATATCACATACAATATATATATATATATAGTTAAAAAATTCCAATAGTTATTTCAAGCATTACCACAAACTGTAAACTTTAATTGAAGCACAAAATTAACTTAACCAAACCAAATAAAAACTATAATTTAACTTAATAAACAAACTTAAAGAAACACAACATAACCAACTTTAACTTAAACAAAACAACCATAAGAAACAAGGCAAATAACTAATTAAACATGGAGACAGGTCTGCGTGGCTTATGACACGCTAATGCAGGGTTAAAACTGTTTTTAAGCATGCAACATTCCCCAGATTTACCTGTCGAGACCATATTGAAAAAACAAATGAAACAAGATTAAAGCTAAATGAAACCGACCGACCGAAATCAATCCATATCAAAAGCGATCTGTTTCCACTACATTCCGTAAACCACACGCTTCGAGTAAAGGCATCATTTCACTTCTGTTCTTGCAAGTTCTTACATAATTAAACGTCATATTTTTGACCAGACTCACAGGATAACCCTGTTTCATAGCAGTGACGTACCATTTAAGCATATCCTCATTCAAAATGACACTATCCGATGTCAATCGGTTTGATCTGTTTAAACCGTTAATATAAATGTTTCTGAATACCGATATATGGACATTTGAATTGAAATTCAATATTGCAATTGTTTTAAAGTTAAAATCGTCTCTTTTATCATAAACCGATGTAATTAAATTTCTGTTTTCTAATTTTAGATTTACATCTAAATAATTTGTATTGCAACTATTATGACTACCGGAAAGTTTCAATTCTAAATTTTTAGGATAATAGTTAAATTCATGGTTAATCTTTATTCCATTCAGCTCGACAATCAAACCGTCGTCGATATATCTGAAACTTATTATGTCTTTATGTAATTCACTTATATTTTCATATATATCTAGATACATGTCGGCCAAAATTGAACTGCAACTCCCCCCCCCCCCCATGGGGATACCCTTAATCTGCTTATATACCTATTTGCCCTCATATAAAAAATTCTCTTGAACCACCAATTGAAACAAATTTTGAAATTCACATAAATCCATGTATGAATGACCATACCTATTATACACCTCCAATATCTTCTCCCTCAAATCCTCAATCTCTATGTTGTTAAACAAATCTGCAAAATCATATGCATACAATCCTGTAATCTTATTTTTATACGTTTTTACTTTTTCCAACAGTTCATAACTATTACTTATTATAAATGTTGAATTCTCACTTTTAATCTTCAAAAATATTCTCTTCAATACATTTAATAATTTTTTATTCGCACATTCAATATAGGAATTATAACCACATGTAACGGTTCTAAATTTCACAGGGCATTTATGGAACTTGGGTATTAAAACCAAATAAGGAAAATTCAAATTATCTTGTTTTGTTTTAATTTTTTATACATTGCCCTAATTCTGTTCTCCACCTCATTAATTTTTGCCCTAATTAACTCATAAGTATTTGTGTTTTCATAACTTTCTCTTAATATTTTTCCATATAATTTTTTACAGATAATTGCATTGTTAGTACTTGCCTTATCTACATATGTTATTATAAAATCATCTTGGATGTTTTTTTATAGCTTTTCTTAAATCAATATATTTCTCTTCGGACAAACCGTCAAAGTTTTTAACGTATGTCTCCTCTAGTTCCTTTAAAATATGATATTTCCATTCTTCAAATAATTCTCCAGGTAGTCTGTATTTATAAGTTAACTTTTGTATAAAGATTTATATATTATATTTAAACCGTTTAACTGCATTACTTTTCGTGAAATTCCGTTTTATTATTTTTATATTTATATTTATATTATATATATATATATATACATATATATATATATATATATATATAAAGTAATTATCCTTTTGCTTTAAATATTACATTATTAGACCATTAATTGATATACTAGTTTTAGTTCTCAATTTAAAGTTGTAAAATAAAATACATTGCTCCATTTTAATTGAAGGTGTCAATTTTATCGTTTCCCGTGAGTTTGTCATCTATATGCAGGTTTACATCGCAAGTGGGGTAAGACCGTAGATGTAAATTAATAAATAAACTTAATTAATTAAAAAATGATAAACGAATCTTCCAATTAAAATGATATTACGATCCCAGATAAGAGCAAATATGTACACAAATATATATTAAATTCTGTTGGAAATTCTAGCTTCAATAAGCAAATAATAATACGGAATGCGGTTTTGCCCTATGCTCCCTTTTAAATATGTTCATGCTTTTTTTGCAGATGATAGTTAAAGTGAATTATTCAAGATAAATATCAGCTAGAAAATAAATTATATAATTCATAAAAACAAATTTCACAGTGAAACGAAACATCTAAAAGCTAAAAGCTGGTCCAGAAAAGATTTTTTTTTTCCCTTATTCAAAAAATATCAATTTCAATTATGAATATGAACAACTTAAGATTATTTTGAGACAGAAAGTTTTACTTCACTTTATTGGTTTATAAGAAATATCAAATTATTTTTGAAAGATTCTTTCTGAAATTTAAATGATGAATGATTTTTTTTAAAGAACGCTGTCGTTTAAAAAAGAAATGAGAAAGATTTACTAAGCTTTATACATACATACATCTGTCTATCTATCTCCATATGTATATATATTGAAAAACCTTGCATATAGTAAGTTTTTACACTTTCGTATTATATTATGTTTGATGATACAATGTGAAACTGAAATTGAAAATGTTTATTCATCCAATCCAACGTTAAACAAAAAAGTCCTTCCGGCTAGTGCCGGGAGGAAGAGGTAGCTTTCATAATCCTTATTTTAAAAAAGCCAACTTATATCATGCAAATACACGAAGCTCAATTTAGTGGAAACCGAATATAGGAGATTCAATACTAATTTTTATCAATATAATGAATGAGAATTTCGCGAAATTAGTCAGCTTTATCCAAGCTGCTTTTCTTTAAAGTAACTTATATTTGGCTGCCAAATTCGGCAATTTCTTAAAGTGCCTGTCATTTTAAGACAACATGGTGGATGAGGCTAAGCAGTGAACTTGGTCGAGACCTTAGTAATTGCTGTGCACATGCTCACTCACATCGGAATCGGTTAATATATAGGAGTGCTGTCGCATGCAAAAAATCAGATTTTTCAAAATGTCACCCACAATAGATATTGAAACTGCTATATATGAGCCATTTTTTAAGGTAAAGACAAACAAAAAATGCTCCTGAATCCTTATATCAAGATCAAATACTTAAGAAAGAAGCCTTTTTCAATTTCTAATTTTTTTGCACCTCACTTTAAATATATATATATTTTTTAATTTAATGGCCGCCATTTTGAAACAAGATGGCTGATGAATCTGGCCAGCGAACTTGGTCGAGGTGTTGATGTATACTATCCACATGCCTTCTTACATCGAAATAGGCGAATACGTGTGTTATCGTGTGACAAATACAAGATCGTTTCAAAATGTTAGCCATGCTAGAAATTCAAAGTGCTATAAATCAACCATTTTTTAAGATATCAACAAAAGAACAAATTTTCAGAAACAAAATCTGCTCCGGAATCTTTGTATCAAGGCCAAACACATAAAAAAAATCTTTTTCATTTTCCAATTTTTTAATACCTCATTTTGAATTTTAAATTTAATTGTTTTTAAATGGCAACCCTTTTGAAACAAGATGGCGAATGAAGCTGGCCAACGAACTCGGTCGAGACATTGGTATGTACTATGTACAGACCAAGTTACATCCAAATAGGTTCATAAATACGCCTGTTATCGCGTGACAAAAATCAGGTCGTTTTAAAATGTCAGCCACAAGAGAAATTCAAAATGCTATTACTCAGCCATTTTTTTTTTTAGATATAGACGAAAGAAAAACTGTTCCGGAATCTTTGTATTAAGGTCAAACACATACAAAAAAAATCTTTTTCATTTTCCATTTTTTTTGGTATCTCATTTAATTTTTTTTATTTTTTAATTTTTTTAAATGGCCGCCATTTTGAAACAAGATGGCGGATGAAGCTGGCCAACGAACTCGGTCGAGATATTTGTATGTACTATGTACACACAAAGGTACATCCAAGTCGGTTCATAAATACGGATGTTATTACGTGAGAAAAATCAGGACGTTTCAAAATGTCAGCCACGCTAGAAATTCAAAATGCTATAACTCAGCCATTTCTTAAGATATAGACGAAACAAAAACTGCTCCCGAATCTTTTTATCAAGGTCAAACACATAAGAAGAAAATGTTTTTTTCAATTTTCAATTTTTGGTACCACATTTCAAATTTAAATTTTTCTTAAAAATTTAAATGGCCGCCATTTTTAAACAAGATGGCGGGTGAAGCTGGCCAACGAACCCGGTCGAGACATTGGTATGTACTATGATGTATAAACGAAGTTACATCCAAATCGGTTCATAAATACGCCTTTTATCGCGTGACAAAATTCAGGACGTTTCAAAATGTCAGCCACGCTAGAAATTCAAAATGCTATAACTCAGCCATTTTTTAAGATATAGACGAAACAAAAACTACTACGAAATCTTTGTATAAAGGTCAAATACATAAGAAAAAAATATTTTTCCATTTTCAATTTTTTGGTACCACACTTCAAATTTTAAATTTTTAAAAAAAATTTAAATGGCCGCCATTTTGAAACAAAATGGCGGATGAAGCTGGCCAACGAACTCGGTCGAGAGATTGGTATGTACTATGTACACACCGAATTACATCCAAATCGGTTGATAAATACGCCTTTTATCGCGTGACAAATTTCAGGACGTTTCAAAATGTCAGCCACGCTAGAAATTCAAAAGTCCTTCCGGCCAGTGCCGGGAGGAAGAGGTAGCTTTCATAATCCTTATTTAAAAAAAGCCAAATTATATCATTCAAACACACGAAGCTCAATTTAGTGGAAACCGAATATAGGAGATTCAATACTAATTTTTATCAATATAATGAATGAGAATTTCGCGAAATTAGTCAGCTTTATCCAAGCTGCTTTTCTTTGAAGTAGCATATATTTGGCTGCCAAATTCGGCAATTTCTTAAAGTGCCTGTCATTTTAAGACAACATGGTGGATGAGGCTAAGCAGTGAACTCGGTCGAGACCTTAGTAATTGCTGTGCACATGCTCACTCACATCGGAATCGGTTAATATATAGGAGTGCTGTCGCATGCAAAAAATCAGATTTTTCAAAATGTCACCCACAATAGAAATTGAAACTGCTATATCTGAGCCATTTTTTAAGGTAAAGACAAACAAAAAATGCTCCTGAATCCTTATATCAAGGTCAAATACTTAAGAAAGAAACCTTTTTCAATTTCCAATTTTTTTGCACCTCACTTTAAATATATATATATTTTTTTTAATTTAATGGTCGCCATTTTGAAACAAGATGGCTGATGAATCTGGCCAGCGAACTTGGTCGAGGTGTTGATGTATACTATCCACATGCCTTCTTACATCGAAATAGGCGAATACGTGTGTTATCGCGTGACAAATACAAGATCGTTTCAAAATGTTAGCCATGCTAAAAATTCAAAGTGCTATAAATCAACCATTTTTTAAGATATAAACAAAAGAACAAATTTTCAGAAACAAAAACTGCTCCGGAATCTTTGTATCAAGGTCAAACACATAAAAAAATCTTTTTCATTTTCCAATTGTTTAATACCTCATTTTGAATTTTAAATTTAATTTTTTTTAAATGGCAACCCTTTTGAAACAAGATGGCGAATGAAGCTGGCCAACGAACTCGGTCGAGACATTGGTATGTACTATGTACAGACCAAGTTACATCCAAATAGGTTCATAATTACGCCTGTTGTCGCGTGACAAAAATCAGGTCGTTTTAAAATGTCAGCCACAAGATAAATTCAAAATGCTATTACTCAGCCATTTTTTTAGATATAGACGAAAGAAAAACTGTTCCGGAATCTTTGTATTAAGGTCAAACACATACAAAAAAAATCTTTTTCACTTTCCAATTTTTTGGTATCTCATTTAAATTTTTAAATTTTTTAATTTTTTTTAATGGCCGCCATTTTGAAACAAGATGGCGGATGAAGCCGGCCGACGAACTCGGTCGAGATATTTGTATGAACTATGTACACACCAAGGTACATCCAAGTCGGTTCATAAATACGCCTGTTATTACGTGAGAAAAATCAGGACGTTTCAAAATGTCAGCCACGCTAGAAATTCAAAATGCTATAACTCAGCCATTTCTTAAGATATAGACGAAACAAAAACTGGTCCCGAATCTTTTTATCAAGGTCAAACACATAAGAAGAAAATATTTTTTCAATTTTTAATTTTTCGGTACCACATTTCAAATTTAAATTTTTCTTAAAAATTTAAATGGACACCATTTTTAAACAAGATGGCGGATGAAGCTGACCAACGAACCCGGTCGAGACATTGGTATGTACTATGTATAAACGAAGTTACATCCAAATCGGTTCATAAATACGCCTTTTATCGCGTGACAAAATTCCTGACGTTTCAAAATGTCAGCCACGCTAGAAATTCAAAATGCTATAACTCAGCCATTTTTTAAGATATAGACGAAACAAAAACTGCTCCGAAATCTTTGTATAAAGGTCAAATACATAAGAAAAAATATTTTTCCATTTTCAATTTTTTGGTACCACATTTCAATTTTTAAATTTAAAAAAAAAATTAAATGGCCGCCATTTTGAAACAAAATGGCGGATGAAGCTGGCCAACGAACTCGGTCGAGAGATTGGTATGTACTATGTACACACTGAATTACATCCAAATCGGTTCACAAATACGCCTTTTATCGCGTGACAAAATTCAGGACGTTTCAAAATGTCACCCACGCTAGAAATTCAAAATGCTATAACTCAGCCATTTTTTAAGATATAGACGAAACAAAAACTGCTCCGGAATCTTTGTATAAAGGTCAAATACATAAGAAAAAAATATTTTTCCATTTTTAATTTTTTGGTACCACATTTCAAGTTTTAAAATTTTTTAAAAATTTTAAATGGCCGCCATTTTGAAACAAAATGGCGGATGAAGCTGGCCAACGAACTCGGTCGAGACATTGGTATGTACTATGTACACACCAAATTTCATCGAAATCGGTTCATAATTACGGGAGTTACAGTGTGACATAGGTCAGATATATATATACATATATATATATATATATATATATATATATATATATATATATATATATATATATATATATCAATTTTGAACGGAGGGTGGTTTCGGGGTCTGGGGGTCATGATCGATGAAAATATACCAAAATTTTTTGAAATCGCTTTCCTCCGAACGGCTGCAATAGGTAGCTTTTTTGTAAAGAAAGCTACCTAAAAGTAATTTCCCAAATGTATTTTAGTCTTATTAATACAAATATTAAAAAATATTTAAAAAATATTCAAAATATTAATTAAACAGTGGTTGCAGTATTTTAACGCTTATTGTGTTATATTTTTAGGGAGAATATGTATTTTTTGAAAGCTGAAAAATCAACGTTTAAAATGCGCAAATAATACATGATGCTCAACCTTGCTTTTTATAGCACGCTGTTCCTTTTCCCCTGTCTTGCACTGAAGAAGAATCTCGCTAGTAGATTCGAAACAGCTGTCTGCTGCTTTTCATGTATTATTTGTGCATTTTAAACGTTGGTTTTTCTGCTTTCTATTATTGTTGCACAAATGCTTTATTTGCTATTTTTATGTGTTTTTTGTTATAAGATGTTGTAATTTCAACATTGTTTTATTTTAAAATGTAATCATTACATGTTTATTTAGATTATCATATAAATTTCAACGGGTTATCATCTAAATTTCAATAACTAAATATATCACTCATTTCTTTAACTAAATATATCATCTATTTTTCAATTAGATAACTGGCCGTGACGAATGTTTCAAAATGTTTAATGCATGAATGAAATGAGATTTTATTTATTTAGCTATTTTCATAAAAAAGAAAACAAAATTCCGAAATAAATAGCACAACAAAACGATAAGTATATTTTCTATGTATTCGTTTAAATTCTTAACATTTCATGCAAAAAAACAAACTAAATTTTAGTATACAATTTAAATTAATATACGTAATTTAATTATTAGTTTATTTAAACCGAAAATAAAATTGTCTTTCACAGATAAGATTTAATTAAATTTTTTGTGCTTTGTAACATTTAACACCGATAAAAATTTTAAATTAAAATTATTTAAACTATTTCAAAGATGAAATTAACTGATAAAAGTTCGCTGTGAATATTAAAAAAATTAAAAGAAAAAGAAAACAGTAATGTTAAAATAGTGCAAAGAAAAATCAGAAAAGATCTTTAATTAAAGTTTATATTTAGAAGTTATAGTAAAAAAGGAATGGATTTTCTAATATATGTTTAACATTTTATGTATGATGCATACTTGATAGCGTACGCATTATTTATTTATTCATGGAGAAAAGATTTTTGTATAAAGAGATTTCATATATTGCAGTGATTTAACAGTGTAGCACCAGGTAATTAATTGACACCGCTATTTCAGGATAGAATTTCTGAGACCTTGTCAAGACGAAGAATACTATTAAAATTTAGTGGTGACAAACGCCCATCTGCTGTGCCACTGTTCTCTCACTGTTTTATAACAAGTTGTACATTTATTTTTAAATGTATATACAGCATCACAATGATAAGCTAATAAACGAATTAAATTTAAAAAATCAAAAAAACCGACTGCAAGAAAAGCAAACTAATTAATTATTTCTCATCCCTGTGAAACTATTTTTTTTATATTACTTACCTATTTTTTTATTTACTTGTGTTGATGACTTTTAAGTTGTGTTTAATTGTTAATTCCTATCTATAAACACTGTTAAGAGGAGGTCTATACTCTATAGATGTCTGTGATGATTAGAGTTGCAGTAAAGTTAAAGATCCTACTTACACAACTTCCAGATTGTATAATATTTAATCGGAGCTTCTGACTGTAAAATAGTCAATGAAACATCATCTTCATTTTGAAAGACCTATCCAATGATAGGCTACTCAATAGGGTGCGTAATTTTTTTCGTCTCTAGAGCCATTTTGTATTTTACGGCCGACATTTTGAATTCATAAAAACAAAACCTAGCCTATAACCATCGGGCCGTTCAGACGAATCGATAGAGACTTCATTCATTAAAATCCATTCAGCCATTGGGATGTTTCGAGGGTATAAAGAAATCCACATACACAGATACGCGTGAAACACATAACCCTTCTTTTCAGTCGGGTAAAAAGAAAAAATAAATTGTTCCTAATATATTTAAAGTTTCTAATAAATCTTTTGTAAAACTTTTTAACTTCTTTCGATCATTTTTGAAAAAGTAAGTTTTCTTATTTGTAAATTGGATATGAAACAACTAATTATTAATTTAAGAATTGAAATTTTTAAGTATAAAAATATGCATAATGTAACTGATACAAAAAATATTAACATGTAGTTTTTTCTTTTTAATCTCCTTTATATGAACTTAGATGAATTCCTAAATGTTCTGTACATTTTATTAACTCTAAACGCTGAGAGAAAAAATTGCTGTTTTCTGAAAAGTTAAAATCACGGATAAGGAGAAAAGCTTGACTTATAAAGTAGAAAAGTGACATGGTAAAATTTATGTTTGTCATATCAAATTGTGACATGCGAAAAAGTGATAAATTGTCTTAAGAAATTGAGAGCTAAGAAACTTCGAGTTTATTTTTCGAGATAATCTAGAGATAGCCAAAATAAAAAGTATACTTTTTTTTTCGCTACACGATTAATAAGAGTAATTTCTCATAACTCCTATTTTCGCACATTAATCATGTGGAACGTTTTCTGTAATATTAGATTCTCTAACATATTTTTTAATCGAGTAAACAATCACAACGTCAGATTTGAAAATATACTTCCATTTTTTTTTAATATCTCATATAATGCAGGAATACAATCATAAAAATATTGTAGAGAAATACATACCAATTGTTTACATTTTTGTGATTTTTATTATTTTTGTTTTCATCTTTTTCATGAAAAAATTATTTTTAAATACAGTAGAACGTCGATTATCCGAAGTAATTGACACCGACCATCTTTCGGAAAATCGCAATTTTCTGATAATCGATAATGCTTCAATTTTAAGATTAAGAGAAAATATGTGCAATTTTTTTCATTATGGCAACACATGCTTAATGAAAATAAAGTAATAGCAAAATAGAAACAAGAATAAATTTTCTGAATTTTAATTTTGAAGTTAAGTACCTTTGTATATATCACAAAGGTTTGAAAAAAAAATGTTTTGTTTGTCGCAGTTTCGATTGTCTTTGCTTTGAAACTCTATCACGGAGTTTTTTAATATTATTAGTTCACCAGTATCGCAGTTTTTCTACTTCTCCTGCCATGCCAAACCTTTTGCAAAGCATTCAAAAGCTTCAGAATTAATAATTTGTCCGTTTTCTTCGTTCCACTCCGGAGCTTACGGGGGCTCAAGTGAAATTCAAAAGAACTCTAAGAAAGGGGATCGAAAATATTTATATGTACTCGTAATTCGGAAAGAGCCGCTTGCACACAAGGAATATGATAGTTAAAGAAAAAGAAAACCTTTAAAAATGGGTTTTGCACACAAGGAATGTGATAGAACATAAAAAAAGCTTTAAAAATGGATTTGGTTAACCAAGAGTTTCGTTTAAAAGAGTTTCGAATACAAGAGGTTCTACTGTAGTTACAAAACATATTCTGAGCTTAAAATAAATTTGAAGTGTATTTTTAAGAACACACATTGTTCAAATTTTCAATTTTTCAGATTTATTACAAATTAGAAAACAAAATTCATATGATGATAAGAAGCCCAAACTAATTTTTATTAATGTCTTTTTCTGATATATAAAACTTTGGATGCATGTTTCTGAGCCTCAGGTGCACCAGGAGAGGCATTTGAGAACACTCAGAATAATTTTCAGATTTGTACATGCAGTAGATTTTTCTAGCAATCGCAGATAGACACACACACAGACAGCGCGAAAGTTTCTTTTATGAGCATAGATAGCGCGATATAAAAATGACAGGAATTAGAAAAAATCACTTATTAATATGCTACTGTTAAATCCAATTACGATTATTCTATGACTACACCACATAAAAACCTTTTACGTCTATTTCTTGTCGCCATGCTAATGAAACCATGTAAATCCGATTTGCAAAAACTTTTTAGGCTGTAAGCTTTAATCTGTCATCAAATAATGCTTTTGTAAAAATCAGCTGCGATAGCACTGAGTTTCAAAAGTTGCGTTTTTATTTTTATGTTTTATGTTTTATGTTTTATTTTTATTTTTATTTATTTATTTATTTTTTTTTTGCATTCGATAAATTAGAATGTTTTATTATTATTATTATTTTTTTAATTTGAAACTTGCTTCTTCTTTTCTGTCGGTCAAAAATTTTTCATTATTGTTAAATATGTTATTTGACACTAAATTTCAAATTAATTACCTACTCGTTTTATTGCAGAAAATATTATGCGCTAGTGCTATTTCTTTTTGTTGTTCAATGTAAAACTCAAACATTTTTTTCTTGGTTTGAGTTCCTTTAGCAAGTAAAATAAAAACTTTCGAAGCGTTACTAAAAATCAATTTATTTTTTATCTGATAATGCCATCCATAAATATCAGTTATTATTCTATAAAAATAATAAGCTATTTGTTTTCTCCACAAAAAACAAATTCAAGTTAGCAATTTAAAAATCAAATTTAATTACAAAAGTGATAAATGCGCATTCCGAACAGTACATTATAGTTTAATATTCTATTCAAATACTTGTTTAATTTCCAAGTGTTCGCGATATTCTGTATAAGGATCCTATCAATATAGTACACAAAGAATTATAAATTTGTTTTTATTTTTTTTTTCACTAGTATTCATATTAAAGTATTTTCAAAAGATGCCAACTTGGCAAATTATTTTACATTTATAGAGCATAGGCATGCATTAAAATGTTGTCTTTGATATTAATATAAATTATAGTCCAATATAGAGTTTTAAAAAATTATATTAATGTGTTTTGAGGAGAATATTTTAATTAATTATTTTTTGCTATATTATTTACATATATATACATGTGTGTATGAATTTAAAAAAATGAGCACACACACACACACGCATATATATATATATATATATATATATATATAATTTAAAATGCATATAAATACCGTCAAACTTCGTCATACCGGCACTCTAATGATCAGAAAAAAATGTCGTCATAAGCGGGGTGTTGCGGTAGCCGGAGTTCGAGTTGGAGAAAAATATGTTTATAAAAAGCTGTATTTTTACTTAATTTAAGACAATTTTAAATTAAACTGTTCTTGCTGTTTTATGCAATAAAACATTATTAAAATAAGTAAAAACAAAAACAAAATTGAAAAGAAGAAAAATCAGATTTAAGATTTTTTTTTGTTGTTGTTACTTGCAAGATTGATTAATTAAGGTTTGCTTATGCCTAGATGTGCCTCCTATAATTCTTTTTTCAATATTATACAATGAATTGTAATCAATATTTGTTGTTTCAGAAATGGATGTTAGATAATTTCTGACCGTTTCAATGAAATGATGAAAAACGCCGTGTAACCTCAAGAAAGCGTCGCCTTACCAGTCCCTGATTACCGAATAAGCACGAAGAGCACGTTCTTTCCGAGAAAAGTTTTAAAGAAAAAAAGAATTAATTCCATTATAAACTTCTAATTTCTTTTCAAATTATTAACTCATTTATTTCTTCATTTAAAATGGTGTTTCATAAAAATATCTTACATAGCAAATTATTTTTTTCATAAAATAGATCAGTTTGAACAACACGATCACAATTCTTCAGTTTGTCCAACCAACCAAAGTTGTCAGTTTATCAGGCAGTGTTATTGTCTAACAAATCAAAATAAGAAAAATCTAATATAATAATATTTGTAGTAATTTGAATAATTGAATTGCGGCTTGGAGAGTTATGAGAATTTCCGGGTATGTCGAATTTAGGAAGTTCTTCTCGGATGAAAGAGGGCCCCGAAATGACATTTTGCTTCCCATAGCTTCAGAGGTTGAACGAGCTCTGCACCTGACCAGAGCAAAAAGACCGCGAGTACACTTATATGTCTATCTGTAGCTTAAGGGGGTAATTTATATATAGCGTGTAAGTTTATTTATTCAGATAAAGGATTGAAGAAAAATTTATCATTTATCTGAATGGGTGTTTTAGACACTAGTGTGAAAAGTTTGCCTATTTCTTACCGCTTAATTTCCGTGCTTATAAGATGGATTATGAAAAATGGACAATTTTCCTTAACCGTTGGGATATCGGGAGTTGAAAATTATTAAACCACGTAAAATCCGGAGTGTATTTATATTAAAATCACATACAAAAAATCGGGACTTTGAAAAACTGACGTTATAAGCTGAGTGAAGTGAAAAAACGGGTGTTGGGATAACGAGGTCTGAGTATAATTTCAAAGTATACAAATATTGATTATAGACAAATTATGCATAAAGAGCATTCTCTTCTTTTTCAACAGAAAGGACGTGGTTTGATTTTTTAAATTTCATTATATACTGTTTTCGATTTGTTTAAAAAAATTAATTTTTCCTAAATATCATATTCCCAAAAATATTATTGAAGGATATTGTTCACGCACACTGATACTCACGTAAAAATGAAAGATTAAAAAAGGAAAGAAAAAAAAACGTAAAAAAAAAAAGAAGGAACGATGATATGGTACAAATTATAGCTTAACGTATCAAATTGTGGACAAGAAAGAAAAGTGATAGATGATCTTAAAAATCCAGTGCGACAAAAAAATTTAGTTTATTTCTTTTATAAATAAAAGGTATAAAAAATAAACATACTTTTTAAAAACTTATAGCTAAAAGTTATAGTTTTTTACTATACATCGTTACCCACATAAGTTGTAAGTTGGAATGCGCAATTCAGTCGTAGTACTTACTTTCAGCCAAAGAAAAAAATGCTTGCAGAGTTATGTTTATCAAAAAATATTGTTGGAGTAGTTTAATAATAAATAGCACTCAATACATCAAAAATTTCAGAGAAAGAAAAAAAGTTTAATAATTACATTACATTTCACACTTTTTTAAGTACTTAATAAACACTTAAAAAAAAACACTTATATACTGAATTATGACATATCTTTTTCAATAAATCACACAGCAGAGGTCAATGCACCCGTATATTTCCCGGTCTAGACCCCATATTACAGCTATGAATGTTTAAACCTATATGATTTCAGTGCTTAAACACTGTTAATATGTCTTTAACAATAAGCTTTCATCGCAAAACTAAAGCAATCACTTTTTTTTCTTCTAACACGTGTAATGAAAATGCAGGATTGGCTATACAGACTCCGAAGAATCAGTATTTCACTGTTACAATATTTAAGGTCATAATGCCTAAATGAGATGCAATTCCACAGAGTTTTTTCGCATTTAGGATATATTTGGCATTTTATTAAATAAATATATATTTTATTAAGCAAAAAGTGAATGAATACGGTGTTTTTAGTTCAAAACTAATTTGCTTTGTAGAAATTTAATCATTATCTCTAACATATGCAATCAATATACGACTGTCGCAATTAGGTCATTTTTGGCGCATTTAAAGTATTTAAAACCTAAATGAGACGTCAAAGTACCTAAATGCGATAATGCATTTTATGCATGTCAATTCATCATAAAATATTCATTTCTGAAAGACTAATAAAGAGTTGACAAGGATAAAACTGAAAGTTAAAGCAAGTAATATTGAACTACTTAATGTATTAATAAGATGATTTAATAATAATTAAAATTATATAAAAATAACTTTCAGACACAGAATATTGAAAATATTATAATTAAATGGGGAATGTTTCAATATCCATATCTGGAACCCATTCAAATTTAACTATGTATAAAACAAGAAGTAACATATGAGGTATCAATACAATTTAAATTTTAGCAAAGAAATGTTTATTACCATAAACCGGGACAACTTTGTCAATTTTTTTTCTACCCATCTTTTGCTTACTCATAATGTACAATAATGCTTCGAAATCGTCTTAAACATTAGTCTTCACCTCCATTTTAAGAATATGTCGTAAGTTGGTAACCCGACTAAGCATTTCTATTTTTTTTTCGCCTAAAACCGTGCTTGCAAAATTAAATGAGAAATGGGGCAACCTTGCTAAATACCTAAAAAACAGTGAAAAACAAGAAAAAACACAGGAAAATTCAGTTTTATAATTCAAATAATGTATTTAATTCGTGCCATAAACATTTCAATAAAAATTAAAAAATAAAAGAGCAGTTAGAAAAAAAACATCCTTGTCAAAAAACCAATGTTTTCCTCAATTTTCTATGTAAGGAGGTTCAACAATGTACACAACATCGGCTACGTTAACGGGACTCCACCCACTGTCTTTCTTTCTTAGGTATGAATCCTCAAACTCCCCATGTCCGGAATAATAACTGATTTTTTAGTATAATGTTTCACACTTTCCTTTTTTTACTAAGATCATAACGATCACAAACATTCCAAACATGAATTTTATGAAGTTCTTACTATCTTGGACTAACTTGATGTCTTCAGTCATTGATGATTGATTATCATCTTGAGGAGAAATGTCCTGCACTAACTCTTCACAGGGTTCTCCAGGTTGCTCGTTGTGGCAGATTTATCTGCAACATATCAAATGCACCCCCCCCCCCCCCGTTTCTCAAAATCTACTTTAAACATGTAAATTCATTATAGTAATTCTTTTTCCTAAAACAATTCATACTTCTACATTCATTTAGTTTTTTTCTTTTCCGTTCACAAGGAACTTTTCTCAACACATATAAAGATTTATGGTTTCAGATATTTTGTTTCATTTATTCAAAATTCTCATTCTCGATTATTTATTTATTTATTTCCCTTCCTAACGGTTTTCATTTAAAAGCATTCATACCCATTTAACTCCGTACAGATGCACTTTATTTCAACCGTTCATTTTCCTCTAACGTATTTTTATCTGCACTAGAAATAAATCACTCTCATTTCATATTAGAACTTGACGGGTAAAAAAAAAATGAAATAAAGAAAATAATGTATTTATTGGAATTGCAGTTATAAATTATATCTTCAATTATCATTATCCTTTCTACAGTTCACATACATTTATTAAAGATTACTCAATCACATTTAACTGCAATCTTTTTTTTTTAATAAAAACAAATGCCAGACTTTTCGTCGCAATAATTCTTGAAATATGTAGGGTTGCTTCACATCTGTGAGTGCGCCGTAAGGCAGCGTTGCCACGTATGTTGTCGGCTAGTCCTGTCGCCAATGCTTTGTCTTAGTAATATTGGCGTCAAAATCTTGATTTGTTGGCGATAATACAATATGCCAAGTCATATGAGTTCTGTACGCATTATGAGAGAGTTCACCCCTGACCGCCCTGCTGAACGGTCCGCAAAAAGGACCGCTCTTGTTTTTTTTCTTTTCCATGGTGTGACGATGCGTAGCAGTTTCTTTCTTATTAACGGATATGCTTCTACACATAGAGATAAATATATTTAATCTCTGCTTTTACAGAGCTTTGTATTTGAAGCTCCCTTTTTGTGAGATGTCCTTCTACGTAATGGAAATGAATAAAGACTAATTGTACTTTCATCGATATGTTGGAGTTTTTTTTGTAATCATCTTTTAGCGAACCCAAGAACCACCATCTGATGCGATCTCCACGATACTCGTGTTCTGCATCTTGTTCTAGTTAGGCTTCTTCGTCTGGCACTATATCTTGCTCGGATTCTCATTATGATGTGCCATGCATGTGTAAAATGTTTTCACTCATAACGGAAAAAAAAAGAAAAAAAACTGATAAGAAAAAATCCGTACTTAAATAATGCCATATAATGCCTTCTTGGTAAAACAAAAAGCACTAGCGCCTATTTTAATTGGATCTGAAACTTCCCACAAAGCCTAACAACATATTTTTCAAAATGGGCCAAAATTGTCACTGTTGACAGTACTGTATATATTAAGCAAATATTTTATTTTCAGTTAACTTTCAGCTCATTTTTGCTTTTGACTACAGTGTAGGTCTTAATATTTTCTTTTTGGTTTCTGGAAAGTATTGATCTTGATCAGTGGTTCCCAAACTTTTTTGAACTTCACCTTACCGAAGCATCTCTATAATTATGATGTCCCTACTCCCTCTCGATATGACATATAATTATTTTTATTTAAAAAGTGACTCTCACATTTGCTGCATTTTATGATTGATTATACTACTTCATTGAGAACAACTGATTTTTTTATATATATTAAGATATCTCTGTGAATATCACAATGTATAAGAAGCATTTTTGGATTACCAACTTTATCAATTTGAATTAGCTAATTTTTTCCCACCGTAATACTCATATGTGTTAGCAAGCGTTCGCTTCTTAATTATTTCTAGTATAAATTGTATTTAAAATTTATGTCATAATGTATACTGTGTATGACGCCTGTACCAGGATCATATAAGTTTAATCCACTACGCACTATAATGTCCAAATGAGATATTATTAATTTCACAAGGTTGGTAGTATCTCGTGTAGCTATTACAAATATTTTCAGGTTAAAGGGTTTTCAATACAGTCAGTTTTTAATATAGACTCTTTAGAACACATATATTTAAATACCCGGTTAAAGAAAAACACTATTGCATGACCTTGGGGAAAATACCTAATATATTAACAAAACAAAGCTTAATGAAACACAATTTCTTCTTTAAACTTCATTTTAATACTATATATGAAATAGGTAAATGAAAGAGACGTTCAATGTCTTGACGTTGATACAGTTATTTGACCTTCAAAGTTAAAAAAGCTAAATTTTGGTAGATTTACTGTATTATTCGTCGCATTTAGGGGATATGGGGCGATAAATAATGAACTATGTGTATTGTAATGAGACATTCTTAAGAAAAAAAAAATGTGCAGTGAAATGCTTCGCGTTCTGTTCCCGAAGTTTCTATGTTTCATTATATAGCATTTATATGCGATCCTTGAGTTAATATTTTAAGTAAAGCGTCGCATTTATGGGTCGTGACATTTAGGTACAATGACCTTAATTGGAAGATATTATATTAAAGATAATGTAGTGAAATTAAATTACTTTAATTCTTAAAAAAATTAATTTAAATTAAATGTTTTAAAATTAATATTTCATCAATTCTTTAATTCTTTAAATTCTATCAAAGACTCACGTGCTATTAAGTAGTTTTCGTAAGAAATACTACCTATTGCAGTCGTTACCATGGTGGGACTTTTGAAAAATTCCTTCATAACTTTTCATTATATGACCCCAGGAACCAAAACCACCCCCACCTAAAATGTTTATATATATATATATATATATATATATACTAAATTTTGTCCGCACGATAAAAGTAGCAATTATGCACGGATCGTCTTCAAACTCGCCAACAACTTTAAGATGGCGAATATCTCGGCGGGGATTAAATATGAGCAAAATCGGCCCAAGGGAATGGAAATGGGGAGGGTTAAAAATGTTAAATACCGTCTTAACAAGATTCTGATAAAACCAGCTCTTTCACAACAATGACAAGAAAAAATAAATATTTTTTGTTATAGCTGTTGCCAACAATTAAAAAAAAACAATAAAATTCTCACCACAACAATTGCTTTTCTATTGCAAGATTTTCACGTGCAAATTAAATAAACAGTTTGACGAATTGAAAACAAATTGAATATTACATCATAAGTTTTCTAGGGCAAGATTTTTGCATGAAAACTCAAAATGAAATACATAGTTTGATGAATTAAAAAATATATATATATATTAAAATATTGCGTCATATTAGAAATATAATGGACCTCAGCAGGTGAATATGTAACGTCATGTGAGTTTAAAGAAACGTATTAAAACACGATAAAAACCCGACTATGGAAATATTAGCATATTTTAACACTTTGAGGCTCTCTGGATTTGCTTCAGCCATTTTTAAATCTATTCCATATACATGCGTGTGTGTATTCGTGTATATTACCATTTTCACAAAATGTTTAGCTCCCTAGAGCTCATTCTTAGTGAAAGAACTGGGTTTATCTCTAATCTTGGTTTAAGTTTTGTTAGTGAATTTAGTACTTAACTTCGAAATCTACCTCCGCCTGTAAACCCGAGCCGGCATAGATTTTTTAATAAAACAAAATCATGTATCATCTTAAAAACATTATTTACAGTAAATTTAAAATAGTTTAACAGAAATATTTAGAATCATAATCATATAATTTCGTTATACTACAAAATGAATTTATAAACCTTCTGTATTCCCCGAGCACATTCTTAAAAAAAATTATTGTGTTAAATTATTCTGAATGGAGCTGTTACCGTTTTAATTCTTTCTGTTTCTGATTAAAAGTGATTGAAAAATATTTATTCTTAAATTCTGTTTTTATTGGAATTGCCTGTCCGACTGCAAGACATGATAAACCGCACCAATAGACAATAGGCGTTGTATATTTGTAATTTCGTGACTCAAATAGTACTTCTGCATTCGTCATTTATAAAATTCATTGGATAGAATTTATACTAAGCACTATCAATTTACACGAATCCAAAAGATCTAGTTAATTTTAATTTAACAGTAAATTATATTTATATTGTCATAATAAATCTTTGTTTTTCAACTAAATATCGGTTAAGTCTTTGCTAAACACTGAAACCCGTGCATTGTTTTTTTATTTACGTTGTTGCATTACAATACAAAATTTATGTTAAAATATGCAATAAAAAGTACATTTAAAAATGGATAACAAGATAAGAATTTTAAATGAGGTCATTAACCTTTTTATATGTTTTTGAAATTCAAATATCTTCATTTATTTATAACAAGCATTTTGACTCCCTTATAATTGTATATGGGATCAATTATAATTGTATATTGCTCATTTATAATAAAAATGTTTATGAAAATTTTCCCGATAAAATTTTATAATAATCAGTCTTGTATCATTAATTTTAAAAGTACTTTAAAATATAATATTTAAAATCAAATAATATTTATTTTTCAACCAGGAATTTATTAAGGTACAAGACTTGTAAGAAGCTGGAATGACCCAAAGGAAGATGAAGTCTACTATTCTATTTTAGGGTATTTCCCTCGAAATACAAGAATCAAGGATTAATCTACTATATATATGCAAATAAATTTGTACATTAGCCCGAACGCTTTTAACCCATGCTTTGCGAAACGGATTTATATATATATATATATATATATATATTATTTATATACGACGGATTTATACGTTTTAGAATGCCCAGAACACGATTTGATGGTTTTTAGAAAATGTCTGTCTGTCACTCTGTCACTCTGTCACTCTGTAAGTCTGTATATGACAAAAATTTTGTGGGCGCTCTATCTCAAGAACTAATGCACGGAATTTCACAAAACTTTATATTTAGTTATACCTTGATATAAACTGGACCTAATTAGTTTTTGATGAATATCGCCTAACAGGTGGCGCTGCTATGTGGCATTCTTCACGATTTCTGCAATAGCTATATCTCAAGAACTTCTGCACGGATTTTCATAGAACTTCAGATTCAGTTTGTCCAGGATATAGTTTGGTGCTGATTACTTTTTTGTGAAAATCGCTCAACAGGTGGCGCTGCTATGCTGCATTATATATGATTCCCGCAAGAGCTGTATCTCAAGAACTATTGCACGGATTTTCATCAAACTTCAGATTTTGTTAGTCCTTGACATGCATTGACGTATAAATTAGTGCTGTTTAATTTTTGGTGCAAATCGCTCAACAGGTGGCGCTGGTATGCTGTATTTTTTGCGATTTCCGCAATAGCTTTATCTCAAGAACTAATGCTTGGATTTTCAACAAACTTCAGATTCAGGTATACCTTGATATCACTTAGTGCTGCTTATTTTTGGTGTAAATCGCTCAACAGGTGGCGCTGCTATGCTACTTTTTGAGAATTTCCTCTATAGCTCTATCGCAAGAACTAATGCACGAATTTTTATTCATCTTCAAATTCAGATATACTTTGATATGATTTGGTGCTAAATCATTGTTATTTCTTGTACTATTTAAATGATTTAATTGGCGTGATTTATATAGAAGAAAGTTTTGTGGTGGCCACAACATACTAGTTTTTTGTGTGTGGAGAAGGAGGATTAGCGTATAACATATTGTTGTACGTTTCTTAGTTATAGAGCTATGGGAGAAAGTTTTATCATTAAATCCTCATTAATGAGTGAATTTCATTAAGAACACTTATAACTCATGTTCTGCTAAACGGATTTTTGTGGGACTTGCATTTTTATTTAGGTAATTTCTAACGGAATGTTTTTGGTGCATAACACATCGTTCTACTTTGATTAGAGAAAGTTCTTTAATTAGATGAAACTGATTGTGATATTTTAGCAAATTCTTAAAAGTTTCTCGAAATTGTAAATTTGGATTATCAGAACTTCCCGCAGTTCATGAATTAAGTAATGATAGTGAGTTACCGGAACATTAATCGAGTGTAAAGCACGGACTCTAGATTTAGAAAAAACTGCCCAGTTTGTGGGCGAAGTTTTCTACTTTTACAAATAAAAATGCTATCATCATTTTGTCATTTTCAGTAAGTCTAATTTTAAGGAAATTTGGATGAAATCATTTTCATTTCGTATTTCCCAAATGTAATTTTATGGTGCCTTTTTGCTGTTTCAAATTAATATAGTCATTTTTACATGAAACATGAAAGGAAAATCATATGTCAAGCATATATTATGCAACACTTTCCAATACATTCTGAATAACGTAACAAAACATCACCTTTTAATAAGTTGAAATATGATGTCTAATTGCCTCATTTGGATACGCATAACACATCTAAAAACCCAATTTCATCAATTCCCTTTTACAGACAGAAAATTATTCGAATTCTTTGAGAAGCATGTACATGATATATACATTTGTACCTATAAACTACATGCATGCAAACATTTAGTTCAGTTAGAAAATACATATCTCAGTTGAAAATTTCCTTTCAGAAATTTCCACTAATAAGGAGAATGGTACGTGAATTGTTTTTTGAAGCCCTGTATATGAGGTATAGAATTTATACAAAACGGGTAAATTGCAATAAAATTTGTTAAATTTAAAAGCGCATACCGAAATTGAAAACGCACTATTGCTCAAAGGCAGTACTGTAACGGATTTATTTTGTGTGTTCCTGTAAATGAACGATAATTGCTATGAATGTATTATTCCAGAGGAATCATCTTGTAGTAAAAATCAGCAATTTATTTCAATTCCAATACATTTGAAATAGAGTAATGTTATTAAAATGTACTGCAAACGATTTTTCCCCATTGACAATAATGTGACGGAATTCTTTTGAGTGCTTCTGTAATTGAACTATTAATGCTGAACTATTCGAAGATTTAGAGATCGAATCGAATCGAAGATTTAGAGATTTCTTGACAAGAAATCTCTAAATCTTCGATTGCTACTCACTGTTGGTCTTCTAGTCATTGTTTCAATTTCTCAGTGGTCAAAATTATTTCTTCCCCTGCCTCTCCCTCTCACTTGGATTTTCATGAAGCATATTTTATTTCTAAAAATTCTGCTAATCTTGTAAATGATCTCCCATAATCTCCTTTCCTATCTCCAGCGTGGAAATTACTTTTGTAATTCTTTTCCCTTTTCTCTTGTTTCTTTTCTTTTTATTTTTTGTTTATAAAAAAAAAAGATATTTTTTTTTTCTTATTTTATTCTTTTATATTTCTTTCTTCATTATTTTAGTTATATTTTTAATTTACTTCTTTTATTTTTATTTTAATTTTGTTTATTTCCTTTATTTCCATTTTTTTCCCTATCAATTTCTCTTCTATCTTTTGGCAACATCTTTCTCTTCTGCATGTTCCTCTTTCAGCTTGCGCCATCTATCGCATTCTTTGCAACATTCTTTACCTTCAGTCCATTTTTGACCTTGTTCGCTTGCGGACACGTGTTTGCTGTAACTGATGACGAGCTGTTATGTTTTTAGCTCGAAACGCGTCCTGTGTATTATTTTATTTTATGGTGATTTTTCACAAAGTTTTATTATTTTAATTACTTCAAATCGCCAGTTTTCGGTGCTGTTTAGCTATTAATGCTACACACCCATATTCCCAAACATGCTATATTAAACATCAATAGCTAATATATACATTTTATGAAAATTTGAGTACATTTACGCGAGTGAATTCGTGGAAAGACAGATGGAGAGACGTGCAGACAAACATAATATATAACCCCTTTTCAACTATGTAGCAAAGTGTTAAAAATGCTGCAATCCACTTCAAATACAAATTCTAATATTCTCAGATTCATGCGTTATTGTGAAATATACATACACGAAAATGCGAAAAAAAAACATAAAATAAAAAAAAACTTTTAAACTTTAAAGTGTGAAAAAGGGAAATGTTTTATAATCTATGAAAAATAATATAGTCCCAAACAAAATCACACTTAAACCTCTTCCGACTTACCCATAATTCCTAAAAGCATTATTTATCTTTAGAATCCTCAGAAATCATTATACTTTTGAGAATTAAACAAAACCTTATAAAACAATGTTTTTGGTGCCACTGATTTTTGGGAAAGTTTTCGTGTAGTTTTTATAACGTACTGGATTGTGCCCGCGGCGTCACTCACATACACTGTAAAAAAAATACTGCCAGTTTTCCGGTAGGAATCGGAAAAATAGTTGCCCTTATCGTACCGGAATAATTTCCAACCGAGCTCGGAATAAAATCCGTAAAATACCGTTTTACTGACTATTTCCTTATTTTTACGGATTTCATTCAGAGCTGGGTCCGGTACAATAAGGGCAACTATTTTTCCGATTCCTACCGGAAAACTGGCAGTATTTTTTTTACAGTGTAGAATGTCAGTTTTGCATACGGAATTGAAAGTTCACTTAGAGATTTTTTTTTTCATAATTTATATATCTAAGTGTGTGTAACTTCCATTAAAATCCTTTCATTAGAACATATTAAGAAAACTAATTTTCATATTCAGGTTCACCTAATTATAGAAATTCTCCCATAGATCTAAAATTAAGTAACAATGTGTTATAACAATGTGTAATATACTAAAACCCTCATCCTCAAAAATACCTAATTGGGGATATGAGATCCATGAAAAACCGTATATAATAGAACGTGAGTAACAAAGGTTCGGAATGAAACTTACACCATATGCGTATACTCTTAAAATTTTGAGAAAATTACTGAAAATTCAGTACTTCTCAGTTAGCGCCAGTGTTATATATAGATATGTATGTATATATACATGTATGTATATATACATGTATGTATATATACATGTATGTATATATACATATATTTGTGTATATATGTACATATATTTGTATATTTACATATATGTATATATATAAATATGTATGTACGAAACTGGTACCCGGCTAACCGAAAAGTACCGAATATTATTGACATGGGGATCTCTATGTCTATAAAAAATTTCTTGTGGAACTACGATAAAATCGTAAATTAATCATTCTAGATCTATCGTCGGCTGGCTGCACAATGGAATTTAAATAAAATGGCTTTTATGATAAAAACCCTTTAAAGAAAACTTTTTCGACTTTTCATACTGAGCTAGTTTAACTTGAGCAACACTTTTAGTCATATACATTAACATGTACATATAATAAATTTTAACTATCGTATTACATAGTTTAGAAAAAAATTAAATTAATTAAATATGTTTCAAATTCAAAATTAAGGTTTAGTTCTGAGATCTGCCATTCGACTTCCATGGTAAGTTTAATCACAAGAGAATAGAATTGTTGCCATGGAAACAATGACTGATTCAATATCGAAATTTATAACGACAGAATTCTTAATCAGGAAGTTATGTACATTTAAACTACACTGAAAACTTTCTAGCCAATGAAACCATAAAACGTTACATAACTGCAGCAACTTATATATATTATATAAGCTTATTGAAATAATACTGACATATTTTGTCATTTAAGTTTTAATTCACTAAGTACATTCGAATTTAAATACACATTTAACAACTAGTTTCCAAATACAATAAAATCACTTGCTGTTCGCGTGTAAAAAGTCATGCTCACCAAATCGAGCTTTTTTGCATAAATACTCGAAAGCATTTTATTTTTTAAAACATTTTATACTCTGATTCCGCAGCTAAATTTCACTGATCCTTTAAAGACACCCGAGTAGATCATCAACATTTTTTTTTCAAAAAAATTAATGTATGCTCTTTAATGAGACTTTTCTTGTAAGTAACGTATTGTAGTATATTGTTTTCTAAAAACCTTCCATTAAGGTAAAATAAAACTCTTCTTAGCAGATCCTGAAATATAATCGATCATAATAAATTTATCTTTCATAATCAGATTGGCCTAATTATAGAATTTTTAACCTTAAATCTGTAACTAAGCAACGAAGAACGATGCGTTATAAATTAAAAACGTTTTCAAAGATAACTTAACTCATAATGTAAGTCCCAAAAAATCCGTAGAGCAGAACGTGGATTGTAAGCATTCGAAAACAATACTCCTCTATAATCGGATGGACTTATATATTAGCTATAAAGCGAAGCAATATTGAAAGTTTCGTTACACACTAAATCCTTTCATCTAAAGATTATCTCAATGAATCTATACTAAGTAACCTAAAAGACCGTTTAGTACAATATGAGTTATAAATGTTTGGAATGAAATTCTCATTTGCACTTTATATACGTAGTAGATAGCTTTTAAATACACTGCTCAAAACAATTAAAGGATATTTGAAGTTTTATATAAAATAAAGATATAAACTAAATTTTTTTTTGCCGAAAATAGAAGGAGAGAATCACAAATGCAAATTTTTCTGGTTTTCAAACTGTGGAGTATACAAATTTTTTGTTCGACGTCAAAAACGTCGCTTCAGCGGCAGCGAATGAAATTTGACTTTCAACTGGATAAAAGAGAATGAAGACAAGGATGATCGGCATTCAGTGATTGCTTTGTTTCGATGAGTACGATGTCTCAGCGAAGTCATTTGACAGATTCAGAAGCTTTGAGAATTGTTGGTAGGTTAGAAGGGGGCCAAACTCAAGCCGAAGTAGCGCAAACCATTGGAGTGTCACAAAGTGTTATTTCCAGGATCTGGAACCGTTTTTTGGAGAGTGGATGTGCAGGCCGAAGACCAGGGCAAGGTCGTAGACGGGCAACAACGCCCAATGAAGATCGGTATTTAGCGTTAACAGCTCGGAGACACCGAACCATGAACGCTACTCTTCTCCAACAACACCTTCGCTCGGCTACAGGCACCACGATTTCAACTCAGACTGTCCGAAACCGGCTCCATGCTGTAGGTCTGTATGCTCGCCGACAGATGGTATGTGTTAGATTAACATCAAGGCGTCGTCGCGACCGCAGGGAGTGCGCAATCGAGCATGTCAACTGGAGGAGAAATGAATGGAGAAATATTCCGTTTTCTGACGAGTCCCGTTTTTCTGTGCATCCGGATAATAGGCGTATTTTCATCTGGAGGGACCGTGGCAGTAGGAATAATCCTGCGTTCGTGCACGAAAGTGTCAGATTTGGCGGTGGAGGAGTGTTGGTGTATGGTGGCATCTCCATTGACGGGCGCACTGACCTCTACATCATTCGAGATGGAGCTCTGACTGGTCGCCGATATAGGGATGAGATCCTCAGACCTATTGTAGTCCCTTACGCTGCAGCAATCGGAGATAACTTCTTTTAATGGACGATAACAGCAGGCCACATCGTGCAAACCTGGTGGAGGATTTCCTTTTCGAGGAAGGAATCGTTCGAATGGAATGGCCAGCGTGTTCTCCAGACATGAATCCAATCGAGCACGTTTGGGACGCTCTAGGAAGACGAGTTTCTGGCCGCCAACAACCCCCACAAACTCTCCAAGAACTGGAAAGAGCTCTTCTGGAAGAGTGGGGCAGAATACCCCAACTCGTCATTAATAGCCTCATTGAGTCCATGCCTCAAAGGTGTTCAACGTTGCTGGCCGCCCGTGGAAACCATACCCCCTACTGAAAATGATTTTCTTTGAAGAAAACACCTTTTCTTATTCTTTTTTTCTCATATGCACAAATTGTGTTTTTTTTCCTTTAGTACACAAATGCGCAATAAAATGCATTTTTTTCTGTCAAACATGTGTAATTTATTCTCATATAACCTACTATGTCTGTCGACCATGTATCAATCAGCTAAACAGTTTACCAGATACAAAATCCACCTAAAACTGCAATATCCTTTAATTGTTTTGAGCAGTGTAGACTAATCTTTCAGAACCGGGTTCATATGATTATAGAACTTTATCACATAGTTCTGTAACTAAGCAATAAATTTATACACTAAATCTTTCCCACCAAACATTACCTCGCTGACAATATAAATCCCATTCAAATCCGTTTAAAAATCGTGGGTTACAAGATTTTGGAATAAAATAAAATTTATATTTTATATATACGGTAGATTAATAAGTTTTCTAAAACCGGAATTTCGATTTTCAGGATGCTATCAATTCTAAAATAAAGCATATTCAGTTGTCGTAAGTAAATTTATAGAGGCAGCAGTAACAAAATAATATCAATGTTTGTTAGTTTTACTAGTAATGTTAATCCCTTAAATGCCTGATTTTTCAAAAATCATTGTAATAATGTTTTTGGGCTTTCATTTTTTAAATAAATCATGGGAAAAATAATTTAAAAAATCATATTTTGTTTTAAGTATGGTTTACGGCTAAAAAACAGTTTGTTACTAATCGGCAATACTGGTCTTTAATTGAAAAACTAATTTTCCTTGATAAAATTCTATAATATCAAACACACGAGAATTTTAGTAACGATAATAAGAAATACATTTTACTTGCTCACTGCAGAACAAAATAGGGTATTTCGCAAGCTTCCAAACAAAACAAACAGAACAAGTAGCAACAATTGAAAAATAAATCTATCTTTATACTTAAACAGCACAAGTGTTGCCATCTACATGTTGAAAATCGATTTAATAATATTTTCAGAATGTATTTTATTGGCAATATTAGATATTATAGCTTCAATATTATTCTAATAATATTTTAGATCCTAAATTGGGTATGTTGCCGAAAAGCAACACCCGGCATTTAAGGGTTAAGGTATCGTGTTTGACTGAATAAAATGCACAAGGATGTATCAAAAAGTTTTTGCCCTCACATAGAATAATTGGGTGAAATTTATGAAACTGCTACGTTGTATTAGTCCTATATAGTCACTGTGCACAGTAACACATTTCGCAAACGGCATTTCAAAGAGAAGGGGGAGGATGTACTCCAGGAGGCGCGATAGTCGAGCAAAGAGGAGCATCATTCTAACTTTTGTCGACCCCTGTGACCTCTTATTCATGTTATGATCTCCCGGGCCCATCCCCCCAAATTTGCTCGGTGGGGGCATGAATGATTTCCAGAAAATTTTGATAACTGACCCACCGATGGTCAAATTTAGGGGGAGGGGCTCGGCAGGTACATAGCATGAATAAGTGGTCACAGGCCTTTCCAACAGCATGTCACATGTTGGGGTCGGTAAAAGTTAGAGAAATGCCCTCCTTTGTGTCTACTATCGCGCCTCCTGGTATACATCCTCCCCCGTCTCTTTGAGGCACCGGATGTACAAATGTGTTACTGTGCACACTTACTATATAGAAAAGGACTAATACAACGTAGCAATTTCATAAATTTCATTCAATTATTTCTATGGGAGATCAAAAAACGTATTGATACTCCCTCGTATATGGAACATGAAATGGTTGCTTCATAATTGATATCATCAGAAAAAACTGTATTGGGGTTGAGAAAGCTAATTAATACACAATAAAACTAATCGGAAATATTTCCTAAAAACTGGAGCAGCAAACGAAACATTCTTTTAATAAATTGCTCTTTAAATTTTGAAAATATATTAGTTTCTGGGGTTTCTGAAAATAAAGAACGTTTTTCAAAATCATAGCTAACTCGGTAGACGTCATCGTATATTTTTGGTTATGGTTTTTAGTCGTTATATTATATTTTCCTAGATTTAGAAACGTTTGTCTTTTTTGCAGTAAAATATATATTTTAAATAAATGAAAAATGTCATTTAAATATAATTTTCTAGATTTAAGAAATGTAAACAACGATGTAACTTGCATTTCTTTGAAATATGTAGCACTTTGTTCTTTTGTTAATAAAACGTCTTAATGAGCAGCATTAAAAAAAAGGAAATCATTTGTCCTATACAGTAAAGACACTAAACATTTTCTAAATTGCTTTATTTATTTCGTCATTTCTTTCTTTCTTTCTGAAGCTGGATCTTGTATAACACATTTCATTTCTATTTGTAGAATTCAACGAACTGTTTAATTAAGGCTAAATAAACATTGCTTATTTGTGGCAGGGAGATTTAATTAAATTAGTGATGCTTTCAATGTCTTTTAAACTGAGCGGTGATATTGTACAAGTCTTGCGTTAGTTGTATTTTTGTAAAGTGAAAGTAAATTTAAATTTCTTTGCAATAGAAAAGTGAATACAAATTGTTAATTTTCATATGATACATTTGAAAATATTTCAATGTTTTAATTTATGAGATGTTAGATGAAATAATTTGATATTAAATTCGACTAAAAATACGATGTTATAATAAAAAAATATAATATATCTACCCTATATGTATATAAAATCCTAATGAAACGTATATTATGAAACGAATTTATGTAACGATTCTATGAAACGACTTATTAAACAACTGATTATCTTTCACGGCAATTTCTCCTAAAACACGGAATACTTTGCGATGGAATTATCACCAAAAATCCGTATTGATCCACAGATCTCAAAACTGGTATTAGAATTTTTAAATTCGAATTAGTTTTCGAAATATTATTTTTTTCTAATTTTAAATACTTTTTTTTAATGATGGCAACTCAAATTCCAATCATAAGAGATATATTTTTTTTTTCAGAAAAGGTTATTATTTTAAATTAATTTGGCGACAAGTTTGGCCTCCCTTAAATGTATGCTAAGAAATGTATCATGTTACTTTTATTCGTAATTCAATTACTTGGACAGTCTTTCGAAAAATCGAAAGATTCTGATAGAGAAATCAAGAACTCGGTATTTTAATGTTAGCGGGACGTAGGTGATACATCACCAAACATTCTTCCCGTCGCATGTTTTTATATTTCATTAATTTCATTTAAAATATAATCCTTTCAATAATTTTATTTAAAATACAAAACTTCCATTTAAACTTGTACCACTTAAAATTGATGGCTTTCACTACTTTCTTTTTTTTAAAACAAAACGAAAAGAAAAATATTAGGAATAGATGTCATATACGCACCAGGATACCTAATTGGCGCCAAAATGGCATTATTTTGATTGATGTGGTAACCCGGCTATTGTTGTTTATTAAATAATAAATGTTTATTTACTTCTATTTCTTTTTTAAAATTATATAAATTATTTTGTTCTATAATAATCAGTTATTTTTTTATTATTTCCTTTTGAAAATAATAGAAAATAATTAAAAAATACGGTACTACTTAGTAATTCCGTCGACCAATTTCGTCAAATTATACAAATTGACATAACTTTTTATTTTAAATAACGAAAGAACAAATAAATTGGTATAACATTAATAAATATACAAATAAAACGTCGAAATAAAAATCACTTGATGACGTAAACACGTGTAACTTGCTTAAAGTCAAGTGAATGTGACATTTACGATCAACCATTATTGGCATTTAATCTTAAAGTTTGGCGATAGATTTTTTGTCGACGGGATAATTAAGTATTGTACCAAAAATACATTTGTAACTGGTATTCGAAAACGAGGTTTTCGCTAAATTTTCTTTAAAAAAAAAACAAAAAAAAAAACACGCCAAACCTGCGGTGCGTATATTTCAACTTCAAATCAATGTTTTAATTTACCACTCGAAAAATAAAAATAAATGCTAACTGGCGAGTTAAAAAAAAGGTATTGGCGAGTTTTGCACCCGTCTAGCGTAACAGTACCAAAAATTCTTTGCGGCCATGGCAAATTTTATGTAATTTTATTCTAAAAAAAAATTGATTTTTTAATCAAAAGGGAAAACTTTCGGTACAGATGTCATATACGGCCCCCTATTGGCGCGTTTTTTTTCTGACTTCAATGTCATATATGCAACAGGTACTTAACTGCCGCCAAAGTATCGTTATTTTGCTTGATATGGTAAGCCGGATGTTGTTGTTTATGCTGTTGATGCTTTCCACAAATTGGCGCCGGAAAAAAATATCGCCAATATGGGGCCCTATATGACATCTTTGCCAAACTTTCATATGAAAGGTGAAGGGATCAGACCATATTTGTTTATGGCAGTTGATGACTTGAACTATTATAATATAGATGAAATGATGGCGGTAGAATAATATTTGGCGACTTATCACCTGTGCCTGACTAACATTAAAGTACCAAAATGTCACCTAGAGTAATAAAAAGTGAAGTGGTCCGCCCGGAACTGTTGATGACTTAGGCTATAGTTATAGAGATTGTTTTAAAATATCGGGAGACAAAGACTGTATACGTAATTCATTTTATTTTAGCTTCTTTTCAAATGGTTAATTGATCCACTTTAATCAAAAACGAAAACAAACATTGGACGTCATAACAGCAACTGATTTTGCCCTTAAATTTTTGCAATCAAAGAGAATTGAATGGAAACCCGTTTACAGGGAGATCTGCAAAGTTTTTTTCAGTATAATTCAATCTTATCTAATATTTTTAAAACCCATCAGATTAGCGTGTTTTTAGGTTCTGCGGTATCTGAACGGGGGTTGGCGAGCATAGCTTGCAGGGGGCAGAGCCCCCTAGTTTAAATATAATTTTCTAGATTTAAGGGGTCTCAGGACTCTTAAAATTGGAAAAAAAGAAAAAAAAGACAATTATAATAAGACAACGTAAAGACAACGTATAATATTTTAAAATGTATTTGATTTTAAGACACAATTTTTATTGGAATTGAAAGATATAAGTATGTTCTTTCATTTCAGGTATTTAAAAAATTGCAAGATGCAACATTAGCATTTACAGGGGGCTCGAAATTGCCAGATATTTTTCGAGCAGAAAATTCGCATAAAAGATTACGTGCTGGATTACAATATAAAATTTTCAAATAGAATGAAAATTTTGGTGCTGCGTATACTTCAGATTGCAATAATTACCCTGAACCTAAATAAATTTATATTTAAAGCATTTTTATATTTTTGATACAAAGTTGTATTCACCTAATGCAAAATTTTGAAATTTTCAGCAGTATAATCACTTAAAAAGGTATTTTCTTGAACAATGAAAAGGAAATTTTAGGTTCAGTTTATACAGACTAATATGAAACATATGTTTCGAAAATTCCTTGAAAAGACATTCAGAAGTTTTTGAGATATCCTGCGCGTTATGGCCAAAAACATCATTTGGAGAAAAATGACTTCAAAGTTTCGGAAGCGCCGCTTCAGCTATTGAGCGGCTATAATTCTAAAACCCATAACTTCTGCTCTAATGGGAATTTCAAGGAAACATATCAAAATGTTTAGAAAAGATGGGGGTTTAACATATAAAAAAATTAAAATTTCGAAAATTTTAAAGCTTTAAGAGTCCTGAGACCCCCTAAGTCATCTAAACAAACTTGAATTTCTTAGAAAAAATTAACACCTCGTTCTTTTGTTAAAAAGCATCATAACAAGCAGCATTTTTCTTTAAAAAAACAAACAAAATAAAATAATTTCACCCATACAGTAAATACTTTGAAAAATTACTAAATTTCTTTATTTATTTCGTCATATATTTCGTTCTTCTTGAAACTGGGTCTGGTTTAGCACGTTTCATTTCTATTTGCAGAAGTCCACGAACTGTTTAATTAAGGCTAAATAAACATCGTTTATGTGTAGCAGGGAGATTTAATTAAATTAGTGGTGCTTTCAGTATCTTTTAAACTGAGAGGTGATATTGTACAGGTGTCAAGTTCTTTGTATTTTCGTAAAGTGAAAGTAAATTTAAATCTCTTTGCAGTAGAGATGTGAATAGCAATGGTTAAAGTTCATATGATACATTCGAAAATAATTTACTGTTTTATTTGACGAACAATTCGGAGAAATAATTCGACGTTATTTTCTACGGCATTTTTGGGATTTTTAATAAAATTGGTATATATTTATGATTTTAAAGGCATGCAGTATACCGATGACCGCCTTTTAAAGTTTCATTATGAAATTTATAATATATATATAAGTAACTCTTTGGTAATTTTTTATCAAAATACTTGATTCTTAAAAAAATGTTAAAAGAATCTGTTTTCAGATTTTTTAATATTATAAATATTCGTATAGTTATATCACACGGGTGATCTTTTGTTCAAATTACTAATGTGCGCTAAAGTAACATAATGTTTTAGTGTATTACTGTTAAAAAATATTCGTTTGGTCTTAAAGAGAGGAAAACGTATATGCTTATTATTTATCTATGAATGATAAAAGCAATGTATATTTACAAATAAAGAAACAAAAATTTATAAAGGATAACTTTCATGAAAATATTACAATTTTAATATTGTTCCCAAATAAAAGTGTCAGTCCCTCTCTAACATACTGTCTTTTTCTAAAGTTTCCCAACACAGTTAAAAGTGTTCAGTAATTCGGTTTGTCTGGCCGTCTTTATATCTAACCGTTTGTTTGTCTGGACCTTGGATTAACTCGCGTAAAAATGCTCGGATTGCTATCTAATTCATATATCTTATTCAAAATTAATATGGAATGTTTGGTATTCAATACTGACTATAAGCAATATTTGCTTCAAGTGTGTTTTCAGTTGTGATATGCGTTTTTAAATTTAAATAACATTGTTTATATTACTTTTTGTATATAAATTCTGTAGATCGTATACAGGATTTCAAAAAAGAATTCTTTTCCGTTTTTTCACGGAAGTTGCTGAAGGGGAATTGAGGACTAAGAGTGGAAAACGATGAAAGTCAAAAATAGACAATTTCTCAAGATATTGAAAAAAAGAATGCGAAAGCACCTCATTTGCCAAGATGGATGTACAATTTCCGACTTGTTTGAACGATTACTGCTAGGGTTAGCACTTCAGGCTTTGTCGTTTTTTTTTGGTACTTTCAGCATTTTCCATTAACAGCCCTCAATTTCAAACTGTGTTAAGTGTTTCATAATTAAAGTAAATTTTAGAATAATACTTAAAATGTATACAAATCTATAGCTAATATACAATATTTAAGCAAATAAGTTGAATAATTTTCCAAAACACAGATGCTGGAACTGGGATTTCAGATGTGTTATGCGCTTTTGAAATCGTTTACTTAAATAATATCACCTTTTACCTGATTAAAAGGTGAAGTATTGTTACAATATTTTACAACTGTTGAAATGTGCTTCATGATTTATGTTTGGCGCATGGATTTAATTTCCTTTTTTTACATTATACTGCGATTTAGAGCAAGTAACATGCACTGGTTTGGAAATTCTGCGATTCTTCATTTTGAAAATTCTAAATTGCATTTTTTTCCATGATTTCTTTCTTTTATGACGTCAATAAATCATATCACACCTGAGTAATGAGAAAGATTATTAGTTTTTCTTTCTCTCTAAAAATGCTTGAATCATACAATTGGTACTCTCTTTAAATTCTCTTGAATAGCCACTTCAGGCACAAGAGAAGATTTACGAAGTTCAATTATACTCAAGCTTTTACTTACACGCTGTTTTTTTTTTTCAATTAAATTACACAAGTTTAATTAATCTATCAAGAAATAAATTTGGAAAAATTCATAAAATACCTGAATGAGGGAACAGTCTCTCTATACATAGGGTGTCCATTTAATAGCACTCAAAAGACAGGCATATTTCATTCACACACACACATATACAGTGTGCTCGCTAAAGTCTGTTGTCACCCCAATAATTTCTGAATGAAAAGAGCTATAGTCATAAAAGTGGGGTCTAGGTATAGTAAAAAATCCATGCGCTACTGAATGAAACCGCCTATGGTGCCACCTGATGGAAAACTGTGGAGTTAGCATTCCTATGTTAAAGACGGAAAAAGATAGGGGTAAAAAGTAATCTACAAATATGTAGAGCATCATTGATTTAGTACGAAAAGACACCTTGTGGACATTATTACGAAGAATAGAACGCTTAAAACGTGCATTTGTTTTTTGAGATTTTCTACATTGTGACGTGAGAAAACAATCTTAGAAAGAAGTAAAAACTAGTTATAACAATGCACATTTATTTGAGGTGTTGAAACTTCTCAGCGACAACTGTAATGCACATATTTGGATACACATTTGTCCGAATAATAATCATTTCTCCTTGCTTTCAAGTTTCATGACGTCACAGTGTAGTAAATCACCAAAAACTAAATGCGAGTTTTAACTGCTCAATTCTTCGCATTAATGTCCACAAGGTATCTTTTCGTACTAAATCGGTAATGCTCTACAACTTTGTAAATCACTTTTTATTTTATCTCTTTCCGTTTTCGAGATAGGAATGCTAACTCCGCAGTTTTCTACCAGGTGGCGCCGTAGTTGATTTCATTCAGCAGCACATGGATACTTTACGATACCTGGACACCACTTTTATAGCTATATTTTATAACTCTTTCCGTTCAAAAGTTATAGGAGTCACAACGGACCTTAGAGGGCACACTGTATATATACGCCCACAATGAATAAATAAGTAAAGCTGCGTATTATAATGACGATTATCTTTAAGATTCAATTTCTAACGCCGATAAATTCGTGCTTACATACGACAAAATTCGATATACAGTAACCACCCGCTTAACCGGCCTAAACGGCATCGAGAGTTAGCCGGTTAAGAGAAAACCGATTAAACCGGAGAAGTAAAAAAAATAAATAAGTAACTGCATATTTAATTAATGAAATACGTAAGATGCATTTAGTTTTTTAATGTGTAGTTTAAAAAAAAATGCATATTTTCTATATTTTTTTTAATGAATACTAGTTGTAATTAACTGATTTGAAATAAAAACTATCACTAATAAAAAATAATGAATAATATTTAATACAAATTAAATTTTTGAAAATCTTGTCACATACCTTTATAAGAAGTTAAAATTATTCTACATTATGTAAATTTCAGTTAATTAATCATAAAGGAATGAGAATCGAAATTTTCCTTTCTGAATTTTGCCTGATGTTGTAAAAAAAAGTCAGCCGGTTAAGAGGAAGGCTACTGTATACAGTTGACACAAATATCCTTTTTTAATAAAATGTATGTAATTAAATTAATAAGGAATGTTCCACAATCTTACTATACCCATAACAATCACTACATCAATAGTTAATTTCTATAATTTTGGTGTGTTGGTGTTGATGTTGCTTATGACGGCCAATTATCAACTCGAAGGATATGTGTCCAAAGGGGGGGGGGGGGAGTGTGCTCCGTGGGGTCTTTCTAATGGAACCTAACCCGTATTTACGCAACGAAAACCAAGGTTTGAAGATAACCATGGAAAACTCCGAACGATTAGGTCGTCGGGCGCATTTGGGTTAGAACCCAGCACCTCCCATCTACCAGAATTGAGAGCAGAACCCTTCGGCCACTGGTGGGGCCTATAATTTTGGAAATGTTTTTTATCATAAAAGATACGGTATTTCTTTCGGCGAACTAAAACAATAAAATACTCAGTTGTTTAAAGATTAATATTTTTCTTTTTCATTAAAATTTTCCTGATGTCTATTTTGCATACATTTTAATTCACACATGAAAATGCATTTTTAAATAATTTTAAACGTTGATTTTATTACTATTATTATTTCTATGTTACATAGAAAATTATTAACTTACTGGCTAATTCAAATTCATGTAATTTGATTATTATTTTTTATCATTTGATCTTTATCAATTTGACAAGAAAGATTGATGACTACACAAAAAATTAAAACATGCAATCTGTCCAAATTCGCAAAACATAAAGCCGAAATAATGGGGCAAAGCGTTTTCCAGTATGAATCTACGTCACGTAACAGAGTGACAAATGAAACTGAGAATTGATTTCTGAAAAGAGTCTACAATTTACTAACCGCAAACTCAATAAGAGGTTTCAAATGCTAGGAATTCATTCTAACTTAAATGCTAATATTTAAATGAATTTACATTCATAAATCATACAAATAAGGTATTGCCATAAATCAATGTCTACTAACTCATTTATAACAAGTAAAAAGATTCAGTCATAAATCACATGTAAGACTACATAATTTCAAAGAAACATATTCTCAAAATATTGGTCTTTTAAATTCGCTTTAAAAATTCATTTCCAACACATAGTGCTTTTCAGAAACACTTCTTACAAAATGAAAAAAAAACGTGACAGATTTGCTTATAATTTTCGATCCCCACACTGTAAAAAAAAATCTGTAAAGTTACTAACATATTTCTTGGAAACTGGGATTCCAGGAACTATTTATGTAACGGCAACAGCAAAAATTTCTGTAACAGCATCTGTTACAGGAATTTTTCTTGTTGCCGTTACATAAAAAGTTCCTGGAATCCCAGTTTCCTAGAAAAATTTTAGTAACTTTACAATTTTTTTTTTACAGTGCAGAAAGAAGTATCGTGCACACAGTGAATAATGCCAACTCGTGTGAACAAAAAGCTAGTTTGTATGTGTTTTAATATCTAAGATAACTTTTATAACAGTTGTATAATATCTGTCGACTTGAAGAAAAATTCTAGTAACAATGTGACATTCTGTGCTACTGATATCCGCCTAACTTACCATATGTACTGCACTGTTACAGAAAATGTCTCTCATTTATGTGCAATCGGCTGTGTTACTAATTAAAAAAAGATAGAGATAAATGAATAAATATTTTTGTTTTATCTAGAGTAGCGTAAAACAAAAACTCGGTTTCTTCCATTTGCAAAATTTTAGCATACTTTTAAATTCTAAAGTGATAATTCTCATAAATTCTAGATGTACAGTCTTGGAAAAAAAAAAAAGAAAAGAAACAGCTCCTACTAACTCTGCAACAAATTATAATAGAAAAAATTTACAGGTACCAAAAGATTGGAAATAAAGTCTACTTTTAAGTGGTGTACGTAAAATTTGCTTAGGGGGCCATATAAAAATAAAAACCAGATCAAACTTATTTTTTCCAATGCAAACAAGTAATTCTAACAATATATTTTAAATCTGCAAACTATGACTAGAAGGGAAATTTTAAATCATTTGGATGATAAGTTTTTGAATTATAAACACCCAAAATTTAGACATTCCGTATTTCATTAAAGAGAAATTAACCATTGAAACTTTCAGGTGTAAAGTCAGATTTTCTGAACTACGTAATTTCTAGAACGTATTCTATCATGGGAATTAAAGAGTTAAATGTTATTTTTTATAAAATAAATGATTATATAAAATAACGTATTTGGCCACATACTTCTTAAAATATTTACTAATTTGCAATATTTTAGTGAAAAACAATAACACGACAGTAGTTTTTACTTGTATTGCAGATGTGCGACAGAAGAAAAGATTGACGTATTATATGAAAAACGTATTTCTGATTTTTTTCATTATTTTTCCTGTGAAATAAACCTTTCAGAGAATCATTTATATTTTTTTCGAAACAAAATAAAAAACCGAGCATTTAAGGGTTAAAGGACTTTGAGGTGTCTTTATTATGCCTAAAATAACTGAATTTCTGAAGATAGAAATTTCATTCCATTCAATGCTATGAGGTTACATAATACATTCTATGAGCTGCATTATAAGAAAATGTAAAAGAAAAATTCCAAGCATTCATCCATATTTATTTTTTTAAATATGCACTGAAAATAATTAAATAAGCTTGTGTGCTAATAACTTTTGGAAACCAAAAAAAATTATTTTCTTCTTCATGTGGTTAAATTAATAAACTCTTATCTATTCAATAAAAAACTTTTGAATGGGTAAAAAGATGTTTATTTAAAAAATATAGTTATTCAATAATAAAAGATAAATATTTTACACTAACTTGATCACAAGTAGTTAATAGCACACTGTTGGTGGTTAAAGCCGCAAACAGTTTTTTATATTAATCTTGTTTAAAGACCACAAAATATAATAAAATAAAAATTGCTTTCGTGATAAAATGTGTTCAAATAGATTTCGATTTTCTGGGATTTAAAAAAAATACTTCGTAAAATAAAGATATCTTAATCAAGGGAGAAAATATTGTGTCATAAAAATCATGATGTATTTTTGTACAATATTCATAGAAAAAAAATATATCTCAATACCAGTGTTACCAGTGGGCGTTTTTTTTTTTTTTTTTTTTTTTTTTTTTTTTTTAAATTCAGATTTTTTGATAGGCACTACTTTTCTGAAATGGTAAAATTTCTCTAGTTTTCGCGTTAATTAATATGTCATTAAATAAGGCGACTTTTACTATTTCAAAAAAGTGTGCTGATAAAGAAGAATTTTTAAAAAGTAACCAGCTGGCAACACTGCTCAATACACTGAGCTGAAAGGAATTCTCTAAAGTCAATAAAACCTATTACTAAAATCCTTTTTAATTTAAAAATTAAATTTTTGAATAAAATAAATTTGAAACATATAACTTTCACATCTTTTTAGAATGTTATGTATAAACTTTGTTAAATTACTTTGACTCATAAAATATATAGGAAATCGTATATGTTCTTTCTTTATCACCAAGTTTCAATTTATTTAGTAAATTTTGAAGTTGTTGTTTAGAAAGTAATTTTATGATAAAATTATGTTATTCTGTGATACAATTATGATATTTTGTGATGTTATTTTATGATACTCATTAAACTTATTGTATTTTCTGAAATATAAATTAATGATTCTTCACTCTTATGTAAAAAATATATTCCCAAAATAAAACTATTGAAACTTCAAAACATTTCAATATTCTCGTTTTTGTTATAACTAAATTAAATTAAATATTAAATATGATCTCACCGGCCAAAAATGCGAAAAGAGGTGAAAATTGGGGAAGTTTTTTAAGATTGACATCAAGGGACATGAATGATATTGCCGACAATTAAAGTGCGACATTTATGATCATTATTCAAATGTTTCTAAAATGAAAAATGATTAATTTATTATTGATATCTTATGTTAAATTTCGGGTCGTAAATCTGTTGTTACGGAACGGTAAATTTTGTTGTTACAGTGTCATTGTGTTTGATCGAGACCATGATCGTATGCTAAAGGAAGTGTCAGATTCGGTTGTACACTATATTGCCAAAGGTGACAGGCTACTTGCGATTTTAGACGTTTTGTTAAATATCTAGAAAATTACATGAGTAATTAATCTGAAACAACAGGTGTGTAAAGAGTATAGTGTAGGTCATATATTTTCGCGAGGGTTTTTTCTCGAATCCCCCAAAGGGGACAACAAATTGAGAAAAACGAATATCTTTTGGAAAACCCTGCCGAAACTAATTTAGCAAAAGCGTTCAAACTGTAGATTATGATTAAGTGGCTTATTGTAATAATTTGTGTTCGTTTTTATAAGGGTAGCATGCATACTCGAAGAGAAATTTGGGTTTTCATAAAATCAGTTCCAAATTTTGGCAAGTTTTTTTCTAATAATTCGTAGAGTTCTTAATATAAAAAAAAGTTCATTAAAAAAAATATGACAAACAACATTGTACACAATATCCTGTAACCAGAATTAAAAATATAATAAAAATTGTATGCAAAATGAGCACGTTTACTAAATAATGATTAACTGCGCATGCCCGAATATAATCAAAATATAATTTGCATATTGTGTTAGCTAAATGCATTATGAAAGTCTCAAAAACAAAGTTTGAAATTTCAGAAAATTATTGTTGATAGAATAAGTAAAAAATCCGTTATTCCCAAAAGTAAGGAAAAATATGAGGGGTTGTATCCAAATACAGTAGTGCGTGCAATATTGTGTATGCTATATCGGCACTAATCAATGGATATAGGGATACAACCCTCATCTTGTTTATTCATTTTGGCAACAACAGATTTTGAGCTTATTCTATCAACGATAATTTTCAGAATTTTCAAGCTATGTTTTTGAGGCTTTTACAATGGTTGCTCTATACATTCAGCTAACACATTATGCACGTTATATTTTGATTGCGTTCGGGCATGCGCAGTGAAACATTATTTAGTAAACCTACTCATTTTTCATACAATTTTTACTATATTTTAATTATGATTGCAGGGTATTGTGTGCAATGTTGTTTGTCATATGTTTTGAAAAGAACTTTTTTTATATAAAGAATTATGCAAATTATAAGCAAAAAATTTGGCAAAATTTAGACTGTTGCTATAAAAACCTGAATTTCTATTCCAATATACATGCTATCCTCATAAAAATGAACACAAATCGTTACAATTAGCCACTTAATCATAATCTAAAGTTTGAACGCTTTTGCTACAATTGTTTTGACAGGGTAATCTAAAATATACTCGTCCTTTTTCAATTTGTTGACGGTCTCCTATGGTATTTCGGGAAAAAAATTTAGCGGAAATGTATGACCCTATACTATTTACACACCGGGAGTTTCAGATTAATTACTCATGTATTTTTCTCGATATTTAACAAAACGTCTAAAATCGATAGTAGTCGATCACCTTTGGCCATATAATGTAGAACCTCATTTTCTTAATCCGTAGTGAAAAATCGGTATTCCATTCACTATGGAAAATGTTCTTAGAGAACGAGAGGAGGAACGTATGCTCTTCGGTCCCTTGGTCCCCATACGGGAACCATACGGGAACCAATTTCCCTAAAAAAAACTAAAATGTCCGATTTTTTTACATATCCACATCACTTCTTAATAGCTGAATATTTTTTGCGTTCAGAGCAAACTAATAAATGGCAGCATCAAAGCTGATTCCCACATAAAATAGATGTAATTTTCATCTGAGTTTGCAAAATGTCTAAAAATGCCCAAAAGACAGTATGACCAAGAAAGTGAGACATTTTCATAAGTATTTAACTTAAATTTTTTTCAATAAAAATTTTTAAGGATTTGTAGATTATTTACTTGTTTAACCCTTAAATGCCTGATTTTTCAAAAATGATTGTAATAATGTTTTTCGGCTTTCATTTTTTAAATAAATCATGGGAAAAATACTTAAAAAATCATATTTTGTTTTAAGTATAGTTTACGGCTAAAAAAGAGTTTGTTACTAATCCGCAATACTGGCGTTTAATTGAAAAAATAATTTCCCTTGATAAAATTCTATAATATTAAACACACAAGAATTTTAGGAACTATAATAAGAAATCAATTTTACTTGCTCACTGCAGGTCAAAATAGGGTATTTCGCAAACTCCCAAACAAAACAAAAAGAACAAGTAGCAACAATTGAAAAAATAAATCTATCTTTATTCTTAAACAGCACACGTGTTGCCATCTACATGTTGAAAATCGATTTAATAATACTTTCAGAATGTATTTTATTGGCAACATTAGGCATTATAGCTTCAATATTATTCTAATAGTATTTTAGAGCCTAAATTGGGTATGTTGCCGAAAAGCAATACCAGGCATTTAAGGGTTAAAGCTCTTAAATTTGTGATTGCGTTAATTTAGGTTATTGGTTATTAACTTGATGTTTTTAAGGGGGTTTGTAGTTTTAGATCCATATTTTTGTACCTAAATTACTAAGCGCCTAAAGGGGAAAAATCAGAAAATATATTTTTCTGTCATTTACGATGTCATTTTGTTTGAAATAAAAACAATTAATAAGCATTTGTATTATTATTTTAGCTTCGAACTGGAGAGATTATAAGGATAATCAACCGTAACAAATAGGGCTTAATTTTCTATGGGGAGACTAGCAACCTTAATATGGTTTCAAACTCGTCAGGAACTACTTAAGGCCTACAATGCTAGATCCAGTCAATATATTTCAGAAACAATCTTTTGTCAAAAGTTGCATTGATTCGAAAATTTCAGCTACATAACCCGGATATATCTGAGATTAAAAACTATTGAAAATAAAAAGCATTACCCAATAAATAAATTAATTGTCTGCATTACCCAATAGGCAAAAGAGCATAGTCATTTTGCCTATTGGGTAATGCAGACAATTAATATTGGGTAATTCCGGGAGAGACGCCGCATATGGGATAGATGCCGCACCACTTGTATTTCTTCTAATTACCGATAGATGGTCGTAAAATGCACAGTATAGTTGCGCAATGAGATTTTTATAACTAGTGTATAGCGTGAATCCCATTTCGATGTTTACTTGTAGAAGTACAACCTTTAATTTGATGTATGTGTATGATTTCACTGTCCAAACTTTTAAACACGTTATGTTTAAATACTTTCCATACACTAATTACTAAGTGAATGCATGATTTCGAAGTCAAAACTAAGTGTAGCTTTTGTATAGAGTACTGTGCGTATGGTTATGTCATTCCCCTTAGCGATTGCAGGTAACTGTGATGGCCGACGTCTTCACCATGCAAAATGGGATACATGCCGCACTGCTATTTCGGTATACATGCCGCAGAGTCTTTTGTACGGGATGATTAAGTGTTATTAACTTTTCCTTTTCTTTTTGCACAGATTAACCATGTTAGGTATGTTATCAAGTTTACTAAAACCAAAGGACAAAAAGGGGAAAATAAAAAGTAAGAAGTGCAAGAAAGATGCAAATCAAGATTATAATAATGAAAAATTGGATTACGCGTAACGCAGACATTCTTTGCAAACTGCTCCAAAAAAGTGGAAGTGTAATTGGCTTCGTTGCATCATGTGTTTAAATGTAGTTACATAAAGACTGTACTTTTTCGACACTTTTTCTGTAGATTGTAGTCGAAAAAACAGGTCTCTTAACCCATTATTGACCATAGGTGCATATAAGCACCTTCATAGAGAGCTTACAAAATTTGTTTCTGGCACCAGTAAAAAAGAAAAGTAATATTTGTTTTGTTTAATTAGAGCATTTTCATGATTATTTAAGTAAAGGTAGCTCGTTTTAAAAAAGTGGTACCAACCGAATAAAATTTGTATAAGAGCCACCGATCCCGAAAGGGCTAACAAAGAGATTATTTAAATACAATTTTACTTTTTTCTTTTCTCTTTGTAATACATTGATGTTACGTTGTTGCTGAAATAATTCTATAAAAATAATTCGATAATTTTTATAGTGAAAGTTTGCAACAATTATTAATTTGAATCTACTAATACGTTTCATTGTACTCATTTAGTTTCATTTTGTTATTACATCGTTAATTATATCGTCCAGATATGATTATTTTTTTTAAATATTTTTATTTACAATTTCATTCTGTTCTTATTACAAGCGCGGCATAACTACCGTAGTAGTGCGGCGTCTCAGACTGAATGTACGGGTGACGCGCCGCAGTGTAATGTTTTAGAAAAAAATGTTAAAAAAATATTAATAATTTGTTTTGATTTTTTTTGTCGCAGTACACGCGTTGTATATTTAACATTTAATAGCACAGCATAATTTTTTTAATTTTATGTCCACCATGGGCCTTTATACACAAATTCAAAGAAAAATGTGCGGCATAAATCTCGGAATTACCCTAATATGATAGATCGCCTTCATGTTCCAATGATAATGGCCACTCTAGAGTATTCAAGAGAGCTGGAAAAGCTTTCAAGCTTTGATGCGTTCAAATTTCTGTCCAAGAAGGAGGTGGAAGTATATGTATAATGGGTATATTATTCACTACTGGCCCTTTAGTTCAGGTGTCCGATTTCATGTAATGTCTGACTATTTGACGTTGATTGGCGATCAGGTTAAATAGTTCACTCATTTGACTTCTTTGTGTTATAATTGCACATTTTTAAAATAAAAAATTAATGAACATAAAACAAGTCATGGGTATACAGTTTAAATATGAATTGTGTAAGTACCCATCGAACTAAAAGTGTACTCAATTGGTCAAGAAGACGCGAATGATGTTTCAGAACTACATGTCCGTAAATTAACCACATCTTAAAGAAAAAAAAAATGGACCTTATTTGAACGGCCTATGAAAAAGGATTAAGAACATCCACCACATTTTGCCTCCCTAAAAGATTAATTTGATCATACGAATTGATTAACTTGACACGAATCTGAAACTTTGATAGCATTCTGTTAAAGAAAATTAGACAATTAAAGCTGTTATTAAAGACGATAATGTTGAATTATCTTATAAATGAATAAAAAAAAGCATATACATTTGGCCGGTTTATTTATATTAGTGGAAATAAAAAGTCGTGTCATGGAACGAAGAAATATAAAAGATTGTTGTTGTGTAATAACGAGAAAATTTTTTTGACATTCCAGATAACTTTCAATAATATTGGTATTATTTGAAGCAACAACCTATGAAATTCTACTTTAGACAAATGATTAGATGATTTTTTTACTCGATTACCGATGCAAATACCAGCATAAGGAGATTACTAACCTATTGATTTGTGTAATAACGAGGAAAAATCCTTATTATTCCAGATCACTACAAATGCTATTGGTATACTTTGATGCAAGAACTTAAATTCTCCTGTCGGCAAATCATTAGATCATTCACTAGTTTAGCAATACAAATGCCACCATAAGTGAATTATTAACCAATTGAACAATAAAAATCATCAGACGATTCTTTAGGATCGTGTTATTATTCAATGTAGGTCGTTGTTTAGTGCCTTTTTGAAATTTAAAAAAGAAATGTTCTGTCATGTATATATGCCTACTCCCGAACGGCTATTATTTTCTGTTTTTCAACGAACGAACCGAAATTTGTATTTGAATATAGGGAGAGTCACCTTGGTTTATTATTGACTCATTCACTTTATATGAGTAAAAGATTATTCTTCTAATTCTTCTATGAATGGAATTTCAAAATGTTTCATTTCAAAATGAATAATACCATATTTCAGATACAAAGTGTACAATCTTACAAGTTTTGAAAGTAACGTATCCTCTTCATGCAATACAAATTTTTTGAGAATATTTAAAAAAAATATATAGTATGAACTAGAGTTAAAAATATTGTTGATGGATTAAAAATATTCCAATTTCCTCTTTCCCAATACAGCAAAAGTTTGTTTGGTAAAATATGTATTTTTGTTTAAATATGATCAAATAGAATTTTTTTGGAATAACTTTTTTTTTTCATTGTGAGCTCTCTAATTTCGAAATAAATTATATTTGATTATATGATATTAATTTGCATATGGCAAGATGTATTTAAAAAATGAAAATCGGATACTTAAAATCAGCTTTTGTCGAATAAATATTATTATTTTCAATCATTTAAAAAATGAATTACAAACAATATATTCAAACATCGATAAATATTTGAAATCATACAAGTTATTAAAATATGTTTAAAAAAAAAACTTTGATTTTTTAACAGACTTAATCGTATGAAATAAATGTGCGAATGGCTTGAAGTATTTTAATTTAAAAGAAAATTTAAAAATTAGAAGAGGCATACTTCCCTTCAAAATGTTCAATTTACTTAATTAATATTTTTAACGAAATGAATCATCCCTACATCTCACATACATTTATTGTTAAATACAAAATAAGATATTTGAGTAAAATGACTTCAGATGTACAAATACCCTTAATTTAAGAAAATTAATTAAGTCGTATACAAAAAGTGTTTATTTTAACACCTCTAATGATTTACTGCTGTATAATTTCTTTAATTAGTAACAATAGCATTAACATTCCTGGAGCGAATGCAGATCTCGCTTTTCCATTACGAAAAAAAAAAAAAAAAGGTGTTAAACATTCAGCAAGTGTTTAAACAATTTTCAACGCAGGAGCATTTAATTACAGAAAGAAAATTACCGAAATTAGATATTGTTAAGAGGATGAAGGTGGTTAATTACCTTTATGAACTGACAACATTAAATCTGCTGCTTATTCCTTACATGCAACTAAATTTCGCCGTAGAAATCTTCATTTTCGCATTACGATTTTAGTCAAAATTACGCATAATAGATTAAATTTATTCAGTTTTAAAGTGATACAAAATACAGTTACAAACTAGTTTTATGATTATTAATGAGTATTAAGAATTATTACGAATAATATACGAAAATCTATATTTATTTAAGCACAACCAAATACAAGTTAAACAGTTCAAATTGTTTTTAAGCGTAAAATAAAATATAAATACGAATTTTTTTATAAAATTAGTACACTGTTCTAGTAACCTAACTTTAAAATTATGACTACATACATATATATAAGATTTTTTTTAACAGGCTAAAAAATATTCATTTTATCTTAATTAGTGTTTTGTATACGGGAATTTATTAAAATTGTTGAAAATGTACATAGATAAAATATTTTGCAGAAAAAACGTAAGATATTGTACCATTTTGTAAAGGAAGCCAGCTGGCATATTTCATTAGGACTGTTGGAGATGAATGTTATGTAGAAACTTCTTTTTCCTATCCAAATTAATACATTGAAGGGCTGTGGGATATAATATAACCCATTTAATTTTAATTGAGAAATGCCACATTCAGTGATGGAACAGGGTTGAACCAGATAATGAATTGACACCACTAAATTTTAATTGAATTCTTCATCTTATTTCAGCATAGGATTTGAGAGATTTACTCAAGGCGAAGAATACTATAAGAATTTAGTGGTGACAATCGTCCAACTGATGTGCCACTGTTCCATCACTGCACTTTGACACTAGAATTTTGGAACGAAAATTTTTATTTTATTAAGTATGCAAAGAAAAGTTTTTACCTATTTTGATATAAATAGTGTTTTTACTTCGGATAGTATTCAATCATTTCAGCACATCACCAAGAGAAGTACTTTGTCCCTGAATGGGTTAATATAAATCCCATTGTTATTAGAATCGCTTATATTTTAGCGTTCTTTAAATTATGATGAATTAAATGCTTTTATGTCTCATCCGTACGAAAAATATACCAGAACAAAAACTTTTTTTCAAATGATACACAAAAAATTTAAAAGATGCAGCTTAACCATGTGAAGTGAACATTTTTTACTACTTATTTAATGTCCATTCGTGATTTAATTAAGAGGATTTTGTTTAAGAATGTGAATTTTTTATCGCAATGAAAGTCTCCAAATTATATATCTCAAAGCTTTCGTTTTATTTAGCGATAATATATTTCGAAGTTTTGAGGATATCTTATGTTTCTATAAACTATGTAAACAGCATAGTCAGAGGAAAATGTCATTTGAAATAAAATGAAAAAAAAAATTGCAAATATGTGTCTTAGATATTTTCTTTTTTAATTATTATTTTTGTTCATGGTTTTTAGTTATTAAGTGAACATTAAAACATTCTAATAAAATTTGGAAAAATTAAAGTAGAATGTATAATGAGATTAATTTTATGGAAACGCAGAAGAAAAAATTACAATAAAAGAGAGAAACAGCAGCAACAATATGAAACTTTAGAGTACAACTACTCTAAATAAAAACCATGAAAGTTTATTAAATTATATAAACCTTTAAAAGTCTAAAATAATTTTGAAATACGTAGACTTTCTACAGTTGCTAAATTTTATGTGAATATTCGTTCTTTAAAAAAGGCAAAATAACTAACATTGATTTTTCAAGTTGTGAAATTTTAGGAAGTCTTTTTGAATTTTACATTACTTTTTTGAAGGTATGACTTTTATTTAAAAGAAGAGGAAACATACCTGAACGTTCCGAGAACATATGTCACAAAAGTATATATTTATAAAACAATATATATACATGTGTGTTTATACATATAAAGTCCCCTCTCATTAAAGTATCTACACAAAATAACAGACATAGATTTCTTTTAAGGTTTTGAAATTTTAGAAAGTGTTTTGTAAATTTACATGTATTTTCTAATGAAAGAACTTTATTTAAAAGAATATAAAATATACCAGAACGTTCCCAGAACATAATTCACAGGATATATTTATAAAACAGTATATATATGCGTTTGTGTGTTTATATATATACAGGGGACTCTCGTTAATGTATATTCACAAAATAACTGACATATAATTTTTTTAATATTTTGAAATTTTAGGAAGTGTTTTGTAAATTTACATGTATTTTTTAAAGGAAAGACCTATATTTAAAAGAATAAAAAATATACCAGTACGTTCCCAGAATATTATTTATAGCATATATTTATAAAACAGTACGAGTATATGTATGTGTGTGAGTGTTTATACATATACAATGGACTCTCGCTAATGTATCTCCACAAAATAACTGACATATATGTATTTTTAATGTTATGAAATTTTAGGAAGCCTTTTGTAAATTTACATGTATTTTTTAAAGGAGATACCTTTATTTAAAAGAATAGAAAATATACCAGAACGTTCCCAGAAGCATAATTCACAGCATATATATTTATAAAACAATATATATATGTGTGTATGTGTTTTATACATATACAAAGGACTCTCGCTAATGTATCTCCACAAAATAACTGACATATATGTATTTTTAATGTTATGAAATTTTAGGAAGCCTTTTGTAAATTTACATGTATTTTTTAAAGGAGATACCTTTATTTAAAAGAATAGAAAATATACCAGAACGTTCCCAGAAGCATAATTCACAGCATATATATTTATAAAACAATATATATATATGTGTATGTGTTTTATACATATACAAAGGACTCTCGCTAATGTATCTCCACAAAATAACTGACATATATGTATTTTTAATGTTATGAAATTTTAGGAAGCCTTTTGTAAATTTACATGTATTTTTTAAAGGAGATACCTTTATTTAAAAGAATAGAAAATATACCAGAACGTTCCCAGAAGCATAATTCACAGCATATATATTTATAAAACAATATATATATATGTGTTTGTGTGTTTTATACATATACAAAGGACTCTCGCTAATTTATCTCCACAAAATAACTGACATATGTATTTTTAATGTTATGAAATTTTAGGAAGCCTTTTGTAAATTTACATGTATTTTTTAAAGGAGATACCTTTATTTAAAAGAATAGAAAATATACCAGAACGTTCCCAGAAGCATAATTCACAGCATATATATTTATAAAACAATATATATATGTGTGTATGTGTTTTATACATATACAAAGGACTCTCGCTAATGTATCTCCACAAAATAACTGACATATATGTATTTTTAATGTTATGAAATTTTAGGAAGCCTTTTGTAAATTTACATGTATTTTGTAAAGGAGATAACTTTATTTAAAAGAACAGAAAATATACCAGAACGTTCCCAGAAGCATAATTCACAGCATATATATTTATAAAACAATATATGTGTGTGTGTGTATGTGTGTGTGTTTTATACATATACAAAGGACTCTCGTTAATGCATCTCCGGTTAAATCATATCTACTTTTATTGAAATTAATTTCGTTTTTCCTATATTTTCCTATTTGCAATTAACGTTAGAAATCTCTGAATAAAGTGTTGTAGGGAAGGTGGGGGGGGGGGGGGGTAAATGGGACAAGGGATGGATGGGGCATCTTAAATATTTCAGGTAATAAAAAATTTTTTATGTTGCTTCCTACTCTCATATATGGTACTACCATAGCGTGCTTTAGAAGCAAAAGGAAAACAGCATGGCTGATTTCATTTTTCTTCAAAGTTGTATTTCCTGAAACTCTGCTTAAAAGTATTTTTTTTACATTAAAAGTTATCAAATATCATATACAATATAAACAATTAAGATATGCTGAAGTTATTTACTTGAAGGTTCAATATTGCTATTTAAAATTAATGAATATTAACCATTGTGACAAAATAATTTCTGAGGCAAAATGGCTGACAATCGAATATATACACCATGAGAATGATTGGGACATTTGCGAATTGGGATGAATATGGCAGTCTCATTTACCTCTAGAGATGTTAAAAAAATTATTTATTAACTAAATACAGTGAAACCCCGATCTATTCATCCCGCATTCATCGTTGTAAATTTTTCTCCTCACCGGAATGAAATTGAAGAGCAAGCGGATCCATATGACATACAAATTGGAATTACTTCTTTTACCCTAAAATAACTCATTTGTGTTGTTTTAGGGGGGGGGGGGATACAAGGATTAGTGCTGATATTGTGTCATGTAAGTACGTGTAAATAACGAAATGCGGAACTGGTGTTCTTGTATGGAGAATGGGATATTCTATTTTGTTTAAAGGGAAGGATGAAGGCATCCATTTCTCCCATCTCCAGCTGCCACATTCTTTTATATTCCTGGCTAATCTGTTGTGTCCATTGCACGTGTTTAATATCAAGGGTATGAGCTTTCAATTTAATGCGTTCTGTGAATTTTAAGAATAGCAAAACAAATCTGAACTTTAGAAGAAAGTCTCATCATAGAAAATGTGGAAAAGAATCCTTTTGAGGAAAAAAATAACATCGCTAAACATTTAGGTATACTGCTTTCAACCCGCAATTCGATAATTTTGAAAAAGAAAGAAATTAGAGAGCAGGATGATAGGCACCGAACTTCTGCAAAAAAAGAGGAAAACTAACAAAATGTCCACTTACAGTGATTTGGAAAGACTTCTTTTCGCTTAGTACAAGAAGTTTCGTGTGTCAAATATTTCTGTGGATGGGATATTCTTCGAGAGAAGGCACTTGAAATAGCTGCATCATATGGCATGGATACTTCTTCTACATCATATGGGTGGATTTCAAGTTTTAAAATTCGCCATATATTAGTATCCAGGAAACTATGCGGTGAAAATGCCGATGTAATAAATACTGATACTATAGAAATGTGGTTCGAAAAACTTCCGAAGTTACTAGAAGGATATACGCATTGTGACATCTATATGCAGACAAAACAGGCCTGTTTTATAAATGCTTGCCAGAGAGAATGTTAACGTTCAAAGGAGAGACTTGTCATGGGGTAAATATTCCAAAGACTTACATTGCTACTATGTAAAAGGACGGTTCTGATAAACGAGTACCCCTCGTTATTGGTAAATCTTCTAGACCTCGATGCTTCGAGAATGTAAATAAACTGCCAGTACTCTACTATTCAAATGACAAAGCATGCATGAAAAATGATATTTTTTGCAAAATTTCTTCATTACTTCGATAGATCAATTGGCGCTCAAAAAGAGAAAATCATTCTACTTATTGGCAATTGCTCAGCTCATTCACCAGATACGTCGTCTTTGAAAAATATAAAAGTCAGTTTATTCCACAACTAATTGTAAATCTGTCGTATAACCTCTTCATGCTGGGATAATCAACTGTTTTAAGCAATTTTATAGAAGAAGGCTAGTGAAAATATCTTTATGTTTATGTACAATCAAAATGGCCTAATCCAAAAATAGACCTTCTACAGGCTATTAATTTTATAGTTTAAGCATGGCATGAATTAAACTTTTCAGCAAACTAGACTTGCTTCTTGGAATGCGGTTTTGTACAAAAAATTGATGAAGAATGCTCAACGGAAGGGGAAGAAAATAATGATGATGGTGCAGCAGGAGGATGTATTGGGTCTGAAATTTAGCGATTATATTTACATTGACCAAGATGTTGCGGCATGTGGTGTCCTAAATGTAAAAGAAATGTGTGATGATGCAAAAATGAAAATAATGGCGAAGAGGCAGATGATAATGTTCATGCCGATGAAGCTAAGCTTGCACCGGTGCCAAGTCTGTCTGATGCAATTACCGCATTTGAAGATGTATGAACTTTTATAGATGTACACGAAATTGCAAAAAATGACCAGAAAAATGTTGTACATCTTGAAAATTTGTTGTTTAATTTAAAAAATAAACGAAAAAACCAAGATAAAATTTCTGACATTTTAAAATAAATATGAATTTTCCACAACTTCGATTTATTTATTTTACACTTTGTAAAGTAACAATTAGTATTTATTAGTACACTGTATACATTGCATGTATTAGTAACGCATAAACATTGTTTTTTCGTTTTCTGACGTTAACCCGCATTCTTCGTTTTCCCACATTCATCGTTTTTTTACGCACCCCTTGAAAAACGATGAATCGAGGTTCTGCTGTAATACTATACGTGTTGATAAATTAATAATTTACATTAATTAATAGTACTAAACAGATACTCGTATCATATAGGATGTTTATTATTAAAAATTATCTTAATTATTGTATTGTAATAAAGGTTAAATATTTTATTAAAAAAATTTCTATTTAAACTTTATTAAAATAGATAAAATTGTTAAAAGTAGTATATTTTATCGATCAAATGTGGAGAAATTATATTGAATTTTAAACTTTTGCTTAAATAAATCTCACCCCCCCCCCCCCCTAACATAATTTTAGCAGTGGATAATATCTAAGATACATTTCATGAACTTTAATTAATGAGCTGTGAATGAAAATTATTAGCTAAGCCGTATTTCAAAGAAAAGTTTCACTTTCATTTTATGTCTAAAATATCTCGTAAGTGGGTAATACATATACAGAAACAGATAGGCAGCCAAAGTTTGCATTACAAGTTAAAACTGCAGTAAAAGAAGTGATTACCAACGCTAAGATATATCAGCTATATTATAAGAACATAAATAACAAATATAATTGCATATAAGTTTATAATTTTAAATTTTTATTAAGTAAGGAAAATATTTGAGTCCCATCCATCCCTACTGTGGGGATGATTAGGACAAAGAGAAGCTCTTTTTATATTATAATATTTTACTGTATAACAATGATCTAGAATAAATATTGTGCATATATGTAGTCACTTTATGTATGAAATGTGATATGTAATATTGATAATAAATTAAAAAAATATTTAAAATAAGTATTTTTGTGAAAATGTCCCTTTCATCCCCCCTCTGCTACCTATCGTATAATTCGGACCTCTTTTTCACAAACTGACCGAGCAGAAGTTAAATTGTACTGTTACATTATTGCTTGAAAAGGAACTTTGAAATAACTTTGATTATTAATAGATTACGGTATTGTCTGAAGATTGCAACACTAAACACGTCAAAAGTGAAAAAAAAAAAAAAAAAAAAAAGCTACTGCCTGTTAGTCGAAATTACCAGTCAAAATATGACATATTACAGAGGATATTTTTGAGTGTGTCTATAAACTAGAAAAATTAAACTGTATTGGCACATTATTGCTTGAAAAGGAACTTTGAAATAACTTTGGTTATTAATAGATTACGGTATTGTCTGAAGATTGAAACACTAAAGACGTCAGAGGCAGGTTCGTAGCCAGGATTTTCCTTAGGGAGGGGTTGAATCGTGAAATATTTTTTCTGATCTGACGGGAGTAAATTGCATAATTTAAAACATAAATAAAAAAAAAATAAACAAGGTTTAACCTAAAGTATTTTCCTGCATAGGATACTTGATGTCCATGTCCAAAATTGTTATTTCATATTTTTTTAGATTTCTGTTACAATTTTTGGTTTTCAAGAGCCAGTTTCCAAACCGATTCGGAAACCGGGAGTGTTTCTACAAAAAAAAAAAACTGCAACGATAATTAAAAAGCACAAACTAACAATGTTTGAGATAAGCCTCATGTATCCTATAAAAAAAAGTTAAAAAATATCGAAATGCAAACAAATAATTTGAATAGATTTAAAATACAGAATTAATATCATCGTGCGAGTGTCTTGAATTTCGAGAGTGGGGTCTTAAAATTATTAATCCATAGAGGAAATTAATTTCACGCATTTTTTTTTCAAAGGAAAAATTAATTGCTACAGATATATGTAATCATAAAAATTATATTTAACTTTCACATTCTCTGATTACAATAATTATAAATGCAGTACTGTTGGTACAGTAAATTTACTAGTGTTACAGAAACAATCTTTGTAACTTCTTCTCAGCCATTACCTTATCAGGATCAACTGTAATGTCCTAAGGAATCGAAATCTTTGCAAGGCTACTCAGTCTCTCATCGCCATAACTCTTCGAGGCAAAGATTTAATATTTTCATTGTCGAAAAAAACTTTCAGAAGTGGCTGTTGTTACCGGGATTGTATCCAAGACTGTCTCAATTGTTTGATCGTATTGTAATACGTTGCATTACAGCACTCTAAAAATTTTAGGACCTCTGTGTTTGTGTAAACATTAGCAACTCTCTCGCACCATAATTAAAGAGCTAAGTGGAAGAACATGTTAAGTAACAAAAAATACATTTTAAGAAATTTGATGTGAAAGTTTTTGTTCTCAATTTTAATGATTTATTTTCTGTTTGATACCATTCGTTTAAAATATTAACAGGTGTGGTACTAAACTCTATCAAAAACACTTATTTATATTTAATTTTTAAAATATTAAAAAATATTAATATTATTTGCATTATTAAATATTAAAATATTAAATATTAATGAATAATGTCTTAAATCTTCAAGGTTAAATAGAACTTTGGTATTTTAGCTTTACCATGTGATGGAATACCTGATAACACCTTCGTCCAAAAGATAAAATAATTTTTAAGAAAATGTAGCATAACATGTTGTTCCACTCAGCTCTTCAATTCATAATTGCTTCTGCGCTGAAGCAAATCCTAGAAGAAGTACTTGGAAATCTATTCGAATGTCTTCATTTGAAATGAATCTGTCATTAAAATTTTGAATAAGACTTTCTACACAGGGAATAAAGACCGTGACGCTGTAATACTCTTCAGGGGATTTAATTTGACGGTTTGCGTGTGTTGTCTGTCTAAATGTTAGCCTTTGGATCTTTATTTCAGTTTGGAAGATGCCTTCCCCAAATTTTGATGCAGAATTAAATATCTCACGAAATATTTCGATTGAATTTTCTCTATTTTTCTGTAAAATAATTAGGACATCTTTAGCATGAGTTACAACCAATATCATGTTACGAGATTTTTCTTGAAGAAGAATTGACAATGGGTTTGTCAGACTGAAAATCTTGTGAGAGACAAACAAGCGTATGAGAAAATCACTCTTCTCCATGACTACCAAAAAAGCTGTAGCTGTTTAAGAAATCTTCTATGTGTTTTCCGAACTATTTTCTATGCCAATGCAATTAAACAGCTCAACAAAAAGTAATATGCATTCATGCCTTTCGATAAATCTTGTGTCGCAAAGGCTGAGAGGTCTTTTTCTTCTGTTTTCTAGGAAATATCATGAAATTGCTTCTTGAGTGGCTAAATTTGCCTTGAGGTGATTTCTAAAATAATTGTCACTTTATTAAAAGTTCAAAGACAGTTTAGGATGTTATGAATAAGCATGCTGCTGGACAATACCAGGTTTAAGTGGTGGCTTGCACAATGGACATATCTAATTTTGGGGTACTTCTGATGAATTCTAGATTGGATCCCACTAACATAAGCAGCCATATTGGCCACTCCATCATATGCATGACCGACGCATTTAGACATGTCAAGACGTTGTTCATCACAACGTTGTAGTATTACTTTTGTTTAATTTTCGGCGGTAGGATGAAACATAGAAAATCTTCCCGAATTATTGGTTTATCAATTTTTTAAATAGTTTACATATCTAACATAAAGGACAAGCTCTTCTATGCTTAAAATGTCCACAGTTTCATCAGCAATCAAGCTAAAATAGATCGCGTTATTTAATTTGGCAATTTGTTCATCGGTAACTATATCCGAGCATATTTGATTAATTTCATTCTGAATGTCTGGTCTGAAGTAAGTAGTAGTTCTACGTCTGTTTATAATATGTCTCTTCAATTCATCATCTCCAGGCTTTGCTCTAAATCTCAAGAGTCTTATCTCAGTCTTTTTTTTATCGGTTTTCCTAACGTCCTATCATTATCATTTCTAAATGGCATTTTTTGCTGTGCACAAAATAAGAATGTTTCAATTATTGCTCTAAAAGCTACTACGTTTTCTTCTTTTTCTGAATCTGCTTTGAGAATCTAACACTAACAGTGAGATATTTTTCTGTTTTCACACAAGAAATCTCAAGAAATTTGTTTGTAACATAACATTCTTTTTGTGATAATCTAATTGCACATGTTTTAAGAAAACATATTTAGCCTTCTTCTAATTTCTGAAACACGTTAGAAACTAGTCTTCCTTATTTATCATGACTTCCTTTACCTGATACGGAATTACTTATCGAATTTTACTGTGCAGAAAGATAGTTAAAATTGTATTTTAAGAACTTGCATTTTTAGTGACAGATACGAATAAAGAACAATATATCCGAATGAGCAATATAACGAGGGTAATTGTAATTGAATAAACTTAAATTTTTACAACTAAAAATGTACGTAGTTTTAATGTAATCGAAGATAAAAACAAGGGAAACATTGTAAATTGTTTTTCTCATTAGAGATAACTTTGCAAAGTCTTCTTAAAATTTCGGAGGGGGCTCCAGCCCCCCTAGCCCCTCCCTGGCTACGTGCCTGAGGTAAAAAAAAAGCTACTGGCTGTTAGTCGAAATTACCAGTCAAAATATGTCATATTACAGAGGATATTTTTGAGTGTGTCTATAAACTAGAAAAAATTAAACTGTATTGGCACATTATTGCTTGGAAAGGAACATTGAAATAACTTTGGTTATTAATAGATTACGGTATTGTCTGAAGATTGAAACACTAAACACTTCAGAGGTAAAAAAAAAAAAAAAAAAAAAAAAAAAAAAAAAAAAAAAAAAAAAAAAATGCTAATAGCCGTTTGTCGACATTACCAGTCAAAATATGATATATTACAGAAGATATTTATGAGTGTGACTATAAACTAGAAAATGATGCGATAAAAATATCATTTGTTCAAGTAATGCAAAGAAAAGTGAAGGTTGACTTTTTAAAATATTAAATTATCTAAGTGCGTCTTTTTTTAAATCCTCAGTAATTTATTTTTTTTAATAACAAATTCTCATTAATTTGCGTTTTAACATAAATTACTAAAATTAAGAAAAAGTTTTTATTTTTCATTAAAGCTGGTAAATTAGGCAAACTTTAACGAAAGCTGAATTCAGTTTATATGAACGAAATGATTTACTGTACATCATTACTGTACATCAAACATATATATTTTTTTAATGCGGGCAAAAGATGGCCTTCCTTAGAATTCCATACTAACGGTAGTTAACTGTCTTAATATTACTGCTGTGAATTTATTGTTTTAGCGCAATGTTTCAGTTTTATTCTAAATACTTAAAAGTCTGAAAATTAATATAATATATTAGAAAAAAACTTTTCAGACAGTTAAATTGTTTTAAAAGATATTTTCATCTACGCCACATTCCTACGTATGTTTTACTAAAATAATTACTGTAAAAATATTACTTTTAAAAAACTATTAATTATTAAATCTGTGAAATCGTAATCTATCTTTACTAGAATCTTGTCTTATACTGAAAACATTCACGGCAAAATTAATTCAGTTCTATCTGTTAAGATGGAAACCTGTCTAAAACGTAACGTTTTCAGATTCAGTCAATTACCTTATTAATGTAATAAATGAAAGCTTTATTTTATAGTAAAGAATTTTCTTAATAAATAAATAGCATTTAATTATTTTGTATATTAATTTATTATTTTGTATATTTTTCATTATTTTGTATGCATATTATAGAGTATCTCTAGAACTGTCTTATTTCTTTAGTGAAAATACTTTTTTAGAGAATGAAACTTACCGAAATAATTAACGTTTTTGAAATATTAATTAAGAAACTGTTCAAACCAACTTTCTTTTTTCACGATCTGTAAAAATCATGAAGCTTCAAATTTTTAATGCAATTTAATTCTAGAGAATAACAATTAAAATGTAAAGAATGAAGCATTGCATTATATCGTTTGCTTACATTTGTCCGTTATTGAAAAACGGTTTATCACTGAATGTCACCTGCAGATATACTCCATGGGGTGCTTTGCTTTAAAGAAAATATTTCTGATATGGTTAACTAGAAATATTTAAATTCGCGGATAAGTATAAAACCTGAATAACTTTAGAAAGCAATTTTTTAAGCTAACTTAAAATCTCCATAGTTACTAAAACATTTTAAACAATTTTAACTATAATATTTTTATTTGAAATGCGATTTCTTTTTTACTTTATTTTTACTAATAAAAAGTTTCCCGTGGCAAAGCTGACTATATGCAAAATATTAGGAAACTACGTTCGCACAAGCTAATGTTATAGATTTCAAAGCCTCTTTTTTTTTACAAATTTCTCGTTTGCGTTTCAATAATTTTTAATGATTTTCCTAATAGGTTATCTGAGGAGGAAGGATAACGGGAGAATACTTTTCATTTCAAATTGTGTTGCAGTTTTGTTCCGAGGAAAATTTCAACTTAAAAAACAGTGAAGATTTAGGAATCATTCCTTTAAATCTTTACAAAATGTGGAATTTTTTCGAACTGCAATAAGAGTCTTTGAGGTCAGATATCCTGTGTACAAAGAATACTTTGAAAATATTGAAATACAAAAATAAATAAATAAATAAATAAAATAAGGTAAAAGATATGTTAGAAAATATTTTCATCAATTAATATTATCTTCGTATGTAGCTATTGTAGGTCGGTAAGTTTAATCTTAGTAAAACTTGCATTCTCCTGTCTGAGTGATTAACTAAATGTACTATTTTACTGTATGTATTAAATGTACTATAATATAATGTACCATTTTACTATTTTACTATATTGCACTACCGTGTATTACAGCATAAATAATGTAATCAAAATGCATTTCTTTAGAACTTTAATTAAATTGGTTAGAGACTATCTCTAATACTTTATCACTTATGTCGTGAATTATATTATTTAGAGAAGAAAAATTATTAATGTTAATTTTCCGAGAACACTAATTGAGAAACCTTTCAAAACTGAATACTGCTTCTGATGATTTATACTAGTTGTGATATTTAAATTTTCAAATAATATTTATAAAATTTATAAATCTGATTTATCACTGTTAAGAATTAATACTATTGCATATAGCTGTTCTCTGTTAAAGATTATCCATTGTTGGAAAACGACTTATCATTCAATGTCCGCTGTAGATATATTATATGGACTGCATCGATTCGGTCAAAACATATTTTATGTAATAAAATCCACCAGATGAAAAAAATTGTAAAATTTGATGCTAAAAAGTTAATTTTAAAACTAAGTTAACCTTCCCATTTTTAATTAAAAACGATTAAAAGAAATTTCAAAATACTTTATATCTATAAAAATATCCTAAAATATGACAGAATAGCTTCTTATTTAAAGAAACTTTACACTTTAAAAAATAAATGCTTAAATTTACTGAAACATATACTTACACTGACGATACAAAAATGATTTGCCTGTATGTGCACGGTGCAGTGAATGCACATTGTCATGTGTAGTTTGATGATAACACTTTGAGCTGCTGAAATGTGTAGAAAAATATCAAATAACACTTCCCAGTTTAATTTGTAAATTGCACATGATTACATGTACTTCAGTGTCATATATAAAAATGATTTTTAAGTGTATAGATAAACCTTGAAAATTATGAAATAAAGTTTTTACTGTCTTAAAAAAACTCAAACTGTGATATGTTTGTCCTCTTTCTAGCAGATTTGTTTTAAGACGACACAACTGTGTACCCACAATTTACAAGAAACTGGATCATCTCAAATTACATTCACTGCATACAATCTATAGCTTAAAGTTGTTTTGGAGTTCTATCTTTGTATACTCACAATCTTTCCAAAGAACTTGTATAAACTAATTAAACAAAATAAGAAAAACATTCGTGAAAGTACTGACATTTTACTGACAATAGTGATGCCTGTACTATTTCCGTAACTTATATAATTTCTAAATATAAGTGTTAATCATCATTATTAAAAAAAAAATATTTAAAGGGACGACATTCCTTATTTAATCCAATCCACAATTAACGCGCCATATTTAGCCGAAACGGGATACGAACTAGGTAGCCATCACCTACCTGAACACCAGCTGGACCATTCAGCTACGATAACACACGCCACGTTTTCAAGCATAGTTATTTTCTTAAATGTACATGTGCATACATATTTCTGAATAATATTCTGTTCGTACATACATTTCTTCGAAATATGCAAAAGACACAGATTTTTCTGTAATAGGCAAAACTTTTAAATTTGCAATAACACTCTAATTCGGGTAAATCCATACATTTTTCTAGATTTGTACGATTATTCTGAGTTGGGATTTCATTAAGCAGATAAGCACACATAAATAAATGTATTTGTTTAAGACAAGAGTGTGAATTTTATAAAATATTCTGTTGTAGTTGGCGTCCTTGCTGTCTGTTAAAATTCCATTCTGATGGGATGTGGACCTTAACATTAAAATAATTACTTTTGGTAATAAAATTTGGTAACTTCCAATAAATTTCGCTGAGACTCCTTGTGCTAACTTGTGAAATAAGGCATTTGTTGAAGTCATAATTTTTTCAAGCTCATTAGAACAGCTATACACGAAATGTGGCGATAAAAATGAAAAAACAATTAAGACAAAATTACAAGTTCATAAAATAATAAGAAACTGATAAAATAATTAATATCCAAAGAAAGTATATTTTGCACACAATGTTTACTATGTTGATCTTTGTTTTATGCCGATTAGTACATATATTGTCCTTTTAAGTCATAATCTTGATTTAATAGTTTGGGATTTAAATACGTTTCAGTAATATTGTAAAAGAAAATGCCATTGTGATGGAATATCAATGATCGGTCCATAATCTACATTTTGGGGCTTTACAAAGTGGAATCATTCTTAAAGAATATGTCTCGTTTACATAACTTTATGAGTTGAAATCTAAAATAAAAAATAATAATCTCGCTAAAGTAAATATATTTTTTAACTAACTTAACTAATCGTAAATCGCCATGTTTAACTTCATCTCTTCAACATCATTGTGATAATGCAAAAGATATTCGATAATAGAATCCATTGTTTTATTTATTTTTATTTTAACAATCTTCATTTAACAAATTACGCGTTTTAAATTTTAAATAAACAAAAACATTTACATATTCGGTGACTCCTGAAACTAAATAAGACATTCGAAAAGTCAGAAAACTTAATTATTTCATTAAACATTATAAAATTAATTAAAATAATTTTCTATATTATGCAAACACCCAACAAAAATTAACATATTTAATTCAAACATGCATGTAATATTAAAAAATTCAATAAAATAAAAACTGCCTATAGTATTAATATAAGGTGAGTTTCTTGTTTAAATTTTACCATTAGATGTTACTAAACAAAAATCTAAAAGTATTTTTAAATAAAAAACTTCGAGAAATAAATATTAAAATTAGTAATTGAATTTTTGGATATAAGATATTTTTTCATATCTAGTAACTTTCTAATATCTAATGTACATATAGTGTAATTTTTATTCTTAAAATACTTTTATTAACAATCAGCTTACTTTTAAATTAGGGAAATTACAATTAAGCTTACTTCTTAAAATAATACTCAGTGAATAATAAAAATTTACCCCTTTTAAAGGTGAGTTAAATTTCAATATATGTCCTTGACGGCAAAATAAAACATATAAAATTATAAAGGGCATTTTAATAATAATAATAATAATAAAAAGAAAAACAATTTTATCATATATTCTTTAGGTGTGAAATATAGTCCCCTTTTGGTTGTTTTTCTGAACTGTTTGTATTATTTCGTGTAGTTTTTAAAAAAGTGTAGATTCTGAACTTCCCTTTTATAGTAATTAATATGCATTTAAAGTGGTAATTTATGTATAGATTTAAACATAATTAAATAGTATATAGTACAATGTCATTAAAATTTGTTTTACTTATTTTGACTGATAAACCGTAATTTAGTTCATTGTTTGCCTATACAATGTATATGTAAAACGAACTATAAATGCCGCACACACTGGTTTAAAGAGTAAACGTAGAAGCAAACTACTAATTACCTTTAAAAATTCGTATCTTTTCAAGCTTATTTTTAAAAAATGCTTACAAACTTAGAAATATATATTGTTATTTATATGCATTTGTTAGAACGCAAATGGACAAACAGCATGGCAAGCGTTTTCTTTTTAACATTGTTGAAAACCTTTTAATAGACGTTTTGTCTAAATTATATATGATAAATTATAGCTGTTATATTTATTTTCATGTTTATTTATTAAATTTTTGCAGTTTTGCAAGAAATAATAACTGGAAGTTGTTAAATTATAACTTAAAAATGGCAATAAAATAATAATAAATAAATTATATGACTGTTTCTCTACCAGAAAATTGAAGGATTTTTTTTTAACAATGGTTTTACATCTATTTTAAAGTAATATTTCATATACAAAGTTTTTTTTTTTTTTTTTTACGAATATTTGTTATATATGGATGGCACACATTTTTATATAAGAATCATAATTTAAAAAATATATTATTAATACTTCTAATAATATAAATATATATTGATAATAATAATTGAACTGTAAATTGTTTAGAGTATTAAAATTGCGCGTGATAATTCAACGATAACCTATTGAAAAAAGAACATTGATTTTTGGTTTTTGAATACACCGGATTAAGATGTCACATAAACTATACAGTGTAACATTGTCGATATAAATAAATTATTGTACTTGAATGCATATGTGTAAATATTTCATAAGCCGATTAATAGCAACATTGAAAAATAAAAGCTGATTAACATGGCATTTTTAATCTACTTAAATTACTTGTTTTATACAGTTGTTTTCCCTTGTATGTACAAACTTTACATTATTATTTTATTAGATAGTGAAAAGAAGCTATTCTTTTTTTAATTTTGATCAGAGAACATCCAATGTCTATACGTCTTTCACCAAACGAATAATCAGACAGCGTTTTATAAATATATAAATACATATATAGTTATATATTTAGAAATTAAAATAAATAATAACTTGGATATTTTATTTTATGTTAGATATATTTAATCATTTTTTTTACTTTTGTTTCTCTCTTTTACTCCTACACTCAAAGTGCTTTATTGCGTTTAATAATGGCATCATCTTTCGTGAAAGATTCTGATAAAGGGATGTACATTATCGCCAAATATTTAAATCTAACCAATATCCATTAAGAATGCGTCTAACGCTGTGGGAATGACTAAGAACGCCCATCTAAATGCTCAGGAGTGAATTACTCCATCAAACGTTCCCTGTTGAATTCCCATTTCTAATTAGAAATCTTATCTCTTTGTATAGTTTCATTTACACTCGTACTTTAACAAAATGCCAAAGTTTGAATATTGATTCATTTGACCAGATACCACATTTACAAATAACAACAAAATTTTGCTGATATTTTGCAAATTCAAAAGCTCTTTGCTAACTTCTCTCAAAAGCCTGTGTCTAAGGAGAAGAAATAAGCGGTCATCTTGTGCTATACATTATTTTTTCATATTTTAATAAATAGAATTGCGCACATTTTACAGACGCTTGCATCAAAATCTGTAGTCATACGCTGCAAAAGCATATGCCATTATTGAGATACCATGCGATTGAATATCCGTTAACGTTGATGATTAACATCTAAATTTTAGCCATTGATTTGCCTAAGATAATTTATTTTTGCTGCATTTAATAACTGTTGAGATACGCCGCCATGGAATTAAGTGCCATATCGAAAAGTTTTGAGGTCACATAAATGGACGATTTAGATTTTGGTGTCAACTTTTGCGGCAATCCGATAATACTTAATTCCTTTATCAATGTCTGTTGTCTTTTTCCTATCTTGTTAAATTCTTATATTTACGATCTAAAATCTCCGCTAGTAGATTAAAATGGTTGTTTGATATCGTTAATAAACAGATTTGAAATAATGTTAAACAACAATATTATTACTGGTCTACTTATTGACAGTTCGGATTGATAGGAAAGAATTTAGATTATGTAAATCAATTGTCCATACCTTGCGTACAGGAAAAGAAACGGTTTAGTCTTTAAAAAGAACTCATATGCGATATCAACAGTCTATTCAAATTATCTGGCTACAAATTTGAACTTTACTAAAAAGATTCAAAACGTTCACTCAATTTTGTGCAATACGAAGTAGAAATGTTCTACTTAAAATACTTGTCAAACTGATTTTATCTATTAAATTGATTGCCATGATTTTAAACCAATCTTTATTATTTTTATTTTTAAAGTATTTTAAGTATTTTACTACTTTGTAATATAAACTTGAACTTTCTCCGAAAGCGCTATGTGAGGACAGAAAATTTCAAAATGTACACTGCTCAAAACAATTAAAGGATATTGCAGTTTTAGGTGGATTTTGTATCTGGTAAACTGTTTAGCTGATTGATACATGGTCGACAGACATAGTAGGTTATATGAGAATAAATTACACATGTTTGGCAGAAAAAAATGCAATTTATTGCGCATTTGTGTACTAAAGGAAAAAAACACAATTTGTGCATATGAGAAAAAAAGAATAAGAAAAGGTGTTTTCTTCAAAGAAAATCATTTTCAGTAGGGGGTATGGTTTCCACGGGCGGCCAGCAACGTTGAACACCTTTGAGGCATGGACGCAATGAGGCTATTAATGACGAGTTGGGGTATTCTGCCCCACTCTTCCAGAAGAGCTCTTTCCAGTTCTTGGAGAGTTTGTGGGGGTTGTTGGCGGCCAGAAACTCGTCTTCCTAGAGCGTCCCAAACGTGCTCGATTGGATTCATGTCTGGAGAACACGCTGGCCATTCCATTCGAACGATTCCTTCCTCGAAAAGGAAATCCTCCACCAGCTTTGCACGATGTGGCTTGCAGTTATCGTCCATTAAAATGAAGTTATCTCCGATTGCTGCAGCGTAAGGGACTACAATAGGTCTGAGGATCTCATCCCTATATCGGCGACCAGTCAGAACTCCATCTCGAATGATGTAGAGGTCAGTGCGCCCGTCAATAGAGATGCCACCATACACCAACACTCCTCCATCGCCAAATCTGACACTTTCGTGCACGAACGCAGGATTATTCCTGCTGACACGGTCCCTCCAGATGAAAATACGCCTATTATCCGGATGCACAGAAAAACGGGACTCGTCAGAAAACAGAACATTGCTTCATTCATTTCTCTCCAGTTGACATGCTCGGTTGCCCACTCCCTGCGGTCGCGACGATGCCTTGATGTTAATCTAACACATACCATCGGTCGGCGAGCATACAGACCTACAGCATGGAGCCGGTTTCGGACAGACTGAGTTGAAATCGTGGTGCCTGTAGCCGAGCGAAGGTGTTGTTGGAGAAGAGTAGCGTTCATGGTTCGGTGTCTCCGAGCTGTTAACGCTAAATACCGATCTTCATTGGGCGTTGTTGCCCGCCTACGACCTTGCCCTGGTCTTCGGCCTGCACATCCACTCTCCAAAAAACGGTTCCAGATATGGAAATGACACTTTGTGACACTCCAATGGCTTGCGCTACTTCGGCTTGAGTTTGGCCCCCTTCTAACCTACCAACAATTCTCAAAGCTTCTGAATCTGTCAAATGACTTCGCTGAGACATCGTACTCATCGAAACAAAGCAATCACTGAATGCCGATAATCCTTGTCTTCATTCTCTTTTATCCAGTTGAAAGTCAAATTTCATTCGCTGCCGCTGAAGCGACGTTTTTGACGTCGAACTCAAAATTTGCATACTCCACAGTTTAAAAACCAGAAAAATTTGCATTTGTGATTCTCTTCTTCTATTTTCGGCAAAAAAAATTTCGTTTATATCTTTATTTTATATAAAACTTCAAATATCCTTTAATTGTTTTGAGCAGTGTATATTACGTTTCTATACAGGTGATTTTATACTAAAATCCAGCTGAAAAACAGATAATCATTTGCATAAGTACAGATAGTTACGTCATCTTCTGTGGGATTTACACTTTTTTTAAAGCACGAAAATTTTAGAACAAAAAAAAAAGTTAAAATTTTATTAAATCAAATAATTTAACAGAATGCGTTCACTCCACTCAAAACCGTCATTTCTAGCCCATACTCTATTTATCATACACTACACAGATCTATTATAATTCTAAAGTTACTTCGCATTTTTCGGACAAACTTCACTATCTTCTATAAATGATACCACTATTGATTAAATCATCACTTGTCGTTTCATGGGCAAAAACTAATAGGTTGCATATCTTTAAATGTCATATTTGCATTTAAAAATCCTACTGTTTCTTTATAAACAACATCGAAGCTGATTTCCGATAAATTCACTAACACACAGCATACTCGGATTACAGCAATACTCATCCCTTATACGTTTTATTCCCGTTAAAAATTCTTGACTAATGTCCGAATATCCATATTCCCAATACTACTGTGTATGATAAATTTCCCTTTAAGTGTATTGAGAAAACACAAATGTATGAATTACTGCTATTTAAATATTTAAACTATAAACAGACCGATTTATATATGGCATTTTGCAAAAAAAAAAAAAAAAAAAAAAAAAATTATATATATTTGCCCGTTTTTACATTCGAATTTCTAAGTCTTGATCACAATATTATTTCACAATATTATATTGATCACTTGATACACTTGATCACAATATTATAAAAATTCCCATGCATACTTAAAGTATATGTCTACCCTCAAATCGCTGTTTTTGCGAAAAATGTCGATTTTTTTTATTATTTTAAATTAAAGTTCAAACATTAGTATTCCAAATATGCCTTGCTTTTGGTTCAGCGATAATTAGAAGCAAAGTTATAGCCAAAATATAAATCGGAAATGAACTTTTTGAAACCGGAAGTAACCGTTTAAAGAGCAACAGGAAGATAAACAATACATTTTAATACACAAATATATAATATATATAATATATACACAAATACATAAAAACCTACAAATATGATGGAATTTAAAGTTATAAATTTACTGCGCTATATCAAAATTTTAATCTGCGTTTTCTGGAAAACAGCGTTTTTCATTGTGTACGTTTACGAGATCCAACATTTCTTAAAATGTTTTTAAGATATTGAAATAAAATTTTATAACTAGGTTCTGATTATCTGTTGGTATGTTATGAAGCAAAATATAGCTTGCAAATTTGTATATATTAATTTAAGAGCTATTTTTATTGAAAAATACACATTTTTGTTTTCAAAAATAATGTTTTGTATACAAAATTTGTTAAATATCAGTAAATTTAAGTATTGCAAATTTTTTAATTCATAACACAGGTAAGTGGTTTGTTAATATATTGTTAAAAAAAGGGTGAAATAAATTAAATAGATTTTGTTACAGAAGGTTTGGCATAAACGCATTTTCTTTCTAAAATTTTACTAAGTATTGCCTAAATTTGAAAAGCTAAGTAAAGTTCTATACAAAATTTATATGCATTCATAGTTTTATTCCCTGTTTTAACCAAAAGCACATGTGTTTGATAAAAATTTCATGTTTTTCAAAAAAAAGTGTCCCGAAGATAGGCACACACTTTAAGTTTACATTTCATATTTTTTAATTAATTTTTTCCTCTAAAGGAAACAAATGATAGGGTAGAAAATAATTCCAGCACGCGAAAAAGAAGTCTCTTACATTTTGAAAATACCACAAAAAAAAAAAAAAAAAAAGAAATGAAATTGCTACATGACGTCGAACACATTTTGGAAACGTAATACGAAAAGAAAAAAAAAATTACATTGTTAGTGTTCCGAATTTTTCTAATTTAACTTTTATGAAAAATGATACTCTGTCTTGAATAGTTAAAAAGGATTTTCTGGAAAAATAGTTAAATGTCAGATGAGACGATAATATTTTATAAAATGCATAAGAAATGAAGAATATTTTAAAAGGTAAATATATCAGATTATTGCCTATATTTTGAGGAAAAACCTTGCTTATTATATATATACATATATATAGGGGAGACTAGGGACGATTAACCCACTTTTTGCAAAATGATTTTTTATTTTTTAAATATTGAACGTAGAATAAAATTTTATGTATCATTTTATTCGTTATACAATCAGTTATCAAACTAAAATTGCTACATAAGTGTAATATATAAGAAGTTTAAAAAATGATTAATTTTAGTCATGAGAAAGTATTGGGCCAAGGCTCCCCATAATTGGGAGGGTGGACGCAATATATGTGAGGCTTGGCCCACTTTGTTTAATACTGAAATATTTATGAAGAGAAATAAAAACAGTTTAAAAAAGCAAAAAAACTTCATACTCTATACTTTAATTATTAGCAAAAAAAAAATATTTTTGAAAATATGATGCTTAAACAAACCTGTTTAGGGGCAATCGCAAGTAAGAAAAGAAAATTTCTGTTTGAAACAGAATTTTGTCTGAGCAAGTATAACTGTATAGCAGGGAAATTGAAATTTTAACATTTAAGACAGTATTCCGTTACAGACACGGTTCCGTTTCCATAAGGTTTCAGGTATTATTATGTCTGCAGTTTGGAGCAAATATTACGGGTTTTTTTATCTCCTTATCCTACTTTTTGTGACACTCGACCTGACAACTCTAGTTATCACATAGTTTGACTTCATCTCACTGTATGCATCCTGGTGAAATTTGTCTACATACCTTCCTAATTTTTTAAAAAAAGTCTATGTTCTTTTGCAGCCGCATGAGCAGCTAACTTAGCATTAACATATTTTATCCCTTTCAGGGACAAAGTACTTTCAGTTCTAAAATGTTGAAATAAATGACTGGCACCAGAACATTGGAACAAATTTATTTGGAAATAAGAAAAAGGCTATATTTCACATAAATGTCAATTGAAAAATATTTTAGAAAAATTCTGGTACCATTGTGGCGTTTGGGAATTAAAATTAAGTGGTTTCATAAACATACCATTGGTCCTGAAAGGGTTAATATTACTGCTTTCATACATTTTAGTCTTTTACACTGTTTCTATTTACCTATTGTAAGTAATATTTAAATGGGAAAAAAAGTTCCTATCAACTTTCCCATATATATTTCATTACAATTTTCCTGCAGTGGATAATATAGTAATTTTTTGCATCTTTCTTTCAATTTTAAGCATTTTCCTTTCCATCTGTTGCTTTACAGAATAAATTTACAGTCTTTTTTATATATAACCATTAACCTTTCATTATGCACAGTGTATAATAAAAATCAAAAATAACATAAACACTACAAAAGTCCTAAAATAATTATCCTGCACAATGCGGCAATACCTTAATACATTTTTACGAAGTCATTTTTAAGTATTTATGATTTTACAGCTGTAAAAAACAGATTGATTAGATGAGCATACGTTCAATATTTTTCGAAATATCACTAAAAAAGATATAATTTTTTTAAAAAGAGCAGAAATTTAAAGTAATGTTAGAGAAGAAATATAATCCCGTGAAATTTAGCATCAAAGTTTTGAAAAATGTTATATTACACATAGAAATAAGGTAATTTTTATTAGATAAACTTTTTTTAGCCAATATTAATATTATTCATACTATGCAGAAATCATGAACTTGGTATTTTTATGTTAGCCCGGCGCAGGTGATAATTCGCCAAACATTATTCCCGTCGTATTTTTTCGTATTTCATTAATTTTATTTAAAATATAGTACTTTCACTCATTTTATTTAAAATGCATAACTTCAATTTAAAACTGAAAATTAAAACTGAAATATGACTCTCAATTATTGCTTAGAAAAACGAAAGCAATAAATAATACCATAAACCATGACATTTAATTTCAATATCAAAGCTTTGTTTTAATTTACCACGCGAACAATTGTTTTTGACACTCGCATGACTGTATTTTAACAGTCACGCGAGTCTCAAAAACAATTTCATCAGTATTTTAACTGATGGCATGATGGCGATGGAACAATATTTGGCGATTTATCACCTGCGCCCGGCTAACATTAAATTAACAAATTGGCTGCCCGGAATACGAAAAATGAAGCGGTCAACCCGGAACTGTTGATGACAGCCAAATGATTTAGGCTTTTATTATATAGATTTTTCTAATACATAAAAATATTATTTCCGATAAAATTTTAAATAAGCAAAACTTTTATGTAAATTCGTCCCAAATTCAGTTTTTGGATTTATGAATAAAATTTACTATTTTATAAAAGCTTTCTGAAAAAAATTAAAATATTAGAAAGCAGATTTTTTAAACTAAAAAGAGGATTTTTAATATAAATGTTTCATAATATTTGTTATGTTTCAATCTGACAGATGACGCTATGTGTATATTGAACAAACACCAACTTATTCACGATTAATTATGCATATCATAAACAGAGATAAACAATTTTGATTAGTGAACGGTTAAGTATTAAGTTATCCTCCCCCTCCAATATGTGTGAACTTGGGAAATTTGAGTTTATAGTTGGGAAATTCCAGATTTTTGAAACACTTTTATTTTTTTTTATTTTTAATTATAGTAAAAAAATGTAAGAATTTTTTATTGTTTTGCTGACTAATTTTCTGAGTTCTGTAACAGTAAACTATTAACAATAAGTGTAACAATTTTGATAAACAGTTTTTTGAACTTAAACAGCTGAACAGCAGTATCAAAAGAAATGTTTAAAAGATAGCAAACTGATGCAAGCAAAGGAAAATGCGACTTGTCAAAATAAATAAGATTATTAAGTTATGCATAATCTTATGCTTTATTTTAGCCGTGATGTAAGGAGGGCGGATATTGGATACATGAATAAATATTTTTAATCTGTACAACTAGAGAGATGACAGAGTGTAAATGATATGGAAATGAAAAAGATTTGTCAATAACTTTATCTACTACATTTTGCCAGATTTCATACAATACATCCTGATGATCATGGTGTGGTGGAAATTCAGTGGCACAGGTGAATATACACAAAACTCCAACTCTGAATTACGGGAACCAACAATTTTATTTAAACATTTTTAAAAGTTACAAAAGGGGCATTATATTTTTAATTGCTTAAGGTGAGAGAAAGAGAAAGCCCCTGCATAAAAGGTGCGCCAAGGCACAGACAAATTAGTTGTTTTTAACATACAAGAGAGCAGAGTAGAAGTGAGTCATTTTACAAGAAGTTTAGATCATTTTGCGTTACAATCTATGGTCAATTTAAAAACTTTCGATTACTGATAGAAGGATGGAGAAAGGTTTTGGCGAAAGCAATTTATTACCCCCACTTTAATCTGGTTTCCCGACCAGACGCATGCGCATAGGTTGCCAAAATAACGGTTTTCATATTTACTTAAAAACGGCGACAGAAAATCTGGCTTTGTTTTATCAAACTGTACATGATTAGCTTAAATCATCGCTACTTATAATTGCGCCATGCAGATAAAATGCATATGATTTATACGGCCCATATTTCAAGTTAACATACATGAAATGATTTCAAAGACCACATTCGCATAAAATATCTTTTACTTTTTATTATTTCATTGTAAAGGCCCAAATTTTAGCAGTGATTAAGACTGATTCAGTGATGAAGAAGATTTCCAACGTGAGCTTACGCAAATGGAAAATAACTGTCATTCTAATATTACAGACACCTGCGCTTATACTCTTTTTTGTTTTACTTTATTTCTTTAAGACAAGGAGTATTAACGGTTTTAAATTGCTTCTGCGAGAATAGATTGCAAATCATAAACTGAATATTTAAATATATTGAATTAAAGACTTTACAGATAGGGAAAAAACATCTAGATAAAATTCCATATGGTTTTAAGCACTGAATTTAATTACTAATTTTAGTTTAACGTGTGGGGGAAAGAACAACATCTATTAAAAATAATAAAGTTATGTTTTAAATTAATTTTGAAGAAAAGGCGATATGTGACATACAACGCTGTCACAAAGAAATAAAATAAAACAAAAAAAGAGTATAGGCGCAGCTGTCTGCAATATTAGAATGGCAGTTATTTTCCATTTGCGTACGCCCACGTTGGAAATAATTCAGCTTTAATCACTGCTAAAATTTGTACCGTTGCAAGGAAATAACAAAAAGTAAAAGATACTTTGTGCGAATTCGGTCTTTGATATGATTTCATGTACGTTAACTTTATTTATGAGCAATATAAAAATATATTCCTTTTCTCAGTATGGCGCAAATATAAGTAGTGATTATTTACGTTAATCATGTAGAGTTTTATAAACAAAACCAGATTTTCTATCGCCGCTTTTAAGTAAATATGAAAACCGTTATTTTGGCAACATATGCATCACGCATCTGGTCAGGAAACCTGATTAATGTGAGCGAGAAATTATTTTCACCAAAACCTTTGTCCATCCTTCGTTCAGTAATTGAAAGTTTTTAAATTGGCGATGGATTGTAACGCCAAGTGATCTAAACTTCTTGGGAAATGACTCGCTTCTACGCTGCTCACTTGGGTGTAAAAAGCAACTAATTTGTCTTCGGCACGGCACGCTTTTTATGCAGGGTGTAACAAATCCACAAAACGTACCACGCAAAGCAGATTTATATTTACTTTTAAATTCTACGAATGAAAGACTTTTACTGAACTTTAAATTTTAAAATTAAACCATACTCACATTAGCACATTTGTGCTCGTATAGTTGTACTATTTATGGAACAACTCCTACGGTGAGATAACTTCAAAACTTAGTAATAATAACTCATAAAAAACAAGCTACCAGCATTTATTTTCTTTCTCACTTGAATCTCCAAAAATATAGGAAGTTGCCACAGAATACATCAAAACTTTTCCCTTTTTCTTTTTTAACCAGCGACAATAACATGTGAACGCGCAAAAACAAAATAATAAATGTCACTTCAAGTCAATTGTTTTTCTTTACATTTTTCATCTCTGATCGCGTGATTTTGAACAAAAATAAATAATGCCGATTACGTAACATCCTCCAACCTTCTGATTACCTTGTATAATCAGAACTAATTCTAAACGTAGAGAAATTGATAAAGTCACTTGTTATAAATTCAGTATTTCAGGAATTTTCAGTATCCTTCCAGCTCTGCTGTGTCTAGGAGATTCCTTGCTTGAGGATACATCCAAAATTGTAGCTTTGTTAAGTATTTTCACTGGATTGTGAGAAATATTTGGTTTCGGACAGTCAGTAGACGAAGCTATCTATAGTGGATATATTCTTTGTATAGGTCGTGAAAGCTCATGTTGTGATGTTTGAACTCTTACGAGTCGAACTTTCTTGTCTCTACCAGGTATAAGTTCTGTAATTCGACCTAAAGGCCAATCAGTTCTCTTTTTATTATCAGATCCGATCAATACAACATCACCTACAGCTATAATTTGCTCTTGGTGTTTGTTCCTTGCTCTTTCAATTAATGCACCTAAATATTCGGACCTGAAGCGATCCTTCAATTCTTTTTGTAATGATTGCCGATACTTCAATCTATTGCTTAATGATTTTTGTTCCACAACATCCAGGTGTGGAAGATTGTATTCTTCTATACTCTGCAGAAACATAGATGGGGAGATAGGTTTCACAGTTGCGTCTTCCGAAAGGTATGTTAGCGGTCTTGCATTTATTACACTTTCCACATCTGTCAAAATTGTGTTCATTTCTTCATAAGTGAGGTAAGCATGACCTAATACTCTTTTGAGAAGATCTTTCATTATTCTGATAAGCCTTTCCCAAAAGCCACCCCGCCACGCTGCGGTTGGTGGATTAAATTTCCAATCAATAGCATTAACAGAACTGCATTTTTGTATTCGTGACCAATCTAGGCTTTTCAATAAATTAGCTGATCCAGTGAAGTTTGTGCCGTTGTCAGAATAAATGACAGCGCACCTTCCTCTCCGTGCTACGAATCGTCTGAGTCCCATCAAAAATACCTCAGTCGAAGCAGCGGTCACTGGCTCTAAATGCACTGCTCTGTATATTGCGCAGGAAAATATCAATCCCAACAAAAAGTTTTCGATAAAAAAAAAACGCCAAGTTCTTCTTAATGTTTCGGCCAGAAAAAGTAGTGATATCTGAAGTTCGCAGAAGTTAAAAAACAAACATCCCAAATCTTTCATTGAAAATGGCTTCCTGCGACTGGGCCGTTAACCCGTTAATAGTCGCGCGTTGGTCTTTTCCCCGCCCGAAATTCGTTATCTTCCTGTAACTCCTTTCCCGTTAAAGTTACGACAGCGAAATTCCGTGTAGCTGACCTTGAGTGTTCACACTCTTGTGTAGTAAAATTGCAAGTCATTCCTGCTATTTCTTAGCATTTTATCGCATTCTTAAGTTTCAATCGGTCTAAATGACCGCGTTGCGACCACTTGCGTTAGTTGAATTTCCCCCCCCCCCCTCGTGTTCATCCTTTCCCATTTCCGCTTAATCTGTGGGGGAAAGTTTCTTCGAAGTACGGACTCTCTGCCTGTTGTTATTTCGTCTCTTTCTTTCTTTCTACTATTTTACCCATTCATGGAGTACTTTTTTTACTTTTAGAATGTGACTTAAAATTGTTTTATTATATTAGTTGTGAAGTCAGTTTGCACAAAAAACTGATGAATGGTCACTTACATTTTTTTTTTTTTTTTTTTTTTTTTTTTTACATTGTCAAATATTGCGCGAATAAATTCTCAAATTGATAATCGTTTAAATATGGAAATAAAAGGGAAATTCATCATCATTATTTGAAAGAACTTGCTTTCCATTTATTACCGGAACATATAAATGAAAGAAATCAGACAATAACACTGCCAAATCATTAAAAAAAAGAGAGAAGAGAATTTTGTGGGAATCAGTAAAAAAATTGCCGTATCTCCAAATCTGAAAAGTATCGTTTTTGTACAATAAAACAAATTCGAAAGATAAAACAATTTTCTCAGAAATGTAGTATGTATATCTGCGAAGAACATACATATAATTTATTTGTACAATAAGAAAAATAATGAGAATTTTATAATGTAGGTTAGAAATTACGCAAATAAAAATATCTTTTGGATAATTCAGTGAATGTATATACTATGATTTAAAAAAATATTTTAAGTATTTTTCTAAAATTTATCTATTGTTAAATTTTCATACTGTAAGAAAAAACACATTTTTTTTAACAATGCCGCAGAAAATGTTTTTTTTTATTATTATTACTAGGGGGCTCTGCCCCCTACGAGCTACGCTCGCCAACCCCCGTTCCGGTACAGCAAAATCCAAAAAGCACGCTAATTGCACGCATTTGATCGGCTTTAAAAATATTGAATTAAAATTTAAAAAAAGAAACAGTAGCGATCTCTCTGTAAACGGGTTTCCATTCGTTTTTCTTGGATTAGGGATTTTTAAGACCAAATCTGTTGCTGTTAAGAAATACAATGGCTGTTTTCGTATTTAATTAAACACATTAGTTATTTGAAAGTAAGCTAATGTAAAATGAATTAAGTAAACAGTGTCATTGTCTCCCGGTATTTTTTAGCAGCGCTATAAGATAGTTCTTTTAAATAATTCATTTTAAATGTATCGTTTCAAATCTGACGTAATTTACACCAAACTTTTATTTCTTTTATTAATATTCACGTAAAAATACTTTTGTTGTTAGAAGGAAATATTATTTGCGCTGTCTTCGAATTCACGATAATAGTTGAAAAGATTATCTCAAAATATCTCGCGCAAATATATTTTTCAATTTAAATTGTTTTACCATATTTTTGGGCATTTTAAATATGACGTAAAATTCAAGTGTAAATATGGTTCTTATGACGTAATTTTCCTGCTTTTAACATGTAATCATTTAATTCTAATTTTAAAGTTTTTTTCTGTTTATAATAGTCACGTGTAAATAAATTTTTAATTTGAAGAAATATTTGGTATGATAATTTGTTTCGCTGTTTATACAATTGGCAACAGTTTAAATTAATGACATTTTCTAAAATTTGTAAAAAACATCTCTCGAAATGCTGAAAATTTGAATTAAAAATAGAAATAAAACCTCAAAAAATGCGTCAAATAAGAAAAATAAATGCAATCTGCGCATTGGGAACTTATAACGTATAAAATGATCTAAAAACGATTAAATTCTCATGCATAGTTTTTGCTCAAATAAAACTTTTTTAATGGAACGACTTTGTCCAACTTTAGCATTAAATATCTCTTAAAATAATTCTTCGATTTGAAAACTGTCTGCATCAGCGTGTTTATCAAACATTTTTCTATAATACCACCGATTTTCATATTTTTGTATGCAACAGTTTTCTTAATATTAACGATGAAAGGCCATGCTTAAGCATTCAAATTGGATGCGGATCAACCCGGAATATCTACGCAGATGTTCATTGGTCCATTTCCAAATCAAAACTTTTTTTTATATATAGAAGGATTATTGAAATCCAATAGAGCCTTGGGGACGATATCTAACAAATTTAAATTTGTTGTCCTTCATCAATTGTTCAAACAATTTTTCAGAATAATGTTTCCAGAATATGAGAGAAAATTCATTTAAATTAAATTATTGCTGCATATTTATAATTTCGGAGAAAATTTTCTCATTGTTTTTATTATTTTAATGAATGTTATTATAAAACAATAAACTATAACATTAATACCTTATTATGAAATGTACAATTGAATATTTATTTTAATTAAATAGTTGCTGTAAAATACATCCCTATTAAAATGAACCTTTCAGTGATTCTATTAATTAAAATAATTTATCCATCTTAGGATTTAAATCTACAATTGCAAATGTATTTAAATTAAATATATAATTTCAAAAACTTATTTATTATTTGCTTTATATAAGCGAAGTTCGTATCCAGAATTTTATTCAAGGGCGCTGCTCCCACCCTGAAATAAGTAAAAAACTACAAGTCTTGCATTTTCATTTGAAAAATGGATTTAATCACAAAATCTCGTGAACCCCCCTCCTCTCCCCCCTTATACAAACACAGACACCCCACAAAATAAATAAATAAATAATACGTAGTTACAATATTTACATTTATAATTTCGAAGTTAAGTATTTTTTACCTTTTTCTTTATTATATATATATATATGGTAGATTATGTTTAATTAATGGTTTTATATATATATATATATATATATATATATATATATATATATAATTATACATTTTTAATAATATTTGGTTTATGTTGTTTTTGTGATTTTATAATTATTGGTCATTTTCGTTACTTTTCAATGGTATTATTGTACAGAAAGTTTATATATATATATATTGTCTTTAATTGTTTATTGCATCAAATTTGATGGTTTTTCATATGTTTTAAATGAATTAATCGTCCGCAATATGCTGGTGAATTAGTGGTAATGTATTTGATTTTCTGTTGCATGTCATGGGTTCCATATTTACTTTCAGTTTAATTGTTCAATTTAATGTCAGTGTAATATATTGATGCTAAATTTATTAATTTTATTTTATTAAATGGATAGAGAGTGCCGGAGTATCATAAAAATCTACCTGACTCTGATTCTGTCCTTCCAAATAAATAAATAAATAAATAAAAATACCCCTATCACGAATTCTGATTCATATTCGTAAATGTTTTCCTACTAATTATTGATTCATAGTAACATCAGAAATTCAATCAAATCATTTACTATTTACTTTTAAGTATTTATGCAAATAGAAGAAATAGTTATAAAAACATTTATCTAGATGCCAACTGAATATATACTTAAGCGCAATAAATAATTGCTGTAAAAAGTTGTAAAATGAATAATTGTTGTAATATTTTAAAGTTTAGTCAATATTTTCACCCTACGTTATCCGTTTTCGATCATCTGATAACACCGGCAAGTTTCCCCTTGGTTTTCGGCCTGCTGGTAACGGCGGCAAATGGACCGAACGCGACTACTAACGTTTTAAAAAATGTCGCGACTACTCTCGGGTTAATGCCTTCTAGAGCATTTGAAAATTAATGATTAGAAATTACGCATTTATGAACTATTTAAATATTAAAAGTAATATTAAAATGCAAAGAGGCAAATTCACATAAAGACATTATAAGTAAAAGATTTCTGATAAATACCATTCAGTTACAACAAATATTATTTTTAATTACAGATCATTTAGTCCACTTGTGGTTTAATTGCCATTTTGTACGATCTAAAGCTAAACTCATTAACGTAAAACCCAAGAAATAAAGCAAAATTTACTTACTTCAAATCTCATAATATGTTATATTATATTTTATTGTATAATATTGAAATCTTGTGCATTGACGAAAGAGATTCTATTCGTTTGAACATTTATTATAGTTTGTTTGCAGACATTAAGAGGTATTCGATTTATAAACTGTTAAAAGCTGATACTAATTATGTTTTAGCAATTAGGGATATTATCTTCTGAATACAAGTGTTTTGTTATTTTTAACTTCTAAGCATTTGAATAGACTGAAGTGGTTTAAATGCATATTTTAAATGTGTATTTTATTTCTGTACTTTGTGCCACAAAATGCCTAAAATAATCAAAAAATGTTATTGGCATGTAGCTCATTTGTACATAACTTTAAAATTTGAATAAACCCTCTCGAAGGCATTAATGGCCAATTCGCAGGAAGCCATTTTCAATGAAAGATTTGGGATGTTTGGCTTTTAACTTCTGCAAACTTCAGATATCACTACTTTTTCTGGCCGAAACATTAAGGAGAACTTGGCGCTTTTTTTTTTTTTTTTACCGAAAACTTTATGTTGGGATATCACTACTTTCTGTATGTTTTTTCAAGTTTGTTTTTCTAAACTATATTAATATATAAAAAAAAACTTAAATTTCGGTACTTTTATGTTAGCCGGGAGCAAATCTCCTCAGTAGCATTTTGTTTTTTCGCAATAGCAGTTTTCATTTTTCACATGTGAAAAATTAGAAATAATGCTTTGATTTTCCAATAAAGCATTTTGGTTTATGTTATTATTTCTTATTTACTCATTTATTTATTTCTATGTTAAATATTCTGTTAAAGAAAATGAGAGAAATGCATCTATTTTAAATGAGATGACTGAAAAGTTTATATTTTTAAATGAAATGAATGCAATATGAACAATGGAGTTGGGAGCAGTGTTTGGCGATTTGCCACTTGCGCCCGGCTAACGTAAAAATACCTAAATTTATTTTATTGAGCTTTACAAATTTATACTTTATTTCTTTTTAAATTAAAGTACTAGCCACCTCTAGCAAGCAGCATTTAATCTATTAATTGTATGTTAAACGTTGCATCATGTTACTGTTATTCATAATTTAATTTAACTGCCCATTCTTTCGCCAAGTCGGAAGCTTTTGATAGAGAAATCAAGAACTCTTTACGATCATGGAAGCACATCATATATTTTGTGCTGTTATGTATTTCATCTTTCGTAACAAATATCTCTTAACTCACTTATGCATGTTTCCTTATCAGTTAGGATTCGTTCTCTAATGCAGAAATTTTTAATCCTATTAAGAAATCTTTTCTAGTTGGGATCACTGCCAATTGTTGTATTTTAACTGATACGATTGGGTACAAGTGAAATGGTTCTTATGAAATCCTTTGACAATATCTGCATTTACATTAAACCATATCGATGCTAATATATTTTTGCTTCACGTTAACCTTTTCAATAGACTCGATTACGGAAGAATAGAAGGTCTACAGGCTCACTGCCATGATCCATTTGAAAATCTATCATTCTTCTCATCTGATCGGGTTGAAGAATTAGCCAATAATGTGCCATGGTTTTAAGATTTTAGCTAATTTTATTAAAAACCTGAAAACTAAAATGCGAGGAACCGGATTATGGAAGATTCATTCTAACATACATATCGATTAACAGGTTACATATTATATAATTATAATAATCATAAGGAGAAGTGGCAGTTTCGGTGCTTTAATAGTTGCCGTAAATTCTCTTTATATAATACAGAAGTTTTAGAAGAGTAAAGATTAACAACATAGTCACAGTAAGTGTAATAACAGTACAATATAATAAAAATAGCAGAGGTTTTGTGCAGTGACGAAACTATTGGCACTTTGGAAATATTCGTATGTTATACAATATAACTATTCAGATGATATGCGGAAAAATATAAATAGATGGCTCGCATTAATAATTAACTCATTGAAAAATAGCCACTAGCGTCAAATAATCGCAAAGCTTGGCGACATTTAGCGAAGTGTCGCCAAACTTGGTAATATATCATGTCAATTCTCAAATTTGGCGACAAAAATGTTTTCTTTATTCTGACATCATAATGATGCATTTGTATTATGTATTATCCACATACTTATAATATGTATGATGCAAATGTATTACGTATTATATGCATATATGTATAATATGTATGATGCATATGCATAAAGTTCATAACATCACTAAAGCGCACTTAACGGAATAGTGTTCCATAAATAGTACGGATATTTGCCAGATTGACCATAGTGCTATTGAGATTGATTCCGACATTTATAACAGACCGGGAGGCGTCTGCACACACCATCACCTTATCGAGTTTACACCTGAAATTTTAGGATTAGTTAAAACTAGATTAGCAGATTAAAATGCAACTGTCCTGTTAGGTCATATCTTGGTAGAAAACACCTGAAGACCTAATTTTAGTAGTTGACTGATAGGTTTACTATTGTATTTTCCTGCATCCACAAGTATGGAAACATGGAGGAATGGGTGCAAGAAAACACAATGGAAAATCCACCAATTAACTGTTAAAATCGGGTCTGTAGATGGTTTCGACAAAGATATGGCTTGGCAGGCGAGTTACATTTTAATACGCTAATCGATTTTTAACTAATCCTAAAATTTCAGCCGTCAACTCGATGGGGTGATGATCTGCGCAGACGCCTCCCGTTCTTTAGTAAATTTATTTTAAGGATGTAAAAGATAGTAAGATGGACAGATAAACTGAAAGATTTGCCTTATTAAGATTTTTGTAAAAGCATATAAAAATTCATTCAGCTTGAAATCATGTAACACCTTTATAACTCAGGCTAATTTTCTGTAATCGGGTTTTGGCGACCAACATATCTTATCTATAACTATAATCTTTCTTTTACAGGTTTAAAATTAACAATAAATTAACAGTAGGTAGGCTAATAATTCAATATAATAACATTAGCAGCGGACTTCGGATGCCGCATCTGTCGCACATCGTTAAAGACAGTTTATTAGTTACACATTTCATTTAATTAAAAGGAGATTTTTAAACTTTCATATGGAATTAGGATATTTTTCCACTATAGAGACCTTGGCATTTTTTAAAAATCTTGGCGCAATTCGGACTTGATAGGTTGAATGGGTGATAAGAAATGTGGAAACATGTTAAGGAAATAAAATTTCCTAACAATTTTCTGTATTTCGCCAAGGCTACTATATCGGAAACGTACCGAATTGCGGTTATATTTTGTTAAATGTTTTATTGTTTTAATACGTAAATATATCATAACCTATACTGATTAAAATTTTTAGGTATATTCATTTTTTCTATTTAAGAAACATCTTTGGAAAAGCATATACATAAAATTTTATTCTGCTTGAAATTACGTGACCCCTTCAAAACTCTGTAATCGATTTTTGGCGACCAACATTGGCACAATTAAATGTGTTAAGGAACTGTTTACGGCCAAATCAACACCCCCTGTTTGAAGGGTTTAGAGGCGGAAATTCTGTGTTTTCAGATTTTTCTGGTTAATTGTGCTACAAACCCGACTTGCTTGTGAAATTTCAAGATTCTACGACTTTTAGAAGTACATTAGTTATTTGATTATGCGAAGTGAGTCAGTGACAAAAAAGCGCTTTTACGGAATTTAATATTTCGAAAACTACTAAATATAGAAACATGAAATCGTGGAACCTTAGTTCAGTTTGATCATACGAACATGTGTATAAAAGAAAAATTTCTATATCTCTCTCTAAAACGACGTTATGAAGGGGTGAAAAGTATGCGAAAATGGTTCAGGAAAAGGTAGCTTACGGTTTGTGCGAACTTGGTGGACGCACTGCCGTGCTCCCAGATATCCAAGATTTCTCAATTTTCTTCAAGTATAACGGACCCGCCATGTCTACACCTGTGATCTCAAACACGTTAGCATCCTTTATTCTATTTTCCGGTAGAGTCGCACTATCTCTCCATAAACTCTTCCCACTGAAGCGTTTGCAGTCAACACACTGTGCTAACACTTGTTTTACATTTCTACGACCATTAAGTATCCAGTATTTTTCTCTCAATAAATTAAGTAGAATCTGTAATCCAGCGTGACAATGTTTTACATGTACATGATATATGAGTCGTTTTACAACTTCATGTTTTGCTGGCAGGACTATAGGTTTCGGAAAATCTTCATTGTCTTTCCTGTACGTTATTTTAGTCTCCAGTCGAATTATATCTTGTTCATCTTTCCATGTTTGTAAAGTTCTCAATCTGTTATCATTCTCGGGAAAAAACGCTTCTTTCTGAATCATACGTAGAGTCTTTAATTCAGCTTCTTTAAATTCAGATGACGTCAGGTCTCCTCCTCCTTTTACTTCGGTACTTCTGCAGTTATGCCTAAAACGTAATATCCATGCGACCATCCGTATGATTTTTACATAAATCGAGAAATATCTGTAATACCAACCATAACCATCTTGTTTAACATCAGAATTCGTTATCATGGAAACTGACTTTATTCGTTCCTTACGAATTTCGTCTTCGTCATAGTCTTGATCACCAGAGTTCGTGTATTTTTCAAACTCTAGAATCTCTCAACCAAGCTGGACCCTCCCACCATCTCCTGGCAGCTAGCTGTCTGGCTTTACATCCACGAGTTGGCAAATCTGCAGGATTTTTATCACTTGGCACATAGATCCATGATGAAGGACTGCTTAATCTTCTGATCTCTAGAACCCGATTTCGCACAAATACTGACCAATTGACATCTCTGGATATCCAAGCGAGTACTGTAGATGAATCGCTCCAATAATATCTCTTCATCTTTTCCCAACCGAGGGCATCTACAATAGTTTGCGCCAAACGAGTTCCCATAGTTGCCGCCAATAATTCCATTCTTGGTATCGTGACGTTCTTCAAAGGTACAACTCTTGATTTGGCTGCTATAAAAACTAACTCGACTTGGCTTCCAATTTCTATTCTAAGGAATATAACTGTTGCGTAAGCATCTTTACTTCCATCTACAAATGTGTTAAGTGCACACGCTTCTATGTTTCCTGGAGTCATTTTCATGTATCTTGGGATCTCTATATCCTTCAAAACTGTTAGTTCTTGAAACCATAGTAAACATTCTTTACGTAACTCACCAGTTATCTCTTCATCCCATTTAAAACCTAATTTCCAGGCTTTTTGCAACATTATTTTCGGACAAATCATGACTGGCGACGTAAAACCAAAGGGATCAAATATTTTATGCACAGCTGACAACATACTGCGTTTGGTGATCTTTTCTGTGTCATAATCTTGTAGCCAACTTAAGTTGATTTTCAACATGTCGGATTCCTTATTCCAAACAAGTCCTAAGACGTTCGTTTCATTCGTGTTTGGCGTTTCTTGGCGATCACCTGTGTACTCCCACTGTCTTAGATCAAAACTGCCTTTCGCCATGAGCATCCTCGCATCTTCGATGAAATGTTTCAATTCTTCTTTGCTATTTACACTGGTTACGACATTATCCACATAAAAACTGTGCAACAATCTATCTTTAAATCTTTCAGAGAAATCTGGAGCCCTTCGGATGTGATATTCAATGACAGATGAAAGAAGAAATGGACTGCATTTCACCCCTAATACTACTCGGGTATGCCTGAATGTCATTAATTTCTTTTCCTTTAAGTCCTTCCACCACAAAAAACGTAGGAAATTTCTATCTTTCTCACAAATGCTGATCTGTAAAAAAGCTTTCCTAATATCTGCAATTACACCAAGTTTTCTTTCTCGAAAGCGTAGAAGAACATCTGGAATGAGCTCGATGAAGTTGGGTCTACATTGTAGGCATTGATTCAGAGATGGATAATTTGCTAATCTTGCTGACGCATCAAATACAGGACGGATCGGGGTTGTAGTACTACTCACTTTTATGACTGGATGATGCGGCAAGTAATTTCCATAAGATTTAGTTGCGTAAGAAGGAACTTCCTCTATAATACCTTCGTTAATCCAATCATTAAAAACATTCTCGTATTGTTGAAACATGATCTTGGCGATTAACTTTGAGGTGATGCCTTCCAAACGTTTCATCGCCAACTTAAAGTTATTTGGCAGTGTTGTTATGTCATCAGCCCAAGGAAGACAAATCTCATACCGATTTTCATCGTTTATTTTTACTGTTTCGAAGAAATGCTCCTTAGTTTTGGCGATCTATCTCTTCTCTTGACTTCTTCTCTATGGGATCTGTAATTCCGATTAAGTCAAGTCTCCATAGGTTTGAGATATCAGCTTCTTTTACAAACATTGATGTTACTATCATCGCCAAGTTTTCGGATGAATATGGCTTTTCACATGGTGTTTTTCCCATTAATGTCCATCCAAGATATGTTTCCACTGTAACTAAACCAGAAGACAATATTTTTCATTTACCAGTTAACATTTTCCCCATAACATCAGCTCCAATTAAAACTTCTATACTACCACAACATTGACTCACATCACTTAACATGATGCCACTTTCCTTTAATTCTTGTAACCATGGCCCCTGTGTAACGGGTTGAATATCTCCGCATATGCTAACTTGATCTCGTACTTCGAAATTACACCTGAATTCTTCGCTCAAATCCCTAAGTCTTATTTTGTAACAGTTGTGTTGGCATTCTTGAGTAGTAATGTCGCCAAACAGAGACTGTATTATCTTTTCTTGCCGAATAGGCTTGTAATTCATTTCTTCCGCCACACTTTTTAATATATACGATTTCTGTTATGCTGAATCTAACAATAAACGAACAATCTTCTGTTTACTTTCAGAAACTAGCTTCACCTTCAAGGTCTGCAAGAACACTTTGGTGCTCTTCTTACTAATATTTGTCATATTCACTTCATCTCTTTTAGACTTCTCCTCAGCTCCCTCTTGAGTATCTTTACCGGATGACTTACGTTGATCGCACAGTAATGGCACATGCCGCTTATTACAAATAATGCATTTTACCATCGCTCGGCATCTTTTAGCGGTATGTTCTGGTACTAAACATATGAAGCAGCATCTCTTCTCCTTGGCGATTTTTTGTATTTCCGCTAAGATTAATTTTCTCGCAGAAAAGCATTCCGAACTTGCATGTCTTCCCTGGCAAAAAATGCAGACTCCTTTTTTCTCTGTTACGGAAGAGGTAGTCAACAGACCTGCCGCTGTCGAAGTTTTACCGGTTTTATGTTCAAAATTATGGTGATTCCTTTTTGCGACATATTTACGGTCTTCACTTTTACTCAAATTTCACTTTTAGCTAATCCAAAACCAGCTACGGCGAGTGACACCCTTTCTTCACCTTCTACTTCAGTTCGCAAAAACTGCATCAGACTGTTTAATCTGTCCTGTGCCTCAGTTTTCTCAGACGATATGTTCGTGCGATTCCACGCTTTTAGAAATTCTCGCTGGAAAACAGGACTCAACTAATGGATATAAAATTGATACACATTTGTCAGTTGTGACACCTAATGTATCTAAGGCTCGTAAATATAATTCCAATTTATCATATAACGATGTCAACGAGAATTTTCCCTTCGTTTGTACTGATATTATTAATTTGAGTAGTTCTCTCACGTAGACTTCTACCAATATATCTTCTCTACCAAAACGGGTTTTTAAACTCTCAATTGCCTTGGCGTAATTAGTGCCACTTGGCGGGAAACTCTCTACCACTTCTCTTGCTCGGGAGCCGGCAACTGTTGCTTGCACCAAGTACTGAAATTTATCTTCTGGTGCTATTTCTGTATCTTCATCAATTTGTCTAAATTGACACCAAAACGGTAACCAGTCTATTATTTCACCGCCAAACTTTCTGAATTCTAATTTGGGCAGCGTAAACTTTCTTCTCATTGCATAACTATCGATAATTGGATTAAGAGCTCCACCTTGGCTGTTTACTGCTGACTGAATTTTCGCCAATTCTAACTCGTGCGCCAATTTTAACTTTTCGCCTTCAATCTTTGCTTGTAATTCCATATTCAATGTTTCAGTTTTTCCTTTGCTTGTAATTCCATATTCAATGCTTCAGCTTTTTCCTTCGCTTCTATTTCTAATTTTTCGTTTTCCATATTCAATGCTTCAGCTTTTTCCTTTGATTGTCTCTCTAATTTTTCCTTTCCCTTTCTTTCTGAAACGGCATTTTCTAAAACGCTCTGTACAAATTCAGGATCATCTTTATATGCCTTACAATTCAAAATTAAATCTTTAAGTGCCACAAGTGAAGCCGTTGGTGCTGCTGTTTCACCTAATTGCTCGGCTACGAAGATCAAATCTTCCTTTTTAAAACCTTTAATCAACTTAAACATCACGGAAAATCTTTATTTCATTTAATCTTTATTAACACCTTTTAAACTACGTGTGATAGATAACTTGGTTTAAACTCAGGTCCTGTACCGGCGGACGCCACTAACGTAACAAATCCACAAAACGTACCACGCAAAGCAGATTTATATTTACTTTTAAAATTCTACGAATGAAAGACTTTTACTGAACTTTAAATTTTAAACTTAAACCATACTCAAATTAGCACCTTTGTGCTCGTATAGTTGTACTATTCATGGAACAACTCCTACGGTGAGATAACTTCAAAACTTAGTAATAATAACTCATAAAAAACAAGCTACCAGCATTTATTTTCTTTCTCACTTTAATCTCCAAAAATATAGGAAGTTGCCACAGAATACATCAAAACTTGTCCCTTTTTCTTTTTTAACCAGCGACAATAACATGTGTAATAAATGTAATTTCAAGTCAATTGTTTTTCTTTACATTTTTCATCTCTGATCGCGTGATTTTGAACAAAAATAAATAATGCCGATTACGTAACACAGGGGCTCTCTCTTTCTCTCACCTAAGCAATTAAAAATATAATACCCCTTGTAACTTTAAAAAATGTTTAAATAATATTGTTGGTTCCCGTAATTCAGAGTTGGAGTCTTGTGTATATTTACCTGTAACACTGAATCTCCACCACACATGGTCCCAGTTATCTCTGTAGGAATAGTGATTGTAGTGTAGACCAGAGCTATCCAACACTGCGCCCACGGGCTCCATGAAGCCCTTTGAAGGATTTCTTGGCGCCCATTTGAATATTTCCCATTAACAACTTTTAAAAAATATAAAATACAATTTTAAAAATTGTTTAAAAAATATATTTTTTAAATCTTTAATGTTTTCAAGCTTTTTATGTTGCTGGCATTATCATGATTTTTGGCCCATTACGCTGCCAAAGCTTTTGAAATGAACCCGTTACAGAAAAAATATAATTCTAAATTTAATATAATTTATATTTTCTCTTCAATCTATTTTTACACGTGCATGACTATGCAGGTTTGTGCGTGCCTCTTGAACATTTCATATTTTAAGCTTTTCCTAAAGCTAAAAATTTAATTTTAAAAATGTTTTATTTTAAAACCATTTACATCTGTATGCTTTCTATTGTAGACAGCATTAAGATTTTTTATTTTACCCGACAAAAAATGCTTGAGATAAGCTTCTTTCAGAGAAATATAATTCAAAATTTAATATAATTTATGTTTTCTCTGCAGTTTATTTCTACATAGCCATAGTTATTAGTGTGAGATATATGTGCATCGCAAAAGACGAATATGTGTCACTTACACTACCGAAGTGAGATTCCAGTCATGTGAGTTATGGCGCCCTTCAGTGTTTGCTAACAATTGGGGTGCGCCCTGATAGCTGAAAGATTGGACAGATCTGCTGTTGACCAATCGCATCACAGATTAGTAGATTAGTTATACATACACCAATAAAATTGTTCATTAATTATTCGTAAATCAATCTGATTGCCTGAATTATTTTATACAACAGAATATTTAAATACAGCATGTAAATAAGATGTATTTTTTCTAGTGGGGATTTACCTTATAAAGAAGGGACGCGCCAGTCTTTTCTACTCCCGCTAGCTCCATCTCTCATGCTAATATATCATAAATACAACACTTTTATGAAAACTCTCTTATCAAATATCCTATTTTCTATTTTCAAAAATCTTACGAAAAAAAAAAAAGAAATTTTTGCGAAATAAAATACTTTTTTATAGAATGATGCAAATAAGTATGAAAATTAATATTTTTTAGCGAATTAAAATCTCAGTAAACTTATATTTCTTCTTTTTTAAAAATTGATCTTATTTTCTATCAAGGTGTTTTATCTGCAAAGCAAACAAATCCTTTAAAAAATAATTTTACAAAAAAATTAAATCAGAGAATTCATAGTTCTCTCGCATTTATTCCAATTTTAATTGTCTGGTAGATTATACCGATAAGTAAAAAAAAAAAAAATAATAATAGAAGACACTTTTTTTAAATAAAATGCTCCAACGAATTTTGTAATTAAGCAGAAAATCATAAAACTATTTCTTTCTTTAAAAGTTGACAAAATAAACTGAAAAAAATATTTCTATTTTATTGAAATTAACAATTAAATCTAATACGTTCAATTTACATGCATAATTTATTGTAAAAAAAAACAGAAAAATCTTTTTTAAGATCATTTCAATGAACATTTTTAATATTATTCTAGAATATTTGCAGAAATTAAAAGAAAATGTCTAAAATAAAATTTATATGTAAATCGTTATAAAAATGAACATTTACTATAAAGTAGTTATGGAATTAGTTTGCTAATTCCATTTATTTGTAAGGCGTCCGCGTTAAATCAAAATCAGTGAACTAGTGGATTTTTGTTTTAAGGCTGTTCTCAAATCCAAACGGACAACTTTCTAACACATTTTTTAAATCATTTTATTTACAAAAGCATGAAACTAGCAGGTGTCCTTTTCTAAAATATATGTAATCGAACAGTTTATTTTCCACATTTAATGATAATAGCTGAAGCATTTTCAGAAAATACTGTAAAAGTGATCATTTTGAACTGAATTTAAGGACGAGACCAATCAAAAAGAAAAAAAAATAGCGTTTATGAGAAAACAATAGCTATTATAACTCAAGATGTAACTCTTTTTTCTAAAAATGGAAAATAAAGTTTGATTACAAATTATTTCAATTATTCTGACTGCAAGTGTTATGTTTATAGATTTAAATATGTCAGTATGCTTCGCGTTATTAAGCAGGGATTTTTTTCCCAAACAGATTTAAGTTAATTGTATAGGTGCAGATTCACTGTCACCAGTCGCCACGTGGTGACTAAATGTTTTGCTATGCACACTAACTTTCGCTATCTAAGTCGACATGTGTTTTATAAAGATAATTTTTCCTGTACAAAGAAAAAAACAAAAGTTTAAGGTGTAATTTGATTTTTACAGTGCAAAATGATCTCACGATTCATATTTTTTTATATGTACTTTTGTATGTCAAAATCTAAATGAAAAATATTGTTTTCCTAATACTCCCTACTTTCATAAATTCTTACCTTCTAGATATATTTTTTACTGTACGTTGCTCAACTACATCTTCTAACTGTATATAGTTTATGATTTATATTATACTTAATATTCAAATTTCAAGAATTTTACGATTAAATTAAATATACAGATTTGATGTACTAATTAGACTGCGTTGTACATATGTATATATTAAATAAATTATTTTTCCTTTTATATTTCTGAAGTTATGTTTTTTCCTCTATGTAAACACTGTTGTTTTTATGCGTTTGTTTCACAATGTGGCCACTGGATTTTTTGCGTTTAGAAGTCACTGGCTCCTTCCAGATCTAGGAAATATGCACCTATAAATTGAAGATATAATATTGAATTTCAATGTTCATCGTTTACTTGAAATATGATCATAAACAATATATATGATAAAATGTTAAAAAATACATAATTATACATGTGTATATACATGCATGCAAATATACATATATACATATATATAAAGGTAAATTATACAATGTAAAAAAAATATATACATTTTAATTAACTTCCGAGTACTTTTGTCTTGCATTTGCAGACTTCATCATGGAGAAAATTTTCATCATCTGCCATTCCTATTTAATCCAAACGCGTCTCTTGTTTGAGGTGGGGGAGTTTATTATTATTATAGTATAGCCGGAATTAGTACTTCGAATTAAAATTTATGTAGAGGAAAAATGTATTGGGTGTTTAAATTTTCAGGATATTTAACCATATATTGGTATACAGTATGATAGTGCGTCGTTACATAGATAATTGTCTTTACACATAATTTCTATGGATTCCCTGATAATAGATGCTTATTAATTATATGTTGGTTATAGTTTTGCTTAATCAGTATCTGTTTATAATTTAAACGTGGCTGACAAGGATGGTCACCATACACAGAAAAATCTAAAAAAAATAATGAATTTTCATCTCATAAGGTTATTGACGTTTATAATAAAATTCCCGGCTGAAGGTCGATATAGCGTCTGTAAATAAATAGTGAAAATTTCGTTTATTTGGTGATTTATCACCGGTTGGCGAAGGAATAAATAAGCGAAGAAAAATACGCTTTTATGTCAAATGCTCTTTGAGGAAAAATGTTTTCATGCTGAAGTTGTTTACGTAAGTTTATCTTAAGTAAATAACTTTTTAAACCTGAGTTTTGACACATATATCCTAAACATTTGAAAAGAAGCTAAAATAAAATGAATTAGTTAAACAATGTCTTTGCCTCCCGGTATTTTTAACAGCGTTATAAAACGATTGACATAATACAATTTACTATAATTACTACAATTTACACCTTTAACCCCTTCAAGGGCGGTGGTTCATTTTTGGAACACTTAATTTTATTCTTAAATGCCAAATTGCACCAGAATATTGGAATGAAAATTTTCCGTATAGTAAGTAAGTGAATAAAAGCATTTTCGTATTTCGAAATAAAGTTTTTTGTAAAATCTGGTACCATTCACTGATTTCAACATTTTACGAACAGAAGTACCTTGGCCCTGAAAGGGTTAAGCGCATATTAATGAATTTATTATTTTAAAGTTCCCTTTCTTTTTAATATTCAAGTGTAAATACAATTTTCAAGACGAAATTTTCAATATTTTCCTGCTTTTAACACGTACTCGTTTAATAATAATTTTAATTTTTTTTTCTGTTTTTAATAGTCACGTGTAAATAAATTTTTAATCTTAAGGAAATATTTTTCTTTGCGCTGTTTTTAAAAAGGAAAGCAATCTCTGTAATATTAGCTAAGTCATGTGACTATCATCAATAGTTCCGGGTGGATCCCTTCGCTTTTTATATTCCCGGCGGTCATTTTGGTACTTTAATGTTAGCCAGTCACAGGTGATAAGTCGCCAGATATTATTCAACCGCCATCATTTCACCTATATTATAATAGTTCAAGTCATGTAACTGCCATAAACAATTACAGGCTGATCCTTTCGCTTTTTATATTCTAAGCGGCCATTTTGGTACTTTAATGTTAGCCAGCCACAGGTGATAAGTCGCCAAATATTATTCTATCGCTATCATTTCACTTATATTATAATAGTCCGAGTCATGTAAGGGCCGTAAACAATTACAGGATATTCGCTTTTCAGATGAAAGTTTTCCATTTTGATAAAAGAATCAAAATTATATTTTCAATAAAACTACATAAAAGTTGCCATGATCGCAAAGATTTCTTGGTACTTTTATGTTAGCCTGGTGCAAATATCGCCAATAGCTTTTTTTTAACTCGCTAGTTAGCATTTTTTAAATTTTTCGAGTGGTAAATAAAAACGGTACGATAAATGAATTTCTTTCATTTTTGCGACATCATATATCAATAACCTTGGTTAAAAATTTTGGTATTGCTTAGTTATCCCGTCGACCAAAAATCTATCACCAAACTATAACATTAAATGCCTATAATGGTTGATCGTAAATGTCGCATTCGCTTGACTTTAAGGAAGTTACACGTGTTTACGCCAACAAGTGATTTTCATTTCGACGTTTTATTTGTATTTTTATTAATGTTGTACTAATTTATTTGTTCTTTCGTTATTTAAAATAAAAATTATGTCAATTTGTATAATTTGGCGAGTGGTTTGGCGATTTATATAATTTGGCGAATTGGTCGATGGGATAACTAAGTAGTACCATTAAAACATTGTCTTGAAGTTCAAATTAAATGTCATGATATGTTGCATTGTTTAATATTTAACACAGATGTCCTACACGCACCGGGTTTGGCGTGATTTTTTTTTTTTTTTTACCACAATTTGGAGAAAACCTTGTTTTTGAGCACCACTTACATATGTACTTTTAAATTATTTTCTATATTTTTTTTTTAAATGAAATAACAATAAATAAATTAAAAAAAAGTTTAATTAATAACTATAGAACAAAACATTTTATAAGATTTTTTTTAAATAAATCAAAATAAATGTAAATAAACATTAATAAGCAACAAGAGCGGGGTTACCATGTCAGGCAAAATAACGCCATTTTGGGGTCAATTAGGTACCCTGGTGCATAAATGACATCTGTGCCTAATATTTTTCTTTTCCTTTCGTTAAAAAAAAAGAAAGAAGTGAAAGCCATTAATTTTAAATGTTTCGCTTTTAGATGAAAGTTTTGTATTTTAAATAAAATAATAATGAAATACAAAAAAAAAAAAAATGCAACGGGAGAAATGTTTTGCTATTTATCACCTGCGTCGCGCTAACATAAAAATACCGAGTTCTTGATTTCTCTATCAGAACTTCCGATTTGGTGAAAGATTGTTAAAGTAAATTGAATTATGAATAAAAGTAACATGATACATTTTTTAGCATACATTTAAAGGAGGCCAAACTGGTCGCCAGATAAGTTTAAAATAATAACCTTTTCTAAAATATGAAAAAAATATCTGTTGTCATTAAAATTTGAGATGCCATCATTAGAGAAAAGTTTTTAAGATTAGAAAAAAAATTAATATCTCGAAAACTAACACGAAATTAAAAATTCAAATACCAGTTTTGAGATTTGCGGATCAATGCCGATTTTTGGTGTTAATTTCATCGCATAATATTCCATAATTTAGGAACAATCTCCGTGAAGCATAATCAGTTGTTTAATCAGTCGTTTCAGAAAATCGTTTCATAAAGTCGTTTCATTAGGATTTTATATATATAGGGTAGATATATTTAATTACGAACCTTATTGTAAGGTTTTGAATAAAATGTAAATGGATTAAAATTGTTTCAAACTCCAGTTTCTTAGCACTGTTTGTTTGACCTCGATATTGTTAGTGTCGAAGGCAAGTGAAAAGTATTGTTGCCATAGAAACAACAATTTATTGCACATAAGTTGTATAAGAATAACTTTCTGAATAAGACACTTACTTTTAAAAGACACTTAAAAGTTATCTACTCAGTGAAACCGTGTTTAAATGACTTCAGCATCAGGAAAGAATACATATCATATAAGATTATACAAAAATAATAAACTGTTTCACCGTTTAAGTTTAAATTCGTGAGGTACTGCGCATTTATATACTCATTTAACTAGTAATTTCAAAATGCAATAAAATCCCTCGCATTTAGCGAGGGAAAATGTTGCTCGCCAAATCGTATGACGAGTTCGTATTTTCGCGCCAAATATTCCAACTTTTTTTTTTTTTTTTTTTTTAAACAAAATTTCTATTTAGATTCCGCTGCTGAATTTCACTGATGACAAGCATGTAATTAACATTTTTTTTTCAAAATATTCTGAGTATACGCCGTAAAGAGACCTTCCTTGTGAGCTGTATATTGACCGGAAAATTTAGTATCTGCTTTCTGATCCTTGATCCTTTCCTTGAATTTTCTCTTTGTCATTCATATGTGCTGTATTATATTATTTTTGTCGGTTCTGAAAGGGATAGCATACACACCAGCCATTTCTTTTTTCGGGATTGGGTCTATTTTCGTACAAATCAAAATTTTCTTAAAGTTTTTTGTTTAAGTTCATTATTAAATATTAAAGTTGCAATTTTTCCGTCCCATGCATCTTGAAATTTTTCAGTCTGCCTACATCAATCTTATTTAAATGTATTAGTTTATTTACCTGCGAGTGTATTTTATGAAACTTTTAAATGAATTGTCTTGCGTATGTAAAATTTATAAGTTTTCAAAGATCATTAAAATTATTTGCTATGTTATTCATTGTTTCACATTAACGAATAAATGATTTAAAATATTTCATAAAATCTTAAAAATCAAAATAAGTATAAATATTATAAATTAATGCATGTTAACAGATAAGAGATTTTATACGTTTAACCATGCTAACAATCATATGTTATTGGTGCTTGTGACAGCGTTTCTGTCCCATTGCTTTCATTTTTATTCAAAATTAATTAAAAACATAATTTTCTTACTTTTAGATCACATTATCCTCCCCCCCCTCTTTCTTATGCTGAAATATGTAATTAAATTCATTTCTCAAAACCATCCAGCTTTTATTAAAAGGCTTTCTTTCTTCTTTCTAAAAACATCTTTATTTCCAGCCGCAAAGATTCATTTCTTTTTCCCTTTTCCTTATCTGTCAGCTACCGCTCCCAGTGCAAAGAAATAAATAAGAATTAAATACACACACATGCAGTTTCTCCTTTACCTTCCTATATTTTAAATTTTACACCATGTTTCAATATTAAAATACTTCTTTTTAACAGTTTTTTTGTGTTTGCATAATGTCATAATATATCAATGACAACATCACTTTGTCTATGTACAAAGATTTTAAAGTTACAAGGAGTTATCCGTCACATGACATACTAAACTACACATACATTTCGAATTTGTTTAGTTTTAACATGTTACATTTTAACACTTTGCTTGGATACTTCTTACTTGAAAGTGACAGATCGAGTAAGGTATCTTGTTACATTATATAACATTTAGATACATTTTTCTTTCTTTTTTTCATATTCTTGCCAGGAGTAAAAAAAAAGGGGAAATTACCCTAGTGAGTACACAGGCACTTCATATCATACAGAATCTTGAACACAAGATGGGAGATTTTAATTAATACACAGAAATACAGGACGGCAGTGTGTAAATTTATCAAATGCTAAATTATATTATACTTTGACTTCTTGTTACAGCGGGAACTTAGTTATAGTGCAGGTATCTAAAAAAAAATATATACTCTTGTTATTTAAGGCAGAAGCCCTAAGCTGACGCCATAATACTTGTGGTCTCCACAAGATTTAGGGCTACACCTGTTTGCCAGCGTGCTACATGCACCCCTTTTTGGTAGTCCTGTGCCTTGTGCACAAATTTTTCTTTTCATATACGATTCATCTTTAGTGTAATACAGTACATTTTAACTTTTATTTTATATATATACATACAATACTCTTCTGTGTTCCAATTTTTTAAAAAAAACTTCTTATTGGTGTGTTTTGTTTTAATTTGCTTGCATTTCGTATGAAATTGTGATCTCATTGTAAGATCACATTGTGAGAAGTTATAAAATATGTCTAATGTAAATGCTTCTTTTTGGAATCATGACACAACAAAAAAGCTGGTACCAGCGCCACAAACATTGAGCCACATAAAAAGCATAGGATCCTAACTCTTCGTCAAATGTGGCAAACACCTTTTTTTTCTCTTGTGGCATATTGAATTGATAAATAAGATTTGTTTTAAATATGAGCGCTGTCATGAACAAATATTATTATTTTGAATTATTTGAAAGCAAGCAAATATGTTTATATACTACCTTTTTATTTTATTACTTAAATTACTGGAAATGATGCTCTAATAGCATTTTAGGAAAACAGGTTCAAACATTTTTCTGTTATTGGATACATTTTTTTTATTATTTCTATGTAGATTGTATACTCTGTATATGCAAAGGTGGACAAAGGATTTTATGCAGATATAAAGCTGCAACGTACACGTTTCATCTTTCTTCTGTGGTCGGGGTGAGTTATGTGACAGCGTTTCTGTCCCATTGCTTTCATTTTTATTCAAAATTAATTTAAAACATAACTTTCTTACTTTTAGATCACATTATCCTCCCCCCCCTCTTTCTTATGCTGAAATATGTAATTAAATTCATTTCTCAAAACCATCCAGCTTTTATTAAAAGGCTTTCTTTCTTCTTTCTAAAAACATCTTTATTTCCAGCCGCAAAGATTCATTTCTTTTTCCCTTTTCCTTATCTGTCAGCTACCGCTCCCAGTGCAAAGAAATAAATAAGAATTAAATGGCACATCTGCTAGTATCAAGGTCTGCATTTAATTGCATCGGATTTTTGCGCGCCACATTGATAAGAAATTTTTTTATCTCTACTAATACGTGAACGTTGAATATGTATTAACAAAAAAAAAGTAAAAATGAACAGATCTTATGGGAAGAGTGTATTTATCGTGTTTTGTGGTCGAGCTAAAAGCCAGATGCCTGTGATTTCCAGCATTTTTCTCAGGCGGCGGTCTACTTTGTAAAATCTGTTGTATAAACAAGTTTCGCTTTTCTGACGCATTTCTCATCGTATTAGAAGCGCTTGCTTGCAATCTCGGCCTCACCCGTCCGGTTGTGTTACCACATTTTTGCGGTAATGTTTATCGCCAAAAGCCTTTGTTCATTTTCGCGCAGTCAACAAAAGTTTGTAATTTGGCGATTCTGTGCAACGCCAAGATTTCTTGACTTCGTGCAAAAACTTGACTTCTGTTTCAGCTTTCGAGATGTAAAGTTGTCTAAAAGAAAAGGTGCTTCGGCGTCCCATGTATTTATGGGGGTCTCTCTCTCCCATTGTTCTTTAACTGAACCACCTAACGATGCTTTTAAATAAAGAGTAAGTCCAGTAAATTTTATAGTTGGAGTTTTTTTTAGCATTTAGAACCCGGTCTTCAATCAATGCTATAGTGCTGAAATATAAAATCAATTGTCTGACGTATGTAAACATTATAAGTTTTCAAAGTTTACAAAAAACATTTATTGTGTTATTTATTTTTTTCATATTAACGGATAAATGGATCAGAATTTTTCAAATTCTTCAAAATCGAAATAAGTTTAAATGTTACAAATCAATGCATGTTAACATATAACAAGTTGAATACGTTAATAATATTAACAATCATATGTTACTGGTGCTGATTTGTTGCTAAAATAATAACAACCTTTCTTTAGACTCCAATTCTGTAAAAAAAATAACATGCTTCATATTTTTCTTCTATTTCTAGAATAAATGCATTAATTTGAAGTAATTTATGAATAAATTTAAAAATAAATTTAAATTATATTCATATTTTCCATATCTTAAACATGAAAATAACAAAGTTTAGTAGCATATTTGGCATAATGTACTTATTGTAAAACATTTCATTTTATTTAAATAAATTGAAAATCTATTTGAATAATTCACTTTGTTTAAAATAATGAGAAACGAAAGCATTAATATACCTCTAAAAGTATTAAGTTTCAATTTTACTCGGTACATACTTTATATTAAATCTAAAATTAAATATGAAACAGATGTTTTGAATGACTTGCTTTCCTCCAATGAAACATTTAAACACACATTTAATTCTAAGCGCATTATTAATAAAATGAAAGATGGCACTTGTAGATTAGAATGTTTAATAAAAAATAGAAACGTATTATTATATTTCAGCGGAAGAACAATAGAATGTTCAAAAATCTTATACAAGGGAAAAAAATAATTTTTAATTTCAGGTCTTTTTTGCAATGCATAATTAAAAAAAGAAGAGAAAATGCAAGCGGAAAGTTACATTTTGATTTGTTTTCCATGATTTAAAAAGAAGAAAAATAAATGTATTTTATTATTATTATTTGGAATTTAATGCTTGGGTTACAAACCTAGATTTGTTGGGGGCTGGGGGGAAGGGGCGAGGGGTAACATTAGTTCAATCAGGATACTAAAAAAATATTAATGACATTATTTTTAATAAATAAAAAGACCTACAATTTTACCACAGATTTTTTAATCTGGTAATAAGCAGAATCATTCTCTTTATTTTTCACAGTCTGCTATTAAAAGCGACGAATAATTTTAAATAGTCTACTATTTAAATTTTAAATAGAAATTTTCTAATCAGAAATAATAGTGACAAAAATCTTGGAAATAACAAGAAATGTATGGAACTTGAATTAGAAAGTTCTTTTAATATACGTAATAATCACACAACACATGCTTAAAAAAGGTTATAAAACCAAGCAACATTTAGTAGAATTAGAAAATGGTTTAATACTATGCGTGTGCAAAGAAATTACTATGAAATTGGAGCATGCATATATGTTACGGAATCTTATCATAAATGAAAATGACCTTCTGGATCCCAGTGAAAATAATATTATGCTATTAAATTGACGGTTTACTTTCTAAAATTGACTTTTTCTCCAGTCCCTTGCAACTCTACCATAGCACGTTTTTCTGTTATATTCGAGTGGAAAAATAATACTGGGTCAATACGTGCCATAATCTTGAAAAATACATAATGTGAGAAATTTTACGTAAAAGAGTGTATTGTTACCCACATACTAACTCCGCCATAAAGCATCGTATAATAAAGTAAATGATACCAATCCATTAGTAATTACGCCTATTAATAAATACTATACATGAACTCTGGTTAGGATACTGTATACATTAAAATAATTGGACCAAACATTAAAATTTTTAATGCTTACACTTCATTTTGACGTCATGTCTTTTATAAATTTTACCTTCGTGTATCAAGAAGAAAGTAACTCGGTCTGTCCAAAAAAATATTTTTAAAAAATAATTTGTGAAAAAAAAAAAAAAAAGAATTTTAACGCATAAATTATTTTCAAGAAAATATTCATTACGAGATGTTTGAAATGTTTGAATTCGAAATTATTGATAATTTGAACATGTAGTATTTGATTTATATTAAATAGAGAAAAAAAAACCTTCCGTGTTGCAATCACTTTTACAAGGTTTATCTTATCGGATGCCCACCCTCAAAACTTATCATACATGTTAATATTTCAAATTGTTGTTACATATGTTAATACTTCAAATTTATAACTTAACTAGTATATCAACTTTGATTTTCTTCTGAAATTTCTGATTCATTTAATTAATCGAAGTTAATTGATTTATTCTCGATTATGATGTTTTTATAAAACCAATATTTTCGTTATTTTGTTGTACGTCAGCTGCTTGCGCATTAGCCGGGAAAGCTGCATGTAAAGTGCTCGTTGCTGCACTATCAGCCAATGTACAACAGAACTACAAAAAATCAAGTAAGTTGCATAAAAATTACAATCACAGCGGCCTTTTTCAGGAGAATATACCCATTTTTAACTGAGACATGACGGCCATATATATATATACCAAGTTTTGTTTAATTATATTCATAACTTTTTACACTTTCGGATGTTAAAATAACTAAAATGGCACTAAATCCGCTATTACTACGCTTCCTTCAGGCTGAATATATTCAAGTTCAAATAGAACCCGTTGGCAATAGACAAAATCTTATTTATGTAATTTGGTTCAATTCTATGCATAGCGTTATACATTTTATAAAGATTCAAATAGGACATACACATGCACAGACAAACAAGCGGATAGACAGTCAATTTACAAAAAAAAAAAAATGGTGGGATATCTGATTACTAATATGTGTAAATTGCCAAAACCCGAAGTCGAAAGAAATTTCGATTACAATACTTTCTTCTTAAGACAGAAGAAAGTAAAATGAAACATTAGGAGCTCCAAGCTGTAAATCTGCCTATCTAATGGCTCACACTTTGTTATTCTAAGATAAAACTTACTGGTGAATATATATCTGGTACAAAATTAGATGTTAGTACGGAAATTTTAAAATTTGGTACCATTCATATATGTAGGCGACTCCGAAGGAAACAATTTAGAATATAGGAATAATCAGTAGACGATATGACTAATCGATTGATACTGATCATGATTAGTATTAGGGTATACTTTCTCTTCTTACGACTGTAGATTAATTAAAAGGTTTTTTCTTTTTACTATTAAATTTAAATAAACTTGGATCGAACAAATAGAAACAGCCTGCTTACGTTTTTCGAGCATATCGAGTATGTTTTTCGTGTGTTTCGATGTATGAGTGTATGATACATTTTTTTATCATATCAGGATTCATACACCTCAACTCCTAAACAGTTACTTCCGATGACTACTTATGATTGTCAACGCTGTCAACATTTTAAAATTCTTTACATATAAATTTTCAAGCATGTGTTAATAAGTTTTGAAACGTAAAGCACGCACGCGCTAACGTCCCTCCCCCCACACACATACATGCATATATCACTATACTTACGTCCTAATAAAAACATAAAATATGTATATAAATATTGAAAAAAGGTTTAAATAATTTTTTTTTCTCGAAGAAAATATAATAGTGCGGTCGTATATATTATTTCTGTTGTTAAGATCCCTTTTACTATACATATATAAAACTTACAATAACCAATACGGTATTCATTCTGAACGTTTTTTGAACCGGCTGCTGAGATAGTAGCATACACACATTTCGATAAATCATGTTATTTGATTAGAAAGTGCAGTTAGCTAAAAATTAATGGACAAACGTAACGGCAAACAATATTCAGTGCGAAAGCCTCACACGAGTCCACTGATATCTATGAACTACGAATATTAATTTATTTTCTTTTGTAGAATTGCAGGAATTTTTAATTTACATCATGATATAATACGGTATTTCTGTTGTAAACATACCTTTATCTCTCTGCACATACGAAACGTACAGTGATAAATTGAGTATAATTCTAAATGTTTTTGAACCGCCTTCTGAAATAGTACCATGCACACATTTCGATAAAACATGTTATTTCATTGGAAAGTGCAGTTAACTAAAAATTAATAGACAAACGTAACAGCAAACAATATTCCGTGCGAAAGCCTTACACAGGTCCACTGGTATCTATGAACTACAAATATTTTTTCTTGTGTGTGTGTGTGCGTGGAACAGCCGGAAACTTTAATTTACATCATCATGTAATTTAGTACTTGTGTTGTAAATATACCATTTTTCTGCGCACATAAGAAACGTACAGTAATAAATGCACTATAAATCTAAATGTTTTTGAACAAGCTTCTAACATATACTCCTATTTCAGTGCTGCAACTGGCGACTATTTTTTAATTCTACCCACCCCACTTTCTCAAAACAAAAATTATTGATATACTGTTCGAGAAACTTTTCAAGAGAAATATACTATAAAATCTGTTTTTTTTAAATAGTGGTGCGAATAGAATAAAAAAATATAGTCGCCTGTGGTAGCTGTGCATTTAGAAAAATCCTCCGCCGGCTAGGCTTACAGGCACAGATAGATTTCGAAGTTAAGTACTAATTTCACTAACAAAAACTAAATCAAGATTAGAGATAAAACGCAGTTTAACAATTTTATTTGGCCGCTTTTGACGAGTTTTTAATTTCATTTTCCTGTAAGAGTCGGTTTTATCAGAACCATGTTAATGTGATAATTTTTTATTGAACCCCTATTTTTTTCATCCATTGAGTATATTTGGTAATATCATCTATTAGTAGAGTTAATTTTATCAAAAGCTTCATACTACCAAAGTTATAGATAATATTAAGGAGATTTATATAATATACTTGAATGTTGTTGTGATTGTTTCATTAAATGAACACGCACTACATTTTAAATTATTACGTTCTTTTTATTGAGACACCCGCGTTTTACATAATGCAGCCCTATATACAGCATCTCTGAGGGTTGTCAAATAATTTAATCAAGTCAATGATACTTTTTAATCACCTTAGGGGCGAATATATGTTTTTTTTTATCTACAATACCCTCCCTCCTTGTATTTTTACTTTTATTCTGTTAGAGATGGTACTATCAAACACTTGTCAAAATAAAAGTTGTAGAAAATATTAAAATCATTAATAATAAATTTAAGCGGATTACATATCTTGTAAACTGACGAAGTTGTGATTTTTTACCCTTAAAACTCTATTTTTTTTAACCCCTTGAGGCTATTTTTAATGATATTAAAAATCTGTCATACATAACTTTTTGGCTGTTTTCCGAGAAGTAATGATAACTTTAATCTGATTCGATATCTATCATAGCTAAGAAGTTATAAGTTTTTTCTGTTTTGACAAACCCCCTCCTCATTTCCGCTCCCTTCGTCCAATTTTGTCCATAAACCATTTAAATCCTGACCTACAGAATTGTGTAGGTGAGTCTAATGGGGGGGGGGGGGGATCCTCCTTTTATGTGACTTAAATCCGAGCCTGCAACCGCAAAACTGTGTGGATCCTCCCTTGACATAACTTGACATCCGATTTTTTTATTCTTAATAAAATATCATTGTATTAATTAGGGTTAACAATAAACACTTTTAATTTCTACCAAAAATCTGCAAGTCTTAAAGTATTAACGAACTTGAGTGTGATTTACTGCCCCTTGATTTTACGTATCAGTTCGGAAGAGATTTGTGCAGAATTATAATAGTTATCGTGTCCATAAAAAAGTGATGTATATTTATAAAGTTTTGAAATGGGGGTCGTTTTGGGTTCTAGTGGTCATGATCGGCGTATATCTGTAAAACATTTTCAGAAATTCCAACATGGGAGAGAAAGTAATAGGTCGTATTTCTTACGAAAACTACCCAAAAATAGGTTGTGTAATTATAAAATGCAGTCTATTAAAAAAGAATAGACAAATGTCTGAGAAAATAATTTAAAAGACAGCAGTATGAAATTCTAACACGTGTCAACTAGTAGTTTCTTAATTTAGATACAGTTTGGGAACAATAGTTTTTAAATCAACAATTATTGAGAAGTTAAAAAATATTTTTAGCACTTTATTCATTTTTATGCAGTTCATATTTCTGTGTGATATAAAAAAAAATCTATTTAAATACATTTAACTATAATAAATATTTGTAATATTTTAATATGTTCCAGAAGTAAATACCGTTAATTTTTCTACAGATAATTTGCAACTTAAAAAAAAAAAAATCACTCCCGATAAAAGTAAATGATATATTTTTTAAAAAAAAATGAAGTTCATTACTTTTTAAAAATTGCCGGGTAAAATAATGCAAAAAAAAAAAAAAAAAAAAAATTCCTTATCAAAATAATATGAAATAAAGAATTCGTAATCTATCCAGTTTCTGTAAATTCACTTAGGCTTTTACTTTTAATTAAGATAATTTACTTATTCCTACATGCAAATCTTGAATGTCATGTTTTCTGTACACAAAAAGAAAATATTTTACATATTTTTCTTTTTTGCTCACGTAAATATTCTAATTAAAAATCCTATTTTCTCTTGTAAATACCTTATTTGCGTTTCTTAATAATTTATAGCAAAGGCGAAAACTCTGATAAGAAAAAATATTTAGTTTATTTCATGAAACTGAAAGGGGAAAAAGCATGTGGAAAACTTTTATGTAAATTTTTATCTAAAAAGTATATATATATATATATTTCCATATACATGAATAAATGTAATATGGGAATGAAGTGATACAAAAAAAAGTGTTTCGTCATAAAAAAAAAATAGAAATTAAAAATATTTTTTTTTTGTTTAATAAACATGATTTGAAGCGAAATTTAAAGTGTACAATTATAAGATTAATTATTAAAATAGTTTTATACACTGTAAAGAAAAAAAATCCGTTAAAATACGGAAATTGTACTGGCAATCGAGACGTCAGTACTATTTCCGTATTTTAACGGAATTTTCTTCCGTAAAATTTGTGAACAAACGGAATTTTTTCTGGAATTTACGAAAAAAAATTCCGTTAAAATACGGAAATAGTACTGGCGTCTCGATTGCCAGTACAATTTCCGTATTTTAACGGATTTTTTTTTTTTTTTTTTTTTTTACAGTATACATTGTTTCCTACACACGTATTAATTATATTGAGTTGATAATTGCACACACTAAACCGCACATGTGATTTAAGAAAAATATGTATCAAAATAAAAATAAAAAAAGGCATTTAATTTAATTTTTTTTTTTTTTTTTTTGTTAAGAAACATAATTAGAAGTAGAGTTACTGGGTCCACTGTCACACAATATTCCGACAAAGAGACAATATATATAGTAAAACGTGTAAAAGCGAAATCGCTATTTACCGAAAAAAAAATCCGTTTTGTAGAGGTTTCCGATATAGCTGTGACAATTTTATGTTTCAGGTAGGATTGCAGTACACAATTACTGTTTTCACAAATATTGTTATTCAAAATACATAGGTTTTAGAACTACAAAAACAAAATAGCTAAGAACCGAAAAATATATTCCGTTTTATGATGTAGATTTCTACGCTATTGCTCTTGCGAAATCATAAAAATGCTAATTAATAGACAGTTTTTTTTTCACTGTTTTTGCTCTTTTAAGTTTTATTCGATATAGACTTATGTATAGCATGGTATTAAAAGAAATTTACAAGAATTTATAGATCATGAAAAATCGGGAAATTTGCCATACCGCACAAGGCTTCTGGGAAATGGGTCTTGGACCGCCTAGAAATCGTGGTATAACGCGTAAATCGGGACAACTGGCAACACTAATTGTAAGTCAACTTTAAAATATATTTGTAGAATTATAATTTTTTTAAGTTGTCGATAATATGTATACGTTGTTTCTCACACATGCAATTATTACGTCCAGGTGAGAATTAATAGCGAGAGTTTATAGGGACTCTTAAATGAATCGGTTTCAGTACTGTCTATGATGAATAATTGTTGAAAATACATTTTTAATTGTGGTATGCGTATGTAACTGTGGTATGTAACTGATTGTTGCATATTGTTTGGTGTGTATAAATTCTATAGATATACAGGGCACCACAAAAAATTTTATTGCATGTCCGCTTACATAGACAGCCTCTTTCACCTTATTAAACGATGAAATTTTGTTACAATATTTTGAAAGTGTTGGAAAATATTTCATAATCTATGCAGGACGCATGATTTTTCATTCTTGTTTAGTCTCTTTTAGGTAGATTCGTATGAAATACTACCTGTTATATTCTCCTCTATGTTGAAATTTCTGAAAATGTTTTCAGATCTACACCGTACATGACCCCTAGAACCCAAAACCCCCTCAGTAGTATATATATATCACTTTTTTATGGACACGATAATTTCCGTAATTTTGCACAAATCTCTTCCAAACTGATACATAAAATTAAGGGGCATAAAATATCGGTCAAGTTCGTTAACGGGCAAAATTGGACCAAGGGGATGGAAATAGGGAGGGGTTTTGTGAAGACAGAAAAAACCCATAACTTCTTAATTTTTGTACTTATCAAATGAGTTTAAAGTTTTTATTATTTCTAAAAATGGGGTCAAACATTTATGCATCACAGATTTTGGATAAATTAAAAATGGGTTTTCGGGAGAAAAGAATTCATAACTTCGTCAAATCTGAAGATATCAAATTCAATTAAATTTATTATAAATCTCCATAATATTATCTACAACTTTTATATTGACAAGTTTTTGATAGGACAAATTCGTACCGCAAAAAATAAATAAAAAAATAAAAACGAAAACAAAAATTGAGGTAGAAGAAGAAAAAAAAACCATAACTTCATCAACTCACAAGATATAAAATCCGCATAAATTTATTATATATCTTCTTAACATTATTTACAAAATTTATATTGACAAGCTTTTGATAGGACCAATTCTTTCACCAAAAACAAATTAAAAATACATAGCGATTGGGGGAAAAAAATCATCGTATTCAAATCGGTGTATTCAATCCCAAACTGCTTATTTTATAATTCATTTTACAATTCAATTTTGCTCTGAAAGGCTTCCAATTGGTACGTTTTCTTATTCAGAAATTATGTAATGTACCGTAATGGTCGATTTTTTTTTATTATAGAGGCAGAATATATTTCAAAAAATGCTGTCAAAGTGGGCATTTTGAATCGAACTTCCCGAAACGGAGTGTGTTAGAAAAATCATTTCATTAAGGGTGTAGTCAAATCCAAACTGCTTATTTTCTGACTCATTTTTAAATTCATTTTTTCTCTCAAACGTATCCAATTGGTAAGTTTTCTTATCCAGAAACTATATAATGTACCGTAATGTTCGATTTTTTGATGGAGGCAGAATATATTTCAAAAAATGATGTCAAAGTTCGCATTTTGTACATAATTTCCGGAGGTGATTGTATTGGAAACGAAAAATATTGTCCTACTGAGAAAATAATTGCTTATAAATCAAGATTTATTTAATTGAACGAAAAATAAAAACACGGATCCCTTATAAATCTCTTCTAAAATCACGGTCAGCAAGTTTCATATTTTTTCTATTAAAAATGAGTCTGAAAATGTGCCAGAAAATTTAGAGTTGTTGAGCATGGAAAAGTATTTTTTTTAATAACGTCTTAACATGATTCTGATAAAACCATCCCTTATATAAAAATTAAATAAAAATTCGTCAAAAACGGCCAGATAAAATTGTTAAAGTGGGTTTATCTCTAATCATGATTTAGTTTGTTGAAATTAGCACTTAACTTCGAAATCTACCTGTCCCTGTAGCCGAGCTGTCAGGGATTTTTCTCTTTAATTTATTTTTGTTGTCTATTTCCGACATGCACCATATTCTTATATGGTATAGATGTTACTGCAAAATCCCGAAGTCTAGTAAATCATAGGTTTTTCTGGTAAATCCTACACTTTAATAAAGCGAGTTGGTAAAACCTCGAAATATATGCTTCTACTTCGGCTTTAAGTGAACCATTTCGTGAAATGCTCGAAATTACATGATCTTTTATTAAAAAGCCGAAATGAGACATGGCCCTAAGCATGAGAATTAGCACACTTTTCCTCGTAACCTTTATATGTTTCCGCCAGTTGCAGCCGCAGTTCAGGTAAATATATACAGATTTGAACGACTACGGTTACAAACAGTATTTAACGGTTTTCTTATTTTGCTAAAAAACGAGGAATATTATGCTGAAAAAGTTTGATGACGTTTTATATGGATCAGTAAATAATAAGCATAATAGCAGCTTTAATTTATCAAATAAGAGATAGATTTTATTTAAAAATAGATGAAGTAAAAGAAGCGTAATGTATGCAAAGAAACATAACATTATAGATGTTTTAAACGGTATGATATTTTGAACATAGGAGGCAAAGGTTCCATGCTTCACGCACGGTTTTTCTTCCTAGTAATAGATACGAAAGTATTTAGTAACCCCCCTCCCAATATATATATATATATATATATATATATATATATATATATATACTAGGGAGCTCTGCCCCCCGCAAGCTACGCTCGCCAACCCCCGTTCAGACACCGCAGAATATAAAAACACTCTAATCTGATCGGTTTAAAAAATATTATAGAAGATTGAATTATACTGAAAAAAGCTGTTCAGATCTCCCTGTAAACGGGTTTCCATTCAATTTCCTTTGATTTAAAAAATTTAAGGCCGAATCAGTTACTGTTAAGACATCCAATGGTTGTTTTCGTGTTTGATTAAAGAGGATCAGTTTAAACATTTGAAAAGAAGCTAAAAATAAAAGGAATTAAGTGTACAGAGTCTTTGTCTCCCGGTATTTTAAAACAATTTCCAATAATAATAGCCTAAGTCATGTGACTGTCATCAATAGTTCCGGGTTGACCGCTTCACTTTTAATATGCCAAACAACCAATTTGGTAATTTAATGTTATCCGGGCGCAGGTGATAAATTGCCAAATATTGTTCCATCGCCATCATATCAGCAGTATTGTTTTGATCTCATGCCACTGTCATAAACGATTTTTTGCGAGGTAAATTAAAACAAAGCTTTGATGTTGAAATTAAATGTCATAGTTCATAGTATTATTTATTAATTTTTTTTTCTTTTTCTTTTTTGTATTAAGAAATGAGAGAAAATTGAGAGTCATAAATTTTAAGCATTTCAGTTTTAAATTAAAGTTATGTATTTTAAATAAAATGAGTGAAAGTATTATATTTTAAATGAAATTAATGAAATAAGAAAAAATACGATGGTACAATGCTTGGTGATTTATCACCTGCACTCGGCTAACATAAATATACCAAGTTCATGATTTCTGTATCAGAATCTTCCGATTTGTCGAAGGATTGAGCAAGTAAATTCAATTATGAATGAAAGTAACATGATACAATGTTTAGCATAGATTTAAAGGAGACCAAACTGGTCGCCAAGGCGGCTAGTTTCTGTAACAATAGCCTAAGTCAGGTGACTATCATCAAGAGTTCCGGGAGAACCACTTCGCTTTTTATATTACTGGTGCCATTTTGGTACTTTAATATTACCAGGTACAGGTGATAAGTCGCCAAATATTATTCTATCGCCATCATTTCATCTATATTATAATAGTCCAAGTCATGTAACTGCCATAAATAAATACGCTCTGATCCCTTCGCTTTTCATATGAAAGTTTGGCCCAGATATCATATACGGCCCCATATTGGCGCGATTTTTTTCCGTCGCTAATTTGGGGAAAAGATCAACAGCATAAACAACAACATCCGGCTTATCAAATCAAGCAAAATAACGATACTATGGCGCCAGTTAAGTACCCGTTGCGTATATGACATTGGCGTCAGAAAAAAATAGCGCCAATATGGGACCGTATGTGGCATCTGTGCCGAAAGTTTTCCATTTCGATTAAAAAATATCAATTTTTTTTTTCGAATAATACTACATAAAAGCATTGTCGTAAAGAATTCTTGGTACTGTTACGCTAGCTGGGTGCAAATCTTGCCAATAACTATTTTTCAACTCGCCAGTTAGCATTTTTTTTTTTGACTGGTAAATTAAAACATTGCTTTGAAGTTGAAATTAAATGTCATCGTTTGTTACATCATTTAATATTTGGCCAGATGTCATATACGCACCCGGTTTGGCGTGATTTTTTTTTTACGAAAATTTGGCGAAATCCTCGTTTTCGAATACCAGTTACATATGTATTTTTGGTACTACTTAGTTATCCCGTCGAACAAAATCTATCACCAAACTATAAGATTAAATGCCAATAATGGTTGATAAATGTCACATTCACTTGACTTTAAGCAAGTTACATGTCTTTACGTCATCAAGTTATTTTTATTTCGACGTTTTATTTGTATATTTACTTATGTTATACTATTATCTTTGTTCTTTCGTTATTTAAAATAAAAATTATGTCAATTTGTATAATTTGGCGATTTATATAATTTGGCGAAATGGGCCGATGGAATAACTAAGTAGTACCGTATTTTTTTAATTATTTTCTATTATTTTTTTATTTTTAAAGGAAAATAACAAAAAAAATAATTAACTATAGAACAAAACAATTTATATAATTAAAAAAACAAAATAAAGTAAATAAACACTTATTATTAAATAAAAAACAATAGCTGGGTTACCATGTCAACCAAAATAATGCCATTTTGGTGCCAATTAGGTACCCCGGTGCGTATATGACATCTGTGCCTAATATTTTTCGTTTCATTTCGTTTAAAAAAAATAAAGAAGTGAAAGCCATTTATTTTAAATGTTTCTGTTTGTATTAAATAGAATGATAATGAAATACAAATTGAATTATGAATAAAAGTAACATGATACATTTCTTAGCATACATTTAAGGGGGGGGGGAACTTCTCACCAAATTAGTTTAAAATAGTAACCTTTTCTAAAATCTGAAGAAAAAAAATATCTGTTTGATTAAAATTTGAGTTGCCATCATTAGAAAAATGTATATAAAATTAGAAAAAAATTAATATTTCGAAAACTAATTGGAATTTAAAAATTCTAATACCAGTTTTGAAATCTGTGGATCAATATTGATTATTTGTGTTAATTTCGTCGCAAAGTATTTCATATTTTAGGAGAAATCGCCGTGAAACATAATCAGTTGTTTAATCAGTCGATTCAAAGAATCGTTACATTTTAGCCGTTTCATATATTCGTTTCATAAATTCGTTTCATTAGGATTTTATATATATAGGGTAGATATGTTACATATTACTTAATACGGGAAATGAAATTCACTGATTTGCATTCTTCATGCAATTAAGATAAAATTTAGAAAAGATTTTATTCAGATAACAAAAGGAACAAAGTCCTTATTTGCATCACAAAAGATAAAAAGATCCTGCAGCTACAAATACTTCAGGTCTTGTTTTCATGAAATGTCTGAAAAGCCCATTCTCTGAAAAGACCGAAATTAGAAACAAATTTTTTTTTTGTGTGTGTGTGTTTATTCAAAATGAATTTCCCTCAGATAAAAGGAATTTAAAATGATTAATAGATGTTTTCGCATTTGACTTATTTCATTTTTAACTAGCTGCAAACAAATGTCTAAAACGCAGTTGAATTCAATGGTAAAATTTATATAAGCAGTTTAAACTGAAACAAATTACATTTAAATTTTAAGTACAATGTTTCTTAAAAATAAATACTGATTTTTAAAATATCTTAACAGTGAAAATTATTAAATTTGTCTTTTAATTACAGAAATTATTCCTTTTGTTTTATATTTTTTGTTCATTAAAAAATACTGGACGTCCTCTGCAAGACCGCTATACCAATTTCTCTGAGAACTCTTTACAGCAAAATTTTTTTTCCGTTATTAAAAATTTTATTTTATTTTTATTTTTCTTTTTTTAACTTTTTTTTTATACATGATATAATGATAGTGTACGTTTTCATAACCAATTCTATTTAAGTAAATATGAAATATGCAACCCGTTACAATATTATTAAAATAGTGTTTTCAGTTGTAAAATACGTAACATGTGTTTTGATATACATGATGCAATATGTTATCTATCGCCGACCATAAATTTATCAACCGTTGGTCGTATGCATACAGTTCCAATTACAAAAACGTTTCAAATGAGGTAAATATTCATGTTGAGGCATTATTTAAAGTAAGATATCAATTTTATAAAAATTACGAAATCTAACTTTTTATACGGTACCCCAGTCCCTACAGCTATATTTAGTAAAAGTTTACACATATCGTAACGCCATATAACACAAAAAGTTTGACATTTGTACTAAAAAAATTGACAGAGTTATTAAATTTCAAATTTTGAGATTTTTGCACGTGATTTAGTCTTTCATTGAGGGATCATTTAAAAGATGAATTAAAGTAATTCGAGATCAAAATCAGGGTGCTATGTCCTTTTTACGGCGAAACCACCTTTAGCAGGTATCGCCAAATCGGGGTATCACCGAAGAGGGTTATTTCATCTAAAAATTTGAGCTGGCTTTTAGAGGTCGTATACAAAGCGAAGAATTAAATATTGAAATTAAACAGAAAAATAACTATCAATTTATTATAATATAGAAAGCGATCTACTTAAAAAATGAATACATAAAACACCGGAAACTACTAGAGATACTGCTCAAAGTGCTCTCCATTGGTGGCAGTACTGCGTGCTGGGTACATTAGAGCATAGCAGGTCTGAAAACCGTGCGACAATCAAAAAGATGATGTGACGTGGAAACCTCCACATCGCCCGGACAGTACGACACGTGTGGTGCAGTATATGGGGAACCTAGGTTGTTGGGCCCATCTTCTATGATGGGTGGAACCTTAATGGTCGATCGTTACCTGCATCTGCTACAAAACACGGTACATAACTGGTATGTGACTGACGAGTTGCTCTCCGTCATGCAGGCCGGGTGTGGTTTCAACATATTGAACCATCTCCACATAAAACATAAAACGTCCGGGGGTATCTGGCCACCGAATTCGGTCAACAGATCTTTGGATATTGTGGTCCGGTAGAGTGGCCACCGCGTTCATCGGATTTAAGCTCCAATGACTTCTACCTCTGGGATTACATCAAGGCATAAGTCTATGTGTCTGAGACTACTTCTATGGTTTATCTGAAGCAGCGCATCATTCTTGATTGTTGCACAGTTTTCACACCATCTATGCTCTAACGTGTTCAGGACTCAGTACTGTCACGCAATCCATTGTGCATTGCCACCAATGGAGAACACTTTGAGCAGTATCTCTAGTAGTTTCCGGCGTTTTATGTATTGATTTTTTATAGTAGACCGTTTTCGATATTATAATAAATTGATATTTATTTTTCTGTTTACTTTCAATATTTCATTCTTCGCTTTGTATACGACCCCTATAAGTCAGCTCAAATTTTTAGATGAAGTAACACTCTTCGGTGATACCCCGATTTGGCGATACCGGTTTAAGGTGGTCTCGGTGTAAAAGGGACCCGGATTTTGATCTCGAATTACTTTAATTCATCTTTTAACTGATCCCTCAATGAAAGATAAAATCATGTGCAAAATTCTCAAAATTTGAAATTTAATAACTCTGGTGTAAAAAGCACCCGGATTTTGATCTCGAATTACTTTAATTCATCTTTTAACTGATCCTTCAATGGAAGACAAAATCATGTGCAAAAATCTCAAAATTTGAAATTTAATAACTCTGTCAATTTTTGTAGTACAGATGTCAAACTTTTTCTTTTATATGTGTTATGATATGTGTAAATTTTTACTAAATATAACTATAGGGACTGGGGACCGTATAAAAAGTTAGATTTCGTAATATTTATAAAATGGATTTTTTATTTTAAATAAAGCCACAGCATGTATATTTACTTCATTTGAAACGTGTTTGTAATTGGAACTATATGTCTACGACCAACGGTTGATAAATTAAAGGTCGGCGATAGATAACATATTGCACCCTGTATAATATATATCATAATTCATACTAAAGACCCTTTATTTAAACAAGAAGTCTATAAAATTATGAAACTAATTCATTTTATTTAATTCACAGCCTGATAGTTATTATGAACTACAAGAAAAATATATAATTTCTAGATATCAGTTTATTTGAGAAGGAAAATCTTCTATTTCGCATACTTTACGTAGTTAAAAAAATATCAAGAAAAAGAATTCCGGCGTATAACAAACAGAATAAACAGGGTCTATTTTTATGAATATATCGGATGTTTCAAAATTTCGGTGAGAAAGTAAAACGCGATAAAAAATGATCTATGGGTCAGAAAGACATGCAGTTTGCAGATAAATATTCAGCGTGGTACGGGATTTTGTATGACATCAACAAAAATAAATAAGTTCAAAATATCGATAATAGAGGGCACTACTACAGATAATTCCACATTGATCACACAACGCAAGATTTGGATGGAAAAAAGTGTACATGCAGTATCCTGTAATGTTTTGGCATCCAAATGTTACGTTGTGTGAGTAATATGCAATTATTCTATGGCATTATCTGCAGTAGAATCTTTTGTTGTTGAGATTTTGAACTAATTTTTTCTTTGGTGTCATACAAGATCCCCTACCACGCTGAATATTTTTCTGCAAACCGCACGGCTCTCTGACCCATAGATCTTTTTTTTTTTTTTTCTCCCCCCGAACTTTTGAAACATTTTATTATTGTCTGAGCGAAGCGAAGGCTAATACTCAGCGAAATATTACTGTCCGGACAATTTACTACTACGATGGATATTAACGCCATGTCCTACTAAAAAAAAGCCTAATAAAAACCTTTCGTCAAGCCTAACTCAAAAAATATTTGTCGGATTTCGTTTCTGATTGCACCAGAAGGTACCTATGAGGGTCGCCTACTGAATGCACCTACTATGAAAAATAAGTTCCAAAGCGTTTAAAAATTATGTAGAAAAAACTCTTAAAAAAGCACAATTTATCTGCATACGTCACAGAAATTTGGTGTGCGTCACTTTCACCGGTTGATGTTTTCGTAAACAACTGGTTTGAACACATGGAGCAAATAAAAAAAAAATACGCACGCAGTAATATTGAATAGATCAGTTTCAACCACGTGATCGCAAACTTTGCAACAACCCGTGGCAACCAGTTTTGGTGGGCAAACAAATAATAATACAGTATTCCGTACCACGGTGACCGTATTTAGCCTGTTGTATAAAATCTGGCATGTTGTATGACATAAAATTGTGGATGATTAAAACAAAAGACATGAGTGTTTATTGATCCGGAGGTTATATTTCTCTGGATGTCTGTCTGTCTATCATACAGCATGCAATTTTCTTGTAAAGGATGATATTATTATGCAGTAAAACCTCCATGACGGACACACCCGATTAGTGGACACCTCTATTTAGCGGGCATTTTTTCGATTACCAACCCTTAAATAACTGTACATTTTTTACTCTCAGTAGCGAACACCTCCAAATAGAGGAAAAATTCGGCCCTCCCGAGGTGTTCGCTATTCAGAAGTTTTACTGGTAAAACCTCCATAGCGGACGCACCCGATTAGCGGATACCTCTATTTAGCGGACATTTTTTCCATTACCAACTCTTAAATAACTGTACATGTTTTACTCTCAGTAGCGGTCACCTCTAAATAGAGGACAAATTCTGCATTCTCGGGGTGTCCGCTATTCAGAGGTTTTACTGTATATAATATTGATAATTATTTTACAGGGCCGCACAAAAGAATAATAATATATGAAACGAATATAAACTAAATTCGGGATTGGTAGATCGCTGATGGTAATGTAATTTTAGGATGTTGTTACAGTCATCCGCAGCATGTTTTTAGAGTTTCGTCCATCTAACGAAACCCTACCTGTGTCACTCCTTTGTCTGTCTGTTTGTCCGTCAGTCACAGAGCCCGTTCTTAGAAACTATATATGTCGGAGACTTGAAAATTTGCATACTTATAGCTGAACACGACACATCAAACGGTAAATAATAAAATTTTGAAAAAGTCTAATATTTAACCCTCTGGGCTCCAACTTCTGTATTTTAAGCAATTTTTCTAACCCAGCCCCTAATTAAGCTAGAGACATGACATTTTGCATACTTATAGCTGAACACCTCACATCAAACGACAAATAATAAAATTTTTAAAAAGTCTAATATTTAATCCTCTGGGCTCTAACTTATGTATTTTAAACAAATTTTCTAACTCAGCCCCTAATTAAGTTGGAGACATGAAATTTCGCATACTTATAGCTGAAATCCTCACATCAAACAACAAATAATAAAATTTTGAAAAATGTCTAATATTTAACCCTCTGGGCTCTAACTTGTGTATTTTAAGCAATTTTTCTAACTCAGCCCCTAATTAAGTTGGACACATGAAAGTTTGTATACTTATAGCTGAACACTTGCGATAACACGATAAATCATAAAATTTTGAAAAAGTCATATTTAACCCCCCGGTCTCTAACTTCTGTATTTTAAGCAATTTTTCTAACTCAGCCCCTAATTAATTTGGAGACATGACATTTTGCATACATTTAGCTGAACACCTCACATCTAACGACAAATAATAAAATTTTGAAAAAGTCTATTATTTAACCCTCTGGGCTCTAACTTGTGTATTTTAAGCAATTTTTCTAACTCTGCCCCTAATTAAGTTGGAGACATGACATTTTGCATACTTATAGCTGAACACCTCACATCTAACGACAAATAATAAAATTTTGAAAAAGTCTTTTATTTAACCCTCTGGGCTCTAACTTGTCTATTTTAAGCAATTTTTCTAACTCAGCCCCTAATTAAGCTGAAGACATGAAATTTTGCATACTTATAGCTGAACACCTCGCATCAAACAGCAAATAATAAAATTTTGAAAAAGTCTAATATTTAACCCTCTGGGCTCTAACTTGTGTATTTAAAGCAATTTTTCTAACTCAGCCCCTAATTATGTTGAAACATAAAAATTTGCATACTTATAGCTGAACACCTCACATCAAACGACAAATAATAAAATTTTGAAAAAATCTAATATTTAACCTCTAATATTTTATCTCGCGCAATTTTTAAATTTAAACTGTTTTGCAATACTATTTTTTGTTCATTTTGCATAATAAGTGTAATGTGATGTAATTTGTTCTATTTCAGATTTCTAACGCATGTTAATGAATTTATTTTACAATATCCTTTCTCTTTTAAAATTCACATGTAAATATAGTTTTTATGGCGTAATTTCCAATAAGTGCCTGCTTTTTATACCTAATTATTTAATTGTAATTTGAAGGTTTTTTTCTGTTTATAATAGTAACGTGTAAATATTTTTTTTATTTGAAGCAAACATTATTGTTTGCGCTGTTTATACAATTGGCAACAGTTTAATTTAATACCATTTTCTAAAATATGTAAAAAATATCTGTCAAAAAGCTGAATATTTGAATTTAAAATAGAAATAAAACATCAAAAAATGAGTCAAATTTAAAAAAAAATTAATTAAATCTGCAGACCGGGATGTTCTATTGAATAAAATGATCTAAAAATGATTAAATTCCCATGTATAGCTTTTGCTCTTATAAATGTTTTTTAATGGAACGATTTTGTCCAAATTTAGCATTAAATATCTCTTAAAATAATTCTTCGATTTGAAAACTGTATGCATTAGTGTGTTGATCAAACATTTCGCTATAATACCACCGATTTTCATATATTTGTATGCAATAGTTTTCTTAATATTAACGAAGAAAGACCTCCGGTCACAAAAAATTCAAAACCGGCGGCGGCGGCGGTGACAGCGTTAGTTACTTTTCATAGAATAGAGAGATATATAAAAATGAAAACTTGTCTATCTGTCTTTTTGTAATTCTATAAAAAATCCACAATTTGGAAGCCAAAATTGTGAAGAGATACGTACATGTGTATTAAAACATGGCCGAGACTACTAAAGTAATCCGGAATCGAAATAACTTATAGTTAATTTTTAATTAATAAAAAACCACCAATTTAACAGCAATTTTTTATCAAATTTAAACATTTTTCGTTATAGCAGTTGCCAACAATTAAAAAACACAATAAAATTATTACTACAACAATTAATTTTCTACTGAAAGATTTCCACGTGAAAAATGATAATGAAATAAATAGTTTGCCGAATTTTTAAAAAAAGGGTGAATATTACGCCATAACTTTTCTATTGCAAGATATTCACGTGAAATATGAAAATGAAACAAATGGTTTGACGAATTTAAATGAAAGTGAATATAACTTCATAACTTTTCTATTTCAAGGTTTCCACGTGAAAGAGGAAAATATTACGTCATATTGGAAATATAAAGGGCATGGTGGATATAGTATAACGTCATATGAGTGTGAAAAATGTATTGAAGCATAATAAAAACCCGATTAGGGAAATATTGGTGTATTTTAACATTATTGCTCCAATTATAAATTGAAATAAGTTCATTTATAGCTGTATTCTTTTTCGTCTGTTATATACATTTATACATTTTTATATAGCGTTTTCATATGATTCATTCAACAACATTTCGACTGCTTTTTTTAATGTTTGTTTTGTGTTGTATGTTAAATTTTGAAATTGATTTTTCAGAACAAACATCCTTCAAATTCTGGGCAACGCTGGAACTTTAGCTTGTAACAGATAAATGGCTTTTGTATCTGTACATCTAATGCTAATATTATAAAGCATTATACTATTATAAAGCATATAATATTATTAATGCTTGTACGTTTGTGAGGTGTTATCTCTGAAACTACATAGCCAACTTAAAAAAATGTTGGTGGCCATCTCTGCTCCGAAAAAAAGACTATTTTATGTCAGTGCAAGAACCTACATCGCTGCAGGAGCAAAAAAGTTCTAAAATTGTGATTTCTGCGATATTGATTTGGTTAGAAACTTTAAATTTGGTGCGGTAGTTACTTTTAAGATGTAAATACTCGTAATGAATGCTCTCTAAAAGGTTCAATTTGACGGATAAACGTAATCATTTCTAGAAAGGTTCTAAACTATGATTTATTTGGAATACTGAAATTTTTGGGATACTGTTGGGGTTAGAAACTAGAACTTTGGCATGGTAGTAATTAATAAGATGTAAATGCTCGTTGTAGAACGAATTCTAAAAAATAGAAAGACTAAACAAAGCGGAAAAAGATCTAAAGATGATCTAAGTAACGAAGAACATGGAACTGTTAGGAATATAAACATGAAAATTGACATGGCTGTATTTATCATGACGTAAATTATCGCAATAGAACAATTTCTAAAAATGTTGCTATAAAAAACAATGCAGAAGCAAAAAACTTTCAAAAATTTTCTATTTCTCTGTTACTGCTGAGCCCAAAATTTTGAAATTTTGCTTCGGGTTAGTTTCAAAATATACAATTGTCTCTATGAATGGTTTCTAAAAAATTTAAAATTTAAAAAGATGAAATTAACGGAAAGCGATCTAAATTACCATTAATTTGGAATTATTAGGTACAGCAACTTTAAATATTTCATAATGCTGCATTTCCTCCGCAAAACATGCGATTTAAATGCAACAAAACTGATAGATATCCACCTAGCATTAAATAAATTGTGTAAATATTGAATAAAGGCCTGTATGAAACAGTGAGTAGGTTGCCCGAATGTACTTGTTAAAGTGTTCCTTCTCTAGGTTTTTCTCTCTCTCGTCAAGGCCACTAACAGAGGGAAGTGCCGTTTTAAATGCGATATGAACTTTTTATCCTATTCATTTTTCTAGACATTTTATCATAAGGTCATATTCTCAATTATCATTAGTAGATTTTTTATATATTAACTTATTCTGGTGAAATTTTGTAATCGGGTTCATATTGGCGTATGTTAGCTTGCATGATTAAATGAATAAATATGTATGGATTTCTAAATTAGTTCAAATGACACTTTGACAGCTCAAAAGTTATGCAGACGATATATTCAGATTTTGTGTCATACTTTATGTTGTAATCATTGCCGATTTCTTTTATTTAATACATGCTAAATACAGCTCAACTTGTGCAGAATATGTTTGAAAACAAAACAATACAGCGTATGTAGTGGCCAGCATACACTCATCATTTAAATCCGATCGAGCATATCTAAAACACACTCTAACGAAGCATTGCCTGCCACTTTTGATGTATTCGGTACTTTGATACTATATTAGATTTTGAGAAGAGAATTCCTTAAATGTTATCGACAACCTCATTGCATCCGTGGAAAACAGATATTGTACAATATCAACTATTCCGGGGGAGCACACACCATATAAAGTATAGTCCATTCTTTTTAAACATCATATATTTATTATTTAAAGTTACTCAAATTGGTGCGGAGCGTCTGATTATGCTCTTGACATCATTTTATAGAGTTAAAATTCCGATATAAGTAAATTAGTGTTTCATTTTCTATTTTACTTTTAATATATTGCGTACTTTCAATTTTATATCCATGCATGGCTGTCTTGAATGGTTTGTTTTTCCATTTTTTTAAACAGTGAATGCGAATTTATATATAAGATTTTGTAATTCTACAATTCGTTTATTTTCATAATTTCAATTTTTCGCAGTATATGGACAATTAAAGATAACACCTCATTTTCTTTGCTTCCACATGTTATTATTAACTCTATGTTCTCAGTAATATCGCTCAGACTAATCCCTCTGAGGGAAGTCCTAGTATAAACTTTTTTTGATCAAAAGACCATTTTTTTGTGTGTGCGTGCATTCAAAGTGATTTTCTCTCAAGTAAAATAAACTTTTATTACTTAATCCAACTTTAAGCATTTGTGTTGTTTAATTTCTAAGCAGGTGTATATAAAATACAACAGCCCTCCTCGATTCGCCGAATACGTAATTTCATTCAAAATGTGTATATTTTTTGAAATCATGCAAAGTAAATCAGGACATTTTCTGTTTTACTTCATACTTTTAAAGTTATTATAGTGTTACACTAGAATTTAAAAGAATGACTGCTATTTTTAATTCCTTACAAGAATCTTCATATGGATATTTAATCGTCTCAAATTTTCGTCTCAAATACCACGTAGTGATCATATTTATACAATATTAATATGCAAAAGAACTAATAAAATTGCGAAGTTGAATTTTTATGGTTCCGTACTTAAAAAGAAAAAACGGAACCATTATAAGCTCACTCCTGTGTCTGTCTGTCTGTCACAGCCATTTGACTCGTAAACTATGGAACATGGAAAGTTCGCATTGAGGGAAGTAATAAAGACTATTGACCCACATATTTACGAATAATTAAACATTTACAAATATTTTTAGGGAAAATGTACGGGGGGGGGGGGGGGGCTAATTAAGTTACTTGAAAAAAATATTTTCTTTGTATACAGTGTGGGTATCGGACAAAAGCTTTCGTAATGCTGAACTGAAAAATATATTTTTTTAATTTTAGGTATTATATTTTCAGAGATATCGTCGAAAATATAGTGTAAAAATATGTCCCCCTCCCATCTATTTCCGAATCTACTGAAAGTAAAATTATGAAAAACTTAGAGGTAGTAGACGTTAGTTTAAACCTTGCAGGAAAATTATAGCGATTTACCTTGGTCACATATTTTTTTTTTGAGAAAAGCGCATTTTTCATTTGCACACAAATTTCGATTTGCAGTCATTCAACAAAAGTGTTGAGGAGCACTGGAGGTACCTATCGTACCAAAAGTATAAAAGGATTGTTGGTAATGATTTTTGAAAACGAACACGTTAGTAATTAGCCGAGATACTAACACTTAAAGATACGGACGGTCTGGATGTACATAATGACGGTGTGGCGTACTCTATGTATCATCGGCTTTTAATGTCTAGATAACTAATTTTAATGATGCATTTGTGTAATAAAATGTCCAGTAGCAGTATAAATACAATAACTGTCAACTTGTTAAAAACAGCTTATTTAATTAGAATTAATCCCATAAATACTGTGGGATTTGTGACTAGTTTGCATTGAGTAGTTCTCTCAATACGCTTCTTGTGTCTTTAAAAGTTAATTAAAAACCTATCTGGAAAAACGCGGCACGGACCAGGGCAGCGTTTCGAAGCGCGCTTAGCAAAATGCCAAGTTTAAACTTTAAACAAGTGTTTTGATTTAACTACATTGTAAAAAGAAAAGATTATTACGACGCTGAATTTAGTTTTACGAAATGCCAAATGAAGTTGATATATGCACTTATTTTATTTATATATACAGTTATACCAAACCTTACGTCGTATAGTTTTTTTACAAAGTCTTATTTTTCTTTTAGCAACAATTTTTCTAATAATATATTTAATAATTCATATATTTATTGTACGGAACCCTCTGAGAGCGAGTAATACTCGCACTTGACCGTTTATTTATTTATTTATTTATTTATTTTTTTAAGAAAGGAAACAGTCTGTCTCAAAAGTTCAGGCACGCACTATAATATGATGGTAAAATTGGAAGGTGAAAGATATAGGATACATTAACACTAAATATTCAAAATATAGTTTAATTGAAAAGTATTAGTTATAATGATTTTGTCGGTATTTTTTTCTTTAAATACGTTGTATTGAAAAAATCCAAATTTCTTACACCTTTTTGCGGTAGAGCCAAAAGTTGCGAACTCCCTTCATTAAAAATTGAGCGAAATCTTAAAACTGTGGATTGATATCTTCTGTCGCCTTATTCAGCCGAAAGATCCAAAAATTGGACCAAAAAGGATTTAAATACAAAAATTAAAAAATAGACATAGAATTCGTTGATCGGTTTGGGATAGTGCTTACAAGTTGCTATTTTTAACAACAACCATGGGAGATATTTATGATTATTTTTTAATATCTTCTGTCGCATCATCGGCACTCAAATTTTGGGAATTTTAACGCATTTCGATTCTTTTCTGCATAACTGTTTACTGCTTGCACAATACACAAACGAAACTCACTGGGTCTGGTGCTCTGCATAAAAAGTAAAACACCACTATTTTCACGCACAGAAACAAATTGCAGCGAACAGTAAATCACGTTACTACTCTCTTTCTTCTGGCTAAGCACTGTAGGCTAGCGCCACAAGCATCTGCGTATAGCAACCGGTTTTAACTGATTTAAGGGGTTCCGGGACACAAAAAAGATAAAATTTTCTTAAAATTTTTTATTACATTAAAATTTTCTCTTTTTTTTTTTTTTTTTTTTTTCTTTTTTTTTTTTTTTTTGCTTAAAATGAAGTTTAAATCATGTTTCTATTTTAATTGGAACAGGAAATGTTCATTTTTAAATTCTGATTTGTTTTCAAAATCTAGCTTTCAAACAATTGTTTTCATTAAAACGACTTTTTGCGAAAATGCGTTTTTCTCCACGATGGGTTTTTTACCATTTCTCGTATTTAATTTTTTATAAGCCAAGAAACGTTAAAGTTAAATGGTTCAAATTTAGAACATGTCTTTTTCAAATGTTTTACTTTAATTCTGATTCGGCAAGTTTGAAAAAAATATTCACTTTTAAAAATATGATATTTTTAAAAACGTTAAGTCACTTTTTGTTAAATTTTTACTTTAAATATTTTTAATTTTTATTTAAATTAATATTTTTTAAAATGCTGAATCTAAATTAAAACTTATATATTTCTGTTTATTTAAATGCAAAAAAAATAAAATAAAATAAATAAATAAATAAAAATAAATTCTACAAATAATATTTCAAGATATAACGATTTTAATCTACCCCAATTTTTGTAATAAAATTTATATTTAAATTAAAAAAAAATATGAGGAGTTTTATCACGTGATTTTATTTACAAATGATATGATTAACCATCACAAAAAATTTCGAAATTTTAACTCCATAAATAAAAATTATTTGACAATGTGTCCCGTACCCCCTTGAAGCATTATCCTTTCAATAAATGTGTGGTCTTTACCCTTGCTTGCACTGCAGTCGTTTTTAAAGGATTATGTCTTGTGCTTTTGTGCATTTCGTCGTCATTTTCTAATAAGAGATATTTGTAAATATTACAAATACCAAAATCATAGCAGTCAAAGTTTCAAGACGACAGACGAAGCAATTCCCTATTTTTGAAAAACCGAAGAATTTTTTACTCAAGCTGCTAGCGCATGCGGACATCATAAGATTGCGCACTCACGAGAGATGGCATATTGTTTACGAAATTGGTGGAATAAAAGAACCTTGTTCTTAAGTTATTGCGAAAAATTTTGCTGTGAAGATTTAAAATTTATACGCCGATACATCCATTCGTTCAGTTTCACAGAAACGTGTTTGTGATATGATACACGCATACCGTGGAAAATATCGATCAATCATGCAAACATAAAACGTGTGAGTAAAACAAGACTACTCTGAAAAATGTTGAAAACTTTAAAAAGGAAGCAAAATTTGATTTTCCTGTAATGCCTGTAATGCCATATGCCTGTAAATGTGTGGTTATTAAAGAGTGCATGTGTCCGAAAGAAAGCAAATGAGGAATTTCTCATTGACCAAAGAACGAAATGAGAAATTTTCATTGGAAGTGTTGATACTCCAGAATCAAAACGGCTCCAGAAATATCAAATGCGAAAGGAACAGGATACTATTTAATCTGCAAAATAATGGCCCCTTGCTTCTTCTTCAAACTATTCATTAGAGAATAATAGGGGAAATTAAATAGAAGATGTGATGGAGGTGGAGACGGTGGGAGGCAAAGTAGACACTAAACTCGCATCTTGCACAGCGTCTCTTCAGAAGCCCACAAGGAGTGTTCAATTTGCTTTTAAAATTGGATAACACAGTTGTTGTAAGTGAAAGATATGGTGTATACAACAGAGCCACGTCTGCTATTGCAAAGAGCGATATACACGATTCAGGTTTAATATCGGAATCTGATACCAGTCTTGTCACAGACAAAAATAAAATATTGAGGAAAAAATCCAGAATTTTCAAAAAACTGGCTTCAAAATCAAATGAAAATCATTCATATCTATCTGGTCTCTATATGCATGGGTGGCATGACAAAACTTTAACATTAGAATCACTCCAGGACAAGCAATTCCAAAGCACAATTGTAGAAGCGCATTTCTGTATTGTACAGGAGCTCGAAGTTTGGACCGCCATTAGATTTTGCATTGGTTGTTCAAATCTAGCTAACTGGGAGCATTGAATTTGGCCCGCTGACTAACCACTGTCAGTCGAATACCGAGGTTATATATATCTACATCAGGCCCATCAAATGAGTTGCTAACTTTGTTTTATTCATTCTAATAGTCTACGCTCCCTCGTGGTTCCGAATTAAGATTCATCACTACATAAAGGACTGTGCTAGACACCTGTGGTATTTCATCAGCTCATCTCGGTATATGACTAAGAAGTATCGCGACGTGATCGAACCTTTTATATCTCGCATAGCTTAGTTTGCGGCTTCAGAAAACATAACTTTTGGCCATGTTAAATGATACGATGTGCCATAATATTACCCTTGGAGCTCGTCGGATTATCAAGGTAAGGGAAATTAGCCCAGATAGGAAATTGGGTTTGCCGATTTATTATTCCTGCTGTTATCTTTGAAGCTACACACTTTTTAGATATAATTGACTGGCTATCTTAAACTGTGAAGTATCTAAAAAGGGAAAACAATATCACTCTAATGAAAAACTAAAAGTGTCAATTGCAAAAGCATGGTATTTTCTGCCATCAACAATATTTCAAAAAGAAATTTATTAAATGTGTCATTTCATGATGAACAAGAACATTTATCCCTTAAAAGCCTGAATTTTCAAAAATCATTGTAATAATGTTTTTTGGCTTTCATTTTTTAAATAAATCATGGGAAAAATACTTTAAAAAATCCTATTTTGTTTTAAGTATGGTTTACGGCTAAAAAACAGTTACTAATCGGTAATACTGGTCTTTAATTGAAAAAATAATTTTCCTTGAGAAAATTCTATAATATCAAACACACGAGAATTTTAGGAACTATAATAAGAATTAAATTTTACTTGCTCACTGCAGAACAAAATAGGGTATTTCGCAAGCTTCCAAACAAAACAAAATGAACAAGTAGCAACAATTAAAAAAATAAATCTATATTTTTTCTTAAACAGCACAAGTCTTGCCATCTACATGTAGAAAATCCATTTAATAATATTTTCAGAATGTATTTTATTGGCAACATTAGGCATTATAGCTTCAATATTATTCTAATAGTTATTTTAGAAGCCTAATTGGTTATGTTGCATAAAAGCAACACCCGGCATTTAAGGGTTAAAGTTGTCCGAAACCAGGAAATGCTATTAATAAATAGCATCATATAAATGCACTAAACGGTGTAATTTTTTTGTGTGCCTAAACTTTTGAGACTCTGTCTAGTTAAAGTACTTTATGATTTTTTAAAGTTATTATAATATACCCTTTTATTCATTTCGAAATCAAAAATTATTTGAAATATATGCACAGAATCTAATAAGAAAATAATACTTTTTTTGTTTAATTTTGTACTAGTTTTAAATAATTGGCATTTTCTTCTTATGCTTAAACTTTTTTAGGCGAAATGTCTTCGTAAACCCTGGATAAAACATATTAATTTCATATTGATTATAACAAGAAGGAAAATCTTCTGTGATGAATAAATGAAGTAGTTAACATAATATTGAGAAAACGATTGTAAGGCAGATAATAAAAGGAGAAAAAATTACCGATTTGTATCACAATACACACGATCACCCAGCTGTTTCAAATCTTTCTGTCAATTTTTCTAAGAAAGCACACCCTTAATATACCCTTATCTTAATATACTCACCTCTAATAAGGAAAAATATTCAAAAGACATTTTATTTTGTGTTCATTATTATTTTTTCATTCAGGTATATGGAATTATTTATTCTGTATCTAGCATTTTTCTTTTTTGATTTTTAAGAAGGTGTAAATAAAATCAGCATTCCTCTGCTTAAAAACAGAAATAAACTGAATTAGAGGTACAAAACATATACTGTATAAAACGGATACATTTTAGATCTTGAGATAAATCTAGATACTTTGACGTACAATTTAAGTATAACAATAATTCATAACCTTCCACACATTGTCACGTTTATAATTTTTAATTTACTATGCAAATGCGCTTTAATAGGCTTATATGTGTATGGTAATGTTTATTTCAAAGAGGGGTGAAACAGTAATTCCTACAAAGAACTTTTTTTCTTATTTAGCCTCTTAACCACCGACGAAATCTTACTCGATTTCCATTGCCCTACTTAAATCGTATATTTCTACAATTACAGAAGGAGTATATTAGTTTTCTGAATAACAGTACGAAAATGCACAGTTTGTAGTGTTATATATAACGGCTCATGTGACAAAAGTTGTCTCGCTGTTATTGGAATTAGACATCGCTATAATAGATGCATGTATTTTCTACAAGCGCATATGTACGCACGTTGCGCTTAAGGGATTAAAATATATATTGTGGTCTTCTAATTTTTATGTTTTGTATTTAACTATATCTTTCAAAAAAAAAAAAAAAACTTCATGAAATGAAATACTTTATAGCGCTTATTTGTAGTGAAGCAACGTATCATTCAAATTAAAAACTCATTACAGGATTTTTACTCATACATTAACAGACATATGCCCTCTATTTGATTTTATTGTTATTACTATTATTATCTTTAATAGTATTACTATTATGTTATTTTTTCAATAAATTTTTAAACATAATGCTGTAAAAATCTATGACAATTTCTAGAAAGATTTTTCACTTTATTTAACGACAGACTTACGGTGATAAAATAAAGAAAACTATACCGATGATAAAATAAAGAAGACTATTACGATGACTGTTTGGAAATTCTGATGGATATCCTGAAACAAAAGAAAAGGCACAGATACTGTTAAAATATTTTTCTTAATATTTAGATGACCATTCATTCAGAAAAGTAATAATTATTATTTTTCGTTTTATTTATTTATTTATTTATTTATTTATTTTTTAATTAAAACTTTTTCATCAAACGGATAACGAAACAAAATGTCAGCAGTACTAATCCCGGAAAATTGTATCTGATGTTGAAATGAACAAAACAAAAAAATATTTTTTTCCAACTACGTTTAAAAATTCCTTTTCTTTCGGATACTAAAAACTAATACTACACAAAAAAAGGAATATATACGAAAAGAATAATATTAATAGAATTATTAAACATAAATTTTAAACACATATAATTCTGCTCTTATAAATTCAAATTATTTTATCAGTCGTTTCATCTTTTATAGTAAGTCGGAATACAGAACTAAAATTTCACCAAAACAGTATTTAATATATTATTATTTTTTTTTTTTTTACAGTAGATGAAATATGACATAAAGGTTTTCTATATGAGTAGTTGAAAAAATAAGATATTTTCAATTTCCTGAGTTCCTCTCGTCTGTACTGTTTACCATAAGCAAGCATATTTTCAAATATTGATTTTGTAAAATATGCAGTGTGTAATCAAATAAGAACAAGATTATCAAAAAAAATATTTCCAGTGCCCCGAGCTCCTCAAATCTGACCTATTTATCGTACAAATATATTAAAGTACTGATTTTATAAAATATTTGTAAGAAACTTTAATGTGTAATATAGATATAGATTGATCAAATAAGGACATTTTCAGTTCCTCGAGTTCCTCCAGTGTGCTCTCTTTACTCTAAAAATGTGTTAGAATATTGATTTTGTAAAACATTTGTAAATTATTGAGTGGATAGTATTGAAGTAACAATAGATTGATTAAATAAGAATATTTTAAGTTTCCAGAACTCCTCTCAGCTACCCTACTCACAATAAAAATATGTTCAAATTTTCATTTTTTTTCGTTTTATTTATGGAGAATAAAATGTGTTAGAATATTGATTTTGTAAAACATTTGTAAATTATTCAGCGGATAGTATTGAAGTAAGAATAATTTGATCAAATAAGAATATTTTAAGTTTCCAGAACTCCTCTCAGCTACCCTGCTCACAATAAAAATATGTTTAAATTTTCATTTTTTTTTCGTTTTATTTATGAAGAATAAAAATGTGTTAGAATATTGATTTTGTAAAACATTTGTAAATTATTGAGTGGATAGTATTGAAGTAAGAATAGATTTATCAAATAAGAATATTTTAAGTTTCCAGAACTCCTCTCAGCTACCTTACTCACAATAAAAATATGTTCAAATTTTCATTTTTTTTTTCGTTTTATTTATGGAGAATAAAAATGTGTTAGAATATTGATTTTGTAAAACACTTGCAAATTATTGAGTGGGTAGTATTGAAGTAAGAATAGATTGATCAAATAAGAATATTTTAAGTTTCCTGAACTCCTCTCAGCTACCCTGTTCACAAGAAAAATATGTTCAAATTTTCATTTTCTTTCGTTTTATTTATACAGAATAAAACTGTGTAGGGAACATTCTCTTGTGCCGTGTTGTTAATCCATATATATATATATATTTTAATGTATAGAAAAACGAAAGGTCATGAAAAGATTATGCAACTCTTTCGAACACTAAGAGATAAACTAACAGGTTATTATTAAGCCATTTCATTTTTTCAAATACCAATATGATATCTCAAAACAAGCAATTTAAATCAATGCATTAGGATCAGTAAAAATCGATTTTCAGCATATGCTATACATATGCGGTAATGTGTGTAAATTCTTCCGAGTAGCCGTGAATTGGAACTAACACACACAACTTAATACACTATAAATTAAGCATGTTTAAAAATGCACTCCCAGCAATGATCGATTATATTCTGTTCTTCAAATGAATTACTTTATATTTATTTGAAAATGAACGATAAATATTACGCAATGTATAATCTATAAAGAAAGTGTTGTACTGAACCTCAGTGACCCTTTTTAATTTTATTATGTTTGAAATATTGTAACATTAATAAAACTTTTCCCATAGAACGTAATATAACGATATTGTTTACCGTAGCACTGTGATCCAATCGTAAATGCTACGTAATACTTTTCAATACCGTAACTTCTATAGTAAATCACAATACTGCATATAAAATTATGTGGCAATCGGAATATATTTACGAAAGTTAGAGCATAGTGATATGATATCAAACGAAATTCATAAACACATTTCAAATATGTAAGAACGGGTTAAAAATCAAGTTTTTCCACTATATTTCATCAACTGCTATTAATTAATTAAGCCTTTATCTAATGACGGTACTTATAAATTATCTTTAAAATAACTTGTTATAAAACTCATTTAATGCATTGATTAGTATTAACGCAGTTTAGAATGAGTTATAGATACATTACTTTATCTTGTTGCAAATCATTATAATTTACGCAAAACAAAGATATTTTTGAAAGGATGGTTTCTTTTGCCTTTGCCAGCATTTCAATTGTAAGACCATTATATTTGCACATTTCCTAATTTTACAAATTCTTTGAAAAATATTTAAAATAAAAGATTTGAGTGGAGTTATAATTATTGCACAATATCCCTAAAAATTCAAATTTAATTAATCCCTCTAAATACTTCGATCCTTCTAAAATTTATTAAATGATTATGTACATCTTTTAATGTAGTTTCAAACATTTACGAAAAATGCTTTGGAAGATAAAATTTTCATGAATTCATAATTCAGTGCATAAAGAGTTAACAATGATAAAGACATAAAGCACACGTCTCAAGTATGGTACAACTATTGCGAAGCAATTAATAACAAAGACGAAAAATAACGCATCAGGCAAAGATTATGAAACTCTTTCCAATATTCACAGAATATAACTAAGCGCTTTCATTTTTTTATAGAATAATATGAGATAACTAGATATTTCACTTAAAAAAAGTCCTTCCGGCCAGTGCCGGGAGGAAGAGGTAGCTTTCATAATCCTTATTTCAAAAAAAGCCAACTTATATCATGCAAACACACGAAGCTCAATTTAGTGGAAACCGAATATAGGAGATTCAATACTAATTTTTATCAATATAATGAATGAGAATTTCGCGAAATTAGTCAGCTTTATCCAAGCTGCTTTTCTTTAAAGTAACTTATATTTGGCTGCCAAATTCGGCAATTTCTTAAAGTGCCTGTCATTTTAAGACAACATGGTGGATGAGGCTAAGCAGTGAACTTGGTCGAGACCTTAGTAATTGCTGTGCACATGCTCACTCACATCGGAATCGGTTAATATATAGGAGTGCTGTCGCATGCAAAAAATCAGATTTTTCAAAATGTCACCCACAATAGAAATTGAAACTGCTATATCTAAGCCATTTTTTAAGGTAAAGACAAACAAAAAATGCTCCTGAATCCTTATATCAAGATCAAATACTTAAGAAAGAAACCTTTTTCAATTTCTAATTTTTTTGCACCTCACTTTAAATATATATATATTTTTTAATTTAATGGCCGCCATTTTGAAACAAGATGGCTGATGAATCTGGCCAGCGAACTTGGTCGAGGTGTTGATGTATACTATCCACATGCCTTCTTACATCGAAATAGGCGAATACGTGTGTTATCACGTGACAAATACAAGATCGTTTCAAAATGTTAGCCATGCTAGAAATTCAAAGTGCTATAAATCAACCATTTTTTAAGATATCAACAAAAGAACAAATTTTCAGAAACAAAAACTGCTCCGGAATCTTTGTATCAAGGCCAAACACATAAAAAAAATCTTTTTCATTTTCCAATTTTTTAATACCTCATTTTGAATTTTAAATTTAATTTTTTTAAATGGCAACCCTTTTGAAACAAGATGGCGAATGAAGCTGGCCAACGAACTCGGTCGAGACATTGGTATGTACTATGTACAGACCAAGTTACATCCAAATAGGTTCATAAATACGCCTGTTATCGCGTGACAAAAATCAGGTCGTTTTAAAATGTCAGCCACAAGAGAAATTCAAAATGCTATTACTCAGCCATTTTTTTTTAGATATAGAAGAAAGAAAAACTGTTCCGGAATCTCTGTATTGAGGTCAAACACATACAAAAAAAAATCTTTTTCATTTTCCAATTTTTTGGTATCTCATTTAAATTTTTTTATTATTTAATTTTTTTAAATGGCCGCCATTTTGAAACAAGATTGCTTATGAAGCTGGCCAACGAACTCGCTCGAGATATTTGTATGTACTATGTACACACCAAGGTACATCCAAGTCGTTTCATAAATACGCCTGTTATTACGTGAGAAAAATCAGGACGTTTCAAAATGTCAGCCACGCTAGAAATTCAAAATGCTATAACTCAGCCATTTCTTAAGATATAGACGAAACAAAAACTGCTCCCGAATCTTTTTATCAAGGTCAAACACATAAGAAGAAAATATTTTTTCAATTTTCAATTTTTGGTACCACAATTCAAATTTAAATTTTTCTTAAAAATTTAAATGGCCGCCATTTTTAAACAAGATGGCGGGTGAAGCTGGCCAACGAACCCGGTCGAGACATTGGTATGTACTATGCATAAACGAAGTTACATCCAAATCGGTTCATAAATACGCCTTTTATCGCGTGACAAAATTCAGGACGTTTCAAAATGTCGATACGCTAGAATTTCAAAATGCTATAACTCAGCCATTTTTTAAGATATAGACGAAACAAACACTGCTCCGAAATCTTTGTATAAAGGTCAAATACATAAGAAAAAAATATTTTTCCATTTTCAATTTTTTGGTACCACATTTCAAATTTTAAATTTTTAAAAACATTTTAAATGGCCGCCATTTTGAAACAAAATGGCGGATGAAGCTGGCCAACAAACTCGGTCGAGAGATTCGTATGTACTATGTACACACCGAATTACATCCAAATCGGTTCATAAATACGCCTTTTATCGCGTGACAAAATTCAGGACGTTTCAAAATGTCAGCCACGCTAGAAATTCAAAATGCTATAACTCAGCCATTTTTTAAGATATAGACGAAACAAAAACTGCTCCGGAATCTTTGTATAAAGGTCAAATACATAAGAAAAAAATATTTTTCCATTTTTAATTTTTTGGTACCACATTTCAAGTTTTAAATTTTTTTTAAAATTTTAAATGGCCGCCATTTTGAAACAAAACGGCGGATGAAGCTGGCCAACGAACTCGGTCGAGATATTGGTATGTACTATGTGCACACCGAATTACATCAAAATCGGTTCATAATTACGGGAGTTACAGTGTGACATAGGTCAGATATATATATATATATCAATTTTGAACGGAGGGTGGTTTCGGGGTCTGGGGGTCATGATCGATGAAAATATACCAAAATTTTTTGAAATCGCTTTCCTCCGAACGGCTGCAATAGGTAGCTTTTTTGTAAAGAAAGCTACCTAAAAATACAACATATAACTCAGTAAAAATCCACATTCAGAATTGCCTGTCTATATGCGATATTGTGTGTGAATTATTTCATGTTGACCTGTATGCGATTTATATAACTTATACCCACCACCTAATGTACTGAAAATCATATATGTTTAAAAATACATCCACAGCGGAAAACGCACTCCCAACAATTATCGATGTTAGTCACTCCTCCAGCCGAATTATTTTGTGTGTATTTGTAAATTAACGATAAATGCTATCAATGCCGTTCATAATCTATTGTAAACATAGTGCGCTTAAGCAATTTTATTTTGTTAGAAGTATGAAAACATCATTAAATTGCATTGCAAGTCATATAATAGAATTATTTTGTGTGTTTCGGTAAATTAACTATAGTATGCTGTAGTCCATTTATTATTTCATATCAACCTCATTTTATGTGAAATTCTTTAACTTTGTGAAATTTGCACTGTAGACGATTTTTCCCCGTAGACCATAATGTAAGAGAAGTACTTTGTGTGTCCCTGCAACATACAAAACATTGTGGCAATCCCAGAATATTTTGGACAGTTACAGCTCTAAAAGACAAATAACAGACTGAAAGACAGACAGAGAAATTGAATTCATAAAGACATTTCAACTATGTTGAAAAGTGTTAAAAAATGTATTTACAAGACTTCTTTGAGTAAAAAAAAAAAAACTGATTAACTTCTGGTATTGGTAAATGACAAGTGACAAGTGCAATTACCATATTATTTTCATGAAATTAATTCCTTGAAGAATAACATAAGATGATTTTTATGATGCAACAATTCTTTTCCTCTCCTTCTCATTATTTACTTTAAATATAAGTACATTTACCATCTTTTCAGAGTATTTGAAGAGAACTGAGTGAACAGTAAATATATCTTAATATTCTCTGAAAAAATTGTGCAGTAGTTATTTTTTCTTTTTTTATGTATATATAAAGATTAAATCTGAATTTAAAATGAAAGTTTAGAGTATATAATAATATAGTTAAAAAAATTTAAATGTGCATAGAAACACTTTTTTAAAGAGAAAAACTTCAATAAAAAAAGGATTATTCTTGTTCAACGAAAAAAATATTAAAATGGTATAATTTCTGATTATATTATGCTTAAACAAATCCGTTATTGAAATCTACTACTCGTTTAAAATTTTATATAGAAAAACAAAAAAAAAATCTTCAGATAAAGTACTATTAGGAAATATCTAACTATTCTTCGTAGAACTTTTCATTTGTATATTTTACTTATATTCATTTAATTTTAATCTTAAAATAATATTATATCTTTTATGTTCCATTTATCTTTTACAATTCTTTTGTGTCAAGTAATTTTTTTTTTATTTTCATCTTTAAAAAATTATCTTTAAAAGAAAAATTATATTTCTTTTGTTCTAATATGAGATAAAGAACGAAACATTGCCGTTCTTTATTCCTAATGAAATTTTAATGTAATAATGAAATGTTTATTGTTCCTCTTTATGCTTCTATCGTTTCTATTGAAGAGTCTTTGAAGTTTCATTCTAAAAGGTATTTCTCAGTTTGTGGCTAGTTATGCTTACGTTTTAACATGTATTGTAAGTTAAAAAACTAAGTACTACGGATACAGTAATGTTCTTAAAAGGTTTGACGCTGATTCATATTCAATTTAACTTGTATTTTTTAGCAGTAAATAAGCAAATAAATTTACTTTCTTTATTACTTTTGCAATTTTAATTTCTTATTGTCTTTTGAAAAAAAAAATTCTTTTTTTAAAACTTAAAAAAAATAGTCCCAAAGCATTTCCTTCATCTTTTCTGTTATCAGACTGTCCATACTAAAATTAATTTTAACGAATCTGTTTCACAAAACATTTTCTTTAATTCTAAACCAAAGAGTTTTCGTTATCATACATGAAAATTTAGAATTTCATGAAAGGAAATTCACAATTGTGAGAATAAGATTTGAAATATTGATATGGACGAATGGATTTTGTTTAATATTTGTAGGAGCACTTTTATAAAGACAAAGTTCTCTTGCTATAATTTACTATTACACCAATGAATATGATCGCTCGCCGATAAGAAAACAATACTCGGAAAACCTCTTAAACGGAAAATAAATATTAGAGATTATTCAAGAAATAATGGCTTATGTTCTTAAATGCAATAGTCTGTAACTCTTGATAGATAGGACTACTTAGAAGCATTCTTTTTTTCATTAATAAGTGCGCATTCGAGTGAAATGGTTAATGTGACAGAACCATTCATTTTCATATCAAGGTGAAGATGCTTAAAGGGTTTCCACTTTTTAGATAAAAGAAATGATATTATGGCGGTCTGAAGTGTTTCCAACAAACACGCATCCGTAATATAATGATTATTTTAATTACACTGCTGTTTGTTACTTTCTTTTTATATGATGTATGCGTTTAAAGAAAAGTCACATAAATCCTATTAATGGAAAACCTAATCTGAGAAACTCAATATACATACCAGATACTTTAAACATCTCATAAAATGTAGGCATGATTAAAAATTAATCTAAAATGTTTTAAAACGAAATTTTTACAGAACATTGTTGTATAACATTGTTGTATAAAAGGGAAAACTAGATTTTTTTCACTATTTTTCTTTAGTATCGGCCCAAATGTAGTGTTGTTTTACTAAGTAGTGATGTGTGTGATAATGAAAAATACCAATAATATTGAACCTTCAAATTTTAATTTCAGATCTCGTTTTTAAGACAAATTACGTATATGCTATTAATGGTAAACTTACATTGATAAATTAAATATACATTCTATATTTTTCTAAAAATCTCATAAAATACATGTATGATTAAAATTTAATCCAAAATGTCTTAAAATAGGAATTTTATTGAGTAGTATTAAATATTAAGTAAACGCCATTGAAAATGAAAAGTTGTTTTCTTTTCTATATTTTTCTTTAGTATTGGCTGAAATTTAATGTTATTTCACCAAGTTTTGATGTATGATTATGAAAAATACAGATAATAATCAACTTTGAAAATGTAATTTCATATCTCGTTTTCACCTCGACTACTGATTAACCGCGAAACAGTGAGTTAGACGCTCAAATGGTATTCACCTTTAACCTTATTAGATTTTGGCTACGATCAAGTGTAAGAATAACAGTCAATATCATTTGATCGTTCTATCAAGGTTTTTGCCTTTAACTGGATGTTAAGGTAGATGGTAAATACGAGCATTATATTCAATTAACCGCATTGTAAACACCATAGTTTGTAACAATGCGAATGCATGGAAAGCTCTCTGCAAAACTTTATCGTCTTCTGAAAAAATATTTCTATCTCAATATATAATATTTAGCATTCATCATACAACTATGTAAAATCGCGGTTGATTTTTTTAATAATATCATAATTCTGAAAAGAAAACCACTGAACTGTATCATCAAAATATATAAAAAAGTTTTATGATAAGCACTAATCATGAGAAAATAAATAATCGAAGAAACAATAAAAAATGAAATGCACTCATTGAACTTGTTTTGTAGCTTTCAATGAAAAAATAAATTTGCATCACTATACAGCTATAGCTGACGTCCATATTTATAAAAATATAGGGGAGACTACGGAGGGTTGACCATACGCGAGGCTTGACCCACCCATCTATTTTCATATTTAAAAGAATTTCAGAGTTTTATCAATAGGTGTCAAGCAAAGCTACCGGAATGCTCAAACAACAGTCTCTGTTTCATACAGATAATCGAAATAGATTTGGAAAATATCAATTGTGGGGTGTTTTCAACCTAAAAGTTTTGTTTTTTAGAAAAATTTTGTAAGCTTTTTCAGGTAAAATATATCACAGAAATTTAAGTAAGTAGGTTTTAAGTAATGCAGAAATATCGAGCTTTCATTCCAGACATAAAGATTATACAGTAAGTCAGGCATAACATACCAATGTGCTAGTCTTTAGAAAAAGGTTATGTGGGAAGGCTTGACCCAGTCAATATGTGGGACGGTTGGCCAGAGCTTGTTCAACACTCCCTTAGCGCATTCACGACGGGAAACGAAAATTCTCGTTTTCATTCAAAATACATCATTGACTAAGGGCGTGACTTTGACCTTACATAAAATGCATTTATATCATGTTGTCCATATTTTTAGATTGTAAGACATTTTACATTAAATTCGTTCATTGAAAGATACTTACCGACGCATAAACTTGGGAAACCTATCTAGAACACCAATTTACTAAACACTTTCAGAACAGAGAGGAGCTTATACTGTTTTAAAATTCAAATTTGATAAAAATTGCCCTCAGCAATGTGTTAATTAAGGGGGTTTAGAAATCTTTTTTTATGCACTGTGCATAATGAATGATTAATGGTTATGTATAAAAATGAATGTGAATTTATTCTGCAAAGGTACAGTAAAATGGGGTGATGGAAAATAGAACATTTAAAACTGATTAAAGTAAGATGTAAAAAATTGACATTTGCACTTCATGAAAAAAAATAATGAAATATAAATACGAAAGTTGATAGAATCCAGTCTTAATCTTTTCAGGGTCAGTGGTATGTTTATGAAAGCACTTTATTTTAAGTCCCAAACTCCACAATAGCACCAGAATTTTGCAAAAATCTTTTCAATTTGATATGTATGAGAAATATATCCGTTTTCATTTTTCCAAATAAATTTGTTGGTATATTCCAGTGTCAGTCCTTTATTTCAACATTTTAGTTCTTAAAATACTTTGCCTGTGAAAGGGTTAAAAGATGTTAATGATAAGTTAAGTACTCATGCGTCTGCAAAAGAACATAACATGGATAGCAAAACTTCAGGAAGGTATGTAAACAAATTTCAACATAATGAATAGAGTGAGATGAAGCCAAACTATGTGACAACTAGAGTTGTCAGGTCGAATGTCACGAAAAGTAGGACAAAGAGATAAAAAAAAGCGGAACAGTGGCTATTAAATCCGGACATTATAATGCAGGAAACCCTATACAAACGGAACATGTCTCTAACGGAATACTATTTTAAATGTTAAAATTTCATTTCCCTGTTGTACAATTATACCGGCTCAAACAAAATCCTGTTTAAAACAAAATTTTTCTCCTCTGACATACGATTACGCCTACACAGGTTTGTTGAAGCATCATATTTTCAAAAATATTTTTTTATAATAATTAAAGCATGTAGCATAAAGTTATTTTGCTTTTTTTAAACTGATTTCATTTCTCTTCACAAATATTTCAATATAAAACAAAGTGGGTCAAGCCTTCCATATAGTGCGTTAACCCTCCCATGTGTGGGGAGCCTTGACCCATTATTTTGTCATGATTAAAACCAATCATTTTTCAAATTTCTTATATATTACACTTATGCAGCAATTTTATTTTAATAACTGATTGTATAACGAATAAAATGACATATAAAACTTTATTCTACGTTCATTATTTAAAAAATAAAAAATCATTTTGTCAACCCTCTCTAGTGTTCCCTATTTAGATTTACAATGAACGTTAAAAATAGCATTGCATTAATAAAACACACAAGGGTTGATTTTCTTGTAAGTTTTTAACCCTCTCGCTGTGCACCCCGAGATATGCTCGGGCATGCACTTTTCCGTCTAATTAGTACTATTTGGCTATTCCCACCAGTTATTTTTCAGCGAAAGCTTTGTCTCATTTTATCAGGGTATTTTCCCCGATTACAATAGTCAAAAATTTCTGCTTTAAAGAACCGGTGATAAAAGATTAAAAATTCTGTAAAAGACGCTCATCGCAAAGAATTACTTACGCAGCGAGAGGGTTAATGGTCGCAAACATAGTTATAAATTACTTATCACTTTTTTATTGATATTAATTGTGTCCGCCCTTTTTTTTTACAGGTATTATTTTTTACATTATTACCAATGAACTATGAAAGACGTGAATATGTGAACGATGTTATGCTGCAAATAAAACTAGCTCTGACTTATTTTTTAGGATTTTTTCGATCCCTGCAATCATGCGAATTACTTTTGTTAGTAAAAAGATCTGAACTGCAAGTTTTAAAAGACGATGAAACATTTTTATCTGTCTGAAGCTGGATCATAAAAGATATCGGATGACACATAAAAAATCATCAATGTTTGGGAAGGATGTTAAAAGAGGTATTTAAAAAATATATTTACACAAATGAAAACGCTTGGTGTTGATTTCATTAACTGATTTTATTTAGTGTAAGAAAAATATTAAAAAATTCATCAGTTTTATATTGCAAGTCATGAAATATGGATATCTTATTTAAAGGAACTTTTTGCGAACTGTAATATCTTAAAATAAAAAGAGGTGCTGAATATTTTTTTCTCTATCTATAAAAGAAAAACATATATTGTAATCGAAGTATTTTTCGACTTCGGGTTTCCGATGTGTTTACACTTTTTAGAGGGCAGATATCCCGAAAAACATGTTTTTACAAAATGTCTGTTTGTCTACGTGTCCTCCTTTTATCATGCAAAAGTGTATGAAGTTATTAAATACAAAACTTGTGTGGAAATATAAATTACTTAAAAACAACGTTTAAACACGCAATAAAATAAGTTAATTTGAACAGACGTATACGTTTCGTGAGCTCAAGGACTCACATCCTCAGTGTATAAAAAATACAAAAACAATATCCCCGCAACTAAATGTACGGTGAAAACCCAAATGTCAAAACACAATACCAAAAGACCATCAAGTTCCAACAGCCAATGTAATTAAAGCGGAAGTGAAGTACCGTGACACAACAAATCCACCCAGAAAGTTGACATCTCAACTTTCACCATACATCTCAACTTTCTAGGTGGATTTGTTGTGTCACGGCACTTCACTTCCGCTTTAATTTCATTGGCTGTTGGAACTTGATGGTCTTTTGGTATTGTATTTTGACATTTGGGTTTTCATCGTACATGTAGTTGGGGGGATACTGTTTTTGTAGTTTTTATACACTAAAGATGTGAGTCCTTGAACTCACGAAACGTATACGTATGTTCAAATTAACTTATTTTATTGTGTGTTTAAACCTTGTTTTTAAGTAATTTGTATGAAGTTATGCATATAATTGAAGGAAATTTTATATACATTTTTATGCCTATGGAGTCCCAGTTAAATTTGGGGATATTCCGCCGGAAGTGCTCGCGGTGATGTGATTTTTGTGTTGTTTTCATTATTGTATATTCGAAAAGTGCTGCATAGAATTGAGATAAACTACATATCTATGACTTGATGACGGACGTCAGGTCCCATTCAAAAATAGGGATATTCCACCAACAGGACGCGCTGATATGGGAACATCCATTCATTACTCTTGTGACAATTAGAGCAATTTTTTATAAATACTTGCGATTATTTCATTATAAAATATATTTAAGATAAAAATTGATATAACCAATTAAATATCATTGCGTTCCACTCTCGTAATGTATATCTAATTGGCAACAAAAAGTATTTCATTTGCTTATATATTACATCAAAATTTTTTTACTCTTGTGACATTGTGGTTACAAGAGAAACAAAATTTTGATTTATTATACAGACAAGCAAAATGCTTTTTATTTCAAAAGATGTATATTAAATGAGTGGAGCACAGTAGTATTTCACTAGTTATATCACTTTTTATCTTAACTATATTTTACAATAAATATAATTGGAAGTATTTGTAAAAAACCGCTCGAATGGTCACAAGAGTAACAGTGGACGTTCCCATATATCGAATTTTGTGTAATTTTCCCGGAGTTTTTGCAGTTTAAGTAAAGAATTTAATAACATTAGTAAAGGAATTTATTTTATTTAGATGTAAATTAATAGACCCAGTTTTCAACTAGCTGCATAGAGTTGAAACAAACTTCAGAGTATGTAAATAATATGTCATATTCCTGTTGAAAATGGAATATTTCACCGAAATAAGATGCAGTTATAGCGATTTCTGTGCGATTTTAGAGTGTTTTTTTTTTTTTTTTTTTTTTTTTTTTTTCAGTTTAAGCAAAGAACATAAGAATAATCGTGGCTGAAATTTTATATTTATATATTTGTAATAGGCCGAAGTTCGTACAATTTTTTGAAGAAAATTGGGCAGAAGGTGAGGCTGCGATAGCAAATTTTGCTCTATTTTCGACGTAATAGCAATAGACCAAGCTGTTTCTTGTAGTATACCATGTGTTCAAAATGTGAAAGCAGGCTCATTTAGAGCCGTTGGTAAAAGAAAAGATGATAAAAGATTCCATTAACCAAAGAAGAGGGGGGGGGGGAGACTTACTGAATCGGCCAATTCTGCAATCTTCATACATTGTTTTACTTCGAATTGGTTTAATTTCGAGTATTAACATGTATGAGATAGAAGAAAGATATAGGATTGACAATTCTGAGTACTTTAGTTATTCACTCAGATAATAATGTCTTGAATATTAAATTTTGTAAAGAAATCCTTTAAGCGCATAAAAGCCCTTAAGATTTTTTTATTATTTGGTGTTAAAAATTTCAACAATTAGATAACACATGAAAAATTATATATTTTCATGCTTAACTTTCATTTTTCCTTAGTTAGTTTTGTGTATTAACCTAAGTACTCATTTTGCGTATACCAGCCTAAAAGGGTTTACAAATTTTAGGAATAGAGAGCCGTTATACACGGTAAACAATGACTTTAAATGTCTAATGCACAGTGCTGTAAAAAAAATACAAATGTTTCTTATTCTAGGAAAATATAAAGTAACCATGTGCGAAAGTATAGATTAACTTCTCTAAGTTACCAATGTTTCTGGAAAGCATTCTTTAGAAATCTACTTTTTATCTTTTAGTAACCTCAGAAACCAATATATATTTCGAGATTTAAAGAAGCATTTTTAAAACCGCAATTCCTTTTGCTGCCAGTGATATTCGGAAACGTTTCCAAATAGTTATTATAGAGTATTAATCAGTTTTCACAACCCAGAATATAGTGTTTTGGGATGCTATCAATTATTAAACAAATATTTTCATTTTCAACAAACATGTTATGCAGACAAACGCGATGTATTCACGACCTTAGCGTTGCATTAAAATTGTTACTTTTACATGTATAAAGTCAAATCACGGCTGAAAATGCTTAACTGAGAATTAATAGCATCCTAAAAATGCTTACTGTGGTTCGAGAAAACTTATTATTAATATATAAAAACTATTCGATACATTTCTGAAAATCAGTGACAGGAAATGGAATTTTCATTTCATAAAATCATCTTTAAATCACGAAAATATATTTGTTTCCGTGGTTTCTAAGCTAAAGTAGAATTTTCGGAATAACGGGTAACTCGCAGTAGGTTATGATATATCTTTTTTCGTGGTGATATTGTATTTCCCTAGATTCAGAAGTGTTTGTCTTTCTTTCCAGTGTGTGTTCTTGGATTCGAACTTTGATTTCATAAATGCTTCTTTAAATTTCAAAACTATATTTGTTTCTTGAGTTTCTAATGCTAAAGGTCCCTTTAAGGAATAGTAGGCAACACGGAAGAGGTTATGGTATATTTTTGTTCGTGGTTATATAGTATTTCCGTTGAATCAGAAAATTTGTCTTTATTTACAGTGTGTGTTCTTGGTTTGGAACTTTGTTTTCATAAACAATTCATTAAATCTCGAAAATGTATTACTTTCTGAAGTTTCTAAAGCTAACATACCACTTTTCGGAATAACGACTAATCCAGGTAAGGTTATAGTATATTTTTTTCAGTTGGTATATTATATCATCCTAGATTCAGAAGTATTTGCCTGTCTTTACAGTGTGTGTTCTTGGAATAACACTTTGTTTCTAAAGCTAAAGATCACATTTCGGAGTAATGGATAACCTGGAAGAGGTTAAGGTATATTTTTGTTTTTGTTACATTATATTTTGCTAGATTCAGCAATATTTGACTTTCTATACAGTTTGATTTCTTCAATACAAAATAATTGCTTTTTATCAATCCTATTTGTCTGTCTTTAAAGTGTGCGTTCTTGGAATAAAATTTTGTTTCTAAAGCTAAAGATCACATTTCGGAGAAATGGATAACCCGGAAGAGATTAAGGTATATTTTTGTTTTTGTTACATTATATTTCGCTAGATTCAGCAATATTTGACTTTCTATACAGTTTGATTTCTTCAATACAAAATAATCGCTTTTTATCAATCCTATTTGTCTGTCATTACAGTGTGCGTTCTTGGAATAAAATTTTGTTTCTAAAGCTAAAGATCACATTTCGGAGTAATGGATAACCCGGAAGAGGTTAAGGTATATATTTGTTTTTGATTACATTATATTTCCCTAGATTGAGCAATATTTGACTTTCTATACAGTTTGAGTTCTACAATACAAAATAATCGCTTTTTATCAATCCTATTTGTCTGTCTTTACAGTGTGCGTTCTTGGAATAAAATTTTATTTCTAAAGCTAAAGATCACATTTCGGAGTAATGGATAACCCGGAAGAGGTTAAGGTATATTTTTGTTTTTGATTACATTATATTTCCCTAGATTCAGAAATATTTGACTTTCTATACAGTTTGAGTTCTTCAATAAAAAATAATCGCTTTTCATCAATCCTATTTGTCTGTCTTTACAGTCCGTTCTTGGAATAAAATTTCGTTTCTAAAGCTAAAGATCACATTTCGGAGTAATGGATAACCCGGAAGAGGTTAAGGTATATTTTTGTTTTTGATTACATTATATTTCCCTAGATTCAGCAATATTTGCCTTTCTATACAGTTTGAGTTCTTCAATAAAAAATAATCGCTTTTCATCAATCCTATTTGTCTGTCTTTACAGTGTCCGTTCTTGGAATAAAATTTTGTTTCGAAAGCTAAAGATCACATTTCGGAGTAATGGATAACCCGGAAGAGGTTAAGGTATATTTTTGTTTTTGATTACATTATATTTCGCTAGATTCAGCAATATTTGACTTTCTATACAGTTTGATTTCTTCAATACAAAATAATCGCTTTTCATCAATCCTTTGGAAATGTATTATTAAAAGAAATATTACAAATTATATTTTATCGTAATTTCCATCAAGAGGTTTTATAAGAAAAGTAAGTAAATCCCTTAAAAAATAATTTCCCAAAGAAATTAAATTGTACAATGCATAGTATTCAAGCATTTTTTTTTCTATTTTAATCATCTAGTAAATCATACCGTTAAGTATAGAAAAAAGAATGTACTTTTTTTTAACAAAATACTCCAAGGAATCTTTTAATTAAGCAGAAAATCGCGAAACTATTTCTTTCTTTAAAAGTTGACAAAGTAAACCTAAAAAAAAAAACATTTCTGTCTTATTTAAATTCACAATTAAAACTATTACGTTCAATTTACATGCATAATTAATTTTAAAAGAACAGAAAAATCTTTTTTAAGATCATTTCAATGAATTTTTTAAATATTATTTAAGAATAATTTCAGAAATTAAAAGAAAAATTCTAAAATAAAAATTATGTAAATCGTTAGAAAAATCAGCATTTATTATAAATTAATGAGTTCATATTTAGCTAATACCATTTTTTTTTAAAACGTCCAAGTTAAGTCATAAATTTTGGCAACTTTATAACACATTTATTTATTCATTTTATTCACAAAAGCATGAAACTATCAGGTGCACTTTCTTAAAAGTATGTAATCGAACAGTTCTTTCCATTTAATGTAATAGCAGAAGCATTTCCAGAAAATGCTATCAATGTGAGAGTTTTAAATTGATTTCCGGGTGAAAAAGGTGAATCGAGGATGAAAAAAAAGAGTACCATCCTGAGACAAAAAAACCCTTATAACTCAAAAAATGAGAAATACAGTTTAATTACAAACCATTTCGATTATCCTGCCTGGAAGTATTATGTTTTTATATTTAAAATCCAGTCAATAAATACGTCAGAATGTTTTCAGTTATTGAGGGAGGGGAATTATTTTTTTTTTTTGAAACAGCTTTAAGTTATCCGAAAAATATAATGTGAACTTTAAATGTTCATTGTGTACTTAAAATTTGATTATACAATATATAGATGTAAAACGTTTAAAATATACATTTTATTTAATATCCGTGTACTTTCGACTTGCATCCACAGCTTTCATCAGGGAGATAATATTCATCAACTGCCGTCTTATTCATCCAAATGCCTCTCTTCGTTTGAGGTGGGGGAGTCTTAGGATTTATTCAAAAGCAGTACTTTGGATTAACACATGCGTTGAAGGAAAATATATTTTGTGTTTAATTTTTCAAGATATTTATCCATATATTGTGGAAATAGTGCGTCGTTATATAATTTATTGTCTTTACACATAATTTCTGTGGTTTCTCTGACAATTGATGTGTAGCAATTAGATGTTGGATATATAATTTTTGCTTAATAAAAATCTATTATTATATTATATTCATAAATTAAGTGTGGCAGAGCTGTACATTGGCGACAGAATTTAGTATCAGTTTTAAGTTACTGGATTCTTTCCATGAATTCTTTAGACTATGTACTCAATGATATTAATTTTTAAGATTCTGGAAAGGGATAGCATATACACCAGTCACTTCATCATTCGGAATTGGTTTTTAAATTTTCGTACAAATAATTTCTAATAATGTTATTGGAATTTTTCTGTATTTTAATTAAGTAACATATAATTTTCTGTTTTTCTGTCCTATGCATCTTTTAATTTTTCAGTGTGACTGAAAAGAACCTAGTAACCCTTAAATGCCGGGTGTTGCTTTTCGGCAACATACCCAATTTATGCTCTAAAATACTATTAGAATAATATTGAAGCTATACAGGGTGATTCATAAAAGATGGGCAGAACTTTAAGGGGTTATAGTACACTTAAAGACAAATAATATTAAATAGGAGACTAAGGGTCCCAGACGTATTCCCAAGGAGATAGGGGGCATTAAATTTTAGGGTCCGAAATTTCAAATGATTATAAAACATGGAAAAATTGGTCGATTCGTTTGCGGTTTTTGCAAAAAATTTTCTTTATGCCAGTAGTTTCTTGAAATAAAATTTTAAAGTTCAATTTCAAAAAATGCCGATAGGGGGCGCTTTAGACTTTGGAGTAACAAACAACTATTTTTTAACGTTATTTTTTGTATTTCTTTAAATGATTTCGAAAGCTTAGACTTAAACTTAAATTTTGATCTAAAAATCTGAGTCCTAACGAGTAGTTAAGTAGCATAAACTGAAATTTGAAACTTGAAACCCTTCTCCCCCCAGAACAAAAATCAGTTATTCCCGATCTTTGTGTCGTAGATTAGGCTCTAACTACTGCCGCGTTTTGCTAAAATTATTCTTTATGTCAGTATTTTCTTGAAAATAAATTTTAAAGAAAATTTTCAAAAAAATCCGATAGAGGGCGCTTTAGACTTTGGAGTAACGAACAACTATTTTATACCGTTATTTTTGTGTCTCATTAAATGCTTTCTAAAGCTTAGACTTAAATTTTCAGCTCAAAATCTGAATCGCTGAGCGTGGTTCAGTAGCGAGGGGAGGGGGTTCGAATTTCAACTTCTGAACATAGTTCAGTTTGCACTACTTAACCATGCCCAACGATTCTGTGCTGTGATACGAGGCAAAAATACAACTTTCGTCAAGGACTGCATAGTCGGAATTCACTCATAAAGGCACTGGCACAGTTGGAAACGTCGCTCATGCAAACGTTAAAGCTCCATTCCTGACGCTAGTCAGCGGGTGAAGAAGGAAACAGAAAGTATGCAAATGTCAAATGGGGAAGAAGAAGAACACGTATGCAAAATTTCGACACGATTCAGGCATAAAAACCACTGAACGGTGAGTCAAGTGTAAGTCGCTGTAGTAATGAATCGGAAGATGGTGCCCTTCACGAATAAGGAAAAGGCTGAGATGCATTTAATTTACGGAGCGGCAGATGGAAATGGTGCAGAGGCACAACGAATGTACGGAGAGCGATTTCCCAACAGGCGGTTGCCTAACCGCAAAACTTTCGAGCGCTTGCACAGACAGTTGTGTGAGACGGGATCATTTCTCGCTTCCCGGTCGAATGCAGGTCGTGCAAAAAAGGACGAATCAGTAGTTGTTGCAGAAGCCATTCTGGATGTAGTAGCGGCGCAGCCAAGTACAAGTACACGAACAGTGGCTAGGCAGGTGGATACCTCACAGTCCATGACTTGGAGGGTACTGAAGGATGAACATTTGCTCCCGTTTCATGTGCAACGAGTCCAGAAACTGTCTCCAGGGATTATCCAAATCGTATTGAATTCGCCCGCTGGTTTCTGCAGCAGAACGCGCTAAATCCACATTTTGGACGAACTGTGCTTTTCACCGATGAATGTACCTTCACACGTGAAGGTACATTTAACACACACAATGCACATGTATGGGCGGATGTCAATCCACATGCTACGTATCTACATGCTCATCAGAGACGCTTTTCCATCAATGTTTGGGCAGGAATCCTCGAAGACCACCTAATCGGACCGTACCTTCTTCCTGAACGCCTCAACGGTAAAACATACCTCACATTTCGGCAACATGTGCTGCCAGACCTGTTAAACGCTGTTCCTCCACGCATCCGGCGGGTCATGTGGTTCCAGCACGATGGAGCGCCAGCCCATTACGTACGAGACGTCCGCAACTATCTGGACATCACATTTCCGAACAGATGGATTGGTCGAGGTGGTCCTGTTGCTTGGCCTGCTCGCTCGCCAGATCTTTCACCCCTCGATTTCTTTTTTTGGGGACGATTGAAGGTTCTTATGTATGAGACACCCATTGAATCCCCCGAGGAACTGGTCGCCAGACTTTCCGCCGCTGTAGGGGAAGTGCTCGAAAAGCCTGATGTTTTCGCGAATGTTCGCCGTTCCATTCTTCGCCGTTGTTCTGCGTGCATAACCTCTGGTGGTCACAATTTTGAACATTTATTGTAATTACATGTTAATAAATATGCTTTGGTAACATAATCCTAATTTGTGTGTTTTTACCTCGTATCACAGCACACAATGTGTGGACATGGTAAACTGAACTGTGCTCAGGAGTAGAAATTTCAAACCCCTCTCCCCAGAAACTTAACCACGTCTAACGATTCAGATTTTGGGCTGAAAATTTAAGTCTAAGCTTTAGAAAGCATTTAATGAGACACAAAAAATAACGGTATAAAATAGTTGTTCGTTACTCCAAAGTCTAAAGCGCCCTCTATCGGAATTTTTTGAAAATTTTCTTTAAAATTTATTTTCAAGAAAATACTGACATAAAGAATAATTTTAGCAAAACGCGGCAGTAGATAGAGCCTAATCTACGACACAAAGATCGGGAATAACTGATTTTTGTTCTGGGGGGAGAAGGGTTTCAAATTTCAAATTTCAGTTTACGCTACTTAACTACTCGTTAGGACTCAGATTTTTAGATCAAAATTTAAGTTTAAGTCTAAGCTTTCGAAATCATTTAAAGAAATACAAAAAATAACGTTAAAAAATAGTTGTTTGTTACTCCAAAGTCTAAAGCGCCCCCTATCGGCATTTTTTGAAATTGAACTTTAAAATTTTATTTCAAGAAAATACTGGCATAAAGAAAATTTTTTGCAAAAACCGCAAACGAATCGACCAATTTTTCCATGTTTTATAATCATTTGAAATTTCGGACCCTAAACTTTAATGCCCCCTATCTCCTTGGGAATACGTCTGGGACCCTTAATCTCCTATTTAATATTATTTGTCTTTAAGTGTACTATAACCCCTTAAAGTTCTGCCCATCTTTTATGAATCACCCTGTATATAATGCCTAATGTTGCCCATAAAATGCATTCTCAAAATATTATTAAATCGATTTTCAACATGTATATGGCAACACTTGTGCTGTTTAAGAATAAAGATAGATTTATTTTTTCAATTGTTGCTACTTGTTCTTTTTGTTTTGTTTGGAAGCTTGCGAAATACGCTATTTTGTTCTGCAGTGAGCAAGTAAAATTTATTTCTTATTATAGTTCCTAAAATTCTTGTGTGTTTAATGTTATAGAATTTTATCAAGAAAAATTATTTTTTTCAATTAAAGACCAGTATTGCCGATTAGTAACAAGCTGTTTTTTAGCCGTGAACCATACTTAAAACAAAATATGATTTTTCAAAAGTATTTTTCCCATGACTTATTTAAAAAATGAAAGCTGAAAAACATCATTACACGGATTTTTGAAAAATGATGCATTTAAGGATTAATATTGTGTTACGTTGTATATTAGTTAATTTTTGTGGGAGTGTATTTCATGGAAATGTAAAATAAATTGTCTTACGTATGTAAAGACTTTAAGTATTCAAAGTTTACTAAAATGTATTTAGTGTGTATTTAATGTTTCACATTAACAAAAGAAATACATTAAAATATTTAATATTTATCAAAATCAAAATATGTGAAAAAATATTATACATTAATGCAAGTTAACAGAGAACAATTTTAATACGTTTAAGTTAAGAGTTCTCAGAACTCTTAAAGCTTCAAAACATTCGTTTTCTTTTTCTTTTTTAGATGTTAAACTCTTAATCTTTGTGAACATTTTGATATAACAGTTTCCTTGAAGTTCCCATTAGAACAGAAATTATGGCATTTAAAATTATTACCGCAAGTAGCGTTTCCGAAACTTTGAAGTCATTTTTCTCCAAATGATGTTTTGTGCATAACGCGCAGGATATCTCAAAAACTTCTGAATATTTTTTAATGAAATTTTCAAAACACATGTTTCATGTTAGTCTGTATAATCTGAATCTAAAATTCAATTTTTATTGTTAAAAAATTTTGTTTATGTGATTATACTGTTGAAATTTTAAAAATTTTATATTAGCTAAATACAACTTTGTATTAAAAATATATAAACTCTTTAAATCTATATATTTATTTAGGTTCAGAGTAATTATTATAATTTGAAGTTTAATTAGGTACAAAAAATGTCATTCTAGTTGCAACATGTATTTTGTAATCTTGTGCGTAAGCTGTTATGGGACAATATCACAAAATACAAAAATTGCAATCCGCACAATAAAATTTCTATTTAATGTTATATAATGCAATTTTCTTTTTTTACATTCTAGTAAAAATATTCTTAGAAGTTTTTTCAAGAGATATTATATTCATAATAACATAAAAATAAAGCAATTAAAATACTTGAAATTTCAGTTTGTCATTTTGTCACACTGTGATGTGTGCAAAGTAAAAGGCTTTCTGCTATCATGTACAAATAATTTTTCTATTTTTTTTTAAATTTCTAATTAATAATTATACCTTATGTAACACATATATGTGGAAGGTAACATGTTCTGTATTTTACAAATAATTTTCCTTAATTAAAATATGATTGTCACTGAAAAAATAAATGTCATTGTCCTGATCTGCTTCTTTTAGTTTTTTATGAGGTATAAAGATGGCGCTGCAGGGTAATCCTTCTTGTTCTTGACATAGTTCAAGTCAGAAGTAGTAAAATCATTGCTACCAGCAATTTTAGATATTTCTTTGAAAATAATGTGTTTAAAGGCTTTGTAAAAATTTAGTAGGCTTTTATTATGTCATATTCCTGGCTTCTATATACTACAAATAAAACTGAACATAACACTGAACTTAGGGTACTATAGAGGAAACATGTTCCTAAGCAAAATTAAAATGTTATATCTAAGTAATAATAAAAAAAACAAGAATGTGAAAAATGTTTTACAATGAAATTCTCATTATCCTGGCATACATATGCCAAAAAAATGAAATATAATTATAATTGCATAAAAATGAACTTAAGCTCTTCAAACATTAACAATTTTACATATAAATTCCTTATTCAGCTGTTCAACCAACATTTTTTAAAAAAATCAGAAGCTTTGAAACGATTTAAATTTTCAAAATTTTGTTTTCAAAATCTCACATTTTGTGATATTTACCCTTAAACAAATTCTCTGCTCTACAAATATCTGACAATTTGGAGCCCCCTATAAGTACTAATTCTGCAGTTTGAAATTTTTTAAATACTTGAAATGAAAAAACATACTTATATTTTTCATCCCAATAAATATCGTGTGTTAAAGTCATATACATTTTAAGATATTAAATGTTGAAAAGGGTCTTTTTTTCATTTTTTTTTTCAATTTTAAAAGTCCTGAGAGCCCTTAACAATTATATCTTGTTGGTGCTGATTTGTTGCTGAAGTAATGTTGCTAAAATAATCCATCCTTTAGACTCCATTTCAGAAAAAAATATTTCATTTTCCTCTTATTTTTATTTTTATTCTATTTCTAGGGTAAATGCATTAATTTGAATAAAATTCAGAATAAATTTAAATAAATTTAAATTATATTGATATTTTCCATATTTAAAATATAAAGTTCATACCATTTGATAGTATATTTGGCATAATGTAGTTATTGTAAAATATAACGTTTTATTTCGTTAAATTTAAAATCTATTTGAATAATTCACGGTGTTTAAAAAAATGAAAAAAGAAATCCTTAATATACCTCTACAAATATTAAGTTTAAACTTTAATGGTACACAGTTTATATTAAATCGAAAATTAAATATGAAACAGATGTTTTGAATGACTTGTTTTCTTCCAATGAAACGTTTAAAAACACATTTAATTCTAAGCGCATTATTAATAAAATGGGAGATGTTTCTTGCAGATTAGAAGTTTTAATAAAAAGAAAGAAACTTAATATCTGTTATCAGTGGCGGAATAATGGAATTTTCAAAAAGCTTATACTAGGGAAATAAAAATAATTTTAAAATTCGGGTCTTTATTGCAATGCATAATTAAAAAAAGCAGAGAAAGTTCAAGCTGAAAGTTACAGTTTTATTTGTTTTCCATGATATAAAAACTATAAAAAGCATTAGTTCTATTATTTGGAATTTAAAGCATACGCTACAAAATCTAAATGTCTTTTTTTCTTTGGGGGGGGGGGGGCATTATTTCAAGCAGGAAAGTAAATGTATATTAAAGTTTTTTTTTTTTTTTTTTTTTTTTTTTTTTTTTTTTTTTTTTTTTTTTTTTTTTAAGTGTGGTTTCATTACAGATTTTGTTATCAGATAATAAACATAATTTTTCTACTTATTTAACACAGTGTGCTATTCAACGCGGCGAATACAAAGTCTGCGATTTAAATTTTAAATAGAAATTTTCTAATCGTAAACAGTTGTGTCAGATGTTTTTGAAATACCAGTAAAGGTACGCACCTTTAATTAGAATGTTATTTTAAAACAACTATACAATGCGCAATACGCATGCACATGCATACACAATACATGCTTTAAAAAATAGTTTTAAAAATTGCCTCATATAGCAAAGTAAGAAAATATCTTATGGGGAAAAGAAAGCCCTATCTCCGCCATGTTAAATTCACCAACTTTATGTACCTTTTTCTAAGAAATGGTGAAAGATAGAGGCCTAGATTTTTTGAGGTAGTTAGAATAATATGATTTGCGTATTTTAACAGACCATTTCTTTCTAAGTAAAACTCAAAATTAATTATTAATTATTTATTGAAAATAATTTTAAAATTAGCATTTTTGGTAAGATTTCACTATCTAAAAAAATAATTCTCAACAAATCATTAAATCCCTGTGTTACAGTATACAGTATAACACAATATAAGTATTAAATAAAAATCTGAGTTCTTAAGAACATAGATATTGAAAAAAAGGAACATAAACATGAAAAATCCAAATTTTGAGAAAAAGTCAATTAAAGATTTAAATGGCCATTAAGTTGTGAAGTACTGTTAAAAAGAATGATAAACTTCAACACTTTTTTTATACACAGGGTGCAACATGTTATCTATCGCCGACCTTTAATTTCTCAACCGTTGGTCGTAGACATATAGTTCCAATTACAAGAACGTTTAAAATGAGGTAAATATTCATGTTGTGGCATTATTTAAAGTCAAAAATCAATTTGATAAAAATTACGAAAACTAACTTTTTATACGGTCCCCCCACTCCCTATAGTTATATTTAGTAAAAGTTTACACATATCATAACATATATAATACAAAATGTTTGACATCTGTACTACAAAAATTGACACAGTTATTAAATTTCAAAGTTTGAGATTTTAGCACATCATTTTGCCTTTCATTGAGGGATCAGTTAAAAGATGAATTAAAGTAATTCGAGATCAAAATCAGGGTGCAATGTCCTTTTTATGGCGAAACCACGTTTAGCCGGTATCGTCGGTAATTTTGAATGTTGTTCGACCCATAAAAGTTAGCTCAAATTTTTAGATGAAATAACTATTTTGTGATTCCTCGATTTGGTGATACCAGCTAAAGGTGGTTTCGCCGTAAAAAGGACATTGTACCATGATTTTGATCTCGAATTACTTTAATTCATCTTTTAACTGATTCCTCAATGAGAGACAAAATCATGTGCAAAAATCTCAAATTTTGAAATTTAATAACTGGGTCAATTTTTGTAGTACATATGTCAAACTTTTTGTGTTATATCTGTAATGATATGAGCAAACTTCTACTAAATATAACTATAGGGACTGGGGGACTGTATAAAAAGTTAGTTTTCGTAATTTTTATAAAATTGATTTTTTACTTTAAATAATGTCACAACATGAATATTTACCTCATTTGAAACGTTTTTGTAATTGGAGCTATATGTCTACGACCAACGGTTGAGAAATTAAAGGTCGGCGATAGATAACATATTGCACCCTGTATAAAAACATGTGTGACACATCGTTGGAAAGATAAAAGTTTAATCTATTTAATCATATAAAAAAGTAAAAATCAATTTTTTGGTTTAATTTTGCTTTCCCGGTCCCCTTAATACCAATCATGCGAAAACAATATACAGTGAAACTGGAACATGCATATATTACGGAATCGTATCATAAATAGAAAACTAATTCTGGATGACTGCGAAAATAATGTAATGCTATTCCAAAAGACGGTTTACTTTCTAAATTTGAATTGTTCTCCAGCCCCTTACAATTCCCCCTTAGCACGTCTTTCTGGTTCCGATTGGGAAAATAATACTAGGTCAATACGAGCCATAACCTTGGCAAAATTACATATTGTAAGGATGTTTAGATTGGCAAGACATGTTCCGCCAACGTAAAAAAAATAAAGCCAATATTTCTGCATAACTGGAAATCCATTTAAAATTTCTCGTATGTCTCTTTTTTTTCCCACACTGTTTAGAAATTAAGGAAGCAGATTATCACTAAGTATTTGGATTTTTTGCGTATATAGATTATTTCATGAAATTTAACGGAATCATTTCAAGCGTTACTACTTTTACAGAAATTTTACGTAAAGAATATTTTTCCCTTCATCCATTTGTTTGTACATCGTAGAAAAATCACCCACATACTAACTCCGCCACAAACCATTGTATAATAAATTAAATGACACCAATACATTACTGATTGCTCCTATTAATTAATAGTATACTTGAGTTCTGATTAGGACAGTGTATACATATAGACATTTATCAAACATTAAAGTTTTCAACACTTACAGTTCATTTTGGCGCCATATTTGAAATCTTTGATAAATATTACGTTCGGATATTAAATAGGATGTAAACGGTCTATCGAAAAAATATTTTTTAAAATTGTTTTGAAGGGAAAAAATAAATTTTAATGCATTGATTATTTTCTTAAAAATTCATTTCGAGAAGTTTGAAATTTGCGAATCTAAAATTATTGATAATTTCACTATGCAGTATTTTATTTATACTAAAAAGAAAAATAAAACTAGCCGCATTGCAATCACTTTTCTAAGGTTTAGCAGTTTTGTAAGGTCAGTTTTGAAAGCAAGGTGCCGGTCGCTGCACGAGCTGTCTACGTACAACAGAACTAAGAAAAAGCGAGAAAACCGCTCAAAAATTGCTATCACACCACCCTTTTCCGGGAGAATATACTTATTTTTGACTGGGCCATGACGGACATAGACAGAAACATATAGATGAAGTTTGGTTCAATCTTATTCATAACTTCCTATATTTTCCGATGACACAATATTTAAAATGGCACAAAAAACGCTATTATTGCGTTCCTTTCCGCTGGAATATCCCAAATTCAACTGGGATCTGTTGTTACCCATAGCCTAAAAGATATATATGCATAAATTCCTACACTTTTCGATGATAAAATAATGAAAATGGCACACAAATCGCTAATACATCACCCCTTCCGACAGACTATTTCCATATCCAAGTATGACCTGCTGGATATATCCAAATAAATAAATAAATATATATATATATGTAATATGGTTCAGTTCTATGCATAACTTCATACACTTTACGATGATACAAATAGGACATACACACATACGGACACACACGCATGCAGACAGACATTTTGAAAAACATGTTTTTCGGGATCTCCGATCTCTAAAACCTGTAAATCCGTGAAAAACAGGAGTGTTTTTTATTCTACGGTAAAATTTACTGACGAAAAAAAATATGGTGCAAAATCAGATGTTGGTATACAAATTTTCAAATTTGGTACTATTTCTATATGTAGACTCCGTAAGAATTTTTTTAAATATATAGCAATAATTAGTAGATGTTATTACTCATGGATTCGTACCGATAATATTTTTATACGGTTAGTATGGGAGTATACGATGGTGGATCCTAAAATCGCTACTAGCTGCAGCATTTAAAAAGTTTTCATTGTGTACGGAATATTTCTTCCACAGAATGGATTCAGACGGCACTAAATGTCCTACAGTGGTTGTGCAGTTAGGTAGTGTCGTATCGCGGAGGCATCAGAGCGATTGAAATAGCAAGAAGTTGGGAATGTGGTCTCAATTGTGCCATTTTAACAGGGTTACGTGAAGCCATATCCCAATATTAAAATATTTATTTGCTTAAAAGACGTTATAAAAACACATTAAAAGCAAATTAAAAATCTATATTTGCATGCTACAAATCGTTTACTCAGTCGTCATCAGAATGTATAACAGAAAATTACAAATACAATGCCTATTAAAAATGGAAAAAATCAATCGAAAATATAGGGCGCGTCATATGATTACTTGTTTATATTCGATGATTTTTTTCCATTTTTCATAGGCATTGTATTTGTAATTTTCTGTTATACATTCTAATAACGACACAGTGAAAGAGTTGAAACATGTACATATAGATTTTTAATTTATTTTTAATGTGTTTTTATAGCGTATTTTATGCAAATAAATATCTTAATATTGTGATATGGCTAGTATTGGACGTAATTCTGGATTATTACTCGCATTTATTTACATTTTGTGCGTGAAGCCATTCCACGCATATGCCCTGGCATGTTGGGACCTCATGTCATCCTCCTGTGTGACAATGCCAGGCAGCATAATGCTCAATAAACTTAAAAATTACTGCAAATGTTCAAATTTAAAGTCTGAAAACGCTCCTCATACAACATAATTTTGGCACCCAAGGCTATTTCTTCTTTCCGAAATTGGAGGAACACTTATTTAGAACATTGTTCTCTTAAGACAGTGATTGAAGACAGCTGCCAAGAACTAGCTCAGTGAGCAGGGTCGTGATTTCTACGAAACCGAGTTAAACAAGTTGGTCTTGCGTTCAGATAAATGACTAAATGGAATTGGTTATTGTGTGGAAAAGTGTTTGGCTAGTATTACTCGTAATACCTTTTTGTAATTTCTGTCCATTATTAATATACATGATTTATTACCCTTGTAAGTTTCCTTTATGGATCCATCCTCGTATGTTCTCTTCAAAGACTTTGCATGAATTTAAAAAAAAAATCTTTATACTTTTAAATATAATAAATATGATCATACGTGAATTCTGAAACAGTTACTCACGACAACTACTTTGACAAATTATAATCTATAATATAATTGTCAATTATGTCAGAATTTTCAAATAATTTACATAGGAATTTTGATTCATGTCTTAATGCGTTTTGAGAAGTGTAATGCAGACACGCACACTCACACATATGCACATACTTACGTCATAATAAAAATATAAAGTATGTATGTAAATATTGTAAATGTTTAAATAAATCTTCTTTTTGGTTTTCTCGTAGAAAATATTATAATGAGACCATATATGTTCTTTCTCTTCTTAGCATCCTTTTTACTATTCATATACTAAGGCACACTAAACAGTGAGATTTCATTCGGAAGGGTTTTCGAGCCCGTTTCTGAAATAGCATACTTACATTTCGTTAAAACATGTTATTTGATTAAACATTGCAGTTAATTAAAAATTAATGAGAAAATGTAACGGCAAACAATAATCAATGCGAAAACCTTGAACGAGATATCTAGGAACTTCGAATATCAACTTATATTTCTTTTGTGGAAATGCAGAGAACATTACTTTATATCATCATATATTATAGTATTTCTTTTTCCAACATACCTCTTTTCTGTGTACATACGAAACGTAGAATGATTAATGCAGTATCATTCAAAAATTTTTTTGAACAAGCTTCTAACATATCATATTCCAATATCGTTAAAATAAGTTTTGTGATTAAAAACTGCAGTTAATTAAAAATTAATGGACAAACGTATATAAGAAAATAATGTCAAAGATTGTAATGGGAAAGCCTTGCACAAATCTATACTAGTACTTTCTTAAATTATTTACACTGTACTTAAAAAATCAGCAATTGTTGAGAAGTTCTAAAATAGTTTTTTATTCCTTTTTATGCGATTTTCTGATACATATAAAAAAATTAATTTAACTAGATTTACCTATAATAACATTTTGTAACATTAAATTTTATTCTAGAAATAAATACTGTTAATTTTTCTCCTGATAATTTTCAACGTTATTCAATCTGAATAAAAAATAAATCCCACTAAAAGTAAATAATATATTTTAAAAAATGATGTTTTTTACTTATTAAAACATACTGGGAAAAATAATGCAAAAAAAAAAAATCTTTTGGAAAGAAATATGAAATAAAGAATTCGTAGCCTATCCAGTTTATGTAAATTCACTTAGGTTTTTACTTTTAATTAAGATAATTTAGTTAAGCCTACATAAAAATCTCGAATGTCCTGTTTTCTGTACAAAAAAAAAGACAATCTTTTACATTTTTTCTTCTTTCTTCCATGTTAAAATTCTAATTAAAAACTCTATTTTCTCTTTTAAGTACCTTATTTGCGTTTCTAAATAATTTATATCTGAGGCGAAAACTCTGGCAAAAAAAATTAACGAAGTTTATTTCATGAAACTGAAAGGGAGAAAAGTATGTGGAACAACTTTTATATAAATTTTATCTAAAATATATATATACATTTTTTTGCGTGTGTATACATGCATAAGTGTAATGTGGGAATCAAGTGACACAAGAAAAAATGTTTATAAAGAGAGAAGAAAGTCAAGAAATAAGAAAAAAACATAATATAAATAAAACATTATATTTCTATTTAATAAACATGATTATAAACTAATCTAAAAAAAATGTTTGTATAATTATAAACTTAAGTATTAAATTCTTTTTATACATGGTTTCCGAAACACATGTATTAATTGCATTCAGGTGAAAATTGCAAACACGAAACGACACAAGCTAGTTAAGAAAAAGATATTTCAAAATAAATGTGAAATAGAAAAAAAAGAGAAAAAAATGAAACAGGATTGTAAGTATTCCACAAAATATATTCGTATAATTATGAATTTTTAAGTTTTCAAACATTAGTATACGTGGTTTCTCATTGAATTATTATATTCAGGTGAGAATTAACGGCGTGACAGTTATGGACACATATAAACCGGTTTAGGTATTGTCTATAATGAATAATTGTTAAAAGTCCGTGTTTAATTGTGGTATGTGTTTTTAAATTTAATTAATTGTTGTATATCAACCTGATGTGTATAAATTCTGTACAGGTCTACACAACAGAATTCTAGTGCATTTCCGATTATTGATGAAAATTTGTGAAAGGACATTTTGAATTAAGTTTCGCGTTTCATAACGAGAATAATTTTTTGAACATTATGTAATATACATAGAAATTTGTAGATCATATACAGGGATCGAGAAAATAAATCGGTTATTTTCCCGATTAAGTGTTGGTAATTGATGAAAATGGTTTTTTAAATGTGTTATGCGTTTTCCAAATTCTCTACTTAGACATCTCCTACCGCCTTATTTATCTGTGAACTTTAGTTACAGCAGTTCGAATGTGTTGGAAAGAGTTTCATAATCAATGCTGGACGTATGATTTTTAGTTCTTGTTAGTCTCTTTTTCTTATTAATTTCTTTTTGTTGTTTGTTTTCGACATGCAATATATTCTTGTATGGCATAGATGTCCCTATAAAAACTTCTAGTAGGCACATTGTTTAGTTATTGATTTTTATTAATTTGTTGTTTAATTTTTTTTTATGAAACTTTAACTGTACTTTTAAATAACAGACATTGGGTTATAAATATCCGGAGTTTTGAGATTTTAACTTTTGTAGTTTATGTTTATCGGAAGCCTAAAGTAAAAGGAATATTGTGCCAATCTACCCTGTCACGGGGCAAGTTGCATATATCTATGGGGTAAGTTGGCACACGCTTTATAAAAATTTAAATGATAATCAAATAAGACACGCAGTTAAGAGAAATCGATTTCATTATTACCAGTAAGTTTAAACAAAGGCGTCATCGCCGTACAATGTAAATTCTAAATTATACAGACATAAAAATAATGAATAAAACATTAACATTATGTAACTTCTATCCTACTCGTTTTCATCATCAGAGTTACAGTTGTCACAAATAAAAAATCGAGTGTCTCCGTTTTGGCAAGCCTCGTGTGCCCAAAATCTTGCATTGCAACCACTTTTCTTGGTGTTTGCTGTTTTTCAAGCAACCACCAAACACCAGATACCGAGCCAACTTGCCCCGTGTTCAATGCGCCTACTAGCCCCATAATAAATTTCTTCACAAAAGGGACACGTAACCATCTCAGCATAAATAAACAAAGTAAATCACATATGGGGTACGTGCAGTTAATCATATACTCAGAAAAACTGCACAAGTTAAATCGCAATTATTAAGACAATTATTGGAAATTAGGCAAAGAATGATGCTACAAAAAATTACTTATGAGTGCAAAAAACAGAAAAATTGTAATAAATGTGCATTGCACGTAGGTAACGCTGCAAAACTACAATGAGGCTTGTAAAAAGAATAAAGAAAGGTACTCTGTGACTCCCCAAACAGCCGATTTAGGAGTACTGCGCTTACTTACCCCTGTAGCCAACTAGCCCCGGTCTCCCCTAATAGGTTTTTCCGGTAAATTCTCGCATTTATCAAAGCGATTTGGAAAAATCAAAAAATACATTCATATATGCTTCTACTTCGGGATTTTAGTGAACAATTTTGAAATGCTAGATTTTACTTGTTCCTTTTGGTAAAATGCCGAAATTAAGCCTACGCATTAAGCACACCTACTCTCATAACTTTTATCTGTTCGCACCAGTTACAGCCTCACATCAGGTGAATAAAATACAGGTGTGAACGGCTTCAGTACACAATAAGTCTTTTATGGTTTTCTTATTTTGCTAAAAAACGAGCGATATTATGCGGAAAAAGGTATGATGGCTTTTTAATATGAATCGATAAATAATAAGACACTTAACACCACTTATTTATCAAGTGATATATATATACAGTGAAATATGTTTAACACAAAAAAGCTTAGCACGAAAAATCGGTTAACATGAAATGATATAGCAGTCCTGACAGCATACGATGCAATTTAATACATTTTTGTTCTTTTAACACGAAACAAAAATCGTTTAACACGAAAAAAATGCGCTTTCGAGCTAGTTAGTTTAAGTTGAAATTGGTGAATTTTGTGTTAAAACCACTGAATTTTTGGTAAAACTCAGAGAATTTTGTGTATTTTGTAAATTAGCTTGTGTTTTCTGAGCACAATGACTGATAATTCGATGCGAAAACAAACTGCTATTCCGCTTCAAATGAAGATGAACCTGCTTAATGAAGTTGATGATAAAGAAGCACGAAAACAGAAAGCTCCAAAGAGTTTCGCATTTGACAATTCTACATTATCAACAATAATAAAAAATAGGGATCTCATTACATTAATGTTTGAGCGTAGTATGTTTAAGCCTGAGAGAAAACGTCTGAGATCTGCTAAGCACGAAGATTTAGAGACAACTTAACTTATTTGGTTCAAACAAGCTAGATCTCAGAATGGTGAAAAAGACACTTCAAAAAAAGATATCTGATTTTCCCCCGAAACAATATTTTGTTTACTTGCTTTTTATCCTTATGGTTGCAACTTACTAGTAGTTTAACAGGAAATCGAAATAAAATTTGATTACGTCGAAAATATTTGTGAGTTTTGTTCTTTTTTTAAGAATCTTTTAACGCGAAATTCTTTTAACACGAAAAAAATTTACTGTCCCCTCAGTTTCGTGTTAAACGTATTTCACTGTATTTATATATTATAATTGGAGTTGAGTGTGTGAAGGAAAACCTAATAGTTCATTATAGATGGTTTAAACGATACAATATTCTGAATATAAGAGTTAAATGTTTCCTAATCCATGCTCGACGCATGATTTTTCTTTTTCGTAATCGGTACGAAAGGAATTACTAAATTCTAAGAAAATATATACTAGATAAGTATTACTTAATACGGTAAGGAAAATTCTCTGCGTTATACACTTTAAGTAATTAAGATAAAATTCAAGTGATATATATATATATATTATAATTGAAGTTGAATGTGTGAAGGAAAACCTAATAGTTCATTATAGATGGTTTAAACGATACAATATTCTGAACATAAGAGTTACATGTTTCCTAATCCATGCTCGACGCATGATTTTTCTTTTTCGTAATCGGTACGAAAGGAATTACTAAATTCTAAGAAAATATATACTAGATAAGTATTACTTAATACGGTAAGGAAAATTCTCTGCGTTATACACTTTAAGTAATTAAGATAAAATTCAAGTGATATATATATATATATATATATATTATAATTGAAGTTGAATGTGTGAAGGAAAACCTAATAGTTCATTATAGATGGTTTAAACGATACAATATTCTGAACATAAGAGTTAAATGTTTCCTAATCCATGCTCGACGCATGATTTTTCTTTTTGGTAATCGGTCCGAAAGGAATTACTAAATTCTAAGAAAATATATACTAGATAAGTATTACTTAATACGGTAAGGAAAATTCTCTGCGTTATACACTTTAAGTAATTAAGATAAAATTCAAGTGATATATATTATCAAGTGATGTATATATATTATAATTGAAGTTGAATGTGTGAAGGAAAACCTAATAGTTCATTATAGATGGTTTAAACGATACAATATTCTGAACATAAGAGTTAAATGTTTCATAATCCATGCTGGACGCATGATTTTTCTTTTTCGTAATCGGTACGAAAGGAATTACTAAATTCTAAGAAAATATATACTAGATAAGTATTACTTAATACGGTAAGGAAAATTCTCTGCGTTATACACTTTAAGTAATTAAGATAAAATTCAAGTGATATATATATATATATATATTATAATTGAAGTTGAATGTGTGAAGGAAAACCTAATAGTTAATTATAGATGGTTTAAACGATACAATATTCTGAACATAAGAGTTAAATGTTTCCTAATCCATGCTCGACGCATGATTTTTCTTTTTGGTAATCGGTCCGAAAGGAATTACTAAATTCTAAGAAAATATATACTAGATAAGTATTACTTAATACGGTAAGGAAAATTCTCTGCGTTATACACTTTAAGTAATTAAGATAAAATTCAAGTGATATATATTATCAAGTGATGTATATATATTATAATTGAAGTTGAATGTGTGAAGGAAAACCTAATAGTTCATTATAGATGGTTTAAACGATACAATATTCTGAACATAAGAGTTAAATGTTTCCTAATTCATGCTCGACGCATGATTTTTCTTTTTCGTAATCGGTACGAAAGGAATTACTAAATTCTAAGAAAATATATACTAGATAAGTATTACTTAATACGGTAAGGAAAATTCTCTGCGTTATACACTTTAAGTAATTAAGATAAAATTCAAGTGATATATATATATATTATTATTGAAGTTGAATGTGTGAAGGAAAATCTAATAGTTAATTATAGATGGTTTAAACGATACAATATTCTGAACATAAGAGTTAAATGTTTGATAATCCATGCTGGACGCATGATTTTTCTTTTTCGTAATCGGTACGAAAGGAATTACTAAATTCTAAGAAAATATATACTAGATAAGTATTACTTAATACGGTAAGGAAAATTCTCTGCGTTATACACTTTAAGTAATTAACCTTCTCAGCGCCGCGAACTGATATATCCGTTCTCTAAGCTGCAGATTTCACAGCAATAAGAGCATTATTTAAATTAATATAATTCTACAAATATAATGCAGTTTAAGAACATTTTTTTATGATTAATACTCTCAAGACTTATATTCTTATACGCAATTAAATTTTTTATGTCATGTTTTAAAAATTATCTTTTTTTAGATTTTTTAAAAAATTACAGAGAAAACAACATTACTATTTTGCCCTTTTGCTCGACGGTCCGGGGATTAAGATAAAATTCAAGTGATATATATTATCAAGTGATATATATATATTATAATTGAAGTTGAATGTGTGAAGGAAAACCTAATAGTTCATTATAGATCGTTTAAACGATACAATATTCTGAACATAAGAGTTAAATATTTCCTAATCCATGCTGGACGCATGATTTTTCTTTTTCATAATCGGTACGAAAGGAAGTACTAAACTCTAAGAAAACATGTACTAGATAAGTATTACTTAATACGGTAAGGAAAATTCTCTGCGTTATACACTTTAAGTAATTAAGATAAAATTCAAGTGATATATATATATATATTATAATTGAAGTTGAATGTGTGAAGGAAAACCTAATAGTTAATTATAGATGGTTTAAACGATACAATATTCTGAACATAAGAGTTAAATGTTTGATAATCCATGCTGGACGCATGATTTTTCTTTTTCGTAATCGGTACGAAAGGAATTACTAAATTCTAAGAAAATATATACTAGATAAGTATTACTTAATACGGTAAGGAAAATTCTCTGCGTTATACTCTTGAAGTAATTGAGGTAAAATTCAGAAAGGTTTTTATGTCGGATAACAAAAAGAACAAAGTCCCTAATTTGCATCACAATAGATAACAGATCCTGCTGCTTCAAATATTTCAAGCCTTGTTTTCCTGAACTCTCTGAAAAGCGCAGTTTCTAATAAGGCCGAAATTCGAAAGACAATTTTCTCTTGTGTTCATTAAGATGATTTTCCCTCGGATAAAAGGAATTTAAATTGCTTAATAGATGTTTTCACATTTGACTTATGTACTTTTTAAGCAGTTGTAAAGAAAAGTCTAAAAAGCAGCTGAATTCTGTCGTAAAATTAATATAAGCAATTTAACCCTTTATCTACTGACGGTACTTATAAGTGCCATTAAAATAACTTGTTATAAAATTCATTTAATACATCGATTAGTTGTAATACAGTTTAGAAGGAATTATAGGTACATTAATTTATCTTGTTCCAAAAGCATTATTGGTTACACAAAACAAAAATATTTTTAAAAGGAAGATTTATTTTGCCTTTGCATCTTTTCAGCTTTTTTGGCGTTGGGGGGGGGGGGGGGGGATTTTTCAATTCAGAAATATTTCTATATTTCTATTGTAAGAAAATTACATTTGTACGTTTTGTAATTCTGCAAAATACTAAAAAAATATTTAAAATAAAATATTTGAGTTGGGTTATAAATATTGCACCAAAATCCCTATAAATTCAAATTTAATCAATCCTTCTAAAATTCTCTTACAATTTATTACACGTTTATGTAAATCTTCTTATGTAGTTTAAACAATTCCCAAAAAATGCTTAAGAAGATAAAATTTTCATGAATTCTTAATTCGTTACATAACGGGTTAAACTCAGACAAACTTTATTTAAATTTTAAATACGCTTTTTCTTGAAAATTAATACAGTTTTTAAAAATATTTTTAAAGCAAAAAATACTAAAAAGTTCTTTTAATTTACGAATTTTTTTTTTATTCTTCCTTATAAATTTTAGTTCATTGTAAAACACTCGATTTCTTATGAAATGCACGATCGTTCTTGCAATTTGTCAGAGGATTGTTTGCTGCAAGTAAGCTTTTCTGTTATCATGCATCTTCCTTTTACTTTTCATTCTTTTTATACGTAATATCAAAACACAGAAGTTTTAGTTTTCATAATCAATTCGGTTCTAGATAATATGAAGTATTTTAATATCATTAAAATAGTATTTTCATTTGTAAAACACCTAACATGTTTGGACATATAAAATCTATCATCTTACGTAAAGAAGTCAATAATATTATGACATCAATTAATCTTTTTTAATCCATAGACTGATAGTTTTTGTAAACGAGAAGAAACTATTCGGATGTGTCAGTCCCCAAACTTTCTTCTATCTCATACAGGTTAATAGTTTCTGGAAAATGCTGCATATCAGTGGCAATGATTAGGTGGTTTACACCAAAATCTAATCGGCAACAACTTATGTCAACTTCTAACTGAATCTGAAGTTCGACGAAAATTCGTGCATTAGTTTTTGAGATAGAGCTAGTGCGGAAATCTTAAACAATTCAGAAAATCACTGCCACATGTTAGGCGATTTACACCAAAAACTAATCAGCAGTAATTTATGGAAGGGACTAACAGAATCTGAAGTTTTATAAAAATTCGCGCATTAGTTTTTGAGATACAGTTATTGCGGAAATCGCGAAAAATGCAGCATCACAACGCCACATGTTGGGCGATTTACACCAAAAAGTAAATAAGACTAATTTATTCCAGGGTCTTACTGAATCTGAAATTTGATGAAAATTCATGCAACAGTTCTTAAGATAGAGCTATTGCGATAAAACATGAATAATGTAGCATAGCAGCGCAAACTGTTAGGCAATTTACACCAAAAAGTAATCAGCATCAAATTGTATCAAGGCCTAACTGAATGTAAAGTTTTATGAAAATCCGTGCATTAGTACTTGAGATATAGCTATTGCGGAAGTCGTGAAAAATGCAGCATAGCAGTGCCACCTGTTTTGCGATTTACACTAAAAATTAATCAACTCCAGTTTATTTCAAGGTCTAAAAGAATGTAAAATTTTCTGAAATTCCGTACATTAATTCTTCAGATAGAGCGCCCACAAAATTTTCGTCACATACAGGCTGACTCACAGACTCGCAGAGTGACAGACAGACTCACAGATAGCTATCTTCTAAAAACCATCAAATAGTGTTCAGAACCTTCTAAAACGTATAAATCCATCGAAAACTGAAAGTCGAAATTTTTCACGAATGAATTCTTTCTTCTGGTAAAGACAGAAGAAAGTAAACATATAATTGCTATATATTAATTCATACGAGATGCAAAATCCCTCATTTCGTATACTTGACATAATTAAGAAAACAATAAGAAAAAGATTACGGCGCATAACAAACAGAATAAAGACTGCTCATTTGCATGAAAATTGGTAAAAGCTTTCTGGTATTTTAAAATTCCCCATGTCTTGTTTACGTAAACATCGTAAAAAGCCCATCTCGAAAAGGCCAAATTTCAAAAGCCCATTTTCTTTTGTGTGCATTCAAGACGATTTTCACTCAAGTAAAGGAAATTTTTATTGGTTTCAACATTTAACATTTTTGTTATTATATTTTTAAGCAATTGCAAATAAACACAACAATACTTCTGGATTCCGCGATGTGAGGGAGATAAAGATGAGATAATGATATCATGCAAATGATATTTATATTTTAATATATTAGATGTTTCAATAATATGTAATTTCATTTAAATGTAGAAAATGTTCAAAATAATTGAATGTAAATCATGAAATTTTCTGTTTTAGTTTACAGTTTTAAATTCAATATAGTATTAAACTAGCTTATATAAAACTACTGGAATATTTAATTCTTTTGAACAATCTTTATATGGATATTAAATTTTGCCTAAAATATATTTTGCGGATCATATTTATTCAACATTAATGTGCAAAATTCTAATCAAATTCCAAAATTGACTATTTTTGTTTAAGAAAAGATGCAGTCCGTTTCAAAAGTTTTGGTACGCACTGTATCTCAAAATCAGTGTATCACGAATACCTGTATCTCAAAAACTGAGCCTCGAATTTTTATAAAACTTCAGATTCATTTAGTCCCTGCTATAAATTACTGCTGATTAGTTTTTGGTGTAAATGTACATGTGGCACTGCTATTCTCATTTTTTGACGATTTCCGTACTAGCTCTTTCTCAAAAACTAATGCACGGATTTTCATGAAACTTTAGATTCAGTTAAAAGTTGACATAAGTTGTTGCCGATTAGATTTTGGTGTAAACCACCTAATCATTGCCACAGATATGCTGCATTTTTCAGGAACTATTAACATGTACGAAATAGAAGAAAGTTTTGGGACTGACACATCCGACTAGTTTCTTCTGGTTTACAAAAATTATCAGGTTATGGATTAATGTACGATCATAAAATATGTAGGTGAAATATATGGATATATGCATAATAAATAGCAGTCAAAACATAATTTAAATGAAAATAGCGGAGATATTATAATGCTTTCATCAGCATGTATATTTTTAAATGCTGTATACATATCTTTCTTTCCATACACACACACACACATATATATAGCTATATTTTTATTATAGTATTAAATATGGCTATATTTTTACCCCCTCAAATTTTAACTTTTTCCCTATGCATTTATCATCTACATATTAGTAATTACATTTATTATTAAATAGAAGAAATTTTGAACTGACACATCCGACTAGTTTCTCCTGGCTTACAAAAAGTAACAGACTATGGATTATATATACGATAAAAAAATTGATAGATGAAATATATCGATATATGCATAATAAATAGTCCAAATATAACTGAAATGAAAATAGCGGAGATATTATAATGCTTTCATCAGCATGTATACTTTTAAAAGTTGTATACATATCTATCTTACTTTATATATATATATATATATATATATATATATAACCATTAATTAAACATAACCTACCACCATCAAAAACCGTAATATTATGAATTAAAGCTGTAAGTATAAAAAAAATTCAATTAATTTATTATAAGAATTATTATGGAAGAAAAAGAAAAAAGTGGACACCGACAAATAATGGAAATCATTATATATTGAATTACGTTGTCAAGGGCACAGAATTCAATGATATAAGCAATATGGTTGTTTTCTGTGAGGAAAATAAGCTAAAGCTAAAACTTATTTTCCCCTGTGCCCAAACAACCATTAAAATCAAGTGAATTGATTAAAAATGAAAACAGAATAGAAACAAATAATATGAAATGGAAGAAACAATAAAACCTATTTAAATATTTATAGGATATAAAATAGAAATAATAAACACCATACCGATTAATATTTCAGTATTTTACAAATATCCACGCGCACATGGCTACCAAAATATCACAAAGATTAAGGTGAATAAAACAGTTAAGAAATCACAGTAATTGATACCAAAGGATGCAGTTAATACATTTTGAAATAAATTTTGAAATATCATGTTAAATACATTTAATATAATATAAAATAAAATAAATAGATAGTAATTACATTATTTAAAATGCACTATTAAATTAATTAATAACTCTTTAACAATATCGTCAAAATTTAGCTAAAATTTCCCCCTGGTGTAGTAAATTATAACTGAAATGGAGCTAGAAAAATTAAAATTTATATATATATATAACTATATTTTTATTATAGTATTAAATACAGTAAACTGTCTGTAAGGCGGAAATCTATCTAACTCGGAAAGATTTTCAAGTCCCTTCGAGTCCATAGACATAGAGTTACATATGTCTAAGGCGGAATATTGTCTACCACGGAAAATTTTCTTGGTCCCGATCGATTCTGCCGTAGGCAGAGTTTACTGTATAGCTATCTTTTCACCCCTTAAATTATTACTTTTTCTCTAAGCATTTATCATCAACATATTAATAATTACATTTATTATTTCTGTTCACGTTATTAGTTATTTTAATAGCCGTTATCTTTTGTATATTTCCCCAACAGTGCCCGAGAGGATCTGCTCCCAAAGCTGGTAGACAATAAGTGCTGGGTTCGAACCCAATTGCGCCCGTCGGCCTAATGGTTCGGAGCTTTTAGTGTTTTTTTTAACTTTGGGTTTCCTTGAGTGAATACGGGTTGGGTTCCCTTAGAAAGCCCCCCCCCCCCACCCCGAGTAGGGTCCCCTTTTCGGTCCCATATCCCTCGTGTAGACAATTTGCCATCATAAACAACAAACACTTTTCTATATTTTTAAAGGTATCATTTACATTCATCTTCTACTTATTTTCTTAAAAAATATTAATTTTTTATTTCCTTATTTACCTGTTATTTATTACCTTATTACCATATTTAATCCTTATATCTATTTATATCTAGACATATAATAATTTCATTTATTGTTATTTTATTTTATTTCCTTGAACTCCTTCTTAAATAATTTTGGCTTTTCCAGTATCCTTATTTTTCCGACTAGATGGAAGCACCAGTACCTTTCTTAATCTATTCTTTTATCTCAGCCAAACTTGAAAACGTCACATGAAGCATAATACATTTTTTGAATATTGTTATATCAACTGCAATTCTCTGCCTTGATGAACAGGGATAGAAAATAGGAATTTGAAGTAAGGTGTCATCTCACGCCTACTTTTTTTTTTTTTTTTTTTTTTTTTTTTTTTTTTTTGTGCCAAAATGCATTTAATGATTGCAATGTTATGTTATAACCTATTTCTGATTTCTGTTCGCAACTATGTTAACAATAATATTGTAACTACTTTTATGTGTTAAGGGTATGGAGGAGGGCTCTACATATTAAACATTTTATCTGTGTTAATCATTAAAACAAAATAAAAACTTACTTTTTATAAAAGTATAAAACCAGATTAAACAACAAATTTTGGCATGGTCATCTAAAACACGTACCGCTGTCCTAACTTTTATCGAAAACCGGTGCTAGTGAAGTACATGCGAGGTGGGTGGAGAGACTTAGACTAAAGTACGAATGAGAGTGTTTGTTAACCCTCTGAAGCATGATTTTTTATTTTGTTCGGAAAACATCATATTTCAGATTAATTTTGTTAATTATTCAGTTGAAAAATAGTGAAGAAATTTATTTATATTTCTGCTCGACATAATGTCGAAATGTCACTACTGAGTTATATAACATAAATTGCTTAAAAAATGATCCTTTTAAATTATATACTTAATGTAAAGTGTTTACACAGAACAATAACAACTTTTCAACGATATAATAATTTTTAAAGCTTTTTTTAATAATTGCAGAATTAATAATTTCTACCTGATAAAGATAGAGAAAAATCTCCTGTTAAACACGTTGTAAGCTGTATCAACCAAAGACATTATAACCTCACCGTAATAAACAAAATTAGTAAAAATCCGTAAAAAACAAACTTTACGACCTCAAATACATGTTGTCACACATAAGTAACTTATAATAGTTCACCAAACGACAATAGAAAGCACCAAATGGTATAAAAGATCTTGTAACTCCTGTGTTACATTATGCAGTTCAAGGTTAAACAAAAATTTAAGTGAAAGAAACATTGGCGTCCATTTTGAGGACTAGGCATAATTTTGTGGTCGAGAAATACAACTATTTAATTGTATTTAACGAATAACGATCGCTAATTTCTAACGCTGCTGGTGAGTTTTCGTTAATTATTTTTGTAATGCCTTTATTTCTTGCTTCTCTTATTATTTTCATCATTTTTTTTTTCTTGATATGTTATGAGGAGCTAAATATTGTCATTTTTAGACCTAAAGCCACAACTTTTGAGGAGATAATATATATTTACTATGAATTATGCATATGCGCCCATCTCATAATTTCATAAGCTATTCGCAGTTTCCTAGTTTTGTTTTTGTAATTTCCTGTGTTCATCTGTTTGTTTATCTTTCCTTTTTATTTTTACAGATGCATCTTCATTTTAATGGTTTAATTTTGTATTATATTTTCCATTGAGTATCACGTATAGGATTTCATTTTAATTATATATATATATATAATTAAAATGAAATCATATGCGTGATACTTTTTGAACTTTGCGATACACATTTTGAAAATGTTAACAAATGCAGGCTTGGTTTCAACCAACAATATCGTTCAAACCAACAAACAGTTCTCTTTTAATAATGGATTCTCTGAATAATGGGTTTCCTATCGTTGTTTAAGATGCCGAACGCTACAGAATTTACATAAGATACTATGTGAAAGATATTTAATTTGAAATCGTTATTGAAATTACAAGAATAGTAATCCATTCAATGCGAGGATTTGCTAGAAATAATAATTTCGACTGGAAACCAAGATGTTAGAGACGACGTGTAAACAGATTGATCGAAAAATTGGAAGATCGGTTTCAAAGCAAGGTAAGTCCAGAAGCCAAAATGAAAATAATATTTGTGTGAGTATCTCAAAAGACGCAATGCATAAACGCATAAGAGACTGAAAGGACATTGTTTTAAATATATATCTTGCAAACTGCACCTAAAATCACACTATAAATAGATCAGAATGGAGTGGAAAAAACATGTCATACGAGGACGCATGACTCATCGTAATATTCAGACACGAAAGAAGAGGAATGTGGATGGTTCTGCTGGCTAGAATTGCTACTGACACGACATCAGGAAATAATAATGCAATTTCTTCAGTAGACGACAAGGCGATAAGTCTGATGACTTGGTGGACGATTGGTTTTAAGAACCAAACCTCACTGACGTTTCTGTATAGAAAAAAACAAAACAAAATATAGAGGTTATATAGCCACATCTACTTCCATTTGGTGACATCTAAGGGGATCCTGAGTGAGATATTAACGCGACACTGCTTCAGTGTTCATCTTACATAGCACAAAATAGTGGATTTCTGCTCAAAATATAAATGTTTTTGATTGCCCGGACCTAAAGCTCATTGAAAAAATTTTGAGCATCTTATTCTTTGAAGTATACCATAGTGGAACTTCCACCAAGAAAGTGAAAATGCCAATTAAATAAAAAAGAAAAGTGCCCAGCTAAACTGATGGCATTGAGCTCACAGACTATTCACACTAATTGTATATTATACTCTTATTTTAAAGAATAATGCCCCTCAAAAAAATAAGTGAAGGGGAATTATCCCCCGTTTCCCCCTTTATACTTAACCAGTGAACCTCCAAATCTAATCAGGGAAGCTCCTTATCATAATAAACCGGTATACCAAACTTGGAGCAAATACAATAACCTTGCAAAAAAAAACATTTATCTAAATTAAGGGGGTGGACTAACCCCCCTTTTTCCTTAACCAATTAATCGCCAAAACGAATCAGGGAAGCTCCTTAACATAATAAACCGGTCTACCAACTTCGGAGCAAATCGAATCATTCTGCAAGAAAAACCCATTTATCTAAATTAAGAGGGGCGGGCTAACCTCCCTTTTCCCCCTTTACCCTTAACCAATGAACCCCCAAAACTAATCAGGGAAGTTCCTTAACATAATAAACCGATATACCAAATTCGGAGCAAATCGAATGATTCTGCATGAAAAACCCATTTATCTGAATTAAGGGAGGTGGACTAACCCCCCTTTTCCCCCTTTATCCTTAACCAATGAACCCTCAAAACTAATCAGGGAAGTTCCTTAACATAATAAACCGGTATACCAAATTCGGTGCAAATCGAATCATTCTGCATGAAAAACCCATTTATTTGAATTAAGAGGGGCGGGCTAACCTCCCTTTTCCCCTTTTATCCTTAACGAATGAACCCCCAAATCTAATCAGGGAAGTTCCTTAACATAATAAACCGGTATACCAAATTCGGAGCAAATCGAATCATTCTGCATAAAAAACACATTTATCTGAATTAAGGGGGGTGGACTAACCCCGTTTTTCCCCCTTTATCCTTAACCAATGAACCCCCAAAACTAATCAGGGAAGTTCCTTAACATAATAAACCGGTATACCAAATTCGGAGCAAATCGAATGATTCTGCATGAAAAACCCATTTATCTGAATTAAGGGGGGTGGACTAACCCTCCTTTTCCCCCTTTATCCTTAACCAATGAACCCCCAAAACTAATCAAGGAAGTTCCTTAACATAATAAACCGGTATACCAGATTCGGAGCAAATCGAATCATCCTGCATGAAAAACACATTTATCTGAATTAAGGGGGGTGGACTAACCCCGTTTTTCCCCCTTTACCCTTAACCAATGAACCCCCAAAACTAATCAGGAAAGTTCCTTAACATAATAAACCGCTATACCAAATTGGGAGCAAATCGAATCATTCTGCATGAAAAACACATTTAGCTGAATTAAGGGGGGTGGACTAACCCCGTTTTTCCCCCTTTGTCCTTAACCAATGAACTCCCAAAACTAATCAGGGAAGTTCCTTAACATAATAAACCGGTATACCAAATTCGGAGCAGATCGAATCATTCTGCGTGAAAAACCCATTTATCTGAATTAAGGGGGTGGGGTGTGGACTAACCCCGTTTTTCCCCCTTTATCCTTAACCAATGAACTCCAAAAACTAATCAGGGAAGTTCCTTAACATAATAAACCGATATACCAAATTCGGAGCAAATCGAATGATTCTGCATGAAAAACCCATTTATCTGAATTAAGGGAGGTGGACTAACCCCCCTTTTCCCCCTTTATCCTTAACCAATGAACCCCCAAAACTAATCAGGGAAGTTCCTTAACATAATAAACCGGTATACCAAATTCGGTGCAAATCGAATCATTCTGCATGAAAAACCCATTTATCTGAATTAAGAGGGGCGGGCTAACCTCCTTTTTCCCCCTTTATCCTTAACGAATGAACCCCCAAATCTAATCAGGGAAGTTCCTTAACATAATAAACCGGTATACCAAATTCGGAGCAAATCGAATCATTCTGCATAAAAAACACATTTATCTGAATTAAGGGGGGTGGACTAACCCCGTTTTTCCCCCTTTATCCTTAACCAATGAACCCCCAAAACTAATCAGGGAAGTTCCTTAACATAATAAACCGGTATACCAAATTCGGAGCAAATCGAATGATTCTGCATGAAAAACCCATTTATCTGAATTAAGGGGGGTGGACTAACCCTCCTTTTCCCCCTTTATCCTTAACCAATGAACCCCCAAAACTAATCAAGGAAGTTCCTTAACATAATAAACCGGTATACCAAATTCGGAGCAAATCGAATCATCCTGCATGAAAAACACATTTATCTGAATTAAGGGGGGTGGACTAACCCCGTTTTTCCCCCTTTACCCTTAACCAATGAACCCCCAAAACTAATCAGGAAAGTTCCTTAACATAATAAACCGCTATACCAAATTGGGAGCAAATCGAATCATTCTGCATGAAAAACACATTTAGCTGAATTAAGGGGGGTGGACTAACCCCGTTTTTCCCCCTTTGTCCTTAACCAATGAACTCCCAAAACTAATCAGGGAAGTTCCTTAACATAATAAACCGGTATACCAAATTCGGAGCAGATCGAATCATTCTGCGTGAAAAACCCATTTATCTGAATTAAGGGGGTGGGGTGTGGACTAACCCCGTTTTTCCCCCTTTATCCTTAACCAATGAACTCCAAAAACTAATCAGGGAAGCGCCTTATCACAGTGAACCTACGAAAAAATTTTGAAGCAAATCGGATGTTTCTATCAAGAGTTATCGCGTTACGTACATACGTACGTACGTACATACATACATACATACATACATACATACATACATACATACATACAGAACGGGCGGGCACATTAGCTCTCAGGCTTTGATAGCCTGTGAGCTAAAAAGCATAGTGTTCTATTCCATCAATAATGTTTCAAAAATTGATTGATTTAATAAAGTGAGCTGATTTTTAGTTGCTCTCTAAAAGCACCTGGATGATAAGGGATTTTCCACAAATTGTCATTTTTTATTAACTGACTTTCAAAAAAAAGTTAGTTCTGACTTTTCCCGATATTTGAGTAGATTTTTTTTTACGAGTTGCTCCATACAGTTGACTATTAAATTATGTAGAAAATCTTTGTTATAGTTCGCGCATGCGCAGATAAAAATATTTTTTTACAACTGCTCATATTTCATCAAATATTCAATACATGTTATACAAATTGCACTATATTATTTCTACTACATTCAGCCAATTTGTCTGAAACTGGCATTAAATTGGGTTCCAAAACCTGAATGATATAAGCTAAAAACATGCATTTATTTTTTGAAGTTTTAAAATAAATCGCCCAATCTCCATGAATATTCTCCATTCCTACAAAAATCTGTAAACATGTTGTACTGTATTAGCATTTTCATTATTCTGAAGCATTAGAGCATTTCGTGCAATTTTATGTACATGGTGATTCGAAATATTATTATTTTTCTTTGATTTTTTGTTGCCCCCCCCCCCCAACCTAATTGTCCTCCTTATCAAACTGACGTAGATAAATTTCCGTCCAAACGTATTCCTTATCATCCTGAAATTCTAAAAAAATCTGACAAGTATATTTCTAAATATTCGACAAAATATCTATATTTGAAAATATCCGGTCATAAATGACCATACAGTGTATGTGAAGTATTTAAGATAATATTTAGAAAACACTTATAAGACATAGGGGGAGGGTAGTACACAGTGAGACGGAAATTATTATTACTTAACGAATGGCAACGATTTTTATTCTTTTGAAAAAAATTTAGCTACATCTTTGAACTACACAAATACGCTACACATTAATGTATAAATGGTTTTAAAAAAGTCCTTCCGGCCAGTGCCGGGAGGAAGAGGTAGCTTTCAAATTCCTTATGTTTAAAAAGCTAGCTGATGTTATTCAAACACACGAAGCTCAATTTAGTGGAAACCGATTATAGAAGATTCAATACTAATTTTTATCAATACTAAATCCTTATGAATGAGAATTTCGCGAAATTAGTCAGCTTTATCCAAGCTGATTTTATTTAAAGTTATATTTGGTTTCCAAATTCGGCGATATGTGAAGTGCCTGCCATTTTAAGAGAACATGGTGGATGAGGCTAACCAGTGAACTTGGTTGAGACCTTAGTAATTCCTGTGCACACGCTCGCTAACATCGGAATCGGTTGATATACATGAGTGCTATCGCAGGCAAAAATCAGATTTTTCAAAATGTCACCCACATAATGAAATTCAAACTACTGTATCTGAGCCATTTTTTAAGATAAAGACAAAACAAACTAGTATGTTGTGGCCATCACAAAACTTTCTTCTATATAAATCACGTCAATTAAATCATTTAAATAGTACAAGAAATAACAACGATTTAGCACCAATTCATATCAAAGTATATCTGAATTTGAAGTTGGATGAAAATTCGTGCATTAGTTCTTGAGATAGAGCTATAGCGAAAATTTTGAAAAAAATGTAGCATAGCAGCGCCACCTGTTGAGCGATTTACACCAAAAGTAAACAGCACTAAACGATATCAAGGTATACCTGAATCTGAAGTTTGTTGAAAATCCAAGCATTAGTTCTTGAGATAAAGCTATTGCGGAAATCGCAAAAAATACAGCATAGCAGCGCCACCTGTTGAGCGATTTACACCAAAAATTAAACAGGACTAATTAATAGATCAATTCATGTGAAGGACTAACTAAATCTGAAGTTTGGTGCAAATCCGTGCAATAGTTCTTGAGATACACCTCTTGTGGAAATCGTGAAAAATGCAGCACAGCAGCGTCACCTGTTGAGCGATTTACACCAAAAATTAAACAGCACTAATTTATACATCAATTCATCTCAAGGACTAACTAAATCTGAAGTTTGATGAAAATCCGTGCAATAGTTCTTGAGATACACCTCTTGTGGAAATCGTGAAAAATGCAGCACAGCAGCGCCACCTGTTAGGCGATTTGCACCAAAAATTAAGCAGCAATAATTTATATCAGGGACTAACTGAATCTGAAGTTTAATGAAAATTCGTGCATTTTTTCTTTAGTTAGAGCTATTGCGATAATCATGAACAATGCAGTATACCAGCGCCACCTGTTGGGCGATTTTCACAAAAAAGTAATCAGCAGCAAACTATGTCCTGGACTAATTGAATCTGAAGTTTTATGAAAATCCGTGCAGTAGTTCTTGAGATACAGCTATTGCAGAAATCGTTAAAAATGCCGCATAGCAGCGCCACCTGTTGGGTGATTTTCACCAAAAACTAATCATTTCCAGTTTATATCAAGGTCTAACTAAATATGAAGTTTTGTTAAATTTCGTGCATTAGTTCTTGAGATAGAGCGCCCACAAAATTTGTGTTACATACAGACAGACAGACAGACTCACAGACAGACATTTTGTAAAAACATGTTTTTTGGAATCTCTGACTCATAAAACCTGTAAATCCGTCGAAAACTGGAATTCGAAAATTTTCATGAAACCAATACTTTCTTCTTGTAAAGATAGAAGAAAGTAAAAATGCTCCGGAATCCTTATATCAAAGTCAAATACTTAACCCTCCGTCTACCAGACGGGTCCATTGGACCCGACAGGTACATACAAAATATTCATTCAAACCAGAAATTTCTTTAAAATAAACTAAGTATATAAACCAGACAAAAATATTGTAAATAAATAAGTTAAATAGTTTTAAATAAAAATTCTGGTGTAGAACGTTTTATTAAAACTTGAATAAAATTCCCGGTAGATCTAGGGTTAAGAAAGAAACCTTTTTCGATTTCTAAATTTTTTGCACTTCACTTTAAATAATTTTTTTTTTAATTTAATGGCCGCCATTTTGATTCAAGATGGCGAATGAAGCTGGCCAGTGAACTTAGTCGAGACATTGCTATATACTATCCAAATGCCTTCTTACATCCAAATAGGTTAATAAATACGTGTATTATCGCGTGACTACTATCAGATCGTTTCAAAATGTCAGCCATGCTAGAAATTTCAAAGTGCTGTAACTTTTTTTAAGACGTAGACGAAAAAAAAAAAAAACTGCCCTGAAATCATTGTATCAAGGTCAAACACATAAAAAAAAACTTTTTCATTTTCCAATTTTTTTCATACCTCATTTTAAATTTTAAATAAATTTTTTAAAATGTTCCCTTTTGAATCAAAATGGCTAATGAAGGCTGCCTACGAACTCGGTCGAGACACTGGTATGCACTATGTACACACCAAGTTACATCCAAATCGGTTCATAAGTACGCCTGTTATCGCGTGACAAAATGCAGGTCGTTTCAAAATGTCAACCACAATAGAAATTAAAAATGCTATAACTCAACCATTTTTCTAGATATAGATGAAACAAAAACTGTTCCGGAATCTTTATATTAAGGTCAAACACATAATTAAAAAATCTTTTTCAATTTTTTGATACCTCATTTTAAATTTTAATTTTTTAATTTTTTTAATGGCCGCCATTTTAAAACAAGATGGCAGATGAAGCTGTCCAACGAACTCGGTCGAAACATTGGTATCTTCTTTGTACACACCAAGGTACATCCATATCGGTTCATGAATAGGCCTGTTATCGGGTGACAAAAATCAGGACGTTTCAAAATGTCAGCCACGCTAGAAATTCAAAGTGCTATAATTCAGCCATTTTATAAGATATAGACGAAACAAAAACTGCTCCGAAATCTTTGTATCAAGGTCAAATACATAAGAAAAAAATATTTTTCAATCTTCAATTTTTTTGGTATCACATTTCAAATTTTAATTTTTTATTAAAAATGTAAATGGCCGCCATTTTGAAACAAGATGGCGGATGAAGCTGGCCAACAAACTCGGTCGAGACATTAGTATGTATTATGTACACACCGAGTTTCATATAAATCGGTTCATAAATACGCCTGTAATCGCGTGACAAATATCAGGTCGTTTCAAAATGACAGCCACAATAGAAATTCAAAATGCTATAACTTAGCCCTTTTGTAAGATATACACAAAACAAAAACTGCTCCGGAATCTTTGTATCAAGGTCAAACACATAAGAAAATAATATTTTTCAATTTTCAATTGTTTGGTATCACATTTCAAATTTTAATTTTTTTTAAAAAATTTAAATGGCCGCCATTTTAAAACAAGACGGCGGATGAAACTGGCCAACAAACTCGGTCCAGACTTTGGTATGTACTATGTACACACCGAGTTTCCTCTAAATCGATTCATAAATACGCCTGTTATCGCGTGACAAATATCAGGTCGTTTGAAAATGTCAGCCACGCTAGAAATTGAAAGTGCTATAACTCAGCCATTTTTTAAGATATAGACAAAAACAAAAGCTGCTCCGTAATCTTTGTATCAAGGTCAAATACATAAGAAAAAATATTTTTCAATTTTTAATTTTTTGGTACCACATTTCAAGTTTTAAATTTTTTTTAAAATTTTAAATGGCCGCCATTTTGAAACAAAATGGCCGATGAAGCTGGCCAACGAACTCGGTCGAGACATTGGTGTCTACTATGTACACACCGAGTTTCATCCAAATCGGTTCATAAATACGAGAGTTACAGTATGACAAAGATCAGATATATATATATATATATATATATATAAACTTTTGAACGGAGGGTGGTTTCGGGGTGTGGGGGTCATGATCGAAGAAAATATACCAAAATTTTTTGAAATCGCTTTCCTCCGAACGGCTGTAATAGGTAGCTTTTTGTAATGAAAGCTACCTAAAAGTTATTTATAAAAGCACAGAAGCAGCATAACGGAGTATCGAAAATTGTCTCACTGTGTACTACTTGTGGTACACAGTGAGACAATGTATATATTTTCATAAATCATACATTTTTATACTCTTTCAATAATTTACTGCAGTTTATGTCTTCTAATTAATATTTCTAGATTAAAAAAAATTAAAAATATGAGCCTCGGGTGGGCAATGGCAGACTTTGGGCTACGTTCATGCAAATTTTCAGCCTCTTACGTTTAGTAGATTTCACTAGCCATCGTACGGCCCTACACACACACAGATAGGGAGAGAAAAGAAAACCTTTTATTAATAAATAACTTTTTTTACGTCAGAACCGCATAGTAGATACACAATGAGGCACGTCTCACTGTGTACCACAACTGTGTGTCTGACTGTGTACTTTCGTTACGTTGTAACAAAAAGGATGCCATATCTGTTTCATCATCAATTTCATAGCTTTGAATGCTTGTGTCGTTTTGTCGATATAGTCTTTCATTAAATATAGCTAGGTTTGGTTAAGTAAATATATGCCATAATGAAAGAAATAAACTTTAAATTGAACGTTTATGTAACTTTAACCCCTGTAAAAAAAATAATTAATTACTATTTTGTTGGACGAGTAACCGAAGAGCCGAAACTACATCCACGTGTTGCATAAGATGAGGTGGTTCAGTGTGTGTTCCATCTAGGAGAAAAAGTTATAACTATATGTCAAAATGGCTACTGTCTCACTGTGTACTCCCCTACTCTATAACAAAAGGAAAAAAAATCTCGACGATTTGCAACAAAACACATAAGAACAACATGCTGTTTAAAATATTTCTGGCTGTTTTTCCAAGAACGCCTTAGTAGACCTACCTATTATAAGTAAGAATATATATATATATAAAAAATCCATCTAGGTAAAGGAAATATTAATTGTTTATTCGGTACTTCTTAGTTATCCCATCGACCAAATTGCTGTCGCCAAATTGTAAGATTAAATGTCAATAATGGTTGCCATTAATTAATTAATTGTAAGATTAAATGCCAATAATGGCCAATAATATAATTAATTCAAAGTTTTATTCGTATTTTTATTAATGTTTTACTAATTTATTTGTTTTTTCGTTATTTAAAATAAAAATTATATCAATGTGTATAATTTGGCGAGTGGTTTGGCGATTTATATAATTTGGCAAAATTGGTCGACGGGATAACTAAGAAGTACCTACCGTTTATTCTGTATCTATAATGTTTCTTCTTCTATTATTAAGTAGGTGTAAAAGAACTGCAGCATTCCTTTGTTTTAAATGAGAAATAAACAGAATTTGAGGTATGGAGCAACTATTATGTAAATTGGAAACAATTTAGTTTTTGTGATAAATCTTGATTTTTTTTTTTTTTTTTGTATCATCAGTTAAGCACAATAATAATTTATAAAATTATTAAATTTATAATTTAAAATTTACTATGAAAATACGCTTGAATAAGCTAATATGTGTATGGTAATGGGTATCGCAAAGAAGATAAAAACAGTAATTCCTACAAAGAGCGTTTTTTTTAATATATAGGGGAGGGTAGTACACAGTGAGACGAAAATTATTATTACTTAACAAATGGCAACGATTTTTATTCTTTTGAAAAAAAAATTTGCTACACCTTTGAACTACACAAATACGCTACACATTAATGTATAAATGGTTTTAAAAAAAAGTTATTTATAAAAGCACAGAAGCAGCATAACTGGGTATCGAAAATTGTCTCACTGTGTACCACAAATGGTACACAGTGAAACAATGTATATATTTTCTTAAATCATACATTTTTATACTCTATCGATACTTTTCTTCAGTTTATGACTTCTAATTAATATTTCTAGATAAAACAAAAATTAAAAATATGAGCCTCGGGTTGGCAATGGCAGACCTTAGGCTACGTTCATGCAAATGTTCAGCTTCTTACGTTTAGTAGATTTCACCAGCCATCGCACGACCCCCCCCCCCCCCCCCACACACACACACACAGATAGAGAGAGAGAGAGAAAAAAAACTTTCTTTTATTAATAAATAACATTTTTTACGTCAGAACCGCATAGTAGATACACAATGAGGCACGGCTCACTGTGTACCATAACTGTGTCTCACTGTGTACTTTCGTTACGTTGTAACAAAATGGATGCCATATCTGTTGCATCATCAATTTTATAGCTTTGAATGCTTGTGTCGTTTTGTCGACATAGTCTATCATTAAATATAGTTAGGTTTGGTTAAGTAAATATATGCCATAATGAAAGAAATAAACTTTAAAGTGAACGTTTATGTAACTTTAACCCCTGTAAAATAAAGAATTAATTACTATTTTGTTGGACGAGTAACCGAAGTGCCGAAACTACATCCACGCGTTGCATAAGATTAGGTGGTTCAGTGTGTGTTCCAGCTAGGTGAAAAAGTTATAACTATACGTCAAAATGGCTGCTGTCTCACTGTGTACCATGTCTCACTGTGTACTCCCCTACCCTATATATATATTCCTGATTTCCAATTTATTTTTGTTTTGTATTTCACTATGTATTTCTATGTAAAAGCTTCATGAAATTATATATTTTATAGCTCTTATTTTTAATGGAGCAACGTATTTTTCAAATTTAAAACTCATTACAGGATTTTTGCTCATACATTAACAGAAAAATTGTCCTTTTTTATTTTATTGCTATTATTATTATTATTGTTATCATCTTTAACATTATTACTATTATTTTAATTTGTAAATAACTGTGAAGGAAATTATAAATATTCTTAGGCAATTCTTGAAACAACCTACCACAATTTCCAGAAATATTTTTCACTTTGTTTAATGTCAGACTTCCAATGATTAAATAAAAAAACTATGTAAACTATCGGAAATGCTGGTGGATATATTGAATAAAATCACTCTTAATTGAAAAGACAGCTAAAAACTAGTTATCATGCAAGAAATTAAACTATTTACAAAAATTCTTTTACAGTAATATATGTTATATTTATTCAAGGAATGGGCGTCATTATGTAAAGCAAAGATTTCGATTCGAAAACTATGATTTGTTTTGGAATTAAAATGCTAACCGTTGGATCAAAATGTTCGCGGTGCTCCAATGCCTTATGCAATTGTTTTGGTGTGCATTTTTATGTTTCGGCTTCTTGCAAGTTACATGTTCCAAATATAAATAAACAAAAATTTCTATCAGCTCTCAACAGAAAATAACCTATAATACATAATATATATGTGAATATAGTGTTAAAATACGTAAAGAAAGTAAAATAAAACTATTTTTTATTATTAATAAGAATAAATGTTTTATTTTAATCTTAAAAAAAAATTCTATTGCGGAAAAAAATATCGAAATATTAAATGAAAAACTTTTATTATTAAATAAATAAATATTTACTTAAATTTCCTATAAATCATTTCCTTTTTGAGGTATATAATAATTTTCAAATTTTTTCTGTACAAATTTTTTCACAGGTATTGTTAAGACATTTTTCTTAATATTAAGATGACTATTGATTCAGAAAAAGTAATAATTAATATTTATGATAATGTTTTTATCAAAACTTATAGAATAACGAAAAAAAATGTCTGTACTAGTAATAGAAGGGAAAATGTAGCTGATGTTGAAAGGCATAAAAAATATTCTCGTTCTACATTTCTATTTTTTTTTCTTTCAGTTGATAAAAGAAATTTTAAACAAAGAAAAAACACAAAACAGTACATACAAAAAGCATAATAACAATAGAAATACTACAGTAAAAATTTAAAAGACATGTTAATCTGTATCTGAAATAATTATCAATTTACTAAAAAAATGTTTAAAATTTAATATGTACACGAAAATGTTACATTAACTCTGAGAACTTTCGATCACAAACGTGATCATTTTCAAGGGGGTAACTTTGTGAAAATTATCACGTTTGTGATTGAAAGGTCTCAGTGTTAAAGTAACATCTTTCTTTACATGCTTTTAATATCAATGGCTTTAAGTTTTTAAGACCGGTTTATATGTAATGGAAAAGTAAATTAATTTTAAGCACCCTTTTAGAAAATAGATAATTATTTTAGTTACAGATTTACCTTTTGCATATATTTCACCAATACCTTTATTAGTACTAAAATTTAATAAATAATTTTTATAAATGTTTTCATATTTATAGAGATTTCATTTTTAGTTGAATGAAGTGAGATGACCAAGTATGAAATTAAATATATATATATATCTATTTATATAAAATCCAAGTCTCTGTGTGTCCCTCACTATTCCGGTAGGACCACCTCATTGAAATGAGTAATTGTTCAAAAATATTAATGCAGGGTTACCACAGTAGCGCCAAATGTTAGCCAACTTGGCAATAGCTGGCTGATTTGGCGAAATTCCCATTTAAAACCATTAATCTTTCATAATGGAGGTCACCGAAATTTAATTTAAACTCCACTCTTTTAAGATATTTTTTCGAAATCTATAGGTGAGAATTTAAAGTACATCTTTACACCTTCCTCCCGATGCTACTAATAAAATAACCGCCAATAGACAACGGTGTACTGTATGAGCTCCTGACTGCGCGATTTTAATGTTCTTTAAGTACTTTTCCAGTATAATTGCCTTGGCAAAAAAGGAAATTTGGTAACATATTTTCCGGGAACCTATTCACTGTTTCATTTTATATACACACGCATTTTTTTCGATATTTATACGATTTATTTAACATAAAAAAGCCGTTTCTCTAACTTTATACAGAAACATATGTAATTTGTACATAAAAACATCAATAATATACATATAAAACAAACAAAAACGCTCATTAAATTTGTTTTCATAGCTGTTTATATGATTTGACAACAAATCTCGATATTTTCCCGTTATACGGACACCATGCCAAAATGTATTCTAATGCGCCAATTATTTCAAAATGCTAAAAGATATTTGTAATTTTATGCCAGCAGTTTAATATGAGTTTTATTTTATTGCTTTATTTTATAGCAGTTATTTGTTCACTTATTTTAAGTATATATTTGTGATTTGATGAAATAGTTCGTAAAAGTCTGGAATTTTCAAATGTTATATTTTTTAAATGCTCACTTTAGTATCGACTATGGTTTTTCTTTTATTTTTCAAATGCTTCAATTCACGATTTTGCGCCAACTATTACGCTTGGCGACAATGGTGTCCGCATAATGGAAAAGTACCCAAATCTTACTTTCTGATGCACAAATTACACCAAGCTTTTTTTAAAAAATGCCAAAGCCCCTTCAGTGGAAATGTACCAAACTGTCTGTTATTTTGCGCTATCCGTGTTATAGTTTGTACTATTTGCAAGGGGAGTGGAGCGAAGAGTTTAAACATTAAATATTAAAGTTTCGGCACAGATGTCATATATGCCCCATATTGGCGCGATTTTTTTCTGACGCCAATGTCATATACACAACGGGTACTTAACTGGCGCCAAAGTGTCGTAATTTTGCTTGATATGGTAATCCGGATGTTGTTGTTTATGCTGTTGATGTTTTCGCCAAATTGGCGTCGGAAAAAATCGCGCCAATATATGATAACGTATATGACAACTGTGCCAAAGTTTCTATAAAGCAGTATAAGACTAAAAATTTAAGAATAAAATAAATGCAAAATAAGATTAAAGAAGGAAGAGAAATCATGCGTTAAGCATAGAATATGAAACACTTTCCGACTCATCCTGAATGCTTTAACAAAACTTCGTTATTTAGGGAAATAAGGTAAATAAGATAACGTTACTTCTTAGATATCCCGTCGACCAATTTCGCCAAATTATATAAATCGCCAAATCAATAGTAAAATATTAATAAAAATACAAATAAAACGTCGAATTAATGATTTTATTGGACATTATTGGCATTTAATCTTACAATTAATTGATTAATGGCAACCATTATTGGCAATTAATCTTACAATATGGCTACAGTAATTTGGTCGACGGGATAACTAAGAAGTACCACGATAACTAAGTAAACATTTTCGAAAACGCATAAAAAAATTTAAAAATTGATTTCAGCAGTTACCGTCCATAGCCAATAGTACCGTTATTATGTGCCACTATTTAGCTAAAATTTAATTTAAACTACTCTTAAAACTACTGAAATCACATTTCCAGATATTATCATCCATAGACGGTTATGTATCCAATTCTTTGCGTGACAATTTATATCATTTTATTTATATTCTACAAACATTTCTTAGGAAACTAAATGCAGTTTAGCGTAAAAATGCATAACTCCTTTAAAAACCACCTTTAAGCAATTTACTCTCATACTCAGTAACCCTTACGAATTCTTTTGTGTAGCCCTGCATATGAACTGTAGCATTTATATACACAGTATAGTATGCATAAATGTAGTGAAACATAAAAGCGCATATCATAATTAAAAATGCATTTCTAGCAATCATTGCTTATGTACAATACTTCGGAGAAAAGTTTCTTGGCGAGAAAGAAGTTTGCCAACGTATTTTCTGGCAACCTATTTACTGTTTCGTACTCACAATCAATTTTTTCCATATGTATACAATTTGGCACAGATGTCATATATTGGCGCGATTTTTTTCCGACGCCAATTTGGCGAAAACATCACAGCATAAACAACATTCGGGTTACCATTACAAGCAAAATAACGACACTTTGGCGCCAGTTAAGTACCCGGTGCGTATATGACATCGGCGTAAAAAAAATCGCGCCAATATGGGCGTATATGACATCTGTGCCGACAATTTAATATAAAAAAAGCTATTTACCCATTTTTATAAAGAAACAGAAGTAATTTTTGCACAGATGTCATATACGCATGGGGGTTGGCGTGATTTTTCTATGACGCCAATTTGGCAGAAATCTCGCTTTCGAATACCAGTTACTTATATATTTTTCAATTATTTGCTATCATTTTGAAAAGGAAATGACTATAAATAAATAAAATTTGAATAATAACTATATATCAAAGCAGTTTATATAATTAAAAAACAGAAAATAAAAGTAAATAAACAATTTATTAATAAATAAAAAACAATAGCCGGATTACCATAGCAGGCAAAATAACACCATTTTGGCGCCAGTTAGATATCCCGGTTCATAACTGAAATCTGTGCCGTAATTTGTATATAAAAAAACATATATATATATTTATATACGATATTTTTTATGTATATAAGTGCATATATAAACAAAGATAAAAGTTCATTAGATTTGTTTTCATAGCTGTTTATATATTTTCGCAACATATCTCACTTTCTGATGCCCGAATCGCGCCAAGCTTTTTTTAAAAATGCGCTATAATGGAAAAGTACTTAAATAATTAACAGAAATAACAAATTATACAAACTAAAACTTTTTATTTCAAGATCAAAGCATTGTTTTTAATTTCGATTAAAAATGCATATATTCTTGAATAACTTCAATTGAAATTAGGTTCACAGCTTAATATCTCATTCCATAAACCTAAACAAACACAAGTGAATCATTCATCGTGAAACGTCAAAAGTATTAAATCATTGAGGTAATCATTCACAAAGTACGTTCTCCAACAATCAATGGGCAATATTCTAATGACGTCATAGTAGGTAAAATGGTGGCGGTATCGTTTGTTTATGGTTTGTAATCACAAAGATTTAATTTTGCAATGTCTCTTAGTTACATTATTTTATTGTCATATTTATGAGCTCAAAACAAAAGCCTAATTTTTCATTATTTAGTTATTAAAGACGGAAAAAAATCATAAATGCATAATTTGAAAATTTTTAATAATTTTCTTTCTTAATACTAAAAAATAACATCGGGAAGTAACAGCGGGTTTAAGTTAAATAAGTTTAACTGTTTAATTCTGTTGTAATATTCAAAATAACTGTACTTATTAGATTTCAGTACTCAACATCAGGGCCCAATTAAACTTTGAAGATAGAGGAATTACAATGTCATTTCAGGACCTTTCTTTTGGAGAAGCTTTTCTAAATTCCATATATACATGGAAAATCTTCAGTGTTAGAAATATTATTCCTAGGACTGACATAACACGAGAACAGCCTGCAATTTTACACAAGTTTTTGAAAGCTACTTTATATCAGAAATTTTACTAAAAACTTGCTACTTTTTTGTTATAGCGGCCCACACTATTAGGATTATGACAAGTTGCAGCCAATTTCGCCAACGTCGTAACCAAGATCGTGAAGCACACACATATAATACCATGTAATACCATTTCATGAAATCGTATACGATAATTTAATAGTTTTTAACCTTACTTCAAATGTGTTATTTATTTATTTTTAAGGCTCAACAATCTAAATTGTCCAATATATGAATTTTAAAAAATATAAACAAAGATTGAATAGACATGACCGCAAAAAGCCTCAAATCTGCATAACACTTTGAACCAAACTGTGCAGATTAGTGGTCTTCTACTGTACACAGTTTTTCATAAATGTGTTTCGTTCTTAAAATGCGTTATTTTCATCTATCACTGCGGAACAAGCGAGAAAACTCATATTCTTGCTCATGAGTTGTATATATCTTTATATCTAAATTTCCGTCATTTTTGACGGGCTACCTTTCTAGTATATATATATATAAAAATTAGTAAAAATGCATATTCAGCAATTCTTGTTCATATCCAGTATTGTGTGGGAATTATTTGATGTAGCGATATATAGAATTTACACACACCACATAACACATTGAAAATTAGGTGTGTTTAAAAATGTATACCGCAATGGAAAACGCATTTCCGGCAATTACCGATCTAAGTCAGTCCTGTGTGTATTCGTATATTAATGATAAATGTCATGCATTTCATAATCTATAGTAATAATTATCTAGTGCACTTCAGAGAATTCATTATGTTAGAAATATCAAAACATCATTAATATGCACCATAAAATATATAAGTCTTTTGCGTTTCTCTGTAAATAAATTATAAATGAAACTTTTTCTATGCTCCTCAAAAAGTATGTTGTAGTACATTTCAGTAATTTATGCCAAACTTATTCTATTGAAAATACTTTAACATACTAAAATTCACAGTAGACGATTTTTCCTCGTAGACAATAATGTAACAAAAATATTTTGTGTGTCCATGTAACATAAAAAAAATTCATGTTGTTTTCGACTCGAAAGCAAACATCAGACAGACCGAAAAACCGAATTAATGAAACGAATTTCAACTATGTTGAAAATTGTTAAAAACCGTATGTAGAAGATCTCATTGGTTATAATAAAAAACTAACTGATCCACTTCTGGTGAAGTACAATTACCGTATTCTTTTCATAAAATTAATGTCTAAAAGAATAGCAGAAGATGATTTTTATAAAACGACAAATATGTTCCTTCCATTCTCATTTTTTTTATATTAGATATAAGTACGTTTACCATCTTTTCATAGCATTAGTAAACATTTCTTAGTTTTTTTCCCCTCTGCTGGAATTATTCAATAGTTATTTTCTTTTTTTAATAATTTATAAAATTAAATCCGGATTTAAAACGAATGTGTTGTACATAAAATAATATAGTCATAATACATTTACATGTATATAGAAAGTTTTTTTTTGCAGCGAAAAGAATACAGTATGTAGTGGATTATGCCTCTTCAGCAAAAAAATACTAAAATGGGTGAATTTCGGATTCTAGTAAGCTTTAAAAAATGTCACTATTCAAATCTATTGTTTAAAATTTTATATTAAAAAATATCTTCAGATAAAGTATTGTTAAGAAATAACTAAATATTTTTAGTAGAAACGTAAAGTAGAAACGTTTAGTAGAAACGAAAAAAAAAATGTCTGTACTAGTAATAGAGGGGAAAATGTAGCTGATGTTGAAAGGCATAAAAAATATTCTCGTTCTACATTTGTATTTTTTTTCTTTCAGTTAATAAAAGAAATTTTAAACAAATACTTATATTTATTTTAATTTCAATCTGAAAATAACATTATTTCTTTACTGTTCAATTTATTTTTTACGATTCTTCTGACTCAAGTTATTTCTTTTTAATTTCTCATTACAAAAAAATTGTCCTTAAAAGAAAAATTATCTTTCTTTTGTTCTGATACCAAACAAAGAATGTAACATTGCCGTTCTTCCTAATGAAACTTTAATATAACAATGAAATTTGTTATTTTTTTCCCTTTATGCCTCTATCGTTTCTATTGAAGAGTCTTTGAAGTTTCATTGTAAAAGATACTCCTTTATGTGTGGCTAGTTAGGCTTACGCTTTAACCGGCATTGTTGTTTTAAAAACTAAGTACCGTGTTTACTCCCGTAATAGTCGCACTTTTTTTGCCAACCCTTCATTCTAATGGTCTAGGTGCGAATATTACTACACAATATTGTACACTCTTTTGCTAAAACATTACTGGTATAAAAAATCACATTATAATAAAAATAGTAATTTAACAAATGTTTCCAGATGGCGTGCTGTTCATTAAATACCATTTTAGGTAGATTTCGTATGAAATACTACCTATTAGCGTCGTTCCTATGTTGGGATTTCTGAAAATATTTTGCAGATCTACACCGATCATGACCAGTAGAACACAAAACCACCCTCAGTAAAAAACTTTATATATATATATATATATATATATATATCACTTTCTTCTGGACACGATAACTTCTACAATTCTGCGCAAATCTCTTCCAAACTGATACATAAAATCAAAGGGCATAAAATCTCGGCCAAGTTCGTTAATGGGCAAAATCGGACCAAGGGGATGGAAATAGGGAGGGGTTTTGTGAAAACAGAAAACCCCTCCTAACTTCTTAATTTTTGTACATATCAAATCAGTTTAAAGTTTTTATTACTTCTAAAAATAGCACCAAAAATTCATGCATCAAAGATTTTTGATAAAATTTAAAATAGGCTCAAGGGACGCAAAAAATAGGGTTTTTGGGAGAAAAAAAATCATAACTTCGTCAATTCCCAAGATATAAAATCCAATTAATTTTATTATACATTTCCTTAATATTATCTACAACTTTTATATTCACAAGTTTTTGATAGGACCAATTCGTACCGCAAAAAAAAATTAAAAACGAAAACAAAAAAAAGGGGGAGGGGGTGGAGAAGAAAAATTTCCAGAACTCCGTCAATTCACAAGATATAAAATACCCATGAATTTATCATATATCTTCTTAATATTGTCTTAAACATTTATATAGACAAGTTTTTGATAGGACAAATTCTTACAGCAAAAAGAAATTAAAAATACATAGCGGTTGAAGAAAAAAATCATATTATTAAGGGTGTATTCAAATCCAAACTGCTTATATTCTTACTCATTTTTAAATTCATTTTTGCTCTCAAACGCATCCAATTGATAAATTCTCTTCTTCAGAAACTATATAATGCACCACAATGATCGATTTTTTTTTTATAGAGGCAGAATATATTTCAAAAAATGATGTCAAAGTGGGCATTTTGAACAGAATTTCTCGAAGCGATTGTGTTAGAAACAAAAAATATTGCCCTACTGAGAAAATAATTGTTTATTAATCAAGCTTTTAATTAATTGAAAGAAAAATAAAAACACATGTTGCTTATAAATCTTTTCAAAAATCACGTCAGCAAGTTTTTTTTTTTCTATTAAAAATGAATCTTAAAATGTGCCAGAAAATTTCGAGTTGTTGAGCATGGAAAAGTGTTTTTTTTTTTTTTTTTTTAATACCGCCTTAACATGATTTCGATAAAACCAGCAATACTTAACTTCGAAATCTACCTCCGCCTGTAGGCCGGGCCGGCAGGGATTTTTTTCTTTTAAGGGTAAAAGTTTTATAGACATCAAATTTTCAAATAATCTTTGTAAAAATTAAAAAAAAAAAATTCTCATAATAAATCACTTTCACTGATTGTAGCAGTATCACTATTGTAATATAAATCGACATCTGAAGAATGGAGTGACTTTTGGGTATGTCAATGGGAGTGACAGAACAGGTGAATCCACTATGAATACTAGTTCTGGGAAGAGTATAGCTGGTATTTTTTTATTTTCTGGATGAAAGACAAACTGCGACTTTTATGCGAAGAAAATATTTTGACGATTTTTTCTACTAACAAGGGTGCGACTATTACGCGACTAAACATGGCACTAAGGATACCTAGGTAACCGAAAATAATGTTCTTAAAGGGCTTGACTCTTACCCGTATTCAATTTAACTTTACGTTTTTAGTAGTAATTAAAAAATAATATTAAAAACAACTTCAAGATGCTTTAGCATAAAAATACATACATCTTGTAAATTAGTGATTATTTTAGTATCTTTTCTCAGCAAAGTCTGTTTGTGACATCCATTTATGCTGTATAAAAAGTCTAATGCTTTTTACTCTAAAAAAATATAATCTAACCACAAAACAAAATATACAATACCCTCTTCCGAAAAGCGTGACGAATAGTAACATAACGTATTCGTCCAGGGACTTTATGTTAAGTAAGTGTTGGAATAGCTAAAACATAACTGGGAAGCTTACCGGTGGATGGTTAAAAAAAGGTGAAAATTCGAAGTATATTTAGATAGCCGACAGGAAACCTGCGCCCAGGATATTAGACTGTAATTGAAATCTAAACCGATTACAGTTAGTCTCTAAAAGGAAACCCAGCCAACGGTTAGTTCAGTCAACATTGGGAACCTACTCCAGGGATAGCTGAGCAATAGTAGCGCCTCATGCTCATTTTTATATCTGAATACATGTGCATTAAATATTGGCTAATATTGAACTAAAATTCAACCAATATTTGTATTCGACTATGGCTTCTGCATTTATGCATGCATGAATAAATGCATTGCGAGTGGATTCTTTCATTTTCGCTATTATCTTTTGTATGTTTATGGGCTATTTTATCAGGAAATTAGTCAAAGTTTATATACTCATAACTTATGAAATATTCTGTTTATGTTTCTGTATACAAAGAACACCTTTGTCGTAGCTTTTCACATGAACGATATCTTTGTTATAGATTCTAATTCATGAGATATCTTAATTTTACACTCTTACGCTTCGAATATGTTTTTTTTTTATAGACTATTACTTGTAAGACATTTTAGTCAAGTATATTTACTCTTACTTCAGTGTACAATCCCCGGACCAAACAAACATGTTTATTCCGGAAATTTTATTTAATGAAATATAACTTATTTCTACACGGTACAGATAATCACAATTTCTTGTTGAAACAAGGTTTATTTGATCCCAGGGTTATATGCATTAAATTAGAATATTCTATAAATACAACATATCATTTGAAAAAAAAATCTATTTTCAAATGTATTTAAGAAATAATTGTAAAATATTTCCTTCGTGTGTTTCTGTTATCAAACTGGCAATCAAGATTTTTTTTCTTAACAAAACTGTTTTGCAAAATATTTTTTAAATTCTAAACCGAAAATTTAGAATGCAAGGGAAAGTCGCAATTGTAGCAAAAAGATTAGAAATATAGATATGAATGAATTATCCGTTTAATATTTATATCAGCACTTTTATTAAGGCAAAGTTCTCTTAATATAATTCACTCTTGCAGCAAAGAATTTGATCGCCCATCGATAATAAAACAATACTCGGAAAACCTCTTAAACGGAAAATAAATATTAGAGATTATTCAAGAAAGAATGAGTAATGTTCTTAAGTGCAATAGCCTGTAATTCTTGATGGATAGGACTACTTAGCAACATTCTTTTTTTATTAATCAGTGCACATTTGAGTGAAATGGGTAATGTAACAGAATCATCAATATCATATCAAGAGGAAGCTGCTTAAAGGGTTTCAACTTGTTAGATAAAATAAATAATATTATGGTGGTCAGAATTGCTTCTAACAAACACACACCCATAATATAATGATCATTTTAATTACACTGTGGTTTATTACTTTCTTTTTATACGCTTTATGCGTTTAAAGAAAAATCACATAAATCCTGTTAATGGAAAACCTACATTGAGAAATTAAATATGCATATCATATTTTACTAAACATCTCATAAAATGTATATATGGTTAAAATTGTATCTAAAATCTTTTAAAACGGGAGTTTTACAGAGCAATATTAAATAAATCTCTTTGAAAATGAAAAACCTGATTTTTTTCTCTATTTTTCATTAGTATTGGCCCAAATGTAATGTTATTGTATTCAGTTTTAATGCATGATAATGAAAAGAACCGATAATATTTCACCTTGAAAATTTAATTTCAGATCTTGTTTCCAAGAAAAATCACAAAAATTCTACCAATGGCAAAATTACACTGAGAAACTAAATATGCATTCCATTTTTTTCTAAAAACCTTATAAAAAGTAAATGTCTTAAAAAAGACATTTTACAGAGCAGTCTAATAGGACGCCGTTTAAAACTTGACTTTTTTTCCATATTTTTCTTTAGTATTCACCCAAATTTAATGTTATTTTATTAAGTTTTCGTGTATAATAATGAAAAGCACAAACATTGTTATTTCACCATAAAAATTTAATTACAGATCTTGTTTTCAGGAAAAATTACGTATATACTTTTAATGGTAAAATTACATTGATAAACTAAATATGTATTACATATTTTTTAACATTCTCATAAAATATAGGTATATTTAAAAAATAATTTAAAATGTCTTAAAACAGGAGATCTCCAGATCATTAGTAATAAATGAAGGTCTTCAAAATTGTAAAACTTGATTCTTTTCAAAAATATAGGCCCAAAATTGAATGATAATAGGGCAAATAAAAAAATAAGTTACACTTCCAAGTTATTGCCATTTGTTAAACCACATATACATCGACAACACAGCTTATGACAACATACAATGTAAGTTAACTGTTCTACATAACCCCCAAGACACTGTAAACATTTCTCGGGAAAGTCAACCCACTTTTCGATTACGGATACGTAGAAATCTCCTCCAGCGCTATGTATCCACCCGGAGACAACGAAATACAAGGTGCTCGGGAAAAATGGAGAACACACTGCCGTACGAAATGTTCAGCATGCTAGTAATTTCCTGGAGTGTTATGCCCCGATTCTCTCTGGTGATAGCATCCACACGGTCAATATTTGCAACAGTGCTGGAAGTTGCGGGCAACCCAGTGCGTTATTCGTCCGTTATATCCATGCATGCTGAACATTTCTTACGTCAGCGTGTCCTCAATTGTTCACGAGCACATTGGATTTCGTTGTCTCCAGGTGGTTACATAGCGCTGGAGGAGATTTCTACGCATCCAGATTCGAAAAGTTAGTTGACCGTCCACGAGAAATGTTTGCAGTCTCTTGGGGACTATGTGGAAAAGTGAACTTACATTGTATGTTATCATAGCCTTGTTGCCTATGTATATTAGGGTGGGCCGAAAAAAACTTTTTTTTTAATTTTCGATGATGGGTAGTGCGGAAAAGTGGCCACTAGTGGTACTAAGTTCACACAAAAAATTTGAGATTTTTAGGACAATTCCTATATTTGCCGCTTTTGGCTTGAAGTTTTGCTAAAAGGCTGATTTTTAAACTTTTTTAGCAAAAATTTAAAAAAATGTTAAATTAAAATTATTTTAATCGTATTTACTTGAAAAGGCATATTTAATGTTCCAAATGTATAAATAAGCTCTGATAATGTATTATTTAATTGCTATGTGTATTTTAAATTAGACGATTTTTATAGCCTTTTCGCGTTTAAGTGAGAAAAAGTTGCATGTATTGTTTGAATCTTTTAACGGTTTCTCTCTTTTGTCTTGTATATGTCCCTTGGTTTTTCTTATTTTATTCGATGCTTTAAGGGTCATATATTTGGGTAAAGGACAGCAGAATCTCTCAGAAACAGATCTGAAAGGAGAGAAGGGGGTGAGGCGAAAACTTAAGCGAACGCAGTGACTCATCGCGATGTTGGGGGAGTGAAGGAGGAAATACAAGAGGGGAGAAAGTGCGATAAGCGATGCTTATTATTTTCATTGCTCAGTTTCCCTGAGACATGGCGGACGCAGTGTGAGACAGGAATATGCGTTTAGGAGTGTTTTCCTTTGAAGGGCCTGGTTCAAATTCAGATTCAGTCCAGCTGCTTGCTTGAAAGCTCACACTACTTGACTCTTCCAACAATATAACTGTCTTCCATCTGGATCTAACTCCACTCATTGAAGGCTTTGTCGCAGAACCACTATTCCTCGTTGAAATTGTATCCCTTTTCATTTTCCGCGATATTTTCTTTTCAAGAGTTTTGCTTGTTTTTAAATCAATATTTCCGATAAACATTTTTCGAACAGTTCTTTGATCCTTCAAGAAGTTCACCTCCCGATGTGAAACTTTACGTCTGATATCGCAGCTACAATTGTTCAAGCCTCAACACTTACAAGCTGCAATGTCAATAAGAGAGGTTTCCGCATTTCGTACGAAATCTTTGCAGGAGCCTTGCCTTTAACGCCCATATGATTACAAGATTTCTCCAATGATCTACACTCATTGTAATAGTTTTTAATCTTTCCGTTAATTATTCGTTGGGAAACCACTGGTATGGAAGATTTTATTCAGATTTCGGAAACTTTTTCACCTACCATTTTAATAATATCATCCACTGGTTGAAGATAAATATCTCGATTTTCTTCTATATCGCTTCGCAACCAATAGTAGTGGCGCATGATGTCAGCAATAGTTGGCAATTGCCTTTCAATTTGCATGGTGTCCCAAAATGGCTATTTTTCACGCTATCACATGTCTTTACATAATCATGAACTTTCGCACTAGCCATTTCTAAACTCGTCGTAATAAAACGCACAAAACACAGTAAAGGCACGTTAACCGATCCAAAAAGCAATGTATTGCACGAGAAAAAGGTTTTACTTTTGCACTGAACAAATGTCACAGGGAAACCGAGCATTAAAAAATAGTAAGCATCCCTCATCGCACTTTCTCCCCTCTTGTATTTCCTCCTTCACTCCCCCAACATCGCGATGAGTCACTGCGTTTGCTTAAGTTCTCGCCTCACCCCCTTCTCTCCTTCCAGATCTGTTTCTGAGGGATTCTGCTGTCCGTCACCCAAATATATGATCCTTAAAGCATCGAAAAAAATAAGAAAGACCAAGGGACATAAACAAGACGAAAGAGAGAAACCGTTGAAAGATTCAAACAATACATGCAACTTTTGCTCACTTGAACGCGAAAAGGCTATAAAAATCGTCTAATTTAAAATACACATCGTAATTAAATAATACATTATCAGAGCTTATTTATACATTTGGAACATTAAATATGCATTTTCAAGTAAATACGATTAAAATAAGTTTAATTTAGCATTTTTAAAATTTTTGCTAAAAAAGTTCAAAAATCAGTCTTTTAGCAAAACTTCAAGCCAAAAGCGGCAAATATAGGAATTGTCCTAAAAATCTCAAATTTTTTGTGTGAACTTGGTGCCACTAGTGGCCACTTTTCCGCACTACCCATCATCGAAAATCAAAAAAAGTTTTTTTCGGTCCACCCTAATGTATATGCGGTTTAATAAATAGTCATAACTTGGAAGTGTAACTTATTTTTTTTTATTTTCCCTCGTACTTTATTAAGTTTTGATGTATGATAATGAAAAGGAGAGACAATATTTCACCTTGAAAATTTAATTTTAGACCTCGTTTTCACATTCTACCTCAACTATTGACTAACCACGAAAAACTGAACTGAACGCTCCTATGGAGCATCGAACGAAAAAGAGCAGTACTTACTTTAAATTAAAAAGCATTATAGAAAAAATTATTCTGCTGCTGTGTGTAATTTTGCATCAACTTAATTTTCATGCATTTAGAGGATAATACAAAATAATATATGCACGTATAATGAATCTTTAAATAAGTATATCATTATAATAAGATAGTACTAATTAATAAAATTAATATTACTAAGAGATTAATAGCTGAATCGCTAATAAATATATAATATTATAATAAATTAAAATTTTATATTTAATTTCTCAAAAAGTAAGCATGTTAAAATAATATCATTTTTGTTTTCTATTTTAAAGAAATGTAAACATAAAACGTAACATAGTATATAAAACGTATAAAACATAAAACATCTTTAACCGTATTAGAGTTTGGATACGATCTGGTGCAATTAGGTTAATGGTAAATATCATTCAATCGCTCTATCGAGGTTGTAGCGTTTAATTGGATGTTAAGGTAGGTGGTGAATACGAGTGTTACGAGAATTAATCGATTGTACTTTAAAAGTCAGATTTTTTTTTTAATGCGAATCCATGGAAAACTTCTACGACTTCTGAAAAATTACTTATATCCTTCTGAGACCCCGCATCCATTAAAATGGATGTTTTTTTTTTTTTTTTAACCTACTAATCACATCAAACATTTCTTTGGAATCAAGTCCTGATACTGCAATATAATATACACTTCAAAGTTTACTTTTAAAATTCTGAGAACGATTTCTGATTTAGAATCTGGCAACGGCTTCTGGTTTCTTTGCAATATGGCGCAGTGGGTGAGTTAACGTGGTATTCGAGCAGGTGTTCGTAAGTTCCAATTTTTCTTTATTCATTTTGTTTTTTAAGCACATTTTAGAGTGTATATGTTAATTTTAATGTTTTTGTAGTACCCTAGTTAGTTTTTAACTGTAATTTGGATGTAATTGTTGCTTTAAAGCTCAACTTAAAAACACCCATTAAAATGGATGTTGGGTCTTATTTGAGTAAAATTACATAGTTTTAACATTAGTTCTGGTTTTAATCATGTGCAAGATTTCCAAATTTTTTATGTTTATTTAATTTATCTTTAATGTTTTAATTATTTTTTATAAAAAGACATATATATGTAATTTATAAAATATTATATATTTTTGTATTTTATTTTAACTAAAAGATTAATGGCATTAGAAGCATTAGAAATAATAGCAAATGGGAATGACTTCATTTTAGTTATTCTAATGATGAATATTTTAATATTAATAAAATTTATGAAGATTCTTCTGAAGCTTAAATTGAGGTTACAAAAGAATCAGTCATTACTTAATTCACTCAGTACTTAATTTTGCAGATGGCTCAGTTAGCCAAACTAACGGAAGTGAAGTAGCGAAATATCTAAAGCCCAATTTGATTTTGAAAAGATCTTTGCAGTAAATTCAAGTTATGATTTATGTACATATAAAGATTTTTTTAACTTTGTAAATTAAAACAATTACTTCGAAATACTTTTTCTTTTGTTGGAAAATCATAATTATAAAGAAAAAAAATTAAATTAATAAAATAAAGAATATTTTTTACAAACATCATGAATCCTGATTTTATTTATGTATCCTTTTAGGCTTGCTGAAGTATTCCATATCCTCCTGATATTTCACAACAGCTAGAACAAGAAGCTGAAGTGCACATGGAATTTAAAACACATCAGTATTTTTGTTATTTCAAATAATTTAATTTAAAATTCATAAAAACTACAACTGTAGTTATGATAGCAATTAAATGCACTTCTAAGCGACAAAATAAATCTGATTCAAAGATTACGAAAAGAAAGTTACATAATCAAAACTTTATTACATACTGAACATTATTACTCTTTTACATTTTCCTCAGAAAGAATATCTGATGTCATTGTGGCCATGCGAAAACATAAGATAAATATATGAAGGCAATAAATAACACTTAATGATTTACAAAATGATTATGATAACAATAAATCTCACTTATTGAATTCAGAAATTACTTTACTTCATTTCTGATTAATTTATTATATTTAAATGATATTTATCGTGAAGGCAATAAATAACACTTATGATTTACAAAATGATTGTGATAAAAATAAATCTCACTTAATGAATCCAGAAATTACTTTACTTCATTTCTGATTAATTTATTATATCTAAATGATATTTATCGGTAACACTCTCCCCCCCCCCCCCGTTTTGAGTTGTTGACTAACTACTCAAAACTATATTCTATTTTCCAAATCTCTGGGGCATTTTGGTCACGCGACCAAATCGGGTTCTATAAGTCGTTGGTTCAGGTTCAGTCAACAAGTCTGAAGAGTCTGTCCCCATCAGAGCAACTTCATTACTGCTTTCTAGCGTGTTCTGTTTTCAATTTGAGCGTTCTAATTTTCCCATCCTTTCCAGCAATGAGGTCCCCAATCTTTGCAAGCGCCCAATTGAGACGTTTTCGTACCCAATTCACCCAGCTTTAACTCGGGTAACTGGGCGATTTCACGACGCCTTTGAATAAGTTGATCGAGATATTCAGTTTGAAAGCGGATTCTTAATTGTTCCACGAGCTTAATTCTGTATCTCAAGCTTTTGCAAAACTGTTTTGCGTCAACTTTGTCAATGTCCGTGACACTAGAATAAGAGTTTTGCACTAAAAACTTGTTCGGTGTTAATGGAACTAAATTCTCTGGATTTTCGGATTGATAAGTGAGAGGTCGAGAGTTTATAATATATTCACAATCACACAAAATTGCTTGCAGTTCCTCAAAAGTCACGACAGCTTTACCGAGTGTTCGTCGGAGAAGCTGTCTGATCACACGGATCAGCCTTTCAAACGAGGCGGCTGAGGAAGAACTGAACTTCCAAACTATTCGTTTCAGGTTGGAGAAACGAGTTAATTTTTGCAAATCAATCTTTGACAGATCATTATTGGCACCTTTGAAATTGGTACCATTATCAGAATAGATTTTCGAGGTCTTTCTCTTCTTGCGATGAAACGTCGCAAAGACAGCAAAAATGCATCAGTTGACAGAGAGGAGACAAGCTCTAAATGAACAGCTCGATATCCTGCACAAGTATAGAGCACTATCGAAGTTTTATCTGCATTTTTAATAAATAAAGGTCCAGCTAAATCAACGCCTACAATTTCAAAAACGTTAGAATCTTTAATGCGATTAAAGGGCAGTGACACTGGATGAGATTCACGTGATTTAATTTTGTAGCGCTGGCAAGGAACGCATTTATTTACTACTTTTTGGATAGTTATTCTACCTCTTTGAATCCAATATTTTTCTCTCAAAATACTTAGAAGAATGTGAGTTCCAGCATGACAATTCGCTATATGGAAATGTTCTATCAGTCTAACAGTGAAAATACAGTCATCAGGTAAAAGAATTGGTGATAAGAAGTATGGTGTATCAATGCGCTCTGTAATTCTTGTCTTTATTCTAATTATACCGTCTTCATCTTTTAAACAGATTAGGTTAGGTATCGAATTTACATCTGGAAAAAACTCACTTTGTACAATTGAAATTAAAGTTTTTTCAGCATATTGTAATTCCTCAACTGATAATTTACCATTTTTCCAAGCACTATTTCGCAATTTCACATTATTTATGAATCTTAATACCCAAGCAACTAGTCTGACAATAGATTTCAGACTGCTGTATTTACATTACACAATTTCACTTTTCTCATTTCACTAGAAATCTCTGCAGTTTCACTGTCAATAATCTCAGTCCTGGGCCATTTTTCCTTTTCTTCAATGAGCCATTTCGGCCCTTCCTACCACCGAGATTCTAGCAATTGCTGGGAAGAACATCCACGCGAAATCAAATCCGCAAGATTCATTTTCCCTGGCACATGCCGCCATTCGCTATTGGGGAAAAGATTTTTTTTTTTTTTTTCACCCTGTCCGAAACAAAAACGGAACATTCACCGTATTCACTTACGCAGTACAACGCAACCATGGAGTCGCTCCAAAAAATTGTTTTCATGTTCTGGGCACAAAGTGCGTGCTGTACTGAATGTGCCAACCTAGCCCCGATGTTACACGCGATTAGTTCCAATCTCGGAATTGATGCTTGCTTTATAGGAGCAACTCTAGCTTTTGATCTAAATAATTGAATTTTTACAGATTCCGGGGTTACAGTTTAATAAAATACGCAAGCTGCATATAACACTTTGCATGGATCCACGAAAATATGAATCTCGGTAGACTCATTTATTTCAACATATCGCGGAATTTGAACGTCCCCTAATATATTTATTTCACTGAACCATTTTTAAAAGGTCTTTGAATTTCCTCCGGTAATGGAGAATCCCATCCTAGACCTTGTTTCCAGTTTTTTTGCAATATAATTTTTGGTGGCAAAGTTGCCGGGCGCAATATTCCAATCGGGTCGAAAATTTTTTGCATAGAGCTCAAAATTAATCTTTTAGTGAAATTTTCATTGTTACTTAATTTATCAAAAGTTAAATTACACTTAAGCGTATCCCAATCAATATCCAACAATATCCCAAGCAATTTTGTTACACCCGAACACTTTGAAACATTTTGAGATTTAACCTTACTTTCCCAATTACTCAAATTAAAACACCCTAGAGACATAATGCATTTATACTGTTCGATAAATTTGTCTTGTTCCGCAGCATTCGAAACACTTGTAACGCAATTATTAACTTAAAACAAGTATTTCAACTTTTCTGCCATATTCCTATAATTAAGATATACAATATCTAATAAATGAGATATCGAATCTGCACACAAAAATGGGCTCAAACTCGCTCCGAAAACCACCCTGCAATGTCTATAACTAATTTCTTCGTACATACAATGATAATAAATTCATAAAAAATCTCTATGATCTGGGTTTATGCTAATCTGCAAAAAGGCTTTTTTCGATATCCGCAGAATGATCAATTTTATAAATTCGAAACCTATATATAATATCCGGTATTTGCTCAATTAAATTCGGGCCTTTATACGAAATATCATTTAAGGAACACTCTCCTTATTCTCTAGCGGACGCATCAAAAACGGGACTAATTTTAGTAGTAGCACTGTCCACTTTCACCACAGGCCGATGTGGCAAAAAATGCCATTTCTGGACGTCCCCCGTTACTTTCTCAATTATTTCTAAATCTTCCCATTCTCTGAAAACATTTTCATAATCAATAAGAAGAACCCCCTTTTGTGCGCGTTCGCACATATTTTTATGCCTCTTCCACGTCATTTCCTTATTACTGGGTAATTCAATTGTATCAGATTTAAAAGGTAAACAAACTTCATATCTACCATCTGGACGAATTTTAATATTGGTTATCCTCTTTTGGTTCCTCTATTATTTTATAATACTCATATTGATTTTTCAAACTTTCTACAGGCTCTCTAATACCGACCGTTTCAAGATCCCATAACTCATTAATGGAAGCATTTTTTACATACAAAGATACAACAGACAAAACAGTATTACAATCATAATTACTATTCAAATTTTGATTGGGGTTTCCAGTTAATACACAACCCAAGCGTGTTTCAAACAAAAATAAACCTGAATTTAATTTCATACATTTATTAGTCAATAATGTAAATCGGCACCTAAAAGTAAATTAATTTCCGAATCCTTAGATTAAAAATCAGGCAAAATAATTTGTTTTTCTCTAAACTCAATAAGTGCCTCCACACAAGAAAGTTTAGGCACAAACCCAGTAATTTTATTTTCAGAGAATACCTCAACTCTACAACTAAAGGAATCATTCAAATCAGAAACAATTAAATCATAAACATCATGTATTTGAACTGAGGTTTCTCTCCCCCAAAAAAGCAATGGATCTTTTTAATTTTCTTCTTAGGAACCAGATGTAGATTCTCAACCACCTTTTTACTAACATAACTGTTTTCAGAACCAGCATCAATAATAGTGCGAACCTTTAGTTCCATATTCTTATTTTATCACTTTAACCATTAATGTCATGAGATAAACATTTTCAATATTAGAATGTTTTGTCATAATATTAGTTTCATGAATTTCATTTTTTCTCTTATCATTAGCATTGCAATATTATCATCTGGGCACATAAGAAAATGATGATATTTTTTACACTTAATACAGATACTCTTAAATCTACAGCTTTTAGATATGTGGTTAGGCTTAAAACAATTAAAGCAAGCATTTTCCTTTAGTAACATCTTTTTCTTATTTTCTAAACTCATATTTCTAGCAGCAAAACAATCTCGCGATGAATGTTTTTTATCACAAAATAATCAAGTAAATTGTCGCTTACGTGTATTTCCAAAAGAAGTGCTTAATAGCGATGAAGTCGTTGCAGGAGGGGAAATTTTATTATCCCGTTCATGTCTTTTATTAGTTGTATTCGCGCCGAAACCACTGCGCGCTAAAGCAACCATCTCTTCTCTTTGCACTTCGTGCTTAGGAAAACACATTAAGTTTTTGAAGAACGTTCTTCATGCATTGCATCTCCGGCATTTCGTTTTCTTTCCCATGACATCAGAACTTCTTCAGAGAGGATCGGTTCTACTAACGGGATCAGGAAATCCCCGTGAGTACGTCCACAACTTTCGAGCAATCGCAACTTTCCCTCTAATTCTTCGTACAGTTTTCGAAAATCTGTTTTTACTCGGCCAGCGATGGCATTTTTCATGACCATTCTTAATAAGTCCCGTATACAGACTTGTACGAGCAAATCTACTCTACCAAATCGTTCTTTGATTTGATTTATCGCTTGATGATAATTAGCAGTTGTAGTTGTAAAGCTCTCTGCCACTCTGGCTGCTTTTGAATTTGGAACGACTGCTTGTATTAAATATTGAAATTTATCAGAGTCCGAAATACTTTTATCTTCATGTATCTTCTGAAATTGAGACTAAAATGACAAATAGTCCTTAACAACACCGTTAAATTTCTTCAATTCAATCTTCGGCAGTTTAAAACTCCTCTTCTTAAAAGATTCAATCATATTTTCAAAAACGGGCGACTGCAAAGAAATAATTTATTCTTCCACTCCAGTCTTCAACTCAAGGCACCTATCCCGATATTCTTCGGCTGCTAGAAAATCTTCTTCACACTCCTCCATGGAGCCTTCCTCTTTCAGCAGTATGCTACTGATATTTTTTTACATTCATCTAATCTTGCAAATTTATCTTCTAACTGTAAAACAAAAATACATTTTAGATCAATGTCCTATTTTGATAATTCTTCTGTAACTTTATTCGTGCACTACGTAAAACTTATTCTTATATTTTTACTTTCGAGTTTCAAAGCTTTTAAATCCATAATTGCTATGTCGAGCCCCACATTTACGCGCCAAATGTTATTTCTAATAACTTAATTTAAAATTCATAAAAACTACAACTATAGTTATCATAGCAATTAAATGCACTTCTAAGCGACAAAATAAATCTGATTCAAAGATTACGAAAAGCAAGTTACATAATCAAAACTTTAATACATACACTGTAAAAAAAAAAAGTGTAAGGTTACTAAGAATTTTGTTGGAAACTGGGATTCCTAGAACATTTTATGTAACCACAACAAAAGATAATCATGTAAAATTACAAAAGTTTCTTCAGTAACTGTTACTAAATATTGTTTAGTAAACGTACTAGTGATTTTTTAGGTAGTTTCCCAATAAAACTTTTGTAAATTTACTAAATATTCTTTAGTGAACTTACTAATGCTTATTTAGGGAGTTTACTAAATAAGTTTTAGTAAATTTACCAACGAATATGTTGTAAACGTACTACCAATATTTTAGGGAGTTTTCCAAAAACTTTTTTGTAAATTTACTAAATATTGTTCTGTAAATTTACTAACGGTTTTTCAAGGGAGTTTCTCTAATTAGTTTTTGTGAATTACTAAATATTTCTTAGTAAACTTACTAGCGATTTTTTAGGGAGTTTACTAAAGAATTTGTGGTAAATTTTTCAAGGATAGTTTAGTAAACGTACTAAGGATTTTTTAGAGAGTTTTCCAAAGAATTCCTTGTAAGTTTACTAAATATTGTTCAGTAAACTTACTAACGATTTTTTAGCGAGTTTACTAAAGAATTTTTCGTAAATTTACTTAGGATTATTTAGTAAAGGTACTAACGATTTTTTAGGTAGTTTCCTAAACAATACTTTGTGAATTTTCTAATGATTTTTTAGTACACTTACAAAGGAATTTTTAGTACATTGACTAAGAATTTTTTTCTAAATTTGCGAAGGATTTCATAGTACATTTACTATGAATTTTTTTAGTATTCCACCCAAAACTTTGCATATACTTTTGCAAAAAATTTTCGGTAACTTTATTAAAGTACCTTCAGGAAAATTACCAATGATTTTTTAGTATTGTATCTAAAAGAGTTTTTGGGCTAATGATTTCTTTCTGTTCTGTCTAAAATTATACTCATCAAAAGGTATTTGTAACTGTAAAAAAATTTTGCAGTAGATCACTAACGGTTTTTCAGCAGTATTACGAAAATATTTTACGTAATTGTTTTTGTATGCTAATACTTATATTATTTAGAGTTATTGTTATGGTATTCTTTCAATATGGAGTTGAATTTTTACAGTTTTAGATATTTAGAGTGGAATTTTCCTCAATCAAAATACTTCGATGCAAAATAAGTAATATCGTTGACGTGTTTTTGAGCAATACCACAGCAATTGACAGAAATAATTATATGTTATGGCATTAGAAAACTGAATGAAGCTTTACTGTAGATGTTCAAATAGGTACAAAATCATATCGATATTAAATGAACATTATAACAACAGCAGTAAATGAGCAGATAAGTAGAAGCTGATCTTACGGTTTTTTGTTAAATTAAAAAAGCGAATAGAAACAATAATGAAAGTAAAGTATCATTACTGAGTTTATAAAGTATGCCTAAATTAAAAAAAATATATATTACCGATACACTAAAAAATAAAGTGTGATGTTTCACCAAGAAAAGGGTGAAAAGTCGCTGAAATTTAGCTGCAACCAAGATATTTGGTGATAAGTTTCACCAGTTTATTGGTGCTTTCACAAATACCATTATATTAGTGAAATATTAAACCATGATTCAGGATTTTTTTAAATCCAATTTTCTGGTGAAAAGTTGAACCATAAATCAGGTTTTTTTTTTTTAATCCAATTTTCTGGTGTAAGTTTGAACCATAATTTAGTTTTTTTTTTTAATACAATTTTCTGGGAAAATGTTGAACCACGAATCAGGATTATTTTTAAATCCAATTTTCTGGTAAAAGGTTTAACCATGATTCAGAGTTTTTTTAAATAAAATTTTCTGGGAAAAGGTTAAATCAAAATTCAAGGTTTTCTCCATTCCAATTTTTTGCTAAAAGTTTGAGCCACGATTCAGGATTTTTTCTCATCTTTATGGGGAAAGGTTACACTGGATTCTAGCTTTCTTTTTCCCCCTCACTTTGGTTTTCGATTTATCATTATGGTGTAATAAAAAACAAAATTTCAGATTTTGCGAGATTATCTTGCAGTAAAAAACTTTTTTTTTCATTAAACTGAAAATTATTAAAGTTTTAATTATTCATTCTATTGTCTTTGAAATAATTTAAAAAAATAAATGTAAACCAGTTTGCAACAGTCTATTTCACAAAATAATTGTTTTTTTTTCCCCCACAAATATTACCATTCTGTCATTGTACATTTTGGAATATTTCTCCGCACTCGGTTACACTTATAGTCCATTTAGTGTTTGCTTATTCACAAAGAAAATATTAAAAAAAAATAATTTTCTTACAATTAAATACATACCTGTTTTTATTATTATTTTATTTTAAACAATGGCTGAATGAATATCTTCAACCAATATTAATTTTTGCACGAGTTTGAAAAGATTTTTTCCATTATGCACTTAGTGCCTATGCACCGTACTTCCATGATCTGTTTTTTTTTCTTTAATTATTGTGAATCTATAGATGCTGAAATTTTTATATTGTACAGTTTTCAAATTTTTACCTTTTCACACACACACAAAAAAAAAAAAAAATTAAAATTTATATTGCAACACAGCTCATTTATGCAAAGTTAATTCATTTGAATATAAAACAACAACAAAAAAAGTTCAGCATTTGTTTCTGTTTAACATTCAATAATGAATATAACACTTTTGAATAAATAAAGCACAAACATAACTGATACATAATCAAAGTATATGCGTCAACAATGAAATAATTAGCATAAAAAAAGCAGCTATAAGTAGCAGAATCCATTTAACCTCTAATATCAGCTAATACAAAAGTATTACTTTAAACTTTAAAGCTTTTTTTAAATACACAATGTATTTCTATAGTATATTAAATACTTACTTTGAAGGGTTAATTTAATAACAGCAGTGTCGCCACCAAGCGACTAATTATTGTTACTTATATATGTATTTTTTCAGTATTCCAAAATGGTAATCTATGACGAAGATTTATTTATTTTATAACAATGCTCGTAGAAAAGAAAAGTATTCACCAACAGCAGCCTTGCAATAGCTGAAAAAAGAAATGATTACAGACACAATTAAATAGCAACACATTTAAAGCTGGTTTGCGGTATGCCGCTCCATTTATTGAAAATACAAATTATATAATCATTAAATTATATGTATAGTATGTCAGACTAATATTTACTGTAATATAATATCATTTTACATAGAGTTTCTCTCACAGTTTTAGGAGGGTGCTGCACCCTCTCTGACCATTCAGGTCATCAAATATAAAGAATTCTTGAAGCTTAGTATGTTCTGAATCAGAATTTCAAGTCAGGTAAAATGGAATAGGTCCACGCATCAGGTTAATTTCTCCACCTGTTTTAAATAGAAGAGTAAATATTTTAAGACATAAAATTGTTTCTTGTGCAGACATAACAATAATCAAATTTCACACAAGGAAAATAATAAAAAAATTAAACAGTATATCAATTTAAATATCTTTTACAAGGAAATCTTCAGCATTTGAAAAATCAATCAGTTTTCGAAATCATTGGTGGTCCGCTGGTCCGAGAACACTAAAAATTCATTTGGACCACTAATTTGAAAATTTTAGTGGTCAGCAGGAACAGTAACTTTTCCACCCTCTCTCACGGGGTCACAGGTAAACTTAAAATTTCCCGTCCCAGAGAAAACCGCAACTAAACACAAATCACACAATTTTATTTATTTTAAAAAATAAATAAATAAAACTGCATTAAACCTCAGTCAATCGAAATATTGGAAATAAAATATCTAAATTAATAATTTCATAGTTTTTCTTTATGTGCTGTTTATTTAATTTTTAGTTACAATTTTATATTTTATTATGCTGAAAACTTTGGATAACTGCCAAGGAAGTTTGTAAGAAAAAGCTGCAAAATTCTCCAATTGTTGGGTAGAATCAAAATATTGTGAAATTCTTAAATCAAATGTGGAAAAATATTGCAAAAAGCGTCAGTTGGTTGAAGGAAAAAAATTATCAATCAATCGAGATTAACAAAAACTCATGCTTGCCATTTGACTGTAAACGGGTGTTAACAATTATTATCAACGATTAAAATCATGATTTTAATAAACTGATTTAAAAAAAAATCATTGATTAAAATCACAAATTTTCTATGGTCTATTTCAATGGTCTATAGGGAAAAATCATTTGTAGTATATTGGAATGATATTACACTATTTCAAACATATAGAAATTGATACACATCACTGAGGTGTACAAAAAGATGCTTACTATAGAACATGATGAGCATAGCATCCATGGTTTATTTATGGGGGGACACAAAAGGATTCGCTTATCTGTATAAATAAACAATTGCTGGTAGTTCGTTATCTGTTGTGGTACGAGTTTTATTTAACTAATTTAGTTACTTCATATGTATAAAATCTGTAAATCATACACAGGGCTGCAAAAAAAGATGTATTCATTTCCGTTTATTGACGAAATATGTTGAAGGGGAATTTTAAACTGTGCAAATGCGTTTCTTAACTGAACTAATGTTTAGCATACTATTCAGTATATATTCAAATCTATAGATCATATATAGCGTTGCAAAAAAGGAATTCTGATATTTTTCAGATGACTGATAATAATTGCTGAACTTTAATTTTGAAATGTGTTACGTGTTTTGTAATTTGCTTACCTAGCCATCATATTTAACCTTATTTAACGTTGATTTTTTTTTTTACATAATTCTGAATCTGTTGGAAAATTATAATCTATCGTTGAAGTTTGATTATTTTACTTTCTTGTTTAAAAATATTTTATTTTGTGTATGTATGTATGTATATATATATATATATATGTGTGTGTGTGTGTGTGTGTGTGTGTGTGTGGATGAGTTGTACAAAACAGGGTAGGCGAGTAAAACCGGGTAGCGCAGACCCCTCCTTCATTTGTACTTCTGTCTATCAGCCAACACGAGAAATTACTTGTCGGTAACCATTATGGCATGTATAGCCGATTGGAACGTTACTGTGTGCGGTTCTCGTTCGTGTGAACGATTTAGTTTCAATTACTCTTAAAAAATTGTTTTATTTGATTCTAGATTTTACGCGTATAACCACTTTTTTCAGCATATTAAATATTACTGAACATATCTAATTCTTTCCTTTCCTGATAATATTTAAACATTTTTACTGATCTTTTGCTATAGGATTAAGAGTAGTGACGCCATGTTTTAAACTGTGTCATGTTGGGGTAAAACCAGGTACTTAAGATTGGGTCAAAACTGGGTATACCCGGGGTTTTGTCCGGCACTCATAGAATGGTTTTTTAGTATAGATAATAAATTAGCATGGAACTTTAAATTGTATTCTTAATGCTGTTAAGTTATAATTCTAAATCTTTCTAGTTATAATGAAAACTTTAATTTTGATTTTGTTTTATATTAAAAAGTGGGTCTAATTTTTAACTTACATTTATGAAATTAAATAACTTGCAATTATTATTGAACAAAATAATGGCACTGATTAAGGCATAATTTTATATTATGCTTATTGCATTTTAATAAATATCTTTCTAATCTGGGGTGTAATAACTTGCGTTATAGGTCTACTTAAAATGCAAATATTTTTCGTGACTTGTTTCTCTAAATAAAATAATCTGCCCAAATTGACAAATAATCATTAAAATCTCAATCCTATATAACTAGACTACCTAATATATAACAATATTTTTTCTCAAATATTAAACATGCAGGAAAAAAACCTTCTCTTGGTGGATGATGCTTTCCCAGACTCTTTTGCTGTATATAATAGGAGTGGATGCACTGTAAAAAAATAATAATGCCAGTTTTCCAGTAGGAATTGGAAAAATAGTTGCCCTCATCGTACCGGAATAGTTTCCAACCCAGCTCGGAATAAAATCCGTAAAATCGGAATAAAATCCGTAAAATACCCTTTTACTGACTATTTCCTTATTTTTACGGATTTTATTCCGAGATGGGTCGGAAATTATTCCGATACGATAAGGGCAACTATTTTTCCGATTCCTACCCGAAAACTGGCAGTATTTCTTTTTACAGTGTGAATTACGAAAGAGGTCTTTATTTTATTTGGTTAAAAAATGTATAGATTTTTTCCAATCCTTGTCCTGAAAAGCCTGTTCTTTAAATCCTTAATATGTATTCAACTCACACTAAAAGAATCCAGTTAATCTAGTAAGAGAAAGCAATGTATTTATTTAAACTTCTTTTTTTACGCAACGCATCGATTTCAGCCCCTTGATGCATCATTCATGCACCTCTAAGCTCATACTAAGGTCAAGAGGTGAGGAAGTGGTTATTTTCCAACACTGCGTGATCTGTAACAACTTAGCAAATTGGAAAATTATTTAGAGCTACATTTTCGAGAGCAGCAATTGTAAATATTGCAATCAGAAGGTTCGAGAAAACAGGGATTTTCCCCTACAACAATGATATTTTTTCAGACCATCTTTTTGCTCCTTCGGAAGGGACAGAGAAACCCATGAAAGTCATGATAACACACCTAGGTCTATCCAGCCACAGGTTGGCATAGCGGCAGAAATAAAAATTTCTGATACATCACAGGATATTGGAGCTCAACCTTCCGAACATCAACAAGTTGACACTATCCAGCGTCTTTCACGCCGAGCTGCTTCCAGATGCAGCAGTTAACATCACAATCACAGACGTCATCACTGATTCAAAATGTTACATCTACAGAATATATTAGTAAAATTATCTATTTGACATCTTCAGACTATGTAGTCCAGCAATCTGAATTTCCAATTTTGCCTAAAATGTTATTATCCCCTTCTAAGGAAGGCTTCAGAATAGAGAAAAAGAAAGGGAAAAACTTTTGATTTCTTCTCCCTATAAATTACAGATCGAAACAGATATTAAGCAGAAATAAGCCAAACAAACTGCAAGACGAAGAAAAAAGAAGATTCTTTAAAAAGAAAAAAAGAAAGCAAAAAAAGATTGCGAACACATCATCAGAAGAAGAGGATAATTAAACCTGTATGTTTTGCTATGAACTTTACTCAAACTCTAAATCCAAATACGATGTTTGAAATGCCACGGATAGGCGCACGAAACATATAATGCAAAAGAATATGATGACAAATTCATCTGTGATTTTTGAAGCTAAAAGAACTTTAAAACGTACAGAGTAAAGTAAGCAGGCCTATACAACGTAGAAAATTTGCCACCGATTTATTTTTTTTTACACATGGACGAACACATGTGCAATTTCTTTTTGTTAAAAATATTAAAAATGTATTTTTTACTATATTAAAGAAAGACATTTTTGACCAAAATGAGTTTTCCAATAGTTTTAAATGGATACCAGGTTTAACCCAACCAGCGAAGTAAAACCGGATTTTTGCATACGTGTGAAAAAAGCTATTTTTTTATATAAACAATTATATATATATTTTTTTGAAAAGAATGTTTTATTATAGCCAAGGATTCATTTTACATTAAAAACAGTGTTCAAAATTTGTTTTCCCATTTCACAGCATTTGAGACTAACAAACTGTTATGGTACCCGATTTTTCCCCACATTCCCTAAATTATATATATATATATATATATATATATATATATATTTATATTTAAAGGATGCTGTAGGAGAAAATAGCATGAAACATTTATTAACTCCTTTCTACATCTGTTTATACTAAAATTTTAGGTCACACGCTATTTATCTTTTAAAGTAAGAAATTTTTCTATTCGCATAAACTTTACGGTAGTTATCGCGATATATCACCAATATTAACACGTTGATATATTCCGATATTAAATTTACTATATTTTCCCCACCCAGCAGTTAAACTTTTGAAAAAAAAAATAGAAAAGATTATTCGAAAACTTGTAGCAATTTATTCCAGGATAACATTTTAGAAGTATCGGCAAAAAAAATAAAAAAAATAATAAATATATATATATATATATATATGTGCTCTAAAAGTTAATATCTTCTAACTGATAATGCAATTGATTTTTAAAAACATGAATTTTAACTCTTTCAAATACATTGGTGAACATATAGTCCGCGAGCCAGCAACAGATTTTGATGACCAAGTTCCTCTCGGCCGAATTTGTAAAATGCTTCAAAAGGTTGTATTATGAAGCTCTGTGAACATCAGCTACGGTTCCGTGGGTGAGTGTAGCAGCGGTAACCTCCCACGCGCGTAAAAAAATTAGTCATTTCCTCCCGATTGAAAATTTGTCAAATTATAGCTAACCCAATATCTTGAAGGGAAAAAAAATCAGCTGATTATAAAGTGGTGGTTAATACGTCAGCTGGTCACACGAACATGAAAAATATATACAGGGTGCAAAGGAAAGGCCCTTTAACCTGAAAATACTTACGAACGGAGAGAACTAAAGATATGGAAGTAAGGTAACGGCATAGTAAAGTGACTACGCCCGATTTAATGCAAGCGACGGCAGCGCTCCCTAGTGGCGAAATTTGGAATATAGCCATTGCAAATCGAAAACGAAAAGAGATCGAGCAAATTTTCCAATCAGAATGTTTGAGAGCATCAATTAATTAGTACGAAACGGCATTTGGTTTACATGAATAAGATAAATCTTTGCCTGTATACCCAAAAAGGTCCAAAATTGAAGCACTCTATTTTGTGTAAACGTTTGGATGGAATAGCCAGAAGTATGAAGAAATACGTACAATTTCTGGTATAAATATGTGCTTATCTGAATGTATTTTGATAAAATCCCATAAAAAAATAAAAAATACAAACAGTCTCACAGTGATAAAATGTTAATTTTCAGTTTGTTCGAAAAGTTCGCCATTGCTCACGATACACAATTGTGTTCGTGGCGTAATTCTACATGCACATTTCTCAGCATAGAACGTCTATTGCAAGACTCTTGAATACGACGACATAGATTTGAACCTTTCAAGGGCGGTGGCTAGATGGTCTAGCCACCTCATTTTAATTCCAAAATGGACAAATGGGAGCAATAATATTTTAACAAAATTTTGCTTTCCTAATGAAAGTGAAAATTAACGATCTTTTATTTTTTGTGAAATTCGTTTGAATATTCTGGTGTCAGTCAATTGTTTCATAAGTTTACTAACAGAATTCTTCTGCCCCTGAAAGTGTTAATCTAAAATTTTAAATGCATTGGAAATTAAATTTTTACAGCCATTACAGCACAGTACAACGTCACAATCTAAAATTTTGCACTGCTACATTTACAGAATGTGAATATGCAAAGTAGAATCGTCGCTCATTGATTTCGGACATTGTGTATACAGGCAACGATTTATCTTATCCGTGTGAACCAAATGTCGTTTCGTACTAATTAATTCATGCTCCAAATCTTTCAAACTGGAAATTTTGCGCTATCTCTTTTCGCTTACGGTTTTCAATAGGTAACTTCCAAATTTCGCCACTAGGGACGCTTCTGTCGTTTGCATCAGGTCTGGCGTATTCGCTTTACTATACCGTTACTTCAATACATAGATGTATCTCTCTCCTTTCGCAAGTATTTTCAGGTTAAAGAGACTTTCCTTTGCACCTTGTATATTTTTTTCATGTTCATGTGACCAGCTGACGTATTAACCACCACTTTATAATTAGCTGACTTTTTTTTTACTTCAGTATATTAGGTTATCTATAATTTGAAAATTTTTCAATCGGGAGAAAGTGACTTACTTTTTTTTTTTTTTTTTTTTTTTTTTTTTTTTACGTGCGTGGGAGGCTACCGCTGCTCAACCCACCCACGGAACTGCAGCTAACGTTCACGGAGCTTCATGATACAACTCTCTGAAGCATTTTACAAATTATCGGCCGAGAGGAAATAACTGACGAAATTTGTACCTGGCTCGGGGACTAATAGGTCATTTCACGCCTCACAAAGGCTATATTTTTTCTACCCTAAAACTAACTAAACGTCCGTATTTTAACACAATCTGTTTACACAACAGGCCAGATTTACATTTACCTACGAAAATTTCGAAACATTCGGACAAATAGAAATATTTTTTACTAAATAAAATGTGCAAAAACTTCGACAAAATTAGTAAAAACCTGAGTGTTACATCGTGGTAAAAATCTTACCAGCCTTTTTCCACGAAATATTAATATTTTTTCACTCGGGCTACGAAAACATTATGTTTTTAACGTCTAAAAATTTCAAAGAGTCTGGATGATAACGACAAACTTTTTAGAATTTAAAATTCTGGAAGAACCATGTCCTCCCCATCCCTTTCCAGGCATACTTCAAAATTACATATAAGACTCCAAAAATCAAATTATGCAGAATATTAATACCAAATAATAATAACAATACCAAAAAGCATATACTTTCAATTCTCTTTGAAATACTGCAAAACATTAAACAAAAAATACAAAAATTAATCTTTTAAAAAAATTCATTGTCCGAAGTCACTTTTCATTTTTTCTGCGCATTTTACTGTATAACCCATATTACGTATATATTATTTAAAAATACACACTTGATTTTATACGGTAGCTTTGAAATGATCGAGTATTGATTTGGTTCAGATATAAATGGATTTAAGAGTGAAAAAAGTTTGAAAAGAAAAAAAAAAAACACTAAGATTTTGATATGAAAATAAAATCTATATTTATCTATATTATAAAGGACAAACATATCTGTGCGTAACGCTGACGTCATTTTGCAAATGGCAGAACTTTGAAATCTAAAATGAAATTCAGGTTTTGCAATTTTCGTGTTCAGCTCGTCGTCAGCTTAAAATTCAGAGTAAAATGAGAACTACATTTAATATTTTTGTTGAACATTGTCACAATTCTATTTCAAAGCCCCGTGATCGGCGGGTGTAACTCACAATTATGTGGGTGGGAAACTGGAAATTGTTTCAATCCCTTCCGTACTAAAATGCAAGTACTAAGTTTTATCCCTCGTACTAGGTGAACATTAGAAAATATGTACATATTTATAGTCGAAAAATCCTTTAAATTATCTTAATATCCCAGAACAATTAATTCTTTCAAAAACACTGTCAATAAAAATGTCGTAGAATTTGAAATTCTGAATAAAATGAGTACCCATATTAATATTTTTGCTGAACATTAAGGTCGCAATTCTATTTCAAAATTTTGTCTTAACCCGGGAGAACTCGTTAGTGAGAATGCCCAATTGCTTTTCTTTTACTTTACATTCATATAATATCAACTTTTTTTGGTTGGCTTAATACTTTTATTCACACAATACGTAAAATAATTGAAAAACATTTTGAAATTTTAATTAAAATGAAAAATGATTTAAATAAGAGTCTTAAAAAAGTACGACTGTGAGAGAAAATCTCATGCAGCGAGTTCTCCCGGGTTAATTGCTAATCAAGAGAAAGACAGAGTTATCAATCCGCCCTGCCTCCGTTTACTACATACATGTATTTTCTTTAAGTTATTGAGGACCTCCCGATGTTTCTGTAATTATGTTAATGCTTTATTTTGTATATTTCGAGGATTATAATTTAGTAGTTATCGAGAAAGAGGTACATAATTGACAGCCGTTTTACATACCATTTCCCACCTGATATCGTCAAACTTAAACCTTAGTTTAAAAAAAAATACGTAAAGATTATAATACTTTTTTTCAATATTCCAAAGGTTTTAAAATTCTATGAATTTAACTTAACCTGGGAGAACTCGCTAGTGAGAATGCCCAATTCCTTTTCTTTTACTTTACATTCATATAATATCAACTTTTTTTGGTTGGCTTAGTAATTTTATTCACAAAAGAGGTAAAATAATTGAAATAACATTTTGAAATTTTAATTAAAATGAAAAATGGTTTAAATACGAGTCTTAAAAAAGTACGACTGTGAGAGAAAATCTCATGCAGCGAGTTCTCCCGTGTTAAGATGCTCGTATACTAGTCGAAAATATTTTTTATTAAAACCATCTTAGTTCTTTTAGTAAAATATCGAAGTTTAAAATCGTGCTATTGGTTGACCTATAATTCCTGTAGCGACAAGGCTCATTTGTTCCCTCGCTCCTCCCCACTATTTTCGACCTCCTTAAATGTGAGGCATACGCACTGTTATTCACTATATATGTCAAATTAAATACGACGCATAATTCAAATACAATATCAGAGATCGTAAACAATATTTCCCATCATTTACAATTAATTTTTGAAATATGCTAAAAATCATGAAATAATACACTTTAAGTTATCTATTTGTTCGTAGCCGCAAAACTGCAGCTAGTAGGACGGGGAAACTTAGTACGTTTATTTCTGGCCTATGTCGAAGGGATTAAAACAATTTCCAGCTTTCCCGTATTTAATTCCGAATTCGGCCTTTTTTTTCATTTCCTACCACTGGGCTATAATCCGTAATCAAGAGGTTAAACCATAATTCTGAAAATATCCAAAATAAAGCCTAAAATAATTACAAAATCCTCAAATAATACCTCAATAAATTAAAAATATATATATAAATTAGAAACAGGGTAAATCGATAACCTCGTCTGTTCTGGCTTCAAGAACTTAATGAATTAGGCAAAACTTTGAATTATAATTGTAAAATTCAACAAAAATGTTAAGTGTAAGTGCACATTTCAATCAGAATTTTAACCTCTATAACATCTGTATTGACAATGTTTTTGATAGAATTAGTTTTTTTTAGTTATTGTTATGATAATTAATAAAAATGTGTTTTTTTACTATAAATCTGTACATATCTTCAACCGCTCACCTAGTAAGAGGGGTAAAACTTAGTACATTCATTCTAGACTAAAATTTTAATGAAATGAATATGATGGAATGAATAGTTAATGAAATTTAGGACTGATTATTTATTCACTATAAAGTAACAAATAGAGTAGAGCCATTTTTTAAACCTTTAACTGATGTCACAGAAATTGTCAGATAACTAGTCTGAAGCGGTCTGCGAGACCGCTCCATCGAAATAGTCCAAGAGCTGTTAAACATTTTAGGGAAGGTATTTGAGGCACCCTGAAAATTTTTGCAACACTTCTTTTGTAATGGCTGAATACAAAATCGAATGTCTGGATGAAGGATCGTGGCCCAAAAACTGTGCCAGACATGTGTCAAGTGCCATTTTTTGACTACCCCAAAAAAAGGTATTTGAGGCACGCTGAGATTGAGACAGAATAATATTTATACTTAGAAAAAAATATATTGAAAACGACAGACACTTTAGTCGGCCCAAAAACTGTGCCAGACACGTGTCAAGTGCCATTTTTTGACTACCCAAAAAAGGTATTTGAGGCACGCTGAGATTGAGGCAAAATAATATTTATGCTTAGAAAAAAGTATTTTGAAAATGACAGACACTTTAGTCGGCACAAAAACTGTGCCAGACACGTGTCAAGTGCCAAATGGCACTTGACACGTGTCTGGCACAGTTTTTGGGCCACGATCCTTCAGCCAGACATTTGATTTTGTATTCAGGCATTACAAAAGAAGTGTTGCACAAATTTTCAGGGTGCCTCAAATACCTACTCAAAAATGTTCAACAGCTCTCCTACTAAAAGATGAATAAAAGCCGCTATAAACTCATAGGATGTTTTTGTACTAAACTTTTTGCACAGGAGTGTTATAATTAAAATTCACCTATTCAAAGTCTCTGGTGTTAGTACTAAAGTTTCAAACGAAACAAAATTTCACTAGTGTTTGTAGATAAACTGAAATTTGCAAATTAAACTATGAAAATTGAAAAAAGCACCGGTCTGTGAGAGACCGGTAACATCAGTTAAAGGTTAAAAAAAGTTTTAAACAGTTTAAACTTTGGTATTGTGCAGAAGGGAGCAAAAAGGGGAGGTCAAATTTCAGAAGAAAGGTTAGCAATGGCGTTTTTTTTTTTTTTTTTTTTTTTTTTTTTTTTTTTTTATCAGAAATGAAAAGAAATGCAGAAGAGTTCCACCCCCGATTAAGAAATAGAATGATAGTAAAGCACTTTTAAGGACTTTAAAAAAATTTGTATGAAAATAAGCACTTTCAAGCACAAAAAAATCCTTTTGAAACATGTAAGTACTTTTAAGGACCGTACGAATCCTGATATATTGAAAATTAGCCGACTACAGAGTAGTCATGCATGGGTCAAGTTGCATCCAACACAAAACAGAATATAATACTTAAGTCAACCCGCAACTCGACCCGAACACGCCAAAAATATTTCCTCGATCCTCAAACTGACCAGAATCAGCTAAAATAATTTTCGGCAACCTGCAACTCAACCCAGACTTATCTCAACCCGAACCCGAAATAAAAGGAAAGTAAATCATGTTTTATTGATATTATGAAATGTAATCTACAATTACATCTCTAATAACAATTTATGTTTTATGTAGGAAAATGGACAAATGTATATACTTTAATATTCAAACATATGTAGGTATCATGTCCACAAGTATTTGAAGTGAGGACAGCTTGTTAAAAAGCGCCATCATGGTTGATCTCAATGGCGCTTGGTGACAAGTTGTCTTCAACATGGCTCACAATCACATGACACACCTAAGTGATATAGGGTAGGTGGGGGGTAAAATTACGCACTTATCATTAATTTTGATTCTTAACGAAAACATTGATATCCGACTTCTTATTAAAATATTGTATTAAAACCTTAGGCACGTTCCACTATCATACGACATTCTGTCAAATTACATTTCCGTAAGAAATTGTAATTTTTGCTCTGCATATCTTTCCCCCATTGGTTTCTTCCCCCAGGGACTGCACTAAAACTCAAAAGCATTTGCTGGGTTTCCCTGGGTGGCCATCCTCCTCCTTGCCCCATTGGTTGGAGTAAAAGTACGCAGTGATGAGGCAAAGATACGCAGTGCGTATTTTTGCCCATTACGGCCGGTTTTTGCCCCATTGCCACTAAAATGAATGAGTAATGTAAAAGCATTAGTAAATTTTTATAGTATTTAAACTGAAAATTGTAAACTAGACCATGAAAAAACAGCGGTCTGCAAGATCGCGAATATCAGTTAACCTCTAACTATTGTGACAAATATTGTTTCATAAATACTGTAAGCGGTCTCCGAGACCGCTTAATCGTAGATTGAATAAAATGGTTTACTGACTCATAAGAGGCGGTTTCTGCGCTAAACTTTATGTAAAGGACTATTATAGTAAACTTTCCCGCATTCAGAAGTCTTCAGCTATACTTCTAATTTACCGAACGAATCAAAATTAAACAAAAATTAATACTTAAATTGAAAATTAAAAGTTAAATTGTGAAAACTGAATATTGCAGCTGTCGGTGAGACCGTTAACAGGAGTTAAAGATAACGGTTTAAAACAAAAGCGATTCATGAAACAAGAATATTGATTTTTAAAAGTAGGTAGGTAGAACATATGTTCTATATTTCAAAAACTTAACTAGAAAAAGGAAAATGTAGTTTACTAACTTATATTAGTTATGTATCTATTATATTTTATATAATACAAATTTAGAAAAGTGGAATGCTTTGCATCTAGCTAAAACGATAGAGCAAAGTCCCGTATCATAAACATGTGCGTATCTTTGTCCCAAGGCGTATGCGTACTTTTACCCCATTCTGCAATATTTTGCTTAACCGGCTACCTATAAGTATAAACAAATGTGATCGAGGTAAACTACGGCATTTAGAAGCTAAAAAGCTTTCGATCCCCACTGAATTTTTGGATTTGTAAAAATTCCAGGTATTGTCAAGTAAAGAAAAAAGTGAAATATACAAAATATTATATAAAAATTCGAAAATTTAAACTTACCTCATTTTCTTACCACAAATTGCTACTTTTATCAAAAGGTTTAAATAAATGACTAGTACACTTGAAACCAAACTGCCACCTATTGGTCATGATAGCCGAAATGTTGCTTCATATGAAATCAGCCGGTGCGTATTTTTGCCCCGTTCGTATCTTTACCCCTACCTACCCTATATCTCTCTTTGCATGAGAAAGTAAAAACTCAGCATTTTATTGCTCAGAACTTCACGTAAAATTAAAATGCAGATGTTTATATTTAGGTTTTTTCCAAGTCTTGTTAAGATTTTTACAAAAAGTTTGAGCAGAACAATTTTCAGATAAAATAAATACATATTTCAATATACTGCTTAACTTTTAACTGATGTCACAGAAATTGTCACGTAACTAGTGTGAAGTGGTCTGTGAGACCGTTTCATCGAAAGATGAATAAAAGGCACGATTAACTCATAGGATGGTGTTTTTGTACTAAACTTTTTGTACAGCACTGTTATAATTAAAATTCACCTATTCAAAAGTCTCTGGTGATAGAACTAAAGTTCCAAACGGAACAAAATTTCGATAGTGTTTGTAGTTAAATTGAAAATTGCAAGTTAAACTATAAAAATTAAAAAAAGCCGCGGTCTGAGAGACCGGTAACATCAATTAAAGATTAAGAAATCAAAAGTATATAAGAAATGTGATAAATCCTTTTTATTTACGGCACAGTTAAGAACCATTTATTCTTTTCTAGAAATAGGTAAAAATATTACAACATTTCATTTTTCATATAAAGGCATTCATATATATAATATTTCTGATAGTTTTAACACATATACCCATGATACTTGCGTATAGATAGAGAAGTGCCCAATATTCAGAGTTAGAATCATAGGAGAGAGTGTGGAGGAATGGGACACCTTTTACAAAAATAAGAAAATGAACTTTGTTTGACACAAAAACAATATTTCAGTTTATAGAATACAAAATGAAAAAATTTCTAATGTCCTTGAACAATATAGAAACATAGTTTTCAGAAACAATTTTATAATTAAAGAAATTGCAAGTTTCAAAATTTGTCCCATGCTTAGTTTAATCCATGCTTAGAACCATTCTTTAAGGTTTAGTTTATATGATGGATAATATACAGTATAATGTTCCATAAATAGGGAAACTATTACATCTATGCATAAACAAGTCATTAATATTAATAGTCATTAATAGTCATTATTAACATTAACAGTCATTAATAAATTTTGCCGGAAAGTAAAAGAATATATAAATTTATTAAGTTAAACCGTTGCATGTTCGCCAACATAAATGAAAAACAGTGGAACTTCGAAGGATCACTTTTTGCTTCCTAATTGGTTTGATTAAGAGTATCAACAATAATACAGATTATAAAACATGTAAGGGGGGGGGGTGGAGTTATGAAATTTTTTAAAGTAAAATTTTTATTGTTTAATTTTTTTTATAAACAAAATATGTAGAAGTTTGTCCATTACTGGCACATCTGCCCTACACCTAGATGTTTAGCATGAAAAAAATATTTTGGACATTCTTTTGAAAAATCAGTCAACCCGAACCCGACACGCAAGATTCGAAGAAACCCAAACCGACCCGATCCGAACCAAAATAGTAAAGTAAACCCGACGCGATGCTGGAATCCAGTACAATAAATACCGATTACTCGACACGACTAATATTAAGACAGATAATTTTGGTATACATTTTAAGTATTCTGCGGAAGAATAGTGGAATATTTGGCCCTCATTATCAGTCAAAGGGGGGAGTACTATTCATTGCATCAATAATTAAAAATAAAATATTTAATCTGCTAACCATATTGCAATAAAATTTGATTTAAAAGATAAAATATTAGAAATTGCACGCATCTAATAAACACTGGTGTAAAGAATAGTCATTTGGCTGAATAATAAATATTTAACAAAAAATAATAGGAAGATTACGCATTAATACCTGCTAAAATCATGTTATATTATAATTCGAAATCAAACAGTCTTACTGTGTAGTTGATTTGTACTTATTAGGAATCAAGTAGAATGGAAATATAAAAAAAAAATAACTCATAAAGAAGAAATATATACTTACCTACTAATTTGAAATCATAATCAAGATGGATGCCTTGAACGCCTCTGTGGCTGCGTGAATAGTCATTACGTCACCATTGAAGTCCTTTCTCATTGGCTGACAGGTCAAACTAACAAGGAGAGGGTCCGAGGTTGGTCTCACGGAATCCAGCGATCCTTTGTACATTGATAGAGTACAGTTAATAGATAAACATATCAACAGGATAAAGTGCAATATTCAGGACGGTCGTAAAAAACGAGCCCCAAAGTTCACCCATTATTCACTCTTTAGTATATAACCGGATAAATTACTCGCGCTTGCGAGAGGCTCGGTAGTACAGTTGGCAGCGCGCCAGACCTTTTTATTTTCTCCCTCTGGGACGTCTGCAGGTTCGGTACTCCAACAAGCTTTTTTTTTTTTTTTTTTTTTTTTTTTTTTTTTTTTTTTTCAGCCAAAATAATGATCAGTTATTTTCAAACCATAATTAAAAAAATATATCTAATTATTTAAAGTTAGACAAATATTCATAAAAATATGCTTCTGCACGCAGACACACACTTATATATATTATGTGCTTATTAATTTACAGAGATATTGCCGCTTTATGCATCTAATGGGAGGAAAAGGGAAAATAACTGAATTATTCAGTCGACAAAATTTAATTTTATTCACATTTATTTATAGACTTTTCTATGAATAGATACCTGTTGTTTTCAGCGAAGTAAATTAAAATACGCTACATAAAATTAAAATATGCTATTTTATTTTTATCTTGTATTTTAAAATGTTATCATTTTTTTTTAATTTTTTTAATTTTTAAAGCATTATTATTTTTTATCATGGGATCTCATGTTTGGAATTAGAATAACTGTTTTCGGTTAAAAACCTTGTAACGTAGATTTGCAGGTGGTTTTTAAGCAAAACAAGTACGCTATAGAAAATGAACAGGGTTGGTTTAAAATGTTTACCTTTCTTTTGTTGAAATTTAAGCACCCATCTGCCGCAGAGCGAATGAGTACGGCATTTTGTTTTTAAAGTTTTGAAGTGATTAGACGTTGTTCTTTATTATAGTGTCATAATTAAAATGAAAAAAGCTATTTTGTAAAAAATGTCTAGTGAAGAAGCTTCTAAATTTACAAATATTGAAAAGCGAATTTCATAATACACAATTCATAGCGAATCATCAAAATTGATATTAAAAGATGTAGTCGTGTATTACACAAAGTTACTCTCTGAAAATAATTTAATTTCATCGGAGTCTTTAGACGCTATTTCTTGTGAAGCCAAGCTTATCGGGAATGAACTTTTTCAGAATAATCTAGAACTACTTTGTGATAGAAAAACTTATAGTTGAAGCACAGCTTTGGTAAAACTAGGCGACGTTTATTTTTATAGGCAGGTGAAAAATATGATTAAGCGGTTACAAAATTGTAATTGTTTAATTGAACGGAAAAGAGAAATTAATTCTAGCTAGGATTGTATAAAAATTCATTCAATTGTGCATTATCAACTCTCTTCACCTATATTTTGTAACATGATAAAATACGCCTGGCATGCATGGAAACTTTCACATAAAAGAATAATATTTATGAATGTCAATGAAGTGTGTTTTCCAAATGATCTTTTTTAAAACGCCTTGTTCCTGTAAAAACACTTCTTTTATTATTCGTGCACGCTGTCGCAAAAGTTTCTGTTTCATATGTTTTTATGATAATTATCATCCCGGTTCCTGCCCGTAATCAGAACCTCAATTTTAATAGAACACATTTATTTTTTAAGTACATAGTATAGACAGAAATGTAAAATAAATTTAAATAAGTGTAAAATAAGTGTACGTCATTGTGAAATATATGTAAGTAATTGTAAAATAAATATAAATGATTGTAAATAAAACTAAATATAAAATTTACAAAAATGTTGAATGCAAAAAAATACGTATATACTGCATAAGATTCTTGCTTTTTTTTTTTTTCATTATATCCATAAGGATGCAATAAAACTGTCTCTCTCTGTAAATAAATAAATATGTGTGAATGCGCCAATATTTATATTTGTCTTACATTTAAATAGTTATATATATATTTTTAATTGCGGTTCAAAAATAATTTATCATTATTTTGTCGGGAGAAAAAAAATCCTCGTTGGAGGATCGAACCTGCAGATATCCGTAAAAATGAAAATTAGAAGTCTGGCGCGCTGCCAACTGTGCTATCGAGCCTGTCGCAGATGAACTTAATTTATCCGATTATATACTAAAGAGTCAATTGGGTGAACTTTGGGACTCGTTTTTATCGGCCCCCCCCCTGAATATTGCACTTTATCCTATTGATATATTTATCTATTGACAATACTCTATCAATGTACAAAGGATTGCTGGATTCCGTGAGACCAACCTCGGACCCTCTCCTTGTAAGATATTTCATGTATTTGTACTATGCGAGTGGTAAATATTTTCCCCGATTACGGATAAAATTCTAGTAAACATGCAGATTTCTGTAGTTTTACAAAAACTAGTTATGTAGATTTACAGATTTTTTTTTTTTTACAGTGTACTGAACATTATTACGCCTTTACATTTTTGTCAGAAAGAGTATCTGACGTCATTGTGCCCACGCGAAAACAAAAGATAGATATATGAAGGCAATAAATAACACTTAAGGCTCCTGTCCCTGCCGGCGAAGGCACTCACGAACTAATGCTAATCGTATGGGGAGGGATTTTTCTAATATCTCGTTTGCATTTCGACATTTTTAAATATTTTTTTTTGCATTGGATAGCCTAGGTCCGTCTCTATAGCGCACTACCATTTTTACTTTTTCGATTTTGGTTGCAGATATTTTTTAAAATGACACTTTCATTTTCAGAACCGGTTTTGCAAGTGAAAGTAACTTTATAAAAAATATCTGCGACCCAAATCAAAAAGTAAAGTAAAGTGCGATGTAGAGACGGACCTCGGCTATCCAGTACAAAAAAAAAAAAATATTTAAAAATGTCGAATTGCAAACGAGATATTAGATAAATCCTTCCACATAGGATTAGCATTAGCTCGCAAGTGTCTTCGCTGACAGGGACAGGAGCCTTAATGATTTACAAAATGGTTATGATAAGAATAAATCTCCCTTATTGAATTCAGAAATTACTTTATTTCATTTCTGATTAATTTATTATATCTAAATGATGTTTATCAATAACAATTTTAGACATTACATTCATAATAATATGTATTTAACAGAAAACTAAACTTAGATGTCCAAGTTGCAATATTTTTTTTGTGCATTACCCGTGAAAGAGTTTGTATCAAAGATTTATATATGGCTTAAATATGTGTAAAATAATTCAGTTTTTGTTCATTAAATTAATAATAAATATATGTATGTTTCAATTTATTGTTAATTTACTGCTTTTCAGTATCACTTTACATGTGAGAAGTTGAACTCAGTGACGTGGCGTCCGGTCATCGCTGGATACGGCGATGACCAAGCAATATTTTAAAACTCTTAATAAGCTTTTAAAACTCTACGATCCAGTTTTAGCAGAACATTTGGAGTTCATGTATAAGTGAAGGTAAGATTTAAAGTTTCTTTTTTGAACATTCAACCATTGAATTTTAGAGTTAATAATTTTTCACCACAAATTTAAATAATTGCGATGACCAACGAAAATTTTCACGCCACGCCACTGCTTGAACTGTGTTTACATTTCATCATATTTAAGACATGAACATCAATTAAAATGGATATGGTAATTCCCAAATTTAAAAAAAACCAAAAAATTAAAAATATGTAAAAATAATTTTTTAACCCTTTTGATGAAAATAAAGTAGAAAAGGCAAAGATAAAGTGTTTCAAACCTTCTTGGGTCCCAGAGGAGGATACATGATTATTTAATAATTACATTACAGATAATACAACAATCTAAAATATCGATTGATTACTTAAGTAATCCCGTAGTTCTATGAAAAAAAAAAAAAAAAAAAAAAAAAAAAAAAAAAAAAAAAAACAATATAATGCATCATCGAAGTATTTAAAAAAAGGCTTTATGATAGGCTCTAGTCGTGGGAAAATAAATAATCGAAGGAAAAATAAACAAGTTGGAAATTGCTCGTCAAACGTGGCAAATGAGGTGCGTTCGTACTATAACTAGTTTTATAATTATTTTTTGCACCCCATATTGTACTGAATGTATATTTTTTTGCGCTTCATAAGTGCATAGTCTGTAACATCATTAAAATGCACTTACAATAATTTTTTCCCCATTCCCCGTAATGTAACGGAAAACTTTTGACTGTCCCTGTAATAAACTATACATTCGATTTTAATAAAATTTGAAATGGCTCGACAAAATTTTGCAGCAATTATACATTTAAAATTTCAGACCATTCGGATGGCTGTAAAATCATTAAAATGCATTTGCAATAATTTTTTCCCATTGGCCATAATGTAACGGAAAACTTTTGGGTGTCCCTGTAATTAAACTATACATCCGATTTTCATAAAATTGGAAATGGCTCAACAAAATTTTGCACCAATTATATATTAAAAATTTCAGACCATTCGGAAGGCTGTAAAATCATTAAAATGCATTTGCAATAATTTTTTCCCATTGGCCGTAATGTAACGGAAAAATTTTGGGTGTCCCTGTAATTAAACTATACATCCGATTTTCATAAAATTGGAAATGGCTCGACAAAATTTTGCAGCAATTATATATTAAAAATTTCAGACCATTCGGAAGTCTGTAACATCATTAAAATTCACTTGCAATAATTTTTCCCATTGGCCGTAATGTAAAGAAAAACTTTTGACTGTCCCTGTAATTAAACTATACATCCGATTTTCATAAAATTGGAAATGGCTCGACAAAATTTTGCAGCAATTATATATTAAAAATTTCAGATCATTCGGTCGGGTAGTTTTTGCTCTGTTATATGCGGACGGACAGACAGACGGACGGACAGACGGACGGACAGACAGACGGACTGAACGACGACTATAGGTGCTACATATTTATATAATTACGAACGCACCTAAAAAGGAAATGCACTCATGAACTCGTTTTATAGCTTTTTACAAAAAAAAAAAAAAAATACTGAATTTGCATCACTATAAAGCTATCGTTGATGTCAGTACTAAAGAAATGTATTACGATTTAGAATGTATCGTTGATGTCAGTACTTAAGAAATGTATTACGATTTAGAATGAACGTTAAAAAGAACAATGCATCAGTAAAACAGATGGGTGCTGATTTTGTTGTACGTTTTAATGTTCGCAAGCAAAGTTATAAAATCTTTATCACTTTTTAATGACATTTAGAAAATTCGCATCCCTTTTTATTCACGAGCATTTTATGAACTTTGTTAATAATGAACGATGAGTGATGTGAGTTGTGAACGATGTTATCCTAAAATGAAAATAACTCTTAGTCATATTTAAAAAAAAATTTCGATCGCTCCAATCATGTGAAACATTATTTTGGGTAAAGCTACTCGCAATGCAAGTTTTTACGTCAATAAAATCGGTTAATATTTTTTTATCTGGTTGAAGTTGAAGCATGAAAAATATGGGATAATACATTTAAAAAATCATCGTGCTATATATTTTAACATTTATTGTTTTTAGTGATTTTATATTGCATATTAATCTATTTTGAAACTGAAATGTTAAAAAATGCACTTAAAAATTTCAATGAATGTTGCTTCAAACAATGCATTGGTTCAATATGTTTATGTTGTGTGCTTGACCACTGTTGCAAAGTTAGTCTGGTGTTAAGTTTTTTTTTTTATTATTATTATTATTTTTTTTTTATTAAGTAATATTGATAGAGCAATATTTAAAATTTTGGGGTTAGATGTTATATATTCCTGCGGCCGCCATCATGGTATTCTTGGCGATTTTTTGTTGGCGTTTATCGATAAGGCAACTCCGACGAGTTCTGGTAACCCCGTGAAGCCTAACATGGGCATAAATTGCTGCTTGGCGACATTTATTACTTGGCGCAAAAGGGGTTTTCACGCTAAGAAAAAATCCAAGGTAGCAGCCGCGGGAATATATATCATCTGTTCTAAAATTTGTTTTATTTTAAACTAAAAGAACCACTCTACATTTATTTTTATGGAGACATTGTACTGATTTACTAAGCTAATTTTTAATAAGCAGTACTTGAAAGATATTTAAAAGTATCAATAATATGTCACGTGTGCAAGGAACTAATGGTTGGAAAATAAAAATTAAATTTAAAAAATCAAAAAACCCGACTGCGTAAACGGAGAACTAATTAATTATTTCTCATCAATGTGAAACTATTTTTTATATTACTTACCTATTTTTTTATTTACTTATATTGAAGACTTTTAAGTTGTGTTTAATTGTTAGTTCCTATCTATAAACACTGTTTTAATGACGCCTACAGATGTCGAAGGTTAGTGTTGCAGTAAAGCTAGAAATCCTACATACTCAACTTTCATGTTGTGTGATGTTTAAACGGAGCCTCTAACTGCAAAATAGTCAATGAAACATCGTCTTCATTTTGAAAGACCTATCCAATTATATGCCACCCAATTATATGATGCGTATTTTTGTTTTCATCTCTACCGTCATTTTGTATTTTACAGCCACCACTTTGAATTTATAAAAACGAAACCTATCCTATAACCATCGGACGATTACGACGAATCGATAGAGACCTCATTTATTAAAATCTATCCAGCCGTTGGGATGCTTCGAGGATATAAAAAATCCACATACCCAGATACTTGTGAAGCACATAACCCTTCTTTTCAGTCTGGTAATAAATGAGTCTTTGAGAACCAAAGTGCTGTATCCCACATTTATGAGAAAAACAATATTTTGAAGTGTAAAAGCATTGTATGTCGTACCCTCTATTGGCTGTATATTGAATTTAATTAATTTCGAAACTTTGCAATTGATAGCAGTAGTTTAACAGGTGGTCCAACGCAACTTGGATATCATGTAGATCAGGGGCTCCCAAACTTATAAAACGACGTACCACTAAAAAGAAGTTCATACATCTACGTATCACCAGGTACAAACTCAAATATAATACAGAAAAAATTGTGTAAACCGAATATATCAAAAACGAAATATTTTTCCAGTCTTTTGTGTTTCCGTTTGAGCAAATTTTACTGTATTTAATTGCATGATTACATTATTAAAATGGTACTTGGATTGACTGTTTTATATTCAAATAAAAAATAGTATCATCGTCACACTTTAATAATATGTACATTATCAAAATACAGTGTTTAGTAGAAAAAAAGCTACAATACTTAATGACATATCGGCGTCAGTTTTTTTGTTATATGAATATTTAGTTTCTATCAATAGTAAAACACACTTAAGAAAATTTAATAAGTTAATAACCTGCATAAGAAATTCATATAGCTTTTTAAAATAAATTGCTTAGTAGTGCGAGATCGAAGCTCGTTGAGATAAGTAATATACGCACATACAATATAGTAATAGAAGAAAACTTTTTTTCCTTTTTTTCAGGGCGATGAAAGAGCAACTCATTATCTGTCCAAGCATTATTTCCATTTACGTAAAATTACTAATCGGAATTAAATTAAAATAAAAGAAATCAAAATGCTGCCAAAGCAGTAATATCAGAGACAGACACCACTGAGCCAGTGACCTGTCAAATCAAGAATGAGGAGGGGGGGGGGATTGAGCTATTTTTTGATTTCACATACCGTATTTTTTATTTTGTGTTACATACCAGTATCGAACTTTCGCGTACCAGTAAAGAGAGAGTCATGTACCAGTACTGGTACGCGTACCATAGTTTTCGAACCTCTGGATAGACAATGCAAGAGAGTATCAAATTGTCTAGCACTGGCATCTTAAACACCACATGCTTACTGAAAAATTCTTGGTCTCGCTGGCATAGATGGCGAAATATATTTTGTCAAAAATTTGCACAAAATTTAGAAAGCGTTTTTCTTGAAATCTCAGCTATCGATGTTGGTGCACTCTGGTTTTAGAAGGCTCGAATAATCCAAGGAAGATTAGAAATCAAGACATTTTTGGATCTCATTCTGAGGATTTTATTCAAAAACTGAATTTCATACGCTAAAAAATAACACTTTATAGCAATCTTTTAAAAGTGCATTAGGATTTAAAATGAACATTTAAACGAATATTCCAACAATACGATGCATGTTGATATGCTAATTATATATTATTTGCGCAAACATAGTAACAGACTTTTTCACATTTGTTTCATTTAATAATATGTGTATTTAAGTATTTCCTCAAAGACATTAAATGAGATATTTTTTTTATGAAACGGAAGATAGTGGTTAACCTTTTTGTACATTTTTGTCAATTAATTTACTCAAAACAGGTAATGTTTTTGAATAAAAAACTTTTTAGTGAAGAGATGTATAAAAACAAATTCTGTTTAGTTCATTTATTAGATGCTTAATAATGGAATAAATTGGAAGATACATAAATAAATCCTAACATTCATTTTTAAAAATTAATTCTGTATTTTAGATTTTTTTATTACTTTTGTATTTCATTGTAATAATTCTTGAACTTTTATAACAAAAGTTTTGTTCAAAGAAAGTTATTCCAAACGGTAAATAATATTCTTAAAAGTGTAATTCAGAATGTTTCTCCGCTGTAAATACATCGCATTACATCAATGTATATGAAGTGTGCTGAAATTAAAAATAATATAACAGAAACAAAAGCATTTGGGGTTGATTTCGTAGCTGATGTTATTGAGGGAAAGAACAATACTCAATTTTTATTACTTGCTTTTCTGAATTTCGGATTACTGTCTTGTTTACAGGTGTTTTCTGAGAACAGTATTGAAACAGGTGCGGAAGTGAAAACAGTTTGCTGAATCATTTTATAAAGTGCTTTTCAGTTATTCTAATCAGACAAAATAACGTCTTTGAAATAATGTTTTAGAATAAAAGCCTTCAAAAAACTAAATCCTTTAAAATTTTTATCATATTTGTTGAAGTTAGTAAAATAATTGGAAAGTAAAATATCTTTTTATAAGTCTTAAATGTCAATTTTCTTCATTTCGCACTGAATTTAAACTTTAGTACTTTTGTCATGAGTTTCAGTCTAAAACTACTTAAACTTTTATTTAAAAAAGAAAGCTACTTCATGCGGTAAGTTGTAAATTCAAAAAATACTACAGTACATTTTTACTTTCTTCTATCTTCAATAGAAGAAAGTATTGTAATCGAAATTTTTTTCGACTTCCGGTTTTCGATGGATTTACACACTTTAGGGGTCAGAGATCCCAAAAAACATGTTTATAGAAAATGTCTGTCTGTCCGTCTGTCCGTATGTCCGTGTGTCTGTCGCTATTGTACCATCAAAATGTGTATGGAGTTATACATAGAATTGAACCAAATTTGTATTTTAAGTTCTTGGCTATGGCAAGCAGGTCCTTCCTTAATTTGGAAAAAAATCGCCGGTAGGGGGCGCTGTTATAGCAATTTTTGCGCTATTTTGAATATTGTACCATCGAAAAGTGTATGAAATTATGCATAGAATTGAGCCAAATTTTTTGTGTTTGTTTTTGGTCATGGCACGAAGGTCCTCCCTGAATTTTAAAAAAATCTGCCGGAAGGTGGTCGCTGTAATAGGGATGTTTGTGCCATTTTCTTTATTGTACAATCGAAAAGTGTATAAAATTATGCATACAATTGAACCAGATTTTTTGTGCATGTTTTTGGCTTTGGCCAACAGGTTCTCCTTGAATTTGGAAATATTCCTCGGTAAAGGGGATCTGTGATAGCGACATTTGTATACTTTTCTTGATTTTTCGTAGTTCTATTGTCCATCGGCGTCTCGTGCAAAGGCGGGAACTCGCTTCCTGCTATGCCGGCTATTCGAAAACATCTGATAACAACAGAATAAGGAAAAACTATTAATTTTAACTAATATCATGATATAGATTAACTCTTTTTTAATTCGTTTAATTGACTGAAGCAGAAATTTAAGATGAAAATAGAAGTTGGTATAGTATTGAACTAATAAAATTAAAGTATTAACATGTGTAACTAGTTTTTGAAATATTAAGATGTATAAGATAGAAGAAAGTTTTGGGATTGGCGCATCCAACTGGTTTGCTATAATTGTTGGGAATAAGATTAATGTTTGGGGAGGCTATTAAAAGGATCTTTTAAAAAATACCTTGCAGAAAAAAAGCGCTTGATGTTGATTCCGTTATCTGATTTTATTGAGAGTAAGTAAAAGTTTTATATCGCAAGTCATGAAATATGGATATCGTATTTACAGGGGATTTGTACTATCTGTAGTATCTTATAATAAAAAGAGGTCTGAATACATTTATATATGATATAAAAAACTAGTGGAACCAGAGAGAAAAGTAAAGCTCGATCTAAAAAAGTTACAGTAAAATATTGTCAAATAGTTTCAGTTTAAAAAAGTAAGTAGTGTGTAGAAAAGTAATGGAATCAGATTATCTGTAAAGCTCATGAAATTACCCAAATTTTTGTTGATAGTTGAAAATGTGGACTGGTGCCTTAAAATCAATCAGGGAAGTAAAGGCATTTTTAATTCTTTCTGAATTCCAATCACTCATAACCAGTTTAAAAATTTGGGTTCACAAGAATAGGTTAGAGATTGATTTGGAAATGAGAGAGAACATGAGAGGTATGGAGAACATCAGAGGTCGTTCAGTACGAAGTATGGACCAAATTCCATTCCAGGGGTCAATGATAAGGCAGGAAGATCAAAGTCCAAAATAAGCCCAAAATCCTAAGCATGTACGATTCAACCATATGCTAACTACTTGTCTGGCTTAAGTCCATTGACATAAGGCTCCCTTTTAACAGTAATTACATGAAATAAAAATTATTACGCTACATGTGTTATGTCAGACATGTTAATAACAACAATTCCTCAACAACTTGACTATATTAATGTTATACTTAAAATATTACTTCATGGTTTACATTCTTTCAGCTTTGTGGGGTTTAGTTTGACTTGATGCAATCATGTCCACAATTCTGGGCCTGACAGAAATTTTTTTGCACATAACTACTGATTCTGTTTACTATACCTGGTACATATTTTGAGTGGATAATATGATTTTGAATATGAGGCACCAGTAAAGCTCAGTCCACATTTTCAGCTATCAACAAAAATTTGGGTAATTTCATGAGCTTTACAGATAATCTGATTCCATTACTTTTCTACACACTACTTACTTTTTTAAACTAAAACTATTTGACAATTTTTTACTGTAACTTTTTAGATCGAGCTTTACTTTTCTTTCTGGTTCCACTAGTTTTTTATATCATTTCACATCTTTTTCAGATCATTTCAGGAACTTAATCAACCAACTTCAACTAACCAAACAACCGCCCCAATTAACCAACCAATGATCCCAATTTACAGGCCCAAACAATTGTCCCAATCAAAAACTAACAGAAACATTGGTTCACCAGTATATTTCAAGAGCTCTGATGACCCCATACTTATTGCTAAACCCCATATTGGGATATTGACGTATACTTTACTCAGGACTGACCGCCAGACTAGTTCTTAGACTATGTTTTATACATAGTGTGATCTCTTGAATTTTTCTGCTATGTACCTACGCTCCTTTGGTTTGATGGACTATGCAGTATCCTATGCCAACCCCTCAAACACACAAAAATCTAGGGTAAGAAACAGTCATAAGAAATGAATTAAAACTGCGAAAAAACTATGAAAAGGGAAAAATTCTGTCTTTGGAACTTGATGGGAATTTTAAATTAAAAAAAAGCCTGAAAACGACTGAATGCAGAAAAATGATCAAAAGTGATTGAAAATATTATACAATACACCTGTAAATAATATCAGAAATATTACTAATATTGGATATTTATAATAATATTTCGGAGGTCAAACTAAAATACCACGATAATGACTAACATATTTACATCTAACTGTAACCATTGATCAAAAAATCAGGAAAATTGGAAAGTAGGTGTCCTTTGTAAAGAATGCATTAATTAAGGAGATAAAATACGTAAACGAGTCCATTGACAATTAGCGTATTTGGTACGGATAAATTATATAACTGAGCCTTACATACAATTGGCGCATGTTACCGGGCGTCGTTTAGGGCATGATTAACTGAACCGGAAGCGCACGCACCTATTTTTGTAACATCAACACACTCGTGGGGTAAATTTCACCTCATTTTCTCTCCCATTATATTTTTGGCTAAATGCGTTTAAAAAAAAGTCTACTACTCAATATTGTAAAATGCATCAGTACTACTTCTTTTTAGGGAAAAATTAAGCGTTTCATATTTAATTTCTGATTTTATAACAGTTTCTGTAAAAATGGCGGGTTTTTTCCCTTAGAAAATATGCAACGATTTGTTTTACCTCTTAAAACATGAATTATTTTATAAAATTTACAGTAATTATATTTAATACACTTTCATCAATATATGCAGGTAGATTTTATTTCACTCTTTCAGTAAAATTATTTTAGTGTGTGTTATCCCGTAACGAATGAACATATCGAAATGTAACGTTTGTATACGCGCGGGATTATTTAATCCCAAAAGCTATATTTCTACTTTTCTTGCCAAGAAACTAAAGACATTTCTTCATACAACCTTTCTCAACCGTGGCCTTGAAAGATACAAGGAAGGTCAGAAGTGCTTCATGACGTAATTTTGAAGTTTTTTCACCTGCATAACCCCTTCTTCCGCAGGTAAATGCAACGCCTCCCGCCAGCCAGACCGTCCGCATACATACTACACCATAAAACGGAAGTGCATATAGAAAAATGAGCTTTGCTAAAATGACGAATTTTTGAAGTTTTTTCACCTGCATAACCCCTTCCCCCGCAGATAGACGCAACGTCTCCCGAAAGCCAGACCGTCCGCATACCGTCCACTAAATCATAAAACGGAAGAGCATATACAAACACGACCCTTGCTAAAATGACGTAATTTTGATTTTTTTTTTTCATCTGCATAAACCCCTTCTTCCGCAGGTAAACGTAACGTCTGCCGCTAGCCAGACCGTTCGCATACATACTACACCATAAAACGGAAGAGCATTTAGAAAAATGAGCCTTGCAAAAATCAAGTGACGAAAACGTTGCTAGCTCTTAGACCAGGGATGTCGAACCTTTTTACGTCCACCTGTCAAACTTTTCCAAAAATATACTTTACGTGATCATGACGTGCCAACCATAAAAAAATTTGATTGATCAAATAATAATGAATCAAAACTACTTAAAATTTTGTTTTTAGCATTAAACAAATACAGGTGATATTTGATGTTATGCTGTAGAAATTTATTTAAAAATATATTATTTCTGTTGCCTCATCTGAAATGCCAAATAATTTATATCCGCTTTGTACTTAGTTATTTTCGGTAGAATGCAAGTTTAATTGCACTTGCTTGACAAACCGTTTTTAGTTGAATTTTTAATTTTTTTTTTTTTTTTTTTTTTTTTTTTTTTTTTTTTTTTTTTTTCTTTACGAAAAGAATGTCTTGCAGAAAAAAATGTCAAAATAGCAAGTGCCAGAAACTATAGCTTTTAGTGTCTGGAATTGAATTCGAAGTTGTAATAATTTTAAAATCAGCATTTTTGCTTATTACACTTTTAATTTTTTTTTAGCAATAATCTTCTAATTCTCAAAATTTTCTGAGCCACTATTGACCTAGATTTAGATAAATTAAGTTATATTTCAATTTCTTCAATCTATGTGACAATCACAACCAACCGAACTAATCGGATTTAAGTGACACAGAAAACATCTATATTAATTAATGCATTTTGTGAAATTCTACTATATTTTGATGTAAAACTTAAATCTATGCCGTGCCAAAAATAATCTGCAGCGTGCCACTTATGGCACGCTTGCCATAGGTTCGCCGTCCCTGTCTTACAAGTAAGGTCTCCATACTGGGCATACTCAGAATATGTTGACAAAAATGCTAGTGAAACTATTCATGTATGTAATAAAGGATCAGTTAAAATTAACGGCGGAATTACAGTAGAAAATCTGTAAAAAAATAAAATACTTTCGAATAATTGGCGTGAAAAGACGAAAGCGGCACGCAATTTGGCGAGCAGCACTTTTCCTCGCCAAAAGCAAACGGTTTTAATGAATCTGAAATTTTTTTGTTAATTGATTTTGAGAATACGCGGTATTTACTGAATATAAACGTAAACCACGAAAGAATTTATTATTATTATTATTATTACATTTTGTATTATACTTGTTGCTTGTTGCCGATTTGAACGAAATTTAGCCATTGTTTTATTCTCCAATCCACAATTTTTTTTAATTTAAACGGCTTTATCGGTTATAAAAATAACTTTTAACACCAGATGAATAATGCTGCCGTAATACATTTCCATACCGAAGAAGTTGTTTCCATAGCAACAAAGTTGAATCGACAGTGCTCGATGGGGCATATTTTTGAGTTTGGAATAAGTTTAATCAATTTAAATTTTGTTTAAAATCGTAAAATATGATAGTTAAAATTCGTTATAAGTACATATAAATATATATGACAAAACTATAGTTAAAACAAAATATAAATGACAAAGCTAAAGTTATTTAAATTAAACTTAATTAAATAAATTCAACAGAAAAAGTTTTTTCCTTAAAGAGTATTCGACAAGCGTATTTTTTTTTAAACTTAATTTCTTCGACAAACGGTGATAAGTCGCCAAACAAGCGAAATTTTCATTATTTTTTTAGGGACGTTCTACCGAGGTTCCGCCAAAATTTTTTTATAAACATATATACCCATGGGAGAAGAACATTCTGTATTTTTTTCAGATTTTTCTGAGTATGCCCGTATGGAGACCTTCCTTGTTAGATTATTACTTTCGGTCCAACAACATTATTATTTTTTTTTTAACTCGCGAAATTGAATTTCATTTGGAGTTATAATGACGTAATTATACTAAAGTGTTTCAGCTTTTAAAATTAAAATGCATGTTTCCTTTGGCGCGTGCAATAGGAGTATACGATTTCCTTGACAATACGCAGGAAAATGCAATAAATACAACCAAATGAACTAGCATTTACCGAAAATTTCTTTCGTATGACCTAAAAATAAATCTTTCGTTTTATGGATGATAGTAATAAGAATTAATTTCAGAATATCAGGCGTCTCTTTTCAGAATAAAACATCATTACAAAGTTATGTCAGTTAAACAGAAATTGACGTCATACCTAGCAAACGATTTTTTTAATTATTATCTTTTCTTAAATTGTTTTTTTTTAATTAAAACTCCTGTATTAAAATAGATTTTTAAACATTAAAAACGTTTAAATGAATATACTGCGTCATTTTAACACGTTTTTAGTTAAAGTTTTTACATATATATATATATAGGAAATATTTTCATTTTCTGATTAGAATGACGTCGATTTGAAAAATGCAAAAATATAGCGAGAAAATCTGATTTTTATTTAAAACAAAACGTGTTATCACTTTTTTAAATTATTGTGCCGCTTTTTAGGATATGGCAACAGGAAAGACAGATTGAAGGAGATATTTTTATATTGCTAAATTATGGAACGCTATGTAAAGTTTAAATGGGTGCCATTCCCTTAATATTGAATAATTTTTTATCCGACCTTCGAAAGGCACATCCCTAAGTTAAGAGCTTTCCAACAAGCCATTATTCATCACTGAATGTTTTCTGGTTTGGATTGTAATCGAGTTGTTGTCTTTTCATCATGTTTCAAAACGTAAAAGATGCGGCTGAGCTCTACTATACAGCACGATCGTACTGATCGATATATATATCGTATGATATATATATATATATATATATATATATATATATATATTACTTTTCTCTATCTATAATGAAAAAAATATATTGTAATCGAAATATTTTTCGACTTCCGGTTTCCAACGAGTGTACACTTTTTGGAAGACAGATATCCCGAAAGACATGTTTATAAAAATCATCTGTGTGTGTCCTCTTTTTAACATTCAAAAGTGTATGAAATTATGCATATAATTGAACCAAATTTTATATACATGTTTAAAGCTATTGAGATTTCTAGTTGAATTTTGGGATATACCGCCGGAAGTGTTCGCTGTCATGTGATTTTTGTGCTGTTTTAATTTTTGTATCATAGAAAACTGCTTCAAAAAATAGAACTAAACTTCATATATATGTTTTTGAGGATGGACGCCAGGTCCCATTCGAAAATAAGGATATTCTACCGACAGGACGCGCTGATAAAGTGATTTATGTGCAAATTTCGCGCTTTGTTTTTTCAGTTTAAGTAAAGAATTTAATACATTCGTCGATGAATTTTATATTTATATCTAACGCAATAGGCCGAGATTTGAATTAGCTGCATAGAGTTGAAATTAACGTTATAGTATATATGTTTTCGATAAAGAACGTCATGTTCCAGTTGGAGATGGAACATTCCACTGAAGTGGGATGCTGTTATAGCGATTTTTGTGCTATTTCTCGGGGTTTTGTTTTGCAGTTTAAGTAAAGAACTTAAGAACATGGTGAGCGAAGAGATGATAAAAGATTCGATTAATCAGAGAAGATGGTAAAAAAATCTTACTGAATCGCCCAATTCTGCAATCTGGGTATATTTTTTGACTACGAATTGAGTTTTAATATTGAGATAGAAGAAAGATATAGGATTGACAAATCTGACTAGTTTAGATGCTCACTCAGATGAAATAATGTCTTCGAATTTTAAGTTCTGAAAAAAAAAAAAAAAATTGTCAAGCACGTAAAATCCCTTAAGATTTTTTTTTATTATTTGATGTTAGAAAATTAAGCAATTAGGTGACAGATGAAAAATTACGTATTTTCATGCTTAACTTTCATTTGTCTTTAATTAGTTTTGTGTATTAACCTAAGGGCCATTTACGAGTAGTTTTCTAAAGTGCTACCAAATTTATATGAAAAGTGAGCTCTTACAAACGGTAAACAACGACTTCAAAACTCTAATGCACTGCACAGTAAAAGAAAATTCAAATGTCTCTTAATCTAGAAAAATATAATGTAACTACGAACGAAAATATAAAATAACTTCATCCAAGTTTCCCATGTTTCCGTAAAGCTTTCATTAGGAACCTCAGAAATTATTACGTTTTTGGAGATTTAAGGGTACAAAGACCTTTAATCTTTCAAAAAGCCAGTTTTTGGTTTTTGTTTTATTCGTATTTTTTTTTTTTAAATTCCTTAACAGAATGCAAAAAAACCCATTCAAAAATCTGCATAATTTCTTGAGTTACAATCATTCATAGACTGTAAATATTTGAAGGTCCGCGTACACTGTAAAAAAAAAAAAAAAAAAAAAAACGGAGATTCTCCTGTAATCTACTGGCCAGTACTAATTCCTTTTTTTTACGGAAATTTTTCCCATAAATTACAGAAAAATTTTCCTTTTTAGTCAGAAAAACGGAAAATTTTCTGTAATTTATGGCGGAAATTTTCCGTAAAAATACGGAAATAGTAATGGCGTCTAGATTGCCAGTGGAATCTCCGTTTTTAGTCAGTTTTTTTTTTTTTTTTTTTTTTTTTTTTTTTTTTTTTTTTTTTTTTTTTACAGTGTAGATATTGAAAATTTAAAAGGTCTTTTCTCAGATTAGTCAATTTGGAGTTTGTACGCACTGTTACTTTCAAACTATATGAGTTACAGCTTTAAAAAATTAACCAAATATGCGTTTTTTTTATAATCTTCATACTAAAAATTAAAAAAAAATCATATTTTGGTTATTTATTTTTTTGTACTTGAAAACTTTTTTTTTTTTTTCTATTTTGTGCGAAAATTAATTTTACACAAAACGTTTTGTATATAGTTTGGTTCTAATTAAGAATAAGGTGTGTTGTGATTCTATTTTGTTCAAAACTTCCTTTTAAGCATAATTTTGAGTTTTATCATGCGCGCAGCACTTAATGGTTGTAATTTACGCATTACAGACATGAATGTTTTAAATCAAATTTTAAATATTAATTTTGTATGTACAACATTTATTTTTTTGCTTAATGTAGCTAAGAACATGTATCTTACGTAGAAATGAAAAAAAATTGTAATTGCGTATTGTTTGCGTTTTGGTACTCTGGAAAAGGCGATGTTTTTGTACGTTTTGACAAACTCAAAGATCAAGATCGCACAAGATCCCAACAACTTTATTTCTAAATATATCTGGCTAATGCTTTAGAGACATGATGCAATTTGATTTTCAACTTCTCAAATGTAGATTAATTTTGTATTTGCAGGTCTTAGGGATTCATTAAAAAAGTTTTTTTTTTTTTTTTTTTTTTTTTTTTTTTTTTTTTTTTAAGATTATGAAATGCGTAGCACTTATTATTATTTTACAGAAGCACACAAAAGGACTGACAGTGTTAAATAATTGATGAATTTGTATTTTGCGGCGGTATATATTTTTAAACTTAATTAATTTTTAGTGTATTATGTGGTGTGTATAAATTATACACATCATAAACAAGGCTGCGAAGAAGACATTGCACACATTACCGTATATGGACACCCATTGCTGAAATTAGAAATGTACTAAGTTAAGTGTTTTTGAAATTGCTGATTTAAATATCCAATTCTATTCCTTGGAAGAATGAGATTGCTTAAGAATATTATTCTGTAACTGTTGTGAAGTGTTTCATGAGAAATGGCTGATGCGTAATGTTTCGTACTTTTTTAATTTATGCATAATAAAATAATATTTTCTTTTAATGACTGGAAGGACGCTGCAACACCTATGACAAAACAGCACTTTTCTTTGAAATATTTATAGATAATATCTTGGTTAAGTTTTACTAAAATCTTCATATTATAAATGTTGTGTATTATTGTTTTGGATGCTTCATAAAATAAATAGTTTATTCATTCAAAATAACGTATATTATGACGTATAACGCTTATTGTCGCATTTGCTATTGTCTTTAATTTGCTATTTTTAAGGTATATTCGTCGTATTATACACACTCTATTTTATCAAAAAAACATTTATGAGATATGTAGCATGAAAATACAATTAAAAAAATTTAAGAGTATAACCAGTACAAACATAATCAAATTTGTAGCGATCGCGACAATTCCACTATCTAGTAATTCAGACATTTTCAAATACCTATAAGTTTCAAAACGCCTTTATTTAAACTAATTGGCCAAGGAGTGACAAAGTAACTCCCAAATTTCGTTTTAATTATTTGGTCTACAAACAAGGTAAATCACCATTTCAACAACTAAGAAATAGTCAAACATGATCTTACATAAAAGGCTTTGATCGTTTACGTCGGCATTAACTGCATCAAAGTGATAAGTTACTTTCAGCTGCAAAGCTTAACATTCGTTAAATGTTTAGTGCATTAATGTTGAAAACGCGTGGCTGTCAAGAAACTTTTATTTACTCAAATGAGAATTGCAACACTTCTTACCAAAGACAAGTGCTTCTAACTCCGGCATCACTCTTTCTGCACGTGGCGGAAACACACACTATCATGCTTCCGGCGCAATGTGTAATTCACTACCAGAGCAGACCTCGACCCAAATCTGAAGGCGACCATAGATCTCAAGAGCACCAAACACACCTTGGAAAATGGACAATATCCACCTGACGTCACACTTCCCCATCATGTGATTTACAGGAGATATTAGCAGATGTAACTGTAAAAATAACTGTACTTACTATACATATACATATGCTACTTATTTATTTAAGCTTTCGATTCAACTTTTGTCACCAAAAAGTGTGATTTAACGCCAAAATGAATAAGTGTGCGATGCTCGCAATAATGTTGTTTCAAGTGTATGAGAGCAGTTATGGACAAAATTTTTATATTCAAGTGCAAATTATGTATACATGGTTTATAAATTTAACTTTAAAAGTTGCGGCTGTATAAAAATGAGGTAAAAATTGTAAATTCCAATGGAAACGTTTGCTACACACAAGAAAACCTGGTTACGAAAGTTAAATTAAATTTGCGGAAACCGATGCTGTCTAAAATATGCCAATTGGCTGCAAAACCGGATTACGGAACTTTTGCCTTTGGTATTCGCATAAAATTAGGGAAAGAAATACATTCTTGTCTATAAACGAATTAATTGAACTGTTGTAACAGCTATACGTGGCACAGTACTTTGGCACATGGTGAAATAATTTTAAGAATAATAAGACTAATAAGAATAATAAAAAATAATAATAATTAATAAGATAGTTAAATGAAAATTACCATACTGTACTCCGGAAGCATGCCGGTTTGTCTTCCTCAGTCATGTGACTTTTACAGCCTTGAACTCAGATCAGCGGATAATGTCCATTAGAATAAAACTTAGCATAGAGGTCTCTGTTGCACCCACATGTAAAATATTTGACGTCACGCTCGCATTCAAAACTCTAGAGACATTTTAAAAGCGAACCGCTAATCCACTGCAGAATTAACTAATGTGAAATTAGGACATACGAACAGCCAAGCCCATCTGCTTGAATCCCCACTAAGCCTTTTTAATCACACTCCTTTTTATTCGAATAATCACACATTCTTCTCTTATACATTAATATATATGTATATATATATATACGCACACCTGCAAATTCTGATGATCTTTTTTTAATTACATGAATAAAATTGGAAATTAATTTAGTTAAAATTTTACTTAAAGGTGTTAAATAAGTTGTGAAACTTAAAATATATAAACTACAAAAAAATTACATCTAAAAACCTAGTACAACGTATTGAAACTTTTGGTAACATTTTGACTGAATTATTTTTTTATTTTATTCCTTCCACTTTCAGACAGCTTTTTTCAAGTACGGACGTCTATACCAGCTTTTAGTGTAAATTTACATGTTCATATTCTACATAGCCGTACGCGCTGTTTGTCTGGCGATCGTCTACGATAAAATCAAGACGTAAGAATCGTACGTCCTGGATTTCAAAAGTTGTTAATTCAAGTGATATGTTATAGGTAGGGTGAACTAAGGATCCGTCAATAATTTCGGTTTTGTATCATAAACTAGTTTAGATTTTTTTTTTAATGCACGTCATACCGCGGAATGTACGGTATATGTACATTGGAAAAAAAATGTTAGAAATTTCATTATGGTACATGTGTTTCCGTACGATAGGCTTATGCAAATGGGAAGTGTACTTCTACAAATTGGAAACTTTAACGGCTATGAAAAATTTCAGGTTTACTTTCTGTTGTGTTCAAGCTAGTTTTTATACTAAGGGAAATTATGCACTAAAAGTTTCACGTACGATTATGGTTATTATGAGATATTTTAAATAAATAAATTGTGTAAAAGGTATATATAAATATTTTACAGACATACATACAATAAACTCAACTGGAGTGAAAAATTAGCCAGAGCCAGGAATCGAACCCGGAACCACTGCATTCCAGGCAGTTGCTCTAACCACTGAGCTACTCCGGCCGATGCCTGAGTCTGCATTTTCTCACTAATAAACCATGTTGGGGAAGTCACCAGCCATTTACAACAGCCTTGGATGACCGGACAACGATGAATAGATTTTACTATTACATCGATCTACGAAATATAATAATAAACACACATACTACAATATACATTAAAACACACATTCACACATAAATAACGCCTGCATTCAACAGTTAAAGGTATATATAAATATTTTACAGACATACATACAATAAACCCAACTGGAGTGAAAAATTAGCCAGAGCCAGGAATCGAACCCGGGACCACTGCATTCCAAGCAGTCGCTCCAACCACTGAGCTACTCCGGCCGATGCCTGAGTCTGCAATTTCTCACTAATAAACCATGTTGGGGAAGTCACCAGCCATTTACAACAGCCTTGGATGACCGGACAACGATGAATAGATTTTACTATTACATCGATCTACGAAATATAATAATAAACACACATACTACAATATACATTAAAACACACATTCACACATAAATAACGCCTGCATTCAACAGTTAAAGGTATATATAAATATTTTACAGACATACATACAATAAACCCAACTGGAGTGAAAAATTAGCCAGAGCCAGGAATCGTACCCGGTGTTAATTAAAGCGTTCATGTTACATCATATATAAAAAGTATCACGAGAAGAAAGATGAGAGGATAATAGGAAATAAATAAACATGGACAATAGATTTAACATCCTCCCACCTTTTGATTATATATTATAATCAAAACTTCACATTAAATAAATACAACATTTACATAAACATCATAAATCGAGTCTTTCTGGAACCTTTATCATTCTACCAGATCTCGTCTTTTTAATTTTCGATTCGTCTTTTGCAGGCTCAACCTGATTTTCCTTCAAAGTTGGTTTAGGAAAACTGTTTTCAGTAAAAACCACTGATGACACTTCCAGAGGGTAAATTCTTTGAATAGGTCGAATCATCTGCGAATGAGACGTTTGTAACTTCAAAAGACGAACTTTTCCGTCTTTGCCCCGAATGAGCTCTGTAACCCGTCCTAAGGGCCAATTGATTCTTTTCTTGTTATCTGCTCCCACCAAGACTATATCTCCTACAGCAATTGAACGTTGCAATCTTCTCCCATTTGGTCGTTGGATAAGGAGACCCAAATATTCTAATCTAAATCGATTTCTGAGCTCTTTTTGCAGTTCTTGCCTATATTTAAGTCTTCTAGTGAGAGAACCTTCCTCAACCGCATCAACGTCTGGTAAACCACATTCATGAATATCTTTCAGAAACATGTCCGGTGATATGGCTTTGAAGGACTCTTTCTCAGACATGTAAGTTAGTGGTCGCGAATTTATAATACTTTCGCAGTCAGCTAATACAGTTATCATCTCTTCATAGTTCAAACAGGCTTTTCCTAAGACTCTTTTTAATAGATCTTTCATCAATCTGATGAGCCTCTCCCACCATCGCCCCACCAAGCAGCAGTCGGAGGGTTGAATTTCCATTTGAAAGAATTTATTGCTCCATACTTCTGTATGCGATTCCAGTTCAATCTTTTTAAGAAATTGGATGCGCCAACAAAATTGGAACCGTTGTCGCAATATATAACAGAACATCTTCCTCTACGAGATACAAATCTTCGCAAAGCCATTAAAAATGACTCTGTAGAAGCTGAAGTCACAAGCTCCAAATGCACAGCTCTGTAGATGGCACATGTAAATAAGATAACCCAACTCTTCTGTTTATTTTTAAGAAACAAAGGGCCAGCCAGATCAATGCCGATAATTTGAAATACAGCTGCATCTTTCACTCGATTTTCTGGCAGAGAAACTGGAGAAGATTCTAAATTCTTCGAATTAAATCTTTTACAAATGGTACATTTTGATAGAACAGAGCTCACAGGTCTTCTTCCATTCAAAATCCAGTATTTTTCTCTAAGCAAATTCAGAAGAATCTGAGGACCTGCATGACAATTTTTGCGGTGGTAATGTAAAATTAATCGTTTGACAACTTCATGATTTGAAGGAACAACCATAGGTGTGAGGAAATTCATATTGTCTTGTCTATACGTAATCTTAGTCTTTACACGTATTATGTCTTGTTCATCCTTAAACGTCTCCAGAGTTTTCAATCTCCCCTCACTTTCATGGGAAAAACATTCCTTTTGTATCATCCAAATTATCTTCGTTTCTGCTCTCTTAAATTCAAGATTCACCAATTCTCCTTTGTTCTGTTCCTTTGGATTAGAAGAATTATATCTGAAACGAAGTATCCAACCAACAAGACGTACGATTTTCTCATAACTGGAAAAATACTGGTAGTACCAGCTTTTCTCTGGACTTTCATCAACATTTACCAGTAATTTTGTAGACTTCAATTTTTCTTTTTCAATTTCTTCTTCGTTTATGTCTTGGCACTTGAAATCCATATATTTATAATATTCTTTAGAATCTTTAAGCCAAGATGGACCCTCCCACCATTTGAGAGATACCAGCTGTCTTGCTTTACATCCTCTAGATGGCAGATCTGCTGGATTCATTTCACCAGGTATATGTTTCCATAAAACAGGATCAGTCAAATTTTTTATTTCTTGAACTCTGTTTCTAACAAAAACAGACCAGTTTTCTTTCCTGGATATCCATGCAAGCACTGTTGTGGAATCGCTCCAAAAATATCTTTCTATATCTTCCCAGCCCATAGCGTCAGTTACTGATTTAGCCAATCTAGCACCAATCAAAGCAGCTAAAAGTTCCATTCTAGGTATAGTTCCACATTTTAAAGGACCTATGCAGGATTTCGCTGCAAGAAGGAATAACTCTACACGATCTTTAGTTGCTATCCTCAAAAATATAACAGCAGCATACGCATACTGACTTGCATCACAAAATGTGTGAAGAGTACAACCTTTTAAATTATCTGGGGTGAACTGAATATATCTAGGAATCTGAATTTCTTGTAAACAATTTAATTCATGAAACCATTCAATAAATTCATTTTTTATATCACTAGTAACTTCTTCATCCCACGTGATTCCTTCTTTCCATGTTTTCTGTAACATCATCTTGGGACATATCATAACTGGAGCAGTAAAACCAATTGGATCAAAAACTTTATGTGCAACTGATAGCATGATTCTTTTTGTTATTTTTTCTATATTTATATCTTTCGTCCAGCTTACGTTAACTTTTAAAACGTCTAGAAGTCTGTTCCATTGTAATCCCAGTACAGCAGTTTCTTCGCTATTTTCGATATTGTTTCTTTCTTCTGTCTGTTCCCATCCTCTCAACTCAAATCCACCTTTAGCCATAAGAGATTTAGAATCAGTTATAAACCTTTCCAATTCTTCCTGTGTGTGGACACTAGCAACGACATTGTCAACATAAAAGCTTCTCAGCAATTGCTGTTTAAGATTGGGGTCGTATTCTTCATCGTTTTTAATGTGATATTCTATGACGGAACCGAGAAGAAAAGGAGAGCTTTTGACTCCAAACACCACTCTAGTATGTCGAAACATTCTAATATTTCTTTCTTCTGGATTACTCCACCACAAGAAACGCAAATAGTCCCGATCTTCTTTACGAATAGCTATTTGTAAAAATGCTTTCTTGATATCAGCTACAACACCAAATTTATTTTTTCTAAATCGTAAGAGAATGTCAGGAATTAATTCAATAAGGTTTGGCCCACAATGCAAACATTGATTCAAAGATGGATGGTTCTGCATTCTAGCTGATGCGTCAAACACTGGACGAATGGGAGTTGTACTGCTCTCTTTTATTACTGGTCGATGAGGTAAATAATTTCCATAAAGGTTCATTTCAGCCTGTGGAATTTCCTCTATAATTTGATCATCAAGCCACCCTAAAAGTACTTTTTCATACCTTTGATAAATGTTATCGGAAAGCAACTTGTTTGTAACGTTACTCAATCTTTTCTTGGCTAAACTCAAATTATCAGGTAAAGGTGGTGTATCTTCTGACCATGGCAAAGAAACTTCATAACGATTATCGTCATTCATTTTTACTGTCTGTAAAAAATGCTCTTTAACCTGACGATCAATCTCCATTTTAGATTGTTTTACAATCGGATCATTTATTCCAAGCAAATCCAATTTCCATAAATCAGCAATCTCTGCTTCCTTTACAAACATAGACGTAACTGACAAAGCTAAATTTTCTTTAGACGCATTATCTTGAGGCACTTTTCCCATTAAGGTCCAACCTAAAAATGTTTCCAGTGCTACTAATCCCGACGAGAGTATTTCTCTACGACCTGTCAGTAATTTTCCCATTACATCAGCTCCAATCAATATTTAAATAGATTCTGGAGTTTCACCAACATCCGTCAAAGTGATGCCTTTTTCCGATAATTCTTTAAACCAGGATCCTTTTCCTACTGGCATAACATTTTCACATATAATGTTTTGATCCAAAACCTCAAAATTACATTTAAAATTTTCTTTCAAATCGCTTAATCTTACCTTGTAGTAATGATGATTATAATCCTTTGTTATGACTCCGCCAAAAAGGGAATGAGAAACTTTTTCTTCTCGAAGAGGTAAATACTTCATTTCTTCGGCTAAATGTTTTAAAATATACGATCTCTGAGAACCTGAGTCCAAAATTAGTCTAACATCTTTCTTTTTGTTTTCGGAAAATATTTTTGCCTTTATCGTCTGAAGGAACACTTTAGGATTTCTATTGAAATTGGCAATATTTACTTCTTTTCCAGGCGACTTTTCTGTGTCTCCCTCTTTCTTTTCTTTCAGCTTATTCTTATCGAGCGTTTGACACATCACAGACGCATGTCTTTTATCACAAAAGAAACACTTCAAGATAGCTCTACATTGCTTCGTTGTGTGACCTGTTGCCAAACATAAAAAACAACATCTTTTGTCCTTCAATATATTCTGCTTTTCATTAAAACTCATCTTCCGTGCCGAAAAGCATTCTGAACTCAGATGTCTTCCTTTGCAAAAAACGCAATTTTTCCTTAAATCTGGTCTTGAAGAAGTTGTTAATAAAGTAGCAGCAGTTGGTAAATATTTAGTACCATCGTTGTGACTTTTGTTTTTTCTAAAGATCGCGTCATCTTTTCTCGCTAAACCAAAACCTGTCACTGCCAAATTAATTCTTTCATCTCCTTCAACTTCAGATTTGAGAAACGCCATTAAATTATCTAGGCGCTCTTTTGCATCAGAACTAACCGAATTCGTATGTGTTCGATTCCACGCTTTCAAAAATTCAGCAGTAAAACAAGATTCTACCATTGGATATAATATTGAAGCACATTTATCCGTTGTGACACCTAACGTCTCAAGAGCTCGTAAATACAACTCAAGTTTATCATACAATGATGTAATAGAAAATTTTCCTTTTGATTGCACAGATATAATTAATTTTAATAATTCTCGCACATACACTTCAACCAAAAGATCTTCCCTACCGAAACGAGCCTTAAGACTTTCTATAGCTTTGGCATAGTTAGCGCCAGTTGGCGGAAAACTATCAACAACTTCTCGCGCTCTAGATCCAGTGATAGTTGCTTGGATCAAATACTGGAATTTATTTTCTGGCGCAATATCTTGATCATTGTGAATCTGTTCAAACTGGCTCCAAAATGGCAACCATTCCTTTAAATCACCATCAAATTGGCGAAATTCCAACTTGGGCAACGTAAATTTCTTTTTAGAATGATTAGTTTCGTAATCATTTGAAATGTACTCACATTGCATTTGTCCCTGTGACTGAATCTTTGCTAATTCTAATTGATGATTTAATTCCAACTTTTTTAACTCTACTTCCGACTTCTCCTTTAATTCTAGCTTTTTTAATTCTTGATCCGACTTCTCCTTTTCTAACTTCTTAGCCTCGTTTTCTTTTTCCTTTCTCTCAGCAACAGAATTGGATAAAATTTCTTGTACAAAAGCGGGATCCTGTTTATATTCATTACTATTCAAAATAATTTCCTTTAGTGTCCCAATCGTATAATCTTGCGGGATTGTTTCCCCAAGCTCTTCTACCACGAACTTTAAGTCGACCTTTTTAAAATTTTTAACGGCTTGAAACATTTTGCTTCAAATAAATATTGTAAAATGTCCTGTCGCGCCGGACGTCACAATGTTAATTAAAGCGTTCATGTTACATCATATATAAAAAGTATCACGAGAATAAAGATGAGAGGATAATAGGAAATAAATAAACATGGACAATAGATTTAACACCCGGAACCACTGCATTCCAGGCAGTCGCTCTAACCACTGAGCTACTCCGGCCGATGCCTGAGTCTGCAATTTCTCACTAATAAACCATGTTGGGGAAGTCACCAGCCATTTACAACAGCCTTGGATGACCGGACAACGATGAATAGATTTTACTATTACATCGATCTACGAAATATAATAATAAACACACATACTACAATATACATTAAAACACACATTCACACATAAATAACGCCTGCATTCAACAGTTAAATGTATATATAAATATTTTACAGACATACATACAATAAACCCAACTGGAGTGAAAAATTAGCCAGAGCCAGGAATCGAACCCGGGACCACTGCATTCCAGGCAGTCGCTCTAACCACTGAGATATAATGTATATTGTAGTATGTGTGTTTATTATTATATTTCGTAGATCGATGTAATAGTAAAATCTATTCATCGTTGTCCGGTCATCCAAGGCTGTTGTAAATGGCTGGTGACTTCCCCAACATGGTTTATTAGTGAGAAATTGCAGACTCAGGGCCGGAGTAGCTCAGTGGTTAGAGCGAATGCCTGGAATGCAGTGGTCCCGGGTTCGATTCCTGGCTCTGGCTAATTTTTCACTCCAGTTGGGTTTATTGTATGTATGTCTGTAAAATATTTATATATACCTTTAACTGTTGAATGCAGGCGTTATTTATATGTGAATGTGTGTTTTAATGTATATTGTAGTATGTGTGTTTATTATTATATTTCGTAGATCGATGTAATAGTAAAATCTATTCATCGTTGTCCGGTCATCCAAGGCTGTTGTAAATGGCTGGTGACTTCCCCAACATGGTTTATTACTGAGAAATTGCAGACTCAGGCATCGGCCGGAGTAGCTCAGTGGTTAGAGCGACTGCTTGGAATGCAGTGGTCCCGGGTTCGATTCCTGGCTCTGGCTAATTTTTCACTCCAGTTGGGTTTATTGTATGTATGTCTGTAAAATATTTATATATACCTTTAACTGTTGAATGCAGGCGTTATTTATGTGTGAATGTGTGTTTTAATGTATATTGTAGTATGTGTGTTTATTATTATATTTCGTAGATCGATGTAATAGTAAAATCTATTCATCGTTGTCCGGTCATCCAAGGCTGTTGTAAATGGCTGGTGACTTCCCAAACATGGTTTATTAGTGAGAAATTGCAGGCTCAGTCATCGGCCGGAGTAGCTCAGTGGTTAGAGCGACTGCCTGGAATGCAGTGGTCCCGGGTTCGATAATTGGCTCTGGCTAATTTTTCACTCCAGTTGGGTTTATTGTATGTATGTCTGTAAAATATTTATATATACCTTTAACTGTTGAATGCAGGCGTTATTTATGTGTGAATGTGTGTTTTAATGTATATTGTAGTATGTGTGTTTATTATTAAATAAATTGTGTGTTTATTTATGATAAGAAAGATCCATCTTCAATTGTATTTATTGAAATAATTATTCACTGCTCTTAATAAATAAATAAAATATGAGGAAAATAAGATAAAACATATTATATAATTTCCATTGCGATCTACGCGTCAATCGACCTAAAAAGCAAATGTGCAATGCCGCGTATATCGTGGCATTCCACCGTTAACTTTAAGATCTTTCATTTTTTTAGCCGGATTATAACGCACACCTGTATTTTTTTTTTTTTGTGTGTGTGTGTGTGTGTGTGTGTTACATTAGTAAAAATAACAATGAATTTAACCAAAATATTACTAAAAGATGCTTAATAAGTTGATAAATAAAAAATATGCCAAATACAAAAACCTGTTACTTTCAAATACGCTCGTATACGTCATCAGGTTTCAAACTATTATTGCAAATGTTTAATTTGAACCGTGATGATGAGAGTACGAATGTAATTGAAAGTACAGAATTTGCTTTTTACAATTTTTGTTATTTATCTATTTTAGACTTAACAACGTATTAAACATCTTTTAGTAAAATTTTGACTGAATTAATTTTTATTTTAATTCATGCAATATGTTATAGCTAAAGTGAATTACGGATCAATCATTATTTTCGATTTATATCATAAATTAGTTTAGCATTTTTGTTTTTTTTTCCTAAAATACACGTTATACAGCGGAATGTTCTGTATATGTACATTGGAAGAAAAATATTAGAAATTCCATTTTGGTACATGTGTTTTCATACGATAGGCGTATGCAAATGGGAAGTGTACTTTTACCAATTTGAACCTTTAACGGCTTTGAAAATTTTCAAGTTTACTTACCGTTGAGTGCAAGCGAATTTTCATGCGAAGTAAAATTATGATTCAAAAAACCTGTACATATGTACTTTGCAAGAAAAATATTGGAAAATTCATTTTCGTACATGTGTTTTCGTAAGATAGGCTTATGCAAATGGAAGGTGTATTTCTTCTAAGCTACTTGAAACTTTAACGTCTTAGAAAAATATCATGTTTAAATACTGTTGAGTTCAAGATAATTTTCATACGAAGTAAAATTATGTACTAAACGTTTCACATACTCTAATGATTAACATGAGAGATTAAAAAAATAATTTGTGTATTAAATTATGATCACAAAGAACCAGTTTCAAATGTATTTATTAAAGTAATTACTCACTGTTCTTAATAAACAAATAAAATATGATTAAAATAAGATAATAATACGAAATTATGTTTGTTGTAATCTACGCGTCCTTCGATCTAAAAAGTAAATGTTCAATGACGCGTAGGGGAGGGTAGTACTCAGTGAGACGAAAATTATTATTACTTAACGAATGGCAAGGATTTTTATTTTTTTGTAAAAATTTTTGCTACATACTTAAGCTACACAAATACGCTACACATTAATGCATAAATGGTTTTTAAAAAGTTATTTATAAAAGCACAGAAACAGCATAACGGAGTATCGAAAATTGTCTCACTGTGTACCACAAATGGTACACAGTGAGACAATGTATATATATTCATAAATCATACATTTTTACACTCTATCAAAAAAATTCTGCATTTTATGACTTCTAATTAATATTTCTAGATTTAAATTTTTTTAAAAATATGAGCCTCAGGTGGACAATGGCAGACATTGGGCTACCTTCATGCAAATTTTTATCCTCTTACGTTTAGTAGATTTTACTATCCAGCGCACGCCCCCCTACACACAGAGATAGAGAGAGACAAATTTTCTTTTATTAATAAATAACTTATTTTGCATCAGAACAGCGTAGTATATACACAAGGAGGTATGTATCACTGTGTACCACAACTGTGTGTCTCACTGTGTACTTTCGTTCGCTGTAACAACATGGATGGCACATATGTTGCATCAATTTCATCGCTTTAAAAAGTTTATGTCGTTTTGTCGAAATAGTCTAATATTGGTTATAGGCAGGCTTGGTTAAGTAAATATATGTCATATTGAAGGAAATTAGCTCTTAAATAGACGTTTATGTACTTTAACCACTATAAAATAAAGAATTATTTACTACGTTGTCGGACGAGTAACTGAAGTGCGAAACTACATCCACGTGTTGCATAAGATGAGGTAGTTCAGTGTGTGTTCCAGCTAGGAGAAAAAGTTATAACTGTATGTCAAAATGGCTGCTGTCTCACTGTGTACCATGACTCACTATCTACTCCCCTACCCTATATTGCGACACTGGACAGTTGAGTTTCAGTTTTAAAAACCATTTTTAAACTGATCTCAAATAGATGTACAAAATCTGCAATATGTCCTTTCGTACAGTGAACTCGCAATAATGACATTTATTACATTAATTATACACTAGACGAAACCTGTCGAATTCGACGAATTAAAATGTTTAAGAGAAATGACTGATTGAACTTAAACAAAAATTTACATAAATAAATACAATAATCAATCTTATATTGGCTCCCCTAAAAAAATATTATATTTTACTGAAGTTTAATTAACTGAAATTTTCAATTTATTGAAAAAGTTGAATTTTATTCCTATACGCAATCTGGAACATGCAATTCAGATAATAATTTTGAAGTTATTAACTGACTTTGACCTTTGGATTACGTAAGGAAAAATCAACGGAAATTGCGCTACTATGACACAATCATTTTTTTTTTCAACAAAATATAAAAACAACGTCATTTTCACTTTCATAAAATTTACATGCATACTTTTCATATTCATAGTCACTATTTTAAAAATACTTTAATTTGCCATAGACTATTATTAAGTATAGTCCCAAACTTGATGTCACGCTAACCAGTTACAATAGTGCATCGGGACATTCGCACCCTTGAGTTCAGGTTCTAATCTGAGCGCTGGCGAAATTCAGAAATGTATTCCACTTTAGACACATTCGTAATATTTTTTTAACCATTTTTAAAAATGGTTATTGTCCTCGTCAGGGTAGAAAATCAAAAGCATATCTGAAGCTTTTTATTGGTTTAATCCGCATTTTATTCGTTTTCTGATTGGTCTATACACTAACCTTTACTTTCAACAGAGATGGATACTTCTCTTGACACTATGACAAAAAAGTAATAAAAAACTACAAAAAAAAAATTAATAACTCAGAAACAAATTGAGATACAGCTTTCAAACAAATTGCATTTAAAAGTACATTTTTTTTTCTATACGACGGTGTAAAAAGTAATATTGCGGGATGTTCAGAAGTTTCAGAATGAAATTTCATTTAAAATGGGTCGTCAGATTTCCAAGAAATCTGACGATGGAAAAGCCTTTTCCCGAACAGCCAATGAAATGCTTGGATAATACGTAAGTTTCAGGTGGATAATACGTAAGTTTCAGGAAATATGAGGAATTGCAGGCGATTTTTGTCGCTTGCAATTTTTACGTGTAATAACACTATTAATGTTTAATTCATGGCTTACGTAATGTATGATCAACTCCGTGCGATTTTTTATGCCTTAAATTTTAGTCTTTGAAAAAATCATTTTCCAAATGGTCGTTGTAATTTGTTAAATTGCATATTTGGAAAAATGGTTATTGTCCTCGTCAGGGTAAAAAATCAAAAGCATTTCTGAAGATTTTTTTTTTTTTTTTTTTTTTTTTTTTTTTTTTTTTTTTATCAAAGTAAATACTCAATTCATTTTTACTATGACGCCAAATTCATTTTTACTATGACGACATTTTCACTCGCGGAAGCGATCTGGGATTTGCGCCTCAATCTCGCGCGAATCAATATTGAAATGTAACAGCTATATGAGTAAATTTTTTTAATCGTGAAGTCGTTTTCTGGCCAATATTAAAAAAAAATATATATTTTAAATTGCAATGTGACAATGGCATTCGTAGTGATATGGTAATTCTCATTGTTTTTCTTCTCTCAACAATGGAAGTAACTCAGTTGTCAACAATGTGAAGAAATTTCATAAAGGACTTTTAAAATTAAAATATAAAAATGGGATTATTAAAAAAATAGGGATTGCGGGCACATCTACAAATAAACTGCTTTCATTTGAAAAAATAATTATCAAACTCGGTTCAGTAGATAGCTCAAGCCAGATGACTAACAAAACAGCCTTGTCTTTTAAATATACAGATTGAAGAAGACATTTTATTCTAAAAAAATGAATCAAATTATTTAACTGTAAATTTATCAGGGTTTTTTTTAGTGCGAAATAATTTAAATATTATTATTATATTAGACGTTAAGTTAGTTTAGAATATTTCTCACAGACATGTCCAGATTACATGATTAGTTTATAACGTAATATATGCAAATTCAATTCTTTTTCCTTATCTAAAAATACAACAGTCCTTCTTAAAAAGTAGATTTTTTTCTTTACTATTATGAATTATAAATCCATGTTATCTTTTTACTACCTAATTTGCATTTATAATAGTTAAAAAAATTCATCCTTTTCCCGATCCCCCACCCTCCTCCACAAGCACACACACACACCAGTTTTTAACTTAAAATAGTTAACAAAAGGAAAATCTAATAAATTCTTTGAGAAACATTTCTTAAACAAAATGAAATTGAAAGGATTAAATTTTTTAATAGTATAAATGTAATTTTAAAAAAATTATCTCTTACTTTTTAACCGTTAATAATATAATATAAAGTTAAGTAATGCTGTAATTACTTTCAATGTGGTCGTTATTTAAAGAAAATAAAACAATGAATGGAACGTTTTTATGACCAAATTTTTTATGGAAAAGAATTTTAATAAATTTTGAAAAGCATACTTCTTATGAAAAAAACATTTGATGTTAAAAATCCTTAAAATAAAATACAAATTTATTCTAAAAAAGAATTCCCCATTGAAGGATATTAATCCATATCTTCAAGTTTATACAACCAAAAAATATAATTTCATTTTAAAAAACATACTTTTTTTTTCATTTTTGTATAGTAAAATTAAAACAGAGTTACTGTAATAAAAAAACTATGAAAAAAAATACATACGATAATTTATGTGTGACGAATACTTCATGAAATGCTAGCCTAATAAACAAAAATTATTTTATCTGCGCTAACCATTTCGAAGGCGGTGTCCTTTAAAAAGGACACCTAATTTTAATTACAAAACTGACAAACGGCACCAAAAATATTTAATTAAAACTTTCCTTTAATAATTTACGTGAAAATAAGCAAGTTCGTATTTTCTAATAAATTCGTTTATAAATTATGGTGTCAGTCCATTATTTCACCAGTTCATAAACAAAATTCATCCGTGCCGGAAAGGGTTAATTTTAATTGATTCCCTTAGGAAACCGCCATTGTTTAATTAATTTTACATTCTCAATTTTCAATAACTGTACTTAAACTGTGTTTGTATTAACATAAGTCGTTTTACATGTGAAATTTTGGTATTTAAAAACGACACTTCTTTTCCTGCAATCCGTCAGCACGTGTTGCGCAATCTCGGATGAAATCTTAGGAAAGAAAAACATTTTTGTAAGTAAACGCATCTTACGAGATATATATCATTTAGAAGTCAAACATTTTTTTTTAATTTTTTGTTTGGAAAAACTGTTTTGTAACAGTATTTAGCAGTATTTAAAAGACACATCTCATATAAATAAATTCATAATCCATTTTTCTGAAAACAAAATTACCAAAATCATCCAAAATAAACTCTTTACTTAATTTTGTTTTAATTTTTCCTTAATTGTGTCAAAATAGAGCGATATTAACGACATTTTTGATGCATTGTGAACTACAGTTACTAGGTAACTGACAAAGGAAAACAAAAAAAAATGTTTTTGATGGCAAAAATTTAAAAGTGAGAAAGTAACATGTTTCCTATTTTTCAAACAGATGGACAAAATTGCAGGAAAAAGTAAACAGCTGATTTCTAATGTCTCAAAAATGTACCGTCAATGTTTCAACCAGACCGAATTAATTTGAAATCTGCATAGTAAAAATTTATCATCTATAATTTCACATTCAACTGGAATATTTAATCGTGTTTTTTGATTTTCAATCAATGTAAAAACAGTTAACCCATTAATGCTGGTTGGTACGAAAATCTGCCATTAGAGAAATACGAATATTTTAAATGTGAAAACCAATATTTTAGTAAGGAAATTTTGTTATTACTTAATCTCAGACTTTGTTAGATCAAATAAGTTAAAATTACAATATGAGGAAACTGGTGTCAACTGGTACTTAGGTATTAAAAAGGTGTAAAAGGAACTCGGCATTAATACGTTAAAATCGTCCAATTACCCATAGATAACCACTAAGACCAGAATGAAAACATTCTGTATTTTTCGAACGAATCGATATATTTAATAACGAATGTATTGAAAACTATAGAGATGATTCGGAATTTTTCACAACCATCTCTACTTAGTTCAAAAATAATGCAATACTTTTTCTGACATTTGGCGCGAAGGAGAAAAATAACTTCACAGGTTTCCACAGTAAACCTCCACTGATGTTTGTTTCTTTAGATTAAAATAAAGGGATAATCAAGAGATTACCGGGTTACAGAATATAAGCGAAAAACATTTTTTTACTATTATTAACACTAAGCAATTTTGTACTTTTAATATAGTTTTACTTTCTTCTTCCTAAATAAGAAATATTCTAATGGAAATTTTTTTCGGCTTCCGAATTTGACGGTTACATGTTTTAGGGTTCAGAGATCCCGAAAAACATGTGTGTAAAGATGTCTGTCTGTCCGTCCGTATGTCCGTGTGTCCTTATGTCCTCTTTGTATCATCGAAAAATCTAGGAAGTTATGCATAGAACTAAATCAATGTTTTGTGTATGTTTTTGACTATGGGCAGCTGGTCTTCCTTGAATTTGGAAATATTCCACCAAAAGGGCACGCTGAAATAGCAATTTTTGTGCCATTTTCTTCATTGTACGGATTTATCTTTCGCGTTCGTCTGCATGCAGAGATTCATGCTTCAAAATTATTTTAAAACAATAAAAAATGACAAAATAGGCATACAGTTTCTAACAAACTGGGTCTATTAGATTTGTCTAATCGATGGTGTAAAAATTGAAAATGTTCAATATTTTGTAGTTTAAAAAATTGCAGTAAAAGTAAAATTTAATAGCCTGCTGTTTACCACACTCAAAATGACGTCATCTTTAATGACGGACACATTTGTCCTTTTTAATAGAGATAATCTTAATAGTAAGAATTAACTTAATGATATAGGGTATCCTATGGAAATTTTCACAAAGACGAAGCTGGGGTTACACTGTAAAAAAAATTCCGCAACGTTCCTGGGAAAAAATGGGCAGCTGAGTTGCCCATTATTTCCAAGAAACATTTCTTGAAAATGACTGGAACTTTACTGTATATGTTAAAAACTTTTTACAGAAATGCCAGTAAGTTTCCTGCGAAATACCAGGAATATTTCTGTTGACAGCAAAACATTACTGACATTTCACAGCGTGCGGGATCCGCAGACGATTTTTACATTTCCAGTTGACAATTTTCGCTTTATTATCATTATTTGTTAGAAAGAAAAAATATTTTGAAATTGACATCAAAATTATTATTTATAATTTACACGAAAAAATAAATTTTCAGTTAAAATTCAATAAAGTAAATATATATACGATATATTGTTTCTGAACTTTGCTTAAAATATAAAACTATATAAATGTAAATAATAATTAGAAAAAAAATCTAGACATAAAATATTTTGGATTTTCGTCAGTAGTTATGTTAGTTTACAAGTTAGAAAAAAGACATATAAATTTTCATGAAAAAAAAACCTAAACGTAATTGTATATTTTTTCCGAAAAAAAAAATCAAATTTGCAGCAATTCAAAGTGTCAAATATATATCAAATTTAAATCAAATTGTAATAAAGTATTAAAATATAAAATTAATTAAAAAAGAAAAAAAAAGTCAAGAGGTAGCATCGAACTCGGGCCGTACGGGTGGCGTGCGAGCCTTCTGCGTCCACACCACGAAAGACACGTTGAGAGCTGCAAACTAATGGGTATTTGAAACGTATGCTAAACCTCGGCATCTAATTTCTGAAAATCTAAGGCCCATTTGAAGAAATCCTTTCACAAGAATAATTAGAGATAAGAACTCTAAAACATACTTTAAATTAATCAAAATCGGTGAGAATCATGTTTGATGGTCCCCTGGTTAATGGAGATCCAAATAATAGGTGTATTTTTTTTTACATGGTCTGCTCGTTAAACATTCCACAGACAAGTACGAGAGATAATCTCTTAGCGATGTCACAGAGGTATTGTATTTTCATCTGAACAATCTCATTGACAATAGAGACGTAAAGGATTATGTCGTCTATTGATTTATTTGCATTCCATATTGATTTTTTTACATTCATTTAAGGAATTCGTTTTCGACACTCGCGCGCGAGCAAAGGATTATAGCAAAAAAATAATAAATGGCGGCCGCAGCGTTTTGCTGTTTCCAACTTTTGTTCAGGAACGTTTCAGATAAGAAAACCAGAATTTCACAGGAAAGAGCTAAATTATTCTGAAAACCTGAGAAAATGCGAAATGTTCCTGGATTTTACATGGAACGTTACCAATTTTTTTTTACAGTGTATGAAGGGGCAGACATCATACTCAAACAGTAATTGGAGTCTGGCCAAAACAGCTTACTTTGTAATTAAATCGACTATATTTTTAATTTCAGTTAGAATTTTTTAGTAACAAACAGCCTTATCTGTCTTGTACAAGATTAGTTTCCTAAATACTATAAAAAATAACTTTTAACTTTTTGCTTTACTGATTTCAAATTTCAATTTCACGGGTGCAACAACATAAGCACAACTGCTATTTCTTGTTTGGATATAGGCTATGTCATCATTCTGAAAATAAAGAATCAACATTATTTGGATGTCCATCTGGCACAAAACAGAAATTTTTAAAAAATGCCGCTTTTCAGAAACACAAGGGTAATTACCAGGTAACATTCGATGTAATTTCCAGACGCTAGAATGTGTTACAAAATGTCTTTTGAGAGGTCCTACTTTTTAAATTGATTGTTTTCCAGTAACTTATGGAGGATTCCATATTAAAACATAATTTTCAAAAGTCATCTATATGTTAAAATGAAGATACTGTGTGTGTTGACTTTAGGCTAAAATGTTACTGATATCTATTTTGAAAATATTATCGTTGAAATTGGGCATGAATAAGATTTTATCTTAATCCATTGCATAATCTAATACGTATGCCATATCTTATAGCCAAACATTCTATCTGGTACAGTTCAGAAAGTTATTTTACAAATATAATCACGAGAGAAACCTATAGGAAGTTAAAAGGAAATTTTTAAATTGATCTGGAGATGTTCGATATTGGTGACCAAACAAATATCAATTTCAAACTGTTGTCTAATCCTTTTAGTGTTTTGGACCTATTGAGACGCGATAGGTTTAGCTTTTTCATATTAAAGGTATTGAAAATGTGAAAGAATTGTTCATTAAAGTGAAAAAAATTTACAAAGATATATTTACTATCAAAGTAAAGTAAAATGGTTAGGCATTTCGAAATTATTGCTGCGTAAAAATTTTAGCATATTGATAAAAAGCATGTTAGGCTACTCTTTTTTTAAATGCAATTAGTGTCGTAATTAGTTCATGTTCTTATTTATTGTTGTTTTTTTCAGCCTTTTTAGAACTGTTTAAAAAGTCTGTAATTATTTAATTATTTACAAGAATTTGTGTAAAATAGATGCAGTTTTTGTAACTAAACTATTTGTGTGAAAAAGTACCATAAAACATGCTTCTATTTGTGAAAATATAAATGGATTTCCGATGTACATTTACAATTAAGTTATCATATCTTTTCAGTATTTAGAATGGTTTAACAAATATCCCATTTTTTGTCATAGCATTTTACAATCATGTCTTTTAATTACCGTATTTGGTGGTCATATGAGCTCCTTAACTACCACCACAATAGCTGTCTGAAAATTACCCCTTGGGTGTTTGAAAAATACCCCAAAGCACGAGGTAATTTCCAGACAGGGTTTTATTAAAATTTTATTCATGTGATTAAAGATAATTATTTTAACCCATTAAAGACGGAATTATTTTTTCTTTTTTAAATGCAAAAATTGCATTTCGCACCACTTTTTTGGAAAAGAATAATTTATATTATTTTATAGCAGAATTTCTATCATTAAAGAAAATGAAAATTTTTGTTATAATTTACTGGTATTCAAACAGCAAAAGGGTTGACAGTTAGGCTGTGACCATCTGGTAACGCTAGTCCTTAATGGGTTAATATGCTGAAGAAGAGTCATCAGACATGTGATAATTTTACCAAGAAGAAGTAAAAAAAAAAGTAATAATTGAGTAATTGTAAAAGGTTTGTTTTTGTCTGAAAATTACCCCCAGGCTGACCTAGGTATATTGTACTCCAGAAAATAGAGGCTTTCAAACGAGATGTGGCCGGTTTGACCGCCTTTTGACGTCAATTTATTTTTTCTTTAATTAATAAGACATTTTTTGATTACATAAAATAAAAATTGTTTTTTTTATAATTTCCGAAGTTAATTCGGAACTTCTGAATAACAAAAAGAGGTCAAACTTGCAACCGTTTTTCAAAAGCTTTTGTTTTCTTTAGTAGCATCAAAGACGGATATCATTAAGATAATTTATAATAGATAGAAAATTGTAACCTAAGACCAATGTCAGATGGGCGTCTTTTTTGTTTAAATATTATACATTGACAGTGCTGTCGCATTGTGAATGGACAATACTTAAGCAAAAAAGCGGAAAAAAAGACGCCGATCTGAAATTTGTCTAACTGATAAAATGTTAGTGAAAATGTACTGCGGAGAGCCGCAAAACAGTCTGCTCCAAGTCAACTGTCCTAAAATGGTTCCCATTAAATTCTGAATTCATACTGGAAATTACAAAATGACAATTTTTACTTAATGCTATCGCAAAGTGTCTGTCATTAAATTAAGACAAAATTATTATTCGAAATTTATGGTATGAATATTACGGTATAATATAATATGGTTTGAAATTTTTAAATAAACAAAAGGAGATATAAGAGTATTTGATGGACTACTTATAGCATACAAATATTGTCCAAGACAAATCTTTAGAAATAAAGTGCACATATGTTAGATAATTAGTAAGAAGAGGACAAAAAGTAGAGAGAGTAGCAAAAAATAGAGAGATAGAGCAGAAAATCACCATTATAGCATGATAATTAATTTATTTCAGAATATAGATGCATTACTTCTTCCTTCCAAGATTGAGATGCTACTGTTGATTAAAGTAACAATATGATAAATTTGAATTATACTCCCTATACATCTCTAGCATTCTTTCTAGCCCCCCCCCCTTTTTTTAGTCTCTTGTATATTAATATTTTTTTTCTAGTTTTCTATCTTCATGCGTCATATTCTTGCACGGTAAAAAAACTTCAGACTTCTATCATACGATGAACAGAAGAAGGTTAACTCCATATTTATACTTCATCTAAAAAATGTACAATTGAAGTAAGAGAAACAAATATCAGCCTCTTTAAAAAATTTCTTTTCGTTTATAATAAATGCACCAGGACTTTAACATTTTAATCTGAAAAAGAATCGGTGAATTTATTATACATGTAAGGTTAACAATCATTTAAGTTAAATTCAAGAATTAAGTTACAGTTTTATGAAGTGTTGCAAATGTTTTTATAATCAACAGTTGTTTCCTTTAATTCTTTTGATTTGATTTCCATAAAAATGAACAAAATGAGCATTATTTGAAAAATGATATTGATTAAATATATTGCTTAATTTCTCTTATATAGTAAAAAAGCATTTTTTTAAATAAATGTAACTTAAATTCTGTTTTATTTTTATATTTTAAAAACATAAGATTAATTAATAAAAAACATAATTAGAATAATGTATCAAATATAAATTAGTCATTTTTGCTTCATTAACTTTAAAAAAAGGCCATCAGAATCATTTAGGTGTTTTAAACGTTCAAAAAATGGGAAATTTTAATAGACTTCTTTAAAAGATGAATTCACATTTTGTGGGTGTCTGCAATATTTTAAGCAATCTGTTTTCGAAACAGATGTTCTAAATTACTTGTTTTCTGCTAAAGAGAATTTAAGCAACACATTTAATTTTAATAACACTATTAAAAAGTACCTACTTACAGCTTCGACTTTTTAATGGAAAATATTTAATGTATATCATGTATTTAATGTATATCAGCGAATAAAAATGCAATATATTAAAACACCCACATTCGATTTAAAAAAATCACATACTTGCTCCAGTAAATAGTGTTTCGAGAAACAAAAACAGTGAACTCATTTTCTTCGTTTATTTTATTTTGCAGCTAAACATTAAAATGCAAATTTTTAAAACCAGTTGGTAGCGGAATGCCCTGTATACTATTATTTTCACTACCAATATTTGTGTATCATAATCTTCGTAATATATCTGTAGCCGAAATTACCATGGAGATTTCTTAGTTAAACTTGAAAATAGCTGTATAAAAACTAATAAAATAAATAAAATCGCCCTTGGCCATCGTAAGAGGTACATATGTGTTCCGTTGACAGCAAACGGGTTAAACGAAACATAAGTCTATAGAACACATTTAACCTCTTCAGACCTGAAGGTAAAATAACACTATATATGCATATTCATTGCTTTTGCACAAACAAAAACACACCCTAAATGACAGAAGAATCCCTTTTTCCTGAAATGGGTACTTTAGGGGGCTGGTCATTTAGGTTCACAAACAGGGATCTAAAATGACTAGCCTCCTTAAAATATCAAAATATCAATATAATGATCAGTAACTTAAATTCACACAATAAAAATTTTAAGGATGTTAAGCAAGTGATGCTTAAAATCAAGCAAGAAGTCTGCAAATCCTCAATTTTTTTTAACTGCAAAGTGTTTAAGTTAAATAATCGTGATTTTTTTCTACTTCATTAGCCACACTGTCTTGAAGGTATTTTGCAAACTCAGATAAAAATAACATTTATTTTATCAGTTAATAAGCATCAATTCTGCCACTGATTGTATTTGTCCCAAAGCCTAAAACATTCAGTTAAAAGTAAAGTCACTTAAAAGTAAAGTCAAAATGTAACAAAATCAAACAATTTAGTTTTTATGAGGAAAAGAATAGAGGTTCACATTTCTGTACCTCGGGTCTGAAGAGGTTAATATGATAACGTCGTAACTCAAAGAGCATAGTTTTGTAAAAGAGAGCAATTGAAATGTCTTATAATTATTCGGCCACGAAACATGAGCAATTTTCGTTGGCAAATCTTGCTTTTCCAATTACTATCAGCAAGCTGATAAAATGTAACATAAAATCTTACAATAAAGCTCCAAATATCTGATCTTTTGCCATCCGGATCAGCGATAATGCGATCGGTTTAAGAAAAAAAATCATTGAAAAAAAAAAGAAATAATACTGCATATTTAAATGAAAACAGTACGTATTCGATTGTAAATATTGTAATTTTTAAAAAATAAACGTAATTAAAAATATTTATTTATATTAGCCAACATGGCATATAAATTCAATCAGTCTAAAGGTATTTTTCTTCATTCTAAAATATTCTGTGATATTTTCGTATGCTGTGCTGCTACTATCAAGAAAACAATGCAAAATGATATTCAGTAAAACCATTCTGAAAATTCCTAACAAAAGAATAAATACGACTTTAGTTGCGCAAATAATTAGTGAGGAGCAGTAGAACCCTGTTTATAACTTGAAGCATACTTTTCATCAAGATTCTGACAAAAGCAAATCTAAGGTAAAATAAAAGTTAAAGTAGACAGTACGAAATATGTATGTACAGTCGTGGAAAAAAAGAAGTAAACACTTCTTACTAACTCCTCAACAAATTATCGTAGAAGAAAGTTACTGGTACCAAACGATTGGAAATAAAGTTTACTTTTAAATGATGTATACAAAATTTGCTTAGGGGGCCATCAACATATTAAAACGAGACCAAACTTCATTTGTTTTAATAGCAATACCCAATTTTAACAAGATATTTCAAATTTTCGTTTCAAACTATGCCTAGACACCGAATTTCAAGTCATTTGAATTATAAGTTTTTGAATTATAAACATTCAAAATTTAGTGCTTCTAATGTTAAATTACATTTTCATATTTATATATATATCTCCTGAAATTTTACTTCTAATGTGCGAATTTTTTGTGTAGCAATAATACTAACATACCCAAACATAAATACGTTGAATTTGCAATTTTTATACTTTTGTGATATGGATTATGAATTATGAAATTAATATTCGAAAAAATTATGAATTGCAACCTACAATTGTTTTGATTGGTTTATATTTATTAAGTTCTGTTTTATGGAAATCCAAAATTTCACATTTTTCTTCCAAGTAGTTTTCAAATTATGCTTAAAAAACGTCAAAATGGTGGTTTAAGGGGCCGTCTATGATAGAAGTGACTAGATATTTTGAAATTTCTTCTGCTATCCTGTAATCTAGTGGTCTTCAATGACTGCTTGAGTAGCGCTTAAGATGCCTTGATCAAGAATGAGGCTTTCTCGGTCAACAATCGAGTACTGAACTTCAATTTGGATACAGCCCCTAAAATACTCCCGTTTTAAAATAATTAATTTCTCGGAAACTTATGGTACGAATTGCATAAAAATTTATTTTTAGGCTAATTGAAGGGTGTAGAGTTCATTTATGCTGTCAGAATTGTGTACTGCTATTGAAAAAACAACGTTATGGTTCGTTTTAATATGTAGAGGGCCCCCCTAAGCAAATTTTATGTACATCATTTAACAGTAGACTTTATTTCCAATCGTTCGGTACCAGTAACTTTCGTCTACGGTAATTTGTTGAGGAGTTAGAAGGGGGTGTTTACTTTTTTTCCGCGACTGTACCTTCATTTAAACTAATGAATGGCGTAATATTCTCACTTTCCGATAGGGCAGTGTCGTAACTAGAAAAAAAACAGTGGCACTTCGGGAGTGCCAATAGAAGTGAAAACTTCAAAAAATTTGGATAAAAAGTCGAAAAATCAAAAAACCGAGAGTTTGGCACAGATGTGATATACGAACCAGGCTTGGCGCGATTTTTTAACGTCAATTTGGCGAAAGCCCGTTTTCCAATACCAGTTACAATATATATTTTTAAATTATTTTCTATTGTTTTAAAAAGTAAACAACAATAAATAAACGACAATTTTATTAATAACTATGGAACAAAACAATTGTGCAATTTAAAAAAATAGAATAAAAGTAAATGAACAATTTATTAATAAATAAGCAACAGGTAGCCGGGTTACCTTGTAAAATAAAGTAACGCCATTTTGGTGTCAATAAGGTACCTAAGCGCGTATCTGACATCTGTGCCCCGTATTTTATCTTCCGTAATCGAAATTCCCGCCAATACTGTTGGTCATTGACCAGACCATCAACACGATAAAATACAGCGTTATCGGTTTTTAGTTACACGAAATAGGTAGGTCACGAATACGGTATAATTCATTTTAACTGACGAAAAACAAAATAATAATAATAAAGGACTTTACGTGTTAATATCCATGCAAAACAAATAGGTGTTGCTATCCAACGTACAATTTATTCACAAGTTTAACATAAAACTCTACGTTTCGGTTTAATCTTTAAAACCTTCATCAGGAGAAAAATTTTCTAAAATATAAATCGACAACAAACTCTTTACATGCTACATTTTGAAATCAATTCAAAATACAAAACATTCTAACGGAAACCTCTTACTCCCAAATAAACAGTTCAGTGGCGCCATCTTTTAACCAAAGATACAAACGAAGAAAGAAATGCTGAAAAAAGTGGAATTTTCATTGACTTTTCAAAATTGAAAGCCATATTTCTGGGATGTGAAAGGAAACATTATCATTACACACTTCATGGTTTCTTAGACGAATTTCTAAAGATTCACGAAAAATAGCATTGCGCGGAATAACTTGCTTGGAAATAACTTTAGCATGGTCAAAGTCTATAAATGAAATGAGTCCTTTATGGTAGCTTCTTGAGAGTGCTGTAGAAAATTTACGAAACTTCAAATCGGTTCCATATTTTCCTATCTTATTTGAAAAGTTAAAAAGTCTTTCATGAAATTCAACATTCAACTTGTTGCCTCTAATTTTATGACATTGTTTAATCTTATGTGTAAAAAAATAGATCCAATTCCTTTTTCATCTTTTTCTGGGGTGTATGAAATTCCCTTTAAATTTACAGATGGGACCACCTCTTCCTATATTGATATGACTAAACGTCGATTTTTCGAAAGATTGCAAGAACATAAAAACGATTTGAAGTTTCGTAAATTTTCTACAGCACTCTCAAGAAGCTACCATAAAGGACTCATTTCATTTATAGACTTTGACCATGCTAACGTTATTTCCAAGCAAGTTATTCCGCGCAATGCTATTTTTCGTGAATCTTTAGAAATTCGTCTAAGAAACCATGAAGTGTGTAATGATAATGTTTCCTTTCACATCCCAGAAATATGGCTTTCAATTTTGAAAAGTCAATGAAAATTCCACTTTTTTCAGCATTTTTTTCTTAGTTTGTATCTTTGGTTAAAAGATGGTGCCACTGAACTGTTTATTTGGGAGTAAAAAGTTTCCGTTAGAATGTTTTGTATTTTGAATTGATTTCAAAATGTAGCATGTAAAGAGTTTGTTGTCAATTTATATTTTAGAAAAATTTTCTCCTGATGAAGGTTTTAAAGATTAAACCGAAACGTAGAGTTTTATGTTAAACTTGTGAATAAATTGTACGTTGGATAGCAACACCTATTTGTTTTGAAAAACAAAATAATAATTTGTTTTACCAAATGTTGTTTTGGTGAATTTAAATATTTCTGCAAGTCAAATAATTCTCCAAGTATGTTAACATTTCTTGATAAATAATTGCGCTTATGCTTTTGCTATATTTAAAACCACTACCATATTATTAGAAATATCGCTATAGTTTGATGCTATGACATACACCATAACGCAAAAATAACACGAATTTTAAAAACAAGAGAGTTTTTCTGCTAAACTTACCCGATATTTGATCGAATAGTTCACTTTTGCCGCCAACTATTGACATAAATAACAACTGTTGAATAAAGATAATTTTATTTTGCTAGAGCAAGGTAGTTTTATTTTAGCAAGAGTCACTAGACTTGGCTAATTTTTACATGAGATGTTTTTGATGAGATTTCCTTTTTCCAACTCTTGAACGTGTATTTCGGGAACCAATAGCGCACAGGCAAGCATGCGGCGCGCTTGCCTGTAAATTGTTGTTATTGATTAAGCAATCAATAACAATTAATTTCCCGCCCTCCTCATACCGAACTATGCACAATACATGTACATACTTATATACAGAGGTGTTTGTTACAATAACAGTATCACGAGTTAATTGGTTTTTCCCATCTCAAAGAATGCCAAACGCGCCCAAAGAAGCTTTCACTTCAATAATGAAAGTATCAAGTATTTGTCTTTAACAATAAACACAACAGCGTACTGCAACGAAAATGTAAAATTTGTGTGTGTTCCTGTGTGAACGCCGAGAGAAAAAGTGAGTTTTGGATTCGTTCTTCTTTTGCGGATTGAGCTGAAGAGCGAAAAGTTCCTGTCATTCACCGCTTGGCGCGCTAGTGTCTATGTGCCAAAATGCTAGGATGTCGGTTACGTAACAGTGTCTCCAAATCAGTGGTTTTTCTCCATCTCAAAAAGAAACTCAACGCGCCTAAAGAAGTTTCCACTTCAATAAATTATAATAATAATTAAAATTAACAATAATCGGATTATTGAATTAATAAGTATATAAAATACAATTTGAAATATTAGCGTAAAATATTGAAGAAATAGTATAGAAGTTTGTATTATATACGAAGGCATTTCGAAAAGTAAAGATACGCCGTACGCCGGAGGAAAAGAAAATTTTTGGCAAACAAGTTGACAACACAGGTGTTAACCTTGAACCGTTAGATTTCTCCTTGCGGTCGTTCGGCATTTCAACGTTGATTCTGGTTGGAGTAGGTCGTGTTTAAAATGGTTCCGCCGATTCAGAATCCCGCCAAATCCGAATTGCGCACCGTCATGCGTTTTCTTCATGCAAGTGGTCAGCGACCAGTGGATATTCACAAAGAAATTGTTTCTGTTTATGGGAACATTATGAATCGACAAAATGTAACGAAATGGTGTCGTCATTTCTCTGAAGGTAGGACCGATGTTCATGATGAACAAAGAACAGGTCGGCCATCTGTGATATCTGATGCCCTTCTTCAGAGAACGGAGGAAGCAATTCGTGCGAATAGACGTCTCCTGTTAACTGAAGTCACATCTTGGAGGAAAATCATTCCACGACGATGATGAGATCAAAGATGAAGTTGAAATGTGGTTCCGACAACAAGCGGAAACCTTCTATGACTGTGGGATACAAAAGCTTGTGCCCCGACTTAACAAATGTTTGGATAACGGGGGTGTTTATGTCGAAAAATAATAAATAATCCAGTTAATAAGATGTAACTTACGTTTTCTAAATAAATGTTTATTTTAACCCTAGAACTACCGGAAATTTTACTCAAGTTTTATAAAAACATTCTACACCAGAATTTTTACTTAAAACTATTTAATTTGTTTATTTAACTTATTATTGTCTGATTTATACATTTAGTTTGTTTTGAAGAAATTTCTGGTTTGAATAAATATTTTGAATGTACATGTCGGGTCCAACGGACCCGTCTGGTAGACGGAAGGTTAAGGAATGCGAGCCATTGTATCTTTACTTTTCGAAATGCCCTCGTAGCTGGAATTCGGCATTACATTTTGCGATACTGCTTATCCTGTTGAAAAAAGGATTATATTTAACTGAAATTCATTTTACAAATTTTATTTAGAAAGTGAATTATTTTTATTTATTTTACGTCGAAACAAACTAAAATAAACAGTTACATACTAATATTTACTCTTAATTTATTCATTTAACCTTATGGTCCTGTAAGGTCCTGTAACATTCATTTTATTTTAGCATGAAATTGCTAGACTTGATATAAGACTGATTTTTTTGTTTTGTTTTTTTTCTTTTTTACTATTTGCATATATTAGAATATTTCAGAAAAAGTTTAAATTTATAACTGTGATAAAGTCAGACAACTTTATTTCGACAGACTAAACATATGCAAATGCGACACGTATTTCCACTAAGCTCTTTATGTTTTCTTAAAGATTTCGTTTAAGCTGGGCGGAAAAAGCTGCAAGAAGCTTATAAAACTATCCACTCTTGGTATTAAAATGGATTTACCGAATTTTGCTACTTATATGATTTATAGAGCAGAAAAATGCAATGAAAATTTATATTAAGTAAGTAGATATTATTTAAACGAATTCATTAGCATATATTTCTTGATATATCTTGTGTAACATTATTACTTTGTATATATTAAGTTATATAACGCATACTTTGTTCAGTAAATACTATCTACTAAAAAACAACTTTTCAAAAGTAAAAAAAAAAAAAAAAAAAAAAAAAAAAGGTGAAAGTTGTGGCTAAAAAATAGTGTGATATCAAATTTCCAAGCTTATATTACGGTACTTATTTAACATTTTTTGAGAAAAATTTACCATATGTAAGTCGAGTACCTAAGTATGCGTTGATAGAAAGCCTTTTCTCCTTTACTAAATACATCATAACGTGTTTCTGAAAATTAATTTTTTTTTAATTACGCATGATGTGCTTGGCGGCCATCTTTCCATATTTTACACAAATTTCTAAGCACACAAGTTCATTGTTAAGATTGGAAGTTCGAAATTGTTACTAAAGCAAACATTTTATTCTTTTAATTTATGGAAATGAGTGCCTAAAAATTTGTGTCTAAAAATAAAGCTGAAGTAACTTCAGGTTTCATCTTATGATTCTCTTTTTTTGGAGGGGGTTAATTAATTAGTTAAAGCAGTAAAAATCAATTTGTTTTTTCAAAATAAAAAACTATCTTAATTTATCTGTCTGTAGCTAAAACTAGAAGTTCGAAATTCTTAATAATGCAAATATGAGCTTGAGGGCTTAGAAATTTGTGTAAAATATGGAAAGATGGCCGCCAAGCACATCATGCGTAATTAAAAAAAAATTAATTTTTAGAAACACGTTATGATGTATTTAGTAAAGGTGAAAAGGCTTTCTATCATCGCATACTTAGGTACTCGACTTACATATGGTAAATTTTTCTCAAAAAATGTTAAGTACCGTAATATAAGCTTGGAAATTTGATATCACACTATTTTTTAGCCACAACTTTCACCTTTTTTCTTTTCTTTCTTTTTTTTTTTTTGCTTGGCTTTTTTTACTTTTGAAAAGTTGTTTTTTAGTAGATATCAGTTCTTTTTCTAAAACAAATTATATATAATTGAAATAATTCTACTAGCTCAAATTAAAATTAATCCTTGTATAGCCTTTATAAGCAGGGAGCAAACACAATATTATACATTTTGTTTACCTATCATTCATTTTTTTATAGTGATTAATAATTTAAAAGTAAGGAAAGTCAATTTCTCCTTTCAAAGTATCAGTCTTTCTCAATTTATATCTCCTTAAAATTTTCTACGAAAGATGAAAATTTAGTAAAAAACAGAGTCGAAATAAAATATATATTTACAGTTAGTCTGTCAGTTAATTGTTTTTTCTAACTTTTTTATTGCTGACGGTTTTGCAAAATAAATTTACTACCTTTACAAATACCTACGGTTAATCCGAGAATGAAACCCCGCAGGCATCTAAAGAATCGAAAATCTGTAAATCTAGCAATTCTAGACATAATAAAGCAACATTTTTGATAAAAAAAATCTAAAAATTTAAAGATATAAACTGTACATATAACTTCATCTTCATTTAGATCGCGTTATAGAGAAGAAAGAATAAATATGTAATTTTACTCAAGTCTGTTTATCCATACCTATTTGCATAAATGTGAGGATATTAATTTACTATAAAATTTCCCATAAAATGATTATCTTTAATAGTCTATTATTAAAGCCGCATATACATTAGAATTAAATATTTTTCGGTTACAAAATGCCTGAAATCTATAGTCTTATCGTTCGTCAATTTTTTTTTTCTTTTTATGCCCAGACTCTTTTTCTGAACTCTGATAAAAGATCACAGACATATTGAAGCTATCCAAATTCTTATATCTTTCTATTGTATTTCCTTGTTTGAGGGGGGTGCGAGGAAGAGCCCTTAAGAACTTCGTTTTGTTCTCAGAATTCTGAATTATTCATTCAAAAGATCTACCTACATAAGTCTTGTTGCAGAATTTTCATTAGCTAAGAGTTGCATCAAGTTATACATCATGTGAATCTATTAAATTCATTTTTTGAAATACTAGATGGGAGCCATTGATATTTCCAGATCATTTGCCTACATTTTAAACTTGAGTCATTTACTACTATTCATTAATTTTCTATACGAATTAAAGAAGTCGTTGTTTTCATGCCAACTGTACCTTTCACTATTGCTTGCTTGTTTGTTTGTTTGATTTATTGAACACATACATCATATCACATGCGGATCACGGCGGGATTCGAATCTGCTTCCACCTACGCTCTCAAGCGATTAGCGGCATGGTGTCTTATCCACTCAGCCACTGTGGGCCACTATTGCTTTCTCTAATGCCCAGATACTCAAATTTAACCAACTGCACTTAGAATCATGGTCATAACAGAGAACATTTATATGTTAGAGCAGTTTTGCAAGTGGGCTACTTTTTTTTAAATTCAGATTTCTTGATTGCCAGCACTTATTATAAACGGTAAAATTCCCTTTGTTTACGCCTTAATTAATATGTCATTAAAAAGGCGCATTTTACAATTTGAAAAAAGTGGTGCCAATCAAGAATCTGAATTTAAAAAAAAAGTAGCCCATCTGGCAACACTGTGTTAGAGTGGTGACATATGCACAAGTCGTGTACTCATATTCAATTTTTTGTCCAAAGTACGGTAACTCAGTTTTCAGTAATAGACGAGGAAGATTTCAATTAAACTAACCAGAAAAGTTAACAAACATTGGCTTCCTGATTTGATTTTATTCAAAATTATTTTAGCCAGCCAAAGTTAATGTCCGGGATCCAGATAAATTTTCTCTGTTAGTAAAATTACATTGACCAATCAGTAGCCTCCATCCTTGCAGGCTTTTCGGTGTTTACTGCAAACATCAAAAAGTTCGGAAAAATGCAGACGTCTGATTGATCAATCTCATCCCGCTAATAGCGAAAAATCTATCTTGATCCCGGCCTATTCAACACCCTTTAAATATTGGAGAAAGCCTTGACACGTGTCGGGAAAACGTCACACAAACAGGCAAAACAAAGAAGAAAAATCATTCATTGGCTCGTTCATATTCACGAGCCAATGAAGGATTTTGTTTCTTTGCTTTGCCTGCTTTGTGTGATGTTTTCGTGACGCGAGTCAAGACTTTCTCAAATATTTAGGAGGCTTTGGCTTATTTCACCACCATGAAGTTATGAAAGGAGAGGAACAGAAATGTCAATCTTCCCGTGTGAAAAACTAGTTACCAAAAAAAACGAGTTCTTTCCGTCTCTTCTGCCCTTTTCTCTCTTGATTTTGACCGATAGCGGCCCATATAGCAGTCTCCAGTACAAGATGCCGATATATACGGTGGTCGCAGGAGGGAGGGTGTTAGCGCGATCAATGACATAATAGGCCAGTTCATAATGTTTAAAAGTCTCACGGAGTTGGATGGAGACTAACGAAAAAGACAGGCTACCGCGGTGGGTTCGATTCTTCTTTTTTTTACAAACCGCTGGAGTCACCTGATGCTCCTTTCATGCACCTTCTTTGGTGCATTCGAGCATCATGTGACTCCAGCGGTCTGTAAAAAAAGAAGAATCGGACCCAGCGCAGTAGCCTGTATTTTTCGTTAGCCTCAGAGTTGGATCATCTTTACACGATGATTAGTACAAAGCTGCGCGCCGATTTTTTTTGTGTCCATTGCCGTGTACAGATAATCAACTCCGTCTGACGTTATGAACTGGCCTTATATGTTGTTGGCCACAGTTTAGGAACAGCTACAAATGACTTCATCTATATCTACTCCGAAGTAAACGAAAAAGACAGGCTACCGTGGTGCTACAGCGCCTAGAATATATAGTTTGGAAATCGGCTATCCCAGTAATACTTTAAAAAGTGCTAAAATATTGGATCTCTTAAATTTCAAATGATGCTGAAATCCAATGAGTCGATCACAGCGATATCTGCAGGATATTTCCTAAAACTTCATGACGATTTGGTAACAGCGTCTAGAATACCTAGTGTGGAAATATTTTATTAAAAAACGCTAAAAATTTGTATCCCATAAATGATCGACGATACTGCTAAAATCCCAAGTGTCGATCGCAGCGAAATCTGCGGGATTTTCGTATTACATTGTATAGACTAGCAATATCTTGCAGTTATAGAAAATATCCTGCAGATGTCGCTGCGATCTGTATATTTCAGCAGCATCGTTGCACATTTAAGGATACAATATTTTAGCACTTTTTTAAGTATTACAGGGATAGCCAATTTCCACACTATATATTCTAGGCGCTATAATTTGGTCTAGACGCTGTAGCATTTTTTTTTTTTTTACATTTTATTAACATACATCTGAACAGTGTGCTTGGCATCAAGCCCGCTGTAATAATACGATGTTTACTTTGAAAGTATATCACAGATGTCGCTGCGATCAGCTCCCTGGATTTCAGCGTCAGTGCACATTTAAGGGATGCAACTTTTTAGCGCTGCTTGGATAGCAAATTTCCACATTATGTATTCTAGACGCTATAGCGGTGCATTACACGTGTCTCTTTCTTCTTTAAAAAATATCCTGCAGATGTCGCTGCAAATGACTGTTTGGAATTCAACGTCGTTGTACATTTAAATGATTCACTATTTCCGCGCTTTTTAAAGTATTGCTGGGATAGTCGATTTCTACAACATATAATCTAGGCCTATAACGAAGCTATAGTATCTAGAAGATATAGTTTAAAAATCGGCTTATTAAAAAGGTGCTAAAAAATTGTATCCCATAAATGTTGAACGAGGCTGAACGATGAATGTCGATCACAGCGACATATGGTAATTCCAACGTAACTATTTCAAAAGACATCAAATGAGAAAACGTTTCGCTCAGAGAAGATCTAGAAAATGTTGCTGCTATCGACATTTGTCATTCAGTATTTTTCAATATTTATGGGATTTAATTTTTAGCAATTTTTAAAGTAAAACTGGAATAGCCGGTTTGCACACCATGACCCTGATCTAGGTAGATTTTTCTTTGCTTTCGCAACGAGATTGACCAATCAGAAGCCAGAATTATTGCTAACTTTTCACTGTTTGCAAAAATGTACCTGGATCTCGGCCTATATTTCTAGACGTTATAACTGAGTTCAGGAATAGTATAGAAAGCAAACTCCGTATTTTGATACATTAAGGCCGGGATCCAATTAGGAACAAGTGTGTCGCTATAACGAAGTAGTGACATATGGCCAATAAAGATTTATTGGTAGAAGTGATAAAAACAAATCGTTAAAGGTCTTTGCGAGCGTGTCATTATCGTCAGGCTAATGCATATTGAATTATTTCCCTAGTCTAATAAAGCTCGTCCATGCGCGTATCGTCTAATGGAGGATATTCCAAATATGGGTTCAAGGCTGAAAAAGTCACGTGGTACCGGCAATTTACCTAAAGAACTTCTAACTGATGAGAAGGGAAACAGGAAACTACTACTGCTTTCTCCCGTGAACTGTTTCATTGGCTAGCGGGGATTTACATTACGTCGACGGAGCCTTCCCTTCTTTACGTTAGACGTTTTTGCATTGACCACGTGATCATAACGTAGATAGAATAGCCTCTATTCAAGAAAGTGGATTGCCGTACTATAGCACCTAGAATATATAGTGTGGAAATTGGCTATCCCTGTAATACTTAAAAAAGTTCTAAAATATTGTATCCCTTAACTGTGCAACGATGCTGCTGAAATATACAGATCACAGCGACATCTGCAGGATATTTTCTCAAACTGCAAGATATTGCTAGTCTATACAATGTAATACTAAATCTGCAGATGTCGCTGTGATCGATACTTGGGATTTTAGCAGTATCGTCGCACATTTAAAGGATACAAATTTTTATCGTTGTTTGGATAGCATATTTACACATAAGGTATTCTAGACGCTGTAGCCATACTTTCGGCAAAAACTTGAAATGAGCATGTTTCCTGTGCATATATCACCACTCTTATGTGTAAAGGCTCTCTGTTATGGTGTTGATTCTGAGCGCTCTTTGTTAAATTTCTATATTTGTGTTTTAGAGAAAGCAATACAGAAAAGTACTGTTACTATGGAAACAACAACTACTTTAATATCGAAATGTATAGCTAAGGAGTTCAGAATCAGTGCCTTAAATAGTTTCGAATACGTATTGTTGTTATGACAATCAATACCCTTCCTGGATGTGGAAATGCAAAATTGTGTTCAACATAATGGAGGATATTCCATCTACATTTTGATCACGTGGTCAAGGTAAAAACTTCTATCGTAAAGAAGGGAAGGCTCCGTAGACGTGTAATGTAAATCCCCGCTAGTCAATGAAACGGTTCATCAGGCAAAGTAGTAGTATCTTCCCTTCTTATCAGTTAGAAGTTCCTTGGATAAATTACTGGTATCTCGTGACTTTTTTCAGCCTCGAACCCATATTTGGAATATCCTCCATTGGGCGTAATCTAGATAGATTTTTGGCTGTTAGAGAAACGAGATTTATCGATCAGAAGCCTGCCATTTTGTGAACTTTTCGCTGTTTGCAGAAATGCAGGCTATTGATTGGTGATTCTCGTTTCGCTAACAGAGAAAATCTATCTGGATCCTAGCCTACATTTCTACAAGCATTGCACTTCATCCATGGCACTAAAAAAATGACTCAAAACTTTCATGACATAGGCCGGGATCCAGAAACAGCAAATATTCTCAAACATGCAGGCTTCTGATTGGTCAAACTCATTTCGCTAACAGCGAAAAATCTATCTGAATCTCAGCCATAGTTATCTTCGACGAAATCAGTGCAAAAGGATAATATAAAATAAATGTATAAGATTTCAAAAATATTTTGGCGGGTTTATCGCTATTTGGCAAAATTTGCTAACTTTAGAACTAATTAACAGTTTTTCGCTAATTATGAATAGAAAATTAATGTTTTTAAAGCTGAATTTTATAAAAGCACGTAGATTGAGTAAATATCTATCCAAAAATTCAATCCTTACTTTTTTCTGTCCATTATTTAAGAGTCTACCTCGATTGAAACATAAGTTGTGACGAAGAAAATAAATCTGTCATTTTCAGTATCTCGACGTTATTTTAAAAAATCTATATCTCTGTTTATAATTAATTTATGAGAATGCATTTGATCTCAAATTGAAGATCTTCTTTATTAGGTTCTTCTGGTGTTGGTTTTATTTTTCTGCGATGATTGCTTCTTTTGATTGCTTTCTTTTGGGAAATTTTACGCTGGCATATTTCGTCCATTTAACATGGAGAAGTTGTCTGCAGTATAATAAGCAGTTACGGTGTATTGCCGTTTGTTTGTTTGGCGAGGTTAGAATTTTTTTTCAGCTTGGCTTGGCAGAACGACCGTCCTGCTTGATATGAATTACATTTTACGAATATTAAATTTTAAACAGGAGTTTCTCTTATGAATCGTAATATTTTGATTGAGTGGTATATACAAAATATAACACGAAATAGAAAATAACATTCACTTATTTCAGATATAGGATAATTTTTATTTCATTTTAAATATAAATTTTTGTTCATTCGGAAATGGACTTAACATATCAAAAAAATGTGGAATGAAAAATATTGAATGCGCTGTTGTTTAAATTTAAAGTTAATCGTAACGTAATGACGAAGAATAATGCTTGTTCCAAATATCCAGATTAAACTTAAACTGACAAAATGTGACACTTAAACATTTTTAGCATTATCCGGTCAGAAATTAGTGAAGCCACTCTGGTTTTATACTGCTTTACTGATCATTTTACATTACCTGAAAGACTTTACTCATACTGAAAAAAGGCTTTATTTCATTGCTTGTGGCTACTAATAGAATTCTACCTATAACAGGTATTTTAATCCCGGAGGCACCTAACAGCAATTACCGTCTTTTAATATCTCTTTAAAAAAGCATTCGAAATATTTTTTGTGAGATTCAGAACCAGTAGGCTTTGTATTCATTGAATAATCCTTTTCTCCAGAAAATAACTGACAAGTTGAGCTCTGTCTAGCTTCTTGTTGTCGCAGATATAAAAATTCCCTTATTACTATATAAAAAAAGAAATAATTACAAATATATACAGGGTGCATAGGAAAGTGCCTTTAATCAGAAAATACTTGCGAACGGGGATATCTACAGACATGCAAGTGAGGTAACGGTATAGTAAAGCGACTACGCTCGATATAATAAGAACGACAGCAGCGCCCCTAGTGACGAAATTTGAAAGATAGCCATTGCAAATCGAAAACGATAAGAGATAGAGCAAATTTTCCAATTAGAATGTTTTAGAGCATCAATTAATTAGTACGAAACGACATTTGGTTCACATGGATAAGATAAATCATCGCATGTATCCCTAAAAATGTCCGAAATCGTTGAGCGACGGTTTTACTTTGCATTTCGGAAATGAAGAAATGCGCAATTAAATATTGCGACGTTGTACTGTAATGTCTGTAAATTTTTTATTTCCAATACATTTAAAATTTTAGTTTAAACCTTTAGGGGCAGAAGAATTATGTTCGTAAAATGAGGAAATAATTGACTGACACAAGAATATTTAAACGGATTTCTTAGAAAATAAAAACCCACTAATTTGCACTTTAATTACAAAAGCAAAATTTTATTAAAATATTCTTGGTGCCATTTGTCAGTTCTGGAATTAAAATTAGATGGCTAGACCGTCTAGACACCGCCCTTGAAAGGGTTAAATCTATGTAGTAGTATTGAATGGGCTTGCAATAGAGGTTTCATGCTGAGAAAAGTACATGGAGAATCACTCTCGTGAATAGAAACCGTGTATCGTGAGCAATGGCGAACTTTTCTAACATACTGAATATTAACTTTTTATCACTGTGAGACAGCTTGTCTTTTTTGTTTTTTTTGTGTGATGTTATCAAAACGTATTGAGGTAAGTACAGTCGTGGAAAAAAAAAGTAAACCCCCCCTACTAAGTCCTCAACAAATTATCGTAGAAGAAAGTTACTGGTACCGAACGATTGGAAATAAAATCTACTTTTAAATGATGTATATACAATTTGCTTAGGGGGCCATATACATATTAAAACGAACCATAACTTTGTTTTTTTTCAATAGCAGTATACAATTCTGACAGCATAAATGAACACTGCACCCTTTAATTAGCCTAAAAACAAATTTTTACGCAATTCGTACCGTAAGTTTCCGAGAAATTAATTATTTTAAAACGAGCGTATTTTAAGGGCTGTATCTAAATTGAAGTTCGGTACTCGATTGTTAACCAAGAGACCCTTAGATTGTTAACCCTTCTTGATCAAGGCACCTTAAGCACCACTCAAGCAGTCAATGAAACGGTTAGATTACAAGACAGCAGAAGAAATTTCAAAATATCTACTCACTTCTATCATAGACGGCCCCTTAAACCACCATTTTACCGTTTTTTAAGTATGATTTGAAAACTACTTGGAAGAAAAATGTGAAATTTTGAATTTCCATAAAGCAGGACTTAATAAATCTAAATCCATCATAAAAAATTGTAGGTTGCAATTCATAATAATTTCGAATATTAATTTCATAATTCATAATTCATATCACAAAATTATAAAAATTGCAAATTTAGCGTATTTATGTTTGGGTATATCAGAATTATTGCTACACAAAAAATTAGCACATTAGGAGCATGATTTCAGGAGATATAAATAAAAATATTAAAATGCAATTTAACATTAGAAGCACTAATTTTTGAATGTTTATAATTCAAACACTTTTCATTCAAATGACTTGAAATTTGGTTTCTAGGCATAGTTTGAACCGAAGATTTCAAATACCTCGTTAAAATTGGGTATTGCGATTGAAAAAAATAGGTTTGGATTCGTTTTAATATGTAGATGGCTCCTTAAGCAAATTTTATAAACATCATTTAAAACTAGACTTTATTTCCAATCGTTCGGTACCAGTAACTTTCGTCTACGATATTTTGTTAAGGAGTTAGTAGGGGTGTTTACCTTTTTTTCCACGACTGTGCGTATTTATGCAATACATTGTGTGTATTTCTTCATACTTCTGGCCATTCTATTCAAACGTTTACACAAAATGGAGAGCATCGATTTCGGACATTTTTGTGTATACAGGCGAGGATTTATCTTAACCATGTAAAACAAATGTCGTTCCGTAATAATTAATTGATGCTCTAAAAGTTCCAGAATTGGAAATTTTGCCGTATCTTATTTCATTTTCGATTTGCAACGACTATCTTTCAAATTTCGTCACTACGGGCGTTGCTTTCGTTTGTATTAAATCTGGCGAATTTGCTTTCCTATACCGTTACCTCACTTGCATAGCTGTAGCTCTCTGCGTTCTCAAGTACTTTCTGGTTGAAGGAACTTTTGTATGCACCCTGTATATCTATCTATCTATCTATATATATATATATGTGTATATATATATATATACAGGGCAAAGTTAAAGATTGCAAAGTTAAGTTGTAATCATAATAGTATAATAAATGACATTATAAATCTCTATCAAGATGCAATGGTTCAGAATTATCCTATTAGTTTGATGAATAGTTTGACAAGCAATTTCGTCAAGGATAAAGATTATCGAGATGAATTACTTTTGGCGATTAAAAACATCGCCAATTAATAGTAGGCTTTATAAGGAGCTCTGCCTGGAAGTAGCGTTCTTTTTTAATTGGTTTACTGCATTCTATGGCCGGTTTAATGCTTTCTTTTATCCGTTTGGTCTCGACACACATGGGGGAAGTTTCAAGAGTAATTACCGGTACAACCCAGCATGCAAGTCTTTAGCCTTACAGTCTATCTCCATTGGATGATTCCTTTTCTTTTCACTCATGGTTTTGTTAGTTAGAATTTTCCTTGGTTATTTTATAATTTTTCTCAGTCGTTAAAGAGTTTTGGGACTAGAAGTATAGTATGTGTTTTTGGTATTATATATATATATATATATTTATACAGTGTGTCCACGTATAACCTGATCGACCTTTATTTTCGCAACCGTCCGTCCTAGATGCATACTTCCAATTACAAAAATGGTTTAAATAAGGTAAAGAGTTATTTTTAAAGCGATTTGGGTCAAGAAAAATATTTATTAAAAAATTACGAAATTTAAATTTTTATACGGTCCCCCGGTCCTACAAGTGATATTTAGTAAACATTGACTATGACACGAACAAGTAAGACATAAAAAGTCCCATTCATCTAACGTTAAAATTGACCGAGTTATGAAACTTTGAAATGCATGACTTTTATCACTTTTTTGCATATCAAAACAGATGATATCGACCATGCTTTCAGGGGTCGTATATAAAGTACTTAAACTTATATAGAGGTATCTGCGGGTTTGAAAGAAATCGTACAAATATTACGATTGAGTTAACTTTATTAGTTAAATTTCAGAATAGTTAAAATAATTGTACTTTAGCATATGTTGTATTTTATAAGGCTTTGAGGCTATGGCTTCTTTTAACAAAAATTATATTATTTTCATAAGGTTTTATTTAACTTGCAACGATCGTCTTTCCAGTTTAAAATTTGTATTCGAACTTTAACTGACTTTCAAATGTTCGATCGAAGTTAAAATTTTACATACTGACTTAAATCCGATTATAATGTAATACTATTATGATTTTCGACGCTTACCATACGTACTTATATTAGAGGATAACAAAATAATTCGGATAGATTACCGTCAACAATTTTAAGAAATGGTTTTAGATTTGATAACATAAACCTGTGATGGTTGTGTTTTTTAACTTTTATAATTACGTTTTATGTATTTTTTAACTCTAAATAAAAAAATTACCTTCCCTTTTAACCATCATGTGAGGATTTCTCGTAAATCGTAAATTTAAAGGTTAAAAAATAGCGAAAAATCTGATACTAAAAAGTAGATGTAAGACCTTTTTATTCAGTTTAATTTTATTTAATTCAATAATTTATTCAATTTTGTGACTTATACTGGGTAGCAAAGGAGTCCGACGAGGTTGGGAGGAGAGGGGGATCAATTTTAACTTCGAGCTTTTTAACTTTGAAATTTGCGATTTGAGAAAAATCCTCACATGATGGTTTAAAATGAAAATCATTTTCGGATTTAGAGCTACAAAATACATGTAAATCAATTTTCAAAAGCTAAAAAACGTAGCACAATCAAAAATTTGAAATATCATCACATAGTCTGTCCGTCTGTCTGTCTGTCAATGCCATTTTACTCGTAAACTATGCAACGTGAAAAATTCAAATTCGGGGAAGTAATAAAGACCATTGACCCACATATTTTCAGATTAACAACATTCATAAATATATTTAGTAAAAATATAGAGGGTCTAATTATGCTACTTGAAAAGAAATCTTTTCTTTGTATATCATGTGGGGTATCCTCTGAAAGCTTTCGTAACGCTGAACTCAAAAATACATTCCTTTTAATTTTAGGTATTATATTTTCAAAGTTATTGTCGAAAATGCAGCGCAAAAATATGCCCCCCCCCCCCATCTAATTCCGAATCTACTGAAACTAAAATTATGAAAAAAATTAGAGGTAGTAGACGTTAATATAAACCTTGCCTGAAAATTATAGAGATTATCCTAGGTCACATAGTTTTTGAAAAATTAGCATTTTTCTGTTATACACAAATTTCGATTTACGGGCATTCAGAAAAATTGTTAAGCATCGCTGGATATACCTATCGTTGCAGAAGTATAAAAGCATTGTTGATAATCATTTTCGAAAAAAATCATCGGTAATTAGCCGAGATATTAACCCTTTAAAGATACGTTCAGTTTCGACATACACAAGGACAGGTGCGGCGTACTCTATGCCTAGTTAACAAATTTTAATGATATGTATGTGTAATGTAATGTCCAGTAACAGTATAAAATCAATAAAAGTCAAATTGTTAAAAACATACTAATTTAAGCGGAATTAGGACTCTAAAAAGTGGAAAAAAATGAAAAAAAGACCATATTCAACATTTAATGTCTTAAAATGTATATGATTTTAAAACAGAATTTTAATTGGGATGAAAGATATAAGTATGTTCTTTCATTTCATGTATTTAAAAAATTGCAAGATACAGAATTAGTATTTATAGGGGGCTCGAAACCGTTAGACATTTCTCGAACAAAAAATTGGAATAACAGTTTACGCGCAGGATTACAAAATAAATATTGCAACTAGAATGAAAATTTTGGTGCTTACTTATACTTCGGATTGTAATAATTTACCTGAACTTAAATAAATTTGTATTTAAAGCATTTTTATATTTTTAATGCAATGTTGCATTTAGCTAATACAAAATTTTGAAAATTTCAACAGTAAAATCACCTAAAAAAATATTTTTTTAACAATAAAAAGAAAATTTTATGTTCAGTTTATACAGACTAACATGAAATATATGTTTGGAAAATTTCATGAAAAAATATTCAGAAGTTTTTGAGGTATCCTTTGCATTACGCACAAAAAACGCTATTTGGAGAAAAAATACTTCAAAATTTCGGAAACCCCGCTTCAGCTATTGATCGGGTATAATTCTAAAAGCCATAACTTCTGTTCTAATGGGAATTTCAAGGAAACAATTATATCAAAATATTCAAAATATATAGGAATTTAAAACATCTAAAAATTTAATTTTTCTTAAATTTTGAAGCTTTAATAGTCTTGCGACTACTTAACCATTTCCGGCGCGGAGTAATTCTATTGATTAACTTATGAAATAATGAACTGAGACCAGAATTTATAACCGAATTTATTAGAAAATGCGAACTTGCTTATTTTCACGTACATGGTAAAAGGAAAATTTTAATTAAATATTTTTGGTACCGTTCGCCTGTTTTGGAATTAAAATTAGGTGTCCTTTTTTTAAGGGCACCGCCCTCGAAATGTTTAGCTAGAATGAATCGCATAAATACTGTGGGATTCGCGATAGTTTGCGTTGGGTGTATCAGTCTACGCTTCGACTGACTTTAAAAGTTAATTAAACACCTTTCTGGAAAAACGCGGCACTGAGCAAGGTGGCGTTGAACTTTGAAACCTCCTTCCGAAGCGCGCTCAGCACAATGCCAAATTTAAACTTTGATCAAAGGTTTTGTTTTAGCTTCACTGTAGAAATAAAGGTTATTACTACGCTGAAATTAGTTTCATGAAATGCCAAATGAAGTTTAACTATGCACTGCTTTTATTGTCAGTGCCGAATTAAGTTCATCATAAACAGATTAGGATAATATTAAAAAAAGAGTTATAGGAATAGCTATATTTGATATTATTTATGTTCCATATCTCTGTGAAATTTCATGGAATGCCCATTTACTTTTTCTGATATATACAGTTATACCCAACCCTACGTTGTATAGTTTTTTACAAAGTCTTAGTATTCTTTTAGCAATGTTTTTTTTTTATAATTACAAATCCATATATTTATTCTACGGAACCCTCTGTGTGCGAGTAATACTCGCACTTCACCGTTTATTATTGTTGGCATCATTAAAGTACTCATTAGTGCCAAATTTGTTTTGCATAGAGTTAAAGTTGTCTCCTGCACCGTGTTTTATTTGTAAATGATAGTCTATTCTGTCATTTTTTATTTGTAAAGCGTCAAACTTCTTCTTTTTTTTTCTTTTTTTTTTGTAGCACTTGCATATATTCTATGGTTAAATTCCTACTTGCATAGCTGTTTTGGCATCTAAATAAGAATTAAAACTCACTTCAAAAACAGCTTTATCAATGCAAAATATGTATGTTTTGAATAGTGTTATTTGTTTTTGAGCATCGTGCTTTTTTGTAAATAGTCTCCTGTGTCAGTACCAATTTTTTATGTGTTAAACTGTTATCTAGCATTGTGCCTTATATCAAAAAATATGAAAAAAGGGAACAAATTCTTTTAACTCCCTTCGTTTTTGTTGTATCTGTAAGTCCTATTAAGTGAATTTTCCACATTTGGTTCACACCTGGACTTCTTTTGTTTAATGTATTTTTTATTATACTTTACTTGTACAGCATTGCATGATACTGTATTATGAGTTTTTTCCCCTTAAAAATTTGTAATGTTCATAAGATTGTATAACGATAAGTCCAGCAAAATTGGATAAAACTGGGCTGCCACTTGTAACATTTTTGTGTAACTTTGTAAGTTTTAATGTATAGGGGCTTCATTCAACGATGTTCTTTCCTGGTCCTGCCTACGGCAGCGGCCCGTGATGATGGTAGTTATACTGCAGGGCGGGGCTGGTTAACTGAAACTATAGTGGTTGGCCTCTCCACCTGGCCTGAAACTGAAATTGAAATTAGTCTATTCCGATTGCAATCCAGTCTCTTTACATATTTCAACATACGATAAGAATCATTCTATGCACACAGTCAAGACTCATTACTAAAGAGGCCAATGCTCCAATATTATTGTGTAAAAAATTGTTGTTGAGATTCTAGAAAAGGGGGCCACTCATTTCTCATCTGCATCAGCTGAGGAGTATGTAGACTACGAATTCTAGCTTTCTACCGGGCTTAAACACTTTTTCTGCTAGGTATCGCTATAACAATTATTCATAAATGGCTTTTCAAGACGTAGCAACCGTGTCCTAGGTTAGCTCTCTATCCCTTATCTATTCTAGATAAATCGTGCATTTAATGCAACATACTATATTTCGCAGGTGTCGTTACCCTTAGAAGTGTCCTTTTGAGGAACTACTAGTTAGAGCTTCTGTAATTTGGAATAAGTTGAAATTCCACTTTCAACAATGAATTCGATTTCTGTTACAATGGTGTCCTTCCGGCTGTGTCTAGATGAAGACTCGCCGAGAATACTTTTTTGTTGAAATGAATAAAGTTAGTAAAGAGAGCATGACTCCAATCTTAAAATGACCAAAATTCTCTTAAAGGTGACCTCACATATGTAATCCGTTACGACAGCCACATATGGCTATTCATCAGGCATAAAAGCCTTTCTTTGCTGGGTTGTTATATTAAAATTGTAACAAATTGCTAATCCATATCCATCAACGATGTACGAAGTAATTTTTTTTGCTGTATTCTCTGTATGCTGTCGTGGTTCTAATTAAACAGAATCTTCTGCACCTGTCGTGCGCCTTTATAAACCTTGTATCGGCTTGTCAGCAGGATTTCTGTAATTTGGAATTGGCTGCAAAACCTCAAAACCACTATTTATGTGTGTCTACACATTTTCAGATAACTATTATTTACAGTTTTTTAAATCCAATTTTAATATTTATTATTTAGCAAATACCAGGCTTACTCCTATAAACAGTTATAAAATACTTCCAAAGTATAATGTTTCTTTTACTTAGCAGGATAATTCACTAAAATAAATAATACTGAATGTGTAAAATACATTAGTCTACCGTTATAGGTCCCTAGTTGGGAAATAAGAGAAAAGCACTGTTCGTCCGAAAGCGCGATATACCGAGAGTTTAAAAAATCTTCTAAAAATGATAGCATAAAAATTAACATTTTTTTATAGATCTTAAATGTTAGTTTCTATGCATATTATTAATGAAATTAACTACACAAGAAAACACATATTGAAACTGCCATTACATAAAAATTCTTAAAATGTCTGTTTAAGTAGAATGCATTTTGAAAGGAAGACACCCAAATGGTACGATATTTTCGAAGGAGCAATGCAACAAGGTGCATCAAGGGGTTTCTGTACTTAAATGATATATACCAGAAAACATATATTTATTTTCAAATAACTTATTCATATTATTTTGATTTATCATCTGTAACACAAGCCTACGATGCTTGTGTTTTTTACTTTTGATAATTGAATCTATTTATATAAAATTCAAGTCTCTATGTTTCCCTCACAATTCCGGTCGGACCGCCTCATTGAAATGAGTAATTGTTAAAAAATACTAATGACGCCGGGTTACCACAATAGCGCCAAAGTTTTACCAACTTGGCAAATTTGGCCACAAAAATAAATTGCCATATATGAAGCCAACTTGGCTATAGCTGCCTAATTTGGCAAGATTCCCATTTAAAACATTAAATCTTTCCGCAATTTAATTTAAACTCCACGCATTTAATTTATTTTTTTTTTCAAAATCTATCGGTCAGAATTTAAAGTGTAATATACGAAAATGTACGTCTTCACATCTTCGTACCGATGCTACTAATAAAATAACCGCCACTAGATGGCGCTGTACTATCTGATTTCCTTAACTGCCTGATTTTAATGTACTTTAGACAATTTTCCAGTATAGGAGCTTTGGCGAGATAGTGAAAATGGCCTTGGCGAGAATATGAAATTTAGTAACATATTTTCTAGCAACATATTCAATGTGTTGCATATTTCTTTATATCTCATTTTCCGTCATATTTGACGGGCTATCTTTCTAGTTTTATATATTTTTTTACGCGGAATCCGAAAATGACCTTCATTTTTACCCATTCAGGATTTTTTGCAAATCACAAATATGAAACTTAAAAAATCAGGAAATAGCAAAAATCTGTCAAAGCAATTTGTTAAAAACTTACCAAAGGAAGGCAAAATGTTTAAATGCATCTGCGACAAATTTCCAGCCTTATCAACATCCAAAATAAAAGAGTACACCAAAATGAACCCTATAGAGAATATAAAAGTAAAACTTGGTGCAGAGAATGAGCAGTTCGAAGAAACTTCCACATATGGATTGAAGTTGTAAGAATATTAAATACACAATATTCAATAAATTTAGGTGTAAAAAGGCTTAGCAGAAGCCAAAAGATGATTAAATTATTACGAAAAAAAAGTTTTATATGTATTTCATAGTATCAGGTTTTCGCAATATTTTTATAATTTAAAAATTTGCAATTTGCGGAAAACCTTAACATGATGGTAAAAAAAAATTAATGTCATTTTCGGATTTAGTACTACAAAATATATTAGAATAAAATATCGAAAGCTAAAAAAACTCAACCATTGCATCTATTTTATGGGATCAAAGTTTTGCAATTTTTTGACTTTTTAACTTTGAAATTTGCGACTTGCGACAAAATCCTGACGTGATAGTTAAAAATGAAGGTCATTTTCAGATTCAGTCCTACAACATACATAAGAATCTATAATTAAAAGCTAAAAAAAACATGATACAGCCCAAATTATGCAGGCAACCATGGGATAAATACCACTTCAAAGGACAAAGATTAACAGCTTCATATTGCAGATTAAAAAAATGAATTAAAATTATTTTTTAAAAATAATAGTAATATAACATACGTAACTCTTAGATCTAAGAGAATTTTACTTTCATATTTTAAATTTAATAAATATTTATTCCTGTGCAATTACTTTAGTTATACAAATAAGACTAATTAAAGACAATTAGCTAAATCAAATACAAAAAAGGTGTTTATCTTTACACCTCTAATGAGTTTCTGCTGTATAATTTCTTTAATTAGTAATGACAGTATTAACATTCATGTAACGTTTGCAAGTCTCTCCCATGATGCAGGTAAAAAATTGCTTTAAAAATTTAGAAAGTGCTTAAACAATGTTCCGCATTGTAGTCTTTAATTACGAAAAGAAATTTTCAGAAATTAGATAGTGTGAGGAGGCTGGCGGTGGCTAATTATCTTTATGAAGTGACAACATTAAATATGCTACTTATAGTTTAACCTTTTAAGTAAATTTAGAAGTGAAACTCCACTGTTTTTTGAATTCCTTTTTTTAAGTAATGCATATTAAATTAATATGTAAATTTCATTTTACACTATTTTAAACATAAGAATATGAAACACATACTTTGATGTACTACCAGATGCTTACTGTAACATACGACGTGAATAGCATTTATCGTTGATTTGCAGTGGCACAGAAAATAATTCAGTTAAAATATTTTCTATGACCGATTATTGTTGGAAATATGTTTTCAGTTGTGGTATGCGTTTTGAAGTTCAACTAATTTTTTGCATATTTATATTTGTCTATATATTCCTTAAATCGCATACAGAAAGCAAGTCCTAAACATGACTGTCTAAGAGCATGAGTTGAATAAAGGTGAGTTTTAATTGTGTATGCAATTTCCAGTTGAACTATATTTGAAACACTAAGAGATGTTTGTAAAATATGAATATATTCATAAACAGGTCTACCTGAAAAACTTGATACATTGCTGTATATGGATTGTAATTGCTGGAAGGGCAATTTGAATTATGTTCTGCGTTTTTTCTTCTATTGAAATTTTAGCTTAAAATGTGGTGCGTATAAAAATATGTATGCAATGTACAAAGCAGATGATGATACGCTCTCGCAGGTGAAGGTTGTTATTTCTCTCTAGTCACTTATATAAAACCTTAATATCTTGTCGACGTCTGTAGATGAATCGTTAGACTACATAAACATTATTTTCAAACCGTTGTACTACTTTTTGAACTTCAAAACCATCAATTCGACGTAAATGTTTTATTTTATATTTAACAAGTGAAACAAGTTTTGCAATGGACATAAAACGAAGGAAACAAAATTTTGTGTGCTGCGTACTGATTTTTATAAACGTTTCCTAGTAGTTCTAATACTGTATAAGAACTACTATGTTATCATTTTACTCAAACTGAAATATCAGATTTATATAGGCTATCCTTTTTAAACAAACAAATTTCAGATGACGAATTGAATTTGTAAGAGTAACAAAATAATATTAATTTTAATGAGTATATTAATGCTTTTAATTTAACATATTTGTATCTAAAACATGTTTCTTGAACGTGGTTCGAAGACAGATTGCTCTAGGAGCCTGGAACCCTTGTCCCACATCCCCGACACATAAGATGATGCAGGGTAAATGGTATAGTAAATTCATAGCTGGTAGCATTGGGAAGGGTGGACATACAAGTAAAAAATCTAACAGAAATTGCTTGGGAAAAGATCTCAATAAAAAAAGAAATATCTAGAAGGAAGCTTAATTATAGCATTACAACACCAAGATATACTCATATTTTTGTATTTTCTTAAAATTTTTATAAGATTTTTTTCATATATTTTATAATATTTTTTGAAGAATTTTTATAATTTTTTATATTATAAGTAGTTAAAACCAGAAGAAGTAAGTAATGTAAGTATTGATAGTGAAAAAATGTAGCCTAGTCCAAATGGCCACTGAAAGTAGATTTGGATCCGCTGGGTAGTCTAGGCCTAACGGCCAATGAAGTTGTGTTTTGGATCCGCTCGTGGAGCCGTCAATTTGCAAGAGACTATGCCGTTATAGAGTTAAGGCAATGCCGGGAACGACCATACGCCTAAGCATGGTCCTGAAAAGGACGGCTCTCCCGGAAATTTATCGCCTGACATAAGGGAAGATACTTCTGGATCCACGTCGATAAGCGCCTCAGCAGTGCCGGATGCAACCATTCGGCTTGCGCCGAGGTCCTGAAAAGAACCAGTCCATCCGACCTATACGCTTCTCGACTGGTGTCAGACTGCGCAGAGCGCCGGCAACGGCAAAATTATCTTCTTGTATAGACTACGGAGGAAAAGGGAGGATCCAAAGGTGGAGTGTGGACTGCTACTGGCACGCAGAGAATAAAGATATTAGGAAATGCTGAGATTAGTCGGTGTTGCCAGATTGGGGACTTTTTAATTCAGATAATTTGACTGTCACCATTATTTTAAAATATTATAATTCGCCTTATTTTTCAGAATTTTTAATCTATTTTTAAATAGGCCGAATATTTCTATTTAAAAAGAAAAAAACGGTAACAATCAACAATCTGGGGGTAAACAAAGTCCCCAATCTGGCAACACTGAGATTAGTATAAAGTACAATTAAAGATTAAATTAAATAACAATATTAAATAAGAGTATCTAAAATAATTCCCATTCTAGGACGCTTGCTATTATTTCAGTCGAAAATGTCGTATGTTGGTAAAACATTCAAAGCACTGTTATCAGTAGTTTCTAGTGCAAGATGAAAGTTAATATTTCAGTGTTGTATAAAAGTACTGAGCCTGGTAAAATTAATTTCTTTATATAAATGATAATTCCTGATGTAATAAGCACATCATAAATTAAACGAATAGTAGCGTTTTGGGTTTGAGTGATGAGTCTAATGTGATTCTTAGCTGCATACGACCAAATTTTGGATTAAAATAACACATAAATAGGAACTGTACAGGATAAATTTATTTTTAATAGAAAGATCATTGTTTCGAGCAAGAAGGGGATATAAATTTATTTTTAGCAACTCCAAACTTATTAAGCGTTGTGTGAATGTGTTGGTCGAAGGTAAGTCTCTGGTCTGAAATAATCCCCAGATATTTACAACTTGAGGACCAAGGTTTACAAAATAAAATAGCTTGAGTTTTATAATATTTATGGCGATTCTCCATTTGTTAAACGAAGTGGAGAGTAATTTTTGGTGCCGGGTAATTGCAATTATGGCGTATTTACGATTTTTGTTAACAGAAAAAACACATGTATCGTTTCTTGAATGTGCGAATGTTTACATGATAATTAATAGCATCCGAAACATAAATATTCCGGTATAAGAAGTTTTATTAATGCACTAGAAAAAATTATCGGAAACATTTCTATATAACAAAGCCTACAAAATAAATTTCGTTTCTAAAAATGCTTCTTAAATTTCCGAAAATATTTTGGTGTCTGAACTTTCTATAGATAAAAAATATTTTTTAGAATCGTGGGACACTCGGAAGATATTTGTATATATATTTTCCTGTGTTGTTTTATTATATGTCTCAAGATTAAGAAACATTTGTCTCTTTTTACAAAGTGAAGAAAAAATTGGATTGCTTCTATAGTGTGACAATGAACGGCAGAACGAATATACAAATAAGATAATCTTATACAAAAACATTAACCCTTAATTACCAGTAGCTTTAAATACATGATTCTTATTTTATATTCTATTTGCACTACTATATTTTAAAAGAATTTTTTTCAGTAAATTTATCTTGCATATGTTGTCAAAGTACAAATAAAAGTTCCAAGCAAATAAATTTAGTTAAGGTGCAGTGTCCCTTATATGGGGCATTGATCCGCTAATGGTTAAAATTAATCCGCTGTCTTCTGTTCCTTATCTTATCTTCTTATCTTTGTTTGAAATTTCTGCGAGGTTATTTCTCATTTGTTAGTTTTGTATCCTTAATCCATCTTTGACTTTGTTCTATTGCAAAGGATGAAACTTTTCGCCTTTCACTCTTTATGTAGCTTTTGTTTCTATTTAAAAGATTTTTTTTCTCCTTTTAATAACAAATCAAGAGGACATTATAGATGAATAAATATATCCTCTTTATTCGAAGGTAATTTTCCCTTATTCTCTAATCAAGACTGCTTTGTGAAAAACATAATTTTATCAAGACATTTGTAGCTGAATATTCAAATTTGCGTTAATTATTAAGAAGAGGATGCTTTTCACTTGTGAAGTATTTTGGAGTACTAACTACAACACGCATACCGATAAACATAGAACTTTAATGAATAACGCATAAGTGTTTGGAAAAAAACTTGCGTAAAATGTAAAAAATCTGCAAAATCTACGATGTAAGGCACTAAATGATAGATTAAATTTGACATATAATTGAGCTCTAGTGTAGCTCATTCTATTCGGATTATTCCCATTTTAAGAGATTAAAAATAATTTTTATTACTCCTCTTCAAAATAAAAATTTAGATTTTTCATGATACATACGCAATTCTAAATTTAAAATTAAATAAGGAACAGATGTTCTAAATAGCATGTTTTCTTCGAATGATACTTTTAGAAATACATAATATTCAATGTTTTTTTATGACAAAATGAAAAACAATCCTTGCAACTTTAATTTTTTAATAAAAAATAATTACTATTACAATATAATTGATAAAAGTTTTGAAAATAGAAATCCCAGGAAAAGAAGAAATCTTTTAAATTATCATGTCATTTTTTCAAAATTTAATTTAACAAGAAATACAAACAAGTGGGTAAGTGTGATCACAGATCGCACAGAGGGTTTCGTTTAATATTCCTTTCAAAACACTTTATCCTTTTGAAAAATCTGTTAGTTTCACATTTCGCATCCAGGGGCGCACTCTATTCTAAACAAACCTCTATCCGTACGAAACATACTATCCGTATATATATATTAGTCGAAGAGATTGGGCCCATAGCACCCGAGATAAGTAGGCGCACCTGGCGGTAAAAAGTGGAACTAAAATATGTAAGGCTATGGTGCATAATATGAAAGAATGGTCAAAGGGGTGTCGGCAAAAGTTGGAAAAGTGCTCCCGGGGTGAAAAGGGCGGAGGTTAGAAAAATTACTTAAAATATAAAAGTTAGAGCCCGGAGGAGTACATAATATAAGACTTTTTGAAAATTTTATGATTTGTCGTGTAGTCTGAGGTATTCAGCTATACGTATGCAAAAATTCATGTCTCCAACTTAATTAGGGGCTCTCTTAGAAAGAATTGCTTAAAATATATATGTGGTAGCTCAAAGGGTTAAACGTAAGACTTTTTCAAAATTTTATGATTTGTCGCCTGGCTTCAGGTGTTCTGCTATAAGTATGCAAAATTTTAAATCTCCAATTTAATAAGGGGCTCAGTTGCAAATAATTGCTTAAAATACGCATGTGGGAGCCCAAAGGGTTAAATGTACGACTTTTTAAAATTTTTATGATTTGTCGCATGATGGTGTTCAGCTATAAATATGCAAAATTTCACGCCTCCAACCTAAATAGGGTGTCAATTAGAAAGAATTGTTTAAAATACACATGTAGGAGACCAAAAGGTTAAATGTACGACTTTTTCAAAATTTTATTATTTGCCGTTTGATGGGAGGTGCTCAGCTATAAGTATGCAAAATTTCACGCATCCAACCAAATTAGGGGCTCACTTAGAAAGAATTATTTAAAATACACATGAGGGAGCCCAAAGAGTTAAATGTACGAATTTTTCAAAATTTTATGGTGTGTCATTTGATGTGAGGTGTTCAGCTATAAGTATGCGAAATTTCACGCCTCCAATCTAATTAGGGGCTGACTTAGAAATAATTGTTTAAAATACACATGTGGGAGCCCAAAGAGTTAAATTTACGACTTTTTGAAAATTTTATGATTTGTCATTTGATGCGAGGTGCTCAGCTATAAGTGTGTAAAATTTTACGCGTCCAACCTAAATAGGAGCTGACTTAGAAAGAATTGTTTAAAATACACATGTGGGAGCCCAAAGCGTTAAATGTACGACTTTTTCAAAATTTTATAGTTTGTTGTTTATGTGAGGTGTTCAGTTATAAGTATGTGAAATTTCACGCTTCCAACCTAATTAGAGGCTCACATAGAAAGAATTGTTTAAAATACACATGTGGGAGCCCAAAGAGTTAAATGTACGACTTTTTCAAAATTTTATGATTTGTCGTATGATGTGTGGTGTTCATCTATAAGTCAAAATTTCAAGTCTCCAACACGTATAGTTTCTGAGAACGGGCTCTGTGAAAGACAGACAGACGGACGGACAGACAGACAGACAGAGGAACGAGACGAATAGGGATTCGTCAGATGAATGAAACCCTAAAAAAAGCAACCTGAATATTTAATTTAGATTTAGTTTTCATATCATTAAAAAAAAAAAAAAAAGATATGCTTTTTTTTTTTTTCTGTCTCTTATTCGCATTTCAAAGCTTTGGTTAAACCCGGTGGCAGTTCTATTGCTTGTTTGCAACTTAATTTAAATCAGAATAAAAATTCTTTTTTTAAAGATGATTAAAATCTTTTAACTTGCAAAAATTATGGCTCCAGCTACTCTATGATTATGAAAATAAAAATAAATTAAACATTCAAGTAAATAAAAAATAATGTGCATAATATGAAAGAATACCTGGAAAATTGAATGATAGCGTTTCATAGACCTTGATATTTTAAGATATCTTTATTTATGAGTCGGGTAGAGTTTAAACACACAGGGTGTCCAGAGAATAAGACCCTGATTTAAAAATTAAATATCTCAAAAACAAAGATCAATAGAATTATGCGGTAAACGGTTTGTTTATTAGCTAAGCTGTAAAAATGTTATACAGAAGTTTTAAAAATTAGTTGCAAAAACCGATAAGAGATGGCGCTGTAATCACAATGCCTATAAATTGTGTTTTGAAGTCCAGAGCACTAGCGTTTCATTCCTAAATGGCTTCCTATGGAAGAACAACATTGGGAAGGACCACTTCTTCGTTTGGGTGAAGTGCAGAAGTGGAGACATCTGGTCACAGAATTATTGCATCAGCTTCAATTTTAGAGAATTTCAATTAATAGAATTTTCAATAAAAAAATTAGCAATCATTATATAAGAAGTTATTAAAATATTTTATTTGGATAATGTGCAAAAGTGGAGACCTCTGGTCACAGAATTATTGCATCAGCTTCAATTTTAGAGAATTTCAATTAATAGAATTTTCAATAAAAACTTTAGCAATCATTATATAAGAACTTATTAAAATATTTTATTTGGATAATGTGCAGAAGCGGAGCCATGTGTTGACAGAATTGAGATTTGTTTCAAATTTTGTTATTGTGGAATATTTTGCAACCCTCTCTCGAGCAGTCAGCCAGACTGCTTAGGCGCCGCGAAGGATCACGTGACCTTCGAGAGAATTGATTTTTGAAAATATTTTTTTACTCTTCCTTTTTTTTAGTTTAGTTTTGTTGTGAATGTGAATCTTGAACGCAGCAGGAAATAAGCTGCGTATAGGTTTTTTCGTGGTCTTCTATTAGAAGAAATGATGTTTAATTTTTTATGTTTAATATTGTCTTGTGATATATGCTTAATTATTTTAATGTGATTTTACATGAATCGTGAAGTTTTCATTTAAGCTCTCCCAACTTTGATTTAAATTAAGAATAACGTGAAGCTCTTGAAATTCATGAAGATTATTCTTTATTTCTTGGTGCCTTAACAACCGGGAAAAAAGGTAAGAAATACCTTGATTTTTCTGCATGACTGTTGATTTCTTGAAAATATACATTTTTCATGATAATTTATTTTGAAAATTGAATTTAATTTTAAACATGGATAAGCCTGATAAGCTTAAAAGTAAAAGAGCTACTGTTCGCACAGCAGTTACAAAATTAATCACAAAATGTGATGCATTATTATCTGTTGATATTGATAAAACTGATTGCGATTCTTTAATGGAATCGTTAGAGCTCGTAAATGAAAAGGAAGCTCTACTAAAGGAATTAGATTCCGAAATAGATGAGCTAATTCAGGAAAAAACTGAATATGAAAAAGAACTAAAATCGGTAGAAGAATATTCTGAAAAAATATCCAGTTTGAAATTTAAAATTAAGATGAGGCTTAAAAAATGTACAATCGAAACTGAACCAAAAGTTGTACTAGAATCAAGTAACGGTTCAAAAATCGGAAGTAAACCAGTTTCGGTAGTGAAGCTTCCTAAACTTAACATAGAAAAAATTTCTGGTGATGCAAGCCACTTCTTAGAATTTTTTAATTTATTTACTAGTGCGATATATTTAAACGAATCGTTGTCAAAAATTGAAACATTCCAATATCTTAAATCCTTGTTTTCTGGACCTGCATATAATATTGTAGCTGGTTTTGAACTGACAGATCAAAATTATTCAACGTGTTTAAAGTTGTAAGAAGAGAGGTATGGTAAGCGGGAAAATATCATAAACTGTTACATGAATAAAATTCTAAATCTTGAACCAGTGAAATCCACTAACAATGTTACTTCTTTAAGAAAGTTGTATGATAATATTGAAACATGTATGAGAAATCTTGATGTGTTAGGAGTAACATCAGGCTCCTACGGCCATTTATTACTACCCATATTATTAAGATTATTACCCGAAAATTTGATACTAGATTTCCATCGAAAACATGACCCCGATAAGGACTGTGAAGTCACCGATTTAATAAATTTTATTAAAACGGAACTAAGATGCCGGGAAGCTACTAATTTAGTAAATAATTCCCAAAGCAAGGCTTGTGAAAATTCTAAAACCAAATATGAAAATTCTTCAAGTAAATATCAAAATTTTCCTCAAAAGCAAAATATACCTTCGGCTGCTGCTTTAAATACATCTACAAAACAGTTTTACATATTTTGCAAGTCTTCTGATCATGTAGGACTAAATTGTTCGAAATTCACTGATGAACAAAAACGATATAAATTAAAGAAAGAAGGTGGCTGTTACAAATGCTTTTTTAAGTCGCATTTATCAATTAACTGTAGAACAAAAATTAACCCTTGTTCCAAATGTGGTAACAATACCCATAGTTATTTGTTTTGTTTTAAAGAAACAGCGAAAGAAAATCCTGAAAAAGAAATGAAAGGTGCAATTGTATCTATGATGTTGGAACAAAATTATAAACAAAATAAAGCAACATTATTGCAGACTTGTACAGTTTCTGTGTCTGCTGGTAAGGAATGCTTTTTGGCTCACGTTTTATGTGATAGTGGTTCAGAAAAATGCTTCGTGAAGAGATCTCTAGTACAAAAATTAAAATTGAAGCCATTGGGAAGAGAAAATTCATTAGTTTATCCTTTTGGGCGGAGACGCCCTTATGAATCTTGTTATGAAGTAGTTGCTCTTGAATTATCCAGTATTGTGCAACCTATTAACTCGATAAATATCGAAGCTTTTGTGGTTGATAATATAACTGGAGCTTCTGTGAAAACCCTAGAACCAGAACTTCTAGCCATAATGAGAACAAGAGGCTTTAAGCCTGCTGAAACAGGTCTTGAACAGGAAATAAATATTTTGCTAGGGTCTGACTTTTTGTGGAAAATATTAAAGGGAATCGAGGGAAATCTTACAAAAGAATTATACGTTGCAGAAACTATTTTCGGTCATACGGTGCAAGGGCAGATAGAGCCGAATAAAAAAGAAGTACCTTGTTTGCGTGTTTCAGTTGAAAATATAAATACTCAGCTGAAAGCATTTTGTGATCTTGAAGCAATTGGCATTGCTGAAAGCAATGAAAAGAATATTACCGATCTTGAAGTAATAAAAGAATTTAAAGAAAATTTAAAATTCGTAAATGGGCATTATTAAACAAAATTATTGTGTAAAAATTCTCGTGAATTGCTTAGAAATAATCTTGAAGTAGCAAAGAAGCGGTTTTCTAGTTTAGAAAATAAAATTTGGAAAACTATTATTTACATAAGGAATATAACCCCATTTCGTTAGAGAAGTTTAATGAGGGGGTAATAGAATTGTGCACTGAGAAAGATTCCAATAATTCCTATTACATGCCACACAGACCTGTTATCCGTGGCGATAAAACTACAACAAAAATGCACATAGTCTATGATTCTTCTTCTAAATATGGTGATTCTCTATCATTAAACGAATGTTTGTATCATGTCCCTAACTTGAATTCTAATGTTTTAGATGAAGAAAACATTCCTGTTTCGAGTTTCGAACCTCCAGATACGTCCTTGAAAATTTTAGGATTGATCTGTAACAATACAGAAGATACATTTGGACTAGAATTACGACCCTTGTTAGAAAAATTAAATAATGATTCTTCTACTAAACGCAATGTTTTGAAAATTGCAACTATGTTCCTTGATTCAGCCGGATTTATTGCCCCTTTTGTTTCTGGTGAACTAGAAAAAGATTGGCAAAATTGGCTTTCAGAAATCCCGGCTCTCGCTCACTTGAAAATTCCCTGGCAGTATTTTAGCAACCTGATCATGGAAAAGGAGCATCTCCAGTTGCATATTTTTCCTGGTGCTAACCCTAATGTGTATGTTCCTCAATTTCTTTCCGTGCCCGAAGATCAGTGGCCTACCGTTAAAATTGTCGCTACACAATTACCTGATGTTTCTAAAGAGAAGTCTCGAAAATCAGCAACCATTTCTTGTGTTGTTCAAACAAATAAATCTGATGAAATTCCCATTTTTAATCTTGAAAAGTATAGCTCCCTAAAGAAATTGTATCGTGTAACTGCATGGCTATTTAGATTTATTTCTAATATAAAACTGAAGGTAGAAAAGAGAGAATTTTTTGAATTATCAGCTGCGGAAATGTTACATGCTGAAAATTTTTGGTTAAAGCTAGTGCAGGAAGAAAGTTTTCCTGAAGTTACAAAATACTTGAAATGTAACAAGAGTATACCTAAAGAATCGAATCTTCTACAGATAAATCGTATGTTGTCAGATGAAGTTTTGCTGTTGGTACGAGGACGGTTACAAAAGTCTGATTCCTCATTTTATGAAAATAATCCTGTTGTGATTCCTGCAAATCATAAACTTACTGAAATAATCGTAAAAGATGCACATGGAAAAGTTTTTCATTCCTTAGTGTCCAATACATTAGTAGAAACTAGTGAAAAGTTTTGGATTTTAAAATCTAGACAGTGCATAAAATCAATCCTAAACAAACGTGCAATCTCCAAGAAATTTAGCGTTCTCCTTGGTCAACTAGTTATAGCAACTCTAAAGCATATGTTGTGTTTACCTGCAACCAAGGAATCCTTAGTGAAACGCTTCCGTTTGCGCGAGACTCTTCTGAATCATTTTTGGAAGCGCTTGAAAAATGAGTATCTTCTCAACTTGCAATCTGCTCACTACACGGACCAGAATAAAACTTCAGACTTTAAAGTAGATGATGTGGTGCTTGTACATGATGAACACTTACCCCGAAGTTTGTGGAAGTTAGGAAAAGTTACTAAAACCTTTATGGGCAGAGATGGTAAGATAAGATCTTGTGAACTCAAAACAAATAATTCATTTAAAGACCTATAAATCTAATGTACAATCTTGAACTCGGAGTCTAAAAAAAAAAAAAAAAAAAAAAAAAAATTTCATCTCATTAAGAGGCTCAAAAACTCTCATGGACATTTGACTTTTAAAACAAATCTTGAACTGTCTTTGCTATTGACTTTAAAAAGATTTTTATTTTTTCACTTAAAAAAAAAAAAAAAAAAAAAAAAAAAAAAAAATTCTTGTTTGATAATATTTCTAATTTTTAGTTTAATTTTTTTTGTGTTGAAAATTCTAGAAAAAGTTGTATAGATTTAAACTGTTCTTTCTATTTTTATTAGTAGAAACTTGTTCGCAAATTTTTTAAATTGTTTTATTTTATTGAAGTCCAGTATGTACGTATATATTTTGATTTTGTATTGTATTTATGTATAGTGTAACTGATGATTTTTTAGAATAATATTTTTTTTCTACTTTAATTGTTTGAATCCCCGTTTTGATGAACCCTTTTTCATCGGGGGGGAGTTTGTGGAATATTTTGCAACCCTCTCTCGAGCAGTCAGCCAGACTGCTTAGGCGCCGCGAAGGATCACGTGACCTTCGAGAGAATTGATTTTTGAAAACATTTTTTTACTCTTCCTTTTTTTTAGTTTGGTTTTGTGGTGAATGTGAATCTTGAACGCAGCAGGAAATAAGCTGCGTATAGGTTTTTTCGTGGTCTTCTATTAGAAGAAATTATGTTTAATTTTGAAAAGGAAAATTTATTTTCGAATATTAAATCATGCTATTTTCTGGGCTTCTTTTTAGAAGAACATAATTGCTGAAATTTTAATATGATCATCTTGGATTCCCAATGTGGAAGGAATTTATTTAACAAATATTATCCAAATGTTTTCATTGTAAATACTGTAAATATTTATAAGTGTAAATAGAATAATCAAAGTTTTTAATCTTCCTGTGATTACTTATACTGAACAACACATGCGCCACTTTCTTATGAAATATACTTAATTATTTTAATGTGATTTTACATGAATCGTGAAGTTTTCATTTAAGCTCTCCCAACTTTGATTTAAATTAAGAATAACGTGAAGCTCTTGAAATTCATGAAGATTATTATTTAGTTATAAGCTACTTCGGTCCGGATACCACTATCTCTATGGTATGTCTTTTCTCTCCTAATTGGTAGATCGTGAAATCGAATCCAAGCAGAGGAAGATTTGAAAAAAATGGAAATCTTTACTTTTTAATATTTATTTAAACTATGAAAAAAGATTGAATAAAAAAATCCAAAGATTCTAGTTTTAAAATTTAATTAAACTAAAAGAAACCCCTTTTTTAAAAATCATTGAGCATTTATAATAATGATTCATAAATAATTTTCTTCTAATTGTACAGTATAGTTTGAATGGAAAAATACAAATTTTCTACTTTTAAAAACTTAATTAAGTTAAAAAAATAATTTTAATTTTAAAAACTCGTTTTCATTTTTTTTATCACTGAGCACAAAAATATGGTGCATCTTCTAGCGACAGGATCCAAAGTGTTGGAAAGGAATGCAGCATCCAAAATACTTTTGCTTTGACGTTGATAATATGACTTATCATCAATTCCTTTTAAAAAAGAAATAATTTACTGCATAATTTCTGTCTCTAAAATTTTGTTTACAAAGAAAAGAAATATATGTGTTGTGCTACAACCAAAGTATTATGCCGTGATTTAAAAATATAAATGAAAAGTGCAAAATTACTTTTTTCTTTATAATAATTCAGGTATAAACAATAATACCAAAATATTATGCCGTGATTTAAAAATATAAAAAATAAATAAAAAGTACGAAATTATTTTTCTAAATATATGCATTTTGATTTAAATAATTATATGGCATTAAAAATTGAATTTAATAAAATATTTTAATAAGTTATTATATAATGATTGCTAAATTTTTTATTGAAAATTCTATTAATTGAAATTCTCAAAAATTGAAGCTGATGCAATAATTCTGTGACCAGATGTCTCCACTTCTGCCCATCACCCCAAAGTAAAAGTGCTCTTTCCCAATTTTCGTTCCTCCATAGGAAGCCGTCTAGGAATGAGACGTTAGTGTTCTGGACTTCGAAGCTCAGTTAACAAGTATTGCGATTATAGCGCCATTTGTTAACGATTTTTGCAACTAAATTTTGAAACTTCTGTATAAAATTTTTTCACCTTAGCTAATAAACAAACCGCTTACCGCATAATTCTATTGATCTTTGTTTTTGAGATATTTAATTTTGAAATCAGGGTCTTATTCGCTGGACACCCTGTATAAATAGTCAAAATAAACGTATTTTTACTTGCTTTAAAATTTTAATTTACACTTTTAGCATTAGAAATTAGTATACTATGTTTATATGTTGAATTGTTTTAAAAGTTTAATATATTTCTTTAATATTTTATTCATTCTTATGCAGTTGACTTATGAATATGCAAAAACGTATGTTAAATTAAATGTAAGTAAAACAACTAATTTTATTTTCATAAAATACTGTACAAGTAAATAGTATTAATTTTTCTTGTAGTAATTTATAAATAAATTTAGTAAAATTAAAATTATACACCAGCTCAAAAGTATATAATCTATTAAAAAAACTAAGATTCGAGAGTATTAAAATTGTTGTATTAAGAAATAAAGTTAATTTGTTTTCTAAATATCACAACTTTCTATGAAATTTATTTACCGTGTAATGTGAAATAAAGTATTTGTAAGAAATTTTGTTTCTCTAAATTCACATTGGTTTTTACTGTTAATTAAAGTAATTTAATTTAGATAAGGCTTATTATAAATCACATCTGTCGTGTTTTACGTATGGAAAAAAGAAATTATTTTAATTTTTTCTCATTTTTTCTTCGAAGTAGAACACTAATTAAAAATTGCAATTTCTCTTTTCAAGTATTTCATTTACACTTTGTAATAACTAGTTTTTCAAGCGGAAGATGTGACTTTTTTTTTAGTTTTTAATTTTTATTTGTCTTTAGTTATCATTTTTATGTAAATTTTTCTTTTTAAAAAAAGTGCTTGTTTCTCACCAAATTGTTTGCACATGCTCGAAACTTTGTATTGCAGAAATTATATATAAAAAATTCTATTTCAAAGTAAAAAATAATAAAATATACAAATCTATATAAAAATGTTATGATTGACCTTGAAAATAAAACTTTAAATTTAGACAGTTTTCTGTTGCTTTTCTGCTATAATAATCATGATTACATGTGAACTTTAAAATACATTTCTATAAAAATACTATTTTTAAGTCCTTGAATATTTTTACGCATGGCTTTTTATGTATGAATTATCAGGTTTAAAGTACAAAATACGCGCATACTGATCTAGGTGAGACTTGGTATGTTTGTACCAACTTTTACTAAAATGATCGTAATTTGTGTTTTAAGCGAAATAGAATTTCAGTTTTTCTCATAGGAATAGCTAATGTATTGCATATGCATATGGAATTGAATAATAAAAAGGCCAAAAATAATATACAAGAAAAAATGTCACTCTATAAACTTGGTCAATCCTTTTCGGTCATATTTATGCTTTGTATCTTTGGCAATGTTTTTTTTTTTTTTTTTTTTTTTTTTTATCGCCTGCGTACTGTTTACGATTCGATCGAATGTTTATTTTGAAGATGTAGCCATGAGCGGCATCTCTTGTTATATTGAGATAAAATTCAAGTGTATTAGGCTATTTTAATGAATTTTATAGAGTAATGGTGTTTTTTAATATGAGTATACAACATGGTCCACCGAGCTACGTAGGGATTCGCCTTGGATACGAGTTTTTTCTATGATTCTGACATAATTCAAATTTTAAATTGAGTGAAATGATAAATGTCAACAGTTTCGATGTAGAAGAATTAGTGCAAAAGCTTATTTCAAAGTAAGTGAATCTGATTTTTCTTATTTGTACTGTTAAAAGTTATTTAGTCTGTATAAAACAAAATGTTGAATGGCGCTAAAAAAGAGTATTTGAGGATTATAGCCAATGGAATAAATATATGATAAAATGCCGAAAGCTGATTTAAACGATGGTACTGAAAACAGTTGATATCTAAAAGTAAACGATATTTTGATTGGTTGTTTATTTTTAAGTGAATCTGATTTTTCTTATTTGTACTGTTAAAAGTTATTTAGTCTGTATAAAACAAAATGTTGAATGGCGCTAAAAAAGAGTATTTGAGGATTATAGCCAATGAAATAAATATATGATAAAATGCCGAAAGCTGATTTAAACGATGGTACTGGTACTGAAAACAGTTGATATCTAAAAGTAAACGATATTTTGATTGGGTGTTTATTTTTAATAGGTACAACACCCATGTTATACCTTGCTCCTAGGCATGCTTCACCTTCGGCCATCCATCATTTTTCTCGAAAAAATAAAAATAAAATTGTCGAAACATTTAAATGATATAGTAAGAATAAATTTAAAAAGTATATTTAATAAATATTTTGCCATAGATACTTATTGAAAGTTTTTGTTAAATTAATATAAAAGAGAAGATGTAATTAGAAGGAAAGGGGGGGGGGGCATTTCTAACCACAATAAATATCAATTGCATTTTAGCTGCTTTACTGCAGTTTTATATTTTTTTATACATTTTTATTTTAACACGATGCAAAACTAACAAAAAACATTTCCTTAAAAGATAAGATTATTTTTCAAAAACTAATAATATATCATGAAATAGATAAAGAATTATTCTGTCTCTTACAATAAGACTAGGTTCTGGCAAAATGCTAATGATTTGTTCGCAATTGATTAAAAAACATATTTTCTTCAAGTATGAATTCTATTCTAATGCAATTAAATTATTTCATTGACACAGCAATAGTCTGTTATTCACCATTGAAATCGTTTATGCATATTTTCTGTACAGAAGTGGTGTACATACAGAATTCATTCCTTCCATTAATGATACAAGGAAAATCTTTCCTGAAATAAAATTTTCATTTGTAGGCTTTTTAATAGAATAATATGAAGTGGTGTTGTTATTATGGACCCGTTCAATGTACAACATTATTCCTAGGTTCAGGGTACAGACTAGGTTCAAGGTGACTTGAAAAATAATCACTTTTTACCATTTTCTAGTTAGGCTTAACATGATTTTAAACTCATGTTTATAATTAAATATTAATACTCTTTTGTATAAAACAAAATTTTAAACAAAAAGCGTTTGATAATGAGATATAATGAAAAGTTGTAACTTTAAAAAAATTACTTTTTGACGATCACACATTTATTTAACAATTGTCTGCAACATGTGCTGACTATATTAAAGTGACCAATTGTAAAGTGATTTCCAGTCGTCTATCTTAAAACTACATCGATTAGATTTATGCAAATCCAATAGTTAGAAAAAAAAAACTATTTAGGTCTTAGGAATACACATGAACAAGGTATAACACTTTCCCCTACACTGTAAAAAACGACATTTTTACAGTACAAAGCACTGTTCATGTCGCGCACAAACTCGATCACAGTGAATGTGCTGTATCTTTCTTTGGTTTTCTGACTATATTAATATGGAAAATGCAGTAGTTGCGTAAAATTAACACCACAATGTGCTGGCAATTTGGACGCCACCAGTTTGAGCTGTAAAAAAATGCGTCCAAATTGCCAGAACATTGTGCTGTTAATTTTACGCAACTACTGTATTTTCCATGTTAATATAGTCAGGAAACCAAAGAAAGATACAGTACATTCACTGTGATCGAGTTTGTTCTGGCAAATCTACAATGGTTTTTTTACAGTGTATAATTTGTTGCAGAGTTAGTAGCCGGTGTTTACTTTTTTTCCACGGCTGTGCCTGGGAGCTTTGTTGAATTTTACTGTATATTATATACAGGTGTTTCAGTGTTGTTTTCCACTGCTTGAAGTAAAATAGATTCCGGATAGAATTCGCGATTCAAACGAGTTTCATATATTTTGAATGAGAAAGCTTAAAATCCCTAATAATAACAATAATAATGAACAACCGCAGCCCACCAACTTTTTTAGTATCGAGGTACTACACTGTAAAAAAAAATTGTAAAGTTACTAAAATTTTTCTTGGAAACTGGGATTCCAGGAACTTTTTATGTAACGGCAACAAGAAAAATTCCTGTAACAGATGCTGTTACAGAAATTTTTGCTGTTGCCGTTACATAAAAAGTTCCTGGAATCCCAGTTTCCTAGAAATATTTTAGTAACTTTACAGATTTTTTTTTACAGTGTACTGTATTTTTTTTTTATCTATTCCCATTTTGTACAGAAATAGGCTAATTGTAATTGTATTTAAGTTAGTTTTTCCATGCGAAGGGATTTCGGGTTCTGCAGAATCTTAAATTATATATATTTTTTTTCAATTTAGTCTAATGCTGAAGATAAAATGTGAAAAATAAATTTACTTCTAAATTTCCAACAGAAATTATTTAGCTTTTCTCTTTTGTAAAAATTCTTTTTTAAGAGATTTTAAGATAATTTTTTTCATAGTTTTGATTTTATGCGATTTTTAGAAAATTGTGAAATGCATGTCAACCTTCTCTTTCTATGTTGAACAACTAAAATGATTAATTAGGGAGTTTTCTTAAGACGTATAAAATGTAATTAGAATTTCCAGTGTAATAACGGATGATCCTTATAATGTGTGTATGTGTATGCTTTTGATAAACAGAGTGCCATAAACTAATTTTCGTCATCTAACAAATCAAAGGCCGTCTAAGGGCACAAATCCGTGGAAACAGATGCTATTGGAGTATATAGTATCGAGGTACTACTGTATTTACTGAACTACTGTATTTACGGTACTACTTATTCTGTGTTTACTGAATTGCTTTAAATATATTTTAAACAGCTTTAGTAAAAAGAAACTGCAAATTGACTTTTCATCAAGAAATAAAATAAAGTTTAATACTTAGACGTTTTTATATCTAAGTCTTTAGAATATTTTCATATTAAACTGTTGATATTTTAATCGATATTAACTCCTCTAATTTTCTCTGCACATGACATACAACATATTTCAGAAGGTTTGATTATTTCTTCTCCCCCCCCCCCCCCGAAAAAAAAGAGCTAATAAATTACTCTTTCTTTCTGAAAGCAATTCAATTTTGAACATTCGTCTTTTTTTAACGTTACACCTCTCCATTAAACTGGTTGCAAGTACTTTAACATTGGGTTAAACAAAATACTGTTTTGTAGACATTTTCTAGAAATTTTAAACCTTCGAATAAAGCAATATAATGGATTTTTTTTTTTAAGTTTTCGGTGAAAGCTTCCATTTAATAATTTACCTCTTTGTTTTATAATGATGATTTTGTCAAGGTACCCCTCTTTCTTGAAAGAGTGCTGATTAATAAAATGATGATAAGTAACCCTATCCATCAATAGTACTCAATTCACATGCTACTGCACTTAAGAACATTATCCTCCTTTCCTTGGATAACTTTTGTATATTTTGTAAGAGGTTTCTCGAGTATTGTTTTCATTTCGGTGAGTGATCATATATTCAATATATCTAACAAGAAAACTTTCCATAAGAATTTGTTTAGATGCAGATAATAAATAATAGTACAGCCATACCGATGTTTGAATTACGATGTATGAAAAGATTGCCAAAGAGAAATTATCGTGCATATATTAAAGAGATAATTTAATTATGTCGTCGATTAAATTCTCGTGATGATATTGTTGCCACTCTTAAATTAAAAAAGCAATTAAAAATACTTTTCAACAAAACAAATTTTATATCAGAAATGCCAAGTCCATACGTTGAAATGATTCCTTAAAACATTTTACAAACTAATTTTGTATTTATTTGAAGTGATAATTGAGAATAATATCGATGGTACTGTAAATTTCACCGCCTTGATTTAGAACACATATATTGGATAATCAGAGATATTATTTAAAAAACTTACAAAATACTTAAAATTGCCAAACAATACTTACTATTACTTATTAGTTTCTACTCACAAATTACTTAAACTTACAAAGTAAATACAAATAGCACATTAAGAAGAACTTTGACAAATATAGTATTCATGTAAGTATTTAAAATTAATATAGTTTCCTAATAAGAAGCTATGGCAAAACTACTGTATAACTAAAATACTATTTAAATGTATTTTAGTATAAAAACGCATAAATAAGTTATTCCATGTGTAAGAAGCAACGTTTTAAGTATTTCATGAGACAATTATTTTGAATAAATTTCTAATAAATGTAATTTAAAACACCTAAAAAGAAGTTAAAAATTAACGAAATTTTTCACAAACGCATATGCATAAATGTATAAACGTAGTATCCACAATAAGAAATAGATATTGGTTACTTTGGAGCCCAGTACTAACTGTTCCAATCTTTCTCTCAATCGAAAATCTTTTAATGTAATAAAAGTAAACTAATGTTAGTTATGTTGCTTATATAGGATCCCATATTCAAACAATATTTCATTCATACAACGTATTTTTAATGAAGTGACGGACAAAGGCAGTCTATCACTTAGAAGCTAATATGAAAATATCCTGCGAGTTAGACAAGAAGGACAAAGGTAACAATGGGATTTTATTCATAAGAATCTATAACTGAGCTAGTCTTTGTGACACATATTTTCAACAAGTTTTAACAAAATAAAATTTCGAACGTAAAGAAAAAATGAAAATGTCAGATGATTCTGCAAAATGCATATACATGAATTCATAAATGTAGGATAAATAGGAGCAAACTGTTAATAGTTGTAATATTTGCATTACAGCCTCAAATTTCGACAATATCTCATTAATTCAAAGTACTTTAATGTAAAAGTAGCAATCAGCTACTGGTTAAATTGTTGATTTTGGATCCCATTATTCCATCATTATTTCATGCATGTGGAATATTTTTATTGAGATTCCATACAAATGGCTAGCTATAACAAAGATATTCTATCCACAAAAAAATTAAGATATCACGTGAGAAGAAGTTATAATAAAAGTAACAAAATGAAAAGGCATGTAAAACATATTTATTGTAAAAGAAATGATTGATACATATTAGACACAAGTTCCGAATAAAGTTTTGATAAAATACATTTTGAAAATCAAAAAGTAAGAACGTAGGGATAAAAGATATTTCTTAAAAATGCCTATGCATAAATGCAATACTTACAGAAATAAACCAATATTGGTTGCATTGGTTACATTGTAACCAAGTATTACTCCAATATTTAATTCATAAGAAATATTTTTAACAAAGTAATAGTTAACCGACATTGATTAGATTGGTTAGATTGTTTAGATTGGTTACTTGATCTTAAAGCATTGTAAATATTGAATTAAAGGTAATTTAATAAAAAAACATTGCTGATAGTATTATTTTTGTAAAATTGCTTAAATTAAATAAATTGCCAAGTTTGGCCTGTTAAAAAATATTTGAGTGCATGTGCAGTATGCATATTGGTATACAGAAATAATAAAAATACATGAAAAGGCCGTATGGCAGTTTAAAAGTAAAAGAATTACGTAAATTATAATTTAAACAATTTGAGTAATTCAAAATAAAATGGAAGAAACTATTATTCCTGTTATTGCAGGATGACAAACTCTAACCAAGTTACCTATATATGTTTAAATGCATTTCATTAACAGCAAAAAAGTTTTTAATACGTGGAATGCAGAATCTTCATTATAATTTTCAAACAGTTCAGTATAAAAGCGATACGGAAGAGAACATATTTTCTTACTTATTTGTGTATGATAAACAGTAATCCTAAAGTTCTGTTTTCCTAGCTGTAATTGCTCTGTGATTCATAAAAGTGCTTACATTATCTTTGTCAGCATGTGTGTGGTTTCTCTGTAGTCGGTGTTTACCTAGAATCTTTCCATAATCGAGATTCACTGCCACGTTTCAATAATCTAGTTTCACCCGAATATCAGCAGGACATTCCGCGATGATTATCGTCTGTGCAGTACCTCCGTACAAAAAAGCGATATCGTGCAAAATAAAATTCCATTTTATTATTATCTAAATTTTGTGTCCAAAAATCCCTGTAGCATTGGATTTTAAAAGGGCGCGTGCTGAAATCTTGAAGCATCTTTAATAAAGGGGATAATAGAAACATCTTTCATAAAGTAGAAACCAGGATCGAAGAGCTTTCATACGAACAAACTGAATTCATATATTAACTTTTCAAGTAAAATAATAAACCTTTATAGAGATTGAAATAGTATAAAGTCAATAAAATCCATGCCACCCAGTAAATGTCCATCGATTGTAATGTAATCAAGCTCTTTTTGGTGACCCTGTAAACGAACCGTAGATGCTTCAATGCCTTATTACAATAGGGTGCTTAATTGGGTAGAACGCAGTAACATATATGAGGATTGTGTGTATATAACCAATTTGACAAAAGTTAGGTTATTTAGTATTGTTTTTCCTCTATGTTAAGTATAGAAATCCAGTACTTTAAACGGATGTCAATCAAAAAATAATTAATGCTTTTACATAAAATTTTAAAGATTTGAACTGCTTATAAAAACAAATTAACTACAGTAATCCTCGTAAATATCAGATAATTTAACAAAACTTTAGTCCTATCAAAAATCTTTTGAGTTACTCTGTAAACGGACAGTAAATACTACAATTTTGCTTTTCTATAGGAAGCTTACTTGGGCCAACTGTTGTAACCTATCTTAATATCATGTGTGTACGAGAATTTTGACAAGAGCTAGGCAATTTAATATTTTTTTTGCTTCATGTTAAGTATAGGAATAAATTACTTTAAATTTGTTTAAATAAAAACTAATTAATATTTTTACACGAAACTTTAAAGGTTTGAACTATTCATAAAAAAAACATTCATATGCAGCAAACCGCGTAAAAATCGGATAATTACACAATTCTTTAGATCTATCAAAATGTCTTTTGAGTGACCCTGTAAAACAACCGTAAGTGCTACAATTCTGTTTTACAATAGGAAGCTTACTTGTGTCTACTATTGTTATCGACAACTAATCATTTAAAGATAATAAATTAATCAGTAATGAAGTAAAATAATTTCTCAATTCAGTAAGGGATATTTATTGTCATTATAATCATTTCTAAATCATTAAGTAATATTTATTGATGTTGTAATAATTTCCCAAAGCGTTAAGTGTGATTTATTGCTTCTGTATAAATATTCCATGCTACGCGAAGGCGTCTCTGACGTCAGATAATTTTCCTGGCGGAATGTAATCGAGTGATAATGTTCAGTTTATATTAAAGTTTTGGATATGTAACTTGCCTTTCTTTGACTCAGATTTATGAGTCGCTTAAAAGCGTATTTATTGCTATGATACTAGAGTTGTAGTTTTTTTTTATGAATTTGTTAGATATTAACGTTGAATTTAAAATTAAGTTATAAGAAATAACATTTGGCGCGTAAACGTGGGGCCGAAGTAGCAATTACTAAGGATTTATCAAGTTTGAAACTCGAAAGAAAAAAATCTTAGAATGTCTTTTACCTCGTGCGCGAATAAAGTTACAGAAGTCGAAACAGGACATCGATCTCAAAAAGTCTTTCTGTTTTACAGAAGCAGTTACCAGATAAATTTGAAAGATTAGATGAATGTCAGATGAATGTCAGTAGCATTCTGCTGAAAACGGAAGGCTCCGATAAGGAGTGCGAAGAAGATTTTCAAGCAGCCGAAGAGTACCGGGATAGGTACATTGAGTTGAAGACTGTAGTGGAAGAAAAATTTATTTCTTTGCAGTCACCAGTTTTTGAAAATAGAAATATAGAAATGAATCTCTCAAGAAGAGAAGTTTTAAGATGCCGAAGATTGAATTGAATAAATTTAACGGTGATGTTAAAAACTATTTGTCATTCTGGTCTCAATTTCAGTAGATAAATGAAGATCAAAGTATTTCGGATTCTGGCAAATTTCAATGTTCAAGAATTAGTTCCAAATTCAAAAGCAGTCAGAATGCTGGAGAGCTTTCCAGTTACAGCTGCTAATTACCAGAAAATCATACATCAAATCAAAGAACGATTTGGTACACTGTAAAGAAGATTTCCGTTACTTTATACCAAAAAGGGTGGCAACTAAGTTGCCACCCTAAGTGGTGTAATGAAATTCCACTTGTAAATTGGTGTAATGAGCCACCAGCTCTCAAATGGTGTAAACAAACACCACTTTTAGTGGCAACTTACAAGGGAACCACTTTTGGTGTTGGTCGCACCTACCATCGAAGCCTGGTGCGTTTTGTAGCCCTATACATAAAAGTTAGAGAACCGATAAAATTTCTCTGTTAAAATCATATTTTATATACTTTATACATTTAATGTTTTATTATTACATTTTTATTTGTTTATTTCACGCCAAAAGTGAGTTAAGTCGCCAAATATGGCGCTACAATTTTTCCGACCGCTTTATCCAAAGAGTAAATATACAGAACATATTACTAGTATACAGATTGGGATTTTTTAAAAAAATTATTGATAGCATAAGAAACAAATATTAGGTTTTTATTTCTTTTTCTATGCAGACGATAAATATATAAGTAACTAGCAGCCTGACGCCCGCTACGCTGGCCAGTTTTTCGAAAGAAGCCTTGAATCAAACGAAATATATCTGTGAATTTGATCATGCGTTTTAAAGCAATATGGACATTTACTTAGAATGCCCAATCTAATTGGTGAAAACAATATGAACATTATTACGCTATTATATCTTTTGAGCCATACAAAATTAAGGCTGCTAAGGGCCAACTTCTTTCGTTGATCATTCAGTGTAGTGTTCGGTGAAGAACAATATGTAATATACTGAAAGGGTTCATGAAAAATTATCAATGCAAGTCTCATCAGAATTCGTTAATCGGACACACTGAAAAGAGTAATCGCTCATAATTTGGTTCTCCTGATTCTAAAACATTCAACTTTAATTTTATAATCAAGCAACCTGACGGCCAAGCAACACCAAGCGAATGATATATGCTTTATACTAAAACATTCACAGAAAAAATAGCTAACCGAGCAAGTTCAATCGAAATCCACTTAGCAGGATCTTTTAAACTGGAAAATGTACCGAAACATTTCATAAAAATAATCTAATTAACAGTTTAAATCCCGTGAAAATTCATTCAGCGGAACCTTAAAAAAAAGCCAATCTTTCGAAATTGGGTTCATCTGATTTAGATCTTTACCCATAATTATTTAATTAAGCAACGTAGAATATTATGTTTTGTACTAACATCTTTTCTGTAAATTATCTAACAATGTAAGCCCCATCAAAATCAATTCAGTAGAAGTAAATTTAAAAGCGTCCGGAATGAAATTTCTCTTTGCATTTTATATACATTGAGATAGTTAAATATAGCTATCATAAACGCGTTAACCTGATTATAGAACTCTCAGGGATGTACGGGTAGCTATACGTCAGATCATTTCTGGATTTTTAAAGAAACTCTGCACAACTTCCATAACTATAGCATTCTAGTATATATCCTTTGTCTGTAGCGTATTATCCTCCAATTTTCTTTACTATACTACTGAGAACGTTTTACGCATAGCTTCGAAACTAAAAAATTTTGAAAGATATGATAAATATTGCAAAAATCACTGAAATATTATCTAACTAACTGCGCAACTGTCATTAAAATCCATTCAGTAAAACTTGAAATCTTTCCTAATCGAGTTCACTTAATTTTAGAACTCCCGTAACTATTACTAAGCAATTTGGAACGATGGTTTTTACATTAAACTATTTATAAACCAAATTTACTATCTAATAGTGTAAGTTCTGCAAAATTATGTTCAGTAGAATCTGAGTTATAATCAATCGGAATGAAACGGGAATTTACGCTTTACATATAGTAATAGAAGACTTCGCCTGCTACGCTGGTCGGTTTCTCCAAACGAAACATTAATCAAACGAAATATATCGGTGTATTTGATCTTGTGTTTTATAGCAATAAATACATTTATCTCCAATGATCATGCGCGTTGCTGAAAGCAATATGAACGCCATTACTGTTTTATATTTTCTAATGTCTCAGACAAAATTTGGACTGTTATGAAGCAAATCTTTTAGTTGATTATTTATAATTAAATATGAAAAAGAACGGAAGAACAATATGTAGCATATTAAAATCATCCCTGTAAATTAAAAAAAATGCAAATCTCATCAAAATCCGTTCAGTAAAACCTTCTAATAAGACTAATGTTTCATAATCGGGTTCACCAGATAATACAACATTCAGTTATAATTCTATAGCAAAGCAATGTAGAACAACATGTGTTATATACTAAAATCTTTCCTAAAAAAATATCTAACAACAGTGTTAATTAACTCAGTAGAACCTTTTAAAAAGGCTAATATTTCAAAATAGGGTTCACTGATTAACTCTTAAATGCATAGTGTATCGAATTTGCAACACTTTTTATTCAACTTTTAATAAATAAACCAAGTTCTTTGCAACCACTATATTTATATAGAAATATTAATCCTGTAAAAATCACATAAATATGCTATTAAATAAAGTTAAAAATTCTTCTAAAAGTTATCTGGTGTCTAATACTTAATATAAGTATAAAAAAACACATTCTAAATGAAAAATTCACGCATTTAAGGGTTAAAGAACTTTCGTACATAATTCTATAACTGAGCAATGTAGAATAATATGTGTTATATGTGAAACACTTTCTTGAAAATTTATCTAACAAAGCAAATCTTCTCAAAATCCATTGAAAAGAACTCAATTTATAAGCAGTCGGACCAAAATTGCCCTTTTTATTTTATATTTGAAGTTGATAGTTAAATATATCTTTCATAATCAAGTTAACGTGATTGTAGAATTTTCAGGAATGTAGCATAGACTATACGCCGTAGACCTTCTGGATTTTTTTAGAAACTCTGCACTATCCTATCAAAATATTATAAAGAATAGGAATAAAATGCACATTTCCGTTTTAAATATCTAGTAGATGATGATGATACGATTTTCTGTAATAGCTGTAATTTCTGTAATAATCATCATGAAGTTTTCGCTTTATACATAAACGATGCTTTCAACATTGAAATTAATACACCGATTGAAGAAGTATCCGATTACGGAAGATTAACCAGAAATTCCATGAACAACTACCCAAAGAAAGGTGAATATATGGCTTTTGTGATACTTTTATGTTAGCCGGGCGCAAGTTATAAATCAACATTGTTTCCATATCTAATTCTTATTTTATTATTTTCATTCAAAATAAAAACATTTCACTCATTTCATTTATAATACATGCTTTACACTAATGTAGTTGACAAAGATGAAAAGTAAATCAATAGGAAATAATGACATAATTTAAAACAAAGAATTGTTTTTAATTTACATACGCGAAATTTAACTACTGCTATTGGCAATTTTTAAAATGCTAATGGCGATATTTACATGCGGATACGGCTGACATAAAAGTACCCATATTTTCTTCTTATCCGGGAGCAAGTCATAAATAGCGATGTATTATTTCAATTTTAATTTCTTCCATTGAAAACAGTAATACATAAGCATTATTCGGACCATGAGATAGATCGCCAAAAATGGTTGACAATTGCAAATCTTGTTTATCGTTTGCCAATTACGTTCAAAAAAGTAATTTAACATTCTTAAATACATACCCTTGTTAAAAATGGCAAATTGTTTTAAATAAATAAATAAATACAATATATAACATAAACTACATACTATAAACTATAATTAAAAAAAATATAATAATAAAATTAATTTAAAACTATACTAAATAAACTATCAAATGGACAAATAAATAAGGGTTGCTGTAATCAATGTAATTGCCATGTTTGGCCCAGTTGTATCTGACATGGACCGGATGTAAGTACCACAAAATTTTAAAAATCGTACAAACATTGCTTTTATTTTTAAATATTTTCGTTTTATAATGTTAATTTCTAAGTGTATCGCTTCCTTGTATTTTAAATAAAATCAATGCATTTTATTTTCTTTTTTTCAAGATGTTTGTATTTATTTATTTTTTTCAAACTCATATAGCCGTTTTAATTTCTTAACCAAAAGAATTAACAAAAAGATTTATTTTGAATTTCTTCCGTTGCTACAGAAACGGATATACAATATGAATGAATATGGATGAATTATCACTTGTAATGTTCGATATTTCGAAGTTTTGGCGCCAAAGACATTGCCAAATTAGAAAAATATGAAGTATCACACGAACTATTGGACTTAAAAGAATTTGGTTAGTACCATTCGATTCAGCTTACGAAAATACACCAAAATATGTCATCAGTTCAAAACTAACTATAAAATCAGATTTTTAAGGAATTTTTTAAAAGTTCGTTCTCTTTTTTGCCCCCGTAGGGGTGGAATTTTAGAAAATCCTTTCTTAGCGGCACTCTTTGTCATAAGAAGTATTTTTACCTCAATTTTCAAGATTTTAGGTTCAGTAGTTTTGGCTGCGCGTTGATTAATACAAAATCCGACTTTCTTTTATATATATAGATAAATATAATTCTATAAAAGCTTCGAAGATCATTGAAAACTATTTTTTAGTGAAATAGAAAATAAGCAAACAATTTTCCTTTGAAATCGAATGGGAAAAAGATTCGAATGTTTAAAATGAAATGTTGCTTTATTAAATGGTCCTTTGGTAAAAGTAATCATAAAGTAAATTAATATTTTTACACAATTTAGAAAAATTACTGTTGCTACGGACATTTCAATTTCTAGCCATTACAAATTCAGCTATGACGTTTGGCTAGGGTTGCCGTTTGGCTCTAATTTTGAAAATAAACGCCAACTGTTTTCCCGCCAAAAATATGAATATAATGTTGCAATTTTTCAAACTGAAATTCTTGAGTTTTTGAAGGAATTTTTGAACTTTTTAAAATATTTTATACTTATTATTAACTAATTTTTAGTTTTAAACGTTTTTCTTTTAAAAAATTCAGTGTTAATAGTCCGATAAGTGGTCTCGAAAATTGCATTTTCCGAAAGTTATGCTGCTGTAAAATCAAGAAATATTATTTTAACAGAAAATTTTTATCGATTCTCAAACTTCATAATATAGGGCTTTAAAATGCACCAGGTCTCAATGCTAGGTGCGAGGAACACCAAAAGTGGTTCCCTTGTTAGTTGCCACCATTTTTGGTGGAAATTCACGCTACTGCTTATCTGGTGTAAAGTCACACTACTGCTTATTTGGTTTGCACTTTAACAGTAAAATAAAAAAACAATTTAAAGATTACATTTTAAATCGAATGCAACCATAATTTGCAATAAATAGTTTAACGCAAAGAGCCTGCTAAACATTGCTTTAACTGCGATAATTTATTATCTCAATTAAATATTTATTTTAAACATTCTAGTTTGGTAAACAACGATATTTCCTCACATTGGCAAATTTGCGAGCGTCAAATAATAGTCGAAGAAAGTAAAATCAGTGTTGAATTCAGGCATTTTTCTCCGGGAGGGACTCTTATGTTTCCGAGGGCAGGGGGCATTATAGAGTTCCGAGGGAACACTTTTTGACAATTGAAAACACAAAGTTACACATTTTTCTGGGGGGTTGGGCGGATTTCGTTTCTCCGGGGGGAATTTCCCCCCCCCCCTCTGTTCCACCCCCAGAATTCAACACTGAATAAAACGAAACAACAAACTTCGCCGGGACGGGCAAACGCCTAACATTTCTCCCAGCAGATCTTTCGTATAATTGAGGATGTCATGTGATCGGTATCTGTGCTTGAAGCTTCGACTTCGATTCAAATCGAATCAATTCATGAACGTATAAGTCATAATTAAAGATGGCGAACTTTGCATAGCATGTGGTACACAACCATACGAATACCGCTACAGTTAATAAACTGCAATGAATAAATAGTATTGCAACTACATTTATTAATACTGGCATTAGTTATGTTTCATAAAAGGGCTAATGTGACAAATTAAGGATTCAAATAACACAAAATTATTCTACTTTTTTAGCTATTGGAGGGATTTTAACCCTCCCCCCTCCCTCCCTTTACTTATCCATTTCGACACAGCTTTAGATTTAACTTTTAAACATAAGAAAACAAAAAAAGAGAGAGAAAATGAACCTGAATGTATCAGACTTATATATGTTCAAATTTTAAACCCTTCTAATTGTAATGAATTCAAGCGACAATGTTCTTGTTTAGGATAATGTAAAACAAATTTTCCATTCAAATACGAAATTTTCAGCACTCACAGAAAATAAATCCTGGCTACGCTACTGGTTATTAATGAAAGCAATATTATTATTATTGCCAAATGCAGGAAAATACAGTTAATTAGTATTAATTATCCTTACAGCATAATTGCTGAATAAGAGAAAAATTATACATCTAAGAATCGTAAATATTTTTTTTTGCTTTCAAATTTAAAACAATTTTAGTATTTTACAAATTATTAGAATACGTGTCTTAAAGTGTTAATTACAAAACAGCAGATGAACCTAAATAATAGAAAAAATGCAAGTATAAATTGAAAGAATGTATTGCTAAAACATGAACTATATCACCATGTTTATTTGTAATACTCCTTTAAGGTAGTTTAAGCTCGTGGGATTTAAAGCATGTACAACACTATAAAATCAAAACTAAATATTTCGAAGCTCTGTACGAAAGTGACATTTTTACATGCTTACTTTATAAGTAATTTTGATTTTTATAATGTTGAAGTATCTAATATACTAAATCATATTTTACAAGTACTATGTATGCGTTTAAAAAAATATATGTACATAAAACAAATATATGTATGTGTCACAAAAGCAGGAGTTTAAAAATAGAAAAGAAGTAATTCCAAGTGCAAGGAAAACAGATTTGTTTACTTAGATATTCTGATGTATGTAATCAAACAAACAATAATTACGATCAAGTGAAAAGCTATATTGTTAAAATTTGTACATATAACACAATACATAGGCGTACTACATACTTTAAAGCTGTTTTAGCTCAATTAATTAAAAACTGATGAAACTAAGGGTAAACACGATGAAACTAAGGGTAAAAATACACAATTAAAAATATATTTTAGTGTTCGTAACCAAATAACCAATAAATAAATGTATATACTTACTATTTCATGAGCTGTCTTTTATGTTACTTATATGGGTTATTCAATTTATCCCAATGATACACAGTAGCAGTTGATTTTCCTTTCACAAAGAACACAAATCATTCGTTCGTTACATCTGGAGTTACGATAGGTGACGTGTACGTGACTTTCTTTTTTTTTTGTATACTCAGCACCGGTGTTGGCTGGTTTTCGAGTAAATAGTCCAAGCAAATTAGAATAAACATAGTTTCAACACCGAAAAAACTTGCAACGGAAGCTCTGTTATCTGTTTTTTAATCAGTAATCCTTACTAAGAAAAATATCAAAACTCACACAAGGTTCAGAGCCCGGGAACAACGTATTTCAAAATAGCGGACAGTGTCATATATCGTTTAAAAACTTTACACTCGAAACGGTGTTCGGTTTCCACAATTTCTTTAAAAGATTAAAATTAAACCATTTTGAGTGTATCATAACACTTTATTCGGTGCTTGCACCTAAACGAGAGTACATTTAAACCTCATTTGGCATTTCAAAACCAAAATTAAGCGTAATATTACTCCTTTCTTTTTACAGTGTAGGGATGATTTGCTCGTACAAGTCTACATAAGGGATTTACTAACAATGGTCATGAAAAATACCACTGCTGGTCGATTGAAAACAGATTTGCCTAAATTGTACGACGAATTAGAAGGAAAGTTGAAATCTCTCGAAAGTTTAGGACCTACTGAAGAAAAATACGGGGATTTCCTGATCCAGTTAGTAGAATCTATTCTCCCTGAAGAAGTCCTGATGTCACTGGAAAGGAAACGAAACTCTGAAGATGTAATGCATGAAGAACTTTCCCTGAAAAATTTAATGTGTTTTCTTAAGCACGAAGTTCAAAGTGAAGAAACGGTTACCTTAGTGCGGAGTGGTTTTGAGGCTAATTCATCTAATAAGAGATATGACTGGGATAATAAAATTTCCCCTCCTGCAGTGGCTTCATCGCTATTAAGCACTGCTTTTGGAAATTCATGTAAGCGAGAATTTACTTGTATATTTTGTGAAAAAAAGGCATTCATCGCGAGATTATTTTGCCACTAGAAATACGACTTTAAAAAATAAGAAAAATCTTTTATTACAGAAAAATGCTTGCTTTAGTTGTTTTAAGCCTAACCACATGTCTAAAAACTGTAGATTTAACAGTATATGTATTAAGTGTAAAAAATATTATCATTTTCTTATGTGCCCAGATGATAATAATGAAAATGCTAATAATAAGAAAAAAATGGAATTCATGAAACTAATATTACGACAAATCATTCCAATATTGAAAATATTTATCTTGTGACATTAATGGTTAAAGTTAAAAAATAAGAATGTGGAACTAAAGGTTCGCACTGTTATTGACTCTGGTTATCAAAACAGTTATGTCAGTAAAAAGGTGGTTGAGAATCTGCATCTGGTTCCAAAAAGGAAAATTAGAATGGCCCTTTGATTTTTTGAGGGAAGAGAAACCTCAGTTCAAATGCATGATGTTTATGGTTTAATTATTTCTGATTTGAATGATTCCTTTAGTTATAGAACTGATGTATTCTTTGAAAATAAAATTACTGGGTTTGTGCCTAAACTTTTTATTGTGAAGGCCCTTATTGAGCTTACAGGCAAACAAATTATTTTACCTGATCATGAATCTGAGGATTCGAAAATTAATGTATTTTTTGGTGCAGATTTAATTGGCACATTATTCACTAATAAATGCTTAAAATTAAATTCAGGTTTGTTTGTTTTAGAAACACGCTTGGATTGCGTATTAACTGGAAAACCAAAGCAAAATTTGAGAAGTCATTATGGTAGTAATAACGTTTTGTGTGTTGTATCTTTGTATGTAAAAAATGCTTCCATTAATGATTTATGGGATCTTGAAACGATCGGTATTAGAGAGCCTGTAGAAACTTTAAAAAATCAATATGAGCATTCTAAAATAATAAAGGAATTTAAAACCAATATTAAAATTCATCCAGATGGTAGATATGAAGTTTGTTTACCTCTAAATTCTGATACGATTGAATTGCCCAGTAATAAAGAAATGACGTGGAAACGACATAAAAAAATGTGCGAAAGCGCAGAAAAAATGGGGGGGGGGTCTTCTTATTTATTATGAAAATATTTTCAGAGAATGGGAAGATTTAGAAATAATTACGACCATTTGGAGAAGAGTAGGTCAGTTAATGTTCATTTAATGTTTGCTCTATGTTAATTATAGGAATCAATTACTTTAATCTGGTATAAATCAAAAACTAATTGATATATTTAAAATCGTTTGGCATCAATTGGCAGAAATTCCTTTCAATTACGGTTCATTGCAATATAATTGTCCACGGAGAAAATCTGTCTGCAGCGTATTTTAATGTCGTAGAAATATTTCAAACATAATGAAATTTGTATACATTACTGTGATTTACTGCAAGTTGCTTGTAGTAGAATATGATGGGCTTCGCATTTATCATTCATTTATAGGGATTCATAAAAGGTTTCGGATACAATATTGTATCTGAGGTTTTACCATTAGCAATGATTGCTGAAAGTCTGTTTTCAGTTATGGTATGTGTTTTACCTAAAAATAACTTTTTGCACACTACGTAGTGTGTATAAATTCTATGGACCATATACAGAGCTACACAACAGAATTCGTAAGCATCTATTTATATAAAATCCAAGTCTCTGTGTGTCCCTCACGATTCCGGTAGAACCACCTCATTGAAATCAGTAATTGTTGAAAAAAGCTAATGCAGGGTTACCAGAGTATCGCCAAATGTTAGCCAACTTGGTGATAGCTGGCTAATTTGGCGAAATTCCCATTTAAAACCATTAATCTTTCATAAAGGAGGTCACCGAAATTTAATTTAAACTCCGCTCTTTTAAGATATTTTTCAAAATCTATGAGTGAGAATTTAAAGTACATCTTTACATCTTCCTCCCGATGCTACTAATAAAATAACCGCCAATAGACGACGCTGTACTGTGTGAGATCCTAACTGCGCGATTTTGATGTGCTTTAGGTACTTTTCCAGTATAGGTGCCTTGGCGAAAAAGGAAATTTGGCAACATATTTTCCGGGAACCTATCCACTGTTTCATTTTATATACACACGCATTTTCTTTTTTCGATATTTATATGGTTTATTTAATATAAAAAAGACGTTTCTCTAATTTTATAAAGAAACAGATGTGATTTGTACATAAAAACATCAATAATATGCATATAAAATAAACATATAAAACAAACAAACACGCTCATCAACTTTGTTTTCATAGCTGTTTATATGATTTGACAACAAATCTCGATATTTTTCCGTTATACGGACACCATGCCAAAATGTATGCTAATGCGCCAATTATTTCAAAATGCTAAAAGATATTTTTAATTTTATGCCAGCAGATTAATATGAGTTTTATTTTATTGCTTTATTTTATAACAGTTATTTGTTCACTTATTTTAAGTATATAATTGTGATTTAATGAAATAGTTTGTAAAAGTCTGGAATTTTCAAATGTTATATTTTTTAAATGCTCACTTTAGTATCGGCAATGTTTTTTCTTTTATTTTTCAAATGCTTCAATTCACGTGATTTTCATTTTGCGCCATCTATTACGCTTGGCGACAAAGGTATCCGTATAACGGAAACGAACCCAAATCTTACTTTTTAATGCCCAAATTACACCAAGCTTTTTTTAAAAAAACGCCAAAGCTCCTACAGTGGAAAAGTACCAAACTGTCTATTATTTTGCGCTATCTGTGTTATAGTTTGTACTATATGCAAGGGGTGTGGAGGGAAGAGTTTAAAAATTAAATATTAAAGTTTCGGCACAGATGTCATATACGCTGATTATACGCATCATATTGGCGCGATTTTTCCTGACGCCAATGTCATATACACAACGGGTACTTAACTGGCGGCAAAGTGTCGTTATTTTGCTTGATATGGTAACCCGGATGTTGTTGTTTATGCTGTTGATGTTTTCGCCAAATTGGCGTATATGACAACTGTGCCAAAGTTTCTATAAGGCAGTATAAGACTAAAAAATTAAGAATAAAATAAATGCAAAATAAGACTAAAGAAGAAAGAAAAATCATGCGTTAAGCATAGAATATGAAACACTTTCCAACACATCCTGAATGCTTTAACAAAACTTCGTTATTTGGGGAAATAAGATAACTAAGTAAACATTTTAGAAGACGCATAAAAAATTTTAAAAATTGATTTCAGCAGTTACCGTCCATAGCCGATAGTATCGTTATTACATGCCGCTATTTAGGCAAAATTTAATTTAAACTACTCTTAAAACTACTGAAATCACATTTCCAGATATTATCATCCATAGACGGTTACGTATCCAATTCTTTGCGTGACCCTGTATATTATTTTATCTATATTCTACAAACATTTCTTAGTAAACTAAATGTAGTTCAGCGTAAAAACGCATAACTCCTTTAAAAACCACCTTTAAGTAATTTACTCTCATACTCAGTAACCCTAACGAATTCCTTTGTGTAGCCCTGCATATGAACTGTAGCATTTATACACACAGTATAGTATGCATAAATGTAGTGAAACATAAAAGCGCATATCATAATTAAAAATGCATTTCTGGAAATCATTGCTTATGTACAAAACTTCGGAGAAAAATTGCTTGGCGAGAAAGAAGTTTGCCAACGTATTTTCTGACAACCTATTTACTGCTTCATACTCACAAGCAATTTTTTCCATATGTATGCAATTTATTTAGGTAGTTGTTAGCTATCCCGTCGACCAGTTTTGCCAAATTATATAAATCGCCAAACCACTCGCCAAATTATACAAATTGACATAATTTTTATTTTAAACAACGAAAGATCAATTAAATTAGCAAAACATTAATAAAAATACAAATATAACGTCGAATTAAAAATCACTTGATGACGTAAGAAACACATGATCATGTTTAATGTCAACCATTATTGGCATTTAATCTTACAATTTGGCGACAGTAATTTGGTCGACGGGATAACTAACAAGTACCTTTATTTAATGTAAAAAAAGCTATTTACCCATTTTTTAATTATTTTTTTACCCATTTTTTAACAGAAGTAATTTTGGCACAGATGTCATATTCGCCCCATATTGGCGCGATTTTTTTCCGACGCCAATTTGGCGAAAACATCAACAGCATAAACAACAACATCCGGGTTACCATATCAAGCAAAATAATGACACTTTGGCGAGAGTTAAGTACCCGGTGTGTATATGACATTGGCGTCAGAAAAAAAAAATCGTGCCAATATGGGGCGAATATGACATCTGTGCCGTAATTTTGCACAGATGTCATATACGCATCGGAGTTGGCGTGATTTTTCTCTGACGCCAATTTGGCAGAAATCTCGCTTTCGAATACCAGTTACTTATATATTTTTAAATTATTTGCTATCATTTTGAAAAGGAAATAACTATAAATAAATAAAAGTTTGAATAATAGCTATAGAACAAAACAGTTTATATAATTAAAAACAGAAAATAAAAGTAAATAAACAATTTATTAATAAATAAGAAACAATAGCCAGGTTACCATAGCAGGCAAATTAACACCATTTTGGCGCCAGTTAGGTATCCCGGTTCATATCTGAAATCTGTGACGTAATTTGTATATAAAAAAAATATTATATATATTTAGAAACGATTTTTTTTATGTATATAAGTGCATATATAAACAAAAATAAAAGTTCATTAGATTTGTTTTCATAGCTGTTTATATATTTTGGCAACATATCTCACTTTCTGATGCCCGAATTGCGACAAGCTTTTTTTTTAAAAATGCGCTATAATGGAAGAGTACCTAAATAAATAATTAACAGAAATAACCAATTATAGAAACTAAAACTTTTTATTTCGAGATCAAAGCATTGTTTTTAATTTCAATTAAAAATACATATATCCTTGGATAACTTTATTTGAAATTAGGTTCACAGCTTAATATCTCATTCCATAAACCTAAACAAACACAAGTGATTCATTCATTGTGAAACTTAAAAAAATTTTAAATCATTGATGTAATCATTCACAAAGTAAGTTCTCCAACAATCAATAGACAATATTCTAATGACATCATAGTAGGTAAAATGGTGGCGGTATCGTTTGTTTATGGTTTGAAATCACAAAGATTTAATTTTGCAATGTCTCTTAGTTACATTATTTTATTGTCATATTTATGAGCTCAGAACAAAAGCATATTTTTTCATTATTTAGTAATTAAAGACGGAAAAAAAATTATAAATTCATGATTTGAAAAATTTAAATAATTTTCTTTCTTAATAGTAAAAAATAACATCGGGAAGCAACAGCAGGTTTAAGTTAAATAGGTTTAACTGTTTAATTCTGTTGTAATATTCAAAATAACTGTATTTATTAGATTTCAGTAAACAACATCAGGGCCCGATTAAACTTTGAAGTTAGAGGAATTACAATGTCATTTCAGGACTTTCTTTTGGAGAAGCTTTTCTAAATTTCATATATACATGGAAACTCTTCAGCGTTAGAAATATTATTCTTAGGACTGACATAACACGAGAACGGCCTGCAATTTTACACAAGTTTTTGAAAGCTACTTTATATCAGAAATTTTACTAAAAACAGGTTACTTCTTTGTTATAGCGGCCCACACTATTAGGATTATGACAAGTTGCAGCCAATTTCGCCAACGTCGTAACCAAGATCGTGAAGCACACGCACATAATACCATATAATACCATTTTATGAAATCATATACGATAATTTAATAGTTTTTACCTTACTTCCAGAGTAAAATTTGTTTATTTTTAAAGCTTAACAATCTAAATTGTCCAATATATGAATTTAAAAAAATGTAAACAAAGATTGAATAGACATGACCGCAAAAAGCCTCAAATCTGCATAACACTTTGAACCAAACTGTGCAGATTAGTGGTCTTCTACTGTGCACAGTTTTTCATAAATGTGTTTCGTTCTTTAAATGTGTTATTTTCATCTATCACTGCGGAACAAGCGAGAAAACTCATATTCTTGCACATGAGTTATATATATCTTTATATCTAAATTTCCGTCATTTTTGACGAGCTACCTTTCTAGTTACTAATAATGAGCATTACTAAAAATGCTTTTTTTTTTTTATTATTTCAGTTATGCATTTTCAAGCTCAACTACACTTAACCTACTGAAAAGATATTTGTAGCATATAAATAAAATCATATACAAGGTAATGCAAAAACCTGATATATCACCAGGTATGGATAATAATTCCTGGAAGTATGATTTCATAGATTTAAGCGTGTTTTTGTTCAATTAAATTGCAGTTTAAAATATGGCGTGTATAAAAATATGTAGATAATATACAGGTGGGTGTAAAAGAATTTATGTACGCTTCATGGCGAATTTTCAATTTTGAAATGCGTTTTGTAAGTAAACTAAAGCTTTGCATACTATGTAGAATATATACAAATCTATATATCATACTCCGAGCTGCACAAATGGTTTGGAAAAATTAGTTTCCGGCTATGTGCAGTAATTGTTGAAATCTGTTTTTCAAATGTGTTTTGCTTTAAAAATTTTTTTTAAATATATATATATATATATGTGGGATCACACTTGCCAAGGCCCCACAGTGCTAGCTTACAAAGCGCCGCCAGGACTGATTGGAGATCCCAACTTCGCCCTAAAGAGACTCTAGCGACCAACGGCAACGCATGCGCGCTACAACTAACTGTCGGTAAGACAGACGCTCTGCGAGAAATAAACTGAAGTGAGTGGAGGAGAAAAAGAACTTTAGAAAATTCGTGTATTTTTAGACGGAATGAGGAGGTAAACTGAAGAATGTTGAAAAGAGACGTATATCAGAAGTGAAATAGACGTGTGCACATAAGCGAATTTAAGATGTATTAATATTTATGTGGGTGGTGTCTTCATGTATATATTTTGTAAATAAGTAGTTTTCAATATAATTATTTTTAAGAGAAAGTGTCTCTCATTTCCGGTATTAAAGCTGCATTTTTGTGTAAGAAAAGTGATACTTCCATAATTTTGGAGTCAGAAGTTGAACGAATGTTTTAATGTTTTGACGCCACTGCCCACAATATGATGAGTATGATAATATAGGCAAAGCAGCGCTGTAAAATTTAAAAAACAGAAAATTCTTCATTCAAGTGGATATTATTCTTAGCGGTGAGTACATTGTACGTAATTTATTTTTTATTTCATGATGAAATTGGTTGATATTCCTGAACTGGAACTTGCGATTAAAAAAAAAAGTAAAATAAAGCTTTTGCACAAATTCCCTTTTGATGCAGAAGGTGACAGATTAAATAAAAAAAGTCCTTCCGGCCAGTGCCGGGAGGAAGAGGTAGCTTTCAAATTCCTTATTTTAAAAATGCCAACTTATATTATTCAAACACAAGAAGCTCAATTTAGTGAAAATCGAATATAGGAGATTCAATACTAATTTTTATCAATACTAAATCATTATGAATGAGAATTTTGTGAAATTAGTCAGCTTTATCCAAGCTGCTTTTATTTAAAGTAACTTATATTTGGCTGAGATGTTGATGTATATTATCCACATGCATTCTTACATGGAAATAGGCGAAATCGCGTGACAAATACCTGATCGTTTCAAAATGTTAACCATACTAGAAATTCAAAGAGCTATAATCCAACCATTTTTTCAGATATAAACAAAAGAACAAATTTTCAGAAACAAAATCTGCTCCGGAATCTTTGTATCAACGCCAAACACATAAAAAAATCTTTTTCATTTTCCAATTTTTTAATACCTCATTTTAAATTTTAAATTAAATTTTTTTTTTTAAATGACAACCCTTTCTGAAATAAGATGGCGAATGAAGCTGGCCAACGAACTCGGTCGAGACATTGGTATGTACTATGTACAGACCAAGTAACATCCAAATCGGTTCATAAATACGCTTGTTATCGCGTGACAAAAATCAGGTCGTTTTAAAATGTCAGCCAGAATAGAAATTCAAAATGCTATAACTCAGCCATTTTTTTAGATATGGACGAAACAGAAACTGTTCCGGAATCTTTGTATTAATGTCAAACACATACGAAAAAAATCTTTTTCATTTTCCAATTTTTTGGTATCTTATTTTAAATTTTAATTTTTTTAATTTTTTTTAAATGGCCGCCATTTTTAAACAAGATGGCGGATGAAGTTGGCCATCGAACTCGGTCGAGATATTTGTATGTACTATGTACACACCAAGGTACATCCAAATCGATTCATAAATACGCCTGCTATCACGTGACAAATATGAGGACGTTTCAAAATATCAGCCACGCTAGAAATTCAAAATGCCATAACTCAGCCATTTTTTAAGATATAGACGAAACAAAAACTGCTCCCGAATCTTTGTATCAAGGTATAATACATAATAAAAAAATATTTTTTCAATTTTCAATTTTTTGGTACCACATTTCAAATTTAAATTTTTCTTAAAAATTTAAATGGCTGCCATTTTTAAACAAGATGGCGGATGAAGCTGGCCAACGAACTCGGTCGAGACATTGGTATGTACTATGTACAAACGAAGTTACACCCAAATCGGTTCATAAATACGCCTTTTATCGCGTGACAAAATTCAGGACGTTTCAAAATGTCAGCCACGCTAGAAATTCAAAATGCTATAACTCTGCCATTTTTTAAGATATAGACGAAACAAAAACTGCTCCGGAATCTTTGTATAAAGGTCAAATACATAAGAAAAAAATATTTTTCCATTTTCAATTCTTTGGTACCACATTTCAAATTTAATTTTTTTTTAAAATTTTTAAATGGCCGCCATTTTGAAACAAAATGGCGGATGAAGCTGGCCAATGAACTCGGTCGAGACATTGGTATGTACTATGTACATACTGAATTACATCCAAATCGGTTCATAAATTCGAGAGTTAGAGTATGACAAAGGTCAGATATATATATATATATATATGGATATATATATATATATATATATATATATATATATATATATATATATATATATATATATATATCAACTTTTGAACGGAGGGTGGTTTCGGGGTCTGGGGGTCATGATCGATGAAAATATACCAAAATTTTTTGAAATCGCTTTCCTCCGAACGGCTGCAATAGGTAGCTTTTTGTAATGAAAGCTACCTAAAAGAATCAGAGAATGTTCTGGTTTTGATTATTAAACTGATAGTTCCGAATTGAAAAATAAAATAACGAAAAGTCAAGCGGATTTTTTTCTGGATGATTTAATAGCAATTTGTAATGTACTTTGTATTTCGAATGAAGGATCTTTAGTTGATCTTACGATGCAATTAGTTACCTACCGTATTTACTCGTGTATAACGCGCACTTTTTTTTCAAAAATGTAGAGCAAAAAGCCTAGGTGCGCGTTATACATGGAATAAATTTTTGCTGCTGGATGTAATCACGCGATATACATATGAATCTAGAAATGTATTCAAAGAAGAAATTAAAACTGAAAAAATCTTACTTAATATAATTATTGCTGCACCTTTATTTCACTCCTTGCACTTTTTTTTATAGAACAGCGCTAGAAAACATTATTTAAACGCTAATTAATAGCAATTCTCGTTGCATATACTGCTGTTGTCCTCGTCATCACTGGCACACCTTCTTAAATTATATCGTATTCAGTTCCATCCATCTGATTGGAAATGCCAGTCACTTTGAAGCTCTTTATTATCATCTCGACTGAGATTTAATTCCAAGCTTCACATATCCACTCGCATTCAGTTGGGAGTGACGAAAGCTTCATTCTCCCGCTTGGAGTGAAGTTGCGATCTGTTAGTGTCATCCCCGATTGTAGGCAGAGCGAAATGCAACCTTAAATGGTCGGTGATGAAAACGTCTAAGGACTACAGCACTTTCGTCATACCAATTGAGCAACGAATTTTCGCTTTTACTCTAGGCGTCGTGTGTCCACGGAAGCTGTCTAGGACCATCATCGACGGTTGGCTTAAAGCCCCTGGCCGACGTTCCGACACAACATTGATCCAATCTTTTATGAGCTCATCCACATCCACCCTTTTTCCTAACCTCTTACAATTATGCCGACATGAAAAGATTCTTTTTCGATAGTTTTACATTTAAAAATAACATACGGTTTCAACTTGCTGCAGTCAGCCGTAATGGTCAGCATAAGGGTGCATCGTTGCTTGTCTGCTCTTGTGCGCACTTCAGCGGTTCTATTTCCAACGGGATGAACGGTTGTGGTTTCCGGCATATCAAATTACAATAAAGTTTGATCTGCATTGCCGATTTGCGGCATACGATATCCCTTTTGATTTTGTAGCCTTATAACGTACTGGCAGAAAGTGGCAATCTGTCCTTCGAATTCTTCCGGCAACTTCTGCGATAGAGTTGGTCTTCTCCTGATAGAGAGAGTGTTACGGATCATAAACCATCGCACGCAGCTATAACTCTCCTTGAAATCTTCTCCTGGAATATTCATTTACCCAGCTATTTTACAGACCTTGAACATCAAGATTTGCGTCGAGACTGAATACTCCAAACGCCGCAAACCCATTACATGAGTTAAAAGTGCATTACATGAGCGAGTGACATCAACACAGCAAGATACGACACTCATTCCTACCTTCTGTCACTCACTCCCTACCCGAGGCCCCACCAGTGGCTGAGAGGTTCTGCTCTCGAAGCTGGTAGATGGGAGGTGCTTGGTTCAAACCCAATCGCGCCCGTCGGCCTAACCGTTTCGGAGTTTTCGTGGTTTTCTTCGAAGCCATGGTTTTCCATGCGTAAATACGGGTTAGGTTCCCTTAGAAAAACCCCCACGAAGGGCACTTCCCCCAGGGCCTATATCCCACGTGTTGATAATCGGTCGTCATAAACACAAACCAAACCAAACCACTCCCTACCCGAAGTCTAAAAATCGATTTTCGCCTTCTTTCCTAAGCCTAACGTAGCATTTTTTTCGACTTTCTTTACTGAAATTCATTTGGTCCTTCATTCAATTGTATGTAAAATTTATGGTGCGCGTTATATACGAGATACAAAAATTCACCATTTTTTTCTTGTAAAGTACGGAGTGCGCGTTATACACGCATGCGCGGTATACATGAGTAAATACGGTATTTATCAGATTTAAGCTTGCTACAAGCTAATGTTCAAAATGACAGTGATACAGATTCGGAACACGAATTAACTTTAAATAATAGCTCAGAAAGTAATGACATGTAATCATCAAATTAGGATAAAAAAGAGCAATTTCCAGTTCAAAGTTTTGTGCCATCAACTATTAATTTTAGTGATATTGAAAATGTTGTACCTCCGTTTGATGGTAGTGCATTCCAGGATATAAATGTATGGTTGAATAACTTTGATGATGTCACTATTATGTTTAGTTTAACAGAATGACATAAATTTATTTTTGTAAAAATATCCTTATGAGGAAAAGCTAAATTTTTCGTTCAGACAGAATTGCATACAAATTCATATGAGAAAATGAAAAAACTTTTTATTTCTGAATTTAGCTTTACTTATATAATTCTACGGAGTTACATCATAATATACGAATCAGTTAAATAAACGAAAATTACATGGAAATGAAACACTTGAGGAGTATTTTCTTGTTATGAAGCAGTTAGGTTCACGTAGTAACAATGATGATTCCGCGTTGATGCAGTACGTTATAAATGGTATACACGACCCTTTTTATTTCTGAATTTAGCTTTACTTATATAATTCTACGGAGTTACATCATAATATACGAATCAGTTAAATAAACGAAAATTACATGGAAATGAAACACTTGAGGAGTATTTTCTTGTTATGAAGCAGTTAGGTTCACGTAGTAACAATGATGATTCCGCGTTGATGCAGTACGTTATAAATGGTATACACGACCCTGCTTTTAGAAAATCAATATTGTATGGATGTCAATCGATTTTAGAATTCAAACAAAAATTAAAAGTCTATGAAAAGTTACGGTCGGAGTATGAAAATGCAAAATCTCTTAAACATTAAGGAGCTAAGCCTAAAATTAAATTCGAAGTTGAAGTTAAGAACAGATTTAAGCCTATAAAGCCAAATATGCGCTGTTATAATTGTGGCGGGAATAATCATAAAAGCATTAACCGCGTTAATAAAGATAAAGGGTCCCTTTGTTTCTCTTGTAACAGTTATGGCCACAAATCATTTCAGCGTAATAAATCGAAAGAAAGAAATGTTAAAAACGCTCAGCCACAAGTTAACACTATTACATCCCAAGATTTAATTCTAAAAGAGATAAAGCTTTATTCTTTACATTTAACCTCGTTGATAGATACTGGTGGTCAAAAGACTCTGTTAAAGAAAAGTGTTTATGATAATTTGAAGAACTTTGTGGAATTAAAACCAACGAGTATCACTTTGACCGGTTTAGGGAAATCCTCAATTAAGCCAGAAGGTTATTTTGATTCAGAAATTGAAGTTGATAATTAAAAATTTAAAGTTGACATTTTTGTCGTTAATGACAGTTACATTAATTTCCATGTAATTATTGGCACTGATCTTATTCATAAAGGTACATAAACTATTTCTGGGAATGAAGTGAAATTGTGTAAAACAGAAGTTCAGACTAATGACTTTTTAGTTAACATTGTAAATGTTCTAGATGAGCCTAAAATTGATTTAAGTAACATTGCTGACAAAAATTTGCGTTCGGAATTATCCTCTTTAATTGACAATTATGTGCCAATTAAAAGTAAAACTGTAAACGTTAAAATGAAAATTAATTTAACTGATGAAATCCCAGTTTGTTCTTACCCTCGAAGATTACCGACATGTGAGAAAAAAATAGTTGAAGACCAAATTGAGGAATGGCTAGCTCAGGTAATCATTCGTTAAAGTTCTTCTAATTTTTCGTCGTCGGTTGTGTTAGTTAAGAAAAAGATAACACAATGAGACTTTGTATTGATTACAAACGTCTTAACAAAAAGGCAGTGCGTGAGCATTTCCCATTGAAAGTAATAGATGATGTTATAGTTCAATTACATTCTGTTGAAGTATTTACAACCATAATTTTAAAAAACGGTTTTTTTTCATGTAGAGGTTGAAGAAGGCTCACAGAAACACACCACTTTTGTCACTCATGAAGGACAGTACGAAATTTTAAAGTGTCCATTCTGGCTCTCTAATAGCCCTAGTGTTTTTCAAAAACATATTTATAATGTATTTAGAACCCTATTAAAAAATCACACTGTAGTCATTAATATGGATGACTTAATAATACCCGCCGAAAACGAAGCTGAAGGTCTAGAAAAATTAAAACTTGTTCTTCAAACTGCATTGGAATACGGGATGGGATTAAATCTTAAAAAATGCAATTTTTTGAAGCGTGAAATTGATTTTTTGGTGTATAGAATCATAAATGGTAAATTGTGTCCCTCCCCGCTGAAAACAAAAGCAGCAATAAATTTTCCGGAACCAAAGTGTACCAAAGATATTTAAAGTTATTTAGGATTGACAGGATACTTTCGAAAGTTTATAAGAAATTATTCGGTTATAGCTAAACCTTTGAGTGACCGGTTAAGAAAAGATTCTAAATTTAAGTTTGATGTAGAATAACAGAAAGCTTTTAATGAACTCAAACGCATTTTGTCGTCAGAACCAGTACTTTCAATTTACAATCCCAAAAGCGCGACCGAATTCCATTGTGATTCCAGTATTGATAGCTATGGAGCTGTATTAATGCAACAATCTCCAGTAGATAATCAATTTCATCCAGTTTATTTCGCCAGTAAAAAAAACCCGAAGCTGAACGAAAGTATACTAGCTATGAATTAGAAGTCTTAGCTGTAATTGAAGCCTTGAAAAAGTTCAGTGTATATGTGCTAGGTATTCCATTTAAAATTGTAACCGACTGTTATGCTTTTAAAATGACTTGACTATGGATAAGAAAGAAATGAGTACAAAAATAGCTAGATGGGCAATAATGTTATCTGATTTCGATTATACTAATGAGCATAGACACAGTACTAGTATGAGGCATGTTGATGCATTAAGCAGATGTCCCATTTGTATGGTAATCCAAGATAGCTTAACTTTAAAATTTATCCAAGCTCAAGAAACTGACGAGCATATTAAAATCATAAAAGAACTTCTGAATGTAAAATCTTATGATGATTATTTAGTTAAAAATTATGTCCTTTATAAATGTGTTAATGGTAATGATTTATTAATTGTACCAGATGAAATGGAAATGAATATAATTAAGGCCGCTCACGAAAAAGGACATTAGGCAGTCCCACGAACGGAAAAAAATTTAGAGAATGATTTTTATATCCTCAAAGTTAAACAAAAAATTGTAAAATGTATATCAAATTGTGTTCCCTGTATTTAAATTAATCGAAAATCTGGTAAACAAGAAGGTTTGCTACACCCGATAGAAAAAGAAGAAACTCCGTTACATACGTACCATGTTGATCACTTAGGTCCATTGGAGAGCTCGAATAAAAATTACAAACAGATTTTTTCGGTCATTGACGCATTCACAAAATTAATTTGGTTGTATCCCACAAAATCAACCGATACTGCAGAAGTAATTTCTAAATTAGAAATCCAAAAAACTGTCTTTGGATGTCCATTTCGTATAATTTCAGATAAAAGTCCTGCCTTTATCTCTAAAGCTTTTCAAGATTATTGAGACAGAGAAAATATTAATCATATCCCGATTACCACAGGATTACCAAGAGCTAACGGCCAAGTCGAGTGTCTAAATTCGGTCATAATATCTATTTTGTCTAAAGTATCTGTAGATAATCCACCGAAGTGGTATACACATGTAAGCGATGTCAAACAAGTGATAAATTTGACCTTTCAGAAAAGTATTAACACAACCACTTTCGAGCTGATGTTTTGCACTAAAATGAAGCTAAAAAATAACATTGACATTACTAGCCTTTTGAATGCTAAAATACAAACCGATTTTATTAATAATCGTGAAGAATTGAGAAAAGACGCTAAAAAATAAATTTTAAAAGTCCAACAAGAGAACCGTAAAACTTATAATCTCAGACGAAAAAAGCCTAACAAATTTAAGCTTAATGATATGGTTGTTATAAAACGCACACAACAAGGTCCATGTTTGTGGTTAAAATAAAAATATTTAGGCCCGTACAAAGTAAAAAATAATGACACCTACGATGTGAAGAAAGTTGGATTTAATGAAGGTCCAATGGTCACCAGTACTTCCGCCGAGTACAGGAAGCCGTGGACGGATGAAGCTTGACATCGGAAAAAAAGAATTTCACCGATTATGACACTACTCGACTACGACATACCACCGCACTGACAACTAAAATGATTTTGACAAAATTGATCCCGAAAGAACGAAAAAAATAAGACGAAAAGACGTTAGAAAAAAGAAGACGAAAAGACATAAGAAAAAAGAAGATGTAAAAGACGTAAGGTAAAAGGAGACGAAAAGATGTATGGAAAAGGGAAGACGAATCGGACGAAAAGACGTAAGGAGAAAGAACGACGAAAAGACGCAAAAAAGCAAAAAAGAATTTTTTCAAGAAATAATTTAAATTTTGGTGAAAGACTTTAATATTGATGACTTTTTTTCAAAATAGAACTTTGGATGCTGCTGTCTTTATCTTTCCTGGTGATCCAGCTGCTGCTTCCATCGGACAAGGATGCATTCGAGACCGAATGTCTAGAAGGACGGCTGAGCTGTGGGATCACACTTGCCAAGGTCTCACAGCGCTAGCTTACAAAGTGCCGTCAGGACTGATTGGAGATCACAACTCCGCTCTAAAGAGACTCTAGCGACCAGCGGCAACGTATGTGCGCTACTACTAACTATCGGTACAACAGACGCTCTGCGAGAAATAAACTGAAGTGAGTGGAGGCGAAAAAGAACTTTAGAACATTCCAGTGATTTTGGGCGGAATGAGGAGGTAGACTGAAGAATGTTGAAGAGAGACGTATATCAGAAGTGAAATAGACGTGTGCACATAAGCGAATCTAAGGTGTATTAATATTTATGTGAGTGGTGTCTTCATGTATATATTTTGTAAATAAGTAGTTTTCAATATATTTTTTTTTAAGAGAAAGTGTCTCTCGTTTCCGGCATTAAAGCTGCATTTTATTCTGTAAGAAAAGCGATACTTCCATATATATATATCAATTGTCTGTGGTTAAAGACAGATTTTTCTCCGTGAATACCTACTGCCTCCCACACGCGGTTGTAGTGGTTACATAGCCCTTGGTCTCCTGCTGTTAGTAAAGCAGTTTGGTCGCGGTGGGTGGAAGTGGAGGATTAGAAGGACACTCAAAATAATCCCATTACATTGCGGCCTATGGGGAAAAATCGTTTGAGATAGTTTTTAATCTTTATCTCTATATATAAAAGACCCAGCCCAAACTACTGAACCTAGAAACATGAAAATTGAGGGGGAAAGAGCACTAAGGACAGAATTTTTGAAAATTTCATACCTAAAGTTGTTAAAAGTGGAGGGGAAGGGTCGAAAATTTTAGAGCATGTAACCATATCTCAGCTGTCGTTTTAGTTAGGAGCGTGAAATTCTAGGAAGTAAATCTAATTAAAAAAATAAACACATGTTTCAGCGATTTTAGAAATTACCCCCTTAAGGCGGTTGAAGTGGGGGGTGTCGAAACTTTTTGAACATTTGTCCATATCTCAGCAGCCGTATTAGCTAGAAGCGTGAAACTCCGTAAAATAAATCTACTAAAAATATAATTAAGCGCATGTTTCAGTGATTTTAGAAATCCCCCCCCAAAAGGTGGTTAAAGGGGGGGGGGGTCGAAAATTTTAGAACATTTGCCATATCAAACCAGTCGTTTGAGGTAGGAGCATAAAATTCAAGAAAATGAATCTAGTGAAAAAAAATAATTAAACATGTGTTTCAGCGTTTTTAGAAATTCACCCTTAAGAGGGTTAAAATGGGGTGTTGAAACTTTTAGAACATTTGGTCATATTTCAGTACCCGTTTTAGGTAGGAGCGTGAAATTCCGGAAAATAAATCTACTAAAAAATAATTGAAAACATGTTTCAACGATTCTACAAATTCCCCACCCTATGGGCTTTAAAAGGGGGGGGGGGGATTTTAGACCATTTGGCATATCTCAGCAACCATTTTAGGTAGAAGCGTGAAATTTAAGATAACAAACATACTAAAAAATAGGTAAACATATTTCGTCTTTGCTAGATATATTTCGTTTGATTCTAGGTTCTTTTGGAGAAACCGACCAGCGAAGCGGACGAAGTCCGCTAGTTAGGTATATGCTTCACCTTATTAAATGGCGAAGTTTTGTTAAAGCATTCTAGAAGTGTTGGAAAGTGTTTCAGTATCTATGCTTGACGTATGATTTTTCTTTCATGTTTGATACCAGAAAAGGTTGTAAGTGGCTTGGCGTCAGATTGATATTGCAATAGAGATCTTCCCAAAAAAGAGTGGCAATAATATCTGAACCATATAATAGGTATATGGAATGGCATTTCTGTTAGGTCTAAGCAAGTTATATTTGCAGAATCTCGTAACCGGATTAAAGAGGAAATTTTTTCCCTAAATTTCTGCGTTTTATTGAAGCAGATTTCTTTTAATTCTACTTGTACACAAAAATACGTAATTTAAAAATTATAAAAAAAGAAATGTGATAAAGTAGATTTATTGAACAGAGTAACAGAATAAATGAAAATGATAATAAAAGAAATGTAAAAAATTGCAATAAAACTATAACAGAAGCTATGTAAACACTGTAAGAAAAGGTGGTAACTTTCAACGTAAATTCCAGGAACGTTTTGCCTTTTCACAGGTTTTCAGAATAATTTAGCTCTTTCCTGTGAAATTCTGGTTTTCATATCTGAAACGTTCCTGAACAAAAGTTGTCAACAGCAAAACGCTTCTGCCGCCATTTTATTATTTTGCTGTTGTCCGCCGCTCGCGCTCGACTGTTGAAAACGAATTCCTTATACGAATGTAAAAAAATCATTGTGGAATGCAAATAAATGAATAGAGGACATAATCATTTCCATCTCTATTGTCAAGGTCTTTCAGATGAAAATGAAATACCTCTGTGACATCGCTAACAAGGAGAGGGTCCGAAGTTGGTCTCACCGAATGCGATGAACATTTGTATTTCGATAGAATATAGTTAGTGTATAAATATATGACTGCCATAAAGCGCAACACACTCAAAACAACAACTTCTCAAAGCAACATTTTCACAAGAAAATAAGTCGCAAATTTAAGCTATAGTTTATAAGCGGATACATTTCAGTCCTTCGTAGGCGGCTCCGTGGCATGTTTGGCAGCATATTGGATTTGAGTTTTTTCTACCCGGGATCAAACTCGGCTCGGACTTGTGTTTTGGAACGAAATTTTTTATCAATCATTTTCGTATCGCAATTGACAAAAATGTGTATAATAACGGAAATTTACGAAAAATACGAATTAAATATATCAATTGTAGCATGTAAGTGCTTTTTCAACTACGAAATTTTGCACGTTTAAATATATATATATATATATATATATATATATATACAAAACACCGCATATATAATGTCTATAGACCAGAATATTTTTGTTGTTATTTAAAATTATTTACAGTTATTTCAATGAATATTTACAATTTTTAACAGAGAAATAAATTAAAATAAGTGAACAAGTATATTATTTTCATTTTGTTTCCTCATTCAAATACTTCAAATATTTCATGGTTTGAAAAATATGCTTTTATATTTTTAATATGATTTTTCTTGATTTTTAATTAGAATAAGTGTCTACGTAGTAGTTTCTTTCGGAAATAATTTTTTTTTCTTTAATATTTTTATATAATGCAGTTTAATTATACAAATACAATTTTATTTATGAATCTTTGCATGTTTATATATTTAATGAAAAGTAAATATAACATAAATAAATAATATGAATAACAAACTAAAAATAAGACAATCACAACTTTTATAGACCATAAAATTAAGCTAATTTTAAAATTTATTTACTGTTATTTACATAAATAAGCTAGTACTTTTCACAGTGAAATAAATGTATCATTTTTACCAACTAACTTTTTAACTTTTGATTTTTTTAAATCTTGGATTCTTATGATTATAGTTAGAATAACTGTCTTTTTGCTTAAAAATAAGTTCTAAAAAGATTATGAGCTGCTGAAAATTATTACGTGGGTAATAATTCTAAAACCTAATATCCGAAAAAAAAAATTCAAATTAAGAATTTTAAAAAGGGTATTAAAAAAATTCATGAAATATTCGAAATACTTTCATATAAAAACAAAATTAAAGTAATATAATTATTCACGCATTTACATCACGTGTTTTAATTTATTTCTCTGTGAAAAATAGTAGATTATTCATTGAAATAACTGTAAATAATTTTAAATAACAAAAAACAAATTGATCTATAGACATTAAATATGCGGTTTTTTTTTTTTTCATTATATATTTAAGCAAGCAAAATATCGTAGTTAAAAAGCACTTATATGTTACAAAACATACATTTAATTAATATTTTTCGTAAATGTCAATTATTATACACATTTTTCCAATTGCGGTTCGAAAATGATGGATAAAAATTTTCGTTCCGAAAAACAAGTTCGAGGCGGGTTTGATCCCGGGTAGAAAAAACTCAAATCCAGCATGCTATCGAACACGACACGGAGCTCCTTGCAAAAGAAGGAAATTTATCCGATTATAAACTATAGCTTAAACTTTGCTATTTATTTTCTCAAGACCCCCTGGGGTTTGCGCTTTATGGCGGTCATATATTCATATACTAACTATACTCTATCGAAACACAAATGTTCATCGTATTCGGTGAGACCAACCTCGGACCCTCTGATTGTAAGATATTCTCCGCCGTACTTGTCTGTGGAATGTTTAGCCAGCAGCACAAGTAGAAAAATACGCCTAGTATTTGCATTTCCTTTAAGACTGCATATTCATTCTAATACTTCAATCTAACTGGAGATTCTATAATAGCTTGGTTAATTTGAATGAAAAAAGAAATTAATCAATTATCTAGAACATCCTTGTTGGACATAAGAAGTCCCCCTCCCCCTTTAAAAGATTATAAATTAAAAGAAAAGGATAATCACAAAAGAGTAAGTGGCTATAAATATATTATTTTATCTTGTTCCGCTGATATTTTTAATATGCTATATTATACAAATATGTGTATTAATATTATTTATGTTTTAATGAGTTTCCATTTAAGAATTATACATTTATGTCTAAGATTTAAAATTAATATTAATCTATATTTACGCTATTGTTTTCTGTTTTTTTTATTTCTATTTCACTGTATCTATATAACATGCAGTTGTACAGTTTTGTTTATGTTGCTCAGTAAGCTCTTCTTTTATACGCAGCTTATTTGTTTATAAAAAATAAACTTTAATAATGTTTATGCATTTATATTTTGTGAGAAATAAATAATGTTTTCATTTTTTAAAGTAAAATTTTTACTATTGTAACAGCCATAAATAATGATTTTATTGTCACTTCTGACAATATTGAAGAGGCTTTATTGAAAACTTCTGAAACGTTCCATAGAAAATAAGATAAGCTTTTTGTGAAATATCAGTAATGTTTTGTTTTTAACAGAAACATTCCTGGTATTTCGCAGGAAGCTTACTGGCATTCCAGTGGAAAGTTTTAAAGTTATACAGTAAAGTTCCAGTCATTTTCAAGAAATGTTTCTTGGAAATAATGGGCAACTCAGCTGCTCATTTTTTCCCAGGAACGTTACGGAATTTTTTTTACAGTGTAATGTGAAACACTAATTTAAAATCGCGAAAAATGCAAACAAAAAACATCAAAATATATTTTTAAGTAGGCGCTTTCTATTATAAAATTTCATAGTAAAAAACATTTTAATTTTTTTTTCTTCAAAGCTACTTTTCACAATGTAACAGCAGAAATGTATAAAGTTGTAACATACAAGAAAAAATACATAAAACAATCAAATTAAGCAGATTAAAAATGAAATATTAAACATCTTTCATTTGTTTACGCTGATATTAATCGGCTTATGAAATGTCTTTCTATAAGCAAACAAGTAAAACAAATTTTTTACTCAACAAGGATTCACTGTATAAATTTATCTTAATAATATATTAAAAGCATTTAAAACATGAGTCTTAATATAAGAAAAACGAAATTAAGTATTACATTCATTTCTTGGGTTGGGTAAATTTATTTCTGAGCACAATATCATTTCTCAGTTGTTTTATTTCTCTGAACAATAAAGAGTTACATATTAATAAATTCGGTTTAATTATCAAAAATTATGTCAGACTATCGGAAATAGATGTAATAATGAAAAAACAATTATGATTTTTTTACGACCAAGAGAAAAATTCACCCTTCGAAGCATAGACGTTAACGGTTCCTCACAATGTTATACGAGAGTGTATCAATAAGTTTTGACCTCACATAGAAATAATTGAGTAAAATTGATCAAATTGCTACATTGTATTAGTCCTTTTCTATATAGTCACCGTGCACAGTAACATATTTCTACAAATGGTATTTCAAAGAGAGGGGGGGGGGGGTGTATTTATTCTCAGAGGCGTGATAGTAGACCGAAAGAAGGGCATTTTTCTATCATTTGACGACCTCCACATGTGGCATATTGTTGGAAAGACCTGTCACCACTTATCTATGTTATGCACTTACAAGCCCCTACCCCCAAATTTGTCGCCCGAGGGGCATGAATGATGCCCGCAAAATTTAAAAAAATGCCCTCCTTTGGGTCTACTATCACGCCTCTTGGAATACATCCTACCCCTCTCTTTGAAATACCGTTTGCAGAAATGTGTTACTGTGCACGGTGACTGTATAGAAAAGGGCTCACTAAATTTCACTAAATTATTTCTATGTTAGGGCAAAACCTTATTGATACACAATCGTACAACTGCTTAAAAAATTCGACTTTAGCTTCTTTTCAGATAAAACAGTCACAGAAATTAAACAATTCGTTAAAATTTTAGACAGTTACTTGAATTATATTTTTAGTAGCTCTGCATTTCTTACTACACAAAATCATTCTTAACACCTTGGGGTCGAGCAACCGGTATTCGTGCAGCGTAAGGTGCTCAGAATCGGGGATTATTCTCACCAGCAAATTTTTATTGGAAATTTTGCCTTATTTAATACGAGCATTTTTCCCGATTCAATTAGACAAAAATTTCTGTTTTAAAAAGCCGGTGATTATAGATTAAAAATTCTGTAAAAGACGCTCGCCCCGAAGGGGTTAATTGTCACTTTTGCATCAAAAATGTTAGTTAATTTTCTCTTTACAATAACTTATTCCACACTGTATTTTTAAACAGCATTTATCACAACATTTTTGCACTTTTCATATTTTTTTTTAGTTTAGACTAATTAATCATTAAATTTTTATGCTTTAAATATGGCCTCACTGTGTGTTTTCTATTTTTTCATTTATTATTAGAAATTTAATAAAAAACGCACATGAGAGACGAATTCTTTGAGAAAATTTTTCTCAGTTATCTGTAGCATTTACTAGGGAACATCTCCTACTGTCAGTTATTGAATTTCACGAGATTTCAAAGATGGTACAAGATGGCATTATTGTTCGGAAGCTCTTCTTACGAGGATCATATGCAGGATAGGAACTATACTCCCGAATCCTGCAGTTCCCGAGATATAGACACTTTTCTGTTTCAGAAGAACAGAAATAAAGAAGGGATAAGAGCATGAGGTTTCTTCAAAAGCTATCAAAGGCAGGAATTTTGTTATGTAATTAGCCATGATAGTGCTTGTCTACGTAAAAGTGTTGAAAACGCATATTTTTAAAGCACCAAGCACAAACGATGATGGGCATTATTGTTTCACAGTCAGCGCAGTTGTGTTTAGTAACTGTGCAACATACATATTTTACAGATGGGAAGACTGGATCCGAATTTGTATTAAAGCCTTTTGGAAAGCATATTTATGGAATATTCCTTTTCTTAGAGAATAAAATGCACTTCACGACCAGAAATAAAGACGATTTCTCTTTTAAAAAAAACTAGTTATATTGAAACTTATTTACAAGCTATTTACATAAAGACAGCACTCTCACTAACATTACTACATCTTGTGACATTTTTCGTCATTTTAAAACGTCTACGTCTTTTTTCCATTTTTGCGTCTACCACCTCATACCCGCACCAACACTCGAATAATGTTCTCAAGTTCCTCGCGTCACTTCAGTTTTTCTCCCTAGCAGCATGTCTGTCGCCGACAGTCGTTTGTTGCGCGCATGCGCTGCCGCTGTCAGCATCAGAGTGGCTTTGTTGCGGAGTTGTGATAACGATTCCTGGCGGCGCTTTTAAGCTGGAACTGTAGGGATTTGGAAAATGGGATCCCACAGCTCGGCCGTCCTTCTAGACATTCGTACTCGAATGCATACTGGACCGCTGGAAGCAGCAGCTGGATCACCTGGAAAGATAAAGAAAAAAAACAGCAGCATCCAAAGTTCTATTTTGGAAAAAAGTCATCATTATTAAAATTCTTCATCAAAATTTAAATGATTTCTAAAAAAAATTCTTCTTATTCTTTTTTTACGTCTCTTCGTCGTTCTTTCTTCTTAAGTCTTATTCGTCTTCCCGTTTATTACGTCTTTCCGTCTTCTTTTACCTTTACCACAATCTTTTCATCTTCTTTTACCTTACGTCTTTTCGTCTTCCTTTTTCTTACGTCTTTTCGTCTTTTTTTTTTTTTTTTTTTTTTTTTTTTTTTTTTTTTTTTTTTTGTTCCTTCGGGATTAATATTGTCAAAGTCGTTTAAAGTCAGTCCGGTGGTGTGTCGTAGTCGGGTTAGTGTCACAATCGGTGAAATTCTTCTTCTCTTTTTATGTCAAGCTTCATCCGTCCACGGCCTCATGTACTCGCCGCAAGTACTAGTGACCATGGACCTTCATTAAATCCAACTTTCTTTACATCGTAGGTGTCGTTATTTTTTACTTTTATGACTTTGTAAGGACCTAAATATTTTGATTTTAACTTCAAACCTGGACCTTGTTGTGTGCGTTTTATAGCAACCATATCATTTAGCTTGAATTTGTTAGGCTTTTTTCGTCTGAGATTATAAGTTTTTATGTTCTCTTCTTGGACTTTTAAAATTTGTTTTTTAGCGACTTTTCTCAATTCTTCAAGATTATTAATAAAATCTGAATGTATTTGAGCGTTCAAAAGGCTAGTAATCTCGATGTTATTTTTTAGCTTCATTTTAGTACCAAACATCAGATCGAAAGGGGTTGTATTGATACTTCTCTGAAAGGTCGAATTTATTACTTGTTGGACATCGCTTACATGTGTATACCACTTCGTAGTATTATCTACAGATAATTTAGACAAAACAGATATTATGACCGAATTTAGACGTTCGACTTGGCCGTTAGCTCTTGGTAACCCTGTGGTAATCGGGACATGTTTAATAGTCAGAGAAAACTGACGCAATAATCTTCAAAAGCTTTGGAGGTAAAGGCAGGACCTTTATCTGAGATTATGCGAAATGGACTTCCAAGTACAGTTTTTTAGATTTCTAATTTAGAAATTACTTCTGCAGTGTCGGTAGATTTTGTGGGATACAACCAAACAAATTTTGTGAATGCGTCAATGACCGAAAAAATATGTTTGTAATTTTTATTCGTGCTCTCCAAAGGACCTAAGTGATCAACATGGTACGTAGGTAACGGAGTTTCTTCTTTTTCTATAGGGTGTAGCAAACTTTCTTGTTTACCAGATTTTCGATTTATTAAAATACAGGGAACACAATTTGATATACATTTCTCGAATTTTTGTTTAAATTTGGGGATGTAAAATTCATTCTCTAATTTTTTTTTCTGTTCGTGCGACTGCGTAATGACCTTTTTCGTGAGCGGCCTTAATTATATTCATTTGCATATCATTTGGTACAACAAATAAATCATTACCATTAACACATTTATAAAAAACATCATTTTAAACTAAATAATCATCATAAGATTTTACTTTTAGAATTTCTTTTATGATTTTAATATGCTCGTCAGTTTCTTGAGCTTGGATAATTTTTAAAGTTAAGCTATCTTGGATTACCATACAAATAGGATATCTGCTTAATGCATCAACATGCCTCATACTAGTACCGTGTCTATGCTCAATAGTATAATCGAAATCAGATAACATTATTGCCCATCTAGCTATTTTTGTACTCATTTCTTTTTTATCCATAGTCATTTTAAATGCATTACAGTCGGTTACAATTTTATATGGAATACCTAGCACATATACCTAAACTTTTTCAAGGCTTCAATTACAGCTAAGACTTCTAATTCATAGCTAGTATACTTTCGTTCAGCTTCAGTTGTGTTTTTACTGGCGAAATAAACTGTATGCAAGTGATTATCTACTGGAGATTGTTGCATTAATACAGCTCCATAGCCATCAATACTGGAATCACAATGGATTTCGGTCGCGCTTTTGGGATTGTAAATTGAAAGTACTGGTTCTGACGACAAAATGCGTTTGAGTTCATTAAAAGCTTTCTGCTCTTCTACATCAAACTTAAATTAAAAATCTTTTCTTAACAGGTCACTCAACGGTTTAGTTTTAAACGAATAATTTCTTATAAACTTTCGAAAGTATCCTGAAAATCGTAAATAACTTTGAATATCTTTGGTAGACTTTGGTTCGAGAAAATTTATTGCTGCTTTTGTTTTCAGTGGGGAGGGACACAATTTACCATTTATGATTCGATACCCCAAAAAATCAATCTCACGCTTCAAAAAGTTGCATTTTTTAAGATTTAATTCCAACCCGTATTCCGATGCAGTTTCAAGAACAAGTTTTAATTTTTCTAGACTTTCAGCTTCGTTTTTGGCGGGTATTATTATGTCATCCATATAAATGACTACAGTGTGATCTTTTAATAGGTTTCGAAATACGTTATAAATATATTTTTGAAAAACACTAGGGCTATTGGACAGACCGAATGGACACTTTAAAAATTCGTACTGTCCTTCATGAGTGACAAAAGAGATGTATTTCTTTGAGCCTTCTTCAACCTCAACATGAAAAACACCGTTTTTTAAATATAGGGTTGTAAATACCTCAGCAGAGTGTAATTGATCTAAAACATCATCTATTACTGGTAATGGAAAATGTTCACGCACTGTCTTTTTGTTAAGACGTCTGAAATCAATACAAAGTCTTATTGTGCTACCTTTTTTCTTAACCAACACAACCGGCGACGAAAAATTAGAAGAGCTCTTCCGAATCATTCCCTGAGCTAGCCACTCCTCAATTTGGTCCTCAACTATTTTTTCTCACATGACGGTAATCTTCGAGAGGACGAACAAACTGGGATTTCATCAGTTAAATTAATTTTCATTTTAACATCTACAGTTTTACTTTTAATTGGCACATAATTCTCAATTAAAGGGGATAATTCCGAACGCAAATTTTTGTCTGCGATGTGACTTAAATCAATTTTAGGCTCATCTAGAACATTTAAAATGTTAACTAAATAGTCATTAGACAGAACTTCCGTTTTAAACAATTTCACTTCATTCTCAGAAATAGTTATCATAACCACTTAACCATATCATAAACACTTTTCTTTAACAGAGTCTTTTGACCACCAGTATCTATCAACGAGGTTAAATGTAAAGAATAAAGCTTTATCTCTTTTATAATTAAATCTTGGGATGTAATAGTGTTAACTTGTGGCTGAGCCTGTTTAACGTTTGTATCTTTCGATTTATTACATTGAAATGATTTGTGACCATAACCGTTACAAGAGAAACAAAGGGACCCTTTATTTTTATTAACACAGTTAATGCTTTTATGATTATTCCCGCCACAATTTTAACAGCGCATATTTGGCTTTACAGGCTTAAATCTGTTCTTAACTTCAACTTCGGATTTAATTTTAGACTTAGCACCTTCATGTTTATGGGATTTTGCATTTTCATACTCCGACTGTAATTTCTCATAGACTTTTAATTTTTTTTTTAAATTCCAAAATCGACTGACATCCATACAGCATTGATTTTCTAAAAACAGGGTCGGGTATACCATTTATAACATACTGCATCAACGCGGAATCCTCGATATTACCACGTGAACCTAACTGCTTTATTACTAGAAAATATTCTTCATGGGTTTCATTTTCAAGTAACTTTCGTTTGTTTAACAAATGATGCAACTCCGCAGAATTATAAGTAGTGCTAAATTCAGCAATCAAAAGTTGCTTCAATTTCTCATATGAATTTACATGTAATTTGGTCTGAACCAACAATTTAGCTTTTCCTCTTAAGGATCATTTTACAAAAATAAACTTATGCAATTCCGATAGATTAAATATACTGGTTACGTCATAAAAAATTACTCAACTATACATTTATATCCTGACATGCACTACCATCAAACGGACGTACAACATTTTCAATATCACTAAAATTAATAGTTGGTGGCTCAAAACTTTGAACTGAAAATTGCTTGCTTTTATCCAAATTTGATTATTCCATATCATTACTTGCTGAACTATTTAAAGGTACTTCGTGTTCTGAATCTGTGTTACTGTCGTTCTGAACATTAGCTTGTAGCAAGCTTAAATCCGAAAAATAAGTAACTAATCGCGTCGTAAGATCAACTAAAGATCATTCATTCGAAATTCAAAGTACATTACAAATTGTAATTAAATCATTCAGAGAAAAATCCACTCGATTTTTTGTTATATTACTTTTAAATTCCGAACTATCGGTTTGATAACCAAAACCAGAAAATTCTCTGATTATTTTTCAATTTGATCTGTCACCTTCTGCATCAAACAAGAATTTGTGCAAAAGTTTTATTTTGCTTGTTTTTTCATTTTTAATGGCAAGTTCCAGTTCAGGAATATCAATCAATTTCATCATGGAATAAAAAATGAATTATATACAAAGTACTCACCACTAAGAACAATATCCACTTGAACACAGAATTCTGTAATTTTATTTTTAATTTTATTTCACCATCGGCGATTTCATAATACTCATCAGACTTGTGGGCGACGCCGTCAAAATATTAAATCACTCGTTCCTCTTCTGGCACCAAAAATTATGGAATAACTCTTTTCTTAGAGAATAAAATGCACTTAACGACCAGAATAAAGACGATTTCTCTTTTTAAAAAACTAGTTATATTGAAACTTATTTACAAGCTATTTACATGAAGACAGCACTCACACAAACATTATTACATCTTGTGACATTTTTCGTCATTTTAAAACGTCTACGACTTTTTTTCCATTTTTGCGTCTACCACCTCATACCAGCACCAACACTCGAATAATGTTCTCAAGTTCATCGCGTCACTTCAGTTTTTCTCTCTAGCAGCGTGTCTGTCACCGACAGTCATTTGTTGCGCGCATGCGCTGCCGCTGTCAGCATCAGAGTGGCTTTGTTGTGGAGTTATGATAACGATTCCAGGCGGCGCTTTTATGCTGGCGCTGCAGGGATTTGGAAAAATGGGATCCCACATATTTACGAACTGCATTGAAAGTACTTGAAGAAAACTGGCTGTATCTGAAATGATGCAGTTTTGGCATGCTTCCTTTAGTAATAGAGTTAACATTGCAGTAAATACTTCGATAGTTTTTGAATATTCGCCTATTTTCTTTACTAAATGTAGCCTTAGAATAAGTAAAGATTCATTGGCTGAAGAAATTCTGTCGATTCAGCTGGAAGAAAGGCTGGCTATATAGGAAAATCTAGTTTTTCGTTGCTTAAATTTTCATCCGCTTGGCTACTTCATCTGTTCAGTACCAGGATAACATTCTCATTACCACACTATCATGAAACTTTTTCGTGATATCCACTATAATGATTATTTATAAGACAAAATTTCAGCAATCGATACATTTAGAAAGATCTCGTATTTTTTTTCCCTTCTTTATTTCTCTCCTTTCGAAACAGAAAGGGTCCATATCTCGTGAAGAATTGGATTCAGAACTATAGTTCCTATATACCGGGGTCGGAGATATAGGACAAATTTTATTGTTCTTAATAGTACATTTTATCAATAATCTTCCAGAGATATTTTTATAAGATAGGAGTGCAATAGGAATATACCATGACGATTTATTTATAAAAGATACTGGTAACAACAATAGAATTTGTCCTATATGCTCGGACCCATGTATACTGCTGTTGAACCTCGTGATAAGATCTTTCGAATGATACCGCTATCGTAAAATTTCAGAACGTACACTTGTGGATGTCCCCTAGTTAATTTCTCAATAAGCTGCCTAGACTAAAATATATGTATAACCACCTTGACTTCAAGTAAACAGATCTAGGTCTTTAAAAACAATCCCATACTCTTGAAATGATTCAGTAGCTGTCTAAAAAAAGGTCAATGTTTCCTTGTTACATGAAGATTTTGTCGGGAACGAAAAAATGTAATTTTACATTCTCTGCTGAGTGACTTAAGAAAACATAAAAAAAAAATCAAATTTGACAAACCTCTCACAAAAATAAGAAAAAATAACTTAGCTTTAAAGATAAAGCAATAATAAATAGAAATTATTTTATTTTTCAATTTAAATTTTCAAAAAATGTATAATAACCATGTAATTTTCTTTTCTAATTAAATACGAAATATTACAGATTATTTCTTTAGAAGCACTATTAACTAATTTTGTTTCCAAAATAAAAGTAAAAAAAAAAAAAAAAAAAAAAAACATATTTCACGGAAAATATGGATGATTTTATTGTACCAATTAATCATAAATTTGTTAATTTATTATTTATTTGCTAATTTTGAATGTATTTGCAAAACATACATGTTGCATCGAGTCCTATGCGTAAGATTACCAAATTTTGAAACGGTTTCTTAAAGTGACAAATAAAAAACATTATAACTTTAAAATTTATGTCTTTTTTAGCTTTATATATAAGTATATTTACATATATATATATAGATATATACATATGTATGTATATGTGTGTGTGTGTGTGTATTTGCATTGGAATGCAGGTATGAATTATTTTAAAATATCGTAATACGTGATAAATACAATTTATTTATCATATTTGATTTAAAAAAATACTGCTAGTAAAATTATTTGTACATGAAAGCAGTTTTTATTTACCAGTGTTTACTAGAAAAACGGTTAGGTTCACTTCGGAATTTATTAACAATTACATCTGTTAAAACAAGTTTATAGTTATATATTTCTTCATCTTGTTTTAAATGTTTCAGAAAAACTTCATTGACTTTTCATGAAATTTATCTGCAGTTCTGATAAAGTCTGATCTGCTTCTTTTTTTCTTCTTTAGGGAAAAACATTCTGTTTGTACATTTCCTACCAAAATAACCCAGCGTTATCACAGCTGTAGAGCTGCTAATGGTGGTAGTTTCCTTCGCTTTGAATTTTTGGAAAGCGAATGAAAAATTTATCTGTTTATACTTTTTCAGCAATACCATGCCGATCCGACTCATTTTATCAAAATTGTTGCCATCGGATATTCCACAGTCATTAAACATAGTATGTGTACTTATAAAAGAGAATTGTTTCGTGCAGCGACACTAACCGCGACGTTGACTGAGACCCGTCGTGGTACAACTATGTATGTTTTTTTTTATATTCCTTTTACTGTACACTACGAATTTGCCACTTTCTTAAAATACAATAAGATATTTAAATTTAGAAGCAATATATATAGAATGCAATACGATATATAAAACTGCGGGAACTGCAGCCACCCAAATTTGAAAACTTTATGAAATTTAGAGGATCTTTCATCGATATACAGGGGTTGGACAAAATAATATGAACACTTATGAAAAAACAGCATTCGAAAGAAACCTCTCGCATACTCCTGCTCTCTAAAGTTGAAGGGTGGCAACTAGCGGATGTGAAAATACACACATCAGTCTGTTTCTAACAATGATAGAAATCGAACGCGAAATATATTTCTGTGTTAAAATTGCTCATTTCAAATTCAGCTCAAAAATTCAGCTTCGACTTTCGATCACGGTTGTGCTTTTTAAATGATGTTTTGCCGTGTTTCAAATATGATGACATTACAGTCGACACCGTAATTCTACCAAAACCTAGAAGGTTTGCCGTTATCGTTACTGGGGCTCCAGCAAGACGGGCCCCCACAATCATGGCTCTTTCGAAATCAGAGAGGTCCGCCATAACGCGATTTTAACACAGAAATGTATTTCGCATCCGACCTCTATCACTGCTAGTAGCAGACTGATGTATGTACTTTCTCATCCGCTAGGTGGTAACCTTCACCGCTAGAGAGCATAAGTATACGATAGGTTTCTTTCCAGTCCCATTTTTTCACATGTGTTCATATTATTTTGTTCAACCCCTGTACTTTTGCAAGGAAATATAATTCTTTATTAAAATATATTTATTTTACATCACTTTCGTGTATGTACTATTCACTGAACAGCAAAATCCATATGCCATTTTCATATTTAAAAAAAAAAAAAAAAAAAAAAAAAAAAAACCTTGACATTACTGTTACGTAAAGCTTCAAATGTAAATTTGAGAGCGAAATTAAAAATACAGTGGTTCCTTAGTTATCAAACTGATTTCTATTCTAAGGAGTTTTTGGAGAACCTAATCAAATTTTAACCAGAAAACAAGAAAAAATGTAAAAATTATTTATTGTGTCCCCCCCTCAAGAGGTATGCTATATCTGCTCCAAAAATAGCATAACATAGGACAATATAGTATTAAAAGTAGTATATAGTAGTACACTGTTAAAAATTTCTGAAAAATCCCAGAAAAAAAATCGAGACTCTCTGTAAATTTACACTAGTTCTTAGTTAAATGCATTCGATCGAATTTCTCGGTCAAGGCTCTCCGTAAATTTACACCAGTTCTCGGTTAAATGCATTCGATCGAGTTTCTCGGTCAAGACTCTCTGTAAATTTACACCAGTTCTCGTTTAAATGCATTCTATTGAGTTTCTCGGTAAAGACTCTCTGTAAATTTACACTTGTTCTCGGTTAAATGCATTCGATTGAGTTTCTCGGTCATCGATTTACAGACATTTCCCTTATCTTGTATCTAATTCCCTGTAGGGATTTCCATGTTTTTATTTAAAAATATTTTCAGCTTTGTTAAAATTTGTAATTCAAATACACAAGTTTAAAATTCTTTTGCAATTTTATTAGAATTATTAAAGAAAAAAATTTAGTTTCAATTTTTTTATTATTTTTTTTTTTATTTAGTTAGTTAGTTAGAATCATAATACATTTAAATACATTGCTTTTATAAGAATTGTGATAAAACCTTAAAAGTAATTTTGGTTAATTAATCTGATTATTTTTGTAAATATTTTACAAAAAATGTTATAATTACCAATATATTTAACCAGTTTTAATGAAAAAATACTCCTATATTTCACATTATTATTATTTAAAAATTCCAGTATATCTTCAGATATTAAAGAAGATAATTATTGAGAAGAAGCAATTTCTTGATAAATAATTCCGTAAATAAAGGTTTAAAAAATTAAATTTGATTAAAAAAAATAATAGATATTATGTTTCGGTTCAAACTAAATTAAAATAAACAGTTTAAAAATTTTTCTAGCGAATATATTTGAAGCGAAATCTTTGTAAAGCACAATAGATTTTTCCCCGCTTTATTATAAAGGACATCCTTTATACACCGCAGCAACAGCTCCTATGGTGCAGTCAGTACGATGTTTTTCTCCTGCCCAGAGGTCTCGGGTTCAAACCTCAAGCCAGCCAGAAGAAAGTTGTGAAAAAAAAATTAAATGGCACAGCAGTTCAAATTTGCTTGAATATCTCTGATACTTCGAAGTTCTAAAATTCACTGATTTCAAAAACTAAGTTAAATTATTTTAATTAAAAAAATAAATTGATTTACAGAGTCTTGCGTATTTTTAACGATGTTAATTTACAGAGTCTTGTGTATTTTAACGATGTTAATTTATAGAGTCTTGTGTAAATTTACCAAATAACTTCTCTGTTATTCAACATAATCTCTGTTTTTCTAATTTCTGTAATTTTACATAAGACTTAAGATAATGGATTACCCGTAGATTCTCTGTAATTTCACAGGAAAATTTTTAACAGTGTAAAAACTATTATGATTAAGGAAACATTTGAGTAAAATTTAACAAAATCCGTCCATTTAATAACTTTATTCTTGAAACTTGAATGACTTGAGAAAGAAGAGAAGAATCCTTCTTAATTTTTATACCTTTAAGGCCACTAAGTTAGCTCGCTGTTTTTGAATCTTAGATAAAACTGATGCAATTAAATCACATTATTAACAAAACAGACTCTAAACATTTCGAATCGTATGGCCGGGTGACTTCAAAATAAAAATTTTTGTATTTCTTATTAAATTGTGCTTATTCAAATTTATAAGCAGCGTCCTTGTAATTATTACAATTAAAATTTCTAGTTAATAAATATGTGAATGATTCGCCTTAGATTAAAAATATATATTATACAGGGTGTCCCCGAATTCGTGGACCAAACTGCAAAGGAAAGTACAGTAGACATAAAGAAGCAATTTTGGTATTTCAATGTTGGGTCTGAAATGAAAAATTTTGGCGAAAACAAAGAAATGAGAAGGAAAGGAAAACAAGCCATAATAATTTTATTGTCATAATAATTGAAATAAGCGCTCAAATGTGCCACCAACAACAACGATACATACCTGGCAGTCTAGCAAGTGACTGGCGTGCCCTTTCGACGGTTCCAGATGTTTCATCTACAAGAGACCAGTAAACACCCAACCGGAACTCCAACCATTCGGTTTATTGAATATTGCTCCACTGGTAAGATCCCCCATAATCAACTAGGAAACCCCAGCCGCAGAAACGAACCCGAAAAATGGGCATTAATTTAAAAAAATGTATAGAAAAAGTATTACAAAAGCAACGCAACGCTTAATGAGAAAAAAATAACAAAAATTTTCTCGCAGCTGGCGACACATATAAGGAAAATGCAAACTGAAAAGAAAAAAATAAAAACATATCAAAAGAATCTATTGTGACACCAGTTGACTCTGATAAGGTCCTCATTCCAAGACTTTCAGACGCTACTGCAAATGTTCGTGAAACAACTGGAATCTGCGATAAGGTACGCCAATCGCTTGCTAGACGCTACCAGTTGCACATTTGAGCACTTACTGTAATTGTTATGGCAATAAAACGCTCGTTTTTATTTCCTTTGAATTTCTTGTTTTTCACCAAAACTTTTCATTTCTGATTCCACATTTCTGTACCAAAATTGCTTCTCCATGTGTAAATTTCCTTCCCTTACATTTTGACCCATATATTCGGTATGTATAATGTTATTAATACGTAGAATATTATAAATTTGATGATTCCGTATATTTTTTAGTGTTCTTATAATTCTGACCATGCATGTGCCGTCGTGGGAAAAAAAAAGGTAAACACCCTCTACTAACTCTTCAGCAAATTTTCGTAGAAGAAAGTTACTGGTACCGAGCGTTTGGAAATAAAGTCTACTTTTAAATGATGATTAAAAATAGCTTTGTTGTAAGGGATTTTCGACAATTTTTCAATCAGCTCACTATATCTTTCTAAGTTTTCACAACATTTGACTGGACTTTTTATAACAGTTGCCCGAAAATACTGACTACCAAATTATGAAATAAAAATTTTGAAATCTTCCGCGCATGCTCAGTTAAAAATTATCTTACAAAAATGCCGATATCTCATCAAATATTCAATATATTCATGTTTTAATTACAGTATACTGTTGCTACTATTCTTTGGCAAATTTTCGGAAAGTTGTGTTAAATTTGGGTGAAAACTCTGTATGCTATTAACAAAAGACTTTTGAATTTTTCACAAAAACGTTAACATCTTCACTTATATGAGTGCTATGCTTACACAAATGCATACAAACGTTGAACAGGACCCAAATAGTCATTTACCTCAGTGACAAACCATTTCCAGCCTTTCCTGTTACATAGGTGATCGCAAATATTATTTTATTATTAAATTTATTATTAGCCCCCTAATTGTACCCCCCCCCCCCCGATAAATCCGCACCGAGAAATATAAAATCAAACATGTTCTTTACATCCTAGAAGTTCAAGAACAATTCGTCAATAATGTTGGTAGATATTCGACAAAACGTGTGCAATCGAAAGCATCCAGTCCCTGTACTTTAACTTTTGGAGGTCAGTGTAGATAAATACTGTAAAGCATCGTTTCTTAAATGCACCAGTTTTCAAATGGTTCGATTTTCAAACAAGAATTTCAAGCAAAATTTGTTTCCGCTGCCGAAAAGAAATGATGTTCTCGAACAGGAAGTGCATCCTTGCCAATTCGGTTGGATAATAATAGAAAAACACAAAAAAATCGAACTTCTGTTCTGGCAGTTTGATGCAAAACGAGGATACCTGAGATATAGTGATCGAAAGCTTAAGGGGTCTCAGGACTCTTAAATCTTCAAATCTTCATAATTTTATTTTTGTTTTAGATGTTAATCTAAAACAATCTTTTTAAAAATATATATATAATAACGTTTATAAATTATCTTTTATAAACGTTTTGATATAATTGTTTCCTTGAAATGCCCATAGGAACAAAAGTTATGGCTTTTAGAATTATACTTGCTCAATAGCTGAAGTGGCGTTTCCAAAACTTTGAAATCAATTTTCTCCAAATAACGTTTTGGTCATAACGCGCAGGATATCTCATGAACTTCTGAATATTTTTTTCATGAAAATTTTAAATCTCATGTTTCATGTTAGTCTGTATAAACTGAACATAAAATTTCATTTTTATTGCTCAAAAAAATATTTTTTTAGGCGATTATACTGTAAAATTTTCGAAACTTTGTATTAGGTAAATACGACTTTGTAAAAATATAAAAATGCTTTAAATACAAATTTATTTAGATCGGGTAATTATTACAATCTGTAGTATAATTTGGCACAAAAAATTCATTCCAGTTGCAAAATTTAATTTATAAACTTGCGTGTAAGGGGATTTTCTGCTCGACAAATATCTGACAGTTTGGAGCACCCTATAAATACTAATTCTGCTTCTTGAAATTTTTTAAACACATAAAATGAAAGAACATACTTATATATTTTATTCCGATTAAAATTGTGTTTTTACATCATATACGTTTTAAGATATTAAATGTTGAAAATGTTTTTTTTTTTTTTTTTTTTTTCATTTATTTCAATTGAATCACGTTCACTTTTCTCGTTACTCTTAAAGTAATGAGATAAATTAACATGATTCAATCATTTTGAGATTCCTATAGAGGGATATTGTTACATCAACTAACTATTTATTTATTTTCCTTCATTCTTAATTCTTCTTCTCTTTTAATCAGAGACCATCATCAATTTAATAAAGTATTTTTTGATTATTTCTCAAGGGTGAATACTTCAAATATTGTTAAATTATTCTAAAAATACTTTTTTTGTTTTCAAAAATACTGGGGAGGGTTGACCATACGGGAGGCTTGATCTACCCATCAGTTTTCATATTTAATGGATTTCAGACGTTTACCGATAGGTGGCATCCAAAGCTATTGGAATGCTCAAACAACAGTCTTTGTTGCATGAAGGTAATTTTAACAGGTGTGGAAAGAATCAATTGTGAACAGTTTTCAAGTTAAAAATATGTTGTAAGATTTTATCAGATAAAATACATCATAAAAAATTAAGTAAGTCGGTTTTAAGAAATGCTAAAATACTGAGCGTGCAATCTAAGCACAAAGACTGTACAGTAAATTGGACTTCACATAACCCTGTGCTATTCTTTACAAAGTGGCTATGTGGGGAGGCTTGACCTTGATCCAATCAATGTGAGTTACGGTTGTCCAGATGGTCAAGGCTGTATTAATTAAGGGTATTTGTAAATATTTTTAGTATGCATTGTACATAATTAAGTGCTAAATGTTATATTTCTAAAATAATGTAAATTTACTCTAAAAAGCAAAAGTAAATGGGTGTGATAATAAGAAAAATGATAAAAACTGATTAAAGTAATGTGTAAAAAAAAAAGGCTGAAGAAGGAAGAAAAAATTTAATGAAACATAAATAGGAAAGTTGATAGGAACTTTTATTTCATTTAAATATTACTTACACTAGGTAAACAGAAAGAATGGAAATAACTAGAAGGGATGAAAGTTGCCTTAAGAGTTGTTAATGGTAAGTTAAGTGTTCATGCCGCTGCAAAAGAGCATAGCATTGATAAAAAAAAAATTAGGAAGGTATGTGGACAAGTCTCTCCAAGATGAAACTAGTGTTGTAAGGTCAAATGTCGTTAAAAGTGGGTGTTTCAAACGAACTTTTTCTCTTGTGCCTTGTGATTCCGGCTGAGTAGGTTTGTTTACACATTACATTATCTCAAATATTTTTTAAAATAATTAAACCACGTAGCATAAAGTTATTCTGCTTTTTTTTAACTGACTTTGTTTCCCTTAACAAATATTGCGATATAAAATAAAGTAGGCCAAGTCTCTCATATAATGAGAAGCTTGATTAAATCATTTTTTAAAACCTTATTTATTTCATAATGTGCAAAATTAAAATGGTGTTATAAGGTTTTAACAGATTTTATATTTCAATCAACCATTAACGTAATGATATAATTTAATTAAGAATTTATATTTATAGTAGTAAACTTACATACGTTTAAAATATAATGTTTAATAATATTTTTTTTTTATTACTATGAGTTTTAAAGCAGCTTAAATTAATAATTTGCTATTCAAAAACGAATTGAAATAGGGAAATAAAATACTTTTTGCCCTTCGGCATGCTACTTCAGTTTTTACTCTTTATAATAAAACACTCAATCCGTCGGATATTTGGTTTCGTTATTCAATAAATTTTGAAAAAGAAGGAATAAAGAAATAATGAAGTAAATTACTTACTCATTTTATTTTTATCAAAAGTAATATAAATATTAATAAAATCATTTTAACAAAGAAAATAATGTGATGTGTACATAATATATCAGAAAATGATTAAATTTTTAAAAAGGCCATTTGTCAAAAATTTTAAATAACCATTTTAATATTTGTTTCCCTTATAAAAAACAATAGTTTTTAAATTAATTCTTCAATATCTTCTTTTTTCATTTTGAAATAGCCTGAAGCTTCAGATTACAAATACCCATTGTTATAATACAAAAAAGTTTTTAGTTTTTTTATTTTGATATTTTATGTAGAATAACTAAGTATATTAATTTTCGTTGAAATTTTGTACATTATAAAAAAAAATATTTATTTCCCGAACTTTTAATAAAATAATTAGGTTTCTCAAATTTTTGTTTAAATTAAACGGTATTGGGGGATAGCGAAAGAAAGAAATTTGTTTGTTTATACATGAGAATACGTAGAAGTAGGGAGTGAAAAAATAAAAAAATAATAATAACAAATGGATTTTCAAACTTGATTAATTTGATTGTAATTTCCTTTTCATTCCGCATGTTTTCTGTTTTACATGTTCTGTAATGATGATTGATGAAAAAATTCGAAGAATATGCTTCAAGGAGTAAAACTATTATAAAATATATGATATTAATGAGTTGTTTTATATATTTTACGTTGGGGAAATCTTTTTTTGAGTTATTGAAATTGTACCAACATTAAGAAAATGTAGAAAAAAAAAATCATATTTTTTAGCGTTTGTCTCGGCGAGAATTTTCATGAAAATTTTCTTCCTCGAATTTTGAATAAAATCAACAAACTTTTCATTATTTTGTTAAGCGGTTTTACGAATAAAAGTCAAAAGCTTTTGTCAGGATGTCTCTGACGTTAATAAAAGTGTACCTAATTAGGATAACTGTTAATTAATTTTTTTTGCCTTATTTATTGTAATTGTATGTATATCACTTGCTGCGTTACTTGGATTAGGAAAATATTTTTTCTTAGGTTGGGTAAGTGGTATTATAGTTCTATCTCTATTGCAATAAAGGGAATACCAGCATGGTCCTTTTGTATATGGGATTGCGAACAACAATGGAAAGTAGATAAGGAGAGAAAAGAAGGTGATCAAAGATGATCTTTTGTAATACTTAGTCAATGATCAATCGGGAAAGCGAAGTGCAGTTGGATTTTCTGTGATTTTATAAGTGGAAATGAACCTTCATTTTACAATTGAGGAACTCGCGTTTTTTGTGAAGGCAGAAATTGAATAGAGAGTAGTCAGTCTTCTCTGGAGTCTTGTATGGAGAGGCGATATCGTTGAGTTCGATGTTTGAAGTGAAATTTGTTCTTTAATTGTGTTGACTCCTGTGTGCTGTAGTGTATGTTTAAGGGTCATGGATATATCTGTGTGGTTATCACATTGAATAAGCCTAACTGAGTACAGTAAATTGAGAAAGAAAGAGCGTAGTTCAGCAATATTACGCAGTGCGTAGATATTAATTTAACGTATAACTTAATGTTGGGCAGCATCAGCTATATCCGTGCCTATAAATGTAAATAATGTTTTAATGTAAATATTTTGTAAATAAATGCTCCATTAATAGTATCTGAAGAATCCTAATTATTAATTATTAACCTTTACACATTGTGTCTAGTATCACGTAATTACACGTGTGGTGGCAGCGTATCAACGAATGCATTGTTATTTGTAATGTTATGAGTGGTGGGCTAAAAATCTGAATGATTATTATCATCGTATTGGCAGCGAACAATAACAGCTTTCAAATATATATTCGAATAAAAGCGAAGCGCTTTGAAAATTAGCGAGACCATGGAAATGCTCTGCCGTAAATAAGGGCATGGGGAGTGGGATTTTCACGTCAAATGCCCCAAATGTGCGTGACTGGTATCAAAGCTTTTTTTTATCCCTAAGTTTTTTGTTGTTTCTCCCTAACTTTGTGTGCTCGGTGGAATTTAAATGTTATTTGTACTTAGTGAATTTGTGATAAGTAGCGGGAAGAGCTCAATTATTGTCTATAAATTGAGAGGATTTTGCTGGATGAATTGAATTTTGCAAAGTACTGTGACGATGTCCGAAAATTTAGTTTCACCTTCGTTGTGCAAGCATTTATGTTAGATTCGTGCTCCAATAAATCTTCTATTTAAACTCACTGTGTTTTAAATTAAAATTAGTAATTGAAGTCCTATAGTATATACTATATATATATACTATATATATCAATATATATAGTATATATAAACTATAACAATATATTTTACAAATTTAGGTTAAAGGACTTCTAGTAAGCTGTTTCTAGCCATCTATAAAGGTTTAGGAATTTGATTGCATTGGATATTGAGTTTCAGGTTGAATATAGAATAGTTTTCACTCACTTTTCATGTTTATTTTAAATTTCGACCGACTAAACTTGTTAATTTGTCCCGTCACTTCAAAGATTTATTGCTTTTAATTGCTATAAAAAATATTTCAGGTTTGTCACTCTAATATGAAAAAAAAAATTCTGTTTTCTCTGTATATGTATTCAACAATTTGAGTGTAGAAAATACGCAAGTTAAGAAGAAGCGTTATTTTTTGCTTACGAGAATAACAGGACCGTCATTTCTAGGTTAAAAAACAAACAAACAAGGAATTCAAAAATCACTGTATTTTCCAGATTTAAAAAAAAAATATTTTGAAATCCCCTTCTTTTCCCCTGTTTTTAACATATGCTCAACTACCTGTCGAAGAAGCTGCGCCTTCCATAACAGGTGATAGGTGTGCCTGTGCATTCCATCATATTTTACATGTTTAAATTATAATTAAAATCCTTATTTATTTCACAATTTGTAAAATTAAATTGGTTTTATAACGTTTTCACACATTTATATTTCAGTCCACCACTAAAGTTTGTTGTAATTTTAAAATTTAATTGAAATTTATCATAGTAAACCATTCAACATATTATTAATTGTTAAATTTCTGTAATGCTTATTTTTATGTTAATATATTTTTTTAATTTTCTTGTACGGAAGTTTTTGACAAAACATTCTTCCTTTTGTTTATTTCAGGTTTATATTCAATCCATTATTGAAAACGCTGCGGACTACAGACATAGCTATCAAAATCTTGCCCCTCCATGGATTTGGTTCTGGGGCGCACATCTCTTGAATGCCTCATTCTAGAAATAATGAGGTTGGTGTGGCAGCTTTCTCTGCACATATCAATTTCCATCCTCCCGTTACTCAAAATCTACTTTGAACAAGTGAAATCATTAAATTAATTCATTTTCATAAAATAATACGTAGTTCTATCTACATGTATTTTTTCTCTACCTCTCCTTTTCGCAACGAACTTAATTCAACACGTTCAAATACAAAGGATTATGATTTCATTTTCCCGTTATTCAAAATTCCATTCTCGCATAATTTATTTCTATTTCTTAACAATCTTGGTTAAAAATAATCAAATACACAAAAACCTAGGTGCAGATGCCCTTTTAACATTACACTTTCTTTTATCGTATTTTATCTGAGTTGTAAACAAGTTACTCTTAATTGCAACTAGAATTTGACGGTTAAAAAAGAAATAACAAAAATAAAGTTATTTTATGGAAATTGCGGTTTCAATACATTTTATTTATCTTAGCACATATGTCTTTTTTCTGCATTTTCCATACATTCGTTAAGATTTCACAATCCCATTTAAGCTAATTCGTTGGTGTTAAAATAAACAAACCCAGACTTTATGTCGCTCTTACTCATGAAATAAAGTGGGGTTGTTTTAACATCCCGGTGAGTTTGTCTTGAGAGGGGCTGCCACATTATATTCTGCTAAACCTCTCGCCAATACTTTGTCTCTTTCATTCCGGCGTCAAAAACTTTGTAAATTGGCGATAATGTCCTACGCCAAGTCACGTGAATCAGTATGCAAATGTGGTGTTGGCTTTCTGCCCCTGTTGCTGAAAGGTCCCGATAAAAGGGCCAATGGTTATTCTTTTTGACGTTACGGAGCACCTATCCACATCTCTCCACATATCCCCATGTTTGTATATACAACTTGATATAACTGTGTTCTTCATTATGGTTGTTTCCTTGCTTCTATCTAAATAAAATCTATGTCGGCACATATTACTGGAGTTTTTCCTCCTTTTTTGCGAACCCGGAACCATCGCTTTATAGCGAACAAAAACCCCATCATAGTTGGATTCCGACAAAATTGAGGGCTGGAATCCCCCCCCCTCCCCCCCCCACACACAATTTTTTGCCACTTTGTAGACAAGAAAGTTATTTGAATCTAACTTAGATACCATTATATGCTAAAAACATTTCTATGAAAACTACAATTAAAACCCTCATATTACCTTTTAGCACAGTGGTTAGGGAGTTGAATTCGGAAATAATTAGGGGAAAGCTGGAAATTGTTTTAACCCCTTCAGTTTAGGCCTAGAATGAATATGCTACGTTTTTCTACTCGTATTAGGTGAGCGTTAGGAATTATACATTGATTTATAGTCAAAAAACACGTTTTTTTTTTTTTTTAAATCATAACACTATTTCGAAATCACTAACTTCCTCAAAAACATTGTCAATACAAATGTTGTAGAGCTTAAAATTCTGAATAAAATGAGTGCCTACACTTAATACTTTTGTTGAATATTAAGGTCACAATTCTACTTTAATGTTTTAGCCCCTTGGACAGAGGGTTGAACTCAGAATTAATTAGGGGAAAACTGGAAATCGTTTTAATCCCATCAGATTAGGTCTAAAATAAATATTCTATGCTTTCCCCCCCGTACCATGTGAGCGTTAGGATATATGTACGTATTTACATTCAAAAAACATGTTTTTCCTTAATATTTTTAACAATATCTCAAAATTGTTAATTCTATCAAAAAATTGTCAATACAAATGTTGTAGAGCATAAAATTCTGAATAAAATGAGTACCCACATTAGTATTTTTGTTCAAAATTAAGGTCGCAGTTCTATTTCAAAATTTTGCCTTAATCACTAATCAAGAGCTTCAAGATAGGAGAGACCAGATTACCTTAACTATGTCTCAAAACAGCTAACTATATCAAAAACCTGCCAATATAGATGTTGTAGAACATAAAAGTTTGAATAAAATGAATACTCACATTAATATTTTTGTTCAAAATTAAGGTCTCAATTTCAGATATTGTTAAAAATATTAAAGAAAAAACGTGTTTTTCGAATGTAAATGTGTACATATTTCCTAACGCTCAATTAGTACGAAGGTGAAAACAGAATATTCATTCTGGACCTAATCTGAAGGGATTAAAGCGATTTCTAATTTTCCCCTAATTAATTCTGAGTTCAACCCTCTGACCACGGGGCTAAAACTTTAAAGTAGAATTGTGACCTTAATATTCAACAAAAGTATTAACTCATTTTATTCAGAATTTTAAGCTCTACAACATTTGTATTGGCAATGTTTTTGAAAAAGCTAGTGATTATGTATTTAAAAAAAAGTCTTTTTTGACTATAAATCAATGTATAATTCCTAACGCTCACATCGTACTAGGGGAGGAAACGTAGCATATTCATTCTAGACATAAACTGAAGGGATTAAAACAATTTCCAGCTTTCCCCTAATTATTTCCGAAATGGGCCTTTTTTGCTCCCTACCACTGGGCTATTTATGAAAAATATAGTTTTAATTTTTCTTTAAAATACCTAAAGTGATTTCACGAAAAACTGCTAAGTCTTCGAAGGTAGTTTGAAGGCGATGTCCTACTGAAAAAAAGGTTCGATCATTCCAGTCCCCATATTTTCTATGTTTAAATTATAATTAAAAACCTTATTTATTTCGTAATTTGCAAAATTAAATTGATGTTATAATATTTTCACAAATTTTATATTTCAGCCCACCATCAAAGACTGTTGTAATTAAAAAAAGAAATTATCTTAATTTATCGTAGTAAACCTTTGTAGGTTTTAAATATATATGTTTAATATATCTTTTATTACTATACTTTTTTAAAAAGATTAAATTATTAGATTTAGTATTCGAGAACAAATTTAAATAGGGAAATAAAGTAGTTTTGCCCTTCAGCTTCTACTTCAGTTTTCCTTCTTCGTAATAAAGTGCTCAATCGGTCAGACTCTTGGTGTTGTTATTCAATATTTTTTTTTTCTTTTAAGGAAATAAAGCAAATTTACTCATTTTTTAAGAAAAAGTAAGTTAAATATTAATAAAATAATTTTAACAATAAGAATAATATGATGGGGACAAAAGAAAATAAAAATATTAAATTGAAAAAATGCCATTAGTCGTAAATTTCGAATCATTATTTTAATATTTGTTTAAACAAAAGTTTTTAATATAATTGTTTAATATCTTATTTATCTGTTTTGAAAAGTCCAACTGTCTAAGATTAAAAATTCTCATTGTTATAATACGAAAATTTTTCATTTTTTCTATTTTAATATATTATGTAGATAATTTAAATATATTAATTTCCGTTGAAATTTTGAATATGATGATAAAAAAGTTATTTCACAAACTTTTAATGAAATATTTATGCAACTGGAGTTTTTTGTTAAACGGTTTTGGAGAATAACGTAAAAAACAGTTTTTGTTTGTTCATACTTGAGAATACGTACTTCGCTAGAAGTAGAAAATTAAAAACAAAGAAGAAAGACCAATGGATTTTTTCTAACTTGAATAATTTGATTGTAATTCTACTTTTGTTTGTAATGATGGTCAATAAAAAAATCTAAGAATATGCTTGAAGATGTAAAGCTATTTTGAAGAAAAATCACATCAATATGGTTTTTTTTTCTTTACATTATAGTAAAAAGAAAAAAAATAATAATTTTGTTTTGTGACGTTATTGAAATTGTAGAAGCAATAAGAAAAATTAAAAATTAAAAAATTTAAATCACAATTTCAATCATTAGTCGTGTCGCAAGTTTTCGTGATTTTTTTCTCGATTCCACGATTTTTAGGAAAATCCAATATTTTTTATTTTTATCTAGATTAAAAAAAGTTTTTAATATATAAATGACCAATAATTTTTCCAGTGGAAATTAAAAAGATAACTTTGAAATCTAGATTTGAATTAAAGTGAATTGCTTTTAGATAGAGCCTTGGTAAATGCCCTACCAAATAAGGATCTTATTCGGGGTATATGAGCCTTACATACACTTTCAAAGACGTACCATTCCTTCTTTACTGCATCGTCTGTAGCCCTGGTGACTTAAATTTTGTCGTTCAAATAGGTTGTTATGCTCTAAGAATATATCTTTCAGGAGAATTTTTTTTCTTTTTCTAACAGAAATATTTCCTTTAGAAAAGTGTATGTTTAATCTCCTTCCAGAAGTTACATACGTTCCCTATTATTTTGAAGACTGAAATCGGCTGAGTGATAAAAGTATTTATTGTTTAACGTACATTGATTAATTTAAAAATCCTATATGATGGATAAACTTTATAATATACTTATAACTACTTAAAAGGTGACAAAAACATTTAAAAACATGTTTTTGTATGTTTTTGTCACCTTTTAAGTAGTTATACGTACATTATAAAGTTTATTAATAACAAGGTGAAAATTTCCTTCACGACACTAGTGTTTTGACTCTATTCCTATATGATGGGTGTGTCTTTTCTATGTTGAAGAACCATTTAATTGTTTCCCGCAGATAATAAAATTTACTCTACAATAATTATTTGTGTTTTGTAAACATCTCAATGTTAGAGAATAAAAACAAATAAAAAGGAAAGTTTGTACAATAGTTGTAATATTGAAAACAGCCAAATAGTTGAATATTAGATATCGAAATGTAAATCCTATACAAAACTGTATACAAAATGATTCGGAACTCATGTGCATAACATTAAGGCTAATGTCAGACGAACGTTATTTTGCACACTTTTTTCCGTATATATCATCCCTGCACAATGCCGCTAGCATTGTGTAGGGATGATATGTAGGGGGAAAAGCATGCAGAAGGACGTTCAATTGACATTAGCCTTAGGGTTGATAGAACACCCCTAGACAAGTTCAATACACCTTACAATGCATGGTCGTAACTCAAGCACTCAAGGGCTACATGGCACTTTCTGATTGTAGAAAGAACTCTGTTTACTACACAATTAAGGACTTCCAGAACATACACAACCGTAGCACCATGCATGAAATGCATATTTAAGCAGCAGCCGAGCCCTCCCCCCCCCCCCCCCACACACACACAAACGCATACACACAACATTATCTTGAGCTACTTACTTTGCAATTTCATTATTTCTTCTTCTAATTTTTATCCATATTAGCATCCCAGTTAGTAACACTATTGCACATAAATAAAATTAGCAGTCATTTGTCAGATATTGTGCAGAATACATGGTTCACCTTCACAATCAAAAAAGTCTTATAGCACTTCATTGCCTGAATTAAAACGATCCATTATATGGTGTTTTGAGCTTGTCTAACCGAGTCCTATCAACCCTTGAAATTTTGTCCAGGTGTTCCGAATCACTCACTGTAAAAACAATCGAATGTTTGTTATTTCCAACAAACAACTTAGTAACTTACTTCATATGAAAATAATAAAAATATGTTTCTGAATATAAATATAAATATGCTTAAAGGACTCAGACTCTTATAGTTTCAAAATTTTCTAAATTAAAATTTTTTTAGATGTTGAACTCCTATCTCTTCTGAGCATTTTGATATAATTTTTTCCTTTAAATTACTATTAGAACAGCAGTTATGGCTTTTAGAATTATACCCGTCAATAGCTGAAGTAGCGTTTCCGAAAATCTGAAGTCATTTTTCTCCAAATGTAGTTTTTAGACATAACGCGCACGGTGTCTCCAAAACTTCTGTATAATAACTCTGTATAATAAATCTCTAAAACTTCTGTAAAAATAAAAATTTTTCGTGAAATTTTCAAAACATATGTTTCCTGATAGTCTGTATAAACTGCTTTTTGTTTTCAAAAAAATATTTTTTTAGGGAATTATACTGCTGAAATTGCTGTTTGTCTGTGTAAAATGAACCTAAAATGACCTTTTTAATGTTCAAAAAAATATTTTTTAGGTAATTATAATATTGGCATTTTGAAAATTTTGCATTAGCTAAGTACAACTTTGTATTAAAAATATAAAACTGCTTTAAATACAAATTTATTTAAGTTCAGGGTAATTATTATAATCTGAAATATAAGTAGGTACCGAAATTGTCATTCTAGTTGCAAAATGTATTTTGTAATCCTGCGCGTAAGCTGTTATACTAATTTTCTGCTTGTCAAATGTTTGACAGTTTGGAGTCCCCTATAAATGCTAATTCTGCATCATGCGATTTTTTTAAATGTGTGAAATGAAAGAACACACTTATATCGTTCAATTCCCTCAAAAAATTGTGTTTTAAAATTACATTTTAAGATATTAAATGTTGACAATGGTATTTTTTTTTTCATTTTTTCCTATTTTAAGAGTCCTGAGACCCCTTAAATAAGCATAGTTTTGTCAAACGTAGTAATTTATACCTTATTCATATTATAAATGACAGTTTATAATGTACAATAAATATAATTATTAGAGATATTGCATATTTACTTATTTATTTGGGCAATATGTGTATTGCGCAAAAGCTACACTCATGTTTGTAAAAATTGCAACACCATGAAGGAATCATAAGAATTAAATGAAATTTAATTATTAAAACGACTGGTACATTTACAAACAAATGATTAGATTTTCAAAGCAATATATATATATATATATATATATATGTATTAAGTGTCCGAAATTACAAAGCGCTGAAATAAGTGCTGCTATACGTCGCGCAATGGAGTCAAACAGATTTTGAATGTCTGCCTGGTGAAGAGCATTCCATATGTTTTCATTGCATACCAAAAGTTCATCTGTAGAAGTTATAGGAGGAGGATAACGAGCGAGACGCCGATCAACGAAATTCTCCATATGTCCAGTGGGCGACATGTTCTGCGAATACGCTGGCCACGAAAGAATCTGTATTTGTTCTGCTGACAAGAAGTTTTAAACATTTATTGCAACATGTGGTCTGGCAATATCACGTTGCAAAATAGCTCCAGGAATGCCTTGGAAGAAAGGAACGATGACTTCAAGCTCCAGCACTTCACTGATGTACCTGTTGCTGTTCAGATTACCTACAATAATTCGTAGCAGCTGTAATTTTCCATGATGCGCAATTGCATCCCAGACCATAACTCCCGATATTCGTCACTATAACGTTCAATAATGCACTCCGGAAGGTAGCGTTCATCGGCTTAGTATTTAACACGAATTTGGCTAAGATTGTACCACATATTAAAGCTCGATTTGTATGATAAAACAACTTCTTGCCAATCTGCATACTAGTCTCTACGTTCATGATTACTAGGGTGGAATGAAAAAGGCAAAAAAAAAATATTTTAACATTTCCTGACTCAACAAATGGTGCCGTTTGGCTAAAAAAACATTGTAAAAAATTCCAGAACAATCACTCATCGTCTTCAGGTTCCACACTGGTGGCCAAAGAAAGGAATGTTAACTCAAAAATTAAAAAAATCAATTTCTTTTATTTAATTTTAATGTTTACAATAACTTTATTATCTAACTTAAAACAGTTCTAAACATGAAAAAGAAACCGGCAGACATTTTACTTTAATCAGTTTGGGTTTCACATGAGGGCCAAAAATTTGGTGTCAAACTTTGAAAGCTCCTTTCGTTACTTGATTGCACTGCGAATGTATCCATTCCTACGAGTTACAAATGATGCTTGTATTACTAGTCGCATGGGACTCTCTACTGCTTGAGAATGACATGGGAACTTATCTATTTCAAATTATGAACCGTTTCTGATCATACTTGCTATGTATTCGTCACTGAGGTTCATGATATCTGGTGGTTCCAAAGGATTGCCCCAGTGAATCATCTCAAAATAGTCATTTGCTTCGAAATCTAAATCTGTAAGGTGAAATTGGCGAATTTCCCCGTTCAGTCAGTTTTTCTTGCTTTCAGTATTTTTCGGAGTCTCAGTTTTCGAATATGTGATCGTTCTTCTAACAGAATTGCCAACAGACTGCTTTTAGAGTAAGCAAAATAAGAATTCCTCTGAATAATTTTGTGAACGATTGATTTCAAACTTTCTGGCCAGAATTAGCCTTTTTTATCATTCTCTGCAATTCGCGTACTCCATGATTAACTCCTGGGCTTTTCTTTATTTGAAACCAGGATGTCATGTAAACTTTCATGACGTATTCTACTAGGAGCAGTTTTCTGTTGGTTCGGCAGTCAACACATACAGGCGCAGGACACTGTTAGCTGTGTTGAGACATTTTCAATGAGATAACGTTCCGGGGCTTCTGTTTGCTATATCTGGAAGGCACTCACCCGAAGATACTACCCTAGAAACATCGAAGAGATATAATGACTCAGGCAATATTAATTTCGATAAAAAGTTTTTTCGCTCCAACCTAATGATTAAATTGCAGCCTCAGGCGTAGATGGTTTTGCTGGAAAGGGGTCCTGTATAAAGGAGATCTTGCATGCAGCCCACGTTGCAGCAGCTGCCGACGAATTCACGAAAAAGACAGTGATACAAGTGTAGCAGTTTACCAACATGCTGCCAAATGCCTTGATGAAGCTGTACAGTACGTCAGCGCCATGAGAACTATGTGTCTATCATTGCGAGTTGACGTCACCGTTAGGGGTCCACTCTCAGATTTCCGACTTGTCCGATCATCATCGGTCCATTTCTTCCGAACTCCCTTCACTCTGCTACTGCTATACTGCAAACGAGCTGCTATTCCATGAGGGGGAAATCCTTCTTCGCGGAGGCCGATGATTCCCTCTCCATTCAAACTCCGTCATTGTTAAAATGCCGCCCTCTATCGTCGAAGAGGCATAGTTACGTCTCACCTAACGTTTACAATTAGCAAATAACAATAGACAATTCCCAATGTCTTGCTACAGCCCTCTATTTTTACGGTTTCCGTAGCAGTCCAGAGATCACTGCTTAGCCCACGCATGCGTGGTGTCTCTTAAATTTAAATCATTTGCATAACACACTGTACCTTGCATTCATTTAAACTTTCAGCTCAATTCGCGTCATTCCTTCATGGTGTTGCAATTTTCACAAACATGAGTGTAAAAATAAATAAAAATGAAAATTAATAGCTGTTATCCTTGTAAAATTACCCCTAAATTTTGACTGATATTTTCCATCACAAACTTTAAATTCTAATCAAAGTATTAAAATTTTCAGTTTTTTTAACAATGATAATATTTATGTCAAGCTGGGGACCTTTTCTCGGCTCTAAGGATACTCTGTGTATTTCTCGTTTTGAATAAGATTTTTACGCCAAATGCAACACACACCACACATGTACATGACTGATATCAAATACTTATTTTCAATCATTAAGTTTCTTGTGATTAGTCTCTAACTTTCTGCTTTCAGTGGAACTGGAGTGTTATATCTTATTCGAGAATTTGTGATAAGTAGAGTAGCTGTAGGTTTGAGGATTTGGATAACTCAATCGATTTTTTGCAATGCAGTCTGACTATGACAAGATAATTAGTTGCACCTTCTGCGGGAAAGTCACCTTTTTAATATTTTTTCTTTGGAGTTATCGTGATTAGTAAGCATTCTTATTTAACGATAAGCGGTGTAGAGAAGCCACTATTGAATAATCTTTCATGTATTCTACTAGAATTCACGATATAACTCAGGTCAGGAAAATAAATGATTGGGAGAGCAATTTTCAATAGTTCACGATTCTATTTATATCACATTAAAGTCAAGAGCATTATGAATGTTTTTTTTTTTTTTTTCAAAACTCAAGAATCATTTCCATAATTACAAATTTTCTGTTTATATACGATACATACCTATTTACATTTAATTGGTAAATATTTACAGATTTTAGAAAACTCATCTTAAATTTCTGGATGTTAACATCCAGCCAGCCTTCATACACGATTTCAAGTCCAATTAATAAAAGCAGAATAACTTTCTTCTACTCGAAGCCATGATAAAATTATAGCTTGTTTCCATGCTCGAAATCAATTTACATAAAATTTAACACAATATACCTTCTATTTTAGAAGACAAAGACAAAAAAATGCAGCGGCATGCTGTGATTGAATATTACTTTCTAGAAAATTTAAGAAGAAATGTTTTTAACAACAATTCTCTATTAGGTCACGTGGCCTGGCGCCTTTAGTCTGGCTAAAAGAGGCCCGCCCAAGGAAGTTTGCGAAATATTCCACAGCCACCCAAGTGAATCAAGAGTGACAAGAATTTAAGTTCGATTTATGATCTAATAAAACTTCTACTGAATGTAACTACGTTTCTGTTTAAAGTTAGTAAATGATTCCTATTTTGATATGGTGGCTATGTTTTGGTTAACGGAATATCTAGTAAGCTGTTTCTAGCCATTTTTAATGGATAGGGATTTTGAATGTATTGAATATTGTGTTTCAAGACAGAATTAAAATAGTTTGCCACCTACTTTTGATTTTATTTTAAATTACGAGCGCTTAAAAAAGTTAATTTGACCGGTACTTTTATTGTGTTAGTCCTTTTATTTTTTTATAATAAATTTTTCAGAGTTTTCAATCTTGTAACTACAGCTATACCTATATTTAAATATAACCATAACTTCCGTTTCAAGTTCTTAAACTTAACTTTAACTATTTTTTGTCTATAATTAAACCACTTATGCTGGTACCTATCTTTAATATTTTTTCATTTTTTAATGTAGTTCTAAACAACTACACCTTTCTCTTTTTCCAAATGGTTCATTAATTCGTAAAACATCATATCTACAGCCTGGGTGTTAACTTGACTGTCAACTAGGAAACCCCTCAACGCTGCCCCACTGTTCAGCACTGTTCAGAGTTCTCACATATGGATAAAAATCTCTTTAGCCTTATACAAGTCTAGAAAAAACGCAAGTTAGGAAGAAAAGCTATGGCAATGATTATTTTTCCTTACGAAAATTAGAGAGGTCTGCATTTCTTGGTTGGAAAAACTAAGAAATCCAAAACTCTCTACTTCTCAGGTTTATAAAGAATATTTCAAAATCACCTGCATTTTTCAAGCTTTTTTTTTTCAGATTTTTTATTTTCACCAAATTGTAGTTAGTTTATTATAGTTTGACTAAAAACTGTTGTTATGAACTAGCTATAAAAGAATAACGAGGACGTTGCAAAATTCATTTTTAATGAAATCTGCTTTAGAGAATTCATTTCATTTTTCATAGTTTATTTATATTTTTAATTAAAGCAATGCTATTTATAAATATGTGTCTGTAGCTGAGATGTAAATATGTTACAAATCATTTTTTTTAATAAACGAGAAACTTAACCAGAAAACGCAATGCTAATTCATTCTTAACTGTGATGCTTTATTTTTAAATACAATTTAAAATAATTATACTCGTCGTACCAATAAGCAAAATTGTGAACTCGATTTGAAGAGTTTCTCAATTAATGGTTTCACATACCTATTTTTCTTAATTTTCATCTTTAAAAATGTAATTTCACTAAAAATATAGGATAGATTCAGAGGTAGGTTCTTAAAAAATAATTAGAGATTACAGTGAAACCTCCCTGTGCGACCACCTCCATTAAGCGACCTCCTCCCTGAACGACCATTTTTTAATGGAACGAAATTTATTCACACAGGCTCAATACTAATTTTACCTCCATTCAGAGACCATCCCAGTTGAACTCCCTCCATGAGCGACCAATTTCTTATAAGAAAATGAAACAAATTCCTTTTTTCCTGTTCGCTTGAAGAAGGTTTTATTAGAAAAATAATTCCGAAGAGCGCATTATTCATCAAACTTCTAAACTAAGTTTAGAATTTTTTATATATATATACCGGTATCTTTTAAGTGTTTAAAAGCCTTTGTACCTTTTTAGGCAATCAATTTAATTCTGATGACAAATTAAGAATGACAGTCAATAAACTCCCCTGCCCTATTCTGGCAGGAAACTCTCAAAGTAATAGATAAATTAATGAAATCATCATTATTTGTTCCCGTCCAAAAAAAAAAAAAAATGCATTTATTTACTGAACTTCGAAAGGACGTGGAAATAAAATTTATATAAGATAAAACCGTAAAATCAAAGCAAACGTTTTTAAACTCTGCATTAATTAACTTATATAATTAACTTTTGTTTTGATACTTTTAAATTTTCATATTTTTTCCTAATGTGAAAAATAAATTTTAGTGACATTAATTGTTACCTTTTTTTCAACGATCAAAATCTAGATTTAAACATAACCTTCATTAAGAGACCACCTCTCGGAACGACCAATTTTTATTGGAACGGAACGTGGTGGCTTTAGGGAGGTTATACTGTATTTATTCTTCAGATTCTGAATTTGAAAGATAGCTTATGCATAAAAGCTAAATCAAACTAAGTTTTCAGAAAATATGAATACACAATAATATTTCTAGTAATGTATTAATAAAATATTTTTCAATAACAGCACTGATATTACACGACATACTACATTGTTTAGTAATACCGGACGGTCATATTATAAGTTGAATTAAAATGACAATTTCACCGTAACTAATTTTCCTTTTCTAAAATTGATATACTATATTACATAGTACACTTTCAACGTTAAAATAAACGTTTAAGGCTAAGTGCGCGAACTAAAATATCAATAAAACTAATATATAAATTTTCTATTAAAAATAACTTATTTTATTACATATTTTTTAACAAAAGTAAACTATAAAAGAGAAATGTTTCTAAATATATGAAACTAAAATATAACCAGGAATTAAAATATACAATAAACTCCTGCAAATCTCCAAAAAATTCCGAAACGCGTTTTTTATCTTTAGAAACCTTGGAAAACTATTCAACTCTTTAATGCACGATTTTTTATATTGTTTAGAAAACATTCTATTTGAATGTATTTTTGTTAATTATTCACTAGAAAAATAGTGAAGAAATTTATTTATGTTTCTGATGGACATAATGTCACTCATGAGTTACATAACAAAAATTGCTCGAAAAACTATAATTGTAAATTATTTACTTACAAGGGAACTACTTTTGGTGTTGCTCGCACCTAGCATCGAGACCTGGTGCGTTTTGTAGCCCTATACATAAAAGTTAGAGAACCGAAAAAATTTCTCTGTTAAAATCATATTTTATATACTTTTTTATACTTTTATTTTTTTATTATTACATATTTATTTGTTTATTTCACGCCAAAAGTGAGTTAAGTTGCCAAATATGGCGCTACAATTTTTCCGCCCGCTTCATCCAAAGAGAAAATGTACAGAACATATTACTAGAATTATATCAGATTGCGATTTTTTTTTTTTATAATTGAAGCATAAGAAACAAATATTAGGTTTTTATTTTTTTTTTCTATGCAGACGATAAATATATAAGTAATAAATATAATTCTATAAAAGCTTCGAAGATCATTGAAAACTATTTTTTAGTGAAATACAAAATAAGCAAGTTATTTTCTTTTGAAGTCGAATGAAATAAAGTTTCGAATGTTTAAAATGAAAAGTTGCTGTATTAAATAGTCCTTCGGTAAAAGTAATCATAAAGCAAATTAATATTTTTACACAATTTAGAAAAATTACTGTGGCGAAATTGGTCGGCCATTTCAATTTCTAGCTATTACAAATTCAGCTATGACATTTGGCTAGGGTTGCCAGAAAGCTCTGCTTTTGAAAATAAATGCTAACTGTTTCCCCGCCAAAAATATGAATATAAAGTTGAAAATTTTCAAAACCAAATTCGTGGGTTTTTGAAGGAATTATCAAACTTTTATCAATAATTTACACATATTATTAACTAATTTTTATTTTTAAATGCTTTTCTTTAAAAAAATTCAATGTTAATAGTCCGATAAGTGGTCTCGAAAATTGCATTTTCAGAAAGTTATGCTGCTGTATAATCAATAAATATTATTTTAACAGAAAAATTTTATCGATTCTCAAACTTCATAATATAGGGCTTTAAAATGCACCAGGTCTCAATGCTAGGTGCGAGCAACACCAAAAGTGGTTCCCTTGTTAGTTTTAAATATTTACACTGCACAATAACAATTATTCAATGACATAATATATATATATTTTAAATTCATTTAATAGTTTTCAGAATAAATAATTACAACTTTATTAATACAGGTGGAAAAAAAGCCAGTCGAGCACATTGCACACAGTATCAACAAAAGATGTTATAACCTCTCCGTGATAACAAATCAGAACAAATACAGACTTCATCAACTTAAGGGTGTATTCCGATCCAAACTGCTTATTTCCTGATTCATTTTTAAATTAATTTTTGCTCTCAAACACATCAAACTGGGAAATTCTCTTAGTTAGAAACTGCTTAATGTGCCGTGTTTCTCTATTTTTTGATAAATGCAGAAAATATTGTAAAAAATGCTATCAAATTTGGTGTTTTGAACCGAATTTTCCAAAGCGGGAGATCTGGGAATGAAAAAGATGCTCATGCTGAGAAAATAATTGTTTAAAACTCAAATTCTAATTAATTGAGCGAAAAATGAAATCGCACGGCCTCTCATACATCTCTTCGAAAATCAACTTAGCAAGTTTCATGTTTTTACTTTTAATAATGAGTCTGAAAATGTCTCAGAAAATTTCGAGCTGTTGAGGGTGGAAAAATATTTTTTCGAATACACCCTTAAATGCATGTAATCGCACGTGAGGCTGGAATGCGCCAATAGAAAGACCAATACAATGTTCGAAATGGCATAAAAAGTTCACGTAACTCTTGAGTTGCACTATGCATTTAAGGCATATTTTGGAGATTTGTGAAATCAGATTTCTTTTGCTACCACTAATTTTCGCAAACCTTTCTTAGTAATTTATAATGTGTAATTATCAGTTTTCTAAAAACGGAAAAATTTGCTTTTAGGATGTTATAAAATTTCAATTACGCGTGTTCATCTGCGTAAATGATTTTATACACGCAAGTGTAATAAAATAATATTTACTTTAATGTAAAATTTAATGTTGTTCGTTTGACATTCTTAGCTGTAAAATATGTTTATTGAACATGAAAATTTTTACTTGAGAACTGAAAGCATTTGAAAAATCTATATTGCGGTTTGAGAAAATGGATTAATACACTATAAAAAATGATCAGAAAAGTTTCAGAAAATCAGTGGCAGCTAAATATATTTGTATTTATAAATATCTCTTTAAATACCAAAATTATATTTCTTTCTGAGATTTTTTAAGATAAAGCACGCTTTTTGGAATTATGGGTAATTCGAAAGAGGTTATTGTGCATTTCCGTTCGTGATTATATTGTATTTTCCTACTGACAAAGAACTTTCCAAATCCTTTTCTGTTTCACATTAAATAACATTCAAGGGCACACTATAGCATTATATAGCAATATATGGATTATTTCGTATATTTATCACAAAAGAAATAATAATATTCTTTTTTTCTTTTTTAAAAAATAAGGAGTTTTCCTGAAGAGTTTAAACGTTATGAAGAACTTTTCAAAATGCCCCATGCGTATTCTATACCAATTATGACCACCAATATTTTTTATAGAAGTTTGGATTATATATAAATAACTCTTCCGAATTTTATATATTTGAAAATTAAAATAAAAAAAAAATTCTGAATGTCATAAAATTTTCAGCATTTTCGCATCATATTACTGCAATTAACTACATTTAACTTTTGCAATTATATTTAGTTTCAAAACCACATGCACAGTTTTATGACATATATAACGAAAAACAGCTATAGAAAAATTCAAAGCTTTCAGAGGAAAAATTATGTGTATGATGTATTTTGAAATAATGGACACCGACGAATTTTTTTAATTAAAAAAAAAAAGAAATTTATTTTAAGATTTAGTACAAAAGCAAGCTTTAAAATATACCTTTTAATCGACTAAATTCGAATGTAACCATATTCACAATTTCAGTTTAAAATAATAATTGCCAGATTAAGCTCATTGACTTCATACAAGGTTCATGAAAAATGTTTTTTTTTTTTTTTTTTTTTGAGATGAATAGAGGAGAAAGATGAATTGGTAATGGATCACCATTTAAAAAAAAAAAAAAATCAATTCTATAAATTTTGGATGAGGCAGCGAAGTTGTGCCTTAAACTTTATCACTTTCTTACAACATTTTGAATTTTATCTTAATATTCTAATGTGTCTTTGAACGTTTTGGAATTTGAAATGAAAAGGAAAATTCGGTTAAACAGCAAGACCAGAAAGCGTATGAAAAATAATATTTTATACAGTAAACAGAATTAAATTTTAACTATATATTTTTAACAAAGAATTTCACTTAAAAATATTAGCTTCTTATACAAAAAAAGTTCTAAAATTAAACAACATTAAAAAAATCTATGACAACTTTTCTGTCCCTATTTAAAAGAATTTTTCTGAATCTGGATGTGAAACAAAGCAGATGTAAAGAGCCATGTTTTTTTTTTAAATATTCTTTCTGTGTTTCAATCAGTTAAATAATTTAATTATTCGCCACAGGTTAAATTTATTATTTCATTCAGATTTATCATGTGTAATGTTCAGTATTTTGTTTCTAGCTATTTTTTTCTCTTTTTTAATGAAGGTAATCTCATTATATATTCTATTATACATTTCAAAAACTTTTGTTTGATCTTACTTTTAATTAAACTTTTACAGTGAAAAAAGTTTATTTCATGAAACTAAAATAATGAAGGAAAAAAAGAACTGTGGTATATGTTTTATATTTATATGCTATTCTTATATGTATTATTATTATTTTAAAACATTGCTTCATTCTTTATGTGGTTTTAGTAGTAGAGCAATATAAATATCGCAAATTGTACGCAGTAAAAAAAAAATGTGTCTTAATCTATGTAAATATAATAAAACAAAGATAAAAAATCACAAAAACCTCTTCCGAGTTGCCCATTGTTCGGAAAAGCGTTCTTTATCTGCTGAACAGAAATCGAACTTATATAATTTTTTGTTTCACATCGTTGCTGATTCTCTTAAGACAATAAATCAGCGAAAACTGGACTTCTACAAGATATATCCAAAAGGGAAAAACAGTCAGACTTTTAATTATTTAATATAATCGTTATATTATTGGAGTGCATGTGTATATTTAATTTTATAGTGTTATGATCAGCCTTTAATAATGTTTTGCATTTTTATTGGGTCCCCCATAGACCTATAATGTATTGGGAAAATATTTATTTATTTTACTATCGCCAAACTGTCGCTCATAAGAAAACAGTGGCAAAAAGTTCTGGACGCCATTGGGAGAGTAGTTTACCATGATGGCAAGAGTAATGCGGATGCTTCAGATCAGTGGAGAGAGGCCCATACAGTTATATAACGTTCATATTCATGTAAGAAATGACGTGGAAGAGACGTAAGAAAGAGAGACGTGGAAATTTAAGGAGATTTGTCGATAGTTTTCTGGCGTCTTTTTGGAGGAAATTAACAGTTAAAAAAAGAGATGGTAACTTGTTTTTATATCTATTAAAATAAAATTCTTATGCTTACTTTAATTATTACAACCTTTGGTCTTCTTTTGATGATGCTGCTGAATTGAGACACTCTTCTCGACTGCACGATGTTTTAGACTGAGAGCTCGTACAAACCAGTTGAGCCGGCACGGAAATAGCTTGACTTAATCCCTGGTCGGTGCAATTCTTTGTAGCATAATACGTTTTAACATTAAATAGTAAAAGAATGTTTTACGACAAATCCTACTCAGATAGGCAACAACTGCGGAAGACACAGAATCGGACATCCCTAGCCTGCAGAAGGTAAAAGACGATACGTCAAAGATCCAGTTATTTATTTGAATGTAGTTCAAGAAAAAAAAATGAAACATTACATTTGTTTTTAATTATATGTAACTGCGTGTGGTAGGTAATTATTAAAACTCTTAAGTGAAAATTTAATAATTCAGTCAACTAAAATGTGAAATGTTTTGTTTATGTCTGTGAAGAATGTTAATTAATACTTTCGAAGAAACAACATTATAGTAGTTTTAGTAAAAAAAAAGTTGAAGTAAATAATCGATTTCTTATGCTTTTGTATTAAGCTGTTTTGTAAATACTTCTAAATAAATTTTTTTATTTTTTTAATATTTTTTTTTATTCGTATGATGGGTTTTTTCCAGATTAAAGTAATTTCATTTGTACAGTAATTACTGCGATTAGAGTTTTAAGCGTGGAATTTGTAATTAAATTCCTTTTACAATCTTTTATTTACATTTTTCTCATACATTGGAACTTTATCGTCAATGAATCCTAAGGTAATGGCATCTTTTATGGGTGTTTTAAAATTAACTTAAAGTAATATAAGTTCCAACTAAAGAAATTATGTACGATCACAAAAAGCTAGTAGTAACTAGCACTAAACTAAATGTTAGAGGAGATTGAAAATTTAATACACAGTTTTACGCCCATATCTCCCCAACATTGTCATTAAAAACATCAGAATCCAATATATTTTTGAGATTTAAAGATCATTTCTAAAGATGTAATTATTTATTATCATTATCAAAAAAGATCATTTTTAAAAGGTGCATTTAATATGTCACAAATATAAAAGATGTCACAAATATAAAACATGATGTTACATAATATTATTTTTATAAACTTAAAAAAAATTCACAATTTTTGCGCCGAGCGCTTTCGATCAAACCTTGATCGTCCACACGGCGGCTGTGATTGCACACTGACATTTCCTAATCATAATCCTAATCGTAGAGAGTACGATTAGGAAGTGCCAGTATGCCATCAACATTACCTTAATGATAATCAAGATCTGATCGAAAGCGCTCAGCACGAAAAATGTGAAAGTTTTTAAAAACTATAAGGAGTACAATTAGGAAATGTCAGTATGCAATCAAACCTGCCCTGATGATGATCAAGGTCTGACCGAAAGCGTTCGGCGCAAAAATTGTGATAGTTTTTAAGTTTTAAAAACTATATTATTAGACCGGGAGGCTCCAGCATAGACAACCACCTCATAGAGTTAACTGCTGAAATTCCAGAATTAGATAAAACTCGATTCGCATATTAAAACGCAATCGGTCTTACAAGTTATATCTTGGTGGAAAACACCTGAAAACACTATTTTAGTGGTTGACCCGTAGGTTTACCATTGCGTTTTCCTGCTCCCAGTCCTCCATATTTTCATACTTTTGCGTGCAGGAAGTTACAATGGTAAACCTACGAGGCAACCGCTAAAATCGCTTTTTCAGGTGTTTTCCACCAAAATATGACTTGGCAGACCGATTGCCTTTTACTATGCGAATCGAGTTTTAACTAATCCTGGAATTTCAGCCGTGAACTCGATGAGGTCATTGTCTGTGCTGCCGCCTCTCTGACTATATGTAATAACATCTTTTATATTTTTATCTTGCATATTAAATGCACTTTTAAAGCATTTTTAGGTGCGTTCGTAATTATATAAATACGTAGCACCTATAGTCGTCGTTCAGTCCGTCCGTCCGTCTGTCCGTCTGTCCGCATGTAACAGAGCAAAAACTACCCAACCGAATGGTCTGAAATTTCAAATATATGATTGTTGCAAAACTGTGTCGAGCCATTTCAAATTTTAGGAAAATCGGATGTATAGTTTAATTACAGGGACAGTCAAAAGTTTTTCTTTACATTACGGCCAATGGGAAAAATTATTGCAAGTGCATTTTAATGATATTAGAGCCTTCCGAATGATCTGAAATTTTAAAGATATAACTGTTGCAAAATTTTGTCGAGCCATTTCACATTTTAGGAAAATCGGATGCATAGTTTAATTACAGGGACAGTGAAAAGTTTTTCTTTACATTACGGCCAATGGGAAAAATTATTGCAAGTGCATTTTAATGATATTACAGTCTTCCGAATGGTCTGAAATTTTAAAGATATAATTGTTGCAAAGTTTTGTTGAGCTATTTCAAATTTTAGGAAAATCGGATGTATAGTTTAATTACAGGGACAGTCGAAAGTGTTCCGTTACATTACGGGGAATGGGAAAAATTATTGCAAGTGCATTTTAATGATATTACAGCCTTCCGAATGGTCTGAAATTTTAAAGATATAATTGTTGCAAAGTTTTGTTGAGCTATTTCAAATTTTAGGAAAATCGGATGTATAGTTTAATTACAGGGACAGTCAAAAGTGTTCCGTTACATTACGGGGAATGGGAAAAAATTATTGGAAGTGCATTTTAATGATGAATCAGACTATGCGCTTTATGAAGTGCAAAAAAGTATACATTCAGTACAATATGGGGTGCAAAAAATAATTATAAAACTAGTTATAGTACGAACGCGCCTCATTTGCCACGTTTGACGAGCAATTTCCAACTTGTTTTCTTTAATTTTACTTCTATTCAGTTCAAGGTGAATGTGACATTACAACGGTATATATTTTTCATATATACATTTTGTGATAGTGTTTCTTTTATTCCCACTGCTTTTCGAAAACATTTTTGAGTAGTTTTTAGAACGTGTTAATCAGTTTTCTCAAGCCAGGCTATCGGTTTTTACTATGCTTGCAAAAAGTTCTCAACTAAACGAATTCAGCTTCCTAATTCGATCACCCAAGAGGGACAAAATAATTCTAAGTTTAATGTTAATGATGTTAGTTTATCATTTTTGTGTATAAAATATGTGTGATCCAATATATTTTGGATATTTAAAGAATCATTTATAAAGAGAGTGTTTCTTTTATTCCCACTGCTTTTTGAAAACGTTTTCAAGTTTTAGAGCATGTTATTCAGTTTTCTCAAACCAGATTATCTGTTTTTAGGATGCTAACAGTTATCAACTGAACAAATTCAGCTGCGTAATCGAACATCCAAGAGTGACAAAATAATTCTAAGTTTAATGTTAATGATCTTAGTTTATCACTTTTATGTATAAAATGTGTGTGATCCAATATATTTTGGAGATTTAAAGAATCATTTATAAAGATAATGTTTCTTTTATTCCCACTGCTTTTCGAAAACGTTTTTGAGTAGTTTTTAGAGCGTGTTATTAAGTTTTCTCAAACTATCGGTTTTAAGGATGCTAACTGTTCTCAACTGAACAATTTCAGCTGCGTAATTCGAACATCCATGATTGACAAAATAATACTAAGTTTAATGTTAATGCTGTTAGTTTATCATCTTTGTGTATAAAATTTATGTGTTGAACATGAAAAAGTTTACTTCTGTTACAGTAAATAGAAGGACCAATATATAATTCTACTTAATTTGAAAATGCTTATTCATGTTTCAATTTTGAAAATTATTTAAAATTTCACTAAAAATAGAGCTATAGATCAGCTAATCAGAACAAATAGTTTTATACACTGTCAGTGTGCTGTTTACATTACGAAGACACGGCTGGAAGTTAGGCCTTTTTAAAAAAAAATCAGATTACTTGGACTGTTGCAACTACTTTTCGGAAATAGAGTAATTTGCATTGTTTCAACCTTATTTAATCGTCATTAGATAAGGTGAATTTCACTCTTTCAAAAAAATGCTATAATTCCTGCATTTTGAATGGAAACAAGTTGGAAATTGCACACCAAACGTGACAAATGTTGTGCGTTCGTACTATAACTTGTTTTGTAAATATTGTTTGCACCGCATATTGTAGTGAAATTTAGTGCACTTCATAAATATACATCAATTTCAATTGTTAGAAAGGCTGTAACATCATTAAAATGCACTTGAAATATTTTCTACCCATTGGCCGTAATGTAACGGAAAATTTTTGACTCTTTTTGTAATTAAACTGTACATCTGATTTTCATAAAATTTGAATTGACTCGACAAAATATTTCAACAATTATGAGTTTAAATTTTCAGACCATTCGCTTGGGTAGATTTACTCTCTTATATGCGGACGGATGGACAGAAGACAGACAGACGGACTGAAAAACGACTATAGGTGCTACGTATTTATATAATTACAAACGCGTCTAAAAATAGTGAACTGTAAATACTGCAAGAAGATATCCACTTGCTTGTCTTCTGGATAGATATTAGCTACGAAGTCATCTGTTGTCAGGTTCGAATTCCTAACATGCTTGTACATTCAATGTTTGTCGAATTCGACTAAAAGCAGAGGTTCTGCTCCCGTTATCCATTGTTTACAGTGGAAAACCTTAGTGGTTTTATGATACAGTATTTTACTTGTTTATTGTTCAACGTTTTACGACTACATGTTTACTACATTTTTACATGTTTACTTTTCAATATTTCTCCCATTTATGATTCAACATATTACAAGTTCATGGTTGAAATCGTAGAAGTCTGATGTGTAACCGGAGTAACGAATTCTAGAAAACCTTTTACTCATTTAATGGTTACAGCTGATGGAACATTAAATGCATGTTCTAAATATTTAACAGTTTAAAGTATTAAAAATGTTTAACTTTTTGTGACAGTTATGATGAGAAACGGGGTCTGAACCGTATTTTGTCTTGATCGGAAGCTAGCACTTAAATTCACTTGGATTGAATTTAAAAATCGGTTGCATTTTGTACAATCAGCCTAAATAGAGTACTATATTCCATTATTTTAAAATTGACATTTCATGTACAGTCGTGAAAAAAAAAAAGAGTAATCACCCCTACTAACTCTGCAACACATTATCGTAGATGAAGTTTACTTGTACCAAATGATTAGAAATAAAGTCTACTTTTAAATGATGTATATAAAATTTGCTTGGGAGGCCATCTACAAATCTAAAGCAGCCCAAACATTGTTCATTTCAATGACAACGCCTTATTTTGTCAAGATATTTTAATTCTTAAACTATGCCTAGATACGAAATTTCGACTCATTTGGATGATAAGTTTTTGAATTATTAAACATTAAAAAATTAGAGCTTCTAATGTTGAGTTACATTCTCATATTTTTATTAATATCTGCTGAAGCCATAATCCTGAAGTGATAATTTCTTGTGTTGGTATAATACTAAAGAACCCGAACATAAATACATTGAATTTATGAACATACGTAATTAAAAAAAAATTATAATATGTATTATGAAATTAATATTCGAAATAAATATATATTGCAACCTACATTTTTTTGATGGATTTATATTTATTATGTCTAGCTTTATGCGGATCCAAAATTTCAAATGCTTCTTCTAAGTAGTTTTTAAGTTATTCTTAAAAAACTTCAAAATGTTGGCTTAAGATGATGATATGCAGAAAAGCATAATTTGAAAAAAGATGATTTTTACTAATTTTAATAAAAAGGACTCCCGACGTGACGTTTGGTTATATTTGAGAAATAAGTATCATATTTAGGTTTAACTTATAAAGGTAATTATCCCACTCCAACCTCCCACAGTATCTAATTTCTGAAGCTTTCATTAGATAATTCAAGGCTATAACACGGAAAATTTTTCAAACTCTTTCTGAATGTTTAACCTTTTTTTATCTGCATTCCAAGAAAGCAACACTTGCACATGTTCCATGAATATTAATGGTGCTATTACTAATTAGAGAAATTATATGGCAGAAAAACCTTAGAGGTGTTGAAAGAAACACTTTTTTGTATACAACTTAATTTATATCTGTAAATAAGCTTGTTTGTACAATTAAAGTGATGTAGTAAGAAATTTTTATCGCTAATTTTAGAAATAGAATTATATGGACGTAGCAATTTCTTACTCAACATTACATTTAAAAGAATACTTATTTAAATTTAAAGCTGTTAAAAATGCATAACGAATAGTATGATGTTAAATAATGATGTTTAAATGCTGATAAACTTTATGAATTAAAATTTTTAAAAGTTACATTAACAGAAAATTTACTATATATAATTCAATAATTAACTTTAAAATTGTTTTAAAAAATACCTTTCATAATATTACTTTATATTGTACGCATTGTAGAATACTTGTATAAAAATGCACAAATACTCAATATATACAAAAAAAAAAAAAAAAGCTCCAGTGCACATTAATTTATTTTACAGTATCACAAATTAAGCCGCTCATGAATACGTTTTCACAACAAAACATTCCATCAACTTGTAAACAAAATCCAGACGATAAAAGACATTGCCAATAGTAGAAAGCATAAATGCGACCGAACATGCCGAACACCGTTGAATGACATTCATACAACAACAATTATATTATATTATTACACCTTAATTTTTAAACAAATAATACAGCATTTCATGGGTAACAGATAAATTTTTGAAATTGGTCTCTTGAAAATCCTTAGTTGTGATTTTATATTTAATACCCTAGTGATTCCATCATTATCCGGAAATAACTCAACAATTTTATCTACAGTCTAATTTCAAATATGAACATTTTCCTCCTTTATAATTACTAAATCACTTATTTAAACATTTTCTTTCTCAAACATCTTTTTTACCCTTTGTTGCAAGGAGCGCAAATAATCTTTGGACCATTTTTTTCTAAAATCATTGAAACATTTTTGTTGTTCTTTCCCATAAATTTAGTTTAAAATCATGAACATTAGTTATTTCAGGTTCAACAATGGAGTTGGTTGGCCTACCAATCAAAAAGTGGCCAGGCGTCAAAGCGCTCAAATCATCTGCATCGCATGAATTACGTGAGAAATGAAAAGAACATAGTTTACACTTTGATGAAATAACTGATAACTTAAATCTAACTATTCAACATTTGATACCTTCAAAGATTTTAGGGCTTGCTTGGGACCCAAATAACATGTTTTCATTTAAGCCTCAAAATCTAGAAAATTCCCTTTCGAAATAAACTTAGTACTAAACGTTATTTATTGCGAACAATTAGTTGCATTTTGAATCAATTGGTTTTATAAGTCCTTATACAATTAGAATTAAATGTTTAATTCAAGAAATTTATTGCTTAGGACTTGATTGTAATGAAAACCTACCGAAACAGCTGGATATTTTTGGAATAAATATTTTGAGGAAATAAAAGAAACGAATGTTATTAACATTCCCGATATTATTTGTCTGATAATGCCCCTGATGAAGGTGATTATTTTCAGTTGCATAATCTTACAGACGCTTCAAAGAAGGCATATAGTAAGGTAGTATACCTTAGAGCTATGTTAAAGAATAGTTGTTACCAGCTTTGGGGCAGCAAAAAGTCAAGTCGCCTCTTTAAAAACTTTCTCTATACCTCGGCTTGAACTTTTAGGAGCCCCTTTTTCTGCTAGACTTTGCAATATAATTGCTAAAGAATTAGCTTTATCTACAACTTGTTACTTTTTAACTGACTCTACTACTACTTTCTTTTGGATTACAGGAGAGTTATAAAGATTTAAAACGTTTGTCAGAAACCGATAAAGGAAATCAGAAATCATGGTGATCCATTAAATTGGTTTCACTGTCCTGGAAAGGAGAATCCCGGTGACCTAGTTACTAGACGTTTGAAAGTTTCAGAAATGAAAAATAACCATCTATGGTGGGAAGGTCTCCAGAAGTTAAAGCAAGACAGATCTCTTTGGCCAAAATTGATAATGCATTACATAAATTAGATATTTCTGAAGTTAAAAATCAGTGAGAACTAAAGAAAAACACCGTTGTAAAATCAACTATTGTAAATGAAAAATAGTTAAGCATTTATTTGATTAATCGATATTCTTCTTTTATGAAACTAATAAGAATTACTGCATGGTGTAAAGTTTCTGAAAAACCATAAATTGAAATTAAGAATTAGAAAATATGACTATTTAGATACTTCTCAGTTACAGAATGTGACCAAGAAGCTTATAAAAATTGTTCAAAATTCCGCCTTTCTAACTGAAATTCGATATTTAAAGGAAAAACGTTCTCTCCCAAACAACAGTAAGATCTTGAACTTAAATGTATTTCTAGAGGCAGATGAACTGTTAAGGGTCGGTGGAAGACTGAAATTTTCAGAAATGTCAAATACTTTTACAAAAGTCTCAATATTTCACTGAACTTTTAATTAAATATTATCATAAAAAATTTCGACATCTAGGTACTCAGTCAACTCTATCTTTATTAACACAAGTTTGTTCTATACCATCTGGTCAAAGTGAAGTAAGCAAAATTATAAATATGTGTGTGACTTGTCTTCAAACAAAACATTAAAATGTTCAACAATTGATGTGTGACTTGCCCCGTGATATAACTGTAACATCTAGACCGCTTGAGAAAACAGGCGTAGATCTAGCAAGTCCTATAATAACAAAAACTAACTAAAAACGATCAAAGATTAAACTAAACTCGTACATTTATTTATTTATTTGTTTTTCTACGTAAGCCGTTTATATAGACTTGACCACAGAAGTATTATTAGCCTGTGTGAGAATATTTGTTGCTCGATGATCATATCCTGTGACATATGGAGTGATAATGCCAAAAATTTAAGAGTACGTGTGCTCTTTTGAAATCCTTCTATCAAATTTGTGATCAAATTTGTGATCGCTGAATTTGTGTATCAAATTCAGCGATTAGTGCTGAAGAACGAATACAATGAAATTTCATACCCCCTTAATCTCCATATTACATCGGATTATGGGAATAAAATATAAAAGCCATGAAGCGAATCCTCTTGAAGATAACTAAATATCTTAAATTTTGAAGAACTAACAACACTTGTGACTCAAATTAAGGCAGTTATGAATTCACGTCCGTTGACACCATTGTCTGCAGATCGAGCTACTGATCTACAACCATTGACACCTGGTCATTGCCTTATTGGATGTACTGTTTTGAATGTTCCAGAAAATAATGCTGTTTTAGATTATTTACCTTTTTTCTAGATGGACACTAGTTCGAAGATTAAAAATTAAGTTTTGGCAACACTAGAGCCGAGAATATTTAAATGAACTACAAGTCCGCAGTAAAATGGAAAAAGGTCCTCGCACAACCTTCTAGTCGTCAGCTTGTGTTATTGAAGGAAGGAAATGACAATTTTATAGACTGGAAATTAGCTAGAATTGTTAAAACTTATAAAGGTGATGATTGACATGTCTGTGTAATCGATCGTAAGACCTGTACAACTATATTACTTGGAAATATTACCAGAGTAGTACTTTTACCTTTTTATGATGATGTTGGATAGACGCCGGACGCCGGGCAGGATGTTCAGGCTAATTCTCTAAACAGCTACTTAGCCAGTGCATGCTCTGTATGAACTGTCCACTTCTGAACTGAAATGAACTAATCTGTTGTTCATATTAGAATTCTTTAGATGTATCGCGTCGAATAGCGCTTAATAGAATTTTGTATGTTATTTTTTTATTAAATGTATGTTTTGAGCCATAAAAGATATTGACTATTCATCATTAGTTATGATTACAAACACGGAACTAATTAGTTGATATTAAATCAAATTTGAAATGAATATTTAGATTAATTTGAATAGAATAAAACAGTTTATTTTACGCTTATGATTTTTAACTTAATACATTGAAATTAATTATTTTAAGGCACATAAAATGTATTATCTTTTTCTAACTTAATAGAAATGTTCAATACCTTCCACTTTATTTTGGTAGGTGAAATAACAAATTTGAAAGAAATGGAATGTCACGAGACAAAGTACAAAAGTGATTTTGTTTGTATTAGCATTATTTATATTTCTAAATAATTTTTATTAGCAAAATTTGTCGTGATTCAAACAAGAGTCATTTTCATCATTTAAGAAAAACAACTAGCGCATATATAGAGTAAGAGCTTATTAAATGGTTACCATTCCTGAAAAAAAATTTTAAACATCAATTTTGTCGGAATTTTCTAAAGATTCCTGGCTACCACAATAAAATTATTTAAACAAAATAATTTACAATTTTTAAAATTAGTCTTTATACAACATTTTATTTCAAGAATGGTTGTTAGTTTTAAGATGATGAAATAAATAAAAATTATACTTTGTCTACGTTTCTGAAATCAAAAATCTGAAACCAAAATCAAAAAAGTAAACACTAACTCTATTAGATTTTAACGTGCGCTATTCTAAGAAAAAAAAAATGTTTGAAACTCATAAAATACAAACAAGAAAATTTAAAAAGAACGATCCCACAGGTTTAACATTAGCGTTCCAGTTTCTTTGCGTGACTAGTACAGACTCACGCGAAAACACTCGCACGCTAATGTTAAAACTATATGAGCATTCTTTTCAGAATTCTTGGTTGAATTTTAATAATTATTTATTTTTATTTTTTTAATTTATTTAATATTATTATTTTTCATATGATACCGGGGGTCGATATCTACCCCATTGATACGATATTGTGCATTAATACTTTTTCAATTTTACTTGCTTTATTTGTGTGTGTGTGATAGAATACTTTAAATTTAAGTTTTCAGTTTTCAGTTCAAACAGTTTTTCAAAAATGAAAGTGTTCTAATATAAAAAAATATAAAGAAACCCGAAAAACTATAAACGCACTACCTTAGATATCGACCTCAGGTATACCATAAAAAATATATTTAAACGTAATAAAACGCAGACGAAATATTTACCAAGATCGCTCCAATAGGTTAAATATTAACTTGGGAATGTGTTCGTGGTATTTGTCAAGAACGCCCCCATACGTTTAATATTAGCTTGGGAATGGCTTCGCGTGACTAAAGTGAATTTAAACACCTGAATTGTAATGCTACAACTTCCGTAAAATCTGGGAAAATTAAATTTGTGTATAACGGAATCGGTCTTAAATTTTTAAAAATGTATATTTTCAACTGAAAGAATATCAACTATTATAATTGCTTAGATGGGAACCTATAAAAAGCGAAATGGTTTTCGCTTCCTTTCGATTCCGTTTTCAAGCTTTTAATAAATCAATATTTGAAAAACTGATTACGCATTTTATGATTATATAATTTTATGATTACATAAATTTAAAAATAAGTCGATTTTGAGAAAATTAGTAAAATTCTCCTTGTAAATTTTGTTTGTGGAAGAGGGTGGTGGTGGGGGGGGGGGGGGGGAGAGACAAAATCTATGTTTGAACCGGGGGGCAAAAAAGACGAGTTTCGGCCCTGCTCACATTACTACAATTTAAAACTTCAACAGTTCTCTTTAAAACATGTTTTATTGTTGCGCATAAGATTATATGTGGCGGCTAAAAACTTTAAACTATAACATTGTTTAAATATTACAAAACAAAAATGCCCAATGATAAATTAAGTATGAGGCCCTGGTGCAAGAGGCAAGATCTCTCCCCTAGAAATTTAGGATTTTATTATTACTAATTATTTAAAAGTGGAAATATCTCCTGAAAATCCTCAAATGCACCCCACTCCTCTCCGCCTGATCTTTAAAATTATGTTAATTCAACAGTAAAAATACTTTTAAATTATTGCAATTTCTAAGTTATTTAACATACTTATTTTTTTACTCACCATTCTGTTATCAATTACAACATAAATAGAGAGAAAACCAGATATTAAATTAGATTTTTTAAAATGAAAATTGCTAAAAATTATTACATTTCCTAAATCATTTAAGTCCTAATTTTGCTCTCCTGTGAATCTGTCTATTCTAAACAATGTAACTAACGCTGTCACCACCGCTATTTTTGAATTTTTGTGACCGGGGGTATTTCTTCGTTAATATTATGAAAACTACACCATACAAAAATATGAAAATCGCTAGTATTATAGAAAAATCTTTGATAAACACGCTACTGTAGACAGTTTTCAAACCGAATAATTATTTTAAGACATATTTAATGTTAAAGTTCGTCAAAATCGTTCCATTAAAAAAGTTTTATAGGAGCAAAAACTATACATAGGAATTTAATCATTTTTAAATCATTTTATACATTAGAAGTTCTCGGTGTGCAGACTGCCTTTATTTTTTGAATTTCATTCCTTTTTTGAGGATTTATTTCCATTTAATATTCAAAATTTCAGCATTTCGATTTATATATTATACATCTTTTTGAAAAGGGTATTATTATTGTTAATTTTTGAAATATCACAAAGAATAATATTTCCTTCAAATTAAAAAAATATTTACACGTGACTATTATAAACGGAAAAAACTTTCAAATTAGAATTAAATGATTACGTTTAAAACACAGGAAGATGTAGAAATTTAAGTCATGAAAACTATCTTTACACGTGAACTTAACAGAGAAAGAAAATTGTAAAATAATAAATTCTTTAATATGCGTTAAAAGTCGTAAATGGAGGAAATTACGCCATATTTAAAATCGCCAAACAATAATATTGCCAAATAGTTTAAATTAAAAAATATATTTGCGCAAGACATTTATTTCATATTTTGTGATAATCTTTTAAACTATTGTTGTGAATTCTAAGACAGCGCAAATAATATTTTCTTTCTAACGATAAAAGTATTTTCTCGTGAATATTACAAAGAAAGCGTAAAATTTGGTGAAAATTGCGTCAGATTAAAAACGATTAATTTAAAATGTCATTTAAAAGAACTTTCTTATAGCATTGTTTAAAAATATCGGGAGACAAAGACTCTTTTTACTTAATTAATTTTGTATTATCTTATTTTCAAAATTTTCACTGATCTGATTTAATCAAAGACGAAAACAGCCCGTTAATAGGGAGATCTCCACTGTTTTTTATAATTATTATTCAGCCTTCCGAAAAAAAATTAAAGCCGATCAAATTAGCCTGCTTTTAATGTTTGCGGTATCTGAACGGGGGTTGGTGAGCGTAGCTCGTAGGGAGCCAAGTCCCTTAATTGAAATAAAAATTTAAAAATTTTGCAGATTAAATTTTGAAAGCAGTAAACTCTAATATTTAGTTTTAATCATGCCATAATTAAGTATTTTAATTAACATATTAACCCCTTGAGGGGCAGTGGTATGCTTATGAAACCATTTAATTTTAATTCCGAAATGTCACAATAGCACCAGAATTTTGGTAAAAAAATTATCGGCTTTTTATGGATGTGAAATATAGCTTTATCATACTTAAAAATAAATTTGTTTTCAAATTCCGGTGTCATTCATGAATTTCAACACTTTAGCAATGGAATTGATTTTCCCCTGAAAGGGTTAACATATTTAACTATATATTTCCTTAAATAATTTTTTTCGTAGCTGTCCAATCCATTCAGTATCATTCTTTTTTCATATTCAGCCGAAGCCCTTTCTACCAGATGCAATAACAGACAAATACAAAATTCAGTTAGCCAAACAAGCGATAAATAGGAAAATACAGTAACCCTGCTAATCTACTGCATATTCTCTGAAGGAGCCTACACTATATTTAGAACCTAGTCCGGAAATCACATTGTGTGTTTTTTGTGTGCCATGTGAAAAATACAGGCGCCTAAACATAGCGGTTAGCATTGTTTTGATTGGTTCTTCTGATTCACATATCGTGACCATACTGATGTTTAAGGTCTAGAAATGGTTGCGATTAAATCATGCAACGCGCATGCGCTAGCGGTTTAAAGATAGATTTTTTTTTTTTTTTTTTTTTTTTTTTTGTATTGTGATCAAAGAAACGAAACGAAGGTGGAGTGAAAAGGCAATTCTTGATTGCCGTGCAGACATGAAATAAAGCTGTTTGTTTTTAAATTATACACTATTATAGTTAGTTATGAATATGCTTGTAATAATTTACCAAAAAAAAAAAACAGTTGTATCAAAAGGAACTTTTAAATAGGCATTGTATTAAATATTAGACAGCGTACTATCAACCTTTGCTATCAATTTCTTCTTGAAACCCTCTTTACTTTGTAATCACTTAATAATAAGCGCCATTACTTTTAAAAAATTATTATTTATTATACCTTTTAATCAAGGGTTGTATGGCAGGTGCACTTGCCCTCTATTTCTGTCTGTATCTGTTTATTATCAAATGGATTATTTATTTATTATTAAAGAGGTAGAAAAAGGGATAAGACATTAATTAACCCCAGGCAAAAATTTTAAAGGTCCTCTGACTATGGCCCTGTATTAATCCAGTAACGTATTTTAATCATTACTAGATTTTTTAAATCATTTAATTGTCATGCATAACTTTCCTGTTTTTTTTTTTTTTGGGGGGGGGGGGGGTATTTTAATCATTACTACATTTTTTAAATCATTTAATTGTCATGCATAACTTTCCTGTTTTTTTCGGGGGGGGGAGAGAGGGGGTGCAAGTATACTTTTAACAAAATAAACTAATTTTGTTATCAATTTTGATGTGGTAATAGCTGATTAGAGACAGAGTCGCTAGCCTCATGGCCTAAGAATTTCAAACATATCCAATTTCCAAATAATAAATCTCATTAACGTGTTGTTATTTTAATAGCAATATTTATTGAACAAAGTTTTGTGCTATCTACTGAGTGAGTGTATAGTTTAATAAACACATTAAATTTAGATAAGTTTTGAATAATTGTTATAGCTTTATTACGATACTAAAATCTGTTTTAAAAATAGGCAATGTGATTTAAAATATATATATATATATTTTTTTTGTGAAAATAGTATTTTATCGGTACTTCTTAGTTATCCTGTCGCCAAATTGTAAGATTAAATGCCAATAAGGGCCAATAAAACCATTAATTTGATGTTTTATTTGTATTTTTATCAGTGATTTACTAATTTATTTGTTCTTTCATTATTTAAAATAAAAATTATGTCAATTTGTATAATTTGGCGAAATTGGTCGACGAGATAACTAAGTACCATTTTATCATTATTGATTTTGAGAATGTCATCACTTTTGTGTAGTATATGAAATTAGTATAAAAAGTTTTAAAAAAATCATTAGTCGGCACAGATGTCATATATGCACCACAATGGCGTGATTTTTTTCTGAGCCAATTTGGCAAAAACCTCTTTTTCGAATACCAGTTACATATATATATTTAAAAAGGGAATAACAATAAATAAAAAAAGTTCAATTAATAACTATAGAGCAAAACAATTTATGTAATTTTAGAAAGAAAATAAAAGTAAATAAACAACATCTGGGTTATCATACAAAGCAAAATAATGACACTTTGGTGCCAGTTAAGTACCCCGGTGCGTATGTGACATTGTGTCAGAAAAAAATCAAGCCAGCGTGGTGCATATGTGACATCTGTGCCCATTAGTGTAGTACTGTTATCATTTTTAGCTTTACATATTTTAACTTTAATGATATAGGGGAGAGCGGGGTACAGTGGACCACCCCTTATATTTTACTTATTTTTAAAGCTTTTCTTTTAGACTAATTGATAACAGCACTGGATTGATTACTTATAGCCTTTAGAACACATCGTTAGCTCAGAATGAACCCTTTTATCCTGACTGGTTGTTTGGAGCTCCTAAAAGTAAAATTTTTTATCATCATACTTTTCTTTATTGAGTAATTAAAGGTTATGGATAAATAAGAAAAAACAACTTTTTTGAAAAGGTAAGACACTGGTCTTTATTTAATTAAAAAGTTTATAAGCTTAAAAGAAAACTTTAAATAATATTTTTACGAGCATGTATTGAACTTCAACATAAGGCACAGTGGTCCACAGTAAATACTGCTCCTGTAATGAAGAATTTTCAAAATATTTAGTAATTGCTTATTTTCTATAAAGAAATATTGTTTTAAAATAGTTATTTAACTATAAAATAAAGTAAACAAAGAAAAATGACAATTTATTTAATCCTACAATGCATAGCGTAGCGGTAGCCATTTGGCACATTTTAAATTTCATATTATATGTTGTTCAGAGTATAATATAGCCATCTGACACTTTCGTTTTCTCCTAAATTATGGATATCAGTTCACGTGTGATTTTTAAAATAAGTTTTATTGTTCAATATAGCAGTTGTTTTTTTTTTTTTTGTTTTTTTTTTTTTTTGGGGGGGGGGAGGGAGAGAGAAGGAGAAAAATGAAAATCATGCATTATAGAGTTAACATAGTAAGAAATATTTTGTTTTGTATTTATTGCCTTTGAAAAATATAACTGTACCCTACTAAGTAATAGATGACCTCACTGGATTGGTTATTTATAGCTTCAGAGCACATGGTTAGCTCATAATGAACTATTTTATCCTGACTATTTTGAGCCTCTAATAAATTTTTCATCATCATATTTGTCTTAATGTTTGCTTATTTTTTGGTACTTAATAACTTATTTGCAATCACTCCAGTATCTTATATTGTTATGTTCAAAATATAGTAATTTTTATGATAATTCTTTAGTTTTTTGTTTCAAAATGCTATTTGCAAATTTGTATTATTATATTGTTTTGGAGGTAAAGGAGAAATAAAAAAGAATTAGATTAATTATAAATAGCATTGTATTGTATATTGTATTTTAGACAATAACTAATAGTGAACCACTGTGCCACAGTGGTCCCCGCTTCCGGGGCACACCGGTCCACTTTACGGGTGTATATAATTTTTTTTTTTTTTTTTTTTTTTTTTTTTGAAAAATGTATGGGAACTACTGCGAAAATTATGCGGCATGTAGAAAGGTTTAAAGAATATTCAAAAATATTTTCAGGTAGATTGGTCTCACCGTTAAAGAGAAAAAAAAATGTTAACTGCAAAAGTTGTCCACTGTACCCCGGTCTCCCCTAAGTGATTTTGCTTATATAATTGTATCATTATTTATTATAAAACAATAAAACTCATTCAAGTTTTATGCATTTAAATTTGAATTATTTTTACCTGTCATAAGGTAAAGTGCCCTAAAGCTGACATCTTAAAATAAAACAAATATTTAAAGCATTACCTATTTTCCAAATCCAAGATATCTTGGGTTTAAAAAGTGCTGCCATTCAAGAAAAAAAAATCATTCTAAATTATTTTAGAAAATTGGTAATGCTTTAAATATTTGTTTTATTTAAAGATGCCAGCTTTAGGGCACTTTACTTTATAGCACAAAGCATTAATGTTAACATGAAATCTGTAATTGTGTAAAAAAAAAAAAATAATCATCATTACGAATATGTTAAAAATACATGTAAATGCAATGTGCTTGAATGAGATTTTCTTAAAGCGAGGACTTTCATCTTTTCTACACCAGACCGTTATATTAAAGTGTTTGAATTGCCAATTGTTGAATCTAAAATATCTTATCAATCTGAAATAAATTAATTTAATTTGTAAGATTAAATTTCTGTTTTTTATATTAAAATAATACTTATACTGCAAACATCATGGTATTCTATAATTTTTTGGCCATAGCCAGAATTTTTTTTTTTTCCAAGAGAGAGATTTTTAACTTATAATGCCTTACTTTTAAGTAGGGGAGAGGGGGGGGTACCTTTGAACTGGGGGCACCTTTGAACACTGTAAATATTTTCCCTTAAATAAATTATATTTTTTAAATATATATGGCAGCACAGTACTACTGCTTCAATGTAACAAGAATACAAAGCTTTACTAATTTGCATGGACACTACTGTCTAAGCAAGATATGTATATTTTGCTTTCTTGAATCTAAACTTATCAAAATAAAGTTGTAAGCTTTTTGTTGATAATCTTGTATCCTTAAAATTATTATTTACTATTTAATACCTAAATAGAGATGTTAGCTTTAACTTATAAGGTTTGTTTTATTCAAATTCTCAAACCTAATTGAGTAAATAATTGTAATGCTAAACTCCATGTGATGGGGCACCATTGAACGGAAAAGTTGGGGCACCATTGAACACCATTAAAACTATGAAAGATACAGTATATATGTATCTAGATATTATTATTGTTTAAATTTTTTTTAAACATGGAATTTAAGAGATTAATTAAGTGTTATTATACTTAATATGAAAGATGTACTCATGCAGGGCTTCAACTGCAGGCAAATTCAGGTCACACAACAATAATTCACGATTTACAAACCCTACCTAACAAACCCTATATTGTTTCATTTACAATGGTAAACATTATTTCTGGATTTCATAAAACAGGGTTTTATCCATTTTCTATAACAATTTGAATGTAAATGATTTCATTTTAGTTCAATTTCATGCAAAAAGAACTCTTCATTACATTGGTCACATTAAATTGCTTAATATCAGGTTTCTTCGTAAAAAAGAACATACGATATATTTTACAGAGGCATCAGATATCAATTTGGTTGATTTTAAGGATATTATATAAAAAAGTTGCCACAATTAAACATAATTGGGGGATACTCCGTTCTGTCTCAATAATGTGCTTTGATGGATACAAATTTGGTTAAATAATAAAAAAAAATACTAGTAATTTCAGTTAAATGTAATTGTGTAATTTTACTCTTATTATTTTATATTTTGGAAAGATACAGTTTTTAATAAAAACTTACAATATTTTCATATTTTGTTTATTTGTTCAAAGGTACCCCTACATGGGGCAGGTTTGAACAGAAAACTTTCAGCTTTTTAAAGCCTCACAACATGTTTAATTTATCTGAAAAACTGTAATCTTTTATTTCATATCATGCAAATTACATTCTTTCTCTCATGAAATATTTAAAATTCAATAAATATAATTCAAGTAAGAAATACGTGGATTTTTTAAAAAAATGTTCAAAGGTGCCCCCCTCTCCCCTACATAAATGGATCTTTCTCAATTTATTTTGGGGGTGTGGAAGGATGCTCAAGGTTTTGAGGTTACTATTCTGGCTGCAGGCCACATAATTTTTTTTGCATGTTTCGGTTAGCTGGGCGCCAGTGTTATATGTACACACACATAGATATGTATACATATATGTGTATATATAACACTGGCGCCTGGCTAACCAAAAAATATCTTTTTTTTATTAACTTCAATAGAGATGTGAGATTCATCTGATGTAGATAAATGTATATTTATGATAACTTTTGAATAGATTTTCTTATTTTCTCTGTACTCATTTTTATTAAAATAGAATGATTATTTGTTTCCCTATTTTCTGCACACCTTAACTACTGTAAAATCTCACCTCACGAAATATAAATATGTCATTGACATTCAACAAGTTAAATGCATTTAATCATACTCTATAAAAAAAGGGCACAATGCTGTGGTTGCTAGGATCAAGAAAGCTGCTATGGGTAGATGGTTTGTCATTGGTGAAGATCAAGTTGTTGGGACTGCCAATCTTTGACCTGACCTTGTCCTTAAAAAGAATAAGGACATTATTGTACTTGATATTACTGTTCCTTTTGAAAATGGACTTGAGACCTTTATTTGAGGCAAGAAATAAAAAAGAAGAGAAGTACAAGGACCTCACTATTGAACTTTCTATTACCAACTGCATTGCTAAGGTCGAAGCTATTGTTGTTGGCTCCCTGGTATCCCAAGAATGATCGAATAGTTAGAAGACTGTGCTCCGACAAGTATGCGAAAATTATGAGATGCATTATTGTTAGTGAGACTACCTCATATTCCCAAAATGTTTATTCTAAGCATACTAGACTTGTTCCCCAGGATTTGTGGGGCTGACATTGGCAGCCATGCTATATTCTTTTTCCTGTATTTTTATTGTATGTTTAACCCCATCATTTTTTGATGCAGTTTGTAATTTTTATACTTTTTTTTTAATATATGTAAATAAAATAAATATATTGACAAGGTTCTGAGATAAAGAACCATAGATTGACTTAGGCCACATGGACACACACTCTTATCTATAGGTTACTTTTAATTGTAAATTCCAGACTCGCACTTTTTAACATTTTCCATAGTAATCCATAATTTAAACTAAGCCTAAAAGCAGCATTTTTGTTTATACAAGAAGTTTAACATAAAAGAAGATAGTGGGAGGAATGGGACAAGTCCAATTCCTTCTTTTTAATAAAAGGAATGCAAGTTGCTAATTCAGAAATATTTTTAGAGGATAATATATTAATTTACTTAAAAAAGTAAATAAATTGAACTGATAATTTTTTAATAGGGATGCAACAGATATCCGGCTGATTTTTCAATATCCGAAATACCGTCGGATATCCGAATCACAATCACCAGATATCCGACTTCTCTTTCGGATATCCGGCAGAGTGCAGCGAAGCGAATGTTTAAGGATAACAGAAATCGTTTGACCCAAAACAATGCCGAACAATTTTGTTTACAATGCAAAATATGAAAGTAAGTTCACTATTCATGAGTAAAAGGTAATTCTCAAAAGTTTAAAGAATTGCCAGCTTTCCTAACATTGATATTTGAACTCTTTATAATAAATTTAAGAATTTACGTTTACTTCTTTTAGAAAATTGTACCTTTACTTTCAGAATGTAAAACAAAATTTGAAGTTGTTTATTAAAGTATGACTTTATTAATTTTCTTTCTTTAAGTTTAACAATTAAACAGGCCTATTTTTAGAAAAAAGTATTGTAATAGAATTTTTTTTTTCGATTTCCGGTTTTCGACAGATTTAGATGTTTTAGGGGTCAGATATCCCAAAACATGTTTATACAAAATGTCTGTCCGTGTGTCGCCATCGTATCATCAAAAAGTGAATGAAATTATGCATAGAATTGAACCAAATTTTCTGTGAATGTCTTTGGCTATAGCCAGGCGTTCCTTCCAGTATTCCTTCAATACGGAAACATTCCACTGGAAGGGGGCACTGTAATCGCGATTTTTGTGCCATTTTCATTATTGTACCATCGAAAAGTGTATGAAGTTATCCATATAATTGAACAACATTTTTTGTATTATTTTTTTTTTTTTGGCTATGTCCAGCAGGTTCTCCTTTAAATTGGAAGTATTCAGCCAGAATGCGGCGCTGTAATAGCGATTTTTGTGCCACTTTTATTCTTGTACCATCGAAAAGTGTGTGAAGTTATGCATAGAATTGAACCAATTTTTGGAAGGTATGTTTTTGGCTATGGCCAGCAGGTCCTCCTTCAATTTGAAAATATTCTGCTGAAAGGGGGGTGCAATAATACAGATTTTTGTGTTATTTTCATTATTTTACCATTGAAAAGTGTATGAAGCTAAGCATAGAATTAAACCAATTTTGTGTGTGGCCTTTTTTGTGTTTTTGGCTATGGCCAGCAGTTTCTCCTTGAATTTGGAAATATTCCACCAGAAGGTGGCACTGTAACAAATTTTTGTAAAATTTTCTCGATTTTTCGCAATTTTTTTTGTATTGTATATTGGCGGCTCATAAAGCGAAGGGAACTTCGCATCCTGCTAAGCTGGATATTCACAAACAGCTGATGTACAACAGAATAATGAAAAAATTATTGATTTTAATAAATATCATGATCGAGATTAACTTATTCTGATTAATTGACTGGAGCAGAAATTTTAGATCAAAATCAAAGTTGGTATAATATTGAACTAAGAATATTGAAGTATTAACAGGGCTTAATTTCTAACAAAAAAAGTACCGGAGCCCTAATATTCTGCAGTACCGGTCCAACAACCTACCGTCCCCCCCCCCCCCCTCCAATCACTCCAATCTGCATATTTATATTTCGTACATTATTTGCAAAATTTAAAGCATTTTTTTTTTCTGTAGTAAAATAAAATTTTTAAACACTGCTCAATTGCTTTCTATCAGAATAACAATACATGACCATTATATCTACTTACAAATGAAAGTGACTTCGTAAATGTGTAGAGCAGAGCTTTAGCATGGGTACCATTAACGATACAAAATAAATAGAAAAATCACTAACGTGATTTTTATACTCCTACGTAATAGAATACAAAAAAAAAAAAAAAAAAAAAAAAAAAAAATCACACAAACAAAGCTTGTTGGCTAAAACATAAAATATTCTTTTCAGGTTAGATATCTAAATAAAATTTAAAAAAAAAACAGCCAATAAAAAATTATCCTACTGTCAGAAAAGAAAATCGAACTGAAAGCAAATTCATTGTTCAGTCTTTTGAAAGACGCCGTATCAACACGTTGTCAGCGACATAAATTTGAAATAGAAAAACACGATTCCTGTTTATCCTTCATTCTGATCAAAATAGCATTAAAATGATTTAAAATAGAATATAATACGTAATTTTAAAAGAGAAGAAAATTTCTATTCATGAATAAATAAAATTTTGAATATAAGACAGATTGAGCTCGAGTCTGTCCAAGCCCAAAAACTGATATAAAAACTGAGTCCGTTTTATCTCCATCTCTTACGTGTGCGACACATTACGTCACATATAAGTGTTTTGGTAAAAAAGATTGCAAAAGCTTGGAGATCGGAAGGAAAGGAAAGGGTAATTTATGCTTCGGTCTTTCGGAAGCACTGGGCTCCGGAGCCCTGTATTAATAAGCTCCGGTGAATTCCGATCAAAATTTAAATACATGCTAAAAACAGAGAAGTACCGGAGCTAGGCTCCGGTGGGCTCCGGCGCAATTTAAGCCCTGAGTATTAACATTTGGAACTACTGTTTGAAATATTAAGATGTATGAGATAGAAGAAAGTTTTGGGATTAGCAAATCCAACTATTTATTTTTGTAACTTCCTTATAAATATTTAAAAGTAATTTTCTTTTTACTTATAAATATCAAAATAATTTAACTTAAAATAAAACTAAATGTGACTTAGAGCAAAAACAATATTAAATAATTACAACAGAAAAAAGGCATCAACTAAACCTATGTTTGGAGAAAATAACTCTTTAATCATGGGTATATTAGTAGATATTTTATGTTTAAATTATAAAAAGAAAGTATATAGCATTTCTTTGTGAAAATACTCTACAATTATACGCATATGGTTAAAATTTGTTGTACAAACTATCTGCATTTCATTATACAAATTAATTAATTAATAGCAATTATCAATATAGTCAATCCCATATCCAAATCCAGTAGCAATTATCAGCATTTCATTGTACAAATAAACAGAATATTTTAATGTTTAAATTACATTTTTTATGCAATATTATTAATATACATTACAGGGCTTGAATTTCGAGACGGGATGGCAGGATTCGTGCCCTAAAGATTATTATTGTGCCCTATTGTGCGCTCGGCTCCTGTTTCCAATAAATCATTTTCCGAAAATGTTTCTTTGTAAAACGACGATCAAGTCTCAGGACCGACTGACAAATTTCGTGATATTTTCTACTATTGATTGGCAGATTTCACAGTTTCTTCTTACGACAGATTAACAAAATTCATGGTTGTTTTTCTGCATCTGACTGAAAAATTTTGTGCTTTTTCTCCACGACCGACTGACGAATTTCACGATTTTTTCTGGTGAATTTCATAAATTTTTTTCTCGTGATCAATTGATAAATTTGGCAATTTTATTCTGTGACCGATTGGCAAATTTCCCTGTTTCTTCTTGCGACATACTGATGAAAGTAACGATTGTTTTTCTGCATACGATTGAAAATTTTCGCATTTTTTCTCTGCGACCGGCTGAGGAATTTCACGATATTTGCTCGTGACGGACTGGCAAATTTCACGATATTTTTCCATGATCGATTGACGAATTTTGTGATATTTTCCCGCTGCCGATTTCCTATGAGCTTCAGTTTTCTTCTTGCGACAGGTCGACAAATTTTTTTATTTATTTTCACCATGATTGACGAAATCGGCGATATTTTTTTTTATGACCGATTTATATATTTTGCGATGTTTTTTCCCTGTGCTCAAAATAGGAAATAACTAAAAGGGCAGTAATGGCCACCGGAGACAGAGCCCTACCAAATTGGCCAATAGTCAGCACTCAACAAAATGAGATTACACTTGTGGTGCACATGAGGGAAAAAAATTTGGTAACTTAAAAAAAACATTTAGAAATAACAAACTACTTGATTCTTGCAATTCACAGAAATTAGAACATGACTTTTTGAAATCAACCTGTTATCATGTAATAGAAGAAATCAATGGACTATTTCCTTTTCAAATTTTGGATATGGATTTAAAATTCCAATGCATAGAACATAGTTCAATTAACAAAAATACCAGGGATTATAGTTTTGACTATAATTCCATTAAGAATATAATGAAACAAGTTTGTTCAGAAGTGACATACAATCACCGTAGGATATTGACAATAGAATCACCGATATGCATTATTCATGCAAATAAGTTAAAAATTAATGCACATCAGATTTTGCAAAGTTTTCTAAAATTTTTTAAGAGAGCATAACCATGCATTTCTGATCATTTCTAAAGTTATAAAAGTTGCTCTGTTCTGTTTGTCAAAAGCGTAACTTGTGAAAGAGGCTAAATCACACAAAATGGAATAAAATCTAAATTAAGAAATTAATTTAGCAACTTTTATTAATTGCCAATAACATATGGTGAAAGTTGAAAAATAGACATGGTACATATAAAACTTGATTCTGTTCCTTTGTTTTAATAAAAATAAACATTTTGAATAATTATCTTGAGTTGTTAATTTAAATTATTTCAATGGTATTTTGTCATGTCTGCATAAATGTGATTCTTTAAGTGGCACATAAAAATAAAAGGGTTTAACGATTTTTTTTTCTCTTTCTAACAGTTCAACTCCCCCGCATTTATAAATTTTGTGTGGGAAACTCCCCTCCTGGGGAAAACTTGAATTTCAAGCCCTGATAGTCAAAGATATATTGTTTTTGTAAATTATATTTCAGTGCATCTAAAATGTTTTAATGATGTGTGAAACGTGTTTGTAATTTATTGTTCTGAGATGGCGTTATATAAAGAAATAATTCACCATATAACTAAAAACATATCTAGTGCCGGATATCCGAATCCGGCAGGCAAAGGAGCTTCGGATATCCGGTGCATCCCTATTTTCTAATATCATCTGTGAATGGCAATTCTGAATTTACCTTCCAGTGAAGCAGATACTGGAATTTGATATTGTAGCATAGACATCCTACCTCTTTGCAACCTACAATCTTTGTTAGATTATATGTAGCCGACACTAGACTATTTGTGCATTATCATACTTAGTTTTATAGCTGTCCCATACCTCCCTGTTAGTTTGGGACACATTTTGAAACTTAAAATTTTTTTAATTATGAAACTGTGTCTGCAAATTTTGTTTCTATATTGTTCAAGGACATTAGAAAATGTTTCATTTTGAATTCGATAAATTGAAATTTTTGAGTCAAAGTAGATATCTTATTTTTGTAAAAAGTATCCCATTCCTCCCCACGTCCCCCTAACTACTGATGCAGATAGAGTGATTTGTTTTCAATACTGGAAAACACTGAAAATACTTCATTGGTGTGCTAGGAATTTACATGATTTTTTTTTCTTTCACTTTGTGGGTGTCCCACTATATAAAGAACTATGGATGGTAAATTTTTTATACATGTTTTTTACCATCACTTTGAAATTAAAGCATTCATAACAAAATGAATAGCTTATAATGATATTCATTAAAGGGATAACGATAATTACGATTGACGATATTATAGGCATGCAGGAAAAAAGTAAGGTTTAAAATGCGAAAGAAAGGAAAATTTTGACGATGAACCAGGGCTTGAAATGTACTGGAGCAAACCGGAACGATGTTCCAGTTCATAAAATTGTGACAAATATTGCTCCGGTTCGGGAAAGTATGAAAAATATGGTTCCGGTTTGTCTAATTGTTAAAAAATATTATTAGTTTCATATATGTAGCTTAAAATGCTCTCTGTAACTTTTTTCTTCAAATTACTTAGAATCTTGAATGCATTTTTTTAAATTGTTTTTTTCTACGGTTAAACATAAATTTGCTATACAGTAAAGTCTCGATTATCAGAGTTAATATGGACTAAGCTCACTTCGGATATGCAAAACCTGGTATAAACTATATTTACACAAACCGTCACCAATTAGGAGATTAAATATAAATTTTCACTTAATTCATTAATTTTTATGGTACTAGTAACATTTCTGTTACTTTTAAGAAAAATAGGGAATGAAATTGTTTATTTGAGAAAGCCCTTGATAGTTTTTTGTTTGCTGAATGTCCATTTTGCTGCAGTATTACGCTACCAATTTCTAAGATTTTTTTCTTACCCCTAAATCTTAACAGTAAATTTTGCTTAATTCAATCGCCGAAATCTAACAATTCTCAACGATTAAATACGGCAAAAATTTGTATTCAATTTTAGAGATAACAAAACCATACAAATTGGCAGCTATATGATTCTATAGTGTCATGAAAATTGCAGGTGTAGCCTCTTCTTTTTGCTCAAAGTATTAAATAGTTTTTTACAATCGAGCTTATACCTTTGGAATGGATCATTTTCTTCTGATGGACTGATGACTTCCATTATCGTTATAATTGAAGCATTATGTGAAGATGAAAGAGCAGTCGTAAAAAGTTAGAACTCTGATTTTCTGGTCAGAATGGAGAAAAACTGGCCATAATTTAAAAAAAAAAAAAAATTATGAAATTACAAAACTTGAAACTACGAGGAAACGTTATTGAAATTGATCGTAATTATGAAACTATGAGGAAATATATATTGTTATTGAAATTAAGAGATTGAGGGAAAATTCGATTTTGTTTCCTTCCCAAAATCTGAATTTTGGCGAAAATGCTGCCAAAAATTCGGCCAGACCGAAACTATCTGTATTAAAAAAATGTCGTTTGTTCTTTCGGAAAATTTCAACATTATTCATTGATTTGAGCTCCATCTGCTCAAATGAGAGACACTTTATTTATTGCTATGAACTTTACTATTTATAATTACCAGTCATGACTAGTGTTATCAGGTGTTCAAAGACCTATTCCGTGGAATCCCCTGCACAGGATGCCAAATGTCCCGATTTTTCACGATGCATAAATTCTTCTAAATTCCTTTTAGTGCCATGCTATTAGTTAGGTTTGTCCTGGGAACCCGTTTTGTGGCATATGGTTAGGACAAACCCCCAAACCTAGGGTAACATAGGTGAAACTAAATAATCCTGTCTATAAAGGAAGATTTTTATGGTTCTTCTGAAAGGAATAGTGTACAAATCTATTTGCTAAAATCTAGCCCCTAGCCATTTTGTTTTTATAGATATATATAAAACCAATGCATTTTGATTAACAGACCTATGTATAACGGAATCTTACCTGAAACGTAAAAAGTATGTTTCCTTGCAAAAGCAATACCATACAGTTATAACTACTCAATCGGAACCCCCCCCCCCAAAAAAAAAGGAAGTGTGTTTCGATCTCTAGCGATTACACTTTCACAAATCTTAATATACAGTCAAATCTCGTTATCCCGACACTCTAATGACCAGAAAAAAGTGTCGTCATAAGCAGGGTGTCGCGGTAACTGGAGTTAGAGAAAAATATGTTTTTAAAAAGTCGTATTTTTAAGTAATTTAAAACAATTTTAAATTAATAACTGTTCTTGCAGTTTTAAGCAAAAAAAAAAACAATATTATTAAACAAAATAAACACAAAAACAAAATTGAAAATAATAAGAATCAGAGTTATGATGACTTGTTTTTTATTGTTACATGAAATATTGATGAATTAAAGTTTGCTTATCTCTAGATGTGCTTCCTACAAATCTTTTTTCAATATTATACATTGAATTGTAATCAATATTCGTTGTTACAGAAATGGATGTTAAATAATTCCCGATCGTTTCAATGCAATGCTTCGGTTTTAGTCGAATGAAAAACAGCGTGTAACCACAAGAAAGCGCCGCCTGACAAGAACAAAAAGACCGCAAGTAGACTGATACTGGTCTATCTGGAGCTTAAGTGGGTCATTCATAGTGTGTGGTTTTATTTATTCAGATAAAAGATTGAAAAAAAAATTCTTATTTATCTCAATGGGTATTTTAGACACTTTGTGAAAAGTTTGGCTAAGCCATTTCTTACTGCTTAATTTCCGTTCTTATAAGATGGGTTATGAAAAATGGACAATTTTACTAAACCGTTGGGATATCCGGAGTTGAAAATTATTCAACGACGCAAAATCCGGAGTTTATTTAGAATAAAATCATATACAGAAAATCGGGACTTTGAAAAACTGCCGTGATAAGTGGAGTGATATGAAAACCGGGTGTCTGGATAACAAGGTCCGACTGTATAAGATTATTGTGTTTATTTAACAGAGTAAAATGTTCCAGATGAAATTTTAAGTGACCAAAGAAAGGTATATTTGTTTAATTTTCCTTCTATAAGGAACATGATTATTTTCCATTACAGACAGGTACAGTTTTTATAGGGTTTACTGAATTTTTATGTGCCAATTTAGGAGCCACTATCCCACTTTTTGTGACAGTGGACCGGGCAACACTAGTCATGAGACAAACTCAAGACATGAGAGCAATTTATAAAGCAAGGAATGCATATATGGCTAAACTTTGAAGATGCTTTTCATGTGCTCATTAAAAACTGCCAACTCAACAGTAATATTCTACTATTTTCAAAGGTCCTCTGTTATATAGTCTGGCCAGAGCTGTAGTTGATGTCTGCTATAAGTTCTTTTATCCTAGTTTTGAGCTTTCTATTTCTCATTCCTACATAAAATTGCACTGTTCCATTTTCTTTGGTGAAAGGTATTTCATATACCCCTAACAATTGATTTGTGCCTATTTTCTTACATATTATGTTTTTTTAATTTTGCAGATGGTTTTGCAACCTTGGATTTTTGTATTTTGAAATTACTTTTCTTTTTATTCTATAAACGCTTAATTAATTTATTTATTGTGCTTTCTTTATAGCCATTGCTTCTCGCGATGTTATATATCTTACTTATTTCGTTATTAAAACTAGGATCATAGAACATATAGCAGACATCAAATACAGCAAGAAAACTACAGCTCTGGCCAGACTATATAACAGAGAACCTTTGAAAATAGATTTTAAAAATAGTAGAATAATTTATCCATCAAGATCTTATTTGCCATCCATCATCAGAAGAACCCTGTAGCAAAAAATTCTCCAAGTGTCTGCAACAGATACTTCAAGGACATCTGCCAGTAAAATATTTTAGAATTGAAGCATTAATTAATAAAGCGATTACTTACCTTTGTTATTATGCATTTTATTAATTTTACTAATAATAATCTTAAGTTTTTGTATTAAGTAATAAAGAGCTAAACATAATATAAAGCGAAATAAAGGTTCAATAGAAAAATAATCTGCAAATGAGAAAAGAAAATCTGTGACGCCTGTCTCGAACTTTATGCTACCGGGCAGAGGAATAAACTTAATTTTTCTCAAAGTTTTTATTATTTAAATAAAGAGAAACATAGTAGAGTACTACTAATTTGCAAGTTCCTGTAATTTGTATATTGTACATATGAGGACGTGAGTTTCAAAACTTGCTTTATCTGAAATTTAAAAAATCAAGTTTTCTCTATCAATCTTGAAAAAAAAAAAAAAAAAAAAAAAAAAGAAAACTAGTTTCATCATCTATTTCTGCCATTGTAAAATCTTGGTTTACAATAAAAGCCAATGGATGCAGTCAAGAGGTTTTTCGCTATTTCCCAAAATTTGATTTTCTGGATAAGGCGACTTTTGAAACTTACATCCTCATATGAATATAAACAAAAAGTTTAATTCTGTAAAAAAAAAAAAAATAAAAAAAAAAAATAAAATAACGGCAACAGTTTTTGAATTTTCTTCTCCAGCTTTAATCTTATTTCAAATACCTACTTATTATAAATAATCTACTTTTGTTTTTATGATTTAAAATGATTACATAAAAATATTTATTTGAATTACAGTAAATTTAAGAAATTCTATCTGTTAAAAAATTTATTCGGTACTTACATATTATCCAGGCCAGGTCATATTCACTGTGCCAACACCGGTGGCAAACATATTAATTCACTAACTATTACTTTATTTACTTTCAACATTTGAATGCACAGTTAATATTATAGAGTTGCCATATTACAGGTAATGGCAGAAATATTTAAATAAATGCGTATAACTATATCATATGATATAGCATAGATATACAATAGACTCCCTCAAATCCGCACTGCTTGGAACCCCAGGTTGTGCGGATTTTAGAATTTTGTGAATTTCCAGTCATTGCTTTGTTTACAATTTTTAAACAATAATTTGAATGTAATAATGCAATTAAAATTATAATGAATGCTTGCAACATAGTAAAATATTGAAATACTTAAGTAATAAACTAAAATGATAAAAAGTAAGATAATTTTAAAATTGATTAACTTATTAAAAGTAAAGGTCAAATAAATAATTAATGTATAATTAAATATGCTTAATAAATATGAGATACATTTTCCTTGAATTATTCAATGAAACTTGCCTCATAAAGGTAACCTATTAATTCACATCAATATCATAAAGTAAGGGAGTTTTATTTCAGGTTTAACCAGTCCTAATAACCAAAAATGCTTGATTGATATATAAATATATTCAGTAAAAAGATTGTAATTACCAGTGATGGCAGCGATATCTTCATTTTTTTCACAAATTTATACTTGCTTCATGAAAAACCATGAGTTCAGTCATATTACCGAGAATTACATATTAAAATACATGCGTAATGATGTAAAACTGAACAATTGTGTAATTTTGCTCGTCAATCTGAACTGGAAGTTTCATTGTTTACATCTGTGATGATGTGCGGATTTGAGGGAGTCTACTGTACTAAGTATATTTATATTATATTCATTCTTGTGAGCATAACAAACCACTGGAAATAAAAATTACCATCATTAATATAGTTTATTGCTAAAAGCCATCAAATTGGTGCTATATACCTATTTAATAAATGTATACTAAATTGCTATTTTGTATCATATCAGTTTGCTTTTATATTATTTATCATTTTTAACAATGATTTGTATATTAAATTACCATTTTGATTATGATTGACAAACCTTTTTGGCAAACAAGATTGATGATTGACAAACCTTTTTGGCAATCTATCTATCTGCTCTGGATATGCAAGTATATCATTTATTCTTTCAAAAATATATTTGTGCTGAAGAATGATTGATTACTCACGCAATAAATGTAATCTCTCATCTAGAAAGAGTTACAATTTATATAATAGAATTTAAAGTAAAACAATTAGGAACAGATGTCATATTCGCCCCATATTGGCGCGATTTTTTTCTGTCGCCAATATCATATAGGCAACAGGTACTTAACTTGCATCAAAGTGTCGTTATTTTGTTTGATGTGGTAACCCGGATTATGTTGTTTATGCTGTTGATGTTTTCGCCAAATTGGCAACCGAAAAGAATCGTGCCAATATGGGGCGAATATGACATCTGTACCAACAATTATTTAAATTAAGACCAACAATTAATTTCTTAATGTTAATAAATATAAAAATCAATGAGTTCTTATTTAATCTTTACACAGCTATTTAAAATATTTGGCAAAGGATATTTAAATTTCTAAAAGCAAAATTTTGAGGTTTAGCATACAATAAATAGATACTTTTATGTTAACTAAGCACAAATCTTGTCAGGGAGAGAGAGAGAGAAAATAAAAAAAAGATTGAGCTATTGGTGAACGAAAAATAAAAAGTATATATATATATATATATATATAACCATTACAAAACAACACAAATTTTATATATATTATTATTACTATTAGGTTTGGCTCACCAACAGCAGCTTCTATTTCCTTTGTTTATGTGAAAATTAGAAACAATACTTTTATCATGTTTTACAAATTTCTCCGATACTCTCACCTTAAAATAAATAGAAATACTTTACAGTTAGCAAGACTGCAATCATTCCAGATTAAGATTTAAAACAGTTTAATATTACAAAAAAGCAACAACCAATAAGCAAAGCAAAAATATAAACAAATACATTTTATTAATTACAAACACATGAAATATGCAAAAAAATGTTCACAATCTTATATTAGCTTCCGATAATGCTAAAATTCGCATTATTATTATAAATAATAATAGTATCATCGTGAGTGAAAGCCAGAAACATTTTAGATTAACAAGTTTGATAATAATTAGTTATAATACGCACGCTACAACTAAAATCACTTGATACATGTATTGAGTTGTTAATATAGGACTTGTCTCTCAGCAATAAATGAGAAAATTATCATTATGTAATGTTATATCTCTTATATTTGCACATCTTCTGATTAAATTAAGAGCTATTCTGTGCCGTTTCAAATTCAGTCCTTATTTGAGTCAACATCAAATTGTTTGGTAACAGATTTTGTTGAATATCTCCACAGAAACGAGGTGACTCCTTTTTAATAAACGGAAGCGTCAAAAGATCAATTTTATGGTTGCGCCAATGCACTAAAATTTTGAACGAAGAAATTTCACAAAACTTTTTTCAATATCATTAAAATCCGTTTACGAACGACGCTTTAAACGTTAAACCACTTTAAACTTAACGACTTGATTTACCGTTAGATATACAAACATCGTCGCGTCACGTGACTTTTTAAGCTTACCGTTAGATATGCAAACATCACATCTTTCCTGTCAGAAAAACTTAATCTGAAGAGCCAATCAGAGCAATGCTAACCGCTATATCTAGCCGCCTGTGTGAAAAATGCAATAGACAAACCATATATTTCATGAGAATTACGTTTAGTGCAAGATTCCCTTACTGCTGCAGAGTCAATTATTATTGATAAAGCTTCTGAAACGAGTCTGGATAGAGGTGACATATGCATAATAAATAGTGCGCAGTGCTACGACATTTTTCGTTTCCTCAATTTATAGATCCTGATTTTAAATATGTGATTGAGTTTACTTCATCTGTCACAAAAACAGCAGTCAGCTGTTGCGACAGCTTTAGATGTGGACTCTTATGTCACAACATATTTCAGTCAAAAGAAAATAAATAGAAACCTGACTACCGGAGATTGAAAATTATTACCTCTACCATTTGCAGTCTCCTGTAATCCGGTTCCTGGTCATATTTCATTTTGATTAGAAGATATTGCAACCCCCGAGGCTGCATCAGCCATTAACATGACATCTGACAGTACTTTTCGTAATTGAATAAGATAAATTACATATATTTAGATATTATTTAAAATGGTTAAGTAAAAAATGTCACTGCTTTGTGAACTATAAGGAAAAGTGCTTACATCGGTCATATGCCAATTAACTTTACGATAACTGTTGCAATTTAAACTTTTTACGTTAAATATATGTGGAATGATGCCTTATTTTGAGCTTTTAAGAGTAATACGTCAAATGAAATCGTTCAAATCATTTTCAATCGCGGTTTATATAATTTTAATAAAGGCAAAGTCTGATGAAATACATTAGTACTTAGCAATCTTTTACAAAATTAAAGACGTGAATTATCACTTTGCGAACTAAGCGTAAAGCAACAGAGTGAAAATGTCCAAGCCGGAATTCTGAAAAGTAGTTGAAAAATTAATTAAAACTTTTACAAAATATTGATAATTATATAAAATATTAATTTAAATGCTAGTTATGATTTATAGAGGAAAATTATGCGCACTTTTTATCGCATTGTTTTTAAGTGAATAAAATTTTATGAAACTCTTAATACATTTATTATTAGTACGAAAAAAAAATTACTCTAGTTACAAAAAAATTAAGTATTAATAAAAAATGAATATTTTAAAGTGTCTTGAATTTCTTAAGGAGTTAACTGAATGGCACTAGCTGGAAAAAGTCTATAATTACTCATTACTTTACGTAAGTTGATAAGCAAAGAAAAAATATAATTGAGAATTAGTTTTACGAAGGCAAGTTTTCAATAGCTTAAATTTTTATTGGGAAGCTTGAAGATATAGTTCCCTGAAAAAATATTTTTAGACATAAATTATCTTTTAAAAATTCTGACTCATTTTCGTGTAATATGTTTTAAAAATAAATAAGATAAAGTTAATTAAATGTAAATATTAAAGCATTTTTCTTCAATAAATATAAAAACTTGCTCATAAAATATATTTAAAAAATAACAAGTTTATAAGTTACATGCAAAAAAAAAATCAAATTTTTTTATAAAACTTCACAAATTGAACATGATTTTAAAAATCTGTTATGAATAAGAAAATTATTAAAAGATTTTAAATGGATTTATTGAAATAAAAGCCATTCGAGTCGTTTAAAAAGTTTAAATGAATAAAACTTGTAACCTTCAATAGATGTATTTAAAAGGTGAATTAATATTTAACTTCATACATGTGCAATATTTTATAAACTACAATTGATACAGATTTTCTTAATCATTTATTCTCTACTAATGGTAATTTAATACAGAGATTGGTATGGTTGGTGTATGAATGATACACTAAATTCAAAGTGTTTCGCAAAACTACTGCGATTATTAAATACCTACAGCCATTAAAGGAGATTGAAATAATAATGATGATAATTAAATAGGTGTTATGTTTTATAAATATAGGGTTCCATAATAGAATTTCTCTGTTTCAATGGTATATTATAATAGTTTAATTTAGACTGTATTCAACAAATCATGGATGAAATTGAACGTAAACGAACCTAGGTCTTCTTACAAACGAAGAGCTGAGTGGAAGAAAATGTTATGCAGCATTTTCTTAAAAATGATTTTATGTTTTGGACGAAGGTGTTATCAGGTATTCTATCAATCAGGTATTCTATCAGGTATTCAATGCTAAAATACAAAAGTTCTATTTAGCCTTGAAGATTTAAAACATTATTCATTAATATTTAATATTTTAATATTTAATAATCCAAATAATATTGATATTTTTAATATTTAAAAATTAAATATGAATAAGTTTTTTTGATAAAGTTTAGTACCACACCTGTTAATATTTTAAACACATGGTATCAAATAGAAAATAATTCCTTAAAATTGAGAACAAAAACTTTCACATCAAATTTCTTCAAATGTGATTTTTGTTACTTAACATGTTCTTCCACTTAGCTCTTCAAATGTTTAATATATGCACCTATAGTTATACGGAACATATCCAACTTAAAGTCCAATTTTTCTCAAACTTTGGTTAACAAATCCGGAGTAATGGAAGCAATAGCCTTTTCAATTCTGTGTCTCAAATCTGGCAAATCCTTAGGCAGCGGCGGAAGGGAGACACGGTGTTTTATAAAGCTCCAAAGGAAACAATCGCATGATGTTATGTCAGGAGAACTTGGACGTCAGCTAAAAAAGCTTTACATTAACAATTTTGAATATGTGGCGCTGCAAGCGAGTCATCAACAAAGCAGTGTTCGCGCATGCGCTTATCTAAAACTGTTTGAGTTACTCTTCATTTGTGATCTTGAACCAAAACTGTACAACGCTTACAGTTGATACTATTAAAATTTATATATGAGACATTCTTTTATGCACACCCTGTATATTAAAATAATGAAAATTTCTTAAATAAACCCACTTAACTCGAAACATTTGGTTTTTAACAGCCTGTTTCTAAAATTACTGTTGGCTGCTTTAATGGGAATGACATGCTACATTATTATTATTATTTATTTATTTTGAATTCAAGCTTAAAACTAATTCATCGAACAAAATCAGAATGAGGTGTATAAAAAGTCTCATAGATACCCCTTTCTTTCATCAGATTTTTTTTTTTTTTACTTTATCTTGTTTGAACACCATTTCACTTTAATAACACTGGTCGGTGAAAAAAAATAATAAAATTTTTCCTCCATTTTAAACGCAAATGTAAACTATACAAATGTAATACTATCGAACCTAAAAATGACATATAAGTTACACCAGCACGAACCATTTTCTGAGAAACAGTTGTATAAAAATAACAATTAGAAAAGGAATATCATATCGATTTTGAGTGCTAGATGAAATTGAAATCATGAAAGAAGTACAGTGCTCAGCAAAAGTTAAGACAATGATCGATTATGCTTCTGTACTGAGACTTATGTAACGAATTGTTGTAACTCAACTGTCATATATTACTGGGGACTTATCTTTCATACCCAAATAATAGATTTTAATTTATACACTTTAGATAATATTTAATGACAAAAAAACAAATTTAACATTGCGGCAAAAGTATAGACAATTTGTCTCTTAAGGGGTCTTGTACCTTTTAAACGCGTTGAAAATGAACGAAAAACTTAAAAGTTTCAATTAGTCTATCTTCAAAGCCTTTTTATGTATAAACATGAAATTTTGCGTATTGATTAAACAAATTGTGCTTTGTAATATGCTACCATTAGAAATTTATTAACACTTTACAGAATTTGTGTATTGTTGATATCAAAATAGCTCTTTTTTTACACCATAAGTCATTGCGCGCATGATATCTTGAGAAAGTATGTATGGATTCGCATGAAATTCGGTAAAGATACTAATCAAATATGTGTGTTTAAAATGATTTACTCTTAGGCTAAAATTATTTCATTAACTATATAAAAAAATATTTTCGTAAAAAAAAAAATAAATAAAAATTTTGTGTTTTTAATAAATAAAAATAGTCATAACTAAAAATATTACCATTGTAAATACTTAAAAGTAGACCATTTTAAACACACATATTTGTTTAGTATATTTACCAAATTTCATTACAATCCATAGACACTTTCTCAAGATATCATTCGCGCAATGACTTATGGGGTAAAAAAAAGAGCTATTTTGATTTCAACAATACACAAATTCTGTAAAGGGTTAATAAATTTCTGTTGATAGTATATTACAAAGCACAATCCGTTTAATCAATATCCTAAATTTCATGTTTATACATAAAAAGGTTTTGAAGATAGACTAATTCAAACTTTGAAGTTTTTCGTTAATTTTCGACGCGTTTAAAAGGTACAAGACTCCTTAACAGAAAAATATCCATAAAAAATCGAACTGCACCTACATTGATTGCTATTAATGCAAAAATGTGACTTCCCATCGAAGAAACTTAATCCTAGATTACTTGGGGGTCTATTTCGTACCAAACCCATTCAACAGCTGATGGAAGTTCATTTACAGTGGGGTATTGTCAAAAAATTGCATAAACGGTATGAGATATGATGACACAAAAGTTTTCGATTGGGTTCAGATCAGGGCTACACGCGAGCCTGTCGATAACAGTAATATTTTGAGAGTTAAACCAATTTTTGAGTTTGTATACAACATCAACAGACGCATTATCTTGCTCAAATACGTACTTTGGAAGAGTTAAAAGTTTACTAAATGGCTGTAAATTGTTTTCCAATGTATGTATGTAGTCTTACGCTGCTTGGCGACCATTGAGAAACTCCAGAGATACCTTAGTATTAAAACAAAGTGTGGCCCAAATCATTAACTCTTTCGAGAGCAGTACCCTTAAAAGAGACACCTAATTTTAATTCCAAAACTGACAGACCGCACCAAGAAGATTTAATTAAAATTTTCCTTTTGCTATGTACATGAAAATAAGCAAGTTCGTACTTTCTAATAAATTCGTTTATAAATTCTGGTTTCAGACCATTATTTCATCAGTTTTATAAACAGAATTACTCTGCGAAGGAAAGGAGTCAATTTGTTGTGAGATTTGAAGACTAGCTGTTTTATCATTTTCATGTAAACTAATGTACATCTTTCTACAATTCATCTACGAAAGTATCCGTTTACATGGAAAGCTCTGACTCACTTTTAATGCGATCAGCAGTCATCATTTTTCTGGATGCCAGTTTACGGATCCTTCTATAATCTCATTTTCTGGCCACACGCGGTCTTTCAGATTTATGTTTTGCTTTGAAAGAGTCACCCTTAGACAGTACTTAATAGACAGACTTCTTTGGACGATTCAAAGTAGCTGAAAGTTCTGCAACAGTCTTCCCTTTCGATTTCAGCTTCCTTGCTTTAATTGCTTCATCTTGCTGAAAATTTCTAGCTCGCGGCACCTTCACTAACCGATACTATCGCGAGGTGCACTTAAATACTTCATGCATGTGACATCATAAGTTTGAAATTTGCGTTTTTCCGTGAATAGTTGCCAAAAAATCACAAAAGTGTCTAAACTTTTGCAATATGCAAATTTCACTTTTTTAAGTTAAATTAAATACTATCCTACATTAAAACGTTATTTCTGTCCTAAAACGTTTAAAATATATTTAAAAATAAGTACAGCCATTTGTATAACCCAAGTGTTCGTATTTTTTATTTGAAGGTTAAAAATCACCAGTATTTAAACTTTTGCTGGGGACTGTATTTTCATTGTCTTAGATAACAAATCGATAAAATTCGCATGGAAATCTAGTTTCACGACACTTGTATCGCTTATATTGTTTTCGGTGCCCCCCCCCCCCACTTTCCTGTCAAAATTTACTATTTACTATCCGCTATTATATTTCATGCATGTAATTTTTTGGCGATAAGAAAAATTCAAACTTCTGTCCTTGACACAAACAAAACGTGGCAGAATCAACGTTTATATAGAGATTCATATAAAGATAGCCTAGAAAAATGTTAGTTAACTCTAGAAAGACGCTTCCATCACTTACTGTGACAATTGAATTTTTGAATATACAAGTATGACAGGTATTTGTTTCATTTCCTACTGTACCTTTTTCTAAATCCGACATTTTCCAGGGCTATGTTCTAGTGGCACACGTATTTTTCTTAGAGTTGTTCAGTTAAATTAAGGATATTATTCTCATTTTTATATATCCTATAGGCAAATAAATGCTTGCAATTATCAAACTTTTTCTGAAACGGATCAACTCAACTTTACTCTAAAACCTCGGTGAACTTTATTTATGATAATACGTCAAATAATTCCTCTTTTATTCTAAAACATTAGTTTAATTTAATTTAAATTGAATAATTCAAACTGCATGCTCATTATTTAGAAAATAACTGGTAGTTAGCTTTTTTTTTTACTTATTATTCTGTTTCATTCTAAATGCATAATTCCCCTTTCCCGAATAAATTTTAAATAAATATTTCTGTGTAATTACCTCTTAGCCTTATTTAAATGCAAGTTTAATGTATTTTAATAATATAATTGAAACAACGTATTCCTTAAAAATATTTTATTTGTTCCATTACATAAATAAGAAAGTATTGAAATCAATGACTTCTTGAAAGATTAAAACGATTAGATTTAATGTATTTTCTGAAATGGTAAATCATATTTTGCCTTGTGCAGAAGGTGCATTAACTTATTTAATTAACTTGAAAAACCAATTATACTAAACGATTTGTTTACTCCTAATCGAATTTAAGAAAAACAATTACGTTTAAATATATTATTCTAGTTTAAATGTTACTATAAACTGATAAAAAGCAACGTTTCATACACTGTTTAATTTCTAATAAAATGTTTGAAGTTAGATATATTTAAAAAAATAAATATACTCGTATGAACTTTTGATATTACGTATAATTAAAAGATTTTGAAATTTACGACATTGTTAGAATGAGTAATTTACTAACAGGAAAGTAAAACTTAGACTGCAAGATATTTTTAGTATTTAATTATTTTTTCAGTCACTTTTTAGAGATTTTACCTTATTTGTGAACATATCATGTAGTTTATTATTATTATTATTATTGTGTTTTTTTCTACACTTTGCTCTCTTTTTATTGATTTATTTGAGACAGAATAGTCACTACATTAGATTAAAAAACAATTAGACTATATTTTAATAATCAAAAACAAAGTTTAATAATCAAACTCCTAAAGCCCCATCTTTGTTCCAGCAAATTATTTAACAAGAAAAATATAAATTAAACTATTAGTGTTCAAATAAAACTTTGTGAATCATTAAATTATTCGAAAAATAATATTATTGTTTTTAAACTCGATTTTGATCTAATAAATTTATTAATATTTACTTTTAAACATTGTAATGATGCTACGAAATTTTAGAGAATCTTCTATCTATGATATATATAAAATACTTATAATTTGCTTATAACACAAATTCTGCTGAATTGATTTTGATGGAACTTGTACTGTCAGATAGATAATGTCTCAGTTAAGGTTTTAATATATATAATATAGTTCTACGTAAATTAGTTTTGTAATTATGATGAAAGGTTCTGTTATTTCGGGCGGAAAGGTTAGCATTGGTTATTATTTTTGGCTGCTGAAGAATTGAAACAGCTCTATACCTCGAAAAATAAAAGAAGAAAACTGTTACTAATTTTATTTAAAAAAAAATCTTCTAATCAAAAGCAGTTTTGACAAGAACGAGTGGCAATATTATAAAATGAAAATATTTAATTTAAACATGAAAGGGGATGTTCGTAATGCTAAAAGAATTATTCAATACAAAGATTGCAGTGTAAACACTATTTTGCGATTTATCTTTTGCGTCAGGTTAAGAAAAAAAAAACATTTGTAAATTTCATAAGATAATATCTGAATATCAAATTTGTTGTCGATTTGTCTTTTTTCCATTTAATTTTTATTTTTATATAAATTTTCCTTCATGTGTCTTACAGAAGAAATTAGCAGAAGTAAACAAAAAGTGAAGGTGTTTATGAGTTACACGCTACTTGTTTATTTACGATAATTATTTTATTTTATCGCCAAACAATTTGATTTTAAGATTAAAAGGCATAAGTATAAAATCGGTTCGAGGGATGTTCGCAATAATGTTGATTTTTCCAGTTAATGTTGAGTGTACGGCAGCATTTTGGTAGTAAATTTTTATATCCAAATGCCAATTATATAAATAGCAGTTAATATTATGAAAATGGAGTCAAACTTATAAATTTTGGTGTAAATGTCAGGAACACACACATATAAGAATAATTTAATTTCAGACATTTAAAATATTCTTACCATACTTTACTGCTGAAACATTCCGGTTTTCCACCAAAATTTTTTGGCTTGAACTCAGATCAGTGAATATAGTCTACTCTCTATTTTTTTTAACATATTGCCAATTTCGCTTATAGAAACCTGCACTGCTTCAAATGTTAAGAACTAAACATTACTTTTAAGAAAGGTTATGCAATTATGCGTTATTACTATCACAATAGAAATCATTTTGCAACAAAAAATGCTTTTAGGAATAAATTTTCGATGTTCTTTTAATTCGTCATGTTCTTTTTTTGGGTGGGGGGAGGGGAGGGTATTTCTTCTCTTCTGTTTAGAATATTTTCGAAAGATATTGGATTAATCTTCTGTAATAGGATAAGCTGCCAATTGGCTTATTTACTGTATGGTTGGAAGTTTTTTTTTACATTTGAAGGGTATTTTGGACGGTGCATCCGATTGCAGAAGATTACACGAAATTTATACTTAACGATTAGTAAATTTGCGGGATTTGATTATGACGCAAAAGTATAAAAGAAGATTAAAATAGCATTTAAAGCCTTTGTGCAGGAATATTAAAAAGCAGTAAACCGATTTTTCTTCAACCACCAATATCCAAAAATGTTCTTCTAACCTTGATCTTGATTTTTGGGAAGCTTACCACGTCATTAAAAATTCTCACTCTTTAGTCAATGACTTATCTAGTACTCCAGATTTTCCAAGTATTTGGAAAGCATTAATTTAATTTCCTCTTTTTTGGTTTCTTTTTCTCTCCTTCTCCGGTAGATGTCGCTACTTGACCACCCAGTCGTTTCCACTGCTTCTCTCTAATTGGTTGTTTCTGGCGCTTTTGCTACCCGCATAGGGTATATAAGGCAGCGCGTCTCTGTCTATCATTTTGCTCAGCCTTGCTTTTTCTAGCACGCTGTTCTTTTTTCCCTAACTTGCACCGAAGAAGAATCTCGCTGTAGATTCGAAACAGTTGTTTGCTGCTTTTCACGCATTATTTGGGAATTTTAAACGTTGGTTTACTGCTTTTCAATATAAAAGAAGATTTATACTATTATACATTTTCTTCTGAAGCTATTTTAAAATCACTAAAAAAGCAAAATTTGCTATGTACGAAAAACGGTGATCAATAGAGAGATATTTGTTGATTTATAATTTTAGCCTAGAGTAGAATACAAGAACTTGAAATTCAGATAAAATATAGATCATTATAAAACAACTTCGGCTGACGCAAAGCTCTAGCAGCTAAACTTATGGACAAATTAACGATTATAGGGTTTATTTAAACAAAAAAAATAAGAATAATGTAGTCTTGAAAATTACAAGACTATTTATTTCTCCACGTTATTATGCTCATTAAATAAGGGAAATAAATAAATAAATAAATAAATGAAACTTCAGTTCACCAAAAAGATTATTACTAAAAATTTAGCGTATCTAACTTTATTTATCATTCTTAAAAAGGTTTTGTTGGTGAAAGATATATAATTCAGTCAACAGCTATTCGACATTATTTAATGGAATGTAGTTTGGCGCGTAATTGACAATGTTTGTAGTTACCTCTGGTACATTTGTAATCATATCGTTGCAAATACTTCTAATGTTCCACGTCATCCTTGTCTGTGAACGCGATTACGGAATATTGGGAAGATATACTGGACGAAAACTAGAGGTTTATTTTTCTATCAGAATCAGCAGTCGAGGTTTTTTTTTCCACGTTAATAGTTACATGATTGTAACTGTTATATAAAAAGAAACGGCAATGAAAATGGCAATATTTTAATTTATTCAAACTACCCAGCTTTAAAAATCCCCTTTTTCGTGATTCACATTTCTTTTAAATATGAATGAATCCGAAATATGAATTCGAAGATAGAAAAGTGTAGTAGACCTGCTAGAAAAAGACGTATATTACGAAACATAATGTATCGCAGAGATAGATGTGGATAATTATGTTTTAACGCAAATTGAGCGATAAACGGATGGCGATGATTCTATTGTTAACGAGGGGTTGCTCGCCTCCTGGTCTCTCTCTATCTGTATGAGTAGGTGTGTGTTGATAGAATGTTTTAAGAACATGTTTTCGCTTTTTACAGTAACTAGATGTAGTATAGTGTATTATAGCTGTAAATATGCCTTCCAATAAAAAGGAAGAGAAAAAGTGATATCCCGTCGAATTAACTGAGTAAGTGCCAATTGATTTAAATTAAGATAGCGTTAGTTAATTAAGAAATCCACTAAACCAGAACCAGTTGCAACACCGGTGCTTCGGTCGGGAATAAAATTGATGACTGCTTTAAGAATTGGCATTTCGTAAAACGGGTAAGTTATTTATAATTTCTCTTAAATTTACGCTATATTGGAAGATATAATTCTTTGAATGAAAGAATATAAAGATGGATCAAAGGGAAATTATAAAACTAAATATAGCTAAACGCGGGTCAATTAGATCCACAGTAACGAAATTGATTAAAAACATTGATAGCGAAATTAAAAAAGAAGTTGATTCCGAACCGGAAGTACTTTAAGGATTCATAAGCGGCGCTACTTGAACATAAATTATCATTAGAAAAATTAGATGAGTAAATTACACCGGAAATTGAAACCGATAATTTAGAAACAGAAATAGAAACTTCGATAGAATATAAGGAAGATATCGTAACTTGCAAAACAAGAGCCAGTAGATATTTGAAGATAAATTCTACTATCACAAGTGAATCAAAAGCAACTACGCCCTCCATATCTCACAGTCATAAAGTCGAATACGAAATTGCCAGGAATCTCATTAAATAAATTTCAGGCAACATTTGCAAATTTCAAAAATTTTGGCCTCAGTTTAAAGTCCCATTCACGAAAATGAAGCTTTTCAGGAAATTGAAACATTCACTCATTTAAAATCTTTAATCCCTGATTCAACAGCTGCCGCTATTATTGAGCTTTCATTAACGCGTGAAAATTATGTAACGGCAATAAATATATTAAAGGATCGTTTTGAAAAAAAAGTGGCTTTGGATTTCCGCGCACACTAACAAATTAATAAAGCTAGAAAGAGTAAGGAAATCAAATGACATATATTCTTTGAGAAAATTATAGATTAAATAGCAATACAAATACGAAGTCTCTAATAGTTTGATGTGAAGTCAGACCAATATGGTTGCTTATTATTACCCATCATTTATAAATGTATCCCGAATGATCTCGTTCTGCAATTTCACAGAGAACAATACGATAAAAAGGATGTTTGCGTAAATGATTTATTGTTGTTCCTTAAACATGAAACAGAAGCGCGAGAAAAAACTATTAATGTTACTTGTATCAGTTTTGAAAATACTACATCCCATGAAAATAAATTTAAACAAAATTTCTCAAACAATTTCACCAAGGAATAATTAAAAATCCTTCAGCATTCACATTAAACACAATTACTGAAAATTTTAGCCCCTTTTGTTCCCAAAATTACAAAGCAAATTTGTGTCATTTAAACTTAGAATAACGAAAAGAATCTTTATTAAAACAAGCTAAATGTTTCCAATATTATAGGAAATTCCACAAAAAACAATATTGCAGAAATTCTAAGGTTCGTCGCGCAATTTGCTTTTCGAAAGAGCATCAAAATTCTCTTTGCAAGAAAAAATAAACAGAACGATCTTCGAATGAAAATAAAATTGCCTCCTTTCGACTGAGCGTAAACGGGGGGGGGGGGGATGGAAAATAAACAGCATGAAAGAAAAACTGTTTCGTTCCTTTGTTGTAACCCAGATGAATATATTTATTTTCCGACGTTGAAAGGAATAATGATTGGCAAGGACCAAAATATTAATGTTCGAGTATTATTATATAATGCCTCGCAGCGCACATTTGTCTAATCGTTTAAATTTAGAGGTAACAGGGCAGGTATCATTAAAAATTCATACTTTTGCTGAAAAAAACTTATTGTTCATAATCACAATAGAGTAAAGATTTTCCAAAAAAGACAATTATTCTGACAATATAATATGTCTGGAAGCATTAGAAACAGAGAAAATCTGTTGCGATAAAATACGCGCCTCAAGTTCAGAGTTATATAAAGAAAATTAATAATATGGGTATAGAGTTATCAGATGCTTCGAATGAATTAGATGATGGTGAGAAGGAAATAGTTTTATTGATTGGTAGCGATTACTATTAGTCAAATATGACTAGAAATGTATACGTATTTCACCGACTCTTGTCCTGACTAAAATAAGTTGGACACTTCACGGCAAATTCTCAGAAGAAGTAAAAGAAGGAAATAATTTAGTTAAAGCTATGTACATATCTACTTAGGATACTGACAAAGATGATAAAATTTCAGTTCAACTTGAAAAGTTTTGGAACTTAGAAGGGTTGGGGATTTACGAAGATAATACGAACAGAGTCATTCCATGTGAATTCAACCAGACCTTGTAACCCAACCCCCAGGGATTTGGATGAAACTCGGTGTATATACTAATTCTATCATGATATGAATACATCATAAATTTTTCCTTCCTAGACGTCATAGTTTGTGAGATATGGGGGGTCCAATTTTTGGATTTTTCTCAAATCGCACATTTCTGAGTCTGTATTTTTAGACTGCAGTTCCATTTTTCAAAAAATTGTTTCTCTGGATCTAAAATGCAAATCATCTTAAAAATATCATCGTAAGTACATCAAAAGACGCAGATTTTAATAAAAAAATATTTAAAAAATTAATTTTAAATATTTAGGGGCAAAAAATTAAACCAAAGTTGAAAGTTATGGTTATATTTCAAAATTTTTGTGACTTTACGAAAAACGCTCTTCACAAAAATGCAAATGAAATTTCCAATTTCTTTTTGTTTTAAATTAAAGTTTATACTTTGGGCTTTCTATTTATAAAATAAAAATGATGTCTTTCTCATGGCTTATGCAAAATTTTTGATTTATTTTGGTATGTTGTACCTATCAACAGATAAATATCTTTAACTTTGCTTATGGTACCTAAATAATTGCTGCACATTTTAAATATAAATTTATTAATCATTTTGATTTATTTCCTAAAATGAACCCTTAAAATCAGATTGATTTATTTATTTTTATAACAGTACAAAATTTGTATCTTATTGGTACATATCACACATTATCTGAAATTGTGTTGTTCTCAATCTTATCGCATATGTTTGTCACATAAATGTACATCTATCATTGGATTCAGTGGTATAGCATTTCTGCAAATACTTTCACAAAGATAGTATGTAAATAATATGTACAATATTTAATGGAGGGGGTGTAGATATTGAAATCATAGATTTTTTTCTCATTTTACTTACAAAAACTTTACTTTGTAAATGAAAAAAAAAGAAGCACTTGTATTGAATAAATTCAACAAGTCATAGGAACCACAGTAATTATTTAGGTACTACAGTTTAAATTAGACATATTAGAGATATATATATTTTTTTCTTGAATGGAGCAATTTCCCAAAACAGGGCAAAATTTTTACATAAGCTAGGAGAAAAACTTCATTTTTATTAAAATTGAAATAATCATTAATTAAATCTAATACATTAAATAAAATTACTTATAAATAATTTAAAGATTTAGATTGTTGTATTTTTTATGTAACAAATAAAGAATTTGTTAAATTATATGCAAATTTTTAAAACTAAAAAATCAGAATAAACATTATATTTAAAAGATTGAAATTCAAAAATATAATTGAGCTAAATATAAATATAGAAATAAATGACGACCTTTTGCAGTATCACTTAGGCTTAATTTGCAACATTCTTTTTTTGTGCAATTTAAAATTTATATTGTTTATGAATAAGCAACATTGAGAACCTTCTAATATATATGTCAATTTTCCTATCTTACTGTAACTCCAAACATAATAACACAACAAAACATCGGTATATTAGAAGATCTTCGTGATTTAGTATCTAAAACATTAAATCGGTGGCTATCTCCCCTCCTTCCCCCACACCCCCACACCCCAGAAAAGAATTTAAATATCTTAAGGGGAAATTCTCTTCATTTTGGTAAAGGTTTATTAAAATTTGCATTTTTTATATTGCCAGAGCACCCATTACAAAAGTCAAGGACTTTCTTTACATCAGGAAATATCTCTTTTATAAATGATATCACTTCTTTCTGTGTTAAACACATAAGAGTGAAATCATGTTGCATATCATAAGATAAAATATGTATATTACTTGCTGATAATCTAATACTGAGAGATAGAGTGTATATAACAGTTGGACCAGGAGTGCAGCTTCTTTGGTCCAGTGGTAACTTTAAGCCTCGTCTTAAATAAGAAAAGTAAAATTTTTGCTGAAATCCTACAAAACGATAGCTTTTGAGGGCCAAAGTTTGCTTTAGTTTCTTTTAGGAAATTAGATTTAGCTTTCGTTATAAAAGAGTGGAATAACATTTTCCAAATATTTTACTTAGCTTGTCACAAATTCAATTAAATGAACAGTGCTGCTAATACTGGATTGAATACCTAGAATTATAATTCTCAAGTTTTTTGGAAATTCCTGTTTAAAAAGGGAATGCAACTCATATAGATACACATAATATCAATCGCTTTTGTGCATAATACATTCTTAGCAATGCTAACTACATTTTTTTCCAGTCATGATTCTTCAATATTCATTACAATTATAAAACTTTTCAATTAGTTCAATTGTTTGTGGACCCGTAGCTGTGGCTTTAATTTTTCTTATTTCTGGCATAGACAAGATTCTCTTTTCTCACAGAAGTTGTCATGACGGTCTTGCAGCATAATTAGTTACTTCAAATTCATCTATTATTTTCATTTGCAGCACAAGGAAAAATAGATCCCCCTTCTATTATGAGAAACAGCAGACTAATAACAATTTGATTAACAGATTCGAAAACACCAGCCTTAACTAAATAATTTTATCCTGCCTTTGTCAGAATTTGTTTATACAAGGCAGGTGCAAAAATATGTTTCATACTGTAGAAATGAACTAGGCTTTGTTAAATATAAGGTTTTAAACTATAAAAAACATATTTAAAATGATTAAAATTATTCAAGATAATAAGATAGAAAGTTTTATAAGAATGTTAAATATAAATAAAATATTTTAATTCAAACACACATACCATAGCTGCCAACACTTCTGCTTTTTCAGACGACAAAAATTTAATAGAAATTTTTTTCTTATTTAATCGGCAGATTATGGCGATTCAAGAAGGTAAAATTTATCATAACTTTTTTGTGGTCTGAAAAAGCGTAAGATGTTGGCAGCTATGACACATACACACACAGAAAAAAATATATTGAAAATTTGATGGGTAAAAAGTCATTATTGCATTTTATTATTCTATATCAACAAAAGATTTTTTGTTTACAGTTATATTGTAAACACGAAATTAAGGGATTGTTTAAATTTTAAAAAATGCTACTAAAAAAAGAAAATATATGAATGAATAAATAATGGAAACATAAGGTTTATGCACAAAATTTAATGGAGGGAGGATAGACTGCAGTCATAGACTTCCCTCCCCATTTTACTCAGAAGAAAGAAAAAAAAAGCAAAAACTTTACTTTGCAAAAGAAAGGAAGAAAGAAACATTGAATAATATATTCAACATTATTTCATATATTCATAGGAACCACATTAGTTAGTTCGGTACCTCAGCTAAAATTAGGCAGAGATTTTTCTTTTCTAGATTGGTGCAGTTTCCCAAAACAGGGCAAAATTTTGCATAAGTCATGAGAAAGACATCATTTTTATTTCATAACCAGAAAGCCCAAAATGTAAACATTTATTTACAACAAAAAAGAAATTGGAAATTTCATTTGCCTTTTTGTGTAGAGTCTTTTTCGTAAAATCACAAAAAAATGGAAAAATAACCATAACTTTCAACTTTGGTTTAATTTTTTGGCCCTAAATATTTAAAATAATTTTTTTAAATATTTTTTTTATTAAAATCTGCATCTTTTGATGTACTTACTGTGATATTTTTAAGATGATTCGCATTTTAGATCCAGAGAAACAATTTTTTGAAAATGGAGCTGCAGTCTAAAAATACAGACTCAGAAATGTGCGATTTGAGAAAAATCCAAAAATTGGACCCCCCCCCCCATATCTCACAAACTATGATGTCTAGGAAGGAAAATTTTCTTATGTATTCATATCATGATAGAATTAGTATATATACCGAGTTTCATCCAAATCCCTGGTGGTCGGGTTACAAACCATAAAAAATTTGGTTGAATTGACATGGAATGACCCAACAAAGATTTGTGTAGTAAACAAATATTAGAACAATTTGAAAATTCCATTAAATTTAAGAACAAGAGATATGGAATTAAACTACCTATAAGATATGATAATCTTGATCTTCCTAATAATTATGAAATTGCCAAAAATAGATCAGAAAGTTTAATTAAACGATTTGTAAATAATCCTGCATTATTTAAAGAATATAAAGTTATCTTTAATGAATATAAGGCTTTGTCAATAGTAGAAGTTGTTGAACCCCAGGAAATAAATTCGACCGATGGTAATTTGACATACTACTTATTTCACTACCCTGTAATTCAAACGGACAACCTAACAACCAAACTGAGCATCGTTTTCGATGCATCAGATCAATCTCCTTCTGAATCTTCACTAAATGATATACTGTTTCCAGGTCCAAATTTGAACTCTGATTTTACAATTTCGAAGCAATAAGATTGCTGTAGTGGCAGACATTGATAAAACATTCTTACAGATAAGCATTGACAGATATATGACATGATTTTTGTGGATCTAAGAACTCCCTCAAGATAAAAATTCCACATTGAACTTTATAATTATGACAATGTGCTGTGTATTATTTGGCGTAACTTCCAGTCCATTCCTGTTAGGAGCAACAATTAAACATCATGTGAAAAAGTATGTAACTTTGTATCTGGAAACTTGCTCCAAAATTAAATCTTTCATGTATGTTGATGACTTATTGTTTGGAGAAGATACTGTTAATGAAGCTTTAAAATTTTCAAAGGAATCGTTAGATATTTTTCAACAAGCAAATAAGTCCTTACGGAAGTGGTAAAGTAATTATACTATCTTAAAGGAACATTTAAAATCATTAGCTATGAATGTTTGCCCTGATACATCAACTGATACAATTCCATTTAAAATCTTAGGGTTAGTATGGGACACGGAAGAATACATTTTCAGATTTAATAATAAGAGTCTTTTAGAATTTGTTCATTGTCAGGGGAAGTCCAAGAGAACTGCAATTCGAGCGGCTGGAAGAATATTTGACCGCATTGGGATTTCATATACATTCACAATTTTAATTAAAAGTATTTTTCAATCATGGGAAAACGATATCCCATTAGGTGACTTACTAAAAATTTCCAAAATGCCAATATAGGTGTTAAAAGCCTACGCTAGTCAAATGACAAAACTCCGCAAGCTAATGTTAATTCTGTGAGAGTAAACTTTTTATACTTCATGGTTGCATTTCAGTATTTTTAATTTATTTTATCCGTGGGTTAGCTGAGGTTAATTTCTAACTGAACCTTTTTTTTATATTTTGATTTCCGTAGCAAAAACCGAAAATTTGGTTCCAAAATAGAAAGTGATCGCGAAAATAAGCAGCCGAAACCGACTAAGTCGAAAGGGGCTCGGTTACAGATTGACCTCAAGTACTCCGAACTAAAAAAATCATTATAAATATTTATATTAAAACTGAAATTTAAAAAGAACAGCCCTATATGTAAATTGCGAATGTTGCCGCGTGACTAGTGTAAGCCATTAATTCTAAAGTTTTATGGAAAGACGTCAGGAAGTATCGCGTGATCTGCATTTCAGAAAATCCAGTAAAAACTGACAATTACAGGAAATTTTATGTTCATTACTGTTGTACGTCGCAAAGGTATATAAAAGAAACTGCCCTTTCGTCCTTTAACTTTTTAATTCTGATGAAAGTTTTCCTCCTGGGAGAGAAAACAAAGCACAATATCTTCTGCCATCACATCTTCTGCCAGTTGATTTTAGAACTTTCTAGATTTCATTAAGCAATTTTTTATTGATTTTTTTCTACATAAAATGTTCTTCCCACATCAAATGAGACATATCTGATACCTTAATGAAAAGAAATCCTTTTTTCTCACTAAAACAGGACATTTTGCAAATAACCACAGATTTTCTAGGATTGCTACCAGTATTTAATTGAGATTGCCGAATACATTCAGACATTCAGATAATTACAAAGCGTTTAGAACTTTTTTAATCTTTAATACTGCTGAAGTGTTTAATCATCGGCCTGCAACTTCTTACAAACTTTGACCCCTTTTAAAAATCAATATATATATTTAAATAGCTATGCTCAACATAAAGATACAATTTTAAAATCCCCTTTCATTTCTCAAACCGGCTGTCTGCCATCATTGTTGTAGCTATCAATAAATGTACTGAACCTAGAAATATTCAGTAACCGTCATAGAAAATTTTGTCCTCAATCACTTAATGTCCTTTGTATCTTTAATTAACAGTACTTCCTTTGTGGCAGTTGTGAGCAAAATCTTATAAGGCTTTCTTGCTTGTCCGATTTTTTTTTTTTTTTTAACAATCAGTTGAAATCCAGTGAAATTTTATTTACCATTATTCTATTTTTTTTAAATATATATATATAGATTTGTAGTTTGTTAGCACAGTGTTCCTTAAATCCATCCATTAAAGCTCACTAGCTATTTTAATTTTCACCCAGACCATTGAAATAATTGTTATAGGTTTAATTTTTACGAATAGAACTTGGTTAAACGGGTTTACACTGGGGCTTTCATAGTAATTGTAAAATTTTCTGATTATTTAGATTTTTTTCATTTTACGAACATTAACTTCGCATGAAAGACTGATGACATTACGAAAACTGGAAAAATGCGAAATACATAATAAAATGATTGATGTAAAATTGTATGTAATGCGTTAAATCTAGCTTACCGTTTTATTAAAACAAAAAGAAAGCAACAAAATTATACATGATCTTAAATATATGTACCGGAAGAAAGCTTAGTTTATTATACATAAAATCAACAAAGAATTCATGTAAATTTAAAAGTGAATGACATTTATCATATAATGAAATTACATGCATAAATCATAGAAATAAGTTCTGGCCATAAATCAGAGACCAGAGACAGAATAACAATGTAGGCATAAGTTACACACATAAATCGTGTTGAAAATTCTTTGAAAATAGTTCATTTCATATCATTTAAAGTAAAAAAAAAAAATCTAGGATGTTATTCTTTAATTTTAGATTTCTAACTTAACAAGTGTAAAATGGTGTCTTTAAACATAATTTCGTTAAATTTTCAAACCATCTTTTTTTTCTTTTGTAAAATAAGAACTATGCACTACACGGTAATGTATCCATAAATATACAAAGAGAACGAAAGCTTTTTATAATTTGCTGAGAAACATCGTTGTGTATTTTTTAAGTTAATTCTATGCGATTACTGGATATAAACGTGAGAAAAAAACACTTTTTCTGATTTGCTTAGTATATAGTAGAAAGTTAGCAGATACAAATATTGGGGCTTGATGTTGTCCCGTAAAAAATTTGAGCAGCAAGAATATCGTGTAATGTGAGAGTTAAACTTAAATATGATCAAACTGTTGACACATCAAAATTAACTAATATTATCAAATCATGATAACAGTTTTTTTACGGAATCCTGTAAATTTTAATGCATGGGAGATTAAGGATATTTAACACAGTTTTTATAAAAAAAGGTTGTAATTTGTGTTTGCTATACAATAGCATCTAACTGTGCCACATATAAATAGTTTATAAGGCTGTCTATCATTTTACAGCATAAAAGTTTGAAAAGGCATTTAATGATATTTAAAAAAATAAATAATTTTCTATATATCTGTAAATTGTGTTAAAACGCCTGACTTCAGAAAGAACAAATAATAACGAAAAACCTATGAGATCCCCCCCCCCCCTATAAAAAAAAATACGTTGTTTTACCATGTTTTGTTGGACAAAAGGGTGGACAAGCGTTTAACTCAGGAGATGGCAGTTCAACTTTATTAAATATGCCGAGTGTGATTTTATATGTATTTTTAGTGCTGAATCGAATGACACCATTTACAAGTTGATACGATCAATTGTTATAAAGTTACGAGCGGTTTTATGCATAAAAAGAGGGAAATTGCACTTTATGAGAGAGCACAACTTTATTAAAATTATTTTACACGCCATACACTCACATGAAAACACATCTTGACATTTTAGATAGTGATTCGAGCAGTAATTAATTGTTGATTGATACATGGATTATCAAAACTTTGTGAAGACTCCAAATAGTTATGTTCATGTGTTACGCAAGTCATGTAAAAGAATAAGGGATCCATTGCATTAATTCCATTCTCCATTTACCCAAGGGGTACGTTATCTGTCGAGAGTTTTAGTTCTAGGATTGAGTAATAAAGATGTGAACATTTGCAGTGAGATGAAACCAAGGGCATAAACGAAAGGAAGCAGCTTCCGGCAAGTTGCAAGCACAGGAGTTCCGTTTAATTTCAAAATTTCAACCCTTGTAGGGAGAGTAAAGTTACTGACACTTTTTGCAAGTAGTTATTTGGTTAGTTTTATCCTTACATGAAATAAATAAGTAAGTAGGCTTCTCTGAATGTTTTCATTTTACAATTTTTTCTTATTCTATATATCTAATTAGAATTTTCTTTAACCGTTGACAATCTTTTTCTTATATGCTTTCTTATCGTACCTTCTGTGTAATTTTACATTTTCTGGAATGTATGCGTAAAAAGTGAAATCAGTATTGTAAGTGAATTAAATGAAATCATCACTTTGATGAAATCGAATTGACTGGCACTGAAACTTTCGTTTGTGATTGTGGTTAATCAGATACACGTTATAAAATGGAACAAGAACATTTAAAAAATTTATCATGACGTTTTCGTTCAATACTTAAACACTTAAAAAAAGTTTCATGCCGTAAAAAGTATAAGTAACAGTGTTATTAGATGGTTATGATGACCCAGATTAGTAAGAAAAATAGTGAAGAGTTAGGCAGGTATTAGCATATTACCGCACAGTTTCAGATTTATGAAAGCACTCCGGTTTATGGAAATCAAGATAGTTTTGTTGGAGATTCTAAAAGCAAAAATCAGTTGATAGTCATGCTGTCTACTATACTTTGAAAAATAACATCGCAGTGAGAGAATGTTCCGGAGATGCATATGTGCTAATTATCCTGCAGAGTAGTATCAGGAGTTACTACCAACCATTGTTACTTAAGACACAAATGCCCCGGTTATACTAAATGCCCTTATATCACCTAAAAAGTCTATGCCTTTTTTAAGAAATAAAATACGTCGTGTGAAGAGGAACGTATATTCTTTCACTTCATTACGAGATGAACACAATTGGATGAACACTTACATCCTCCCCTTTCATATGTTTAGCAGGTGCCAACTAGAGCCATGGATGGCCATGGTAAAATCTACTTATGAAGTCAATAGGTAGTGCCAGTTACTTCAATGAATGTATTGGCACATTCAGTAGAATGAAGGTCATGGATGGAATAGTGAAGAAGTAAGTGAAACCTGGTTCCTTCATCTCTACGGAAGAGTTCTAAACCACAGTACAAAAGCTCAGTTCAAGACACAAAACCTCACTCATGAATGAATATTTTTTTTAAAGTTTCGTCATAATTATAGACAAGGCTCGAGCTTTATGAATTAAAATAACCTTTTCGTTAAAATAGGAGGTCATTTTTATAAGTGAAAATAGCTATTTTTGTAAATTATGATTTAAATTCTTATTTAATTCTAAATTACTTTTCGAACGTGTATAATACTGTTTAATGTTTGGAATGCCGAGGGGAGTCATTACAATATCTTTTTTTTATTACAGTAAATTATATTAAATAGGTTAGTTTCTCTTTAACTATAATGCAAAATCTTGATAAAGTTACATTAAAAACAAAACACAGTTTTTAAAAATATTAAATTTACCTCATAAAAGTAACTTATTATGTAAAACATGAAATGTATTAACATCTGGAACGATAAATAACAGTATTCATGTCTTAAGATCTAACTCATATCAGAGATGCATTTCACCTAAGCCTTTTTCAGTTTTGAAGGATATCTTTTAGCCACTACGATGCAAATGTTTGAAATCTATAAAACATATTTTTGCATACAGCATATTCATATGAAATATTTCCTTCGTGCAGGATTTGCTACATATACAAGATAGAAGATAGTGAAGAAAGCATATAAAAAATAGGGTTCAGTATTACAAATAAATTCTCTAAATCACTCAGCTTTATGAATTTGTATCTTGTAAGATATATGGAAAATAAAAAGCATTTAAATTAAGAAATTTATATATATATATTTATATACACTTTGCGTTAAAAGAAACTTTTTATAAATGACGCTTTATGAGATTTTAATTTTCAAACCCCCTCACTGACAAGCCCGTGTTAATGCGTTCAATAAGCTCCAGGTTCCACTGCAATACAAGCAATATTTAAAGTAATATTATTCTATTGATTTAATGTATTTTTAATACATTGAACAATGATTAATACTTCGAAGAATTGCATTCATATTCGTTATTAAGTTTTTTTTTATAAAATGTTCAAAGAATCATTTTTTTTTTAGCATTTAAAACAAAATGCAGAGAAAACAACATTACAAATTTGCCCTTTTCAAAGACAGTCGGAGAGTTAAATGGTATTTCATATATAAATCACAAGCTTATTTAATAGATAAAATTTCAACAAAAGCTTAATACACATTAGGGAAGTTTCTAGTTTTTTTTTCTTTTAAACCAAAGATAAAATACTAATTATTGCATATGTGTTTTTGAATTTTTGTAGTTAATTCTAATTTTGATAATTATTTCTAGAAAGATTCATTTATTAGTGACTTTACTAATATGTCTGTAATGAAATCAAATTAAATGTCTGAAAAATGCTAAAGATAGCCTGAAATACCTTGATGGTTATAGCCGAATGCGCTTAGAGATGTCATGAGCTATTTTTATAAACTCAGAAATGTCAGCTAATTTTTCTTTATTAGTCATTAAGGGAATTTTCGTATGAAAGTAGAAGCATATTCCTACATGGAAATCTGATCATCTTACTTTACTGGCAAAAGGAATCGCAAGGAAGAAAGGCAGAACTATTCAACGCAGTCATTGTCTTCAGTGTACAGTCGTGAATAAAAAAAAAGTAAACACCTCTACTAACTTGGCAACATATTATCGTAGAAGAAAGTTGCATATACCAAAAGATTGGAAATAAAGTCTATTTTAAATGATGTATATAAAGTTTTCTTAGGGGTTATCCACAAATCAAAGCCAGACCAAACTTTGTTTTCTTTTTCCAAAGACAACACCCAATTTTGACAATATATTTTAAATCTCCTGTTCAAATTATGCCTAGAAACAAAATACCATTAATTTGGATGATAAGTTTTTGAATTGTAAACATTCAAAATTTAGAGCTTCAAATGTTAAATTACATGTTCGTATTTTTATTAATATCTCCTGAAATCCTAGTGTAATAAATTTGTGTGTGGTTATAATACTAAAAATCCCAAAATTAAATACATTTAATTTGTAATTTTAAAATTTTTATGAGATATATTATGAAATTATTATTAAAAAAATATATGAATTACAGCCTGCAATTTTTTTTATAGATCTACGAAATTTATTATATCCTACTTTTTGCGAATTCGTAATTTCAATTTTTTCTTCCAAGTAGTTTTTGAATTAGGGTTGAAAAATGTTAAAATTATGGTTTGAGAGACCGTCTGTGCTGTTCAGAAAAGCATAACTTCAAAAAAATATATATTACTCATTTCATTGAAACATTTGAGCTGGCAATAGACGGAACATACACTGACGGAAAAAAATTCCCAACACCAATAAAGACTTGTGTTAGATAAACGAAATTTGGTAGGTGTGTTTATACATCTGAAAGATGGCATTGATTGAAATTTCGCGCATAAGTGTGGCGCTAGTAGCACAACTAAGAACTTGCAGATAAGGTTTACTTTAAATGCGTGCTGTAAAGTTCGTGGGCGTTATTTAGCTTCGAAATGTGACGTATTGAGTTGATGTTAGCCAAGAATGCCTTTAACAAGACGAAGAAGCCACTGTCAACAGCTCAGCGAGTTGGAACGTGGTCGCATATTCGGTCTACGAGAAGGTGGATTTTCTTTCCGCGATATTGCAGAAATACTTGGCTGGAATGTATCCGCTGTGCATGATTGTTGGAAGCAGTGGTCAAGGGATGGTACTGTCTCAAGAAGACCGGTTTCCAGGCAACCACGTGACACTCCTGAGAGTGAAAATCGCAGTTTTCGGCGCACGCCTGTGGCGCATCTTACTGCATCTGCGGCAGAAATTCGAGCTGTAGTAGGTACCACAGTGACTAAAGGAAATTGTTAGAAATCGGTTACTTTAAGGACAGCTCAGAGCTAGGCGCCCTGTAGCGTACATTCCACTGACTCCAAGCCATTACCGTTTGCGAAGCCATTCGTGTCAAGCCAGAGCTCATTGGTGGGCGGAGTGGAGATCTGTTGTGATTCTTTTTCATCGGAAAACACAACAGATTCTTGGCTAACATCAACTCAATACGTCAGTTTGACATTTCGACAATGCGACATTTCGAAGCAAAATAACACCCACGAACTTTACGGCACGCATTTAAAGTAAACCTGATCTGCAACTTCTTAGTTGCGCTACTAGCTCCGCACTTATGCGCGAAGCGCGAAATTTCAATCGATGTCTTCTTTCAGATGTATAAATACGCAATCAGAAAGATGTATAAATCATATAAATTTTAGATGAATAAACACGCCTACCAAATTTCGTTTATCTAACACAAGTCTTTCTTGGTGTTGGGATTTTTTTTTTCCGTCAGTGTATTAAGCGTGTGAAATGATCTTTTGGGGAAGAAGTAATTAATACATTATTAGAAGTGATAGAATCATTCTCTAGCATTTCAAAAATCAACTACCTAACATCAATTTGGATACAACTCCTAAAATAGGCTCATTTTAAAATAGATAATTTCTCTGAAATTAATCATACGAATTTCATGAAAATTTGTTTTTAGGCTAATTAAAGGGTATAAAATTTATGGTGCCAAACTTGTGATTCCAACTGAAAAAAAACAAAGTTTAACCCGAGAGTAGTCGCGACATTTTTTAGAACGTTAGTAGTCGCGCTCGGTCCATTTGCCGCCGTTGCCAGCAGGCCGAAAACGACGGGGAAACTTGCCGGTGTTATCAGATGATCGAAAACGGATAACGTAGGGTGAAAATATTGACTGAACTTTAAGAGATTACAACAATTATTCATTTTACAACCTTTTACAGCAAATTATTTATTTCGCTTAAGTATATATTCACTTGGCATCTAGATAAATGTTTTTAATAACTCTTTCTTCGTTTTGCATAAATACTTAAAAGTAAATAGTAAAGGATTTGATTGAATTTCTTATGTTACTATGAATCAATAATTAGTAGGAAAACATTTACGAATATGAATGTAAATTCGTGATAGGAGTTTTTTTTTTTTTTTTTTGGAAGGACAGAATCGGAGTCAGGTAGATTTTTATGATACTCCGGCACTCTATATCCATTTAATAAAATAAAATTAATAAATTTAGCATCAATATATTACACTGACATTAAATTGAACAATTAAACTGAAAATAAAAATGGAACCTATGACATGCAACAGCAAATCAAATACAATACCACTAATTCACCAGCATATTATATATATATATATATATATATATATATATATATATATATAATAAAGGAAAATGTAAAAAATACTTAATTTCGAAATTATAAATGTAAATGTTGTAACTACGTTTTATTTATTTATTTTGTGGGGTGTCTATGTGTGTATGAGGGGGGAGAGGAAAGGGGGGCTCTAGAGATTTTATGATTAAATCCATTTTTCAAATGAAAATGCATGATTTGTAGTTTTTCTACTTATTTCAGGGTGGGAGCAGCGCCCCTGAATAAAAACTCTGGATGCGAACTTGGCTTATATAAAGTAAATAATAAGTTATTGAAATTATATATTTAATTTAAATACATTTGCAATTGTAGATTTAAATCCTAAGATGGATAAATTATTTTAATTAATAGAATCACTGAAAGGTTCATCTTAATAGGGATGTATTTTACAGCAACTATTTAATTAAAATAAATATTCAATTGTACATTTCATAATAAGGTATTATTGTTATAATTTATTGTTTTACAATAACATTCATTAAAATAATAAAAACAATAAGAAATTTTTCTCCGAAATTATAAATATACAGTAATAATTTTATTTAAATGAATTTTCTCTCGTATTCTGAAAAAACATTATTCTGAAAAATAGTTTGAACAATTGATGAAGGACAACAAATTTAAATTTGTTAGATACCGTCCCCAAACCTCTATTGGATTTCAATAATAATAAAAAATAAAACATTTTCTGCGGCATTAAAAAAATATATATATATGTTTTTACTTACAGTATGAAAATTTAAAAATAGATAAATTTTAGAAAAATACTTAAAATATTTTTTAAAATCATAGTATAAATATTCACTGAATTATCCAAAAGAGATTTTTATTTGCGTAATTTCTAACCTACGTTATAAAATTCTCATTATTGTGCAAATAAATTATATGTATGTTCTTCGCAGATACACATACTACATTTCTGAGAAAACTGTTTTATCTTTCGGGTTTGTTTTATTGTACAAAAACGATACTTTTCAGATTTTGGAGATACGGCAATTTTTTTACTGATTCCCACAAAATTCTCTTCTCTCTTTTTTAATGGTTTGGCTGTGTTATTGTCTGTTTTTTTCATTTATATGTTCTGGTAATAAATGGAAAGCAACTTCTTTCAAATAATGATGATGAATTTCCCTTTTTTTCCATATTTAAACGATTATCAATTTGAGAATTTATTCCCGCAATGTTGGACAATGAAAAAAAAAATGTAAGTGACCATCAATCAGTTTTTTGTGCGAACTGACTTCACAACTAATATAATAAAACAATTTTAAGTAACATTCTAAAAGTAAAAAAAAGTACTCTATGAACGGGTAAAATAGCAGAAAGAAGATAGACGAAATAACAACAGACAGAGAGTCCGTACTTCGAAGCAACTTTCCCCCGCAGATTTCGCGGGAATGGGAAAGGATGAACACGAGAGTGAAAAATTCAACTAACACAAGTGGTCGCAACGCGGTCATTTAGACCGATTGAAACTTAAGAATGCGATAAAATGCTAAGAAATAGCAGGAATGACTTGCAATTTTACTACACAAGAGTGTGAACACTTAAGGTCAGTTACACGGAATTTGGCTATCGTAACTTTAACAGGAAATGAGTTACAGGAAGATAACGAATTTCGGGCGGGGAAAAGACCAACGCGCGACTATTAACGGGTTAAGTTCGTTTTCATATATAGATAACTCCTAAGCACATTTTATATATATCATTTAAAAGTAGACTTTATTCCCAATCGTGTTGTACCAGTACCTTTCTTCTACATTAATTTGTTAAAGAGTTAGTACGGGTGTTTACTTTTTTTTCCACGACCGGATATAAAGACATGAGAGTGATGTAAAGCTTTGTGTTGCCAATAGAGTGAACTGGTCTAAAATCGTGCTTTCGAAAACTGAACAGAGTTCATGGATTAAGATTGAGAATGTTTATGGAAGAACTGCGAAGGAATGTTTTACGGGTCTCCTTAAATCCTCTAGAAACTGATCATAGAAAATTGCTGTGTGACACTACATGTTTTCATATTGCCACTATTGTTACTAATAATCTCAACGGATGGGAATGAGCAGTCTTGATTTTCCCACATTTCTCCCAAATTTCCCTATACGATCTCGCGTAGTTTGAACTATTCACGTTATCGTGATATCCTTCAGACGATAACACGCAAATTTGCTAACACTCTTTCAAATGGGACTGCTTCTGAAATCCAGCGTTTTCCAGAACTATGACAGCGATGGAAAAATATGGATGAGGGTTACATTGAAGATGTGTTGCAATTTATGTTTTGTGTAATTAAATGCAACATATGACAATGATGCCATTACTTTCCTTCCAATTCATATAATCTACAGTTCAGAAAAGAAAAGTTTATTTTGACCATGTCATACATAACTTATTCAATTCATTTCGAGGTAAACGTCTATATTAGATTGCCGAGACTAAAACAGAAGAAAATGAAATGCTGCACATCTTGTGTTATCTTTTTTGGAAAAGCCCCACCCGTGGCTGAGAGGTTCTGCTCTCGAAACTGGTAGACGGGAAGTGCTGGGTTCGATCCCAATCGCGCCCGTCGTCCTAATTGTTCGGAGTTTTCGTGGTTTTCTTCGAGCCATGGATTTCCATGCGTTAATACGGGTTAGGTTCCCTTAGAAAGACCCCCACGAAGGGCACTCCTCCTCGGGCCTATATCCCTACTGTAGATAATCGGCCGTCACAAATCAACCAACCAACCAACCTTTTTTGAAAAAACACACAAGTTACGATACCTCAGATTAAAACGAAACGGGTGTTTTGTTCATTCACTTAACTTTTATTTATAACTCAATACGTACATTACAAAGAAATGTGAAAAGGTATAAAAACGTATCTATTAAAACTATTTATTTCTGGAGTATAAATTTTAGTTTTTTTTTTTTTCAAAATTCATGGGTATTTGTATAACGAATTTACAGTTGTAAAGCAGCAGGGTTAATTTCATGAAACGCAATGAAAGTTTTAATACGTTCGATGCTTACAAGGAGAGGGCCAACCTTTTTAATCACAGATTTTGATTATTTTAATATATGTTATAGGGTAGAGGCCCCTTAGTGTTAGGTTCAACGGATTTTATCCAATGCTCCTTAGTTCTTGAGAAACCGGGGGGTCTAATATTAGTGCACAACTTAAATACTTACTTTGCTACAACAATGATAGGTCAGTCGTAGCTTAGTTGGTATGGTGTTAACCGGCTGATTGCCGCCTCGGGTTCGATACCTGAATGCACTACATTTGTTTTTCTCATTTTTTGTTTTATAAATTTACTTGTAAGTATAACTTAATAATCTCACTGTCAATTAAAATTTTTAATATTGTATATCAATTATAATTTTAACCTATTTAACTTTTTACTTTTAACTGAATAGTTGTAATAAAACATCATAAAACTGTTATTTTTTTTTTTTTTTAAATCACTTTTAAAATGTATTTCATATATTCTTTATCGTTGCAATGATATTGAGCAATTGTGTCAATTCGTGATTTTAAAGAAACATCATTTACGCATTGCTTTAACAAAGGAAGTCAATGAGATAATACTATTATTCTGTTTTTAAAGTAACAAGCATAATCATATTAAAAATTAGCATCAGAATTAAATTACAACCGATTTTTTGCATATTAAAAATTTTTAAATTTGTAATAAGTATGCTTGCGCTTTCAATTATTTTGCTTTCCCTTTTATCTTTTTCTGCTTTTATTTTATTTGAATATTCCTTTTTTTTATCATAACTAGATGGCACCACAACAGAATTTGTCACGATTTTGGAATTTTTATTATTCAATAATAGATCCAATTTCTTTTTAAACCTCTTTAATGGATGAGAAATGATAGTTTACAAATAAGAAATGATAAATTTAAGTTTGTTAACATTATAATTAATGTTTGGTGTTAAAATTTTTAATTGAAATTATTAAATTATAATTATAACTATATTTATAAAGCAAAAAATGAGAAACACAAATGTAGCGCATTCAGGTATCGAACCCGGGCCCTCGGATCAGCCGGCAAACGCCATGCCAATTGAGCTACGACTAACCTTTCATTTTTGCTGCTAAGTAAGTATTTAAGTTGTCTACTAATATTAGACCCCCTGGTTTTTCAAGAACTAAGGGGCATTGGATAAAATCCGTTGAAACTGACACTAAGGGGTGTCTACCCTACAACATATATTAAAATAATCAAAATCTGTGATTAACAAGGTTGGCCCTCTCCTTGTTAGATTCTTAGAAAAAAAATCGGTATTTATCTTAAGATCTAATAATTTTAAAATTAATAACTTCCTTTTATCAATATTTTCTTAGGAAATTCAGAAAAAAAGTTTTGCATTTCCTTTACCCCTGCTTAAGAATTGAATAAGAAAAAATTCCAAACTTCAGATTAAATAATTAAAATATCCTTTATCTGAGTGAATATCATCTTCAAAGAATGCAAAATAAAATCGTCTTTTCAATATTCGACCTTGTTAGAGATGTGTCTCACAAAGATTTCATGAAAATAAAGCAGGAAAGATTTAATATGAGAAATCTTTTATCTATTGTGATGCAAACAGGTTGCCTTTTTTCTTTTCTTATCAACCTTTAAAAAGTTTTTTTTTAATGCTATCTTAACTACACAAAGAATGCGATAGAGAGGATTTTCATTTTGTTATAAATAAAATTTAGCTAATATATCCTTTTTTTTTTTTTTTTTTTTTTTGCTTGCGACTGACTAAACAGTTTCATATCATAGATCAGGGTTAGCGAACCTATGGCACGCGTGCCAGATTTGGCACATAAGCTAAATTTTTAGGAACGTGAAAAATTTAAATTTGGTAATTAATATACAGTAAAATTTATATTTTGTTTCATTTATAAATAATAAAGTTTTGTTCCATAGAGCAGACTGTCACAAATAATGCAATTATTTTTTGCATGAATTAACACATCATAATAATTTTCTTTTCCTGTGATGCTACGTAGCGTTTTCGACATATATTTTGCCTATCTATATGAATTTAAAAAACTGTAATTTTAAAAAGGAATTTCGTTTGACAGTCACTGCAATAAAATGGCAAATAGATCCAATTTAGCTAAGTATATTTGTAAAAATAATACAATATGAACCAGATATAAAGCATTTTCCATCGAATGTACGACAGTAAAAATCTCATCGTTACATTATTAGTACATTGTTTAATGCAACTTGGAAAATTATAACCGAGATGTTGCATTAAAATAAGTTAAAAATTAGTTAAATAAAAACACGCATTTTTACATCTTATTAAAGTACATACCTCATAAATGAATCCTATTTACGAATTAAAAATTTATTCATTCATTAGTTGATCCCAGTATACAGAAAAATCGCATTTCGATTTTAAATTTTTTTAATTATTAATTATTAATGTATGAAAACAACTTATTTTTTAACAAGGTTTCGTATAATAATTTTACTCTTCAAAGTTATTTTTGTATAAATTTGGCACGTTTGTTGATATATATTGTTTGTGAATTTTAGGCACGCGCACGTGAAAAGATTAGCCGAGCCTTATGAAAGGAGAAAAAATCTGTTTAACAACTTTATCGGTTTATTTGGATAAATGTATCATGTTAAATGTTCAAAATAATAGATTTTAACCCTTTATGTACTGAATTATGCATTCATGAAAATTTTATCTTCTAAAGCATTTTTCTTGAATTATTTGAACTACATTAGAAAATTTACATAATCATTTAATAAATTTTATAAGTATTTTAGGAGGACTGAAGGATTTAGAAGGATTAATTAATTTTGAATTTATAGGGATTTTGTGCATTATTTATAATCCCCCTCAAATCTTTATTTTAAATATTTTATTCAGTATTTTGTAGAATAAGAAATGTACAAATCTATAACTCATTCTAAACTGTATTACAGCTGATATATGTATTAAATGCTTTTTGTAACAAATTATTTTAATGGTACTTATAAGTACCGCCAGTAGATAAAGGGTTAAAATTCAAAAATTTGTGGATTCCTTTAATGTATCTGCTTCTTTTATGTCTGTATTGGCCATGTTAAAAATAATTTATTTTCATAAAAAAAAAATGCTTGCTTAAATTGAGAATAATATTAAATTTTAATCTATATTTAAAGTTAATTTTTTTAGTTATTTTTGCCCCATGTTTACTATGAAAATGACATTTAACAGCATTTTCTTAAAATTCATGAGAATTCAGTTACTTACCATAAACTCTGCCATGATAAAACATGTTGATCGTTAACGATAATACGTGCTTAAATTTTAATAGTATAAATAAAAATAACCTTATTAATTTAATCTTTTCTGAAAATTCACGTATTTCTACAATAAATTATAAAGAATATAGGAGAATAAATAATTTAATCAGTTACGCTATAATAAATTTTATACTTAAACGCTGAGAAAGGGAGAATCATCCTTTTTAAAAACATGTAACTTAATCAAAATATTTTGATTTACATTTCAAATTCTCTTTATCAGTCTTTTGTAATATAATTTATGAGCAGTGTTGTATTTCCTTTACACACACATACAACATAAATGGGAAGAAAAAAATGCTGAAACTCAGAATAAGCAATTATTTTTTTCATCTGAATGAAAATAATTTTCAAAGAACGGAAAAGAAAATGGCCTTTTGAATGTTCCACCTTGTTAGAAATACGTCTCACAAACAGTTCAAGAAAACAAGGCATGGAATTTTCAAACAAGGAAGCTTTTATCTATTGTAATGCAAATTAGGCAGTCTTTACTCTTTTGTTATCGCCCTTTAAAAAGCTTGCTTACTATTATCCTAACGACACGATGAATGTGATAGAGTTATTCTTGTTTGTGATAAATGGTATTTAGCTACTATTTCTTTTTTTTTTTTTTTTTTTTTTTTTTTTTGTGGTTTACAAAATACCGACTGATTCATAATAGATGGAACGGCTAATATTTTTTTAACAGCAGATGATACAAATACAGGCTGTCTACAAATTAGTTGGCCAAAAAGAATGATTTATTAAATGGAATTGACAGAAAAAAAATCAAAGTACATATTGTTGTATGATGGAAAAATAGTTCAAGTTTACCATTATAACCATTATTTCTCCGTACTTGCCAGGCATAATGAGTTACATGAAACCAATGATAGCGTTTCACTGTTTCATCGCCATTGTACGTCTCCATTATCATAATGGCGAACAAGAATGATTACTGCTCGCTAAGCAAATACGTCAATTATGACACCTAACGCCATCTATGAAAGCTTCGACAATATTACTGTCTGACTTTCAACTAGTTAATTTCATTTAATATTTCGGAAATTCTTAACTTACGATATTGACCAAATAATTTCTAGACATCCTGTATATATGAATAAAGTACAGTTTTATGTTATGGCAATTTCAGTGTTTTCTGGTATTAAAAAAGGAAACACGCTTTTTTAGTACCTGAAAAACTGAAAAATCATAGCATTAGAAGTATTTATAACTCAGTAAGATTTTGTCGTAAAACAATGGCTTTCCATTTTAGACGCAGAGCAAAAGGATTTTAAATATAATTTTTAGTAAAAACAGAAGAGTCATACTTAGGGATGTGCAAAATATGCGGCCGCATAGGCCTCGCACCTAGGGATGCTTCGCGCCCGAGAAATACACATATATATCTTCACAAAAAACTGGAAACATTTTGCATTTGTTTGCATACATATTTAAATATTGAGCATTTAATGGGCAACTTACTTTGTTTTGCAAATGATTTTTACTTTTTATGAAATGCATATTATGTGTTTTAATTTCTAAATTTGTAGGGTTTGCTATTGGTGTTTTACTAACTCTAACCCCCAAAAGGAAAATGGATTTTTATTCTTTCTCAACTTGCAGTATACCAATTAAAAATACAACTAGTGTTCCATTCTTAAAGAATGGAATACACAAGTTCAGGCCTACTCAAAACAATGAAGAAAAGCTACGCTTTGTACGAGCCGAATTTTCGAAGACCAACGCAGACCTGATTGTGTGAAAACATAATTGGGCCGGCCTAAATGTAAAAACCCATCCTGTTTTGTGTAAAATATCGATGAAATCGGATATTACATCCAATAAAATTGTGTTGAAATCATTCCGACCTGAGAACGCTCTTCCTTTTCTCGCTTTTAGGACGGAAATCATGATGTCAGATCACGTGATATCTGACCAACCCAATCGGCTGAGCGAATTCTTGTTTGTTTCCCTCTTCCTAGGATAGCTTCCACAGCCGGTGTGGTCGGCGGAGATACCTCATGTAGTCTGCCGTAAGCCATCGCCATAACAAACAAGAGCCTCCTCGGCCGGTACGGAAGTCGGCCACAGTCTGCGCACAAACATGTGTATTTTTTTATATGATTAAGTTACTAAAAGTTGAGAAGGAGAAATAACTAATTAAAAAAAACGGCCCCTGAAAAATTCTTACTCTAGGCGTCATTTTCTCTATGGACGCCTCTGAAAAAGGAGTCATATAAACAATCAAATTTCGTATTTCAATATATATACAGCCAAAGGAAAATCAATTCGATTTCTAAAAATCACAATTTATTTGGATGCTTTTTGGTAGTTCTTTTTTATAGAAAGGAAGAAGCTGGTTTTTATAGCCGTCTGGGTGTAAGCAATTCCAGAAAATTTCGGCGCATTTTCATCAATCGTAGCTCCCAGACATCAAAACTATCCCCCCTACCAATGTTATATATATAGATATAGATATTTATATGATTTTTATTATTTGATAGCACACGTATACATAGTTGATAGCACGCGTAAAAAATAACATTAAAATAAAACCTTTTTAAGATTTTAGCAACTTGCTGACTGATTTTAAGAAAAAATGGTAATACAACTGAAGTATTAGAATTGGAATTTGAATGTTTTTCAGAATGGGCGGATTTCGTCAATTAATTTTGATGCTTTTCAGAATGGACGGATTTCGTCAATAATCAGTCAGCAAGTTACTGAAATCTTAGGAAGGTTTGATTTTAATGTTATTTTTTCTCTAGTTAATAAAATCACTTTTTCAAATCTCAAACACCCCGTTGATTGCCTAGATAACTGGGGTATTTACCAAATCTCTTGCCAGTGTGGCCTTTCTTATATTGGCCAGACTAAACGTGCTCTTAGATTTCGTTTAAAAGAGCATGAAGGTTATGTTAAAAATCAGGAGCTTAAACGTTCTTCTATTGCTCAACATTATTGGTCTTCTCAACATAGGTTCGATTTTTCCTCAGCCATCATTATCCAAAAATGTTCTTCTAACCTTGATCTTGATTTGTGGGAAGCTTACCACATCATGAAAAATTCTCACTCTTTAGTCAATGACTTATTTAGTACTCCTGCTTTTCCAAGTATTTGGAAAGCATTAATTTAATTTCCCCTTTTTTGGTTTCTTATTCTCTCCTTCTCCGGTAGATGTCGCTACTTGACCACCCAGTCGTTCCCACTGCTTCTCTCTCATTGGTTGTTTTTGGCGCCTTCGCTACCCGCATCGGGTATATAAGTCAGCGCGTCTCTGTCTATCATTTTGCTCAGTCTTGCTTTTTCTAGCACGCTGTTCCTTTTTCCCTATCTTGCACTGAGGAAGAATCTCGTTAGTAGATTCAAAACAGCTGTTTGCTTCTTTTCATGTATTATTTGTGCATTTTTAAAAGTTGTTTTTTTTTTTGCTTTTTAATATTGTTGCACAAAGATTCATTTGCTATTTTTACACTTCGGATGTTACTGAGCATATGAGAAGGGCATAGCACGGTATATAGAATTCCGTAGGGATTACCGAGAGATCAGTCGAGTTCTTTAGCCAAGATGTTTCACCAAATAGTTTCAAAATAGCTGCTACCTAAATATCTAAAACTTAAATATATGAAAAAACAAAAAATAGAAATCCAAAATTTCTTTTTTCTTCATTGTTTGATATCGACTGAAGGATACTACTGTAATTTTTTTTTTTTTTAACCATTTGGAAAAATTGTTATTGTTCTCGTCAGGGTAGGAAATGAAAAGCATATCTGACGATTTTTATTGGTTTAATCCGCATTTTATTCGTTTTGTGATTGGCCTATATAGTAATCTGTATTTCCCTTTAGTTTCAACAGAGATGGCCAACAGAGTGTTGCCACTATGACAAAAAAGTAATAAAAACTACAAAAAAAATTAATAACTCAGAAACAAATTGAGATACAGCTTTCAAACAAATTGCATTTCAAAGTACATTTTTTTTTTCTCTACACGACGATGTAAAAAGTAATATTGTTGGATGTTTAGAAGTTTAAGAATGAAATTTCATTTAAAATGTGTCATCAGATTTCTTGGAAATCTGACGACGGAAAAGGCTTTTCACGAACAGCCAATGAAATGCTTGGATAATACGCAAGTTTTAGGTGGATAATAACTAATGAAAATGAAAGAAAATGAATAACAGTTTCTGCCAAAGAGTTAATTTTAATTTGTAAGATTTTCACGTGCATAGAAAAATGGAATACGCCAATTAAAAATAACAAAAAAGATAAATAGGACAGGAATGAATACATATAAATATTTCACACCAAATATGAGTCGCAGGCGATTTCTGTCGCTTGGAATTTTTACGTGTAATAACACTATTAATGTTTAATTCATGGCGTACGTAATGTATGATCAACTCCGTGCGATTTTTATAGGTCTTAAATTTTAGTCTTTGAAAAAATCATTTTCCAAATGGTCGTTGTAATTTCTTTTTTTTTTTTTTTTTTTTTTTTGTTGTTGTATCTGTCGTAATGTATCACTGACAGAAACCAGTTTGATATTCTAGTGTGGCTGACAGTTTGAAACATGGGAGCGTATTATAAGTAAAGGATTCTTACATGTTCGTAAATGTTCGCATATATGCGTGCGTGTGCACATGTATGTATTTAGTTGCGTCTGAATGGATCAAATCTTCGCAAAACTTGTCAATACTTGACAAACTATTCCCAAATTTGGTAACAAAAGTAAGTCGCCATAAATAAAGCGAAGTTTGCGATAACTGACATCTTTTTGAAATTCCTATTCAAATTAAGTATTTACCAGAAATAAGAATATTTTATAATTGGTCTCGCGCATTTTATCATTCGTAAATTCCAATAGAAATAGCTGAATTAAAAAAAAAAAAAAAAAAAAAAAAAAAAAAAAAAAAAAAAAAAAAAAAACAAGTAATAGAAAAGCTACATTTTCGTTACGATACAAGACAGAAGGATTTGAGCACAATCCCAGAACAGGCGAGATACCCCATTTGGGGACTTTTCTGAGAAGCGCCAAACACACCACATACGCCAACCTAAACTGCGGCAACCTGAAATCTAGCGTGATTGGTCCACTTTCCTGAATACTTCCAGGCGATTCCCTACGTCATCATCCTGGAATCATGGGAAATACAACATTTTTAAATAACGACGTATTAGAAAACACAGGAAAGCTTATTTTTATGAGATTAAAAATAAAACAAACGATTTCAACATAAGTTTATACAAATATGTGAAATTTTTAAAGTACCTTTTCAAATCAGATTAACGATTTAATGATTAAAATTTTCATTTCTCAACAACTTTTAGAAAAATCATGGTGTCATTTAATATTTTAAAGTACGTGCCTATATCAGAGTAAACATTGAACAATTTATTTCTAATTTACGAAAATATGAAGGCTTCGCGTTCATAAAAAAATGTATATATATCACTGAATACAGCAACCAAGTTCTGCAGCAATCTGGAAAACGCAGGAAATTCGTTAAAACGGCAATCACTGAACATCGTATGAACGCGACGCGTTCATTAATCGAATAAAATCACTGGATTCAGCAGTTCTCGCTGTGTAGCAATATCAAAATTGAGACGTTCTCGCTGTGTAACAATATCAAACTTGAGCAGTTCTTGTTGTGTAGCATTCTCAAAATTTACAAAACACGTAAGGACAGCATACATGGCAAATATAGAATAAACGGCTTATGTAAAACGCTACAACAAAAAATCCATAAAATTATTAACATACCTTAACAGTCAACTCCTTTCTTGAAACCCAACTCTAAAAAATTTTGAATTGCCATAATTTCGTAAATTTCCAGTCGTCCGGTAAACTTCATTTAACTTTCCAGCAAAGAAAAAAAAAAAAAAATTGAACAAATACTCACAATTTCAAACTAAATTCTAAATTACATAGGTACTTTAACTTTCAAATTTTACAACTAAAAAAAAAAAAAAAACAAAAAAAAAACAACAAAAAAAAACAAATATTAACAATAACAAACTTTTGCCTTGCCATCATTTTAATTTTACAATTACAAAATGTCTTCCTTCTACACATGCGGAGCTGAGTTGTCAAACACCGCTGAGCTAATTGTCGATAAAAGTTTTCAGGCAGGCGTAACCATCCAATACACAACAATTCAACCAAACCTATTAAGTCGATCCAAATTCAAGATCAGACCACTGTAGGCGTGGAAAGAATTTACGAAACGAACCGACAACAACAAAAATCCATTTATCGCCTCACCAATTGAAAGATGCAAGTGTCTCAGCTGTTCTGGGATTCAGCCAGTATTTGTTTTATATTCTAGTCTTTTAACTATTTAAGGGGTCACAGGACCTTTGAGTTTGTCTAAAAGTTCAAAAACGTAGCCTTTTCCAAAGCACCAAAACCGAAATAATAAGGAATTATGATTTTTTTTTTCCCTTTTTGCCTAAAGTATATATTATTAGCTTTACAATAAATAAATAAATATAAAAAGAAAAAATAAATATAAAGAGAAATAAATATAAAAAGCATAAATAAATGTAAAAAGAAATAAATATAAAAAGAAAAATAAATGTTGTATATACAAAATTAATATCTAAATTTTAAATTTAAAAATTCATCACAGTAAAGCGTAAATTAAAATCATTAAGTGTTGAGCGCATGATAAAACTCTAAATTATCGATATAGAAAACAATTCTCGAACAAAATAGAATCCTAACACACCTAATTCTAAATTAAAACCAAAATATATACAAAAACTTTTGTTTAAAATTTAATTTTAGCGCAAAATATAAAAATACAAAGTTTCAAAAATTGTTTAATTTTTTAAGTGCAAAAAATAAATAACCAAAACATGTGAATTTTTTTTATTTTCGCTAGAACACAATAAAGAAATGCATATTTGGTAATTTTTTTAAAGTTGCAGCTTACGTTGTTTGAAAGTAACAGTGCGCGCAACTCCAAATTTACTAACCGAAAAAAAAACGCGTTTTAAAGTTCCAATATCAACATTCAATTGTACTCACTGTGTTTAAATCATTATAACTCATAAAATAATGCAGACTTTTGAAGGTGTTTTTTGCATATTGTTGAGATTTTTTTTTTAAATTCCAGATTAAAATAAAACCCAAAAACGGAAATTTTGAAAGTTTAAAGGTCTTGTGCCCACTTAAAAAACACAAATTTGTTGTGCTTTATATGTCTTGCAGTTGTTGTAAGAGTATATAGAAAGTTTATATTTTAGAAAAAGTGGTACAAAGCATTTGAAACAGCATAACAATGAGTTGACTGTGCAAACGTCATATCGGTAAAAAATACATTTTTTTTAAATTCATAGATATGCATTCAAAAACGTTTGCTTTATTCCTATTTATACGCGTTATTTACATTCATGTTTTCAAATTTACTGTACATTATTTTTAAAATGATTTTTTATTTTAAAGTTTGACTTCAGATTAGTAGATATGATAGTAAACAATATTTGCATGAAATATATTCCTGTTAGAATTACCAGTTTCTGACAAATATGTATTATAACAAGGCTTTGAACTATCTGATAGCTTACTCTTTCAAAATAAGTCAAAATACTCCAGAAAAAGTGACATTTATAAATACTATCCTAAATATGTCGGGAAACATTATTTATTTTCAAAAGGCTTATGGAAATGCGGGACGCATTTCTACTAAACCTTTCAGGTTTTCTTACAAATATCTTTTAAGCTGCTTGAAAAAGTCTACATGAGCTTCAAAAACCATTAATTTGCATACACTATTGATATGGAAATGGATTATTCCCCATAAAATATACACTAAGCAAATATAAAGGAATTATATAAGAGAGTTAGTATACTTTTTAGTTATTATAGTTAAGTATTAATTTATAGACAATAAATGTATATAGTGCACGGTATGTATTTAATGTAGCAAAAGTACAGGGTCATTATAATTAAAGTTTATTTTCAAAATGGTATAAAAAAAAGAACCAATGGTCAGAATGCCTTCAAATTTGAAATGAATATACTGGAAGAAGGGGGAAACAGTATAGCATAAGAAAAAAAGTTCCAAAGTGTGTCAATAGATAGCGCTGTAAGCGGCATAACTAAAGTGGATTCGGCGTCAAGTGACATTTTTAATCGAAATACGACGGTTTTGTCTTGAGTTGCAACGTCAACCAACCGTAATGTTCAATGTGCATGAGTGTTTCGGTTGTTTTACGGAAAAAATGACTTCCAAATGAGTCAACAGTTGTGGTACTGTTAGTGGAATGTCCATCCACCACGGCAAGGTCGTACCACATTGGATGGGAAAAATCGGTTTTCAATTGTCCTTGGGACAAAAACCGCATAAAAAGCACATAATGATTCCTTATTTAATTGTCCTTTGGCCAAAAACCGCATAAAAAGCGCATAATGATTCGGTTTTTAACTGTCCTTGCATCAAAAAACGCATAAAAATCACTTAATGATTTGATTTTTAACTGTCCTTGGGCCAAAAACCGCATAAAAAGCGAATAATTATTGTGTTTTTAATTATTGCTAGACATGCGATAAGACAACCGATAACTATTATCGGTTTCAACTTGTGGCGGACAATAGTGGACAGCATATGGAACCTGTCTGCCGCATATTTAGCAATAATTAAAAAAAAGAATCATTATTCACTTTTTATGCGGTTTTTACCTGGAAATACTTGCGAATGGAGAGAGCTACAGCTATACAAGTGAGGTAACGTTACAGTAAAGCGACTACGCCCGACCTAATGCAAACGACAGCAGCAGCCCTAGTGGCGAAATTTGGGAGATAGCCACTGCAAATCGAAAACGAAAAGAGGTAGAGCAAATTTTCCAATTAGAAAGTTTTAGAGCATCACTTAATTAGTACGAAACGACATTTGGTTAACACGGATAAGATAAATCGTCACCTGTATACCCAAAAATGTCCAAAATCAATGAGCGACGATTCTACTTTGCATATTCACATTTGGGAAATCTAGCAATGCACAGTTGCAGATTGTGACGTTGTACTGTGCTATAATGTCTGTAAAGATTTAATTTCCAATGCATTTAAAATTTTAGAATAACCATTTCAGGGTCAGAAGAATTCTGTTCGTAAACTTGTGAAATAATTGACTGACACCAGAATATTCAAACAAATTTCTCAGAAAATAAAAACCCGGTAATTTTCACTTTCATTACAAAAGCAAAATTTCATTAAAATATTCATCATGCCATTTGTCAGTTTTATAATTAAAATTAGGTGGCTAGACCGTCTAGCCACCGCCCTTGAAAGGGTTAAGTCTATGTCGTCGTATGGAAGAGGCGTGCAATAGACGTTCCATGCTGAGAAATGTGCATGCAGAATTACTCTCACGAATACAAACGTGTATCCTGAGCAATGGTGAACTTTTCGAACATACTGAATATTAACTTTTTATCACTGTGAGACAGTTTGCTTTTTTTGTGTGTGTGAGGTTATCAAAATGTATTGAGATAAGTAGGTATATATAGCATAAATTGTGCGTATTTCTTCACACTTCTGATTATTCCATTCAAATGTTTACACAAAATCGAGTGCATCGATTTCGGACCTTTTGGGGTAAACAGGCAAAGATTTATCTTATCCATGTAAACGAAATGTCGTATTCTATTAATTAATTGATACTTCAAAATTTTCTAACTGGAAATTTTGCTCTATCTCTTTTCGTTTTCGATTTGCAATGGCTATCTTCCAAATTTCGCCACTAGGAGGCGCTGTTGTCGTTTTCATTAAATTGGGCGTAGTCGCTTTACTATACCGTTACCTCACTTGCATAGCTGTAGCTCTCTCCGTTCACAAGTATTTTCAGGTTAAAAAGACTTTCCTTTGCACCCTGTATACTAGAAAAGTATAAATGGATATACCATGAAAATTCAAAGATATATGGAATCTAAATAATAGCAAATACATCTATTCTGTATATTTGTTATTCTGTATAGGTTTTTAGTTAACCTTTAAAGACATAGTGGGTGTATTGAGAGAGACCCTCAATGGAAACTAGTCGCGAATCCTATAGTATTTATGTGATTAATTCGCCTTAAATTAGTCTGTTTTTAACAATTTGACGTTTATTGCTTTTATACTGCTACTGGGCTTTGCATTACACAAATACATCCTTAAAATTTGTTATCAAGGCTTTAAAAGCCGATGGAGCATAGAGTACGCCGTCCCTGTCATTATGTATGTCCAAACAGTCCGTGTCTTTAAGGGTTAATATCTCGGCTAATTACCGACGATTTTTTCCGAAATTCATGATCAACAATGCTTTTATTCTTCTACTACGATAGGTACCTCTAGCTCTGCTCAACACTTTTGCTGAAGCCCGTAAATCGAAATTTGAATGTAACGGAAAAATGCGATTTTCTCAAAAACTATGCAACCTAGGGTAATCGCTATAATTTTCATGCAAGGATTAAATTAATGTCTACTATCTCTAATTTTTTCATAATTTTAGTTTTAATAGATTCGGAATTAGATGGGGGGGGGACATATTTTTGCACTACATTTTCCACCATAACTTTGAAAATATAATATCTAAAATTAAATGAAATATATTTTTGTTTTCAGCGTTACGAAAGCTTTCTCACGATACCCCACACAATATACAAAGAAAAGATTTTTTTTCAAGTAACTTTATTAGCCCATCTACATTTTATATTCATAAATATATTCATAAATATATATTTATGAATATTTATTAATCTGTAAATATGTGGGTCAATAGTCTTTCTTACTTCCCCCAATTTGAACTTTCCACGTTGCATAGTTTACGAGTAAAAGGGCTGTGACAGACAGACAGACAGACACAGGAGTGATCTTATAATGGTTCCGTTTTTACTTTAGAAGTACGGAACCCTAAAAAATGATCTGAACTTCATTAAAATCCGTCAGCTGTTTGAATTGGCATAACATCATATGGGAATCTTTTTAAACTTATGAAATTTTCACAATGCGCACTAGAAGAAAAATTTGGGGGGGGAGGGGGGGGAGTTCGACGGGCCCACAAGGCTTCATATTCGACACACGAGCTAGTATTTATAGGTCCTTCGGTTGATGAGATTTTCGTTACGTGCGTCCGTCGTAGGTGTCGTTAGACTTCACTTTGGTTACTTTATAGGGACTTAAGATTTTAGATTTCAACTTTAAGCCTGGTCCTCTTAATTGCTACGAGTCCACCAAGGTTGTATTTCCGGGGTTTCCTACGTCGTAAATTACTGTGCTTGCGATTTTCATGTTAAATTTTCAGAATAATCTTCTTGTATTCTTTACGGAGTTCTTCTCTCTCTTTCATGAATTGTTCTCCTTCTGTCCTGTTTAATAGGTCAATAATTTGTAAGTCTTCTTTCTGTTTCATTTTTATGCTGAATAATAATTCAAACAGTGTTTTCTTAATGCTTCCTTTGTAAGTCGTATTAATGATTTGTTGAACTTTAGAAATATGTTTAAACAATATGTTCGGTTCGTCTTTTGACATTTTAGAGATTAAGTCGTTACAGTTGACATTGGCACGGGGATAGGCAGTTGTAACTTTCTCGTAATTGATATTTTCTTCTCGCAATAATCATCAATTCCTTGCTTGTAAAGGCGGGACTTTTATCATTAATGATGGTGGAAGGATTACCAAAAGTATAACTTTGTTGTCGCAACTTTGATTTAACTGTGGAATGAAAAGTAATTTTACAGGGAAACAACCAGACAAATTTAAAAAATGCATCCATTAAATACAAAACACTTGTATGTTTATAATTTGGGTTATTCGTTTTGAGAGGCCATAATTGTTCGATATGGAAAGTGTGGAGACGAGTCTCTTCTTTAGGTAAGGGATGTAATTCCACTTAACAACTTGGAGTCAGAAGTGTGATGTAGCCACTGTTCTGACACAAAGTTGTGGGGTGAAACACTATATACTAGAGATAATACTCGTTTGAAAGATAATCCCTGACATTTATTGTACATGACAGGACGAGAACATAAACATAGAATAGAAAACAGTTACACTTATTGTAATCATTATTTGACTGAAATGCAACTGTCTTTGACTTTACTAAGAGCAATCCACACTATATGTCGTCAAATACTCGTTTTCATACTATGACGTCGTTGATTTTCTCCTTTCATTACATCGAAGAAGGGTTCTATTCGTTTTACAAAAGTCGTAGAATTTTTACCCCGTTTTGTTTACCTTCGCTCTTTACACTCGAAGCAGCGTCGTTCTTTTTAATCTCAGAACAGGGTTCCTCTTATTTCAGCGTGCGATGCTAGCACCAGGTGTGTTCACTCGGAATGTAGGTGTAACTTATGAAAATAGCTCTGAATTCCACATATTTCTAAAAATAGAAATACATCTAAAAATTCAATCTCCAATCTTAGATGCGCGTTATGAATCAGCGCGCGATTATAAACTGGAGTATACGGATAGATTTTTTCATTTGAAAGAATACTGTGGACATACTTTTAAAGAATCATGTTACCAAACCTGACTTGCGAGCGTCAAAATTTAACACGAAACCAATCCACAAAGAAATAAATTAGATCAGAATCGATTCTATTTGAATTGGCTTTGAATGGAATCCTATTTGAATGAGCTTTTGTTTTTTAAAACAGTTTACGGACATCTTGTATAACAAAATTCCTATATCTAATATACCTTTTGTTTTATATTTTTATATTTAGTTATTATTAATTCCTACATAATTTCTTCACTTATACAAATAAGTTTAATTAAAGAAAATTAGTTATGTCACATAAAAATGTGTTTCTTTTAACACATCTAATCATTTTCTGCTCTATAATTTCTTTTATTAGCACTAGAGACATTAACATACATGAAACGCATGCAAGACTCTATTTCCCATGGTGCAAATAAAAAATGGCGTTAAACATTAGCAAGTGTCTAAACAATTTTCCGCGCTGTACTCTTTAATTACGTAAAGAAACCGTCACAAATTACATACCGTGAGTGTCTGGCTCTGGCTAATTACCTTTATGAACTGACAACATTAAATATGCTGTTTATTCATTGAATCTTTTAAGTAAACTCCAACGCGGAATGTCTTCGTTTCTAAATATTTTTGAAACAATGCGTATTAAATAAAATTTTTCTTTCAAGCTCAAAATTATTTTCCCATATAATTAAATAATTACAACAGACAAAAGGCATTTAATTACTAATTAGGAATATTAAGAATATTATACGAAAAGCCATGCTTATTTAAAAAAGAACGTAAAAAGACACGTATTATTTTTAATATTAAAATTAAAATGTAGCATCTCTATAAAAATCAATATTCATAAAAAATGAAATGAAAATCGCATCGATTGAAAAACATAACATGAACTCTTAAATTAATCACTTGTACAAGAAAACGTGGAAAAAACGGTAGAAAAAATACGGGCACCTAATTCCTATACGCACCATGTTGGCGCAATTTTTTTCTGTCGCCAATTTGGAGAAAACTCCGTTTTCAAATACTAGTTACATATATATTTTTAAAAAGGGAATAACAAATAATAAATAAATAAATAAAAGTTTAATTGATAACTGTAGAACAAATAAATTTATATAATTTTTAAAAAGAAAATAAAAGTAAATAAACAATTTATTAATAAATAAGCTACAACATCCGAGTTACCATATCAAGCAAAATAACGACTCTTTCGCATCAGATAAGTACCCTGGTCCGTATATGTCATTCGCGTCAGGAAAAAAAAAATCGCACCAACGTCATGCGTATATAACACCTGTGCCAGAATAGATAGATTTCATTCAGCATTTCAAAAATCTCTTATGAAATGCTTCATTCGAATAAATATATTCAACATAATTGAATATAAGCAGCAGCATTTCCTCGGTAATATCAAGGTGTTTCTATTTTGCCTCGGTCACTCTGAAACATTTTTGGATCCACAAGAGTTCTTATTTAGGCAATTCATTTACATCATTCTAATACGTCTTCAATAGCTGCAATTTAATGTACTTTGTTATTGAAATATCTAAACAGCCCCCTACCCCCCCACCAAAAAAAAAAAAAAACCCAGTGTGATATGGGTAGAATGTATCGGGCCGTCCATATCATCTAATTCAGCAAAAATTACTAGATTTCATTCAATATTTCAATATATATATATATTTAATCGCATTAAAGTTTACTTAAAAGATTCAATGAATAAACAGCATATTTAATGTTGTCAGTTCATAAAGGTAATCAGCCAGAGTCAGCGTCCTCACGGTATCTAAATGCTGAAAGTTTCTTTACGTAATTAAAGAGTGCAGCGTGAAAAAGTGTTTAAACACTTGCTAACGCCATTTTTTATTTCGCAGCATGGGAAAGAGAGTATCGCATACGTTTCATGAATGTTAACGCTTCTAGGGCTAATTAAAGAAATAATACAGCGGAAAATCATTAGAGGTGTTAAAACAAATACTTTTTTATGTGACTTAACTGATTTTCTTTAATTAGACTTATTTGTATAAGTGAAGAAATTATATAGGAATTAATCTAAAAATATAAAACAAAAGGAATATTAAATATAGGAATTTTGTTATAGATCTAACGTTGCTTGTGAAATGCTTTACAACATGAAAAATATTCAGTATATTTCAACATGAGCACCGCTGATTTATTCCTGAATGTCAAGCCTGTCGTCCATTTTGCTCTAGACACTCTCAAACATAACACAGTCAGAAAACCTCGTTCTTCGAAAAACATATAGGTTCTTAGGTGATTCAGTTACATAACATTACCTCAATGTGACTTCCTGCATCTTAATCCTTACCTACTATCACATAAATTATTGCATAGCTATTGTGAGCGGTGTCTGTGATGGTTTGATCAAAGATGAATAAAAGTCTTGATTAATTTTCTGTATATTGTTTCTGTGCTAAATTTATGTAAAGGTTTTTTGTAATCAAAATTCACATATTCAGAAGCTTTCAGCGATAATACTAGGGTTCCAACCGAAACAAAATTTCCCTACTGTCTATAATAAAACTGAAAGCTACAAGTTAATCTTTGAAAGTTAGAAAAAAAGAAACTGTATCTGAAACAGCTAAAAGCAGTTAATGGTTAATTCCAGTTTTTTCTGATACGTAAATGAAATAAATTGAATAGATCCTTCTATTTTCGAAGAAAGGCAAATAATCTTTCAAAAAAAGCTGTTAAAGTTTGAATTTGGACAGAATTTCCAGGAACTACAGCTCAAAAAAGGTCGTCATGAGATATCAATCCCTTATAACTTAAGATGTAAAACATTTATTGAAAAATCAAAAAAAGTTATTAGATTCCAATTCACTTCAATAGTAATGCCTGCTAACTCAATGCTTCTACATATAAAGCCGCTATGAAATATACTTTTCTCTTCGAATTTGCGTTAAATGCTAGAAATTATTATTAATTCATAATGTCCATCATTCGTTGGTAAATCTAATTTCAACTAAAATATGTTAAATAATATTAGTTTGGATTGAGTGAAAATAAGTTAAGGTTGAAGAGTTACAAATGGTTTTGTCTAGTTAAGAATAGCTTCGAAAAGTGATTTAGTTAAAACAAGTTTAAACTAAACAAGTCGGGTGTTAATTATCTAAAATAATTCACAAAAGCATAAATACACCGATAAGAACTCAGTTTTATACAGAAAGCTTATACCTATATCAGATAGATTAGTTAGATGGTCAGATACTCTAATTTTTTTAAAAGTATTCGTAAAATGCATTTCAATTAAAATCTGTAAATGCAATTAATAAAATTACCCAAAATTTTTAATCGCGATTCAACAAATTTGTGTGATAATATTAACTGTGATTAAAGAAACATTTTGCAAGGAGAAGCGCAATACCTTAAATTATTTCCTATGCATATGCAAACAAAATTTAAAGGTGTCCTAAAAGGAAATGTATGTTCTTAAAATTTAGTAAGATATAAAGAACTTGCAATAGTATAAGTATTTTTTTAATTATTTTTTCAATAGTGAAACTCCGCCCGAAATTATTGAATATTAAGTACATGAATTTTCACATTGCTAACTAATCGTAAAACTAATGGAGTGAAAGTATGTCCAAGCAGGGAATCGAACCCGGACTTTTGGAATAGCGCTGGCATGCTCTAACTTTAAGCTACGAGGACGATACATAGCCTAAAATCTCTCTCTCACATATGGCAGTCAGACTGCAACCGCAGCTAGTTCAGAGCGCTACTCGCCCGGGTTCGATTCCGTCTTGTACATTTTCCACTCTGTTGGTTTTACCATTAGTTAGAAGTGTGAAAATTTGCGTATTTAATATTCAGTAATTTCGGGCGTGGTTTCACAACTGAAAAACTAATTTAAAAAATACCTATATCTGTGATGTAGTGATACTTTGGAGTTTAAAAAGACAGCTAGCAAAATTCGTTTTTGATTTGGGTTTCTGAATAATGCCGCACAGGCATTTGGCCGGATGGTTATGTCAAGAAGAAAATTGATGAATTCCAGAAGTGAAGCAGTCGAATGAGATGCGTATTTAATATTCAGTAATTTCGGGCGTAGTTTCACAACTGAAAAACTAATTTAAAAAATACCTATATATATGTGATGCAGTGACACTTTGGAGTTTAAAAAGACAGCTAGCGAAATTCGTTTTTGATTTGGGTCTCTGAATAATGCCGCACAGGCATTTGGCCGGATGGTTATGTCAAGAAGAAAATTGATGAATTCCAGAAGTGAAGCAGTCGAATGAGATGCGTATTTAATATTCAGTAATTTCGGGCGTGGTTTCACAATTGAAAAACTAACTTAAAAAATACCTATATATGTGATGCAGTGACACTTTGGAGTTTAAAAAGACAGCTGGCGAAATTCGTTTTTGATTTGAATTTCTGAATGCTGCCGCACAGGCGTTTGACCGGATAGTTATGTCAAGGAGAAAATCGATGAATTCCAGAAATGAAACAGTCGAATGAGATGCGTATTTAATATTCAGTAATTTCGGGCGTAGTTTCACAATTGAAAAACTAATTTAAAAAATACCTATATATGTGATGCAGTGACACTTTGGAGTTTAAAAAGACAGCTGGCGAAATTCGTTTTTGATTTGAATTTCTGAATGCTGCCGCACAGGCGTTTGACCGGATAGTTATGTCAAGGAGAAAATCGATGAATTCCAGAAATGAAACAGTCGAATGAGATGCGTATTTAATATTCAGTAATTTCGGGCGTAGTTTCACAATTGAAAAACTAATTTAAAAAATACCTATATATGTGATGCAGTGACACTTTGGAGTTTAAAAAGACAGCTGGCGAAATTCGTTTTTGATTTGAATTTCTGAATGCTGCCGCACAGGCGTTTGACCGGATAGTTATGTCAAGGAGAAAATCGATGAATTCCAGAAATGAAACAGTCGAATGAGATGCGTATTTAATATTCAGTAATTTCGGGCGTAGTTTCACAATTGAAAAACTAATTTAAAAAATACCTATATATGTGATGCAGTGACACTTTGGAGTTTAAAAAGACAGCTGGCGAAATTCGTTTTTGATTTGAATTTCTGAATGCTGCCGCACAGGCGTTTGACCGGATAGTTATGTCAAGGAGAAAATCGATGAATTCCAGAAATGAAACAGTCGAATGAGATGCGTATTTAATATTCAGTAATTTCGGGCGTAGTTTCACAATTGAAAAACTAATTTAAAAAATACCTATATATGTGATGCAGTGACACTTTGGAGTTTAAAAAGACAGCCGGCGAAATTCGTTTTTGATTTGAATTTCTGAATGCTGCCGCACAGGCGTTTGACCGGATAGTTATGTCAAGGAGAAAATCGATGAATTCCAGAAATGAAACAGTCGAATGAGATGCGTATTTAATATTCAGTAATTTCGGGCGTAGTTTCACAATTGAAAAACTAATTTAAAAAATACCTATATATGTGATGCAGTGACACTTTGGAGTTTAAAAAGACAGCTGGCGAAATTCGTTTTTGATTTGAATTTCTGAATGCTGCCGCACAGGCGTTTGACCGGATAGTTATGTCAAGGAGAAAATCGATGAATTCCAGAAATGAAACAGTCGAATGAGATGCGTATTTAATATTCAGTAATTTCGGGCGTAGTTTCACAATTGAAAAACTAATTTAAAAAATACCTATATATGTGATGCAGTGACACTTTGGAGATTAAAAAGACAGCTAGCGAAATTCGTTTTTGATTTGAATTTCTGAATGCTGCCGCACAGGCGTTTGACCGGATAGTTATATCAAGGAGAAAATCGATGAATTCCAGAAATGAAACAGTCGAATGAGATATTTCCAAGCTTTATTTACATATTCAGGAACACTCAGAATGAGAAATGCTCAATCTAATCGATGACAAAATGATTTCTTTATCCTGTCTATGTGGTAGCCGGAGTTTCAGAAAAAAAGCTTCTAATAAACTTCGAAGCCTGGAAGACCACCTAGTATATTAATCCACCTCGAAATCAACTCTCAAATTTTATTACCTCCTATCTGGCTGCGCGTATGTATTTAACTTACTATGGCGAAAAGCGACAATTAAGGTCAGCTGACTTTTCTTCTCCAATCGTAATCGCTTTAAGAGGGACTTATTAATTGTTCCGGTAGATTAATCTTGAAGTGATTGAATGTCCGTAGTGCAACAAATTTCTTCTAGAATTTTCTATATCCTCGAGTCAGGTACACAATATGTACATAAAAAATAATCTTTGCGATCGAGAGCCTTGGCTAAAAATAAATTTCAAATTGCCAGACGATAAATTTAACAGAAAAGAAAAAATAATTTATTGAAGCGGAATAAAATAAAGAATTAGAAAGCATTGAAATATTAAAATAGACACCTTGATATTTTAATGAAAGAATTATTTTAAATAAATATGTTTTTTTAGAACGGGATAATTTATGAATTATAACATTTTAGCATTTAAATAAAGAATTTAGAGGTGTTTGATATACACGGGAAATCATAGTGAAATTTACTAGGGATTTAAAAAAAAATAAAAGTGTTTTATTTAAGGAATATAAGTAGCTAGTGCCATTTTTAGATTTAAGCAATTTGAATAAACATTATTAGGTGGATTAAGATCTTATACCTTTGCATACGGAGGATGATAGATTAATATAAAAATAGGTTTTTAATATAACTAGGGGATCGTACCCGGCCTTCCCGGGTTAAAGAATATAGGTGAAAACATTTTTTTTTTTTAATTGAAAACTAATAATTTTTTATATGCAATAAATTTTTTAGATTGTTCACTTGCATTAAAAAAGAATTTTCATATGAGAAATACGAATTATACAATCAAATAAATTTTTGAAACTTATCAAAAGCGATATTTTCTTATTAGCCGTATGCTAAGAATTATTTAACCAAGATTTTGCTACTTCTGGCATCCTTTTATATCCTGATAATTTCTGAGCTTATACGTGTCTGTTAAATTTGTGTATTATTTTTATTATTTTATTTATTTATTCATAGGAAGTTTTTTTGATGGGTATTAGCCGTAAGAAAATAATGAACTCTTTATTTTGTTTTAAGGGCGAACGGATTGATCTTTCGTAATCGAGCTCCTAGCGATATTGATAATTAAAAAATATTTCATGCTTTAAAATTGTTTTTAAAACCATAGACAATCAGTAAACTGAAATGAACTTTGCAAAAAAAATTTCATTTAAAAAAAAAAAATCCAATTTGGTGATCTAAAAATTTAAATTGTACGATTACAAATATGTTAGATTTGTGTTCTTTCAATATTATTCGTTTATTTGTTGATAAAAGAATTCTTAATTTCGTAAATATGTCTTTCACAAATATATTAGATTGGTATTTTTTTTAAATATTATTCCTTTTTTTTTTGTTTATAAAGGAAGTATTAATTTCGTTATGTAAAAATATTCAGAAACAATTGCTGAAAAAGGTTTGTTGCTTTATGTGTAAAATGTTTATTATTATTATGTATTGAAACGGGCACGTGATAAGATAAAATTTAAAAAATCATGCTTAAAAATTATTTTAGAAAATATAATACATCAGTCAATTAAGATAAAGTTTTTAAGCAAATTGCATTTAAAAGTAATTTTTTTTCCCTATGCGACGAAAATTGAAAATGCACGATGGTCAGAAGATTAAGAAATTGCAGTAGCGAAAATTTCAAGACCGAAATTTTATCGTGAAGTGTTGCCATTCGCAAAATGACGCCAGCGTTACGCACAGATACGTTTGTTCTTTATCATACAGACACTTAATCAATAAAATATAATAAAGATCAGTTATTACACTGTAAAAAAAATACTGTAAATTTGTCAGAACAAACTCGCTCACAATGAATGTGCTGTATCTTTCTTTGGTTTCCTGACTATATAAACATGAAAAATACAGTAGTTGCGTAAAATTAACAGCACAATGTGCTGGCAATTTGGACGCTAGCACAAACTGCTGGCGTCCGACTTGCCAGCATATTGTGCTGTTAATTTTATGTAACTACTGTATTTTTCATGTTTATATAGTCAGAAAACCAAAGAAAGATACAGCACATTCATTGTGATCGAGTTTGAGCGCGAGATGAACAGTACATTGTACTGTAAAAATGTCGTGTTTTTTTTTTTTTTTTTTTTTTTTTTTTTTTACAGTGTAGGATGTGGTTATCAATTGAGGCTCTTATGCTCCGTATTCTGGAATGATAAATAGCAATTTTCACGTTCTCAAAATTTGCATACGCACTTCTCAGATCCATAATCATTTTAAAAAAAAATTGTATTCTGTTTGATCATTTAAAAATTATTTTAACTCAAAACTTGAAGTCACGATTGTCAGCAACATCTTTTATATCAACAGACGCACTTTTTACTTGAGATTCTAATCTCAATTCCGGAGAGTAAAAATTTCCGTAATTTTTTTTTTTTTTTTTTTTGACTCATTTCTGTTGAAATGTTTCATTTTATCTATGAAAATTATTGATTTCTTTTAAATATGACTTCATTTTCACTTAAATAAGCATTTCGCCTAGTGTCTGAAACTTGGTATCAGCACACACGCAGAAGAAAAAACAATATAGAAAATTTATGAGGAAAAATGCGTGTTTTCAAAAGCCGTATGTCATTTTCCGTTTTATGTCACTAATATAGTATTCTGCTCCAAATGGGATTTTTCGACACTAAATTCTATACAACAATTTTGAATTTTTATCAGAAAATAGCATGAATTAAGATAAAAGTACCTGATTATTTCTCTCTTGTCTGTAATAATGAAAGCTATCTAATTTTCACCCTTTTGAAGAAATTTCATAAAATGCTTTTAAAATTAAAATATAAAATTGGGCATATTAAAAAAAAAACAGATAGAGTGTTCACATCTACAAATGAAGAGTTTTCAGTTTAAAAAAAAAAAAAAAAAATAGTAAAATTGGTTCAGTGAAAGATCGGGGCAGATGGCTAAAATACACACTTCTGATTTAAATGTATAGATTATATAAAATTAGGAAAAATTAAATTAAGTAAATTATGTTATTTTGTTAAAATTATAGTAGAATGTCCTAAAGAATAGCATTAAAATTTTATTATTCAACAGAATTTTGGACAAAAATTTCAGAACATAATGTTATTTTAAACCACAAATTATTTGCTTGCCCTTCTAACTCGGCGAAGCAAATCCATCCAGGCGAGAATAATCTATTTCTGTAATATAAATCGCTATTATTTGCATGTCACCTCTCTTTTATAAATACACTCTAAATTTTTGTAAAACATTGCGTTTTATCAGTGTGTTATTTCGCTTATATAATTTTCAAAAGTGAAGCATTTTCACCTCTGAAGAATTTAAAAGCAGCTGGGCTGTGAAAATGGCGCACTTCTACAAAATATAATTCAGGTTTAAGAATTAAAATACACGCTTTTTTTATAAAATTCCGTCATTTGCATCCGCTAAAGCAATCGACTTTTACAACCCGGTCTTAAACTTCGTCTATAGAAAAGTATGCACATGACGTCATTGTCACGGAATAACAGACAATATTCTTGACAGAGCACATATTTTAATTTCAACTTATTTTTCAGGTTTTATAAGAAAATGGCAACAAACAGATACAGATCTCCTATTTCCGACTATTTTCCATTTACTTTCAATGACTTTCAATAGAAATGGGGTACATTTGTTGCCACGATAAGAAAAATGGTATTAAAAGCTGCAAAAAATTAATATCTCAGAAACAAATTGAGATACAGCTTTCAAACAAATTGCATTTAAAAGAGCATATTTTTCCTTATACGACGGTGTAAAAATTTAAATTGTGCGATGTTTAGAAGTTTAAAAATTTGCAGTAGAGGAAATTGCAAAACCAAAATTTCATTTCAAATTTCAAAGTGTTGCCATCCGCTAAATGACGTATGCGTTACGCACAGATATGTTTGTCCTTTATAATATAGATAAGCCGGTATAATTCATGGAATATTATTAAAAGAATAATTTGCATGGAATAATGTTAACCTTGGCGAAAATTTTTTTAATTTTGTAATATATATGTTGGGTTTTATTACGTCTCATGTTTCGCCAGAGTATTGTATGCTCATTTAGACATTCAATCTTGTGCTGCAGTTGCAGCCTTACCGACATATGTGCGTGAGAAATCCCAGGCTGGGTATGGTCCTGGTAGCTTACAGGTAAAGCATCGGAGCACTATTCTAGACGTCCGGGTTCAATTCCCGGTGTGGACAGTTTCCATTCTGTTTGTTTTACGTTTACTTAGTAATGTGAAAAGTTCGCGTATTTAATATTCAATAATTTTGGGCGAAGTTTAACTATTGAAAAAATAATTTAAAAAATTCTTATATTTGTTCACCTATGCTCGGTTTTATTGCGTCTCATGCTTCAACGCCGCACAGTGGATCAAAGTATAGGCGTTGTCGAACATAGGATTATCACGATAGTATAAGCCTACATATATGATGTTTTTTGTTATATTTAGGTTTAAATGAGAAAAATAAATGATACTGAAAGTATCTGCATAGTTTTTACGAACAATTTCGTGCTTTTTTTGTCGCAAACAGTAAGTTTATGGAGATGATGAATAACTAAAATAAACTGGAAAAACAAAGCATGCAGTTTTTATTTATATCCAAATGACATTTGTGGAATATTTAAAGCATTTGTTTAATTTTTAATTGGCAACATATGCATTACTCTTTAAAATTTTTCTACAAAACTGCAACAGTTTAGAACTTATTTCAGTGCATATTTGTTATTATTGGGTTTGAGTTTTTTAAAATTATTTTGTAATAATATTAATTTTAGTATATTTCTTTTTTATTTGAAACAAGATTATTTCATTTTGTCTTTTTTCTTATAATGATTTGAAATATGATAACAAACAGAGATTTGTTTTTGTTTCTGAAAAATTTAAATTGTGGTTTTAGTTATGAAAAATCAATGCTTAGTTTTGTAAGTGAACAGTGTGGACTAATTGCCTCAGAAATTGTTGGGGAAAATTTAAAGGAGCGTTCACGTATATTTTGTGTAAATGTAAAAGATTAGCTGGCTGAAATCTGAACGAAAATTAGATCGTTTCAATAATAAAAACTATTCTTCACTTTGGTGTTCCTTTAAATTTGGTAATGAGCTTAAACAATTTGCAGTTGAAAATTTGCAGAAATCAACATCACGAAAATGTTTTTTAGACGTAACCAAAACTCACGAAATAAGACTAAGTCAAAGTTTCAGAGAGGATACTTCTGGGGAAGCTAAATTAAGAAGAATTAAAGAGTAAAATTAAACGCGAATTCAGAAAAGAATTAGGTTTGCTAATAGATATTAAACCAGGAAGTGGTTTGATACACGATGAATACACTGCAAGGACATTTTTTGCTGAGTTTGAAAAGACAGCTGAGATCATTGGATTGGATAAAGAACTTATTAAACGTTTTGCAATTATAATGGTGATAGCCTGTGGCGAAGTAATTAATGCCGAAAAATTTCGCCATTTCGCACTAGGAACAGCTAAACAATGTGCCTCAAAATGCAATAGGTATCATGCCAGCTTCTGTACATAATTACTAACTCATGAAAAGGATATGATTGCAAATTTTGCTGTTCCAATATGATAATTATTGGAAGAAGCTAGCGAAGCTCGAAATAAAAAAAATTCGAAGGTACCGGGAGTCGCATGAGAGAAAAATAAGTCAAAGAGCATGTAATGAAGACTTATTGCACCATTTGCTAAAATCATCTGACTGTTTGATTTCCAGTATTAGACACAAAATAAAAAACATTCAAAGGAACAGAAAATTTCTTGAAGCATTGGGACTTTTACTTTAAAATACAACACTTTATCACTGACATAGCAGCGCATCCATTTATTAGAGAACATTTAACCCTCTGAATGCCTTTGCACATTTCAGCATTTTCATGTAAGCGTTTATATAACACGAGATACGAGTATATTAAATTTAATTTCGCAGTTTAATGTTAAATTAGTTTTTTTACATCATTTCATTCTAGAAATTTTTTACAGTATAATCTTCTTTAAAATATATTTTTGTGTACAGCCAATTTAAAATGTTTTCTGGAAACGGAAAATTACGTAATAGCCGCTTTAAGACCATTTATTTGAAAAACGCGCAGGTTTGCGCAAAAAATCCTCAATACCACATTAAAATATAGGCTTTCAGGAATATCAGCATGTGTTTAAAATTTTAAACAACTTTAAACAATTTAAGTTACGTAATTTTGAAGATTATGAATCCGTTAATTCTATATGTGTTGTTCATAATGTAGAATGAGACATAAAATTCAATCAAAATGTAGTCCTAGTGGTTTAAAATGAGTTTTAAGAAATTATTAATGATATTTTAAATGAGTTATTTGTAGAGGTTACTTGGATTTTATTTCTGAGCTCAGCTAAAAATCAGTAAAATTTCCAAAAAAATTCCTCTGCTGAAAGGTGTATATTCCGAGCTATACAAATACGATATAATTTTTTATAATTTAAAAAATAAGCACATATTCGTATTTTGTAGATATTCTTTTAAAATATTTCATTGCAAAAAAAAATAGTTATTTGATGATTATTTTTTGGCTCTATGTTCGCATTTTCTTATGGATTGATCCACTATGCGCCGTGATGAGTGACCATGAAGACTTTTCACCTTGTGCAGCGGTTACAGCCTTACCGACATATCTCACTGGTTTGACATATCAGTCTGGTTTTCGTCCTCGTAGCTTAAGGGGGCTCAGGACTCATAAAATTAGAAAAAAAAGGACCATTTTCAACATTTCTCTTAAAAGGTGTATGATTTAAAAACACAATTTTTATTAGTAATAAAGACATAAGTCATGTATTTAAAAAATTACAAGTTGCATAAATAGTTTTTATAGGGGCCTCCAAACAGTCAGGCATTTTTTGAGCAGAAAATTGGTATAACAGCTTACGCGCAGGATTACAAAATAGATTTTGCGATTAGAATCCAATTTTTGTGCCTAATTATACATGAGATTGCTATAATTAAAGTAAACAAAAATAAATTTAAATTCTTATAACTCGAGAACCGTTAAAGATACAGGGTTGAAACTCGGAACATATCTTTTCAATTATTTTACTTTACTTTTGAGTCATCATATTTGAAAAAAAAAATTACTTTTGAAAATATGATTTTTTTTTAAAGTTGCACCATTTTTTGTAATTTTCTCGTTAAATATTTTTATTTATTTTTTTTTAATTAATATTTTTTAAATGCTGGCTCTAAATTAAAAAATATATATTTCTGTTTATTTAAATGAAAAACAATTTAAATTCTACAAATAATATTTAGAGTTATAACGATTTTAAGTTATACCACTTTTTTCATAAATTTTAAATTAATTTTTTTTTAAAAAGCTATGAGAAGTTTTTCATTTGGTTTTGTTTACAAATGATATGGTTAATCATATCACACCATATCATAACCATATCACAAAAAAATTCAAAATTTTAACTCAATAAATAACTAGTATGTTGTGACCATCACAAAACTTTCTTCTATATAAATCACGTCAATTAAACCATTTAAATAGTAAAAGAAATTACATCAATTTAGCACCAATTCATATCAAAGTACAGTAGCCACCCGCTTAACCGGCCTAAACGGGACCGGGGTAAGCCGGTTAAGAGAAAAACCGGTTAAAGCGGAGAAGTAAAAAAATAAAGAAAGAAAGAAAGAAATAAGTATTTGCGTAACTTAATTAATTAAATATGTGCGATGTATTTAGTTTTTCAATTTGTGTAGTTTTAAAAAAGTACATATTTTTATATTTTCTTAAATGAATACTAGTTATAATTAATTGAACTGAAAAAAATTATCACTGATAACAAATAATGCAAATTATTTAACACAAATTAAATTGTTGAAAATCGTGTTACGCAACTTTACAAGAAGTTGAAATTGTCCTACATTATGTATATTTAAATTAATCAACCATAAAGAAATCAGTGACCTTCTTCTGTTGAATGCAAGATGACCGACATTTTTCAGCATTATATCTCCATCTCTTTAACATCCTGTTTAACCGAGGAAGCTGTTAGCCGCTACTCAACATAGCTTATCGCCAACTTTAATGCTTTAACTCCTTCCGTATGAGGAGTTTTAACAGTGTCAACTAAAACTGAATCGTCAGGAATCAAAAGTCAGAAACAAAATCATGATCGTCTTCGTATTGAACAACATCAGTTACAGTCCTAGTTATATCCTCGTCAAATAATGTTTCATGCTTAAGATCTTTATCAGACTCAAACAACTTACATTTTCTACAGCGATCTGTTCACATCCCTCGTTTTTTAAATGCTTGTACAAAACAGTTTGCAGATAGATCAGACATTTTAGAGTTCCGAGTGGGAGGAGATTGCATATTTGACCATTAAAAACACAAAATCTCAAATCTTCCGGGGTGACATCTCATTGTTCCTGTGTGGGGGCGGGGGGGGGATGTCCCCCCAGGCCACACCGTGAATTCAAGACTGGTGAAGATCAACAAAGTATCAGAACCGACGTTCTCCCTTTTGGAATTTTGCCTCCTTCCCCTCTAGATTCTATTTCTACTCAAAAGCGTAAGGTGAGTTACCGAGGCCGTCATCTCTGAATTTTGCCTGATATTGGGAAAAAAAGTCGGCCGGTTAAAGCGGAGTTCTGGTTAAGAGGAGGCCGGTTAAGAGGGAGGCTACTGTATATCTGAATTTGAAGTTTGATAAAAATTCTGAAAAATGTAGCATAGCAGCGCCACCTGTTGAGTGATTTACACCAATACATAAACAGCAATAATTGATATCCAGGTATACATGGATCTGAAGTTCGTTGAAAATCCAAGCATTAGTTCTTGAGATAAAGCTATTGCAGAAATCACAAAAAACAGCATAACAGCGCCACCTATTGAGCGATTTACACCAAACTGTATAAAATGTCAATTCATTTTAAGAACTAACTGATTCTAATGTTTGATGAAAACTCGTGCATTAGTTCTTGAGATTGAGCTATTGCGGAAATCGTGAAAAAGGCTGCATAGCAGCGCCACCTCTCGAGCGATTTACACCAAAAACTAATCAGCACCAATTTATATCAGGGACTAACTGAATATAAATTTTTATTCAATTTCGTTCTTTAGTTCTTGATATAGAGCGCCCACAATATCTGTGTCACATACAGACAGGCAGACAGACAGACTCACATACAGACATTTTGTAAAAACTTGTTTTTTCAAATTCTCTGACCCCTAAAACGTGTAAATCCGTCGAAAACCGAAAGTCGAAAATTTTCACGAATCCAGTACTTTCTTCTTGTAAAGATAGAAGAAAGTAAAATTTTTTTGAAAATGTGTCCCGGACCCCCTTAAGCTAAAAAAGGAAGCATAGTAAAAAAAAATTCTCACTTTAAATATTAATTTATTACAAGAATAGCTTAAATAGTTCTCGCAAGTTTGCTTTTTTACTTTCTTCTATCTTTATAAGAAGAAAATATTGACTACGTGAAAAAATTTGATTTCCGCTTTTCGACGATTTACATGTTTTAGAAAGTTTTGAACACGATTTTATTGTTTTATGAAAATGTATGTCTGTGAGTCGGTTCGTATGTGACACAAATTATGCGGTTGCTGTATACGGCATTCTCACAATCTTTTGTCTTTTAAGTCCCTGAATAATAATTTTTATTTTAGTTCATATTCTTGTGTTTTTTTTTTTTTTTTTTTTTTTTTTTATTTCATATGCTCATATAACATTGCATGACTGCATAACATTATTAACGAGATAAATAAGTTTTGGACGATGTTGGGGGTATAAATATCCAGGAAACTTCTATATCGTCCCGCGTCCCAGATGCTGATTTTTAAGTTTTGAGCTGTCTGTATAAATTTGTTTCAATAAAAGTAATTCAATGTATTTTTTTTCGAAAATGGGACTACTGTTTTAGATAAATATGTAGCAAAAAATGAACACACACATTTTTATGGTTGCTTTATTTTTTTTAACTCTATCCCTGGGTTTTAGTTTCCTTACCGTCTCTATTGCTTAAATTATACAGAAAATCACTTTAGATGCAGCCACAAAATTTTTTTAAAGTTTTTTCTCATGCAAAAGTATGCTAAAGAAAGAATATCTAAAATTCTTCGACAAGATATTTACTGCAGAATTTAAATAAGCATTTAAATATCAATTTCATGGATCGTGGCTTTACTATCAGTCTTACCGTCCCCAAGATTTATTCCTGTACTTTTCGAGGTAAATTTATTTATTTATTTTTTTTTGTTGTTGTTATTTAAACCAATGTAAATAACTATTTCTAAAAATCAATGAACACTGTGGCTGTAATTTAGTCTTAACATGATTTGCCTAAAAATAGGTGGTAATTTTCATTACCGTCCCATCCTTACCATCACATTTTTTCCCTTACCGTCCCTGTTTCTTATACCTTCCCGGGTTTTTTTTTTTTGTGTTCCGTATATAAAAAGTAAAAACGAAACCATTATAAGATCACTGCTGCATCTATCTGTCCGTCTATCTCAGCGGTATTACTCGTAAACTACGGAGCGTGGAAAGTTCAAATGGGGGAAGTAATAAAGATTATTGACCACATTTTTACAGCTTATATTTGCATATATTATTACATTTGCATATATATTTAGAAAAAATGTAGTGGAGCTAATTATGTTACTTAAAAAAACAAATCTTTTCTTTGTATATCGTGTGGGGTATCGTGTGAAAGCTTTTGTAACGCTGAACTCAAAAATATATTTCTTTTAATTTTAGGTACTATATTTTCATGCATATCGTCGAAAATGTAGTGCAAAAATATGCTTCTCCTCCCCCCCCCCCCACGCACACACCTATTTCTGAATCTACTGAAACTAAAATTATAAAAAAAATAGAGGTAGTAGATGTTAACGTAAACCTCGCAGGAAAATTATAGCGATTACCCGAGGTCACATAGTTTTTTAAAGTGTATTTTTGCGATACACACAAATTTCGATTTGCGGGCATTTAGCATAGGTTTTGAAGAGCGCTGGAGGTACCTATCGTATCAGAAGTATAAAAGCATTGTTGATAATGATTTTTAAAATAAATCGTCGATAATTAGCCGAGATAATAACCCTTAAATACCCGAACAGTTTGGACATGCATAAGGGCAGGGCAGCGTGCTCTAAGTACCATTGGCTTTTAAGACACAGATAACAACTAGTAATGATACATTTATGTAATACAATGTCCAGTAGCTGTAAAAAAGCAAGAAGCATCAAATTGTTAAAAACACACTAATTTAAGTAGAATTAATCACATAAATACTATGGGATTTGCGACTAGTTTGCATTGAGTGAATCTCCGAATACGCCTCTCGTGTCCTTAAATGTTAATTAAAAACCTATTTGTAAAAACGCGACACGGAGCATTCGGCGTTGCAAAATTGCGACCTCCTTTCGAAGCGCACTTCATCCAATGCCAAGTTTATATTGAACACGAGTTTTGTTTTAGCTACATTGTAAATAGAAAATATTATTACGACTCTGAATTTAATTTTATGAAATGTCAAATAAAGTTTAAATACGCACTATTTTTATTATTAGTGCCGAATTAAGTGTTCATCATAAACAGATTAGGTAAGATTTAAATAAGAGTGGTACAGAATAGCAATGTTTGATATTATTTGGCTTCCTATCTCTTTGAACTTTTACGGTATACCCATTCATACTTTTCTAGTATACACACAGCTATACCAAACCCTACGTTATACAGTTTTTTACAAAGTGTTATTTTTTGTTACTTTCTTCTATCTTTAAAAGGAGAAAGTGTTGGATTCGTGAAAATTTTCGACTTCCGTTTTTCGATGGATTTACACATTTTAGGGATCAGAGATTCCGAAAAAATGTTTTTACAAAATGTATATCTATGAGTCTTTGACTCTGGCTGTCTGACTGTACGTGACACAAATTTTGTGGGCTCTCTATCTCAAGAACTAATGCATGAAATTTAATAAAAGTTTATATTCAGGTAGTCCATATCTTAAGTTGGTTCTGATTAGTTCTTGGTGTAAATTGCCCAACAGGTGGCGCTGCAATGCTTTTTTGCGATGTCTGCAACAGCTTTATCTCAAGAATTAATGCACAGCTTTTCATCAAGCTTCAGATTCAGTTAGTCCTTGATATAAGTTGGAAAGGATATAGATGGCGCTGCTATTCTGCATTTTGCAGGAATTACACGATTTCAGCAACTATCTCAAGAACTAATGGACTACTTTTAATCTAGCTTCAGATTTAGTTAAACGTTGATACAAGTATTTGCAGATTCAATTTTGGGGTTAATCGCCAATAAGTGGTGCAGCCATGTTGGAATTTTAACGATTTTCTCAATAGTTCTATCTCAAAAACAAAACCACGGATTTCCCTTAAACTTCAGATTCTGTTAGACGTTGACATAAATTGTTACTAATTAGACTTTGGTGTAAATCACCCAATAGGTGACGCTGCTAGACTTCATTTTACTGGATTTACATGAATTCAGCGATAGGCATATCTCAAGAACTAAATGCACGGAATTTCTTATCTTTAGAATCTTCATGATGGGCATAGATTGCCATTCAATTTTGGTAGTGGGATAGCGAATTTTAAAATATTAACATGTATGAGGCAGAAGAAAGTTTTGGGACTGGTGCATCCGACTAGTTCTTTAAGTAACTAACTTTTTAAAAATACAGTTATTAATTAATATATTTATTGTACGGAACCCTTTGAGCGCGAGTAATACTCGCACTTGACCGTTTATTTACCTTACTGTCCCTCCTTCTTTAACACACCTTTAAGACAGTGTTATACCAAAATTTTGTACTAAAAATACTATATTGTTATTATTTCTTATTTGAATGCCCTGTGGGTATTATGAAAATTCATTATAAGTAAAAATTTAGAAGAAAATAAAAAGTTTTATTTGTAAAATGGTAAGGAAAATGAAACTCGCAAGTTTATCTTAAACCTCAGTTAAATAAAAAAAAATTTCACTGCTGACCATTTTTTCTTTATTTTGAATCTTTAAGGCATTCGTGTAACAGATTAAAATGTTACTTTACCAAGTTTAATTTCAACAGATTTTTATTTCTGAAAGTCAAAAGATTGTGAGAATGCCCAGTATCCCAAGAACTAATTCATGGAATTTAAGAAATTTTTTGATTATGGTATACCTTTACATAAATTGGTGCTGATGTGATTTTCATGCAACTCGCCAAACAGTTGCTGCTGTTATAGTGCATTTTTCACGATTTCTACAATAGCCATACCTATAAACTAATCATATTCTAAATCACTTAATTTACATTATCATAGCTAAAATAGTTGCTATTACTGCAATGTAGTGATAAAAAAAATAATTAAAGCATATAGAAATGTTAAATTCATAACTGCATTATAGAATTGTTTGGTACTGCCTTGTATTGTGTAATTTTAGAAATAAAAATTCTCTTATGCTCCATCAATGAATGTAAATTTAATATAGTTTGATGTATTCCCTTAGCTATCACTTATTTAGTACAATTTCCAATATTTAGTAAAAAAATACAATAATTAGATAATTAATTAATAAACTAATTATATATATATATATGTATGTCACTTTATTCATAATATCACAGTTTTTGTTGTTGGTCGGTAATGTTTATTTAAGAGTTATATATGTATATATAAGAAGATTGGTTTTATGATGATCAGAGTATCAATAACTAGCCTGTTCTAAAATACTAGAGAAGCAAACAAGTTTAAAGAGATAAAAGAAAATAGATAAAAATAAATAAGTGATAGAACATTAATTAATGAGATGGTGGAGTGTGGTCGGATGTATACAGTCGTACCCGGTTAAGACGCTCACGGTTAATACGCGATCCCGCTTAATAAGCGGATTTTTCTGGTCCCTTGAACATTGCCCATAAGGCTAATGCAAAAATATCACGTTTAATACGAGAACGGTTATTATGCGATCCCGCTTAATACGCAATAAATTCTCGGTGTATTTAGGGAAAAATCACGTTTAAGACGCGAATTCTTTCTTTCTTCACGAGTGTTGCCAATTTAGCGAATTATTTTCATTCAGATAAAAAACACTGTTTCCGAATAATATTAAAGGCGAAAATTACTATTTAGGAATCGTGGCAGATATATGATATGAATAAACAAATCTCCGCTAAATTATCAAAACGTCAATTATTCTTTGATCTCGCCCCCTAACATTCTTTGTTTCTCACTTCATGTATGCAAGGTCGTGCGAAGCGGGGAGCGAATTGGCCTGTCTCCCCGGGCCCGGTACTTGAGGGGGCGCCAAATTTATACTACAATCCTCGTCTTTTTCTTCTTTTATATATTAAAATATTATACTTACATATTGGTAATATTTTTTCTCAGTGAAAGTACGAACAATTTTCGCTTCAAAGTTATTGCACCCGCCTTTACCTCACACCGAAATACAAATTTATGAATAAGGACTTCTTTCTTTTCAGAACTTGTTTCAGGTTTTTGTCTTTGTCTCTTTTGCTAACTTTCTCTGTTCTGAGTCTGTGCTTGTGACGAAAACATATACTATCAAAATAACATGGGGTTTCTTTCTTGGAATATAAAAGGGTTCCAAACTGTTATACTGTACTGTTATATAAAATCTCCTTTTCCAAAATATAAGTGCAATTTTCTTTTATGTTACTTAGTTTTCTGAAATTTCTGAATTAAAATTAAACCTAAAATTTCAAAATAAAGTGAAATATATACTCAATAGACTTTGTTTCTGTTTCTGCACTTTTCAATTTTGTGACACCTGTCACAAAGAAAAATTGGGAAAGGGGAGGGTGCCAAATTAAAACACGGGCGCACTTTTCTCTTCGCATGCTTCTGCATATATGTTTTTACAGTAACAGAGAGATATATACGAATTCAGGAAACTCAGATACGTCTTAAAAATTATTATGATTAGAGATGATCATACCCGTTGTTAGTGAGGTTTTAAATGTACGTTAAATCACTAGGATTGCATATTATAGGCAACAGAAAATGAAACTCGTAAAGATGAAACAAATACAACAGCGGTTGGATAATTCTTTTATGTTTTCTTTACATTTTGCTAAGATAACAATAAACAAATATTAATAAGGATTTTTTCACAAAGTTTAATAAAGATTTTTTTTTCTTATATTCGAAAGAAGGTGAAATTGTAATGGTACCCATTATTACAAGTATTAAATATGATTTTAAAACTGGGTTGGGTTTCAAAGATTTAATTTTTTTTTTAATTTCTGCTTATAAAAAAATGTCTAGTAGGAAAATCATTTTTATTGTTTTATTTTGGTTGCAACGTATTAATCGACAATAAAACCATCTTGGAATCCATGTTTATTTTCCGTTATTTCCAGTCGGTCGTATAAAAGGAAACAATGAGTTAAGGTGGAATACATTTAAATTTTAATCTAAATTTACATAAAAGCCACAATTTTCGATCGTAAACACATAGATAAAAGCTCTAAAGTTCATTTAGACTATTAAATGTGTAAATAAGCGTAATTCCTGCAACGTTATACAAATCACGTTTAATACGCGATCCCGCTTAATACGCGACTTTTGTCCACTCCATTGAAACGCGTCATAACCGGTTTCGGCTGTATATGATTGAAAGAGATAAAATAGCAAGTAAGCAAAAATTCTATCTAATAAGGGGGAGGGGATTTTTGAAAAAAAAAGGAATTCATCAAATTTCTCGTTATCAATTTTATCTAAATTTAAATAAATAGATAAATATGCTATACACTCCAGTACCTTTACATTGCTTTTACTACTGATAATTCGAGTTTCGGAAAAATTAAAGAGGTGGTAGTGATGCAATAAATGCCTTGCAACGAAATATTTTCATATTATACATGTTTTTTAACGTAATTCTTGTATTGAGATATTCTTTTAATGATGGGACGCTTTTTTGTGGAATGTAAGGTAATTTACAAATATTGCAAGTAATATTATAAATTCCATATTCATGGCTATAGCTGGAGAAATTATTCATTAGAAGGAAAACGAATTTTTTTTATAAGAAGTTTAAAATTATTGTGAAAGGTTAAATGTTTTAAAACTTTTGCTTATATACTTTGAAGTTGGACGAAAGGGAGAGTAGTCGCTTTATAATGTACATTTAAAAAAAAATTGGGACAGGAATTGAAATAGCAGATAATTCCTGACATTTCTTCACGGCATTTTTAATCATAGAAAAATTGAAATCGCTATTACCCACTACGATACATTCGATATATGTAATTTAATATTTTAAAAAAGGAATGAGCATCACAATTGATCTCAAAACTGTAAAATATACAGAATGTCCACTCTCAACGGTGTCCAATAACTAATGCCTTAAACATTGCTCATAGATATGTAGTTCCAAATACAAATACAGTAGAACCTCTTTCATCCGAAACTCTTTTAACCGAAACCTCGGTTAACTGAAATAAATTTTTAAAGCTTTATTATTATTATTATTATTTTTTTTTTTTTACTATCACATTTCTTTTGCGCACAATCCATTTTGAAAGCTTTTTTTTTTTTTAACTATGATATTCCTTGCTTGCAAGAGGTCCTTTCCGAACTACGAGTACATATACATATTTTCGATCCCTTTTCTTAAAGTTCCATTGAATTTAACTTGAGCTCCCGTAAGCTGCGGAGTCGAACGAAGAAAAGGAACAACTTAGCAATTCTGAATCTTTGAATGTTTTTCAAAAGGTTTTACATGACTGGAACAGCAGGAAGAATGTTATTCTTATGAACTAAAGATATTAAAAAACTCCGTGATAGAGCTTCTAAGGAAAAGGCAATTAAAACTGTGACAAACAAAATATTTTTTCAAACCCTTGTGATATATGTAAAAGGTATTTAATTTCAAAATTAAAATTCAGGTAATTTATTCTCTTTTCTATTTTGCTACTGCTTTATTTTTATTAAGTACTTGTTACCATAATAATAAGTATTGCCTATATTTCTCCTTAATCTTAAAATTGAAACATTCTCGATTATCCAAAAATTTCGATTTTCCGAAAGAGGGTCGGTCCCAATTACTTCGGATAATCGAGGTTGTTGTGTATGTGTTAAATGAGGTAAAAAATTATTTTAAAAGTCGTTTTGATCAATAAAAACATTTCTTAAAAAGTTACAAAATTTAAAATTTTATACGGTGCCCCAGACCTATAAGTGATATTTAAAAAAATCGTTTTACACTACAAAGTGAGAGAAAAAATGTCCCATTCATCTAACATTAACACTGACTTAGTTATGAAACTTTGAATTGCATGACGTATGCCAATTTTCTGCGTATGAACACAGGTAAGTTAGGCTTCTATGGATCACACACAAATTGCTTAAAGTATTAGAAGCATTTATTTCGCGTGTGCATTGCATCCGAAAGGAGTGACTTCGAGCAAATTTTAAGATAACTTTACATTTTATTAATTAAGATTTAGATTAGATAATGTCATAGCATTTAAAAATATGTATCATTTTGTAAAGAATTGTGGTTGTTGCTTTTCGTCATTTCATTTAACAAAAATTCTGTTATTTTTAAACTTATATTTATACTTTATATTTTTCTTTAATATCTCAGAATTTAAATAGATTTCAAATTTAAGCCAAATTTTGGATTATCCGAAGAAATATTTTCTATATCCGACGATTACTTATATTTCTAGCAAATTTGTGAATGACCCCTATTTCGCAGCAAAAAAGATGCTTCAACTTTAAACAGCTATTATTCAGTCATATTTAATTGTTGAAGAATTTGACATTTTTTTCTCAATTCTTAGTGTGATAGGATATTTTTACCAAACATAACTTACGGGACTATGGGACCGTATAAAAATTTTAAATTTACATAATTTTTTTAAGAAAAGTTTTTTATTGACCCATATCTTATTTAACCCCTTGAAGGGCACCAGTATATTATACATAGCACTTAATTTTAATTTCCAAACGCCACATTGGCACCAGAATTCAAGTATTAAATGTTGATTTGTATAATGTATGCGAAGAAAATCTTTTACTTACTTCAATATAAATTTGTTCAAATATACCGGTGTCATTCAATCATATTAACATTTTAGCAACACAAGTCCTTTGCCCCTGAAGGGGTTAAAATACTTCTGTATCTCATTTAAAACATTTCTCACAATTTAAACTATATTTCTATGCCAAGCGAGTTGGGGATCAGCCATAGGAAACCATTGAAAGTGGATACCCAGTAATATACGATCCATGTTAACATGCCGCGACACGCTTCTATACTCATAAAGAGGTGGTTTATAGATCAATAGAGATTACTGAAGGAGTGAAAGCTGCGAATGACATGATTTTTACCCGACTATAAACAAGGCTTATGTGTTTTACGAGTATCTGTGTATGTGGATTTCTTTATGCCCTCGAAACATCCCAACGGCTGGATGGATTTTAATGAATGGGGTCTCTATCATTTCGTCTCAATGGCCCGATCGTTATAGGCTAGGTTTTGTTTATATAAATTAGAAATGGCGGGCGTAAAATACAAAATGGCGGTAGAGACGGAAAAAAAAAATACGCACCCTATTGAGTGGCTTATCAATGGATAGGTCTTTCAAAATGAAGACGATGTTTCACTGACTATTTTGCAGTCAGAAGCTCCGTTAAAATATTATACAACTTGGAAGTTGTGTATGTAGGATCTCTAGCTTTACTGCAACTCTAACCATCATAGACATCTATAAACCTCATCAAAAGAGTGTTTATAGATAGGAACTAACAATTAAACACAACTTAAAATTCATCAATACAAGTAAATAGAAAAATAGGTAAGTAATATAAACAAGTAATATAAAAAAATACTTTAAATCAAATCCTACTTAGGTCAATAAGGGAATTTTTTTCTCCCATTCTTCTTTACTCTTGAGTGGCGCTTAAAATGCCTTGATCAAGAAGAGGGCTCTCTCGGTCCTAAAGTACCTTGAACGAGAAGAGGGCTCTCTCGATCTTAAAATACCTTGATCAAGAAGAGGGCTCTCTCGATCATTGAAAATTAATTAATTTAATTTAATTAATGAATTAATATTTGAAAAAAAACTGGATTAACATCAATTGTCATCCACTACAAGTTAAAAAAAATTATTTGAGCTTGATTGAAAATTTGAACAAGATATAAATATAGAGGGTGTGAGCTAATAGTAGGAATTGAAAAAAAAATAGTTTCACATTGATGAGAAATAATTAATTAGTTCGCTTTTTACGCAGTCGGTTTTTTTTTATTTTTTAAATTTAATTGTTTATTAAGAGATTGTTTTGTGCATAATTTTAGAGCCATCTAAAACAGATTGTTTCTAATGTTCATCTCTGTGTGCTATATTTTAGAAAATCAAGGAAAACTATTTTTGTAATTTGCTATCAGCCTAAATTAAAAATAAGGACGTGTAATGTAAGATAGTTATTTTTAAAGTACAACTACAGGGTAACGTTTGTAATTACGCTTTTGAAATGTCTCTGAAACAGAATAAATCTTAAAATAGTATAATTATGGAAGAATCTCTTTGCTGACACAATAAAAGGCTACTTTGATACCAGAAATAAGATACACTTTCTCGTAAAAATAATTATTTTGAAGAATACTTATTTAAACGATATATACAAAAAGATACTATTTACATAATTATTAATACATCTTAATTTTGTCTTCGTGCACACATCTATTTCACTTTTTTATATGTCTCTTTCCAACATTCTTCAGCATACATCCTCATTCATTGCCAAAACACTCCAACGTTCTTTTCTTCCCCAAATTACTTCAGTTCCCGCTCGCAATGAGCGTCTGTCGTACCGAAGTTGAGCTCTTACGCGTATGCGTTGTCACCAATCGCTAGAGTATCTTTAAGGCGGAGTTACGATTCAAGAATGAAATAGACATGGTTGGTTGTGTTTATGACGGCCAATTATCAACACGTGCGATATAGGCGGTGTCTTTTTCAGGTAACCTAACCCGTATTTACGCTGAAATAGACATGACTTAGTGGTGTAAATTACTTCCTACATAATTGGTATAATTCATTAGATACTCTAAATGAAATCTAAAAATGTTTTGATTTCGGCATTTATATTTTATTCATTCAAAGAAAATATGGAAACAAGAGTATAATAAAAAATTTAAAAATGAGTATAACTGTAATTCTTTTATTTTTTTTCTTTGTAATTTAAGATTAAATAAGGGAAGTGATTGGAAAATTGATTACAAATATTCAACTTTACATACACGAATCAATTTAAGTTAAATAAAGTGTGCATTAACAGCAAATTTTAAACATGTACATTTATTAATATGACAAACACAAAAAGTTTAATTAATCATGAAAACATTATTACTTTTCCAAACTGTAAATAAAATTATGCATTTATTTATAATGCATAACGAATTAAAATAAAACCATGTATTATCTTTTTTATCTGTAGCTAATTTTAAATTAAGAATTTCAATGAATCACATTTTCTCTATTGTTCAACTCAATACTACTTGAAAATTGTATTATTTTCTCCGTTTTTTATCTTTCTAAATTACTTTTTGAAGTAAGTCTTTTGTTTATGAAAAATGTATGTTTTGCTTTCGTGATTATTTAATGAAAGGTTTTGCTCATAAACAGATTTAATTAATGAAATAAATATCTTATGTTGAATACATGCTTTATTTTTACTTTTATTATTGATATACTGTATTAACTCTCGTGGTAAATTATTTTTTTTTAGAAAATTCTTCTTTTATTTTAGTCTTATTGTTTTCTTTTTTTCTTACTCAAGATAACTTTCGCGTTGCAAAATTGAGTTTATTCTTTTTTTACTGCTTTGGATAAAAGCAGATTTTCATTCTTAAAAATACTGTAAATAGCTGTTTGTATGATAATTTTAAACAATGCGAATGAATTATGTTTAGGGCTAGTGTACTAATTATTGCCGAGTTACATTTGTGTGAATTTCAATTTTTTTCTTTTTATAATCTATATATGTGTTAGAATTTTTTTGGGCAGTTAACATGCATTTCCTAAGTACGTAGGAAATTTGTAAAATCCTTATGAGATATGATGAAATGTTTGAAATAAAAACTCAATAAAGTGGTCTTTTTAGCGTTATGTACCTCAATAGGAAAACAAGAAAGAAAAAATCATGCATCAAGTATAGATTATGAAGCACTTTTCAATAATTCTAGAATTCTTTAACGAAATTTCACTGATTAATAAGGTAAAAAAAATCTAATTATTTTAGAAAATGCTAACACCATTGAAAACATCATTTCAGCACTTACCATCCAAAGGCTGAAAAGTAGTCAAATTCTTTTGTAGATTCCTGTTTTTAATTTACACATTTGCTTATATTCTACATAGAGTGTTAAATTTGGTTAGAAGGAAAATTCATAATACATTCAAAATTTATCTTCAATAATTATTATTAATATATAGAAACATACTTGAATTCTTTCTTACAACTTAACATTATATTACTAGCACTTTTTACATCCACCACACGTTAAGCTGAATTTGATTTAATTCAGGCTGAAAGATGATTACAACAACTGAAATCACGCTTTCAGACATTATCATCCCTAGGAACTTATGTATTCAGTTCTTTGGGTAGCCCTGTATATGATTTTATGTATATTATAAAAGAATCTTGTGGTATATTAAATATAGTTCGATTTTAAAATGCATAGTTCAATTAAAAAGCTACCTTTAAGCCATTCATGCTGATACATTATAATTCTAACGATTTCTTTCGTGTAGTCGTGTATATGAACTATAGGAATTATACACACCAAAGAGTAAGTAAGAAAAAAATGTAGTTAATCTTCAACTCACATACCATAAATGAAATCGCTCTTCCAGCAATTATCGCTAATAAAAAGTACTTCACATACAGTACTGTATTCGAATTTTCTGCGTATCCCTGTAAATGAACAATAAATGTTATGCACATCATGTTATACAACAAGTATCCCCTGTTACGCCTCAGTAATGTATATCATTTTCATTATACTTGAAATAATGTAACATAATTATAATACTCTGCAAACAAGATTTCCTTGTACACCATTATGTAATGGAATTCTTTAGTGCGACCCTGTAAACCAATAATAAATTATTTGCACCCCACATTCTATATAATGCATGTTTTAGTTTACTTCTTAAATACCAATCAATTTCATTATGTTTGAAATGGTCTAACATCAGTAAAATTAATTTAAAACGGTTATATTATTATTGATTTTTAGACACAGCATTTCACTGTAAAAAAACGGACTAAAAAACGGAAATACTACTTGCAATCTAGACGCCAGTAGTATTTCCGATTTTTTTTACGGAATTTTTTACCCATAAATTACAGAAAAATTTCCGTTTTTAATCAGAAAAACGGAAAAATTTCTGTAATTTATGGGTAAAAATTCCCGTAAAAAACGGAAATAATACTGGCGTCTAGATTGCCAGTAGTATTTCCGTGTTTAATTCCGTTTTTTTACAGTGTATGTTTGTATATAAAACTAGATAAATGGCTTCTTTATAGTAAATAAATTGTATAGCTATTGAAAAATTACTGGTATTGGTGAAAGAGTGAATGGATTGACAGAAAATATGTTGCCAAATTTCTTTCTCTAGCCAAGCCCGTTTCTCTATTTCGCCAAGGCGGTAAAAGTGCAATAATAGCAAGCAATAAGGTCACTGCGATTCGTGGATACAAAATGAAAACGCTCGTTAGTATCTTTTGGAAATTTTGACTAGCGGGTTACCTTTTTCTTTTTGGAGGAGAGGCCTCAGTACAATGTAATTGGTAAAAATAGGCAATGTAGTTTAAAATTTTATGTAAACTGTCCCATTTTACTGGAGTTATGTTTTCGCACGTTCTGTTTTCTTTATCTTTCTTTCAAATACAAACTAGCACACATTCCTGAAATTATTTTTAAATATAAACAGAAACACTGTGCAAGTGTTCTTACTCAGAAATTAGGAAATCGAATAGCGTTTTACATTTTATGGGAAAGGCAAAGGATAATTCTGAAAAGTATGTCGATGTAGGGGTTTCTAACCAAATTTCTGGATATGACGGCTCGAGATATTGCAGGCCCTTTTCCATCAATTGGTATATAATTAACAGAAACTTTCCAGTAACGTACGAATGCGGTAAAAGGTTGTAACTCACTAACAATGTTATGTTTCCTATTATGTTAAATAATGCTCATCCTTAGAGTTCAGTGATATTATAAATGACCTGTAAATTGTCATTCGCGGTGTGGTGAAACACGAGATCTAGAGACAAGATCCTGGTTCTGAACGTAAAATCGTGTTCAGAAGGGAAATTAAATAACAGAAAAAATACTTTTAAAATTGTCATTTTGCCACTTAGTTGTTTTGTATTTATCGACATCGATTTATACAAATTAGAATATATTTAATTTTATTTTTATTATTATTATTTATTATTATTTATTATTTATTATTATTATTATATTATTTTTAAATTTATATCCAAAAAATTTCTTTTCATTTATTAAAAATAATTATAATATTAAATCAAACTTCATATGACATCTCAGCCCAAGAAGAGAACAGATAAGCAGGCAAATATGCGCACACTGTTTAAATGTTTATATTATTAATCTTACTTAATAAATGAATCCCAAATTATATAATTCAATTGATAGAGAAGAAATATAATCGTAGAAAAATGGTAAAAACAAGAAAAAACTCCAAAGAAAACTTGTGATGTGGTAGGTTACAGGCATGTGTTTCAATTCTTCTTATTTGGTGAGGTACTTCATATGACATCTCATCCCAACAAGAGAACAAATTATCAGGCAAATATGCGCAAACTATTTAAATCTTTATATTATTATTATTATTTAATAAATTAACCCAAAATTACATAGTTCAATTGATAGAGAAGAAATATAATCGTAAAAAAAAAATGATAAAAACAAGAAAGAAGTTCCCAGGAAAACTTGGATTTTGTAGGTTATAGGCATGTGTTTCGATTCTTGTACTACGTGAGAAAATCAAAATCGAGATAGATTTATGTCTACCAGAGCCACCGGGTGGTGAGAGAGAAGAGAGGCAGACTTGGGTCTACCAGGGTCACTAGGTGTTTAGAGACAATGTTCTGCCTAATCAGTCTGGGTAATTCCATCTCATCTCCTAGGAGTGATTATTTCGTTTATCCGAAGTATTTCCTACTGAGAGTATAAAATGAAACTGTGTATGTATATTATGCAACATTAAAAATCTTCCTTTCATTATAATGAAAAAGATATATATTTCGTATACTTTTGGCACAGTCGGAAGGTAGGGTTCTCTTACCCTATTGGATAATCTCGAAGAGGAAAGTCCAACTTTTCGCTTTTACTTTTCTCATTTTCTTCACTTTTTTTCTTATTTGAGGATTACTAAACCGGTTGTAGTGATTGGATCTGGTATCACGTTAAGAGGACCGTGGACTTTTATCTGAGAGGACATCGACTTAAAAATCGAAAATTATTATTGTGCATATTATTATTCTCCAATTTGTTCTGAGCCATTTGCGAAAACCCGCATGCAGATGCGATTATTTTTCTCAAAGTTTCAATCTTTTGAATTTTGTACATAAACAGTTTTTCGGCCCTTTAATATATTTTAACCCTTTATAAACAGACGGTACTTATAAGTACCATTAATATAACTTGTTATAAAATTCATTTAACACAGTTTAGAATGTACATTACTTTATCTTGTTCCAAAGCAATATTGGTTACACAAAACAAAAGTATTTTTAAAAGGATGATTCCTTTTGTCTTTGCATTTTTTCAGCTTTCTTGGCGTTGAAGGGGGAAAAAGAATTTTTCAATTCGAAAATATTTCTATATTTCTATTGTAAGAACATTATATTTGTATATTTTCTAATTCTACAAAATTCTAAGAAAAATATTTAAAATGAAAGATTTGAGTGGGGTCATAAATATTGCACAAAATTCCTATAAATTCAAATTTAATTAATCTTTTTAAATGCTTCAATCCTTCTAAAATCCTTCTAAAAATTATTAAATGATTATGTGAATAGTCTAATGTAGTTTAAAAAATACACAAAAAATGCTATAGAAGATAAAATTTTCACGAATTCATAATTCGGTACATAAAGGGTTAAATCTATTTTTCTAAAAGCTGATTTTTCAACGTTATAAGATATTTAAAATGCTCCATACGTCAGGATATTTGATCAAAATTCATGAAATTAATAAGGAGGAATTCTGATATTGCACAAAAAAAACAACAGTGCATGCAACTGTGAAGTCTAAAATTAAACTTCATTTAGCTACCGTATTTACTAAGTGCATAACTCGCGCGCGTGTATAACGCGCACCCCGTACTTTACAAGAAAAAATAGCCAATTTTTCTATCTCGTATATAACGCGCACTTTAAATTTGACATGCAGTGAATGTCAAATTTATTTCCAACGCTAATAAAATTAGCGTTCAAATAATGTTACTAGCGCTGTTGTATAAAAATGTGCAAGGAGTGAAATAAAGATGCAGCAATTCTTCTATTAAGTAAGACTTTTCCAGTTTCAATTTCTTCTTTGGATATATTTCTTGATTCATATGTATATCGTGTGATTACACAATGACAAAAAATCACACAAAAATCGTTATTACAGCGTCCCCTACCGGCGGATTTTTTCCAAATTCAGGGAGGACCTTCTTGCCATGGCGACAAACATACACAAAAAATGTGGTTAAATTCTATGCATAAGTTCATACACTTTTCGATCGTACAATATTCAAAATGCAAAAAAATCGTTATTACAGCGCCCCCTACCGGCGGATTTTTTCCAAATTAATGGAGCACTTGCTTACCATAGCCAAAAACAAAAATTGGCTCAATTCTATGCATAACTTCATACAATTTTTGATGGTACAATGGCGACACATGGACATACGGACAAACTGGCAAACGGACAGACAAACAGACATTTTGTATAAACATGTTTTTGTGATCTCTGTCCCCTAAAACGTGCAAATCCGTCGAAAACCGGAAGTCGAAAAAAATTTCGATTACAATACTTTCTTCTATTGAAGATAGAAGAAAGTAAAAAATGAGGTAGTTTATTTAGAATGTGCATACAATTTATTTTATCCACTCCCATAGTGAACCAAGTTTGTTTTCACATACATTATCATATATGTCATCTGATTACAGACTTGGTTTACTGTGGGAGTGAGTAAAACAGATTTTATGCATCCCTTAAATGGACTATCTCTCTCTCTTTTTTTTTTTTTTTTTTTTTTTTTTTTTTTTAATGGACTTTGGCTATTATTGTTGTGAGTCCTTCATATAAACATGGCTTTTAAGCACAACGGTTTCAAAATTTTATTAGATATATAGGGTACATCTAGATTATGAGAAATCACATAGCAATGCATGGTCGGTAGCACTTTCCTGGTGCGGTAGTGACGACGCAAAACACAAGAAGGGAAAGACAAGAAGTGGGGGAGAAAACATGTTTATTATTCTTAGTACAACAAAAATGCTGGAACAATGCTGAACAGTGCTGAAGAAGTTGTTACACGCAACATGGCAGATGCTGGAGAAGTCCGGGACATGTCCGGTATTTTAGAGAACATTAGATATTCCGTGTGCTGGAGATGTGGGGCCTGCATCACGGCCTAGGATCGTAATTTAGAACACTTTCTTTGATGACGATCGTTGCCTCTCTTTTTGTTCTTATTTCTTAGTTTTTTGCTGTACTAAGAATAATAAATATGTTTTTTCAACCTGTTCGTGTACTTCGTTTTTTTGTGTTTCGTATAGTGACTACCGCGCCAGACCATGCACTCTTATGTGATTTCCCATCGTTTAGGGGTACTCTATCTCTTCTAAAATATTGTAACTGTTGTGCTGAAACACCTCGTAATATATAGATATAATCTTAAAACAGACAATAATATTTCAAATAAACTTTAAAATAAACCAACTTAAACAGTAACTCCAAATTAACCAAACGGAAGAACAGAACTAGAAATAAACAAGCCAAAAAACAGGAGGCATGGCTAACTATATGCGCAGCAGTGTTAAATCTAGATTTTATGCATCAAACGTCCCCCTCCTTTCCAACATATTCCATAGTATATATGTATCTATCTATATATATATATATATATATATATATATACATATATAGAAGCGATATTCAGAATATATGTTCAGAAGCGAGCCAACATTTTAAAAGAAATAAAAAAAAGGCACAAAGGAAATGCAGAATTTCCTTTGTTTTAAGTCGGTTAATTAATTAAGAGAACTTCCTGTTTAAAAAGTTCAAAGTAGATTATTTAATTAGTCAATAAAATCAGAGTTCCCACTCAATCTCGAGCGGAGAATAAGAGAAGTCGAAAAAAGTAGGAAATACATAAGTGCATGCTAGAATTTTTATAATGTCAAGGTTACAACTCGTTTCTTTACCATAATGTAAAAGAACCCATTTAGTTTGATACCAAAGTTTCTTAGTCGTTCATTTTAATTGAAAAATGCCTTAATCAATACCTTCGGATGCATTTCATTGTAAGTTAAAAAACTTTTGTATTGAAATTGAAGGAGTTGTAAAATTTTCATAAATGTACTAATTAAAAATGTCGTTTTCTTAAGGCAACTATATTTAGTGGTTCATGCTATATTTTAAAACACATATCCTTGACTTATTATTTATTTTCCTATTAAAGGGACAACTAACGTAAAAATCTATTTTCCAAATATTGAATTTTTTTAAACACGGGTTCTTTAAAGAGGTATTATGAAAGTCTTAGAAAATCATTTACCACCCCCAACAAACGTTGGTACATATTGTATAAAATGCTACAAGTATCAATTCATTAGTAATAAATTATACTAATTAATACGGTACTTAATTGTTTCTTAAGAGATTTTCTACATATAGATATTGTAAAAATTTTTACGATTCGCAATACTAGCACCAAATTTTATCATCCTATTTGGATTTTTCGTTAAATTGTACTTTCGGACACAAAGCGGAAAGTCTTTCGGTAAACTACTTTAAAAGATATGCAGGTTTAAATTTAGAACTTATAATGTTGAAATGAATATTAATTGTTTGAAAATAATTTACAATGTGCCCAGTTTTTGAAACATAACCAAAAGCCACTTTGCGGGATGATTTTTAATTTCAGATGTGCATATTGGAAATGTTTATAAATCGAATTCTGACAAACAATTCATATTGCAATTTATATTTTTTAAGTAAATTTCAATAAAAATATAGATTTTAAGCTGTATATATCATATATATTAAAAGAAAAGGCTATTTTTGTCAGTTCAGTGCATCAAAAATGAAAATCTGCGCATGCGTCCAAAATCTCTTCCGGGCTGTCCGATCTCTTTCACTGAAGTGAACGATTCACCGTAGACAGAGAAACATGATCACATCATCGCAACTTTTACTCCGTGTATCATCGTCATCAGGGTAAACAGCGCATGTGCGGACACTGTGGTCCAATGGGAGTTCAGTGTGTGCACAAGACTTCCTGCCTAGATACAGATTTATTCTTAGGATCTTAGGCAATGAATAATTTATTCTCCCATGCTGTAGTCGTTAATATAGTAGCACGCACGTTGCTATCTCTAATATTATTTACTGTAAGGTGCTGCTTTGAAATAGTAAGTTTATTTGTTATTATTTATTTTATTTTGCTGTGTCCATTTCGATCTCTATTATTTTTCTCTGCTGTTTAATTTTCATAGCGAGTCCTAGGCTTATTTAGTTTAGTTATGGATCTAGCATCCTACAATCTTCGCGAAATTGAGCCGGACGGAGATTGCTTATTTAGGGCGCTGTCTGTGTTCCTGTATGATACAGAAGATCATCACCCGCGCGTACGCCACGCCATTGTAAAACATGTAGTCGGTAATTGGGATGTTTATCATCCGTTTATTGTTGGTGATCTTTCTTACGGTGTTCCTATTACTCAGGTAAACGATTACATGAATATTATGTCAAGAAACAGTACGCATGGTGGACACTTAGAATTTCATATATATTAAAAGAAAAGTCTATTTTTGTCAGTTCAGTGCATCAAAAATGAATATCTGCGCATGCGTCCAAAATCTCTTCCGGGCTGTCCGATCTCTTTCACTGAAGTGAACGATTCACCGTAGACAGAGAAACATGATCACATCATCGCAACTTTTACTCCGTGTATCATCGTCATCAGGGTAAACAGCGCATGTGCGGACACTATGGTCCAATGGGAGTTCAGTGTGTGCACAAGACTTCCTGCCTAGATACAGATTTATTCTTATGATCTTAGGCAATGAATAATTTATTCTCCCATGCTGTAGTCGTTAATATAGTAGCACGCACGTTGCTATCTCTAATATTATTTACTGTAAGGTGCTGCTTTGAAATAGTAAGTTTATTTGTTATTATTTATTTTATTTTGCTGTGTCCATTTCGATCTCTATTATTTTGCTCTGCTGTTTAATTTTCATAGCGAGTCCTAGGCTTATTTAGTTTAGTTATGGATCTAGCATCCTACAATCTTCGCGAAATTGAGCCGGACGGAAATTGCTTATTTAGGGCGCTGTCTGTGTTCCTGTATGATACAGAAGATCATCACCCGCGCGTACGCCACGCCATTGTAAAACATGTAGTCGGTAATTGGGATGTTTATCATCCGTTTATTGTTGGTGATCTTTCTTACGGTTTTCCTATTACTCAGGTAAACGATTACATGAATATTATGTCAAGAAACAGTACGCATGGTGGACACTTAGAATTAAATGCCGCAACCGCAATTTTTAATATTTTTGTCACAATTATCAATGCACAAAACAATAACGTCACAAATTTGGGTGTAAATGCTCGAGGCAAAATAGATGTTAATTTATTGTATGATGGAAATGGACATGATGGTCACTATACGGTATTGCTCAAAAAGGGCAAAGAACAAATTTGGCAGGAAAAAAATTCATCTCCCTCCAAAAAACGAAAACTGCAAGAGAGAAATAAAAAGTATTATGCAGAGCAAAAAAAGGTTGAATCATCTCCTTCCAAAAAACAGAAACGGAAGGAGCAAAATAAAAAGTATTATGCTAATAGAAAAAAGGTAGAGTCAGTTTTAAAGCCATATAAAATTCAGTATAGGTGTGCCGTTTCCGACAACATTTCAAATTTATCTCCGTCCAACTTAGGTAATTTAGACAACACATGTGCTTATTGTAATGCGTTGTATTTTTCATCAGAAAAGAATTCAAATGCCTTATTTAATTTGTGTTGTTCTAACAAAAAGTTCAAACTGCCCGAATTTCAAATTATTGATGACATAAGAGATCTATTCACTGGAAATAATGACATGTCGAAAAACTTTAGGCAATATAATAATGCTTTATCCTTCGTGTCATTCGGTGCCAATATAAAGTTACCTCCTGGTTACGGTCCTTATTGTTTCAAAATTCTAGGTTCAGTACACCACAAAATTTCCCCTTTGTATCCAGATAATTCGACCCATGCTTCTTATGGTCAATTGTACATTTTAGACTTTTCTGAAGCAAACGAAATTAGGTTAGAAAAGGCTGAGAATAGTTCTATTAGAGAGGACATTCTTAATATAATAAATCTTAATTTAATTAAATGTAATCCATACGTTAAGTGCTATAAAACGATGCATCAAAAAATATCTGAGGAACACGAGCTAGCTTTAAAACAAAACAGAGTGCCAGTTGATTTTGTTATGCGCTTTTATCATGAACCGCTATCAGATCCTCGCCGTTACAACGAACCAACATGCTCAGAGGTTGCAGCGGTTTTTGAATCTAATGATGGTGCTCCACCATCTCATAGGTACATAAATGTTTATTCTAAAGATGGTGGACTGAAAACTCTAGATTTTGATAGTATGCATTGTGATCCGATGTCATATGTACTGATTTGGCCTTGCGGTGAACCAGGTTGGCATATTTCAATGTCAGCGGGGGGAGAGAGGAAAACTAATGTTCGTGAAAATATTTCCATGAGAGAATATGTTTCTTATAGACTTATGGTTCGAGGATGTCCTCCTAAGGGAAATTTCAATCCGTTAATTAATGCTGGGAAATTAACTCAGCAATTGATAGTTGATTATTACTGTCGCATCGAAGGTGACAGATTAAAATTTATCCGTAGTCAACAGGCAAAATTGAGAGTAGACACATACGCTGGCCTTGCAGATGCTCTGTTTGCACGTGCTGATAAAGAAAACTTACGGGCGGGGCGGATTGTTATTTTACCTTCTTCTTTTACTGGTAGTCCTCGAAACATGATTCAAAACTATCAGGATGCCATGGCAATGGTAAGAAAATTTGGCAAGCCAGACCTTTTCTTAACGTTTACATGTAACCCTTTATGGCCAGAAATAACTAACAGCATACATCCTTTTGAAACTGCTAATAACAGACCAAATGTTACAGTTCGTGTTTTTCATTCAAAAATTAAAGAACTTTTACATTTGATAAAAGAAAGAAAAATATTTGGCGAAGTACAAACATACTTATATACGGTTGAATTTCAAAAGAGAGGTTTGCCCCATGTGCATTTATTATTATCTCTTCAAGATAATTGTAAATTTAGAGAAATAGCAGACATAGATAAAGTTATTTCTGCAGAAATTCCCGACCCTAATGATACAGTCTTACATAACTTAGTTAAATGCCACATGGTACACGGTCCTTGCGGTAGTCTTAATCCAAACTCAATTTGCATGACTGATGGTAAATGTAAGAAAGAATTTCCAAAAGAATTTGTTCAGGAAACTAAGGAAAATGTTAATGGTTATCCCCTTTATAAAAGGAGAAATAATAACAGGACTATTTCTAAACATATTAAAGGTAAAAATATTGAGGTTGACAACCGTTACATAGTTCCTTACAATCCCTTTCTCTTACTTTATTTTCAAGCCGATATTAATGTCGAAATTTGCGCGAGTGTTCACAGTATAAAATATATACATAAATATGTTTACAAAGGTCATGACTGCGCCAATGTGCAGGTAACTGCTGAAGGTGGTGTGCTTCATCATGATGAAGTTACTGCTTTCCTAAACACTCGATATGTCAGTCCATGTGAAAGTGCATACAGAATTTTTTCTTATCCAATGCATGAACAATCTCACACAATCATTCGCTTGCCTGTGCATTTGCCAGAAGAGCAACAAATATATTTTCAGGATGATAAAGCCGCGGAAGCTTTACTTAGATCAGAATTAAAAAGCACACAACTTATTGCATGGTTTAATTTAAATAAGGATCCAGAAACAAAAAGCCCTTTTATTTATCCAGAAACACCTCTTCATTATACTTGGGATAAAACTAAGTGTATTTGGAAAAAACGCTCTAACTTTCGTAGAGTAATTGGCAGAATGTATAATGTTTCTCCCTCTGAATCCGAGCGTTATCATCTTAGGTTACTGTTGCTTCATGTAGTTGGGGCTACAAGTCATGAAGATATAAGAACAGTTCATGATGTTGTTTTTTCTTCTTTCAAAGAAGCAGCTATGCAAAGTGGATTACTTCAGGATGATACTGAGTGGCTGCGTTGCTTGCATGAAGCATCAGTTCTTCAAATGCCATTTCAATTAAGGCAGTTATTTTCTTTCATTGCCATTTTTCAACAACCATCAAACGCTACTCAATTATGGGAAACTTTTAAAGATTATCTTAGTGAAATTATTTGCAGCTTCATGAGCCGAATAAAGCTTATCATTTTAGTCTCAGGGATATTAATGAAACACTTAAATTACATGGTTTTTCTCTTTCAACTTTCAACTTGCCAGTTATTAATGATTTCTTAATAACTGATCACAACATCAATTTCTCTAAAAATCCAAATCTTGACTATAATTTAATGATTCAGCAAGCTAATGATGAACAACTTTTAATCATTAACGAAATCAGTAAAGTAATCCAAGCGAATAATACAAATAAAAGCAATGCATATTTCATAGATGGTCCAGGTGGTACTGGGAAGACATTTGTATACCAGTGTCTTATACAAAAATGCTTCGATTTAGGTATAGAAATTATCTCTGTTGCATGGACTGGCATTGCTGCTATGCTCTTACCAAATGGTCGCACAGTACATAGTAAGCTTAAGTTACCTTTGATTCTGCATGAAACTTCAGTATCGTCTTTAAAAATTAATAGCAAAGCTGCTTCTGATATTAAGTCAGCAAGACTGATAGTTTGGGATGAAGCACCTATGGCAAATGTTTATGCATTAATGACTGTTAATAGACTTCTGCAAGATATAATGACCAATAATATTATTTTTGGTGGGAAGATAATCGTTCTTGGAGGTGATTTTAGACAGGTATTGCCAGTAGTTCCACATGCCTCACGACAAACAATAACTCAAAATTGCATAAAATTTTCACCTCTTTGGCCATATTTCAAGGTTTTTCGGTTATTTAAAAACATGCGAGCTAGGTCAGACAAATTGGAGTTTTCAAAGTTTTTGCTTAAAATTGGTGATGGAAGTTATCCATCAGTCAATGATGAACCATCATATGGTTCTTCTGTTATTGATTTACCTTTAGAAATTATTGCAAAAGAAGATATCGTATCTGAAATTTTTGGCAAACATTTTGCTTCACCAGATCATGTTGTTAATTTTTCTAAATTTGCTATTCTTGCCCCCAAAAATGAGCATTGTAATGAAATAAATTCTAAAGTTCTACATCTTATACCTGGCACACAGAGAACATACGCTAGCGTAAATAATCTCATAACTGATGATGAAAGCCAAATTCTTCAATTTCCTGCAGAATTTCTAAACAGTTTAGAGTTAAGTGGTTTGCCTCCACATAATCTCACATTAAAAGTCGGTGCAATTGTAATGCTGTTAAGAAACCTAAATGCTACCCAGGGTCTTTTAAATGGGACAAGACTAATTGTGAGGAATATGTATGACAATTGTTTAGATTTAGAAATTATCACTGGCGAAAGAAAAGAGCAAAGAGCTTTGATTAATAGAATCGACCTATCACCATCAGACACATCACTCCCTTTCTCTTTTAAAAGACGCCAATTTCCCATACGTCTGGCTTTTTGTATGACTATCAACAAATCACAGGGATAAACTTTAGATTGTGTTGGTATTTATTTACCCAGCCTGTTTTTAGCCATGGTCAGTTATATGTAGCTATGTCTCGGGTGCGTTCATTTGAGAACTTAAAGGTTCAAATACTACCAAAAGGCAATAGAACACTGAATCTATATATATAAAAGAAAGTCTGAATTTTGTATTAATCAACGCGCAGCCCAAACTACTGACCCTAAAGTCTTGAAATTTGGGGTAAAAATTCTTCTTATGACATAGAGTGCCGCTAAGAAAGGATTTTCTAAAATTCCACACCTGGTGGGGGGGGGGGGGGTAAAAAATCGAACGAACTTTAAAAAAATTCCTTAAAAATCTGATTTTATAGCTATTTTTCAACTGATGATATATTTTGGTGTATTTTTGTATGCTGAATCGAATGGTACTAACTAAATTCTTTTAAGCCCAATAGTTCGCGAGATATTTCATATATTTCTAATTTGGCGATGTCTTTGGCGCCAAAACCTCGAAATACCTAACATTATAAGTGATAATTCATTCATATTCATTCATCTTATACATCCGTTACTGTAGCAACGGAAGAAATTCAAATTAAATCTTTTTGTTAAATCTTTTGATTAAAGAATTGAACCGGCTATATGAGTTTGAAAAAAATAAATAAATACAAACGCCTTGAAAAAAAGAAGAAAAATATTGAATTTATTTAAAATACAGGGAAGAATTCCACTTAGTAATTAACATTATAAAACGAAAATATTTTAAAAATGAAAGCAATGTTTGTACGATTTTAAAAAGTTTTGTGGTACTTACATCCGGGCCATGTCAGATACAACTGCGCCAAACATGGCAATTACATTAATTAGAGCAACCCTTATTTTTTGTCCATTTTATAGTTTATTTAGTATAGTTTTAAATTAATTTTATTATTATAATTTTTATTTATTATAGTTTATAGTATGCAGTTTTATGTTATATATTTTATTTATTTATTTACTTAAAACAATTTGCATTTTTAACAAGGTTATATATTTAAGAATGTTAAATTACTTTTTTGAACGTAATTGGCAAACGATAAACAAGATTGGCAATTGTCAACCATTTTTGGCGATCTGTCTCATGGTTCGAATAATGCGTATTACTTTTTTTAATGGAAGAAATTGGAATTGAAATAATACATCGCGATTTATCACTTGCTCCTGGATAAGAAGAAAAAATGGGTACTTTTATGTCAGCCGTATCCGTATGTAAATATCGCCATAGCATTTTAAAAATTGCCAATAGCAGTAGTTACATTTCGCGTATGTAAATTAAAAATAATTCTTTGTTTTAAGTTATGGCATTATTTCCTATTGTTTTACTTTTCACCTTTTTCAATGACATTAATGTAAAGCATGTATTATAAATGAAATGAGTGAAATGTTTTTATTTTGGATGAAAATAATAAAATAAGAATAAGATATGGAAACAATCTTTGTTGATTTATTACTTGCGCCCGGCTAACATAAAATTATCACAAAAGCCATATATTCACCTTTCTTTGGGTAGTTGTTCATGGAATTTCTGGTTAATCATCCGTAATCGGATACTTCTTCAATCGGTGTATTAATTACAATGTTGAAAGCATCGTTTGTGTATGAAGCGAAAACTTCATGATGAATTCTATTACGGAAAATCATATCATCATCATCTACTACATATTTAAAACGGAAATTTGCATTTTATTCCTATTCCTTATAATATTTTGATAGGATATGCCACTATTAGTTAGGTAATGTTTTTGGAACTGTTTTTATGTATACACACAGTGTTCTACGTTGCTTAGTTTTAGTTATAGAGCTATTGGAAAAGCTATACAGAAAGGTGAACGCAATTATGAAAGATACATCTACTGTAATTATATAAAATGCAAATTTGCTTTTCCTTCCACCCGTTTATAATTTGAGTTTTGCTGGATGTATTTTGATGGGACTTACACTGTTAGTTAGATTATTTTTTGTGGATTGTTGGTGCTTCTTACATAGATGGTACTTCTCTGTAGCGAAGTTTTCTTCTGGGTTATTGTTTTTCTGAAGCACAAACTTGGCAACAAATCAGATTGCAGAAAATTAGATTACAAGAGAAAGTTCCAAAACTAGGCGAACCCGAATATGAAAGATTACCATTTATTTAAAGTTCTACTGAACGTATTTTGATTGGAGTTGCACAGTTAGGTAATATTAGGTATTGTTGCAACATTTAAAATGTCATTCTACATTTTTAGTAATGGAACTATGAAGAAAGTTCTCAGTGGTGCAGTTGAAAAAAAAGTAGGAGAAAATCTACAGGCATGGTATATATTAGAGGTACATATGTTATAGCTATGGAGTGTAGAGTTTCTAAAAAACACCAGAAGGTCTACGGCGTATAGTCTATGCTACATTCCTAAAAATTCTACAATCACGTTAACTTGATTATGAAAGATATATTTAACTATCAACTTCAGATATAAAATAAAAAGGGCAATTTCGGTCCAACCGCTTATAACTTGAGTACTTTTCAATGGATTTTGAGAAGATTTGCATTGTTAGATAAATTTTCAAGAAAGTGTTTCATATATAACATAGATTATTCTACGTTGCTCAGTTATAAAATAATGTGCGAAAGTTCTTTAATCAGTGAACACTATTTTGAAATATTAGCCTTTTTAAAAGGCTCTACTGAGTTAATTAGCACTGCTGTTAGATATTTTTTCAGGAAAGATTTTAGTATAAAACACATATTGTTATACATTGCTTTGCTATAGAATTATAGCTGAATGTTGTATTATCTGGTGTACCCGATTATGAAAAAATTAGTCTTATTAGAAGGTTTTACTGGGCGGATTTTGATGAGATTTGCATTTTTTAATTTTCAGGGATGATTTTAATATGCTACATATCGTTCTTCCGTTCTTTTTTATATTGAATTATAAATAATCAATTAAAAGATTTGCTTCATAACAGGCCAAATTTTGTCCGAGACATTAAAATATATAAAACCGTAATGGCGTTCATATTGTTTTCAGCAACGCGTATGATCATTAGGGATAAATGTATTTATTGCTATGAAACACAAGATCAAATACACCGATATATTTCGTTTAATTGAAGTTTCGCTTGGAGAAACCGACCAGCGTAGCCGGCGAAGGCTTCTACTACTATATGTAAAGCGTAAATTCCTATTTCATACCGATTGATTATAACTCAGATTCTACTGAACATAATTTTGCAGAACTTACACTATTAGATAGTAAATTTGGTTTATAAATAGTTTAATCTAAAAACCATCGTTCCAAGTTGCTTAGTAATAGTTACGGGAGTTCTAAAATTAGGTGAACTCGATTAGGAAAGATTTCAAGTTTTACTGAATGGATTTTAATGACAGTTGACCAGTTAGTTAGATAATATTTCAGGGATTTTTTCAATATTTATCATATCTTTCAAAACTCTTTAGTTACGAAGCTATTCAGAAAAAGTTCTCTGTGGTATAGTAAAGAAAATTGGAGGATAATACGCTACAGACAAAGGATGTATACTAGAATGCTATAATTACGGACCTTGGGCAGAGTTTCTTTAAAAATCCAGAAATGATGCGATGTATACCTACCACTACATCCCTGAGAGTTCTATATAATCAGGTTAACGCGATTATGATAGCTATATTTAACTATCTCATTGTACGTAAAATGCAAAGAGAAATTTCATTCCGGCCGCTTTTAAATTTACTTCTACTGAATTGATTTTGATGGGGCTTACATTGTTAGTTAGATAATTTACAGAAAATATGTTAGTATAAAATATAATGTTCTACGTTGCTTAATTAAATAATTATGGATAAAGATCTAAATCAGATGAACCCGATTTCGAAAGATTGGCTTTTTTTTTTAAGGTTCCGCTGAATGAATTTTCACGGGATTTAAACTGCTAATTAGATTATTTTTATGAAATGTTTCGGTACATTTTCCAGTTTAAAAGATCCTGATAAGTGGATTTCGATGGAACTTGCTCGGTTAGTTAATTTTTCAGTGAATGTTTTAGTATAAAGCACATATCATTCACTTGGTGTTGCTTGGTCATCAGGTTGCTTGATTATAGAATTAAGGCTGAATGTTTTAGAAGCAGGCGAACCAAATTATGAACTATTAGCCTTTTCAGTATGTCCAATTAACAGATTCTGATGAGATTTGCATTGATATTTTTTCATGAACCCTTTTAAGTATAGTACATATTGTTCTATCATTCTTCACCGAATATTACACTAAATGATCAATGAAAGAAGTTGGCCCTTAACAACCTAAATTTTGTATGGCTCAAAAGATATAATAGCGTAATAACGTTCATATTGTTTTCACCAATTAGATTGGGCATTCCAGGTAAATGTCCATATTGCTTTAAAACGCATGATCAAATTCACAGATATATTTAGTTTGATCCAAGGTTTCTTTAGAAAAACTGACCAGCGTAGCGGGCGTTAGGCTGCTAGTGTAGTATATAAAGAGGTCCTATAATAAACAACTAAAGGGAACCTGGCATTCATGCATGTAGAATGTTTTGCTTGATGTATGTCTGTCGGAATTTCAGTTTGTAGAAATAAGTAAACAAATTTTAGGGTTACTGAGTAATGCAATAATAAATTTTAGTATGCATCAGTGCAGTTTGTCTGGGCTTATATTGTACAATAATAAATATGCTGGATAATGAAAAACCTATATGATTCATCGGTTCATGTCGATAAAATGGAAAAATGCTCTAAATGTACAAATAAGGTGACAAGGTACCAAGTTTTTAATGTTATTTATAAGGGGATAATCTTAGTATTTGCATTCATGCGTCCAGTGCGTTTAGCCTTGCGCATGTCTGCCTATGCTTTAATTATAGAAATGTTCAACAAATTTGGGGCTTATATTGTACAATAATAAATATGCTGGATAATGAAAAACCTATATGATTCATTGGTTCATGTCAATAAAATGGAAAAATGCTCTAAATGTACAAATAAGGTGACTAGGTACCAAGTTTTTAATGTTATTTATAAGGGGATAATCTTAGTATTTGCATTCATGCGTCCAGTGCGTTTAGCCTTATGTGTGTCTGCCTATGCTTTAATTATAGAAATGTGCAACAAATTTGGGAGCCTATGTTGTGCAATAATAAATTTTTGTTTGTTCTATGCATGTAGTGCAGTTTGCCTGATCCATTTCACTTACTTTCATTTAAAGAAGGGTTAAAAATAAAATTGCGTAGTATATAAGAAAATTATTTTAGTACATGCATTAGTGCACTGGCCTGATGCATGTTTGTGTATACTCAATTCAAAGGTTCAAATAGGTCGAAGGGTTTTAAGAGATTCAATGTTGTCTACAATAAGGTAATTTTAGTAATCCATTTTCATTCATGCATGTCTTGCTTTTTTGCATGGTCTGTTTGTAAATATGTGTGACAAAAATTTTAATGTTCCCAACAAATCTTTTTTAATAACATCGAAATGGACACAAATATCTGAGTATATATGTATTGTGTATGTGTTTTTTTTTAGTGTTTTTTTTCTTTTTCATTTTTTTTTCCAATTTTTTTGCTGATTTAGGAAATATGCCTCATGGTACATAGATACCAAGGATTTATGTGTTTTGAATACCAACATTTCAGTTCAATAACATTTTCTTTATATATTCAAACATTTAAATGTAAAATTAAGGCAAATATTAATTTTCTGAAATATAATGGTATTCAAATTTTGGATTTCTTGGCATCTCATGGGGGAAACCGCCTTTTTCAGCATTTTTCCTTTTTTTGTTGTTTTTCTTTTCAGTAGGCATGCTTGAATATTAGTGTTTTTTTTATAAAATCTAATCTTTTAGAAAATAAAAAGTAGGGATGGAAATGTTTGAGAAACCCCCTTAAGTTCGGTACTTTTAAGTTAGCACAGCACATAATTTTACATAATTTCCTACATTTTAGAGTCTTCTGCATACAGTAATGTTTTTTTGTTGTTTTCATGGGCGTGCAGTGCTCATACATGCATTAGCAACTGTAACATTTACATATTTAGTGTAGTTTATAGATTGCTGCATGAATTTTCATACATCCAGCTTATTGTTTGTTTGTTTGTTTTTTTTTTTTTTTGGGGGGGGGGTGGGGGGTCGGTGGTGCACTAATGGGAAAGTCATTTTTGACTGGTGTGCTAACGAAAAAATACCCAAAATTTTAGTAATATCAATTTGTGACGATGGTTAAATTAACTTTATGCAACTCGGTATTACTTTAAACGTTCTTATATTTCCTATATTCTTTGTGGAATACATCATAATTACAAAAAGTAATCAAGCAAGAAAAACTTTCGTAAAAACTATGACACTCACACTACAATTTTTATAATATTTTTTTATATTTTTTGGTAGCATATTCCTGTTTTCCAATTTTTCCAGGAAAAAAGTTTTTTTTACCCAAAATTTTAAACCTGTTTTCAAATAATTTGTGATAATGTTGTCATTTAAATCTATGCACAAACATCAATAGTAAAAAATAAATTTTAAAACCGTTCGTAGCAGGAAATTTTTTGAAAAACCGTCAACTTTACACGAGCATGCCTGCTGAAAAATTAAAAGGGTATAGCGAGTACGGGCACTCGACCTCTTGGGTGTACATGGAACTGAGTGCAACAGTGACAGTCATTTTTATTTTCTGATTTCATCGTGTAAAATATGAATTTTGTCAAATATCGTGGAAAATATGCAAATTTCGTCGAAAGATTATGGAATAAAACACAAATTTCGTCATAGGATTGAAAAAAAAAAACGTGATTTCATCAAAGGATCGCAGAGTAAACGTGAATTTCATTCAAAGGACTGCAGAAAAAGTGCGATTTTTGTCAAATGGTCGCAGAAAAACACTGATTTTGTCAAAGGATCGCAGAATAAATGCAAATTTCCTCAAAATGTTGCGGAATTATTCATGTTATGCACCTTCAGTGTCCCACTCCCCACTAGCTTTCCCCCCGCAGGAGGGCCTTTTTCTAAATTTTGCCGTCACACCTCATGTGACATATCGTTGCAAAGGCCTGTGAGGGGGCACTTTCCTAAATCGATATATCGGAATATCATGATATACAGATGCCGATTTATCATGATATTTAATTCTAGACATCGCCCAGCCTTTGCGGTAAGTAAACTTTTTTTCTTTAGTGCTATCAAATTGTTTGCCGTCAAGTTTTGATGGGTTCCATCTAGTATATATTTAATTTCTAAAAGCTGTCTTTTCTCAAAATCTTACGCGAACAAAATCAAAGATAATTGCCAGTTTTATAATTAATCAGCACTGTACTTGAAAAAGTTATTTAAAAAAAAATAATAAAAGACAGTTATTTCGACACATTTAATTGAATACGAACAATCGTATTGTTTTGAAGAAAAGTTCATTTTGTTTCGCAATTGAAAAAAGTGCTGAAAAAAAGTAATATTCTTCCTTGATATATAAATTAGAGTTTTAAATGTTCACTTGAATAAAATACAAAAGACTAAAAATGAAATCATAAAGCATATTTGAAATTTCATTAATGTTAACAGTTTTTAATATAGAATATCCCACTTCTTTCTTTTTAAAAATCAAATAAGAAATTCTAATCGAAAGAAAGAAGAATAAAGAGACTCAAAAATGAATTAAATACATTATTTGCATTATAGAATTTCAATAGAGATCGAGAATTCAATTCGCTTCTATACCATACTGTCAAAGATGACTACATTTTAGCGTTTCAAATTATAAAGATTATTAATTGTTCGATTCAGTTCAAAGAATGCCTTAATTAAATGTCTCAGAAGCTACCTTACAGTGTTGGAAATTAAAAGAGGATTATTTTTCTACATAAAAATGTGTTTACTGTGTTTGATGTTGTTCATGACGGGCTATTATCTGCACGAGGGATATCGGTCCAATAGGGTTGTGCTCTCCGTCAGGATCTTTCTAAGGCAACCTAACCCGTATTTACGCAACTGAATCCAAGGTTCGAAAAAAAAAAAGTCAAACGATTAGGCCGACGGGTGCGATTGGGTTCGAACCCAGCACCATGCGTCTACCAGGTTTGAGAGTATAACCTCTCGGCCACTGGTGGGGTGGAACCTTAATAATAAGAATCCATGAAATCGTCAAAAATACACTATTTAAAACATGTCACTGTTTTCGCATGGAAAAATATTCTCTAATTCATTTAAAAAATTATTTTTCCCTTACACTTCTGTTCGTTTTCTTACTATAGGAGATATGTTTTAATAATGTCTTTTTACGTTGACTTTTTTTCCGAGTTTATTTGAGTCCTAATTGGATTCATTTAAACTTTTACTCCTAGGAGAAACGGGAAGAAAAACTGAGTTACAGAGGACAATTTTTCTAAAACATACTTTTTTATTTTTACATTTAAAATATAAAAGGATATTTTGCTGAATTTTCTTCCTTTTTGCTCCTCCATATAGAGGCCGTCATTTAAAAAATATATACAGTGTGTCCTAACAGTTCCCGTACTCCAACTTAAAGAACTCATTGTACGTGATTTTTTTATCTTAAATTTTAACGTCTTCTTATCATTGCTTCCATTTTTGAGTTTTTATCGTTTGGTTCTTTTTGCGCTCAATTGATGCGAGAATAAAGTTCTACGTTATTTTGTTCTTCATAGTGAAATGATTTTATCACGCATTCAGAGAACTGTGCTGATCGAAACATCTTTTGAATGTAAATCGTATGAAAGGTGCAAAGAAATTTGGCGAAATACATACACTCATGTCCAAAATTATCTTTACATGCGTAGAATCACGAATTTCGCAGAAATGGTGAACTATAATTTTATGAATTTCTGTGGAATTATACATAACATCTGAACACATGAATACAGACGAAAAAATTTAATATTTGTGCTTATGATATAAAACTGCAGCATGAAACAATAAAAATGATAAAAATAGGTGACAAGGAGAATGCAGAAAAACAGGAATAACTCGGGAAAAAATGGAGGCTTATGATTTTAATACGGTATGTGATCTCCTCTAACATGAACACACATATCATAACGTGTTTTCATGCTGGCAATAACATTGGTAATCACAATTTGGGGAATTAAGCCACACTCTTCCAGCAATGCGGTCTTCAGTTCATTTCCGTCTCTAGGAGAAGGATGACTCCGTGCAATTGCTTTCCCAAGGTAGTCCCATAAATTCTCTATCGGTCTGAGATCAGGCGATTTTGCTGGTCATGGTATTCGCTCAGTGGCTTCACTTTCAAGAAAATCGTCAATGAAGTGGGCTCGATGCGGACGAGCGTTATCGTCCATAAATAAAATTCAGATCCATAAAAACCTCTGAAAAATCGGACATGAGGTTCTAAGATCTCATCCCGATATCGCTAAACGGTCACAGATCCCCTGTTGAAAATGTGTAGGGGTGTACGTCCAACGATCATTATTCCGCCCCATACCATCACACCTGCACATCTAAAACAGTCGCGTTCAATCATGTTCGAATGACTATTTCGTAATCCTGACTCTCTCCAAATGTTAACACATTTAGAATTCGATGTTAAACTAAATTTCGATTCATCATTAAAAAGAGCATGGCTCCATTGGCATTGACTCCAGTTCTGATGTTCTTCGCACAAATTCAATCGATCCCACTTGTGCTGTGCAGACAATGATACACATATACTTGGCTTACTGGCATAAAGGCCTTTTTCATGAAGCCTTCTGTACACAGTTTGACGAGATACGACTGTTTCAGTGCCGGCTGAAAGCTCTGAACTTAACTGCCAAGCAGTAGACTGTCTGTTACAACGAGCAGTTATTACTAAAATCGGTCCTCCGAAGCAGTTGTTTAGCGCTTACGACCTTGACTAAGCCGCCTGACAACAGTGCCAGAGTTCTGAAATCATTTCCATAACATAGAGACTGTCTGCTTTGAAATATTCACACATCTCGCTACTTCGGTGATTGTCTGGCCTGTTTCTAAACAGCCGATAATTCGCCACTTCATAGATTTTTCCAAATGATACTGCGAAGTCATACAAAATCGTTTTCAGTCGTTACACATTAAACTTAAACGCTACATTGCAGAAATTCACTCCAATATTCACTTTGCGCAACGCACTTCCTTCACCGCCACGTGACGTAACGCCCTGATTTGTATATCAGAAACCGTTCGATCACTTTTGATTGGATAATGCTAATTAGGCTTGTGTTTCACAGATTCCCTACAAAAATGGGTTATATCGATTTGGATACTTCACAAAAAATCATTATTTTTGTTAAAGATAAATTTGGAGATGAGTGTATCTAAATGATACAATAACGAGTAAAGATACGCTATATAGGCTCGTTCGACGATTTCGTAATACTGGCTCGGTGGAAGACAAGCACAGGAGTAGAAGGCCGAAAGTTGTTACACCAGCCATTCTGCATGCTATACAAGTGATGAAACCATGAACATGCTTGAAGTATTTTTTGGCGATCGACTCATCTCAAAAAATCTTTGACCACATCGGTCCGCTGATCTGAGCATCCCGGACTTTTTCCAGTGGGGATATTTAAAGACCAATGTTTATGCAAATAATCCTCAAACAATAAATGATCTAAAAATTGCTATTACCCCCAGCAAGTTAAAATGCGTTTCTACAAACATACGCAAACGAGTCAGTTTTGTCTCGTAGAAAGGGGTGAACATTTTGAGCATTTATTATAAATATAAGTTCAGTATTTTATTTCTACGTGATGTTAAAAGTACCTTTTATCATTATAATAAAAGTAATCGTTTAAGGTTTGTTGTTTTGTGAATAATAAATACATATGTCGTCAGTACGGCACTTTTAGGACAATCCGTATCTTATAAAACTTTTGTGATTAATTAGTAGGTATTTTTACCATAAATAGAACTTAGACTCATTTGATAATAAATCAGCATTGTGTTTTTCAAAGAAATTTTCTTAAACAAAATATTAATAAAAATGTAGCTATTTAAAAATATTGAAAGTTATTATGAGTAATATTATGTCGATGGGAAATTTAATTTGTATCACGGATAAAAAGCATTGCGAAAAATAAGAAATATTCCTCTTTGAAACATGAATTAATGTATTAAAAAGCGTTGAGTAAAATTAAATATAAGTAACTAAATATTGCACGGTTGCTACAATAACGTCACAACTCAAAATAGTGCATTTTTTTTAGTTAATACCATGTGTAGACTGGCAATGATTTAAAATATATACATTCTTAGCAACATTTCTGTATTTCTGTGCTCCAACATTTCTGTATTACTTCTGCATATATTGTCACACCTCAAAGCGTGCTTTGCCCCCCCCCCCCTACCTTCATCCTAGTGGATATCCATTATAGAATATGAAGGGGATTCGGGGTTCGAGTTCGTTTCTATATCATAATAGAAAAGATGGGAATATTTTAGAGCTTGAAACTAAAGATCATTAATTGCACGTTTCCCTTCAAAAAATTCCTTAATCACATGTTTCCGGAGGTACTTTATTGTGTTGAAAATTAGTAAAAGCGTTATTTTTACACTTAAATACATTATATTTAATCGTAAAAAATACACTTTTTAAAAATGCCACTGTTTTCTCACAGGGGAAATAATCTGATATGCATTATACATTTTTTAAATTATTTCATCCTTACACTTCTATTTATTTTCCTATTAAAGACGATATCTTTTAATGGTGTCTTTTGGTTACCTTTATTTTTATTTCTGAGTTTAGCTCAGTCGTTCATTGAAATCATTTGAACCTTTACTACAAGAAGAAACGGGAAGAAAAACTGCAGTACAGCAAACAGTTTTTCAAAAAGCAACTTTTTTATTTTTACGTTTAAATTAAAAAAATATATTTCTCCGAGTTTTCTTTCTTTATGTCTTTCCACAGTGAAGCCGTCATAAAAAAAATTCTTAGAAAACTTTTTTGTTTAACTAGTAGCTATTTTAGCTATAAATTTCGCTTAAAGTCAGAGTCATTTGATAATAAATCAGCATTGTGCTTTTAAAAGAACTTTTTAAAAACAAATTATTAATAAATAAATGTGGTTATTTAAAAATATTGAAAGTTATTATGAGTAATATTTACTGCGTTAGGAAATTTAAATTTATTCACGAATAAAAAACATGGCGAAAAATAAGAAATGTCCAATAACCCATTAAAATATGAATTAAAATTTTAAAAAAAGTTGAGTTATACAAAATATAAGTGACAAAATATGGCACGCAGGATACAATAAAATCAACTCAAAAAATGCATTTTTTGAGTTAATGCCATATGTAGACTGTAAATGTTTGAATCTACATTCCTGCAAAGCGACGTTTCTGTAGTACCAAATCCTGCCACTAGATAGAGCGTCACAACACAAGGTTCCCTTAAAGCGTCAAAAGATGGGATTTTTTAAGGATTCAAAGTTTCATTTTTCGGGTGGTTTTCTTCATACGGAAAAGTTAAGATTTTTGAGTTGTGAGGTTATTGTAGCCGACATGCGATAGAAAGTATAAAGAATTTTATTCAAACATTCAAAAATATTTATTGCCGCCTATCGGAACTATCCGTAATTAAATCCATATCTTCGTTTTAAAATCAAATCAGAAATTCTATTTCAAATGAAGACGGAAAGATTCGAAAAGATTTTAATAAGCTATTTTATGATTGCAAAAGTTCATGTCTTACTTCATGGATGTCAGAAACTTGAAATTTTGAGTGTATTGATATTTCTTTTTTAGCCATATTATTAATGACAGTTATCTACATGTGCGGAGAGTGAACATAACGCTAAAAAATTGTATTAATTTGTGCGAAAAGTTAATATTCAAAATGGAAAATGAAAAGTTATATTTTCTTCATATTATGTTACACGAGTGATTATTGGATGTGTTTCAAAAAATATTCAAGATGTTTATTTGGATCTTATTCCCGATCTTAGGACAATTAAAAAGTAGTTTTGCCGATTTCGAAAAGGTCATTTTAATCTAAACAAGGAACAGATGTCATAAATTCCCGGGGCCGTCATCTTGGAATTTTTCTTGGCCTGAAAATCCCTTTTCCGCCAAGTAGCAAAGGTCGCCAAGCACCGGTTTATACGCATGTTTTGCTTAACGAAAATAAAATGTAAATAATAAACAAAATTCGCTAAAGTGGCAATCAGTAATCGTTGTATGAGCGCTCCGCGCTCATTAACCGAAAAAAAACATCACTGGATTCAGCAGTCCTTGCTCTGTAGCAATCTCAAAATTCAGCAGTTCTCGCTTTGTAGCAATCTCAAAATGTACAAAGCTCGTAACGCAACAAAATATACATAAAAAAAGAAATTAGCTAAAGTGACAATATGAGCGCTCCGCGCTCATTAACCGAAAAAAACATAACTGGATTCAGCAGTTCTCGCTGTGTAGCATTCTCAAAATTCAGCAGTTCTCGCTATGTAGCAATCTCAAAATATAAAAAACTCGTAAGGCAGCAAAATATACATAAAATTACCAACATAGCTTAACAGACATCTGCTTTCTTGAAAGCTCCAGCACGAAATACCTGTCATAACATCACCGTCACTTTCAAAATAGGCTTATGAATACGCATTGACGCACTGTAAACAAACCTCCTTTTTTCGTCAAAATGTCCTCATATTTCTTAATTACTTCAGCAAGAACGTTACAGAAACCGTACAGTCAATCAGGGTAACTTTGAACCATGGGGTGTAACTTTGCACCATCTCCTATTTTTCAATATTTTTGACTCTAAAAGACTAAATAAACCCCAGAACTGTGCCCTGTTGGCAAGGTTCTAAACTAGGATTTCTACTCTTTATTTTAGAAAATACATTAGCAACATTATACACAATTAAATGCATCATCTAACTATTTTTGTGAAGTACTGTTTTCAAGGTAATTTTGAATGCTGTTTTGAAGTTGTTCTAATACAATTAAATTTTCATAGTAAGTAACAATAAACTCATTTATCAGACATATAATTATCTAAATGTTGTAAATGTGTTAATATTTTGTGATTATTTATTTATTAATAGTTAATAAAACGTAAAATAAAAAGGCACTAGCATTTTACTGCATTTTCAGGGAACTTTGAGCTGTCTCAAAGTTACACTGATGCTTATAATTTACTGATTATAGGTGCTAATGTCGAAAATTTCCCATATTTGCACATATATTTTATATAAATACTGAAAGTGTGCATTAGATATTACATGTAAATATTTTCACAAATATGTGTAAAATATATAAAATTCATTTAGAGGCGTGATTAGGGGTGAAGCTACTCAAATTTCACATTTCATACGTTTGACGTTTTTATTCTTGTTTGAATAATACTAATACTTGTATGTGTTACTGTAACTATGGATATATTATTGAGTTAAAACTTTGAAAATTGTTTTTCACTGCATTTTTATGTTTTATATGAACAATAGGTTTTTTTTATTTCTAAATGTTCATGGTTCTTTTCTTCCACTTTTCTTATGCCTAATATTTGTTATAATATCATAAATTATACAAATCTTGTGATGTTGGAAAATGTAAATTCGGAGTCTTTACATATTTGAAAACATTTTTGGGAGTATAAAGTTGTCCTGAATACAATACTTTTTTTATAATGAATTATTTTATATAAAAATTTATCATATGGTGCAAAGTTACCCTAAATGGCTGAGTAACTTTGAACCAGGCAAAAAATCCATTTTTTAATGATTTTTATCCTTATTATTCGTTAATTTTTGATAGTCAAACAATAATTTAGGATCATTTCTTCTCTTTTATGCCCCTAGTTGCGACAATAATCTTCAAATAAGAGTGTGGCATATGAAAATAGAGCAAATGCGGATCAAAGTTACCCTGAATGACTGTAGTCAATCAAATACATCCAATAAATTTAACATAAAGTAAAAAAGACAGAACGATACAACACGATATCAAAACACATCCACAAAATCCTAAGCGAAAATGAGCTTCTAAGGGGTTGCCAGAACACACACGTCACACGGGGTTCCACATATCGATAACGATCGCCAACATAAAATCGCAATGAAATCTCAAAACATTCAAGATGGCGGCCATCTGGGAATACACCGTATCTAAACCCTAAACAATAACGTTCGCTCTGGATGAACGTCTGGCATTGATAATGACTTAATCCGTGATTTAGTGAACAATAATCCGCGGATTACTACTGAAAAGATTACTAATATCATAAATGTTGACAATTCTACTATATTTATCCATTTAAAAAAAACTTGGGTATACTTCGAAACTCCATGCATCGGAAATCGTGTACGAACTTTTGCAGAAATGTGTTACTGTGCACGGTGACTATATAGAAAAGGACTAATACAATGTAGGAATTTCATATATGTTACTCAAATATTTCTATGCGAGGGCAAAAACTTACTGATACCCCCTCGTACTATTGCCATCAAGGTTGCCGGAAGGTATTCTCTTGGCGGTCGTAGGCCTAGGTAACTCAACAGACAGAGAGTCGGCAGTTTAAGCTAAAAGTCTTTGGTTCGAGTCCCTGTTTTGAAATGTTTTTAATCAGATGGAATAATGTCAATTGGAATCCCCATGAGCTTTGTGTTCACCAAACCAGATTGCTTCTGTCTATATTTTTATAATTTTCTCTTCCTTTTTATATTAAAAAAAAAAGATAACAAAAAACTTAAAAACACCTTATTTATATATATCATGTATATACATATGGCAATAAAAGAAAAAATAATAATTTATATTGCCCTGATTAGTGACTTCTTTTTGTGTAATTAGTGGCCTTGCTGCCTTCCTTTACCGCTTTTCCTGCCCAAGCTTGGCGAGTATAATCTTTGAACTAGTACTAACTTTTATTTATTTTCTTAATATTTTTTAATCTTTATTATAGTAGTTCTTATAACTGCAGCTATACCTATATTTTAATATAACTCTAACTTCCTTTTCAAGTTTTTAAACTTTACTTTAACTTCTATTTTTCTCTATAATTAAAGCACTTATGCTAGTAGCTATCATCAATATTTTTCTTATTTAAAGTAGTTGTAAACAACTACACCTTTTCTTTTTCCCAATGGCTCATTAAAATTGTAAGACATCATATCAACAGCCTGGGTGTTAAATTGCCTGACAACTAGGAAATACCTCAACGCTGCTCCACTGTTCAGCACTGTTCAGCACCTCATGTATCTAATATTATTTAGGTTATTTAGAAAATCTGAGATACGCCGCAAACTACAAAAAGTAAATTGATTTATGAATTTTATTAATCGTTATTATTTTTTTGCAAAATATCAACATCAAATATAGTAATGGGAAAAAAAAAACAATGTTCCTTTCTAGTTTTTGATATAGAGATGAATATTGTTATTAAAATTTAATCTTTTTTTTTCATAAATATATAGAAAAAGAAAAAAATCGCTAAACATGCAATTTAAGTATTCAGAATATTATATTGAAAGTCATTATGAATAACAGTATTACAATTGAAAATTCATTTTCATGCGCAATTGCAAAATCTTAAAAAATATATATCTCTCTTTAAAATGGAGTTTAAATGATTAGAAAATGTTCAGTTCAACACAATTCAAATGAATAAATTTGAAATCATAAAGAATTTTATTCAAATATTCATAAATATTAATGACAGCTTATCGAGAAATATCTCACTTCTTCTGTTTTTAAAATCAAATCAGAAATTCTATGCAAAGTCAAGACGAGAATATAGAAATTCGAAATAAGAAAGAAATAAGTTATTTTCATTTTAGAACTGAAATAGCAGGACAATAAAAGGTTCCAAGTTCTATTATATATATTCTATTATCGAATTGGAACTTCAAATATATACATTACTCAAATTTTTGTTGAAATATTTCTTAATAAAAAAAAATATTTTTTTCATTGTGTCTTATAAGAGCATCGTGTGATCCTTTGGTCTAGTGCAAAATTTTTAATTGTTCAGAAAATTCAGAATTTGTTCAGTTGGATAACAACTAAACTTCCAAAATAATTATTTACACTTTGCTAGCATAGAAATCAGATCAAAATTATTATTTGAACGAAATTAAAAAATATATATATACATTATTTTGAATTAATACAGAAAATACTGATACTTAGAAATATTGAAATAATGTTTAATAAAACGATACATATTTCTGAAACTCGATGTGGAAATAAATTGTATTGTTACTATTTTAAAATTCAATTTGTTCCGCTTGTGGAAATGCAAAGGAAAATAAATTAGATTTAAACTATTAGTATATGTTTAACTCCAAAAAATGTAAAAGAATAAATATGAAAACATATAGGATTTATTTCGGACTTTCATAATTGTTAATTGTTCCTTATACAGTGGGACAATATCTTATTTGGTTAATGGTAAAAATGTCCCACTTCTTCTAGTTTATACCATACTAGCAACCTTCACCCGCTACGCTCTTTCCTTTCTCCAAAAGAACCTTGAATCAAACTAAATATATCTAGATATATCTAGCATAGATGAAATTTAAAATAAGTTAATATTTATTTTCAAAATATTTAATAAAAAATCAGTAACAGTTGTCTTATTAGTATAATCTTACGTCATAGAGTTCAAAGCCGATGTTGGCGACAATATAGCTACAATAGCTCTAAAATTGCTGAAGTCCGTGTATTAAACTATTTTTTAGCTGATTTGTTATGGGAAATTTCGTGCTCCCATCTAAACTGCTGCTGAAGAATGGCAAAATGACCTAAAACTTTCGACCATCTCTCCTTTATACCTCACAGGGAGAATTTATTAAATTAGGGAAATGCATGTTTAACTGTCTGTTTAGTAGATTTGTTATCCTGAATTTCACGCTCCTACTTAAAATAACTTCATCGACATGAACTAAAACTTTCACCCCCCCCCCCTTTTAACCCCTTGGAAGGGATGAATTTCTAAAATAGCTTAACTATGTGTTTAACTGTTAAAGGTATATATAAATATTATACAGACATACATACAATAAATCCAACTGAAGTGAAAAATTACCCAAAGCCAGGAATCGAACGCGGGACCACAGTATACAAGACTGTTGCTCTAACCACTGAGCTACTCCGGCCGATACCTGGGTCTTCATTTTCTCACTAATAAACCATGTTGGGGTAGCCACTCCAGTTGGGTTTATTATATTTATTCTATGTATGCCTGTATAATATTTATATATACCTTTAACTGTTGAATACAGGCGTTATTTATGTGTGTATGTGAGTTTTAATATATATTGTAGTATGTGTGATTTATTATTATGTGTTTAACTATTTTTTAGTACATATTTTATGCTGAATTTCACACTCCTACCTAAAACTCCTGCTGAGACATGGTGAAGTGACCCAAAACTTTCAACACTATCCTAATCACTTCTAGGTTGAAATTTTTAAAATCGCTGAAATAAATATTTAACTATTTTAATATTTTTCTTATCCTGAATTTTTCTTATCCCTAAAACTGCTGCTGTGATATGTTGAAATGATTTTATACTTTCGATCACCCCATTTAATCTTAAACCTCCTGCTGAGATATAGCGAAAAGATCTACACTTGTTCGCCACCCCATTTAACTCTCTTCGGGGGGGGGGGGGGGGGGTAGGGGGATTTTAAAAATAGCTGAAATATTTGTTTATTAATTTTTTTATCAGATTTCTTATCTTGAACTTCATGTTCCTACATAAAACCACTGCTGAGATATAGCGAAATGACCTAAAACTTTTGATCACCCAATTTAATCCCTTCGCGGAGGGGGGATTTTAAATCGCTCAAATAAGTATTTAAATATTTTTTTTAGGTTTCTTATCCTAAATTTCCCGCTCCTATCTAAAATGGATGCTGAGATATGGCAAAATGTCCTAAAAATGTGGACATCCGATTTGAACGCATTAGGGTGAAATTTCTAAAATCGCTGAAATACTTGTTTAATTATTATCTTAGTACATTTTTTTTTATCTTGAATTTCACGCTCCTACTTAAAACTGCTGCTGAGATATAGCAAAATGACCTAAAACTTTTGATCACCCAATTTAATACATTCGAGTAGGTGCAATTTTAAAATCGTTGAAATAAATATTTATTTTTATTTTTTTTTAGGGGGGGGGGTTGTTATGCTCCTATCTAAAATGGATGCTGAGATATGGCAAAATGTCCTAAAAATGTGGACATCCCCTTTGAACGCATTAATGTAAAATTTCTAAAATCGGTGAAATACGTGTTTAATGTAACCTTTGTAGATTTTTTATCTTGAATTTCACGCTCCTACCTGAAACGGCTGCTGATAAACGGCAAAAGTACCTAAAATTTTCGGCACCCGCTTAACCTCATTAAGGGGAATTTTTTTTCAGATTACTGAAATACATGTTTATTTTTTTAAAGTAAATTTTCTATCTATTCATGCTCCTACCTAAAATGGTTGATAAAATATGGCGAAATGACCTAAAACTTTCACACCCCACTCTTTAACTACCTGAGGGGGGAATTTTCAAAAACCCTTTCTTATTGCTTACCTAGGTCAACAGCAATCTACTGTCCAAATATCGTGGCCCTGACTTTAGTCGTTTTATATCTGCTTTGATGAGTAAATAAATCGGTCAGCCAGGACTCATTCTCTTTATTATATTAGTATATATAAAGGGGCGAAGAAATTTCCATATTGATAGCTCTTCGTACTCCTTCGGAAATCATGAATCGCCGTGATTTATTTCTTTTGTAAATCTAACACTTGTCAGCTAAATTCAGTATACAGACATCATTTATAGTGTACGAAATTCATAACAATAAATTGTTTTGACAAAGTGCACTTTTTAACGATTTTGACAGCTTCTAGAAATGCAAATGAAGATCACTGAATACTTGAAAGATACAAAAGTGGTGATTATGACAATGACAAAATTGTAGTGACTGTAAATCTGTAATTTATCATCTCCTTTAAGAAAAGTCAGTACAAACACTGCTGTTCACAGTCTTGCAACAGTTTGGTAGAAAAACTGTTCATTTTTGCGTGTTCACCTGCCATAGGAAAGATCCAAAAGATAGGAAATGGTTCATCCATGAATTGACTCATAATATAATAGTCACCATGCTAGACATCACCGTTTTTTTTAATTGCATTATGAGTTAAAAAATGCTTTTTAATTCCGATGGCGAAAAATTATTTTAAAATTATCGCTGCAAACTTTTCTGTGGAAGTCCATAAAAAACACCATTAGATGTGAAGAGAATTTCAAAATAAGTTTAGCAATAAATGAAAATTTGTTTCTTAAAAAGGGTAATCGCACCATAAACACTCGATGTCGAAAAGCAAGAAGTTATAAAAATCGACAATCGCACATAACGTTTAAGGTTTGTTTTTTAATCAAATTTTCGCATTCATTCCATATGTTCACAGAATGCGAACATTCGTTATTAAGGGGCGAATTTTGACAAACTATTAGGTCAAAGTACTCAATAATTGCTATAAGTGATAAAAAAATAAATTTTAAAGACATCAAATACCTTTATTTATTAACATTTCGACAAGTTTCTTTGCATCCGAAGACAACATTCTCAAGACAATAAAATGATAAAAATACTTTTAAAAAAATTTCAAATTGAAAAACTAGTCAACAAAAACAAAAATCCCGCAAACACAACCATAATAAAATTAACTGCAATATTAAAAATGTAAATTTCTGAACATGAATTATTTTATATTATTGTTTCATTATTCTGTATAGCATTTCTTTCCAAATTTTAGGAAGCTCCATGGATGCTGAATCATTGCAAATATCCTCATTGCGTAAGAAGATCTCTATATATTCGTTGATGATGGATGGCCAATAAGATCATGATGGATAAATTATTCTTCTATTTTTAAAATCTATTTGTAAAGATTATCTGTTATATAGTTTTCTTGTTGTATTTGATGTCTGCTATATGCTCTTTGGTTCGGATGTGATGAAACTTGTCGAAATATAAATAAATAAAGGTATTTTTTGCCTTTAAAATTTATTTTTTTTATCGTTTATAACAATTATTGAGTACGTTGATGTTTTGAAGTGATTTTTATATATAGTTTATAAACTATTAGGTCTTTTATTGTTTATCATCAACTCAATATAGAAATGTATTAATACTATCCAATTGTATCTAAGGGAAATGGTATAACACCGTGTATATTATTATTTGTTGCTTCTTGAAGAAAGAATTTCACGTAGACATTGATGTTACATTATTACACGCTCTGCAATTATCATTGTACCATAATATTAATTTAAATATGTGATTAGCTCATCTCCCTTTCAGATTACTTTATTTTTCATTAAAAATTCAAATCATTAGGTTTTACTCCAAGGGTTTCGGTAACCTATTGGATAAGCTAAACTTAAATGAAAAAGTTTAGAGTTTCTTTTAAAAAGAAGCAATATATACATTTTACAACTCTAAATAAGGAACTAATCTAATACTAGTATTTCTATTATAAGTCAAATGACTTAACATATAAAGGCAAAAAATAATTATCTTCATTTGAATTTGAGAAATTTTAGAAACAATGCTCACCTCCTTATCAACTTTATAAAAGTCATAATTACAATAATCCATGCTATTTTGAATACCTTTCTTCGAACATTGTTTACGGGCGTTTTAAGTATTGTTTTCCAATATCTTTTTTTTATTCCACGTAGGAAATATCTTTTTAATCTAAGAGATTATGAGTAACAAAGCGAGCCATAAAAATAACCCTTTAAATGCTAGCAACAGTTTCAGTGTAGGAAACAAATTGTTATAAAATATTCTACACATACAAATATAAAACGTTTCAGTAACTTTAAATACATGACTATTTGAAAAAAAATTAGAAGTAGAAAAAAAATGAAGCGAAAATGTCTAAAATAAAATTTTAAACGCATTAGTTATACAACTGCCAGTTTGGATACATATCTTGCCTAAAGACTATGTAGTTCAATAATTACCAGCTACATGGCTGATCAAAATGAGTAGGAACTTTGTTATCCAATATTACCCGACTATCTGGTTTTACCATATTTTCACCTATCCCTATCACTATAGAACAATAGTCTACTACCTTTTAATGTATGTTTCTAACAGAATTAGACTGAACAAAAAATAATTGTATATTTTCGCTAATTTTTTTTATTCATGTCTATGGAACATAAAATTATTAAATCTCTTAACAAACATGGCCAAATATATTTTTCCTTTTGAATAGATTAATAGATTCTAAGAAATCTTATATAAAATATATTAATACCAATCTTACTCTTACAATTAATGTTCGTCATGAAGCGTAGTATAATTTTTTTTTAAAGAATCTGCATAAAATTTTAATTAAAATTTTTACATTGCAGAAATTCTAAGAAAAAGCATAAAATTTTTAGCAGTCCTGTTTTTTTTTTTCCTATTATAAAAGGAAATGACGCTTCAGAATAATATAAAGGAAATTCTGCGAAGTATCATGTAAGCATTCTTAAAAAAACATAAAAATATAATCTCTCTTATTATTCAGAAAATGATATAAGAAACTGCTGAATGGGGAATAATAATAAAAACTAAGACATTATGCATTTTCGTAATTTAGAAGCAAAGAGGATTTCGAGTTATTCAAAAGTTGTCAAGGATTATGTATCAATATATATTGTATTTTGATGAGAATTTGTCTTTTAATTAAAAATCCAAATGAGTTTATTTTTAATGGAAAGTATCCCAAAAAGGACTAAAACAGGTTTTGATTTTTTTGTCAGTCGGAGATAATTATTACTCTATGTAAATTAAGTCAAGTCAGAAATTGTATGTCAAAAGTGCGTTCGTACTACAACTAGCTTTATAAATATTCAGAACTTGGTGCAATAGCTGTTGTACTGTTATGCAAAAATGAAAAATTTATTACGATTATATATATTAAATTCAATAATACGGAAATAATATGACTCCATCTTAAATAGGATGTCATCTCCGTGGCAACCTAGAATCATTACATATCATGGGATATCATTGAATTAATTACGTATAATAGGATTTAATAGAATGAAGAAAACTTTTATTTATATATATATAAGTTTTCATTTGATTTTGATAAAATTTTAAATGACAAAATTCTGAAACGATTATATATCTTAAATTCCAAACCATTCGGTTGGTTATTTTTTGTGCTGTTATATGCGGACAGACGGACCTTTAAACTTTTACTTTTCTTTATTTCTGTATATTCTTCTTATGTCTGTGCAAGTGTAAAAGGCTCATAAGATTTTTTATTTATCCACAAACTATATCATTGAGAATATTGTCAAATACTTCGTAACTATTTTTTAATTTTAGAATATTATTAAAGTCATGGCCTCCAAAATAAGATATCTAGAGTGTAAGGGGAAAGGTGAACAATAGCTGATGTTTTCTATACTTAAAAAAAATTATGTAATGTTACTTCATAAAATTGATTCCTCAATTCTATGGAGTAATTTAACTTACATAATGATGTAATTTACACTGATATAACTGGTGTAATATTGCGCATCAGTGTAACGTAACACCAGTTAAATAGGTTAAATTACTCAATAAAATGGATGCAGCAAGGCTGCCACCAGTTTTATGGAGCAAAGTTACATAATATTTTTACAGTGTAGTAACTGCTGTACAATCCTAGATTTGAATAAAGACACATTCTGAAATTATTAATAAAAGATGCAAAGATGAACAGCTCATAAATTCTTTGTCTAGCTGCTGTGTTTTTTTTTTTTTTTTAGAAGAAGCAAATAGAAATGCAATTGAATGTTTGGCATGTGTTTTATAATTTTAGTGTTTAAGCTTTTTAAACGCATTATATATATACTATCTGTATTAATTTAATCAAAAAGTTTTAAAATTATATCTATACTAATAAAAGCAAGTTCCGTTCTGTGTGTGTGTGTGTGTTCGCGATGATTAACAAATCCTACGACACATACGTGGCTAAAGTTTTTTGTAAAGGTAGCCCAAAGTCCCGCTTGATGCACATGAGACTTAGTATTTTAGAATTATAATAGTTAGTTGAGTTATAAATTAAAAATCGCAACTCAATCTCATCAAATGATAGTCTTTTTACCTCCGCTTGCTTTCAGTTGGATGGTTTATAAAGCTTTCGCAGAAATAATTAAATAAACCGGGATAGAATAAAACCAATTGTGTGCTTGATATTTCAAAAGTGACTGTTTTTTCAACAAAATATTAGATTTTAGCACGAAGGTTAAACACGTGCTTTGGAAACATATTTATTACTAATGAAAATTTAAAAGTATAGATCTGTTTCAACTGACGTCACACCCTAGCAACCCGAGGCTAACGAAAACACAGGCTACCGCGGTGCATTCCTCATATCTTTTTTACAGACCGCTACAGTGACGTCATGCTCTTTTCGTAACCTGTATTGGTGCATTCGACAATCACGTGACTCCAGCAGTCTGTAAATAAAGATATGCATAAATCACCGCGGAAGCCTTTCTTTTTCGTTAGACTCACTAGCAACCACCTTGACAACCTGTCAGGCAGTCTGTTTGCCCTCCGTTTTTCCGGTTTTTGCCTACTTTGATTGGTTAAGCGATAATATCTGTTAAGAAATAGCAGATTTTTGTTGGTTAGAGGAAAACTGGGGGCACGTTGTTGAAACTGATCTATTGAGATAGCAAGAGATATAATTTTTAAATGTTAAATAAAATATTAGAACACTTCTTACTGGCTCGTTTACCACTAGACATTAGAAATTGGCTAGAGTAAGTCCTTCCATTCCAAAGTTTTCTGTTGTTGTAGCAAGCAGAAACATTTTAAATATAAATTAAATTATCATTTTGGCTACTTATTACTATTACTTATTACTACTAACTATTAATGATATATATTTTTTTTCTCAGAAGTGTTTTTGTTTATTTTTAAGGACATTTTTAAATGCATTTTTTCATTCCTGTTTTTTTTTTGTTGTTGTTTTCTAAACACAGAATAATGTTTCGAACTTATCTCACACCTACTGTACAGTACCACAGGCATCTGGGACCCGTGATGGATGTTCGTACAGAACATATTGGGCTTTAAATCATGAGTAGTGGTTATCATTATTTCCGAATAGTAATTTCAGCAAAATTCTTAAATTCTTATTTCACCCCCCCCCCTTCCCTAGACTAATATATCTAAGGATATGTTGAATAACGGATTTTCGTTTGGATATATGTTTGTTTCAAACAGAGTGAAACCTTGGTAAAGTGGAAGTAATATATTTTACGGAGCGTGTACAGCAAGCCTGCATTACGGTGCCGCAGTCAGCCGCAACCTGTGTCGAAAAGTTCTTATAGATCATAATGGGCCCTAAATGGAGTGGTGGTTACTATATTATTTCTGAATTTACAAAAGAGTGCGCATCCTGGCGGTGTAAAGTGGAACTAGATTACGGTTAGGGTTAAGTTATTGTTAGGTTACATTTACGCTACATTAAGTTACGGTTACGTTGCAGTTAGGTAACGGTTAAGTTACAGTTAGGGTGCCGTTCGGATTAAGTTACAATTAGATTAGGGTTAGATTACATTTAGGTTATATTTAGGTTACGGTTAGGTTACGGTTAGGTTACGGTTACGTTGCGATAAGTTGCGGTTACTTTTTTTGCCACAGGATGAACATTAGGCATGTTACGATTAAAAAGTATAATTAATTTTATACAATAGCTCTGAAATTTTAATAATACATATTTACGTTTTAGCTATCAATCGAGTATCGATTTATTCACCTATAGTCGGATTTAAGGGTGATATAAATAGCGTGAAAATCAAAACATTTCATTCGGGATTTCGATGTGGAAAAAATAAATAAATAGTTACATCTATAACAGTGATTTTTACAGTTAAATATAAATATTTCAATACAAAAATTTCGCAGTTGCCGAAAATATATCCCCCTCCCGTTTCCTATTTCTAGCCTTTTTACTGCTAAATATCAGAGAGTTTTTTTAACTCACTTTTTACACAGTCAGCGGGCATATATTTCAGATAAAATTAAATGAAAGATATAATCTCGTAGAAATGTCAGGTTCATTTAAAAATATTATCACGGGCTCGGGCAATGCCGTGCGTGTCATCTTGTTATCATTTATTTTAATTATCACTATATTATTTCAGTAATAAAAAAATTCAATTTACAAAACAGATTACTATATTTCTTATAATAGGAAAATAGACGTGAGCAGTTATCCTGAAGTGTCTGGTTATTTTATGGTTACCGGAGTCTCGTCATCAATTCCAATTAAATAAATATCTTATTCCATTACGCTTCCTCTACCATATGGTGATATGTGTTTCTTGAGCTTTAACTCAAATTAATTAACTAATCCCGCTGTATATTAATGAGTACTTTTAGATAAGTAATTACAGACCAAATAACAGATAAAATAAGCCATTTGATTATCAAATGCCTGTTCTTGAAAAGAATATTATCTGCGGGCTGTGTGATGTTGCGTCTGTTCAAGACAAGTGTCACAGTTGAGAATGAGCCTTTCTTGTTTCAAACACGCGCGCTATTTCTTTGGCAATTTTATTTTAAAAATTGTCATGTATCACATATCCCTTTGAGGAAGTTTAGGTTTCGATCCGGTTTTCTTTTTTAATAGAATCGCTAATGCCTCATTTGATAGCATTTTGTACAGCACCATTACATCTTGTAATAGATATAGAAATAAATCGAATTGGCATATTTATACATTTTCATTTTCATTTTTATTTCACTAATTCATTGAGTTCTTTTACGCAAGGCAGCTTGAAAACACTTAATGGAACTCATCCTTTCCTGTTCCAACAATTGATATAGATTAACGATTATCAAATTGGCTTATATAACGCTTAAATGACGTGCATGCACAATCAATGCACCAAAAATAATATAGTTGTCCTTATAATTATGACCCTTATAATTATGAAAAATTCATGCAAAATTTGTTGTTTTTATGCAAATGATTTAATAGTTTGTTATCAAAATAGCACGTCAATAAGTTGTATATATCTAGATGCTTGCATATAATTATCATAAGTTAATACTATCTATTAAAGTTTACAAAAAGTGACTGTCCTTAAAATCGTGATTTTGAGTGTCATTTTGAGTTTTGATTTCTCCGAAACGAATTAATCTCTCAAATCAGCGTCCACAAGTTTATATCCAGATGTTTGCATATAATTAGCATAGAGATCACATGTTAATTCTTTCCAGTGAATTTTACAAAAAAGTGACTGTCCTTACAATTTTCATTCTGATAGTACATAGTATATACTCACAAATGAATTAATCCTATAACATGTCTATAACTTATATTCTTAAATTTTCTTTAGGCCTGAAAACAAAGTGCTAAAATAAATACTTTTTAAATTAAAATTTTAAATTTAAGTGAATCGATTTTTTTTTAATTTTTCTATACTTACTTATATTTACTATGTGGTTGAAATTCCCTCTTCTTTATCATCTATCTACATTTTTAGTGCAGATAATATCCAGCAGAGATTTAAAAAAAAAGTATTTAAACATTTTGAAAGAAATTCAAATATTTATATTTGAGGAAAGAAAGGAAAAATCGTATTTGAAAGAAATTTTTAGATCATCACAGTTACACCGCATTTAAGACAAAATTTTCTTTGTTAAAGAATTTTTTGCTTGTAATTTTTCATTCCAGTGGAGCAATGATTATGCAATTTGATGAATAGAAACGACTTTTTCATTTTTCTTCTTTTGCTTAGGCTTTAGTTTTCGTTTAAACCAGAAATTTTCATTTCTATAAAAAAAAAAAAAACACATCTTATTCATTTTTCATGTGACATAAGGGAAATGGGACTATTTTGTCACGTTCCATTGAAAGATGTTTTAAAATTCAAATAAAGTTTGGAATGCGATACGAAAAGCAATTTTTTTATGAAACAGATTTCAAAATATTTATTTATATTGTGTTCTTGGTATATTCACAGGGTAGAAATGTAATACAGTTTATATCTCTTCGGATAATTTGATTTTAATATCAAATGAAAAGTATAATCTTCATTTCTAAACATAAAAAAGGAAAATAATATCTTTAAATGTTACATGCTTAACAATTATCAATGCAAGATAGCTTTAAAAGAGGTGGGAATGTCTTTTTCTATGAAAAAAATTCTTTTTTTCTGTATATTAATACTCTATATTTACAGTATACTGTCTCTCGACAATTCCCAAACTTCGAGTTAAGTGTAAAGCAGAGCTTGTTAGAAAGGTGTCCTTTTGACGTCTTTTTTTCCTTCAGAATATTCCTGAAGATGTAGGAATTTATGAAAATACGTACGCACAAACATACTACATCCCAAAGATACAGCGTAACAGCCACGGTTAAATGCTCAATCAACACTCAATTTCGGAATAGTTAAAATCTGTTGATCACTATCTCGCTCACTTGAATATCAATTTTGCTCAATCTAAATTTATCACCTTTTGCAGAAATTATTTATTCTCTCATTCATTAGACGCGATGCAATTGGAACTTCCCTGTGGGTGTGGATATTCTAAGAATTTGTTCACAAGTTTTTGCCGATGTGAAGCGAAACAGTCCGACCTCCGTACTTAAGCCAATTTAACTTTTCTACAAATCTTTAAAACACAGATAAAGCCACCAATGGTATGGTTTATCCCTAAAGAGAGATAGAGGGAAAAAAAACCTATAACAGTATTTAAATCTTAAAATATCTTGGGCAAAACGCCTTTATTATACACATATATGCATCACCTTTTTCATCGGTGCACACAATGTACACACATTTAAAGACAGTTAAAAATTTATGGAGTTTTATAAGGCTGATATAAATTAAAATCTTAGAATCTTGATTTTATCTACTTATTAACTAGTTATTTCATACACCGTAATATACAGCATTTATTCTTCATTAACAGTTATGCATGACTAAAATATGTGCATTATTTGACGTGTTTAAAGCATGCTATACTGTACCATATACACTATATTGCCATCAGTGGTGTAGTCGTAAAAAAAACAGAGGGTATACTCTCTAAGCAGAGGGTATACGCTCAAGGCAGAGCGTATACCCTGGAGTTTATATACTATAGCTTTCTTGAGAAACAGAGGGTATACGGCGGTCCTTAAAAAAATCCAGAGGGTATACGGCGTATACCCCCGTATACCCTCCACTACATCCCTGATTGCCATTAATGACCGGCAACTTTCAATTTTAGACATTTTATCGAATATTTAGAAATATACTTGACAGATTCTTCTGGAATATCAGGATTGAAAAGAACAGGTACGACCTCATATTTAGCAATGCCAATATGATAAGGGGGGGGGGCAATTAGGGGGCAAAAAAAAGCAAAGAAAAAAATAATACTTGGGATCACCCTGTAAAATAAAATGCACGAAATGATCTATCGCTACCGAATATAAATAATCAGACATTTTGCAATATGTGTATTCTTTTGTGTAAGAATAGCATGTATATTAACAGAGATATAGCGATTTATTTTTTAAAAAATTTAAAAATCTTGCATGTTTTTTGCTTATAACATGCAGGGTTTTCAGCCAAATTTAACTCCGGTTTCAGAAAAACTGATAAAATATAGTAGAAACAATATAGTGCAATTGGAATATAAATATATTAAATATTTTAGGAAATATGAGCAGTTGCATGAAATAATTTTTATCTGAGCATGCGCGAAAGTTAACAAGGATCATTTTACATAATTTAATAGTCAACTGTATGGAGCAACTTATTAGAAAAAATCTAGTCAAATATCGTAAAAATTCAGAAAGATATCGGCGTTAAAGTGAGCAAATTTTTAGTTGTTCTCTAAAAGCAGCTGAATGATAAGGGATTTTACACAAATTGTCATTTTTTATTAACTGACTTTCATAAAAAAGTTAGTATTTAGTGAGTATCAAGGAGTAGATTTGGAAAAAATGCTTCGATTTTGATACTTCTTTTGATCATGGTATAGGCTCGTTCTGGTGGTTATCCAAGAAGAACTAAAGCATCAATAAAAAATTTAAATTAAAAAAAATTAAAAATTAAAAATGACAATTTGTGGAAAATCCCTTATCATTCAGCTGCTTTTAGAGAACTACTAAAAATTTGTTCACTCTAACGCTGATCTCGTTCTGAATTTTTATGATATTTGACTAGATTTTTTTAATAAGTTGCACCATAGAGTTGACTATTAAATTATGTAAAATGATCCTTGTTATCGTTCGCGCATGCGCAGATAAAATTTATTTTATATAACTGCTCATATTTCCTAAACCATTTCCTATATTTATATTCTAATTACACTATATTGTTTCTACTATATTTTGTCAAATTTTCTGAAACCGGAGTTAAATTTGGTTGAAAACCCTGCATGTTATAAGCAAAAAACATGCAAGATTTTTTTTTTAAATAAATCACTATATCTCTATTAATATACGTGCTATTCTTTCACAAAAGAATACACATATTGCACAATGTCTGTTTATTTATATTTGGTAGCGATTGATCATTTTGTGCAATTCATTTTACAGGGTGATCCCAAGTATAATTTTTTTTCTTTGATTTTTTGTTGGCCCCCTAATTGCCCCCCTTATCAAATTGACATTGCTAAATATGAGGTCATACCTGTTCTTTTCAATCCTGAAATTCTAGAAGAATCTGTCAAGTGTATTTCTAAATAGTCGACAAAATGTCTAAAATTGAAAGTTGCCGGTCATTAATGGCAATATAGTGTATTTATCTTTCTAAAAGTATGGTATAATAAATATTTTAAAAACATTATATAAACTCTAAATAATCTTTTATATATTATCTGTTGGGCGCCATTTAAAAGAAATATTTTTTTTTTTATTATAGACATTCGATTCACTTTAGAAACGCATTTTATCATTAAAACGCACTGAAAGAAAAACCTGATATTCCAGGAAAACGTTGCTTTACAATTTCAGTTTTTTCAATCGAGAAATTTTTCTTTATTTGAAATTTGTAATTCTATTACGATATTTAAAATTTTTCTTATATGCAAAGAGTAAAATGTAACTCTGTGTGATTTTCCTTTGGCAGAAATTTAAATTTAAACTGAAATATATATTATTCATAACAAAATTTGTTTTGAATACGTTGTTTTTAAAATTATTATATTATTAAAAAAATTCTTGCAAAAATTTAAATTCTGACATTTGCTTCTATTCATTTTTTCTCTATACCTCAATATCTGTATAAATGTATATACAGGGTGTCCCAAAAAGGACGAGTGAAGTTAAAAAATTGATTAAATGGAAACGGAATACGTTAGAAATGTACCGTTTGCTGCATTCTAAATACTTCGGAAACCTGTAAATTTTTAATCTCAAAGAATTTCAAATTTAGTTACGTAATTCGAAAAGAGATGGCTCCACCAGTTTTCTAGGAAAGTTTTAGGTAAACGCGCTTCGTCAGACCTCCATTTTGTGCTTCGTCACCCTGCCGCTAGCGTGAGCTGCTCAGATACACAAGGTGCTGAACAAAAAGGTTTTACTCTTTAGAAGAGCGGATATTTCTTGTGTTAGAATTTCATCTCCTGGACCAGAGTATTGTTAAAATAAGGCGCAGTTTCGAAAAAAGTAATGTCGCAAAAGAATGGAAAAGAGATACAAAAAAGGGTGTGTATGAAAAAAACTTTTCATGGGACTAGGAACTTTAATGATGATCTTACTGGAAATGTCCGGACTCTAAAAGTCAGTTACAGGCGCAAATGTTCAAGTCGTCAGTAAGTGATATACAACCGTTCGTGCATTTTCGTTCGCCGCGTTGTAGCTCAGGCTTGAGTACGACTCATGTCAGTGCATGCTTGACAGCTTTCACACGTTTCCATAGAAGATTCAGACTCACCAACCACATAGCTGTCATTAATGCACGCAAGACATTCGCGAAGGCTATGCAACACCTGGATGCTGGGTAAATCGATGTTGGAAACATTTGATTATCTGATGAAGCGTACTTTTCCCTGGACGGCTTTGTCATTCAACAAAACTGGTGCATTTGAGGAACAATGAATCGCCATGTTCCCTATCCTCATCCATGCGTCCCTCAAACGTCATGCTTTGGGCAGCAATATCTTACAAAGGAATTATTGGGCCATTTTCCTAGCACAAAGTATTACTTCAGAGCGTTACCTGGACCTGCGTGAATTTGTGATGGTACTAAATGCCTTGGAAGACCCTAAGAACACATCGTGGTTCACGTAAGACAGTGTCCGTCCACATCTAACAGCCGAAGTCCTCTGTACGAACATTTTAATTATCATATTACTGAACCGCATAATTCAAAGCTTTCGGGAAGTGGCATGAATTGGCTGTCCTATTTGCCAGATTTGATTCCTTATAAATGTTTAAGGTGGAGGTACTGTAAAAACTAGGTGTATCTCGAAAATCCGCAAACTAATGCCGATCTGGAGCAGCACATCTATGCTGCAAGTGAAAGAAATCAGGAATGTAGCGTTGGCACAGGATTCTGCTAATTTCATGCTGAGACCGCGCTATGTTGTTACTGCACATAGCATATTAAAGGAAAATATCGTTATATAAATTTTTATGACTTTTATTTAGTAACGTGTTATACAAGTTTTTAGTTTCCCTCTTAGCAGCGCCTTCTATTGGCACACTTTGTAACTAATTTTTTAATATTTTCTGGCTGAAAATTTACTGGTTTCCCAAGTAGAATGCAACAAAAATGTGCATTTATATCGCTTTCCGCTTTCATTTAATTATTTTTTAGCACACCCGCCATTTTTGGTGCTGTATAAATAAATATATATATATATATGTGTGTGTGTACTTTATTATCCTGAAAATATATGTTTTAAAATTTTTCTAATTAATCTTTATTGTCATAGTTATGTAAATTCAAAAAAAATTATTACTAACTAGCCTGCCCTTACCGGGCTCAAATGCTTTCTGCAGCATATAACCCGACTTTTTCCGGGTCAACAAACTTCATTTTACATTCAAATAGTATATAAATAAATAAAATACTTTATTTTAGATTATATGAAAATAACTAATAAAAATAGGAAAAAAGCACGTAAGCAAATTTTTCGTTACATAAATAAAAGATTTTATTTATGATCCGTTTGTAAAGCCCGTCCTAATCTAGGGGGAAAAGAGATCTTCGATGAAATGGACAAAAATGGGATAAACTAAGATGATTATTGTAATGGGTCCTGCAGACTTCATGGCGATAAATTTTTGATAGGGTGGTCAAAACAAAATACCAGGACCTTGTGTTTTTCGCAGGCACATATAGTTAATAAGGCGTTTACTATAACGTGTTACTGTGTGTTTCGTGCCTCATAAGTTATTAAAATGACAACTGCTATAACTGTCCCTGTCAATTCTGTGTATATAAACCGTTAAAACGTCAATCATTTTAACAGAACCCTGTTGGTTTCAAGCTTATATACTGGTTGTACGGCAGACACTATAAATAAAAGTTGTGCATACTTGCGCCTATAAATATGGCAGTATCTCATTAACATTTAAAATAAGCCATAGAAAACCTTTTGTATGTGATTTCAATATTAGACTTCATACCCTAAAATCAATCTTTCAGGAGGGAGGGGGGGGGGGATTAAATGTTATTTTTCATCTTCTGAACTAGGATATTAATTCTCTTTACATACAGCCGAATCGTCTTATATGTTCTAGACAACATTTTCCCAACAATGTATATATTGTTGAAAATATACAATTTAGCATTACCCTCCTAAATCTGTAATTGTCACAAGAGTATACTCTTTGACATATACGCGACTTTATAAAGTCGCGTATATGAAATTCGGAAAATGAGAATGTTGATCGGTTAGCCAAATCAGCTATATTAGATACAATCTATGACTTGACAGAAACCTTTTTTTTTAATTTCACTAGTTAAATCCTATCACAAAATGCAGGTAATAATTGCTTCGCAGTCTCAGTGGCAATATTCATTTAAATGTGTCGATAATTATTAATTTATAAGACAATTATAGATGATATTTGCAATAGTCCGGGATGCCACTATTACATTAGTGATCATGGCAATTATTCCTATACAAGATAAAGAAACGTACTACTCCTAAATGTATTTGTAGTAACATAATTCGAAAAGCGTTTTTCATATTTTTGTTTATATTTTTGGTAAATGTCCCATGAGTAATCTTAAGTTAAAATTTAATAGAAATAAAACAGTTAGAGGAATCTTAAATATGCTCATACATGAGAAAACAATTACATAAAATATAAAAATTACAATAAACTGAATAAGCCAATCTGTTTCTTTAAGAAAAAATATAATAGTATCAGGACGAAATTTTTTACTAAAATATAATTTTAAAATTTAGTTATTTCTATAATAATATTATTGTAACATAGTCTAACGTAACATTTTCTGATTTTTAATTGTATTAAGAGATTTCTGTTAGAGAATTTTGAATGACACATTATTTTATTGTATCTATTTAGTGTATAATGATATATATTCTAACATAAGATGGCAAATATCTTGAATTTACCAAATAATTGAACTTAAAAACCGTTTTGTTCTAATTTGCACTTTGATATATCAATTTTAATAAACTGCATCTTACAGTTCGATTATACTGCTCTATATTTAAAATTAGACAAAACAATTGTTGTTTATTACATTTTTTCCACATTTCTTTTGTGCAAATTATTTTCTTTTAATGTTTAGTTATTCCGATGATACAGATATTGAAATTACATGTTTTATATTTATATATTGTAATTGATAAATCGTAAGATATATTTTGATATTGGATCATCATACAGTTTAATATGAAGTTTATATGTAATTTGACAAGCATGTGATCAATCGGTGTAATATTATGGACTTTTGTCTTGTTATTTGGTATATCACTTCTCTATCACGTTTCACTTTTTAATGAAGTAGGTAAACTTCCCCATTGACATTCTAGTCCTTCGGTGGCTATTGGTGTTGCTATATTTGGACATGTTCTCACCCCCCTCCCCCCCCCCCCCCCCAAAAAAAAAAAAAAAAAAAAAAAAAAACACACATCCATATCTTGATTTCCATACACTCTAATGATTGGTCGCCATGCAAAGTACGGATTATTATTTTTTGTTTAAGAAAAAGCTTTCTACAAACATGATTATCAAAATTATTCTTTTAGTTTTTAGGTCATAGGCTATCAAAGCCTGAGAGTTTAAAGTATGCCCATAGGTTCTGTATGTACGTTTGTAATGTATGTATATACGTAACGCGATAACTCTTGATAGAAATGTTCGATTTGCTTCATTTTATTTTCTAGTTTTATTCTGATAAGGCGTTTCCCTTATTAGTTTTGGGGTTTATTGATTGAGTATAAAGGGGAAGGCCAATGCCCCTAACATGCGTTTTTCATGCAGAAGTATCCAATTGGCTTAAAATTTGGTATACCGGTTTATTCTGATAAGGCGCTTCAGTATTGGAGGTTCATTGGTTAAGTATAAAGGGGGAACGGGAACTATAACCTCCTCAATTTAGATAAACGGGTTTTTCTATCCCATTAACTTCAAATTTGGTATATAGGTTTATTCTGATAAGGCGTTTCCCTAATGGCATTTGGAGGTTGATTGGTTAAGTATAAAGATTCGAAACAGGGAGAAGTACAATTCCACCCCCCTTAATTTATTTTTCGAGGGACATTATTTTTTTTAATAAGAGTGTAATATATAATTAGTGTGAATAGTCTGTGAGCGCAATGTCAACAGTTTAACTGGTCACTTGTCACTTTTCTTTTTGTTTATATGTTAGCTAATAATCACTATAAGGCATAATTGAAGGCCTGAGTGGTAGAAGATGTTATGTAACAATAATCAGAATTCGAAAAAATTGAAGTGGATGTTTTTTGTTGTAATTTATTTATTTATTTAATACCTTCTTTGTAGCATATGTTTGAATGTTAATAGATGATAGTAAACCCACCTAGAAAATAATATTAACATTTAACTATTAAATATTAGAAATTATTCTTACCATTTAAATTATTAAATATAAAAATATTAAATATTTAAAGATACTGTCTCATAACTTCAATACTAAGTAGTAGCTTTGTATTTTAGTTTTATCATATGATATAATAACTCATACCACTTTCACCATAAAATAAAACGTTTTGTGAGAAAATGTATCATAACACATTTTTTGCAATAAGCTCTTTAATCGTGTCAGCAAATGTACTAGTTATTGAAATGAGCTCTGTTTATACGTATAAATTACCTTAACTCTTAAAATAAATACATTTTAAATTTAGTAAAAGGCAAAGTTTCATATTGTCAGGTATACGTATACTTGATTAGTATTAAAAAAAATTATATATATATATATATATATATATATATAGCATAAAGTCTCTAATAACGATTCAAAAAGAAATTGAAATTCTAAAGAAAACCTCAACTATTTTCATTTGAAGAAGCTATAAAAATTCGCATTCATACAAACTTTTAGATCTTCTCTGTTAGACAGCGTTTAAACCTCCCTCTCCCCACCCCCTTTTTTTAAACAGAGATTCGACTTTAATTTTTGTATCTAGTCGAGCATTGAAAATGCTGTTTGTGGGATAGGTTCCTTTTTCGTATTTTGATTTGGCCTTTTCGTATGTTTAAACCAGAAATTTTTATTTATTTTAAAGAAAAGAAACCATCTTATGCATTTTTCATGCGACATAAGTAAATCGGGATTATTTTGTCACGTTTCATCCAAAGATGTTTTAAATCTTAAATGAGAATTTTACCATGCGATATGGAAGTTCTTTTCAAACAAGTCTTCTATGGAACAGTTTTTAAAATATTTATTTATAGTATGTTTTTGCTATATGCTTGGAATAAAAATGTGATACTGTGCATTTTTTCTTGGTGAAAATATAATTTAAAACCAAATAAAGATTATATTTTGTGTTTCTATGTATATTAGCATAAAAGTATATCCGTGAATTTTACTTGCGTAGTAAATTTAGCTACAAGACTCTTAAAAAAATAAATAGGGTAATACATATCTTATTCGAATAATTCGATCAGGTTTTGCATAGAATATTGCAATATAAATAAAATTCTTAGACATGATTTAGTCTTGAAAATCAACTTAAAAGCTCTGCCGTAATACACGATAAACACGGTGGATATTCAAGTAACAGAATTTTTTTAATGACAATTTTTTAAAGAGAAATATAATACGGAATGAACAAAACTTTTTAAGCGAAGATTAAAATTTCTACATTATTTCTAAAAACTGGCTTAGCTTTTCGAAATTTACGACATCATTATTTTTTTAGAAATAAATAAATAACTTATATTATTAACGTATATTAGAAATAAAGAAATAACATACATATCTTTTAATGCAACAGCGTCTTTAATTGTACAGGCTTGCAATTTTTGAAAAGAAAACGTTAGTAAAAAAGCAAAACACTTTTATTTCTAAACAATAAATTTAAAGGTTTTCCAGTTTCTTTTTTTATTATTTAAAAGTATAGGATATATCAAACTTTCATTTGTTAATGTGCGATTATTTTACATAATTTCTGATAATATATCAAAACTATCATTTAATTTATATCACTTAATTTCTATCATCATTTTTTAATCATAATAAATAATTTAACCAATTATGAAATCTAAATTTCTATAAATGTTGAAATATGCTAAACCCTCTTTAAATCTGAATCAACCCATTTTCGGTGGCTTCTTACGGTAACATTCCTCAAACAAAATTGAAATTGATAAAAATATGATATACATGTATACTTTTAAAATTTTATGCTAAGAAAATATCCGGAGCTTTCATTCACAGATTTTTTTTTTTTAGAAAACATCTTAAATGTCACTTTTAAAGACAAATTCCAAGGGTAAAAGGGTCGAAAATAGGTGTAAAAGATAAAAATATTTATTTAGCTTTCAAAAATGCCCATAGTATATCAAATACACAAACTGCACCTATGTGTACTTATATACACTTACACAAGTACTCAGCAGAAATGCTTTGTGTACTTAGCGATTTATAAAATTTTACTCCTACTTTAATTTTTTTTAATGGATTTTCTGACCACTGTTTATTTATGTATCTGTATTTCATATGTGTGCCTATTTATTTTAATTAGTTGAAAATATGTAGCAAACATTTAAAAAAATATCTGAACCTTTCAGGAAAAACTCATATATTAATTTTAAACACTTCAAAATTCCGACAAACATTGAGAGCACACTTGGAACACTTTGATTCAAAAAAAGTGTTCCAGTTACCTTAATGTGTACTGAAATATATTCCGAATATGCTCCGCTATACAGAAAGTGCGCCGAAAGTGTTCTGCTCAGGATATTTTTTAAATCTAAACTTGGGAACATATTTGAGAACAGATTGAGAATACATTTGGGCATACTTGTGAAATAACGCGTTCCAAAAAGTGTTCAAAATGTGCTCTAGAGAGAGTGCCGAAAACAATGATGCGTTTAAAAGTGTTCTAAAAATGGTGACAAAATATGTGTTCTAAAAAGTGGTCTGAAATTGTATAATAATGTTGTGCATTGAAGAAGCAAAAAAAAAAAAAAAGGACATAATACGAACTTTTAGATATTCTCGGTTATACAACATTTAAATGAAATTGACATTTATTAAAGAGTTTCGAATTTAATTTTTCTATTTAGTCGAGTATAGGATTGACATTTTGCTGTTTCTTTTTCATTAAGTTAAAATAGAAATTGTTATTTAACTGAGAGCAAAAAATCATCTTTTGCTTTTTTTCATGTAATATAAGTGAGTCAGGATGGTTTTGTCACTTTCCTTCCAAATATGTTTTAAATCTTAAATGAAACTTTCTATGAAGTTTTGAACTGTCCCAGGGCTAAGGATTGGTCCAGGTGGTACTATAGCTTGGCCACCAAGATCGACGAATCTCTCGTGTTTGGGCTCTTTCCTGTGGGGATATACAAAAGCCTAATCTACGAGTGCCCCGTTGAGACTGATATGGATGTAGTCTCCAAGATTGCTGTTGTTGCCGGCGATATTCGGGAAATACTTGGTGCCTTCGCAAATGTGCGTCAGTCACTATCCCGCAGGTGTGAAACGTGCATTACACCTGGCGAAAGATCTATTGAGCTGTTTCTTTGAGCATGTACATTAATTACACTCCTGTTAATAAATTTTTTCTGAAGTATCTCCTCTCATTTTCGCGTTAATTCTTTAACTTCGACAGTGGAAAACTACCTTTTAACTTCGGACCGCTTGCGTTCCGACCATACATTCTATAGCGAAATTTCCTCGTATAGCTGCGTTCTATCACCCTGTAAAGTTTTGCTCCATTTTTCACATACACTCTGTAGAAGTCTTATAATGCAAGTCTTCTATGGAACGTTTTTAAAAATATTTTATTTAAACTTCTTTGTCTTTTTGGTATATGTTTGAAATAAAAATGTTATTCAGTGAAAGTCTCCTTCGGTAAAAGAGTATACAAATACGCATATATATATATATATATATATATATATATATATATATATATATGTACGGTGTGTTTATGTTAGCATACTCAATATTTCACTGGGCTTCTTATTGTCCTAGGGCCTTAAAACCATTTTTGATTATTCCATTTATTTAATCACGGAATTTCTGTTATTAATATGCCCATTAAAAGGTGATTAAAAATGGCTCTAAAATTCAAGTGCCGTACTAACCCCGTGTTACCTTCCAAAATTATCCAGTGAAACACAATGTAAATGAATATTTCTATGGTGGGCGGTCTCAACCGTACATGTCAGTTTTTGCTCAATTCAATATATTTGCATAGTTCACTATGAAAATGTTATATCTATGGTCTCTTAAAAGAGCATAATTCAAGGTGGGATGCAGTTACCTGTTTTAGTTAGTGAACATAACAGTACAAGAAAAAAAATGTTCGCTTTGTATGTATATTACAGTACTCACTGCACTAAAACCAAACACTAATAACACAAGCCTGCGATGATTTTGTTTTTTAAATTTTAACAATTGATTTTTATATATATTTTTAGTGCTGCACCGAAAAATGACTTTATTCTAAACCATAACGTCAAGATTTTCGAAAATCGTAAATTTCAATTCAAAACAAGAAAAAAATATAGCAACAATCTATGAAATAGAACAAATACTATGAAATAGATGTGACGTTTGTGATTTTTAAATTTTAATAATTGATTTTTATGTGCTTTTTAGCACTGAATCTGAAAATGACCTTCATTATTAAACATCACGTCAGAATTTTTCTCAACTTGTAAATTCCAAAGTTAAAAAGTTAAAAAGTACAAAAATAGCGGAAATCTGAAAAATAAATCTATAAAATATATTTTTTTTTGTTGAATTTTATTTTATTTAATTCAACAATTTATTAAATTTTTCGGCTTATACCTGTAATTCTTATAGTTAAACAGCTCATAGGTCCGATGCATAGTTCAATTTTAACTATGAACTTTTTAAGTTTGAAATTTACGATTTCTGAAACTCCTTACGTGATGGTTAAAAATGAAGATCATTTTCGTATCAACACTGAAAAGTACATAAAAATCATTAATCAAAAGTTAAAAAACGCAACAATCACATCTATTCTACAGTATCAGATTTTCGCTATTTTTTTACTTTCGCGATCTTTGAAATTTACGATTTGCAAATCCTCCTTACGTGATGATAACACATAAAGGTCATTTTCGGATTCAGGGCTACAAAATACGTAAGAATCAATCATCAAAAGCTGAAAAACATGACCCTACTCAAACTTTGCAGGCCAGTGAAATTAGTACTTTATCAAATTTCACAGTTAAACATATTGGTATTACCCAAAACAGCCCGCACCCTGTTAAACGCAAAACAGGCGTACACAGTTTTTTCACTTTACTCTAAAATTCCAATTTTGGACTTTTGCTGTTAAAACCGCCTACCTAAGATTTAACCTAAAATGACAATCCCTACAAACTCTGTCGCAAATCGTCGCACAAAAATTCAATTGGTGTCTATCAGTTAATAACAACCCTTGCTAATTAAAGCTATACATAAATGCTTAATTGTATCGTCTACATATAGAATAACATACCAAAAGTTAAAAAAATTAAATACTACCATTCAATTTTGACGTCATTTTTAAATTATATGCTAAATTTCGTCTTTCAATGTAAAACATGAAGACATTCGATCAAGTGGTTTATTATCCACAAAAATGTAACTAGTTTAAATCGGGGTCATCCTTTACAGCTTTCACTACCAGGCTAGTTCCAAGGGTTTTTTTAGTGTAAGTCACATAGCTGATAACTGGTAAGCTTTTTGGCCACAGTTATTGTCGAAAAGTTTGCTTGACCTTATTCATGAGATATCTCCCAAGAAATAAATCGCATTTTCCGTTCTAAAATAATGGTAGACAAAAAATTGCAGCATGTGACTTACACTACAAGTACTCATGAAATCAGCCTATCAGTGAAGGGTATTCGATTCCGTGAGGTCAATGGAATTATTTGACATTCAAAGATAATAAACGGATTGGTAATCTTGATTTCAAGATAATTCCGCGGTATTAAGAAGTTTTATAGGAATTCGATAATTAATGATACATACTGCAATAAGAAATCTTTAAAAAAAAAAAAGTGTAAACAGGGTTCCGAATTTGACCTCCATTTTTGGTCAGAATATTCGGATTCACACCAGATAATACAAACAGTATTTTGAGATTTATTTAATACCACACTTTTTGTGATTGCATAAAATAAAAATTATTTTTCAAAAATTTCCGGTCTGCAGTCGTGATTAAAATGAAAGCCAAGCTGGCTACCTTCCTTTAAATGTAATATCAAGTTTTGCGTTTTGTTCTCAAATCCTGATATTTGGTTATGTCACATTTATATAGGATTCTTGAATTAGTATTATATAAAAATAACGTTGTTGTATTTATGGGTCATCACATTTAAGCAGTTGATCTTAAAATTATCCCGGTAATAAACGTTCTCTGGACTTTTGTAAAAATTAAATGAAAACATGTTTCAAAGTTATTATTGAGTACAACATTTTTTTTTTCTTTAACAGAGTAAAATTCAGTAAAAATGGTTTGTGAAACATTCTCAAATTACACCTTGGGGAGCAAACTTCCATGGTACAAAAATATCTTTTCACAGTAAAAATACTAGTTGTATGTGCATTCCCAAAAGTTTCTTCTATCTTATACATCTTAATATCTTAAAAACTAGTTGCACATGTTAATACTTCAATATTATTAGTTCAATACTATACCAACTTTGATTTTCATCTTAAATTCCTGCTTAAGTCAATTAAACGGACTAAAAACGAGTTAATCTATATCATGATATTTGTTTAAAGTAATAGTTTTTCCTTATTCTGTTGTTATCAGCTGTTTGCAAATAGTCGGTTTAGCAGGAAACGAGTTCCCGCTGCTGCACGAGCCGCCGATGGACAATAGAACTACGAAATATCAAGAAAAATATACAAAAATCGCTATCTCATAGCACCTTTACCGCGCAATATTTCCAAATTCAAGGAGAACCTGTGGGCCAAAGCCAAAAACATGCACAAAAAATTTGGTTCAATTGTATGCATAATTATATACAGTTTTCTATAGTGCATTAAAAAAACGGCACAAACATCGTTATTAAAGCGTTCCCCTTCCGGCACATTTTTTTCAAACTCAGGGAGGACATGCTTGCCATAGCCAGAAACATACACAAAAAATTTGTTTCAATTCTATGCATAACTTCATTCACTTCTCGATGGTACAATGATGAAAATGGCACAGAGAACGCAATTTTAATGCCCCCTTCTGGCAGAATTTTTTCAAGTTCAGGAAGGACTTGCTTGCCATAGCCAGAAACATACACAAAAAATTTGGTTCAATTATATGCATAAATTCATACACTTTTCAATGGTACAATAATGAAAATGATACAGACATCGCAATTATAGCGCCCCCTTCAGGCGGAATTTTTCCAACTTCAGGACCTTCGTGCCATGACCAAAAACAAATACAAAAAATTTGGTTCTATTCCATGCATATCTTCATACACTTTTCGATGATACAATATTCAAAATGGCACAAAATCGTACAAAAATGGATATTACTACGCCCCCTACCGGCGATTTTTCGAAATTCTGGGAGGGCCTGCTTTCCATTGCCAAAAATTTAAAATAAAAATTTGGTTAAATTCTATGCATACCTGTATATACTTTTTGACGGTACAACATTCAAAATCGCACAAAAATTTGCTATTATAGCCCCCCCCCCCCTACCAGCGATTTTTTTCCAAATTCAGGGAGGACCTGCTTGCCATAACCAAAAACGTAAAATAAAATTTTGGTTCAATTCTATGCATAAATTCATACACTTTTCGATGGTACAATATTCAAAATCGCACAAAATTCGCTATTGCAGCGCCCTCTACAGGCGATTTTTTTCCAAATTCAGGCAGGACCTGCTTGTCATAGCCAAAAACTTATAATAAAAATTTGGTTGTAATTCTATGCATAACTTCATACACGTTTTGACGGTACGATGGCGACAGGCAGACGGACACACGGACAAACGGACAGACAGTCATCCATTTATATAAAATCCAAGTCTCTGTGTGTCCCTCACTATTCCGGGAGGACCGCCTCATTGAAATGAGTAATTGTTGAAAAATATTAATGCAGGGTTACCACAGTAGCGCCAAATGTTATCCAACTTGGCGATAGCTGGCTAATTTGGCGATATTCCCATTAAAAACCATTAATCTTTCATAATGGAGGTCACCGAAATTTAATTTAAACTCCACTCTTTTAAGATATTTTTTTCGAAATCTATGGGTGAGAATTTAAAGTACATCTTTGCATCTTCCTCCCGATGCTACTAATAAAATAACCACCAATAGACAACGGTGTACTGTGTGAGCTCCTAACTGCGCGATTTTAATGTGCTTTAGGTACTTTTCCAGTATAGGTGCCTTGGCGAAAAAGGAAATTTGGTAACATATTTTCCGGGAGCCTATTCACTGTTTCAGTTTATATACACACGCATTTTTTTCGATATTTATACAATTTATTTAACATAAAAAAGCCGTTTCTCTAATTTTATACAGAAACAGATGTAATTTGTACGTAAAAACATCAATAATATACATATAAAACAAACAAAAACGCTCACCAAATTTGTTTTCATAGCTGTTTATATGATTTGAGAACAAATCTCGATATTTTTCCGTTATACGGACACCATGCGAAAATGTATGCTAATGCGCCAATTATTTCAAAATGCTAAAAGATATTTGTAAATTTATGCCAGCAGTTTAATATGAGTTTTAGTTTATTGCTTTATTTTATAGCAGTTATTTGTTCACTTATTTTAAGTATATATTTGTGATTTGATGAAATAGTTCGTAAAAGTCTGGAATTTTCAAATGTTATATTTTTTAAATGCTCACTTTAGTATCGACAATGGTTTTTCTTTTATTTTTCAAATGCTTCAATTCACGATTTTGCGCCAACTATTACGCTTGGCGACAATGGTGTCCGCATTACGGAAAAGTTCCCAAATCTCACTTTCTGATGCCCAAATTACACCAAGCTTTTTTAAAAAAAATGCCAAAGCCCCTACAGTGGAAAAGTACCAAACTGTCTATTATTTTGCGCTATCCGTGTTATAGTTTGTACTAAATGCAAGGGGAGTGGAGCGAAAAGTTTAAACATTAGCTATTAAAGTTTCGGCACAGATGTCATATACGCCTCATATTGGCGCGATTTTTTTCTAACGCCAATGTCATATACACAACGGGTACTTAACTAGCGCCAAAGTGTCGTAATTTTGCTTGATATGGTAATCCAGATGTTGTTGTTTATGCAGTTGATGTTTTCGCCAAATTGGCGTCGGAAAAAAAATCGCACCAATATATGATAACGTATATGACAACTGTGCCAAAGTTTCTATAAGGTTTCTATAAGTTTCTATAAGGCAGTATAAGCAATATAATTAAGAATAAAATAAATGCAAAAGAAGACTAAAGAAGAAAGCAAAATCATGCGTTAAGCATAGAATATGAAGCACTTTCCAACACATCCTGAATGCTTTGACAAAACTTCGTTATTTAGGAAAATAAGGTAAATAAGATAACGTTACTTCTTAGATATCCCGTCGACCAATTTCGCCAAATTATATAAATCGCGAAATCAATAGTAAAACATTAATAAAAATACAAATAAACCGTCGAATGAATGGTTTTATTGGCCATTATTGGCATTTAATTAATTAATTAATGGCAACCATTATTGGAAATTAATCTTACAATTTGACGACAGTAATTTTTCGACGGGATAACTAAGAAGTACCAAGATAACTAAGTAAACATTTTAGAAAACGCATAAAAATTTTTAAAAATTGATTTCAGCAGTTACCGTCCATAGCCAATAGTACCGTTATTACATGCCCCTATTTAGCTAAAATTTAATTTAAACTACTCTTAAAACTACTGAAATCACATTTCCAGATATTATCATCCATAGACGGTTATGTATCCAATTCTTTCCGCGACCATGTATATCATTTTATCTATATTCCACAAACATTTCTTAGGAAACTAAATGCAGTTCAGCGTAAAAATGCATAACTCCTTTAAAAACCGCCTTTAAGCAAATTACTCTCATACTCAGTAACCCTTACGGATTCTTTTGTGTAGCCCTGCATATGAACTGTAGCATTTATACACACAGTATAGTATGCATAAATGTAGTGAAACATAAAAGCACATATCATAATTAAAAATGCATTTCTAGCAATCATTGCTTATGTACAATATTTCGGAGAAAAGTTTCTTGGCTATAAAGAAGTTTGCCAACGTATTTTCTGGCAACCTATTTACTGCTTCATACTCACAAGCAATTTTTTCCATATGTACTAGGGGGCTCGGCCCCCTACGAGCTACGCTCGCCAACCCCCGTCCAGACACCGCAGACTCTAAATGCACGCTAATGTGATCGGGTTTAAAAAGATTTCGAAAGATTGAATTATAATTTAAAAAATAGTGGCGATCTCCTTATAAACGGATTTCTATTCATTTCTCTTTGATTGGGGAAATTTTAACGCCAAATCCGCTGCGGTACTACTTCATTATCCCGTCGACTAATTTCGCCAAATTATATAAATCGCCAAACCACTCGCGAAATTATACAAATTGACATAATTTCTATTTTAAATAACGAAAGAACAAATAAATTAGTACAACATTAATAAAAATACAAATAAAAAGTCGAAATAAAAATAACTTGATGACGTAGACACGTGTAACAACATTTCAAAATAAGCTAATATAAAAGGAATTAAGTAAACAGAATCTTTGTCTCCCGGTATTTTTTTAACAAAGCGAAAAGAAAATTCTTTTAAATGAGACATTTTAAATTAATCGTTTTTAATCTGACGTAATTTTGACCAAACTATTCTTTCTCTTTTTAATATTCACGTGAAAATACTTGTGTTAGAAATAAAGTATTATTTGCGCTTTCCTAAGAAAAATAGTTGAAAAGCATCCTCTCAAAATATCAAATAAATGTCTAGCGCAATTTGTAAATTTAAACCGTTTTGCAATATTATTTTGTGTTCATTTTATATAATAACTGTAATGTGACGTAAATATGACGTAATTTCTCCTATTTAAGACTTCTAATGCATGTTAATAAATTTATTATTTTACAAATTCCTTTCTCTCTTAAAATTCACGTGTAATTATAGTTTTTATGACGTAATTTTTAATAAGTTCCTGCTTTTTCTACATAATTATTTAATACTAATTCCAAATGTTTTTTTCTGTTTATAATAGTCACGTGTAACTAAATTTTTAATTTATTACACGTATAAATATATATATATTTTTTAAGCAAAAATTATTGTTTCCGCTGTTTATACAGTTGGCAACAGTTTAAATTAATATCACTTTCTAAAATCTGTAAAAAATATCTCTCGAAATGCTGAAAATTTGAATTTAAAATAGATATAAAACCTCGAAAAATGAGTCAAATTAAAAAAAATAAATCAATTCTGCACACCGGGAAATTATAACGTATAAAATGAACTAAAAATTATTAAATTCCGATGTATAGTTTTTGCTACTATAAAACTTTTTTAGTGGAACGATTTTGTCCAACTTTAGCATTAAATATCTCTTAAAATAATTTTCGATTTGAAAACTGTCTGCATCAGCGTGTTTATCAAACATTTCTGTATAACACTACCGATTTTCATATTTTTGTATGCATTATTTTTCTTAATATTAACGAAGAAACACCTCCGGTCACAAAAAATTCAAAACCGGCGGCGGCGTTGACAGCGGTAGTTACTTTTTTTTAGAATAGAGATACAATTTGGCACAGATGTCATATTGGCGCGATTTTTTTCCGACGCCAATTTGGCGAAAACATCAACAGCATAAACAGCATTCGGGTTACCATTACAAGCAAAATAACGACACTTTGGCGCCAGTTAAGTACCCGGTGCGTATATGACATCAGCGTCAAAAAAAAAAAAAAAAAAAAAAAAAAAAAAAAAAAAAAAAAAAAATCGCGCCAATATGCGCGTATATGACATGTTTGCCGACAATTTAATATAAAAAAAGCTATTTACCCATTTTTATAAAGAAACATAAGTAATTTTTGCACAGATGTCATATACGCATGGGGGTTTGCGTGATTTTTCTATGACGCCAATTTGGCAAAAATCTCGCTATCGAATACCAGTTACTTATATATTTTTCAATTATTTGCTATCATTTTGAAAAGGAAATAACTATAAATAAATAAAAGTTTGAATAATAACTATAAAACAAAGCAGTTTATATAATTAAAAAAAGAAAATAAAAGTAAATAAACAATTTATTAATAAATAAAAACAATAGCCGGATTACCATAGCAGGCAAAATAACACCATTTTGGCGCTAGTTAGGTATCCTGGTTCATATCTGATACACTATGACGCAAAAGTTTAGACAATGAAGAAATTCTTACATACTTTGAAAAATATTTATTCAATTTTCAAATCACTGCTTGAAATTAATGTGCTGTACATATAAACAATATTTATAACAAAGAAAAGTGGAATTGTGCATATTGCAATAAATTAAATGGTAACAAAAATAAACTGCTGTCTCAAAAGTTTAGACACAAATTAAATAAAATCGAAATAAACAATTTTTAAAACCTGGTTGCGCATCCATGCTTATGTATTACGTCATATACACGAGATTGCATGGAAGAAACTAAATCTTGCATAGTTTGTGGATCGATATCGTACCATGCATTCTCAATAGATGTCTTAAGTTCCTTTTCAGAAGAGTATTGTCTAGCGTTGCTATAAACTTTGCGACACATGATGCTCCAAAGGTTTTCTATAGGGTTAAGATCTGGGCTACATGCTGGCCAGTCGAGAACTCTTATATTATGGGAATTAAACCAAGATTTTGAATGTTTTGCAGTGTGAATTGAAGCATTGCCTTGCTGAAATTCCCACTGAGGACCCCCTAGAAGCTCAGCAAATGGCAGTAGGTTTTCTTCTAATGTCTGTGTATAATGCTGTGAAGTTTGACGACCACTGGTGAAGGTCAGAGATACCTGTCCATTATAGCAAAAGGCTGCCCAAACCATCACCGAGTCCCCTCCTTGTCTGCGACTAAAAAAACGTCGAGGTTCCTTCCGCAAGTCATGCCAATACGATAAACAACCATCTGGACCATCCAGATTCCACTTTTTTTCATCGCTAAATATGACTGACTGCCATTTCTCTCCATATGACATATGCTTTCGAGCCCACATAAGTCTTTGTAACTTATGATGTGGTTTCAGAGCTGGTTTCTTCTGCATTTTGCTATAAACGATTGTTCCTTTTTCCAAAATTCGTCTACGAATCGTATCCTTTGATACAGAGAGTCCGATGAGCTTTGAACTCCACGTACGCTCATTTGTTGAGCACTCGCTAGTCTTTGTATCAGGCGATCCTCTCGTACATTTGTCACACGTGGCCTCCCAGACCGACATTTTGCTTTATATTCGGAACCACTCGATAAAACTCGATAAATAGATTTTTTTGACCTATTAATAATAGCAGAAATTTCAGAAACGCTCTTCCCTTCACCTTTCAACTGCCAAATCCTTGAAATCTCATTCACTTGAATTTCTTTAGCTCTCGGCATGTCGACTATGAAGCGCAATCGTTTGCAGAACTTAAGTACTCCAAATTTGTGACATCATCGATTCTAAATTTGCATATGCCAGCGAATATTCAAAGAAATTTAGAATAGTGTCTAAACTTTTGCGACAAGCACATTTGAATTTTTATGAAAAAAATTAGTATTATAGCAAATAAAACGACTGTCTTTTGTACATAGCATTTTAAATCAGTTTTTGAATATATTTACAGGTTTTTGTAATTCTGACGTCATAATTCTACATTTTAAAGCTGAATGACGTCATTGTCTAAACTTTTGCGTCATAGTGTATCTGTGCCGTAATTTGTATATAAAAAAAAATTATATATATTTAGAAACGATTTTTTTATGCATATAAGTGCATACATAAACAAAGATAAAACTTCATTAGATTTGTTTTCATAGCTGTTTATATATTTTCGCAACATATCTCACTTTCTGATGCCCGAATCGCGCCACGCTTTTTTTTAAAATGCGCTATAATGGAAAAGTACTTAAATAAATAATTAACAGAAATAGCAAATTATACAAACTAAAAGTTTTTATTTCGGGATCAAAGCATTGTTTTTAATTTCGATTATAAATACATATATCCTTGGATAACTTCAATTGAAATTAGTTTCACAGCTTAATATCTCATTCCATAAACCTAAACAAACACAAGTGATTCATTCATCGTGAAACGTCAAAAATATTAAATCATTGAGATAATCATAAACAAAGTAAGTTCTCCAACAATCAATGGGCAATATTCTAATGACGTCACAGTAGGTAAAATGGTGGCGGTATCGTTTGTTTATGGTTTGTAATCACAAAGATTTAATTTTGCAATGTCTCTTAGCTACATTATTTTATTGTCATATCCATGAGCTCAGAACAAAAGCCTATTTTTTCATTATTTAGTTAATAAAGACGGAAAAAAATTATAAATGCATGATTTGAAAATTATAAATAATTTTCTTTCTTAATACTAAAAAATAACATCGGGTTTAAGTTAAATAAGTTTAACTGTTTAATTCTGTTGTAATATTCAAAATAACTGTATTTATTAGATTTCAGTACTCAACATCAGGGCCTGATTAAACTTTGAAGTTAGAGGAATTACAATGTCATTTCAGGACATATCGTTTTGGAGAAGCTTTTCTAAATTCCATATATACATGGAAAATCTTCAGTGTTAGAAATATTATTCCTAGGACTGACATAACACGAGAACGGCCTGCAATTTTACACAAGTTTTTGAAAGCTACTTTATGTCAGAAATTTTACTAAAAACTGATTACTTTTTTGTTATAGCGGTCCACACTATTACGATTATGATAAGGTGCAGCCAATTTCGCCAACGTCGTAACCAAGAACGTGAAGCACACACATATAATACCATATAATACCATTTCATGAAATCGTATACGACAATTTATTAGTTTTTAACCTTACTTCAAGTGTGTTATTTATTTATTTTTAAGGCTCAACAATCTAAATTGTCCAATATATGAATTAAAAAAAATTTAAACAAAGATTGAATAGACATGACCGCAAAAAGCCTCAAATCTGCATAACACTTGGAACCAAACTGTGCAGATTACTGTACACAGTTTTTCATAAATGTGTTTCGTTCTTAAAATGTGTTTTTTTCATCTACCACTGCGGAACAAGCGAGAAAACTCATATTTTTGCACATGAGTTGTATATATCTTTATATCTAAATTTCCGTCATTTTTGACGGGCTACCTTTCTAGTTTTCTATAAACATGATTTTTGGGAGCTCTGAACTCTAAAACTTGTAAATACGCCGAAAACCGGAAGTCGAAAAAATTTCGATTTCAATACTTCCTTCTATTGAAGATAGAATGCATTTTAATTGGATACATTGGAGAGGAACCTTCATATTCCTCAGAATACTTTGTTAATACGATTTCCATTTCAAAATTTATAATACAGAAACATTAATCTTGCATTTTCCATACATTATTTTAAGTGAATCATATGATTAAATATATTTATTTGGCGGAATAACTATTTCCTATAAAATTCGAAATCAAAGTGTAATTTTTTTGTCTTCGTGAACTGATAGACGTTCTCGGTATTCCGCTATTCTTCATTCATCAAGATACAAAAGTACAAAAATTAATTGATTTGTTTATTCTTTATAAAATAACTTATAAAAAACAATAATTTTTATATACATACATTTATATATAAATACAATTTTTATAAAATAAACAAACAATAAAAAACAATAATCAAAGAATTAATAAATATAAAAATAAAGTTAGGTGTTTTTTTTTTTTTTTTTTTTTTTATTACACTACTTTATAACCTTTCATATTTTATCTTCAGAAGCACTACTAATTCCATGACTGAAATTCGTAAATTTTACACATAAAGATTTTTTAAAAATGTAATTTAATAGGTTACAACGAACATTTGGAATTTATTTCGTCCACCAAATTCCGTCGCATCCTCTTCAACAACAGATCGCAAAGATCAAACTTCAGACGACCAAAACCTTCATCTATAAACTCTCCAAGTCCCGTTTCGAGAAGTAAAACAGTTTACAAATCGAAAGCAGTTCCACCGAATCATCCACGGATTGCGACAAATTACCTAGGTTGAGCTCAATTTTTCCCGGTTAATATCGACCGATTGTAAAACGCCGTAGCTAGTGGATTGGAGCCCCTCGAGACATGGCCTTTTACTATCAATCGATTAAACATTAGATTATTTCCTTTTTCGCATTCATTTTTTATTGTGTAATCGATTTTCATGGGCAACATAATCAGTTGAAAACCTCGGTTTTCATGGGCTACAGTTAAGACCTCGAATTTCATGGCCTACATAACGAGTTGAAGACCTCGAGTTTTGCTTTGCAAGACGGTTTTCATTTCGGCGTTGCTCTTTGGCTTTGGATTTTTCCATATCTGATAATTTGCGCCTACCCATTTTGTAACTTTTTTCAATTTATAACGGTTTTATGCCTTTCGATTACCTATTCAAACAATTTTTAACGATTTTCTTCCTTTCTATTACCTATTCAAATAAAAATTCTTCTAAAAGTAAAGACCATCGTTGAATTTCGTTAAAAAAAATAATATGCGAGCATCATTTGGCCCCATCCCCGACCGAAAATAGCAACCATTTCCAAATGGTTAAAAAAAAATTAGTTACGTAACGTTAATTTGAAGTGAGATATGAACACAATTATGGGAAAATTAACAGCTTAAAAAAATATATAATTTTTGCTCTGTTTCTTCTTTAAAGTATAGTAAGAGGAAAGAAAAAATACCTTTTTTAAACTATCTTTTTGCGATTTCTAAATTAATTTCTAAATGTACAAGAATGAGTTAATTATTATGGAAAACTTACTTGATTAAAGCATATTGTTTTAACCATATTACACCCTTTATTTTTTCTACTTTTTAAAGGAATTGATTTGTTGATTTGTTGGCAGTTTCCTAGCCTTTTGTCCTTTCTTTGTAAACTTGGTTTGGCGAATAATTAAATCCATTGCTGTTCTGACGCAATTGTAAAATCTAAAAAAGATTTTTCGGTTTACTCCCCGTTTTTGGATAACGGAAACATTTTTTAAGTTATTATTTTTTAATTCTAAAAACATTAAAATGTTGTATTGTCGTCGGAAACGCACCTTTGTGGATATTTTTTACTATTATAGTATATCAGAAAGTTTGTTTAAAATGTATTACAAAAGTCTATCTTTACATACAAAAATCAAATTAAGTTTGAACAAGAACAGAAAATCATGCGTACAGCCAGATTATGAATCATTTTCCAACACATTTGGAATACTATAATAAAACTTTAGAGTTTACTAAGGTGAAAAATGATGTCTAAGTGAAAAATTCGGAAAATGCATATCGCATTTGAAAACACGATTTCTGCTATTATCATGCAAAAAAAGTACGATTTTTCAAGCAGCCCTGTATAGGATCTACAGATATGTATGCAAACTACATAATATTCTAAAAGTTACTTCAGTTGAACGCATAGCAAAATTGAAAATTTCCACTCTGCAATATCAGTCAAAAAAGGGATGCTTTTGGAGTTTAGACCGCTGTATATGATCTATACAATTTACTCACACCAACTAAGAGTTAAAAAGACAATTGAATTAAAAAATGCATACCACAACAAAAAAAAGTACTCCCAGCAATTTTTGTTCGTATCTATCTATATTATAAAGGACAAACATATCTGTGCGTAACGCATACGTCATTTTTCGAATGGCAACACTTTGAAATTTGAAATAAAATTTTAGTTTTGCAATTTTCTCTACTGCAAATTCTTAAACTTCTAAACATGGTACATTTTAAATTTTTACACCGTCGTATAACGAAAAAAAATGCTCTTTTAAATGCAATTTGTTTAAAAGCTGTATCTCAATTTATTTTTGAGATATTAATTTTTTTGTAGTTTTTAATAACATTTTTCTTATCGTGGCAACAAAAGTACCTCATTTCTATTAATAGTCATTGAAATTAAACGGAAAATAGTCGAAAATAGGAGATACTGTAGCTTTTTGTTGCCATTTTCTCATAAAACCTGAAAAAAAGTTGAAATTAAAATATGGGCTATGTCAAGAATATTGTCTGTCATTCCGTGATAATGACGTCATATGCACACTTTTCTATAGACGAAGTTTAAGACTATATTGTAAAAGTGGATTGCCTTAGCGGATGCAAATGACGTCATTTTATAAAAAAAGCGTGTATTTTAATTCTTAAACCTGAATTATGTTTTGTAGAAGTGCGTCATTTTCACAGCCCAACTGCTTTGAAATTTTTCACAGGTGAAAATCCCGTAAGGCATAGTGACGTCACGGCGACGGCGTTGTGAAGTCACACTGTGATTTTGTGACCGTCGAAGTGACGTCACGTGACGCCGATGTGACGTCATAGTGACTAGAATGCGAGGTCGTTATGGCCGTTTTAGAGGTCGTTTGTGACGTCACATTGTGACCACTCTGTGAAGTCACGGTGTGACAAATTTGTGAAAAGAGTGTCATTTGGGACTATTTTGGCATTAACTTTGTGACGAACCTGTGACGAAAGTGATAATGCTTTGAAGTCACATTGTGACCAATTTGTGAAATATGTGTCATTTGTGACGAATTTGTCATAAACACTGTGATGATTTCAAATGAAAATCAAATTTCAAATTAATTGCTTAAAAGGCGCAAAGGCGAACATAGTGAAAAAGATTCCATGCTGGGACACGAACCCGGGCCATCAGTATACCGCACTGACATTCTACCGACTAAACCACATGGAACGATACCCGGCCTGGAAAATTTCTCACGATTACATGTTGGCAAGGCTACAAACGCAGCACAAGATGGAATATTTATCGTGAGCCACCGACATGGGGCAAACACGAAACTTAATTAAATCGAGCATCGATTGAAACTATATTAATTCTTGGAAATTTTTCCAGAGATAACCATCCGCCTTGCATACAATATTTCAAATGAAAATCAAATTTCAAATTAATTGCTTAAAAGGCAATTTTAATTTGAAATTTGATTTTCATTTGAAATACTGTATGCAAGGCGAATGTATCTCTCTGGAAAAATTTCCAAGCATTAATATAGTTTCGATCGATGCTGGATTTAATTAAGTTTCGTGTTTGCCCCATGACGGCGGCTCACGATAAATATTCCATCTTGTGCTGCGTTTGTGGCCTTGCCAACATGTAATAGGGAGAAATTTTCCAGGCTGGGTATCGTTCCATGTGGTTTAGTCAGTAGAATGTCAGTGCGCTATACTGATGACCCGGGATCGAGTCCCGGCGTGGCATGTTTTCACTATGTTGGCTTTTGCGCCTTTTAAGCAATTAATTTGAAATTTGATTTTCATTTGAAATATTGTATGCAAGGCGATGTTTCTCTCTGGAAAAATTTCCAAGTATTAATATTGTGATGATTCTTGTCATAAACACTATCATAATTTTAAAGTAAAGTTTTGTTTGAAATATAAAGTCTTATCTTTTTACCGTACTTTTTAGCAAGATATCCCTATTTTGGAGTCCTATTCTTCTAAAATATTTTTAATTTTCCATTTAAAAAACAATCCTTATCAACAGACATCTTTTTTTATTAAGTTCTAAGCTTGATCTTGAATTCAAGCTTAATATTGAGAATGTGTAAGCTTTTTAATTTTTTGTGATTTGTCATTGCTTTACTAAATACGAACATGGAGTTTAACGGACATTAATACAACTGTTATTTATAGAACGACATGATAAGCCCTATTTATTTAAATTTTTTATTCCCGTATATATTGTATTTTGTCAATATGAGCTAATTAGATTTGGTATGTTTTATAGGAAAAGACTGATCTGGGAAATAGAAACAACAAGTAAGATATATCAAGCGTTAAGCCTAGATTATAAAACACTTTCCAACTCTTCCTGAATGTTTTAACAAGACATCGGGGAAATAACGTAAACAAGATAACTAACTAAACATGAAAACGCATAAAACATTTAAACATTTTCAGCAGTTACCATCCATAGCCAAATATGTTTTCCAATTCTTTTAAACAGTCCTGTATTTGATCTGTAGATTGATATATATACTATATAATGGAAAAATTTAGTTTATCAAGGAAACGCATAACAGGTTGAAATTCTCTTTCAGCAATTTATACTAATATATGGAAACATACTTAAGTAATTTTGTACAACCCTGTTGTTTACCTAGAACCTTTATTACACGCCACTATTTAGTTAAAATTTAATTCAAACTAAAATACTTTTAAAACTGCTGAAATCACATTTCCAGAAATTATAATTTATAGACGGCAACGTATCCAATTCTTTGCGTGACCCTGTATATCATTTTATCTATATACTACAAACATTTCTTAGTAAATTAAATACAGTGCAGCGTTAAAATGCATAACTTATTTAAAAACCGCCTTTAAGCAATACCTAGTAACCCTTACGAATACTTTTGTATAGTCCTGTATATGAATTATAGCATATATATATACACCATATACTTTGCATAAATGTAGTGAATCATAAAAGCGCATATCATAATTAAAAATGCATTTCCAGCAATCATCGTTAATGAACAGTACTTCGGATACAATATAGTATCTGAAATATTTTGTGTGTCCCTGTAAATGCTATATACACTTCGTATTATACATGAAATAATTCATAGTATGCAAACCACAACGACGTATATCAATTTCATTACATATCAAATAGATTAACATAAATATAGTACGCCGCAAACAATTCCCTCCACCCCTATATCATTATGTATTGGAATTCCTTTTTTAGCCCTGTAAATAAACAATAACTATTCTCTGCATTGCATATTCTATGGAATGCACATTTTAGTGCGCTTCATAAATGCATATCAATTTTATTCTGTTTGAAAGCGTGTAAAATCATTAAAAATCATTTGAAACGATTTTTTCTCCCACAGGCCATAATGTAATGGAATACTTTTGACTGTCCCTGTAAATGAACTAAACATGCTACAAACTTCATTACAAATAGGGACCTTGCTATGGTAAGCGTCAATAACATCCAAAAATTTCAAGTCAATCCGAGTATATTTACGCGAGTTAGAGCGCGGACAGACGGCCAAACAAACCGAAGTCATAACACACTTTTCAACTTTATCGGGCCTGAAAAACACTTTATTTCAATGCTTAAATATTATTTTTTATTTTTTAATGCCAATAAAATAAATGTATCGAAAACGTAGAAAATGAGTTTACAATCAAAGAAAATTTACTAACTGATTCTGAATGTCTACAATTAAATGTTTGATTAAAATCACAAACAGCAAAAAAAAATGATTAAATAGAATAAAAAAAATAAATATATCAATTTGAAAAACACTAAATAATTAGTATTTATAATTGTACTATTAAGCAACAACAAACTACAATAGATGAATTAAATGCATTTAACAATTTCTCAAAAATCTTTCTATATGTTATAAGGAATTCCTGCTATTTTATAATTTTGGCAAATGTTAAATCTGAAAACATTGGTATGAAGATTTAAGATTTTAAATACTAATTTAAAATATTATTAACAATGAAAAAAAAATCTTTCAAAAGTTTCGCTACTACAATATGTAAAAAGATATTTTCCCAGTATAATGTTAATTTCAAAATTGAAACAGTTTCCTAATATCATTATAATCGAATATCATATTTAACTCCAAAATATTAATGACGATAAATACTGTGTTAGAATAAGTCTCTGCATCAGCTTTTTTTTCCCCTTCTAGCGATGGCAGATTAAGATAATTTACAGCATCGAATCGGAAAAGAATTGCAGATCAGTCTCATTGCATATAACATACTACAACTTATTTAACTTTAATCTATCAAACGGGAATAAAAAATTTAAATTAAATAAGACATACCTTTTAAGTTCCATAAATAGTTTAATAATATCCGTGTTTTATCCTAAATTGTCAGACATATTTCTGACAAAATGACAAAATTGTCAGACATACTTCCCGCGTCAAAAGTTCTGATCCTTATTTTATTCTGAGGTTTAATCGAGCGCAGACGATAGCGCACGCGCACGCGCAAGCAGGTGCTTATGCTGTATTATTATAATTTTTGTCTATAATGAAAATTTTCTATTTGAATGAAACACCTGCCTTTTTCCTTTCTTTTTTTTAAATTAAAGTTTGTTTTACACATAAATACAAATTAGGGATCTTAATAAATGAAAAGAGAGTATACAGGATAAAAAAATTTTCTTTGTCAATCTGTCATTTTTTTATATTCATTTTCTGTAGAATAAAACTATTTGTAAAATAGCTTTTTTTAAAGTCGTATTTCTAAAACACGAATTTAAAATATGAATAATTATAGCATGGGTTTTGTATAAAATTTGTATAAATATTTTTTCGGAAAATGCTAATTTTATTTAAAAAGTCTGAAAGAAGTAGAATTTTTTTAAAAAATAGTTATTTAAAATAGTTAAACACTAACAGGAAAAAATATGACTTGAATGCAAATTCTAAAGCAAGAAATGCATATATGACTAAACTCTGAATACTCTTTCTACGTGCTCATTAAAAGCTGCAGACTTAACTGTAACAGAAAATTTTAGTTTGAAACCACAGAAGTGTTTCGAATAACACTGGTCGACAAAAAAAAAAAAAAAAAAAAAAAAAAAAAAACTTCCTCCCTGCAAACTAAATATGTAAAGTGTACAGATTTAATATTCCTAATTCTAAATATGTTATCAAAATTGCTTCATAACGTACCATTTTTCCGAGAAACACTTTTATAATAATAACAATCGGTGAAGGATTAAATTGCAATGGTAGATAAAATTGAAATCATAAAAAAAGTATACTTCACTGTCTTAGATAACAAATTGATAAAATATAGCATGAAAATCTAGTTTGTTGATACTTGTACCGTGCATTTTCCTTTTTATGCCCCCCCCCCCTCCACCTCTTTTCGTGTCCGAATTTACTATTTCCTATCCACTAATATGTTTTCATTCCTTATGTTGCTGTAACTCGGGCATGTTTAAAATATTTCTGTTCATTTTTAAAGATTTTTGATGTTCATATTTTTGTCACACTGTGACTTACAATATGGTGGTTTTTTTCGTCACATATGTGACCTGACGTACGTTACATGCAGTGACATAACAGTAACGTCATTTTTTTTTTATTTTTTTTTATTTATTTATTTTTTTTTATTGCCAGAAAATATAATTTTACATAAATAACATGTTTTGAATATTTTTTGTAATTTTTTTAATTTTTCTAAGAAGTTCACATCTCAGTCACAATGTGACATCACTGATTGGTGGCATTTTGGTCACAGATGTGACGTGACCACAGTGACTCACAGTGACGTCACAACGACGTCACCGTGACCATGCATGCTATGAGGGATGCTTCACTTTTGAAAATAATGTAATCGAAATTACACACTGATAAAACGCAATGTTTTACAAAAATTTAGCGTGTCTTTATAAAATAGAGGTGACATGCAAATAATAGCGATTTATATTACAGAAATTGATGATTCTCGCGTGGATGGATTTGCTTCGCCGAGTTAGACAAGCAAATAAATAATTTGTGGTTTAAAATAATATCATGTTCTTGAAGTTTTTGTCGAAAATTCTCTCGAATAATAAAATTTTAATGCTATTCCTTAGGACATTCTACTATAATTTTATCAAAATAACATAATTTGCTTAATTTAATTTTATATAACCTATATATTTAAAACACAAATGTGTTTTTTAGTCATCAGCCCTGATCTTTCTGCTAAACCAATTTTACTAATATATACTTTTTTTTTAACTGAAAGCTCTTCCTTTGTAGATGTGATTGCACTATTTTTTTTTTAAATATCCCCACTTTTGTATTTTAATTTTAAAAGCATTTTATGAAATTTCTTCAAAATGATGAAAATTAGATAGCTTTCATTATTGCAGACACGAGAGAAATAATGAGGTATTTTTAACTGTATTCATGCTATTTTCTGATAAAAATTCAAAATTGCTGTATAGTGTTTAAAGGCGCGAAATCCCATTAGGAGCAGAATATTATATTAGGGGCATAATAACGGAAAATGACATACTGCTTTTGAAAAAACGCATTTTTCCTCATGAATTTTCTATATTGTTTTTCCTTCTGCATGTGTACTGATACTAAGTTTCAGACACTAGGCGAAACGCTTAAGTGAAAATGAAGTCGTGTTTAAAAGAAAACGATCATTTTCTTAGATAAGACTAAACATTTTAACACAAATGCGTCTAAAAAACATAAATTACGGAAATTTTTACTCTCTGGAATTGAGATTAGAATCTCAAGTAAAGCGTGCGTCTGTTCACATATAAGATGTTGCTGCTAATCGTGACTTCAAGTTTTGAGCTAAAATGATTTTTAAATGATCAAACAAAATACAATTTTTTTTTAATGATGAATATGGATATGAGAAGTGCGTATGCAAATTTTAAGAAGGTGAAAATTGCTGTTTTCATTCCAGAAATCCAAGCATAAGAGCCTCAATTGATAACCACATACTAATAACTGGTCTTTATTATATTTTACTGATTAAGTATCTATATTATAAAGAACAAACGTATCTGTGTGTAACGTTGACGTCATTTTGCGAATGGCAACACTCCACGATCAAATTTCGGTCTTGAATTTTTTGCTACTGCAATTTTTTAATCTTTTGACCATCGTATATTTTTAATTTTCGTCGCATAGCGATAAAAAATTACTTTCAAATGCAATTTGTTTAAAAACTGTATTCATTGACTGGTGTATTATATTTTCTAAGATAATTTTTAAGCATGATTTTTTTAAAGTTTATCGTATCACGTGCCGGTTTCAATACATAATAATTATAAACATTTTGCACATAAAGCAACAAACATTTTTCAGCATTTGTTGCTGACTATTTTTGCATAACGAAATTAATACTTCCTTTATAAACAAAAAGAATAATATTAAAAAAAAACACCAATCTAACATATATGTGAAAGTCAAATTAACGAAATTAATACTTCTTTTATAAACAAATAAAAGAATAATATCGAAAAAACACAAATCTAACATATTTGTAATCGAACAATTTAAAGTTTTAGATCACCAAATAGGATTTTTTTTTTTCAAGTGGATTTTGTTTGCAAAGTTCATCTCATTTTACTGATTGTCTATGGTTTTAAAAAGAATTTTAAAGCATGAAATATTTTTTAATTTATTTATATCGCGCGGAGCTCGATTACGAAAGATTAATCCGTTTGCCCTTAAAAAAAAATAAAGAGTTCATCCTTTTCTTATGGCTAATATCCATTTAAAAAACTTCCCTATGAATAAATAAATAAAATAATATACATAAAACACAAATTTACCAGACATGTATAAGCTCTGAAATTATCAGAATATAAAAGGATGCCATAAGTAGCAAATTCTTGGCAAATAACTGTTAGCATGCGGCTAATAAGAAAATATCGCTTTTGATAAATTTCAAAAATTTATTTGATTGTATAATTCCTATTTTCCATATGAGAAATGCATTTTTTAATGTAAGTAGCCAATCTAAAAAATTGACTCCATATAAGAAAATTATTAGTTTTCAATTAAAAAAATGTTTTCACCTACATTCTGTAACCCGGGAAGCCCGGGTACGATCCCCTAGTATCTTTAACAGTTCAATTATTGCTCATTTTCTTCTACAACCAAATTCTTTTGTTTGTGTAAATGAACGATAAGTTCTATGCACACCATATTCTGTTGTAAGAACTTTTTTGTAAACTTCAGTGTTCCATATCGATTTAAATACGTTTAAAATAATGTAATATCATTAAAATACACGGCAGACGATTTTTCTCAGTAGACCTTAATGTAACGGAAATCTTTTGAGCGGCCCTGTAATTGAACCAATAAGGTTATTCATTTCATCTTCAGTACCGAACATGCCATAGTGATACCCAATACCATCTATTAATTTCATAGCAATCAGATTATATTTTCGCGAGTTAGAGCATGGGCAGACAGACAGTCAGAAAAACAGATATACGGACAGACATACAGATGGACAGACAAAACAAATTCATAAATACTTTTCAACTATGTTGAAAAGTGTTAAAAAGAGTGTAAAAATAGTCCAATGTATTTTGTTGCATTTTAATTTATTTAATACAATTATTACATTGTTAGAGAATTGTGTAATGTTTCTAAAGTTTTAACTTAGTGACATATAAAATTTTTAATCAAAAAAAAAAATATATATGCAGTGTTTTTTCTTTCATGTTTTACTAATGAATTCCCTGTGTTCACCAAAAGGAAACTCTATCGATATATATCTATGTTTAATAAATTTTTGCAATTAACTGGCAGTTTTAACATCAATTTCAATAATAACTAGTCTGATGTGCCAATCCCAAAAAATTCTTCTACTTCATACATGCTAATACTTCAAATTTCGCTGTCACTGTGCCAAATTAAATGACAATCCTTGCCCATCACGAGGATTCGAAAAGTATACACTTGTTCAGTTATGTGCCTTCAAAAAAGGAGATATATGCATCGCATTTTTTAAACAAATCATTGAATATCGGCATGCATCACATTCGATGTCTGCAACCGAAATTCGCAATTATAAGAGGTAGTGTATACCCCAAAATAAAAAGGATTAATTTATGTGAAAGTGTAACTGAATACAACGTTTGATTAAATTCTGTGCATTAGTTTTTGAGATACAGAAATCGCAAAATGTTGTGCATAACAGCGAAACCTGTTGGGCGATTTACACCAAAAACTAATCAGGACCAATTTATATAATTTACAAATCAATCGTTAGTTTGATGAAAATTCATGCATTAGTTCTTGAGATACAGCTATTGCGGAAATCGCGAAAAATTCAGCATAGTAGCATCGCCACATATTGGGCGATTTACACCAAAAACTAAATAGCGCTATTTTATATCAGAGACTAACAGTTTCTGAAAATTGATGAAAATTCGTACATTAGTTCTTGAGATAGAGCTATTGCAATAATCATGAATAATTATGAGCTATTGCAATAATCATCATAGCAGCGCAACCTATTTAGCGATTTACACCAAAAAGTATCATCAACAAATGTTATCAAGTACTAACGTAATCTGAAGTTTCGTGAAAATCTGTGCATTAGTTCATGAGGATATAGCTATTGCGGAAATCGTGCAAAATGCAGCATAGCAGCGCCAACTGTTGAGAGATTTATACCAAATTAACCAATACAAATTTATAACAGGTACTGACTGAATTTAAAGTTTTATTAAATTCCGCTCATTAATTCTTGAGATAAAGCGCCCTCAAAATTTGTGTTACAGGCAGACAGACAAGCAGACAGAATCACAGACAAACATTTTGTAAAAACATATTTTTCGGGAACTCTGACCCCTGAAACGCACAAATCCGTCAAAAAACGGAATTCGAAAATTTTCAGAAATCCAATACTTTCTTCTTGTAAAGATAGAAGAAAGTAATAATATAATTATAAAAGCATAATAGAATAAATTTGCCTAATATTAAAAAATAAATAAAAATTCATAATAAAAAGAGAAATTAATGTTACTTATATCAAGTTATTCATAAAATAGATTTGCTCCGAAGATTGAAAATACCGGCATAAAAATTAAACTTCCTGTAATAGTTAAGAGCTATAGAACAACCTTATGTAAGAAAAATTATTTATTTCAGAAATGATTGGTGCTTTTCATAAAGTAAATTTAAAGTTTTGTAAGGAGATCTTCATGAAAGTTTAATTAAAATTTTCATTTTGATAAAATTTCTTCGAAAAGCGTGAAATTAATTGAACTTCAATATTTTTTGAGTGTCTTGACAAAGAATGCAAATGAAATTCTGGGAAATACGATAGAAGCATTTCTGAAGAACACAGAAAGTGATCTCTTTTAGTACTAAGCAAAATGATATGAACGTATGCTGAATATGGAATAATAATAACTAAAAAAAAAAACGAAAAATAAGTAGAAATAAATGCATTTTTATTATTTAAATAAAAGAAGAATTTTGTCATTTATAATTAATAAATCTTAATATGATTATATTGTACAAAATAATAATTGAATTAGAAAAAAATAATAGAAATATAAAAGAGTAATTGAATAAAATCGCCTAATATTTCAAAATAAATAAAAAAAATCATAATGAAAAACAAAAACAAAAAAATATTACTTATATAAAATTATTCATAAAATAAATTTGCTCCCAAGACTCAAAATACCGGCGTAAAAATTGAAAAATTAAAATTCCTATGTTAGTTAAGAGCTACAGAAAAACCTTATGTAAGAAAAATTAACGTCGTTATTTCAGAAATGATTGGTGCTTTTCATAAACTGAATTTAAAGTTTTGTAAGGGGATCTTCATCAAAAGTTTAATTAAAATTTTCATTTTGATAAAGTTTCTTCTTAAAGTGTGAAATTAAGTGGACTTCAATGTTTTTTGAATGTCTGAACAATGAATGCAGATGAAATTCTGGGAAGTACGTTATAAGCATTTCTGAAGAACACAAAAAAATAATCGCTTTTGGTACTAATAAAATGATATGAACGTATTCTGAATGTAGTATAATAATAAGAACTAAAAATGAAAAATATATAGAAATAAATGCATTTTTATTATTAAAATAACAGAAGAATTTCGTCATTTAAATTTAATATATCTTATTACGATTATATCGCACAAAATATGATCTTAAAAAATATTATCGTACAAAATATCGTACAAAATAGGGTCAAATGCAGTACTTTTTGACGCAGACTATCAAATTAATTAAAAATATTCTTTAAAAAAATAATAATAAATAAAAAAAAATAAAAACTTATGTGTTATTTAATGTGGGACTTTCTGAAATTGATTCATTTCAAGAAGTGATTTCATTCTATGTAATGCTTTGTTGAAATAAGATATTTTCACAAATTATTCCTCACGAGATTATTTCTTTTAGATAAAGGAAAAACATAGAAATATATGAATCTATTACGGATTATATGAAGAATAATTGAATTATAAAAAAGTAATAGAATTATAAAAGAATAATAGAATAAGTTCGCCTAATATTACAAAATAAATAAAATTTCTTACTTAAAAAAAAACAATGTTAGTTAATAAAA